>JAMWBK010000001.1:285000-3200000 GCA_029953675.1 Rhodosorus marinus
CCTCAGGGTGACTTTTCAATACTTCACGTCAAAGTTGGGTCCTCCGCATTGTTCTGTTTTGCAGGTGTTTGGGTTGGAGCGGGTGTCTGGGAACCATCGCCCGCGGTGCGGATGAAAAGCACTGACGCCAAGTCGTGTTCAGTCCACCTTGATTAGTTGTCGAGCAACGCCATTCCAACTAGTCTCAGAGCGTTTGGCAATTGGCGGAGGGAGACTTGACTGCTAAATATCGGAATAACTTTCAAGCTTTATGTCCTGTTCTGAAGTAGAGCAGCCTCTGCAGTGAGCTGGGTCCGCGGAGGCGGTGGTGGTTCACAATTAACTTTGCTTTAATGTGTAAATTAATCAAACTACAATCTCTGGAAAGCTTGTTGCTTTTCAAGTCGACGAGATCATGATAGTGTGAGCGCCTTGTCTTCCAACATACCCTCCCGTCTGCCAGTTTCTTCTCCAGCTTATGTTCTTCCAGTCAACTTCTTCACCTTCGCCCTGACGCCCCTTTCGTCGCTCTGCGTTCCGTTCTCCTCATTCGCGTGCTTGCCTCTACTCCTCACCTTCGCCCTCACGCCCCTTTCGTTGCTCTGTGTTCCGTTCTCCTCATTCGCTTCGCGTGCTTGCCTCTCCTCACCTTCCTCACGATCAATCTTACTGGAACCATTATTCCAAATCAATACAGTCTCAACAAGTCTTCAACTTCTACACTCTATGTACCCGCGTTGGTAGGTAGTTCTGCTTTCGTCAGTTTCTCTATTGCTCTCTTGCTTTTCAACCCTCCGACACCTAACATGACAGCGTAGGACTCCCACCTACATGCACTTGATGGAGTCCATACCTGATACAATGTTCGAGTAGTTGGTGACTTTCAAAAAAAAGTCCGGCTGAGCGACCGTCTGGTATCGGCCACTCTGCCCGCTAGGGGATGAAAACGATGGCCGTCGCCATCGTTTTAAATCAATCAACCACCGTGGCGAGGGAGCAATGGAAAGCAACCCCAGAGCTGACTTGGAAACTTGCAACACTACTAAATTATAGGGAAAAAGTGGCATATTTGATGAAAATGACCTGACCTGGGTAGGTACCCTGCGGAGGGCGTTTTTGGGGGCTTCAGCGAAAATCGGCGCAATTTGTCTCGAGGTGTGGAACTCTGTGTATATTTGCTCTTTGAGGCTCAAAGTTGTGGCTGGTGGGGTTTTATTGACTGAATGATTCCAGATTGCTAGTTTTTAGGCCTTTTATGCTGTTTTAGCTGGTTTTCTGTATTTCGGTACTTTTCTGCATTTCACGGTTTTGTGGTGCTGTTCCCTACTAAATATTGTCTAAAATGGGGGAAAAGGGGGCAAAATGACCTTACCTAGGTAGGTACGCTGCAGATGATGTTTTTCCGGGGTTAATTGAATGTGGCGGGTGGAGGATTCGCTTCGCTGGGACAGAGTCGGTGCCAGCTCAAGGATCTGGGGGCTGAGGAGGGTGGCTGCTTGGGTTGTCTGTTGTCAAGGTTCAATTCTAAGGCCTTCCATGCAGTTTTGACTGTTTTCCTGGATATCTAGACTTTTATGCATTTGCTTGTTTTTGACTCCTGTTCCCTACTAAATCTAGTCCAAATTGAGCAGAAAAGGGGCAAAATGACCTTTCCTGGGTAAGTACCCTGCAGAGGCCGTTTTCTAGGGGGTCAATGTCAGATGTTTTGTGTGATTTTGAAAGTGGCTGGTGAGGTTTCCTTGAGTTCGCGAGAGATTTTGCTACAGACCCTTTCAGGCTACGATCGATGACCCGATCTGGGGTCGCAGAGGGGGGCTGATGATGGCTGCTGGAGAGTTTTCTTTGAAGATCGGGCTCGATATGTAGTTTTGGCGTTATCTCGGATTATTGAGTAGTTCTTGTATTTCCTTGATTTGGACTCCGGTTCCCTACTAAATATTGTCCAGAATGGGCTCAAATGGGGGAAAAGGGGCATACATGGGTATCTACCTCTGCAGAGACTAGTTTGTGGTTCCTAAGGCTATTCAGGCTTCTTGTGGGATTGGGTTGCGGAGGAGGGAGGAAGGTGGCTGGATAGATTCTTTTGACTGGGTTCAGGCTTTCAGATGTTGTTCCGGGAGCTAGTATTAGGGGGACCGCCCTCTATAGTGATTACCTAGTGGAGATAGTGGCTGATTGAGAAGACTTGGGGTTTAGGAGCTATGAGAGGTGTTATTCAGTACTGGTTCCCTACTGGTCAGATTTGATCCTGTGTTGTATTTCTTGTTCTAGGTCTCGCAAATGCTCTCCCGATCCAGATCGTTGTTGATGAGGAAGAGGAGGGCTGGGGGTTAGGCTGCTTGGTTGAGTTTGTGGCTACTTTAGTTTATTTGTTAGTTTGAATATTTCGGGGGGGTATACATCTCTCACTAGGTTATTTGCTTTAGTTGAATTCGTACCTAGGAGGTTACAATGGGTGGCATCTCTAGAGTGGTGGCTGCTTGATATTTCTCTAGGGGTTTGTGATCTGGGGCCAGTCTCTCTATAGAGCTTCTCCTGAGGTGGCTGAAATATTTCCACTAGGGCATTTGTTTAGAGCCTTGAGGGGTCGGAGGGTTCTCAGTCTTGTTTTCAGGCTTTTCAAGGCTTCTCCTAGTGTTTGTTCTGCTGGTTTGACTGGTTTAGATCTTGTTTCGTGTATGGATAAGAGGTGTTTCGCTCTATATCGGTGAGGTTGTCGGATTGAGCAGGCCTCTGTACCATTTTGAATCGGCTTCCCTAGATTGTATTTGGTATTGATTGGAGTGGCTGGTCTTTGCTGATTCTTGTCTCTGAGATGTCTTGATTGAGCTTATCCTTTGTTGTGTCCAGTACTAGGTTCGGTGTTCCATTGCTATTTGTGGCTTCTGATTTGTCTTTGAGGGCAGTCCAGGCTGGTTTGTCTAGTCTGGGTGCTTTCAGGTACAGGCAAGAGTTGAACTTGCTGAGCTGGAGGGTTAGTTTCCAGTATTCACAGCGTTACAGACTGTGTTCCTGTCCGATTAGGTCTATACCTTCGTGCTCTGGTTCTTGATCTGGCTGGCTTCTCATGGTCTTGCTCTTCATCTTTTTAGCTTTGTGGTCTCTTGGTTGTTGAGTCTCTTCCCTACTGATTTAGAGTAGCTGGAGTTGATGTCCGGCTAGTATTGTCAACTGGATTGATATTGTGAGGCTTTGGAGTTTGGTTGTTTCTTGGTTCGTTTCACTGATATAGTCTTGTATTGAGTCTATTGCTTTGCTCTGGTGATGCTTTCAGATGGCTGCCATGATTAGTTCTTTGGTATTGTGATCAGACCATCTCCAATTCCGAGATTCTGAAAACGCCCCATCAACACGGAAATGCTCACTCAGCCGGAACCCCACGTCGATCCGCAATTTCCTCTAGGAACAGGTGGACAATGACTTTGATACCGGCAACCTGCAAAGGTCCGTCTAAAAACAATATATCCGAGGTGGAGGTCTTGAGTGGAGCGCACACACCCGAGCATCACATTGAAAATAAATTTCTTTCGAAAACAGACGGTTCAGAAACTATTTTTAGATCCCAATCAACTGTATGGGCTGTTTTTAGAGCCCAAACAGAAGCCTTCGAGCTTTCTGTCAAAATACAACTACTTGAGTCACGTCATACAGAATTGTCTTACAAAACAAATACAGCCCTTCAAGGGCTTTTGCCAGCCCATATGTATTACGCACTCCGGCGTGTTCAATTGCAAAAGTGAATGGCGGTACGCTTCCGCTTGTGTTGCAAACAACAACTGCCCTGCCTGCCGAGAACTGCATTCTTGAAGGTAAGGAACATAGGAGTTGAGGAGACGTTAGGCTCGACATTCGTTCTCAGCTGGTCTTGCTTCAGGTCTTGCCGAAATGGAGGATGGCCGCTCTCCATTGGCTGAGCCCTCGAATGGGTGCACTGTGTATCTTCATCACCAGCTCATCCATGAAACCAAAAGAACCCTACGAAGCATAAACCTGCTCGAAAACTTTTCCGTAGTGGACACTCTGCCAGCAACAAAGCTGTTCACTCATATACAGTAACCCGCTCTTCCACCCCAGTTTCCGACAACTTCCCCCGGAGTGGTTTTGGGTTTCCGCTTGTCATTTATGATCCCGCCTCAAGAAGAGCATTTGGCAGTATTAGTGTGAACTCTTAGAATATGAACGCTCAAAGAAAGAATCCACAAGAGCGGCTCCTCGAATGTAAAAGATGTAGTCGAAGCCAAAAACTTCGTCGGGCAGAGTTTTCCGGCCCAGAGAATCAATGTTCGACGACAATTCATTCAGTGCATGATGTGAAAACACTCACGTCATGCCGTCATGGCGAAATAAAGTCAGGGCAGTTGTATTGCGAATCCGATCAGCTCTCTGGTAGGATCGTTAGTTTCCCGTGGTGATGAAAATGGAGCAGAGCCGTCGAGAGCACCTTCAACACAGCTCTGAGTATCAGGGTGTCCTACCCCCTGGAGCTTGCTTACAGTACTGCAAGCAACGAGAGGCTTGAATGCTGTAATTAATTGGATATGATCTTATCGATAGCTTGCCGCTGTTGAAAGTGGTCTAAAAATAGTTCTCGTCCACCTGTTTTGAGAAAAAGTTGCTGATCGACGCGGGTTCCCGCTGAGTGAGCATTTCCATGTTGATATTGCGTTTTCAGGATCTTGGAATTGGAGATGGTATTTTTGGAGTGTTGCAAGTTTCCATTGCTCCCTCGCCACGGTGGTTGATTGATTTTTTTTTGTTTGTGACGAAAAATGTAGGTCCAAGGAGCGGCTATCCTTTTTTAGTAGGCATGAGCGACGGCCATCGTTTTCATCCTCTGGCGGGGAGAGTGGCCGATACCAGACGGTCGCTCAGCCGGACTTTTTTTTGAAAGTCACCGACTACTCGAACATTGTATCAGGTATGGACTCCATCAAGTGCATGTAGGTAGGAGTCCTACGCTGTCATGGTTAGGTGTCGGAGGGTTGAAAAGCAAGAGAGCAATAGAGAAACTGACGAAAGCAGAACTACTTACCAACGCGGGTACATAGAGTATAGAAGTTGAAGACTTGTTGAGACTTTATTGATTTGGAATAATGGTTCCAGTAAGATTGATCGTGAGGAAGGTGAGGAGTAAGAGGCAAGCACGCGAAGCGAATGAGGAGGAGAACGGAACACAGAGCAACGAAAGGGGCGTCAGGGCGAAGGTGAGGAGTAGAGGCAAGCACGCGAATGAGGAGGAGAACGGAACGCGAGCAACCGAAGGGGCGTGAGGGCGAAGGTGAGGAGTAAGAGGCAACTACGCGAATGAGGAGGAGAACGGAACGCAGAGCGACGAAAGGGGCGTCAGGGCGAAGGTGAAGAAGTTGACTGGAAGAACATAAGCTGGAGAAGAAACTGGCAGACGGGAGGGTATGTTGGAAGACAAGACGCTCACGCTATCATGATCTCGCCGACTTGAAAAACAACAAGCTTTCCAGCCATCGTAGTTTGATTAATTTAAACATTAAAACAGAGTTAACTGTGAACTACCGCCTCCAGATTTACTTACGAAAGAAACACGAACCCATGTCTTCCTCGCGGCCACATCCATGCCAGGCAGCAACCTGTAGGGCGCGCACTAGCACGCGTGAAGAAGCTATCGAGCACACTGAGATCCACTATGACTTGTAGACGTCTCCAGCACCCAAGGTCACGATGACCTGGGAGAAATATATGAACCGTGTTTCCAAGACTATCACGAACGCTTGACAAGAATTCTATCTCTGGAGAACCGAAGATCAGTAAAATAAAACGTCGTACTGCTTTGCCACCTGAATCCCGACACTCAAAAAATTTGGCTGAATTCTGTCCGTGTCGAGGTCACATGCGGGGTTTCAGTCATCGCCTCTGGCCTCCAAAGTGCGAAACGGAATTAGACCCCTGCAACACGCAGGGAATGTCAACATAAACCTCAGTCCCTGAGTTCCATGCCAAAACCAAATGCCTCAGGGTTGGTTTAGAGCCAAGGAAGAATTTCTGTTGAAGCCTAAACCTTAACTGGCGGCTGTACGGCTGGCGGCCGTGAATTGAGTCTACTCACTGCGTTGTGGAACATGCGTGTGAATACAAAACATTTTTCTAAGTGTTCTAAGGTCCAGAGAAGTCTCGCTGTCTCAAGTGACCCTTCCACATGTGAGTACTACTGGCTGAAGTTTGTGGTTGGAGGCCACCCGAGGGGAGAGAGTATATTGGCCGAAAAGTATGATTGGATTCATAGGCAGAAGCGGGTTGGCCGTGCTCAATTCGTGTCCTTGAACGTGGAGAAGCTCTCAATAGAATTCATGGCGGGCTTTTTTAGAAGGAAAAGAGGCTGGCGAAGTGCTTTATTGAAGGTTTGGAGAGATTCGGAAGTTCATGCCCTCTAGGATGGGTCCTCTACTTCTCTTTTGCGTTTTGGGCTTTCTAACCGTAAGTATTTGTCTCAAGTCGATCCGTTCTTCTTATGCTGCTGTTCATTTGTACACTCTGAACTGCTAGTGCTCGCTTTCAAAGCGGCACCAGGGAAGCAAATTCGGACTAAATGAATGACTGATCGCAGCCTCTCCTGTTTTCAATCACTAGGTTGCCGCTGTCTTCGTTCGAAGCCGGCTGAGGAGGGCTTCCTGGGTTCCAAGTTCTTTGGAAAACTTCTGCGTCAACACCATACCGAGGCTACTGGGATCTACTTTTTTCGCAATCGCAGCTCTGTACATTTATGGCAGCTCTGCCTTCTTCGTGGCTGTGGTACAGCCTGCCCTCCTCCGTTCTCAGCAGTCGTCAACTTTTCTCGAATTCTGGACAAAGTGGATCACAGCTTCTCTGAGCTGGATCCTACTTGTGAGTCTTCTGTTTAACTTCGTTATGGTTGTAGCGGTTGATCCTGGCAACGGATCCATTGAAAATGAAGCAACGAACTTCTGCGAAACTTGCACCAAGGTTGGTCGTCTGACCCTTGCCTCTCCGCAACTACTGGTCCTAACAGTCGTCTCCTGCGTTTTTGGTGGAATCCATTTTTTTTAGGGTCGGTCTGAACGAGCGCATCACTGCTCTACATGCGATCGTTGCATCGAGCGGTTAGAACACCACTGTGTATGGCTGAATACTTGTGTGGGGCAGCAAAACTATCGCTACTTTTGGCTATTTTTGTGGTACCTGTGGACCTTCCTGGCCTTTGTCGTTTGGACGGTATCTGGGCCGTACGCAGATGTGGAACAATCAGTTCCAATCACAAATGCCACCAACTGCTCAGAGGTGTTGGGAGGTATCTAGCTCGCGCAGCCGTCTAGCATATGAGCGATGATGTTCTTAAAACGTGGTATGATGATCATGTGATCTAGGTGTCGAGGCTGGCTCAGGTTTCCAGGTTGTGCCGGAGACTTGTCGAGTGGTGAAGCTGTCTTCAACGTTGCGCGTCGGTGTTGAGTTTCTTTTCATAACCGGCGTCGCAACCGTGACTGGCGTCTTTCTGCTTTGGTTGATTCATTTGTACCTCGCACTGACAAATCAAACCACCATTGAGCTTGTCGAGAACGTAATAAGTCAGAGAAACATGATGCACCTTCTCATGGGGAGAAATCCCAACAGCAAGGGATGGCAAGCAAACTTCAGAGAAATGCTCGCTGTGGACTCGAACGAATCGATCCTTGCTGTGTTCATGCCGAAACTCCCAAGGTCTTCTTCTTGAGAGAGCACAGGATTGGATTCTAGCCGAAACGCACCTATCCAAAAACCTAATTATGTATGTACATATATAGCCTGTTAATAAACGTGAGGCAACTAGGCCGCCCGCGATTTGCGAGGTTCACAAGAATACAAACAAAACCGCTGCCCGAACAAAGATGGGATTGCGTTCCCAATTTTCTGGAATGGAGCACCAGGTATATGGTCAACCCGCCGCCTTCAGTCGCTTCATTTTTTTCTCTATGGCTTTCAGCTTCTGTCGCTGCTCCTGCTCCGTGTACACATCCTCGACATGCGCGCGACACATATGGCAGCGCCAATCTGCCCTTGGGTGTCTGCTGAAGTTGTTATAAACACAGCTAATACACGCGTTGTTGTGTCCGCACGGTACCATGGCCACCCTTTGGCCGGATACCGATCCCCAGCATATGTCGCAACGGTCGTTTTCATCTGCAACCTCCGCGTCGGGCTCATTCACCAGTTTCTGCTGGTATATGCGTCTCAGAATCGTGTCCGACGTACCCCTCCCAAGCTCTGGAAAGGCCCTGTCGTAATCCACGCGGAGGTCCACCTCTTCTAGGCCTTCGTTGTATTCTTCAGTGGATTCAGATTCAGGATAGCCAAGAAATTCCCTTTCGTAGTCCATTAACCCTACGAGTGTAATAGTCCTGGCCTCTTGTAAACTTCCGCTGACATTGTGCTGGGCTGTTGATTCGAATTCAGGATAGCTGCCATTGCAGGAATATCGTTCATCCTCTAGGACTATACGAAGAGTCGGGAGTCAGTTTCCTATTCAATGGACGGTGAGAGTCGGTGCTGACTTGGTGCAAACATACCTTGATCCAACTTTGACCAAATGGCGGAGCTCACACCGATTCTTGGTTCGTTCAGGCGGCTGCGCGTAATGACGAAAACATCGGGACCACCCTTTGCTTGGAGCTCTTCGAAACTACCAAATGACTCAATCACGTGCCGTCTGCAGTCCTCGTTCCGTCGATCCAGCTCTGAGACTAGGAGCGTTCGTTTGTTTTCCTCAATCATCTGATCCATTATGCCGACGAAGAACAGCCGAACAAGGAGCCGACAGTGCACCTTTCCGCGTATATGTTGCCTATATTGAGGTTCACTATTGATCCTTTTCATGCATACGAGACAGCGCTTGGACTAAGGGAGCAAGAAACAGAGGCAAGCTTTTGTCAGCACACTGCTTTGAGTGTCCCGATCACAAGATATTTGGGCGCTTGCACAACGCCGAGAATCCTGCATACCTGGCCTGATCTCGGAGCTTTGCGGAGTGCGGATGCACTTGAAAGGCCCTTCTTAGAGTTGCTACCAGAAGCAGATGCAGAGGACTGCCCTTGTCCCGTAGCACTGGACTGAGTTCCTCCGGACTCGTGACCAGCAACACGTTGGGCTGTAGGTCGCGCAGAAACGTTCTCTCGACCTCGATAGGAGTCTCTGCCTGTACTCCTCTCTTTCACCTCGTCACCACCAGTTTCACGCGCTTCACGCCATATCTTGAACATCTTGTTTCGTTGCCTTTTTTTATCCTCCCTGGTCATAAACAGTCCCCGAGTTACAAGGTCTGCGTCACACCCCGGTGTTTGACATCTAGATGGTCGCGTCCCTCGTTGGAAACTTCTCCAGCAATGTTTGTGAAACTTCAATCTACAGCCAGAGGAACACATGCATTCTGCCCACTTCTCACCATCCCTAGGTGCTGTGAACTTTGACGAGCATGACCTCCCGGCACATCGAAACTTCATTTCACCCTGTTGTCAGCGACAAAGACCATGTTAGCAGGGCGACACAAGCATTCTCCCACTACCCCACCATCGGTAGTCCTACGTACTGTCGTCGAGTAAGGATCAGGCTCATCCCGCTTGTTCAAAGCGGCTGCCGACGCCAACTCCTTCTCGCTAGTGTGAACCTCCCTAGGGCTAAGCAGGGACTCAAGATGGCGATTAAGAAACGAAAGCTCTCCAGAAGTTAGCTCCAATGACTTGAGACCTGCACCCACCTTCTTTCTCGAGCTATATGTGCGTCAGTTGTCATCAATCCTCTACAAGAGCCCTCCTCAATCTTTGGGAGCACTTCCGATTTCGCGCGGTCCCTTTCCTTCTGATCCTTGAGCATCCGGGTCGAGTCTTGAGCGAGAGCGAGAATATCATCCGTTGTCTCATAGCTTCTGTGGTATCTTTTGTTCATCGCATCGAAGATATCGACTTGCTCAAAGAGATCTCTTGCTGTACCTGCCAAGAGTTGCCAGTGTTCGTTCCTGTAGTCCGTAAGATTCGACGTCCCCGTTTTCTGTAACAGGTCATCCAGAATCTTGCCGCTTTCCACAAATTTTTTCTGGAACGAAAAAAAGGGTTCAGTTGGTAGCACGTCCAGTCCTTCCCTCATGACGAATGTACGCACGCTCTCCTCACCAGGGCGAATAGTATAATAGCTTTGAGGTGCACGAGAGACAACTCCTCTGGCCGCAATACCAGAGCGCCATTCACGAGTGTCTCCGCCTCCTCCATCTGCTCGCTTCTTATACAGTCTATAGCCAGCTTACCCATGTACCAGGCTCTTTTGCGCATTCTCCTTCGCACAAATGCTCGATCACCACAACATCGACACGACCTAGGTTGCTTCGCCTTGAATGCGTGCCAAAAAAGCAGCTCATCTTCCGCCATCGATAGATCTACTTCTTTCTATGTTCGCGAGGATAGGAGGAGGGGTGCTCAGAAGCATACAAGTAGAACCGAGAGAGGGTCGCCGCAACAAAAGCCACATGGGCTTACCTTCCACGCGTATCGTTCTACATCCATATTAACACCTCTCATCCGCAATAACTCAGCAAGTTGAAGAGTCAGTGCTTTATAACAAGCGATCTCGTCATAGAGCAGAAGGCCGGATACGACCCCCAAGCTTTCCTGCTCAGCAGTATCTAATCTGGGCATCGTTGACAGATTATCCATGAGGAACAAGAACGTATCTGACGTCCTGTCATCGACACCATCAATCACATCCACGGCCTCCGCATCTGCGAAATAGCAAAAGCAATTCATCTTAACCCGTTAGGAGTACACTGCGTCCTCTTGATTTGCAACCAAATGCTTTGGGCAACACCTACAAACTAAGCGCCCTAATTGGACCAGCTGGTAATCCTCCTGGCTAAACGCCCATCGCACGAAGAGGTACTGAGCGTCCCGCTCTTTCGCGACCTTGTGGTGTGATGCTTTCGCCTCGAGCTGCAGCAGCAGCACAAATACCAGGGTCCCCAAAGCTCTCTTCAATATTTTGAAACTTCCATCAGAGCCTGACTCCGTAAACGCAAAGTTTGTCGAACTTGAACCTCTGTTCCAGCGGGCTCGCTTCCTCCACATTTCTTCAGCCCAACAAGTGAGGCACTGCCTCGATTGATGCTTTTCCCGTCCTCCTTTCCCCTTCTGGCCAGCAACGCGATACGACTTCTGTCCCTCGCCATGTGGATGCCCACCGAAGAACATGGTCATGTCTATGCTTCCCGTTCGAAAGCCCTGCCCAAAGAATCCCTCCCAGAACCCCCATGTACAAGTTACCAGCTGACTCGCGCTTTCAGGGCGCCTCGCCCATGCTCCGCCGCCGCTCACAAACGGAAACTAAATCGAATAGAAAGCACCTCGCTATGTTAGTACTGGCGGTCCTTGAGACCTCCATCGTTTCCGATGATCCTTGAACGAATACAAAAAACAGAGTTTGCGCGCGGCGGTTATGCACCTACATTGGTGTCAAGCAATGCCGACCTCTTTACTCTGAATCCGGGTTCTGGCTCCCCGAAAACGTAATCCATCTCAACCCACTCGAGCATGAACGGGTCATGCGGGGCCTCGTGCCTTTGCCATTTGCTGTAGAACTTAGGAATAGTGAATTCGCATCCCCCGTCGAAAAGGACTTCCATTCCTTCAAGCTCTGCTTCATCCGACGCCCAAGCTTGCATGACGTCCACTGAAAATGAGAAGAGGAAAACGAACAGCGTCAATACTATTGTAGCCAGTGCTTTGAGAGCCAGCAAGAAGCTTACATCCTTCAAGGTCTTTAAATAGCCACGGCCGGAAGTAATCTACTCCAATATCCTCCTCCTGTGACGAAGACCGACGCGATTCCGCAAGATGAGTCAGATGACTGAACTAAAAACAATGCATCAAAACCCGCTTCAATTCTGTGACAATTGTGTCTTACCCATAGTTCTTGCCCATCCCATTCGCGGATTACTGCTGCCGAGGCCTCCTGGACTTCCAGTGCCATTGCCTGGACCTCGTATGGCATCATCTGTGCATAGTCCTGCACATAATCATTAAATCGTTTTTGGAACTCTGAAGGCAATGGCTCCGTGCGGTGTATTTGTGTACCTCCCTTCGCCAAAGCTGCGCTTGAAAAGAAAAACTATGATCAGCTCTACGTTGGCTCTCAAACACGCTCAGACGAGGAGCGAGACTTGGAGTATCAAGCAATCGAACCTGTACTCAGCTGCCTAGGACCCATTTCCTTGTGCGGCGCATACTGCTCAAAGTAGAGTAGCATACCATTGGGGTCTGTGAACGGAAAGCAAAACACGCGGTCATCGCGGGCGAGCTCGGGCGTAAAACCCTTCCCAAAACCCTTGGCACTTTCTGGAACGGATTTTGAGACTAAGTTATCTAACGTGTCCACTCCTTCCCCGGGGAGATATCCAGTTCTCATGAACAAGCAAAATTCTGTGAAGGATTCGTGGTCAACAACTCCAGGAAGTAATTGACTGTCAGCTTCAGACCAAGTCTTCAACGCGTTGGAGTACTTCCGACACCTCCACTGCACGAAGAAGAGCAGCACCGCGGAGAACCCCTTCACGCACGCATCCTCGGATTGATAGGCCTCCAGGGCATCGCCTTCGCACGCAGTCTCATTCCCCAGGTAGAAATGACAAGCGGCTCTTAAAAGCAACACTTCCAACCGCTCATTCTCGTCAGTACAACCAACCAAAGCCTTGCTTAGTAAGCGTACAGCAACTGCATATCCACCAGCCTGAAAAAAAAAAAAAATCTCAACCGCAAGTTTCATCGGCCCACCACCCTCCTCCGCCTTGCCCTCCATTCCAATCCCCATCTAGCCCTTCAATTTCATTCACATCTTCACTCATCTCACCGCCCCTACATCCTATGCTCATCACCTCAAGTCAGTCCTATGCACCCACAAACCCTCCCCCCCACCACCCTCCTTCATAACCCCAAGGCAAATCTCAACGCTTTCATTGAGTAGGCAGTGCATCATCGCCAACAGCAACTCCAAGAGAGCTTTCGCGAAAGGAAAAAGCAAATGGGACGTCCCCCTGCTGCACAATGGCTCCTCTGTTCTTCCCAAAAAAGAATATTCAGCTTAAAAATAAACCACATCTACTTAATTCCCTAAAAATCCGAGAGTCCTGATATTCTCAGCGTATATACCCTTCGAATTTGCTCACCATCAAAAGGAAAAAAGACAAGACCCCGAAGGCCAAGGCCTAAGAGACCGAAGCTCAAAAAAGGATATCTTTCTAAAAATACGCCTATTGTCAAACGCGAAAATGGGACACGGCAGGAAAAATCCAATTCAAAGTCGACAAGTGTCTGGAACGGGAAGGACAGGTGTCCCTTGTGGGACAAAAAAAATCTCGAGGCCACTATTCCTGACACTTGAGATTCTTCTAAGAAATTGTTTTTTTTCCGTGCCGGGTATTGTGGCGTATGGCGAGGGGGTGTGGGAGCGGGGCGGTTGTGATATGATACTATTGAAAATCATTGTCCGCTACGGCCTTTGCCAACTAGTAGGTCCACTGGTTCGTCTAAGAGTTGCCCCATTGCTCCAGAACCGATCTTCGAAGCGAATCAAAGAATCTGCAGCTTCAGAGTTTTCCCAAGGGAGCCCGCAGCGTCATTCATAGTATGTACAAAAGCATGAAGTGGACTGACGAAATTACAGGAGCCTACTCTTGGTCCCGCCATCAATTCAAAGCGGGCACCAAATTCTACAAGACGCTTAGTTGTCAGTCTTTGTCCGATTAAACATTGGGCCTCTCACAACTATTGGCCTTCCGCGTTGCTTGTCTGTGTGGTTAAGTGTGCGCCTTCGAAAATATGCAGCCTCGCTTCTGGATCGGTCGCAGTAGCATCCTGCGTTAAGCGAGATATATAGAGCTTGATAAGCGATCCTAAAGCTGATAACGTCCAATGGAAACGTCCAATTGAAACGTGTACATCGAGCTGCTTGGCCTACCTTCATCTGTGCAAGGAAGTATTGCCCTGGATCCTGAAACCCTGTCTGGGGTTTCCTTGGATTGCTTTTCCTGCGAAGTTTCTGCTTCGATGTCAACAGCGGCTCGCTCTTCTTCCTGGAAAACACATCGTTGAGAGCCGACAGTGTTGGTAAAAGAGCGATCGGAGAACAAGCAATCTCGGTCTTCGGGTCTGGAATGGTAAGGCGACTGTCACTCAGCAACCTGTGAAAGTTTCCAACGGCGCCTACGCCCTCAATGAGGCCCTTGCCTGTTGTTGATAGTGGTGTACAAAATTGGCGAGCAAAGGTCAGCTAGAAAGAACGCTTGTCGGACATCAGGTGAAGCTGTACTCGAAGTCTCCGCAAATACCTGGAACGTAAGGTCCATTCTCTGGGTTCACATTCCCGAGCGCTACCTGTTCACCGTACCACGCGTTTCTGCCCTTCAGCAGGGTTACGTAGACATCAGCGAGTAGAGGCCCTGTAAGGTACACAGGGTCCCGAACCCCGGTAAGGAGTTGCGAGATGAACACCATTTCCGCGCAGGCGTTGCTGAAGTATACTGCCATGCTCGTCGCAGAGTTTTTCGCCGCTAGCATGACGGCATGACGAACGATAAGCAAGTGGTTGAGGTGAACTTCTGGTCGAGGAAAACCGAATCCTACCTCCTTTGATAATTCCAGCCCCAATGGCATAGACATTTTTCAACCCGCCCATAATCTCGTGGTTCACAATGTCAGGGTTGTCCCATACAACAAAGCTGTCGTTTCGAATCAAGGAGGCCAGAGCCCGGCGTAGGGTTTTTGATAAACCACATATCCTCGCTGTGGCGTACTCCCCTTTCCAGACTTCGGAGGCGATGTTTGGCCCTCCGAGGTAGAAAATGTTCTCCTTCGGAATGCCCGTAACATCGTGAATGATACCAGAAGGCGTGAGGACGTGCGGTTCCGGGCATTCCTTATACTCGATACCCTTGGCTAGGCTGATGACCACTGGATGTCGACCCCGCTCTCGAACAAGGTTTCCAATAACCTCGAACACAGGTCGAATATTAGAGCTAGGAATGGAGTTCACGATGACATCAGCATCCCATACTGCTTCCGTCAAGTCCGTGATAACCTGTTTGAGGAGCACCCATCACAATGACCATCAACGTATTGAATTTCGGGTCTATAGCTGTTCGAAAACTTACTCGCAGTGGCATCAGAGGTAGGTCAAGCATGTTTTCGCAGAAACCATCGGTAAGCACTTCTGCAGCGGATAGCACTCTCTCTCCAAGTCTGGCGTCGACGTATTTGAAGTAGCGCCCTTTCTGCCTTAGCCTTCTTATGACCTCGCTGTCCGCGTTGATCACTTCCAGTATCTTTGAGGCCGTTTCCTTACTCAGCTCCTTTCCTTCTCGACGGTATATGCTGAACTTGATCTTATCCTTCATATTAAAGTACTCCTTTTGCAACATCGAAATGAAGACAGCCCCCCAAGCACCAGCTCCGACACCCACAACATTAAGGGGCCTACCTTCGGGGACTTTCAGGGCCTTCATCACGTTCTCCAGTCCCGCTTCGCTAGGGATTTCTGATTCATGCGATTCAGCATTCCCATTCTTACCACTCCCACCTGTTACTCCATCCATGGTCGCTGATCTGTTGTAGCAAGACCAGTCAAAGTGGTCACTCAACACAAAGGTACGCAAAATATTACCGCTCCTCGAATGGCATGTTAATTGTCGTTTCAAACCTCCTTTACATGCCTTTACAAGCAACTCTCAACCCCTCCTGTCCAGTGCCATCCTCGGGATTCCTCCTCAAGTACACTTATCAACCTAAATCCACACAACAGTATCAATACCGGCAATAACCCCAAAATCCCACTCGCCGATCGAATTTCCAATATTCAGCAGGATATTCATCGAGATTGATATTATCATCTAATTTATTATCAAAAAATAAGGTTGCTCGGAAAGCCATTTGGACGTATTGTTTTTGAAGGGTTTTCTCAGGTGGCACTTGAGCTGTGAGGTTTTGGGGTCCGGAGATGGCTTTGGAGAGATGTTCGAAAGGTAATCTGTGGGTGACTCAGGTAATCCAAATCACTTTTCATCCGTGGAAGTGATAGATAGTTTTAATCTTCCAGGATTTTCTGATCTTCTGTCGAAGCGGAAGCTCACGTGGGACTGGCTGGCCTCTTTCATCGTCTGGTAGCTGTGGGACGGCACCAAGCTTAGAGTCCGCTATTTCGAGACGGTTTGTATCGTTTCAGTTTGGAGATTTCTTAAGCATTTTTTTGTTTCAGCAGATTAAGTGGGCACAGGTACTGGCGCTCTTTCAAAACGCTTCAGTGCCTGTGGATGAGTCGGGCGCAACCCTGCTCACCGGCAGAACGAGTCTGACAATCGAGTACAGAGCAGGAGATGCTGTTTTCGTGCTTCGGATATTCCCTGAGTGCCAAAGGCTCGCTCCGATCTCTCCGGAAACCTCCGACACTGGGATGCTGCCCAGTGTGGGCTGTACGGAGAGGAAACTCAGGGGTCTGCCGGTGATAGAGGGAATTAGATCACTAGATGGTCGAATAAAACCAAGACTATCGCTTCTAGATATAACCATGAAGTTGGTGAGCAATAAGACGGGACATGTGGACGCCATGCCGACAGAGACACACCTTGTTTGATCACGTAGACGCAGATCTCGCGGTTTCCAACAGTACCAGTGAAAACGGCTGAAGAACACCAGTCAGAACGCAGAACCAGCAAAGCCCCGCCCTAATCGGATAAGGACTTCAAGATTTCCATGGGCACCAAACAGCTCGACGCCAATATGGCGTCCATAAAACTCCGCAGCCGTGCTGTTCCTAAACTGGTTCACAACAGGTCCGTCCCAAAGTAAAAAGGAACTAAACAAATACCAAAAAATAAATTTACCCAAAAACGAAATACTTGCCAACAGAACCTCCCCATCATGAATGCTTAATTTCTACACTTCTTTATAATAGAGTTTCTTAAATTATGGAAATAATTTTAATGTGGGAAGTTCCCAAATCGAATCTCTTCGTGCGAATATTTAGGACCAAAATTTAGGGACAAATCATTCCTGTCAAGAATTTCAAGAGGAAGGGGGTAGGCAGTGGGTTTCTAGACCTCTAGCACAAGAGTTGTGTCCTGAGCAGCTGACCAGGGAGGGTGGAGCAGATTAAGCATTTGGTATAGTTTGCCTGAGGTATGAATTGGGAGAGGGCTCTGATATCAATGCAGGGAGCATGTTAGTGAACAAGAGCAGCAGAGCTTCATTCCAGTTATCGGAACGGACTGTTTCTGGTCGAGTCACGGCTTTTTGTTCGTCAGCAACAAGGAGGCTGGTTTGCCCCCTCGGCGGACGCTGAAGAGGAGCAAGTGATGATAGGGGATGATTTTCGGGATATAGAAGCAGAATACATCAGACGGAGGGACGCGAGTGACGATGAGGGACAGGGCGATCTCATCCCGTCAGAGGTTGCTGAAACTCCCGGGATTGAGCATCCCATGAACACATTTCGTGGGAGAGAAGAAGTCATTAAGGTACTCAGGGAGTGCACTACCGAACAGTTGACTTACCTGAATACCTTGGTCATAGTTCTAGACTCGCGGCTGACGCTTGATCTGGCGTTCAAGACTCTTCTTGAAAACCGTGAGCCGTTGTCCAACCGAACTAGCCCGCAGAAAGGCGGTACATCGTTTAATCCTCCTTGCGCATTGACTATCTTTGAAGGTATTCGTTGTGCTCCAGTATTCGATTACAAATGTAGCAAGTATGTCGGGGTCCTGTCTATTTCAGACCTTGTTGACTCTCTCACCTACCTCCGCAACGCGTTGGCAGCTGGCTCAAACGTTAAGGGACTCCATTGTTTGACGATTATGTCGTGGAGAGGTAAGGAAAACTGCTCAAGCACTCCAGGGTTGAGGTCGATAGAGTCCTTCGCTGATACGATAATATTTTCGCTGGGTATGCAGAATTCACGCAAAGAAACATAGAGGACTCATGGACAGCTTACATAAACGCGGATGCTAGCCTGCAAGAAACGTGCCATACTCTTCAGGATAAGAGGCTGCACATACTTCCAGTGCTGGACAGAAACAGCAACCAAGTGGTTGACATCTTAACGCACTCGAGAATCTTCCGTTTCGTCTACACGAGACTGCAAGCTCTGCAGGGGCGACATCGCGAGTGGCTTGAGCAGCTACTTGATATGACCGCCTTCGAGCTCGGAATTGGTACATACTCGAATATTCTGACTTTTAACTACTCATCAAGCGTCGCTAGTGCTGTCAATGCCTTCTTTGAGAAGAAGATAAGCTACCTTCCGATCGTTGATGAAAACGGTAGGTGCTTGAAAAGAGACCTTCGAATGGGCAAGAGGCAATGTTCAAACGTGCGGAAATCCTTGAAAACGTAGGAGGACTTGTTGACCTGTACAATAGAAGCGAGATCTTGCAGTATTATTTCGAGAGCCTCGATCTCGCAATGAACATAACTGTCCACGATGCCATACATGCACATAGAAAGGTAACGTGCCAACATGCGGCATGTATGAGAGCGCAAAATTTTAATTTCATGCTAATGCTATTTTCCTTCGTGTCCATTTGGTCCCCTGAAAGACAAGACCACACCTTCCCGTCTGCAAAAAAACGTCCTCTCTGAAGGAAGTCTTTGATATTTTCAGGGAGACAAGACTTCATCGGGTGTTTTTCGTCGATGAAATGAAGCGTATTGTAGGCGTGATTTCGCTTCGGGATGTTTTTCATGCCTTTCTGTAAAATGATTTTACTCTATCAGCTCTGTCCGCCCCAATTTCGTCAGCCCTTTCCATCCTAGAGCTGATACATAGCTCATCAACTACCGCATAGCTATACAATTCCGGGAAACTCTTAAGGCCCAACGAGCAAAGGAGCCTTGAGCAAAACAAAAGTTAGTGATGTACTGTAGTCCACCAGCGCTATTCGGCGCAAAAAATCCACATCCATTCATTTTGTTGCCTTTTTCTGTGCAAGGTTTCAGTCAACCAGTCCTCCTCGTGATGCTCTACATTCGCCCACTTTGCATGGTTTGCATGGTTTGAACGGCTTGCTGAGCGGCCTCGGGGTAGGGAGCGAGGATCAGCACCATCAGAACGAGTGCTGCCAAACCGATAGCACTTCGTGTGTCGTCTGGCTCGGTCACCTCGTCCTGCGACGGTATGAGAGTCAGGCATTACGGATGACGAAAACGAAACTGGGGGAGCTAAATTACCTGGCTAGGAATGTCCGGTCGGCTCTGGAACAAAACAGCTATGAGACCCCAATACAGAAGCAGAGGCGAGTTGCCGAGAATTGCGCCCAGGACTTGCAAGAACAGAGTTATGCTAGAAATGCGCCCCGCCGCAATACGGCCATAGAGAGCCTGCACAACGCGTCCACCGTCCAGTCTAGAGACAAGGACCACCAAGAAGTCAATTCTCACTCTGACATCAGAGAAGACAACTTTTTTTTTTCGCTAGAGAGGGTGTGTGAGATTTCCCATACCTGCCGACTGGGATCAAATTTATGGCATTGATGAGAAGTCCGGAGCATCCGACAATGGTCAGAGGGTGCACAGCAAGAGTTGAACCCTTCAATACGCTCGCAGGCAGTACAAACTTCGACAGAGCGCCGATGAGCATTGAGGAGTTGAGCAGCGACGTGGGAATCTGTGGATACCACTCATTAATTTCACCGTATCCAGTCATCATCAAGCCTGCAATGAATGCTACCATTGCCATCGAAAGCCCTGAAAAACGTCATCCAAGGTTAAGAGCTTTAGTAGACGGTCCTCGCAATTGCCTCCAGACACGTAATGTTGGACCATGCCAGCGCAGAGGGAGCCAGTGAGTTGTAGAGGACCCTTACCAACTGCAGGTCCAGCAATAGCTACATCAAAGAAGTCAGACCTACTCTTCGGGAAGCTCTTAAGCGGTGTGATGCTACCGTAAGTGCCAGTTTGAAGACTTGGCATGAAGAAAGGTAGATCGAGCTTGATTCCACGGAGTGCGGCAACTGCCTGTCTCGATTTGAAGGCGATTGCAAAGAGGCTGTCAGTGAGCTGGGCGCATCTGATGCTTGCCGCCACCATGTGAATCATATAAATTGTCCAAACATACCCTATGCCCAATTTCGTGGCCGAACATGACCGCTAGGATCCCAAGTGATACAGGCAACGTATGGACAACCTGTTCCACCTTGCCGTCTGCCAAGTCCTTCAGGAATTGCGGTGTAAAGCCAAAACTACCAATGCCTGTGCATAAACGCGAGTGCTAGTATTCAGCAAACGAGGCTAGGAGCCATGTCATAGATCTAGGAGTGTCGCACCATAGCCGAGAGTCGTAAATGCAGAAACAAGCAGGAAAACGAAAGATGAAATCGATCCCCCAACACCGCTTTCTCTCGGCTCCGCTTCCTTGGGCAGTGCAACAAACACTGGCTTATTCTCCTCCGGCGCCGCTGGATCTTCCATCAGGAAGAGCCGAATGCGCTCGTTCAAGCCATACTTTTCCATAGTCTCTTCAAAAGACTGCAGCAGTCCCTTTGCAGCCCCGCGCATGTTACCCCGGAAAACAACTCGATCTCCGAAAGTTGAGACTTCCACCTGCGTTACGTAGAACTGCTCCATGGTGAAGACATGATCACGGAGCGTCTGGATATCTTCCCTACTTATTCTCTTCACTTTCATGTCACTTAGAGGGCCCATAGCACTCATAAAATCATCAGATAAATCCTCCTTTTCGTCCGATAGGGGGAGCTTGGGCTCCTCGGAATTAGCAGACTGTTCTGGTTTCTCCGCCTTTTCTTCGGGCTTCGCAACTTGAGCTGCAACTGGATCCTCCTTCTTTTCAGGCGTATGCACGGGCTTTTCGTCTTTTGGAGGCTTGAATTCCAGAGGGCTACTGTCCTCGCCCTTGTTCTTAAGCTTGAGCAATCTCGTCTTTTCCAGCTCCAATCTCCTCTTCTCAGCTTCCAACTGCGCCCTGTCGGCTTCGATTCTAGCCCGTTCAGCCTCCATGTGCAGTCGTTCAGCAGATTCGATCGCTCTTCTGGCTTTGCTCTGTTTCTCTTCTTCACTCAACTTGGGCACGTCTGATTTCATACTGTCCTCCCCAGATCCCACCATATCCCCAGTTGCAGCCTCACCATTCTCACCTAGAGTCATATACAGCCTTCCCAGGCCGCGCTTTCTCAATCTGTCCCCATGCACAAGAGCCACCGGGTGGAACCTCGGTGTAGTCCTCCTTTGAGATCCACTCGCCGTCCGTCGGCTACTTACCAAGTCCATTCCTCCCAAAACAAACCCGATCCCCGCCATCTCACCCAGAACCTAAAAATCCCGCCGACGCAAAATCCTCTAAAACGAAATCTTCACCAACAAACACCCCTCATGAATTCCACAAACGAAAAAAAACGAAAACTGTTGCCCTGAAATCTGTTCGTACACATCCCTCTCGAATACCAAACCCCCCCCCCCCAAACCAATTCACATACCACTCCCTCTTCCCCCCCCCAACCCCGCGAAAGCTCCTCCACAAAAACACTTATAAACAAACAAAGCCCGAAGAGTGAACAACAATTCAACAAGCAGAGCCTTTCCACTGTTTGTACCTGAAAGCCATCTTTTCCCTTTTTTCCCATTTTTCCCTGACCATAAAACATAATCAACAAAACAAAAAATCACGTCAAGAGCTCGACGGAACCCAAACTGCTACCATTACTCAAAACCTTCCATCTCCTTTACCAAAAAAAACTCCCACACCTTCACCGCCTTGCACAATTTTTTGGGTTACACCATTCCCAAAAAAGGTTTGCCAGATGCACCAAAAAAGGAAAATTGTATTCTGAAAGCTACCCCTTCTATCATATGAGCATCCATAGTAATAGTAATTAAAATTTTCTTGTGGAAACTTTTTTACCCCTTGATAGTATTTTCATGAGTTGCACTTTAGGGGAATAAAATGGTTCTTCATCCTAGAATATGATCTTGTGTATAATTTAGAAGAAGGGATGGAGAATCCGGGAAAACGAATGACAATTGCAATGGTGAATTGTTTTTTATTTCTTTCTGCAATGAGGATCACAACGAGCAAATCGGCCGGTAGCCGTGAGGTCTGAACACATAATTTTAATTATGTTCAATATATTTGTTGGTTAATTATTGGTATGTGAAAACAGTTACAGCCAATGAAAGTTTTGGAGTATCAATTGTGTAGGTGTAAGTTAACTACTGACTAATTAATAGGTTACGCGTGTTGTTAGGTTTTTGCAATGAGCATGAGGTGAAATCAAGGTTGCGTTCGATGCAACGCCGACTCTCTAAGCAGGTTGCAGTGCTTGCAGATCACTGTCCTGTAGCATGCTTGCTGGCAAACAGCAAGTAGGGGCAAGGTCCAGCACGGTTAAAAACCCGTGACTGTCTTACACTAATGTCAAGTATATTGATATCCCCTGCTAATGTGCGACGGCCAACGGACGGCTTCGGTATGTCCCGTCGACTGAGAAGTTGGTTGATATCTTCACCAAGCCAACGACAAAAGATGGCCCAGCGTCTGAACCGTATGAGGATGGAAGCACCTACCAGGCGTACGGATTGTTGCCATCTGTGACGAAGACACCGTCTAGACCCACGCAAAAGAAAGCTCTGTCCAGTTTTAGTTTTGCTTTGGTTCCCGGGGCTGGTATCTGCTTCTCCTTCGACCAGGAAATTTACTTCTTTTCTCCGAAGGACGCTCTATACTTGCCCTCGTCCATACCCATCAAGAAACTGCGTCCAATGTGGGGGGTTTTGGATTCATATCGTGCTACGGGCACCTGCGGAACTGCCAGGAATCGGCTCGGCGTTGTGTAAGGACCGAGCCACTGGGTTTGAAGCAGACGGAGCTCATGGAGCAATGGTAGTGTGATGAAACCCAGACTCATTGTCGCAAAGCGCAATGAAAACTAGTCCTGACAGATGTGGAACCGGCTTCTCTCCAGGGAAGCGGGCAAGGGGGCAATCGCGCGTATCTAGTGTCCATATCTTGAGGTGGACCCGACCGGTCGGTTAGAAGGTAACTTTTTCGCTCAAAACCGTCACGCTTCACTTCGTATTTGTACTAGTGCGTTTTGAACATCCTCTAGTTCATCTTATTCATCATATTCTGCTTGTGTACAAGATGGCAAGTTCGCTCGACAATTTCCAAAAGCTTAGGGACATTCGCAGCCCAGTCATTGAGAACTGTATCTACAGAATCGGGCTTGGAGAAAACAACGATTCCTGCCGGTCTGTGAGCGTTGCAGAGCCATAGAAGAAGAGAGTTATCAGTAATCGCGCAGAAACAATTGTACAAACCTGGTGTAAAAATCATACCTATCAATCTTCGCCCAAAGAGCCTTCTCGTCTGACACCATCCGTGTGACGCGCTCCTCTGTATCCCCTACCGAAAGGTTCAGCAACTCTGCAAGACGCTGCAGTTCTAGTCTAGAATAATACGAGCTCACCACGCGAAGATTGTGCTCAATCGTTCTATCCTGAAGCGGCGTCTCCCACGCGGGGTCCTATGCACATGACGGTTGTTAGCACCACGTTCTCCCCAGACTCTTTATTCGGTGCAAGCGACATGCACCTACAGTTTCAAAATTGGCTGAAGTGACAAGAGAGGTGAGCTCTGCACTGTATCCTTCTCGGAGATGATCCCAACGAATCAGCTCCTCCGTCGTAAACAATTTCAGGATCTCCCCGTAAGCTGGAAGCTTTTCCAATGTCTTGTAAGCCTTTATCCGATGTAGAAGATCCGACTGCATTGGGTCCCGCTTAGAGAGTACCAAGAAAAAGATAGCCAGTCTAAGCTCTTGGAGGTAGAGCTTCTCATCAGCCTGCTCGCGCGTACCAAACCACCACCATCGCCCCGCGAGCAAAAAACGAAATGCGGAAACTGCATATTTAGAAGCTGAACCCCCTACAATGATTCATGATCTTACTTTTCAACCCACCTGAACGGATGTTGCTTCGTATCGTGACAAGTAACAGCGACAGACTTCCAGGTAGTCCTCACTTTGGAGCTTGATTTCAACAAGGTGCAAGTAATACCTCAGTATCAAGTCCTCTATATCCTTAGCGGCGAGCGTCTTCGCGGTAACCTTTTTGGCCATGATTCCAGCCCGGATATAGTCTTTCTTCAACAGACAGAGCCGGACCTGAGGAACAACAAGACAGGTGAACTGGAGTCTAAGCATGCGCTACTTCGTTCATGGATGTCTCTTACCACTCAATGGGAGCCCAATTTTTTACCTGTTCGAGAATAAATTCCGTCTTCTCCCGACGATCCATTGTCCCATAGGTCTCTACTTGCATATCTTGCATGATATCGCATGCACCTATTCCACCAAGACATTTAGGTCAGTTCGAGATCCAGATTGGTTACTTGGTCCTCCTCGAGAGTTCAACTCATAGCCTTTTCAAGCACTAAAACACACCTTCAACATCCCCCTTCGATTCTTTTATCTCCGCAATAATTCGTGTGATTCGGGCTCTCTCAAGTTCAACGTAGAGCTTGCCCTCCGATACCGTTCTCAACTTGTTCAAGAGCTCCAGTTTGATTTCTTCGCTTGGAGTGCTCTCGACGTACTCTACCCCTGCTTGAACGACTTTTGTGACTGCCTGCTTGAGCTGGGCACGCCGTTTTGACAGAAGGACAATGTTAGTGTTCAACGCCTCCCAGTCTCCTTGTTCAAAGCAGAGCTGAACAATAGCCACACACAGCGCTGACGTCTCCAGCGTATCATTCGACAAGCGATGAATTCTAAAAAATAATGGTCAGGGCAAGAACAAGTCAGATGTTCGGTTCCTTGTTCAACAAGATGACCAACGATCAACCCAAGGCGGAAGCAAAAGAGCATGTGAATCCTTTCATCTAGAAACTGCGACCTTCGCTCACCTCTCAGATTCCAGCAACAGCGCAATCGCGTCATTTAATTTACTGCTATCCTTCGAGACCATCTCCCTAGCTTTTTCAATCGCCTCCTGTGCCTTCTCATCAATCTTTTGCGGTGGCTTCTCGTCAATCTTTGTATTGGGCTTCTCAACCTCCATGTTTACATCCTCATTCTCGGCACCCATGCTTCCTTACCCAAACGCAAATCGCCTCCTTACAATCCACCCACCCCCGCCCACCCGCAAAAACGAATCTGCCAAAACGCGGTGATCTTGCTGCCCAAAACCCACCTCCTCAAAAGCCAAACCCCAAATCCTCAATCAACAAACAAACAAACAAAAAAAAAAACACAAGATGTGTCAATCCGGATTCTCCCTCTTCCGAAGCATATTATCCCTCCTGCTCTTCTCCTGATCAAATTTGCTTCTTATCCGCTCCGCTAAACAAACAAATTCATCGTCAGCAGGATGCCAAAAGAAAATCTATTGGTACCTGCCCAAAACTGCTTCCCACAAAAAAGCCGATTCCTACCCCCATTCAGGCACTGTCCTCGTTTTTCTTCCATCGCAGAGCAACGCCTCAGGAACCGACCGAAAAAACCTGAACTAGTCAAAAACAGGATTAATTAGATTGAATATAGTCATTTTTGTTTTTAATTGATTTATGCTGATTTGCTGTTTGCTGAACCTCCTGGGGTAGCTGTGACTGTTTCGCACTGGGACTCGACCTCGAGGGACGCCATGATTCACTGCGTGAGTCGCTTTCAATGTATCAGAGCCGCACAAGAGGTATCTGATGAGATGCTCTTCGTCCTGAGAGTTCATTGCTAATTGCGTAAGGAGCGCTCTCGATCACTCAATCTCCAAAACAAAGCGTATCGAGCCCTTCGTCCGGTTTGACAGGATGAGCCCTCTAGAAACTCTCCACAGTGAGGTGAGTAGACTCACCGTACCCCAGGTTGACCGGTATACCGGTCTTAAAGTGCCCTTTGATGTCCGCGACGCCTTCCTCGTACGGTGATGGTGCCAGATATCACGTATTTGTTTAACTCCATGACGGTATGGTAAGAATACTCAATGCCATCCTTTCCAATCGGACCAGTCCCTGAGTTTAAAAGCTCATTTGAGCACTTAACGCGGAGCTCGTAGCTTCCTATGTTTTGCTTCAGCTCGCTTGGAGATAAATAAAAATACGAACACGCGTTCCGAACGACACGAATTTTTTTTGTAGTTTACAAATATTAGATAGACTTCTCAACATGCACTTGGAAGCCTAAAATTGAGGGGTTCGACTACTCAAAACGTAATATAAGTTGCTACTATCTGTGATTGGTTGTATTTCTACCAATAAACAGATGACATGCGATAAAACTCATATTTATTTGTTCTATTCACAAAATAAACCAGTCAAAATCTTGAGCGGGTCTGGCGCGATTTGTTTTGGATCAATCCCGTGCCTTCCCAGATATTGAACAAATATAAATAATTCTGAGGCATGAAAAGGCTTCGATCGCGGGACGTTGTGGTGAATTTCTTGTAGTACATGAGACTATCGCATAGTACGTTGTTCTCGTCTTTTGTTGATCAAAACGGAGCAGCTCGTTCCCAAAGGGTCGAAAGTGTCAAACGATGTCTAGTTGAAAGTCAGCTCTTGGGAGCCGCGATGCTCCCGCCTCTGCAAGGCGCTGTGATTTGCATACAGAAGAGGAATTTGCAGCCGACACTCGAAGTCTGCACTGAGCGAAATCGCGTGGGCGCAGTACACGTCTAATAGCGTCACAGCTCGACTACGGTTTCAGGTCCAAGCTCCTTGAGCTATCGCACAGCGATCCTTGGCACCAGGTCTAACGTGTCTTCTCCGGTGAATTATATCAACGTGCGAGAGAGTTTGAACTGAAGGGACGTTTCTCTGAAACACGAAGCAAGTCAAACAAGCCCGCCCCCCTTAGTCGAGGTGAGGGTGGAGATATCACGCAATAGGGAAACAGATGAACGAAAGATTTACAAAACGCAGCCTTTTCTTGCCTTAGGAGACATTCCCTAGATTTATTCATAGTATCTTCATTGTCCTCGCTGGTCTGAACTAACCACGAGCGTATTCATCCATGATAAAGGTGTCTAAACACCTGCTCTTCCCGCCGTGATGAGATCTTCTAAAGAGAATTGGCGGATGCAATGGACAAGCAGGTTGTTACGTAGGCGCATGATTTTGGGGTTTTGAGGGAATAGCAGAGCAAACAAGAATTTGAAGGAGTCTTATTAGAGTTAAAAGAGAGCCTCTTCTCTTTAAAGATTGGAGAACTGATGGCGTTTGTACCTGGTCTGAAGGTTGGCGGACTTGGGGAGACTTGGACCCAAAGTGCCTGCGTCAAAAGGCGCTATGGTGTGCGCATTGCAGGGGGAAGGGTTGGCAAGTTGAGGATGTCGGGCGGGTTTCCTCCTCCAAGCGACGGAGGCGGAAGAAGGCCAGGTGGCGGTGAGAACGGATTCCTTGCTGCCCTTTTGCTCTTTATTGTGGGAGGGGCTCGAACTGTGGCTTCGCCAAATGGACAGTTGTTCCTTTTCGGCTTTGTTCTGTATTTATTTTTCTCGGGGAACTTTATCTTCGTCTTCAATACCTTGTTTACATTCTTTGCGGTCGCCACACTTCTCCCCGTTCTGTTGATGCTCGTGTTCCGTTTATATATGTCCCGGAACCTTATTGAGGTAAGCGGATATCCTCGTATGAGCTCGTGCACTCTTAGTACTGTGTTTTAAGGTTCGCTTTCCTTCGCTCAGGGTAATTGCTCGAATTGTGGGGCACCCGTGGCCGGCATCCGGAACCAAAGTTTCCAATGCACTCGTTGCGGGACAAAGCTTGAGGCAGGAAGAGACGGAACAATCTCCATTTCAGATCCGTCGAGTGCAACTATGGACGTCAGCTTCAGAGAGGAATAATTTTCGACCTATGAGAAGCAGCTTCAGGTTGTCGGAAAGAGCAAAAAAACGACGAGATCAGGAGTATGGGGCGGAAGTGAAAGGGATCACCCTTCCGCACGTATTAGAGGTGCAACGGTCGCGGGGGCGCGCAGTGCTTATCTTGTTCCCAACCGCTGAATTTCTTCCCAGGGAGGTGGCAGCTATAGTCCAAGCTATGAAGCACGGAAACAGCGCGGGTTGACCACGCACAGGGACAAGTTCTTTCACTATTGAAACCGAGACGAGCAAGGGGTACAGTCAGGTCGAAAACTTCTGCTTTCAGAGTCCGTATTGGGAGTGGAAGTCACGTCTAGGAACCTGACGATTGAAGACACACTTGGGCAAAAGTAAATAGGAAGCAATTTACCAGTAGGTTCCGAGAGCTTAAAAATAGACTTTTCATCACAGACGTACGTTTTCTCATGGTGACCGAAAGAAAAAAAATTCGGTCCCTGAGCCATGAACCGTGACCTGCTAGCCGTCTATGCATGGACTCAGTGCTCCTGCAACTCCTTGAGGATTTCAGTGGCATCTCATGCGACAAGAGCCTCTGTGCTGAGACCTATAAGCGAAATCAAAAAATCGCAAAGAAATTAATCATTTAGGGGAAACACTGTCCAATAGCTATCCTTTGTCGGAACCTTGTCCAATTATCTCTCGAACAGGACCATCGCGCGGTAGAATTCGTGCGTTTTTCATACATCAATTGGAGGATCGGTCCGAAATCATTATTCCGTTGATAAAGCGCCGTATGCAAAGGCTTTTTTCTAGGCCATGACAATTCCCCTGTTGCGGATAAGTTGCTTGTGGCGATGTGTGCCTTAAGGCCAATGGATCAGGTTCTCCCGAAAGAAATTGAGAGGACTGTAAGATATATGCCCGAGGCAGAAAAGCTTAATAAATGACTAGCCCCTCATTCATTCGTATTGGGAATTCCCAAGGCGTTTGGTGCAACTCCGGAAACAGGAAGAGCCGAAGGAGACTGGAGCCACGATCTCAAGGATCTTGTGAAACACAAACTCAGCACTTCCTGACGATGTTTGACTACACTGAGATGATCAAGTACCTAAGAGGTACCAAAAGCAATCAGCAACTCCTGAAAGCGGATTCTACCCCTC
The DNA here is from genome assembly GCA_029953675.1 of Rhodosorus marinus. Classification (NCBI taxonomy): domain Eukaryota; phylum Rhodophyta; class Stylonematophyceae; order Stylonematales; family Stylonemataceae; genus Rhodosorus; species Rhodosorus marinus. The sequence goes on from JAMWBK010000001.1 coordinate 313,955, forward strand.
AAGAACAAGATGACGCACCAAGTTCTGCTCCACCTCCGCAGGCCTGCCAGGGAGACTCTGACTGGACAAAGAATACCTCAGATAAAACCCACCTGAAACACACTAGGTACTCCTTTCCACACAAATTTATTAAGCCTGTCGATATTCTATCATCCAGCTCATCATACTTCTTGACGCAAAATTTGAGTTCCTTGATCTTTCTTCTTCTCTTAAGAGTCAGTCCCCTTACGACTTCTTCGAAACAGAATCACCGACCAAACCTCGACAACATGATTTTCCATACATTTTAGATTGGCTAGTAATTCCCTAGGAAAACGAGTCCTGACATTGGAATCGATTTGTCCTCTTGAAGAGGATTCTTATCTGCGGTTTGATAGGCGATTGGGGGTTAGGTGAAAAGGACACAAGTCCTGTTGAAGTTGAGAATCCTATGTTGTCCGGTTCTGATGTTACAGAAGATTTAAGAGGCCTTGAGTAAAGCTATGGATCGGATATTCCTCTTGGCAGTGCTTTCGATAGCGCTCGCTGGACAAATATGTGGAGTCAGGTCTGCCGGAGCGCCCGTGCAGAGAGTGGACCTGGAGATGGTTCCAAGTAAGGTCAGCGACGGTGGATCGTACAAGTATTTGCCGCAGACTATGCGCTTGTTTGAACAAACTCAGGGCATTGGACCGTTCGAAATGCGGATGCACAACGCGTCTCTGAACGGTGGGATTACTTCGATCGGGGAATACTTTACAAGGATCAAAATTGGGGGCCAAGATTTTCGGGTTCAGGTAAGAGCGCAATGCGCGACATCTAGTCTCTTCTGACATGGCTGAGCAGGATATAAACAAATTCCTTTTATGAACGCGTTCTATGGATCAGGTTGACACCGGAAGCAGCACGCTGGCCATTCCTTTGGCTCAGTGCCGATCGTGCCATCCCGGCGATCTGAGATACTCAAACGATAAATCAGCGACACGAAAAGCTCTGCCCGTAAGTTTGTCCGCATGAATGAGAACAACTAGTCACTCGATCAAACTGAACGCGTTCTGAGTTTCGAAAGCAAATGTGTACTTCAATGGTCCAACAGATCGCGTGCTCCTCTTCTCAGTGCGGCGAGAACACTTGCCATGCGGGTTGCAGTCGGTGCATCAATGGAAAGTGCTGCTCCGAAGAAGATCCGTCCCTCTGCGGTTTCTTTCTTCGGTACGGGGATGGCAGTGGCGCGCAGGGTGCACTTATGTACGACCAGATGGAGTGGGGAGGCCTATCCGTTGATGGCAACTTCGGAGGAATACTAAAAGATTCCAGAGATTTTGAACAGGACGGGGTGGACGGAATCATGGGCCTTGCGTAAGTCTCTAGGGAAAGTTGTGAGATTCCAGTTCCATTGTTATTCACTCTGCGGTTCTGCTTCAAACCCGCATCAGGTATCCATCGCTGGGATGCACTCCAACATGTATGACGCCAATCTTCGACTTGATGGTTAAAAACAAACTGGTAGATGACCTTTTCAGCATCTGCTTGGCGGAGCACGGGGGTGTGATTACCCTTGGGGACTACGATAGCCAAACGATGAAATCCCAGATCGCTTGGGTACCGATGGTGACCAGTTATCCTCCAACGTTCTATACTATTTCACTTCCGGGCTACATGAGGATTGGCAAGAGGAATGTCATTCTTCCCAAGTTCAACACCGCCATCGTGGACTCTGGGACCACGCTGCTCGTCGTGTCGACGAAGACATTTCAAGCGATTGCCAAGCATCTCGAAACTCACCATTGTGATGTGCCTGGTCTCTGCGAGAAGAACTCTTGGTTTCAACCAGCGGTGTGCGTCAATATCAACGATGCTGGACTGGCGCTGATGCCCAAGCTTTCTTTCCTCGTTGGACCTGAGAAGGAAGTTTTGGAGCTGCTTCCTGAACACTACATGCTCCCCTTTGAGGTTAGAAAAGCTTGCGTAGACATTGGCTATCATCGAGCTGGCAGAAACTCATGCCCCGTATCCACCACCGCAGGAAACTGGAAAGAAGTTCAGATGCGTTGGAATCATGACGTCGGATGGAATCTCCGAGGTTGATGTGATCTTAGGAAACACCCTCAACATGAGATATGTGACCACGTACGACAGAAAAAATTCCCGGATGGGATTCTCCCAAAGGAGAAAAGACTGCGGTAAGCAAACCCATCGTTAACGTACATCTAGCGGTTTGAGAAGAAGGAGCAGGTCCTGCGTCTTGGTGGCTATTACCGCGACACCACCACGGAGTAGTTATCCCATGTTCTTGGCGTTAAGCTTGTTGAGTCAACATCCTCTGTAAAGAGAACGCGCTGACCAACGCAAAATCGAACTCCTACCATCATCCCAAACCCCCAGGGTTAGCAACGACAAGGTGCGAGTCTTTCTGGCGATGTGAGGAATGTGCTGCCGCGCAAGGTTGTGAATACAACTATTCGTTGAAGGGATGCTTCGATAAAACCCAGGAAAAGGCATCATGGTTTCCTTACCCGAGCTGCTCCGGACCTCTATGCTTTTGCAGGGTAAGCGTTGTCATTGCTCCTATTTACTTGGCGAGCTCATCATGGGGAGACTAACTGCTGTTTTTTTTACCTCCCATGCTTTTTTCACTTTCTGAACTTTGGACCTCCCTCATGCTACTCTGTGCTCGCTGGTTGTGCAGTTCGGCATTGGCGGATGGATGTACAATGCAGTTATTGGTGTAGGTATGGGACTCTTAGTAGCTGCAATTGTCATCTTGCTTAGTAGGTTGGCTATATCCGGTAGGGCCCGACAAGGCTACGAAGAGATTCCTAGATAGGTTGACTTGCGTAGTGATACCCATCCACGATACTGAGAACAGCTGAAGACAACGCAGTAGCAATTGCCATCCGTAGAATCGCTTGAACCGCTTCTCCGAGGGAAGGACTATCAAATAGAACACGCGCGGTGCACGGATTTTGAGAAAGAGCATGAGGGTAGCGTTCAAGAAAGTTTGTCGGATAGATACGAGCTCTTGTGAACATGAGAGGGGGTGTTCCTATTTGCCTCTCACCTCGACTTAAACCATACTAAACTGAATCCTGTGTCTGGCGTGCAGACCGCCCCTAATCGTCGCGCACACGATCATTGAATTCATCCAAGCGTGCGCTGACCGGAGCCGTGGTGTGCACGATTGAAAAAATGTTGTACAGCAAAGACTAGGTGATCCTGAATTACGACGGTGATCCAACCCTGTAGAATATGGCAGACAACGCCAGTCGAACCATAGCCAAGTAGCCGCCCAGTTCGCTCGGCTGTTCCAGGGATCCGAACAAGTGAGAGTAGATGCAAGGGCCCAACTGCGGAAAATTGTATACGAGGTGATCGCACTCAGGACAAGTGTTAAGGCATCGTCCTCAATAGTATTGTAGGCTCCTCCACGGTTACCTGCAAGCTGATCGCTTCTGCAAAAGAGTAAGCAAGAAATGGATATCGTCGTACGATATCCAGCGATGCCTTATCTCTCCCTCTCAACACCAGCGCTTCGCGAAAGAATCTGTAGGATGAGGCCACGAGCAGCGGGATTCCGAGAACGAAAGATAATTGAACATGCTGCGACTCAATAAACGCACAGGCATGCGATAGGCCTCCTATAACTCCCCCAAAAAACAAGACTCTTACGTCCGCTGATGGGTGTCCAACACTTTCGCCCTGAAAAACAGAAAAGCACGTTCAGCCGTTCACGTGAACCAGGTCCAAGCCTCTTTCCACGTAACGTTGCGTGGAATACCTTCACAACGCACAGACATAAATGTCCGAAGAGCGCTCCAAACAGTATCAAATGAGAGAGGTACTCGTCCAACCAGTATACCAGTTCGTAGAACTCGATTGGAACAGATTCTTTTCCAAGATCCAAACGCCACTCAGTTAGAAACGAGTTAAGGAGGTTTGCAGTCCAATGTACAGCCTGGAAGTACGCGAAGACGACTATAAGAATTACAGAGAGACACCTGCTGGAACGTGGCTTTTCTTCGAGAAAGAGAAAGTGCAAAGAGACGAGCGCAAGCACGAGCGAGGGTGTGATCAACAACAGATCGACTAGCTCAACGGCACGCAAGCCAAAGACATAGAGATCGCGACATTGCTCTGCGACCAAGAAGAGGGCAATCGGCAACACAACGAACAGTCCAATCGTCCATTCCAGTAGATTAAATCTCATTCTCTTCCCAGACAAGAAAGAAACGATACGAAAGCCATTCTTCTGAGCAACCCTTGTAGTCCAGTAGCAAGCCCACCCAGAATCCTTCACTTGTACAACAACGCAGTTCCGGATCCCTCTCTGAACCCTTCCATTTGCACGACGACGATTTCCGGCGATGAAATCCGTTACATTTCCCGTCCTGGCGAGGGAACCGAACCTCTTAACGGTGTGTGCCATTGTGAGCTTCATTATGGAATTAGCTGTTCTGTGGTCCTCCTCGCAGCTTACCTCAGAGCAGGCGAGTGGAGTAGTTTCAGAAAACCAGTCAATGGGACGTAGCGCAACCTTTACCGGACCGAACCCTGGGCTACGAGAGACAGCTTGTTGGCGCCGGAGGCAGCTCTGCCTTCCTAAACGCGATTTTCGCACGGATCATGGTGTGTATGAAGACCATGTAGCCCACAAGATTTTTCTCCGAGTACCTTAAAGGAGTGGCTTCGGACGTCCTGTTCCCAAAAACAAGGTGTTTCCTACACAAGAAGCATGTGCAACCCTCTTGGAGCTGCACCAAGGCTGCGATGGAGAGCGAATGGACGCGGGATGCAGGCATTGTTGTCCTCCTTTCAGAAGCAATCTACACATATTGGAGGTAAAAAGCCTGTATTCAGTCCCGGCAGATACGTATGCAGACATCCTGACGGAACGTTCAGATTAGTCGATCTCAAGGACTTCTGATATGCATGAATGCTGTGGGTGGGTGGGTGGGGTGCAGCTCCGAGGAGTAGAGATACTGGGTTGCTTAGAAGAGTTCTCACAGGCCCGCTCCAAAGTCACTCCTTCTGTTACCTTGAGACCGCTATTCTCAAATGAATTTTGTCCTCTAATTGGCTTCAGACGGAATCAAGTAAAGCGCGCACATCGGGGGACATGCCATGTCCACCCATTGTTGTGAGAGCAATTCAACCGAAGATAGCGGGGGGCTCATATGAGCAGAGATGTAATCAGTAGGTAATCCCTGCTAATATCACGAAAAAGATAAAACTAGGCATCGGATGACAAGTCCATCCGTTGTTTGCGAGAGCGCCTCAACGGATGCTAGTGACAGCTCATTTGGGCAGTCAATCACGAGAAATAGACTCAAGGCCGACAAATAATATTTCCGTCGCTACTGTTATGTTAACCGATGGCAAAGTAAATTACTGGCAGCGGCAAACGAACCCGTAGTTTCTCGAAGCAAAGAAGATTAGTATTCCTCAGTTCGCCGAAACGATTTCGCTTGGCTGGCAAATCGACTTGGACCCGGTTCCCCGGGGAGAACTGGTGAGCCAACGTCTATGTGAACAGTACGATGTGGGTGACCATGCGCCTAATAGTGGGGATGAAAAGCGTAGTACATGACAGTAAGCCTCGTGTATTTTGAAATATCTGAAATTTTCCAGCGGGTATTTCAGTAGATTTCTACCTAAAGCACTTGACCGAAACTTACAAAGGCTAAAGCGGGCCTGGACTTACAAAAGACAAAAAGTGCGAGGTGGAGACTTACAAAAGGCCACGCTTGGGACATTCTCTCTTTCCAGTCCGTAGGCCACCTTCTCTCTCTCTCTCTCTCTCTCTCTTTTAGTACACGTTCGACAATGAAAACCGTCTCTAACCCATCTGTATGTTGAAGCTGGGGATCTTCCCGTACCTCACACGCTCATCAGACCCCCTTGACCCTTTCTTTTTGTCCTTTACTATTCACGTGCTACTAGAATCCCATACAATCTTCCACACAAAATTTCTTTCCAAACAGTCCGAGCAAACCCGAACCCCCCCCCTCTCCCAGCCATACAAAAACAGCTTCCTCTTCCCAGACGCAATCGGTATAATTTGTTCTTGTCGGCTAGGTCTTTAGCAACCCCCCAGTTCCCAATTTTGTGTTCCCTTGAAAACAAGTTCTATTAAGCGCATTTCTCATCCAAGGGCTTGCCAGAGAGAAGGCCATATATTTTTCAGCACTGGATCTGGATAAAAATACCCACCCCCCCCTACCCCCTTTTTTCGCCGAGGTTGTCAAACGTCAAGGCTGCGGAAGTTCCTATCAAGAAAACTAGCTCAACCAATCAGGTACTATCTTGTTTTGGATTGAAAATCTGAAGAAATTGGGGAAGATATATATTTTTTTAAACAATTTCAAATAGATTGGGGAGAATGCGACGCCCAGGGGTTGCAAAGAAAGTTTGTCTTTTTCTGTAGTGGTGTGGTTGCAAAATTCGCTTCTAGCAAAAGAACGAAATATCAATATCAGCTCCCCCATCGTCCAAGGCGATTCAGTTCCTAGTTGACAATCCTAAAAACTGCTCGGGGTGTTAACGCTGACAGAGGATTCGTCGGCGGTGAAGGGAGAGACACTGTAGTTTCTGTTTCTCGTGGGTGGCACTGAGCCTGCCGCGTTGCGGCTTCTACCTTAGAGCTGTAGTCAAGTTCTTGACTGGAAGAAACTCAGAAGTTGTGTCTCTCGCTCTCTCTGTTGAGATTTTCCATATTGTAGTCATCATCGTCATATTTTGTTCAGAGACAGAAACCCTGCTCGGAAGAAGGCTATGCTAGACCGAGAGAACGGGGCCTCTAAAACTAAGGCGGCATAGAGAACGCCACAGCACGGAACTCAGCGAAGAGAGGTAACGCGTGTGAGTCTCATCGTGCCGCGAAAAGAGTCCCGAGGTCATGCCGCGCTGAACTCTCAACCCACCCGAATACCTCGATGAGAAGCGGAACAGGCGGTTGTGACACAGCCGATACAGCCGATTGCAAGATGGTCACATTCGTAAGGGCTTGGTACACAACCTCCTTGTGACGGCCGTGATTCGAGCATCTGCACCACACTTTCGAGTCGGAAGGTAAAAACTAACCCGAGGCGAGAAGGCTGGGAAGAGCACATCGGCAAATTTCGCCTTTGAACACAGAATGCTAATGAACGTTTTTAGGAAAGCTGCTGAAGGCAAGTTAACCATTTTCTGCACCCCCAGAACGAACGGGTAAACACCACTCAATTGTTTTTATTGTACATTCTTTAGCCACGAACAGTTCTCAAGAAAACGACAGTTCACATCTGTCCGTTGTTCAATTACGCAAGTTGAGCTTGTTGGCTATGAGGACGAAGCCTAAAAAGCCTAGTTTTTGAAAGAATAGGGATATTATAACTTTTTGGGGTAGTTTCATATTTTATCTTGTTGTTTTGAAATTATACTTCGATAAGCTGGGTTCGGAATACAAAATCTAGGAAAGCACAATTGGGGGCGCTTACGGAAAGAATCTTGGCAAGTGATTTTTCAACCTGGATTTTTGCCGAGTGTTGGTGCACTGGAAGCTTGAATATCTGTTGAAACTGGGGATCGACCGTCGATTAAAAAAAATATAAAATCTACATGTATGAGTAGTCTATCTCACTAACTGGCAAGAACCTCAAGTGCCCGACAGCGGATTTTGGACTAATGACAAGGTAAGCGTAAAAAAAGATCCATTGTTCATGCAATCAGCTTGATTTTTCATTTCGTTAGGGGTACGAACGGTTGACGGAAACTACAGAACCCCGACCCCCTTCTGTGAGCCTCCTTTTTCTACGATCGCAACTATTAATTAGAATCAATTGATTTTGCACAATAGCGAGCGCTTGCTAACCGTCTTTCCTTTTTTTTTAGTGGTTGTGTGTGCCCAAAAGAAGTTCATTCACGAAAATCGCGCTGGGTGAGGAACGAGCGTAAACAAATGACGTTTTTATAAACATTCAAGAAAAAGTGAAGCGTACGCATTTTACGAAAAAGAAAGAAGAACCTCATCCCCAAGAAAATCCTACTTCAACCATGAAAGGAAAAAAAGCCTGAGGAAATTTCCCCCACTTGCACAACCCTGCTTTCCGTTTCCTTCGTCATGTTTTGTTCCGATCGCAGAAAACAGAAACAACACGCACAGCTGAGTTTCAAATGCCTTGACCAGTTTATGAAACTTCCCACCCCCCCCCCTTTTTTTCCATCAAGACAACTTTCTTGCGCGGCATTCGAACTCTTTTTTCAAGAGTATTTTTTTCTCACTTTCTGATTTCCCTTGAAAAGAAGAAACCTTTTGATGGTTATGTCCACTTTCAAAAACGTCTCAAAAACTGCAATTTTTGCATAAGTAAGCGAAAAGCGAGGGTATCGTCTTGTTCTATACACCCGGGGGTTTAAATGGCTTCCAAGTTTCTGTAACCGACAACGCTTCTCAGCTGAAATTAAGTTTCCAACAGTTTTCAAGTTTCAAAAACAAAAGGGGAAAGAAAGGATAAATTTCACCGCTGAGGGTGGAAAATTGCGGTCGATTAATTGCTCCCCGCCCGAAACCCCACCATTTTCGGCACTAAATTCGAAGATTCATGTGCCCGTATTGAGCGTTGTCAGCCTCATCCAAAAGGCCCCACACACCCCCACCTCTCGGGGTACTGCGCCAAACACTTTCTCCTTTGTTAAAAGTTTTTGTCAACCTCATTCGAATGACCTTTAGTCTCTCTTTCCCTTAACGAGTTTACAAAACCTTCTTCGTCTGATAAGAATTACATGTAACCCACCTCAGCCCCCCTTCCCCCCCCCTCCAAACGCCCAGCCCCCTTTGCAGGGTTGTTGGTAAAGGGCTGCTAGTCGTCGCTCTTACGCACCTGTTTTTATGTCAGTCAGTGTGGGTTTTTGAAAGTCAATTGTACTTTGTACTTTGAAACGAGCAAAACCCATGCAAAAGGGAGCGCAGAGGACAGAATTATCTTCCTGACACGTTCAGCTGGGTTACGTTTGGGGGAAGCAAGGAGGGCGGGGTGGGGGTTGGGGGGTGTGGTTGGTGTGTTTGTGTTGGACTGAAGGTTGTAATGATTTGGAAAAATAGTAAATCGTGAAAGTTCAGTTCGGGGCGGGGTTAAGTTCTTTTTTATTCAAAAACGTTTTAGAGGATGATGGACTGTTGTGGTCCCTCACTCACAAACCACCAGGCTTTTGGGGGAGGAGGGGAGAGGAAGGATACGAGATACAGTAAGAATTTTTCGTTCTCTGAGAGTGCTGCTACTTGTCAATTGCCGTTGCGCCCACTGGGAGCAACTGTGTATGTACTAAACGGTGTGTCGACCGGATGAGCCAGTCGTCAGCTTAGCTTTGCGCTCTGGAAATGAAAATACACATGGCCGTACCTTTGTGAAAAATATCCGATTTTGTTAGATTGGATGCCTTTCGCGGTTTTCTGGGCGAGGGAAGACAACCTCTCCCTCGGTTTTTTTTTCTTTTCGGTGTCCAGGAGATCGCCTGCAGAAGCACGACGGCTGTACGACATGTCGACAAGGCTTAGGTGAAGGAGTTGTGTGTGCGTTGGATATGGTCATTGATTACGGATGGAGTTGTGGATGAGACAGGTGGGGTGAGGGTGGTGTACTGGGATTGGATGGACTGGGTCTTCGCCCGTCCGCTTAGGAAAGATGTGAGGTTTGAAGCGCTTGCACCGAAGAGCAACGGAAAAAGCATGAATTGAGGAAACGTGGTTCAGTGGGTTGGGATAGCAGGCGGCGTATTCGTAGGGTAGGTGCGGTGATCGTAAGCGCGAATAGAGACGCAGAGGAGATAGTCCTCAGGGATAGGTTTTTAGGACGTTGGGTCCCTACAGAGAGTCCCGATGAATATTAGCGACCTTGTGGACAAGGAGAACGATTCATTGGATGGGACCCTCGGCTCTGTACAGATTCGCAAGGATCCCAAGGTGACCCAAAAGGTCACGGAGAGTCGAGCTAGCAAATCCAGCGAAAGAGTGAGTGCATGCAAGCAAGGCGAGCTCGATCATGCAAATCGACTTCAGTAGGAAACGCGTTGAGATACTGTCTCCTCCCCAGCTAGTTGCCCGTTGAAAGACAAAGTCTGTCGCTATCAATGCTAAAACCTTCTACCTTCATCTGCTCAGAGGGGGTTGTCGGATCCGAACCAACCGAAGAAAAACCACACGACTCGACCATGGACGCTGGAGGAAGATAGAAAGCTCGAAATGCTGTATAACAGCATGTCGGAGAATATGAGCAGTAGCAAAAGGTGGAGCCGAATCGCCTCACAGATGGAAGGGCGAAAAGGAAAACAGTGCAGGGAAAGGTGGGAAATCTTTGTAGTGCCAAACTGACACAATGAATGACTATTGACTAACAGTGCGTTCTGCCCTACACTGTTTTGTCGCGTAGATGGTTGAATCAATTGAAGCCGGGTATTCGTCGAGAGTCGTGGACGGTGGAAGAGGAGGAAACCCTTCACGAGAGGCACAAGGAGCTTGGTACGTGCACATGGCGTCGAATTCGCGTTCTTGTCAGTGCCTCTAAACAGTGGATTGTTCCCCTCCTCTGCGTTCTAGGCAACAAGTGGGTTGAAATAGCAAAGTACTTACCCGGAAGAACTGATAATGCTGTTAAGAACCATTGGAACTCGATGATCCGGAAACGGACTCGACGAGAAAACAACGTACACCCGAGAAAGAGGGCCTCAACTGCGTCGAGATCAATAGCTCGGTCTTCGGACACGGGCTCCTCACCACACGTCGGGTCTGGAAGGGTGCACGATGCTAGGTATGACAGCGGAACTATAGTGTGGGCGGACTTGACAGCTCAGGGCGACAGTGCGAATGTGAATGCTGCGAAGGAGTCCTCTAAATTATCAGTGAGGTCGAAGTCCGCACTAGGGCCCAGTCGCGAGCCAGGAAAGCCACGCGTAGGAAGGCAAAGAGAACCAAGAACAGTGAGCGGATCAGGTGGCAACCCCCTTGTCACACTCGCCTCTGCTGCTTTGGTGAGTGATGACTCTGCAAACGACGTATCGGATGAAAACGTGAGGAACCGCAAAGCGCGATTCAGCAATCAATTCAGTTATTGAGAATAGGTCCATCCTGTGTCTTTGTTGTTTGTACAGGATTCCTCTGGAAGCGAGTAGTGTCGAAGATTGCTCGCCGTCTCCGACTGTTTTTGTACATCTGTGTGAATATTATGTGAGGGGGCGCGGTGGAACTGGACCTCTTGAAGCTTGCCTTAGTTCTCATGCGCCCGAATTTTGTTACACATCAACAAGTGTAGTGTATAGGATTGCGTTACCAAATTAACGAATAAAGTAGCGGAAACCCGTTTGCTCCAAGGCTTTCTCCCATTTCATGCTTGTATCGAAGATCTGCGGGTCGTATGCTCGCTGTCCTTGGGGAGACTACTTCATACAACTCACGTCCAATGTTTATCGAACAGCTGCCAAGTTCAGATTTTGCTTAGATTCCATTTCATCTCGACGCTGTGGACTCCTGGGCTGCAACATCTCCGCCTCAATTCACGACGTAGCTAATGAAGTGCCTTCTGGAAGGGCATGAGCAGGCGAAAGGGAATTTTCCTCCTTGCATATCATCCTGTGCAGTTTAATCCCATTTTCAATTCACTCCTACTTGTGGTGTCACCTGGATCTTATACCGTTTCTGAAGCTCCCCAAGCTCGTTTTCTTTCGTTTGGACCTGCTTCTGAAGAGTTTGAATGGCTTCTTCAATCTGCAAAGTGAACGAAATCGAACAGAGTCAGCATCGTGTCCTGAAGGTGAGAAGGAAGCAAACCGCTTCGGTCGTCAGTTGCTCACGTTTTTCTTCTTCTCCTCAAGAACGGGTACTACCGATTCAACGTTAGACTCTACTAAGACTTCCCCTACTTGTTGCCAACACTTCCTTGATCCGTTCAATCCATTCAACTGAGTTAGTACAAGTCTATAACATTGCGAACAACAACCAGCAAGCACGTTCAAGTTAGTACAAGGTCTTGGCCCATCCTGGATAACGTTGAGTATCTTAAATCGTCGTACTCGTGCTCGGATTTGTCCGCATCGATTTCTGCGATCTTCGAGTACAGGTCTTGCAACTCCCGTTTCAGATTGCCGAAAACCTGGACCACCCTCTTCTGCTCTTCCGTCACCTCCGCCCCACCTTCGTTTTCCGCCATTTTGCTTGCTAGGAAGTAATGATCATCCCTATAAGATACTACCTCCGAATAGGTACACCAAGCACCCGCCCCAGCACTATCTAATTGAAACGATGCGGCGGATCGGAGACGGACATTCAGACCCGAAGCGCGATACGGTTGATCCTTCTCATTCGCCGAAAGGAGGACGTTGCGCATTCATGAGACGAGCAAGAAGCGTCTATAAATTTCTGTCTTCTACTGGGATCTTCAGTTGATCATTAAAGCTCGATCAGTAACCAGGCGATGAGTTTCTCTGCTGCACCCCACGGGCGACGCGAAGGATATGCGCCAACTGTTTCTTGCATTCTCGCTCGAAACAAGGGCGAGATTGAAATTCGAATTTACCAGTGCCAGTCGATTCTACGATTACAGAGGCGGGGAGAAAGTCACGCCAGCCATAACAGCGACGCTGCTTGCGACAATGGACAAGCCTTCTAATCAAAGTCTGCGGAGGTTCACGACGCCCGCTTGATTTTCAGAAGAAAAAGCGCATGAAGTTTATTGATTGAAATCAATCAATAACTCAATAAACCGAAAGTCATTTTTTCTTTGGAAATTGAGGTCGAAGTATCTCCTCCAAAGCCCAATTCTCAGGTCTTCTTGACCGTTTGTTCTTTGAGGCCGGCAAGCTATTATTGTTGAGGATTGTCAATGACCGTGGAGGACGTGGGCACGCGACGCGAAAAGCCAAAGGCGAGGCTCATTGTGGGTGGTCACAGATATCCACAAAAGGCATATACGGTTTATAGATCCCCAACAGCAGAGCTTGGTAGGTGAGCTTGCTTTTTTTACATCGCAAGCACAGCACTACATGGTCTCACTGCTACGCGCTCCTGGTGGACCCAGTTACCCTAGTCTTCGTATTCGGAGAAACGAGACCCAAGGGGCTAAAAAAAAGGAAAAAAAGTGGTGGTTATCGTAACAGTGTTTACGAGTTTAGGTTCTATAGACGCAATATGATCGTGCTCTTGAAGATCGCATTGCTGCTCTTAGTGCTATCGAACGTCGACGTTTCCCAGGCATCAAAGTTGGGAGAAATATTCCGTTTCCTTGCCATGGCCCGCCAGCGTGGAGACACTCGGTTTCCATCGTTTAGATCTAATCAAATCCAGCGAACATAAGTCCTGCGAGTGGATTCACGTTGTTGATTGAGGTTAAAATGTCATGATGGTGGGATCGTTCCTGTCCAGCTAGAACGCTGGACGTATCCCCACGGACGGGGGATAAAGAATAAAAGCGAGTTTCTGCGTGGAATCCAGGTAGTTCAGTTTGGCCTAGCTTGAGAATGCGGTGGTGCTCCTCCGGAGCTGATGTTATTGTCCAAACTATCGTGTCACTGGAGGGCATGGTTTGGAGACGGGGCAGCCCTCTCGACTCTCAGCTCACAAAAACGCAGACTCTTACGCATGCTGATAAGTTCAAGCCAGAGCAACATAGAACCACACCGATCTGACCGGAATGAAGCAGGTCCTAGACCACTTTCTTGGACAAGTTTCAGAACTTGTTCGGTAGCAGCGCAAATGTGAACTGTGACTAAATTCCGTAACGCCCGCACGTACGGACACGCGGACGGCCTGTGAGACAAGAAACCATAGAGTAGCCCCCCAAGCTAGATGTACTGGCAGCGAGGGGTTTACGAATAGCTGTTTACACACAGAGCAAGCAGCTCATTACGCGAGATTCAACAGCCACCGAAAAAGGACGAAAAATCTACACCAATAAAGTATTCAAACCCCAATGAGCATAGAGCATATTCTCTTCGTCTAAAAAACAATCATAATACGAATGCTGCTTTCATCCCGGTGTCTGATCTACTAGCAAACAGTTTCTTTTTTTAGAGCATGAGTCAGTCCAAAATGTCCTTAATTAAAAATCCCGGATCAAATTACGACATCAATTGCCTTTTCTTGGCATCCATAGACCCCCAAAGATCTACTCGAAGTGCAATATGATCTAAATATAGAAAATAACTTGGATAATTGTGTCTTATTTATGAAATACGATCAAGAACTGGTCATTTCTCAACTGACTTCCGCTCACAAATTGATCCTAACCAACACACCAATCACATCGAATTCTATTGAAATATACTCTTCCCTGGTAAGGTAGAAGAGGCCATTTAAGTAGAGAAATGGAAGATCTCTCAAACATCCGTTAAATTTCGACGAATCATCTACGGTAATGAATATGGTCTATTTTTTACTTTTTGATAGACTAGATTGCTCTTGATTGCCGATGGTTGTTTTCTATTAATATCGCCTTTTTAGGTGGTTGTTTATTAATGATGGTAGCGTTTGGATCTGTGTTGGAAGGGGCCATCTGGACTGGGCATATAGGGCGGAGTTGGTTTCTTTTTCGGTGGAGGTGGTAGAGTCGAAGCTGGAATCTGCTTGGCGTAGTAGGACGGACGGTACGTGGAACTTGATAACGAAAGCCAGGGCGGAAGAGTTTTTGAAGATCGTCAAAAGAAGGCACGCTTTTTTTGGTTGGTTTTTCTTTGGAGTCTGCGTTTTTCTATTTGAGTATGGATGGTTAGTGGAACGGAGCTGGAATTCTTCAACCGCTTTCTGGAGATTTTCTCGTAAGGAGAGTGGTTGCTGTAGATATGGACAACAGTCGACTCTCTCAGGGTTGGGTGATGGTATTCACCGCCGGCTTACTGAATTGTCTGCAGGCTGGAACTTTCTTCATGGCCCCTACAACCCTCATGCCGCTGATTGTCAAGGACTTTGACCTCACAATTGCGCAAGCATCTATTCCTATAGCGATTGGAAAACTCTGCTATGTCTTGTTTCTTATTCCTGGAGGAATCCTTGTCGACCAGTTAAGCCCAGACAAACACCTGCGCAAATTCGGACGAGGACCGTGCTAACTGCAAAACGCGATCTGGTTCTCACTTGTACACAGCTTTGGGGTCCGGTATTGCTTGTCGATAGCATTTCTGGGCTTGGCAATCCTGACATCTGTGTACGGGGCGTTCGTCAACACGTTTGCAGAAATCATCCTCATGCACATAGCACTCTCCGCGTTTTCTTCAACCTCCGGTGTTCCTGTCTATGCTGTGGTGGTTGCAAGCTGGTTCACAGAGAAGCTCGGTCTTGCGATGGGAATGGTCCTCTCTGGGTTCAGCTTGGCTGGGACTGCGATCCCGGCAATCCTGGCCCCCATTGCGCGAGTCTATGGATGGCGCGTCGCGATGGGAACGATGAGTTCATTGCTCTGGTTCGTAGCTTTGCCGCTGAGCTTCTTCGTGCTTAAAGAAAAGCCGGGCAAGGACGTAAGCAATAGCAAACTCAAGTGGTTTTTTTGTGTTCATTTCTGCGGACTGATCACCGTTATTCCCCTGGTACAAACGCAGCCTCATGAAGACTTTACACCCGCTCGCGCAACTGTCATGGATGAGGTCGAACTCGAGCTGGAGGACCGAGGACTCGGTTTGAACTCTCAGGAGAAGTATTTATTTGCCCTTTTCTCGATTGCGTACTTTGCACTGCAATACCAATCTGGTATGCCAGCGCCTGTCCTACCTACCGCGAAGGACTAGTCGTTGATACAATGGCTCGAACAGATGTATGCGTATCGTTTGACAATTCTTCGCTTGTTCTTTCCGGTCACACTCCGAAAGGATGTTTTCAGGAGAACATTTTGTACTTCCTTCATACTGATCAAGGCCTAGAGATTTCAACGGCCTCTCTGTTTCTCTCGGCGCTCAACTTTGGTGCCTTTGCCGCGAAGCTCTTCGGTGGGTATCTCGGGGATATGTAAGCTCTTCAACAGCGCTTGTGGTTGCATACTAAACCGGGTCTAACGAAGATTCTCCCCCTCGCCCCGTGACTTGCTAAGGTTCGATCGGTTCAATATGGCAGTTATCCTGTCACTGTTCAATACTGCCGGCATCTTGATGCTGTACATTTCTTCACCAGTGCCAAGTTTATCCAACAACTTTATTTTCCTTTTCTCTTTCTCGGTTCTGTTTGGGTAAGCTCGTTCCATGATTTTCAACTTCTGCGAACGCGATGGTCCCGGCCTAGGTACTGGTTTTCTGACATGAGTGGATGCTCCTCGTCTTTCTTAGGATTGGTTACGGCTCAACGTTCAACGCACTCTACTCAATTGCCCCGGTTGCTTTCGGAAAAGCAGGGTTGGGACGAATCCAGTCATCACTTTTTGCTGTTGGGCTGACTGGCAACGCCGTAGGTTCCGTGTTCACAGGTAAGACTTGTTTGTTTGTCTGGATGGTGGTAGAGGAACGGCAATCGCAAGTATCGCATTCAGTCGTTCTGATTCGCACTTTGATGATCAGGTATCTTGAGAACGCAGACGGGAGACTACAGATTGGCCTTCATGGTTGCACTACTCCTGAGCGTTTTTACCGCCGCCGTGTTGTTGATGATCTCATGTTCAAAGATCGCGAGGAATATTCGGGAAGAGCAATACCTTGAACAGTTGACTGGTAGGATCTTAAATATCGCTGCGTTCTTCGGTTGTTCGTACGGTTTTTTTTCGTTTTTTTCGACTGTTCTTGCATCGAAGCCGCTTGGACCGGTATCCCTTTCTAAGCGTGTAGTAGAAGCCATTGCACGGTTCCCGTCTCTCGTTCCCGCTCAGGAATAACCGTGAGTTGATGGTTTACCTCTTCGTTATGCTTTTTTTGCAACACAGGCGCGAGCACCGAGAGCCTCTTCGGGGGGGTTAGTGAAGATTTTGTATCGGTTTCCTCCTTTGACAGTGTGTACGCCACACGACAGTCATACTGGCAGAAAATGCGCAACAGGACCTTCAATACCTTCGTGGCACTCCGGACTGGGTACGGCCAGAATAGCGGTGGATCAGTCCATGGAATGAAGAGATCTGAAACTTTCTTGAACATGATGAGGAGTGGGTTGATAGGGTAAGTCTTCTCATCGAGCAAATCGGTAAGGAGAACTCCATCTTGTCTCGTCTCACATGCATGCGATCGACGTTAGGAACACTATGGAGTTCACCGGGGTGGAGGATACCCAGCCTAGATCAACCGGGCTTGGCGGGAGTAGGAGCATCGGACGCTTCAACGCCGAGTACAGAACAGATTTGTCAAGACCGACCTCGCGTTCCAACCTCCTCGGTCGTGATCCGCGATGGTGAGGGTGAGGGGTCAAGCGAGAGTAAGGAGGAGCACCTGTCCATCCTCGGCAGATAGGTCAACAGTACTAGTGCCATGGAAATGTTCCTCAATCTATTTTGCTTTTTGCGAGAGTAGCTGTTCCCCTTTTCCCACGCATATACCAATGCCTTATTTAAGACCTTATTCTCTGCATTGAGAAGACTGCGCCGTCGGGGAATACGACGCGACTAGTTCATCTGCAAGCATCACGCCAGCAATGCCTGGCATGTCCAGCTCGAATATTTTATTTGAAACAAGACTTATCAGCGAAGGTATATTATCTGTTGAAGTTAATAGTTAGCTTGTAGAATCGACGAGGACTCTGAGGTCGTTTCGCTCTGATCCATCATTTGTGAGCGGTTGGCGGCTGTCGTCCACGGCCTTCAGAGTATCCTCCTGTATAGCTTCTTGCGACGACTTGAAAGTAAAGAGTGTTAGAGCACGAATCGCTGATTCGGTGTCATCCTGGAACATTCTCACGGCTGTCGGTGCTGAAAGTTTGGTATTGAAGAGCGCGTCAAGAGTCCTCTGTGAGTACACTTTTCCTTCGCTCTTGTGCATTGGTTCTAATGGAGTAATCCATTTCTTCCCTAAACCACTGTCGACTCGCTGCCCGGCGCGAATCGTCATTTGGAAAAGGTTCTCGCTGTACTTGCTTTTAAAGGTCGTCATCCTAGTGGTTCTAAGGTTGAGCTTTCCAAGGGCCTGGTAGGCCTCCCCGTCAATTTGTTGATCTTTGATCAACTTAAGATCCTTGGCCACTTCGTCCATCAGATCCAGTTCACAATTGGCATGCAGCCTCATTGAGAAAAACTCATTGTCCAACCTTAACCCGTCACGCTCTGCTTGCTGCACAACTTTGCTTAGCATTTGGAAGTCGCCTAGCATGCGATATCCATTGGCCAGGATTTTTACGGTTGACCTGTCCGGACCATGGGGAAATTGCTTCAACAGTTCCTCAAAAGCCGCCTCCATAACCGACGCGCTTCCGACGAGGCTGGCGGCGGTCAGGATTCCTTTCAAAACTTCTCGGTTTGATTCCAGCTTCTCCGCTTCCTTCAACGCCTGGTGGCCTTCACCGTTCAGAGTTTTCGCGTACACGAATGCTGCCCGGACTTGAACCGTGGGTCTGACTAACCTCTTCTTCAACTGCTGCAGGAAAATCTTAGTCCACTGGTAGTCACGCTTCTTCGCCGCTGTGACGAGCTGGAAACACACGGTATCCGCGTCCAACTCCACTCCCTTTTTAAGGGCATGCTCGGAGATAGCATATGCTCTCTCGAATTCACCCCTCCTCGCAAACGCGTTCGTCAGTATAGCAAATGTTTCGGCGTCTGGTTCGATTTGAAACCTCTCCCGCATGGACCTGTAAGCGAGCCAAAGACGAGTCATGTAGGCGCTGCGGTCGTACACGCGAAGCAGCAAGTTGAACATCTTGACTGAAGCTTTCCCATCCTCGATGAGCCCAGGTATTCTCGTGAAAAAGGCAGTAGCCGCCTCTGGCTCTCGCTCCATAGCGAAAATCGCGAGCATCGATTCGACCACGCTAGGCTTAACAGCAGGGTTATTCTGCTGTATCTGGCTGAAGACTTCACGCGCTTTAGCAAAATTCTTCTGCTTTGCGTGGGAGAGCATTAACAAACGATCACAAGTTTGGTCGGGCTGTAAGTTGTATAGGTACAGGTGGTCATACAATGTACAGAACTTGACGTGCTCATCTAAACCGCCAAAAAAAGATGGAAGAGAGGAAAGGGGAGATCAGCAATCTATTTCATGTAACTAAAACAACAGCTTACTTCAGACCACCAAAGCTGTCCTCACCAGTCCTCAGATACACTCTTAGCATGCTGTGAAATATGGAAAGCGGAGGGTCGAGCTTCTTCCTGGAACCCGTCATTATACTGTGAAAGATCATTTCCGCTTTTCGCGGAGCTCCACCCAACCCACAAGTGTCGATGAAATACTGTGCAATCTTATAGTTTGGGTGGATGTTGAATTGTTTCATGTGCTCTGTAATCTGCTCAATCCCAAATATATCACCTGTGGGTTGAAATAACTTGGCGACGGCCTCGAAAATCTGAATGGAGGGCATTCCCCCAGATCGCAGATAAGAATTATACATTCTCAGCGCGGCCTCGCGTTCGTCGAAGTGCGCCAGAAGCGTTATCATCATCCGAATGATCTCGCCGTGGGGCTGTATGTTCTCCGCCTTCATTAGCTCAAGGAGCTGAATGCCTTGCTTCAACTTTTTCCGCCTGAGAATGATGGACATGAAACTCCGCAGAAGGCCCCGCCCTGGTTTTCTGTGGTGAAGGATCTCATCCTCAACCTTGTTCCGGAGTCTCTCGAATTCCTCATCGGTTGCCTCCTCGTATTTGAACGTCGCTAAAGAGGCCCTCTGGAACCTCTCCACTGAAACAGAGGATGGTCGGGACAACAGAGACCGTGAGATCCCTCGCAGAACTCCACGGCTACGAATCATCGTTTCTCCAGCTCAGCCCTTCCCAAGGTCCCGACGCCCGCTCAACATTCTACTACCACCATACACTCCATTCCGCCCAGAATCAAGGAAAGTCTGCCAGACAAAAAAGGAGCAAAACTGACAACTTAAAAACTACTCTGAAACTTTTATTGTTGATTTGGAAACCTCGAGATCGCTCAAACAATATCTTCCCACTGGCGTTTCATTCCATCGTCCCCATCCATCCCCATTCATCGCCTGTCCCCATGTGACAACTCAGGTTAGAATAATAGTATAATTTCGTTGGCCAAACTAAATTCTCATCCTTTTGGCCAGGTAGACGAGCCAGTTTTGGATTTAAGTTTGTATTTGCAGATTAATTTATTTAATTATTCAATATTCACGGCCGCAGCATCAAATTTCGAGGAGAAGTAGGCACTGGCTAAGCTCCGACGGATGATTCAGGGTGAAGTATGTGCAGCTACTGAGGCACGGAGCTTTTACAGACCAGGCTGTGTAGGATACCCAGGGCTATGAAAAGGTATTACTTTCATGTCAATTGCGATTACTGAGGTTAACGCAAAAGAGTCCGCGGGCAAAAATTCTGAAGGAGATCCGAAGGCTGCGAGATCTTCGCCAGAGGATGTGGGAGTTAAAAAGGACTCGACGCAGTATCCCTTGGAGTGATGTGTTATTTGATACCATAGTAATCGCAATTGACATGAGAGTAGTCCCGCTTCATCATCGTGATGGGACGCTGGTGAGGTAGAGTTGGATGATGTCTTGCAATGCTAGATGACGTACTGAAGACCTTCTCTGTGGATTTGCAAGGAGAGATATTGTGACGTTGAAGGGGTTTCTTGACCTTTGTTGATTCTATACGATCAGAATTGGTTGATTGTTTGATGCAGGGGTTCCGAGTTCATCACTACCTTTGCACTGATTCGTACGCCTTCGTGAATGAAAGGTTAGACGACTACATAGGTGCAACGCGTTGCAGGGCGGTCTTAAGATGTTTCCAGAGGAGCTAGCCGCCTAGTTCTCTACCTGGTAGAATTGAGAATTCGTACATCATCGGACTGCCGCCTTCGTGTCCGTCCACGTTGTCCTTATTGTTCGTACAAGGCGGTGAAGGATAGCTGAACCAACGGCTCAGGGACTGCAACAGTCCACAGTTTTATCGTGTAAACCACAGGCACAGCTCATTTCCACGGATTGACAACTCTGATTCACGTGCTACCCTCCCTTCTTCACCCATCCAGAGTTGTAAATTCCTCTCACATAGTACAATACACTAATACCACTATTTCAGGTCCGGAAAGGATTTATCTAAAATTTAGAGGAAAATCATTGATTCAAATTTCTTTACCCCTAGGGTAGTATTCTACGGAGAAATATCCAGCTCTTTTTGAAATATTTGCTATCAATTCTGCATATCATGGTCTTCGTGGAACCCCCTGTCGAACTAGTCCCAGATGTGTGCAGCCTCGTCTGAGCTAATGGAAGGCCTCCCCCTCAAAAATATATGAAAACAGGCAAAAACGGACGATGGTTGTAACATGGGGTGTCCTCAAATTTGGCCTGGTTGATTTTAGACAAAAACAAGGGGTTAGCGTTTCCAATGGATCTGCTTCGATCCTCATTTTTAACGAATTTTCTGGAGAGGAGATATATCCCGGAAGTTTCTATTTGATTAGAGAGAAGAAACGGATAACTGAAATCGGGGTTTTTGACTGCTTTCACATGGAATTTTGGATATGGTGGATTTTGGGGTGTTCTTAGGAGCTTTTATGGCAAGGGATTCCTTTGAAGGTGTTTTTAAAGTGAAGCTAAAGAGAACCCTCTTTAGCATATGAGTTGGAGACGGAGCCGGTCTTTTGGGGGGGGGAGGGGGGAAGGAAAGTAGTTGAGTTCAGGATTGAGATTTGCGTGGAGTTTGGGGTTTACATTACGATTAAGAGTAGACAGGAATTGACTGATAGAGTTTGGTGAGATCGGTTGAGTATGGCTGTTGAAAGAAGATCGAATTTGATCTAGGATTATCTGGGGGTGAGATTTTGTGCTGTTTTTGTCGGTTTGGGCGCCCGCGAGGAGATCCCGGGGGGGCGGGGGGCTCCTTGGTTTGACTAGATTTTTTGTTCCATTTATATTGGTGGAGTTTAATATCTATTTTGGCCTGTCGACAAGGTCGCAGACATGAATAGCTCGTCGGCGGAGCCTCAGGGTTCTGCTTTTGAACCGCTGGAAATGGGATGCTCGAAGATTCTATTGAACAAATTGAGGAACCTGAAAAAAGCGATAGAGAAAGCGCACCATCTTGAGGAGGCACTACAGCGTGGAGAGAGTTTGAATGATCAGCAGCTAGAGTCCGTGCGAACGAAAGAGCTGAAGTCGGCCCTTGTCCGGGAATTGGAAGAAGTCCACAAGAAACAGAGTGTCGTCTTCAAAAAAGAAAAAGAAAACGTGAGGGAAAAGCTGCTCGAAGACTTCAAGCAATCGAATGCTCCTGAAGCCGAGGAAAAAGAGGTCTGGATCTAGGAACCAATATTACCCAGTCCTTAACTATGGAATTTCTCTTAAAAAACAAAAATCAATGTTCAATCAAAACTGAGCAGGTGACGAAGCCGGAAGTAGAGGAGGGGACTGCACCCGAGCGGAAGGAACCAGCAAAAGAAGTTGCGACGAGCACAACCCAAGAGGCACAGTCGGTTGAGAGTGAGCAAGCCGCGGCATCCTACCCAGTACACCCACAGCCGCAACCTGAGGAGAATACGGGGCCAGAAGTCACCCAGGAAGTAAGTCTGCCGGTGCGGAGTACAAGTTTGGCCAACCAGAATGCAAGAATGCGATGCTGACTTGAATATGTCTCTCTGCTGATAGCTTCTCAACCTTTTGCACGTCGCGGATCGAATTAATCATGAGAAAGCAACGGTTAAAGCTGTGCTTGAGGACTTTGAGCGAAACGGAAAGCCGGGACTTTCCGAAACTACGTGTTCAGAGCAGGACCTGAAAGCCATCACCTACTTCGCCATGATGCTCACTACTCCGGATGGTGTGGTTCCACTGAACGAGGCAGTTCGAGTCTCAAGTTTCCACGCGGAGAACTATATCAAACGCTCTACCGAAGATGCGTTCCCAGGTTGCACCTACGCGAGCCTTGCGAGCTTGGTTTCGCAGGTGTCTGACACGGACACTCTCCAGAACCGCAACCCACAGGACAAAGCGGCGTCAACAGAGTCCACGGAGGATAAGTCCAAAACTGTGGTCCAGGACTCTGCGCCAGCACCGACATTCAACTTTTTTGCCCAACCTGAAGCTTCCGTAAGGACGTTCCCACTTGATATACAGGAATACCGATCAGCTTAAACCTCGCTTGTACTGAACTAGCTCACTCCAATTACCCTTCTGACAGAGTGAGGTGACGTTGGAGTCAAGCATGGCTCATCAGGGTATGGGATTACCGATGATGGTCGAAAACAACCAGCTACATGGAGGAAGCCTTGAAGGTCTAGACATGGTACAGAGCTCTCATGCGATGCAGCCGCCTCTTCAAGCTGTTGGGATGCAATACTTTGGCTCGCATCCGACTGCTGGACCGGTGTACAGAGCTCCTGTGGCCCCGGGCTACATCATCCAGGGACCAATGCAAGGGCACATGCAGGGTCACATACCAAACTATTACTCTCCGAGTCCTATGGGAGTTGTTCCACCTTCAGGTATGATGAAGTACTTCAGACGCGAGATTCTGTGAAATGCTCACCGCCAAACCAAATTTTGGTGGGTTTAGATCAGCGAAGGGGAAGCGGACGGGGTCAGGGCCGCGGTGGTGGCAGTAGTTCGGGTAGGGGCGGACGTGGAAATGGACGCCGGGACACAAACGGAGCTAGTGGTGCACGCGGGTCTGACAGAGGAACATTCCAAGGAACCAAGAAGACTTACGGGTATAGACCTCAACTGAGCGTATCGAAAGCTCATGTTAGTTTGTCTCGAACGCTCACCGCGGATCCCTTTGTTCTATCTTTTCTTTTCAGATCGTCCGGAACTAGCGCAAGCGCAGGCCAGAGTCAGCCCATAAACGCGGAGCTTTCGACAGCAAACACAGACTCTGCAAAGCCACACGCTCCCCAATAGGCGGATTAATCGACTGATCCAAACCGTAATTGCCGCAGAGCCCCGTGCCAAGTGGGAACTGTTCACTGCAATGTGTGCTTGGTTCGATTGCCAGCGGGATATTTTGACTTTCTCAGCGAAAAGAACTCAAGAGAGATAAATTAAGAGGAAGAGGAAAAA
This sequence comes from Rhodosorus marinus, assembly GCA_029953675.1. NCBI lineage: Eukaryota > Rhodophyta > Stylonematophyceae > Stylonematales > Stylonemataceae > Rhodosorus > Rhodosorus marinus. Next base: position 338,025 of record JAMWBK010000001.1, read on the forward strand.
CACGCGCCGTTCCAAGAGCATCAATGGAAATGAGCCTCCAATCCCAACCCCTCACATGTGATACCGTCATCACGAAGATGCAGCTGACATGAAAAGCTCACCCGAAGAGTTCGCTGACGCTGTTCAGGTTTCGGACTAGATATCCGAGAAAATTGTTGCCGACAGGTCGCCACTACCACAGCAAGGTGACAGGCCCTGGGCACTACTCAGTCCGCACGTTTAGGAACGACTTTTTTTTTCCTTATTCGGCGTCTCAAGAACCAAGTAGCACCAACTGCAAGGGTCCACCGCTTAAATACCCGAGAGCAAGGAAGTTGCCCCTAGACCGGGATGAAACATCTACAAGTGCGAAGGCTGCTCGGGGAAAACCCACTGTGTCTATGCCAGAGGCAGTTCAAATCAGACACAGGGATACCGCCCGCTGGGTCTGAATTGGACTGCAAAGATTCACACCCGAACAAACTCCGTGCTCTTGTCTATTCCCGGTTCTATTCCTTCTCGGCGGGGGGTGTGGGATCTTTGGTATTCTCCTTGGAATAGCCAAGGGTAGAATCGCTGCCTTTGGCGTCGGCCCTAAAATGTATCTCTTAGCGATTTATGGTATCAAGCGCTGCTAGAGACTACTCATAATGTCCTCATGTACCCTAAAAGGCACCTCCTTCACAACACCGGACACCTCACAACGTTAATGAAGACGTTCATCAGGCATGAGATGGAGGAGAATCCTTGAGATCTTTGCGCCACTGGAGACCTTTTAGAGTGGTTACAGCCCGCGCTAAGTCTGTGAAAGTCCGTGAAACCCCTCCCATGAAAATGAGCGCAGGGTTTAGAGTTTACTGCGACGTAGATAGAAAAAGTAGAAGAATAGACAGGGAATAGAATAGAGGACAGAGTTTGCTTTGGGTGTAAATTGTGATAGTGGGTCGAATCCCCGCGTCTAATCTGGACCACCTTTGGCATAGAATCAGTGCCTCCGGGTGACCCACTTCTGAACTCAGACCTTTGCTCAGGTTGCCCTGCCCTCTTCCAGAAGGGGTTCGGCCTAGTTCCTCAAGTGGACCCCGGAGGAAGCTCTCCCCAAAGAGACGCCAGGCTTCTGTGGATCTTCAGCCCCAGCCTCTTAACCACCGCGATGCCATTCCTTCCAAGAACTGCCTCACACAATAGCTGAAGCTCTGCCCATGTCTAGGGTTTCATAGTGGGCACACGAGGAAAGCTCTTCCTCTAGCGCTTCACGCTGAAGTTCCTTTTGCTAGCCACGTCCCTGTTTTGCATCCTGCAGCTGGCAGGTCACTCCTGTAGACAGGTGAGAAGGTGAGAAGGGATATTTTCAAATACATTGACGGTACTATCCTCACATACCTTCATATGCATCCTCTGGACCATCCGCACGGATTCGTTGGACTTGCGATCAATTGCTCGCTTCGACGAGCTCCTCTATAGCAGCGAGAACAGCTTGGGATCCTAGCTATTTACGTCCAGCCATCGCTTGAAATAGTCTCAGAGTTAAAGTCATCGTCAAATGCTTATCTATGGAAACTCTGTTCGAGCATCTCCCACACAGCTCCAGCAGAAAACCTTACGGCACATTTGTCATTGGCCGCAGCGTCCCAAAACCCTTTGGCCCGATTTTGTTGCCCCCACCGGGACAACATGGGACAACATGGGACAATATGGGACAGCATGGGACAGTTCTACGTCGCGTGAAAGTGGAAGAGACGGAGTGTTTTGGAGGTTTGAGTCGGTCGAAGACGGGGAGGGTTTGAAAAGTGAAGAGTTCAGTCTAAGAGGATTTATATCGAGCGAGCGTGGTGGTAAAATTGTGCATTTAAACTGTAACGGATTTCTGCTTGACATCGTGTGGATTGCAGATTCTTGTGTTCTTGGGAGCGCTTGATGAGATATGGCGGCGGGAAGCAGTTACATGCAGACTGCGAATGCAGCGGAGAGGAATCAGGAGGCTACTGTATTTGTAGGAGGGTTGGATGAGAAGGTCTCGGATGAAATTTTGTGGGAATTGATGATTCAGGCTGGGCCGGTAAAGCATGTGTACATTCCTCGCGATCGAATTACGAGGCAAGCCCAAGGGTACGGGTTTTGTGAGTTTCGCACAGAAGAAGATGCGCAGTACGCGGTAAGAATTCTAAACATGATAAAACTGTACGGCAAGCCGATCAAAGTACAACCGTCATCGGAGCACAAGCGAAACATGGAAGTCGGAGCGAACATATTCATTGGAAATCTAGATCCGGACGTCGATGAGAAGACTCTCCACGACACTTTCAGTGCATTCGGACTTATTATCGAAACACCGCATATTATGAGGGATCCTGAAACAGGTAATTCACAGGGTTATGGGTTTGTCAAGTTCAATTCTTTCGAAGCCTCGGACGCCGCGATTGAAGCGATGAACGGTGGATTTATCATGAATCGGTCCATTGTAGTCCAATATGCATTCAAAAAGGACGGGCACAACAAGGTCTGTTGCCCAGTTAACTAGCCTTCTCCCTGATCTGGGATCAGATTGTGCATAGCTCTGGAGAGCGCTGAACTGAACAAATTGTGATGTTTTCAAATTTAACTCATAGGAACGGCATGGATCTCAGGCGGAGAGGCTACTGGCGGCTAAAGGACAGGATTCCCTCGCGAATTCGAGCAACGCTGGGAACTATGCTCCTCCTGGAGCAGGTGGAAGCGTCCAGAACCAGTGGCAAATGCCCCCCAGCGGACCGCCGCCACCAAGAGCTGGGGGCTACGGATATCCTGGAGGCTATGGAACTCCCGAAGGCGGCGTACAACCACCTCCGCCACCACCGCAGGGCCCGTCGGGTGCCCCCCCAGCTATGGGAATCCCAGCTCATGCTCCGCCATCTGGGCCAATGGGTCAACCTCCTGCGGTTCCTCCTCCGCTTCCAGCTCCAGCTGACCCGAGCGGGCAGATGCACCAAACATCGGCGATGCGTGCTCCTATGCCGCCACCAGCCCAGTATTCGCAACAGTACAATTCCACGGTGCAACCTCCGGCAGCTGAGTACGAAAGCACTGTGAACAACCAACCAACTCATGCATTCTATCCTCGAGGCTTACGTTCTCTCTTCTCGCTGTTTTCTTCAGAATGCCGCCTCCCCCTGGAGCACCAACGCGCCCGCCGCCTCCACCGGTTCCAAGACAGCCCATTGAAAACATGCATCCACCTCCACCGCGAACTTGAGCGCCCTGGTGGTGGCTGTTAGGTCGATACTTTCTGTTTTTATAACTAACAGACGTGACATATATATGTAAACTGACGGATTCGGGCACTCACGAACCGGTGAACCGCGTCATAACCCATCTTTTCTTGGTCGTTTGACAGGACGCTTTGAGACATGGACTGTGGGGATGTTTACCCAGCAGAAAGAAGCTTGGTGGTGTTCCTCGGTGGATGTTCGTTGGTGACACATGACTGGCGTACATTCACTGGGCAATCGTCGGGGGAGTGAGGCGCTACGTCGTAGCCTCAAGCTCAACCACTGCGGAGAGCAATTCTCTGCTTGGCCAGCAGATTTTCTAACCGGCTTTTTAAATTTGCGGATCCCAGCTCTCAAGAAGCACTAGTCCGCGGAGGTCCATTATCACCTGCGTCTGAGTTTATTTTCTAACTGCGTTATAGTCTACAGGATTAGAGAGGTGAGGAAGTCATACTGTTCGCGTCCTCACGCCCCGGTTGGAGAGTCAGTCTACGGCATCCCCACGAGAACGTGAGCGCATGGGTGCATTGGTTCACCCAGTTATCCACTTCCTTGAGATATATACATAAGTTTCTCCAATTCACAAGGTTAAGCATCCAATTCGTTACAATCCAAAGTTACGGAAGTTATCTGTCAAGTTTCCTGAAGGAGGGTATCCCGGTTGTTGCGGGTTGATCGGAGCCATCCCTGGATTCATTGGCTGTTGGATTGGTATCATCCCCGGAGGTGGAGCCATGCCTGGCGGAGGCATCGCCATTGGCTGACCAGGGGGAGGTGCCATTGGAATTCCCGGAATTAGCTGCCCGGGCATGGGCTGTCCGGGCATAGGCTGCCCTGGCATAGGCTGCCCTGGCATTGGCTGCCCTGGCATAGGCTGCCCTGGCATTGGCTGCCCTGGCATAGGTTGTTGAATAGTCCCTGCGGGAATCAACACCTGGTGCGGTGCGGCCTGTACTGCAATGGGATGGGTACGGGCAGGCGGTGCCACATCAACTGGAATAAGCAGTTCTGCCTGTTCTCTGGTCAGCCCCTGTGATGAACTTTCGGCTGGAGGCTTCTTTCCTTTTGCCTTCCCCTTCTTAGACTTCCCCTTCGACTTTCTCTCCGGAGGGGAGTCATAGTCGCTTCCAGAATCCTCAGATTCTGATCGATCCTTCTTCTTCGTCTTCGATTTCGAAGACTTCTTGCTTCCCTTCCTTGTACCTCTCTCCCTCTCTTCATCAGTATCACGAGAATTGCTCGACGCCTTCTTCTTCTTAGTTTTCGAAGACCTCACTTGACGATCAGAGCCTGAATCTTCTGAGGAAACATGCTTCGAGCGTCTTGAAGACGTCGTTTTCTTTCGGCCGTCGTCCCTTGCTTCATCGTGACTCCTATGAGAAAATGCGTGGAGAAACGAAAAGCGTTTCATGGTCAGAGACAGCTACTTCTGAAGCGCTCAGGGCAAATCGTAAGGATTTTATGTTGTGGACCAGCCACAGCGGTGTCCTCCGAGGAAAGGCAGATCCACCCATGAGGAATTTCCTGGAGAGGTTGTACCCGACCGCTTCCCCCATTTCAAGCGTGCAATGAGGCGAATACGTACCTTCTGCTGCGGTAATCATCATCATGATAATGATCGCTCGATCCTCTCCTATCTCTGCGAGATGCACCGTTCCGATCATCTCTGTACGGATCATTCATGTACGGGTCATCGATTGGAATCGATCTTGAAGGACCATAACTTGGTCTTCTGCCATATTCCGGTGGTGGTTGCCTCGAATTCTGTTGATACGGGTCCTGCGGGGCATACCGAGGCGGTGGCGGAGCTTCACGATAGTGCGGATCACGGTCATAATCACGGGGGTCTCCGTACCCTTTGCCCCCTAACGGTGGCGGAGGAGGTTGACTTCCCGAATAATTCGCAGTATCGAACTGCCATTGATTCATGGACTGCCCCCCGGGTGTGTATCCACGTGCTCCTTGGGGTGGGCCATAACTCCCCCGGGACTCCAGCCGCGGTGGATAGTCTCCAGGTTGTTGAAAAGACCCTCCACTAGGAACACCTCTGAAGCTGGAGGAGCTTCTCCCTAACTTTTCTTCCCTCGACAGTTCCCATGAACCTTGGTACTTGAGGAAAATAAAAGCCCGACAAGATTCTAGGTCGCCGATCCTCGGTAACTGCATAACATCCTTCTCGTAGGGGTCATACTTGGCCAAATACTTCCGGTTGCACCGATCATTCCCTACTGATTCAAGCCTCCTCAAGTCCGACTCCAGAATCACATCCTCGTCTATATTCCTTACGCTCCGTTTCTGGCTCCGATGAACCTCCGCACAAGTTTCACAAACAAAAGTTCCAATCTGCACACAAATATATCGAGGATCCTGACGCTCACAATCCGCACAAATATGATTCCCCGCAACACGCTGCAAATCTTGCATCCATCTCCTCCTATCCTCTTCACCCATTTCTTCTTCGAAAGCGACTCACAGGCAGGCTGCCACACATTAAAAAAAAAAACACACCAAAAACCACCAACGTCTCAGAGCTCGTACAAAATCCGAAATTCACTCAAATCTACGTCTCATTCATTACTGAAAACCCAAAACCCTCTGCCTCTCCCCGCAGCACAACGAAAACGTCTACTACACCTTCCTCCTTCCTCCACAGTTGCATATATTCGTATGCTTACCTCCATCACACTTCCCCTTCCAATGGGAAGATAAAAAAGGCTTTAGCCGTCACTTCAGAATTATATCGATATCGAAGCTTTTCTTTCCGTCATATTTCTAAAGACCCATGATTTCGAGGTACAGTGCAGGTGATGTTTAAACGAAGTTTTAACTTTTCCTTCACTATATCCTGACGGACTGTGACTTTATTTTTTGGAAAAAAAACGGTCGTAATGTAGCCTCGAACAACTTAGTGAATTGGGTGGGTTAGAGGGGGGGGAGGGGGGAGGGGGGAGGAAGGGGGATTTTGCGCTTGGACAACTTTTTCAACATAATACTTTTGGGAAGAAGCTTTTAGCTCAGGCTCTTTAGTTCCTTCCTAATGTTGCTTTAGCTGGCTTAGGTCTTGTTCTATGAATCACGTACACGAACCATGCTATCGAACGTGAAAGCGGGCTTGCTTCGCTCGGGTTGAAGACAGAATAACCAGAACATAAGGAAGTGCCCTCAGCTCCTAGCATCAAGCTACTTGAACATCCACCCTCACCCCATCCCCCCCAAAAAATACCCAGTGGGACAGTAAATGTTTTCAAAAACTTTTTGTTTGCTTCGACTAGACCAATCATTGGTAATCTCATTTTGCTTTTTTCTTTAGTTTTTGCGGTATTTAACCTCAATCATTATGGAAGACGAGGTTTAGATCTTCAGTGTCGCTAGAAGCATTTATAAAATATTGTTGGATTATATTACAAGACAATAAAACGATGAGGACACTAAATCATATGTGCGAGGTGTTATTGATTGAATACAATCAATACCTTTGTTGTACCCCACCGCTATGGAGAATTCTGCGAGTCCCCCTAGTTAGGAACAAGGTGAAGTTTGGAAACCACTACCTCTTCCAATGGCAGCACGACGAAACCTGAGAAATCCAACGCAGACAGATCGTTTCGCTCAGAGTTCTTACAGAGAAGGACAATAGGGAGGCGTCAATATCCTGACTGTTGCCAGCCTTCAACCGCAAGTTATTACACCTCAAGGGATTGTGAGATCTTCAGCCTCCTCTCATCGATCTATGGTTTTCTAAGGAGGAAATGGAGACCCTCGAATTAAGCAGGGGGACACCTAGCTCGCTGAGGATTAGCAGTTCGTTGTCATGAACACGAACTCTGGCAACAACACCAACACGGCTATTTCGAGCATGACAAAGACACTGATTGTTCGCCAAAATCACACACAACCATTCAGCGTTGAGAGTCCACCATGCTCGGTTTTACGTACTCCTCTCAGCGTATGTCATAGTCGCTGTGCAAATTCGAATCCGTCTTGCTAGCCTCCAGGGCGAGCTTGCGTGAAACTGGCATTTTTGATCCGACTTTTTATACCGAAGTCCTGAGACACTTAACCCAAGTGAGCGAGCGTCAGTTGAGATCCAGAAGGGACTAACTGGTGAAACTTCTTTGTCAACAAGGGAGAAAAACGCGTCGACACACATAGTCCGGTTTCGTCCACTGTTTTCTGTCCAACTGCTAATCGTTCTGAGCGGTTCGACGGTTTATCTCCAACTGAAACAATCCACTCGAGAGCGTTTCCGGCCTCAGAAAAACTTTCTCGAGTGACATCTTTTGCCGTCACCCCTCAAGCTTGGAACACCAAGCCCATCGCCACTCGAGCTTTCAGATATTTTACATTGTCCAATACAGTGAACGTATGCAATCAGCCGTTGGGAGGATTTATTTTGAAAGTCATCTGACGCAATAAATTATCAGAATTCAATACCGCACCCATTGGTATTCAATCAATAAGTGCTATAATGATTGCACCTGATCTAAATTTGGGCATAGTTTTTTGCCAGTCACGGCAAGATTTTTTCATTATTTACTCGATGTGCAAGAGCAGCCGAGAAATCATTTGCCACAGTAGAACCTATTCAATCTTTCGTAGACAAAGTGTCATTTATTTCTGTAGTTTTAAATCGTATACCCCGAAAAATTTAGTGAAACAAACTCAGTTTTACGGAATATCATAAAAAGCAAAGAGACACTGTTTAGAATAAGACAAAAAATTTGTTTTCTGTTTTATTTTAGTAAATTTTGTTATTTGAGCTGGAAGCTGCGTAAGATTACCCATCCAGTCAGTTTCGTATTGAAGGCAATATCATTGCCAAAGCATGCTTGCACAAGATATTAAGCTTATGTAGAGATTGCATTGGGGTCGTGGGACGGGGCGAGGGGTAGTGTGTGGTTTGGTGTGTGTGTGTGTGTGTGTGTGCGTGGAATGTATTGAGTGTTGGACTAGGTTTTGGGCTGAGAGGTGTTTCTATAGTTTCGTTATTAGGAAGTTTTGTTGTTTGCTAACGATCGGTTGAATTTTGTTGGACAATGACTTCTTCAAGCAGTTCGTCGTCGTCGGCGAAGGAGGAGGAAGTGCCAGTTGATACTGGTGCTGCGGGAGAGGCTGTGGAAGCGCCTGCCGAGGAGGGTAAGAGGTCATCCTCGAGCTCAAGAGGCAAGGCACCCAAGCCAGCCAAGGGGTCTGCGGCTGCTGAGGAGGGCGGAGGATGCTGCTGCTCCTAAGGACGGTTTTCATTTTTTTCCGGAAAAACCGCCCGAGGGGCTATAGGACAATATGGCCAACGTTGAAGTAGAAATTCTTGTGCGAAGAAATAAAACAGTCCTCCCAGAATCTTTTGCTTGCTCGTAACCCGCATCTCCAGCGGAAATCATGAGCCCCCTTGCCAGATACCTCACTTTGAAGTATTCTCGTTGTGCTTCGACCTGTGCACTCCTTCGGCCATCGAGTCCATTTTCATCGAAAGCCTCCACACAACGGAAAGGTTGCGCACGAGAGAATCGGTGGGTCTTTCAGGTCATCCTCTTCACAATTTACTGATGAGTACCAACTCCAACGCAAAGTTCGATACTCCTCATGAGATTTTTTCCCTCTCAACTACGAACTGCTCCAGATCAAATTCCATTTCGAGCATGACACCCGCCTCCAAAGAAAATCCGGCGGGAACGTCCACGGTCTCATCCAACAGTACACATAATTCAAAAAAACCAAATAAATCAGCGTCTGTAAATTCCTTTTGAATCAGGCCATCAACTCGTCTACATTATAAACCAATACACTTACTCTATAAACAGTATAATATTGGTTTACTATTGTTTATATACCGTATCCTATGAAATCAAATGAGAATACCGTACTCGAGCATCAAATCTTAAATGTATCGATTTAGTATCGATAATATGACTACTTTAAAGTATATACTGTTTAAATGTTCGTTCTAAGCCAATTTTCTCATTTAGAATTTTTGGGTCGAGTCGTCCGAACGAAATAATTTGCATTATTCATGATATGGTATGATAAATTTGAAAATTATGAATTATATTGTTGTCTGGGAACGTACAAAATGATCGAAAATGGAATAGATTAAAGTTGTTGAGCGTAAAATATCCGCCGTCGTTGAGATCCGTTTTTTTTTTTTTTTGGCTCTGAGAGTTTGATGACGCTGGTGGAACAGTCACCCAAATAGGTATCCGCGCTCCGGTGTCGTTGTCGGATTTCTATCGCTGCGGGAAGCTTAGAGGAAATTTTGGTTTGCACAAGAAGCCGGAGTGAAAGAAGTTGTATTTAGCTCTTTTTGGATTTTTTTGGTTGGCGTTGTGAGTCATGGTGGAGACGACAGTGGAGACGGCGGAGGTGCCGAAGGAGGAGGTGGTTGAGGAGGTGACCAAGGAGGAGCCTGAGGCTGAGGAAGCTGAGGCTGAGGAAGCTGAGGTTGGGGATGCGACTGATGAGGATGATGAGCATGATCATGATGATGATCACGATCACGATCATGAGCACGATCACGATGACCACGACCATGACCATGACGATGTCCATGGCGGCGGAAAGCAGTCGAGAGCGGAGAAGAAGACCAGGAAGGCAATGTCTAAGCTTGGGTAAGTACATTTGGAAGACAATGGCGAGAAAATAAGGGGTAAATCGCAGATAGCCTTTGGAGCTAAGCATACTGTGGTCTTCATTGCAGGTTGAAGCCGGTTCCGGGTGTTAACAGGGTAACTCTGAAACGGAAGCCAAATACGCTATTCGTCATTTCGAAGCCGGATGTGTTCAAGTCGCCCTCTTCTGATACATATGTCATCTTCGGTGAGGCGAAGGTTGAAGACCTGTCAGCAGCAGCGCAGTCTGCTGCTGCTGAACAGTTCAAGGACGTTGAACCTCAAGTCGCACCGGCGGCGGCTACGACTGAAGCGGAAGAGCCGGTGGAAGTAGATGATAACATTAGTGAAACTGGTCTTAAGGATGGAGATATTGAGCTCGTTATGGCGCAGACTGACGTCAAACGTCCACAGGCTGTCAAGGCCCTCAAGGAAAGCGATGGTGACATTGTCAACGCCATTATGGCGCTCGCCGTGCTCTAGCTGCCGGCTAGCGTACTAGAAAGGTTTTTAGCGATGATCGTAAATAAGTAGCGCCCCGCTGTTCCTTAACAATATTTTGGAATGCCATTTGATCGTGCCAAAGGACTAGGCGTTCCACCTTAGACGAAGATAATAACTCTGACTCTAGGTCTGCGCGTGCAACTTCGGCAACGAGTCTGTCCGGTTAGGGGGATGGGAGCTCTTTGCTGCGAGCAAGATCCAGTAGTTGACTGGTTCACGGAAAACTGTTGAGAGGGAATCAGTTTGCAATCCCAACCCGAATTTGCTGCTCGCCAAGAGCCGAATTGTGGGACTGTCCCTTAACAAGATGATCCTGGATAGCACAAGAAGCGACAGCTTCCCTTTAATCAGACACATGGATGTGTTGGTTGCCTCGTTATTGGGTCTGACTCAGCTCAATGTCTGCTATTGCGACAGCCTCGAGAACTTGTGGTAGGAGCAAGTGATCAAGGCAACCTGACGAACATCCGCTAGCAGCTAGTGAAAAGCATAACAGTGCTTTCTGCGGCTTGGAATGACTTGAACGGACGCAAACAGTGGTACCATAACTCTCACTTCCTGCAATCATTGTTCTGCGCGACCGACAAGCAAGGAGCGGGATGCCAAAGTCCAAGGTACTAGCTACCTGACGTTACTGTTGCAAACAAGAGCACACTCATCCAGCCGCAGAAAACAAGATTGTTGATGGCTCCCAGTTCCCATGCCAATACCCCTACAAAGCAACTATTCTTGTGTGGCGACTCCGCTTACGCTCCAGGCGATCGTTTTGTTGTGTTGCATGTTGTCAGCCGTGGTTTCTGTTCCGACATAGTGGGCAGTTGTGCAGAGCACAGAAGAGAGCTCATTTCAAACAGTTTGCGGTTCATGCACTCATTATCAAAAGACAATTCGAGCCGGTACTCCGTCGACTGTTGCCTGCTTCGCGTAAATCTCCTGAGCACGCGTACTCATGAACGCAAATCTCCTTGATGAATTGACTTTACAGAGAACGTGGGAGGTTCGAATGACTTTATGAAAGTCCATCCGTTTTACAAACGACATGATCCAAAACTTGAGGCAGGTTGAGTTTCTCTGGTCTTTCCATGGTGTCCAGTCTAGCATACTTTTGCTGTGCACTGGAAGATTCTGTAGGTCAGGCGTTGGATTTATGGGCATCCAACACCGGTTAGTGACTCCGTCGAGAGTTCGTGTCGCTTTACCTCACCACAGCCAGCACCCACTTAAAAAAGATCCCCCGTGGTTGCCTCGGACTCGACTTGTATCGGTTTCCGGCACGTGAAGACCAGCCTGTCGAGATCTGCCAGATTCCACCCCCCTTGCCCTCCATAATTTCCCAACCATGCTTCTAAAGATACCTACTCAACAGTTAGTGGATGGTCCCGCTGCTGGGCGTGGCTTGAAAATGAACCTCTAGCTAGATCGTCGCTAATCTAGCCTTCGGGCAGCAGCTAGTCTCTTCCCAACCAGTTCTGCTCAGCAGGATAGGGACGTTGGGCCGACTGAGACACCAATGGACTCAATTCCGCTAGCTAAGCAGCCCGTGAATGAATCCATACCCTACTGGAACTTCAGGTCTCCCTCTCCCTCATTGCCTTTGCAGCTGTTCCTTTAGTTCAAGCAATGTATCGACTGGTGGACCACTGATTGAATTTCTTCTCAATATTTGCTACGAGGAAACCTCTAACTTTTTGCAAGCATTTTACAGGGCATTCATTTCTATTAAAAATTTCAGGAAAAGGAGTTTTCCCAAGACCCCCCAAAAAATGAACCTGGACGTACCCCCCCTTGGCGGGACCTGGGGCATGCCCCAATGGCCCCGTTGGAAGGCCATATCAACGATTTCAACAGTCTCGTAGTAGATTCTGATGCCCCAATGCTTGATATGGAGGTTTGATTGGTGGAGGTGCAAGCCCTCGCACGGGGTTTTGTGAAAAAGGTTGCGACATCTCTGGAAGCCAATCCATCATTGTAAACGAATTTCAACTCATTTTCTGCCGAGACATTCAATTTATTTTCATCATACGACTGAGCTTCGATGTATTGTATTCTGTAATAAGGCATATTGTATAGGTCAATCGTTTCATGAATATGCTAAACAAAAATTTATGTCCCATTGCCGTATTTGGCCCCTAAATGAATTGCTACCATTTGAAGTTTTATCATGCTCAGGCTGGGGCATGCCCCAATCCGCCTGAGCCCACTTTACCCTGAAGTTCACGTACATCAAGTTTTTCAATAAATTTGTTTCTATTCAATCAGGCTCGGTCGACTTTTCAATGAATGTCAAAATGAAGGGCCTGAGTGTTATGTTCCCTGCTGTAAACCGCATCTCCGAAGTAAATATTACAAGAATATTTGTTCTGCACTTTATGCGCTTGGAAGTATCTGTCCCGCTGTTTATGCGAACTCATTTAATCTGAAGACAAGTGGAACCCTGAGGAAATCTACTCGTTTGTAGTCCTTCATTCTCGCGGTGATGGCTGGTGAAAGTGAGATGCATTTCATACCTCCCCACCTGTTTCCGTTCATTTTTCGAAGGCGTTGTTGAGGGGCCGGCAGAAGGCCGTCCCCTCTTTCCGGCCGAAGACGATGCTGATGGTACAACATGCGGAGTTGCAAAGTATATTTATCCATTGGACAGACCGACTTAGCTTTTTGTTCCACGCCTGTCACGGAGCTGATCTTCCTTGTAACAACTGCGTGGTGCTGTGTTGGTTGAGAACTCTCTCCTGTACTCATCCAGGGTAGTCGCAGTCGTCTTGCGTGGCGAGCTCCCTAGGGGGTGGGTCTTGAAGAGGTTACCTGTTTCTCATGTAGAGCTGGCTTTTGATAATTTCTGGTACTGGTTTTCGATTCATACGCGTACATACGGAACTCCTTCCCACTTCTGAGCGAGGTACTCGTCAGTTCTGTCTGGTCATGCGCTTTTTCGATCCTGTTGATCTTTGGGTGGACCTTTAGACATATAGGCAGGTCTTCCCGCAGCGGAGTGACCCGAAAACTTCTCGAGATACACATATTTTGGGAACTCCTCGTTTCACCAGGCCAGGAGCCGGACAGCTTAGTACCAAACCCCCGGTCTCCACGCAAATCCGAGTTGACTGAAAATAGAATGCGCCTGCGCGAGCGCCGCCGTGCTCAGCGCTGCTCAAAATGCTGAGCACTGCTCAGCTCGCAAAAATCAGCTGCGCTCATCCAGCAATATCCTTCTAGAAAATCCAAAATATAGGAAACCCTGGGAGAGGGACCATGGAAGTTTGCTGACTCTCATCCTCACGACTACCAATATCAATTGTACTGTCTTATGAAGTATTGCCCAGTCATCTCCAAACAAATTGTAACACCCACCCCCCCCAAATAAAGTTTGGGTCACCCTCCACACTGGCAGCCAATATTTTGTATCACATTTATTATTTCAACATTTTCTAGATTGCTTACTTTCTATAATATGCTTTTTTAGCTTTCTTTCTTAGACTGTCCAGAATCCAGTGATTTTCGCTTACAATGGCAGCAGCGTGCTAATGAACGAGGCCGACTCCAAATCAATGTCAGTACGGGGGTAGGAACAAGGCTCGCGGTGAGGACTCGGATCATTTCAGCTCACATTTAATTTGAGTAAATATTTCAGAAATATTTGATTTCTATGGAAACAGGAAATTTTCACAATCCCTAATGTCCAATGGCTTGTATTAGCATCGACCAGGCAGTTAGGTGTCAACACGTGCCCCAGGGGATAAGTTCCAAGTCCCTAAAACAAATATACATCTGCGCATATTCTATGCGCTTGAGATGGCCATGAAGTGGGGATGGCAAAGTTTCATCAGGTAAAAACGATTAGTACTTCCTAAAAAAAGAATATCATCTTATTCTACGAGGACCTCTTTGCTTTCAGTTAGATTTTTATTGATTTTTTGGTTGGAAAAATCGCGATTTTGCCCAATATTTGGGTGGCAGGGATAAAAGTTGATGACGCCGAGATTCACGAGGGAGGGGGGGGGGTGAGTAGGGACGGGTCGCCTAAAAAAAGGATATGATCTTATTCTACGAACACCTCCGCGTACACGGAACTGTTTTTTGGGATTTTTTACACCATTTTGCCCAATGCTTTTGCTCAGTGCTTTTGCTTAGCTGGTGTAAAAACTTAAGACGGAGAGACATGACTGGATAGAGTGTGTGGAATTAGAAGCTGACGAATGTTGAAAAAAGATAAAACAATCGTGTCTTCGGGGTTTGGCGGGGGGGGTGTGAAGTATAAAGCCGTTTACTTGGAAGCTTTGGAAGAGGGTAACGATACGATCAGCGGGAACAGAAGGGTTGTGTGTTGTTAAGTTTTCGGGTGTGTGTGTGTGGTTTTTTGGTTTGTTTTGAGTGGGAGTGAATTCAGACTGAGGAAGAGTAGTTTGGAGAGTTGGTTTGGTCTAGGGCAAAATCATTTTCCGGTTTTGCCTGTAGTTTTTGGCGGTCTTGTTTGCGACGTTTTTTTTTTGAGGGGGGGGGGGGCCTTGTTTGAGGTGAGGAGGACGGTATGGTATGGTCGGGTGAGGTGGACTCTATTGCTGCTTCTACTTTTTGTGCGTGAGGGTATCTGTGTTTGATAAGGAGGGAAACACTTTTTTGACTTTGGTGTAAGTATGGCTAACATTCAGGGGCTGAACTCCCTAGATGTATTGGGGGGTTTGCCTGACTACGCGAAGGACTGGTTGACAACTACTGAGCATGTACCTACCCCCAACGCGGAAATGCTGCAGAAGTATTTACCGATCACTATCGAGTCTTTCATAATGAATACGGAGGTCAAGTTCTCCATGCTTCCTCATTTTGAACGTGATAGTATGTGGTTTGCGTCTACACTGCCCGAGACTCCCAACTCGCTTCCCGTGAAGTCGGTTTTGAGCGCCTACGGGGCACCGCCTCAGACTGTTCACGCGAGAACAATACTCGACTTGCGAACTAATAATACGCGAATGCTTGAGGTAGTGCGGTTTGATGACGACAGCTTGTGCTGTTCGAAGACTGTGAGATATGAAAACGGAGATATTAAGACCGTCAGTCACTTCTTACCTTCGTCAACGAGCGAATTCAAAGAGGAGTTCTGCCTGAGGCGGGACACAAATTTCGAGTGCAGATTTTGTGCTTTCCTGCGAGTCGAGTGCCAATGCGCAACAAGTGTAAAAATGCGTAGCTGCTCATCTGGGCTAACTTCTTTGAACAACAATTCGACAAAACATTTGCACTGGACAGCTCTTCGAGATTTCATGGGAAACGTTTTCAACCATAACATTGGCAGGACACAAATGTGCATGTATGTTTCCCGCGGAGCAAACAAGTGGGGGCGCGTTTCGCAGAGAAATTGTGTAGTCAGATATCTTTCCCATGACAATGAAGATGGCCTCTTAGTGAAGGAGAAGGACAAGTACATCCTGGAAAGTTTCGCGCTTTTGTCTCCTGGAGGATTGCTCAGGTTTAAGTTTGAGAGTGATGTTAGCGGGTCGGAGGGATGGGACGCCTCCAACCGTTTCTATGACGGGATGGAAAACGACCGGAACTCTTATTCCATGATAGACCCGCTGGCAGAAGACGGTGTTTTCAAGGTGGAGCTTGGGTTCCAGCGCTCGCTCATGTCAGGTGATTCATTGCTGTCAACCGAGAAAGAGGTGGATTCGCAGACTTTCAGCGAGTCGGCAAGACTGGCGCTCGAGTACTCAGGAAGTGGTACTACCCTGCAGACTGATGAAGTACAGAACACCAAGCGCGTATATACCTCCTTAGAAAACGACATGGTGGACGCAGTGGATTTGGAAGACTCAAAACCGTCAACTGACAGTGACCCAGTAGCGAAGAAGCGAAAACTTGAAGATATCAAAGACGGCTCCTCATTGGTTTGTGAACATTGCTCGAAGGAATTCAAGAGGAAGTATGACTTGCGGCGGCATGTGACAACCGTGCACGAGAAAGTGAGAAAGTTTGCATGCAGCATGTGCGACTTGCGCTTCCTGCAACGGGCACACTTGACAGAGCACATTTCGTGCGTTCACGAGAGGAGGAAAGCGAACTTCTGTGCAAAGTGTGAATTGACGTTTAGCTCAAAGAGCCGGTTAGTAAGACATGATCGTGCGGTACACCAGAAGCTACGCCCCTATGTCTGTGGCGTATGCAATAACAAGTACTTCCAGAGGACTGACCTTAAAAAGCACCAAGACGCTAAGCATGCAAACGTCTTTTGAAAGTGCTTGTTATTTATACCCCGGAGTTACGGCATCGACTATGTGACATTGCCGCGCTGGTGCGAAGGCGAGGTGATGCGTGGTACCATTGCATACCTCCCTGCGATGAGGCGCGTCCGCAAGGTTGGCGGCCGTGCATCCACGAAAAGCACACAGGAGATTAATTCTTGTTAAAAGTGTGCAGATTTCCGAGGCTGACCTGAACTAGCGGAATAGGGCCCGCCGATCGTTTTAACTGTCAGAGAATAGGGACTCCATTGAAGTGCGGGGTTCCCCACCACAACATGGAAGCTTTTTGGCCAGTTCACTCAGACTTTCCGCGAGACTAGCTGGCAAACTGCCAGCTGCTTATGGGAGAACACCCTTGTTGTTTGCGTGCTCACGTGTTGCCCCGAGGAACGAAGATTCGTTCATCATGTTTATGTGAATAATATGGAATATAGAACTTGCTATTCCTTCGAAGCAAAGTCGTCTAAACAAAAAGAACTATTGAAATTTTTGCTTAACTCCTACTACGTTGTTGTCCAAGTACTCGTGGTGACAGATGGCTAGGGAAAGGAGTCCATTACCCCTCTGGGTATCGAGTGTACATGATATAGCAACGGGAAAAACGGAACAATACGCTAGACGCCCACTTGCCCTTTCGCATGTTAATAATAACCAGTCGTACAGGATCTCGACTCCAACAGAGTTGAGTACTCACCAAAGCTTCTAACGCAGCCTACCGTGATCCTCTAGCTGAGAAATGCGAGATGAACCACTCCTCATCTTTCCGACACTTTCAGTGCCGGGATTTTCTCTCCAGTCGCCTCGTCTACCGCAAAAGCTCGTCCGTCAATGTAAACATACACGTTCTTTTTCTCTCCGGCATCTTGAGGAGACGAAGATCGGTTAGCCTTCGATTGTAATGTGCGAAGCAGCTCTTCTTCCTCGTATTCATCCCAGTCCTCGTCTTCTTCGTCGTAGTCTTCGTCAAACTCCTCCTCATCCTCAGCAAGCTCTTTGTCCTTTATCGTACTAATATCGAGGTCATCCTCTCGCCGCGAACCCCTGCCCTTCCTTTTTGCATGAACTGTTGTAACGTGGTCATTGTCCGACTCGAAATCGAGGTGTATTTCGGGAAACTCTAATGGGGTGTCCTTCGTCAGTTGGATTTGTGACACGTCGATCTTGCCTGGTGTCTCCGGTTCTGGGAGCGCCCCAGATGATCTAAGTACCTCCACCAACGACTTGTCCTTTTCGATCCTCAAAAGTTCCCGCTGCTTGTTCTCCTCACGAGCTTTCTTTCGGTCTAACTTCGCCTGTTCTCGAGCCTCCAAGCGCTGCTTCCTCTTCGCTTCCAGACGAATTCTCTTTTCCTCAATGGCTTTTTCCGCCTCTGCTTCGGCGATTGGGTCTCGCTCTTTTCCACTCCGGGTGGCATTGTAAGTCAAAAGGCTTTCCCGAATTCTCGCACGGTGCTCCGCTGAGAGGGGTTTCCTCCCATTCACCCTTAGTTTGGACCGCATTCCACCAACTACCCGCTCTCTATAGTCGGGATCCGCCCACATCTCCTTGATCTTCTTAGAAAGCTTCTCCCGAGTTTCATCGCTAAGCTGTCTCCCGACTCTGTTCCTCCCTACAGGACCGTCGAAACCACAACCGTTAGTCTAGTCAACGTTATGAAGATCACCTGTTCCAATTGTTCTTACCTCTACTTTCGGTTGAGCTTCCTTCGTAAAGCTCATTTAGGCTCTCCCTAAACTCCTCGTCCTCGAGAGATTCGTTTATGTACGCATTCAATTTGTTCTTCACGTCTTCACGGTACTCGAACGGTACCGTGCCGGACGTGAACTCTGAGATCAGGGACGGAACTTGAACTCTTCCTTTCCTCACCTTAGCACCCTCTCGAAGTGCTTTCATAGCGTTGCTTTCGCGAATTTTTACTTTGATCTTCTCCCTCGTTTCAACAGTTTGCTTCCTTCCGACATTTACCTTTCTCATTTTTTCCCTCATCTCTGGCCGTAGCATTGCCGCGCGTGTCCGCTCCGCAATTTTACGGCGCGTTTCATCGGAATGTTTCCTGCCCTTGTTCCATGGCGTGTTGCCCTTATTTGCTAGTGAAATCTTCTTCTTCGTTTCCTCTCTATGCTTCCTCCCAAGCCAGTGAGGAGTTCTTCCACTACCAGAAACCTCTGCCTCCCCTTCCGGGGTTACACTCATAGCGGTAGCAACGCGAAACACCCCACCCTCACGTCTATTGCGAACGCAACCATTCCTAGCCTTCAACCTCCAAGCCGCAGGAGAGACGAACCCCATCCCGGCCAATCCAAGCCTACACTCCTCCATTCCTCCCCTACACAGTACCCCTAAACCCAGACAACCACAGAAAGCTCTCCACGAAAATCGCTACCTTAGGAACAAGATCACGAAACACAAGGGAGTTCAAGTTCCATGACTCCACTGCAACCCCAACCCCCCCCCCCCCGCCCCTCTGACTCCAACCTAAAACTCCATTATGTACAAAAAAAAGAAAAGAAACGAGGGATATATAAAAAAAGGGTCCTTTTTCGTTCCACAAGGCTTACGAGAAAATCTTCTCCTTGTCCACTACTCAACCTCTTCCAGCCCCACCTTTCCCCCTCCCCCTTTCCCTTTCTCCTGCCGCCTAACCCAAACCAAGCCTTCCCCGCCAGCGACTTCATCTCCCACAAAATGACATATTCATCATTTCTAAAACCATGCCCTGTGGGGGGTCTTCCCCATGAATAAAAAAAAGGGTCTTTTGACATAAAACTCCGTGCATGCTTAGAAATTCCTTTAAATTCAACCCCTTTTTTTGCTCCATGCACTCCACGCCAAATCGGCATTCCGTACTCGATGAACCCCCAAGGTTACATGCGAAAAAAAACAAAAAAACAAAACGGTACACCTTGAAAGTTTTTTTTTTTTGAGGGGAAAGCCAACACTATTTTTAAAATTAAATATCTCCCCTCCCTTTTTCTGAACTCCCGTCCTAAAGACAAGCATGTGTACTCCTCTGAAATCGTTAATCAGGAGTATCATCTCCACAGATTTAGAAAAGACTATAGCATGGCAGAAATATTGTTTTATAAAACTGTAAACTTTAGAACAGTTGTTTCTTGTTTTTCGCAAGCGGAGCTCGAAAATGAGCCGTAAATACGCTGTGGTTCTTTTTTTTTGTCATATCCGCTTCTGGACACCTGTCGGCAATTTCGATCTCCGTCGGTGTTGGGACCTGCCGCCTATGGACAAGGTTTTAAAGCCGTGCTATATGCTATCCCGAGATGGTTGGTCATTTCATTGGTTTGTAAGGACGCCACGTGTCCTTTGTGAGGGGGGGGGAAGGGGGTCGGGGAGAGGTTACCGACATGAGAAGAGAAGGTCTGTAGCTGAACGGAGGCTTGCGGTGGACAAAGATGAGGTTGACGGCTGCCGTCATACTGAGCGTGAAGAGCCTGAATAGTCGTCGCTAAAGCTCGATTAGTCCATAGAAGACTTCTACCATGCTTTGAACGTCTGATTGCCAGGGACTGGTTTTACTCCTTGGAGATCATTGGCGAGGAACACAGAGGTTCACCATTTTCGAGTGAAGCATTCGTCGCAAGGGCTGGTGTTCAAACGCGGCTCAGTGCAGACATCCTTTGGAGGGCTAAGATGATGCTACCTTTGGATAAGAACACAGTTCCTCAACACACACAGCAAATTCTGCCTGCGTTCGCCGATCGCTTCGCTGCTCCAACACATAGCAAGACGCAAACTGCAAAATTCAGCTACGCCTGCCAACGGCACCCTCAGAAGCCAAAAAGGATCCTACAAGGCTTTTGGCGA
Organism: Rhodosorus marinus; assembly: GCA_029953675.1. Lineage (NCBI taxonomy): Eukaryota > Rhodophyta > Stylonematophyceae > Stylonematales > Stylonemataceae > Rhodosorus > Rhodosorus marinus. Next base: position 358,416 of record JAMWBK010000001.1, read on the forward strand.
CAGCATCCAGTCTCCCGCCTGGTGACACAAAGCTGAAAGAAGAACGTTCCGGAAATTCTCCCATACACCAGTTGCTGATCTAGACTCAAGCACCCACAGTACGTTCTCCATAAGAGTTCTACTAACAACTTCTCTGAACGATCGCATCGGACTTATAACCATTGCGTTCTCATCGTACCCCTACAAAATATCCAGAATCCTACACCGGTCAACATATGTACAAATAGCAGCAAGAAATTACTACTATTGCTGCAATCTTGGCTAAGTAAAATGTACAGAAGCTGTTCAATTTTTTTCTTAACATTGTTTTTTGTCGCGAAACTTTGCGCATCTGCTTTTTCCGCCAGAATGCAATTTTTAGTTTTCATCAGGGAGGGTAGCAAAATTCCCCTCGAGCTCTGAAAACGTACAAAAAAAAAAGAAATCCGCCCAACTTTCCATTGGGATAGAGGCGTAGGGGTTTTAACCATAGAGGTTGGGAGCTGCGGTGCGAAAGCAGTCATTTTCAGGACTCGAGCTAGCTAAAACAAAAAATATTTAGATCAAATACTACCGTAATTATGAAAAACCAACGGCCATAAAGCGTTTTTGTTCCATAAAATGAAGCAAAAAATATCATAGGATCTAAATTAGGATTATACATGATGTTTTCTGGGGATGGATGAACCCGGCGATCAATAACGGGCTTTTTACTGTTTAGGACGATTTGCGTTGGAGTCATCACAATGGGACTTTCAATAGAAACGTTTGTCTGAGGGCTTGGCATCCGGGGGAGGGGGAGAGAACCATGCTTAGGGCTTCATGGGAAGTAAAGTCCTGACTCGGAGGAGACAAGTTAGTAGAACTGGTTCCAACTCTGGTTTTGAAAGGAGTGTGAGGGTCTCAGGAAAGACGGATACATTTGTAGTGGGTGGGGAAAGGGAGGAGGGGAGGGAGTTTGTGTTGTCTTGCTGAGAAGGAAGTTAGGTTTTTGACAATGTCTGGAGTGGAATTGCTGTTGAGGGGTAAGATGGTTAGGAAGGGTACTTTGTGACGATTTAATTGGATGTTTTTGTGCTTGATGATTGCTGCTGGAGGGACTGGCTTTGGTATGCATGTCTAGTTGTTTATGCTTGTTGGTAAATTCGTGGTGGACGAAGAGTGCGGAGAGCTTGACGATCTTTGAAAGAAATCTATTCGTGCGCTATGGGCTGTATACAAAGTAGTGAAAAGAAGAACGCGAACCACAGGAGCTTGCTGCTGTTGGGAATTGATGGAGCGGGGTCGACGACGGTCTTGTATCAACTTGTGCAGCATGAACGGGTTGAGACGATCCCAACCCTCGCTTTCAATCGTGAGACACTCACTTTCGAGGGTATGGAGTACGAAATATGGGACATAGGGGGAAATGACAAGGTATTTTTTTCAGCAGCTATATCAGATACTGAACCCGTATTGCTCTCACTCAGGGCGCTAACCAGATTTACCGAAATGGAGTTTGCTAACCAAAACTAGCCTTCCTATCAATCATCGCTAGGTTCGACCACTGTGGACAAAGTACGCGCGGGAGGCGCATGCCATTATCTATGTTGTTGACGCAACGGACAAGAATCGGCTCCCCATGGCCGCACAGGAGCTGAAACTCTTCATTGACGATAGCGAAAATAATCATTATCCAACATCGAAGAACCCATTGCTGATATTTGCAAACAAGCAGGTGGGGATGGATTTCAGTCTCATTGCCGAAACAAGCTCAGCGAGGACTTATTAGCCCAACCTGTGTTTGCAATATCTCCACAATTGAAAATTTACAGGAAATGGATGGGGCGAAAAACGTAGATGAAATGAGAGAGGCTCTCGGCATGGACTCACTGCCGTTTTCGAACTACAAGATCGTTGGGTGCTCCGCAAAAACCGGGGACAGTCTGAACGAAGGCCTCCATTGGCTAACGCAACAGTTGAAGGAGCCGGAGTAACTCCAGCGAGCTTGCTTGACTATGTATCTAAGCGAGGTATGAGTGAGTATGAGCTTGGCATGAGTTCAGCTTGTCTACCAGCGCAACAACGTACTCATTGTCCTCGCAGCCCGTTTATTGAAAAGAATCTATGTGACGTTGTAAATCATTGGTTTGAGAATCATAAAACAGAAACCCACTGTTTCAGAGGCTCCGCAGCAGAAATAAAGAATGTAAAACGCTTGTAGATTTTTTTTGCATGCGTCTTATGGACGTCGATGGCAAGGTTCCCAAGTAATAATTGGAGAACTCAGTTCAGCAGGCTCTCCACCTGCAGCGCGTAGTTACCAAAGCTGTTAATTGTTTCATGGTATTCATAGCACATGAGGATTGAGCTCAACCTTCTACCCACTTCCAGCGGGCACGAGAGGGAGAGGCTGCAATGAGATCTTTACAATCTGTAGCTTCGAAGCTCAACTAAAAGCTCTGCTTACGGCGCGCCTACCCAGGAGGCACCTTTTCACAGGGGGGAAACGATTGATGGAAAGGCTCACGAACAACACTCTTTGCAGCTTCTCTGACCAAAAATTGTCCGTGCACCCGGTGCACAAGGCATGCGCGCTGTATTGCAGTGCTCGGCTCTTATCGATTCTAATAAATTTTGGTACCACAGTATTGTACGAAACGTACTATCAGCGTTGAATTACGAAAAAAAACTCAGAAAGGCAAAAGCCTACTCCATTCAGTGTTCAGTCCATAATAGGCTAAATGATTGAATCTTAATCTCGATCGGTCCCGCCGGTGACTAGGAAAAGTTAAGCAGAGAGGTATGGCTGCCTGCTAGCTACTAGATTCGGTGGCTTATGAGGATGATATATTGGCTTCAGTGAAAGCACGCATTCGGAGCCAACTATTAGAAGAAAGATTGGTGGGAAATCCCCTAACCGAGAAACAGACCTGAAGTAGCCCGACGGCTGTTGGTTCCCTCTTCAGAGTTGGGAGTGACAAAGGCTTCAGGAGAGAGGTCTATGAGTAAATGGAACGGAAAATTTCCACAGCTTTGTTCCTTCATTAAGCTGTCCAGGATCCTTCCTCTCAAGTTCACGGAACAGAGAAAGCCTCTGCGAGTAGCTGCATAAGTTTCCGAATCTAATTGGACAGAAAGCCCTGATTCACGGATTGGTGATTGAAGATATGTGATTCCGAACTAAATGCCATGAAAACACAATTCCTGTGTAATTTGTAGCGATTTTCTCAATTGTTGTCTCGAGGATGATGGAGGTGACGGAAAATGAGCATTCAGGAAAAGGTGTGGTATCGGACGGGGTGTGAAAGGTTTTTGAGGTGTCGCTTAGGAGAAGGAGTCACCAAGAGCAGGCGTTAAGACTTTTTGAAGTAGCTTGAAGTTGTTGTTGTTGAGAGCTGCTACTTCTTTAAGGAATTGGGCAATGGATATATGTTTTGTTTCTAGTTTTCTGGGCGCTCGCGCCCGGCGTTCTCGCGGAGCTGGGCAAGGACTGACGCGGAGGGGAAATGTGACCACGATGGTCGCTTTGGAGGCTAATAAAACCGATCCTAGCTTGTCCACTTACTATGGAAGAGGGAATCCGGTGTTTGGGAGAGTGGTAACAGCGATGGTAAATGGGTCCGCCCGTTGCTTTGTGTGAGATATTCGTCCACCAGCCTGCAGCCTGTGGTTCTTAATGTTCGCAAATCTACACTCAATTCTTCTAGGTTACGCCCTTTAAACCTAACAATCCGAAGGAAGTGGACTACACAGTTGCGGAGCAGCTTGCGGTCCACCTGGCGAAGAATGGTGGGGTCAACACTAACCTACAGAAAGATGGAAATCTGTGTTCTCTTTGATTTTCTTCCAGGACGGCTGGAACTAACCAAGTCATCTCCCCGCAGGAAGTGACGCCTTGGTTATCGGAGGTACCACTGGCGAGAGCCCTACTTTGACTTGGTCCGAACAATACGAGCTCTTCAAGGTTGTGAAGCAAGCCGTTGGAAGCAGCGTTAAAGTAGGCCGTAGAAGCTACTCCACCTATCCGTATAGAAGAAATGAGAACTGATCTGATCGCAACTAATGCGATTGTTATTGTCAGGTTATCGCCGGTGCAGGATCGAATTCCACAGACGAAGCCATTGAGGCTACGATCAGAGCTGACAAAATGGGCCTGGATGGAACGCTACAGGTGATACCCAGAAAACACAGGCCAGCTGCGCATAGGGAAGACGATTAAGACAATGCGTCTAAGACTGTGCTGTGCTTTGTGTTTGGTCAGGTCGTTCCTTACTACAACAAACCTCCACAGGAGGGCCTGTACCAGCACTTCAAGGCTGTGGCTGAGTGTGCCCCTGACCTACCAGTTATGCTGTACAACATTCCCGGTAGAACAGGAATCAACATGAGTGCGGAAATGACCGCAAGACTGGCTAAGATCCCCAATATCATCGCTACAAAGGAGGCAAGCGGTGACATAGACCAGTTTGTTGAAATTCGGCGGTTCGTTCTTTTCCGTTGTCGTGACTACTACTATGCTGAAAAATCAGCTTCTGACCAGCTTAACACGCCGTCCGCCGCGGATTGTTTTTATGGAACCTCCTCTCATCTCAGGTTGACCGATCCGGAGTTCGCAATGTACTCTGGGGATGATGCGATTGCACTTCCACTTTGTTCGGTAGGTGCAACTGGAGTAGTCAGCGTTGCCAGCCATATCGTTGGCAATGAGATCCATAAGATGGTACGGAACTGTATGAAGACAAAGCAGACCATGACCAGGACGTCGTCATGCAGTTTTAGTCGGATTGAATGATGACCTTTCTATCATATTGCTGCGTATCAGATCGAATTGTTCTTCGAGGGCCATGTTTCGGAGGCGCTTGATATACATTTGAAACATGCTGGACTTTTCCGAGATCTCTTTTGTATGGCAAACCCAATCCCTACAAAGGCCGCTCTCAGACTTCTCGGTTGGAACGTTGGACCCCCTCGACTACCATTGACGGTATCGAAAAGCAGCCTCACCATTACCCAGCGCTAGAGACGGATTTTCTGATATGACTCCCCAATACTGTCTTTCTCCTTGCTGCAGGATGCAACCGATGAATGCACTGAAATAATTACCAACCATTTGAAATCTTTGAGCCTCCTGTGAGCTGGGTTTTCACAATACAACACTTCCGATCTTTTCCACTTTTCTTAAAAATTTAGGGAATCTATTCAACTCGGCAAGAGCTTGAAAACAAAGCGACGAAGTCATTTGACGTTCGTCTCCATCTCTCCCAGCAAGAATGTCCATGAACCGCTCGAGATCCATCAAATTTTGACGAAGGTTAGATAAGGGGAGGACTACAATGCAACCCCTGGAAAGCCAGACTCGAAGCGAGGTTATGCTTTTTCTGCTCGTAGCTGACCCATTTTCATAGATCTCCCGAAGCATAGGATAGACCGCGAGCCGAAATCAAGCCTTTGTCAGGAAAGCGCATGGACTCATCTGTTCATCCAGCGACAGGTTCGCTCACAACTTTGGGGTTCCACTTCGCGATAAGTCTCAAGAATGACTAGTATTGACTAGGTGCTTGCGGAAACCTTCCTGGCCGAGGATCCGTGTGATGCCTTTTGTACAATCTCCAGTGAAGTCCGTCCTTCAGTAACAGTACCAGTCATGTACCTGTGCTAGGAGAACAGTTTTCCTCACCACTCACTCTAGCAGGAGTACGACAGAACCATGTGGATTGGAAGCTGGGTATGGAGAATAGACAACTCCTGAGAAAGAAGAGCATTCCTCAGATTTAATCTTCGAGTCATAAGAGCTTGTTTGTTTTTCAACCTTCAGTATTCTAGGAGCTCTTCCTCGTGCTCAACATTTCCAGGCCTACATGGGCGCCAGTGAACTAGAAGGAAACGGTTCTTTCCATAGCCGAAGCTATCCAGTATAAACCTCGTTACGAGGGTTTCCGCAAGGAAGATGAGCTTGTGGAGGAGCCGGCTCGGTACCATTTGCTTTTCTGCTTGGTGTTCCTAATTTGTTAACATACAAGATACGCGCTTTGTTTTTGCGGACACGGGGCACTACACCTTGTCAAGGGGCCGATTAAATCCTCCAACTCGGTTCATGTACTGTCTGAATTTTGGTTTCTGCTTTACGTTGGCTCCGCTGACGTCGGACCCTTCAACATGTTTATCCTAGAAGGGAAGAAAAAGACACGACCTAAAGTATTAATACACTGAGATCTGGAGGGTTTGGGAGGGGGTTGCCCGTTGATCCTTCTCAGCGAAAGGGATGCTTACCTTGGTAGAGTCAAAGCCAGAAGGAAGTCCGAGCATAGCCATCATTTTCATCTCCTCTTCATCAACTTGTGCCAGAGGAGGTGATGGTGGCGGCGATGGTGGAGGAGATGGAGGGGGTGGTACAGGTACGGCAGGCGGTGCTACTGGTGGTGGGGGCGGAGGAGGCGGAGGAGGTGGTGGAGCATCAGAATATGACCCCACCCTTGTGTGCATCTCCGTCGGTGGTGGCGGCCGCTGTTGTGACACTGCCGGTGGTTGAATCTCAACCGGCGGAGGAGGTGGAGCAGGGGATGCACCGTTCTCGAGATTCCTCGTTTTGAATTGGTAGTCAGAACCCCCATTTCTAGGTCTACCCCTTTCCCGTCCATCAACCGGGGACCTAGACCTCTCTCTCCGACGCCCCTCGTGCCCATCTCTCCGAGCTTCAGACCTCCCATACTTGCTATCCCAAGCATCCCCCTCAGCTTTCATCCTTTCCCCATCCCTGCTCTTGTACCCTCTCCTTGTACTTCCATCAACTTCATAATTCTGCGGAGAACTCATTCTCAATCCTCCTAGTCCTCTTATTATTAACTCAAACCGTCTTCTACTAAAGAGATTCTCAATTCCAGGCCCAATAAAAGTACTGAACTATCGAAACCCAAGCAGCCTCCCCAAACCCTTAGTCCACATAACCTCTTTCTCCCTTCTTGACGCCACGAAGCAATGGGACAGTTCCAGTTTCTGGTTCTTGGACGATAGCGGGGACAAGAACATTGATGCTGTGCAAGCGTGTGTTAGGTGTGAAGGCGTGTAACTTTAATGAACATAGTGAAACGCGATTGTACAAGTGAGACCAAGGGTTGCTGCGGGAACACCGCGGTCAGCATCCGTTACCTCCAGGATAGTTCCTACCCTAGCCACCTGCTCCTAGTGCTGGATGCTGGGGGGTACGACGCCTTGCGAGGGGCAACTCTACGTCTCTGGCAGCGGCTCCGTTGTCTTGGACCTCGCATAGTCCCGGCGGTCATCGGGGTGGGTCCCCAGCTTAGGGAATCGGGACGTTCGGGATCCATCCTGCTGACGTTGTTGTTGCTTCTGCCCCTCGAAGTGCTGCCGCCAGTCGCTCCCTCGTTCGCTAATGTTGATTTCAGGTCCGAGAACGCCTGAGGTCACTGAATCCAGGGGTTGGTAGCATGCCAATAGACGAGGAACTCCTAGTCAAATGACCTTCCGCAGTCACCACTGTTCTTGAGGAGGGCCTATTGCCTTTTCCGCAACCCGTTCCAACAAACAATATCGGCAATGATGGTAATAGTCGCTGCGTGTAATGGCGACGATAGGTTTGCCCTTACAGAAGTGAATCTCCCACATAAGAAAACGGGTATCAGGATACTATTCTCTTCCCCAACGATTTCGATGACCCAGCAATATGTCTTCCAGGATTGTAGCCTCTGTGGAAAGCCCCTGCATCCCTTTCTAGTTCAATTTCCTTGTTCTCAGGTGAAGGAAGAAAATAATGTCAACATTGATCAATGCACACTCACATTCCCCCTCTCTTGCTGGGGTCACATCATCAATGTACTCAACAGATGTGAGCTGCAGCTCACCTGTCTCCAGATATCAGCTCATAACCTCAAACCTCAAACCCGTCGCGGTGTTCTTATGAGCTGAGTCTGCTTCCATCATCACGCTCCCCTCTCGGATCAGCAGTGATCATAGTCGTTTTGACAGTATCCTGTTTGCTTGCAGAAGCTAATCACTAGAATGCGGACAAGTTCAAGGAAGAGCGAGAGTGGTGTTGGCTCGTGATCGCTTGCTATGTGAAAGGCTCATTTCGAAGGAAAACTGTCCTGTGTGGTGTAGCTGGGTAGCTGCGAGATGATTCAAATAAACAGTTAGCCTGTTCTTCTCTTCGTATTTACAAAGTAGCTGCTAGCCTGAGAAGGTTCCCCTCTGCAGGCTCGGATCAATATTCACAATAAAATTTCTGCACGTAAATAAGAATACACTGGTGCACGTCGGAAAATGTCAGAACTGATCAAGACTCTGCAACAACAGCTCGTTCCGGTTCGGTTCTGTCCGGCTTCGGCGTGCTCGTCTTCGCTACTTGTTCAGCCTCAGCCTTGTCATTCCTGTAAGTTGTTTTAACCTGCTCGACACTTTCAGTCTGTTCATTCTCCACAGGCTCATCAACGTCCTCGACTTCCTCAGTTTTCACCGTTTTCTCCGCCTTCTCGGTCTTCCGTGGGGTACCCATGAGTCTATTCAATAAATCTTCCTCAGATTCTATGGGCCTCTTCACCTTGTTCCCACCGGCAAGCATGGCCTTCATGTTAATGTCCTCCTCTCCAAGCAGCAGGGTCGCGACATCGCTCAATTCTGCATCCCTTGCCCTGGCCTCGACAGCGTCCATGGATCCACCGCGGATAACGAGGTCATGAATCCTGTCCTTCTGACGAGCTCGGGCGCGAATCCTCTCCTCCACCGTACCTTGCGAAATGAGGCGGAAGACAGTAACGGGGCGTTCCTGGCCCAATCTATGGGCGCGATCCATTGCTTGTGCGTCCACGGTTGGATTCCAATCGCTGTCGTAAAAGACAACAGTATCAGCAGCAGTAAGATTGATTCCGACACCTCCAGCTCTTGTGCTGAGCAAGAAAATAAACAGCTCGTCGTTGGACTGCCAATCCGCCACCATATCTCGTCGATCTGCCAACGCACTCTGCCCGTCCAGTCTCAAAAACTTGTACGAAGAGACCGCACAATAGTCCTCCAAAATGTCCAGGACACGTGTGAACTGAGAATACACCAAACACTTGTGGCCTTCCGCTTTGAGCTTCCTCAACAGGGTGTCCAGGAGCTTCATCTTGCCTGAGTCTGCTACGAGACGCCCAGAATCGGGTAGCATAATGGGAGCCGAATCATAGTAGAGGCCATAGTCACCAAACAAGCTCCTCCACATCTCGTACCACTCCTTTGTTGATACAGTGGACTGCTTCGCGTTTAGCTTCGGGTACAAGAATTTCCTCGTCTCCCGAAGATGTCTGTTTCTCGCTGTGCTCCCGAAAACGAACGGCTCAATCGCAGGAGATGCAGATGGGGGTACGTACACCCGCGTCGTCCGCAGCAGCCGTGAGTGGATAGCACAAAGAGCTACAGGACTTTCTCTTCCGGGCAGCAATATAGAACGTGAGTTCACGAGGTTCTTAATAAACGGCTCCAAGAGCATTTCCGAACTTCTGCACTCCGAAAATGTGTCCCAGTGCCTGACCAACCGCTCAGTCTGGCTCCTAAGAATCCACCACCACGTCTTCATCCGGTCCCATTTGACCATGGTTCTATACAGCTCACTTCCGGAATACCCACAAAGCCTTGTGGCAGATTGAGAGCCATCGAAGACAGAGTCCCTAGTCCTTGTTGGGAGCCAGATACACAGCTTCTCAGACCAGAACGCATTCTCGTTCCGGAGACCTTCCTCAAGATCCTCCACCAGTCTTGGAAGCGCTTGCTGAATAGCGGATCGGGTTACCAAGGTAACGTTGTGAATGGGCCTAACCCCCGTGCTTAGAATCGTAGGCGGCAGCGGCAGATGAGGAGGCGGCCGCGGGCCCTGGAATTGATAAGGTGTTCCAGCATGACGTCGTTCAAACGTTTCCGGATGGTTGCAAACTTTTCTAAGCTGCATGACAATATTCATCAGCTGGCCACGATCCTCCGAATTCTTGTCTGCAGTACCGCCCATTGATCGGAGCAACTCCTCTACCGATATGTTCGACTTGATCGCGGAATACAGTACGCGCTGTCTGGGTGTTAGTTCGCATGGCAGTTCAACCTCCGTCTTCGGGGGCATCTCATTTTCCACGTCCCGTTTCACTCTGCGAAGCATAAACGGATCCAGCAGAGTCCGCAATCGCTGAACGGTTTCACTATCCAGCAGAGAATTGTTTCTCGCATGGCCTTCTATGTCCTTAGCAAACCAGGCAGTAAATTCCTCGTGGGAGTCAAAAATAGAGGGCATGATGAAGTGAAGCAACGACCATAACTCAGCCATTTTGTTCTGCAGCGGGGTCCCAGTGAGCAGCAAGCGGTTCCGGCATGAAAAATTAAGGAGGGTCTTCCATCTTGAAGTCGTGCTGTTCTTAATAGCTTGTGCCTCATCAAGCACTAGATACTGCCACTTCACCCTTGGGAAATGCCTTTCATCGGATGTCAGAGTCTCGTAGCTGGTAATGCAAACGTGGAACTCTGCATCCTTGTGATACATTCTCTTTGCACTCCAATGTTTCCGCAACTCCTGTCTGTCGTTCTTAGAACCCCAGTAAGGCAGTACTCGGAAGGACGGACAAAACTTCGTGATTTCCTGCTGCCAATTATGCAAGGTAGCTTTCGGGGTGACAACCAGAAATGGTCCCCAGTTGTTCTCCTTTTCGGCAAGATACGCGAGGAAGGATATCGTTTGGATCGTTTTTCCTAGACCCATTTCATCAGCCAATATCCCGTTAATTCCCTGGTCGTACAAAGACACGAGCCACGAAAGCCCTCGAAGCTGATACTCCTTCATCTTTCCGATCAGTATAGACGGCTGCGTAACCGCTACCCTGCTCTTGTCTGAGTCCTTCTTTCTTTCCACATCAGAAGCGACGAGTCCGTTTGCTTCATTTCGAACCTTTCGCATCTGCTTATCGTAGACATCGAGCTTCTCGCGGTGGTCCTTGACCATCAGCAACGCCTCCGCCTCAGCTCGTCGTTGAATGTCCGCGTCCGTTTCTGTACCATCAATGTCCTCAAAGCCCTTGCCATCCGCGGCAGCTGCAGTCGCCTTGGCTTTCTTCTGCAGGAAGCTTGAGAACGCCTCACTCTGTCCCAAGAGGAACTTGAGCTTATTCTTCTGCCTCTGCGCCTCTCTTTCCTCCTCTTCTTTCTTTCTCTGGATTTCAATCTCGAGATTCACCCGCTTAATCTCCTCAGCCCTTTCCTTCTCCTCGCGCTTCCAGTAAGCCAGAACATCCTTCACAAGACGCCTGCTTCTGCGGATGGCGTCATCACCAGGTTTCATCAGCTTCACGGCACGCCTACGAACCTCTTTCGAACAGGCCAACGAGACAACTCGGCATTGTCGCGCATTTAGAGCCGATTGCGCAGTCATAGCTCTATACGCCTTGGGAACATCTGTCTTGACGATAGTGCGCCAAACAGGCTTGAGTTTCTTGTCAAACTCCTTCTTCGACACTTCCTTCTTTGGCTTTGCTTCGACTTTCTTCCCTTTTGTAGCCTTCTTTTCCTTCGCAGGTTTTGCTTCACTTCCCCCTTCAGGGGTAGGTTGTTTAGGCTTTGGCTTTTTCTTTGGGGCTTTGGGTTTCGTGGGAGCGGCTTTCACGCCGGCAGTTTTTGTCTGCTTTTTGCTGGTCGGCTTGGCCTTCTCCGGTTTCTCGAGCTTCTCCTTCTTCTCTGGCTTTTCGGCCTTGTCGGGCTTTGCTGCCTTTTCTTTCTTCTCAGCTTTCTCGGCTTTCTGAGCCTTGCCTTCTTTCGGCTTCGACGGATGAGCTTTCTTTACATCCTTCTTGGGCTCCTTCGGTTTAGATGGAGGTGGCGGTGTCTTCTTCACCTTAACGGGCTTCTTTTTGATTATAATAGTACCGATTTCACCGCCAACACTTCTCTCCCTCCTCGCCGACCGGAATTTTAGCTCCGCCTTTTCGGCTTCCCGCTCCATTGCCTTGCAGGATTCATCCTCATCGAACAATTTCGGGATCTCAAACAGCATTCCGCGAATACGGACCTTGTCATCCACGTTTGGATCATCGTCCAGTACCCATGAGATTGGAAAAGTTTCTGCTGCGAATCGGGCATTAAACTCGGACCGGCGTAGGGCTCCTTCCTGAGACAACGGACTAGTCCACAACCCACTGATCGAAGACAGTTTCTGGGGTGGTGCTGGGGCTAAGTCAAACTCGTACGCCGCAGGTGGAGCCTTGGGGGCTTCCACTTCTTCGTCACTGTTGTCGTTCGAAGCCTCTGCCACTTCGCCAGCTTTCGTTTGGTTTGTCTGCGTAGGAGCATCCTGGGGTTCTTCCTTTCCCGAATTCAACGATGGATCCGAATCCTTCTTCTCTTTCGCTCGAGATTCTTCAGCATTTTCCTTTCCCACAGACTCCGGGGGCTTTTCAAGCCCGCTTGAGTTGGCTCCGCGCTTTGGCTCTTTTTTCCCATGGGCTTCAAACTTTGGCTTCTTAGATCTGCCTTTGCCGTACCGCTCCGCCTTCAAGTCTGTGGAATGTGCTTTCCTCTTTGCCTGGTCCGACTTTCCACGGTCCTTGCTATCCTTGGCCCCAACCTCCCGCTTCTCATCGGCGTCCTTCACTTCGTCTCCCTTGCGGCGTTTCGATCCAATGCCTTCATTAATGTGGTTTTGTACTTCCATCACTCCTCTGCCCAGGAGCCGGTTGCTTCCGTGCCCTCGCACGTCCTCGCCCAGCTCGCCGTGCGATACAGCTTGCAAACCTCAGGCCTTGATCAGCTTCTTTACCTGTACATCCATCTAAAGTCCGACAAGCCTATCACACAACTCTTCCCTCACAAGAAGTAAATTCCCATCCGCTTCAGTGGGTTCCCCATCCCAACACAACAAAATCAAATCACTTTCACTTATCCCGCACTACAACCACCTCCCTCCCTTCCCGACCCACCCTCCCGCCCTCCAACAGAAGAATATTCATGAAGTCTCAACGCCACATTCTCACCAGGCACGCCCGCTTCCCAGACCAAATATAACCAAAAAAATTTGTTCCATGGGCCAAAACCCCCTCAATAGGTAAAAAAGCAGATCACAAGCAACGCACCCCTTCCAACACCAAAAAAAAAAGGATTTCCCCAACGAAATTTTCGCACCACACTATTTCCCACCCGACTCCCACCTTACAATCCCATAAAATATTAATTAATTACACCAAACCCTCAATTACACAACCAAGACACCCCCCCTCCTTTCACCTCACCCAATCCCCCCTTACCATCTAACACCAACAATACACGCATGCCAAAAACGGGCCTCCCATAAAGAAAATGCAATAAAAAAAGGAAAAAAACCACTCCAAAATTCAGCCCCGGTAAGTGAAGCCTCGAAATTTCCCTTCGGGCTCAATTCTATCCCTCCACACCACCCCCTATGCCATAATGATCACCATCCCCAAAACTCGTCTTAAAAAGTTCTAAAATAAATAAAGTACGTAAGAAACAATCTCTCCTTAAACCCCCCCTTCACTATGTCGTCTTTTTCATGATGATATTTGTCCGAAATAAATTTCGGAAACGGACCGACGCCTTCTTCTTCGCCATTTTAGCAAAGCGCAATCCGAACACAATGCCCACATCAACACAAAAGTCAATTTTCCCAAACTCCCACTCTTTTTACTTCTCCCCTCCCCCCCCTAAAAAAGTGAAAAAAGTGCCGGAGTGAATATATTATCATATCTATAGACATTATAAAACTTTCCTCCGGAAGAGCCCTAATCACCCTCGATAGACGAACTAATTTTAAATTAGTGTAGTTTTGGACATAACATGGGCACTGCGATCAGCAGATTATTATCTTATTTATACTAAGATTAAATTACTCGGTTTTTAGGTGGGAAAAAAAGATGTTTGCTTCGGTTAAGTTTTAAATATGTAGTAAACAGATAAGAAAATATGTGGAGCTTGGTCTTTTTTGGAGGACGATGGTGAAGGTGCTTATGCATGTCATCAGGAAACAATGGAGGGCTTTGTCATGATCTCTTACCCCTCTCCGTTTGTTGGGACGTACAAGGAATATTTACCATATACATTAAAAAATTGAAGTAGGTTGTCCTTTGGATGCACTTTTTTTTGTACGGGTAAGTAGGACGTAAGTTATTGACGGATAGGCTATCTTGGTGAAGCGTTTTAGGTTGGCAGATGAGACGATGATGGAAAAAGGTAGGGCAGGGGGGGGTTCCAGGGGTTACGTTAGTCTGGAAGAAGTATCAGTGTGTGAATGGGAAATAAATACCGTTTTAGGTCTTCATTTTCTGAGCAATTTTTTTTGAGGGTGGCATGGGATTTCGTGGATAGGATTCTGGTTTACACTTGCGCGGAAGGAAGTTGCATGTGGTGGTCGTAGTGAAGAGCAACAGCGATTTGAGCTGTTGGCTCTGGGCTGGTGAAGCCTTTGAGCGTTTCTCAGGTGGCGTTTTTGTTCTTTAGTAGCGCCGTCTTCCCGGATTTGGGGAGGGCGTGTTCGGTAGCGTCCTTGAAAAGATTTGTGTAGGTTTGTTGCTATCCATAACCAATATGCACCGGAGATGCCAATCTAATAAGTAAGGAGACACCCCGGTCCAACCTGGAGCGAGGCTGGGGACATCGTTTCAGAATGATTGTCTCAGTCCTATCTCCCGTTCCAGAGCGATGCTCTTCATTAGATCGCAAGCGACGGTTCAAAGTACGCTACCCGCATGACTAGTTGGCCTTCTGTACATCATGGCATTTTGTGGTTGCAGGTCGTGCCAAAAGCACATATTCAGTAATTCTCCAGCTCGGTATCAGCCAGACACCGCTCCAATTCTCGGTGGAACGAAACCGTCGAAATGCAGTCCGGCTTATACTTCCTGGAGCTTGCTTAGTGAAACATAAACCATTGCTGAAGCAGAAATGAGTGTCCCCAGGATAGCCAGCCCAGTCGCTCCCTCGCGCCTAATACGATCTTCGAGAATGTCCATCAATGATATTGCAGGCCTGTACTTGTCGTTGAAACTCAGCAACTGCTTCAGGCACCTTCGTGACTCCTGCAGCATTTGAGGTGAGGAAAATATGATCTCAGCCATTAATTGGTACGGAATACATGAATTTGAGTTCTTACATAGAGGTTATCCAGTCGATAATAGCCAACCGCGCAGTAGTACAAGCAATCTGCCGGTCTGTAGTGATCGAAGCTAAGCCCTGAAAGGTATAAGAGTGAAGATTAGGCAGAGTCATATACAATCAAAAAGTTGTTCGTTGATCCTCTACCTCGAAGCAGAGCGACTCCTTTCTTTATATGGGCTCGGGACTGGGATTTTACCAATGCCCAAGCGTAATTGAACTTTGCTCCTGGTGCAGGTCGGTTCTTCGCACATTCCTTCAGATAGTCCTCCTCGAAGGCCTGAAGGATAAAGTCAAACATAGACGGTTGAGCTAAAAAACGCTATGCTAGGAGACATTTACTGTTCCTACCTGCAGGCTCTGATGTAAATGAAACACGTTTTTCGGAGCATCATCGGGTTCGTCTGCAGCCTCTGTCGGTGCTATCTTCGGGATCGGTGAACACATGAGCCCGCTGGCCCTCACAGAGTTCTCCAACATTAAGTCATAATCCAGCTGACTGGACATATCCATGGCTTCCATCGCTTCCAAAACAGCTCTACAGCTTCTATGATACTCTGTCAAGCCGCTTTCAGGCGACCTTCCTTCCCAACCACCGGCGAAGGTACCCAAGTCGTCAATTACCGACTTCTCCAAGGACATTCTCAACCCATTCTGTTTTTTGTTGTTTTTTTTGTTGTCACAACGTACACCATTGGAAAACATAAAAATACGGAAGAAAATAATTCAATCTATATATCAGTCATTATTATCAATCTTTTTTAATCGATATTTTACGTTCTAAGTGTTTTTATATTGACAAACAATCTCTCGATAAATTTCTATTTTATGGGATTATTTTGAAGAATCTCGCGTTATTGAAAATAGAAAATATTTTATTTTGCTTAATATTTGAATGTTTGAAATTCATGCCGTTACGGGATCCCGGTGATTTTCTTGATTTGTTTTTTTTTAAAGAAATGGATTGTTGGGTTCTTTTCGGGATGGGAAGGTCCGACGTGCACTGGTACGATTCTTGGGGAATTGGCGATGGTGTCGATGATGGTGTTGTTGCTGGAATGCAGGGCTTAGCTTGAGAGAAGAGCAGAGTCTTCTGACTTTGTGACGAAATCTAGAGGTAAGAAAGGGAAATGAAACGTCGCAGATATGTTGGAGTGAAAAGTTTTCTGGTTGAAGTGATCCGCGAGCAGAGCGATATTGAATCAAGCAGTTGAGATCTGAAAAGTAGTTGGATTACGTTGTCAGTCGAGGCAGGGCGTTCCTGGAAGTTGTTTTCTCCTTGTGGTTAAGGCGGAGGTGGCGGCGCGTTGCGAATAGGGAGGAGCGGCTAGCCGCAGATACTGGATTCAAGTGAAGGATTGAACTACGCCGTCGGCGGACTTTGGTCTAATGTTGGAATAAACATTTGAGGTGACTATACTAGTCTCTCATCCCTGCACCAGTTCATCGGAGCGAGAATGCTCAGGAAAGTTCTGGCTCCAAAGCGAGATAATCAGGGTCAGCCCTCGATACAAGCTATGGAGGGAGGGGAAAAAATCGCCACAAGGCCACCTTCAGGGGTGAGAAATGGAAAAGAAAACCACCCAGAAGACATTTCCCTTCCTGAGGATGTCCAAAGAAAAATGCACATATCGTACGACGAGAAGACGGGAAGCTATAGAGTACGTAAAAACCCATCCCGAAATTAACCAACACTGTTCTTTTAGCTAGATGACTCATTATTAAGATTCTTCTTCTTTTCTGTAAGGGAATCTCCGAGGTTTTAAAAGCGACCGGGTCCAGATCATCAATGACAGGGCGCGGTTCACTAGAGCCAGATACGAGTCAAGCTCCCGCTGCAGCTGTGAAACTTACAACACCTACCAAACGCAACCCGCGGTTGAAGAGGTTGAACAAAGTGTTTTCTAGAAAGAGTCCAGTGATCGGGTCTCCTATTCAGATTGCGCATACTGTTCACGTAAAGGTCGACTTGAGGAACAAATACGGCTTCACGGGCTTGCCAACTAAATGGGAAAAGCTTCTTGAAGACTCGGGAATTGACAGAGAAGAGGCTCTCGAAAATCCAAGGGACCTTATTGACGTGCTCAACTATTCTCGAGGCTCTTTTCCAAGGCTTCTCTACGAAGACGACGCTGAAAGCGAGGAGGAAGTGAACCCAGTGAATAGGCCCGCGGTTGCGGTGCCAAGGTCTCTTCTCTTCCTCGCGGAGCACCAAGAAGGTGACTTTATTGAGGAAGATCCCTACACGGCTTTTAAGGACATGCAAAAGATCGGAGAAGGTTTTGCTGGCTCGGTTTTTCGAGCGGTTGATCCACTCGGACGGGATGTTGCAGTGAAAAGGATCAAGGTGGGCTCCGAGGAGCAGCTCGAGATCGTCCGTATGGAAGTCAACATCATGAGTTCCATCAATCACAACTGCATTGTCGCTTGCTTCGGATCATACTTATGGGAGGATGTTGCTTGGATATCTATGGAGTACGTGGACGGTGGTTCTCTAGCTCAGCTCCTCAGGGAGCTTGACTACAACTCAAGTGGCTCGCTCAAGGAAGCACATATTGCGTACATAATCTCACAAGTCCTCTGCGTACGTGAATGCACTGCAAGACCTATTTTACGGTGTTCTCGTTCGTTATGAATGGACCGAGCGGCGAGAGATTCTTCCCGCTACTGCATTGAGGACCTCGTGAATGCGCTCGATAACGAATAAGCCAACAGAACTAGCTGACGCTATTCTTCAAAAACTGTGATTCTTTAAACAGGGGTTGGAAGCGTTGCACCAAAATCGATGTGTCCATAGAGATGTTAAGTCTGACAACACGCTGTTGGGAGCCGATGGAACCGTTAAGCTTGGAGACTTTGGATTCTGCGCTGAGCTCTCAGATGGTCGTTCGAAGAGGAACTCGGTGGTCGGAACACCGTGTTGGATGGCGCCCGAGGTCATTGGTGGGGAAAACTACGATACTAAGGCAGATGTGTGGAGTGCCGGAATTCTTACGCTCGAGTGTGCAGAAGGAAACCCACCATATTATAGAGAGGATCCTCTTCGTGCGATGTTCATGATCAAGACCAAGGGACCCCCTCCCCTGCAAGATCCAGAGCGGTAAGCTCAGTCAAATCCAGCACCTTGGGAAGCTTGTCTTTTACTGAAGCGTACGGGTGCTACTTTCCTTCAAATAGATGGTCTGAAGAATTTACCGATTTCCTCACGAAATGTATGGCAAAAGAAGCCACAGAGCGATGGACTGCGACGCAGTTGCTGGAGCACCCGTTCTTGGATACGGCTTGCAGCAGAGTGGAGTTTTGTGAATTGGTCCAGTGCGCTTTAGAAGAACGGGAACTGGAAAAGACCCAGTTCGAAAACGAGTCTGCACTCGATTTTCTTAATGGCGGATCTGATATTTCAGAGTTCCGATAACACTACTGACTTGTAAAAAAGGGACACTTGAACCCCTTTGTTCTCGGGGCTTCTGGAATCGTATATCTAATTTGCGCGATTCACCTTGGTCGAGACCCGATTATAGAGCACCATTACTGACTGGGAGGACGGCGCTTGTCAATCTCACAAGCTATGGCAGAAATGAAAGCTTTCAGAGGTGCCACGAACGATCGTTAGCGCCCACGTGGTTCACGGTGTTTCTGCTTCGTGCTACTATGCTTTACCCGCGAACCCTTCTTGTCGGATGGACCACTGAAAGACTTCTCTGGTGTCCCACCCGCTGACTGTCGGAGGCTTCGAGCGTCGCAGAGTGGGTGCCCTGGTCGCCAGATTCGCCAGTTTAACGTGCACAGAAGCAGTTACTCGACCTGGTAGCGTTTCAACCTTGGAATTTGCAGTCACAGGCGTTGATCCCTGTTGCGCTGGCTGATCCTGCGGCGGCTTGCAGCCGTGGGTGGAATGGCTGAGCTTCGACTGATCGATTTGACGTATAACGTCATGTGCAGATTGGGCAGCCGGTTTATAGTTGGTGGGATGGCTTGGAGATGGGTTTTCTCGAACTGGCTTCTCCACTAGATTTTCTGCCGGGTCTGGACCTTGGACAAACTTGGAAACTCTGATCTTGTCATCTGTGTTGCTTGTGGGACCTGGCGCGCCTCTCAGAATTGTTACCGGGTCACTTGCGCAGGTGTCTCCCCGGGCCATGCTGGATAACACCCCTTGACTGTGATTCCGTTGGTCCTGCGCATGCTCAGGAACGCTGGTACTCGGATTGTACAAGCTTGTGGACCCAAGTGCAACCTTCGAGGAGCCGCTTGTTAGGAGATATGTGGATGAGTTTCCTACACAGCTCCCTGCGAACAGCCCGGAGCTGGGAGTTCCGCTCAGAGCGTGTGAAGAACCAAACCCAGCTGCAGGGACTGCAACTGGCCGCACCGAAAGGATTTTGGATAGCTCTCCAGCTAGAGAAGCGGCGACTGTCTGGCTTAGTGCTTCGAGTACGAATTTGCCGAACTTCTTTCGAATCGGATTGAAGAAGAACGTTGTCCCCAACAGAGCTACTTCATAACATCGGGCTGGATTCGTGTTGCGTTCGCTGTTCGAAAGGATCAGACGTTCATAGTTGGCCTTTCCACATTTCCGTCCCATGTCAGAAACGACGAGCTTCGCACCAATTTTGCTGTGATTGCGCAGCGCACAGTTTCCGGCCAAAAAAACGTCCCTTTCCCATCGCTTAGATCTCATCCAAGAGATCGAAACGCATGGCCAGTTCCGTCCTTCAAGTTTGGTCATCAGCAAGAGCTCAATTGATATCCGAGCAAGACACCTGTCTGATTCTTCCCGTTCACTCCAAGTCTCTTCTCGAAAGATTGTCCACCTATCTCATTCAAGAGCAATGATCAATACGGAAACAAACTGTCATTCGCAGTGCAGGAACAGCCGGCCAACGAAGCACATAAGACGACCTAAGCTACCGCAAGAACAAGGCCAAAAAAAAATTCACACAAAAGGCGAGCAGATCAGCCCTTCATCTGTCAAGTTGTCGAACGACAGAAGGCTATGACTGCCAAGACTTTCCCTCCGTGAGTTCTCTATACGTCTATAGCCAGAATTCCTACCCACGAGTCTCATCTGTACTCCCTGTTCGTCGTCAAGACCATGACTTTTTGTCAGTTCTTCTAGGACCAAGCCTAGCAGATCAGAAGCGCTTGCAGTTAGGTTGGTACCGCACCAGCTGGGAGATCACTATGTTCGGCCGAGAACTCTAGTAGTAGGCAATCTTCGAGCACCTGAGGATCAAGGCTCTTCGAAAGAGTCCGGCCAAGAGTTTCCAACAGATGCTAGCAAGAAAGGCCTGTGCTTTCAACTATGGAGAATCCCGACCGCTGGAAGAAAAACAGACGAGCGCCAATGGTCCAGCGCATGAAGAACTGATCTTAGATCTTTCTCACTCGTCTGTTTTTCTTCCCAAAGCTGAATGTTCGTGCATCTTGGAGAGGTTGGCTTCGGGATTACCCCTGCCGGTACTGAGGTACGCTTTGTGCTGAGCTTTCCTCGGTGCAAACGTTGATGACTTGAATTCCACTATTGTGGATAGCGGTTGCGGATGATTTGTACCAATTGGTCTACGGGTGAGAAACATGGTTGGAAACCAACTGGACTATCCCTAGCATGCAAAGTTAGAACGGGTCATGGGATTCAAAATATAATTGTCGAGAGCGAGGTGCTAAATGAATCCTCGCCATCTCCTTGCGCGGAAAATCACGTTCAGAACAACCGCAGAATTGAATGCTTGAGATCCGCGCAACTTGACGTTGACAGAAGCTTAGGGTTTTCGGCCGGAGAACAGACGAGATGAGATCGAGCAGGATACCGTCCTTGAAACGAATCACAGATGCGAGCGCTCTTACAGAGCTGTTGACATTCTCGTGAAGCGCTGTTGTATCCTAGCGTAGGCTGATGACTTCAGGAGTACTGTCAGGTTGCTCGTCTTTTTTATTTTAGTACATGGTAACGTCTTAATTTCTCTCATCGATTCTATTTAGCTCTCCTGACCCTCGATCTTGGGAGCAAGATAATATCGGACGTATCCGACGTCCTTGTCAATTGCGAACTCAATACGGATGGGGTACTCCTCGCTCATGGACAGGACCACGGTGTCGCTCAGTGCGGCAGCTTTGGCAAAAATGTTGAGGAACTTGAGCGAGAACGTGGACTTGACTGGTTCCACCATTGTAATCTTCACTCCGTCTTTGGGCTTGTCTACGGATGCGCTCTTCTGAAGGCAGATGTTTCCTGAACCAATATCGCCCTTCGTGCTGAAGCTTGCGCCGCCCTTGTTGATCTCGATTGTTACAGAATCGCCCATGGTTGAGAGGTCACCCATAATCCTTCGAAACTCAGCGGAGGACATCTCTACTGTGCTCGTGTAGTCGGATTCAGGGATTCCGAGCATTTCTTGGTCGATGACCATCAATTTCAGCTGGAAATCAGAAATCCTGTCGTTTTTCTTCGATTCGAACAAAATGTCCATCGTGTTCGGCTCATTCTCATCTGCTTTCAACGTCACGCTGTCGTCCGAGGCCGCGCATTTCAAAACCTTCGCGAGCGAGTCAATCTTCACGCCAAGGGATACATTCCGCTCACATTGATACACTTCAAAACTCGAAGCTCGGACCATGAAGCAGACCAGCGATATATGTGAAGAATCCATTGACTGAAGCACGCAATAAGACAAGAACAGACAATCTAGTTCAGAACCACCGAACGAGAAACTGCAAACCGCTGAGGAACACATCACACGTACCTGCATAACAATTCCATCATCGTTGCAGTCCCAGTTGGCCTCCTGTACAAGATCCCGAACACTGTCCAGGATCTTCTTCAGCACAGCCGACTCCTCCAGTCGAGCTTCAAACATAATTTTTCTCCTTTCAGAAAAGAAAAGACAACAAAAAAAACAAAAACTGCCTTCGTATTCCTCCCAAAAGAGACAACACAAGCTCTTCCTCTAACTCTTACAGAAACACTAACCTTGGAATCCCCCTTCCCCCAACCCCTCCCCAAAGAAGAAGCTGCCTAGCTTAATGGCGTGTATATAAAGACGGCATCCCCGCGCCAGCAACATCCACGCGGGAAGAAGATCTGACAAATCTTGTCACTTCACAATGTGTAAGAATCCGATACGTTCAGCAGCAGCACAAAATTAAAAGGTATTTAGTTCGACGGGACGAAGGTCACATGGAGATCTCTTTCCACAACTTGGAGGGAGCGATGTGGTTTTTCCAGTTTCAGCAAAGTGTCCCGCGCATCCCCACTGCAGAAAGCAATGAAATTGGTAACGGTCCATGTGGTCCCATACATCATCCGGAACAGAAAACCAATATCCAGCCAGAGTCCGTTTAGGTCTAAAACAACGACAGAAATACAGATGAACCGAAAGAAAACAATTATTAAGCAAGGAGAGGGAAGTATTAGTTGGACAAAATTATGTTGGCTGCGGAACAGAAGGAATCCACCACCATCGTCCCCCACGCCATTTCGCGAAACGTACGATAGGCGTCCTCCCGCGTTTTCGCGGGAGGACGCCTAGTTCCTTTGTGTTCCCGCCAATATAACCGGACCCGAATCTCTATTTCCCGCCAAAATATCTGGTAGTGTTGAATATTTATTAAATATCCGTCGTTTGTAGACCAAACAGTAATCTGAGGATTTGGTGAGGTTTGGCGAAAAGTTGGCGGGAAGGGATTGGCAAGAAGAATGGGTGGGTTGGATGATCTGGTAGGGAGGTTGGTCTGGTTCGGCTTCGGGAATGTTTGGCGTTAAATACTACGATTGGTTTTCTTGAGATTGACCCATGCTTTTCCAAATGCTGATTTGTTTCCCAGGCTTCTGCGGGTTCTCGTCGTCGGCGGAATCAGTACTCGGGCTGCTAGCTGAAATGTCCGGCTCAGCTTGCGTTTCGAAACACCTCTCTCCGTAAATAGTACAGAAGAGGTTCGCGTCTGGATGCACTGAGACGTCGCTCAAGCAGTCATCAGCGCACTGCGCTGGTTCCCATAGCTCTGACGTCTTCAGGTCGAAGCGCCGTAGGCAGCCTGATCGATCGCCGGAGTACAAATACGTTCCGCTTCGATCTATGTCGATTCCGATTCTCTGGTTGGAATCTGAAAGTCGCCCGAACGGCGAGATTTCGGAGTCGGTATTTCTGATATCCCAAACTGTTAATCGAGTAGCACGGATTAGAGGGACATCTGTGTGATCTGTTGGGTTAAGCCGAGCGGAAATATCTCCTTACTGTGGATTACGTTATCACGACGACCGGCGACGAAAATTGTGTTGCCGTCTGGAGATCCACAGATGTCAATAACGCCAGTTGAATTACATCCTAGTACCGCTGTGGGGCCCGCCTTCTGCATCGTTCTTGGGTCAAAGATGCCGACGGATCCGGAAAAGGATCCAACGAGCATCAGATTTGACTCTCCCGGCATCCAAGAAATCGTAGATAAGACGCCTCGCAGTCCCCTGTGCTTACTTTTCTGACCGGTGGAGATCTCGATGCAGTCCCTTCCAGGACTACTGATGTCGAAGACCCTTATGAGAGATTCGAACCCACAGTAGAGCTTCTCTCCTGACGTAGGGAAAGACACGCTACAGGGTGCGCTGATTTCGTCCATCCGGTCGAAGCACCTGTAACTAGCGCGCAGGCTTCCAGAATATGCATCCCAAAGATGCACAGGAGTGTCTTTGCAGCAGGTCGCAAACACACAGGTCACAGCGTCCCAAGAGTTCATCAACGGATACCATGCCAAATCACGGACAGATTCGCTCTCAGAGAGCTTCACGGCAGGCTCCAGAGTTGCCATCTGCTGGGTTTCATACAGCTCAACAAAGCCGCCTTCTCCGCTTACAATAAAGCAGGATCCATCTGGGGACCATTCCGCACGTCTTGGCAGCTTCCTTTGCTCCTGGCTTGAAACCCCGATCTCCTTGAGCTCATCTCCCAAAGACCTCTCAGTCACCGTCATCCTTCAGATTTTCGCTTCTAGATGCGTGCTCTGCAGGATCATCCTATGAAACCAGTCGTGCTCATGTGCCTAGCATCTCTACTGCAATCTCCTTCATCCAATAGGCTTCTACGGCCACCCAGGGCGTTCTACCTATGTACAGCCCCCGAAAGTCTCTTCAGGAACCGGAGAGCCCTTCTCTCATCCTACAATGCTTTTGAAGTCTTCTCTACGAAACAAAACATTTGTTTTCCTCAGCATGTATCATCCTCCTGCACAAGCACATATCCTACGCCCAACTTCGAACGCCGTAAGCTTCGGAAGGAGTTTGGCAATGAGTGCTGCGCGTGGAAACTAGGCACACATCTTAGACACGAAAAATCCTGAGTATTATTTGTGCTGATTCGATCTCTTGTACATATCGCATGTGTACAAATGGAAGTAGTTACTGCTGTCGTCTGCAACAGTTCTCACATAACCCAGTTTCAGGCATGGTTTTTTGGTACTGGATCTATGCCGCAGCGAGCTATCCAAGCAAAATAGCAATCTATTTCGGCGGACAGAGCCGCATGCGACAATGAAGAAGTGGGCCGCCGCTTCTCAGCGCTGAACGGGTACCTCACTGGTATCCATCGCATGATACACACTTTACTTCATCAAAGCTCTGGCTAGCTCAGCTTTCGCTGACCGCATTGACCAACGTTGTAGGCTTCATGCTAGTTCTTCGCGCAACCGTTGCCAAATGACATTATCTTCACAACCAACTGTATGGTATCTCATCATTGATACGGTGCTTTTCACGACTAGATTCTTGTTCCGATTGCTAGTGACAACCTCAACAGAATATATTAGAGGTTAAAAAGGTAGATGAAGTCTTGGAACGCGGTTTCCAAAGACACAAGCTTGCAAACAGTCCCTTCTCCTCCCGCCCCGAAAACCTCTGCTGACTTCTGAGATCGAGATATCTGAATTGGTGGAGAGGATGGATACGGTCGGGATTCCTGGTTACTGCGTTTCTGGATTATTTGAGTTTTGAAAGCCTTATCAGAGGTACTTTGCTAAGGTAGAATTCTTCCACGAAGAACGGCTGTTGGGCAAATGGCGTTTGTTTTAGGTTTATCGAGTCAGAATGTGAGAACCCAGGCTGGAAGTGTGCGGAAGTGCAGTCGTGTTCGGATTCGGAGCTCAGCTGTTGAGAGCGGGGAGGAGATTTCTGAGAAGTTGAAGCAGCTCTTTCAGAGACAGAAGGAAAGACCTATATTTGATCACGATAGGTTTGGCGGAGCGTGGCTGGCCGCTGAGAATGAGCTGAGGTGAGGTGGTTTATACCCTTATCCATAAAAAAATTCGTGCTTTGATTGCGGATGCTGAGGGCGGTGAGGCTTTTGTATCTGTAGATTTTTTTCGGATGAAGAGCTGGCTAAGGTTGGGAACGCAGCGCAGAGAAGTTCCGCTACTGCTCTTCGGGATGCGGTTGAGTCGATCGTGACCGAGTCGCGCGAGAAGCTCCTCCAGGAGTTTCCAAATATCACGGTAGGGACTGAATATCACCGTGCAGAAGCATATGGACTCGTTAAAGTAACAAAAAATCTGATCTTCAGGAGGAAGGAGGTGCTCTGTATCCTCCTTTCCGAAGCGAGGCCTGCTGGCGCGACTTTTGGCACTTCACCAGAGTGGCGAGCTATGGTTGCTCCCTCGACGAGTCAGCGTTCCTGAACAAAGACGGACTTGGAATCTTGGAAGAAGTCTACACAGAGCTTTCAGTGCCTCTTGATGCAATGCTCTACGGCACACGGCAGTTGAAGATGGAATCGCAGAGGTCGGTAAATTCGGAGGAGGAAAAAGAAATCGTTGGAAGATCCTTCGACACAGTGATCAACAGTCTCAGCGACTTCATCAAAAGGTAAAAGGTGATGCTGTTTTCCAAACGTTAGTATCTGCAAAAGGGCATGCACAGCGGCGCTTTCTCCGTTCAGATCAGCTGATTATATAGGAGAACAAGGCTGAAAGAGCCAGCAGATTTTAGCGAACGAAGCAAAATCAATCTATAGGACATGCTACCAGAATATTAGCTTTTCTTTTCTTGCTGCTCGTCTTCCGCTTCTCTCTTTTCCTTTTCCTCAAAGTGGAGCCTCTTTCGGATTGCATGCGAATAGTTCTCAATAGGGGGAGAATCCTGGCGGAGCGCCAACAAGGCCAACACGATCAGCAGAGGATACAAAACTGTGGTGGGTGAAACGAATTGCATGGCGTACCAGTCGTTGGTAAAACATTAAAGGGTTGATTTTCAGATCTAGCTTTTCAGCTTCGTGACGTCTATTCTCTGGGAGCTCATAGTATGCCAGCATCCTCGATTCGATAAGTCTATGTCGAAACCTCTGCTCCATTCTCTTCTGCCTAAACGTTGCTATCGAATATGCCCGAGTCTAGGAGACGAGAGATAGCCAAAAGAGTTTAGATCGGGATCCCGAAATAGACATCTTAACACAAAAACTAGAATTATCGAATACCTCCGCTTCCGCGGCGGCAGCCTCTTCCTCCGTCAGCGGTTCCGGTTCCGGTCGAGATTTTGAAAAGAGCGCCTGCAAAGCTCGTTCCCTACGGCCCGAATCTGCCTGGTTTGCAATGGTTTGCCCATCTAATGGCTATCATACGAGAAAAACAGCAAGCAAATTCGATTCAGTCAGGTTCCAGGCCCAACGAGGAAGCGGGTGTCCTCCATTTCCAAGGTCAACGGTTCGTGAACACTCACTCCCGAATGCCCCTTCTTCTTCTTGGCCTTTCTCGTATTGACAGCCATCCACCTCCATTGGCCTGAGGGGGATGTCGCGCGCAAGGCCACACCTAGATTCAGACGACCCAACAACATCTAGACAGGAGTTTTTATCCTACATAAGAGCTATTAGTTTCCTCACTGCCTGCAAAACCTTTGATTTAAGGCCCTCTTCACTCTGAAAAAAAGTGAAAGACTTCAACAACAAGTTTCTCTACTTCGCAGTTGCTCCTCGGCCTCTTCGAACGCGAATTCTTGTCGAAACACTCCCGGGCCGAAGCCGTCAACTGGAGGTGAAAAGCTCATATAGCAGAGGGGAGCTGGGAAGCCTGATGCAGCTCAACTTGGCTTCTTGAAGGCGACTGTTTTGGATCCCAATGTGACATGATCTGCGGCTTTGGGACTCAGGCTCTGTCGTAAACCATTGAGGTACTTCTGGAACAGGGCGATCGAGTTTTTCCTAGACATGAACCGATCCAGACCGCCGATATTCGTAGTCTTTATTGCCCAGAAGTAGTTCGACTTTGAAAAGAGGGAGTGAACTGATGGGGATGATGATGATGTCGAATATGAGTACTTCAGCTCTGGTTGAGAGATGTGGTACCGAGCGCAGGGCTTCTGTCCCGAGATCTCATTGAGTCAATTGAGTGAGGCTCAGGTCGCTCGTGAGAAATGTCAAAACTCGGCTGGGGGCAAGGTATAGGCTAATGACGAGCGAATGATGAGTGAATCGCTATTTAGGGAAGCCGAAGGGGTTCCAAAATCTACAAAAAAACCGCGGAGAACTCGCTCGAAGTCCAGGGAAAGCCCAGTCCACAGGGTCATCAGCTCGAAGTGAGAGCTAGAAAACCGGAAAAACGACTCACAGGTCCACAGTGTGTGGTAGGTGAATCATGAAATGAAGATAGTTCAGAGTCGTCATCGACCTTTCCAATCGAATCATCCATCCACCGCATCCATGCCCGTCCAAGGCATCACCAGATACACATCAAGTTCCTCTCTATATTTAGACCAAGTGCTCTTAGTATAGAAATGAACCTCTCAAGATTAAGCTCACATAAAAGTATGAAAAACTTCAAAAACAAGAGTTTTGTCATTATTATTGTAAAAAATATATCTAAATATTGTCCAGTAAATTTCTAGATATTCATAATCTAATATATATAATCGGTAATTGTTATTAATAATAATATACAACTTGCTTAAATATAGTACTACCCGTTTAATAATAGACTTATTTCAGACTGATTTTGTATGAATGACAGATTGGCGGGAAGGCCAGGAAACCTGTTGAGGAAGATGAAGTGAGAGTTGGGTCGCTGCGGAGAGACCTGGGCTACGGAGGATGACAGAGAAACCCTTTTAGTTTCTTTATCACGGACTCCATTGAAGTGGAGGAAAACGTTGAACGGAGGTTTTGTACTGGCTTCGTGTCCTCATATATTTTGATGAACTGTGTGGGAGTTTGTTGAACACCCGCATTTTAACCCTCTTCCTCCTTCACTCCTCTCGGCGGCTGAGGGTTTTTTGTTTGTTTCAGGACGGTGAGATTGGGATTGTTTGCTGGGTTTGGTTGAGGCTACTTGAAGAGGACGTAAGAAGGATAGTTTTAGACTGTGGTAACAGTCCTTGAGGTTGAACGTGAGACGCCTCGGATTTTCGAGTCGGTTTGGTTGTTTTGGAAGGATTCACCTCCCCCCTTTGGCTTCTTGAGGTTTCTAAGGTGGAAGGAGAGGAGCCAGCCTGAAGCGTTACGGACATGTGTATTCTTCTTCGAGAAGGTTGAGGGCTTTGGTTTGGTTTTTGATTTTGGATCTGGCAACTCCGTCGGGGCCCCTTCTCGTTCAGTTTATGGATCTTGGGGAATCCCTCGCCAGGTAGTAGTTAGACTATTTTTAATATATATATTTTTATTTAGAAGGAGGGAAGGGGAATTCTGTTGGCATTCGAGATGAAGCCGAGGATACTACGGTCCAGAACGAATCGAAAGCGAGGATCTGTGGATGAAGCGGCAATCCAGAATCCGAAGGATGGGAAGACGGAGCATCCACTGTGGGTTATGAAGCGTCAGGGAGCTGCTGACAAGAGCATGTCGAAGAAAGTAGATGAGAGAACGGTCGATGATCAGACTACGGATGACGAGGTGGACAAAGAAATCGAGATTGAAGACGTGACTTTGGAGACCATCGATGCTGATGTGGATGGGAGCAACTGCGCCAAGGATACGAAGCGTAACTCTGCCAACTCGGTTGTTACGTTGGATAAGGAGCCGAACCAAAGTCCTTCCACTCCAACAGAACGGCAGAGGTATGTCGGTTAATGAACTTGTCCATGCTTGGGGCTGGCAGATGTCCTAAACCTCTTTTTCTTTGAATCCTCTCCGAAAGGGGAAGCAACTGGTCGAAAAGGGTGAGCAATTGGTCTGACGAGGAAGATAGAATTCTAACCAAGTGCGTGGCAAAGTTCGGAGCTAAGAATTGGAAAGTCATTGCCACGCATTTGCCGAACAGAACGGACATCCAGTGCTTGCATCGCTGGAATACCGTGCTTAACCCACAGCTTGTGAAAGGACCATGGACAAAGGAGGAGGATGACGAAATACGGTTCCTAGTTTCACAGTACGAGACGCCCCGCTGGAGCTTGATTGCCAAACATCTTCCCGGACGTATTGGAAAGCAGTGCAGGGAAAGATGGCTTCATCACCTGAGCCCAGAGGTCACAAAGAGTGCTTGGACAGCACAGGAAGAGGAGACTCTCAGAGAGGCACACTCTCGACTAGGCAATCGCTGGGCGGAGATTGCCAAGCTGTTGCCAGGTAGGTCCGACAACGCTGTAAAGAACCACTGGAATTCATGTATGCGAAGGAGCAGCGTGAGAAGAAAACGGAAGTCTGGGGACCCAAGTGACATAGAGAACATTGAGGTAGATAAAAATTCCAAGCGTTTCCAACCCACGTTTTCGGGGGGGCTGAGGTCTAAGCGCTATGTCTTGTGTTCGTTTTTCAGGTGGAAACCAGTTCACCGGTCCAAGGCACGCCCGAAATGGCGAACAAAATTTATCTTTCTAGTGAGGAGCTACGACAGCAATCACCTCAAGAGTACCAGGCCAGCGCAGTGCTTACCGCGATGTCAAGTTGCGCCCGGGCGATGCAGCAGAGCTCGCCCGTTCCGGAAGAGAAGAGAGCCGGGGACTCGCCTCCATTGACCTCTCCGGTCGGAAAAAGCCCTTTCCGATTCGTCACTTACGAGCCCAACTTTCATCGGAAGACTCCGTCCATTCTAAGTCGAAAGCAGTTGACAGCACGTATTGCGAACGCAGATACAACTTCCAAGGCGCAAGTTGCTGACCCTAGCGAGAGGCAGCAGAAGGTCCCAGCTATATTCAACCGGGGGAAGACGTCCCGAACAGAGCGAAAACCGGACGCACGAGAGCAAAAGAGCTCAATGTCATTTTTTACAAAGGCTTCAGCGTCCGCAGCAGCGAATTATTCAGCAGCACACCGTCCTGCTCATGCAACGCCAACAAAGCAGATCGTGAAGAGGAGCATTACGACGGATTTCGATTCCAACGCAAGAAGCGGTCTAGCATCCGACCAAGTCCGACAAATTAGTACAAAGTAAAAACGGCGGCTGGAAGGTTCTTCGTATTTGCAAGTCATTATGGCGAGTAGAACTCGAATCCCGTGGGTTCAGAACTCAAGACAGAGCTACGGGAATCTCAAGATCCCCAGAAGCGACGGCCATGGTGAACTACGCGAGACTTGCACGTTTCATGCGGTATAGACCCTGCGCAAACCTGACTTGCACATTTCAAAAGGTACAGACCCTGCGCAACCCTAGGGTGTACTGAATACTAAGTTTGATACGTTTCTTAGTTTGAAACTCGTACGTCCTCATCGTGGTTTGCAGCTTTCAACAAGTAACCATTTGCCTATCTTTGTCCCAGTACTAGATCCTCATTCGGCCCTGTGCTTGTTGTAAATCAATTCCAATTCAACAGCCCTTCTACCTGTGCGACGTCCGTGCCCACAAACGCGGTGCAGTTGGTCACTACTAAACCAATCGCAGACTCAAGAGCGACAGCAAGCAAAGCGAGAGTCTAGGACACAGTTTCCTACTAGAAGGATCCAGCAAAAGCGATGTAAGCGAGGGCCGCAAAGCGAGACAATTCGAGCCTTTCCCGATTCATAAAGCTGACAACTTATGCCAAACGTCCCAAGCTGTTTTTGCCATTGCTCATTTTCTCCTTTGCGCAAATTGTGGTTATATCATCATCTCTGACAAATCTTTTCATTTCCCATCCAAGCGACAGCAAAGCTATCCCACACCCACGAAAAATTCGGGGGCTTTCGATTCTAAACCTTCCTAATAGAAGCGTTACGTGGCCCGTCCTCGGGGACCAGGTACATATTATCCCCGTGATTTCAGAATCTACTGCGGACCGCCGGGGGGAGCTCCCGGTCCCTCGCCAATGTTTGCAGGGAGGCCAAAGCCTGGAGAATAGAAAAGATACGTTAGATTTGTGCTTCACCTCTGCCTTTGGAGGCGATTTTGTGACACTCTTTCCGAAGAACGTACTAGCTGTTAAGTTACTCAAGTTGGTCTGCATGTGTGCCACGCTAATTCTGTGAGCTTCCTTGAACGCCTCAGTGCATGCCTCTGAAACCTGTAATCCGGTCAAAAACGTGACCTCGCTGAGAGATCATTCTAGTGCAAACAAATCTTGCGCGCATGGTTTTACTCACTGCTTCTGAGCCTTCCCCCAAGAGTTCTTCCGAAACTTCGACACTAAGCGGTACCTGATTCCCAGTCATCACGACTTTCACCAAACCGTCACGAGCCTTCACAGACGAGAGAGGATGCAAGTTAGCTAAGACTACGAGCACATACATCGATTTTGGCATGATCAATGTTTTCCAGAAAAAGCCACTCACAGTTCCCTCCAGCTCAGTAGCCGCAAGCTCCTCCTGCATAATCTTAGTCTCCTTTGTAAACTCCTGCGCCTTCTTGTAGGCATCCATGATCTTTCCCATCTGCCCGAACATCCCGAAAGGCTTGTTAGCATCACCACCCCCCTGAGCCATCATCATCGGACTACGGCGTGTTCTTCTAGACACACAAGTCCGTGACCCAGACTTCAGAGGCAGAGCTCCCACTCCCACAAATCCAATACCCATAGTGAACCAAAAAAAGGCCTAAAAACCGGTGGGAATGACACAAACTAGACACACAAAAACAGAGTAGAAAAAAGGAGCTTGAAATAATATCAAAATTCCAAAGACGTCTTCTGCAAGCAGATCTTCTTTCTTCACTCCCCCAAAACACTCACATGGAAACACATCCTTCCCAATACCTCCACCCGCCCTCCCCCTTTCCCCACTGCCTTTTTGCATTCTTCGTCGCGTGCTTTAATATCTCTCTTAGATCTAGAGTTTCACGTCAGAGATCGAAACGATCCACCCTCCCTCCTAAATTTATTCCAAAAGAATAACAGAAATGTATAGACCACTATGGGGGTTATATTTCAAGTTCATTCTCACCAAATAAAATTTTTCAGATATTATTTGAACAAATTCTTTGAGACGTTTATTAAAACTTACCCGTTGGGTTGTGTCAAGTAGGATCTTATTTCTTCTAAAAACTTAGGTACGTAAGAAGTCGAATTTTCAATGTAATTCAACTTTCTAGACCAGGGTTGGTATTTTTTTCTTATAAACGATGATTTGGAGTTTGGGTGCTCTCGTGGGATGTTTCCTGGAGCTTTGAAGGAGGCTTAGTGCATAAAGCAGGAGGGATAGGAAGGATCATCGACGGAGGTTTAGATCATCTGAATATCGTGCTTGGCCTTCTTTTCCTCCCTCATCCCCAAGGCCCCAAACTGTGCTGCTTAGTCCTGAGTACGTTTAAGGGCGAATGAGCTTTGTCCGTACGATCCAGATAGATCCCTTACGTACTAAGCTCGTGCACTTGCTTCGATACAGATGGATCGAGCATCCACTGTGAGTGCGATGCACCTCAGATGCGCTCTGGGACTTGAAGACTGGGAGGAATGCTGTGCTTGATTGGGCGAGGAGGAGTGGTATCAACGGCTGAAAGGAACGCCAGCGCTGCTACAGTGCACTATGACGTACTTGTCAAGTCCGAGAGGTTCAACTATCACCAAACTTTTAGAGTAGAAAGGAACCTGAGTCCCGGTTGCGTGCTAACAGCCAAGACGAGCATCAGCAACCATGACAGAAACTGCTCCTCCGGGCCGATTGACGAATATGGAAGTTATGCATCCGCTTCATCTCATTTGTTCATACCCTTTCACCCATGGGTCCTCTGGAGCGGAAGAGTGGGGCAAAAAGCCCAAGGAGAGCTGTCAATAAAGCAAAAAAAAGCCTGACAAACTCGCTCAGCTACTCAGCGCTTTGAGCTTCGTTCTGCGACACATAAAAAACTCCACATCAACGTATGAAACGTTCTACCGAAGACACCTGAACGCTCTCTTCTCGGGAAGGCCCTCAGTCTGTGGACGAGGCCGAAGCTTTCTCCACGAATGTCTCCGAAACGACCGAATCCAATAAGCTCGAAACAAAGTCATCTTCACGGTATATCTACAGACCTGTCCGCCGTCGAGAAAATTCTTTAAATACAATAAAAATAATTGTTTTACCGTCTGTCTACACTGTTTGCTATTGGGAATGTGTGGTCGGGCTTCTTCAATGGACGGGCAAGAAGACGTTTTCGGGGCATGATTGGGCTGCTGCAAGAGGTTTTTGGTCTTGTTAGTTTGTGCGAGGTCGTACTTTCCGTACATGGAAATCTTGTAGAACATATATTGAATCGTTTCTGAAAAATAGGCAGGATGAATTGGGGTGAGTTGTGTGTTTTGATGGTGAACGAATTCCCTAACCAAGTGCAGATGTGCTGACCAGATTTGTTTTTTTCTACTTCGTGGCTTTGATTTTTGTTTTTTTCTACTTCGTGGCTTTGATTTTTGTTTTCGCTCGCGGCATTTTGTAGAGGATGAAGAGGAAGAGTTTGAGCATAAGAATTTAAAGGCAAATTGGGACGATGAGGAAGAGGAGGAGGAGCCAGAGGAGGTACGTGATAGAAATGCACGAGTCGGAGACCGATTCCGTTGGTCCTAGAAAGGGGTTTCCATCTTGTTCTTAAGCCAGTTCTGGTTACCGTTTTTCTGGAATTGGTGTTCTCCTAGGCCCCACCTGCTGAGCCTACCCAGATGTCAGCTAGAAAGAAGAAGGACAAGGATCTGCAAGCGAAGATCAAGGAGAGAGAGGAACGCGAAGCTCAATATAGAGCAGCTCAACGGAAGCAGGAACTAAATCTGGAAGGTAACTACGAGAGGGTTTTAATTGCATTTCTTTTCCTAGACAGCTGATCATGAATAACGAGGATACCTGTACATTTCGCAGGTCTAACTGACGCCGAGAAGAAATTGGCGAGGCAGAAACTAGTCGAAGACGCGGACTTTCAGAATGCAAAGGATATGTTCATGGATGGGGATTCCAGCGATGTTAAACCAGAGACTGGGACGGAGACATTAGATGGAATGTCACCCAAGGGTTCGAAAGAACTTAAGAAGTATAGCGACTTGCTTGTGCCGAAGTTGATTATGGTTATGGTAAGCCCGTGCACATCCACAAGCGTTATTTCATTCCCAATCTGCGACAATTGTCTGTGCTCGACTGGCCGCTGCTAATGACTTTTCTCCCGCTGCATGTGCTGCATAGGATTCGAATGTACGCTCTCACCGACTTCAATTTTTAAAGGATGTGCTTCGAGGGGCCACAGCTGACCTCTCCGTTGATGATACGAAGTAAGCCGCCTTCTCCATTCATGTTCCGATGCGCAGAAATCTCTCTAGTATTACTGCTGACAATCAGCTTTTCGCACAATGGTACTTCCAGGGAACTCTCAAGCCATTTGAACGTGATTTCAAACGAGAAGATTCAGGTTCTCAAAGGGCCGCAGGCAAAGAAAGGGAAAGCTAAGAAGAAGACAACGGTTAAGATGGAAAGATCCCAGGTCCTCGATGCATATGTTGATGACGAATTTGACGGCTTTCTGTAGACTTCCATGGTTCCAATGGTACTTTTGTAACCTGCCCCCAAAGTTGATGCTTGTTTGAGGCGCACGATTCCCAGCAAGGAAGAACTTCCATACGTTCAATAGTTTTCTTTTACTTTAAAAACAAGCATGTTCCATTTTGTACATTTCTTTGCAAATGACCTTGTCTGTTCATGACATAAAACCAAGAATTACATAGGCGTTATGCACACATAATAACTACTAAGACAATTTGCCTACGTGAATAGTAAGCAGAAGATTATGAAAAGGGCAAATGCGAGCAGCAGTTTGGAAATTAAATCATGTTGCTCTTGGTCCGCTGACGTCACTCTTTGCTGCTGCTGCGCTGCCGGATTTGCATCAGGGGAGTTCCCGAAGGAGGCTTGAGGGTACTGAAAATGAAGACCAAACAACGACGGGACAAGAGTGAACGAGAAAGTGCCGAATGCCGGATTGCCGAAACGGTTCTGCGGTATTCCATATGCTCCTCCTCCGAAATTCATCTGTCCATTCGTAACCGGGACCTCTGTTCGATGTCCCCTGGGCCTTGGGGGAAGCCTCTCTTCGGAAGCGGTCGCTTCTCGAGGATCCTTGCTGTCCTGCATACCCCTCCCATATACAGGAATTACCTTGCTTTTTTCAATCTTTGATTTACACACCGGGCACAACGGATACGCCGACTTAGTTTGCATCCACTGCAGAATACAGGCAAATGGGTCTTTAGTACGGCTCCAGGACTCGAAGAAGCAAGTTTTCTTACACGTGACTATAGTGAAGCACGAACCTTGAACAGACATCTCCAGCAGTACAAGTGTCCACATTCAGTTACCACTGGATCATGCGGCGTCTCAAAGCAAATATTGCACTCAAACGAAAGAGGCGAGGAGCCTGATCCTGCGGCAGTTGCGGCATTCGACGAGGACGAGGCATTTCCACCATTTTCCGAAGTTGACGTTGACGAGTTCCTCGCCGTTGGCGTTGCACCATCCATCTCGCCCGTGCTTCCCCCACAAAACAAAAAAAACAGACAAACCGACCGCTCACCCCAAAAAAATTACCTCCACACAGACGAGGTCAACCCCTACACTCAGCACACCCAGCCTTGTCTCCAGAGAGACCCTCAGCAATTCGCTCAAGTACCAAAAGCCCTCGTTCATTCCTCCAGGCGCGTGACTCAAAAAGGTCCAAATGGCTTCCAATCATTCTAAGAAAAACCAGTAAACTGATTTTACCCGTCATATGACGTAACCGACACACGCGTTTAAGAATGGAAAATTTCAAATTAAACCACATATTTAGTTTATAGATGTACATCAGAGGGTGGTAACTATTTTTTTCGGGCAATACTTATATTCAATCCAGAATCTATCAACTTACGTAATTGACTGAGTTGCGAGCTATGTCTGAACCCCCTGGAACTTGGCATTTACTGGGGGGTAGGATAAAGGTATTCATCGAAAAAGGTTTTTGAAATATTTCTTAAAGCAGAAGGGAAAAGTAATGGTCGTGGTGGAGGTGGGTAAGGTAGCGAGTAGGAAAGGGGGGACTGTACATCAGTCATTTCATTCTTTCTTGATTGCACTCTTAACAGCTCCCGGATTGGAAGAGTAATCAAAAGCGCCCCCTTCACTCGGCCATGATTTGATGTTTTCCCGAAGATTTCCCTTAGTACCATCTGTTCTGCATAGTACATGTACTATACATTTTTCTGAGGACGGTCTGTCAACACATGATTATGATTTTCAACGCCTTAATAATTCAGGAATTCAACAACGCTTTGTACACACCGAGGTGCTGGTGTTTTCGAGCTCGGGTTGCAGTGGAGAACTTGGTCGTGAGTTCGAGGCCTGATAGCGCTACGTCGTTAAGTCATTGACCCTCCAGATGCATGCTGTAAGTGTATGGGGGCCTTGCTTTAGATTGCTACATTGTCGTCCAAGCATGCTACTACGACAAGAGCAGTACTTGCTTGCG
The DNA here is from genome assembly GCA_029953675.1 of Rhodosorus marinus. Classification (NCBI taxonomy): domain Eukaryota; phylum Rhodophyta; class Stylonematophyceae; order Stylonematales; family Stylonemataceae; genus Rhodosorus; species Rhodosorus marinus. Next base: position 395,268 of record JAMWBK010000001.1, read on the forward strand.
GACGAACAGTTCAACTCTCTAAACATCAGTTATCAGTGTGTTCGGCGGGGTATTTCGTCTTACAGAAATTTAACTGTTTCTATATTCTTCCTCGTGCCGCGCGTCTGAGATCGTCTGTGACGACTCTACGGCGGCCTTTCTTATTCATATGTTAGTATACGCTGAGCGGTGGTTCGTCCTCCTCAGGAATTGGTGTTTTCGATTTCCGCGCCTTTTTTTGTGTTGACTTAGCTTTGCCCTTGGCTTTCGACAGCGACGCCTTCTTCTTCATCAAGTCTCGTGGGGGCATGACGAGGGCCGTGTTCGCAAAATGGCCAACCAGCATTTCCCATTCCTTGTCCGGAATTTCGTACGGACAGTACTCCTTCGATGGGAAAATCCTGGACTTGACCTCTTTCCTGAACGTTGAAGAGGAAGTTAGTTTTTTTACGGAAGCAAACGTTTCACCTTGCGGTCTGATGTTTCTTACTTGTACGTCTCCAATCCTTGTTGAATAAACTCGGCACATCCAGCATAGCGTTTAACGAATTTCGGAGTAACTTTTGCATGGTGAGGATGTTGCAACATCCCCAAGACATCGTGGTAGACAAGGACCTGTCCTGATGTCCCTTGACCAGCACCAATTCCAATCGTTGGAATGTCGAGCTTGTCCGTTACAAACTGGGCGACTCTTTCTGGTATGCACTCAAGAACAATTGCAAAAGCGCCCGCATCTTGCAGCGCCAGGGCGTCCTCAGTTATAGTTATAGCCTCCTTTGCATTCTTACCGAACGACCTGTATTGCTACGTAGATGCCGATTTAAGAGTTCTGATTAGAAATTGACAAGTCATCCACACGCTTCTTCTTACTGACAACGAACCCCGATTGCACTGACGCTCGCTGGCAGCAACCCCGTGTGACCCACCACTGCTATTCCACCTTGCACTACCCTTCGTACGCTTTCTTTAATGGCCACCCCGCCTTCCATCTTCACCCCGCCTACGCCGGTTTCCTTTATGAAACGGTACGCATTGCGCATAGCCTCTTCCGGATTCAGTTGGTAAGATCCGAACGGCATGTCTGCAATAACCAAGCAACGTCTTGTTCCTCTCATGACTGCCTTGGTGTGGTGCAGCATCTCCTCCATAGCCACCTTGATATATAAACATCAGAGCACGACTGGTTAGCACAGGAAACTGATCAATAAGGAATTAATCTACAATGGAGGCGCTTACAGATTGCGTCGTCTCGTGCCCAAGTTCAACCATCGCCACGGAATCTCCAACCAGTACCATGTCCATCTGAGCGAGATCGGCATGAACTGCACTAGGGTAGTTGTACGCGGTCAACACCGAGATCGGCACTCCCCTTTCAGTCATTCGCTGAATATCGGAAATATTTAGACGGCGCGGTGTTGCAGGCGCCTTCGGCGCATGGTGCGACTGAACTTCAGCTGTTTGAGTTGTTGATGCCGTTCCTCCCTTCGTTGAGCCCTTCCCCGAGCTCGAGCTTGCATTTCGAAACCCTGACAAAGTCCGCCCATAGTTCCGGTGCCATCTCCCTACTGACCTCATTCCTATAAATTAAAATACTACCGAACTATGCAAAATGGACAATCTGAATACCTGCAGAAACCAGCCTCGTCTTCAGCACTTCAATGCGCGTTCCCAAACCCATCCCCACCTACCGCGGCGAAACCCACACTACCAGCTCAGCCAAACCCACGACAAGCTTTCAATTCCAAGCGAATCCATGCACTCACGTTGAATGGAAACCACAGTGAGATTGATCCAGTGCATCCGCCACTGAAGCCTCCCCCCCCCCTCTCCTACCGTCCACTCTGTCACCGCGTCTGTAAACTCTATCATTACTCAGCTCAATTACCCGCTCCATAAAATCCCCTCATCGATCCAAAAAAAAAAAGCCACTTCTTGATTTTCGGCAATCAAGTTCACTACCCCTTAGAAGCAATCAAGATCCTGAAAACAGTACATTTTTGAGTTATCATAGAACCTTCTAAGATAAATGCTCGTCAGCAATTCCCCCCTCTTCGTTATTCGATAGTGTTAATTCTCTGCTCATTGGGTCTTCGTCGTGACCGTTCGGGCGGATTCTTGCCCTTAATGATTTGTAAATGAGAATTGTGGAAATGAAAGAATTCACATTCATATTTTCTGCTCTGATGATGGGTCACTTTTAGGGGAATAATCTTGTGAGAGTGTCTGAGTCTTTTTCTAGTGGAACCCTACACAGCCCTTTTTGTGTGAGTGCCCTTTTTCTAGTGGAACCCTACACAGCCCTTGTTGTGTGAGTGCCTGAGTCTTTTTCTAGTGGAACCCTACAGCCCTTTTTGGAGGTCGGGCGGCGTTGTGGTATGTTGGACGAGGGGTTTTCAGAAGTTTGGCTTACTTAAGAGGGAGGCATTGGCTATGTTTTCGTATCCAACGAGGAGAATTTGGCTGCTTGTCCCAACCCAAAAAAGCGGACGTAGAATAGAAAAGAAATGGAGTCTGAGATCGGGAGCCAAAATGTTTTGTCCAGCTGATTCGAATCAGGACCTTACGACTCAACTAGACGCATGATTTCGCTCTGGTTCCTCTTCTACTCCACTCCCTAGCGTTTCTCAGAACGGGTTGTCCTCGAAAGCATAGAGGCAGGCAAATTCTGCACAAAACCACCAAAATCACGGAAGGTAGCTATCTGGTAATCATTGCTGCAAGTGTAGATTATCCAGGTAGTGGTCCGATCCTGAGCAGAACTAAAACTTTGGCATCGTACTCAGTCTCCGGGACCCCATCCCTTGCAAACCACCACAGGCCAAAATCGAAAAAACAAAAAAACCAACTCCAGCCCGAGACCAAACCTCGATCCAGCAACCCCAGCTCACTGCCGATCAACCAAACACACACACAAACACAGTAGCAAAAAAAAACAACTGACGGATCATCACACACTGATCAAGTCTCCCAAAGCAGCCAGCGCACTCATCATCCCCTTCCCCAAATTCACATCTCACCACTTCTCCTCACCCTCCCCTCTCTAAAACTTTGAAAAAACCATATACATGATATTTCAATCCATCCATCAATATTTCTTTTTTATTCATCTATCCAACATGTAAAAAACAACCCAATACATATAGGCTTAGCCAATCAAAAACCCCATTGGACAGTCTGTCGAATATGACAGACTGTCCTTGTCTGGTGCTGGTTACCTTCGAGAGATGAGGTCGAGAAGGTTACGAAGAGGATTTGCTCTTAAAGAGATGTTTTCTTAGATTGGCATTCTTCTTTTGCGTTCTTTGAGGACTAACGGTCTGAGTGAAGGTTTCTTCTTGGAAATGCAAAGCAAGGGTACTGATCAATCAGAGGATGATGGTCCAGGTGACGAACTAGATCTTTAGTTTTTGCTGGAGAGACGCTTTTGCTAGTGTAGGTTTTGTTTTGGTGTTTTTTTGGAGGGTTTGTGTTGTTTTTTTTGGTTGTGGACAGGACGAGGGCCCAGTTGTTCACCTGAGTTGAGCGCGGTGCTGTTGGTTTTTCTTTTGCGGGGAGGGTGGGAGGATGGGTGAAAGGTAGTAGGGTAAGGAGGTGCGAGAGTACAGGCGTTTTCTTTTTTTGGGAGGGAGGGGGGGAGGGAATCGTTGGATTGTTTTTGTTGGGGAGCAGCCTTTAGAGTTTGACTGTCTGTACTTTCTGGGAGCGGTACTGGGAGGGAGCTTGGTGGCTGCGGATTTGTTTTCCTCGGGTTGGCGCAGGGTGAATCTTGAGGACGGGGGCGGTGGGCGAGTGCCGATTCGTTTTATTCATTTTGGATGTCCTGATAGCGATTTTATGTGGGCTTCTTTCCGAGGAGGGGCTTGCTGATAGCGGGTGTACAGTGAGGGGAGTTTGATTCTGGACGGGTTTGCTCGGCTTTGTTGTTTTTGGTTTTTGGGGGAGTGGCGGGTGGGAAGGAAAATTAGATTCGCTGCGCTAGAAGAGGTTTGTCATTCGTTAGGAAAGGCTAAGGATCAACGTTTTGTCTTTTTTTGCGGGTTGGTTTGTCTGGGTTTCGTGACTGTGTTGTTGGGTGTTTGCTGTCGATTTTGGATCTCGGGAGTTCCGTTCATATTGATTGTACAGTGCGCCAGTATTTGCAGACCTTGGTTGGAGGGAGAAGCTTTGCCATCTGCTTGGCAGTGAACAAGGGGTCGTCGGGCTTCGGCTGCAGATCGAGGGGAAAGGGAGAAATGGAGTCCGAATTCGAGACGCTTTATGAGACCTTTTCTACTCAGGTTCGCGTTCTACAACAGATTCGAGCGGAGTGCCTGAATAGCATGGCCAATCTTCAGCGTGCATATCAGAGTTTTGCATCATTCGCTGGAAGCATGCAGAAGGGTATTGCTGCGGTCTCAACGGACAGTATCGAGACTGCGCTTCAAGCCTCCTCAGTGGTTTTCAGAGAGCAGGTGAGCGTCTTATCTCTTGCCACCATGGTCAAGCAGATTTCGGAAGATGGAGAACTATGACCGCTCATTCAAGAATGTCCTATGTTCCGCTCTTCAGGAGGCAATGATCAGTGACACTTATGCTTCAGCTGAGGGGTTAGCAAGGACAAGCATTCTGAGCCCGATCGAGGAGGAATTATTGCGGGCACGAGACGCAATCTTTCGAATGGACACACGAAGACGAATGGTGCAAGAAATTGAAACTTTGCGGCCGCAAGCACAGGCTTTACCTCAAGTACAGCAGTATCTCCAAGACAAACGCACTGAGTACGATGCTACGACGAAAGGACTCATCGATACATTGAGTTCATCCATCCCAAGACAAAGAAACCTCCTTCCCGGCCTTGTTGCAGCGCTGGTTGAATTGCAAGCTGGTGTTTTCAACAGCTCGCTGTCTCATATTCAGAATGTAAGCCAATTGTTTCCAGATGAAGAACAAACGAAGCTTGCCCCTAAGAAGTACCTGTTTTATGTTCCAGGCCAAGGACGCTATTGGTCCCAATACCTTTGATGAACTGAAAAGTCAGCCGGTATCTCCGAGTGATGCTGACCACGAGAACCACACGACAGAGGCGGGGATAGTTGCTCCAGATGCTACAGAGCTGAACTCTCTTGGAGACGATTTCGATCTTGGAGGGTTGCAAGGTGCTCTACCTGAAGGTATGAGAGGGAAAATTAATTTCAAGCTGCATCTTATATCGCAGGGGATTTGCTGACATTTGAGTGGATACACAGACCCCCCGGAGCTTAATGAAGAACTAAGACGACGAGAGGAGCTCAGAAGGGAAAGCGAGAGAGAGCTGAAAGTTCGGGCCGATAGCAAATTAGCTGAGGTCAAGGAGCGACAAGATGCAGAGAGCAGAGAGCAGGAAGAGGTTAGCGAAGCGAAGAAGCTACTGGAGCAGAAGATTTTAACATGGACCCAGAACGACCAGTTCAGAGGAAGCATGATCCCTCTGCTCACCGGGCTCGAGAAGATCATTCCAGAGGATTGGAACTGGAAAGGAGTCTCAAAGGAGACCCTCCAGAATCCGAACAAAGTTAAACTTCACTACAACAAGGCTGTAAGTGATTTGCGGTTCCAAGACCCCTCTTTCGTTGCCGCCCACAACTGCAATTAGTTTACTAATCTGGTTTCTCCGTGCTCCGTAGATACTTGTCGTCCACCCAGACAAATTGCTTGGGCGTGACCCAGAGAGCAAGGCGCTTGGAGAGCTTATTTTCGATGAGCTTCAGAATGCTTGGAAGGTTTTCACAGCCCTACAGGAGGGTCAGCAACCTCCTCCAGGATCCGTTGGGCCAAAGCAACCCAACTTTGGAGAACATGCTCAATCCTCGAGTATGGGAATGAGCGCACAGGGGATGAACTATAATAATGCGGGCTACATGGGGAGCATGGGCCAAATGAATTCGATGGGCTACAACATGGGTTTTGGCAACATGGGGTACGGTGTGGCGACGGGCGGAATGAACGCAATGAATGTGCCGCAGTACAACAATATGGGCTATGGGATGGGAATGGGAGGTTACCAGCAAGTGAACAATCAGATGAACCGTGGTTCAATGAACAACATGGGTCAGCCTCAATCGGGAAACCAAGGTGGGAACTGGGGCAACAGACAGTAGCAATGGATAATCTCTTGCTGTCCATGTTTAATTTGATTAACTTGCAAACGAGCTGTATTTTTTGGTAGTGAATTATAAACCTTGTCGTACAAACTTCTCGGTTAGTTGTGCAGAGTTCCTATGGTCTGGCTCAAGCGCAGCGGCGCGTAGAGTGACGTTGGTGGATAGGGTCCTTGACCTTGCTTGCCTTGCGCTTTCGGGTAGACTCAACTTCCTGAACGTGAGGACGTATTAGATTAGTGCGGGCTTGGACCGGGGTAGCTCTGCAGTCTAAGAGTATCAAACCTGACTGCACAGGACGTTTTCCAGGAACTTTTGCTCTTTGTCATCGGGGTTGGGGACTTTCTTGTCTGTGGTTGTTTCCTCGGTGGTTGTCTTTGGCCGTGCTTTGCGACGAAGCCTCAGTGTACTCTCGCGTCCAATCGTAAGGTTCGAGAGGTGGGACTGTACATCCCCTGGTGGGTTTTTTGCAATCGCTGTGTGGGGAGATGCACCTAGGTCGGGATGGATCATCGTGAGCTGGTGGAAGAATGTGTTGGTCTTATTTCTCCCGTACCTGCAGAAGCTTGCGGGTTTGGGGTAATGTTCTTGAAAACATCTTTGTTCTTGACGTGAATCTTAATTGCGTGGTAGGGAGAAGCAATATCGCCAATCTCTTTCCCAAGCTCGAGCTCAGAGAACCAAGACGGGCTGCTGTCGAGATCGTCACTCTGAGTACCCTTCCTGGTTAGCACTTTGAACGTGGATTTGTAAAAGCGTAAGTGGGCGTTCGATTCCTCACTTGGAAGAACTTAGGCTCGTAGTCCTCTGGAGTAACCTCGTCCCTATATAGCAACTGAGGATAGGTTGCCAAACTTGCTTGTTACCGGGATGCGACCACAGAAAATTATGGTTTTGCGATGATACCTTGATTGAGACCATTCGATCGTCAGGTAGTGCTTGCAGATCATTGGCGTAGTTGATCAGGTTTTGAAGTATTTGGGTTCTAGCACGGGCGGAAACAATTGCGGGATGAGCCAATATGCACTGGTAACCACGAGAGTTCGCAGATACGCTGTACGTTGATTCTTTCAGCTGCTGTCTGCTTGATGTTGGTGCAGATCCTGTAGACCCGAGCCGCGGTTGTCCCCCAGCAACGTTCTTGTTTTGCGACATCGCCAGTTCCGGCATGTCATTGGGGTAAGAGACAGAGAAAATGTACTGCTCAAGAAGTTGGGAAGGGTCGCTGATCAAAGACCCGCTGACGCTTTTTGGGGCCCCGTCAAAGATCTCAAGCAGTATGCTCTCGAGATACTTCTTTTCCAGCGCATCAAAGACCTGTACAAAACGAATGTAAGATATGCTGATGCAAAATGAACCAACCGCTTGAGGTACATTACTCCCTGCTCTAGCCATTTGATGAGGAGCTTTGCCTCCCCGTTGTCGGATCCAGTCAGCTTTTGGAGCTTCATACCCCCGACTAAGACGAAACGTGTTAGTCTGAGCAAAGGATGAACTGGGCTCAAGAAATTCTCCCGACTTACTGTGCTGTTCCGTGAAGCAATCATCAGGAAAGAGATTTCGAATATACGCAATGGAGGATATAGACGTCCGGACAAGATTCTTTGTCAGTGTCAAGCTCTGTTCTATATTAACTGTCTCAGACGCCTGCTTCTGCTGATTCCTGGTCTGCGAAGCCCTATGAACTTGTATTTGAACCTTTCGAACGGGAAAAGCTCAGATCGAAACCTTTTCTGTCGCACCAGGAACAGAAAACGTTTACCATGGTCTCCTTATTTTCACTTGAGTTGTTTTCTTTAAAAACAAGTATGTAGTTGCAGGTCCTTAAAAAAGCGATAGGCGACTACACGCTAGGAAAGCTCCACCTCAAGTCTCTCGGCGGCTAAGAACCTTGTCGACTTGATACGGCGAGACTCAATTCCACTAAACAAAGGGATCCTAACACTGTCTACACGCAGAAGGTCCCCTTCTACTTAGTCCTCCCCCTTCCCCACCCTCCCGAATTCCCGCGCCATTTTCAACTCCAATTAACATCTCATTTTCCAACCTTCAAGAAGCCAATTAATTGTCCATCACAATAACATCAGCTAGTAACATTTGCACAAAAACTTGGCCCTCGTTTTTTTCCCCAATTTTCATACTTACGAGATCTCCCGGAACATTCATAATTTCAATAATTTTCAAACAATCTACTTTTACGAAAAACAATTGGATGGCGTTGTGATTTTATTGCTTTTTTTAAGCGTATACGTTAAGTTTTAGCACTATTCGATTTTAGAACGGAAAATTTTGTGGCCAACTAAAATCTTGATCTTTTTGAGAATGCCTTGTAGCATTGGGCAATGAATTTTTTTTCGGGGTTTCACGTCCTGATTGGGGACTCCCTGGATAGTTTTTGTGTTGTGGGCGGAAGGACTTTAGTGCTGCAAATGCGACGAGCCCATTTGACGCGGACAAACAGTTTGAGTGCTCACGGGGATAGGATAGCCGTTAGGACTCATGGTTGAGTTAGATGCTTGCTGGTCGCAGGGTGATATTTTCGATGATCCCATAATTAGATATGGGGCTCTGAGACATTTGCTGGGGAAAGAGGCGCATGATAATTACAACTTTTTATTATACAGTATTACACTAGTTCGGAAAAGCATTTCATTGTTGATCGCGAACTCAGAACAAACTTAGATAGTGCAGCTCGTTTGGCGTCATGAAGTCAGTTAGCATGTTTGAACGTCATTCTCAAGATTCCATTGGCCTCGAGCTTCTCTGTTCATAATTCTTCGCCAGCAACGCAACGTTCAGAATCAAGGCAGCGCATGCGGAAACAGTGTACGGTATGAAGAATTTGGCTATTGATGGCACCTCGAACAAGCAATATACTACAATCGAGATCATACAGAAGATCTGCATTCCAAGAACCGTGATACCACCTAGCAGATCGTGTTGCACAAACACAACTTGATTCCACATGTTCCCAAAGACGTACGTCATCACCCCAAGCATTACTGGCATGCTCATCGAGTTGTGCTCCAAGCTTTCCCACAGAAGGCTGTGACCAATGGCACGAACGAACTTTACTGGAATCCATACCAACGGGAAGAAATATCCCTTTGGAAACCAAGCAGGGCGCTTCAGCTGTGAGTACCAATCCTCACCAAGCGGCCTAAAAGCTTTCGTTAGCTGTATTCTTTTCTTCCAAAGACTCGGCAGATGAAGCAAAAACTGAGCTCCATACCCGAACAGTACCCATAGGACAAATGATGTGTTGCTCCAATATTTCTCGGACTGCTTGTCAAGGAAAAGCGACGGTCTGAAATCCACCACCGGTTGCAACAACGCACTACTACCAAAGGACTCCTCCACTACCAAGGACAGAGGAGTTAGCGCAAATCTCTGAACCAACTGCAGGCCCAATGTAGTCAGCATCAACAGCGATACCTCAGCCAGAGTGTGCGGTAAAACATGTCTCAAGTAGTCAACCTGCATGTCTAGTCTGTAGGGAACTCCGCCTCCCGTTTCAGACAGACTTCCCTCCCGAGCGACCTTAACCCCCGCCCGCGTACTCACCCTCAGCACACCTATCTAAAATGTCGCGGATCTAAAAACTGTTTCATCGAGCAACACCACATCACGGCTCACGATCACCCCGACTATCGCAACCCATAAACATCCGCTTTGATCAAAACATTCACAAACTTGCAAATCTACTCCTACAGCCCAGCTTGTCGGAAAAAAAACTTACCAAACTCTCGAAGACCACCACCAAACGCTTCCCCCCCCCCTCTCTCAGATTTACCCGCAGTCTCCGACTTCCTCGGAACAATAGTTTTCCCACTCCAAACCCCAGTCAGTTGTCACCCGCAGCACGTCTCTGTCTTCATATACGCCGCCAGCCTCGTCTCCCAATCTGTGCATTATTTCTATCTGTCACCGCGACCTAAATTGTCTCCCCCACCCCACCCCCCCAAAAAAAAAATCCGACATGCCCTACTCACCATCCAGATAAGAAACAATGCCTCATTTCTCATGTTGAAAAATTTTTCGCCGATTCTCCTTTTTTCCTATATAATAAGTTTCCCTTTTTTTAAAACATTCATTACGCCTTCAAATAGGGACAAGTGTCCTTTCCAAGTAAGGAAACAATTGAATTTTCTAACCTTTTACCAATGGAACACCACGAAACCGAGGACCAAATTTCCAATCTTCGGGATACTCGTACATCGACTTGTATTGAATATTGAAAATAATTGCTCACCATTCTATTCTCATTTCGAGGCGAGGAATGAATCCTGATTCAACCAAAATAGTACGTATTGACTGAATAACGAATAAATGTATGAAAATATTGATGATTGGAGACCGACTCCCGTGGCGTGGCGGGGACCGGTGGAGCATTGTTTTTTGGAAGAACGGTTGAAATGCTTCGTTTCCGTTGTTTTTTATTGGTGAAGAGACGAAGAGAATTGAATGTGGAGGTCAATCAACGGAGGATATTTCTCTAAAATATCCAATGAATATCTGTTTTTCAATGATACTTTTTGATAATATCCAATTATCTGTGAGATATTTTAATGAGCTGGATTTTTCCACCCTGAAATTATTTTTTGTGGATGGCGGTCCCCCGTCACCACGTCCAGCTCCCCTTGGTATCGGATCCGCCTTCTAGCGAGCGTCGGATGTTTTTTCGCCCTGAGAAGTTCTACATTGCCCGTAAGTCATCCGATATAGTCCTGGAGTTGGTCATGCGTCTCCCAATCGATACCAGTGGCACCAGCTTCCAGATGGCTTGTCTAGAACAACTGAACAATTGTATTCTGGACTAAACTGGTAATCGTTGTTGGCTCGCGGTGTTATGCATTTTGGTGTAGCCGACGAAGACCTGAAGATTACCAGTGGACAACCTATAGTGCGCGATGATCTTGGCAGTGATCGTCATTGTCGAATCCAGGCTTCATAAAACAACCTTCAGCAGTGGCTAGCTTTGCAGAGAGAATGTTTTCTAAGCTGACCCATCTGCAACATCCGCCCTATTTCCGCAAGTTTCGTTTTAGTCCAACTTCCATATATAATCATACATTTAAAAAACAGGTCAAGCGAGCAGGACAGCCAATGGGTAAAAAAACATTCCGACCGTGGATGCGAAGAAATAAAGGGTCAAGGGGCAACCGGGCTGGACCAGTGGAGAATTGTCGACAGCAACCAAATTACCCGTAAATGCGATTGGTTCACCAAACATTTTGCGGAGAGCTCGGGAACCTGATCTATTGGCTTCGACATTGACAGACGCCGGAGCAAGATCCCACCACTCTCCTGATATTATATTCATGAGCCTGCGCCCGTCTGAAGCATTCAAGTCTTCTGCGCCTCCAAGGCATGAAGCTCTTCCAAGGTTGCCGTAGTATGCTTTTCGTCCAGTGGAGCTATTTCCATTTCCACGCCATCCGCATCAAGCGGCAATACTGGGTAGTTGGCTGAGAAACATCCGAAACAGTATGTCGCGGCTTCTGCACCCAAAAAGTCCTGTCCGGCAAGCCCACGTGCCAATTTGCTCAGAAACCCGGTAAGGAAACGCGCTCCCGTTGCATCGAGGGGATAGAGTCGGGCATGTATTTGAGCTTCTGATGACTAACCTGCAAACGGTTAAGTGGCAAATAGGCCAAGCTGTCCGCTCCGATGTAGTCGCGTGTCTCTTCAACAGTCTGTTTAAAGGATATTAGTTCACCCCTGTCGGGTGTATCGACTCCGTAGTAGCAGGAACCAATAATAGGTGGACAGGCAATCCGCACGTGGATCTGTGACAAGTAGAAATTTCAGACGAGCCCTGCGCGTGAGGCAAACACCCGATTGACAAGCTAAAGCTGCCTTCCAGACTCTGTAGGAATATCTCTTACCTCTCGTGCACCACATTCACGAAGCATCCTCACGATTTTCCGACTTGTTGTTCCTCGCACGATGGAGTCATCCACGACTACTAAACTCTTCCCTTCTATTAGCTCTCGGACTGGTGACAGCTTCAACTTGACACCAATGTCGCGGATCGATTGGGTGGGCTGTATAAACGTACGCCCTGGAAAAGAGCACACGGGAGTTGGGGTTTATGCCACGCCTGAAATTCTTTTCAGGAGATACATAGAAGAGGATCACCCAAACCTACCAACATAACTGCTCCTCATAATCGCCATCTGGAATGGTATCCCAGAAGCCTGCGCATAACCTAGAGCTGAGGGTATTCCCGATTCTGGAACTGGAACAACAATGTCAGCGTCAACCTGTCATAATCCCAGGAATGGTTAGTACGCTCACAAGCACTTCCAAACGCGTTCCATTTTTGATCGCTTACCTGGCTAACACCTGCCAAGATTTCACCAAAGCGATAGCGGCTCATATACACACTCCTGCCGAAAACAGCGGAGGAGGGTCTGGAAAAATAAATGTGTTCAAAAACACACGCTCGACGTCGCTGGCGCGGAAAGGGACTGCTGCTCTGTGTTCCGTCGGAATTAACTACGACCATTTCACCCGGCTCTACCTCACGCACATACTCAGCGCCGATAATATCGAAAGCGCTGGTCTCGGAAGCAAAAACTACGCCGGTGCCCAGGCGGCCCATTACGAGGGGTCGGAAGCCGAATGGATCTCGAACCGCAACGAGCCGATCTTTCACGAGCACAAGAATAGAAAAGGCCCCCTCCACTCGGTTCAATGCATCCGCGACTCGCCTTTGGAGTCCGAACGCCTGTGATGACCGACTAGCATGCACAGATCCTGCCATGAGGTGCAGCACGACTTCTGTATCCGAAGACGTTGTGAAGATCGATCCTCGAAGCTCTAACTCGCTTCGTAGGACCGCTGCGTTGGTTAGGTTGCCGTTGTGTGCAATCGACACCTATTGCAACGAAAGTAGCCTCAGCACACTTCTCTTCATTAAGGAAACCGCGACCAAGCTTAGGAATGCATATCTGTTTTTGGATGCGCACCTGTCCCTCTCTGAAGTCCACAGTGAACGGCTGAACGTTCTTGACATTTTTTCCACCGGCAGTCGAGTACCTACTCATACACATTTGTTTAAAGGATTACGAAGAGTGGCAAATCGCGTCAGGACGGCGGCCCAAGTTGCTTTCGGCCTCCCGTCACGAAGGAAGACGAGTACCTATTATGTGCAATAGCGCTTGAGCCAGGCAAAGACTGCAGGAGATTCTCATTGAACACCTCTGACACCAGTCCAAGCCCCTTTTCTTCCTTTAAATACTCCCCATCCGAAGCCACGATACCCGCTCCTTCTTGTCCTCGATGCTGAAGAGCATGAATCCCATAGTAACAAGCTCGCGCGGCGTCTGGCACTCCCCATGCACCGAAGACTCCGCACTCTTCCTTCAATTTATCATCATCTGGGTTCACAACCTCCGTTTCCAGCCTCGTTGGTCCGTTGTCGTCTCCAGCTGAACAAGACACGCGGGCTCTACCGCAGGTCGACGTCCTAATCCTAGACCCGTTGGGACCTAGAACGACTAAAAATCCTAATGTCATCGTGCTCGTACAACCAAGTAAACTATCCCAAACTTGGCTTCAAACACCCCACAGCCCTTTGCCACACATAGAGACCATTCCTTCAATAACCGTTTCCCCTATAGCCAAATTAACATTCGTTCACCGTCAGCTTGGCCCCAGAAAAATGGCTGCATGAAGTAACATTCGCCAACAACAACCATGTCAATTGGCCGGGAAAGCGGGGCCATGCATGGGTAACAGTCGTCACCGCCGGGAATTTTGCAAAAAAGGGTTATTTTCTCTGGCAATGGGTTCATCAGGGTTTTATTTTGGGGGTGACGCTAACCTTGAGGGTTTGGGGTTGCTGTTGAAAGGTGACGGTCCAACACTACCGGACCTGTTCATGACGTAGCTGGGTTGTGCATCACGATTTCGCAGTAAAACTAAATACCTCATCATCTCCTTGGAGTGGTCAAGGGTTGAATGAATCAGAATGAAAACGCTCGCTGCTCCACTAGAAGGCTTCCCGAGGATATTCCTTTCCATCGTCAAGGTGGTTTGAAGCCAACCGGTCAGAAAGACGTGTACAGCTCGTCCTTCCAGGAAACGTTGCTGCGTTGCTGGACTAGAGGACGCAAGGCGAGGTTGCGTGAATCCTGCAAAACCCCACTCCTGAGTTCAGACCTTAAAAGCGCGACCGCTGGCCTCATACCAGCTTAACTAGCCCTTTAGATCGCGAATGTACCATGCTATTTCCTTGATAAGACAGGAGAATTTCAGTACATCGACTTCAACAAGTCCTGCCAAAACCCGCTCCGCGTTCGAGAAGTCTCGAGGCCTCCGGAGACAATATCTTCAGATATTATAAGATAAACCGTTTCGGAACAATATATCTTGGAAAGGCAAAATATCTTGAGAAATTATATCTTATCGGTCTGGCATGAGTCGATGAGGACTTCTTGGTCGATGCTAACCGCTGCGGGTAATGAGAAGCTCTAGAATCGGCGATAGAAGGAGAACCGATCGTAATGTCAGTCCTTAACTTGTCTAACGACGTTGACTCTTGAGCTTTAAGAGATCTGTTGAGCTTTTCTTGCTTCTTTTCTTGATTTTGGGTTGGCGAGGTTCCGGGAGTTTTCTGAGCAATAACGTGTTCTTCTCGAGGTGGTTGAAGTGAGCTGTGGTAGATTGAAGGTGGAAGACAACCAGCTGAGCGTAATTTTTTTGCCCCTCTTACGTTTTGTCTCGAGGAGTGGGAGTTGATGGCACCGCTATCGGTGCTGTCATTCTGCTTGGGTGGTGTTGTGATGCTTGCGGGGATTGTTCTACCTATAGTATGGATGGTGAGTACGGAAGAATTAAATCTGTCGTGGATCCCTTCACCTCTGTAGCATATGTGTGAATCACTCTAACGGTTCCGTGGCTTGCCTTGACTCGCTCTACCGTAGATCGTGAAAAGTAAGAAAAGTTTTGTGCGCCAGGAGTAAGGAAGAAACTTATGCACATAGAGGGCTTTGAGAATTGAAAGCCACCCGTCACTTGAGTGGTTCTACTATATGTGAGACCTATTGTCGATAGCTGCCCGGAGAGGCATCAACCTTACTTCATTTGAGAGTCGATGTGCAGGAAAGCGCGTGTTTGCTACTGGTTAGTTTCATTTTTGTTTGCAATCACACAGGTTCCAGAACTTCTATGAGTCGCTTCTGCAGCGCCTATGCTCGAGTACTGGTTTTTGGGAGAAAATCGCGGGTCCTGTGGATTACCAGATGTCAGCTGCTCGGAAAATATTAAGGCCATCTTCAGCTGTGCTCATTAAAACAGAGGGTAGCTGACGATGCCAGTGAACTTCTTTGATGTTTTTCTGCCCCATATGTAAGAACAAAAGCTGTGGAGGTAGATCCTCTGCGCCGGGTAGAACCTCCCCAAGTGCGGCCTCCTCCTCAGGGTCTCTTTCAACGGATAAATCCCAAAGACTGTACCGGCGTACAGCAAACAACAAACAGCGCGGTTTAAGCATTCCCACAAAGTTCCATGTAATTGGACGAGAACAGCATACCTAACGCTGTGATCTTCACTCGAAGCAGCCAACATGGAGCTCAGCGTTGGATGCCATTCCACAGAAGTTATTGGTTTCCGATGATATCCAAAGAACGCGGCCGGCAATGATTCCCCATCCTTCGCTGAGCGCAAATCCCAAACCTAACACAGCAAAGCAAGCAGCGTCCACCCGCGATTCAGCCGTACTGTCAAGTGCAACCGTCTGCATTACCAAAGTTTCGTACCTTCAGTCCTCCTTCATCGCCACCGGAGACTAGGAGGTGGCTATCGATTCGGTTCCATGAGATAACATTCACGTCCATTTCATGTGCTTTTGACAGAGTGAGGGCGCTCTTCTTGCCAACTCGTACGTCCCAAAAGCGTATACTTCGATCAGCTGAGCAAGAAGCGAACACATCCGTTTCGGTTGGACTCCACTGTAAGTCCTCGATAGAGTCCGTGTGACCACGGAACGTATCCGGGTCCACGGAGAACCTTTGCGTGAAGAAGACGACCTCTGGTTGACTATCTCAACACCTGTCTCCAAGCTTTGTCATCAAGCAAGCTCCGAACAGTTTCCGTCTTACCTTCCATCTTCGCGTTGAGTCCAACTCATCAGCGTTCTGTTCATTGCGCCGGTTACCATCCTACCTTGCTGGAGAGGGCTCCTGACCGCAATCAGAGAAGGGGCAATCGTGATTGAGTACATGATCTTCATCGCGATTGATCAATGCAACTAGAGGTTCCCACCAGTCAATAGCAAACCCTTCAGACTTGTGGGCGCTGAATACGAAAAAGGGCTTCACCGCCGTGGGTTTCTGAGCATCTGGATGAGGCATACGGCTGCCTCTATCCAAGGCTGAAATGGCGGGCTCGACGTCAAAGATATTCACGCGTCCAGTCTCAGACCATGTCGCGACAATGTTTGGTTGTTGAGGCATTGACCTTATTCTGTTAATCGCGCCGTCATGCTTTATCCTGTAGCTCTCCAGGAGTGGATCCTCCTTCTTCTTGTCCTGGTCATTCCCAACAGAAAGAAAACAACGATGTATGTTTAGGAGCTCCTCTGGGGCTGGAACAGGCCAACAACGGTGTATGTTTAGGAACTCCTCTGGGACTGGAACAGGCCAGGGAGGTCATGGAAGAAATGTGCTACCTCGTCAGAATCCTCATCCGATGACTCTTCCGCTTCATCTTCGTCTCCGTCCAGTTGGTTTTTTCGACGTCTCCTTTTGGTCTTATGAAGTTGGGACATTTTCATTACTGTTATAGAATTCTTTGAAGAAATTTGCGCTTGAGACCCGATAACGCTATAGGCCGTCATTGGAAAGACGTTTCGTGAACCTTGAATCTGATCGGGAAGAAAATCAAAAGAAAGCGCCGGCCTGTGTGTGCGAGGTTTCAGCGCGAGCGCCGTCCGAAAATTCCAGCAGTGCCTTGATGCATCTACCTTACCACTCAACGTGAATCTTGTGCAGCATATCGTATGCGGAGGCGTCATGTATAAGTTCCTCGTTGTCTCCTATTGTGTCCACTCCAGGACGGTAAACTCTCCTCTCAGTCTGTGAGCCACCCGCAGCACCTCTAGCGCCATCCTCGTCGGCTGCTTCATCTCCATCGATTGCTTCCTCGTCTTCTTCAGACTGGAAATCGTCATCGAAAGTATCTTCAAATTGCAAGATATCCCCATCCTCGCCCTGCTCCTCCTCTGCAGCAGTAGATTTCTTCACGCCAACCGACTTTCGGCCTTCCGCCTTTTCCTAATCAAAAAGGCCGTTGTCGTTGAGGTTCAGTCTCTGCTCCGCTTCGGATCTGACCAGCTCAAAACTAGAGTTTCATTATAGCATGCCCGCATTTCAGATCCTGCGTAACCTCATACTGGGCTAGGATGAATGGAAAGCAAAAAGAAACCAGAACCAGCAAGCTGTAAGCACAAACCCACCTCCCGCGGTGCACGTCGTTTCCGACTGGATTTACCAGACCTCATCGCTTTTTCCTTCATTTTCTAAAGCAACGACAGCACTCAGCTGCCAGAAATAACAAAAAGCACCGTTGGTTTGGGAAAAACAGTACAATCAGTCCTACCTCACGTTTCAGCAACTGTACTGAATGACATTGCCTAACCCTCCTCCAACTGCTTTTCCCGTCGAGAACTTCACGTTTACCGCCGTCAACTAATGTCATCCATAAAAAGAATTGACTACACGAAGAAAATTCAGCATACGAAAAATTTTCTTCTTATTTCTCCCCGAATAGTCATGTTTTTCTTTACAAAACAATCATTGAACTCAAGAATTACTGTATTGCTCCAATAAATGATATTCTCCTTTTAACTGAAAGCTTCTTGTAGTATAATTGGTTAGATGGAACACTTAAGATATGCTTATATCCAATAAGAATGCTTAACTATGATTTAGGATAACTTCGTAGAAACTACTATAATTCTACAGTTGGGTCCTGCGCCATTTCAAGTTCACCATCGGGTTAAAAATGCTCATACTCCAACAGGTGGGTATCCTCTTCTTTCAAGTCACAGGATTTTCCAAGTACATATTGATCAACGTACTGAGAACTAAATATACAGGCCTAACTACCCACCGAAAACTACAGTGCGTTCCTCAAGAACTTGAATGTCCTCTTCAGCAATGAACGGCCCATGCAGTCTCGCGCTCGTGACGATCTGCTGACTTCGTCGGGTATATTAAGAGCGAGAGCGTTCTAAAAGTTGCCCAGAAGCCTTAAGTTCAGTATGTAGTCATAGCATACTTCATTTCCCGGGTATGGTCAAGAGCGTCCTTCTAGATCCGCACCGCGGACCACACTTTCGAATACCTTTTTCGTTTCCTTATACACAGATTCGATATCCAAGTTTCCATCAACCACAGACAGCTTTCCTTTGCGTGAAAAATAGTCGAGCAAGGGTCGTCCTGTATCAGCAAAGTTTTTCAGTCTCCTGTCGATTACGGTTTTTTCGTCATCTACCCGGTCAGATGTCGCAGAGCGCTGCAATAGCCTTTCCCGTAATACCTAAGTCAATATCATAACTCGAAGGATCAGTGCGAGCACTTCAACTGTGGAGTGGGAATCAAGCAAAGCCCATTCTCCCGATGCCAAACAAGTACCTCGCTGTTCACATCGAAGTAGAGAGCGTGATGGAACTGCCCAATAGCCTTCTCGTACTCCTCCATTTGCTCTAGATTCCGCGGAAATCCATCAAGCAGAACCCCTTCAAGTCCCGGCGGAACTACACGTTCCAGTTCCTTCCTCAAGATCTGTATCGCAAGGCTTCCGGGTACAATGGTCCCTTGGTCGATCATCGTTTTGATCGTGACACCCAGACTTGAACTGCCCTGAGCTTCCGATCGAAGTAATTCTCCCATCGTCATTTGGCGGAAACCGGAATCTGTAGCAATACGCTGACATTGCGTCCCCTTCCCGCACCCAGGACCGCCAATCACGAAGATCACTTTTGGGATCTAAGAGCAATACGCACAAGAGTCATCAGAGACAAACAATGACTCATACACTGACAAGGAGGAATCCACGAGAAGCCACGTCTCAATGACGCTTGTGTACCAACCTGAATCAAACACTTTGAAAGTCCCCGACCACGACACCTAGATGCGCGACCCGACACGATCTCAATCCCTTTCGCGATGAACGCCATTTGTCCCTTATCCAAAAAGGCCACAAGACAATCCCTCCAGTCACTGTGCTTCAAATGCTACTCAAGGGAATGTATTGCCGTTAAGCCATGATGACGACGAGTACGTACGCCGGCCAACACTTTCTCCTCGCCTTCTCATGGTCCGTACCATGTCTACCTCCTTGGCAGATGTCATGCTATGCTTATTTCTCAGAGATACGAGAAAAGCAAGGTGCTGGTCAATATCAACCGATTATCGCTTTGATGGACTGTTCCTTTCGCACGTCCAAACCGTCCATTTAGACGGAGAGTTTCGACCACCACACGAACCTCGAGCGTGGGATCCTCATTGAACTCTGCCGCAGGGTCAGTCCAAGTAATCTTGTCCATGCCAGCGAGAACAACGATCTTGCCAGATGAAGCGTTGATCTTCATACGGAATAGGAAAAAAAGGTGAGTCAGTTTGCTGCGAGGCACGTAGAAAGGACTCCCGTCCCCTTCGCACCTGGTTCGCGAGGATCACGCTCGCCTGGCCCATGGCCTCGAGAATCTCGAACTTCGTGTGCTTCCTCGGGAATGTCGACGCCACCAAGCTGGCACGTCTCCCTTCAACCACATTCTCTTTTGCGCAGTCGATTAGCAAAGCCGGAGGCCGATGCGGAACGAGTTCGAGGATCTGATTATGACTGAGACTGGTCCCCACTGATCCCGGTTTCTTGGTGCGCGAAACCGTACTAGACGGCGATGAGCTATGGCTGAAGCGAAGGAGCCGGTAGATCGGCTGCCACCCATTGCTTTCTGCGCAAAACCTCCTGACAGCATATTCTTTTCCCATTGCTTTCTGCGCAAAACCTCCTGACAGCATATTCTTTTCCTCAGACTGTAGGTAAAAGCATTCGACCTCAACTAATGCAACGTCACGATCGCTCCCAGAGGGTTAGAAGACGATCCTAGTTCCTGCAGCCCCCCCTTGATCCACACAATCGAACTGCCACGATTAGAATCCCATGCTAAAGGCTTCCGGTATGGGATCCGAGAAATCCAATAGGTTCATGTTGAGCAACACCTCATCCATGTTTGAAAAGAGAACCCTAATCTTCAGGCTTTGCGAAAGCAGAAGCTCACTTGAGAACCTTGGTGGACAGTTGCTCATTTCTGCCACGTGGTCCCATGTTTCTTCTGACTTGTACTAAGCCAAACAACTTAAAGAGTGACGTTTGGTAGTAGCGATACGAGACTTTCTGTCAGTGCACTGCCCACCTAGGGAATGTGAATTTGTACTGGTCAGAGTTGTGGTTTTTTGTAATTGGATAAACTTTGTTTCAATTGAATGTTTATTTTTCTTTTTTTTCCCGTTCGCGTCCAGTATTTGTACTCTTAAGTTCAATCCGGAGCTCATGTATGGAGATGAAAATAGGTTGAGATTTACAAAAGACATCAACGGAGCTTGGCCTGCATCCTCGTGGAACGAAAAGCTCCACACGATTCCATGCCATGGTAAGGAATATGTAGTCGCAGATTCCAAAATCCCACTAGTCCTCCTAGCCTCGACATTGTCCGCGGTCCAGATGTGCATACAAGGAGCCTCTAGAAGGCATTCTGCTCCTGTTCTGCTATTTTCAAAGAGACAAGACCACAAGGCTTGGTTAAGTGGAGGTCGAGGAAACGTGTTAAGATTAACAATCAAACAGATCGGATACAAAGCCTACCGTTATTCCGCTTCGCAGCTGCCTCCTCCTGCTTCGCCATTTGTATACTCACACGCAGCTCCTGAGCTACCTTCTTGACATCCTGCAGGGACTTCCTCGCTCGTACTCCAGCGGCCTTGTTGTTCTTGTTAAAAAACTTATCGGAGTCCTTGGAGATAGCTTCCACCAGGTCTTTCAACTGCTGAACCTTATCCATCTTACACTTCTCAAATCTGCTTAAAACCTTCGGACTGGGGCTGGGGCGGGGTCAATTCGTAGCTGTCCAACTTCAACCGAAAACTTTTTCAACTAACTTATCCTGCACGTAGTGCTTCGCTGTAGTGTCGCACAGGAGACTTCATCGTCATTAGCCTCTTTCAAGCCTATTTCAACCCTTTCAGCAGCAGCCCGAAAACCGCTCTCCAAAAACAGGTACGAAAAGATAATCGTTGACGAAAAAGCCAATTTCCGGCAACCAGTCACCCCCCCCAATGGGTTAATTTTGGCCTCGAAAATGGCTCCATTTTGGGGGGTGCTTAAAACCCCCTTTTTTCTAGCCCCCAATTCCAGCTGGTTAACGCATCCCCCGAAAACGATACCATTTTCAACGATTCGCTTCTATGGCAACAAAAAAAAGGGTATTTCACAACCCCCCCTAACACGCGTTCCTAGCTTGGAATCGAGGGATTCTAAAACCCCCCCCCCTTCCTGAAACCAGGACAATTCAAGATTACCAATTGCAATCGGCGCGTATGGATTTTTGAAACTCGTGCGACTGAAGGAACCCCCTAGGTGACCCAGGCTAAACGGGACATGCATATTAATCCCCTTGCCGGCTTCAAATCAAATTTCTCGTTTCATGAATATACATAGTTTAAGAACGCATTAAGGGGTTTCTACGGAAGAGCTTCTCCCCCCTTAAACAAACGATGTAATAGTTTTCTTCAGAATCGATGAATTCTGCAAAGCCGGATAGTGCCCCAATTTCGAGCCCTATGTCTTACCCCGCAGTTTCGGTTTTCTGCTGCTTCCTCAACCCCTCCGAAGAGCAGATTTTTAGTAGATTCCCTCCAAAACCAGAAAAAGGCAGACCCCTCCGGCAAAACGTGCTTCCTCCCCACAAGATTTCAAATTAGTACTCTAATAACAAATAGCAGGGTTCTCAAAACAATCTTACCCTCCCCTGCGGAAACCTGCAAAAATCCGTTCGTGATATTTTTCTTCTCACGAAGGAAAACAAGAAAAGGGCACTACCAGTGCTGATAGAGTGGCCCTGTAGGGGTGCTCAGAGCGACATGATCATGTACTCGCTTTTTATTCGTCTATTGCTCACAAGTCGCCAGCAACCTGAAGTAAAGTTTTCTATTTTCAGGTATCTGGAACTTAATATCTTCCTCGCTTTCCAAGCCAGTTTTTATGACAGTCTGTCCAATGAAGTCGTAAATTAATGACTGGAAAATCTTAAAATGATTGAACTGTAGCAACGGTGGATTGGGTTGGCATTGGATGGTCGGTTCTGAGCGTTGGAAAAATGGATTTTTCGATCCGATTCAAGTAGGAATTCTGAGCTATCGGAGATACAACCTAAACGTATATGAGCTCATGTATAATCTTTTTACAACTACTAATGAACTTCCCTGTTCCAAAAACCGAGCATAAAGAGGGGGGTTCGAGGGCAACTACAATCACGTTTTCGCGAATGGCTTTCATGCGATCCGAAGTATGGGACTCGATGCTTTAGCTCAAAGCTGTAGACAGCTTTGAGCTAAAGACGATAGGTACAATCCACTCAAGAACGACGTTCCCATCTCAAGACTTCAAGTTTCCCTTGTACCTCCATTGTACTTCTCCACTACCACTACTGGGGGACTGGGAATTTACAAAGTTTACCTGTCGCAAGTCGACGATTGGAAGCACTAGCCTCGTTTTGCTTACAGCGTAGATTGCCGGTGCGTTCCCGTTGAGGCTCTTCAGGGCAGTACAATCGCCTAACTACAATGAGCCATGAACTGATCCCATCCACATACTAATATGCCCGTCCCATCGTCGTCCATTCCTCCCAAGAAAAGCAGGAATTCTGGGTTTCTGAAATCAGCTGTGCGGTTTCAACGGACGAACTTTGCATCATCGAAGGACGCCACGAGTATCATCGCGACTGTAGGTATATAGTCTTCGCCTCTGTCAGCATCTCTCGGTTCCTCCTCTCCATCTTCATACTCCTGTTGCTTCTCGCCAGGACTCCGCAGTTCTACTTCTTTCACGGCAGCTTTCTTTTTGCTTTTCTGGGAGAAATAGCGCATCAAAGCGTTCGAAAATCCACTCTGTTGCTTCATGATCTTTTTGTGTCTTCCGGCGAGGTTGAGATTAGAATGGCAGGGCAATGCTAAACGTTGACTTCTGTATTTGTTTCTCCAACGTATGCACATCATTGTGTATTTATTCAGCAGCCTAGCTACCCTCGATATCGAAGATATCAGCTGTTGGGCTTTTGTGACGCCTCGTGATTACCGATTGCTTTAGTGCATGAATGAGCTCTACAGACGATTGCGGGATGTTTGAGAACTGCCACCACCATCCGTACCCCCGTGGCTTCTACCTACTGGCACACCAAAACACCATCCGAGTCTTCGGGCCGTCTAATGATGTCCATCTTGTCGGCCTGTGAATCCCTGTTTCTTGTTCTGTTTTTTGGAAAACTTATATTCAGGATTGATGATTGATTCTATTTTTGGTTTGCAACATTGAAAGCCGGGCATATCTTAGGTTGTTCGAGATTAGGAGTAAGGTCTCTCTCCACAAGGCGAGATGCCTTGCCTCGGTTCAATGCGTAGTCACAGATACATGTCCACAGACATACATAAGTTGTTCAGGGTTTCTGTAGTGCCCGTATTTTAACTAGCGTACCCTGGAAGAATGCGATACAGCAATGGAACATTGTGTTCTTCTCGAGTTCGTCCTTGTACATCCTTCAAGCCCGAAGCCAGGGCTATCGATGTTCTTGACTCCTCATCGTCCATCATCCCCAGGAATTGAAAAGACTGAGTTGTATATATGTCACTCAGGATGGACGGAATACTGAGAAGAACCATATCTCCGGAAGGTTCTCAGCGACAGGTCTGGATCTGGAAGTTCCTCGAGTCGCGGCAGAAGGCGTGTTACTCCATTAAGGATGCAAAAGATGTTCTGATTATGCACAGTCATTTATGGCTAAGCTGGTGCTGCAGAATTTCCTGCTGATCCTGGTCGCGTGTGTGATCGGGAGGGTGGCTCAGTGGTTCTCCTCGCTTGATGCCCAGGTTCTGTCCATAGCTCAAGTAGCCCATCTTCATGGGGACGAGTCGCTCGGTGGCTTTGTGCTCCTTAACGACAGGTATGGAGATGCATTTCCTCGTCTCGGGGAAAACATGAAGGCGACTCACTGAACAAACTATTTGCCTTGCCTTTGTCAAAGCGAGTATGTCATCTGTGAAAAGGATTCGATCGTGTACATAGGACCAAACGGAGAGCGGCGTGAGACTAGTCTAGTCCGAAAGGGTCATCATGGCTCATCAGGACGAGTTGCGATCGCCGTCGATGCAAATCGTCTGCACAGCACGCTACGGTATACCCTTGAACCGGACTTTCGATTTATCGCAGCGTCAGACTGCTAACATCTGCATGTTCTCATGTTGTAGGATGGCTATCTTAACAGATGGATGGCGGCTCATCCTTTTCAAAGATCAATTGACGACGGTTTGGGAAGCGGACGTGCTTGGAGATGAGATTGACAAGGCTCAGATTAATCCGCCTTCGGAGTCTTCTGTACTATAGAAACTCAAAGCTGCTGTGAAGTGATATACAACCTGACAAGGACGTCTCCGCTTGCACTAGGTTCTAATCATGGAGTCGTCAGTGATCATCGTTGGAGCTGTTTCTCTGGAAGGCAGGGTAAGCACTACTTGCGCCCTGGCGCTTTGACGGAACTCCCGAAAAAAGCCCTTTTTCCTGAATAGTTTCTTTTGATCGTTTTTCTCGGCACAGGAGACTGCAACCTACGCCTCTTTCTCACTACTGGATGGCAACCTCCAGTGGCGTAGGAGAGAATCAAAACTTGATTTCGAGTCAATCTATAAGGAACGTGAAAAGGCTGAGAACCAAGACTTGATATGGCGTGTTTCGGATGACCACCATATTGCGCCGAACGTAAACCTCTACTGTTGACCAAATAGAGCCTCCTGGCAGGGTTTTGAACGAGCTGACATAAGATCCCAACCGAATACTTTCCGTACGAACTAGGCCTATCGAGAACAAGCGTTACGCTCTCTACCTCACTTGTGGATTGACCCTTGGGACACGAAGCTCATCCCAACCAAGTTCAACGTCGAGCTCGGTGAGTCGAAGCCTTGGCTGCTGTTGTGGAGAACCCTTCAGCAGGAAGTCACTCGCTGATAAGCATGGCCAACGTTTTATCCTTTCGCACAGAAAGCAGGAATACGAACGATGTGATCGTTTTTCACTGGTCCAGGGGAGTCGAGATCTTTCATCCAGAAACTGGAACACCTGTTACGGAGCTGTTGCTTGAGCCAAACATGGGACATGCTGACTACACTTTGGACGGTAGTATTGAGTCCTTGGCTGTAGCTGAAGACGAGAAGAAAAGGTAATAGATGAAACCAGTGCGAACTTGGGAATACATACCTTCCGGTTGTAACCACCCCTTTTGTATTTTGTCCGACTAAACAAACTGCGAATGGGCTCTTCTAGCTGCACAGTTGCACTTGGGACCAGGGTTTCCCTGGTTTACAAGAAGTCCTTGTGCCACCGAAGCGAGGGCTATGAGTCCACGGTAGCTCTGGTTTATCCAGTCGTGTCTGCTACTCAGGACACAGACTTGTTGCCAAGGAAAAGAGCGATTTTGATATTTGATAACATCGTGTACTGTATAGATACAATATCGGGGCGGTTGATCTGGAAGAACGAGCTTCCCGTCGAAGTAGGAAGTCGCTCCAATTTCCAGGAGGTGAGGCCTAAAACAGCGTCAGAACGCATGGAAAATCTCAAAAGCACGCTCAGCTGCTCAACGTTCTCAATTGCTTTAATTCGCTCGACTGACAAAAGAAGCATCGGTATCGGACGATCTTTGTCGAGCCACTCAAGGACGCGAGTGGTAGCATCTACAGGATTGCTTTGGTTGGAGGTGGAGAGGTTGACTTCATAGACGCTGGTTCCGGCCGAACAGTCCTTTTCACATCGTTATCGTTCAGCGCGTCAACTCCACCCATTGCGATTGACGTGGACGGCGACGGGGTGGAAGATGGAGTACTTGTGCGAAGCGGTGCCTTCTTGTACAAGGTTTCCTGCTCATCTCGAAGTAATAATGCCACGCTGACGGTCGCAGAATTCTGTACCTCAGCATGCATCATAGTCGCAGCGATCATATGCGTCATGCTTACGCGGGCGAAGAAATCAGCGCCGAAGAACGAATGATGAAGTGGAGGTTTTCGTTTGTTTGTTAGGAAAACGCAATTTTTTTGAAAATGTACATTTATCTGCCCCGAGTTTGTCACAAAACCACGAAACCGAGCCGCAAGCAAAACAAAACGGGTTTTCGTCCTCGGGTTTAAATATGAGTGAAATACGACGAAGATCACTGGCTAGCTTCGTCTGCAGACTTTTCGGACGAACTGCCCCGTCTACCCTGTTCCCAATCCCAAGTGTTTTCGGGTTTGAGGTACCGTTGTTCACGCTTCGGGGGTTCCTGAGGCGGGGGCATAAACCTGAGTTCCCTATTCCTCAGTCGTCCGCTTCTGGCCCTGTTGACGCATCTTCGCAATTCGTCAAGCCTCTCCTGTACATGCTTCTCATCCATTCTCCCTTGCCGCTCCAAGGCTCCCCGGAGCATCTCCACAGCCTCTTTCGTACTCGCTGCAGGCAGCATGGTAGTTTCGTTCTCTAGGTAGGTCATCAAATTTTCGAAGTCCTCTAGTTTCCCTTGCTTAGCGTACGCACGGAACATGGTATTGAAGATCATAATGTCCGCTGAGTACTTGATTTTTTTGAAAAGCATGTCCGCAGCCTGCATAAGGTCGGCTTCGACAAATACTTGAATCATAGCATGGTCGAGTTGCTTTGGGAAGCGGTTTTTGTACCGTCTCTCGGCAATCTGGTACACTTCAGTGGCTTTCTTCACCTCCCCCATCTGCCCGTATGCGATGATAGCCTGGAGATCTGAAACTCGATCAGTTTTCCGCCCCTCAGCATTGTAAACCTCATACATTATTGCTGCTCCTTTGTAGTCCTCGCACCTTACATGGGCCCTCATGTAAGCGCCGAACGTTTGTACCTCTGGCTTAACTCTTCGCGCTAGCATCTCGTTCCATAGCTTTCTTGCCAGCTTCATCCGCTGGCTCTCGCCCGCGGAATTGATCAATGCCGTGTATGTAACATCGTCCAATTTCCTCAACTCCTTATCCAATTCCTCTTTGATAAGCAGACACTCCTTCACCCTGCCATTTTTCCCCAATGCGAACAGCGCCTCGTTGTACACAGACAACGGAACATCCCTGTTCCTCGCACGCATGTGATCAATCACGGATCTCACTCGATCAACTTGATCGCCCCTCGCTAGTGAACGAATCCAGTGTCCATAACACTGATCAAGCGGCTCTCTTCCATGCCCTTCCACCTCGAGCATGGTGTACGCAACTCGTCGAAAATCCCCATAACTTGCAAGCCCTTCTGTAACACGAGCGACCTCAATATCCCTTCCTATATACCCTTTCTTCAAGCGACTATTAAACACATTGAACGCTTGCAGTATTGATTTCTTCGTGCGCTCGAAGGGTCGTAACCCAGACGACCTCTCCCAACCTTTTACAAGTTCACGCGAAGACATCCTATCCCAAAAGTCATCCAGTTTTCACAAGACAAGTACGTCATTCATCGAAAGTTGGACCGGTCAGAGCTATAAACCTGAACCTAAATCGTTTAGTTTCTTATCCAGAGAAATAGGCAGTCTCTCCAGCGCCCTCCTCCTTCCCCGCAACAATTTTACTCGCCCAGCAGCCGATGGCCTTTTCATACTGCAGAGCGGCGAGAAACCTCCGTCTCTTTTGAGCTTTGGACTGAAAGTCATACCGTATGATCGTGGGATAAGACTGGTCAAGGTTCTCGCTAGAATTGTATTACCTCTTGACAGGTTATGAGCTCAGAGTACTGAGCATAGTACGTAGCATGATGAGCTTAGATTAAAATCGCGAGGACACACACTCGTTTCCAGAACAAGTAGTCTCTGATCACGGGAGATGGCTGGAGAAGCAAGCCAGCAGCGCGACAGTGAGGATTCAAGCGACGGAGAGAGGTTATGAATTCTACTGCGTTCAACTAGAGTCGGATCAACCTGTCCCCGGCTCTTGTTTTGCATCAGTTATACGGCAGAAAGCTCAGTAGAAAACACTCAAACAATGAGCGGAAGACGTGACAGAAGAAAGAAACATTGTATCCAACAGGTTGTTTCTGTTTTCAAAGCTATGGGAGCCACTAGGAGCGTCATCATTGGCCGTTTCAGAGCCCTGGAGTCCCATCACACACGATGATGTACTGGAGCAGCTACCCCCCAGCCAATTGGACTGACATGAAACTCCACCAGGTGAAGAATCGTTGCTGCTGACATTGAAATAGCCTTTCCAATGAACCAGTTTCTTCTACATTCATTAATAAATTTGCTTGGACAAATTCGAGCGCAATGGATTGGCAAATGATACTTGGAAGAGACGCATATGGCGATGTGGCGGGGCTCAGAAATCAACTGTGAGCAGTGGTTGTGAGGGAATGCACGAATCTGTGAGGTGCAAACTTTTCTTAAAGTCACCGATAAGCACCGGATTCTCATGATTCTTGTCACGTAGTGTGAAGATAGGACCTTTTAGCCTCCGATTCCGACTATTCAGCATTCAGGCCTGCTTTTGGCTCGACTTGGGCGGGATGGTGACGGAGACTTTCTCTGCTGGATGTAGTTACCTCAGCAGTTGTGAAGGTGGGTAACCCCCAAGTAGCTAATGATGAAGGGTACGGCGAATCTGTTCAGGTATTGAGGCAAACGGATACTGCATTGATCGAGGAGCTTTGGGTTTCGCCCATCGGCAGTTGTTGCGGTACCAGGTTACCTCTTCAACAGGTGTCATAGTAATATACAAGAGATTTATTAGAGTCTTCCTCCATTCCCAGAGGAATCTAGAGATTCGAATCGGTTAACCGGCCAGTCGCCTTGGTTTCATGGTTTGTTTGAGTTAGTATCCATCACGAGGGCCTGCCTTTCTTTAGAATTTCCTGGCCTGGCACCTTCCATTTCTTCTACGAAACGCGTTCTCCTTTCCACATCGAGTTGCCTCTTTGACAAAAGCTTGTCCATATCTGCAAACAGTGGCTTATCCTCAAAGGACATAAGACCTCTGTGCTCGATAAGCTGGCACAGTTCTTTCGCTGCCTGCAGGGACTCAACTGACCAACTTCCAACGTAGCGAGCAATCATCAGACGAATAGCGTTCTGATAATGCTCAGGTACCGGAAGGCATTCCAACAAGACCCTCTTCAGAGACCAAACACACACACTCTGCCCCACTTTCAAATCTGCAACATTCCACGCTGCAGTCATGATCGAGATTGTGATTCCCAGTTCAAAGCGCTTCTGTTCAGCAAGGAACCGTAGAAGAAACTCACGAAACAGCGGTCGTTCTCTGGCGTGGTTAAAACAGCGAAAAATTGCCGCAAAATACACCGGCGTTGGTGCTATAGATAGCTCTGCCCTCTTCGAATCCAGTAGAAGAGCAAGTCTAATGTCCCTCAGCTCGCCAATTACCGCGGGAAAGTGGTGAATACCTATCTCATCGCTGGAAGCTTTTCTCAGTATGTCCTCCGCCGCTTCCACAGCCCTCCCACTATGAGCGTAGGCCGCGTAAAGATGTCTCTGGTAGTCTGGATACGTGGAATTCCTACCGACGAGCACCTCCAGGTGCTCCTTCATGACTTCGGGGCTACAAATTCTCGATAACTCCATGAAATACGAGTCGAGGTGTTTGTTGTAAACGCTTAAGCTGCTGCTCCTCCCGCGCGCTCTCCTCAGCAGGGAGAGCGCTTCGTTGTACCTCCGTCTCCGTACGTCAGCGATCGAGAGGAGAACCAAATTTTCCACGTCCAATTTGTCAAATGTAGCCTCCAAAGCCGTCTCCAAGAACGCTGCAGCCTCAGTTTCGCCCTCTGAATTGGCCATCCCCAAAACGTTTTGAACACTCGCTGCAATAGTCGAGGGCGATGAAGTTCCCTCAAGTTGTCTTCGTAGATCCTCCGTCGCTTTGGAAAGACTAGAAGACGTCCTCTGTCTCCTCTCACCCCAAGTATCCAGAAAAGAAAGCAGGCTTCGTTGTACCCCATCAAACTCGCCCTTCTGAACCACCTCACCGCTCAACGGGTTGACCCAGCACTTATGCACACCTTCAGCGTCTACAAAAACATGCCGAATGAGTGCCGATCCCAAAAGTCTCCCCCTAGACCCCATTCCTCACCCTCACTCAGTCCAGCTCAGCTCGGGGCCGAGAAAACAAAATGATTACGTAGAAGAACCACAGACAACACTTCGCTCCATCTCCTCAAAACGGAAAACCTACTTCTACACGAAACCCTAGGAAACTGAAAACTTTAGTCTTAACTTTCACGACCACAGAATAAATAATCCTATCTCAATAATGGTCTTTACAAGTCTGCCTTAGCCCAGAAAAGACCAAGCTCAAAAATTGGCAAAAGGTCACGAGCTTCAGGTTCCTTCAGCCTATCACTCTAGTCGTCGTCAACGTGCCTTATCCATCAGTTGTCAAAAGTCTCCCCGAAGCGGTGAAGAAGGGAAGAAGCTGAACAGGTGCTTCGAAGAAGTGAAGAAACGACCCCGCTCTGCTCCTTGAGGGCTGCTTTTTGCTCGCGCGGTCCTCAATCGTTCACACCGGTTTGGTATAAACGTATTTCGAATGTAGCAGAAAATTTATCCCGGCCTTTGAGAAGAAGCAGAGGCTGTACTACATTTACGAAAGTCAAAGCATCCCGACTGGATGTGCTAGGGTGTAGATATCTTTGCGTGAAAATAGGTATGCCCCACGTACGCATCCGCGCCCGGCCATAGCTTCTCTAAGCTGTTTACTGAAACTATTCGAAGAAACCTCCGAGTGAATTAGACTGTTTCAACAGCTGCCATAGCTTTCGCCAGCGATTCAAATATTTGCAGGGGATGAACTGAGAGGAGATTCCAGGATTTCAACCGAAGCATGTACGGACCTCCGTTCAACCGCTGAGACTACTTGCACGGCCGATGTAGATGGTTGGCAAATACAGAGGGGTGCAAACAAGGTTAATGTTCTTTCCCCGAGTTTCTTTTTGGACCAACGACACGCTACTGATTCCAGTGCCTTACTACTGCAAGGCAAGATTTCTGCAAGCACTTCACTTCAGAGCATACTAGAGGCTTTGTTTGGTAAGCTCAAAATTAACGGATTTGGTTGATTTGATTTAGGTTTGCAGTGCCTCTGGACGAAAGCTGGTGCGGGTAGATTGTGAAAAAGCTAGTGGTATAGGCCTTCTATATTGCTGCTCAATCTCGGCTCTTCCAATCCTCTCGCTTGGAGAGCCTCTGGTACATTTTCTTCCGAGACTGAGACATGGCCTTGTTTGGTGCACCATGGTGCTTCCGATAGAGGCACAAGATTCTCTCGACTGCATCCGTCTGTTCAGGGTTGGACGAACATAGAATGCAGCAGCACCGTTAGCTAAGAAGATCTCACACCCATGGTTTGATTACTGCTTACCTTGTTCGCTCGACACAGCATGTCAACAACGTGATCAACATCTTTGAGGTAGTCACTGTACGATGAAGCGAGCGCAGAAATCCTCTCTAAGTTCTGCTGCATACCATATGCATTTATCATCACATTGAAAATGGATTCGTCGATCTCTTCTGGACGCAAGCTATAAAAAACTGTTTCTGCTCTCTCAACGCGGCCCTCTTTGAGGAAACATTCGAGAACGCTCTTGAACGTGCTCCGCGCTGGTGATTTTCCGGTCACTTCCGGAAATGCCGACAAGCACACTTCAGTTTGATCGAAATGGCCTATTCGGGCGCTGTATATTGTAGCTTTGTCCAAAATTGTTTGGATATCCAGTCTCTTCTCGTTTTCCCGCATGAAGGACATTAAATGATCAGTGGACCCATGGTTGGCAAATGCACTCGCAAGGGCTGAGTGTGTCCCCTCGGAAGGCTTAATTCCATCTCTTAGTAACTTTTCGTAGTGATTCAAACATCCTTGGAGGTCGCCTCGAGTAGCACAAATCTTCATCAACGTAGCGTAGGTCACTTCAGTCGGGGCAAGACCGCGGTTTCGCATCTGCTTGAGAACCGGTTTTGGATCAGTTCCATGGACGGCGCAAGTCGATAGCAACGTGTTGTAGGATATGATATTCGGTTCCACGCCATGGGAGATCATTTCTTGAACCACAGCGAGTGAACTTTCCAGCTCTCCGTTCGCCGCGAATATCTTCAGTATAGTATTCCAGGTAACCACGTCTACCTTGACATTCCGCGCCCTCATTTCGAGGAAAGCACACTCCGCCCCTGTCATATCATTGGCTTCCCCGAGTGCGTTGATATACGTGTTGAACGAGACCTCGTCAGGTTGGTTCCCGTTCAAAACAAGCTCTTCGAAAATTTGTCTCACTTTTACGACGTTTTTCTGTGAATTGTACAGCTTCAGGAGGGTATTATACGCAACAATTCCGAGACGCATATCCGCGTCCCTCATCTTCTCAACCATTAATTCAGCACCGTCAAACTTTCCGGAGGAGGTAAACGCGTCGATCACCTCACAGAACGTTCGTTCCGTGGGTCGTAGCCTGGACTCCTCCATCGACTTCAGCAGGAAAAGCACTCCGGTCAGGTCACCCTTCTGAGCGTACCCTCTGATGAGAGACGTATAGCAAACGATATTCGGAGACAGACCGCGAATTGTCATTTCGTCCATAATCATTTGTGCCCCCACGAGCTCTCCAGCCTTTCCGAGACAGTCAATCATGACCGAATAAGTCACCAAGGACGGGTCAATTCCGGCCCGCTTCATATCCTCAAAGAGACTTTTTGCCGCCTCGAACCTGTTGAACTCGGAAAACGTTTTCATCAAAGTAGTAAACGTGAAAACGTCGGGGCTGGGACAGTTCTTGAAAACCCGCTCTGCATCGGCGATACGACCCGCTCTCCCCAATGCATTTATGTACGTATTGTATGTGATTCCATCGGGATGTACACCTTCAGCTTCCATTTCTAGGTAAAGCGCATCCACTTTCTCAAAACAGGACCGTTTAGAGTACATCTCAAGCATGATATTGTACGTGATCGCGTTTGGACGGATCTCCTTGTTCCCCTTGAGCTCTTTGAAAATTTCCTCCGCTCCTCTGGTATCATTGCCATGTGCAAAGCAGTTGATGAGAGCGTTGAAGCAACTTATATCGGGAGAAACCTTGAACTCTGTCATACTGTCGAACAAGGTCACAACCTCATTCATTCTCGTTTCCCTAGTAAAAGCTCCGAGCAGGGCCGAGAATGTCCTCGTGTTCGGTTGGAATCCTTTCTCACAAGCTGCCAACAAAGCCCACTTGGCTTCATCCGCCGAGACATGCTTTCCTAATCCAAAAATAACTTGATTCACCAGCTCTGTCCTTCTCATCAGTTTTTGAGGCAGTCCCAGTATAAGTTCCCGGCACTTTTCATTGTTTCCATCCACAGCTTCCCTGATAATTCTGTCAGTTGCCCTCGCTGCTGGATCATCCTCGTAACCCCGCCGCTCCTTGTGGATCCTGGACGATGTCGACCGACGTCGCCGGTACTTCCATCCCCCAGTGTCGTCCTTCCTCCGCCTTGCCTCACAAACAACCAACCGGCTGCAATCATATCTTTCCAATACAACCTGCACGACAAATCCCATCACTCCAAAAAACAACCTTACGTCAACCAAACGAACAAGCCCCGTACACATTACATCTCCACCGTAAGCAAGTCTCAAAAGCCCACGAAGGCCAATATTCGTCAAAACTTGCTCTCGAAAAGATACGACTCACCCAGCTACAGGACGAATCTCCCTTCACCAGTTCGGCGTGGTCACCTCCCCTCCCCTCCATCACCCTCAGCAGCGTCCTCTAAATCTCTATATACTTCGCAAATGTTTCATGTGCCAATCTGCCCCGCCAGACTTTTGGCCAAGAAAAATTAGTAGCGAAATGATTAAGTAAAGTCGGCTTGGCTGACCTGTTTTTAAGTTTAAAAAACAGGGCTCATCGGAAGTGAAGAGTTTTGCGTTGGGCCAACTTGACAATTAAACTCTTGTGGGGATGCTAGGCTTGCAGTATTATGGGCCACTCTCTTGGCCAAGAGTTTTTATCAACCAACTGATTAAGCAAAGCAATGGCCTCGCGTCGATTTTGTGTTCAAAAGCTAGTGTTTGGGGTGGTGAGAGGCTGTTGGTCAAGTCAAGCGGATTGTCCTCCTGTTAATCCACATTGTCAATGTCGAGATTACAATCGGAATTGGTTCAGGTTCTGTCCTCGGGTGGAGGAACGCTCTAGAGCAACGAACGGGGTGAAGCTCCTTGTTCAGTGCTTATGCGATTTAACATTGGAACCACCGCAGATAACTGCGCTGCCACGAAGCATGCGACGAAGCCTCATCTCGACAGGTTGGATGAAAAGTATAGCAGGCTCAGTTTCAGCAGCCACCACTCTCAGTGTTTTCACGCCGGAGGTGAGTATCATGCAGGATGTTGCTCGTTCTTTGTTCAACTACGAGACACGGGCACCTTCCTCGGAGCAGACTGTTTAATCCCCAGAGGTAAACGGCAAAGCAAGATACTTCGAATGGAATGAACTGGCACGGACCAGGCTTTCTTTCCATCCAAGGTAGTCCTCCTTGCCGTTTGTCTATATCGAGTACACAGTCCATGCGCGTCTTTTCTTAATATTTGAAGTAATGCTCCCTTCCCGTTCAGCTTCGGACACCTTACAATGTACCGGGTCGAATCCGCAACAGTATATCCGAGTATTTACTCGGAACAACCAAACCTCAACTATTCACTCTTCAAAGCTCAACCTAGTTGCAAACGTAATGTTCGTTGGAGAGGGCGCAACAGTTTCAAATAGCAAGTTAGGATGTTCTTTTACTTTTTAAGTTGCCTAGTATTCTCGTAAGATGGCATCAGAGGAGTACGCCGACATCACTTCTTATCGTTCTCTTGAGTGCACGTCGGATGACTCCAACAGATTTTTTGTTACCTTTCAGCGCATATATGTACATCATCGCATTGTAAGTGAAAGAGTCCGGGTTCACCTTGAGCTCGGTGAGTCGGTTCATCACGTCGACCGCGGTTTCAGTTTCTTTGAGTAGTGTACAACAGGCCAGTAGGGAGTTGAAAACCCCCAGGTCCGGCTTCAGGTTCTCCGATTCCATATCGTTCAGCGCGGCGATAGCCGCGGGCAGATCGCCCTTCGCAGAGTAGGCCTTGATCAGAGTAGCATAGCCAACAAAACCGGGCGACTCACCGCGCTGCTGAACTCTTTGAAACGCCCGCTCGACTGCATCGGCGCCTAGCTTCTTCGCAGCCACGACTACGCTATATCCCGCAGGTAGATTCTCCGGAAGTCCTGCGTCTAGCGCGGATTCTTCTCTAGTCGATGTTGGTAGGAAGGTTTGAGCAACTGACCTTCGGTTCCGAACACCATCAACAGCTTTGAACCTCGTTGCCGAGGGTCCGATCGACGAAGACAACTGGAGATGCGAATCGTCTTGATTCGCGAAAGCAAGGAGAGCAGTAGGGCTCGTATCGAAAGTCCAGCCGAGACCCCTTCGTTGCATCTCCTCAAACGTCTTGATAATTCCCCCAAGATCACAAGCCCTCGCATGAGCATTGATTACTTGATTGAACGTAATCATGGACGGAGCACAACCCGACCTAAGCATTTCGATAAACGTCGCCTGTACTCCGACCAGATCCATCTGACCGGCATAAGAGCTGATAATGCAGTTGTAGGTGGCCGTGCTCGGTGATATTTCAAGCTCTCGCATCTGTTCTACTATTTTCAAAACACCAACGTGGTTTCCCCTTTTCGCGAACCCATCTATAATCGAAGTAAAAGCAACAACGTTCATCTTGACGTTGTTTTGGTTCATGATCTCGACCAGCTTTTCGGCGCCTTCAAAATCATTGTTCTTAACCATAGCATCCACCATCGCAGTGTACATGGCCACATCTATTTGGACGCCATCCTCTAAGCATTCCTCAAAAACATGGATGGCGTGCTCCAGTTGCCCGCGACGTCCATATGCATGAATGAGGCTCGTGTACGCCACTGGATCGAGGCGTTGACTCCGAAGTTTCACTCCACGCATGTGCGCCTTTGCTGCCTCCAAGTCTCCGTTCTTTAAATACGAGTCAATTATTATATTGTCCGTGTATCCGCCCATATGAATTCCCATCTGTTTCATCCTTGCAATCAATTCTTTGAACTTCAGCATCGAGCCGAGCTTTCCATAGGCATTCAGCAGCGTGTTGCATGCGTTCTGAGTAGTACGATCCACGCCAAACTTAGTGAGGAGATCATCGAGGATCTTCTCTGCCCCCAGAATATCGCGACCTCTCACGTGGGCGAGGACCAAGCTGGAGTACGTAACGGCATCTGGTTTGGCACCAAGCCTTTCAATCACAGCCTTGGCCTCCTCCGGAAGCCCGGCTTGTGCGTAGCTGTTAACTACTACGTTCATATCCATTGTCCTTGGCCTGAGGCCGTTCGCCATCATTTCGTTGTACAGCTCCTCAGCTTCCTTCAAGCCTCCGTGTCGGCATAGAGCGTCGATCGCCAGATTATAAGTTGTCACGTTTGGTGTCAGTTCTTTATCTTCCTTTGAATACTCATCTCGAAGTTTGTAGAACAGTTTTATCGTTTCCCTCAGTTTTCCACATCGTTGGAAAGCGTCCATCATCGAGTGGTATAAACGGATGTCGAAAGTCAGCCGCTGCGAGGCCTCCTTTGCTACCCTCACCACTTCCTTGTACTCCTTTCTGCGTCCCAGGGCAATTATGCGCGCCGTGTAACAGTATCGGTCTACATCCACCGGAACGCCAAACTCACGCAGCTCGCTAATCATGTCCTCAACTGTTTCCAGTTGGCCATTCTTCGCCACGTCAACCATAAGCCTAGTGAATACACTCTTGTTCTCCTGAACGGCTTCAGGACCCAAATTGCTGATCTCCTGGCAAACACCATAAAGCTCGGCCGACCGCCTGGATCGCTTGTTTACCACGATGCTTTTACTGTAGTCGGATAGGGCCCCACCGCTCAGAGGTATGTTCAATTTAGAAAGATCCTCCTTGAACTTGCTAGCAAAACGCTGTTGCTGCATGATCCCGCTGTCCGCCATTGCAAGAAACACTTTTCTGATGACACCATCAGACGGCAACCGCTTGTGCTCTTTAACAAGGTTCCAGGCTGCGACGAAGGATTGCGGTTTCGCCGCGGAACTTTTCAAGAGTTCGTCATATATCTCCTGGCCAACTTTCTTCCCATTGTGCTCAAGCTGATAGATGCTTCTGATGAGCTGTTGATGCTTCTTCTGTGCCACTAATTGTTTCAGAACCATCTCAGGCGGCATATCAGGCCTAGCCACCAGGTCTCTTCCGAAACCAATTGCCATTGCAAACGTGTTCATCTTCTTCTCCACCATTTTGTATAGATACTATGTCCAAACGCTGACCGTCCACACAAGAAATTTAGCGAACGGCTTGGACCCAGATTTTGTTCGTTGATAAAAACCAGCCGAGCCGGTTCTCAACCTCTCAAAACCATCCCATCATGACTATGGCCCTAGAAAATCAGAATCTAAGGTTTCTTTACAGCGCTACCAGCATTGTACGAAAAAGCAGATTAAGATACAACAGTCCAAGAAACCCTACCAGCCGATTTTGCATCGCGTTATCGTTAACGACCGGAACACATTTCCATTCTGCTGAATGATCATCGTCGTCGACACTAAAAATGTCCAGAAAAACGAGGAGAGGGGATGAGGGTGAGGTGTCGGGCGTGAGGCAAAAAGCACTCTATGCTAAATCAATTGAAACAGACTTAAAAATATGATTCAGTAGATACTGACCTGTAGCTGGGAAGTGAGAAACACGAAGGCTATTGAGAGAAAGACGACACGCTCAACTATTGGTCATCAGTCCGCCAGCAATCTCCAGGCAGGGGACCAATTCCTGAAACACAAAGCAAGGAGTCTGAAAACTGACACAAAAAATAGTGCTTATCTTGATGTACTAAGCTAAGACATCATCGTCCACTCAATAGGCTTCTTCCAACGATCCAAAAGCCAAGCCCCCGTCCCACTTCCCCTCCCAAGTTATGCTTCAACCAACCCACCAGCTAAATGACTGCATATCAATCAAAAACCTTAAAAAAGAAAAAAAATACGAAATTATCTAAATATCCTGAAGCTATTGGCTAATGCTCAAAATTTAACAAATCATAATTTGACACGACACCCTATCGAGGTTCATATTCCGAAAAAATAGTGAAAATAGAGTTTTTTGATGATAAATGAATTAGTGTAGATTTTTTAAGGGCCTTCTCATGAAAAATTCCTTTGTGGCCGAAAATTATGGATTGTCACTTTTCTTCATGTGAAGGGTAACTCTTGTTTTCAATTGAGGTGGGACGCGAAGGGCGACTCGTTCCTAGTGGGAAGGGGATGAAGAGGATAAAGGGCAGAGGACAGGAAGTGTCTGGAGAGGACGGAGGTGATGTCGTGAGGATATTGAGGAAGAAGGGGGTTTATTTGCAGGCAGTTAGTATTTGAGAAGGGGATTTTTTTTTGGAGGGGGGGGGGAGATTTGTTGAAGCGGCGGTCGGGGAGGTGTTTTTTGGGGGGGTGCGGGTTAGGAGTTGGGTTGCTAAGGTTTGGAAGAGTGTGGAACATTGACTAGCTGTGTTCAGAAAAGTGGCTTTGAGCGGGATTGGGAATGAGGTTTTGAGTTGAGAGACCCCGCTTTGGATCGTCAGAGGACGGTTGGGTGAGATTGGAATTGTTGGGTTCCTTCCTGTTCGGTTTTAGGGTTTTTGGGCTGCGCAGTAGGGAAACCGTTGTGCGCGTGAACGCGTTTGTTGTCGGGTGGGTTTCAAATTTTCGGTGTCAACCTGCTGGGTGCTAGTACGTGACCTATGAAATGGTACGGCCCTCCTAAGCGTGAGTCGGGTTAGATTTGTCGCTGTTGCTGGAAGATAATGTCGGGAGCACTTTTGTTGCTTTCGGGCATTTATAAAACCACCATATGCCAGCAGTTGTTTAGCCTGGGTAAAATGCCCGTTGGGCGTACCCCAGTCTTGAGTGCAAACCGGTTTACTGCGCGGTTCTTGGGTATTGGACCCGGAGATCCAGAAAACGGGACCTTTCGTCTTGGGGAACGGGACAAGGAAATCAGAGATTCGAGGCCAGCCCGGAACAAGTGGGAGGCGAAGAATGGACGAGCCGTTAGCTACTGGGCAAGGGAGGCGGATAAGATGTACAAGGAGTTTCGGTTCATCGTGCAAGAGTCCAACGAAGTTCCCCAAACGTCGAATAAGTTATTTTCTTTGTTCAAAAGCCTGGGACTGGCTGGGGACGTTGAGAGACTAGATGAGGTACTCCGAATGTACCGACACGCTGGGCGCATTCCGGATCGTGTGCATTTCTGGAAGATGAACGCTTTATCCGTCAGGCGAAGGCACAATGAGCTCCTTCCGACTTACGAACAAATGCTACAAGACAACATGGCTCCCGGGAACCACGTCTTCAATCTGCTCGTGTCCTCGCTTGCAAGGTCTGGTAGACTTGCGGAAGTAGCATTTGTCGTCCAGGAGATGGTGAAGCACGGGTTCGTTCCGTCTGCGGAGATGTACAATACTTTGATCGATTCCTATGCACGGGCTCGGAACAGAGAAGGAGCTATGTGGTGGTTCGAGAGAATGCTTGAAGCACAGATTCAGCCGAACGTTACAACGTACTCTACGATGGCGAGGATGCATGCGAGCTTTGGACGAATGGAGGACGTACTGTTGACCTTGGAGGACATGAGAGCAGCTGGCGTCCAACCGAACGTGGTCACCTATGGAGGTCTGATGAATGAGTTTGTGGTGCACGGAAACAGAGATATTGTCCTTGAAATTTTTGAAATGATGCTCGCCGATAATATTCGTCCCAACTTTATCGTGCTGAATACGCTCCTGAAGTCCAGCGTTTATAGCAAGACTGAAGCGTTCAAAACGTACGAATTGTTCAAGAAGTATTCAGTAAGACCGAGCATCGTAACTCTCTCCTCACTCCTGAAAGCAACAGTTAGGACCGCGGATGTAGAGCTTGCGGAGCGCGTGGTAGCGGAAGTCGCTGCTCATGGATTGAAGATGGATCATATAATATATACGACCTTGATGAGCGTATATGCCAAGGCAGACCTGGTGGAAAAGACAGAAGAAACATTTCTAAGGTTTCGATGCTCAATCAAGGAAATCGATGCACTCGCCTTTGAACCCATTGTTGATGTTCACAGCCGAATAGGGAACTCAGATAGAGCCATCGAGCTATTAGTAGAGGCCCGGCAAATTGCAAGAGCTAGCCGGCTTCTTGGTCTGATAATGAGGAATTTCCTCAACAGAGGAGATACGAACGCGATCTCCAAGCTGCTACGGATTGGCGGGAAGCCCGCAAAGGAGACGCTCGCGCTTGCCGGTCTTCAGGAAGGGATGGACTCTCCACTGTGAGATCGTTTGCGGCAGTCTAACAAATACTTTATTTCTAACTCAATTTAGTTCGTTTTGAGAACCCGTCGGATAGAATTGTACTAAATGTGTGTAATCGTACTGGAAGCGCGAGAAGCGTGCACAGAGGTAGTCTCTACACTATGTAAAAAAACGGAGACCAAAGACTCGTCAACAAGTTATAATTTTATGAAATTGAATGGGATACCGTAGATTTGCAACGGCGATCGAGTAGTTCTTGAGGGCTACGATAGTCCCTCCGATTCTGCAACTCAAGAATCTACGTCCATTGCTGTCGTGGCTCCCTCTTTTCTCAGAGTTCGTGCTCTGTCGAAATACTCAGCAGGGTTCGTCACAACGATGGCGCCTTCTGAAGGATCTGTTTGATTTGTAGCCATGAAAGTCCTACCGCATGCCAGTTGATAGTGATTCTCCTTCGCGAGGGACACAATGGGGGCCACCTAGTAAGGAATGAACGACAAGTTCGTCTCAGCTTCAGTCGGCTGAGCCAATGTTGGTTGATCAATTTCAGGGACACGTGACTGGAGGAGTGGAAATCAAACCTCTGCAGCAGGCACCCCAATAGCACTTAGGCTCTGTTTCAATCTCGGTTCGCTGAACTCCTTGTATGGACACCCGTGGTGCTCGCCAGGTCCCGGAGTGGTATTGATGATTTTCATGCATCCATAGCAGGACAATTCCTTTCGCCTGCCCTCTTTTCCATAGGTATGTCGAATGCTGTACGCGTACTGCTTGTCGAATCTGTCACTCGCTACCGACCCTTTCTGGAACTCATCTGCGTGATCAAGATCAAAAAACTCGTATTAATACCGCGCTGAAGGTCCCTATGTCAAAGTAATCTCTACGTCACTCATCCGTACCTCTCCAGAAGCTAAGCGATTCCTCCATCGTCAGACCGCAACTCTTCAAGAAAAGCCCGAGTTGCATTCTGCCACCGTGCTTTAGATGATGGCTGTCCTTCAACTTGTTCATCAAATTAGCCATACAAAGCGGCATCCCCGCTGGCACATCACCGCTTCTCAACTCCGCCCTCTTCAGGTCGCCTCGTGCGAACCTTGATGTCCTTTTCAAAACGCGCGTGAAGTCGTCAGTCCATCAATCAAACGCACCCAACACATATGACTAGCTGGAACACTCACTTGACATGGCCCTCGGAAGCTATCGCATAGAAATGGTTCTGTATCTCGGCAAGCAACGGACCAAAGCTCTGATGTCGAGCCATGAACGAGCTGGTTTTTGAAATGTCTGCCAGTGATTTTGAAAGGGAAGATCGAAACTGCGATACGAGGATGTCGATTAAATAGTTTTCAGGTACATACGCATATCCAGACCGGACAAGAACCTAAGCAGGTATATTTGGAAGGCAGAGATGCATTGCCAGTGAGAAGCCGCTCTGGGAAATCGGTGCTATCCGGTCCAGCTCTGTTGTAACGTACCCGGCGAGCAGCAACGTGGTATGGCACGAGATTGAAGGCTACTTTGTAATACACAGTGCCAGCAGAAACCGGGCTTCTTCTGGGCCCTCGAGCGACTGCGTCAAGGTCTACTTGAAACTTTTGGAATGTTCATTCGAATGTTTGGTAATATTAGCAAGCGCGGAAGATGACGCGCAAAAGGTGTTTTTCGAGCGTGCACTCACCTCAACCATCTCTGACCTCTGGACAACCTCAATGCTCATGTCCGGGAAGTCCTTGAGCACTGAGAGAACAGCCTCGGAGCCTGCCTGACCTAGTCTCGAAGCCAAGAGGTTGGCCTCTGTTTTAAGAAAGAAGTCCCGCTGCTCGTTGGTCTTTGCTAGGGAGACTCTTAAGAGAAAATGTGTGCTCTCATCCTTGAAGATTTGATCCAGTCTCCCGTCGCCCTAAGAACAACATGTGGAGTGTGCGCTTTGCTAAGTTTTCATTTTAGGAAGATCCTGGGGTTACGTAACCTTCACACAACTCAAACCTTTGATGGGACGCCCAGACTATGCTTCAGCTCCGCGGCTCTAGCGGCCTCCAAGACCTCCTCAGTCCTGGCATCCTTCCCTAGTTTCTCTTCAATCTCCTTCAACGCAGTCAAGCGATCGAGGCAGGCTGTCAACAACTCCTCCCGATCCTGATCAACGCCAGGGAAGTTAAATTGCCTGTACACAGATGCATACCCCCTGGAGCTCAACCCAACATCCACATTCCTACTCCTCAGCACTTCCATGCTTTCCCAAAACACGTCTCTCCCGCTTCCCTCCCACACTCACCCCTCAACTCAGATAAAAAAAACTTGAAGAAAGAAAAACCACCAAAGAAAAAATTCTACATGTTCATCATCTTATCCTAACAAAAAAAAAAACAATTTTCCCCAAAGAAGAAACTCAATCATTCTCAAAGCCCAAACCTCTTTCAACCATCGACTCTACCTCCTCTCTACCTCTCCACCTCATTCACCGTAAGAAAACGTTTCCGCACCTCAGTGAAAAAGAACCAAGTAGCTTCCTTAATCTTGACACAAACCCCTTATCCACCTCCCTCCCGCTATCTATCTAGTCTTCTCCACCTTTCTTCCACAATATTCCCGCTTCCTTCCACAGCACGTCCCATCAGAATCTAGAGTGCCAGTGTCCCTCCCAATCGTCCTCCTTGTAAGCAATCCATCTTCCCTCTCTGTGGTGGGCCAAAGTCACCCCACTATTGGGTGACTAATTCACTGTTTCCATTGTTCCCAACGAATCCATTTCCACAATGCCATTGCATCCGCAAAAAAGCATTTTCACAATTTTTTCTTCCAGAAAACAAACGAGAGAACCAAAATATATTGTTTTGATGAAGAAAATTTTGCGCATATCTCTCCTCTTTTTGGCGGGAATATGTGTA
Organism: Rhodosorus marinus; assembly: GCA_029953675.1. Taxonomy (NCBI): domain Eukaryota; phylum Rhodophyta; class Stylonematophyceae; order Stylonematales; family Stylonemataceae; genus Rhodosorus; species Rhodosorus marinus. Next base: position 438,928 of record JAMWBK010000001.1, read on the forward strand.
TTCTGAGCATATAATTGGTAAATATCATTCTCAAAAGCAGAGTTGATTCGATGATTGGAATTGAAAATTTATTATGATTTGAGTTTTTTGTTTTTTGGGTTGAATGGGATTCGTTGTTTTGAATATGTTTTGTAATTGTTTTGGACGGTTTTCTGGTCGGTGGGAGAAGAAATGATGAGTTTCTTTTCTTTATTTGGTTTATCGAGCAGGGTTTCTTCTTTTTTGGTCTGTTAGTACGTTGGGGAAGAAAATGCAACCGTGGGAGGATTGGCCACTAGCAAAGTCTTCGAGTTATGGGGCAATGTGAAAATGAGAGCCTAATGTTTCAGGTCTGGTCAGACCATGGTGATGTCTGCGCATCCGTGAGAGAATGAGGTTCCTATATGATTAGTTTCTCCAACGCGGCTTCCGCAAAGTTGACTACATCAATATCATTCTCCTCGTTGCTGGTCATCTTCTCGAGCACAGGTACTATGTCCGACTTCCTCCGTTCCTCCCCGATGTATTGGACGAGTGAGCTCAGCGTCCTTGCCGCGCAGAATCGCACGTTTGGGATCGGATCATTGCAAGCAAAATCGGAAACGAGAGGAAGAAACTCGCCCTCCACAATATCCCGACTCAAAACCTCGGAAAGGCTACCAATGGCATTCAACGACGTCATTCGATATAGGTAGTTCGAGCTGTTCTTGAACAGGTCGATTATCTGACTCAAACGAAAATTCAACATGAAGATGTTAGCCACCAGTGCAGCGGTGCAGCCCTTTGCGGAATATCCTACCTCTGGTACCACAGTGCTCTGAGCCCAGTCTTCACCGTACAAATCGGTCAAGCTTCTCAAGTTAATAATTGAAGCCTCTCGAACTGACCAGACGCAGTCACCAAGCCAGGTTAGACAGAGCGCCGTAAGATGCATCTCATCGTCGAATACCTGTCTCCCGAGCTGCCTCGCCAATAGTGGAATATGTTCGATGACTGCCAGTCGAATCCTCCAATTCCGATTCTCGGCAAGACCAACAATAGCAGGTAGCAAAACGTTTGAAAGGTTCCTGACCGTCATGACAAAAGACAGGGAATCCAGCGAGGCGATGACGTTCAGCCGCACTTGAGAATCCTCATCCTTGAGTAGGACCAAAACCATGTCCAGCAGATGCTTGTTCGTATTCTCTTCACCGATCTCTGGCGCAAGGCTGACGAGGTTCGAGGCCAAGGCGACGCGTACGAACTTGCAAGTATCGGTAACCAGCTCCTTCAAAATGGGCAAAATATCTCTTCACGGCAGGAAAAAACAAATAAATGCTCATTAGTCTCTTCATAACTCTGGCCACTCTCCGATCGGGGTATCAGCTCGTATATGTGCATATGTTCCGTACCGTACAACTATCTCAACAACATCACCAACCTCCGCAGTATCCTCGGTCGCGTTAACTAGTCTCTTAGTCAGTTCAGGAGTCCTCTCAGCGGCGATCGTTCGTACTTCAGAGTCACAGTCTTTCAGAAAGCTGACGAAAGCAGGCAGAATTTCATCTCGCAGAGTTTTCGAGCTCAATAAATCGCTGATAAGCACTAATTGGTCAGCCATCATGTAGCGCACCCTCCATGCGGAGTCCTCTACCATCGATTTGATCATTGGCAGGCACATCTCCTCGCGAAGGCTTTCTGGTAGAAGCGCGATCACCCGAGGGCTACTAGTGATCGCTGAAAAGCGGACTGAGTCTTGGTCGTCCTCACTCAGCTTGCGCAAAGTTTGAAACATCTAGATCAGAAGCGAAAGCACCGTCAGAGCTAGCACAAGCAGCCGAGAACTTGAGCATCTGACTCACTTCATTTTGCACTAGCAAAGGGTCAAAAGCCGCAACTTTCTCAGATAGATCAGCTATGTGAAGTGCAGCCTCGCGACGAACAGTGGCCTTCTCGTCATCCGCAAGCTTTCTATGTATCGACATCGCACGCAGCAACGCATCTCGATTCTCCTCAGAAAAGCCTTCACAAGTTGTGGCGACCAGTTCACACGCGGACACTCTGGATGTGAACCAATCCGAGTCGGCTAAGCGAGTCACCATCGGCAACAGCTCTGAAACAGCAACTTCTGCTTTTCTCTCCGGGAGCAATTCTGACGATGACTTGGCGAGCTAAACCAAACAAAAAGACAGAGAGAGAGAGAGAGAGAGAGAATCCTACTGCATGAGCAAAAAACGACAGACGGGTTTTCTCGATGGAAACATCTGAGGATTTGTTTTAGTGATCTCGTGAATGCGCTTCCCAACCTTTCGTATCGAGATTACACCTTCCTCTCTTACAGCTCTTTCCTCACTTGCAGCAAGAACTTCCAACAGTGGGAGCAATGAAGTCACGTGCTTCGCGCCCCCAACTACGTCCAGCATGTCTCCTAGCACTTGAGCAAGTGCTTTAAGGACTTCGTCATCATCCTCGATAGTTTCCGCCAAAAAAGGAAGCAGTTCTTCCCTTGTCCTCTCCGGACCGAGCGCGGCGCCAATCTTCGAAAGTCCCTGGGTCGCAGTCACTCGTATAGAGAGCTCTGGCCCTTTAAGGCCATCAATTAAGCTCGCCGCCGCTTGCGTCTCATCGTGGTTCTCCGCGTCCCCGCTGGTCATCTGTGAAATACACTCTTACAATATTCACAATATCTACGTACTCTAAAACAGACGAGCCCTTCACCCACACGAAACTACCCTAATTCCACAACTCTCAGCCGCTCAGTCCCTGAGCGCGAGCACCATGACGGGCAGATCACCCTCAACCACCAGAACACCAAATACCAACCCAAAGAAGTAGAAATCACCGAAGCTCCATCGCCACACTTCCAAGATTTGCACTTCACGACTAGGCACACGCCATCACGGCGGCCCAAACGGCTAGACAAACCAAGTCCAAAAGCAACATGTCTTCAACGAAACGAGGACGTAGGAGAACCCCTGGCCCAAACTAAAAAAAACAACCAAGTACTACAAACCTCTAAAACCACACAAGCGACCCCAGAAAATTCCCCATCCAAAAACCACCTTAACCCGATTCTTCACTCTAAATCGTCCTTCTCCTCTCTCCTCCCCCCCAAACCCTCTCACTCAAGGATCCCAACACCCCCAACCCACCACCCACCTCACCCTCTCCAAAAACCCCTCAAAACCCCTCAAAACCCGACATTCGTCTACGCCACGACAAAAAGGACATACCTAATTCCCCAAAAAAATTCCGGGTGATCCAAAACCCCTCCCACTGTATCTCAATATCATTGAATATTCTAACAAGTTTCATATCCTCCAGTACTGAAATTAAATAAATAAAAAAGGTTGTCTTTTTAGATTGTATGGTTGAAATAAATAAGTTGGTTTGTGCAAAAGGGTGAAATTTGGTTGTTTGAGAGTTTTTGATTGACCTCGGAAGTGTATCATTTTTGGGGGGTAGGGGGAGGGAGAGGGGGGGGGAGTTTGTCTTAGGTGTGAGGACCCGGGTTTTAAAGGTAGAGTGTAGGTATGGTGTTGCAATGTGGGTGTTTTAATAGGAAGCCATACGCGGTGATGTTGTAGTGGTAGAGAGCGGGGAGGAGATGGTTTCTTGTACCCTTTGTTTCCACCAGTTTGCAAAGCCCGCCCCGTCCCCAAAGACGAGAATGGATTGGGAGTGTGAGAGCTTCGCTCGGTGTCGTGTGCTTGAAGGGAAAATCCTAGTTTTTCCTTCAGTCGCACGGACCAAAAAAAAAAGGAGAAAAAGTAATTGTTTGAATTGTTTAAGTTTTATCCACTCAGATTTAAGCAAACTGGATTTAGGTCCTGGCCACCGGTTCGTTCCTTAATAAACATCTTAGACTTCATTCTATCGAATAATTGTAGAATATGTAAATTAAAGTGACTATTTTAGTACATTAATGTATTGGATTTATTGTTTTAAGCGCGTATATTTTAATATGAGTATTCTGATCATATATTTTAGAACCTGCAAAAGAATTTTGGAAGGATGTTCGCGTGGGTTATGTTGAGGTGCTTGGTGAGGATGACAGACGCTCAGGATTTCAGAACATGTCTCCGCTCTAGATTTTTTAATGGTGCACGCACCAAGCTCAGTTCTAAGGTGCTCAGCATATGCGCTGACAATACGACTGAGATAGATTCACAACATAACGCATTGAACCAAGTATTGGTGCTCCCAGCAATGACCGTGAATGCCAAGGTCAGCGCATACTCTTCCTCCGTCTCATTGCCTCAGCGCGGGATCTGTCTTTACGTGCTTGCTCATGGGAGGGACCTGCAGCTCCAAATGCTAGCACAGTCGGGCTTTTGCGTATTGTTTTGTTTGAAAGTAGATGTCACCTTCGAGTTTTCAACCCTCACCAGCCCAAATGGATGGTTGACTGGTAGTTCTATGGAGGCAAAGGGATTGGGCCATAAGCTGACTATGGTATTGATTGAAGCAGTCCGAAGCGCAGTCACCACATCGACGTTTTCCTGTTCATACATCACCCACTAGTCCATCAGTCTCTCCAACTTTCAGTCCCACGCCCGCCCGTAAAATCCATTTCACAGATCGCATGGTACAGCCACTTGAGGCAAACTCAGTGAGAAGAAAACAAATTTCATAGCCACGTGTGATTAAACGTACAAAACGGCTGGGTCTTAAAGCCAAGGAGTCGACGGAAGGCTACGGAAGTAGCTGAGCCTGATCAATGCCCGTTCCAACTTTGTCCCAGACCGAACTACATCGGTCGGGAACCAGATCAGGGGGGTTACAGGAAACAATAAGGATCAAAAAGGATAACTCAATCAATGCTCGGTCGAATTATTAGAGATTTTCAAATATAACTTTAATTCAATCATTATTACTGGAATCCGTTAACTCGGTGGTGAAAAAACCGCCAGGCTACTAACGTTCGGTGAAAAAACCGCCAGGCTACTAACGTTCAAGAAGATGAAAGAAGAGTGTTAGCACATTGGTGTGTCGGCAGCGAGGAAGCTTCTTTGGCTACGAGCAATGATCGGGAGGTGATTTTTGTTTCCTGATTAGTTTCTAAGTTTACTTGAGGGACGGAGATACGATGGTTTCCGCTGGATCCCTGGCGCCATGGACGGTGAGCCTCGAATTGATCACTCCTCGGCGGGATTTTTCGTTGGCTTTTTTGTCAACCGTTTCTGGGACGGCTGCGGTACTCGGCTTTTTTGGGGGGCAGCTTCGTAGGAGTTTTTGACTGACTGCTACCTTTCTCTATCTTTATGGGGCACGAGTGCAGGTGATCTCTCAGGGATCGCCAATGGATTACAACCAAGCTGATATTCTCGATTCATTTGAGTGGTCCATGCGACATGATGGGGACGTGTCTTCAAAGCTGGCTTCCGGAAAGGTTAAAGAGCTCACGGTATGGTGAATCACCACATTAGCGATGAGGTTTCTGCTGCCCCTACTCTCGCTAACGAATGCCTTGTGGCCTTCGGAATTTGGCTATGTCTAGAGAGCGCTTTTGCTGGCATTGAAGGAATTGGACAATATTGATAGTGTTAAGAGAGCCTGCGCTATGCTGCTGAAGATACTCACTTTCGAGAGATCCATGCCGGATGAAGTAGTGGCATGCTTATCAGAACCTGGATTTGAACCTCTCGTTCGTCACTTTGAGAAATCCTCAAATGTGCAAGTGTCGTGCTCCATCGCCAATGCTATGGGAATGATGCTGTGCTCTCCAAAAGTTGCGGACTTGAACTCGGTGCTCGTGGAAGCACAAACGGAGAAGTTTCTGTCTTGGTTGTCCTCCGTTGTCGAATCGAAAGGAACGCCGCCCACCGAGCTCGTTTCAGCCCTTGTAGCGCTCGGTAAGCAAAAGCAATCACGAACATTCTTTGAATGTAACTCACAGAGCATAAGCTGATGTTCTGCATTACCCTGTGCAGGAAACTACCTTCGCAGCAATGCGAACCGTGACGCTTTTGTGAAGAGCAAGAGTTCAATTCTACCGATCGCGAGGCTTTTGGAGAAGGACTACTACGCTCAGGTAATGCCGTCACTGGCCCTATGTGTCGGGACTGGAGGTACTAGTGCTCGAATGCTTAGTCTGCCTGGGCGTAAATATTTACACCGTGCTTAGGTACAAGTTGAATACCACACAGTCTTCGTATTTTGGCTTTTATCCTTCGCGGGATCCAAAGAACAGAACGCAGCTGTGGAGGAGGCGATGAACGCTGCAGAGGTTCCGAGAAGGATGACTAATGTATTGAGGGAGGTTACAGCGGAAAAGGTGAGAGCACAGAGCGACCCAAGGCATGTGATTGTTATCATCGCACTCTTGCTTACTTCCTTTCATGCTCCTTTTGATAAGGTTGTCCGCGTAACTCTCGCAGTATTGAGAAATTTGGCCAAGGATCAATTTGGTGATGTGCTTCGTAGAGAAATGATTGGAGCAGGTCTTGTGGGAGCCCTCGAGCAGCTGTGCCTCCGTAGATGGAACGACCAGGACATCCGAGATGACCTCTCAGAGCTGGTAGAGCTATTGCAGACTGAGCTGCAAGTGATGAGTACATTCGACGTGTATCGGGGAGAGGTAGGAACGCTTGTTTTGAACTGAATCGGTTGCGGGAAGCTCCTACTTCCTTCTGTTCTCATATTGCCCGGTCCGTTTGCTCTCCCAGGTCCTTAGCGGAGCGCTTTCCTGGACACCAGCTCACAAAGATGAGGTCTTTTGGAGGGAAAACAATGAAAAACTTGAGCGAAATAACCTTGAGGTGCTACGATGCCTTGCCCGATCACTTCACGAAAGCCAGGATCCTGTCGTTCTTTCTGTAGCATGCCATGACTTGGGCATGTTTATTAAGCATCATGAGAGGGGACGCCAGTAAGTTTTACGTTAATTCCAGCTCTTCGCTTGCTTTGACCGTGTTGTTGACCTTGAGAATCTTCTCCACGTGCCAGTATAACGCAAACGCTTGGAGTTAAGCCTCGTCTCATGGAGTTGATGACTGCTGAAGATGCGGTAAGAAAGTGCTGAACCTGCCCGGAAAAAAACAGGGGCGGTTGTTCCTAGAAACAGTTCTGATCTGTTATCACTTGAGGTGTCGTTTTTAGGAAGTGAGGCGACAAGCCCTGACCTGTGTTCAAATTCTGATGATATCTCATCACGACCTAATGGTTAGTGGACAGAAGTAGTAGGCGGAACATTGAATTTGGCATTGGAGCTCCTGCACGTCGCGTAAAGACACAAACGAGGCCCAGATTTAAGTTCAAATCCTGATGCTATCTCATCGCAACAAATCACAACAAAACGGCTGGCGGACAGAGGGTTTTGCGTCACAGTTAGGGCTAAATCGAAGCCCAGAACCCTTTCACTTGAGGAGCACGTTGAGAACGTGACAAAAGGTCTCGCGTGCACAGAGCCGAAGCTCTGCCCTGAGTTGCTTACTACTAAAGCAGAGTTTAATTTGAGATATGAACCAGTCTGAACCCGTACACCAGAGAATCATCCAAGATGTCGCTTGCCCATAGCAGGGTTTTTCATTTACCCCTAGCCGGGTTGCAACACAGAGAAACTGACCAGCCTGCTGGCTCGACTATAAACCTAGTGCTCACAGTGGTAGGCATACACTTGGTCCTGCAGATTGCGCTTAGGTCAGCGAGACCATTTTGAACCTGAGCTTGGACTTCCAAACAAGGTAGTACCAACCGTACCACGCAGCACGCACAAAATAGTACGTATGATCATCGCAGTACCAGAAATAGTACACAGAAGTTTTACTACGCGTCGCGTTCCTTATTGCTGTACTAACATGCCCTGTTAGAGGTTGAATTATTATTAATTTACCATCGATTTTGGAAATCGAACAATCCAATTTCTTCCATATCCTTCCATGCGAAAAACCAATCTCATATTATGGGAAGCCTTCCCACGCCCCAACCCCACCCCCCACCCGCACCCCGCTTTGCCCATAGCCCAGTTGCCCTCGGACGTGGGATGTGAGTCAAGTGCAAAAAACCAAACAACCCCTCACGCGATTGAAGAAATGTTCCTGGGCATACATGCCATGCCAGTTGTGGGGTAAGCAGAGCATGTCTCCACCGTTTCTTTCGTATTGTAGTAAAAACCAAACCTATACTAGAAGCTAATCCAAAACTCGTTCGTCTACCTGAGAATTTTCGGATAGAGACCCCTTTCTCACGATAAATAGTGCTCAGGCATGCAAAAAGAACGGTGCAAGGGGGGTGGAATTCAGTTCCAGACCGTGTGCAAAGCTTAGCCGTACGGAAAAATGATATCTTTACGGTAAAACCAGTTGAGAATACTCGAAAATATAACTTATTTACTGTTTTTGTTGTTCGTGCGTCACGGTCTGCATATAGAAATTTCCAATAGGTTTTTTTAATTGCTGTTTGGTCCATTTCGGTTTAGTAAGTTTTTTTTTGTTTCTTGACAGGAGTGAGCCAAGCCAAACCGAAAAAGAGGTATAAAGGTGAGGGGGTTGAATGACAGTCCCATCCAGCAGCAACTGAAAAGATGCAACCCAGGAGGGGAGTAGAATCTGATACATTTTTCTTATAAATAATTAATTTTTTTCCACGGATAATCTTAACTACTAGAAACCCCAAGACGATCATGCAGTTGCAAGGATATTTCTAAGGGAAGAAGTCTACTAAATTTTCAACCCTTTTGAAACTTCTAATTTTCAAGAAAAAGGAGAGTTCCATGAAGATATCCGGGGTTGTTGCGCTTGGCATAGTTTGACATCCACGTTAAGACTTTAAGGGGTATTTGGAGAGGCAGGGGGAGGATTGATTGATGGATTTTGATTTGTTTATACAGTAAAACGGCTTGACCTGAATGAAATTCTCGTTGGAGGGTTTTTTTGGTGGCAGGGAGAACACAGAATTGATTTTTTTTTGGGGGGGGTTTCGGTAGGGGTGGGTGGGGGTGGGTTGTCCAGATATGGCTTGAGGGGGGTAAAAATAATTTTCTACCTCTTTTTTGGCCTGCGAAGCCGTTCATGGTGTTTTGGTTTCGACGTGACTGTAAAGTGGATGGGATGCTGTCGGCCTTCAGCAAAGTGCCTTTTTGAAAAGGTAGGTGAGGGAAGCATTGGATGGGTGGGCTGTGGGAAGGGTGGTGGATTTCTGTGGGTTGGAGGAGGTGTTCCTTATGGTGAGGGAGGTGTGAAACTGAACGAGGAAGGAGAGAGTTTTTTTAATTTTTTTTTTAGCTAAAGGGAAGGGTCTTCTTGTGTGTTGATAGCAAGTGAAAGGTTGGGGGGTTCGAAAGTAAAGATGAAGATCAACATAAAGTCATCGACTGGGGACAAATTTACAGTCGATGTGGAGAGTAAGTCGGAGACTATTTCGGAGTTCAAGGGGCGTCTGGCGGAGCTGAGCTCTATTCCGAAAGATGCCCAGAGGCTTATCTTCCGTGGTCATGTTCTTAAGGACAATCAGACCATTCAAGAGCTTATTGATAATCATAAGATGGAGGATGGGCATACGATGCATCTTGTGAGGGGAACTGTGCCCTCGGGCAATGCTGCTTCGACTGGTGCAGCGGCAGCAAGTCCCGCGGCTCCGGGCACAACCCCTAACCCTGCTGGTGCTGCCCAACCTGGCATGGGGGGTATGGCTGATTTTTCCAACGGCAATATGTTCAGCCCAGAGAACATGATGATGCCGAATGGTATGACGCCGGAATCGTTGGGGCAATTGATGGACTCTCCATTGATGAGGACTTTGACGGACAATCCGGAGCTCGTGCGCCAGATGATCCTTTCCAACCCACAATTGCAGCAGTTCAGGGAACAGAATCCGGAAATTGCTCAACTTTTTAATAATCCTGAGACTTTTGTAAGTACAGCGCTATGATTCAATCCCAGCCATTCACCCGGTCAAAGAATTCGAACGCTAGGGATGACCTGGGTCTAATTTTGCGGTCTTGTGGTCCTGTCGATAGAGACAAGCCTTGGAAACGATGCGCAATCCGTCAATGATGAGCGAAGTTTTGCGTCAAACAGATCGACAGATGGCTAATATCGAGATGACCCCGGGAGGATTTGACGCGCTACGAAACCTCTACCAGTATGTGCAGACTCCTCTTATGGACGCTGTGAGAAATCCGGAATCGACGAACAACTCGAATGCAACGAACACACAAAATGCGGGAGAGGAGAACCCATTCTCTAGTCTGTTCAATGGCCCCTCTGCGCAGCCTATGCCGAATCCCTGGGATCGATCGGCTACAGCAAACACCACAGCACTAACTGGAAACACAAACACGGCTGGTGCGGGGGTTGGTGCTACCCCTGGTGCAAACCCGCAAGCGAATCCGTTTGCGAGCATGATGGGCAGTATGGGCGGCATGGGCACGCCCGGCCAAATGCCAAGTGCAGAGGAGCTTGCAAGACTACAGTCAAATCCTGCCTTTCAGGAAACGATGCAACAATTGATGTCGAACCCCCAAATGTTTGAACAAATGACTCAGGTCTTCCAAAACGCAATGCGTCAGAACCCACAGATGGCTGACATGATGCGCGACCCCGAGTTTGTGCGACGAATGAGTGACCCGAACGTAAGCCGTTGCCCTCTGGAGCGCTGTCGGAATAGGGACCCTGCAATATAGCTTGGACGTTGCTTTGTCTAACTAGAGGATACTTTTTTTCACTTCCCTGTAGTTGATGAGAGAAGTCTCTAATATGATGAGAACCATGCAAGGAGGTCAGAATCCAACAACGGACTCAACAGACGCACAACCTGGAACTGAAACAACCGGGAGCACCCCTTCGGGACAGCCGGACATGGCCGCTATGGCACGAATGCTGCAAGGAATGCAGATGAATCGGCCAGCGCAACCCCAGATAACGCCAGAACAGGCTGAAGAAAGGTAGGCTGCTTGGATGCATGTTTGGGGTATGTTTGGAAACGGTACTGAAGTCCGTTTTGAAATATATCTGCTGTCTTTAGATTTAGCTCGCAATTGACGCAGCTGCAGGATATGGGCTTCTTCGATAGACAGCTTTGCGTGCAAGCACTAATTGATACGGGAGGGAATGTATCTGCAGCGGTTGAACGACTCCTTAACATGCTGGGATGAACATGAGCATGTGCAGGCTACGAATTTGTGATTATTCTCTGAAGGGTTGATATGGACTACGATTCTGCAGGTTCTGTTCTAACTGTACATCTCAACCGAAGGATTGTGTCCGTACTATATTCTCAACCTTGAGTGGGAACCCGAGAATTTTAACTCGTCTTCAGCAAAAACATGAACCGAGCGTAGCCGTTGACTAATTTCCCGCGTGAGACGTTACGTAGAGCGTTGTTCTGCTTTTTCCTCTTGTTGGCGGGGGGTAGCCAGAGGGGTTCTTGAGTTTCTCCCCCTTGGTGAACGTCACGAGCCAATAATAGAACCTCTGGTTTTGATTGAGTTAGCTAAAGAGTATTGCATTCATGTGATCAAAGCTTGTAACCTGCAAGGACAACCATTTCGGAACCACAGAACACCCGCTCGCGGCTTGAGCTTTGAACTGAGATTCTGGATACCGACGATGCCAAGATGCCGAAAAATGCAAACTGTGATCATCAAGTCCATGTCGATGAACTCTACAGTACATCAACATCTGTAAGCGCGAGAACAAAAAAAAAACTCAATCCGCGGCTTCCATCGCAATATCCCGTCCCCACTAAACACACCCCCGCCGCCCCTCATTTTCAGTGCAGCAAAGCATCTACCCCTTGGATCGCCCAGCACCCAGCTCTATCGAAACGACACCACACCACCATCCACAAAAATATCAGATACCAAACCCCCCACCCCAGTGATCCGCTGAGATTTCACCCCCTTCAAAAGCAAAGGAAAAAAAACAGATTGCTCTCCATATCCTACGCTACCAACCCCTATTTTAAGTATACTCAAACTAACTCAAAACCCTCCCAAGAAATCTAAAATACTAATTTCAGCACATAGCGAAATCTATTCCAGGGGCGGGGCGGGGCGGGGGGGGGGGTTGGCATTTTCATTAGCAGTATGGTTTTTGTCCCAAAGAGGTCTGCTCGATCAGTACGAAGAACAATCAAGAATATATAAATTATAACACATAAACATTCTATTATAGGCTTTCAGCAACGGATACAAAATTATAATGACGTGTTTACTCATATTAATACCATTGTTCTCAGATAGCGTTTCTGTTGAAGGCTCTCATACAAACTGAAAAATGTTTTTTGGGTAAAAAATGTAGGTCTTGTTTGCTCAAGTCTAACGATCTCCGATCCCGGAAGTTTCGTTGAAATTTATTCGAAATTATGAGATCGGGTAGAGTGACCTTCTCGCTTTGGGCGAATTGGAGAATGAGGCAATGCATTTTGTGTGGGGAATCCCTCTTGGACGAAAGTGGCGTTTTTAATATGGTTTTCGAAGGTTTTTGTTGGTTCTTGGTGTTGATGGGTTTCCTGTTAGTCTGGTTTTTCCGATGGTTTTATTGAGGAAGGTAAATATTTGTCTTGGTGGCTGGAGGGTCTGAGTCAGGAAGGATTCTTTGGTGGGGAGCGGAGGCTTTGAGGTTGAGGAAGGGAGACAGAAGTTTACTGCTGATACAGAGGATCCCAGGTCCCGTCTTTTGGGTTTTTGAGTCTCCAGGTTTCCTGAATTTTTTTTGGCGTGTAGGGAGGTTTTTTTGATTTTGCTTTGAGAGTATTGAAGGGGGTGATATGGCTTTTGTCTCTGGAGCATTCTCGAAGGGTCTTGAGCTCAAGGGAGCTCGGACCTGTGTGGTGGCTGGATCAGCGAGGTAATGCTGGGGCTGGTTTGCTTTCGTTTCTGGACCTGTTGCGTTCTGGATTGGCCTATCCTTTTCTTATGTTACTGACCGCGTCTCTTGTTCCTGTGCTACTCTGTTTCCCTGTCATTGATGCATTTATCTGCTGCCACAGGATGAGTGTCGCCACAGTATCATTGGCACCCAACACAGCGACCATCCCAGTACCTTCGCCAGAGTTTGAGAGGGTAGGCGATCGGTACGATGCTATTGATCGTGAAGTCATTTCTAAAGCGCGTTGTTGCTTCGTGGATTCAGGTATCCCTGGGTAGATTCGGGGCGCCAAACGCGGCGGGGGGAAAGCCGAAGCGAGTGCTGATGTGGTTCCATACTGATCTCAGACTGGACGACAATGAAGCTCTTACGAAGGCGATCGACGGCTCTCGTGGTCCGCAGGGGGCCTTCCTTCCAGTCTTCGTTCTTGAGAAGAACACTAGTAAGACAGCTCTCCAAGGTGCAGCTGAGCTGCGATCCAGAATGCAGAAGCTGGGTTCCGAGCTTTTGGTTGTTCGCGGGATTGCTTCAGAAGTGCTGCCCGCTCTCTGTCGCAAGTATCGCATGGACGCAGTCTACTACAACAGATCTGTAACAGCAACATCCGTGTCGAGCGAGAAGACTCTGCAGAAGGCTCTTATGAAATCGAGCGTCTCGCTTGAAGGGTTCTGGTCCAACGCGCTTTTCAACCCCGAGAGGCAGCAGAAGCACTCGATCGGTGAATATTCGTCCATCGTGGCCAAGAAGGCCACCTCAGAAGGTGTCTTCAGGGCACCTAGCAAGATGCCTGCCCTCCCAAGGGATGTTGAGCTCACCAACGAACTCGAGGCTTCTTTTGGTCGCGGCGCACACGCTGCGCAGAAGGTAAAGACCCCGCAAGTGTGACTTGTCTACATGCGTAAGCGTCGTACGGTCGAAATACTGAGGCTGAGGTTTTGATTCTAGGCTTTGGAGAAGCTTGGCAAAGGGCCCTGCAAGCAGCAAAAGATGGTTGTGGAACTACGGGAGCACATTGCCTGCGGGACCATCTCGCCGAGGGCTCTCCTTGAGCAGGCGCGAAAGCAGAATGGCAACACTCGCGGACGACTCGCTCAGGAAATGGTGTGGAGAACTTATATGTGCAGTGTTGTCAATCACACATCCAGTCCTGTAAAGCAAGCCGTTTAGGCTTGAATCAATCGGAAGTCTCCAGCCTCTCGGCCTACGCGAGGAAGGTTGATGGGCCAGAGGTTGCTGCTTCCGGGAGGGTCCTTGAAGGGGGCTAGTATTCATTAGTACAGTATTCATTAGTACGCAGAATGCTTTGCTCTATGTCGTTTACAAGCCGCGTTCGCAAGTCGAGGATTGCTGGGAATGGCCAAAACGACATTGCAGAGAAAAAAAAACCCTCAGTGGGGCGCCCAACGCTCATTATGAATTCGCCGGAAAACTGCCTCAAACAAGTCAGATCAGCTGGTATCAGAGAAGGGTGCGTCTAGGCGGCAACCGCCTCACGTACGGGAGGGAATGCCAAAGGAACCACCCAGCAATCGTGCAGTTTCTTATAAACACGGCCGTGGGAACTATCTACATTTGGAGCAAGTCCTACCGCGAACACAGATCTATGTCCACATCAAGATCTTGTCGAAAGAATGACTACGGAAAGATGATGATTACCAGGACATCAAGACCATGGACTTGGACTTCTTCGAGGATACATCCGTTTCAGACGGTTGTGCCTTCACCACCTTCTCAAAGCGATGTAGAAGCATTTCAGAACATGCGGTGGGTTGGAGTGTTCAGTTGTGGATAGTGTACCCTTGGCTGTGATTCGACAATCTTGATGTTGTGTGCTTCCTCAAAGCTCTTCTTAGCACTCTCTAACTCTTCGTGCGTTGAAGCCTTATCGAGAGCATGAAAGGCCTTCATAAAAAGCCGGTCCTTAACGGCGTCCACTTCGCTTAGTCTCTCGTAAGTAGCCGTCAAATCGACTAGCTTCTTTTCTGCTGCGGCTTCGACGTCACTGATTCCAACCTTCGTTGCATGGGTAGCAATAGAAACGTAAAATAAACGCGGTCATTAGTTGCACGGGGTTGCGGTGAAACCGGGTCAGAGCAAGAATCTGCTCTCCTCAGGGCTGGCTACCCACCTCATCCTTCTCGATTCCCATTTTCTCCCGAACTCTCTTCATGTCTGCTTGAACATCGAGTGCTTCTTCTTTTGGCTCAGCGCCGTCAAAAATTTCCTTGAGAATACCATTATTTCTCCTAATGCGATCCCAGCTGGTTGTCTTGTCCTCCACAGCCTCGTCAGTGTCGTGACCTCGGTGAAACGCCGCGGCATCATCAACCATCTTACTCGTCATCGATTCCTGTTGAACGCTCAACCACGACCTCAGAAAATCATGAGCAAAGATCACAGCTGGTGGCTGAGGACTGCAGCGAACCGTACCTCAGAGCTGAAGGAAAGTTTGAACTTTTCCGCTGCCTGTTGCAGCTGCATATGTTCCCTTTCCCACACTGCCTTTTGCTGTTCATCAAACAGCCTTCTTTGTTCTTGGGATTGCCTCGGATGTTGTCTGAACTGACCTATTTGAATCGCCGCGGGTCGCTTGAAGCCACCTTGCTCTTGAGCGCCTAGTTGTTCTATGCATTCATCCAACAGTTCTTCAGATAACATGGACTACAAAGCGATTCTGCCCTTGCGTGAACGGTGAAATGCGCCGTACCAGGAATTCTAAACTGCACAGACGGATCCAGCTGAGGAGCAACTGCGTCCTGCTGTAGTTGGAAGGGTTCCCGAATTTGCGGATCTGAAGGATTCGTACGGGGACTGTCCCCGTCGGTGTCACCTCTCTTCTCCTTGGGTACATATTTGGATATGTCGTACTCAGGATCATTTGGGTGGAAATAAGATGCGTATCTCGCCATATCCAACTCCATCTCAAACTTCTTTTTCCTCAAAACCCCTTGGATTTGGTGCACAAAGAACAAACAGGGAAACAGTGAAGAGAGCGTCAAACTCCGAAGTTAGCTTGGCAGAAATATATTCCCATCCCTTTTCGTCATATCTGCTGAACATCCTCCTCCTCATCCTCACCATACACATAGCAATAAGCTCTAAGCTGATCTCGAGAGTAATTCCTTATATCTTCAAACGTCAGCTCTTCCACGGGTTTGATATCCATCTCATTCAGCCGCTGAACACGGATATCGGGGAGGTCACTAGCCTTCACAAGCTCCGCGAGTCCTTCCCTAACTATAACATCTCCAGGCTCCTCCTCAACCAGCAGCGTCCCATCAATCGCCTTCGTCCTCCCACGCTTCTCATTCTGCGAAGCAGGCGCAGCATGACTACGCTCCGCCATATTCAAACCACCCCCGCTCATCGATCCTTAGCCCTCATCCTTCCCTCTTGAAAGAAGATAGCCCTCAACCTATTCATAGCCTTCCCTCCTCAAAGGCAAAGAGCAGGTTACAAATCTAGTCATCCTCTCCATCCCCTTCGGCTACTTACGTCAATGTGCTCCTGACGGATGACTTCCATGGTGACACATAAAGCGAGATGCTATAATATTGAATTAGGAAAATTTTGGTTCGACAGACTGTCATTTTAAAATTCCATGGTTTTCAATCTCTTTGGTGAATCCTCCCAACAGCCGATTGGGAGGGATCAAAGGCTAAGGTTCTCGAATGAAGGACGGTAGGAAGGCGGTAGCGGAGCGCGACCCCAGAACTAAGGCAGCATTACTGTACCAGAGCGTCAGACTCAAAGAAAAAGGCGCTCAGGACTGTTACCACCTCGTCGATTAGCGACATGCGGACTTGGGAAGACGTCTAGCGGTAACGGGGAAGTAGGAAGAGGAGAAAGGACGAGTTGTATTTTTTGCAGTAGGAACCGAAAACAACATTCTTGAGACGGAGGAGTTCTTGAGTAGATCCAACTTCTGAAGTTGGGCTAGAAATCATCGAATCGAATCGCATATGGACGGTCAGCGGGAAAGACCTTCGCTTCACTGAAACGGGGTTTGTTTTGTGCAAACCCTCTTTTCCCCGGCTATTTTAGAGCGAGGAAGTTTCATCGACTAGTCGCCCAAAGGCTTCCCAATGAGCCTATGCATATTGTGACACAGTTGCTAAGCGGCACCTGGCCCCAAGTATGGGTCAAACTTTTCAATCCTCTTTCCCTGAAACGAGAGCGAGGCTAGAACCGTCCTCAACGAGCTTGTTCATCCAACCTCGTTTTCCAGCGGTACTCTTCTGTATTGTACCAACTCCTTTGGGTGGGTATGAAAGGCGCTACTGGGCTCCTCCTCCCCGTGAACCGCCACTACTTTCAAGTCCGAGGGTTTCGCTCGTCCGCTTTCATCATGCTGCAGCGATCAAACCAGGAATTCCAACTCGCTGGAAATGAGTCACCGCCAATCCCATCAAAGCGGTTTCACAGGATTGACAGGAAGTACAATATGGATTTTACAATAGTACATACATTAAACAATTTCGGCAAGTATACAGTTGAATGCGACTTCGGTTACAGCAAGTATTGTGGGAAACTAATCACAGGGAATTTCCAAAGGAAGGAGCAGCAGCGAGCCCGGGCCAAAAAAAAAGGTCATATAAATGCAGAATGAGACGGCCTCTGCGCTCCAAATAGAAGCAAGCTTGCACGATGCACTGTGCGATTATCCTTTTGTAGCTGCTTTGGTTTCCTTTCCAGGCTTCACCTGTAAGGACTTCTTCGGCTCCCTCAATGCGACGGGGGGGGCGTTCCTGATTTCGACGCTTTTTGCATCCTTCTTGGTCGTGGCAATGCCATTCGGTTCTATTTCAGAGATACTGCTTGTTGGCATTTTCGCATCGTTGATCGAGTCCCGTCCGGACTCCTTCTCAGAATCGTCTTCCCCTTCTTCCTCCTTGGCCTCTAATCCTTCCTGGTGTCTCACTCTGAAAAGATCACCCTCGCTCATACATCTCCTCTGGTTTAGAAGTCTCTCATCCTCTGCACCTTGCGAAGACCCAGCCTCCGCAGTCGGTTTTCTTTGCAATTTCAAGAAATATTTCTGAGCATGCGTTCGCACTTGGGTTGGATTGCGACTGCCAACGTAGTTTGCTATCGCACGGACGTCTTTCTGCCCAAACTTTTCAACGGCTTCAAGGAACCTCTTGTGCTCTTCCGGAGACCAGTACCTTCGCGTCGATTTACTTGTGTCGTTTTTCTCACGGTCAGCTGATGAGTACTCGTTAATCTGGGTGATTCAAGATATTGGTCAGTCAGACAGAAATCGAGAATACGAAGTCTTGCTGTTTCTTGCAGTTTACCTGCTTCTTCAATGCCTCAATCTTATGTCTCGCCTGGTACAACTCGTCCTGTAATCTTACATTGATCTGCTGGAACTCTGAAACGTAAGCGAGGAGCTGAGAAATCTGCGCCTCCGGGTTGTACGTCTGCTCTGAGCCCGCGAAGGAAGGTTGTGGTGGAAGGGGATGCGAGTAACTTGGGAAGTTATAGTAGGGGCTCCTCCTTCCGTGAACAATTGTAACAGGTCTATGGTGTACGACGTCCTCAGAACCATTTACACTCTTGTAACCCTGCACCGAGAAGAACCGTATGACTTTAGCATACTAGTTGACGTCACTTACAACTGGGTCAACCACAGCCTTCCACTACGGTGTGCGCCGAAAGCGCTTTGGCTTTTGAAGGCACACGGACCCGTTATTCCTATTACGAACATGACAACGTACCCGGTCCTCTACATATTCCGGTACACCCACGGGTTCATATCCATACGGATGTATTGCATTTGCGCTTCTCATTGGCGGTGGCGGATAGTGCGGATGACGCTCCGCGGGCAATGTTCGTTCCATTTCATGATTCCCGCTTACTCTTCTCATCGGTACCGATGTGTAAGGTCGTGGTCTTGGTTGCTCGCTAAGCACCGGAAGAAACGGGGCAGACTCCATTCTTGTCGGAGAACCGCTACTTTGGTGCCTCTGAAAATCCGCACTTTGTCCGGCAGGCAACCTATTCATTGGTATATTTTGGTTGTTTAGCTGATCCGTCATGTACGTAGTCGTATAGCTTCCGGCGGCCATAGACACAACTAAAAAGAAACGGGGAGTCAAAGAGAGCAGGACTTCAGCTTGGCTGTATTGGTAGTTCAGCTGTATACTGAATTCTATAAACAGAAATTTCCCTCTACGAACTGCAATCACAGACTGCCTACGTAACCATTCCCAGACTGCAACTGGACAACGGCTCTTCGAACCACCAAACATCGATCCCCAAAAAGCTCTTATCCGAGAGAAAAGGCTTACCGTGAACTCAGTCTCCCTGTGGAGACCCAAAAATGGAACCTCACTCCACCGGAGGTTCACCTTCGTCCAAGTACCAAACAAAACTAGGTCCCTTCTCAGGTCCCTGCTAAACCACACCAACTGTTTCCACCACAACACAAATCGATCGACACAACAATCAACCGCATTCAAAGTAGATTATCCCTCACTCCCCCAACCCCCCCAACACCCCTTCCTACCCCCTTTTAGACCTCTCCTCATGCGCTACACAACTAGTTCAGCATGTGCGCAAGCAACACCTCCCACCCACAATCAAACTCATCTCTGCAAGCTCTGTGTCAACACAACTTTTCACACCCTCCACTCCCTCTCCACACCCCTGTCTCTACTTCGCTTCACTTCACCCTCTCCGCATCTTTGCCGTCCATTTCAGCCTTGCCTTTTTAGTTCGAATGTTTTTTTCCCCCGGTTCTGATGTTTCCTACTCCACGCAAAACAAAGGGGACGTTCCGCAAACGTTTTAATTTTCCACCGAAAGCTCTTTCAGTGCTAAAAATCTAATTGTCTCATCAGCAAATTCGAACGATTCCAATTTTCTGTAAAAAAGACCCCTTTCTCATATTGTCACTTTCAATTTATCCCTTTTTCGTTCTTTTCAACCCCCCCCCAAAGTCTCATTCCAAGGTAAACATTTCCATCCTACCCCTCTCCCCATGCATCTATTCCCCCCCCCCACCCCCTTGCTTCTGTTTATCAGATTTTTCCTTACCACCATTGCCTGAATTTTAGTAATGTCAAGATAGTCTTTCGAACAAGGGATATTCGCTCGAATTTTAATAGTCCAAAATTGAAGATGGATAAACAAAGAAGAAGGGGGGTCGAGTGTGCGTGTGTGTGTATTGAAGGGCTGGGGAAATTGCAACGGGGGAAACTTGAAATTTCCAGCTCCTTGTAACATGGGAGAGAATCCCGACGGGGGGTTGACCAACCTGATTGATTTTAACGGACGACATATGTGGGTTGATATTGATGAACAGTTTTTTTCTAGTTCTCGAATTATCAAACAATTAAGAACAACTGTTGTCTTTTTCGTAGGGGTGTTGAAATGGGATATGTCAACCACGAGCTAGTTTGATAGGGGTGGGAGGGAGGGATTATGTTTTATGATGAAATCGAGCTAGAAATTTTCATTCCCAGCTCATGGCCATCGAAAAACATGCTTCAATTATTCGGCGAAAGAGATGGGGGGCGGTGAAATGCGATACATGAGAGGCCATGAGCGTCCGTTTTTTGCTGTATTTGACTGGATACGGTTTTTGCATGCCACTTTGTAGACCACGGGAGCACGGGTATCTGGCGAAAACAAAATTCCTGTAACATGATTGGTATACTATTTATGAATAGTGTATATTTTATCCAGATATGCGTGAAAGCTAATCAGTTCGCCCGGCGGTCTCCCAATGACGAATCAAGAAGCTTTGTTGTTTCCCGGGAAACCATATCATCCGCACAACGCCTTGGTTTTCACCCTGGCCCTTCCATTTTTCTTAATTTAGCATACATTTTTTCAACAATATGTATTATATTGTTGAAAAAATGTATGTTTCAGGGTTAATACCCTAAAACCCCTTGCAACAAACGGAGGGCACGAGCCCGAATCCGATATTCGATCTGTTGAAGCAAGGGGGGTTCTCTTCTTAGATGTCCCGGTCAAAGAAGGTTTATATTGTTACCTTTTGATCCAGGGAAGATGCTAAATAGAGAAATCTCATATGATAACCACTTGGCCTTCATGGCCAAGTCCAAACTGGCCTCGTACCAACGCGGGTTTACAAGCACGTACTACAACAGGACAGATATTTCTTTTTGAGCGCTTTTTTTGTTATGAAAATTGATTTTCTTTGGTCTGACAGTAATTCTCGCGGAATGAGCAAATAAATCATGCCTCCGCCGGGAGTGATTTTTTAGCTCGTTTTTTCCGTCAACGTATTCTGCGATTAGATTCTTCCAGTATTCAAATGTGGTCAACTGTGATGCAGCCATCGCAGCTGCTTGGTTGAACTGTGTTTTTCAGTAACTTCCGGATTTCGCCGAAATTGTGGCGTTACTTTCAAAATATTTCTACAACGTCTATGTGGGGTCTTTCCTATAAGGAGGTACCATAGTTAAAGGTCAAGTCGTATGCACCATAGAGTCAGTGAGGATAATCTGCAATTGAAATACTGAACCAATAGCGTTGTTCGATGTGGATAAACCTCACACCCGCTCCGCTTGGTCCGCTTTTCGCTCTTCGAGCAGCAAGTTGTTGCTTGCGTACGGGGCTTCAAGCTGGATAGAGGCCCTCTACCTTTCAGAGGGCGGGAGTTTTCATGTACATGTCGTGTTGTAGGTCTGTTCTATTGACTGCCTAGCAACGTATTTGAAGAAGGATGCAAGTAGAAAGTCAGCAACACGCATCACGAAATGGTTCGTCTACCGAAGCGCTGGAGGCTCCCCATCTAGACTGGAGGCGAATACCATCCCTAGAAGCAAATAAGTAGGCAACCAGTCCGGCCTCGGTTGCGGGAACCAATGTCTGAAGTCGCCATGGCATTCTTCGTAGACCTTCAACAAAACAGCACTAACATGAGCACTTGCTCATCCACAACTAATCACGCAAGGCAGGTTTGCGTGCTTCCTTTTCGGATACGTGCTCGTAGATACTATAGAAAATAGAACTACGAGTCCAATTTTCTCATGCGCACGCTGCGGTGCGAAAGCTGGGAAGGGTTTCGAGCCGTGTTTCACTCTCTTTTCGGATTTTCGGTTTGGGTTTTATCAATTGATGAACTAGTAAGAGTTAGCATTTGCGTGTCAGTTTGCAATTTCTGTCGCAGGGATTTGCCTCAGACCGGAAGTCTCGTAAGCGCGCCCTTTCTGGATTCTACTTTTCGACTGGATAATTCCGCAATGGACTTCCCCAGCTCACCAACTTCTGTCAAAAGTTTCTTGCTGTACATGTGACCTGTGCCTGTTGAATCGAAGTGCTCACGCAAAAGCCTGTGAGTCTCTCGATCGGGCTGTACTTGCTGCTCGATCATCCTCCTCAGCATCCCAATCATGCGCAGACCCATTCGACGACTTGAGTAGATTTCAACCATTCGTCGACACGCGTGAGGCGTCCAACCTATCGTTTCTCTCATTTCTTCAAACACTTCCTCCACCGCGTTCAGATTCTCACCCTCCCCGAGCACTGCAACGAGTTCATGGTATGTCCTCACATCTATTCGCATCCTCTGTCTTAGCATCAGTTCCTTAGTCGACATCGCAACAGATATGTTTCTTGCTCGCAATTGCCCACGAAGAAGCAGGGACATTGTATGCGCGGTTGGCTTGATTTCGTCCTTTTCCATCGATTCTAAAAGCTTCTCGGCCAAAGCCACTTTTCCATGTGCGAGATACCCCTCAAGTAAACCACTATAAACGTAATAGTCTGGTCGTAATTCCAGCCTATACTTCGAGAAGTCTACAATCAGGAGATGCAACCAGTTGCGAGATTGGAACAGGTACATACCTGGCCATTTCCCCAATTATGGACACAGCGTCCTCCAAACGGCCGAGTTTACTGTGGGCCTTAATCAATGCGGCCCAGCTCCTTCCATGTACGGCTTCTGGAAACTCCCCGAGCATCTTCCGGAACGTCGA
The DNA here is from genome assembly GCA_029953675.1 of Rhodosorus marinus. Classification (NCBI taxonomy): domain Eukaryota; phylum Rhodophyta; class Stylonematophyceae; order Stylonematales; family Stylonemataceae; genus Rhodosorus; species Rhodosorus marinus. The sequence goes on from JAMWBK010000001.1 coordinate 461,654, forward strand.
CTCTGCACCCGTGAGGTCTTTGCAGGCAGTCCGAGCTTGAATGATAGAGGAGATGAGGAGATCGTCCACTGGTAGGTTGAGCGATCGCACCTTTTTGAATGCAGTGTCGACCCACTCCTGATAACCGCGGTCAGCACAGTACTTGATGAAGGGACCCAGCGTTCTCAAATCGATGTGGAGGCCTCGACGTTGCATGTTTTCTAGGTACCGCCAGGCTTCTTCCGCGTATCCGTGCTTGGCGAAGGATCGGATAAGTATGTTGTATGTGAAGCTGTCTGGGGCGACGTTTTCCAACTTCTGCGAGGGGAAACCATCCACCGTACCAGTGATTGCTTGAGCTCGATTCTTCGAATAACAGTGAAGTGGGGAGTTGCTTCGAGCTTACCATTTGGTTCATCAGTCGATGAATTTGACTGAAATCGTCGCAACTTGCTGCCAGCAGAGCGTTCCACGCTCCTGCATCCGGCTTAATCCCTTTATCAAGCATCCTCTTCCATGTCTTATTCAGAACAGAACCAGATAGTCCCGTCCTTCCCATGGTCGTAAGGATGCTCGTGTATCCCTTTAGATCAAGCTGAAACCCGTCGCCCTCAATGGAATCGCAAATTTTCTCAAGCTCCGTGCGGTAACCCTTGGCGTGGTTCAGATGGGCCGTGACGTAGTAGTTTCGCATCTTTCCCCACAGCGACGGTTGCTCCTTCATTATCCGGGGCTTCAGACTACTCATCAACTCCGCCACACGAGAAAAATTTCCCTTGTCGCTTAGACTTCTCGCGGTGCCCACCTGCTTGACAAGAAAGGCGCGCGCGGGGCTTGCCATACCGAAGTCAATAGCAGACGCCCCAAACGCAGGAAACGCTGAACGAAAATTGGAATGTCCGAACAGTCACATGCCACAGCGTTCCTATGTCTCTTCGAACTTTCCAAAGGCAAAAAAGCTTCGGCACCACTGGCCCACCGGCCCTCAGCGGAAACCAACCCGTCGTCACCTCTTCGTCCAAGTTTTTCAGTCAGTGCTCTGCTTCCTATGCCAATGAGCTTGGGGTTCTGGACGCTCAGGCAGGAGGCCATGGGTGGCCTGTACGACGATATTAGGGACGTTGACTGCCTCGTGTTTTGCCATGTGTTCGTGGGTTCAAATTTCTTTCCTCGGAAGATCTCTCCCCTCCATCGGATCTCAACTCCACAGTCGAGCTCTGAGCAGCCTAACCCAAATGATACGATCGCTAGTTCCTCCGGGAGGATAATTTGAACGTTTTACGTTTTGCTTCATCGCAGACATATAAGCCCATCACCTCGCTGAGCCTGGTTGTATGTTTATGTCTCTGAGCTCAACCACCACAAAAATGCGAGACGTGACAAGGGCAGCACTGTTTTGCGCAGTGTCTGCTGAGAAAAACCCGGTTACGAAGCCAGGACTATAGTACGCGCAAGTCATGAGCATTAAATTTTGGGTAGCATTGCAACTGCACCCTACTCAGCACTCGAGTATCTGCGGCTGTGTCTCTGGAGCAGCTCCGCCGTGCTTGTCCACCACCGGCTGCGCTCCGGCTGACACCAAATCTTCAGGATGAGGGCGTACTTACGAGCAAGAGCAGTGAACTCGCGTATGGTTGTACTTGGAGTGCTGACAATTTTCTACTGTAGACTAACCCGACTGGACGACATCCTTAGTGTCCGTTGATCGATCTGAGTGTACAGCAAAGCGTTGCGTACAATAACTAGAGTTTCACCTGCCGAAGCCGGCTGAACATCAGAGTGTTATTCTTACTCCTGCGAAATCTGATCAATCTGTTGATCAATACATCATAGTATGTGACGATCAGACTGCCAAAGCTTTTATCCATGGATCCAATCGCAAGTCCAGCCTCACCGGCAGAATGCAATTTCTACGGAGAACTGCTTTTGAACGAAGCTGGTAGCGGACGACGTACCCCATGCGAGAGCGAAGGTGGCGGAAGACAGGGTAAGGTTTGAACCCTGGAGAAGGAGCTTTGGTTTATACTTAACGAAGGCTTAAATATCCCTGAGTAGCCCAGGGATGAAGTAGTAAACTGGAAAGCTGACGTTTTAGGGGAGCAGAATGGCGAAGGCTTGGTGCGTTTTGATGGAGTATTGCCAGCGTATGACTCACGAGAGAGAAGTTGGGCTAAACCGTTGAGGTACTGACTCTTATTTTGGAGACGGTGGAGCCAGGATGAGAATCTGTTTATTATTAGAGGCGAGGCTCCGGCTCCTACGCGGAGCGGACTTCAGCAGGAGATTTTACCGTCGTGAGAGGGATAAGGACTTTCGCCGGAACCCTCCAAGTTCTGTTGATAGGAGGGAATTTGAGGTGCTACGGAAAGAAGAGCTGATTCAAGCGCACAAAATAAAGTCCCGTGGAAGACTCCTCGGTATGAAAGAGGCAACGGAAGAGATCAGGAGGCTGAAAGATTCTGGCGAGCAGATGCTTACCGAAATCGAGATGAAAAGACTTGGGTTGTCCCTCGCGGGCCACGGGGCGATCGAGAGATTTCCAGAGATCTTTGAGGCACTGGAGGCGCGCAATTTGAAGCCCACCGCAGATCTGTACGCATGCTTCATGAAGGCGTGCTTGGCCGCCGGGGCTCCTGCAGAAGTCTTGACAGTCTTTCAGGATTTCAAGCAGGCACGCGTCCCATATTCCAAGCCGCTTATTGACACTCTGCTCAAGGTACGAAGGAACTTCGGTATTTTCTGAGCTGTTCTTGTTCGTCGGGCTAATGGAAAACTCGCCTCATAACGTTTTGACACAGGTCTTCGGCGCTACAAACGACTTGGAAGAGGTAGAAAGCCTGCATAATGAGCTGCAGAACAAAAGCGTGAGATTAGATCGGGGATCGACAAACATCCTTCTGAAGGCATATGTGAGAGCTGGTTCAATAGAGAGGTGTCTCGAGGAATATCACAAATTGCAGGGGCAAAGCTCGTTCATCCCAAACTCGGAAACCTATAGTATTCTCATCTCTGAGCACCTAGCGCTCGGAAATCGTGATGAGGCTGAAAATCTACTTCACGAGCAGAGAATCAAAAACATCGGAGTTCACTACAATACGTTCTCAGCATTCGTACGGTATTATGCATCCTCCCAGCAGTTTTATCTGGCGGAAAAGACCATAAAGTCGATGCGAGAATCTGGTTTTGAACCCCGGAAAGATGTCTACCATCATATGATTGTTTCCCACTCCAGGTGAGCGACATTGATGCAGTCCCCGTCTCTGTGCTGTGCTGATTTAATGCTCCAATGCTTCGTGGCGGAGAAGTTTGAGGCTAACAACTTCGTGTATTTCGACGATATGATGTTGCATCGCGAAATCCTTCACCTTTCCATCAAATTCAGATGCGGCAATCTCCAACAAGCGATGACCTGGTTTCATGGGATGAAATCTGCTCACGAGCTTAGCAGCGCGGAGTACTCTATACTGCTCTCGCTGGTCGCGAAGATGCGCAATTTGAGACTATTTATTGCAATGATCAATTCAATCGAGGAAGAGAATATTGAGAAAAGTGGCTACATGTATGCAACAATGATAAGAACTTTTTCGAGGGCTAGGAGGCTCGACCTGGCGGCAGAAGCGTTCGAGGAGATGAGACAAAGAAAGCTTGCAGACAGCGCAGGTTACAACGTATTTATTGATGCCGTTTGCACTCAAGAAACGCCAGATTTCGCGCGAGCCAGGGGGTTAATGACGGACATGGTGGACCAAGGAGTACCTCCGACATCCACAACTTATGGAACAGTCATTCATCATCTTTCCAGGCGCGGACATAGTGAAGCGGCTGTTCAGATGTTCGAGGAGATGATCACGCGAGGACTGCCGCCCACGGTCATCACCTATACACAAGTGATGCGCGCGTTGATTAGAGGTGACGAGCCGCTGAAGGCAATTGCGTATTGGGAGCGGATGAAGAGGAAAGGAGTGAGTTTCTTGGTCTTGCTATCGTCAGTCTCCTGATCGCTCAGCCACTACCGTTCTGTCGACAGCGCCATGTGTGGGGGTCGTAACCGTAGCAAAGTCGTCTCAAATAGACCGTGCAACTTACGACTATCTCTCTGTTCATTGCCACCAGATCAAACCGAACGCTATCACGTATGTGATTGGGATCGCTGCGCATTGTAGAGCTGGAGAGCTAGATACCGCTTACCAGATTCTTGCCGATCAAATAGCTGCGAACATCACACCTCTGTCTGGATGCTTTCATGCCCTGATGCAAGCGGAAACGAAACGTGGAAATATGGAGAAAACGATGGACTTGTACAAAAGGCTGATGGAGTCGAACGTCGAACCCAACTTGGCCATTTTCGAGGTGATGCTTCGAATGCTTCTGAGACTTGGTGAAGTAGGCGAAGTGGAGCTTCTCTTCGAGACTATGAAGAAGTTTGAGTTGCGTCCTCCGAAATGGGCTCTGATCATGTTGTTCAAGCGATTAGCACTGGATGCTGAGCTCCCCAAAGTGCGTTGCGCTGCACCGAAGGGGCGGACCAGTCACAAGTTGAACCTTTTTTTTCTGAACTCCCGACGCTCGCTTTTCCGTGTTAAGATGTTAGGAACGCTGGACATGTTCATTGAGCGCAGGATTCCAATCTCAGCGGGTATTAACCATGGCATGAAGTTGATTTCATTTGAGCTTTCTCAGGACAAAGAAATGGCCAATGAGTTTCGGCAGAAGTTGCAAGTCCTCCAGAGCAATCCCCAAGAATCTTCTCAAAAAGGGCACAGATCTCAAAGGTATGAGCGTTCCATCTCCGAGTGAACTACTTCCTGAATTCGAGAACAATCGTTGCACCCCCCCCGCATGTTTGCCTGCTGCACTTCTTTTCCGTCTCACTGACGTACTGCTCGAAACTACAGGACTTCACGACCGCGACAACTCGAAGTAGGTCCGGCCCAGCACATGAATCAGGCGTCCTAGAGTATTATACCTCATGGCTGTGTTGTAGGATTTGTATCTCAAAAGCTCTTAACAAACTCAAGCAATGCTAACAGGCTTCTAAGCGAGGAAGAAATATTAAATATGGAAACTTTAGTGTATGGACAGATTCCATGCTGTAAAGTTATCGAAGTAAGAAAGTCAGGTCATCTGCTTGCAAATTTTCCTGACAAGCTTCGATGATGCAGATTATCCCCTGAGGGCTCCGTATCTTCGCTAGCATTCAACAAGCCGAGTAGCTCGGAAGCGAGCTTTGCTCGCTGCGTATGCCGGTTGCTCTGCTGTCGGTTCCCCAAGTTCTGGGTCTTTGCCGTCTTGCTTCCGTCCGTTGGCGTGCGCTCACTTCGGGCGCGGCGGGGTTTATCTTTTTGAGCGTTGAGCTTGCTAGTGGACATTGCCCTGTTTTTCTTGCTTTCACTAGCACCTTCCGACTTTTCCACTAAGCCTCCCACATCATCAGTCTTCGAGTTCAGCCTCGCGAATGCCTGTGACTGCAACGAAACGGCCAATTCTGTCTCGCCGCTTTTCGATATCATGTCGATCGCCATTTCCAATCCGTTCACGTCGTCCTTCAAGATTTGAGCAACGTACTTAGTGTGGTATTTCCTAAGGTCCGAGTCGCTACTGCAGATACACAATGGGCGGCAACAACACAAGTGAGAAAACAAAGTCCATGCCAAAAGCAAACGGCAAGCATCTACAAAGCGAGCGAGCTTCTGTTTAGGATGAATGGTTCAAAAAGTCACGTACGCAAGAATTCTCCGAAGAACCTCAAGGCAAGCACCTCGCCGATTTTTTTTCCCCGTCTTCATGATGGCCTTAAACAGAATCTCGGAGCTGTTCCGATTGAGAGATTTGTTTCTCTTCTCCATGCGCTTCAACCAGTTACGGGCCTCCTCAAGGCGACCAGAGCTCAGATGGTGGGCGGCCATCGCTGCGTAAGGGCGCGCTCGAAGCGTCGCCGATAACCCCTTTTCATCCTCGTCGACGAGTTTCTCGGCCTTTTCAATCCTGGCATTCTCGACGTCGGTTGCAATAATCCGTTCCCGAAGGCGGAGAGGAATTTTGTATCCTACCGCCTTCATTTCCTCGATGGTGGCCGATGCCCCTTCTATGTCTCCATTGGCCCCCAGCTTCTCCACGAGCTTCTCATAAGCTCCTCTTGAAACACGACTTTCTAATTCTCTCCCAACGCGCATCGTTGAGAGGGCCTGCCCGTGCTTGTCAGCTGCAAGGTATCCCCGAACGAGGTAGTCGACCGCGTGGTCGTATGGTGCCAAGTTACGTTGTTGCATCTCTGCGAACCATCGTTCGGCAGACTCAAGCTCGCCCGCTCTTGAGTTTGCCTCAACGAGCTTCGCATAGACCTCCCAACTTGATTTGTATTTCATTCTCTGCAAGGTGTAGAACGCTCCTTCAGCCTCAGCTGGCTTCCCAGCCCTCGCGTAAGCAAACAGCATGTAAAGTTGAATTTGATTATTAAGACAGTTTCTTTTCACTGCGCGTTTGTAGATTTGGATGGCAAGCTCCAGCTTCTTGTGCCGAGCATACTGCTGTATGAAGAGTGTATAAGTTTCTGCTGTTGGAGAGTTCTGACCACCAAACTTCTCCATCTCAGATAGAAACTTTTCCGCCTGGGTAAACTCTTGCTTGTAGAGTTGAGATATGATTAACTTCTGCATCACCGGGCGATTAACCTCGAATCCTGCTGCTTTGAGCAGCTCAAGTACCTTGTCGAGCTCACCAACTTTCCCTCTTTTAGCATGTATCTCCATTATCGTGTAGTACGCATCCGCGTTGGGACTAAGTCCGTCTGCAGTTATCCTTGCAAATGTGCTGAGCGCAAGATCTTCTCGACCACACTTCATGTATGCTTTAGCCAAGCTCGAGTAGGTACCTGCAGTCATCTGCAAGCCCTCCTTCTCCATTTCTTCAACAGCCCAGTTGATAGAATCCATGTTCTTCGCCTTCCCAAATGCATTGATCATTTCGTTGAAGATAGCGACCGTCGGTTCTATCAAGCATTGTCTCATCTCCTTATACGCTTCTGCGACTTGGTCATACCTCTTAGCCGTCTTCAGACATCGGATGAACATCCTGAAAACGTTGATGTCCAGTGAGTCTCCCATTTTGTTTGTATATTCCATGAATTGGCGGAATTTGAAGAAGTTTCCTTGCCGACTAATTTCTTGCATAAGGCTCGTCTTCATTTCCACATCGAGCTTCCGCGCGTTTGATTGATAGCTCATAAAGTCTTCCCATCCGAAACCGAAAGTACCGTTAGGCCCTGATTGTGAGGCATCAAATGCGAATGCTTTCCCGGTGGGTTCCGCCTGTTGTCCTCTGGGCATTTCTGACTTCTTAGATAATGTCCGTTGCTCTCTGAGTCTTCCCGCCGACGCCCCAGACAAGGTGCGAATCGCGAGAACACGCTGAAACGTCCTCGTCCTTAGCAAAACCATCTTCAGCAAGTCGCCCATGCCTCTTCCAAACCTCGCACGTCTGCTTTCCACGTTCCTCAGCTAAACCGCTGATTAAGCTACTGGTTAAAACGAAAACGAGACCAAGCGGCTTCGATGGGAAAAACGTTTCATTCCATGACAAACCTAAGCACGGGTCTCGCGATCAGACCCTAGTGCATCGGAAGCGTCTCCACGCTTAAAATAAACCGAGCGCTATACGACAAGAAAACGAGATATTCCTTAGACTAATCGTTTCAATCCGTTCAAACGTTCTTCACAGTCATCAGACGAAGCAAACCCAGCTCCAACCGTACACCCGCCCACCCCGAACGTCAAACTGTTCTACCTCTGTTGCTCGATTCAAGAACGTCCCTTCGAGTAGCAAGAGCGACAGTGAGTCTTTGTGGTTAAATTGGGTGTTACCTGAGATGAACCTATTTCAGGTGGATTCTAGTGCTTTAAATTCTATTCAGAAGTGCCTACCAAGAGAATTCGATTCCCAAAACCCCTTCCCAAGCGTGGTCCAGCTGTCACAGAATGGAATGGACACCGGCGGAGCTCAATGTCCCGATAGAATGTCCCAGGAAGGTGGGACGACTCGCATCAATCCTTATGAAATATGCTTTGATTGATTGGCGGCTGTGAATGATTATTCAAGAACTGTTCTATCGATTGAGTACCAGAAGCTTGACTGACTGGGTTTATTCTGCCAGAGAGGGAGCGGACAGTCGCTCAGCTACGTAGACGTCTGTTGGTGCGCTCTTGTTCTGCAGCTATGTTCTAGGTCTGCTCGTGGCCCAGTCTTGTATTTTGGTCATGATTGGTTGATGCAGGAGTTTCATTCGATCAGGGGATTGTCGTTTACAAAGAGCGAGTTCTCGAGCGTTTGAGAAACGTCCTGATGCGAGGAATCCACTCCTCAAGTCCCCTTTAGACGAGGAACTTTTGCACAATCATCATGAGCATTAGGCGTTTGCTATCCCTGCGACGAGGGTTGCTAGTTTCAGGAGGTGCTATCCATACAAAGCTTTGTGATCTAGTTCGTCCGTCCTGAACTCTTGTAAACCAGCTTCCCAGTCAGCAGGGGTCATGCCAAGCTCCATCGCTACCAACGCCGACCAGCTTAGAATCCGATACAATACATCCAATTCCTTTATCGCACGTGTCCTAGAGTTTTTGGCCAGAACGCAGTTTGTTTCCTTTTACCCCTCGGAAACATTCAAGAACTCACCAAAAAAACGGGGCTGTTCCTACTCTCTGAGACGAATTATGTAGGATCTCCTACTGAATCCGAGGCCTTGGGAATAGACAACGCTCTGTCGTAGAAGCCCAAAGCAAGAATTTCTCCATGACGGGTGGGGGAGCCGTAGCTTTGAAGGTCGAGAATCCTAAGCAATTTCCAAAGGGTTGGAATCCGATACCAAAACCGAGCCCATAAAGTATAATGAAATAAAAACCAAATAATCCAGAATATGTAGATAATTCTTATTAGGTTAACTTTCATCATCTGAACCCAACCGCCGGGTTTCAACAACAAGACACCCCCCTTCCAGTTTTTCATCATTTGGAGGAAAGCAGGAAACTGGTTTTGTTTTACATATATATACCCTCGTTTTATGAAAAAAGTGCATATAAATAATAAAACTCACGGTCTCATACAGGATCACAGCCCCTCTACAAAACCACATGGGGCCCGTATTGATTCTCAATACCCCCCTTCTAGTACACCAATAAATAGAAATAGCTCAATAAAAAATTAAATATTCCTTACTTGGTTGTAGGTGACGGGGAACAATAAACTGGTCATTTACTCCGAGCGCCTTTTTACTGAGGGGTTAGCATCGGTGCATAAAATATTTTGATTTGTACGATATATTATTGAGGTTGTTGAAATTTCTTATGAAAACATAGAACTGGATTTTTTGCTTTGGGTTTTCTCACCGAGCGTGGATGGTCAGAGCCGTTGCCGTCACATGCTGGTATTAAGCCAGGCAGGGAGAGAGGGAGGAGAGGAAAGTTATCAATTCGTGAGGGCGAGGTTGAGAGAATCGGATGTCTGAGGGGGGGAGGGGTTATCAGCTTTGTTTATCTTTTTTGCAATCTTTTGTTTTGATCTGCTGTTTGAATTGACGAGATGGCTACGGAGACAACCACGACGACGGCAACGACTCTGGCCGAGTCTGAGTACAAGATCAGGGATCTTCAGGAGGCTGACTTTGGTCGCAGGGAGCTGGATATCGCCGAGGTATGTAGCTATTTTGGGTAGAACGTCGAAACCGAACGGTGATGAACCGTATTTGCTCCGATGATTTCTGACGTGGTCGCGCGGCTTTTTGGGTAATAGATCGAGATGCCTGGGCTCATGGCAGCTCGTGAGGAGTTCGGCCCCAGCAAGCCTCTGAAGGGTGCAAGGGTTATGGGCTCCCTGCATATGACAGTTCAGACTGGTGTCCTGATTGAGACTCTCAGGGAGCTCGGGGCAGATCTCAGGTAATCTTCATCACTTCCATAATAGTGTTTAGAAGCAGAAACCAGGTGCTGAAGCATCGTTATTGCAAATACAGATGGTGCTCTTGCAACATCTACTCGACTCAAGACCATGCAGCTGCTGCCATGGTTGTTGGGGGCACGCCGACGTTTGCGTGGAAGGGCGAGACCCTTGAGGAGTACTGGTGGTGCACTAACCGCGCCCTGACGTGGGAAGACGGTGAAGGTCCCGATTTGATTGTTGATGATGGAGGAGACGCCACGCTGCTTATCCATGAGGGTTTCAAGGCTGAGCATGCCTTTGAGAAGGACGGTTCTGTACCTGATCCGTCGACAACTGACAACGAGGAGCTGAAGTGTGTTCTCACGATCATTCGTGACGGACTGAAGACGAACCCGAAGAGATGGCGCTCCATGGTGGAAAGGATGGTTGGAGTATCTGAGGAGACAACAACCGGCGTGCACCGTCTCATCGAGAGGGCCCGAGAGGGTTCCCTTCTGTTTCCGGCAATCAATGTAAACGATTGCGTCACAAAGTAAGGCAGGAGATGGGAAGGATCTGAGTTCACGGGACCGGGTAGATTCTGTGAGGCTAAGCTGTGCAACTTTTTTTAGGTCCAAGTTCGATAACGTGTATGGCTGCCGCCACTCGCTCCCGGATGGACTCATGCGTGCCACTGATGTCATGCTTGCTGGCAAGTCAATTTTGATCGCCGGCTACGGAGATGTAGGAAAGGGATGTGCGCAGTCGATGAAGGCGGCTGGTGCTCGCGTCATGGTGGCTGAGGTTGATCCTATCTGCGCACTCCAGGTACGAAAGATTCTTCAATTCCCCGCCTCCCCGCTCCCCCCTTTCCTTTGTTCCCGTGTTTTGCTTACCAAAGATCTACCTGCGAAACGACCTAGGCCTGCATGGAAGGCTTCCAGGTGGCCAGAGTGGACGACGTTATTCAGGATGTCGACATCATTGTTACGACTACCGGGAATAAGGACATTCTCATGGCAGACCAAATGGCCAAGATGAAGAACAACGCAATTGTTGGAAACATTGGTCATTTTGATAACGAAATTGATATGGCTGGGCTTTACAAGACGCCTGGTATCAAAAAGGTTGATATCAAGCCCCAGGTGGCCAGATACATCTTCCCTGACGGTCACGGAGTTATCGTCCTTGCCGAGGGCCGACTTCTGAATCTTGGCTGCGCGACTGGACATCCGAGCTTCGTCATGTCGTGCTCTTTCACCAACCAGGTGATGGCACAGTTGGAGCTCTGGGCGGAGAGAAACTCAGGGAAGTATGAGAACAATGTATACGTCCTTCCGAAGGTATGTGATTCTTAAAATAGTGCTGTTGGGGGTGCATTCGCTTGCAAGAGACTGAAAAGCTCCCTTATACTCACATAGGTTCTGGACGAGAAGGTTGCGAGGCTTCACCTGGAGAAACTTGGAGCCAAGCTCACCCAGCTCCGACCGGAGCAAGCTCAGTACATTGGCGTATCCGAAAAGGGACCTTACAAGCCGGAGGGTTACCGCTACTAGATTCGTAGAAATCTTGTCGGACTCTCATCTCTTTGGATGCTGAGGAGGAACTAGACCTCCTTTTTTTGACCTTCAGAAGCTAGGTTCTTGGGGCTGTTTTTTTTCCGCGGTTAGTATGTAGAGGAAGTGAAGAATCTTTTTTTGCAGGAAACATGAACCGATTATTTTGACGGTAGGATCGGAAGGTGCGAGTGAATCTTATCGCTTCAGCAGACACGAATCCTCCGCAGCATGGAAAAACGAGAAGGTCTGAGTTCCAGATCGGTATCTGCCCCTTTTAACAGATTCGAACCTTCGAAACTTTGTCAGTAGTTACATTAAGTTAGAAAGCTCGGGTTCTATCTGTCAAACATCGGGTCGTCGGAGTGAACTGAAGACATGTCACTGCCTCCTTCGACGGGATGCAATTCCACCTCCTGAGTTCGTCTGAGCCACTGTTCAGTCCTCTCATTCTTGCGCCGCTGCTTCAATTTCTTGTAGCCGAGGATAGACAAGAGGATCATTGCCGCGAGACATACCAGACCGACGACAATTTCGGCCGTGAGCTTCATAATATCGGCGGCATCTCTATCCAGGTCCACACCAGTACCGGCTTCAACTGACAAGTGCTCCAAAACAGGCTTTGCGTCGGTTGGCAGAATATCGAATAGAATATGGTCCTTGCTCCGTAGAACATCCAGTTGATCCTTTGCTCGGTCAACATCTTCCTTGTTTACCGGAAACTTGACCCTGCAATGGAGAAGGCAAATTTTCCAAATACGATTAGTGTGAATTTGAGCCGAAGGGCCAGAAGTTTTCCAGCACTTACTCAACAACATTTTCCTCACTCAGACGAGCTCGAAGCAAATCTCGGTCACAGAAAACCAGGTCAGCGACCACGTCACCGACATAGTCAACCAGTTGAGACCTCTCATCGTTGACAAGTTCCGTTCTCACTTTGCAGACAATCTGCTTGTAGCCGGGATGAATAGGTTTCAAAGCGAGTTCAGAATTCGGCGACGTGACGATCTCGAATTCACCAAGACCTTCCAAAGTTGACCTAGCAAGTTCAGAATATTGTAGTTCAGGAGCCAAGCGTTCCACAGCATTAGCACGCCGTACTTCGCTCACCTGTACGTCAGCACCTCCCCGCTATTTTGATCAACTGATATTGACGTCAAGGATTTTGGAGCTTTACCAACCTCGACCTGCACACGTTGAACGCAAAATCAGCAGTTAGCATTTCTGAGGAGCCTTGGCTTCGAGACTAGAAACCACGGAAGGCTGGAGGAGACTAGCACTACCTCTTCGCCTCTCGATGAATATGCTCTCAGAAACCTCCCAGGTTCGTCAACCATGTACAAAATCCCCACGCTACTGAACATAATCTGCCTGCCAGTGCCGGTCAGAACCTGCCGCCATAGAACCTTTCCCCGACGGTTGAGCTTTGCCATGGACGTCCTACCACCACCCGAATACATTGTAATTGGGAACATGTTCGAGTCAATCGTGAGGCCATAAGCGCTCATCTCTCGTCCAGAGCTAGAGTCTGCTACCTACACGCCCGAGACAAAAAGGTCAAGAAACAGCAACCGATTTCAGTACAGAAGCCTCCAGCTTCCTTTCCCAAGCCGAGAAAAGCAATGGCTTGACTGTAACTGCGAACCTCGCTGTCAACAAGCAAGTATTTGTAGGCAGTCGAAATCTTCTTAATCCGTAATTTGAAGGTCTTTTCAGCTCTGTTGTTCTCCTGACTTAAAACGAAAACGTCTCCATTGGCATCGGCTTCTGCAAACTCAGGAACAACCTGCTCAGATGGGTAAGAAGGTTCAGACTTGGCCTCATCCTGCTCAGTCAACGCTGTTTCCGCTGTCGAAGGACTAAAGTCGTGAGGCTCACATGAGGTTGTCCAAATGTTGTGCTCCATTCAACCTCCAAGTTTCTGGACTGCATCTTGCGTATGATGATGCCTTTGTCCTCATCCACGCTCCAACCAACGGTGAAGAGATGACTGTCTGTGAAGACGAGTTTTCTTATGGCCTCTCGCTCTGCAGCCATCGAACAAAGAAAAGCACGAGGTCAGTCAGTCTCGAATCGGATCCGGAGTAACTAGGATATAAGGCCGCCGGCAATGGAGCAGAGCAAACCACTAGGGGGTGCCTCAAATGACTTGTACAAGGCAAACGTCCGGCGGTTGAGCGTCAGAACGACCACGCGTCTTTTCTTGATCGTCGCGTCTTTCTGGACAAGGCCAGTTTCAGAATAGCCAGCCAGGTATATAAAATGAGGGTGTGCAACTATCTCAGTGAGTTCGTCGTCTCCGTCTCCTCCGTCAACAAATACTCTCTCGCCAATGGTTTTGAGATCGGGAGATACCTAAGTTGCCGGCGGAAGTGAACACGTGTAGACACAGTCAGAGGAGAAACTAGAATATTTCTATGATATCCTAGAGTAGCTCTAGCCCAGGCTGCGATTCAATATTCTATTGATTCTCACCGTCGCAGCGAAAAATTCCCTCCCGGAATTCTTCGACCTGACCGTTCCCGCAATAAAAATCTCTCCATTGTCCAGAACTGCACGATTCACCAACACCGGGCCAACATCTTTGCCATCCGGGGGGATCTTCACCGCCCTCACCCAGGTCAACCAAAAGACAATACAAAAGACAAACCGAATACGCGAATCCTTCCTCACCTCCATAACCCACACGCATCTACAGACCCGCCAACCATAGAAACAGATCTCCACACAGAAAACGAATCCAACTCCCTTGTCAGACCTCACATGCTTGACACCTCAAACGCCAGAGACAAAATCGATAATCCATCATCAACTGCTCCCTGCTCGCTTTCACCCGGACGAACAACTTGCCAACCAAGCACCTCAAGAGTCTGCACTTATTCCTCGCTAGTATACCCAAATCATCAACTGCTTCCTCCTTGCCGAGCGAACCCAAACAAGCTACTGACAAAACGTTCAGATATCTCGGAAGACCTCGTGTACAGACCGACTGTGCCGTTTCAGGCTTCAGTACAGATTAGATTATTGCTAACGATGACAAGGTTGTTTGGATTGAAGGCCACGAAGAGGCATCATCCAAAAACAGAAACGATCTTCAGGCTCTTCGACTGATCTCTATTCAACCTTGCTCCTCTAAAAGTGCGTCGCAACTCTTATCGCGCGCAACCGAAATTCTTCTTTATACATGAAAAAAACTGCACCAGCCCAAAACACCCAAAAACGCACGCTCATATAACAACGGCGTAACCCTGAAGCTCAACCCACCCTCTTCGCACTTCGCGAAGGCGAACTAGCCACTCCCTCAAAATAGGTTTTTTTCAAGGGCAGCCCTCCATGAAGCTTTAATTTCCGCTTCTTTGTTCTACAATCACGAGCAAACCCTGAAGTATGATTCGCCCCAGGTCGTCGTGTTTCTATTGACCGAATTACCCTGAATACTTGTTTCATCTTATCGATGAACTTTTCCAGAACAAAATCGCACAATGAAGTAGTAAGTTGTAGCCAACGCGTGAGAACAACACTAGTTTGTTTTTTTTCTTCATTGCACCTCCTAGGGGGTCAGCCGTGGATGAAAGAACAACTACTGAATGAGTGATTCCCTTCCAACCTCCACCAGCATCTCCATCCCGGAGCCTACTTCAAAAGAAACAATGTTTGAGTAGTAAATTCAAAGTACGGCCTTCCCACCCTGAACTTTCACATCCATGTTGGAAGTAGAAAACCGACAAGTCCTGAAGCATTGGTTAGGGCGACCCTTTCCGGTATTGACCAATTATCCCTGATATATTACTCCGAGTGACACTGTGCTAGGAATTACGGACTGATCCCTGTGGCGTTCCAACGCTGCTTTATGTTGTTGGACGCGCGTCATCAGCATCTTGTTTCTCGCTTCTCAGGATAGTTAGGCTCTGAATAAATGGATGATGATGATGATCCTAAATGAATAGCGTAACATATACCTCCCACCCTGAATCATCGTTTTTGTTAGTCCTAGAATCGCGACAAGGAGCTTGGATGACGGTTGGTATTGACAGACTACCCCTGATGTATTGTTTTGGGTGACATTGTGCTCGTAATTACCAAGTGATTCTGAGTCGGTAGCACCGGACATACCTCCCCTTGAACTGTCGTTTGCGATAGTACTAGAATGCGCGACAATCCCTGAAGCAGATGCGCTCGTCAGTATCGACAGACGGTACCCCTGAGGTGTTGCACTGGATTATGCTCACATTCGCAACTACCCTGAAGTGGGATTTCATTAAGATCTAGTTGTTCCGATAAGAACATGTAATCCCTGAAGTGATTTTTGAGGTGCTGAAAGTGATCGAAAATGTTTTGGAGAAAGGGAAATCATTGGGTGGCCGAGAGACGGAGGTGACGCACTTGGTTTGAGGATGATCCTTGGAACTGGACGAAGATTGACCGACCGTGGGTACGGTGGAGGGTAGACGAGGCTTCTGGATTCTGTGCAAAGGTCTTTGAAGTGTTCGGATAACATTTTTTCATCTCAACACTGGCGTTTTCATTCGCCTTGTGGTGGTGGAGGGGCGGGGTGGAAGGGCCGCCGTGTGGTTGTCGGTGTGTTCATGGGTGCATGATATGGAACCAGAACTGTCTGTCTTGAGGAAGAAGCAGATCGGGAAAAGTGATGTGGCGGATCAATTGCGAAAGTTTCTTCGTGGGAAAGATGGGTAAGGGACAGGCTGGGCGGATAATACTTGAGCTTGGATTGGCTGGGTCTGAGGTGTTTAGAGTCCTGGAAGGGATCCTCTTGCTGAATTGCAATAACCTTCCTCTCTGAAATATTGAATAGAACCGAAAATGATACGGATCTCTCCCGAAATATTTCAAAGCTTTTGGCAGCCCTTGAAGGTGAGCTTCGTTTCCGCTGCCCCCAGCACTGCTCGGTTGAATTGATCACATTGTCTTCTTGTTCTCCCATAAATCAGCTGAGGACGACGAAACAACCCCAACAGCTGTATGCTCGGATGAGCTAGCATGGCAAGATCCAAAAGTACCAGCAAATGAACAGAGCATCCGGGAAAGCGGCAACGTAGATCGAGAGAAGACTGATGATGATCTCGAGGATGACAATGAGGATCAGGCAGAAAAATCCTCGGGGAAGGGTCGAACGAAACCGAAGAAGAAAGGATCGAAACTGGAGAAATTGAAGGGCTCAGACAAAGAAGGTACTGGTACCAAAACTGCTCTTGAATCCAAACCTTCAGCCAAGCTGCAGGTAGACGGTGTCGAGAACGTAGCAAAAAGGGAGTCAAAGAAGAACACTCCTAGTAAGAAGAAGAAACGCTCGGAGGGTGAGCCAGTCCACCCGCACTGTAGAGACAGAAGATGCTACTTACCGAGAAACTCGTCAAATTCACCGAAACAGATAGTATGAAGAAGAAAAAGAAGGAGAAACGTACACCGAAGAAGGACACGGACAAGGAAGCTAAGTTAAAGAGGAGAAAGTCTTCTTCATTGAAGGACGGAGATGATACGTCAAAGAAAACGAAGAGAAAATCGATGTAGGACAGAGGCAAGGATGCGAACCAACCTTTGATTTTTGTGCTGAGAAAAACGAAACCGAGCGAAGTGGGTGGAGATAGCGCGACATGTTCTGTATTGGAGTTGGGGACTTTGCAGGCTTGCGACTGCGTACGCTATGCGTGGATCAATCTTCAATCTAGGCAATGTTTTTGGGGGCTACGGACGACGCACCTGTCTGCAGTAACCACGGTTACTGTTTGCGAGCTGACTTGACTCGTTCTCGGACTCAGACAAGTGGATAGCTCGTGGGGTATTTATTCTTTGTAGATCTCGTTGGCGACCAGCCTGTGAATCAATTGTGGATAGGCAGTGCTTTCGAAGCCAGACTGGGGGGTTATTGAGCCCTTCACATGTCAGCCTTATTCAAGCAGAAGAGTAATTAGGCCGTTTCCGGGGCTTGATTGCCGTTATCCTCCGTTGTATTTGTTGAAGGATCATGCTGATGCTTGTTAGAGATTTTGTCATTCCGATTTTTTCTTCCTCTCGTAAGTGAAGGCTGTTGACCAAGGAACTCCACTGCGCGATAGGAAACAGTTGAGATTTTTGATGAGATCGGAAAGCCTACGGTTTTTCAGATGAAGCATCTTGTAAACGATCAAGACTGTACCTATCGCGAACTTTGGCCATAACTTGTGTAGGAGATATTGGAGAGGTGAAGGACTCGCGCGGATACCCTTCACCGATAAAAACTGGGTTCCACGAGATTTAGCACACGATCAATTGGGAAGGTGGGACAAAAGAAAGAGCGTTAAAACTGAGAACAGATCTTGGATGTACAATTCACTTGCAAACTTCAATCAACCGCACCTTTCCGTCCATCGATAAAAGCGTAAGCCTTTTCGTACAGCGCACCAACGAACTCGACCCTCTCCACCTTTCCATCAGCAAGCGCTTTGTAAAACTCCTTCAGAGACATACTCTCATCCTCAGCAAGAGCGGGTGCCTGAACGTCGGATCGCGGCGTACGGTTTTTGTTCCAAAAGCATGCATTCTTAGGATCCCATTCTTACACCTGTTCGAAACCTGGAAAAGCATCGTTCGTAATCTCACCTTGAAGACCAAGAAGGGCGAAACCAGGACGAGTGATCGTATAAACTCCCTCCGACCAACGTTCGTTTCTGGAGGTTCAGACCTCATACAACATCCTCGGCAACTTGGTTTCCTCCCAGAGGCTGATCTGGATACCGCCAAGACAAACGATAAATTGTTCATGGTGAATACTACCTACCTCCTCAAAAACGGATCGCAAGCTGATTTTGATTCCAGAACTTTGAAATAGCTCGTCAATACCTTTCAACAAAGCAATTACAAAGAGCCGGTCTGCCATCCGCGACCAGATGTCCTGCCCAACCCTCTGGCCTTTCAGTTTCTCAGACCTCTAGCAATGTAGATCGTGGGAGTCGATCTCTGGAAATAAGGACTAGCTATTTCATCTCTCCTAATCTCATTAGAACCATAGTGGATAGTGTATATATTAGAGCGCTAACGAGTACGGAAGGTTGCTCGTTGATCACTAGCAGGATCCATACGGACTCTCAAGGACAATCTGTCCAAACAATAGTCCGTTTTTATTGGTAAATTATCACGTCTCATATGTGAAAACCGGGAAAATTACTGTGAACAAAACCCTGAAGACTATGACGAAAAATTGGAGGAACCCGAAATCAAGAATATGACGAAACTTACACAAAAACGACGGGATGAAACGAAAGATCTGGAGAAACTTTTTATGTCGAAATATGGGGACGTCTTTGCGGAGGACATAAAGGACCTGCCACCTTGGCGCAATGTCAATTTTAATATCGATTTGAAACCGGGAGCCGAGCCAATTGCCCAAAGAACGTACCGTATGAGTCTTACGGATCAACGAGAACTGAAAGCTCAACTGAACGACCTTTTAAGCAAGAACTTGGTACAACCGAGTTCGTCGCCTTTCGCCTCGCCATGCCTTTTCGTCGACAAAAAAGATGGTGGTCGGCGATTGTGCATTGATTATCGAAAGCTGAACCAGGCTACAATCCTCAACAAAACAGCACCACCGAGAATTGACGATTGTTTGGATACACTCGGTAATGCCATGCTGTGTCATGACACGTGTTGCTTTTCAATTTGATTGATTGCTTTCGCTGAGGTCACGTAGAAAAGAGTCTCGTTGTTGTCCCTTCCAGAGGACTGGAGTGCGAGTCAGAATATTTGATGACTATCACTTCGAGCATTGACAATAGCGCTAAGACGTGAGCGGTTTCAACAGGCGCAGGTTTCACATCTGGGATGCACCTTCCCCCGCTAAAGGCGCTCGGATCGAAAGTGATCGAGTCAAGGAACCTGAAGTGAAGGTGGTCGTGACCCACCGCGTCGTGTTCTAGAGACGCAAAATCGCCTCTGGTCTACTGGACGACGGCAATACCGTCCGTGATCTTTGACTAGCAAGCAACCTGTGAATGAGCTCCGGCTATCTAGTCGCGGCAAAACGATTGGATGGACTTTCGGGAACTGATCAAACAACTTCTTGACATGAAAGAGTGTTTGACTTCATACTCGTCAGCGACATCATTTACTTTCGTATGTCGATCTGCGCCAGTCCTTGCGGTATGTATGTACTCGCTCTGTGGACTTGCCTGCTACCATATTATACAGTTCGGCGGAAACTCGATCAAGTTCGATTGAATTTTGAGAAGTCTCAAACCATCTTCCGCGCAAGAACCACCTGTCCGCGGTTGAGGAGCAGTTGCCAAGCCACTTTCGAAACAGTAGGCGTCACATCTCAAACCTCTGAGAGAAAACAGCTCTGCTGAGGATATATAGAGTGGAGATGGGGGTTTGCCTAAGTGAAAAATACTATGGTTGGCTTAGTCATTCAGCGCTTCATCCTGTTTAGCTCCAGCCATTCGGTCGCCTGTTCCGGAACCCTTGCAATGACAAAAGTGGAAAAGCGTGAGGAAACGCCTACGTCGAAAAGGGAAGTCTTACTGCGTCTCAAACCTTCTCAGAATCTTCTCAGCCAATCGCCCAAGGTCGTTGTCTACACTCTTCATTGTCGCAAAGGTGAGGCATTTTCGGGAGGCTTGCTTGTTGCCGCTTCTCGGGGGTACATTCTCATCTCCAAGGAAAAAGGGCTAAACGAAACAAAAAAAATGTAGGAAGCGAACGTCAGCATCACAGTGTGTTCCAAAACTCTTCAGGAATGCTGGGTGTGCCCGTACCATTTTGCCGAAGTCCTCGTTCCCAACACCTATGATCACAATACTTATCGGCAACGGACTGACAGTGTGCACGAGCTTTGACATGAAAGTCTCCCCATCACTTAGAACACCATCGCTTATGATGGTAAGCACCATGTACTGGACCCTCTGAACTCCGGATTCCATCATTCGACTCAATATGGTAGATGACGTGTCAAGAACCTAATAGAGCACGGGACAAACATCAGAAGATTCGATCTCCAACTTTGCAAAGAATTCATCCCGCTGAACCAGTAGCTGCCGATGAAACGACCACTCACGTCTGAAAAGATCGTCGGACCATGCAGCTGAGCATTTGCCACTGACGACTTGTAGGCATTGACCAAACCATCCACTCCCTGAACCATGTACCGCTCGGGGACACCGCTCAATGCAAAGCAGTGTGATAAATTATTGTGTGGGGGTATCTTCGCTCCGAACCCGTACGCCGGAATATAGTCCGTACTGCAAAGAGGGAGCGCAATGTTTCCAATAGTTCGCATCACCGCCTCGTACACGTTTGGTACGCCGGGCACAAGACTATGCAAGGAACCTTGACGACGGAAGAATTCGACAGGCAATGAGGTTGAAAAGCCCGTCAGAATGATTCAAGCGGAGATTTTCGAATAAGGGGATCGAATGATCACGCACCTCTTTGGTTTGGATCACCGTTCGATGCTGTGAAGTCCACAGCCATCATCAAATTGAGCTCAATTTCTCCTCGACAAAGACGATCCGTAAACGATGGTTCGTAGTTTTGAGTGATGGGCCCGAAGAGAAGCCTCCCACCCGGGCTCAGCGACAGCGGAGCTGTGTTATACACCGGTTGGATAAGATGCTGCATTGTAGAGAAAACACCGCCAATTGTGGTATCTCCCTTTTGTACGCAGAGATAGATCAACCTCTGATCGTTTCCACGATTCAATCGGGCTGAATTGACCACGACTTCGAACTCCCCAGCACAGTTGAACCCGCTGCTTTCTAATTCGCCTTCCGCCTGTTCGCCGCTAGGAGGCAGTTGTTCTGAAGAAGGACGCATTGGATCGGACATAAACACCTGCTCCGGAGGGCATACGAGATTGTGAGCGGCTCGAGACTCTACACATGGAAGCGTAAGTTCTTCGCTGCAATACCTCAGTGTAAAAGTCAAGATTGGTCAAGGCACCCGCACTTGCTGATGCAGCTTCTGTGCCCGGCTGAATCTCGTTCAAGTCCGGACTGCGGTAGATGTAGAGCCGCGGCTCAGTGCTGACAGGTTGCTCTGGCTCATTCGGGCGACTCCTTCTGTGGAAGAGGTTCTTCTTTGGTTTCCTGGAGGTTTTGATCCGCAGGATGCAGAGAAGCGACTTTTAGTCATTGAACTGGTTCAAGTCTAGGCAAATTTGGAGGAACAATGCTTGAAGTGTCGTACCCGTGAACCAGAGGATCTGAATCTTCTGGTGTAGGCTCATAGTCTTCATATCGTACCATCATGCGAACCATCCTCCGAGCCGGGTCCACACCAGTAGTCGTGGCAATCAGCACTGTGCCCGGTGACCGTGGTGATCGCACGTTTACAAGCTGTGCTTTAAACGGGCTTCCCGGTGGTGAAGCGATTACACTATTGTCCAAGAAGCAAAAATTAGGAATAGTCCAGACACGCAAGAAAAGGGGGAAATAAAGCGGCCCCCACAACTCACCTCGCCAAGCGGACGTCTGCAGAACCGATTAGGTTCTGAGGTGACGGCTCTTCCCCATCGACCCTGCTTTCGAATACGGCAACACGAAGCTCTTGATAGCACTGAAAAATATGATGCACAGCTACAGAACCAGAAAAGTCGGGGTTGGAGCTGGGTGGGTGAACTTCAGTCCTCCCCACTGCTTTCCAGTCGTGCACGCCGAAGCTTTTCAGATAGACGACAGCGGAAGTCCTCGGAGAATGCCCTTGAAGCCCAATCAAATCTCGACACAGTATTGTAAGCAGGACTTTCGATCCCTCTTCCTCCTCTTCTGCGGGCTGCCCCAACCCCACTCGATCAGCCTCTAACGGTCGCGACTCAGCGGCCACGACTCCCTGGGGCGGATTTCCGTACCCGCTATACCCCGGCGCACCACCACCTCCATTAAAAAATCCCGCGTTCATCAAAAATCCCGCTCACAAAACACAAAACCAAACCTTTCCCCCCCCAACCCAAAAACCAAAACCAAATTGCAAACACACTACGCTAGCTCCTACAACGAACAAAAACCTCCAAACCTCCAAACCAGAACAGAAACAAAACACACTCACAAACACATATATATACACGAATAGATCTCAAAAGCCTCTACTTCAATACCCTCCACGTCTCAAAACAGTCTAATAGCTTTATCATCCTCCCTGCACCCTCCCCACCCTCCCCCACCCTCCCCAACCTACCAAAATCCATTACCTCATCGCCTTTTTCACCTTCAAAAGGGAACAAAATAATTAATTTCTATACAAACACAATGAATTGTGTTCAAAGGGGAAAACATTACTTAAATTCCATTACCAAATACAATGAATTTATCACAATCCAACAAATACGTATTATATATCTATAAATATTCATTATTCATTATTTGAGCTGACACCCTTCAATTTTTACTGAACAGTTCAGATTTGCTCTTAAGCCCCTTCCTCCTACATTACCCCCCCTTCTAGTTTTGTAGGTTGAATTCGGCTAACCCGTCTAACGTTTATCTCTCCTAGGACATGATTGCTCTAATTTATACTGAAATTTACTCTGTGTTTGTTGGGGTTTAACCCCCCCCCCCCCTTTTTAATTGTGAATACAGGCGGTGTTGGGTGTAAATTCAGAAACGGTTCTACCCCTATGGATTGGTGGTGGGGAATTTTGATGGAATGTAGTCATTGTGTGGAGGCGGTGGGTTGGGGAAGGTCGTTTTCCATGGTTGGTGGGGTTTGCTGGAGTAAGTGCTCATCCTGTTGAGTCGGGATGGTCCTTGTGTTCAGATGTGCAGTTCTTGGAACGGTTGAGAGTTCTGAGAGGATCTTGATACTGTTTCCGCGCATTCTTGACTGGGAAAGTTGGGGACCATCTTGGAAATCTCAGGCCGCTTTCTCGGCTCTGGCGGGTTCTTTGCTTCTTCGTGGCTATAAGCAACCGTGACTTGGTCGGTGAGAATAGATGTGCTCGAGCTATCGCGCGGTTTGTGGGATTATCCGCTTGGCACATTTTTGCGGACGAGCAACAATGGTCAACGATAAGTTTTGTGCCAATCGTCGCGCCCTTGTTCGAACGAGACGAACAAAGGAATAGGATGACGATTCCCAGGAGATTCCGCCACATCTTCTAGGAAACGCAGCATGTGGGTTGGGAACAAGTAAATGGGTACGGGATCTCGCACACACACACTACAAGAGCAGCTCAAGAGTATCCCTCGTGCAACCGCTCCTCCTTGGACCGCTCTGCTACCCGTTTGAGGAATGATTCCCAACCGACGTACGCCTTGCATCGCTCTAAACAACGCTTCCCATCCCGAGCGCGGTCAAGAACATCTTGGCAATACAAAGAACACCCAAGGCCGGGCACTTTGGAAAAATCTCCTTGGGAAGTATATAAACGTCCAAATCAGAAACCTTAGGATCCTGTTCTATATTTTTTCCTTGCTCCAGAAGAAAGCATTCATGTCCTGGAAAATTCCGGCTGTCTTCGACGACCCCAGTCCTTCCCACCTGCCAACTCGATTCGTCCCAAAATGACGACGGTCGGTGCCTACCATCGAAATAGGTTCTCAAAAAGAATCGCATTCCTCAGTGTGAGGGAACGACTTGAGGAGTCGGCCATGTAGCTAAGGGCTTTGTTTTTCGACTGGTTTCTGCTCTAGAGAACTGCTTGGAATCTTGGTGAACATGCTGAATAGATGGAACCCGAATCGAGGAAGGATGATGATGACAATCTACTTGGATGGGGGTTAGACCTAGAGGTCTCCGGGACGCGGGAGAAGCGGGTTGGAGAGTGGAAGAAGCCAGCTCCATCGTCAAATTCAGGAGGCCGTAGGACGAGGATTTCGAAGAAACAGTTCGGAAGCGGAGAGGATGGAGCCTGGGACAAGTTCTACGCTCAGAAAGGAATCAAGTTCTTCAAGGACAGGCACAATTTGAGAAAGTTCTTCCCGGAACTTTTGCCTGAGTACCAGCGGGATAATCCAGAGGAACATCATCCGAAGCTCAAACCTGATCCCGACGCATATGAAAATGGCTTAGATACGCCTCCTGCTGATGAGGTCCTGGCCGATAAGCTCCTCGTTGTGGAGGCCGGTTGCGGGGTGAGCACTGTTCCCGAAAAACCCTGGATTTTGGGCCCTTATCTTCTGGTGATGCTGAGCATGGAGCAGCTACTCCTTTCCCTCAAAATTTCGCTCTTCAGGTAGGAAACGCGTGCTTTCCACTACTGAGAGCAAACCCGGAGATGTTCATGTTCAGTTTCGATTTCTCCAAAGTCGCCGTCGACTTCCTGCGTTCCAACGCAGAGTATGATCCAACTCGAGTCTTTGCGTTTGTGGGAGACCTTACCAAGGAATCTGATATCACCAGTATTGTTGGTAGAGGAAAAGCTTCTTTCGTAACGATGATATGGGTGCTCTCTGCGCTCACTCCCGAGTCAATGCCAGCCGCTGTTCTGGAGGCCAATGCACTTTTGAAGAAAGGAGGTAGTGTTCTGCTGCGCGATTACGCTGTTGGTGATCTTGCGCAGATTCGCAAGTGCGGATATACGACTCCTGTAAGCTGGCGAACCTCCACATGTCCTCGCTTAAAATGATGTAGCATCTCATGCGATGAGCTTTTTTTGCTTCTCTTGTTTGTTGCCCTTTTCAACAGGTTGCGCCAGGTTTACTGAGACGGGGAGACGGCACCATTGCGTACTTCTTCGATATCGATGGACTGAAACACCTTTTTGAGTCCAACGGGTTCAAGACGGAGTACATACACTACGTCGATCGTCAACTGGAAAACCGAAAGAGAGAGATCCAAATGTACAGACGCTGGATCCAGGCAAAGTTTGAAAAAATTGTGGAATAAACCGCCAAGGCAATAGCTGTTCTTTCCAAGTATGCTGAGTTTGAATCTCTCTCGAAAGCTCCCTGTGAGTGTCAGGAACTATCACGAGGTCCAAGCGTAGAACAGCAAATGCTAGCTCATGCCATAGGTGATACAAGAACAACCCTCCTGATTCTTGGTCTTCTGCAGAAGGAACCGCGGTGCCCAAGAAGCGACCTGTTGCGGCCTTGGTTGCGTTCCTTCCACTGTATATAGTCCCCGTCCAGGTCGCATTAGTACTCCTAGTGGAAGGGTGTGAGCAGCGTCACACACCGCGTTTGAGGATTTTCAAACACATTATTGGTATCCTCAAAAGTGGCAGGCTTGGCCAAGTTGGTCGGCAGTCTTGTTGAGCTACTGAACGCAGTAAGAGCTTCATCACCAGGGTCCAGAAAGAGTTGTCCGTATAAGACATATTGAGCTCTACTTATTTTAGTCCTTGTGTACTCCTAGGGTTAACGCGGGGTCAACATGAATTGCTCCTGTAGAGATGGAACAGTGATGAGGTCGCTCAGGCTGAGAAAAAGAAATGCTTTGAAAGGCGAGATGTTGGAGGACGAATGGGTTTTGAGTATCTTGCTCAAGGCGGTGAGTCGCGGAGTGCACAAGAGGAGACGTAGCTTCTTACACGCCAGGCTGCACCAACTGGGTTTGTCCACCATTCTAAAACTGTCCACTGTCGAAAAGAAGATAGGCACGTTCTATTTCCAGAAAGAGGCCTTTTTTAAACCCCTGAAGTGCTCGCATAGGATACGATCCGGTTGGGTTCCAGTCAAGGGAAAATTTGCGTCTACGCCCGAACAAATCGACAGCTTCAGCACGTCAGGAAAGCTTTGCAGGTCTTGCCAAGCGAGAGAATGACGTAATTAGAGTATGTAACACAGACGGTAGACCATCGGGCCGTACAAAGCCTACGGAAGACCTCGTACGTTTGTACTAGTATGTACAAACAAGTGTTGAGAACCATGCGACAAAACGCTATAAGTCAAGCAGACATAAAGTTTCTATGTCCAAGATGGACATAGCAAGTCTATGAAATTGAAATATCAAGTATGGCATGGATGCCTTTCGCCTAACAGGGTGTCACGCAGCGCGTGAGCTCCCGAGAGAGAGCGTCCGACCTTCTACGCCTCTGCCCTAGCGCTCTTCACCTTCAGGTCGACTGATCCATACGAAAGCAGCCCCTCCAGAGAACAAGCTGAAGGCGCAGACGACGCAGTCAGTATCATACCCAGTACTAGACCGTGGCTGGTGAGAGGAGACTAGCGCACAAGCTCTACGTACTCTATCTGTGCCGCTCTCTCTCTGCTCAAACCGTGAGCACTACTATCCACAATCCCCTTTTCTGACCAACGCCAGTCCCACTGCTGGCCCCATCGCGCCGTTTCAGAACCGAGCGAATTGGAGAGCTCCCTGTTGAAGTACAAGAGTAGCTACTACAGCTTCTCAAGATCTTCAACCAGCTGCTGCTTCTGGCAAAAATGAGACTTTCACTCGTGTTAAGGACTTGAAACGAGAACGGGGTTCCTCCTAAGCAAAATGGGCTCAAACGATTCGAAATTCGATGGTTTGGATTTTGTTGAAGTTGTTGAGGTTGGTGCCAGAATTTTTTATGGACTTGGATTGGATTTCTGTTTTGGGGTATTTCTGTTGAGTTCGGAATGGAGCTGGGAGGATGAACTGGAGATAGTCTTATTTTGGGGATTCCATTGGATTGGAAACGGATTTGACACTGAAAAGCATGGCTGAGAGTGTGGAAAGGAGGAAAAGAAATCGACAGAAACGACTGATTGAGCAGTTGATTGTGTCGACGACGCAGAAGTATGAGAAGGCGAAGGCCGAGGAAGAGCGATTGCAGGTGAAGAGGCGGGAGCTGGCTGAGGTGGAGGCGAAAGCGATGCAGGCCCTAATTGCCATTGAGTCGGGTGAAAATGCTGCAACGAATAGTGAGAGAATTAGGAGGCGGAAATATCGGAGAGATCGAATCTCATCGATGCGACCGCACCTCACTGAGGAGGAGCTTAACATGATCCATGAGTTGAAGGGCTCACTTACTCAGAAAGAGATTGCCGATAAGATTGGTACAAGCCAGGCAACTGTGAGCTATCATATCAACGAGAAGGAGAAGCGAAGGAGCGTCCCCCAGGGAGCGCCTCTGAAGATTACGCCTGCGATGGAGTACGCTCTGTGTAGGTTCAATTTTCTCCTCAGGAAGGTCGCCCTTAAGGACTGCTCAGCTTTCCTGAAACTGGCTTTCAAGCTGGAAGTGTCCAAGAGAACGATAGAGAGGCACAATAAGAAATGTGGGTTCAGGATTGCGGACTTTATGGAGTTCCACCCTGACCGGAACAGGACAGAGACTCTGGACAGCCGAAAAGCTTACGCTCAGATAGTACCTTCTAATTACGGGCCCAATGCCCTTTTTGATGCAGTCTACATGGATGAGATGGGCCTGACCTTTGAACCGTCACGGAAAGCATGGTCCCTTTGTCACTGGGTCCCGGACGTGGTGGATTCGTTTGAAAGCTGCTCGGCAGCCAGCCACTTAACTCTCTTAGTGGCCATTTCGCCAGCCCTGGGCCTCGTCAACTATGAAATCGTGAGGGGCTCTGTGGACAGCGAAGGGGTGCTGTCTTTCATCGAGAACACTGTTGCCAACTTGAACACCTTGACGGGTAATGACCGCAGCTCCAAGCGACTGCTGATTCTGGACGATGCCGGCCCGCACAAACAGGCCGCCATTTCCTCCTACTTCGAGAACGAGCCAGTTTCTTCCACCTTGCGACCAACCTACTTGCCCCCTCACTCGCCATTCCTCAACCCGTGCGAGGAGATCTTCGGATTGATCGCCACGAACCTGTGGAGGGAAGAATTTCAGTCCCTTCTGAAGGGCCACAATATCGACTCTATGACCAAGACTCTCGCTGACCAGTGCGCCAACCTGTCCAAGGAGCTCATCGTCACCTGCTATGAGCATATGACATCGTTTCTCAAGGCCTGCGCTGCGGGGCAGATGATTTTCACCAGGGACGTCTACGAAGCATACGCGGAAGGCGATGAGTACCAGAAAATGGCAGATAGCGAAGAGGTGGACATGCTCCTCAACAGCTACCTCCCACAGTTCTACGAGGAGTTCACTCCAGATAACAATAGTACAATTGAGGAGAAGTTTGGAGTGCCTCGTCTGACCAAGGACTCTTTGGAGTCCTTCAAGTAGGCCAACGAATTCGTATGCTGAGGCACCAAAAACACTTGTGCAACCCCGCCAAGTTCCAAATGAGATAGCCACTATATTTTTCATATTTATACAGCTCATGTACTTGCGTAAATGATTCTGTGTGTTCAGTAAAAAATTCTGACAATTTTCCCGACCCGTATCCTTCCCTTCACCACGGGCAGACTTGTGCAACCCAGCCAAGTTCCAAAACAGATAGCCCCTACATTTTTCATGTTTATACGGCTCATGTACTTGTGTAATAATTCTGTATGTTCAGTAACAATTCTGACAATTTTTCCGACCCGTATCCATCCCTTCGCTTCTTTAAAGGTTACAGGCTTGCTCTAGGTGTGGATCGAGTCTTGGGCGTCTTTCGGATCGATTCACAGGCTTAACCATCCCCGAGTCCACCGGTTTGATGACGGTCTGAAACCAATCAGGTAGTATATTGCCTTGGCGCAAGCACATTGCCAAGAAGAGAAGGCAACCTTCGAAGCACGAGCTGAGTGCGAGGATCGCGCGTCCACGAGGAAGACATTACTAGGCCGTCGCAGGTCAGCGGTGACGAGCGGCAAGTAGCTCTGTCTACACTAGGAGCCGTTTTCTCCCGCTCGGGTTGTGAACGACGGGCCTAAAGAGCTTCTCTCTGCATCGAGTCAGTCTTTGCCGGTGTTATCCTTGCGTTTCACTGGCGAGCGAGAGCTCCCTCTCGACCTAGAAGAGTAGCTACTATAGCTCCTTGAGCTTCTGGAGTAACTGCTTCTCCTAGAGCGCCTCGAACGCGACGAGCTGTATGACGATCTTGAGTAGGATCTGGAACGGGAGCTGGAACGGGACCTTGAGCGAGAGAAAGATCTTGATACGGATCTTGAACGACCTCCGCGGCGTCGATCTGAGTATCGCCCTCCTCCGTAAGGGCTACGCCTCCTAAATGGCAAGCCCCTTCTGCCCCTCTGGAAACGGTTGAACCTTCCCCTAGGTGGTCGACCTGGACTGCGCCGGCCCCGCATAATGGGTCCTCGTCGAGGTCCACCCGGGCTACCGGGAGAGCGATCCTGAAGCGCACTTCTCCTCTTTCTGTCCTCAGCTTCTGAGACTGGGTTATCTCTAGAGAGAGAACGGTTAGGACTCTTTGCAACCCTCACAGATTCTCCTTCGACGCCCTCCTTCTTGCTTCCGGCACCTCCTGGACTAGATGCTTCCTTGGTTGTGTCTTTTTTCACGGGATCCTCACCGTGCTCTGCCTCAGGCTCAAGTTTCCCGGGAGTTTTCGCATCTGTTTCATCCTTCACAGCTCCTTCCACGTCACCGTCGGTCTTTGATAGTCTCGACCGCTTCGCTTCAGGAGATCCTACTTGCTCCACAGACTCCTTTCCAGCATCGTTCCTTGACTTATTGAGCTGCTCGTCAGACTGATCCTGCTTACCCGACTCCTTCCTTCCCGCCTTAGCATCACCCTTCCTACTTTCTGATTCCTTATCTTCAACTTTTTCGTCCCTGCTTTCACTCTCCGACCTTCGCCTACCATGGCGAGGTTGCGGGCTCCTTCTCCGTTTTGCCGAGCCTCGATAATCTCCCATAGGGCTGCGACGATCATAGCCTCGGCCTCGATCGTAGCCACGATCACGGTCTCCTCGTCCTCGACCATCGTTAAGCCCTTTGCGATGGCTTCTATCATCTTCAATCCGTCTATGAGCTCGACCATGTCGCCCTTCCGATGGTCTATCCCGTTCTTTTTCAACGCGGTCACTCGGGCTTGGAGATCTCCGGTGGCGGCTTTCACGTTTAGGAAGATCCTCCGGAATACTCTTAACCCTGGGTTCGACTTGGGGGGGAGGTGGCGGCGGTTTCTTCTCCAGCTTCGTTGGTTGTTTCCGATCTCCGCTATCGTCAGATAGTGATGAAGACTTCGATGCGGACGGCGACGAAGCAGATGATGACGATGACGCTGACGAGGCCGAGGACGAGGACGAGGAGGACGACTCACTTGGGACTTTGTTCTCCTTCTCGATCTTTCCGCTGTCTTGCTTTCTATCACTTTGTGCTCGACTACCACCCTCCAACCCGTCGTCATCCGGTTTCCCACGCTTCCTGTCCCTTCTCAGAAAGTCCCCCTCTTTGTAGTCCTCATCCACCCGTAACGCACGGCGCAACCTCTTCGATTCACCCTCCTTCCGGTGAGCTCTCATATGTCGATCAGATTCCCTAAAAGTTTCTTTTCTGTTGGACTCCCTGTCAAGATCCTCCTCGAGTCTTTTCCTCAAATCTTTCAACCGAAATTCAATCCGAGTCGGCGAGAAACCCTTCCCCACCATTTCCTCCTCAAATTCCGCAACCTGGACTTCTATCCTCCGCCGTTTCTCATGCTCCAAAATCTCGGCATTCGCTTTCCTAGGCCCCGTTCCCTCCCTCCGGCCTCCTTCCGGCCTCCTCACCGCCTTCCTTACCGACGCATAATTCTTCTGGACATACCCACTCGTCCCCGTACCACGAGGGGTCTCAAGTCCGATACCATTATACATTTTCTACCTATTTACCTCCAATATTCAATATTATTCCGTCCATTTAAAACCACAACCAACTCCTCAAACCCTTCAAGTCCTCCCTCTTCCCTCCTCTCCCAAAACCAAACCCCATTTGTACTCCACCGCAAAAAGACAGCTTCATCTACCACAACCCTAAATGATTGTATATCAATCAATATTGAATATCTTATCACAATCGTATTAGCGTCACCATTAGCGGGATCCCTTCCGTTCCGGAAAAACAAGCAGAAATGTGCTTCCTGCGTTCAGGGGAGGTGACAGTTATAGCGAACGGGTCTTCGCTCTGCGTGGATTTTTATTTTGGCGTATTTCGGCCTTCTAGTTGTTTTAGCGTCACCAAATGCAGGCCTTCTTAGGCTTTCTTGGCGTTGAAAAAAAACCTGAGAAAGCACAAGTTTCGCCGTATTGGGTGACAGGGATAGGTGATAGTTATATACCTATACCAATTGTGGGTTCTTTCGTGGATCTATTTTTTTTACTGTTCGCGCGGATTGGTCTCTGCGGATGTTTTAGCGTCACCATAAAAAAGTCCTCCAGAGTGGGAAACTTCTTGTAAACTTTACTATTTTCCTTGGAAACCTAGGTGACATGTATTTCCAATGTAACCTTGTCGCCAATTCTCTGTGTTATTCGGGATCCGCCATCACGGGTCCAGGGGCATTGCCTTAATTGCCCCATTACGGGCTGACCGGTGCAGTTTTTAACGGTTTTAATGCTTCATCGGCCCTAGCGACAAGCCATATCGGCGATTTCGCAAAGATCCTGATTCCTCAATGTTCACTGCATTGCTTGCCATGGGGGTTTTGGTTGGTTGTGCAGATGGAAGGAGAGGAGCTCGTATGAGTGCCCATGGTTGCTTCTCAAGTGAAACCTGTCTCCAGCAGTCGTTGTACCTCTTCGTCTCTCTGTTAAAGGTAGAGGTCTTGTTTTCCTTTCTTTTCCCACACGGGGAACGCCTGACCCCTCCCTCAAACGGCTTTTCAGTTGGTTCTAGCAATTCTTCCTTGCCATCAAAGGTTACAGCCTGTGAGAGCACCGGCATCGAAGTTACCGTCAAGATCAAGGTCAGTTGAGAGAGTGAGGTGGACACGAACCTGCTCGCTTCACGGCGGAGCCTGGTGAAAAGGGGCTGGTTCTCGAGCAGGTCCATCTCTACAATGAATTTAAGTTGAATAATTCATTTTTCAATGAGGCACTCAATGTATCTTCATGATACGAATAAGCTTCGATATGTCGTATTATAGCCCTATTAATATATCATGGAGCATGTGGCAGCTTTTTCATGAATATAAAATATAAATTCAGCGTAGGGCATGCCCTATTTGCGCTCGTGCCTAATGTGCCCCAAAATCAAACGTAGCCCATCTAAAATTTATCATTATCGTTTTGGGGCATGCCTCAATGGCCAGGGCCCTCCTCATGCATATTTTCTTTAGAATCGGAGGTGACAGTGAAAAACAACATTTTTCTACCCGGGGCTCCTAAATCAACCACATCCAATGAAAGATACTTTAATCTAATATTTTTAGAACACTACCTTCTTTTCCATAGTTGTTTCGACAACCCCTATTCAGGAATAGAAGAAATACATTGTTTAGTACCTCGTACTATCTCCAACAAACGTACGAGAGTAGGCACCACATGCAAAAGAAATAAGAAAAACTGATAAATGAAAAATCGAACCAATGAAAGTGCAGAATGTTTTTATACTTGATTTTTATTCGCAAACGAAGGATATGGGAAAATGGCGTCGTTTGGATTGGTTTTTCGAACTCTATTGTTGTTTTCTTTGGTATTTCAAAGGAGGATGGTCCCGACGGTGATGAAATGCCTTTATCGATTCCTGCTGAACCGTTTTGGGGTGGGGGGGTGGATGGATGGGATTGGGGGGTTGGGGGTGAAGGGGAGGGTGGGGGCTGTTGGAAGTGGGTTTGAGGTGTATAGGGTTGAAAGGCGGACAAGAATAGTATAAAAGTATAAGTGAGAACTTTTTTTAATGTTTTGAGGAAGGGTGTGGAAAGGTAGCTTCGTGAGCGGGGTTGTGTTTTGGAATTGTAGCAGGCGTTGGAAGAGTGTGAGTGGAGGAGTGGGGAAGAGGAGTCTGAGTACTTAGGATTCAGTGAGAGGTGAGAGGCGTGAGGCGTGCAATTAGTGGATAGGGTCGCTGGGTAAAGGGTGGAGGAGAGATGGGGGAGAACGGGTTCGGGGTTCGTCTGATGGCGAAGATGGGATGGAAGGAGGGAATGGGTTTGGGTGTTGCCGGTGAAGGCATAAAGACTGCATTGAAAGTTAAGAAGAAGGAGGACAAACTTGGATTGGGAGCAGTCAAGAAGTCAGAATGGGGCGACAACTGGTGGGAAAGGGCCTTTGAAGACGCTGTGAAAAAGAACGCGGAGGAGCAGAAAGATGACCTGGTCTCATCTGGTAGCAGCAGCTCTGGAAGCGAAGACGACAATACGCTCTCCGAAAAACTCCTGGTAGCTTGCGGTGGAAGAAGATGCCGTGCGTTCGGAAAGAACAAGCTCATGCGTGTCGCAAAGCAGGAGAGCCAGTTGGTGGTCCTTGAGAATCAGCAGAAGTCGGAATTAAAGAAGGACGTCATCAGCAAGAAGAGGCTCAAGAAGCAGAAGAAGAAGTCATCGAAGAAAAAGGCAGGAAAAACTGTCGCAAAGGAAGCGACCAAGGTGTAATTTCTAGTAATCCAAAGCAGAAGACGGCTGCCAGTGTACCTCCACCTACTCCGTATACCCCAGCTGCAGCATGAATTACGGTTTTCTCACTTTCCTGTAACAGTTTGTTCTCACCTCATGCTGATTTCCTGGAAGCAGCTCGCTGGCAAGCTGTATGCTTTGCTTCTCTATAATTTTATTTATAGTTGAGCACAGTGCGTGCGGCTATACACTAACATCAAACGATAAAAAACATGTAACCGAACAACTATCGACTCACCAAATCAACTAGAATGTCCGTCAGCTGCCACCCACTCCGCAAACACTTTGCCCTGCTTTTTCACAATTTCGCGCTTCCCGTCTGCTGTGACAATTTTTCCATCGCGGCCCATAACGACCAGTGCAGGAACGCTGTCGATTTCCAATCGCTTCAGCAATTCGTCGGACCCATCTGCATCAAAAGGCACAGCGTACCAATCCGGTTGCTCTTCCTCAAAGTACTTTCGCATCTCCTCCTTGTCCGTATCAGAGCTCACAAATACAACCTCCACCGGCAGCTTGACCTTCTTCACCTCATCCAAGTACAGGTTCCTCAGAAGCGGTGTCAGAACCTTACAAGGAGGACACCACTTAGCAGAGAAATACAGAACAACCACCTTATCATAAAGAACCTCCTCAGCCTTCACATAGCTCCCATCCGAAGCCTCCAACTCGTTCCCAACAACATCCTCCCACCACTTCATCCTTTCCCAATCATTGAAGACTTCCACCAAAACACACGTCACAAACAAAACTCAGCCAGCCACCCGCACCAGTCACAGGTGACCTACCACGAGATACCTGCAAAAAACTCAAGCTCGTCTTGTCCGAGCAAGTCCAGTATATCTTGACATCTACTGGCAAGCTCCAACCCCTTAACCCCTATTGCTGTCCCAAAAAGCCGTCCTTAAAACGCAGATCGTTTAGTGAAAGGAAAACTTTGCAGAGAGCGACGCAGTTGAATCGTATCTAGATATTCTCTGGTCACCCGACCCGTTGTGAAATCCGCCCGAATCCTGGCTCCGAAGAGGATTAGGTTGATGCCGTCAAACCCCCATTGAGAGCTTTCTCTGTTCAGTCCCGGCGCAGTTGGGATCTTGCCGGAATCAGCTGAACGAGATTAGTTGATGTCAGATGAATCATCTAAAGAGCTTTCTCTGTTCAGTCCCGTAGCCGTGGGGATCTTGCTGAAGTCCGTTCGAGCAAAGCTAGTCGATGTAGGCAGGTCTTATTAAGATATTCTCACGTATAGTCACCGGGGGAATTTTCACCCGAATCAGCTTCGAACAAGAGCTTAAGGTTACAGCTTTGTCCTGGATGTGGTCAAGATTCGGGTAGGCTGATGTTAAGCGGATGCTCCTTGGACACACAGAGACACAGAGCTGAGGCTTCATTGGGTGGGTTCCCAGTAACTCTTTTTCTTCGGCACACATCAGCTGCCGAAATCAAACTTATTTGCTTGCCTCTCCTACTTTTCGCTTCTTTTCGGCGTGGGCCTGGGCTAATGCCAAAGATGTAGACGACAGGCTTCTTCGCTGATTGTTTTCGCTTGTGAACGACCTTCCAAATACTTTTTTGTATACTCGTCGTACGGCTTCGAATCTAAGCGAGATAGTTTGGGTTCAACTGGTCGTATCTAAGAGTTGAGAGGCACTACCTCCAGAAAGTACTCATGGAAACGTCTACCCTACGTAGTCTTCATCGCAGCAGCTGTTGCTTCGCAGAAGAACAGCAGGTCCTTATGAAGAGATAAAAAAATCTTCGGAAGCCGATACCTATCATACGATCTCAGAAGACAACAAATATTAATGCCACAGCCTTGTATCCATATATATATATAATCAGACCAGATGCAGCTTCATCAGAGCTTCTCCTTCTAGTCCGCTGGATGTGCAGTGCACCACGGCGCGAAGTCCTCGAAGAAACTGTCCATACTCGGTCTTCTCCACCATTCAGGAGGAACGGATCGAGCGGGTGTTAATGATTACTACTAATGGAAAGAGCAACTTGAATGAGCGCTTATAGGTTTGCCAATTGCCATCTAGCCGTGTAGGTTTGACACCAGGCCCGATCACATTGAAGGCTGCTCATCACGAAAGTGATCTATACAGTCCGTGGAAGAGGTTGGAGGATCGATCCCTAGTCGACCGCTCCAGGTGAGATTTGACGTACACTGGTTGGCTCCAAATGGGATCAAGAAGGCGCTTAGTGTTCGCTTAAATCGAGCCTTTGCGGCTCCTTGGGGTGAGGGCACTCTAATCGAAGATCAGAGCTTCTCGGTTTCATCCATCTACCAAGAAATCTGGCTTTCGGCTTTTCCAAGGACGGCGAATAAGGCTTAGCAATCGAAAACCGGCGCAAACTACAATTCTGTGATCACCGACTGGAGGAGCTTTATCTAGCCACAGAGCCAGCTACGATGGAAAGCCTATCCAGAACAAGACTCACCATAGAGGATTGCCACCTGATCTTGTAACCAATCACGATGAAGACAACGGTTAAAGCTGTATCTGTCGACCTCAAAAACAGCCCAGCAGCTTGGAATATCACAGCTTAGAGTATTTTTACGCCACAGAGTACTCTACTTCGCAAAGAAGAATACGCGGTTACAAATCAGCAATGATAAACAACAAAAACACCCTAGCCCTTCCATTCCCTCCACTTCATCGCTCGTATCAACTGACTTCGAGAAAAGCTCGTCATCCCCTCCCCTCCCAAATCCTCCAAAATCCTTCAAAACCCTAGAAAACCAATCGATCCAGAAAAATTTCCTAATTAATACAATATTTTAAGAAAAAAAGCGAGTCACCAATCCCAGCACTGAGCTGGATTCTATCTCTTATACTATTGGTTAATTTATTAACGGATTTTTTGCTTTTTGATTGGAAACGAATCTTCAACTATAAAATAAACGAAATTCGTGATCTTGCAAAGCGGATTGCGGGCTTAGGTTGGGTTTTGTTTTTCTTTACATTTTACAATGGTAGCATTTTTAGTGTTTTTTTTGAAACGGTGAGAGGTTGCGATGTCTCCAAAAGAATGAAGGGGTTTTGCACTGAGGAAGAGGGTGTATCTTGCTGGTTAGTTTCTTTTGGTGAATCGATTTCTAGACGTCTACACTGAGAAACAAGTCTATAAGGACTAAAGCATTAGATAATTATACCTGGCTTTTAAGCATTAGATCATTCCGTCTGGTTTTTTGGGGGGGTATTTTCTTGCGTTGTTTCTAGTGTACTTGTTTCTTGTTGGGGTGGGGGGAGAGTTGAGATGGACTCGATGTACTCGGCTCACCGGGTGAACTACCAGCTTCGCGCGCACAGGCGGGACAGCTTGATAGAGTTTATTAAGACCTTGTTGCTGCCTACGATGGTGATGTACGCTAAAGGTGAGAGGAAGATACGGTTTGAACAGTATCTTGGGGTTTTTAGGAGTCTCGAGCAACTGGTGGATGAGCATCGAGAGCGGTACGAGCTGTTTATTGGGAAGGCCCAACAAGGAGTCTTCAGTTCAAAGTTACGGGATCTGGTCCCTGAGGTGTGTTCGTGTTAATATTGCATGTTAACATCAAAGGCGTTTGTTTAAGAAGAGGTGCAATCGAGGCGGAACGTTGTCCTGGACTTACCGAGGAATCCCTTTGTTCTGCGGAAACTTCATTTACAGGTTGGTATTTTCTTTACGCCCTTGCCTTTGACCATAGCGTTCTCAATATACGACGAGCAAGAAGCTATAACTGCGAGAAATTTCATTCCACCGAGCTTCAATGATATTCGTCACGTGCTTAACATTGCACAACTTTACGCGCTGAGGAAAACTGTGAAGCTCATAACTTTCGACGGTGCGAGCTATCAGAAGCTGCTGCTAGTCTCAAATCAACCTTGCTCTGAGATTGTCTATGGGCCATCGCGCAGGTGACCAAACGTTGTATCAAGACGGAGGAGATTTCCTTCCGGACAGCGCCCTGGTAGTGCACTTAATCAGCCTCCTCGAGAAGGGGGTGTTTGTTGCATTGGTTACAGCTGCGGGCTATGAGAACAACCCCAGAAAGTATGAGTCCAGGCTTTCTGGACTTTTAGCAGGCTTCAAGGCCCACAATCTGTCGGAAGTCGCAGCATCAAAGTTCTTTGTGCTGGTAAGCTGTAGAAGCACCTGCTTATGCTTTTGAGTTGATCAGCCGGCTCACGCGCGAGACCTTTCCCCTTCTATCCCTAGGGCGGCGAATGCAACTTCCTGTACAAGTGCAAGGCGGACTACCAGCTGGAGGTTGTCAGGTTCGAGAGTTTCGCCACGGACGAGATGCTTCTGTGGGGGTCGGATCAGATAGTGAAAGTACTGGATATTGCTGAAGCGAGTTTGAGGAACGGTGTTGAAGAGATGAACCTGAGCTATCAAGTGCTTCGAAAGGCAAGAGGTGTAGGACTTGTATGCAAAGGTCGATCGGCCGGTAAGCTTCACAGAGGAAGGTTGTGTTCCCGTGCACCGGTCTAAAACGTCTAAAACGCTAACCTTGACTTAACCTGACTCCTGGAAATAATGTGAGTGCAGACCGAGAGCAGTTGGATGAGCTAGCGCTCAGGGCCAAGCACGACGTGAACGAAGCACACCTGAATATTCGGGTATGCGCATTCAACGGGGGACAGGACGTGTGGGTTGATATTGGAGACAAACTGGTCGGTGTACAGGCACTTCAGGGCTTTCTTCAGGTAACGTAGCACAATAGACTCACTAGATTCCGTGAAGTCTCTCTCAATTGAGCCATGCATTTCAACGTCAAGTGCAAGCCAGAAGAAACCCTCCACGTTGGTGATCAGTTCCTGTCGACTGGTAACGATATCGCTACTCGACGAGCGTGCTGCACGGTTTGGGTTAGCAACCCAGAGGAGACCGACAAAGTACTGAGTCTGCTTGAGGAGCTTTCAAATCTGGAAGGAGAATGAGATGAGTGAGATCCATCGCAATTTTTGAATCGCGATTGTTTCGAAAGCGGGATGGAGGGCGGTGTTCATATGCTTCAAGCCGGAGTTGTTCCTGGGGACTGTTTCGGTGACTCTTCTGCCGGCTTTCCAGGTCTCCACCGGAGACAACTGATTAACGATACTTGTTTAAATGATTAAGTTAAAATTTTTACAAGAGACAAGCCAAGGTTTAAGGTAACCCAGCCTCAACATCAGCGGCGGTTAGTCCGTGCTGGTTTCTCATATGCCGGAAGTAGTTAGTCCTCCATACAAACTTCACTCCACACTGTTTACACTCCAAACTCTCCCGTTTCGTATGAACGTTCTTGGTATGAGCGACGAGATGTGACCTCTGGCCAAACTTTGTCCCGCAGAGATCGCAAGCGTGTTTCTTCTCTCTGAAGTGTACCCCACTCAGATGTCGGTTCAGGTGCGACTGCGATCGGAACGCCGACCCGCAAATTTCGCAATCAAACCTCTTCTGTCGATCAACCCCAGCGCGGTTTCCCGCGTTAGCATGCCTTTGTTGTTTCAAATCTGGGCTAGACAAGACATCATTCTCTCTACTGGTAGTAGTTGTAACCGAGCTCAACGATTTATCATCCTTTTCATTGAAGAGCAGAGTCTTCCAGCTTTCAAACGTCGACATAATATGCTGTACTCTTGGTGTCACAGCATCGGATGATGACAGCGTGTAAGCTCGTATTCTTGACTTGTCGGGGAAAATTACCCATGCGGGCCCCCGTCGGTTCTCTATCGCAGCTATCCCCGCGTGCCACGCATCCGGAAGTTCAACAGGTAAGCTCGCTTGGATAAGTCGGTCTCGTTCCTTTAACCTCGTATCGCATTCACACGAATCCCCTCTCACAATACAGAAGGAGCAGTCTCGATCAATTATCAACCGTTGTTGGATTCTAAAAACTTTACACCCACTCCCCGCGTAGCCAACAATAACTCCAACCCGGTTGAACGCTTCCCTTCTGAAGCTAACCGACGCCCGCAGCATCACCCCACCGTCCTCCATTTGCACCGCAATCAAACACACACTCGTCGTCCGCTCCTCGTTTATCGCAAAGATTACCCTGTCCTTCAACATTCGCGAGTCCTCAAACTTCAACATGTGCCCAAACGCTACATTTCCCTTCTGATGAGACAGTACATTCAAGCTCTTCCGGAAAAACAGCGTCTCACGAACACCAGCCTGCGGCCCCGGCTCCACCTTCATGAAATCGAAAGGAACCACATGTGACGGCGACGGCAGCTTAAACGAGTCTTTATTATTCCCACCCAGCAGCCATTCCCCCACCGCCACATCATTGAGCATCTCCCTCATCAGCTCATAGTCCTCTCCATATTCCAGCCCCTCAATAATCATCATGCTCAACCCCTCAACAAGTGCGCAAATTCATAGATGAAGAAAATGCCCTTTCACAACCTTCGCTCATTCATGCATATGTACACATCATCCCAGCAGCAAAAAACAAAGCCCCGTTCCCCTCCCTCCTGGGTAGTCTTCACCACTTGGCAACCGCAACTTTCAACTTTTCCAAGGCACGAACGCGTATACGCACATTTACGAGTCGCAATCCAGGAACGCCTCTACGGATGGCACAAGTTTTGGTTCCTTCTATGTATACAAAGCTCAAAACTTCTCACCTCAAACCACCAAAACCGGGAGAAAAACCTTCGCCCTTCCTCCAAACGCGCTCCTTCCAATACCAACTCAACTACCTCACGCCGTCAGAATGCCTCCACATAAATCAGAGCACCAACAGAACAATATCGGTTTGCTCGAATCCACTCTTTTAGGCTTCCACTAGTGTTCCTTGTAAAAGAATAAGCCAAGCGTAGCCTTGTCACCTTCCTGCCTCCCCCCCCCAAATACCGCTTCTCACCCAAATACTAACCAAACAATGAGCCAAAGAAACGATAAACGAGCAGATAGAGATTAAGCTCTCCTCTTCATGTTTCACTCACCAAATCTTAAAAGCTCTGCCCTTCCTCCTCAGTGAGCGACTAGAAGCCAAGTTTAGCCTCGTAGAAACCAGACTAACGTTAACCCCCCTCCCTCTTCCCCCTCCCACCACTCTCACTTCCTTGTTCTCCTCCAAATACTTCCAAACAATTTGCAAAAGAAATGAGCATAAAGTAGATGGAGATTATGCTCTCCTCCTCATGTCCCAATCACAGACTCCAAAAGCTCCGCCCTTCCACTGCGGTGAGTGCTCGAATGAACGAGGCAGCTTCTTCGTACTGTTGGCGGATTTGTGGTTTTCTGGAGAAAGCTATCGAGGTTCTACGACGTTGAGAAGGAGAGGCCACGAGCGTATACACCAACCGCAAGCGAAGCGAATACTCATTGACACTTTGTGCTACCAACGAATTGCCCCTCCATAAAGGGCAGTTCACCATAGAGGCCCTCTTTCGAGGACGAACAACGGTGAGAAGGGAAAGCTACACTCGACGTAAGGAACTACCCCAAGAATCAGGGGGCTGAACTCGAAAAAGAACAGGGCCGAACTGAGAGCATATTGGAAGCGTTACCAAAGATCAAGCTGAAACCACCGGCACTGACGTAAGCAGCGCGGTTCCATCTGTTTGAAGTATTGTTAGCATTCTTGACTGCGGGACAAAGTCGGGTTGATAGTCAACAAAGCATTCGTCAGCTTTGGTGGGTTGAAGGGGGGGGGGGCGGAATACTGTTGAGGTTTTGTCCGCATAAAAGGAAATACAGCCTTGTGCAGCCAATGATGCGTTTCTGAACTGCGACTCGTATATGTGCGTATACACGTGTACGCGGCTTGAAAAAGTTGAAAGTTACTGTTGACCACGCAGGGAATCTGAGGAAACGCTCCACCCTCCCGCCTAGGCCTTTACTTCCATTCAGAACAGCTCGTCAACACTGCTCAATGTCAAACTTCTTATGGAAACGACAAAGGTAAAGAAAAAAAAAGCAAAAATCAAAAACTAGTTTCGGGTGTGTTCTTATTGTCTATTTTTGGTAAGCCTTCTATAAAATTAGAAAACAACATGTTAATGGTAGTGACGGGCGGTTTGGGAGTCGCACGTCTTGAAAGAGTACGCCTTTTTTTTTCTGCCTTTCTAACGTAACCCCAAAAGTAAAAGATTTTCAGAAAGGAAAGTTTTTAATGAAAATGGGGAAATCTCGTCTGTGTGCAATAATATCAAATGGGGACTTGTTTGTTGGTATACAGACCGTTTACTTCAGCTACCGAGAGTACCTGTAGCCTTTACTGGGTAGCTGCTCGTGTAATGCAGCGCACCACGGCGCGAAGTTAAGCGATTTCCGGTTTGTCTTTCTAAAAACAACAACAAACTTGTTCTTGCTCAGGATAGTTGGACTCTGAGTAAACCAAGATTTCCTAGCAAATGCCTGCCAGCGAAGCTCTTCACCAAAACACTTGTTCTTCGACGAGCATCATATCAGCGCCTTCGATTATTCTTCTTAGGCTTGTTAGCCTCGGACTCATCGCTTTCTCATAAAGCGCCTGCGGGTGAAGCTTTGACCAAAACAGTTCGCCTTGGAAGCCGATGTCACTTAGGCCTAAGGCTACTTCGGTGGCAGGAAACACTCAATGCAGTGTTTCGACAGAACCTCGACAGGTATCGCGAGGATTGATGCTATCGAAACGTTGTGGTGGTTGTGGTTGAATCGAATAAACGCAGTTGATAAATGCGCTTGTCATGCACTTGGTGAAAGGGATGACGAGGAAGCGAACGCACAAATTCAAGGAGCAGTATAAGCTCCTCGTAGGAGTCAAGCTGGGCCTTCGCTGTGGCATTTTCGTCAGCCGACACGTCATAATTCATCATGTGAGGGGCAGGTCATGAGGAGCTAAATACATTTATGTTTAAGTAAAGTTTATTGCTGGTTTGTATTTTATTTCCAGCTGTTTTCCGAATTCGGAAAAGCTTACAATGTATGGAGGCGGAAGCTGAATTTTGATGGGTCTACGAGCAGCGAACTGCTCGCATATGTGATCCATTTGTTAACAATAACCACGCCGAATCGGCATTGTGTCTTCTCGTTACTTCCGACGGTGCAAGATGAGCGTAGGTGTGCAGTAGCCTCGGTGAAAGGACATGCAGACTGTAACAAGGCTAGGTGCAACGCCTTGTTGCGCCTCTACCTTCCAAGATCAGGTTCTACAGGGCCTCGAGTATGACTTTGAAGTAGCCGAACCTGGCTACTGGGTCTCCAACATTCTACTGGCGATATTTTGATCACGTATCTGATCGTTTCGGGTGGCTTCTCCACCGATACGTGTGTTTAAGTTACAAAATTAGAATTAGTATTCGGGACAAAGAATCAAGACGCTTGCGCTATTCACTCAATCGGCAGATCGGTTTCTCCGTGCTGGTTTCTCATGTGCCTGAAGTAGTTGGTCCGCCACCTAAACTTGACCCCGCAGTAGTTACACGCTAATTTCTCCCGCTTCCCATGAACAATCTTGATGTGGGCGACTAGATGCGAGCGCTGACCAAACTTGGTCCGACAGAGATCGCAAACGTGCTTCTTCTCTCTGAAGTGTACCCCACTCAGATGTCGGTGAAGGTGCGCCTGCGATCGGAACGCCGACCCGCAAATTTCGCATTCAAATCTCTTTCGTTCAGTCACAACCACCTGTTTCTGATCAGGGGAGTCCGAATCAGTTCTAGGAAAGTTTTCACTACTCGTAATACTGCTTAACGTTCTGTCATCATTTTCATTGAAGAGCAGAGCCTTCCAGCTTTCAAACGTCGACATAATTTGTTGCACTCTTGGTGTCACAGCATCGGAGGATGACAGCGTGTAAGCTCGTATTCTTGACTTGTCGGGGAAAATTACCCATGCGGGCCCCCGTCGGTTCTCTATCGCAGCTATCCCCGCGTGCCACGCATCCGGAAGTTCAACAGGTAAGCTCGCTTGGATAAGTCGGTCTCGTTCCTTTAACCTCGTATCGCATTCACACGAATCCCCTCTCAAAATACAGAAGGAGCAGTCTCGATCAATTATCAACCGTTGTTGGATTCCAAAAACTTCACACCCACTCCCCGCGTAACCAACAATAACTCCAACCCGGTTGAACGCTTCCCTTCTGAAGCTAACCGACGCCCGCAGCATCACCCCACCGTCCTCCATTTGCACCGCAATCAAACACACACTCGTCGTCCGCTCCTCGTTTATCGCAAAGATTACCCTGTCCTTCAACATTCGCGAGTCCTCAAACTTCAACATGTGCCCAAACGCTACATTTCCCTTCTGATGAGACAGTACATTCAAGCTCTTCCGGAAAAACAGCGTCTCACGAACACCAGCCTGCGGCCCCGGCTCCACCTTCATGAAATCGAAAGGAACCACATGTGACGGCGACGGCAGCTTAAACGAGTCTTTATTATTCCCACCCAGCAGCCATTCCCCCACCGCCACATCATTGAGCATCTCCCTCATCAGCTCATAGTCCTCTCCATATTCCAGCCCCTCAATAATCATCATGCTCAACCCCTCAACAAGTGCGCCAATTCATAGATGAAGAAAATGCCCTTTCACAACCTTCGCTCATTCATGCATATGTACACACCATCCCAGCAGCAAAAATCAAAGCCCCGTTCCTCCCTCATGGGTGGTCTTCACTAATCTCCAATCCTCCCGCCCCAAATGCTCTGCTCTACTTCTGTCCTTTAGTGGTTCTTGAACCACCAAAAAACGAAATCCTACTAATAACTAAACTAAATTTCTACCGAAATACTATGAACTCACACCAACACAAACTGCGCTGCAATCTCCCCGCCTTTCCACCCTTCCAAAACTCCCACCCGCTTCAGATCTCTTCTCATCCGCCCGGACTCGAATTCTGGGATGTTGTTTTCTTGAGAAAGACGTTCGCAATGCGTTGATTCACAATAAAGGGTCTTACGTCCGCTCTTGACAGCAAAAA
Organism: Rhodosorus marinus; assembly: GCA_029953675.1. Classification (NCBI taxonomy): domain Eukaryota; phylum Rhodophyta; class Stylonematophyceae; order Stylonematales; family Stylonemataceae; genus Rhodosorus; species Rhodosorus marinus. Next base: position 506,290 of record JAMWBK010000001.1, read on the forward strand.
CGCCCATTCAGTACGTCCTAAAAAATTTCAGAATCTGCGCCCAGAAAAGTTTTATTATAAAACATATATTATTCTAATATACCACGCGCGTTGAAAACGTGGCAAAGTACTCCGTTTCACCAATTTCACGCTTGGGTTCAATTTGAAAGTGACCTTTTTATTACATTATTCATCATTTGTGCAATTTTTCACGATGTTCACCCACCCCTAACCGTCGAAGCTTTTGGTTTGGGGTGGGGGTAGAAGGGTTGCTGACATTGGCCTAGTGATAAGTGGAGGGTTGGATCCTTCTCTACACTGAGAAGCGGATTGGGAACTGATCAGTTTAGGTGCGCGGTTTAGTGGCTTTTTGTTTGAGAATGGAGATGGAAAGGATCACATTACAGCGGGGTCGGGCGATAGCTGATAAGGATCTCGTGAACCGGGGGATGTCCATCGGTGTAGAATTCCTTCTGGGGGAAGTCTGCACGGGCCTTAACTGCGAGTTGGGGAGAGGTCGCGATCGTCTGAGGGGCAAATTGTCTTAAGGCTGGAGTAGTTGATTGTTTTTTTTTGGGGGGGGGGGGTGGGAAGAAGGGGGAAGGCTGAAATATATTATTGACTTCTTTGTAGAGCTAGTGCTCTAGAATAGTTGCAACAGCCCTACGTGCACATATTCCCCAGTGCAGGCGAGGGATCGGTGAGTTCTAATCTTGAATTCCAAGGTGGTGCCAACAAAACCCAAGCTCGTCTCTACGCTGATGAATATCATTTCATGCTTTTCAAAGCGCGGGCACGTTGAAGAAAACATCCAACAAGCGAGGACAAAGTTTGATCTCCGCTCCTTGGTACTACTTCGTACTTTTTCAAAACGTTTCCTTCCTATTTAACATTGTATATACCGTCACCAAACATCCTACACATCAAATAGGTCAACTTGTCGGCGTAGAAAAGTTGGACATGGTTCCAGGTCCACCTGTCTACGTCTGATCTGTACCCCCTGCTGTGAAGAATACAACATCGAGCACATCCGAGTTTGCTTTTCTCAAAAATCGCAGTTTTAATCGGATGATGCGTTCTTCCTGCTCCCGCTTGTGTCATTCCCCTTGAAGCGACCAGTCACCCAACCTCGGCACAAGAGACTTCTACAGCCCACTCACATCACTGGCTTCCGAATCATCCCGGAAGTGTAATCGCATCCACCAACCTCTAGATCCTCATGTTCTTCTATTTCTCCGTCAATCCACCACCAGCTCCTCACACTACACCATAACGGCGATTGCCCCAAAAACCTCTGCTCTTTCGGTCAAGATGATTTGCAGTCAAGTGACACCGTTCCAGAATTAACCTAACAACTCCACATGACCCAACAGGAACAGTTTTTTTTAGCCAATGATCCTCGATCCGCGCGCCCAAAATCCCAAGTGACATCCACAAAACGGTTTTCTCCACCCCCAAGAAGAGATTCGACACAAAAACGGTGCTTCTCCGCCAAGCGAGGATTAAACTAAAATTCCATATTATTAATAACGTTTTTATTTTTATTCTTATGAAAAGAAGAAACAATTGTAGAAAACCATTCCTTTTGCTTACAGTGTCCAATCATCCAATTATGTTTCCATCAAAAGCATCAAAGAAACAGACGAAAAGGATCCGGCGAACAGGACTCTTCTTAATCGGAGTAATTAGTTTTGAAAAACAGTGAAATCTATGGACAATCTAATTAGATTCTAATACGATAAAAAGATTGTGAATAGTTGAAGAAAAGTTATTGGTTTGAGGACTGGAAAGATTAGGCGAGGAATGCCCGTGCTGCTTTCGTTTGATTTGGGAGCCGGAAGCAAAGCGGAAATTGTTGAGCACGCACCCCATCTGGCCGGCAGGCTTGTCAGAGTGACCGTCGAAATACAAGAGTTTGAGTGATTTTGTGTGCCTGTTCGTTTGCTGAGTTGCATTCGGATGCAAAACAACTTGCAGTCCAGCGGCGCGATCCGAAATACAAGAGTTTGAGGGATTTTGTGTGTCCCGTTCGTTTGCTGAGTTTGCATCCGGTGGCAACTTGCTAGTCCAGGGGCTCGTGCAAGAATGTGCCCCTAATTTTCCAGCGCTATTCAACAAATCGGAGGAAAACTGAGCTTGCGCGGCCGGCCGGAGCGGTAAATGTGACTTCAAAGCATCAAGCAAATAGTGTTTTGCGACGTCAAGAGGGTTTCCGGGAACCGTTGCGAATATGATTCCATGCAGGAGGGCACGATGCAATCGTTCACCGCTTCGCGAGGCCAGTCACCATGCTTTCCTGGAGATCCGAGTTGCCGAGTACCTTTGGGCATGAATTTAGGCTATCGGCTATCGCTTATAACCCTCAGTTTAATTTTCACAAAGTTATTAAATACAAGACACTCTCAAGACTGGCCATTGTTCACTCAACCGGTACTCCGGCGTCCGCGTGCTGTCTTCTAATATGCCGGAGATAGTTAGTTCGCCATCCAAACTTAGCGCCGCAATATGTACACTCCAGTTTTTCGCACTTCCCATGGACGTTGTTGACATGAACAAGGAGATGTGACCTCTGCCCAAATTTACTCCCGCAGAATTCACAGATGTGTGTTTTTTCTCTCAAGTGAACGCCCGCCTTGTGCCTCTTCAAATGGGAAGAGGATCGAAACGATGACCCGCAAACGTCGCACTCAAATCTTTTCGGTTTCCGTGATTTGTAGAGTGTCACAACCGAGTCCGAGTCAGCTCTTGGGACAAGTTCAAGACTGGGCACAGAGCTTGATGACCTATCGTCCGACTCTTTGAACAAAAGCCTCTTCCAACTGTCAAGCAAAGATATAATATGCTGTACTCTGGGCGTGACCACATCCGAAGTTGAACTAGTGTGAGCTCGTATTTTGGAGCCATCAGGAAACACCACCCAGGCAGGACCTCGTAGACTCCTTATGAAGGCACTGCCGACATTCCATGCAGTCCCGAGTTCATCCGATAAGGTTTGCTGGACGAACCTGCAGCGCTCCTTCAGACTTCCATCGCAGTCACAAGGTTCAGCTCTCACCATGCAAAAGGAACAGTCCCGATCAATTGTGAACCGCTGTTGAATATGGAAGCACGTCGAACCACTGCTCGCGTAAGTCACTAACACTGTGACTTTGTTGAACGCAAGCGTCCTCGTGGAAAAGGACGCTCGCAGCATGACACCACCATCTTCACATCGAACTGCAATCAAGCAAACAGATGTCATCCGCACCTCATCAACAGCGAAGATCAGTCGATCGTTTAGCATCCGCGAGTTTTCAAACTTCAACACGTTCGCAAACGCCACGTTTCCGATGTGATGAGACAGCACCTTCAAGCTCTTCCTGAAATACAACGTTTCACGAATTGTGGCCTGTGGTCCGGGATCCACCTTCATGAAATCAAAAGGGAGGATGTTTCTCGCATCCACCGGCAGCTTAAACAAATCCTCGTTGGTTCCGCCAAAAAGCCAGTCCTGGACATCGATATTGTTCAACATCTCTCGCATCAGCTCGTACTCCTTTCCATGTTCAAGGTCCACGACAATCATTCTAGATCCCCCCCCAAACACCCCAGCACTTTAGAAACAAAAAGCTAACAGCCCACCGAACAAAAAGACCTCTCCCACCTCAAGAAAACGTCAAGAAACACGAGGAGGATTCATAGCTGAAGTGGAGCCCACTCCCGTCGCCTCACTTATCTCAACATTCCCATCTATCTTATACTTGTCAACCTAAGCGCACACAGAAAAAAATAAACCAAAAGTGAACCTGTAAAAATGCCTCCTCACAAAGCGCGTCCCTCCACCAAACAACACTGCCCTAACAACCCCCTCAACCACACCCTCCCAACAAAAGTCCGAATTCCTTTCGGAGAGACGACTATCGACATCCCATCAATCTGTTCGAAAATCCGACCAACACCATCCGAGCTACAAACACGCCACCCCAGAAGCGGCGGAAAAAGAGTTCCCCCCAACAAACCATCCCTCGTCCTCCTTCGCGAAAGTATCAGTTTTTCTCCTTCATGAGCGAGGATTTTTCGCCCAACTTCTTCGTACAAAAAAGAATTTAAAAACAAAAACAAACAGAATCATTCTGCCCTGAAACCAGATGTTTCCTTTCACGACAGGTGTGACTGTGTCGGTTTAGCACCGATTTTTTCCGCTCCCTGACCCAAACTATTTTTAAAAAAACAATATCACACCATCCAAAACAAAAACAAAAAATTTGATGTAAAAAAAGACGGCAGGAAAAGAAAAGCGTTTTCCAAAACCGAAAAAAAATTCGGGGTGGCAAGGAGGCCATTAAGAAGTGATCGGCAAAAAAAAACTTGCCCTTCAGATAAATCGGTGTAATTTATTTATTTTCTCTCCCAAAGAAAATGAAAATTTTCCGGAAATCCTCAATCACCAATAACCCCAAAAAAGGATTATTTAGACGAACACGTCAGAATTTTCTCCGTCGTCTACTCCTAAACGGAATCCGTATTCTGTATATACTAAATATTTAAGAAGATTACATCGGCAACGCAGGATCCTAGTTAAGGGATATACATCCAAAAATTGCTGAATTGAAATATTTATCGAAAAACATTTATTCAGGCGAGCGGCGAATAGCTCTTGCACCGAAAAATGATTGATTCGTTTTTTGGATTGAATAGGATTTTGTTGGCATGTCAGCCTCTTGGGTTTGAGGGATCGTCGAAGTGGCGAGAGCAGGAGGCGGCTGACGGTCATCATGATGGAGGTTCTTTCCTGATTAGGTTATGTCTTGCCAGTAGCGAAGAAGCTGAGCTTTCGCTTCTTTCTTTCTACTGCAATTGTTGTTCCGATTTCCGTTTTCCTCTTTGCTTTCGGGCAACATCGTTTGCAAGTTTGTTGCTGCGTCAGGTTCTTTCACCCAGTTGATGTTGAGACCACGAGAGGATCGTTGGAGCGGGACCAGGTGACGGAACTCGTTTTGGTTGACGTCGCTCGCGAGGTAGTCCTGGATGAGGTTAACGGTGATTGGAGTTTCGAAAGTTGTACCCGGTACGATCGACGCTGTTGCTGGTTAGGCTAGTTGGATATCGGCATGACCTCAGAAGCAGATGCAGATCTTCCGAAAGGTCGAGGTACCTCGCAGAAAGGGTACCAAACTCGCACAGAAAGGCACATGCTCTCAAACACCGGGGATAGGAAGGTGCGTTGAATATTTTTTTCCCCCTTCGCATCCCGATGTGCTCATCCGAGCTAACGTGAGTGTTTATCATCCTAATTCAGACGCTCACCGCCTCTGAAGCGCGTTCCAGACTATCTCCAGATGAGATTGTTCAGGTCACGTTCCTTCTCAGAATGAGAAGCGATCGTGGCTTGTCAGAGGTAGAGGCACAGGAGCTGAAGGAGATTAGCTTCAAGGTTCTAACGGACAGAGATCCGGCTGAACTGCTGGAAGATGCGTGCAAGCCCGAGAGCAGTGCTGGTGAGCACCGGATGGTATGATCTTCGAGACGTGGCTGGTTGCACGCGTCCATTTGCTGACATCTGTTTTGACCAATTTCCTAGCATCTGGATGCACTGGGAATATCGGAGGAGGAACTAACGGAGCTCAAAAGAGTTAAGAAGAGTAGCCAGATGGGATCAGTAACCAGGCGGGAGCTCCTGCACATCGAACTTTGCAAGCAGAAGCTCATCGATCATTGCTTCACTGAAAACTGGAAGTTTATCAAGCAACTATTCGACTTCGAAGAGACCACCATGGTACCAAAGCACCTCGGGGTAAGGTCGCTCGACACATCGAGGTCGGCAGGTCTAGGAGATGGTTGCTGATGGATTCATGCCCGTCCCTTATTTGCAGGTGCACGGAACTGAGATTGCTGTTCCAGAAATATGTCTTGCTGAATATGGGAAAGACTTTGCCTCCGACGTGTTTAACATAATCTACAACGGAATTTTGAGAGAAGCTATAGACCTCTACGCAATTCTCGCCAGCTTGAAGAGAAGAACTGTTCTAGTTGATCCTGAGGATGTACGAACTGACCGCGGCGGGCTTAACGACTCGCATGCACATAACTGAAGCCATGCTCTCCGTCGTTTGTCGTTTACAGGTCCATGCGGTCTTTTCGTGGTGGATCGATTTTCGCATCTTTGTAATCAAATCTTTTGAAGTTGAAGACCAGTTCATCTTGCCCTGGGTGACAAGGAGAGTGAACGTCAGCAAGACAGTGATGCAGCAAACATGCCGGAACCTACGAAGATCTAGAATAGCTTTCAAATTGCTTAAGGTGCGGACTGCTCAATTCCACTGGACACAGAATGTTCCACACAATGCGAATGCGATTCGTGCGTTTCGTTGCTGAGCAGCCATTGCCGCTCAGGTGTCCAATACAGAGGAGTTTGAGGGACGAATGCATCCCGGAGAGGTGATCAACAGATTCCACTCAGCTTGGGAGAACGTTTTTCTCGATTTGAAAAGTTATTTTCAAGACACTCACCGTATTCTGGTGCCCATGGTCGCCCGTGCGTACCAAGCAACCGACAAAACGAAACTGGAAAAGGAGATTTTCAATTATTTGAAAGGCAGCGACGAAGCGGATTTGGTATATGCTTTCAATCAGTGCAACTGGATCTCTTCGCAAGACTGACACGTTCGCAACTCCCTCGTCACAGGTTGCGGGGCTCTGGGTAAGATGGATGACCTCTGCTCAGAGGAAATCTTACCGGAAAGGTTTGGTTGGCAATATCTTCAACCTGAGGGCTTCTCAGGATTTTAAGAACCTCGAAGCTAAGTTCTCGCATAGGGAACATATACGTATCCCTGAAATGATTATCAAAAAGGAAGCGTTGCTTGAGGACTAGCTCAGAGCAACCCATCCGTCCAGACCCGCCACAAACGGACCCAACGGGAACACGGTCCGAGATTCGCGCGAAAGAAACATGTCCATAGATTTTCTTGAATGCATTCCTATTCCTAATTCTTTCTTTTCGCGGGATAATATATCATTTTATTCATAAAAATTAATCATATATGTACATTTTCTAAATATTCAATAGTAAATTGATACAAACGCGAACCGACGCTCGTTCGTCTACTACTGAAAACTAACACCCTTCAAGAAAATTCATTCGATTTTAAGATGAATTTAGAATGAAGAGCATATTTGTAATGATTTTTCAAAGATATATTAACTGAAATTTGAAAATATTTGGGACTTGTGCTTGGAGAGCTAAACGTCAAAAGGCAATGAAAAGAAACGCTTGTGCAGGGCAAGGTTTATAGTAAAGAGTATTTATTGGTTCGTGGGAGAGGGGTTTGTAGGTGTGCATGTTTGGAGCGGCTTGGGTAGGGGAGCGGGGTAGGGGGGCCCTTTGACGACGGACGTTGCGATTTCACGTAAGGAACATGTGTGGGAAAGCTCAAAGGAGAGAAGTGTGACAAAAACATGTCCGGGCAGGCTGTAAACCGGAAGAGGATTCTTCCTCCTGTGAGCAGGCATGAACTCCTCGAGGAGGAACATGAAAAGTTCGGTGGTGAGGATGCTGTGGGTGACATCGAGGACGGATATCTGAGACCAACGCGGAAGGATCTCGAGCTCAGACTGAGGCGGCTTCTTAAAATTTTGAAGAAACATCCTCAAAGGTTTTCGAAAAAAAGTCTAACCTTGTCCGCATCGCCCAGTGCTCTTCCCAAATTGGATTTGGATCTACTGGCGAAGATGCTTAGTCGTGATTCGTTGCTACGGCATCAGAACAGACTGGTCAAGATGCTCGTGGCCCGTAATATTGTGGAACTTCTGAGAATATTTGCTCCAGATGCACCCTACGGAGAGGACAAGCTCGTCGACGTGTTCTCACTTTTCTTGAGGCAAGTATCGTCTATTGGCAAAGTTGATGAGCTCCAACCAGAAAGGGTTAAGTTTCTGGAGAGGCTCGCTCGCATTCAGGCTTTTTGTCTGGTGCGATGCGAAACTGATATCCTCGAAGAAGCGATACTCTGTTTGCAGGCAGCCGTCGTACCCACTTCATCAGAGGCCTACAGGTCATCGGTTGTATCCTGTCTGACAACGATTGCGTCTGAGGCTCCAGAAATTAGTTCCGTAAGCTGTTCTTCGACATCTCTGAGGCTGTTCAAAACGCCGTGCGGAGATAATCTACAGTCGTAGACAGTTTGCAGGACAGCGACTAACAAGGCGAACTTAATTCTCCCAGGAAATGCTTGAGAAGCTCTTGAGCCCGCTCCACAGCCCGGGCAATGATAAGGCAAGCTCCGTCGCTCTAGAGGTTTTCCGATCTTGCGCTGCGCAACTTGCAGAACCTGTTCAACACCACCTGACGCGCATTGTGAATAAATCCCGTTCCAACGGAGGAAGCTTTGAAACTAAAGGGCAATGGCGAATGTTCTTGGCACTTGCGTGTGAGGTTCCGAACCTGGAAAAAGACGCACTTCAGTCTTTAGCAGACGATCTGCGGTCGACTGAGTGTCAGCTGCGCAAGCAGAGAGTACAACAGTTCGCAGAAATTTTTTCCCAACCAGGTTCGTTCAGCATTTACGGAGGATGCAAGGACCTCGAAGACCCAAAGCGGCCAGGGAAACCCGTTTAAAAGCTAACGTTGCCCTGGGTCATTCTGGGCTCCGGCAGGTTCCAAAACCGCAGAGTGCTTGCCGCAAACCTACGAACTATTCCTTACGCGGTTTTTGGACGCAGATTCAAGTATTCGATGGACTTGTTGTGACTATGGCGGAAAGATTCTCCATGAAGCTGTGGAGAGTGATGCTCTCAAAGTTGCCCAACAGCTGAAAGGCAGAGTCCTTGACACAGACGAGCAAGTACGGGCAGCAAGTGTTCGATCAATCTTCCAGGAGATACAGTCAGATCGGGTAGACCGGGAAACGCTTGTCTCAGCCTTGAGCAGACTCCTCGACAGGAAGCCCTCGGTAAGAAAGGAAACAGCGGAACAGGTTCAGAACTTCTTCCGATGCCAGGTATGATCGTCCAACATCCTCGCTTTCGTTGGATACGCGTAAATCAACGGACTCTAAACCTTGAAATCCCAGGCCTTGAACCCGGAAGAGTGGGCTGGCCAGAGAGTCAGGATTGTTCTCAGCGAAATCTGCTCGTTCGCGCGCGCGTGTCCGGCTGGAGCCGGTAGCTTGGAGGCGCTGATTGACTGTTGGATAGTCAACCATGCAAAGCTCGACCAGAGCGGTCAAGGCTCGGACAAGCAGAGTACTTTGAACCGAGTCAAATGCTTCTTTCGAAACGTGAGAGGTCTAAGCGACTATGCGCTTACTACCATAGGGTCTGTGGTGAAGCGTAGATCAAGTTTGCGAAATGGCATTCTTCTGGCTATTTCAGCTCGTTGGGTGAGTAGAGAATTGTTTCAATCGACACCGGCTGTCAGGATCCTTCAGAAAGGGTTTCTAACAGAACCTCCGCCTACCGCCGCGCCTATGTCTCCGTTCTCGCAGGACAAGGGGCCTGTACCGCAGAGCCAACCTGGGAACACGCCATCGACAATGCTGGAACTAGCTGAACAGCCGATAGGTCCCAAGCGAAGTTGCGCGAATCACGTGAACAAGGACAATTTGAAATTACTTGATTCTCTGTGCCAACTACTTTGCGATACCACCGAGAGAAGCAGGCGATGTTTATCCGATGTCCTGAACGTCAAGGACAAACTGGTTTTATCAAGAACAGTGGAGGGATTGTCACTGGAAAGATCTCTCCAGGAGATCGAGGATTCGTGTTCCGATGCGGTGAAGCGAGTGGGGTCCAAATCGCCTGCAGGGGACTTCCTTCGAGGAACCTTGTTTCCTCGTTCCAGACCAGCAATCTTCACAGCCGAGAATGTGGCTGAAGTTCTGCGATCATTTCCAGATGGTCGGACTGTTCCTTCAATTGGCGAACGAGCCCCTGTCCACTCCTGGAGCTATGGATCAGGTGTTGAGAGGTACCTGAGATGGTTCCTTGACTTGACGGCGGATTTTTATGGCGACGTTTTCGAGGACCTCAGAGATGAGATTATACGAATGACAAGAAACCCGAGTACACGCCTGACCGCGCTACGAGTCCTCGCTCGCAGCTCGTTTACAGAAGCTTGCACAGCGCATGGATCGCACCTTGAAGAACTGGAAAAGTTCTGCGGCATGCCGTACTCGGCTGCGGAAGCGAAATTTGCGTCCAGGTCCATTTTGAGACTCAGGGGGGTATCCCCAGAGCGTGTCAACTCTGCTCTGGAAAGACAGAAATGTCGGACGTTAGAAGCTCTTGGTACGCCTCCTTCGACTTTAGTGAGCCTCCCTTGCCATCCCAGCTTTATGGAGTATCTGATTCTGCGCTCATTTCTCCAGATGAATTTGACATAGAGGCGTTACCTCAAGCATTTGCGGTGTGCGCTGAACTCGTACGGAGTTCTCCGGAAGACGAGCAGAGCAAGAAGATTGTTCAAAAGCTTTTCTCAGTTTTTTCGGAGATGGCGATTGGTAAGCTGTTCTCTGATGGCGACCCCGTAGAAGCAGTTATGATCTCCGGCATGTCGGCCGTATCACAAGTGGCAAAGCTGCCGAGCAGGGACGCATGGCCCTGGCATGGGAAGCAGGATTCCGACTCTCACCATCCGACAATGAAAATGATATTGAAGAGGGTTCTCCTGAGGGACACACCTTTATTTTCCCTCCTCAACGAGGGCGGAACTGAAGAAGAGGCTTTGCGGACGCACGCGGCAAAACTGTTGGTAAAACTGTCAAGGACTGGTGCTTTGTCCACCAGCGCAGACAGCATTTTGATCGTTGCGCGCTTCGTGAAGACAGCGAAGCCCGAGTTGGCGGAGAAATTGAGCAGATGGATTTTCGAAGGGATCACGCGGAAGAAGACGCCGTTCAAGTGGACCTGTGTAGTATTATTTGCAAACTTTGATGGAAAAGCTACTCTTGTTCGGGTATGGACTCAGTCCTTGGGGGAACCGAGATATCAACCAGCGTCTTGCCTATTTTCAACATCTTACGTGTTCAGTTTCCTCCTGTGTTCTTTAGACCCTCATTGCTTCACTGAGAGCCGCTGTAGCGCGAATGCAAATTGACGAGGCTCAAATGGACAGCGTTCACTGCACATTACCTTTCCTGCCTGAAAGCGTTCTTCCTACACTCGTATGGGTCTTAGCCAAAGATGCGGGCGAAATCCATTTGCTGGATAGAAAAGGCAGCCCTTTGAGTTCCTTTTTGTCGGCTCTCGTAGAGAACTCTGAGCACGCGTCGCTGACGAAACGCGTCCTCGAGGTAGGTTGACTAGAAAGAGCTCCTTCCAGAGAGCATTCAGATGAGTTGTTGAATCCAATTGGACTATGAACCCCTCCTGATCAGAATCTAGAAGCAGCGGAGGATGCGGGGAACGATCCAGCTTTAACAGAACGAATCCGGGCAGTTGCAAAGCATGGTCTTGATCTACTAAACAGCAAGATAGACGCAGAGAACTGGGAAGTTGAGAAGCTGCTTTTACCGCTCGGCTTACCACATTCTTTGTTCAAGGCGAGGAAGACAACGAGGGTACACGCATATACCCTTACTTGTTGGGCAAGCTGTGTCATGTCTGAGCGTGTTTTTTTTCGTTCGCAGTCCGAGAAAGGCTTAACGAGCAAATCCGAAGCCCCAATGACTAAGAGAATCCGAATGCAGGCAAGATAGCACGTTCGACAAAGGCTACTAGTCCACTGCCGGGCGAGCGGTCGAGGGCTACACGAAATGCTCTGCTAGAGCACCTAATCCTACGTTCCCTTCATCAATATGCACATACCGAGGACGACACTAATCAAGGACCGCCAATCCAAGTCATCACAATGTAATATAGAATGAAATGCAAAGGAACTATCAAAACGAGCAATCGAAAAGAACTCAGAATCCGTTCCGTACGGATATTGGATCTGCTTGCACGAAGTCGCTGTTCAAACAATGGAAAGGTTTTTTCCGCGTGTCTTCGGTGAACGGGTTCACGCCAGCGAATATATTATGGAAAGCACTCCTCAAGCATCAGGAGGGGGGATCAAGTTCGGGGATAGCAACTAAGTATTCTGCGTGTCCCTTGTCACCCCAGACGTGTAGTGCTTGGTCCAGCTTGCGAAACGCAATATCCAGTGAAACCACGCGGAAGGAGACCTGACTGTCGACAGCGCTTTCGTCCGCGTAGTGTGGTCCGTGCACGTACACATTGGCCAGAGAGCAAATCTTCTTCGGACTAGTGTTTGAGGTGGAAATGGGACGTTTTTGATTTGGATGATATTCACCAGAAAGTAGAAGCTACGACCTGCCCCGCACTGCTTTCCTAAATTTCCGTTGAAAACCAGGAAAACCTGAAGACTCGATCCGCGCCTAGAACCGGCCACTCTATATCTCTGGGATACCGAGTTACATTTAATACTCCTTCACCCCTAAAAGCGATACCCAACAGAGCGAAATTTGACAGGGGTTCTAATCGGTTTTGGTGCGATTCGAGAATCAAAATATTTTAACCAAATCCATTGGCGGGTTTTCTTTGGTCCAGAAAGTTGACCAGGGCTTGGTTTTGATGATCTTCATGTTGGGGCTGACGCTCTAAAAAGTTCTATTGAGTTGATAGGGTGTCTTCGAAAAAAGGCGCGGAATTTTTAGAGCTTCGCATAGCCCCTCTCAAGACATCATGAACTTCATCCTATAAGTTCGGCTTCTGAAACACGAAAGTGGAGGCGTCCACCTTGGCACTGTTCTTGCAACTCTTCGGTAAGTGCCATGTTAGCTTGGTTCTTGGAAGAGACGAGGGACAAGAGCTTGTGGAGTTGTCAGCCTTTTCGGCTTTCGTAGAAACGTGGGCCCGCCATGCTGATTGCCTAGGAATCAACAAATGCCATATCGAAAAAATTCGCCATCGGAGGAACGCCACATCGTTCTCAGACAACCGGTATGAAGTGATAAAGTTAGCTATAGTGTATAGTGTTATCATTTATATCATTATCACTTCAAACTTCATCACTTCATAGGGTTCTTCAAACCGTGAACTACTACCTGCTCAAGTATTGATTGTTGGCTCTGCCGGTCGAAGCAGGGCCTTCCTAAACCCGCGAAGGAGGGGGGGGGGAGGGGATTGAAAATAAACTCAGCGTCAAAACGTCTGATTGATTATGGGGGTTACGGAAACAAGGTATCAAAACCTCTTCGAGCACGAAAGTCCTTGGTAACCTGTTCGGTCAGGAGCCAGGATGCTCCTTCGCCAGACGTGCTACACAACCAAATCAATAGGTGACTGGAAACTTCCTATTTGTAGCCTTTTGATTGGTATCCAGTCTTTTTTGAACAGGCACCTAAGCCTTCGAAACATAATATTTCTTCTGCAATACTATCTGTTTCCAATCTCCGCTGGGGAGACGCGATCGAGTTTTATTGTATTTCTTGGTGTTTTCGAGGAAACTCGACTACGCACCAATCCGCGACACGGAACCCATCTACAAAAAAAAATTCAATGCAAATTCTTAGGTTTCCGAGCCTACAGATTTAATTGGATGTTAAGAGGATGTTTTTGGTTCCGGCTCCGAAAGTATCAACGAATCACCGGAGAGATCGACTAATGGCCCCTAAAACAAAACAAAAGGTAGCCAGAGCCACGATGAAGATCAACAAAACTCATCCAACCCCTCCTACTCCAACCATTGCAAAACCACTGCTAGAACTAGTGAAAGCCAAAAACCTGCGCCAAAATTCCATTTTATTGAGAAGTACATAAAAGGTTCGACAAAGTCGAAGGGGTGGTATAGTCCGTGTTCAGGAAACTGCATGAACCACAAAATAGGGGAAGGGGTAGGGTAAATACGAAAACATATTTGGCACAGTTTGCGCTTCAGAGAAAATCTTTTCGGTCCAAAGTGTCTGTGCTGTGAGATACTCTATCTACCACATACCCCAAAACATCTTCAAAAATTACCTGATTCACTACAACAATTTAAAGAAATAGGATGATTTTGGCTAAGCTTGGGATACGTCAACTCTGATTGCTGGAATAGGTATCCAATGACATACCAGTTCTATGACAAAGGCCAGTCCAATGACAACTGTCACATCCTTTTTTAATCCATTAAAGGAAAGGTACCCAATGCGCCAATCCATTGACTACAAGGCAGATAGCTCGAAAGATTTTCAATATTCAATTTTGTGATGTTTCTCCTTGCTTTCCCTTGCGCAGCATTTCGGGGGTTGGACGGACTATCTCCCAAAATCGCAGGGAGATATTTTCCAGGCCTTAAGAAAATCTTTTAATTTAATCCGTTATTCATAATATCTACGACAAAAAAATCTATGCGTAATATCCCCGTCCGTCTTGCTTTGGGGCATAAGCTAAGGATTTTAACATCGTGCTGTAGTTGACGGTTCTATTTTCACACCATGAAAACCAATCCAAAAAAAACTCCCTGGGTTTCAGCCCTTCAATAAGTGTTGTTCAATATACGTAAATTTATTGAGTCTTTTGACAGATCAATTTATTGGTTGTCTACCCCTCATCGTTCTGGGAACGTGATACAATTCCGGGACCACCCCCCAACCTTTCTTCGGGCGGAGCAAAGAATGAGGTCCATTCGCTATATCCGTCCCCTTTTTTTCTTCTTTCGTTCGAAGTGGTTTTTAGGACAACGTAAAGTTCCATACCACAAAAGGAAACCTAGGGGGTTACAACCCCTACAATAACTTCCCAAAAGAATTGCAACCCTTCGTTTCGCCGGAATTTTGCCTCGTATTGCAAGTCGACGGAATTCCAAGTAAAAAATGGTAGGCGGGGTATTTTGTTTGCACTCCCCGGATGGTTTCCAAGCCCCATACAAGAATTCACTGTTTTTTCGAAATAAAATATTGTCCAAAATCGATGCCCATTGTTCGTTTAATCGCCTTTTTCCCTTCTTGAGCAAAGTATTTTGTCTACTTTCTTTCGCTGACAGGAGACGGTTTTCACATCTTGCACGGACATTCTTCATAGATATATAGCTGAGCTGAAGCCCTGCATCAAACTGCAAATTGCGGGGTCGAGTTGTGGAGGACGAGGAAGCCGACAGTCCTTGGATTGGCCTTTTTCTGTGTACATTTTAACTAATCTGTTTGGTTTGGGTTGTTTGATCCTCTTGGAGGGGTGTTTTGTGAAACATGGGAGAAGCAATGACTGAAACCTGGAATGATGAGCTCAACATGATCGGCGGAGCTATGGGCGTGAAGAGCCCGGACGAGCTCGTCTCTGTGAAGCGAAGTATCTTGGACATTGTGGTGGTGCAGCAACAGAAGAGAATACTCGAGCTAGAGGAGAAGCTTAGTCGGACCAAGCAGGAGATGATGGACCTTGAAAGACAAAAGGAGAGGAAATGCAAGGATGTTGCAGCCAGTTCGCCCAACGTGAAGATTTGCACAACGAGCTCCACACCAAAGCTGAGCGAAAGAAAGCATGTCGAGGTACACGCTTCCGTTTCCACACCAAAGGTTGCGAATCCCGCCATCTCTAAGGGAAAGAGCAAGAGCGCCCCCCTGCGTTCCCCAGTGTGAGTCCTATTGAGTAATCTCGCAATTTTTTGTTATCGATTTCTGACGGCACCCTTTGCCCACAACAGGCTTAGTATGCTGCCGAGATACTGGACAGAGGAGGAGCACAGAAAGTTCTTGGAAGGGAGGAAGCTTTATGGCCCTAAGAACTACGCTGCGATATCCGCCGTAGTTGGCACAAGGACACCCAAACAGGTCCGAACTCATGCGCAGAAATACGAGATGAGACTAGTGCGTGAGAACGCGATGAGGAACTTCATGGGTTCTCGCCAAATGTTCCAGAGGCAACAGACCCAGACCCAGACCAACCAGAAGCCACCACCGGCTGCCTACCCGCAGCCCCCGGAGAGTCCACCATGTGTCGTCCCCGAAGCATCGATGCCGCATGATTCGTTTGACGATGCGGAGGAGTTCGACTCAACAACAAATAGTTTTTTCGAGGACCTACAAGAATCTGAAATTCCGAAGGCTCATCACGTGCTAGATGACCTAGACTGCTGCTACCTTGGAGACGGCTTCCTCGACGATGAGAAGACCTCCATGTAGACGTCACAAAAACCCAGCGCAGGGAAACCAATTTTAATTTCTTGGTCTACAGACAATTTGCGAAGCATTTTGCAATATGCGGATAATACTGATCCCGCAGTTTTGTTTGGTAATTATTTTTAGCCTACCTAACAGTCATTCTGTAGAGTGGGGACACTGGCTCTGCGGAGCAGATGTCCCCACAATCTAATTCTTACTATTCCATTGGGAGTACCTTATTAATGATTTAAAATATTTCACAACAGTCTCGTTGCCAGCCACCGCCAGAAGAATCTGGAACTTCTTCCGAACATCCTTTTCACAGACTACCGAAATGACAAACTGGCTTGCGGCGCCGGGAAGGAGCTGGCATTCCTGGAAGCACGAAATGACAAACTGCCATGCGGCGCAGAGAAGGAGCTGGCATTGCTGGAAGCCTTTCGAAAGACAGTTCCCCTATTTATGCCTTCTGCTTCGTAGCATTCTTACACAGAGCCAAGGTCTATTGTTGGGGACACGATCGTTTACAGGAATGTGCCAATAGTCCTCCGCCGCGTCGCTCTGCAACTTTTCGGCGTAGTGTCCTCCTCTGGCGTTCATTTGCATCTGTCAACGAATATGAGAGGGACCTTGTTCAACAAGACAATTTGTACGGCCAAGGCTTCGTTTCCCCGCAGGTCTACTCTTCTTGGGTAAGTTCAATCGTAGGACCACTTACTACATTCACTGCACGATCCTCATGCGAAACGCACGCCCTCGCCTTCCACTTGGAGAACGGCCTGCTATCGACCGTCTTGGACATGTGCTCGACTACGTCGCGAAAGTTGTCGTTTGTGACAACCTTTCCATGGGAAAACCTTTGCAGTTGCCGGTGGCTCCAAAGGGCTATGTACCTATCGAACGAAAGCCACCGAAAGAGCGAGAAAAAAAATCGAACAGGGGAGGTGAGCCTACGCTGCTGCAAGATTAGATGATTTATGTGAAGGTAGGATTTCGCTTACAGAATAACGGAATCATCATTAAGCTGTGAAGGAACGTAGACCACGGACTTTCCGGCGTCTATCAAACGTCGCATAACCGGGTTCATGCCTTCGCTGGCAACAAAACAATGCGACTGCCCGTTCGCATCACACTGAATAGAGATCATAAACAGTTTGTCCACATTGTTCTCAGTCTGTTTCTCAAAGCCTTTGTCGTAGCAGACGTTCGCGGAGTCAATCACTACTTCAAATGGCCCAACTGTGGCCAACCACTTGTCAAGATTTTCAACATATGTCCTGAGAAGTTGACCTGTACCAAAGAATACATAGCACTCTGCGTGCTGAGCCGACAGCAGCTTTGGCGCGAGTTCGTGTGTCCTACCTCTGAACGCTACTTTCTTCAGCGCGTCGATGAACGCATCGAGATCGCTCGTATCAACTGCCTCTTCGGCAAGAGCCGTGCTACACTCTGGACATTTTCCAGCCAGGCCCATCTCGCTGATGAATTTGACCTCGCAAATCTTCGAGCGCTGCGCTGCAGCGAGGATGTTCAGAGCCTCGGCTCTGGAGAACAGTGGGTTGTCCGCAGAGGTCTTCAAGTCACGGAGATGACGAAACAATTTGAGAGTAGCGGTGCTGTTCTCAGACCGAATCATGCTCAGCACGAACTCAAAGTAGTCTCCTGCGGTGAATTTGACTCCGGCGTCCGCAGCGTTCTGTACAGATGAAAAGCAGCGGGCACAATGTGAGCCTAGCTGGGAGGTAGTTGAGATTCTTCTTCGGATGGAATACTTCCATCAGACCTTCAAAGCGTCGAAAAAGAGCACGGTATTTCCTGCTTCTAACGAAGCCTCCAGAACCGGTAGGTACAACCGGCGCTTGATCGTTACGCCTTCCTCCCTCAAGAGCTCAAGAGTGTCACTTGTAGCTTTTGCTGAGCTATGCTTGGCTGCAAGTTGTATGAGGATCGTGTTCTCGGCATCACCAAACTTTGGTAAAGTACGATTCTCCTTTGTTGCGTTCTTCACCTGACGGAGGCGTTCGGGTGAGGAGCAAACGATCTGATCAGAACTCGGCGCAAAAAAGTTAAATCCACTGCTGGATTACCTTCATCGCTTCCGTGAAAGCCTTGGGCTCATCTGCTGTCCTTAACGCCACCATGACCCTGCGCAGCCCCCAACCCTTAACGCTGCCCTCTTCCGTACTCCTCCAGAACGCGTCAAGGGCCTCTTTGACATCTATCGTGTGTGCAAGGTTCCTGGCCTCACGCGGAATACCCTTGACAGCCTTCGCACGCATGTTGGTGAGCAAAAAAAACCTGAGTATCTCAACGCATTCCTCTTGCATCCATCAGAGCATGCATCCTCGTCGAAAGTGGAAGATACGAGCCGCGGCAAGCAAAGTTTTGACCAGATCTTTAAGAATCCAGCAACGATGAAATCCAAACTCACGCCTCGCTTGCTCTTTTTCCGAAACACACGACAAGCGGATGCGGTCAAACGTGTTCCACGGCCGAAGCTCCTTGCCTCAACTCGATCAGCATCGAAGACGATCAATTAGGGTTTCGAACACCAGACAGCATCCAATACGGGATCTAATTCTAATCGACAGAAATATCCGAAACGAAGCTCTACCACGTGATGCCTATGGCCTGTCTTCACCTACAAGTACCGCCCTCCCCACCAGGATCGAATCGTTGCAAAACCGTCCACCGCACCTATGGAGTTGATTACCGGTGTCCATTTCGGAATGTCATTTCTGGTCCTTGGTATGGATCTGTTGGAATCGAGAATATTGTGCCGTCCATCAAAGGAAGTCCAAAAGTGCAGGGGATTCAACAGCACGTTCACGTCGGGGAAACGGCAGCCTTTGCTCGACTGGCAATGAAAACGAGGGGTGTTGATTACACTCAAACTCAAATAAAATTATAAGCTTCACGCACTTTTTTGAATAATTATTTTCTCTATTCATAGGCCCCGCAACATGATTACGTGCATTCATTGGCTTGTCTTATTTTTTTATCCAATTATCATATGTACGTATCTTTGGTAATATTTTATTGGATAGGTCCTATTTCTGTTAGCCAATGATGTACTGTAGAGGATGGTTTGACGTTGTGCGAGAGGAGCATTGGAAAGCTTTTTTTCGACACTGGATGGGGTTAGCGGAGGACAAGATTTGAGAAGACGAATAAGAGTCGCTATAATAGCTCATTTCCATCCGCAAATGGCTGGAAACTTCAGGCCAGGGTCTCACGGAAGGTGCGGTATGCATCCTCCCTGCGGGTGGATGCATACCTCACAATTCTTTGTGGGAAACCCGTAAACTGGAGACAATCAAAGCCATGATAGTCCTCTGGAAATGTGCTAACATCCAAAGAGGCTCAACTTTGTGAAACACACCTTTAGGTTGTTCTGTGCAAGAGCTGAGTTCCCTCCAATCCGAGAGACGGAAACGGTCCTTGTCGCCGACGGACCTCCGCCCAGTTAAAAAGCATAAGTTTGCTTTTAATAGTAAAGAAACTTCTATTCGGCCTACAGCACCTCAAAGAAAGTCATCTTGCTCACATATTGGTTTGCATATAAATTACTCGATGCGGGAAGCAAAGAGCTTTCAGGTTCATCTTCGAGCCCACATCAGCTTCGCCCATGCGGGGTTCTTCTCGTGCAGCGAATCTCTCCAAGTCTCGAAACGGTGCAACCTTTTGAGAGAAAAACTTTTTTTGTTTTCGTTTTCGACTGCTCTTGTGTTACCATTCAATGTGGATTTGCGTTCGAAACGAATGCTCCGCGGAACGAAACGGGAATTGCTAGTGTTTCTCCCCCACTTTCTGCTTCTTCGGGGCGCTGCCTCCTTCCAGCTTCGATATTCGCTTATCAAGAGCCAGAACAACCATCTGTAAAGCTGTTATCATATTATCTTGATCCAGTAGATGTCCCTCACCTCCCTCCCTGGATGCATCACCCAAACGATATATTTGAATCGCATCCAGGTCCAGGGAATACAAACCCTTCAATAACTCGACCTCTGTCGGGAGCTTCAAGTACATCTTCCCAACATTCAGAGAACACCTCTTACACTTGAGGTCATTGTAAGCTGCGCCATCCTCCACTCCTCCCTTTACTATCTTGACTTGTTGTACAGAAATTTCCACCGAGCTCACCCTTTTCAGCGCCAAGCGACGATTCTCAGTGTCCGAAATTGTCAATGTAAGCGAGTCCCCCAGAATCTCACGACATCCAACACACTGATACACACAAAGCGTCCTCGTCTGTGCTCCTACCATGATCTACCAACAATGAACAAAACCTCTTGCCCAATACGGAAAGAAACCCTCCACCCCCCACAGCACAACAGCCCTCTCCGCAAAGCCTTTCAAATAGAATATCTGACGAGGCAGTCTTCAAATCATACCCGAGACGATAATGACGGAGACAGTCGCCAAAAAGAAAACAACGAGGAGCTCGCAAAAGCAACCGGTATCCAAGCGGGAAAAGCCTCCTCGAACTGGAAACCCCAATCCCATCCCCAACCTTTAATCCCTCAGCGCTCTACTGGCAACCACCCCACCGATTGTGAACTACATGACAGCCTTTGCTACTGAAGAAGGTCGATATGAAGGCCGCAACCCCACCTGAACGAAACCTGCTTGAAGAAGATAGAGCACCATGTAATTCTGTCCCGCCTTCAAATCGTTACTGGTGGGTAAAGTTTTAATGGACATGCTTAGGCTGGGGGAGTGTGCGGGGAATTTTGTCCCTTTTGTTACTTTAGTTTTCACAATCCTCTGAGCCTGGCATTACCTCTATGGCCTGTTCGAAAACCCGTGACACATCATGAACCAAGGCGAGAATGTATGTCTCAGTAGGTTCCCTTGCCTGTCGCGTGGATCCATCATATTCAATTCAGCGAAGCTTTTCGGGTTCTCTGTTCTTCGATAGATAATGGAAATCTACAGGTGGAGGGGACTCCTGCAGCAAAAGCGACTAAGGTTGGTTCTGGCGGAGCCGAGTTCGGGTTCCGCTGGTTCCTTTTTAAGGCGTTACCCACCTCTCGTCCTAATCCGAAAATAGTCCAGAGTCGGTATCCACATCTTGGTATCTACATGTTAGTTTAAGAGGACCCGTCGAAACCCATCAACGGGTTGCACAACTCATTGACTGGCTCTCGATACGCATGCTCCGGGCTTTAATGGAGGGCACAGGTGAATAAATAACTAGTTTGAGTCCGTGAATTCGGGCATTGATTACTGTACGAGTTGGAGCTTCGCAGCGAATTCCGGTGGAGGCCTCGTTCTCGGTGGCTCTGGGCGTTGTCCCAACAGGCCCAGTTGACCGCATGCTGCCATCTCGTCCGGCCCTCTGCTCGATCGATAGGTTGTAGCAACCCCTAACTCTTCAAGTATTCCTTGGAGCTGGAGAGCTCGCTCATTGGGCACTGGTCTGAACTCAGACTTATCATGGGGATTGAACTGGATGAGGTTAACCTGATGGTATTCGGCAACACAGCACCAGGCATCCAGTCAAAATAGGAAACGCCACAGAGAAGCACTGGTATTCTATAATCAACGCTAGCACACCTTTGAAGGGATCTTCTTGATGAGCCTCGCAATTCGAGTGGCGTCCTCATCAGCATCATTCACTCCAGCGAGGAGGACATACTCGAAGGTGACCAGCTTCTTATTCTCCCCGGATGACGCAGCCTCCTCTAAGGCCTTCATGAGTACGTTAAGAGGATACTTCCTGTTAATCGGCATGATCCAGTTTCGTACTTCATCGGTAGTTGCGTTGAGGCTCACAGCCAAGTTCGCTCTACATTCCTTCAATACCATAAGAACCACAACTATGTGAGCAGACGAAAGAGTCGACGTCGATTTGCAAAGTGCTAAATGCAAACGCGCCAGCAAAAAGCAGAATGGATGTACATCCAGAGTCACAACTGCTATTTTCAAGGGTGTTCAGAAAGTCTCAAGATTCTCATTTCGAGGTGAAGAAAACAAGAAACCCTCGAGGGATGGCCCGTGTAGACATACTTTGAAAAATCTGGGAATCTGTGACGCTACTCCAGAGGTAGATACCGTAACCTTCTTGTGGCTCATATTCAGCCCAGCCTTTGAAGTCAGTATGTTGCAGGCTCGAATGACGTTGTCAATGTTCTTGAAAGGTTCGCCCATTCCCTACAAAGCATTTCCAAATTTTCGTCGCGCTTGAGAAGATCAGAGGGTTTCGTGATAGATCCTATTCAGCGAAATTTTTACCATAAAGACGATGTTGGAGATTCTGCGTTGGTCACTGTCAAAACGCCTCTTTGCGAGGATGGCCTGGTCAAGTATCTCGGCCAAAGTGAGGTTCCTCAAGAAACCCATTTTCGCTGTGTAGCAGAATTGGCAGTTGAGCGCACATCCAAGCTGGCTGGAGACACAAAGCGTCGTTCTGTCTTCACTTGGGATCCAGACCGATTCTATCCTTCCGCCCTGTCTCGGGTCAAAAAGCAATTTCTTGGTCCCATCCCGAGACTCATGAACCGAGGTCAGTGAAATCTCACTCAATACAGTCGTCCGTTCTAGTTTGCTGCGAAGCGCCTTAGGCAAAGACGTCATCGATTCAAACGAGCCCGCTAGAAGCTCAGGATTGTACATCCAGTCCCACAGCTGCTTTGCTCGAAACTTCCTCTCGCCCAAGGAAGTCAAGAACGTCCCTAGTTCTTCCCGGGACATATTCTTCAGCACCACTTTCTCGCCTGGGGTGCTCGATAACTCATCGCTCCTCAAAAACCGCTTGCTGCTGGCCTTCAGACCACGCCAAGAAACTGTGGAGCTTGTAACTTTCATCTGCTCTCACCGCGACTCAGCAGTACCCAAGTCAGAGCATCATCGGCGGGCCCACCACTCACGTGGACAAAAGCACGAACGCAACGGGAGAACGAGATCAGTTATGCTCCCTTGGTTCAGAGCACTATTGCTAGCACCAAACTGGACACCGCCCTTGCTTTCTTAAAGGCCAGATTTCTTCCTAGTCCGAACCTAAGTCCTATCCTCTCCCACCCATCGTGCCAAAGAGCTTACGCGCATGCATATACCCATCAAACAGATAGAAACGGGATACAAATGCCACCCACCCAATTCAAGGCAATTTTCCCAGCCAATATAAGATGGCAACTGTTCCGGATCCTAGTCCACCAGATTTTCTGGCCATACCAAACCAGCTAATATTACCGCACTCAGTTCAACATAATTCCGGGGCAACACCGGGACCAATGCTCCAGACGGCAGGAAGCGGCGACCTCGTCTCCTCATTGCTGCGGGGTCAAGTGAACCGGAGCCCGTACATGGCCCAGCTCACCGCTTTTTCCTCGCTAATGTTGTCGAACACGAGTCAGCACGGCGCTCTCGCTAAAATCGGGCCACCGCTCCGGACTGCAGATCGGTCTAATTCGGCGGCCAAAGCTGCCATTGTTACCCGGCCTCCCTGCAGTTGGCAATGTGAACAATCCTGCGTTTGCTTGAAACAGCAAGCTGCATATTGCTCAGCAGGACAACGGGTTCCAAGCAGTTCGTTTTTGAGCTGCATCATGCTAACATCCTACTAGGAAATAAAAAACCACCGGTTCCCCTGTGTGGAGAATGGACGGCTGGAGGCGGGCTTCGTCTGCCGTTTCTATTTCCTTTCACGAACGACCAGTAACCCCAGCCGCTAGTCGGACAGAAGGGTCGTCCTCGATTTCCGGTTTCTCCGTTCACAGTACTTGAGTGTCAAGCTAGAAAACATCTGTTTGTTGACGTCGTGTTCTTCTGTACTCAACTGGGCGAGAGCGGAATAGATGACTTGCTCGGGTGCAGTGTTTACTCGACTCGTTCTCTTGATGTGGTGCACGCCACCCCAGGAATAAGAAGGTTAGGACGTGCACGACAATTCGACAAGAGACAGAAAAATACTTTCATGACGTAGGGGATACTACAAAGCAGTCATAGCGCAAGCAGAGCATGACCGTTGGGTGCTGTATTGAGCTGCTTCACGGATTTAAACCGTCCACGGGTTTCTGAATGCAGATCCAGCATAGGTGGCCTTGTCACCCAGCTGCTCTTCAATACGAAGGAGCTGGTTGTACTTGGCCAGACGCTCAGAGCGGCACGGCGCACCGGTCTTGATCTCACCGGTTCCAAGGCCAACCACCAAATCCGCAATGAAGGAATCCTGGGCACCAGAGGTTCTCGCTTCAGCTTGTGCTTGTCAATCTTAAGCAGCTATTCTGGACGATGCAGTTCGTACCTCGGTTTCACCAGAGCGGTGAGAGACCATAACTCCCCAGTTGGCAGCTCGGCACATGTTGTTCGCCTCAATCGACTCCGTGATGGATCCGATCTGGTTAACCTTGAGTAGCAGCGCATTACAGGCGCCCTTCTCCATAGACATCTTGATCCTACGTTAAATCGTCGTGAACAAACTCGAAACGTTCAGCTCGCCATTCGAATTCCCGCAAGAGAGCTTTTCAAGACGAGATCACAGAGTCCTTTACCTGTCGGGGTTCGTCACCAACAAGTCGTCTCCGACAATCTGCACCTTCTCGCCAATATTCTTGGTCATTATGGCGTAGCTGTCAAAGTCGTCCTGATCGAACGGATCCTCAATGGAAACAATCGGGAAGTGATCCACGAAAGACGAGTACAGGGCACCAAGCTCCTCTCCAGTCTTGACCTGGTCCGGTGCACTCTCGCCGTCGGTCTTGAAATCGAGGTCATATTTCTTGGATGACTCCACGAAGAACTCGGAGGCAGCAGAGTCCATACCAATTTGAATCTTGCCTGTGTAGCCAGCCTGCTCGATGGCGCCAACGAGGAGGTCAAGTCCCTCCGCGTTCTCCAAGATGTTCGGGGCAAAGCCTCCCTCATCACCTACACCAGTGGCATCAATGCCGTACTTCTTCTTGATGACGGCCTTGAGGTTCTGGTAGGTCTCAGCACCCATCTTCATCGCTTCCTGTACAAGGAGGACGCGTTGCAAGATTGCTGAGCCAAAGGTCACCCGGCTCAAGTGGAAGATGGTTTGGACCAGAAGACGTACCTTGAAGGTCGTAGCTCCCGTGGGAAGGATCATGAATTCCTGCATGGCAAGCTTGTTTCCAGCATGAGATCCGCCATTGATAACGTTGAAAGACGGAACCGGGAGAAGCATTTTGGGGTTGCCCGCCAAATCGTTGATGTGCTGGTAAAGTGGGATCTTTTTCGACGCAGCTCCAGCTCTGCACACGGCCATGGAGGCACCTGTTGAAAACGTTAAAGAGGCACAAGGGCGAAGAGCATCACATTTAGATATCTAAAACGCGGTGTAGATCCTGCCAAACAGTGCGCTTACGAAAACTAACCAAGGATTGCGTTTGCTCCAAGTCTCTTCTTGAATCGTCCAGTGCCGTCCGCGGCGAACATCTTTTCGTCTACGGCCTTCTGATCCTCACAGTTCATGCCCACGATCGCGTCCTTGATCTCAGTTTTGACGTTGCCCACAGCCTTGTCCACGCCCTTGCCCAGGTAGGCGCTCTTGTCACCATCCCTCAGCTCGAGAGCCTCATATACTCCAGTAGAAGCGCCGGACGGAACGGCGGCACGGAAAACACCATCCTGGGTAGTCACGTCAACCTACAATCCCACGCAAAACAAAAACGAAACAGAGGACTGAGCACAACCATACCCGCTCAACAGGAGCAAGCCCACCCAAAAGCCCGAAACTTCTCCCCTCCCTCACCTCGACAGTCGGGTTGCCCCGAGAATCGAAGATCGCCCTCGCAGTAACGTCGGTGATAGTCGACATTCTCAAACTCGTTATAGCACTGCTCTTAAACCTGAAACCCTTCCTCTCCAACAAATTCACTAATCTG
Organism: Rhodosorus marinus; assembly: GCA_029953675.1. NCBI lineage: Eukaryota > Rhodophyta > Stylonematophyceae > Stylonematales > Stylonemataceae > Rhodosorus > Rhodosorus marinus. The sequence goes on from JAMWBK010000001.1 coordinate 532,178, forward strand.
TATTCGCTCCTCAACCACTTCCAAACAGCTACCATCTTCCTCCCCCCCAACCGCGCCCACCCCTCCTGAAAGGGAAGCTGCTTATGTGCTCTTCGTCAGGCTGTGATGGTGCCAAAATACGCGAGTCTCCGCCGTGCCCTCAAAAATATTTACAAAATCAGGAATTGTTAACGTACCACCAAATCGCATCATTTTGCAGGATATTGGATTTTCAAAGGAAAATTCATCTCCGTCCTCACTCCCTTTCAAATTCCCCCCCCCCCTTTCCGATCATGCACGCCACGATCATCGTGCCAGAAGATGTTTCTAAAAACTCTCAAAATACAATAGTTGACCACCACGGAAGCCCGTTCTGTAGCTGGTTGACCACCCCCCCTATCGCTATAGATAAATCCGACGATCCACAATAGGAAACTGCTTGATTTCGATTTACAATTTTTTAAAAATTATTTTTGTCGTATCTTTTCGACGGATCTGGTTGGACAGGCCATGCTTTGGCTTGAATGCTAACGGAAAATTCGCCAGTATTTTTTTATGTGTTTTGAAGAGGTTTCCTTGCCCCCCTCTACCACGCCCCTTGAGGACTTCGATCAAATCGAAACGTCACAAGATCTACCCCTTGCCAAAATATTTAATCATCGCCTACCATATTTTGGGAAATAAATAGAACACGAAATCGGATATTTCTGTTAGAGCAAATTCGCGTTGAACAAGAAGTCCGTCCCTGAGGTGAACAGTTGGAAGCCAATGCGTGCTGCGCCAGCTGTCACAAATATTCTGATTCCGACGTGGAAGGACGGGAATGGGCTTTTTAGGCGATCTGTAAATGGAAACAGGGACTACAGCGGATATGAGGCAGCTGGTATAGGTAAGCTTCTCACTGTAGGTTGCAGGGGAACACCTGATAAGCTCAATACTTCGCTCGTTAGCACTGTCGTTGTTGACCGAGAATCAACCAACACCCCCAACCGTCTCTGGTTCACCTCCGCGGAGGAAGAATTGCTTTCCCGAGGAGCGAACATTCCGGAAAGCAATTCCAGACCAATGTGGATACGCCACGTTCGAACGCGGAAGCATAAAACTCAACGGAGAGAAGACCCGCGAATGATTCTCGCGATCGCGAAAACAGTCTCGAAATCCAAACGAGCGCCTGAACCTCTCAACAAATCGGAATACCTCAATGACTAGCTTCGCAAACCGGTGTGAAACAACGGGCTGCACCGTATTCACAATCGTGAGGTGCCTCGTGGGACACTAAAGTTCCGTACATAACCACCTTGTGGTGGCACATGACTCTAGCAAGCTGCGCAACCCTGATTCTGCGATTTTCCATCACTGTCTTTTATACACCATGTTTACAGTATTTCAGATATCTTAGTGTATAATCAGCAGTACTCGTGAGTTCAAAAAAAATAAAATTCAAAAACGGGCTTATATCGATAAACCGATAATATACGGATTATAAGAAGCAAATATTTCTATATTCATAAATTATACAGTATATACGTTAAAAATATATGAAAAACAGTAGATGGATACCATATTCTGATTTTTAGTGCGGAGGTTTAGGAAGACGAACTGAAACGTTTGTGTTTTATGAAGTTTTATACTGTAGTATAGAGTAGTGTGCGGAGTAAAAGATGATTAGTCTGCACGTTGTTGATCTTGTTCTTGAAGTTTGGGTTTGTAACAGTTGATGGCTGGTAGTGCTGAGGAGGGAGGTGGACGCGAGTTGGGTTTGGATAGGGCCTTTCTGGACTGTCTTGTGTTACTAAAAAATCTGTATTTGGTATCATTGGTTTTTTGGGGGTTCGTTTCTTGCTGTTCGGCCGTTGAACTCGAACTGAGGGAAACGGAGATCTGGAGGCTTTCCAAAGTCTGTGATAGGCGAACGTTGCCCTTTTTCGATGCTGCTTTGCTGCTGGTTGTATTTTGCGACTTGAACTGGAGGAAACGACGATTTTTTAGTCTTGAAAGTCTGCGACAGACGTGTACGTGCTTTTCTCGGTTTTGTGGGTTCGCCGACGTGGAGATTGGCTAGCTTTCTTTTGAAATGGGTGCCGAGGACGCCTCGATTGAGAACGGTAGGACTTGGTTTATTTTTGGTATTGAGAGAATTGCCCTGGGGTGATGAATCTGTCTCAAAGGATAATTCGACGCTTCTTCTGTGAATTGCCGTTCTTTAGGTCCTCGGAGGAAGGAGATTGTTGTAGAAGACATTAGGGTGGTCAATGCTTCTGAGTCAGAGGATCCCAATGAGACGTTGCTGACGACTAATGTCGAGGGGGAAATGAGCATAAATTCGCTCGAGCCCGATGATACAGCTGTTTTGAAAGAGCTGCCTGCTGACGTGCACGAAACTATGCGGTCAAGTCCTCGTGTCAGGACGATCGACGCCAGCACTGAGTGGCTCGAAGACGATATTAGAAAGAAGGAAACTTTGAGAAAGCGTCTTAAGGTATCTACCTTGACTGAAAATCATCTGTGTATGGGAAGAGCCTAGCAGTGTGCGCTGATCATGGTTCTCCTCACTCGTTTTTTTTCTGTGGAATCAAAAGCGCCTATGTGCTACTTTTGGGTGGTTGATTTTCATATTTCTAGGCGCGTGGACCGTGTTCTACGTCGTCTTCATGGTCTTCGTTTCGAAAGTTGACAACCTCGGCGCAGATGATTGGGGCTACTCGTTTGAGAAGAACGCCCCACCTGAGGTAAGGATCTTCAAGTACTAGAGGCTGGGGCTTGGCGTACGGGGAAGGGAGATCTTTCCCTCTGGTGCAAAACCTGCATTGCTGCGTCATTCACAACAATCTCAGCGATAAGTGCACTGATCCCTTCACTGCCATGTAGTGGGCAAATCTTGGAGAGGCAAATGCAGAATGTGTATCGACAGCTCAAAGTCCAATCAGCATTTCGGTTTCGGATTCACTCGCTCGCGGGTCGAGCGCCTTTGAAGACCTCAGCAAAGTTACTAGAGTTCAAACGGGGCAATTTGAAGTGGAGTCGGTTGCTGGTAGGGGTCCTGTTTATAAATGTCTAGACACCGTTGATGTCAATGGCGAGACGATTATCTCCTGTGGAATTCTGCTATGGAAAACTGTGACCTATTACCTGTATGAGGTACGCAGTCAGCACGAAGAATAGATAACGATAAATTGAAAGGTGCCAGACCGTAGACCAGCTTATTGCTAACTCGGAATATTGTGCACAACAATTGCAGGTGAGAGCGCATATTCCCGGCGAGCACGTGGTGAGTGGGGAATCTCTTTCCTTTGAGATGCAATATTTCTTTCAGAACGAGGACGAAACTTTGAGAGCAGCAATATCAACCCTCTACAATGCGTTTAATGCGCAGAACTTCACTGCCTTGAATCCGCTCTGGTACGTTCCGCATTTAGCGAGCGCGAGGGCATCAGTTGAACGTCAAGGCTAAGAAGCACCGTTTTTTTTTGGTTCAAACTTCGTTCTCTCTGATAAAGGTTTTCCCGGCTGAACGAGACTACAGTAAAGCGCTCTGACGAACGGACTATCGAGAACATTCAGCTAAATTCTCTCATTGATCTAGACAGCGGGTATTTTCAGTACACCGGGTCGGACACGATTCCCCCCTGCGAGGAGAATGTTGAATGGTTCATTCAGACGAACGTTTTCAGCGCGAGTCTTGACCAGGTATGAGATGAGAGATAATCTGAACCGCGGTCCTGAAGGAGCTGGTTGTGCACGGCTGCCGTTGTGGTTCGCCACTGAAACGCATGCATCTCTTACTTGGGTGGACCTACTCCTCCCGGACACTACTCAGCAAACGTGCTTCTTCTTCGTGTTTTCTAGGTCAACGCCTTCAGAAAGAGTATTGTGGGTTATCCCGGGAACCGCAGACCGCCCCAGCCATTGAACGGGCGAGTCGTCACGTTGTACGAAGAACTTGTAGGGGAAGGCTAAGGATGCAAGCATTGAAAGGGAGTGGGAACTGCGCTCAGCCAAGTACTAACTAGGCAGCAGAACACGGCGAGACTAGAAAACTTGCTGTACAGATGACGCGTTGCTGTCACTGCAGGAATCTGACCACTGGAACCCATTGCATTGCAGATCACCCGCAATAGGACGATATCCGCATTCCTGCTCATAAATGAGGAAATTCCCCCCCCCCGTGCGAGGCATGTATTCGTTCACTGTGTGAAGTCTTCTAGGAGGCATATCCCGGCTTGTTGAATCCTGCGTCGAAAATATGCGGAGCTGCGTGGGGGCTACACTATGGTGTGCTCACCAGTCCTAGCAGAAACCTGAAAAAGTGAAACGGCAGTTTGGAAGCTTTGGCACAACGTGATGATGGTTCATATGATTACCAGATGCTCTGAAGGAAGTTTGTTAGCGATTTTGATTAACTTTTAACTTCCATAGAAACTATTGAAATGGATAAAAAGTACTGGAGGAGTTTGCGAAGCTGCCAGCGATCAACATTCAGCCCTCCAACCTCCTCTCAGACGTTTGGAGAGGAAAACCCCGCAACCAAAAACGGTAGAACCAAGACAAGAAAAGGCGAGGATCGCTGTGAACATTCAACCACGTTTCCAGGAGATCTCCATCTCTGGCCATCACTCCTGACCTGCACAAACGTGGAGAGGTGGTAGTTTCCAACTAGACAACATTTTTACAATATGGTTTGGTGAACTGTTTGCTTCATTTTTGTCCGATTTTTCTTCTGTTCTTAGTCCGTTCCTCACTGAAGAGCCACACGCTTACCTATCATCTCTCCATCACCGAAAAAAGAAGAAGAAAAGAATCCAGCTTCGGGCACCGAAACAAGTTTCCGAAAACAATTTACACGCCAATTGGCAAAATCCGCATTTGTCGTCTCCTTGTGGATTTGTTTTTGTGTTTTTCATGTCTCCGCCCAGTCCCAATTTTTTTTCTGATCACGAGGTCGACCATTACCTTTGTCAGCAAACGAAAAAAAGAAAAATTGGCTGGGTGAGGATACGGACCCATATCCCTACCCCCCAATGCTTCAGTTTTCTACCATGCAATCCACAATATTTACTAGTCCACTATCACCACAATCGTAATTTTACTAGTCCACCGCCACTAATCTTTTAGATTTCCTAAATCTCTATCTCGAGACTAACCGCAGAGAACCCATCCCCACCAGTGGGATCTCATTCACTTTCTCAACTAATAATATTTTCACAAAAAATAGAAGAGTTCACTTCAGACAATACCCCTCCCACAAGCCCCTGTGATAACAACATTTTCCTCCAAGAAAGGTCTAGGTTTATACCATCCCAAACATTTCTGGGCACAAGCAGAGGGGACGGTACTAAAAACTCATGAGAGAAATTTTCTTCGGTTAAACCAAAAACCAATATTACTAATATACTAATTTGTCAATATTTAATCCCGCACAAAAAATCAAAATATATTTTAGAGAGGATCTATTTGTTCACAAGACAAACGTTTCAGGTAAAAAAAAGAAGTGCAGAAGCGCAGGTGCTGGTGAAGAACCTCTGTTTACGACAAAGATGTGTCCGCGGCCCATTACGGCAGAGGGTTCCGCTTCTTGTAAGACGTCACACGTGTAAAAAGTCCTTTTTCAGCTTTCCCGATAGCCAAACTCATGAATATTGAATTGAAAAAAGTGTTTTTGCGAAGCTCGCATAACTTACAATCGGAGTTGACTATTTTTGCTAGAAACTACCCATCTTGTGCTAGAGCCTCCCTTACCTGAGACAAATTTACTAACGACATAATATTTTGAGAAATATTTACCGCTGGGTTCTTTTTAGCGATGAGATTGGACAAAAGTTGGATGAACGATAGAAAATTGTGATAGGTTGATTGGGTGATTGGTAAATTATTTTAGCTTAAGTAAATACAAAAATTAGCTTATTTTTATTTTACTGGCTATGGTAGGTTTTAACAAATAAAAGTTGGTTTGTTGTTAAGCGGAAGTTGCTATGGTGCAATCGGAAGCCTCCACAGACTTTTGACCTGGAAAAATTTAGAAAACTTCTGGACATTTGTAATACTAGCCAACAAAATGATACCCTTTTTTTCGGCTTGTTTGCCGGCTTTTTTTTTTTTTTTGCCGTTTCGTCTAGAGGAAGGTGCGTGTTTTGCGAGGCAGAAAAAAAACAAACAACGGAATCGCGGGATTGGGTATCATTCTATTTTTTTTCACTGCCAGTTGCGGGCAGTGTGACTCTTCGACGCGCTAACTGTTGTCAGTTACGAAGTCCATCTCTCCCCATGACTGGAGGAGGTGAGCGTTTCATAGCGTTTCATTGGCGTTTCTTCGTTCGGTATCTTTCTTTTTTCCGTTGTGGATTTTTCTTTTTTGTACTCATGGGAATTTGGCTTATATACAATTTTAGCATTGAGTGTTCTATTGTTGGGACATAAGCGCGAAGCAATGGTTTTTCATTTGTATTACTAAGCGACAGTTTCTTCTAGACAGGTCGTTCACTGATTTTCCAAGACGTTGTCGCAACCACAACCTTCGCAACCGCTCCCAACAACCCTTCGCTCGGCCTTCTCCCAACGTTTGGAATTCCAGGATATTAGGATAATCTCGATTTGCATGCAAAAAGAAGTTTCTCCACGAACGCGTTGAGAAGGAAGTTTCCTCTGTTCTCTTTCTTTTTTCGGAGGTGAGAACATGGAGCGCCCTGCTGCACGCACAATGTCGTGCAAGGAACCGTGCCGAAAGATCCTGAGGGTTAGAAACGCATGCCAAGCTGCTAGCTGGATTGGATAGAAAGGTGGCAAGCAATAGTTCAATGGAAATATAAAATAGGATTAGTTTACTGAACGGTGACAGCTCCTCCTTCACTAAGGAAACTGATTCACAATAGATAGTACAGGGAATGATATGCGAAGCTTCGATCAAGGCGAAACACCAGTCCGGCTCAGCAGCGCTAGTGCTACCCTCACCGGACTGGTGCGCGCGGAATCGGGCGATATGCCACACCAATCGATCTAAGAAAGTCAGTTGCTCACGATTGTGATGTAGGCAAAGACACTGTCTTCCCCTTCAAGAACCTTCTCGAGTTGGTCTTGGAGTAGTACCGACAAGATGCTTTCGTCGGACATGCTCCCGAGCAGTGCGTACATTCCCAGTTCACCAGTCTTACTTCCCAGTCATCCCACTGACCGAAGATTTTCTCAATGCACGGTCTGCAGAAGACTTTTCTACAAGTCCCGTAGTTGATGTTTTTGCATGCTATTCTCTCTGCCTTAGGAAGCCTCCCACAGAAGTGACAGAACTTTGAAGGTGTAGCGTTCTTCCACCTCTTGAACTGTTTTCTCTCCGGAATAGGACTGAGCTCTGCCGTCCGGACTGGTTGCGGCGATAGTGCTTCTGGGGTTTCGTCACCCGCTGGAGGCGTCATTGCTCGGGGACTCACATCTTCCAATTCAAAGCTGGAATCCATGCCGTCCAAACTTGCAGTTGAACCTCTCGATGAGTCCCCTGCGGAGAACATTGAAATTTTCTGAAGCACGGACGAGGTTGACTCTGATCCGAACAAAAAGGATTCTTCCTTCAAAATGTTCATCTCGTCCTTCGCGTATGTCTTTGAGGAGATCGACTCGGTGTCCAGTTCCAACTCCGTAGTGATGTCTTCCAGTAGTGCCGGCAGTATTTGAAACCCTGGCTCAGACAGAGTCCGCGGACATCGATCGACGTGCTTCTGAGGAAATCCAGTCCCGTGTAGAATCTCAGTTAACTGCTCCGCAAACAAATCCATCGTGTACCCGTTCCTTCCTCAACCAGTGAACCGATGAAAACTCCCACGTCTTCTTCTCCACTAGCAACCAAACATTTCAGCTTGGCTCTCCAGAGTCCTCGCCCACCTCCGCACCCCTCCCTGTCAAAGAGTTTCCCTTATGTAGTACCAGCGCCCTATCTGAAAAGCCGAGCGTGAGCTCAAAAAAAAAAAAAAAAAGGCGGCACAAATCGTGATGTCAGGAGAGTGTCCATCTGACGGATTTTTTTTTACAATATACAAACGAACCGGAGTCTCCAAAAACCCTCCCCACCCCTTTTTAGCTTCCGAACGAAAACTTCTGTTTCGTTTTTAGATGGGGGACAGATTTTCACGTCGACATTTCTAATGAGCCAAAACGGCAGAACTTGATATAGGAGGGAGGGAGCCTAAAATTTTCCTCGGAACCGGAGCTGGGTATAAGTAGCAAAAATATTCGCAATAAACATGAACTATCGTTTTTAATATTTTACCCATTGCTACCACCCGAAATATTCACTTCAACATGATATCTTTTTCCATAAACATTTAACCGTTCTTTTACTTGTGTACTCTCCGAGGACCAGCCCCTACCCCCAAATAGAACCAACCCTGAGTCACAAGACCATCGAAAATCATGGATTTTCAGGAATGGAAGTTTTTGGAAATTCATTTGATTGGTGAAAAACATGAGTAATGATAGAAACTGCAAAGGCTGTCTAAGATTAATAACAATTCAACTATATCGATCGCAAAATCCGGAAGCCATCTGGGCAAGTTTTCGAGACCAATCTACTTGGGAGACCCTTTGAGCATTTTGTATTAGGGAACGATGGAAAAAAATAATTCATTTCCAAACCCCCCCCTGGAATGAAAAAGTGAAAATTGGGAGCATTGAATATTAGCAAATTACAATACTTTACCCCCTACTGAAAGTTGGGCTGTGAAAAATTATGTGTTCAATTGGCAATCTGCTTCAGGTTCTTTTCCCGTTGTTTTCATATTTCATGAGATAGAAAAATGCAAAACCCAACCCCCCCCCCGGGACAGATCCGTCGGATGTGAAACGTACGTTTTTACAAGAGCCGGATTTATGTCCATGTAGACCTCTCACGTTTAACGCATGGGACGGCGGGGGCCGGTTTGTGGGGGGGGGAGGAGGGGGGGAAGGGGTTTTTAAAACAAAACAACTCGACCTGACTACAAAGAATATTTCCTTTTACAGGAATTTTTGTTGAAGTAGCGGAAAAAAAATGTTTTGGGGGTCCGTGAACAATAAATGAAGATATCATCGAAGTTTTGAAGACTTTCATTCAAAAATTGTGGGACATGCACAAAATTTTCGTCCTCGGCCAACACTGAATACGAAAATTTTGCCAACGGAAACGAAAATGTCGTTTTCGTCCAATATCTCCGCTGCATTATTTATCGACATTATCCCGCTTTCCAAAAATCGAATCATGATGACGGAAAACACTTATTCTCAGGCCGTGGATCGGCGCAACTGCCTGAGAATTTTGTGCCAGCTCTCGCGGCAAAAAGCTCTTCGTGGACAAGTCGTTGTATATTTATAAACTATTCAATATATCTCATCCCTCGAACTACCCAAATATAAAATAGAATTTGAACTTTTTGGGTTGGCCATCATGCAACCCCCCGCCCACTGAGGTTCCCTCAGATGTGAAACTTACTTTTTAGAATTACTTGGATTTCTTTGGTGAATGGCGACGCAGACATGGAGGACGCATCTCGTTCACATCCAAACTGACAACTTACAGGAAATTTTACAGATGAGTCGATGGAGGGGGGGTTGTTAGGACGAGAGGCCCCGCGTCTCTATGAAACCGAAAAAAGGATGAACGGACAATTCTCTCGTAATTGTAAACACTAGTCAGTGCGGCTGCCGACTCACTTTCTTCCTTTTTTTTACGGTGCTAGTTGCAAAATGCGGCCTAAAAGCTTTGTTCCTCCCATGCATGTGGGGGGCCCTCATTCAATTTTTTTTCTGGGGTTAGGTTCGGCTGGTCCCAGCAAATCTCGTGAAAACTCATAGAAAATATCAATTCATGCCAACCTTTCTGGTCCAGCATTTAAGGATAAACCAAAAACACGATCAGTGGTGGATCCGATGTAGACGACTGGGAATATAATACTTGGGCGTGTGTCCAGTCGATTTAGACTTTTTGCACCTGTTTGGGGTATGGATATGCATATGCAAGCAGTAGTAGCAAATTGGGAACTTTGATCATGGGTTTCCCGCGTTTGCGTTTCCCCAAAACGTGTGTTACGCATCATCTCGATCAACTCCAAGTGGAGCGACTGCTCTTCTAAACCTTCGACCAACTCCAAGTGGATCTATAATTTTCCCAAAATTTCGATCAACGCGTGAGAAATGCTCAGCGCTACAGTGCTGGGTTAGGTTCTCGAACCCGGGATGATCCTAACCCACGAAGGCTTCCTTCTGAGGATAACTTGATCGTCCTTGCTTCCAACCTGAGGGGCCGAACCCGATTGCGGAAATCAAACACCGCTGTCCTGTGCCGGGACCATCAGAATGGATCCCTTCTAGCTCGAGCTGATCTGCAACTTGCATGGCTTACCTTTTCTATTTGCAAGCCATTAAAACTATTGATTGGGAGGTTTTGGAACCCATTTTCATCCTCCCCTGTTTTGTGATAGCAAACGATCAGCGTCTCGTCCTTGCTCGCAATGGGAGCGCGGTCAGAGATGAAACCGAAAAAGTCCATCATAGGGAACTGGACACGTCCATACGGCACATATTCCGAGAAGTCAAAAATGCTAATATCGTGAAGATTCAATGTCAAAACGGAAGATCATAGTTTTCGGGGGTTGTGTGACCGCTGGTTGTTGCACCCCCTATTGCAACACCCCAAAAACTCAAAAAATAAAAATATATTCATTCATCAACAGCTAGACAAGCAAAAAAAACTTTCCGAAGAAAAAAAAAGAAGAAGAAGGCAGAGCCCCCCCCCCAAAAAAAAAAATATTTTCGAGGCGAAAACGATGCCCTTTATTCACCAGTACACATCAGACAGATCTTATTCTACAACTTGCAAGAAACATTTTTTTCATATAAGCCCTATTCGGGACAGAAAAACCCTTTTCTTGATGAAATAAAATCACCTAACGTTTTCATTCGCTCTCACCGTTTTTTAATTAATTTTCTCCAGATGGACGCCCTCTCGCGACTTGGCCAAAATTTACAAAATTCACCTTTCTGATATTTCGTCCAAAAAGAAAAAAAATTACCTCGCGACTCTTGGGAACAATTCTTCCGCGGTCAATTATTTTTCGTGGACTTTTCAGTTCTACAATTCCCTCAGTTCTATCAATTTTTACCATTGGGGCCGTCCGGCAGGAGCCAAAATGTCTTTTTTCCGCACCCATATGCGTTTCGTAGCATGCCACGAAACCATGTTGACCTCCACCAACCAATTTATTAGGAGGCCTATTTCTAGATGAGAAATATATCTATTTCTATGAGAATTTCTAAATATCTTATAATTATACAATATATTTCAATCAAAAATCCTTTATGATGAATATTAAGATCACTCCGTATTTGAACATGGTTTTAATCTGTGTTGGATAGATTATGAAACCATCCAGCACAGATCCTAACCATATTCATAGTACGGGGCCGGAATGGCTCTCAAACTGGAAATAGAGAAGCAATTCGTGAATCCGATTCGGTTTTTTTAGTAGCTTCCGGTACTAACAGTTTATATAAAAATTCAAAAAACACATATTTTATTGCTCGAGATTAGATGCTGATTTGGCGGGAGCTCTGATGCCTTTGACAAATAGTTATCTATGAAAAACAATGGCCATGGCTTACTGACCAAGAAATGAATCGTTACCGTACTGGGGATAAATTCCTGCCTTTTTCCTTGCTCACTGATGTAGAAGTGTATTTGAGAGAATAGTGTTTTTGGGCTTTTAGAATCTTTAATGAATATAAACGAACCTCAAGCAATTGCGAAAAAACTTTGGAGCTTTTTTCGCTTTGGGAGGCCATCCCTTCTAGGTTTTTTAGATTTTTAGGGAACTTTTTTTAAAAACTTCTCTGCAACCCTTTGGGTCCGACCGAGTTGTTCAAAACGAATGTCAAAGCTTGTGCTTGGTTGGTTTTTAGGGGGGCGCGTGTCTTGTAAGTCGCCCGACAGTAAGCATTTTGCCGTTTCGTGTATGCGGTTTTCTTTCTTCAACGTGATGGCTGTAACGGCTGCTGTGAAGGTGAGAAAATTTCGGTTACGGTTACGTAAAATGTATCGACCTTTCGCCAAACTCTTCGAAAGGGAAGCGTCAACTCCACCCTTGTGGGAGTTCCAAGGACAATAACTACATAGCATATGGAAAAGGCTGTTCACTACTTTCCAATTCCCTACCCCCCCCCTCCCCCCTCGTGCGGAAAACCGGTGCACTTGTCGAGGAGGGTTTCTTCTCAGAGAGGTGTTGGATTTTGGTCGCGGCCCCCAGTCTCTGCCTGTTGTGGAGAGAAGACCTCCACAGTCTCCTCGACGCCTCCAAAACAAGAGTGGTTATTGCTAACAAATGGATCCCATATGCAGGCAGGGATAACCCCCTTGTTTACCCTGCTCCTATCCAGCTATCACGGTCAGCCTAAACGAACCGTCCTTCGTCCCGGCCTGCTAAGAAGAAGTCATTCTATCTTCCCTTACTTTCTATCCCGTAGCGTAGATTACTCTACCTATTTCTATCTGGTGAGGGGGGGTTGATCGCGCAAAATATGCTGATGGTCAAACACGGGAGTGTCCCCTTCGGAAGCTACCCCTCTTACAATCCAATCCTCGAGAAGCCCAAAATGCGGACGCAACCCTAGAATGCTGATGGTCAACAGCTATCAAACATCAAGTGTCCGAGAAACGTAGCACGGACAATCGAATCAGTAAAAAGAACCTTAGTGCAATCGCTTTTGGTGAATACAACTTTTTGTTAGCGACCACGATGCAGCCGCGGAAAGTGATGTCGAAGTCCACCCTTCTTGTGGTCCATACATTTACTGAGAGCTATAGCACGACCTCGTTTCGCACGAAACAGGGCCCAACTAGGGACCCTACGTTGCGGCTTTTAGGCCAACCATTTGCTTCACTACCGATTTTAGGATCCAAGTCATATATGAAAATATAAAGACCCCAGGGCCGAACCCGTGCGGAACACACAAACACCCCTCAAACACGCACAGATGAGCAGCAAAAGCGACCAACCATGAAGTTCATAACCGACTTTAGGAGCCAGGCCATAAATGAAGAAATACCAAAAAAAAAGACCCCCCCCCCATGCCGAACCCGGCCGGACACACAAACATCCCAAAAAGCATCCACGGATGAGCAGCAAAATTCGCATCGACCGTTTCTTCTTTTGTTTTGTTCGTCGTTTTTTTGCCTTTTCTCATCTGTCATTCTCTCAAAACTAAATCTAAATGAATATGAGGGGGTGGTGGAGGGGGTGTTTTGTGACGATCACGATCTTCCTTTTTCTCTTTTTTTACAACCGATGATTCAGTTGGTCCGTCGCCAAAATGCTGAGCAACCGTTTTTTTTGTTCTTCTGCAGGTCGAAGTTGATTAGGTTGTGGGAAGAAGAATACGAAAACATGATATCGATCCCTCCCTCCAAAATATGTATATATATGTATTCCCTTTGGAGAGAAGGGGAGTGAGATGATGGGAAAGAGCGCGAGAAAAAGGGGGTGAGGGGGGTATCCTTGTTCTAAGGTATGCTGGTGATCTGGCCTTCCTTTTTTATAAAGTTCGATAAAAAGAAGAAATCTACAGTTTGCTTTTTGCCTACCACGATTGCCATCTCGTACATCTTCTTTGATGAGGGTGAGAAAACGAGTGGGAACCGCTCGTAGAAAAACCTAATTTGCCGTTTCATATCGTAGGGGGGTAGTAAACGATAGATTAGATTGAGGATAATTGAGAAAAAAGAGAATGGTCGATCGAACAAAACAAAGCTTGATGAGGATTGAATTGCGCAACATAAGAACGCGTTACCCCCCTCACCCCCACCCCCCCAACCCCCGCCCCCTTCCTTGCTTTGGTCATTCGCTAACTAGTCCCTGAGCAACCCCCCGCATCTCGATAACCAAAACTCCTCTTGTAGCTGAGGTTTCAGCTTTCGTTTTTTTGTTGTATCTTGGGAATGTGGTAAAACTTTTTTCTTGATGGAGAAGTTTGTTTGAGTCGATCGAAGAATGTGTAGAGGATGATCCCGAATACAAACTTAGTTCGGTCAAGCAAACACATTTGTGGTAGTAGATCAGTTGAGATCGGGCGCCTTTTTCTTCTAAAAAGATTAGGGTTGATCGCTCTGGGCGGCTTAGTTATTTTGCTCGCTCCTAACAAATGCCCAACAAAAAGATTTATTCGTGATGAGATGTAAATAAGTTTTTTATGATTCACAAAGCGCGAGTCGATCGAAAACACGTCTCCAGCCCTAATTGCTCGTAATGTTGATCGCATTGGACAAGTCTTGGCAAACAAAAAGTGGCCAGATACAGTTGTTGCTATGATGTCACCAGATTCGAACAAGTGTTTAATGAGAAAATTTCCTGGAGCTTACTCACACCAAACTCATGTTCTTGAAGTGCTTGATCTACCCTCCATGAGTTAAACCTTGACGTTTCTGTGGCCTAGAACGAAGACACCTTCGCCAGGTTCACTCACACGCTTTAATGTGCTGGGTATGTCCAACCTGTGATTTGGGATTTCGCGGAGACAACCCTTCTTAGGCACGCGCTGTCGAGGGCGACGAGGAGCAGCACATTTGTTTGGAATGAGTTCCATCTGCGCAAGCCACGCGCAGGGGACGAGGAGCGATCGTTGGCTAGCTTTCGATCTACCCTGGCAGATTATGAAAAGATATCAAACGTAGCTCTTCATCTCCTCCACGATAGCTGTCGTGTACCGGAAGGAATTCAGTAGCTCCCGGTGGTCATCCGGTAGTCCCTGACCCTTTTCGGATCAGGCCTCCGGCGCGTTGGACGGATGTCTCCTCGGTTAGGTGGACGACCGTCCTCCTGTGCCATGTGCACCTCTACCACCACCTTGAGAACGGGGCACTTCGACCTTCCCCAGTCGGCCATTTGGAGTCTACCCACCTCATCGGCCATGACATCGCCCCGTCTCCGCATCAGAGAAAGCGATACCTTCAAGTTCCACGAACGTACATTCGATAAGGGTTTCGTCTGGCTACCTGTGCATCATTTCGCTTCGTTGTGTGGGCTCAGGATCCTGCACCGGGCACTGCATCCAACTACCTACGTCTGCGCGGCTGATCATGCTGCACCAGCGCCCTGCCAGTCACCGTGGACATCTTCACGAGGTCTGAAGTGTTAAGCACAGCTCGCAAATGTGGGTTGGAACCTCGCTGGTCAGGATTGGGCCGCTTTAGACTCTGAGAGTGCGAATACTGCTTGGGTTTCCCAGCAGGTCCCTGTCTGTACAAACTCTAAGCACTGGCATTTTTACACCACGGGTTCCCGCCATTTTCCATCGCCTGTCGCGACAACAGGGCAGGGGTCACAATGACAACACGAAAGCAGGTCCAAACGTTGGATGTCAAGCGCACACAGCACTGAAGAGCAACTACTAAACAAACCTCAACGGTCGAGGTCATAGTCTCGCGAACATTGCGAATCGGACCACCCACCCCAAGCTCGTTTGACACTCAGCAGATCGGTGCATTCGGCCTCCTATCTGAACCTTCAGAACACCTCGAGTGCTCCCAACGGACCCATGTGGCAGAAGGCGCACATAAGCATCTCAATCTCCAGACGCCTGAGCTCGCAAGGGTCTGATCGTGGGTTGCAGTTTTGGCAGGGCTCTCAAAAGAACCTGGCGTTGTGACTAGCGCTAGGAAGAAGAAACTGCGTCTGGGGTGTCAACGGTCACCTTTCAAGTGGAGCCAAATCGTGTTCATTTGAAGAGCTGGTATATATCGTACTGCACAAGGGCTCCATGCGACACTACTTGGTGAGAAAGTGTGCTATTTGACAAGTTGCAGGCAAGGGAGGAGGTGATCAAGACAGCTGGTGCCGACTTCTGACTTTTTCGTCCACGAATCAGAATCTGTTCTGTCAGTCCATTGCGCCTGGAAAAGAATGCCGGGACATTCACAGACGCAGCCAGTGCAGAGCAGCCGACCTGCTTGCATCAGGTCCGACGTGTTGCCGGGCTTCAAGGAGCTTGGCCTCCGATGGAGAGCCTCTAAGTAAAATTTTGTGTACGCCTAATCCGGGGTCCGGAGGCCTCCGTTGATCAGCAAAACAGCTCGCTCTCTGCGGAAGGATGATGAGCTGTTGCTCTTTCAAACGTCTGTGGTCGAGAGTGTACGGGATTGTAGACACCGTTGAATACGACTCAAAAGTTCTGAAATTCCTTATAGTCCTGAAGTTCCTGACGGTCCAGGTAAAAATGCAGCGGCAAGTTTCCACTCGAAAGCGACGCGAAACGGTGGCAAAGGTTCCACCACGAATCAAAGAAGCAAACAGAGCCGCTCTCTTGCACCGTCTTGCGTTTAAATTATGTTTTAATTTCAAGTATTCGTCTTTTTTCCTGTCCGTCATTTGGTAACGAAACGAGTCCGGGATTAAGGAAAAGCTGGTTGACCCTCTACAGTTTGCTAGTCTTCGCATAAATCCATGAGGGAACACGATTGCGGCTTTTTGAAACTTTGCACCGCCACTCTAGCAATTCGCCTCGTTAACCTATTCACTTTTTGGCGTTTTTCGTTACATATGATTTCCATCAGCACAAACCCCCCCATGGCTGACGGTTTCTTCGTTCACTTTTCCTGTTCAGCAACGAACTTCTCAAACGCCGCCAGCTCTTCCGCGGTCAACTCCTGAGCTACCTCGGCATCCTCAACTTGCTTATCCGCTTCTTCAGCAAAGTTCTTCATCATCTCCTTCTCAACTTGCTGCTCAAGCCACATCGACTCCGCCACTGTCAGATTGCACACTTCCGCCATCCTGAATATCTCACCCAAACTCCAACCAAAATATGCCAAAAACCAAATCTTCAGATTTCCAAATGTACTCACCGCAAAAAACAAGCCAATTAAACAGATCACAAACTCCTTCCCGTTCTCTCCCTCCGACCCTTACTCCTCCCCCAACTCCCTCCGACGCTCAAGAACTGTTCACAGCTATAAGAACCCATCACACCGCTTGAATCTTGACATCATGCACTTCATCATCAAACGTCTTCAGGAGCTTAAACCCTCCAACTCACCCCTCTTCAACATACACCAACCACCCCAAACTCCTGAATTAAAACAAAAATAAGCCTCCAACAAACCAAACCATAACAAACCGATTCTGATAAAAAAACTTTCCCCCCCTTGGTGCCATCGTTGTACCCATTCACTGTGATTTTTTATCATCCATCTCGAATTCAAATCCCGTCTTAGACTGTTCTATTTTAGTCGATGTCACAAGATTCTACAATCTCAATACCCCTCCTTGACTTGAAGATTGTATTCGAGTGGTCAGATTTGATAATAATGAGGAGTCTCACCCACAACCCCCCTTTAACATCATTCTTCTATTTTGGTTCGCAGATATGACTCTCGTGTTGAAAACGAAAAGTTTTTATCTGGCCAAGTTGTTCAAAAAGGAATCTGAACAATTGTGGGCTTTCACTGCCAGCTGCTTCCACCTCCATTTTTCTACTTTATTTCTTCATTTTTACTCGGTCCTGTTATCCATTCTCAGCACTCCCTGTGCTTTTTCGGGTGTCTTAGCCGCAGATTTTTTTTTGCTCAATTCCTTATAGAAAGGGATACGTTCGCAGAGGCCAAGTACTGAGTACAGACGCCTTCCCGTCAAAAAAGAAAAGTTAATCATAAGTTCATCGTTAGGATTACATGTGACGGGGTAGGAAGATGTGAACTGAAAATGCACGTTCATGTATTATGTTACATTCTGAGTTATTTTCGAATTGCAGAGCTGCAGTGTTTACCCTCTTTCCATGCAGCTAGCTGTTTCAGATATTCAGTCAAGCTTCAATCATTTTCATCTGCTGTGACGGGAAAGGTGGGGGGTTGGGGTCGTTGTGAGGACAGTTTAGAATTTTAGAATAATACATATTTCGACAAGAGCCCTGTCATACTTTCGAAACCCCCTCACATTATGGAGAGTAGTGGAGTGAACCAGGTATACCCCTTAGGACGGAACTCTTTGAACGAAGAAAGTTGATATATGGAAGAAAATGAAGGCTTTACACATGGAGTGGTGAGGGGTTAGCCCTGCCTCTCATGGAGAAATTTGATTATCTACACACAAAACCGTCAGCAAATACTACATATGTGTACATTTGTACATTTGTACAATAAGTAATGGTTGAAACGGCCTATATCCCATTTGCTGTCCAGTCTGCTCAGGTTGAAGGGGTTTCAGTTGTGGTGAGGAACGACACTGAGGAGCGCGCTGGGCATCTTAATAATTCTCGACAAGATGTTATCGTGACTTTCCTTTGCTTGCACTCAAGTGTTTCGCCCGGATGGATGCAGAATGGATGATCGAGGTGCCCCAGATGAGCAACAGGACAATACGCGATCAGCTGTTTCTGTACAAGCAAAATTCGACAATCTTTTGGAACCACATAGTTGCAGACTTCCCACTTCCCCTGCCTGTACGCGTGGATGGGCCCAGGCTCGTCCCAGAGCCAGCTCAACGCTTCATTTGCAGGCAAATGCTCAAACTGGCCCCTGAAGTAGCGGGTTCGCAGAAAACCCAGGAATCTTCGCAAACACAACACACTACTCCGCTTACGAAACGGACATCCATTCTTCCGTCGTGGATACCAACCAACCAGTGAAACTGTGCATGTACTGCATTCGAAATGCTCATCGTAGGGGTGAGAGTGCATTGACGATCAAGAATTGAACGAATGCACCCCAGTCTCACCTTCAGGCAACTTATTGGTTAAATTAGAAATCTGTGATCGCTTATCTTTACAAGACGAGTTGCAGCATCATGTGACCCGCCGCGGATGTTCGGCGAAGTTGTATGTTGTGGTAGTTAGCCGTATGCACCTCATACTAGCATAGTCAGTCCTATAACGCAGCCTGAGGCCAGGAAGAACAGTCCCCCAACGAGACTAACCATCCGTTCTGAAATTCGAGCAGCCAGGAATGCTCCACCAAGAACTGCGACTACAGTACAAAATGTCTGACCTAGGATACCGCCTAGGGCGATACCATAGGCATTCCGCGATGCTGCCAGCGTGACGGTGGTAAGCTGGCTTCTGTCTCCCCATTCTGCAAGAAAAGTCATCCAGAAGCACCTACGATATCGGGACATTGGCAAGCAATTTCTTCAGAGCTGATAAGGGGAGAAGTCACCGGTGTCAGCTACGCGGCCTTGGCTTCGTAGACACACTAGCACACTAGATAACACCCACCGCAAGATATTCAACTTGACCTACCTCATCCAGAGCAACAAACTACCAAGCCGCGGACTACTACACTCCGTGTCTTGGGGTTTGAGCTCCTTCTTAGTTTCCTCGAAGGTAGCTCCTTGGCCTGCTCGAGAATTCCACCACTCTAGCATCATCTGTACACCGAAAAACATAAACAGTCCAAACGCCAAAATGGTAGTATACCTGAAAATCGTCGAACGGTCCGGTTAGATCGGCTCAAGCGCTTGAGGCTTGGTTTGAAAAATGATGGAGCAGGGACAACACGGCACTTACGACGGGTCAAGTACAGTTGGAATAAATCTCCCCGCGAGAGTAGACAAAACAGTCATCAAAATCAGCGCCGTAAGCGATCCCAAGAGCACGAAAACCTTCGAATGCCTCATCGCCATGACCACGCTCATGAAGAACGTCTTATCTCCAAGCTCCGTCACCAGCGTTAACAGAAAACACTCAATGGTTGCCCTCCAAAACCCGTTCATCTTCAAATAACCTCCCTCACAAAAATAACTAAAACAAAAACAAAAATCCGTTCCAACCGCGAGCAAAACACACCTCCACCTCAACCTCAACTCACCTCCCCCTCAAAGCAAACACAGCACCTCCACATCCTAGCATTCTCATATCCCTCTGTCCATCGTCAAACTTTCCGCCTGTAAACCTTCTCAGAAAAAGACCACCAAAGCTAGCCATTTCTCCATACCACACCCCAAAGACAAAGCCATGTACAGATCTGTACCACCATTGCCAACAGCTCCATCTCTCTCTACCCTTCAGCCCTCAAAGCCCCCCCTATCCCCTCCCTCCGTAACTCCTCTTCCCTCTCCCCCCCCTCCTTTCTCCCCAGTACAATAATGACCTTCTAAAAAAAACATAAACGAAATATATTCCCATCGAATATCTCCTTGAGAACCCCCCTTGCTGCTCTCTTTTCTTAGGCTCTTTCCCGTCCGCGTAGAATCAGTCAAAATATTGAGATGGGAGCCAAATGTTTTCACCCAATCTGTTTTATGTTGATTGTATCTCAATCAAGAAACGCGTTAGTCCTCGGGTGCCAACGGAAGTTTATCCGTAGGTGATGGGGTAAAGGGGGGGGGTCAGTGCGGGTTTAAAATGGTAAATGTATAGTTTGGAAATATTGCGAGGGTGGCTTATGTGTGCAATATTAATATGATAAGATTACAAGATTTAAAAAGGATCTGTTAAAGAACGAGAGTGGCGTTCTGTCAGAGACGATTGGAGCACTATTAAGGGCTGGTTTTCAAGATGCGTAGAATTTGTAGGCTAAATGCTGGGCAGTGGAATTTTTCTTCGGGCAAATTAGGGAAGGAAGGTTTTTCGGAGGGAGTTTGACACTTGGAGATGCTCTTGGCTGGACTTGTCTTGAAGAGGACGGGCCTGGAGGACGTCTGCATAGTCTACAGGGCTGGTGCGAGATTTCCCTCACCACATCCGCTCATTCTCCCCACCCTTGCGTGTTGTTGTTCGAACTGGTCTATTTTATTTTCTTGTTGGCCCACAAGGGTAGTTGGAGTAGATGTCACAGCTGGGGTGTGGCATGGTCCAGTTCGTTGAAGATCTGGTTAGATTAGACTCTCTCGTTTCTTTCTGTGTGGCTAGTCAAGAGAGCGAAGCTTGTGCTCGTGGATTGCAATCATGGTGAGCACAAACAATAGCCGAACTCATCCCGATGGGGGGAGGAACCAGACCACAACCTTAGGGCCACAGTAGCGAGATGGCTGATGGTGACTGATTTTCAAATACAGCCGAGTCGAGTCAGTTGAGCAGTACCTTAGAAACAATTCGACAACGAGGCTGACTAGGAGACATCGCGTGGCTTGCATACTGTTCTGCTCGGAGCAGTTTTCAGTTTCATAGCTCGAACGCATCAGCAGAGGCCGTGAGAAAAGAGCTTATTCAACTGAAGCACTAACTCTCTGAACCGAACGAGCGTCAATCCCATTTGGTTGGCGTCGATAGTGAAGTTTCGACTCCCCGGAGGGAACATGAGCGAGTAGCGGAAGCTTCCTCTGGCTGACGTTTTCCGCTGTTTGGGTTGAGCGAACTCGGAAGCTGAGATATTGATGTGCGAGTATCTTGGCTCCTGTCGTGTGGTGTGATTTCAGCGCCGGGCGGTGTGGAGAACACACCCTGGTCATGGAAGATCAAATAATCTCAAAGGTTTTGAGGGAGCTCTCACTCGAGGACCTTGAATGCAAAGCCGGTGAGGTTACTTTTTTTGGATGTGCTGTATTGCAGCACTTCATTGGGGTACTGAGATGGATTTGCTTGTTTGCGGCAGCAGGACGAGTCTCCGCAAAATGGCGGGTTCTTACGAGAGACGAACTGGCGTACCGAGCGTTGCAGATGGGCTGGATGGGCCCATATATGCATTGGCAGAGCTTGAAGACGAGCGACCTGGAAAATGCTGCCGGAGTGGAACCATTCTTGCTTCCAGCCGTCGTGGCCAGCTTAAGCTGTTTCAGGTGCAGAGAACTTCAGGACAACGAGCTACAAAAGAGCGGAAGACAGTCCACGGCATGGCTCAAGATACAAGAAAACGAAAAGCTGTTTATGGAATGGCTGGCACGCACTGAGGAAATTATTTCAATAACATTGCACGAAGCGACAAATCATTCCAGGAGCACGTTATTGCCAATTTTTCGAAGGAAATCTCTCAAGATTCTCAGAATCCACGGTTCGAAGTGGACGTCGCCGTACAACAACTCGTTTATCCCACCGAATCCAAGCGAAAATCTTCAAGTTCTAGAACTCTGCCGTTGCGATTTTCTTGGAGCAGACTGGGGCGACCTTCGAGACAAGTGCTTGCCAAAGCTGGAGAAGCTAAGCATAACTGACGGCCTCATCACCAGAGAAGGTGGGCAACCATCCCATACGTTGTTGAATTTGAGTCGATAGTTAGGAAAGTCCTCTTCAACAGCCAAGCTCAAATCTATACCGCACGTGAAAACGCATCCCGCTCAGGTGCTTCGATGATAGTGCAGCTCGAGCTTCCTTCACTGCGAGAGCTCACGATCTACAACCGCCAACCCAGGTTCGCAACGGAGGAAAAACTAAGCCTTGCAGATCTCGCCAAAGCCAGCTTTTTTCGAAACCTCACCGCCTTGCGCCTCTCGGAGATCTGTGTCGAAGGGTTCTCTTTCTCAGAGCTCCCGCGAACGCTGCAATTGCTGTTGTTCAGTAATAAGGATGCGGAGCCAACAGCAGTACCTAATGCTTCGAACTTCGGTCACCTTTCAAACCTGAAGGAGCTGAGAGTCTGTGGCGCAGGTATCAACGGATATCTTCCCCTGCCAAAACTGGAATCGCTTTCAATGTACTCTGGAATGGATACGCGCTCATTCGTTTCCAGTTACGGACAAACGCTGAGTTCCCTGAAACGCCTGACGATTTCCCATAGCACCCTGAACCTAGATTCAGCATTGGACATCGCATCTTTGCCGAACCTGGAAGTGCTTAAGATCGACGGTTGCTTCCCGAGCTTTGCCAGTGTGGAGCCCATCTTTGACGGCAAGTTCGCCAGCAAGTTAAGGAGGTTGGAGATAACAGGAACCCCACTTGCGGCTAGAGGTTTGCGACGCCTTGTACGGAGCTTCAGGAACCTGGAAGAGTTGACTGTTGATGGATGTTCCCTAGACTCGTTCCTCCTGGGACCCCTGACTGAGCTCAAGAAGCTTCGCTGTCTCGATGTTTCTAGCAATAGTCCACCCCAGCTTATCGCTGCGGATGAACCTGGAGACCAATCCGCAGACATCCCAGAGCATAACACGCAGACGATTCTTTGCACAGACCTGGAGACCTCATCAGGAGGTCCGGGCAGAATAAGTTCTGTGTTTCCTGGAGTGGAAGACTTGAACGTCTCGCAGTGTTCTCTTCTTGACATGCACATGTGGAACATCGCCATAGCATTTCCACGACTGCGCCGTCTGCAGGCAGGCGGAGGATGGTACACCCACTTATCCCACCTCAAACCTCTCGCTGGGACGCTGAAGGAGTTGGCCGTGTTTAGCAATGAGGAGCTGAACGCCGAGAACATCCTGGCTTTGCCAAAGTTGAAGGTGCTGCACACCTACTCCATGAGCAACTTCTTAAAGCTGTTGGAGCACGAGAGCCTTGTTGAAGTTTTCGTCTACTGCACCGCGGTGCATTCAGACAAGCATGGCGCCCACAACGTCGATGTTCACCTCAAGTTTGAGGAAGCTGGAATCCACCTCGAGTTCAGATGACGGCGAATCGCAATATGAAGAGCACCTAAAACAGTCGCCCGAAAGAATACGGGCGGGGAGGCAGGCACAGAAGGGAGATTTCTGGCGCTTGTCTCCTGGCCTCACGCTTGCGAGCCTGACAAACCCGAAAGGACCGCCAAATGCACGGGATTCCTGGGAGTTTTCCACCAACACCACCGGGTTGGTATGATCACCTGGTGGGCACTCGTCGTGGAAGTGGGGCTTGACACGTAGGTGGAACTCTCCAAGATCTTTCGGGAGCCCGCAGGAAGCGGGAAATGTTTCCTCATGTCTTTGGAGACTAGAGGTGAACTTAACCCGTGTCCAGTCTCCTCCGTTGAGAAAACATGTCAGAAAATTCCAGGAGCTGGGCTCTGAGAGTTGAATATAGAGGAACAACCGAACAACCGACGCGGAGGGGATAACTAGATAGAAGAAACGCAATGCAATTGCAATTCTGAAAAATGCCTAGTTAGTTTTTTTCTTGAAGGTACAAGGTATCATTTCCAGACCGCCCCCACATCATCTGGTGATGGAAACGTACTGCACAATACTTATGCCCAAATACACAAGGAAAGAGAAAAGGAAAATTGAACTGATCATTCAAGCAAATCGATCATGGGTGCTCTCTTCAGTGAGTCGCCTTCAGTTGCTTCTCAACCACTTCGGCCGTTTCAACGCCCCACAGCACGCAATCTCCAAAGGCAACTCCGCTGACGTAGTTCCCTCCAAGAAAGAGACCTGGGAACTCCTTTCTCGCTTCTTCAACATCGTTGAGGATGCTCTTGTAGCTGGGACAGCGGGGAATAGGCGATAACGATACTATTCATTCAGGCAACATTTTTCTCCAGGGTCCAAATACTGAAGCCAAAAAGGGTGCAAAGCGTAAGCTGTGGTTCTCCCCTCACCCCAAGTTCGCCTGCGGAATGGCGCGTTCCCATTTTCGAACTCCAAGGACCACGGGCTCGATGTCAGGGTCATCCTTCAAGAGGATATTCTTCACGTCATTGTGGACCTGAGCGCAGACTTCATCAGCCGTTTGCCCCGCAATCTTGTCATTCTGTGCACCACCTGCGGATATCCCGAGATAAAAAAAAACGGATTGAACTAAATACATGGAACTCTTCCGGCATGTAGAAACTGCAACAAGCCATGCTCTCACCTATGTAGGAGAGCAACAACTCCATACCCTCCGGAGCTCGACCAGGGAAGAGACAGGAGCTCCAGATGGTGCCCAATGTGGTGATACCCATCGAACGCGGAATCAGGTTGCCGAAGCCCTTAAGGGGTGTCTTGAAGGCTTCCTTTCGATACCCCAAGTTGACGGAATAGACGCAAGGGTAGTTGATCTCGTCAAGTCGTTTTGCTGACGAACCGATCAGAGGTTCCAGCAACCCACTGGCAATATATGCCGGGGCAGTCAGAGCAACAGTCTTGGAGACAACTGTCTCAGGACCTGAAGGCGTCTGGAACTTGGTGACAAAGTTTCCATCCTCGTCCGTCTCAATAGATTCCATCTTCCACTCCAGTTTGACATTATCGGAGCCTATCTTTTCAACCACCGCCTTCGGGAGGGAAATAAGCCCGTTCTTGAACGAGCCAAGGGCTCCGCCTACGAACGCAACAAAAGGTGTTAAGCTGTTTGTTGGAAGGATCACAGCGCGCCGGGTAACATTGAAAACGAGACAAGTATAGATCGGTACCTTTGTAGGTTGGTAGTTCTGGATCCGGTGGTGGGGCTTCCTTCTTCCGCTGCTGAAGGCGGATAATACCGCCCTCAATGAGCCCGTTGGTTGATCCCAACTGCTCCAGCGCAAAGATCTTTTTGAAGGCAGACGACATGGAGAGCGACATGGGGTTTCCAGCGTACACGCCGCTTACGAATGGGTCAATGATGCGCTCGTACACTTCCTTGCCGAGATGTCGAGATACGAACTCCTTCACAGACTCCTCTTTTCCACTGGTGTTCGGCATCACCAGGCCAATAGCTCCGAGCCCGGCGCGAATGAATCCCCAAGGTGACAGAAGCCTGAAATTGGGAATGTCGGAAGGTCCAAGAGGCAATGCGAAGAGCTTCCCGTTCCAGTACACAAATCTTGGAAGGGTATGGTCAGCAAGCACAATATCATCTTTTAACCCAAGATCGACAGCCATCCGCATGATGTGCGGCGCTGGTTGGAATGTGTTCGGCCCCTCTTCCCAAGTATATCTGTATAGGACAAAAGATACGCAATCGTCCATTAGCACAAAACATCAGATCCAATCCGCCGATGACCACTGCCTCCATCACACAATATCGCCTTACCCATTTTCCTGTTTCGTGATAACGTTTCCACCGATCCTATCCCTCGCCTCCGTCATAAGCACATTCACTCCCCTCTGATGCAGCGCAAATGCCAGAGAGCTTCCGGAAACCCCACTGCCAACTACAAGGGTGTCAGCCTTCTTCACGTTGCTCCCATCCGTCGCGGCCGCGCATACCACGACACCACCTCTCCACGAGCGACGACCATTCAACACCGGCCTAGGGGGACCCTTCAGGTCCAGCCCAACCGAGACCGTAAACCCAATCATCAGAAAACAACAAAAAACAACACAACGAAGCAGATCGCCCAACCGCCCGCCCCAACCCCACCCCACCCAGCTCACCCCTCAAAAAAAAAAAAAGGCTCGTCACTAACCAAATCCTTACCTCCCAAGTATCAACGGACCCACAGAACAAAAAAAAAACTGTCACAGATTTACATATACATACTTGCTCATAGATCATAGACTTCCAATATCTCCAGTAGCACTCCAACCTCCCCATTATCAGGAATGCTATCAAACCCGCCTTCGCTCAGCCCGCATCACGATGTTCACGGCCATTTCGCTCAGCCCTAGCATTGATAACAAACCATTTCTACCCCAGCATTAGTACACAATGGAATAAGTTGTAGTAATAAGAACTAGTACGTATTAGTACAGACGTGCTCTGTTCGTTTAACTGTCATTCACCTCGAGATCATCATGTTCAAAAGTTTCGTCTATACAATATCCGTGGATGCTTCGGAATCAGTTGGAATCGAGGAATCGATCATTGTCTGATGATAATTTTTAGTGGGGGTGATGCTTAGAGGCCCATTTTGTCGCGATTGCCAGATTTTAAGGGGGGGTTGGGTTAGGAAATGGATTGCAATAAAAAGGATGATTATCGGGAACTTTAATGCGAGTGGTTGTGAACGAGTAGGGGGAGGTCCGGTTAGGTCCTGTTCATAATGACTGAGATAAGTCATTTTCAATTTGTTTGGTGAGTCACGTGCCCTTTGATCCGAAATATTTGCACCATTTACAGTTTAACCGTCCGATATCCTGTAGCGCGGAGAGCATGCAAAGGCAGCCTCGATTGCCACCTTCCGATTCTTTCTCGCATTTTCAGGAGTTTCCTTTGGGGGAGTGGCTCGCCCAGAGCTCGTCTCGCTCGATTACGCCCAAAAGTCTCTATCTTCTGCTTCCAATGCTTAAAGGCGGGGTACCCCTTCTCCCTACCTGAAAGGATCGGGGGCGACTGAACTGTCCTCATGTCGACCGTCGACTTTACCCCCCCTAGCTTAATTGTCTATTAAACATTCTACTGGTCTGCCCGCAATAGATCCTGCTGCGGTAAGCGTGTTACCCCGTCGTCGCAGCTCGACGGTGGGTGGGATGCTAGTTGTCTGACCCTTGGACGGCATCCCTCGTCCAGAGTCGCCTAGTTTTCCGCAACGCGGGATACCCGCTCTACCTCCGCCTGCAGATAGGCAAGCCGCTGTGGGCAGTCCTTTTGCAGGTGCCCTTCCTCGCGCCATCGGTAACATATCAGACGCCGTGTATAGGGTCCTTGTGACGTGGAGGGTGACCCCATGCTGCGCGCATGTGGTCGACGCGGTGACGCTGTGCGGGGCTTGCAGTTTTAACATGAGGCTCGTTAAATCGTCGCAAACTGACCAACAATGGGGGAGACAGGGTGAGGGAAGGAGCAAATGTGACTGTTAAAGTAATAATGCTGCAAATACATGAGAACGCTTAAAAAACAAGGGACAAAGCTTTTCTTGGATATCCAGAATTTTCTCAGGGGAACGAAAAAAAAAGCTAATAATTTTATTCGAAATAGAGGATTGCTCATTGTCGTAGGACTGGAGACTTGTTTATTTTTATTTTTTTTCTGGCAACCAGCAGAGAGTTTGCTCTCAGCGTTTCCTAAGAGATCGCGATCGGATCCTCCTTTTTTTTTTCCGTTGAGAAGATGAGCAAGTCATTCATTTTGAGGCTTAGTTGTTAAGCTCAGCTGTTCAGCTTAGTTAGGGTTTGGATCGATGAGGATCAAGTGGATTGGGGTGGATGGATAAATGCCCTAGCCGGTGCTATTGAGAGACGAACGGGGGGGTGGTTTCCAGTTGTTTTGTCTTCTCTTTTTTTTGTCTTTTACCTTGTCAGAGTATGGAGGGAAGCTCGCTCGCTGCTCTAGGGGGTTTTTGAGAGATTTTGAGATGTTGAGAACAGGTTAAGAGGTGGTTTTGAGGTGGTTGGGTTTCGAGGGACACGAAGGATCGTAGATAAAGAGAGAGGAGAGCTATTTTCGGCTCTGGTGGATGTTGCTAGGAGTTTGTGGTCCTGTGGAAACCCTGCGTGTGGTCCGTGCGGCTATGCAGTGAATGGAGTCGCAGAAGGGGATAGGTTTCGTTGGTTCATCCTTTCCTGCGAGAACGAATTTCTCGCGCGTGAGGAAGCGCACGCCATGTGGACCTCGGAAGGGATGTATTGTGGCGTCTGGTTCTACAGCGGCTGTGGTAGAATCGTCATGGAGTAAATCGCTGAGCTCGACGATTACTCACTTGGAAGCGAAGCTCGAGCACGTTTTGAGTTGGAACCCGAGCTTCTCATTCACGATTCTTCTGGTTATGTTCGTGGGTGTACTTTGTGTTGGATGGGTTATGTACACGATCACGTCTCAGGGGCTAGATACAGGGAATGTTCGATGGGATCGCAGCTTCTGGCGAACTTGGGGCGCTCTTACGGAGACTTCGTACTACTCTGAGGATGAGAAGCCGACCTCTCTCTTTCTTCTTACATGTCTATCATTCCTGCATTTTGTCCTCTTTGCTTTTCTTATTGGATCTGTGACTGAGGGCGTAAGAATGAAGGTATCAGAGCTCGGTTCGGGTCACAGCCGAGTTGTAGACAGCAATCACGTCCTCGTGGTAGGATGGAACCGAAGTGTGTTCGAGTACTTGAGACAGCTTGCTCTTTACAACGGCCTCACAAAGGAAAAAGTTCGGGTAAACCTCTTTCCCAAAACTGCGGAAGGCTTTTTCCTCCACCGGAAAAGGGTTTTTGCGTTCGCATAGGTGACACGCATGGCCTGCTCCAATCTGATCCAAATCATACGAATCTTTTCAGGTTGTGTTGCTCTCTGAGAAGAACAAGAGCGAGGCTATCCATCTCCTACAAGAGGCTTTGGGCTCTGCAAGTCTGCGAAAACTTTCCCTCATTTGCCGTTCTGGGGACACGACAGATAGAAACGTTCTCGATCGGGTGGGTGTTCAGAGGGCAAAGCGAGTGGTAGTACTACGCTCCATGGGTGTGGATGCCTTCCAGCACAACAGTTTCTCTCTGAAGACGCTTCTGGCCGCAAAGAGCTTGGGTACAAAAGCTCAGTTCATTGTCGAATGTGCGGGAAAAGGTTGGAAGCCGCTCGGGAAATGCAGGCGGGGGATGAAGAGTGCTTCAGCTGACACACGCACGATCCTTCGTTTCTCCTATCTCTTAGACGACTGCAAGGTTCTTCGGAGTGCTGACAAGAACGCCATCATCGTGAACTTTGAAGATGCTGTGAGCAGAGTCGCGGCCAAAGAAGCTGCCCAACCACCGGGATTCCACAATGTGCTCGAGGAGGTTCTGTCGTACGAAGGAGCGGAGTTCCATGTTATGCAATATCCAGAGGTCGTCGGAATGGACTTTTTGACCGCACAGCGGCACTTCCCCTCGGCAGTGCTAGCAGGGCTGGTTTGTCAGGATGGTCATATTTCCCTCTGTCCGGATACGGATCGCATTATCGAAGCCAATGATCGGCTTCTCTTCTTCTCAGAGGATAGGCTTGTGCAATATGAAAAGCGCGTAGCTGCTATCCCGCACCTCCTCGAAGCGAAGCCTGGCTTTTTTGAACCCATCTCCGAAGAAAAGCAAAAGATTCTGATTGTCGGTTGGCGAAGCGGAATGAGGAATTTGCTTGACTACGTTAACCTTCGGTCGCCGAGGGGCTCTACCGTTACCATCTTCTCATCTGAGCCTGTTCACTCCAGAGAACAGCAGCTCGTAGATGAGGGACGGAGTTCCAACTTACGCTTTCCCAATATACGGGTCGAACACGTAGTAGGTGATCACACTTCTCCGTCGACGGTCGAAAAGCTGCTGCATCACTACCCAAGGTTCAACGCAGGGTTATTGCTAATGGGCGACAAGGCGATGGCTTCGCAGGAGGACGCGAGGTATGCGGACTCGGTTGCTCTACGGGTTATGACGATCATGAGGTCAGCTCTGAGCGATAAGGTCGATAAGCTGCTCGTAGAAGTGCTCCAACGAGAGACTGGGATGGATATCGCCCAGCGAGACAAGCTTCACATTTACCCGATCTCGCTCGTTGACACGTTCGCGAGGATCATGGCTCAAGCCAGCCTCCAACCGCACCTGCACTACTTCCTCCTTGAACTGCTGACCCAGCCACACGAGCAGGGAATTGGACTGGAAAGCAAATCCGACTATTTCGACGTGCACGCTCCGCGGGAGGAAAGCACGAGCTTCTGGGAACTCTCCAACGTTGGCGCTCAACGCGGCCGTGTGCTGATAGGATACAAGTTTGAGGATGGCCGCACGGAGCTGAACCCACCGGACAAGAACAAGGCCATAGATCTGTCAAGAATAGACTCATTCGTTACCCTTTCCCCACTAACGGCATCCATTCGGCACTAAAACACAGAGTGAACGACAACTGGCGTTCGGTTCAGACTTGGGAATGAACACTGCGCTCGACTGGTAGGAGCACAAAACAAATTTGTCATCTGAGTGGCACCACGTTAGAAGCAGGATTTGTTAGTATACAAACGACGAGCAATTCGCACAACAGCTTCGGAGCGGGTTTTCCTATCATCGAATGGCAATCACATAACCTGCAACTCCGCCACCACGTGCTACAACCGGTCTCATTGTCGCATGCACCAGGTAGCTATTCAGATACCCGTCACCGCTTGTAGTTTCCGCCCTCAAACGAAGAACCCATCATCATTAAGGTTAGAATAGAACCCACTAAAAAGAACAGAAAAGTAAGTCTTGGGTTTTCTTTCAGCTTCAGCACACACACACACACACACACAACGCTTTCCGGAATAAATATCGCCTATTGCAACCGGGCATCCAACTGTGCCGTTTTCATGGCTTTTTCTGATCGATTGGGCAGGACGTGGCTGCAGACAGAAACTGACACGCTTAGCTCCCAGATGGTCTGGCGAACTACGCAAAGGATAAAAACGCAGCAAAGTTACTCACATGTTGGGCCGCTGGTCGTGCGCAGGAGGTACACTGTACAATAAACAACCGGAGGCTCATGCTGAATACTTGCGAACACGTGCGAACACGTGCGAACACGCGACCGAAGCGCTGCTGCGTTCGACTTCATATTTGGAAGGGACCAGATTGCGATTTTGCGAATCTTTCTTCGAATAAACCTAATCATTCACCACTCGACTCTTGGAAAGTTTAGAGCATATCACTACAACGTGTTGTAGCGTGGAGTTTGTGAGGTCCACAAAACAAAACAAGGAGCGACCCGTACTGCGCACACTCCTTTGGTGAAAGTTTTTTCTCTCATTGGAAAGGCTGGGTTCCTTGGACCGCCAACTATGCCCTCAAACCCAAACTCACTGCCGCGTTGTACATGTGTTCTCATCGTCGCGTGTATCAGAATGCGAAACACAATCAGAGATGTTCACACCGCTTTGGAGGCTTCACCTTCGGCGCTCAGTCCGTAGTAGCCGATCATCGTGAAAACGAGAGTAGAAATCAACTGAAAAGAACAGAAACGCACTTTGTCAGGTTTTTTCTAACTGCTTCATGGCAAATGAGCCCGTCCAGGAAAATATCTAGCAGCATCCAAAGTGTGGCGTCTTCAAGCTGTTGTGCGTGGTTGTAATCAGAACAAGCCACAGGATAAAAGTGATGCACAAAAACGGACTTTTTTGGGGAGAGAAAAACTGAGCTGAGGATAAAAAAAAGGTGGAAATATTATTCCCCTTTTGAACCCAATTCCTGTTGTCGATTCTCATTGTTTACACCGAGAGTCAAGGCTCGTGTTCAACACGTGCGAACACGCGTCCGTTGTGTTTGTAGCCTAAGGTGAGTGTAACGTGGAAAGTGTAAAGTGTAAGGTGAGGGCTGCTCTGCAGGCGAATGTGCTCCTAGTAAATCTTTGATAGGGAAACTGAGGTGAAGGTATCCAGGATGGGGCCTGGGAGTGGTTTGGTTTTAGATGCATTTTCCAACTAATTTCTGTTGACAACAGACTTATGCGACGCAGCCAAGTCGAACACTTCGCGCGAGCCCGAAGTGGCGGATGAGGTTAGCCGGAATTATTTTTTAAAAAGCAATATACGTTTTGTACGGCTAGAGAGGCCCGCGGACGGGACACGCCAAGTAGATAGAGGAGACCCTCGTTCATATTTGGTAATTTTTGTGAGGATGCTACTTTGGGACAACTTGATTGAGCCACGTTAGCCTACGGTTGCGGGTCAAAGTCTATTTTCGGATAACCCGCTTTCAGAGGAGAAGACAAAAACTGCTCCGCATGATGCTCCGCGGGCAAGCATGATAAATTACGCCCCAGTCTCGGAGAATCGCAGACGTCAATTCTGTCTTGTACCCGCCCCCGGCAACAGCCGTCTCCAGAAAGTGCGCAAAGGCATCAACCTCACCCCCGAACCTCGACGTCAGCGATACTGATTGTTCAGCTTTTCCATTTCTGTTTTCCTTTAAGAAAGCGAGGGAAACGAAGGGGAACCTCTATCCTAACGCAAAAAATCTACTATAGTATTAGCCGAAAAAATTCCTTTCGTACAGGCGCCATAAAATGTCTGCATTTCCCCCCCAATCAATATAACTCTACACTAGTTTATTTTGTAACAAAACGATTCGCCTGGTTCCTCTGCGCAACGACGTAATTGATCTCCCAAATTTCTCCAACACCGGGAATTGATTGTTGGGTTTTCTAGAGAGGGCAGTTTTGGAAACCTGGATTTCAACATCCCGAACTGACTTGGATGGACAACGGACAGCTATTGTAGCCACCTTGCAACAAGAACGTAGCTCACCTGGCTGATTGATTGGGGGGATTTCGAAAAAAGGGAGAGAGTCATGTTTCTTTTTGGAAAGTATTGAAAACTGTTGAAAAAGTATCGCCTGCCTTTGGATTTTCTTTTCCAGGAACCGGAGCGGACTAGCACGGAGACCGTCCAAGACGCTCAGGGGGTTGTCTCCAGCGTGGAAGACCTATCAGTTCTGCTCCGCTTAGATTATGGATCTAGTTGATCTAAGCTAATTCTAAAATCTCATATTTTGCATTCCTAGCCGGATGGCTTGTATCCAATAGAAATAGCTTTGGAAAATGGATGAAGGTTTAGGTCAATAGAACTGAAATAGTACGCGGAATAATGGAGTAGTTGCCATGCGCTGCGAGAGCACTGCAATTTTTGAGTTGATGAAACCTAGGGGCTTGAGCAAATATCCGACGGGTTGGTGTCAAAGTAAAACTCGGTATCATTTTTTTGGTATTATATCGCTTCCTTCAAAAATAATGCAGTTGTGCTCACTTTCTAGCTGAGTATATTTCAACCCTTTTCATTCTTTTCTACGAACCCTTCAATTCAACCTCAACTAAGTCGACCGGATCTACGTATTAACGAAATAAGAAACAAGAATTTTCTCTATCGCGGGTTGAGGACAGGAAGTAAATTGGGGCCTGGATCCGTCGAGAAATAGTAGCTCACACCCTCGGCGCCAGTTACCAGTACCGAGGGAAGGGGGGGTATATCCACTTCTGTTTTGGGAACAGTATTTTACAAGAATTCGAAATACAAGTTATGGAGCCAAGGGAGTGTGAGAGTCACAACGAAAAAGGGATTTTTCCGGGCTTTTGCTCGATCTGCGGCTGGTGAACAAATTGTATTTCTTTTCAGGATTCAGTGCTCTCCAAGTTTCGAATAGCATTCGTTGATTTGGCTCATATTTTTTAGGATTTTGTGGGGACTTCTTTTTATTTTGGGGCAGGAGGGGGCTGAGGGCGAGAGATTGAATTTTACAAATCTTCCTCCACAGCTCCAAAGCAACGGAGAACAACGCAATTTCGCCTGATCCTCGGAGCTGAAATATATAAACAAACTGGAATACTCCCAATCCAATCAGGTCGTCATGCGCGCACATCCAATCAAAACAGCTAGAATTAAGAGGTGTGTTGAGGATCTCAATGTTTGAAAAATAATTCATCTGCGTTAGCAGAGGACTCACCGTCGTACGGTGAGTCCTCCTACGTCGGACGGGTGCCCGCCCAACGGAAACGGGGAGCGTCGGCACGGCGCTATTGCCAAAAAATATCTCAGAATCAATCTAAATTTGCTATTCCCGCATAAGTGAAGACCTCGCCAAATGAATTTTAATAGTATTGTGCGCACTCCATGCGGACGGGTGCCCGACCAACGGAAACGGGGAGCGTCGGCACGGCGCTATTGCTAAAAAATATCTCAGAATCAATCTAAATTTGCTATTCCCGCATAAGTGAAGACCTCGCCAAATGAATTTTAATAGTATTGTGCACACTCCATGCGGTGCTTGAGTGACCGTGGAGTTGGGGCTTGTCAAGGTGTGTCCGAATCAATCTAAATTTGATATTCGAGCATCACGGAAAACGTCTACCAAGGAAACAAATAGTAGAATAGCAGGAAAGATTGGAGTGTGTTCTGCACACTCCAATCTTTCCTGCTATTCTCTTCCACACTCACATTCCAAAAGCAGAGGAGGACTTCGTCCTCTTCTTCTCCCGTTGCTTCAGCGTCGCTTTCAGAAGATCTACAAAAAATAATAAATGTCGCTCGTCGAGAACCAAAGGAGTTAATTCGAACTAAATGCGAGCAGGAGAAAACACACGCATATAATAGGACAAAACAAAAAGTGCTATTGCATTATTGAGATTACTAGAACTGCATTGTAAGAAGGAAATAATTGCTCTAATTAATGCAGCAGATTCTGCTTATTTTAACGCTGCAGCTGCCACATTCAGTTTGCGAAAATAAATCCGAGACCTTCGTAAAGGAATGCCTTGAATCCGCAAACTGAGAGTCCTTTTTCTACGTCCGCAACTGGCCACCCCAAATTCCAACTCGCAACGAATGCCACTCATTTCCCTTCTATTTACTAACGTTCTCTGATGCTTCAATGCCAAAATCCCACTACTTGCGCAGAATAGGGATGGTGCCTTTAACCGACAATGGAGAATCCTTTTTCTACGTTCTCAGCTCATCTGCTTTCCAACCGGCGACAGACCCTTTACCCCTGTTCTCTTATATTGCAGTCCCAAATTTCCTACTATCGCGCAATATCGACCAAGATTTGTGATCCCGAAGAGGCCTGGCTCCCCACGTGTAAGCAATTGGCCAATTAGAATCCAGTTCACAAAGAGAAATGATCATGATTCAATATCTGCGCAGGACAGGATTGATTATTGGATTTTTTTATCGGCCTGATGGGATCGGACCAGCAATCAGACTAGTTTTTTGACTAATTGCCAATAGACGAAGTCAAATTTCTAACGTGTTTCAATACTCTCACAACGAAACATTTTATAGGAAGGTCTATGACAAACCTAAATCTGCCGATTCATGTGTGGGATAATTTTTTTTTGTTTTCAAAGAGCACTTCCTCGGTTTTCCAGAAACCCCAGGCCATGTCCATTATTGCTCGACTACTACCTATACGGCTAAATCATGTCGGACCCCCTAACTTTTAATCTGCGCGAAAGACTTTGATCTTGGGTCATGTCAGTCTAAAGTTCTCCTCTCTGCCTTAGATAGGCACGAGGCAAAAAAGTCTTGGTATCTCTGCCCGAGCGTGGGCCTTGTCTAGTATCCTCGTACACATCCATGCCTCTAAAACGCACACATTTGCTGGTGATTGAAACTCTAGCTCGGCTCGAGGATGTCAAAGCCTTAACCTAAGAAATCCGCTGCGGGCAAGGCCGAGGACTGTCTCGGATGCGGTGAGGGCACTAAAGGGAGGGTACTGGTACCCCTATTTTTGTGTAGAACATTCTTGTCCCTCTATGTCAACATGCGACCACGTTGAAAATTGATTCGCGTAAAATGGAAATCAGTAGGCCTCGGCATTAAAGCAGAGGCGTAGGCAAACTCTTGGACCGGCTGATTTTACTTTTTTCTTGGGGGGACCGCCCATACTGGCAGGGTTGGAAATTCGTACTACATGGGTACACAAGCTGGTTGCACGTAGATGCTAATTATTGTTGTGGTCGGAGGCAATAACTGACCTCATCTGTAAAAATAAAGAGAAACAAATATGGGTGCAGAGTTCTTGGCATGTCGACTCCTTGAATGTCTTGATTAAAGTCCTTTGTCGGCGTAATCAAGGACATACTTCCATAAATTGTCGTCCGTAGCTCACCTTAAAATAGACGTCAACTGAGCAAGAACAAATCTGGAAAATCGCGTGCTGTTGTACTATTGGACTCCACCCGGAAATCTCGAATACTGAGTATCTTTGGGATCCTCGAAGTTCCGTAAGTTTCTTTCATAATAACAAAAGTAGATACGCTCGCCGTGTCGTCGAAAGCTGTATCCTTTGAGCCCTAAAACTTGAAATGCCCAAATATTTCAAGGGTAAATCTCGGGCTCCTCCCGGCTTGGCGAGGGGGGGTAGTATCGCTCTCGGCGTCTGCAACAAAAGAATAACAGCATTGAACAAATAAACAAATTTCAAGTGTGAAACCTCCCTTTGCGACTGGGAGAGGAGGTTATGAAGGCCTCATACATAATAAAAACTTATCGTTTTTTGATAGTGTTCGACCACCACAAGTAGCGGGGGAGAAACAAATGTTCTTTCATTCACCGTTGAAACCGTGCAAGGACGAACAAGCACATGTTGCGTTTTCTGCCATCCCGAAACACTCCCCCCCCAAAAAGGTCACTTGCCATCAACTTACGAAGAAAAAAAGGTTCACCTAGAATCAGCCAAGCCATTGGCCCAATGCTAAGGATCTGCCTAGTTCTCCCGCAAGTTCCGCTCTTTTTTTTTGCAAAAGTAGTCAAGTTTTGTTTTTTAAACTAATTCCAGTTGTCGGTTTTCCAATCTTTGTGGGGGCTCGTGATCGTCGCGTGTTGGCACGTGCCGGCCGGCGCCTGCTCCATTCCTAGTTTTGCCATAAAAATAAAGATTCTAAAAAGCCACTCATAGCTCATGCATATATTTTCTTATTTGAAGACGTTTGGCGAACGTTTGGCGAATCAGCTTCTTGAATATGGATACGAAAAAGAGCATATTGACGATCGACACGTTTCTCACTGATATCCGCGTTGAAACTACAGAATTCGAGATTCTCCACAAATATGCGAAAACATCACTTTCACGACGCTGACAGGGCGATTCTCTATCCTGTAATTCGAATAAATAAAGCTGCATTTCTTTGACAAGTCATTTTAAAAAATTCAGAAAACAATACGCGGAGGAAGAGTATACATGGTCGCTCAGTTATACTTTCCTTAACTTTGCGCTCGGGCATATATCTGTTTAACTCTTTAGAGCGGACCCGGCCCTACAAGAGAACAATTGGATTGTCGTAAGCAAAGAATTGTGGAACTAAAAGCAACTATTTCAACAAATTTTGAAGGGGTCCTTCTACCCCTAACTGACGGGACAGAAAAGAGGTTTTCTTTCGATTCGCCTACATGGCAAGCCACGATTCTTTCTTCATCACCAAACGCTGCCACCCTCCCCCCCCTTCCTCTTGCTCCACCGAAACATGTTTTCTCATTTTGAGTGAAAATAAAAACAACAGATTTTGTGGGTGTGTTTGTGCGGCCCTTTTTTGGCTTTGAGCTTCATGAAGTTTTCCTACTTTCCACGAAAAGTTTTGAAATTTGAAAGAACAACCCCTCAGCAATTATGCATGATGTGCTACTTTTACCAAGGAGGAGCGAGGGAAGAGGGCGAGGCCAGGGGGGTGGGAACAAACTCAGAAAAGGGGAAAAATAGGCCTCATCCCCCCCCCCCCTCGGCAAGATCAAGCTTCATTCAAGAAATTGAAATTGAAGTCAAAATTTTCTGGAATTAGCCCACCGAGATGACATCCTGAACGCCCGCTGTGATTGGTTCTTTAGGACTGATCACTATCAATCCTGATTACTGTTGAAAACCGAAGAGTTTGCATTGCTTGCGTATTGGCCAACGCGAGGGAGGTTCAGGTACATTGTGCCTTTCAATTTTCTTCCTTTCGAATAATTTATTATGGAAATTTAGTATTTGGTTAGGCTTTCCTAGGGTATTGGTACGAAGAAAAAAAAATCGACTTCCGTTTTTTTCTGCAAGGGTCTCTCTCTCCCAGTCCGAGCTATCGAGGACCCGCTTTCTAACTTTGATTTCATCGGGGTCTCTCCCCAGCCAGCGAGGACCCGCCTTCTAACTTTCATCGTGCGACAAAACGGATTTCGGAGGTGAGCATATATACAGTAAAGCCCTGATTCTTCCGGGGGCAGGAGGGTCCGCACTCTCGCACCTGATGGGCATTGGCGGAAGGCTGTAACGGAGAAAGTGTAGGGAGCGAGGTGAGGGAGGTTTGGGAAAAGAGGTTGTAGAGCTTGTTTTTTGAGTTATAAAACACCGTGGAAATATGAGCATGAGTGTGAGTCTGGAAACGAAGAAGCCGGTCATTATGACGAAGATGACGCTTGATTTTTTGGTGACTCCGTCGTTTGACTCTCCCGCGATTTCTGATGTGTCTGTTCAGACAAGTTCGGAGTCGACTTTGACGTTCTCGGAGTTGAAGAATAGCTGTCTTGAGTGCCACGACTCTTTTAGCTTCAAGGCGAGCTTGCTGTTCCATTTGGCGCAGAAGCATGGTGCTGAAGGAATAATCTGCTGCACCCACTGCAGCCTGGGCTTCAAGAGGAAGTCGGACCAGCGAAAACATAACTTAACTGTTCACGAAAGATACAGACCTTTCGCATGCGAAAGCTGTAAGGCTTCTTTTTATCTAAAGAAGGACTTGGTGAAGCACGATTCCTCTGTACATAAGAAACTGAAGCCATTTATTTGCACCCTGTGCGGGTCAAAGTTTGGGAAGAAGGAACATATGACGAGACATGTTCGAAGCGTGCACGAGAAGAAACCACGAAGCTGATAGACTCACAGATTGACTTGTTGACTTAGCTGTGCATGCACATGCACAGCTTTGTTTGAAACTTTACTTATGCGACTTGAACCGCTCAACAACTTTGGATGAGCAGACCCGCAGCAACTTTGGATGAGCAGACCCGCAACAACTTTGGATGAGCAGACCCGCAACGACTTTGGACCTGCAACAACTTTGGGATGAGCAAAGAGCTAGGACCCCTTTGTATTAAAAGTGTTAACTAATTTAATTTACATATGTCGCAACCTGATGCCCTTCCTATTGCAGAGGATGGCGTTATTTGTGTCCGCGAGGCTTGGGTCCTTGCAGTGCTCTTCGCTATTCAGATCTTTTTAACCACCGGACGTTGATACTGCGTCCGGTGGTTAAAAT
This sequence comes from Rhodosorus marinus, assembly GCA_029953675.1. Classification (NCBI taxonomy): domain Eukaryota; phylum Rhodophyta; class Stylonematophyceae; order Stylonematales; family Stylonemataceae; genus Rhodosorus; species Rhodosorus marinus. The sequence goes on from JAMWBK010000001.1 coordinate 571,475, forward strand.
TCCAGTGCGGCAGTTGCCTCATGATCATGCTAGCTATGCCGTTCCAGGTGCTACTAGGACAGAAGAGGAGTGAGCGCGTCGAACCTGCATTCAAATTCCCCCCCTCCCCCCCACACCAAAAAATATTCCAAACTCCCTCAACGCGGGGTCTGAAAACTCTCCGCTCTGGCGAGCTTATTTCGCACCGAAAGGAAATCATGTTCGTACTGTGCAACTCCAGCCCTACGCGCTGCCTGGCTTTGTTGCGCCCCCTCCACCCCCCCCCTTTTTTTATTAAGTTCAGTACTTGTTTGTTCTAAACTATTTAAGGTGTAGGTATTAGAAATTTTCCAATAGTGGACTTTTCTTCTTGAAATATTGAACAAAATACATATATATTTTGCAAATATCTCGAGAACTTCAAATTATTTTCAAAAAAGCTTCTCGAGGCAAAAATGAAAAATAGAAGAAAAGTCTGTCTTGCGTTCTAGTAAGAAAGTTGCAACTAGCCCCCCAAAATAAGAGGCCTAGCACGGAAACGGAGGGTTGCTTCCTCGATCCCCTCGGCCCTTCCCCTCCGTATTGCATTAATAGCGGTTATCTCTTTTTTTTTCGTTTCTTGTATTCTCTTGTTTCAATATTAACAGAGAGCTTTGAGCACGGAAAATGAAAAACTAGATAGGGGTAAAAAAGTAATATTGACAGTTATGTTCTACTCATTCCGCAACAAAAACAACATCTTTTCAAATTAGTTTTTTCTTTCTTTTGCAAAGGACCATTTTTTCAGCCGTCTTCCCGTTGTTTTTTTGGCAGAGGAAGCAACAAGCACCCCGCGCATAAAACATTAAAAAAATCAGCTATTCTGCTTGCTTTAAAGACTGGTGACGAAAAACGGGAGGAATCGTTTATACCTTAGAATCAACTAAAAAAGAGGAAAGCTTGGAATCTTCAAAAATATATTGGAGACTTTTTTTGAACATTTCTCGTGGATTTTTTTCTTCTTATTTTTTAGCGAACATCAAGATTGAGTTGCAGGATGGTAACGTTTGACTTACTCTTCGTAGAGAGAAAGGGGGGTCCGCCAGTCCCTTTTTTTCTCTGCTGTTTTTTTTTTTGAGTTTCGGTTTTTGGAGTGGGATGAAGAGTTTTGAACGGGGAGAGTGACTGAAGGAGTTTTTTCATTGTGCTGGTGGAGGTGGGACAAAAGAAGGTCCATCTAGTGGTAATAGGAAGAAATCATCCTCCTCCTGTTCGTTCTGTTCAGAGCAGCGACAACAGCACAACCGTAGAGAAAGGTGAAGTCCTAACGCAACCGAGGGGGGGAGGAAAAGCCCAAATAATCCATTGTATTTCACTATGACGGAGAAAATTTGATATGAGGACAACCCCCTATTAATTATAGCGCGCATTGCAGTGAAGTACCAACCATGGCTCGGTAACCAACCTTCAAGAAACGTCGACGTATAAGAATTCACTCTCGAATATCGATCGCCGGGACCTGATCAGTTCTTGGAGCAGGGAAATATTTCTGGGAGCCGCGGCTTCATTCCGCACAAGAAAGCGCAGTCGGTGTCCAAAGCAAAAGGTCGGTTCGTAATTTCCAGCGAGGAACCAATCAACTAATCAACTTATGAGGTCTCCCCGCGCAGAGATATCAACCCTAGCGAGATGGACTCCCAGCGCCTGCCACAATCCGCGCATCTGAAACTTTTGCCAAGGGAGGCGTGGTCGAGGAACCCAAGGAAACGCTACTATGCTCATGCACGAGGAAATTGGCTAGCCGGTGGCGTCAGCGCAACCCCGTCCGCCCTTGCTTTCGATATCCCACTGTGGTTTGGACAAACTGACTGGCTGATATAATCAAAAATCCGCGGAGCTGGTGATCGTTTAATGTGCTTAGGTTCCGAGAGCATGGGGTAAGAGCCAGTCAAAGCTGGTAGTGCTCAATAAGAGGAGGGGTCGCGTTTTCTCGGATACGAGCGTCCGATTTCAGTACATGAGCACAGCCAGGATTGAAATACTGTGCTCGCACAGTTTCGCTTTGGCAAATTTGGTTCTTGAAATTGATGGTCAACTCATTTGTTTTTTGCAAGAAAGGAGGGCTCCGCTTCGTAGAGCAATTTTATCCTGAATCCGCGGAGTTTCGGCTCGATGCGTAGTACGGACATAGTGAGTTGCCATACAGGCGAAACCGGCTCAGGCAGCGGCATTTGGCTTCTCGAGTTGGACGGAATCAGGCCTGCTGAGTGCCTTGTCTGTCGTGGAGAGATGTACGAACTGTACTGGCTGTGCTCATAGACCAGGAGGTTAGCGGCCTTTTGCCCAACGAACTTTGTGTCGTCTTTCTTCTTGCTTTTATATCCTGAACCCCCAGAGTTGCGCCTCGCAGCGTACCTACAAGGCGCGTCTACAATATATGCGAAACCAGCTCCACAGTGGATGTTGCTTTTCGAGTAGCACGGAATCATGCCTCTTGAGAGTGCCTTGTCTGTCGTGAAGAAGATGTAGGAACTGTACTGGCTGTGCTCATAGACCAGGAGATTAGCGGCCTTTCGCCCAACGAACTTTGAGTCGTCTTCTTGCTTTTATATCCTGAATCCCCAGTCGCGCCTCCCAGCATACCTGCAAGGCGCTTCTACAATATAAGCTAAACCAGCTCCACAGTGGATGTTGCTTTTCGAGTAGCACGGAATCGAGACTGAATCCCTTGTCTGTGGGCGAGAAGATGTACGAACTGTATCTGGCTGTGCTCATAGACCAGGAGATTAGCCCAGGAGATTAGCGGCCTTTCGCCCAGTGAACTTTGTGTCGTCTTCTTGCTTTTATATCCTGAATCCCCAGTCGCGCCTCCCAGCGTACCTGCAAGGCGCTTCTACAATATAAGCTAAACCAGCTCCACAGTGGATGTTGCTTTTCGAGTAGCACGGAATCGAGACTGAATCCCTTGTCTGTGGGCGAGAAGATGTTCGAACTATGTCTGGCTGTGCTCATAGGCTGATAATCATCACGCATGTCCTGCGGCATTGGCAACAGTGCGAGCTCTCGCGGGGAGCACGAGCACAACCAGCATAGGTCGCTCTTCCCGATGCGCTCGTGCTAGTCTCTTGCGTGGACGCTCGAGAGCTATGGCACGTTTCATACCAGCTAGGAATACACATCTTCACACGGATGGCGAAGATGTACGAGATGTGTACGTTTCGGTCTGCAGGTGGAATTCTAGGAAAGTCTGTGCCTTAGTTAGAAAAATTAGCTTTTGCGCTGGACGTTGGACCTGACTAGTCCCAAGCCATAATCAGAGAGCACCACATCTTTGTGTCTATGATCTCGGAAGGACTTTGTGCGGGTTGAGAATTCCGTTTGGATCCAAAGCATGTTTGATGAGCTTCATGATGTCCACCGCTGATTTCGGCTTTGTGTAGTAGATTTTCTCCGCTTTCATGAGGCCAAGTCCATGCTCCGCGCTTATGCTTCCGCGCCTTGACCTCACCCATTCGTAGAGGAACGGGTCCATCTGAGCTTTTACCAATTCGCTTGCTCCTTTCTCAGTGATGGCGATGTTTAGATGAAGATTCCCGTCGCCAATATGCCCCCAGCCGACAGTCTGGCGTCAAACGAAAGCGACCATACGTGAATAACACAGCCACAAGTTTCCGCCGTGGCTGTCACCTCCACGATGCTTACCGCTGCGGGGAGCTGGGACAACCGCTCCCGCGTGTCAGTAACCAGCTCGTAAAAGTCCTTCATCGGCAAGGAAACGTCGTACTTGAGCGTGCCCTGAGTGCCTTCCTTCAACAACGCCTCCGGAAGGCCCTCGCGAAGGGCCCAGAACGAATCCATCTGAGTATTGTCCTGCGCAATCACTCCGTCGACAAGGGTTCCCGCTTCAAACGATTTCTCCAGAAAGCCTTCCAGCTTCTCACTAATCAGATCGTCAAGGAACGAAAAGGGTCAGAGGATTCAGTTGAACTCAATTGAGCTAGGAACAGAAAGACAGCTTCTGCTCAAGCTTCTCGGGAGACCGATTCAGGCGTTGCCCAAGTCCCACAGATGTACTTAGTAGGCTTCCCAATCGAAGCAGTGAACCTTTTTGGTCTGGGAAGCCCTACAGCTAGGAAGCCTTACCCATCATGTGTAGGGTTGCTACCCACAGTTTCGATCAGGACGTAGCACTTGTAACGTGATTCGAAAGGATCTCGTACGCCGTGGAGGTGCTTAAGACCAAGTTCAACGGCCTCCAAGTCCATGAACTCGAACGCAGACAGGACTTCGCCAAGACTCGTCTTGGCTTCAACTAGGAGCTTGGTTACGTCTTCAAACGACTCCAAACCTACGCACGGGAGGTGGAGCTTCTTTGAGGGGCGCGGCGGAGGCAAGCACAGGCTTCGAAGAGGGACGGGCTTGGTCGAGGTTCTCCGGTTTGTGTGTCCGGGGGTTGGCGCTCACCGAGAAGCGCTGCGTTTACCGCTGGTAACCTTCTGGGAGTCGAAATGGTGAGTTTCGTGATTATTCCCAAAGTGCCTTCGGAACCGATCATCAACTGCTTCAGATCGTATCCAGTGTTGTCCTTCTTAAGAGATGTCAACGTGTCAACAATCGTGCCATCCGCGAGAACAAACTCCATTCCCAAAATTGAATTTCGCAACGAGCCGTATCGAACGAACCTAGACCCGCCTGCATTCGTCGCGACGTTCCCACCAATCTGACATGACCCCTTTGCTCCCAGGTCCAGAGGCATTCTGTAGCCCTTGTCAGCCAGGTAGTCATCAAGCGTTTCAAGGACACAGCCCGCCTCGCATGTGATGGTCCCAGAGACCTCATCGAAATCCAGGATCTTGTTCATTATGCTCATCGACACGATTACCTACGAGGAGAACATTGCCACAGCTTCAGTTTTTGGCCCTCTGAGGGAAGGCAACAGGGTAGAGAGCTCCGATGTGGATGCAGACCTCATCTTTGACAGGGACAGACCCGCCTACAAGCCCTGTGTTCCCTCCTTGAGGGACCACAGGTATTCTCTTCTCATTGCAGTACCTCAACAGCTGAGAAACTTCCTCAGTCGTCTTCGGCCTCAACGCCAGCTTGGACTTGCCAAAATATTGATTCATCCAGTCCTTGTTGTACGACGCAAGATCCTCCGTACCTTGCACGATCGCTCCAGGCTGGAGCTTCGAGCGGAAAAAATCGACGTCATCTCCAGTGACCTCAGAGTATACAGGCTTCATCGCAGACGCGGCAGCTCCAGACAGCCTCTTTCCAAATACCGTCATCGCGGAGCTACCACGTCTTAACAACCCCGTTAACATCTCTCCCCTCCTCGTCTCGCTCAGAAAAAAAAACTACGAAGCTCTATACATAGGTGGATGAAGGCGAAGTCCACCCTCGTCCAAACAGAATCTAACGAAGATGATGGACGGAACAGAGCGAACGAAGTCTCGAAAAGCCCCTGCACATCTCATCCATTTCGATCTCCATCGTCGATGATTTTGAAAAACTACATTTCCACGTCGATTGCAGTTTTTGATGTAAGCTGTTCCATCCTTCCCAGGCTGTTCTCTTGGATCATTCTTGGGTGTTTTGGAGTTGAACGCTGAGCTCGTTTAGCTGGTTTTCAGAGTAGATTTCTTAACTTATTTGTCCAGTATGCGCATAGATGAGGTCCGACGCGCCCCGTCAAGGCTATGTTTCTAAATCCCACTTGTCGACGGCAAGGTCGTCGTTGACTAGCGGAAAGTTTGGGTTGTCGTCAATTTGAACGTTTGGATTGAAACGTTGGTACGGTTCTCGGGTCTAGAAAGCGAGTTTCCTAACATAGATGTCCAACATACGCTTCAATCAGGTCCAAAGACCCTATCAAGACTACGTTTCCCGAGACTACTTGTAGCCCCAGCCTGCCCCAGCCTACTGGGAACTCCCTTCGACATAGTGGCCTAGTCCTGAGGAGGCCAGTCACAGACCGCGCTATCGAGGCCTCGGGTAGCCAACTAGCACGGAGCAATTCCTTTTGAACGCGCGCTGACAAGGGGTGAAATTTGTGCAAAGTTGTCATAGCTGCTCTCTGATGGAAGCCAAACCAGTTGAGCTTCAAACGTGTATGAGATGGCAAGCTGTGGAGATTTACGACGCCATCGGGTCCTTCGCATGTCGCAGCCTCGTGAGCTGGAAACGGGTCGATTTTCTCTAACAAAAGCCAGTTCGAGCAAACCTCAGAAACCGAAAACAAACGTTAGGCATCCCACAGCGACGTCTCTGAAGTGTTTCTTTCACAGTGGCTTTGAGATTTACAATACCTTGAGGACCGCTGCTGTGACGAAACGAAGAAGTTCATGTCGCTTTCCTGGATAGCAGTGAGGCGAAGGAGGGGGGCCTAACTACCTCGACTGCTTCTCAGCGGTATTTTTCGCAAGTGCTTCTATCGCTCAGTGCATATTTTAGACGAAAGCTTTTCTCCTGACAGTAATTCCGTGCTAAGTACCTCTTCGAAGAAAACAGTGGGTCTTGTCGTGGGAGCTATTGGTTTTCTGGGGGGGAACTGAAGGTGCTCGGTAGGAGGGCGCGTCAGCTTTTTAGAAATTCTGAGTACGGTTACAGTTTTACTCGTCAATGGCGTCTTTTGAGTTGTTGATTTCAAATGCTAAAAGGTTTCTTCACAAAAAAAAGTTTGACTTACTAATCTACACAAATCTATTCCAGCCAGGAAACAACGGTCAGGTGAACATACAGAGCATACAAACCTCACAGCGGAGACGGCGGAGCTTTTCCGCTTCGCCACTAGGAGGTACTCAAAGTTGCTAAATCGAAGTCCTTTCTATATAAACAGGAAAGCTTGCTGCTGCAAAGAGTAGCGCAATCTCGGGTTTGATTATCCTTCAGGAGTTAATGATAATTCACACATATGGTACAGAGGAGTCACGAACATTCATGGGCATAGCGCATGCCTGTTCACCCGGGACTTGCTGGTCCTCCCCCTGCCAGTCATTCGTATCATCTGGCAAGGCTATGGCGTTTCTTGCTATACCCGCCTCTATCTCCCTTTGCATCAGCTCAACACTTCCCTTGCACATTTCCAATGTAGGATTATCGACAAGGAACACGTACTCTCCATTTGAAAGCCTTCCAACCACGCACGGCAACCTTCCCGCAACGCACACCCGCAGCCTCACATCCATTTCATCTCGGTGAATGTTCAGCACCGGCACTCGGAACGCGCTCTTGAACTCCGTAAATTCTGGCTTCTCATGGTGCACCCCGTGCGTGATATCACAAGCAGAACAGTGGCTTCCCAACCATTTCCTAACCGAATATATCACCTCCCCAATCACCGTCCCATCCGCGTCATAGACAACATACAATTCGGACAAAACCCGATCCTCATATACACCCATCATTTACAAATCACCCCGGAACAAAAAAAATATATGCAACCTCTTCATACACCAAAAACACAAACACACTCACACACACACACACACATACACACTCGTGCGCACAAATAGCACTCCCGCACTCTCACACAAGCTCTAATCTCCTCAACTCCCTACCCACTCTACCTTTTTTAACCCGCCATCCGCCTCCACCCTCAGTCAGCTCTAAGCAACCTCTTTATGTATTGCGCCAGTCACCTACCCCAATTTCCTCCCACCGCATTCGTTTTCTTGCCCATACCCAAGGCAACCACAGAATTCCAATCTTTCAGGTCCAAAAAACTGCTTCTCTCTCCCTCTCCCTTCAGCAGTGCATAACCATCAAACCCACGAACCGAAATGAATATGAGCTAAAATTAATAAAATATTAAAAAGAAGCAGAAGCGAGAAGGATGGCACCAAAAAATTATGCGGGCTCGATAGGTTCTCTTTCTTTTCCCGTTCTGAGCCGCTAACGACCACAAAATTGATCATCCATGGCCATCCTGGGACGAATATCCGTTTCTATATGAATAGCAGAATTTATTTGAATATCTCTTTATTATCCAATCAATGAATATCACGTATGGATATAGAAACTTTCTTGTGATATTCAATCTTCTCAGAGATCGTTCCGCCTCTGATGCGATAGGCGTTCGTTTCCAGGCCTTAGTTTTTGTATGAAAGAATAACTCATGAGGTTTTGATGATTTTGGAACGGTTCGCAACCCCCTGAGCCGCTTGGTGGGCGAGAAAACGCGAATTGTTGTATGGTGACTGTTTCATTGACGTTAGTCATTATGGACTAGGTTTTATTTTAAACAAACGAGATTCGGGAAGTATCGAGTAAACATATTTATGTATTTCAGGTTTAGTTTGTTAGAGGGAATATCGATAGGCTCAACGTGTCTTGGATTGAGATTTCCGATACAGTTCCTCGACGAGGATGGGTTTGAATGGTGACGTCTTGTTGAGTGGAAGATCATACAAAACACAGAATGGAGTGGGCTGGAGAAGAAGATTCCCTGCTGCCTCTCCACTCATCCAGGCTGGGAACTACTTATACTCCATTTCTATGCCAAAGCATCGAGATGCGAACAGTTGTAGACTACATAGCGGTTGTGGACGCGGTGTTCAGTGACCGCATTCCAAGGCTACTCAAGCGGCCCCTCTTCAGGAGAACGTTTTCACCCAGGATGGAAACCATGGTCAAGATGTATTCCATACCTTCGTCAAAAAAAAACGCAGCGCTCGAAAGCGTTGTTTTCACGTGGGACAGGAACACCCCGCCTCCTCACCCCTTGCAGGATTGCTTGGGGACTGCAGGATGCAACCTTCCAACATCCTCCCATGCTACGAGACACCGCTAGCAGCGAACAGAGCTCAGCGCTCTCGTCGGAACTGTCTCTGGCTGAAATGTGCACAAGGAACATCATCATAGATCACGCCAAGTTATCGACGGCGGGCCGCCAAACGCCACGCGCCCAACTGCAATACTCAGTAAATCCATACAGTCATATGATAGGAATACATCGTATATAGCGCTTAAAAGCTTCACCAAGTCCGCACGAAAACATGGTAATCAATCGTTATAAAAATAATGACTGAATACTTTTTCAATCGTCGTACGTTTTCGTATTGAATTAATTTATAATTAATCCATCAATCGTTTGAGTAGCTTTCAGCCATGAACTCCGCCATGGACGGGAGATATTTATGTCATTGGCATTGAATTTCGAAGTAAAAAGAAGATATTTATTACGGTTGCAATATAATCTAGTTATACAATATCAAGGAACAGCAAGGAAAGAGATATTTGGATAAATGGTATGCGTTTCGTTGTTGTTTTTTTGAGGGTAAATATCGGGACATTCAACGACTCGGTGGACGGAAAATCTAGAAAAAATACGGCGGGACTTTGGCTATGGGAATAAAAAGAGTTCTTTAGGGGAATGTAGGGAAGCGTCGAGATTGGTATTTTGTTTATTTCTCGGTTCCTCCTCCGCGCCGAGAATTGGAGCGGATGATAGGCCATGACTGGTTGTGGAGGGCAGTTTGATATCTAAGTCAACTGAGGAATGGCGGATAGCTGTGTACAATATGCGGTTATCCGCAGCAAGTACCTTGTGCCAGAGATATTAATTCCACAGGGTGGTAGAGAGGGCAGGAATCTGGTGCACGTGGTGTCGGATTCGCCGAGCAAATTCAAGTTAATTGCCCAATGCAATAAGCCCTGTAAAAATTCCGGAATGCTCTAGTTGGTCATTCATTCCGCCACCGCGTACCGAACGGGAGGCGGTAGTGTGCAATATCTCGTCATTCATTGGCGAGTGGATCCGGAGGCGTTTGGCCAGTAGAAGCTCTAATGGAGGATGGCTAAGGAGTGTCATATCTGTTCTGCCAAGAGTAAGCAGATTTTCACAGAAGTGATCGAATGAAAGTATCTAGAGCTGTTGAGCTTAGTAAGAACAACAGTTCAGGGCTGCATAGCGTTTGGCGGCCCTTATCCAGAATCCTTTTCAATGCAACAATCGCCCGCTGACCTTTTCCGCAGGTTTGACGACCGAAGGTTTTGGGCATGTCAGAACATCAGTCCATAGCCTCCCCGCCCGTTTCGTGCTGTGTCATTGACCACCACAATAGTAGCTTGAGCAAAGCTGAGGTTGAACGGGGCAAGGATGTTTCAGTATCCCAATAAAATATCTACTCTTTATTGGCATGAACTCATGCACAGCTGCCAATTTTTTCCTGAATGAGAGTGTAGCCCCTGATGAGCTTGTTTATCTATTAACTAGCATCGGCACCAGTTCCTTGACCAGTGAGATACATAGAGTTTTTGTTGCCCTGCACCAGGATGAGCATCATTTGCTGGTTTTGTTGAACCAGAGCATTGAAAGTGCTTTGCTGAGACTCCAGGTAAGATCGCATGATGCTATTCAGCTCCTTCAAGTCCTTGTTTTGATGATCCAACTTCTCAACCAGGCCCATGACTGCTGACTCGATGTTCCGGGCAGACTTTCCGTATGCATACTCCAATCTCCTGGAAACCCCATCACCATCATCGTCCAATTTCATTTCATCACCATCTTCGCCACCGTCATACCCAAGTCCCAGACCAACAGTGGTCTTTCCACTGATCCTATCCAATATCAACCGTTCGATTCTTCGAGCCTCCTTCACCTCTTCAGGGGTCTGAGTCACTCCTTCCTCTGGTTTGTATCTGGTAAGGGACTTGTACTTCTTCCGGAGGTTCTCCATTTCGCGCTCGGAAACGCCAGTTTCAGATGCCCACTTGTTGTACATGCTCGTCACTCTCCTCCATCCCTCTGTACCCACAGGCTGCAGCGTCTCAATCGTCTTCAGCAGCTTCATGATTTCAACTGCCTTGTAGCCCTTGGCGCCGGCCTTTCGGCCTCCACCTCCACGGGACGGCTTGTCAACGGAACTCGGAGTCTCCCCAGGATCCATACCCTCCAGCGAGATAAAACCCTTCCCAAAAAGGAAGCTAAACCTTTCTTATCAACTCCCCAAACACCCGCAGCTCAATCCGCGTCTACCAGCCAGAAAACGGCGAAAAGAGAAAAACCCTAACGGAACTGACTTTTGAGAAAACACCTTTCCACAAGAACAAGGAAACCCTCTTTCCAATACTATTAGGCCACAACCTCCACCAAATTAGAAGCTCCCTCCTCCCTAAAACAAAAACTCCCAGAACAAACTTTTACGAACGCCCCCAAAGAAGTAGATTTATCCCCTCCCAGATCACAGCCACTTCGTTTCAACTTATACCTTTATGCCCATCTACAATTCGAAAAACACTTGGGCCGGCCCGCCAAATATTAGCCCGCAGAAGCACCCAAATCACAGGAAATACAAATCTTTTTTATTCATTCATCCAACGGGTATAATTGATAGGATAGAATATGTATAGCGTGAATTTCAGGAATAATGTCCTGTATATGAGGAGCGGAAAATTATCTCAACTACCCCTGATATGACTATCAGGACCTTCCAAAAATAAATACAATGCGGTTCTTAAATACAAATCTTCCGGCCTTAATTGGAAGCCGTCTAAAACTCTAGTTTATGTATTTTTGAAAAAAATATTTTGGTTTTTGTTCCAGATATACGATCTGTGGAACCCCCCCGGGTGATATCCGAAAAAAAGCTGAGGTGGTTAGGTGAAAGTTTTTTTGACGAGACGTGATATTTTATCCAACCGGAGGCCAAGAAAGCTCTAATCTTGGCGACATCGAATGGGGACTCCACAAATAAGGAGCCGGAGTCCACTGTTCCGTTCCTTCCCACCCCCCAAAATTTCATTCATGTTTAAGGTAAGAAGCTATGAAACAATCGCTAAAGGGATTTCAACTACCCCTCAAGGGGCTGCGGATTTCGACCCCGGCGTAGATTCCTCCTATAACTTTGGTCGATATTTTATCCCCCCCCTGCCCAGAACAAGAGGCAATTCTGAAGTCATGCTAAAATTATCTATATACGAATAATTGGAAAGCAGTGTTTGGATCCGCGACGGGTTTGGCAGAAGTTTATTCTGAGCCACAACAAACAAAATATTGAAGTTGCCACTTTCGCCTTAAGAACGCCGAGGCACGAAGATTTTGCGCTATATGTCCAGAATAGGTATAAAAAAACGAAAAAAAGCCTCGACCTCGATCAATTCGCTCCGACGCGAGGATCTTCCACGACAATCGGTCTCTTAAATATAGAGCGTACTGCTCTAGAACTACTTTTACGTTAGAGGTTAATTACACCCAAAATTATTGGTCTTGTCCAACGGCTTCTTTTTTTTTTCTTTTTGTTTTTAGGGTCACTACTTCAAAAATGATGCTCAGAGACGACAGACAGCCGAAGTCCGCATTTCCATAGATTTGTTTTTCTCATATTATTTAGATGGTACCCATTTAGGCGTTTGTCTCATAGGAGATCGTCTTCTCAAACATAAGTTTTCCAAAACAAAATTTGTTAATCGGAGTACTCGAATTCAGAAATTATTGGCGCTACTATATTGATTGATTAAGATCATTATTATTTATTGATTGAACTGAACATCAGGGAGTGCCGTGCGTGTGTATTTTTGTCGGTCCGTCGCTTCCACTGGATGAGAATTCGACCTGGCAGTGGGGACCCGTAGGCTCTACAAGCACGGTGACTTCAATAAAAACATGACCACACTATAAATATGCTGTCTCACTCGATCGGTTCCCATTTTTTTGGTGTTTGCACGGAGAATACCGTCCCGGGTATCCTCTCCAGTTCGATGCGCTTTTGGAACAGGCGCGACTGTAGGTACGCGCATCCTTCATCATCATACATGGTGTAGTTCACGCTGCTGGACTCAGCGTCAGCTATCCCATATTCTACGAACCAAGATTTCAACGTCGCCGTATCTTTGGGGAACTGGCGCAACTGCCAGGAACGATTGCGCTGCTACGTCGCTGCGTTCTTCGCCTTCCAGTCTTCGAGAAATTTTGCCACTTGTACAGTTCGATCCTGCAATGATCCACCAATATGTTCCCGTATTTTTCTTAGTTTTGACAGGACTACCTCACCCTCTGAGAGGTTGCCGGATAAGCAGTTTGCCAGGAACAGCCCTTCCAGATAGTCAGCACAAGCCCCTTCGTCTCCGCTCATGTCCTCTGGTCGCAGGATCTTGTAAACTGGGAGGATCCTAGTTCTTTGCCCGTTCTCTAACAGCATTTCCATCACATTCAGAGACGACAACAAATCAAACGTGATATTGTGGCGATCTCTTGCGGCCACTATCTCTTTCATATCGTAATTGACATTCTTTGCGCAAAGCAGTACGGCCTTTTGTAATACTTCTGCTGTTGGCTTGACATCCTGGACCTCCATCTCCTGAAGAACAGCTAGTACATCGTTCACGGTTCCACCGAGCTTGTCAATATGTTCTAGCAGCTCTTTAAACTGGGCAGGAGATGGAGTCGCACGGTCATCAACAATTTCGAATATAGCTTGTCGTAATCGCGGAGTCTCACGTGCTCTGTAGTACGCCTCCATCAGAAGGGAGAGCGTCAAAACGCTTGGCTTAATACCCTTTAGACGGTACTCCTCAGCTGTGGTGCTGGCCTTTTTGTACTCGCCTGCTAAGGCGTACTTGCGCAGCAGCGCGTTTAGCACTTGTACTGATGAAGCAATCCCCAGGGTCCTCATTTCTTCCGTCCGCTTTAACGCCCGCTCTAGTCCTTTCATCCGAACGCACATTTCCCAGAGTCCAAACGAGTAGAAAGCAAAAACCCGTTAGGTCCTGGTGAGATTATCGTTGAACAAAACAAATTGGAAAGCAGTGTAGAAAACCACACTAACCATTCTCTTCATCGCTTTCCAAGATTTTGGAAATAACGATGGCATACGCACTGGCACCGACTCTAACGCGACTCGTCTTCATGGACTTGAACCAAGTCAGAGTCTCTTCTTCCGTCCCGTGTTCTGCGTATTTCCTCAAAATGGATTCCGCAGCCGTCCTCGAACTCCGAACGTGTTCCTTGACTCTGGCAACTGCGTCCTCTATTTGACCGTTCTTGGATGTTGTAACAACGAGCAATTCGTTAACAATCTTGGGTTGTAATAGCTTAATTGGCCTCTTCTCGTGCAAATCGTAGAGAGCTCGAAAATCTTTCTCGTATCCACGTCTCACGGAGTGCAGTCTTAACATAGACTTCAGCAGATCCGCAGATTCCTCGATTCTCTTGCCTTTCAACCTTGATGCTATTCTCCTAGCTGTCGACAATTCCCCTCGCTCCACGAAGCCGTCGATCGCCGCCGCATGGATCTGATCCATTCGCTTCTGAGCGCCCGGGGCTGTGAAACCCTGGGCTCTCTCGAGCAGTTCATTTACCGCTGTTTTAAGTCAACGGGATTGACATTCAGCACCATTTCATACATACGATATCTCTTGCATTTTGATGAGCTTTTCGGATGAATCCCACCTCGCACATTCCCAGCTGAAGCGTGAAAGAACACCATGGCTCGGAGAATGTCATGGTGGTTAGGATCCACCAACCTCCAGTTCAGAGACTTGACCATGTCAGATGCCGCTGGAAAATCTCGCCCAGTCGCATACGCTCTAATGCAACTTGCCAGAAATTCCTCAGATGGTTTTAAGCCGAGTCCGAAAAACTCATCGATGAGCTTCCTCGCTGCATCCACTTCTCCTAACTCAACGTGCGCGTTGATCAACCTTGCGTACGAGGACGAAGTTGGCTCCAGTCCAACACTTCGAATCGTACCGAGCACATCTCTTGCTTTCTAGTATTCCAAAAAAGACAGAAAACCATTACACAAAGCGCCTGACTTGAGCCATCGAGTTTCAAACAATGTCGAAGGTTGAGTACAGTACTAACCCGCATGTTGCCAGCACCGGCAAACGCGCTTATGAATGCGTCGTACGTGTCTCCTGTAGCAACGAACTGCTTGTCCTGTGTATCCTTTACCAAATGAGTAGGGACAAAGAACAGCTCCTTCAGGATGATGGTAACCATAGTCTCGGAGAAGGCCGATCCACCAAGGGCTCACCATCCAAAGAGAGGCCAGTTGCGAAGAAAGTGCATTCAAGCCGCAGTGTCTTATGATGTGTATGTACATGGTTTCGGTCTTTGATTCACTGCCTAGCTTCTTGACGTAGCTCATCGCCGTGTCGTAGTCGTGTTTGAGGCAGATTCGTACGAAGATTTCTCCAAATTCCGAGGAAGGCTTAGCTTCTTCGGAGGTGATCGTTTTCAGGAGCTCGCCGGTCTGGTTCTGATCGGCTGTTTACAATATAATTGAGAATCGGCCTTTGAGAACTAGGAGCACGCACAAAAAAAAGTAAAACATGACATCCTCTTCGTTTCTTCTCACCCGATCTGAAGAAGCTGGTTAATAAACAAATCAGGGCTTGGCGCTCGGGGGTACAGCCGCGTGAAAGGAATGACTCGACAAGCGCCATCGAAGCCTCCGGATGGTTTGCTGTAGAATGCAACTTGGCGATGTCCTCGAGGTGGTCGTTGTCGAATACTGCGGGGAAGCTTTGCAGTAGACGATGAAACAGTATCACAGAAAAGCTGCTGTTTTCCATCTTCTTGGAGAGGCTGACCAGTTTCGAGATTGTCTATGATTCAATCGGTTAGAGGTGTTTTTCATAATACACGATCAGTTTTCGATGCGATGTTTTCAACGCGGCGGCCAGCACCTTAGAGTGCAAAGTACCTCTTGTCTTCTAGGTATCGAATGCAAGTCTATCAAATCACAGCTGATTTTCTTAAACGCCATGTGTGGATCGCCACCCGCTTCATCCAAGGTGCGCTGGAGGTCGACGTAGTCATTTCCATGCTGACTCTTACCCTGTTGTGCATAGGTAGAGAACCAGCGCACCCGTGGTAGGTTCCTTCCTACTGTCGGCTGGTCCAGTGGCGCTGGGAGAGATTTAAACGCACTTGAAGTTTGAACGCGCAGCCTCAAGAGCCCAGATCGAACCATCTGGAGGAAACCACTCGAGGGTGGCAGTGGACGAAACGACCTCAACGCTACAAGGGCGCTAGCTTAAGCCAATAAACCTCGATTTGGTTAACAGAATCTTCATTCTAAAAAACGCCTGTGAACGATGCGTCTTAGGGCGATCACAAATCAAGCTCCAAAGACGTGAATACTTCTTACTCTCGCGCAATCGATTTCAAGCCCTTCGAGCTTCTTCTCCGGGCACGCCCGTCCATGGCTCGTCCAAGGATCCTCGCTAGTGAAGTTACCTTCATTCGCTTCCACTTTCAACGCAACAAACAGCTTCAAACTCTGCGAAGACTCGACCCCAGGTGAAGACCAGCAGATTCTCTGCGCTCGTCCAGTTGAATATTGAACGCAACGATGCCACATGGGTAGGAAGCGGTTGGGTTCGACTCCTTGTCGCGCTTTTCAAGGAAAAAAAATTGAATACGTACTTCAATCACACGCGTTCCTTGTGATTGAAGCCTGCATTCATTGGGACTACGTCCTCCCTTGCTGTACTCTTTAGTTCGTTCACGGTTGCCGCATCCTTTGGGAGAGCACCAAACTGAGAGCTGTTGAATTGCGCTGGGGTTACCTGACTCATTCCGAGCTGAAACGCGCTCACTATATATCACTGCTGAAGATGGATCGGCTTCAGCGACTGAGACCTGGATTTTTTTTTCCGCAGCTCGGCCTGGACAAAATACGTGCAGGCTAGGATGGAAGAGCGAGGGGTGTCTACAGTAGCGCATTGTATCCTATTAACTAGTAAGCAAGAAGAGTCATACATTGTGATTCACACTCGTAAGGTCATCTACCAAAAAATCACCCCAAAAAAGTTTACTCTCGCCGAGGCTCGAACTCGGGACCTCCAGCATGTTAGGCTGGCGCTCTAACCAACTGAGCTACGAAAGCATTGCAAAAAGTGGGAACTCATATATGATATCAATTATTTCAATTAGAACTCATATTAATATCAATTATTTCAATTGCTTGATATGGGAGTTGAAGCTTCGAAGTTCAAGATGAGAAAGGCTTCAGAAGCGGCTTGAAGGTTTTTAGAGAATTAATGAGTTCTTATACTGAACCATCAGTATTATTTGGCTCGCTCGGTATGCAGAGAGGAGATCACCGAGATGGATCGCGGCATGTGTGTGTTTTCATCATCGAAAAAATTTCTATTAACAGCATGTCTTGGATAACGAAACTGACAGCAGTTAGGTCTTTATAGTAAGCACGAACCGGAAGACGAGACCGTAGCCTCTGCAGAATTGGTTTGACCAACTCCCAACTCACGCGATGGATCAAAGCTGACTCGTTGTGTTTTAATTACATGTCCGCACGTTCATAACCAGGCTGATCGACTTTTTGGAACTCTTTCGGTTGTTTGGTCCTAGTTTTCTGAACGTTGTCAAGCACATTTTCGTTCTAGTGGTTCAGGAGCCGTAGCATACTTCACCCATTCTGGGCGTTGACTTCATCAGAACAATATTCTTGTGATTGCACCGACTGAAAGTCTCTCGACTCCCGAGGCAACTCGAAAACTGACTGAGCGCTACCTGAACAGAAGCATCTTAGTTATATCTTAATAGTACATTTTCCGTCTTTGGGTTCTGTTGAAAAAGTTAGTCTTCGTCCGGATGCCTTCCCGTGAAAGTGAGGTCATTTGAAGGCATCGGCGGGTTTTTGAAATTCGGGGTAGTGTTTCCTGGTTCCGGTGAGCGATTCGTAAACGAACGCACTGAACGCTATCCCTAGAGACACGCGCAGGGTTCCCCATCCTATGCCTAGCAACCGCTGGGCGTAGACGACCCTCTCCATTTTAGTCGGTTTGTCCATGACTGATGTCATGAAGCTGGGCAAGGTGTGATGGGAAAGCAGTCACTTAGGATCCATAAACGATTGACAAGCTACCGAAGATGATATCGATCCTCTTACATTCTCAGCGTATCTAGCATTTTGGGTACGTTAGCATCTTTGGATGAGAAATGCACGTTCCTGACATAGTTAAACGGCGATGAGACGACGGTAGCACAAACCGCTGCAAAGACATCGTGAAATGCTGTGGGAACGCTCCGCTTGTGGAACCGTCTGCGCAGGGTGTGTCTCAAAGGAGTGTACACAAAACCAAAAGCAATGTCTCGTAGCAGAGTTGGCTTCACGCCAAGGAAAAAAGCCCCAACACCGTTTTGCGTGTATATCTTTCTCGCGGTCACCCAATAGCTCGCAGAGTCCGAACTAGTGGAGACAGGGCAACAAAAGGGCCTTGAGAAACTCTCTCAGACTAGCGTCTTCACATATAAGTTGTTGCCATGACAAACCTCCACATTTTGTACTTGATCGCCGAAAGCGGGTTCAGAATCAGTCCGTTCATTGCCCCAGCGCAATATCCAGCTAGCATCTCTCTGCCCGTTTGGGACATGTTCACCATTGCGAATAGCTGTCGAGAAATGTCCTCAAGAGGAAAATACAATCCCCCAGAAAGAGTTCTCTGAAGAAAGGCTTGGCCATAACCCTGAAACGGACTCTTCCAATTCGCAAGGTTCAGAAACGGACGATTGTTGACGACGCTCAAGTAGAGAGCTCGATCGTACGGGCTGAAAAGCATCGCTTGGAAAGATCCAGCAGCAAGACCAGCAAGAGCCGGGTTTCGCTCCCAGCCGAAAATCGGCAGCAGGGTTTTTTTCTTTTCAACCTCATATCCCATCGTTCGTGAGTCAAATGAATCACGCCCTCCTCACTCAACCACGGGATTCTCTAGAACAATCTAAACGGGAGCGCCCGTACAACCACTCGAAATAATGCCACAGTTCTCCGCTATGCACATCGTTCCAGGAACGAAGCCACCATCTCTCTCAAAAAGCCCCCTCACACAAGCCAAAATTCCAGAACCTTGAAAACGTAATCCCCGAACGAAAGCGCCCGGCCTCAATCAGCTAAGATCCTCACGTTAAGAACAGCAATTCCCAAAACGCTTCGATCCCGTCAAGAAGACGACTGTCAACGATTGTCAACGTTGTCGTCTTGTGAGGAAACCCCAAACTCTCACCTCAAATGCCCACAACGAAGAAGAAACTCACGGTGTAAGAAAAGCCGTTTTCCATGCAAAATTTCTGCAAAAATACTGGATCCAAACAATTTGCATCAAAATCGATGGCCTTGTTCAACGACCGACGGCAATGCACAGCGGAGATGGGGTTGGGGAAGGAGTTCAGGATATTTTTGTTATCGTTCCGGCTCCAGACGATAGTGCTGTAAATGTGAGCTATAGTTGGGAGCGGAATATGAATATGTAGTCCTGCCAGGCTTCTCATAGCCCTTCGCGGATACAGGGAGAACTAGCGTCCCTGAACAACGGTATTGAGCAGTATGGTACTGGTCGTGTTGACCAACCTCTGCGTCAGGTTCTGACCTATAATCTTTATCATTCCAGCTAGACGGCTGTGCTGTAGGGGGGCGCTGTAGTTGAGAGCGGAATATGGATATGTAGTCATGCCAAGCTTCCCCTTGCTCTTCGTCGATAGCAACAGGAGATGTGAAAGCTGTGTTGGCTGATGGATCAGCAAAACAAAACCATCCACAACAATCGGAGGAACAGAACAGGGCGTGTCCCGCTCGACGGTGACCACGTGTAGGGGTTACAAGAACGCTGACTGTTGAGAACTCAAAGCGGACCTCAGGGTCAGTCTTGAGCTTTTCAAACAACACGACACAGAACGTTGACCATCGGAGGTTCTCAGTGACGACTAGTGATTGTCAACGACCGGAAGCGAGAAAAGGGGTTCGTGGACGACAAGAAGATAAGCTACTAATGTAGTCCTGAACCATTTACGGACCCATAGCGGGGCTAAAACGATGCCGCTCTTGTGATTACACGACTGGAAAGTCGTGAGGAGGCCTTGCAAAAGTTTGGTTTATGTACACCACCAGGAGTCAGTCACTGGTCTTGTACAGGCAGGGATGGGACATCTACAATAAGCCAAGACGATGGCGCCTTCCGCTTCCCGTTCTGAATGTCCATGAGCATCTCCTTGAGCTGCTTCCCAACCTCGTAGCTCGGATACTTGTATTCCTGATCAGCATCGTTCTCAAATGTGAGCGATTTGACGCGAGCTATGACAATAGCGGTTCCGCTGAGGAACACCTCTTCAGCTGACTTCAGCATGTCGACGGTAAGCGGCTCGCTATCAACGACCTCCATCCCGAGCTCGTTTCTGGCCAAATAGATCAGACTAGCACGAGTAATTCCTTCATGTATCGTCTTCCTCGAAGTATCAGGCGTGTAGAGCTTTCCATCTCGCACGAAGAACAAGTTGGAAGCGGACGCCTCCTCAACGAAGCGTGACTCGTTAGAGTCTGTGTACAGAACCTAGGTTCAGCAGGTTTCGGATCTAATTCAGTTCTCTTTGCGGAAGTTCGAAAATGCGATGAGCCGTATTTGCACTGTTCCTCACATCGTCAAAGCCCTTTTCTATGGCAAGCTTCTTGGGTAGCATCGTCGCAGGGTAGTTTCCTGAAGCTTTGACAAACCCTACACCGTCGATGGCACTCCTGTTGTAGGTTTCTGTGACGAGCACGCGAAGTCCTCTATCGACGGAGGTGAAGTAGTTTCCAGTGGGGGAGGCGAACACGACGAAGGTGAATTCCTCAGTTTCCGCAGCGAGCTGACAGTTGGATGCGAAGAGTAGGGGTCGAAGATACAGCGCTCCCTCTCCGCAAGGCGGTACGAAACGTGAGTTGGCAGCAATGACCTTGCACATGGCGTCTATGAACAGCTCGTTGTCCATAGCTGCCATGTTCATGCGTTCTGCACTTTGCTTGAACCTCGCAGCACTGAAGGAAACACCAAGAAAGAGAACCGTCAGGTTTTGGAAGCCGAAGGATCAACATCTGAAATCAATGAAGACCACTCTCATACTTCATATCTGGACGGAACAGCTGGACAGATCCGTCCTCGGACCTAAACGCTTTGACTCCTTCGAAAACACTGAAACCATAGTTCAGCGCCGCGGAGGCAGGCTCCACGTCCACAGGCCCGTACTGAACAACCTGAAGGTCCTCCCATCGACCAATCTTCGTAGAAAAACGAGAGGTGACCATGAAGTCGGTCTTCGTCTGCGAAAATCCGAGGGAATTCCATTGTATCCCTTCAATAGGAGTCTCCATCTTTAACCTTCCCGTCCGCTAAGAGCCGCAATCCCACTCGCCCAACCTTGGAGGCAGTCATCAACTGACCCCATATCCACTTCCATCCCACGGCTTCCGAACTACTCTTAAAGTGTCACTCATCTCGTCAATCAAATTTGGCCTCCATATAAAATTAGTTCTTCCAAACAAATATACTTTTCAATCTTTATTGTGAAACGATTTCTTTTGAGGGTGACGATTAAGTCAAAGTAGCGAATCACCGCGGAGGCAGGCAACCATCTACCAGCTCCAGAGAACCTGATATAGACTCGTATTTACGTTACTTGAACGTTTACGATATCCCGTAATCGTGTTTTGTTTGATTTATGTTGAATTCAGAGGGTGCTTAATATCGTCTAAAATAAGTATACAGACTTTTATTCGAGCACCGTTGGAACGTGAAAAAAAAGCAAATCGAATCTGACAGCTCTCTCGCATAGTCAGATCTGGGAAGGACGTCGCAGCCGATCCACCCTGATCTCCCCTGAAACTGTGAGTCTATGACAACTTTTTTCGAGATTCAAGTTTGTTTTCTAGGGCTTTGTTCTAGTAATTTGAGACAGGAAATCCCGAGGTTTTCCTTGTTCCGTCCTGGTCGAGGTGCCCTCTCAGGGCTTTTGACCAGAAGCTTTATAGGGTATGAATCTCTTTCTCGCATTCAATCATCGCCTGGTCGTTTTGTGCTTCGAGCTTTTGAGGGGGCTTGCTACTGAAGTTACCGGCTCAAGTGCCCGTCCCAGCCAAAGCCGTAGCTGTGCATATCGGGATCACGTGGTGAGCACGACCGCAGGTACGCTCCCGGGTCAAGTCAGCGGCTCTAAGTCGCTGGGTGTCACTTGAGTGAGCCACCCCTCTGGGGCCTCTCTCCGCCCAAACTGGATATCCGTTAGAATGACCTTGAGCTCTTGTGCAAGGTCCAAGGATTTGCAAATCACTGCCATTTCCGAATCCGCTTCATGGCCAATACGCTTCACAGGTGATACGATTACAGCGGTTCCTGTGAAGAACGCCTGCTCTGCTGTGCGCACGAGCTCCACCGGAAGGTCTTCGTCATCTACCACCTTCATGCCGAGAACATGCCTGGCGATGTAACATATACTGTCGCATGTTATTCCGTCCAGGATCGTTTTCCGATGCGTGGATGGGGTACGGAGAACACCATCCACGAGAGCGAAGAAGTTGGCTGCGGTGCTCTCCTCTACCAATCCTCTACCCTTGGCATCCAAGTACAAAACCTAACCGACGAGTGAAGTGCCTGAGACTACTTGGGTTTCACATCGCATCTCACGTTCATAGAGTAGCTTACCAGATCATAGCCACTCTGTCTTGCCTCGGCCATTGATTGCATACACGGAGCGTAATTTCCGCCCATTTTTGTGGAGCCAACCCCGTTTGGATAGCTCCGATGAAAGCCCGTCACCAGGCGTACTGCCAGGCCTTCAGGTTTCGAAAAGAATGGACCGACTGGTGTTGCATAAACCACCAACCGGAAGACTTTCGAACTGCGAACTCCAAGGTATGGCTCCGTCGCGACAACCAAGGGCCTCAAGTACAGGGCGCCTCCACTATCATAAGGTGGAACATACGAAGAATTCCAGACACAGCACATTTTTACAGCCCTGACGAAGATCTCCTCTGGAACTTGAGGTATCAGAATTCTTTCTGCACTCCTCTGAAGTCGTTTTGCATTCTCATCAATTCTAAACATGTGGATAGAGCCATCATCATGTCGGAAAGCCTTGATTCCCTCAAAGATTGTCTGGCCGTAGTTCAACGCTCCTATCGCGTAGGATAGAAACTGGTTAGCACAGACTACAACTTCCACACAAAATGAAATGAAAAAGAGGACTTTGTGAAGCACCTGCAGAGGGTTCAAGCTTGAGCGGGTCGTGAGGAATTGCACGCGGTGCTGACCATTGGGCACCATCTGCTCCATCAGAGATGTCGATGTCGCTAATGACCAAACTAGGACACTTCGTATAGCTAAACCTTAGACTACTCCAGTCCAAGTCCTCCCTCGGACTTTCCAAGTAGAGACCTTCTTGCACCATTTCCAACTTAGAGCCGCCGTCTTCATCCTTCTCGTTTGTCACGATCCCAAACGTCTCCGACAAGTCGCCGTCACCTTCTATCCCAATCGATCGATCCGCACATGAGAAAAAGCTAAATATTTTCTATATTGTACAAACCAATAAAATTTCCGACAAGCACATTGACGAATATTTTCAACCAATGGCAAAAATCGAAAAATCCCTGTCGTATCTACTAATCAGCTATGATCGGAAAATTCTGTCTACAATCGCTCCCTACCACCAGCCTGCTTAGGATGGTTCTCGAGTGCCTGAGTGCACAAGTTCCGAAGTGACTATCCATAGCTCCGATTTCAAAATGATTAACCGGCCGCCTAGCAGTCCCAAGAAAGAACAGGAGGATCTCTCCAGCGAAAAATGAACGTGGGCAAGAGGAGGAAGCGTTTGAATCCTAGTATTCGATGACTCCCTGTATGGAATCATAGGGCTTCTCTCTGTACTTGTAATCAATTCGCTAGATGTTAACGAGCCAAAATTTCGGTACTCATCCTCGATATCATAGAAGCAATTCTTTAGCACAGTCACCGTCCATGCGACTGTTCCCTGGGATACTGCTCCTGCCAACAAAGGAGTAGAACATAAAGGCACAGTAGTGCTGGCTGGAGAACGGTAACAAAGCAGAAGGTTGTGACAGCAGTACGGTAGGAGTCCGAGAGTGCGCATACATGTCACGCGCCGACGCTTTCCGGTTTGCTGCTCAATAACCATGTACTTTCAGTTCTTGACCGCTCTTATTTTGAGTTCATGTGTGAACTTCTAAGAGCAAGCTAGAAATAAACAAGGAGCTGCATATTTCTCCGTAAACCCCGTGGGTAGGCCCTTGTTGTTTTCGAGATATTCTTGGCAAGTCGACTGTGTTGCAGGGCGCTAGAAGTTCTTGTTCAAAAGCTCGCAGTCATGAGACAAATCCATAGAGGCCACGAAGTAGAAAAACACCCTACAAGAAAACAAACTTCTTCAGGCGGCAGCTCTTGACCGGAACTGATCGGCAAATTTGGCTTTACATCGGGGCGTCGCAAGTCCCAGACAGATGAGCGCGAAATCCCGGGAGTTGGCGGGTCATCGTTCGAACTAACAAGCAGCGAACGTCCTAAGGAATTAAAAAAAAAATCACCCGGGAAGCGATTTTGACCAGATCAGGTTGGCACTGCCATATTGCGAGTGGTCTAGTCAGCGTAGCAACAGTTCGGACGCTAGTCCAGCGTACAGCGTAAGTCCCTTGAACGCCGGAGACTCACTGTTCCCTTTCCTTTTCCTATGGCACCCACCCGGATCGCTAGTTTTCCAGTAAATCAGAGACTAAGAAAGCTCAAGCATTTCGCGAGCGTGTCGCAGGTCATGCATGAGGAGCACGATCGTTCGAAACAAAATTTCCAAAACAAAAAAAACTAACAACTCGACCCACTGCCAATCCAAAACATGCTTACGCGCCATAAATGGGGAAGGATGATTCCCAGTAAAAATCCAAAACACAAACAGGACGTAACTGGTTTCCGATGTTTTGAACAGGGACAGACCCGCACACACAGAGGGAGAGTGCAGATAAAAAGGACAGAGATACTGCCACAGCTCAATACAGGACGAAACCCCCCTTCCCGGCAATGGAGATCAGTGAACTAGGAGAAGTAGACTAAGTTAGCGCAAATTGTGCTCGGGCGTTGATATCCCTGCCGAGACTGCCAGTCTCATTCCATTGGCACGAGACTGTTCGTATTCCCGCGGATCTTTGTTACTGCAGACGTCCTATCCCACTCGCCCGGTCAACCTTCCATCGTTCGGGGATGAGACAGAAGAAAGAGTGTCCTTTCACCACTGCATAAACACTATCTTTCTAATGAGAACGTTTTCAGCTTTGCTCAACCACATAAACACTATACTAAGAATCTCCCCCTCTCTCCCCCCCCAACCATAATATCCAAATCCAGCTATAAGCACACATCCCAACTTAACCTTTGCACAGAATGCACTCCCTCTCCACAACTTCCATTCAGGCTGCTTAAGGGGGGGGGAGGGGGGGGAAGGAGAAGGGGAAAGAGATCTTATCCCCCTATTTCAATACGCTGAAATAGTGCTAACCCCACTAATAAAATTCCAAAAACCGCTCAATTTTTGCACTCTGTCCCATTGTCCCATAATAGTCTTACCATGGAGAGAAAATATAATATGTTTTAAAAAAGAGGAAAAGAACCCTGATCTCGTTTTGTTCCATTGTGGATCAAATCATAAGTTGTCAGATACAAATATTTCATACCCCTCTGAAACGATCTGATTCTTCGTGAAGAATTGGTGTTTAATTGATTATAAGTTTTTTTTGAAAAGGTATGGATGGAGTAAGAGGGTTTTGTTTTAGGGGGATGGACGATGGTGCGGAGCGGAAGTTGCGGAGGGGGGTGGTAGTGTGTGGGGTGTGTTTGGGGAGGGAGGAGGGGGGTGAAGGAAGGGGAGTTTTCGGTTTGGACCGTTTTGGAAACGGTGTTTATAGTTGTTGGATGCTTTAGTCAGAGTTGGAGAGGGCGCTTGAGGAATTGGGAGAAGTCTAGGTAAGTTGGTTAGGAGGCTGGTGAAACGCGGGTTGGGTTGGTTGGTTGAATTCTTTCGAATTTTTTTTTGGACTGATCGGATCTGGGATTGCACTTCTTGTCCGTTTTGTAGGGGGTTTGAGGACGGAGAAACCCCTGATGAGCGTGGTGCAGTTTAGAGTGCGAGTTCGGAACGTGCTACCGGATGAGACGGTTTTCGTTTCAGGCTCGAACCGGACGCTTGGCTTCTGGAAGCCTAGTCGAGCGAAAGCCCTGGAAAGAACGGGAAATGGTGTGAACGAATCGCTTCAAGGACATATTTTTTTTAAATTTTGGTTCCGACTGCCGTCCTTTGTTTTGTTTTTGTTTTGGACTGACGACGATATTGTCTGACAACCTCAACCACGCAGATTTTTGGCAAACAAAGGTTACCTTCGAGAAAGACGAAAACGTTTACCAGATGGAGTACAAATATGTTGTGATCCAAGGTCGCGCAGAAATGGAAACATGGCTGCCGGGCGGAAATTTGAAAATTCGACCACCGGGTATAATCACAGCCACTAGTGACGATTGGGTCCTGGAAGAGAAACGTGAGCAGAGGAGCAATCAGCGCAAACCCTACGAAGTCCAGCACACGCACAACCGTCACGACCACCATCACGCCCCAGAGAAACCAGATGGTAATCTACTGAAAATGGGAGAATCGGACGTATGTCATGCAAAACAGGGAAACCAGCAGCAGGAGCGGATTTCCTTCTCAAGCTTCCTATGGTGATATTGGCTCATCAACAACTCCTTTGCTTACCACTGCATCAGACATATGGCGGAGTACCGTGTTGGTATAAGGATTCGATCTTCTACTTGATCTACTGCCTTGGAACGCCTGGACATGGAGGAGGGGGCTTCTTTGGCGATTGTCCGGATGTCAATGACCAAACCAGCGGAAACGCAAATCGACTTCTCAAACTAAGGCATTGGTGAGGAAGGGTCTTTGTCTTTGAGGAGGTGTTTTCTCTGCTTGGTTTCTCTAATTGATAAGCTCCTCCGTCGGCCAAAAAAATGCGCAAAAACCAGGTACGACTACCTCGTCGATCTCGGCATAAACGCGGTCTACTTCACTCCGATATTCGATTCTGGAACGCACGGGTATGATACGTACGACTACTTTAGAATCGACCGTCGCCTTGGCGACATGAATGACTTCAAAACAATCCTTGCCGAGCTTCACGAGAGGAATATTCGAGTAGTTCTGGACGGCGTCTTCAATCACACTGGAAGAGGCCATTTCGCTTTCTCTGATATCCTCTCCAGAGGTAGAGAATGGAGGCAGAGTCCGTATAAAGATTGGTAAGTCCGACCATTGGTTTTGGCGTTGATCTCCGAAGCTCATCCTGCCAGACTAGTGGAGGAGTGGCTTCCCTCTTTCTCTCCGTTCTCGACTGCTGAACATCTTCAATCCAACCTCGTACAGGTACTTTCTGAGGGATGGAAAGTCTTCCTATGGTGATAAGTTCGACTACGAAGCTTGGTCAGGCTATCAAGTTTTACCCAAGCTCAACGTGTACCATCCAGAAGTCCGAAATCACATTTTTGATGTTGCTCGGTAAGTTTTCTTCGTGCTTTTTGGGTTTTGTTTTGGCCGAGTTGAGTGATGAGGCACTCAGTAGCGTCACGTGACAACGATGTGAAAAGGTTCTGGCTGGAGCTTGGAATCGATGGCTGGCGACTAGACTGTGCTGCAGATATATCTCCCGAGTTTTGGAATGATTTTAGGAGGGTATGCCGGGAAACTCGTCCCGGAGCAGTTCTCATTGGAGAGATCATTCATGGTGAGGCGCTTGGACAAAGATGCTTTCTTTGGATGACGTAGGCAAAGTCAAACTCGTTCACATATTGAAGGCATCTCAACGCTCGTCTTGGCTCAATGTTCTTTGAACAAAAATAATCAGGCGACTACAACTCGTGGGTAGACGATTACCACAGGCTGCACTCTGCTACGAATTATCAGCTGTATAAACCCCTTTGGTCATGCTTAAAAGACAGAAACTTCTTCGAGCTAAGGTGCGACGTTGTCTCTCCGAAACCGGTTCTTGGTCACTCAAACCCTCCACCAAATACCTCTTGTGCTGAACGTTAGAACATCGCCAATTGTCGCGAATACCCAGGCACAATATCGAGAGAGATGAACATCTGTACGGAGAAAAGGTTTTGATGAACTTCATTGGAAACCATGACGTGGATCGGGTCTTATCAATATTGCACGATGATAGACAACTCGTAAGCTAGAATATACGCCAATGTACATGACCACCTGCTACCAAGCGCGTGGATTTCAACACTCAAGAAACAGGCTCTGCAACTTGAGGGATGGATCATATACCCTTGCAAGGGGTGTCCCACTCCAGAGCCTTTCCACTGTATTGACCAGCGATCTCTTTTTCAGGCAATGCTGGCGACGGTGTTATTGTTTACCATGAAAGGTACGCCTTGTCTATACTATGGAGACGAATGTTTTATGGGTGGTCAGAAACAGCACGGAGGCGACGCTTCGCTTCGTCAGCCTATGCCGTATCCCGGAGACCACTCATGGGATAGAACTCTGTTTGAGGTTACGAAGCACCTCACGCACCTTAGGAAAAATTTCCCCGCGGTTCGATATGGAGGGGTAATGACCGGAAACCCGCTGATCTGATTTCCAGAAACCCATGGACTTGTGGATTGAACGTGTACTAACTCACTTTGCGCCGCCTGCCCACATCCAGATCACCATCGTGTGGAATAACGAGACCAGCATCGTCTACCATCGCAAAATGGATGACCAGGCTGTTGCGGTTGTCATGAACTGTGGTGATAGTCCAGCTACAGCGGAAGTTGGAATTGAAAACGCACATGAATATCAGTGGCACCCCCACATCGGCGTGGATGGGAATGGTCCCTGGTCCAGACCAATGCACGTTACAGTGGGGCCCAAGTCCTCAAGGATTTTTTGCGGCTCCACTATAAAAGGCAATTGAGATGGTGTCGAGGGCTTCAAGGTAAAAACCATAGCCACACGGCGCGATATCACAGCCGGCACAGCTGTCGTTCCCCGGAAACCATGTACTTTGTGTAAAGCATAGCTTGTGTCGATTGACGAGTGAAAGGATTTGCTGCCAAATCGGCCTCGTCAGCCCAAGGATTCATGAATCCCCGGGGAGGGCTTCTGTGGCAAGCTGTGTAAGCCGGTCGATGGTATAGCCTATAACGGTTCTATCAAGAATGCCAACGCCATGGCGGCCAGCCAGGTCCGTAACGTCTGCGATAACTAGTTCGGGTGGAACTTGATCCACTTCGGTCAGGTTGCATGCGATCTCTATTCCGTCTCCGTGGGGAAATGCCATTGCTTCGACTTGACCAGGTCTTCGAACAGCCTTGGTGATGCTCCGAGCCATTGTTATGTCGCTCGTATCAATCATCACGTTACAGTTTAGCACATAAGGCGTCGCGCCAACAGCGGTCCAGCCCGATGATGGGCTTTCCGGTAGCTTGACGTTCTTGAACCAGCCCAGTCCTTTTCTCCTCTCAACCAACGATCGACCTTGTTCATCAGCCGCTCCGTAGAGGAAGCAGCTCACTAGTACCATTCAAAAGGAGACACGGTCAGTTGTAGAGAAACTGTCGGAATTGCAAGCGAGGTTGAGGCTAATCAACTACGTTCTCCTACCGCTTTTCTTTTGTAAAGCATCTGCCAACTCCCTTGCGACGCTTCCAGCTTCTTCTAAGCTCGTGTTCAGTAGGGGATGGACTGGAATGAGATCTATCACTCCTCCGCGAGGATGGATTCCCTTCAGACGAGTTACAAGGAGGAACAACTTCAGTAGGGCTTCTTCTACTAGTGCTCAATCTAATAGCTTTTGAAAGAACACCTCGTGTGATCTCAAGTCGATGTTTCTCAGCGCAGTATTGCACATCTCAATTATGCAGGAGGTTAGTCCATCTAGACGGGTGAGAACTCATAAAGTGTTTCAGTTTAGGTCTGTCTTGTTCGAGGGATGAAACATGTCTTCGCATACCTCTATCGCCCGCGAGGGTGAAGACTGTTCGGTTGTACTCGAGATCGGAGAATGTGTGAAGCAACGCGGCCTTTTTAAGTGACGATACATCGCGAGCAGATTGTTCGAGCAGTTTGATCGTTGATCCTGTCCTCGCCTCTGAGATGTTTACGAGGCTCGTGAACAACTTCATTCTAGCGCTCATCGCGCATTTTCCCCGGCCTTAGTATCTCGGGAAGTGAGCCATTGTCTCTCTTTCCCAACGCGCGTAGTTTTCTCTTTACTTTGGTCACTAGGCTGATTGCTAATCGGTGTGTTAGTGCAGTGTTAGTGCAATCTTAGTGTGTTTCGGGTGGCAACGCTTGCATTCAAAGAGCGGATTCGCGTGTTCCACAGAACCGATACCCTGAAGTTTCGCTTTAGGTTGTGCATTGGGGGAGGATGGGTTGCGTGAGGTTCGCCGGGGTTTATTACTTTATTGACTTGTGTAGTCGATATTCTGTTCGTTTCGTTTGGATTTTTACTTGGATTTGCCCTGGGCCGCAACAGCAGCGGCAGCTGCAGCGATAGCATCTTGGTCACCGAGGTACTTTCCAGAAAGAGGCTCTGCTGACCCCTCCATTTTGATGGGACGAAGATTATCGTCGAGATGGTACATGAGAGGAACTCCAGTTGGGATGTTAACCTTCAAGATCGCGTCGTCGGAAATATCGTCCAAATACCTGTACGATAGAGCCGCAGTGGTTGGTCAGCGCTTTGACCGCCGGTCGTGATTAGTGTTCTTGTCCCTGCTGCGGGAGAACCAGCTTACTTGACGAGGGCTCTGAGGCTGTTTCCGTGTGCAGCGATCAAAAGCTTCTTCCCGGACTTGATCGCAGGAGCGATCTCACTGTTCCAGTAAGGAAGGACTCTTTCAACAGTATCCTTAAGGCACTCCTGCCTGGGGATCTGATCGCGGGGAATGGCATCATACTTGGCCTCCTTGCCTGGATAGAATTCATGGTCTTCCGGGGCTGGAGGCGGTGGAGTGTCGTAGCTGCGGCGCCAAATGAGAACCTAGAAAACGAAGCTCAGGTCTTGATCAGTTTCACAAAACCCAATCGCAGATCTGCACCTGTTGTCTTCCTCATACCTGATCGTCCCCGTACTTGGCGGCAGTATCGGCCTTGTTCAACCCCTGCAGCGCGCCGTACATTCTCTCGTTCAGATGCCAATCCTTGCTCACTGGAATCCACATCAAGTCCATCTCCTCCAACACAATCTCGCACGTCTTGATGGCGCGCTTGAGAAACGAGGTGTAAGCCAGATCGAACTCGTACCCCTCATTCTTCAGCAACACCCCGGCAGCCTTGGCCTCGCCCTCTCCAGTTTCAGACAACGGTTGATCAACCCATCCACAGAATCGGTTCTCCTTGTTCCACTGGGATTCCCCATGTCGGATCAATACTAACGTGTGAACCATCCTTCTCAGACCACCCCGCGCTAGCCCAATCTCTCACGCTCTCTATATACAACTATATAACTATCAGCTCCCAAATCACCTACAAGTCCAAAACCCTTCTAACCCGATCCTCTTCCAACCCCACCCCCTCCCGCGACGCCCCCCCGCGACTCATCCCCAGAACCTTTCCGAACTCTAACATTAACCCAACTTTGCAAAGCAAAATCAACGATGCCCCTCATCGTCGTCAACTCATCCCCCCCAAATAACAAAATATCAAATCCCCCCCAAAAGTAAACTGGCCAACATTATACCGGCCAATGTTAGCATGTATTCCCGAAAAAATACTAAGGCCAACATTTCTATACCGCCCAATGTTAACCCCCAACGGGCCTAGCCCTCTAAAAACACCGATTCTTTTGGAGGTTGTTGAGTTCCCATTTCTTTACTTTTCAATAAACATGGATCTTTCTTTTTTTTTCCCCGTTTGCACTCTAAATAGCGAAACTAAACGCATTCTTATCCTTTTATTGGATAAAATAGCGATATATTTGTCCAACCATCGACTTAAAAATAATTTAAGAGAATAGATTGGTTAATCGACGAGATTTTTATTTTGTTTTTCTCTTAGTTTTGTTAAACTATAAATGACGATCGCAATGCGATGCCCGCTGCAAAAAAAATTAAATAAATTTCAATAGCGAGAAGAAGGAACGCCTAGGAGGTGAGAAAGGGGGGTGGGGGGGGGGGGAAATACGTTTAGTCCGGTCATCAAATAGTTCGAATAAATTAACACATTCATATCATTACCGAAGAAAACCACACTGAATTTACCACATGCATTAGATGCAAAAAAACACTGCTATGTTGTCTAGCCAATAATTACAAGGGTGTTAGCATTACGAGCACAAATGTTGAAAAATAAATATAATACCTAATTCAATCAGTTTACCTAAATATTGATTGATCGCGTTGAGCAATGGATGGAATGTGTGTGGAAAGTTTTAAGTGACTTTGTTGAGTGCCACCAGTGGTTGGGCCATAGCCACTAGGAGAGGCGTGGATGGTCTTCTGTTTTCTTTACGATTTCGTTATCAAGATGTAGATACTGCACGTTGTGGCCGGCAGTTTTGTATTTGGAGGGGCGGGACTGTGCGTACACATAACCGATCCCGTTCGTTCCTGTAGAGAGTGGTGGTGGACAATCTCGTTAAGTCTAAGCGCTTAGTGTCAG
The DNA here is from genome assembly GCA_029953675.1 of Rhodosorus marinus. NCBI lineage: Eukaryota > Rhodophyta > Stylonematophyceae > Stylonematales > Stylonemataceae > Rhodosorus > Rhodosorus marinus. The sequence goes on from JAMWBK010000001.1 coordinate 603,855, forward strand.
GGCTGTTTTAGAGTAGTTGAGACTATGAGGAAACTTTCCATTGATATCATAGTTGGTTTCCGCACCACCTCTCCCCCCACCCACTGAGTCACATAAGAACATCCAGTCTTCTCTGTGAATGAAAAGTCTGCTCGTGCGGGTGGGTATCCTGTTCATTGAAATCTCCCGATTGCAAGGGAAGATATATTGTTCTGTTGAGATGAGTAGGTAGGGCAACTGAGGGATTGGATAGCACAGGTTGATCATCCAAGGTGTGGGAGAAACGGGTGTCTTCTATCAGTTAAGAGAGAGTTTTGTAAAGATGGCTGACTTTGTGGTTTCACAGCCTGAATGGTTGGACGGGTTTCTTGCGTCGAAACCGAGGGTATTTCCCACTCTGGAGGATCGCATGAATCTCGTGATAGAGGCGACGGAGTTGAACATAAAGCATAGGACGGGAGGACCTTTCGGGAGTGCTGTGTTCGAGTTGAAATCTGGCAAACTGGTTGCGGTTGGGGTTAATTCCGTGATGAGACATGGGTGGTCCGGTGCACATGCGGAGGCAATGGCAATCATATTCGCATCCAAGGCGATTGGTTCTTATGATCTAGGTGCGCCGCTTTTGCGGGCGCAGACAGTCGTCTCAGATAGTCTTCTAACTGATCTCACTTTTGTTTCTAGGCGGACCTGAAATTCCCGAACATCAGCTCGTGGTAAACGGGCAACCATGCGCAATGTGCTTAGGGACGATCATCTGGAGTGGCGTGGTTGAGGTATTTAGGAATACGGCATCGTGAGAATTCTCTCGTCAGGTAGAATCGCTAACATACCTGTCTCGTAATGCTCGCGTTCGCCTAGGCTGTTTGGGGAGCCAGTAGCAAAGAAATCGAGGAGTTGACTGGGTTCGACGAAGGTCCAGTCCCCAAAAACTATGCCGAGGAACTCCAGAACAGGGGGATCCATGTGATCACTGACGTGCTCCGTGAGGAGAACATCAAGGTCATCGCTACATACAAAAGCTCACAAGGTGTGATCTACAACGCCCGACTAGGCAAACCCTGAACCAAAACCAGCACTAGCGACGCAACCGGGTAATCATGTGGCTCTCGAGGAACCGATTAGAAAACTACTGCAGATCCAGAATTCACTAGCAAGGATCCATCTTCACAGCTTAGCTTCTGTTCTACGCTGCAGCAGTGAAGATGACTGTCTACTCACTCCACCCTTCCTCATCGCCGCGAGAAGGATGGTCCGGACACTAGGACGATACTTAGCTCAGCAACTGAAAACCTGGACAAGAAGTTCTGAAAACGTGTGAATTTATGTCTTAGAAATCAAAAGAACCTTTCTTTCCCTGCTCGAAATTTTTCTTTGCCAGTGACTGAGTTTCCAGTTTAGTATTCTGGGATGCAGAAGACCAATTCTGGTGATTGATTTCCTTAGGCAATCAATCACCTTTCCACATGCATCAGATGACTTGGGGAAGACCGTGTGTCAGTTTTTTGGAGGAGTCCTCCACAAGGCATGATGGACATGGCAGGTGACATGCACATGCGTACCCCCAAACCACTGTGGAAAGACAAGACTTCAGCGGCATAGGATACCGACCCTAACGAGATTTGAGAGACTAACCCGCCCGCGTCCTCTTAGTGTGCGCCTGCTCAAACCACTCCAAAATCTCCTTTGGGTCAGTCTAAGCTCAGTTTCTTCTCGGACGAGGCAAGAAGCCAAACCGCATTCAATAGCCGCGGACATGGTGCGTAACACAGCTTCTTCACTTCGCAGAGGCAAGGAGAACGAGGCAAGAAGCCAAACCTCAGGTGGTGTTCTGCTGCCTACTTGGCCCCTGGACATCCTGCCCTATGCGTGCTAAGGACATTTTTCCATCTGAAAGTTTTTTTTTTGGGCGGGTAGCGTGCCACAACGACAATTGTGGTGATGCTCGAGAGGCTGTGTCGGCCCCTTCATTCAAAGATATGGAGGAGCCGACACAGCCTCTTCATGTCGCAGAGGGAAGAAGATCCAGGCATCAAAAGGTCAAAGAGACAGGGTCGGGGCAATCACATCGCCTTTTACCACTAAGCGAAACACATACTTTCAATCGAAGGCGACAAATTTCATCTATGGAGTAAACCCTAACAATCATCCAGGGGTTTCCGCTTCTTTTTTTTTTTGTTTTCCCCGACGAGGCGAGAAGAAGCCAAACCACAATCAATGACATGCCAGTACATTACTATCTCACCAAGTCGATGAGCAAGTGTGAAAAGCATTGGATGAAATTCGATGAACGAGTATCCATAACATAACAACAAATTGTGACGCTAAAAATTTTTTCCCACACTCAAATACATGCAGTAGAGATGTCAAAAAGCCCCTTCACGCTGTCAGGGGAAGGTTAGAGCTCCTCTCTCCCCCCTCTCGCCAAGCCTTGCCCCCTTTCTTCCCCCTAAGAATCCGCGATCTAGGATAGTGAACTAATGCCGTTATCGTCCTAAAACAAACCACTTCAATTTGCGGAAGAGGACACTCATTGGTGGGAGACATCGATTAAGCAATTTATTAACGTATTCTTCACAAAACAGGGGAAAAAATTGTCTATTTTTAGGTTGGAATTGGAGATGGGGGTTTGTCGTTTTGTGTGGACTTGGGGATCACGACGGAGTGTGTGGGCTTGCAACTCGTGAAATAGATGAAGAAGCGGAGAAATAAATGAAGGAAGGGAGCGAGTTATGGTTGGGAGGAAGTGGTGGACGGTAATTAACGGGAAGAAGATGACCGCATTTGGTATGAACCGTCGGGCTTCTTTTGTGGGGGTTTCAGGGATCATTTTGGTCCTCCTAGCGCTGGTATGGAGGAGCCACAGGGCTCCTGTCTCAGAGCAAGCGCTATCCGGTGAGGACGAACAGGCGATGGTGATAGAGGTTGCAGGTGGAGAGTTTGTTGAGTTCCGTCAGAGTGACAAGCTTTTTAATGTGTCGGCTGAGGTTGCACGGAAGGAGGTGGTAGAGGCAATGAAACACGCTTGGGGTTCATACGTGAAGTGAGTTGTGTTATCTTCTTTTCAACCCCTTTTTTTTTCCGCTCTCAACGCTTGGCTGCGCTTTTTTTCGGTGCTACGATTTCAGACATGCGTGGGGGAAGGATGAACTGGCTCCTCTCTCAAGAGTAGGAGTGGAGACGTTTGGGGGCTGCACTGGAATCACAATCGTGGACGCAGCAGATAGTTTGTATATTATGGGGCTGAAAGAAGAATTCGAGAAAGCCCGCTCGTGGATTGCTGGAGTGGATTTCAATTGCGTTGATGAGGATGTCTCTGCATTCGAGACTACGATTAGATCGCTTGGCGGGCTTATGTCTCTGTACGAATTAACGGGTAAGCTTTGAGAATTCTGTAGGGGAAAATGTATTTCCGCCAATTCGCACTGTGCAGTCGGCAGATTGGAATTTGTCGTCAGGGATCAGAGCTGAAAATGATCCTGTGACTTGTGTATGTGCAAATAGATGACAAGGTTTTTCTCGAGAAGGCGGAGAGTTTAGGAAATTCGCTGAGGCATTCGTTCGATGAGAAACATACGGTGCCTTCAAACTCCTGCAATTTGAAACAGAAGGATTGTCACGTTGGTTCGAGGGCGAGCATTGCAGGAATTGGGACCTCTCAGCTCGAGTGGAGAGCTTTGGCATACCACACGAGGTAAGAAAATCCGATCCGAGGCTTTATGCAGCATTGCGTGACTGTTGTAGGAACCCCGTCGTCCGCTCCCTTCCCAGATCTTCTGTGCCTTGCGTCTCACTCGCTTCGTCGAACACGCTGCAGTAACCAAAGCGTGCTTAGACCCAGCCACACCATCAGAGCATCAAAACTCTCTCTTCCTTATCGAGCGATGGCCAATCAAACCCATGCCGGTCGCTAACCTACCCCCGGGCGCCTTTTCCGCGCTCTATGTCTTCAGGAAACGAGAACTTAAGCAGGCAGCCAAAGAAAGCCAGTGCGTGATGATGGGCCTAATGAACGCCTCTCCTCCAGCCAAACTAGCGCCGACCAACGTCTCACCTGCTCACTATGACGAGAGGGATCTTACTGGTAAGGTCCTATGACGAGCGCGGTGCTCTTCAATACGTTTTCCAAGCCATGCCTTGGGCTTCCCAGACTTCTTACGGATGCTTTGCCCTTCCATGTTTATCGCCAAACTCAGGTGGAGAACTTGATAAGCTATGTCCCAACCATAGACACTTTCGGCTGTCCGGAAACGCGAGAACCGGTGCTGAGGGTGACTCCTATTATGAGTACCTTCTGAAGGTAGGTCACTGGTTGCAACCAGAAGCGATCCTTGTCGCTAAGGAACGTAGAAGGACCTGCAACGTAAACAGCTTGTGTGATGTTTGGGTGTTGATCCAGGTATATCTGCAAGGAGGATCGAGTGAAGGGTTCTATAGGGAGGAATTTGATCGACAGGTCAGAATGCTTTTTGAGCATCATGTCGAATATGAGTGGCCAGTTCGTCTCTATGATCGAAAGGGCGATGCGATGCAGCATTTGGCTTGCTTTTTCCCAGGTGCAATCGCACTAGGTGTGATGACGAACAGGTCAGCCCACGAATTCCCAACTTCTAGAAATTCAATCGTGCTCGCTCTCTCGAGCTACTAACTGCCCGTATCGAGGCAATCGACCAGTGAGCTAGCTGATCACCTTGGTTGACGTAAGCGTACTCGGCTTTTTGTGTTGCGCGAACTGTAGGGGTTCGCTGTCTGAGGGACAGACTAAAAAGTGGACGGAGATAGCTGAAGGTGTAGCTGAATCTTGCTACCTTATGTATCACATAACTGATTCTGGTCTGAGCGGCGATAGTTCCGATTTGAACCCTAAGGGAGCTCGAAGCTACGGACCGTACCTCCAGAGACCTGAAGTGATTGAGGTAGGGGCCCTTAGACCTTACGTGAATGGGTCTTTTGTGGGCTTTAGTTGCTCCGCTTTGGCTGAACCGGCGTTGTTTTACATCTTCTGTGAGCTAGGCACAGTTTTACCTCTGGAGACACACAAAGGATCCAAAGTACCGCGCCTACGCGTGGAAAATATTTGAGGTACGTTTTGATGTCCTTCAGCAGCTCCTCAGAGAGGAGCGATTCCCTAACGCAGTTGCTTCGCTGTGATCACACCCTGGTCACCCCGTTTAGGCAATTCAAAAACACACCAAAGTCCCCGCGGGATACTGCGGCCTTGCGACCGTGAACGGCCCCAGTCCTACGAAGAAGGACTCCATGGAGTCCTTCTTCCTGGCCGAAACGTTGAAGTACTTGTATCTGATCTTCTCAGACGATGATGTATTACCTCTCGATGAGTGGGTCTTCAACACGGAAGCCCATCCTCTCAAGATACGTGACGATCTGGTCTCGAAATTGGCCTGAAATTTAACTTCCCCAAACAAGTCGCTGAGTTTGTTTTTGTATAAGTGCTTTTCTAAACTAATTCGACAGTGCGAATTCTTCGGTCGAGCATGATGTTTGGTCAAATGGCTACTAGAGCTTCAGGGAACTTGATTCGGGAGGACTGGATTGAAGCAGTTTTGAAGTGAGTGAATTCCGGACGATAGGTGCTCCCAGGTCGACCATCGAAGTCGACCTCTGAAAATATTAGTCTTGTTGAGCCTGTTCTCGACCTGCTGGGATGGTGTGATATTCTGTAGAGGCAAATGAAGCACATTTGTGAGACAATTAAACTTCATCCGATCCATTGATCTTGATAGTGTGATAGGATGCGGCGACATCATTCTGGTGCGCTCGTAGCTGATTTGAACGACAGAAAACCTTGGGTACTATTATTTGCAGCCAGACCCTAAATCGACCTCGACCGTCATCATTGCAAGTTGATCAGAACCCCAACACCTAGTTGATTCTAAGAACGTAAATCCCCGTTAATTTTGCACTCTTGGAAGATAGAAGATAACCTCCTGCCGTTTCGGAATTCGAATTTCAAAAGAAACGCCAAAAACCAGTGAATTTCCGAAAAACTTCAAATGATTTCCCGGGGGTAAAAGAATATTATCGGGTTTGCTTTCTTGTAGTACGGTGTTGGCTATTCAGTTTCTATTTTCAGATTCGGCGCTGCCATGGCGTGTCTGCTGCGGCCTTCCTGAGTGAGCTACCGACTCCATATTGCTTCTTGTTCTTGTAATGGGGGTATTTTCCGCCTTCGAATTTTTTTGCCGTGGGATCCACTCAAATAGAAAAGAGGTTTTGCTATGCAGAGAATTCTTAATCAAAAAAATAAATACTGAGAGTATAGTGCACGTGGGCCAGTCGGCACAATAAGGTGTTCAACAAAAGCCCGCTTACGTAGCCAACGTATCAGGGCAGGACAGAGTCACCTTGCCATGGCGCAAAAAATCATTCTGACCCTGGTGACAATTATCCAGTTCTACAATCCTTCAGCTCTTCAGGTCCGACGGCTTGCTGATTTCTTTTCTCCTGCTCTCGAGTCCCTGTACACGAGATTGTAATCGGCTAACCGCAGTTTGAAGCTCGTCAAGATCCTTCTGAAGATCCCTAATCTGAGTCTACGGAAAGCAAACCAAAAACAACGTCAACTCACTGCCCATCTTTCGTAGGAGGAGAATGACCGTGATCAAGCTACTTACCAGTTTGGGATACTCCGGGGTCACTTTTTCTTCATGCCGAGAGGCTTTCGAGCTCTTCTCCAAGTCGGCTGTGTCATCTGTTTCCTCTTGCGCCCGCTGTCGCTTCGCGCCTTTTTGCTCTTTCTTCTGCCCTGGACGAACTGCGACTTCACTGGCCGCCAGCAGTGTGGCGATTCCTGTTCCATCTTCCTTTTTCTTGCTACCCGATTCCTCCTTTTTCTTGTCCGCTGGCGAGTCAGTGGGTGCAGACTTGGATTTCTTCTCGCCGTTGCTCTTCCTGGACACTAGCATCGCCTTGCCGCCGGTCATTTCGCTAAGGACAGCTTTTCTCCTCGGTTTACTCGGGGCTGCCTTTGTTTCTTTCTCCACGTCCACCAGAACTATCACCGCTGGTGTGTTTCCATGTGCAAAGCCCTCTGCATCCGGCAGGGTTCTCTCATCACGAGCCAAGTATCGATGCAGAGTAGATTTCGAAACACCGTACTTCGTCGCCGCATTGCGAACACTTAGCTTCGTCCCGTGCTCCCTATTCTGCTTAATCGCAGCGATAGCTTGCATAATAGACTCCCGATTATGTGCCCGTTCGGACACAGAGAGGTCACCTTTCATTTCCACGAGCCGGCCATCCAATGCCTGGGTGACCATATCGACGTATTTACCTCAGTTCAACCACCACCCGACGCTGCAGTACAACAAGCCACTACCCCAAAACCCTCAAAACTCACTGTCTCACTTCCCTCGTACTAGCACTCCAATACTACTATCCAACCTCATTCCCCACCCTCCACAAGCCAACTGCACCGTGCACAGCGTCAGTTTTGCTCACACCCTCACGTAGACCCTTCTTCCTCAACCGCTCCTTCCCCCTGTGTTCACCACATGCCCCGAGGTCTTCCACCCAACACCTCGAAGCACCCAAGCACGACCGTATAAAGCAAACCAAACCCAGTCCCTCCTCGTACTCGAAAGCAAATCCCGCAAAAAACAGTTCTCAGACACCAACCCTGGATAGTACCTAGTTGTATCGTTTCACAAACTTGCTACTTATCTCTTTCCAACAGCCCTAACCATCATCTCAACACATTAAAAACAGAAATTTTCGGTCTCACCCACTCCCTCACCACCACCAACACCCCACACCCGTTGTCCACTCCTCCCTCGTCCTCCGTGACTACCCCTACCTGTGTACTAACACACACAACCTATATGAAACAAGAAAATAAAGGCGTTTCAATCCGGATGAACCGAAACCTAAGAGAAACCAAAGCAAAATAATTGCGTGTGTGTATTTCTTTTCCAAAGATTCTTTCTTTCTTTTGTAACAACAACAACAAAAATGCTATAAAAAAAAAGGAAGGTGGAACCCCGTTTGTTTTTATTTGAAAGAAGAATAAAACCATCTCCTGGAAGAAGACGAAAACACGAAGCTTTACTCCAAAACGAAGTCGGAGATGGGGGGGGGGGGGCGGGGTTGATCCTTTTTTTTTTGGAAACTCATATACCATTAATTCATATAAAATTCTTACATTAAATGTTCAACGAGTCGTTTTCTACCCTTCTACTTGTGAGACGAAAGTTGTGGCAGAAAACTGCGAGATATCTTGTTTTGTTGTACTTTCAGCTACACCTTCACTGTCGAACGGTCTCCTTGCAAAAAAACAGCAAAGCTTACCCCTAAGATACTCTAGAGAGATTCGCCATAAAATTATATATTTTCAAGATGAAGAATTGCATCCACAAAAAAATAGGGGAAGGAGCGGTTTATGTTAGTAGCAAACACTGGATCTCGGAGGCGTACTACTTCCACGTTCTAGACTTTTGCGCTGGGCCAAGAGAGGCTGACCCAGTAAAGGCGGAGGTGGAGAAGTACTAGGGGTTGGAGTAAATTTACAGTTTCGTATTCCTCGGGAGAGGAGCCACTACAATACTAGGGGTAGTACTATCGAATTATTTTGAAATAGTGGACTATTAATACTGAAATCTTTCTCAAGTAAAACAGAAGATATACTAACAACCCCCTTTCATTTTCATATCAAGATTCAATACTCAACCCTCAAAAAGGCTAAGGCCGGCCCTGCATGGAAAGGAAAGGGTGGCGTTTCACTTATACGAATTAACTACCCCTTGGGGACCGTATCCGAACATCCCAATAAAGTCAATAAAATCTCGAGGAGGGAAATATCAAAAATTTCTTCAGCCAGAACTGTCCCATCGGTCGAATCTTTTCCCTATTTCTTTGTTTCTCATTGGGTAAAAGAATTTCCTTTTCGCGAGAGAGGGGGGGTAATTTTCCACTCCGGAAATGCGATGTGCGTAAAAAGTACTAGAATTGATAATTTGGCTCGATTTATCACCGTATTGGATATTTACTCGGTGCCCCTGCATTTTTTCTACGGGAGGTAGGAATCTTCCGTGCTGTACCACTCGGAAGGAAAAGTGGATCTCTGCCGCTCCCACAAGCCATTTGTCCTTTTTTTTTGTTTTTGTCTTGTGCGCCCCTCGAAATAGAGATCGGATAGCAGTTTAATAGGCAAAAGCTAATTAAATTACTAAAAACCAGAAATCATTCGTGACCTGGAAAATGCAAAAATTTTATGATACGGGTCAAGAGGTGATTTCGTCCAGAAACAGACCCGGTGGAAGATCGGCGTTAGGTTTCACCAAAAAATTGACCGGGCGATAGCTGACAACGGTATATTTTGCTGTTGATTGGAGCAAGGCGGTAGTTCATATGCATATCATTGGATATTACATTGGACCCATTCACCCTTAGTCCAATCAAGAGAAATTTTTATTCTCCTCTTCCTCAGTGGTTGGTCAACTACTGGAAATCTCATTCATTCGCAGAGATCTTTTACTTTCAACACAACGATTGGTTTAAGCAGGACTTCAAGCGTTGGAAGCTTCCTGATCTAATATCGAGTAGCAGAGTATCACTCGACAGCCGCCGCCAGTGCAGCACGTGGGAAGCTGGACCCCAAAAAGGAAGGAATACGCGAAAACGGAAACAGGCGGTGAGGCAAAAAAAAACTGGTGCCAAAAGATGCCAAGAAAACCCTATGCATCCCATGCTAGAAAAAAATTTGTACTCAGTTGCCGCCGCGAGAGGGGGTTCATTATTTATGTGACTTTTATATATTGGGATAGTTGAAAGTTGGGACGTGTAACTCTCACGCACTAACTGACTAGGGTTACGTAGCCGAGCTCGCACATGGGTTTGTTTTACCTTTTTTTAGGGGAAGAAGAATTGAGAATGTCGGATTTACGACGTCGATGTCCCAGCGGATTAGAAAGGGTGACCTAAAAATATCGTTGCCGCGAGGTCGCGGCAAAAAACCTGGTCAATTGAATGCTTTTGGTAGTCGGTGAGCGAGATGACGACTTTTGGGCCGGACGGGGTAAAATTGAGTCCGAGGTGCGGTGGAAGAGCTTCCGCGACACCCGGTTCATTGCGTAGGCGACAAACATACGATTTCAGACAATATAGAATTGACCCTCAACCCCAGGATCGACGTGTTCGGCCGAAATAGTTTGCCTGGTCTGGTCGGTGTCCTCCTAGGTCAATATTCGAGGCTCTGCTGCAGCTTGCTAGTGCCACGTCTCCTGTGCCTATCCCCCTTTGAGGCCCTCCAGGGCCACGCTCGCTCGATCGTTTCCGCCTGCGGAGGGTTGCTGGTGATGACCCTCCCGCAGTTAGGCAACAGATCCATCTTTGTTTCGGCTGCCACTTGGTAGTCCGATACATGACGTCGATCTGTCAAAAAACAACCGACGTCCCAAATCTCCTCCCACCCTTGGCACCAAGGGGTTGGACCCCACAGGTTGGATCCATTCTTCAAAGCAATGTGCTCCTTACTCGTTTCCTACCTTCTCGTTAATCTTTCTCGACTTCATTGATATTAGCGATCTCCAATTTCTTTGATAGGCTCCAAGCATCAGATCGCGGGGGAACTACAGATCGAGGGGCGCAAAGAGGACACACCCAAAACAGGCGGTACAGCGTGGAAAGTATGACACCTGAGAGACTCAAATATTCTGCTAGCTCCACGCTAACCTATTGAGCTATTCGGTCGCAGCACAGCAATCTATTCCTCCGTAGCCTTCCGCAAAAAGGCGCGGAGGTGCAATCGATAGCTTTCCCTCCCGTTCGCGGGCGCGAGCCTTTTTATTACCAGCTCTTTTGGCTGATGTTTGTGCTCCCAATCCTATTTCTAGCGTTTGTTCTACTACTTCAGACTAGTAGCAGTGAGCTAGTGTGTAGGACGGAGTTTCTGGAGGACTGGTTAGGTGAGGAATATCAGCGCCGCGTTATGAACGAGGCGCATCATCGCCTTCCCCGGACTCATAGCGGGAAAATGTCGAGAACGCAAATGGAAGCGCTCAGATGACATCTACCCTGTGGAGGTACAGACAGATTTTGATGTCTTCATTAGAGCTTTAACCTGCGTGGATGAAACTGTTTCTTGATGCTCTGAAAAAAACGGCATCCGAACTGGCCTGAATAGGCAGAACAAGAGTCAAGCCTTCAAAAACGGATGAACATTGTGAAAAAAGTGGACAAAGCTAAATTTGAGACTGACCAAATTTGGAAAAATAGAGTGCAATCCTTTTTTTTGAGACAAAATTATTTACTTTGTGTAAAAATTCTAAAACCATCTATTTGATTGGGACACAACTAAATTAGCTAGCTCAAAGTACCTAGTGACTGAAGAGATATTATACTCTAACTTGGGACGCCGAGCCTCAACGGGACGCCGAGACTCAATCCCTTCCTACCCGCGAACTTCTGTTCTTGTCGAAATTCAGAGTTCTTGTATGTGTGCGAAATAAGTGTTGCTTGACGTCCTTGGGAAAAGCGCTTTTTTGTCCATTTCGACGTGTTACCAACATACAGTTGTGTTGACGACGGAACGAAATCGACAACGTTGCACAACTATTTCCAAATTTTTCAGTGGATTAGTATTGCTTTTACAGGATGCAACGAACATGGTCATCAATTTTCGCGCTTTGTCAGTGCCGGCGCGCGAGTGGCATAACAGTAGCCATATAAATAGAAACTAGTAGTTACTATGATTAGGTATCCACGCCCACCGTCCGAGACAGGTCATCAGAAACTTTCGATGCTTCACTTCTTGTGTTGCAAGACGTAGTGTCATCTTTGACAATATCAGCCTGATATTTAGTGTTCTTCCTCCGCCACCCAGGGAGCAGGTCCAGCTTCTGATGATTTCGAATCTTTTGTACCCAGCCATTCAACGGGGGCACAGACACCACAAATTTCAACAGCATTGCCAAACCCAGCATTGCCGTCAAATAAATTGCGCACAATGGAGCGGCGTTGGCATATCCATTACCTTCCGCAGCTAGGTCAAGTTGAATGACCAAGACACATACTACATGAGCCAAAGTGAAACTCACTACACCATATCCGATGTATACAAATACGAAGCGGAATTCTGCCCACGTGAAATGGCCTGACACAGTCGTATTTGAACATGAAGACATCACGAAGAATAGCACAAATGCTATGATGCCGAAGACGGGTGCCAATTGGTTCTCGATCTGCATTCCCGTTGGCTGATCTCCCTTGCATGCCATAATTACATGGGGAATTGCCACCACGAATGCGAGCAGTCCCAGCTGTTTTCGAATCCCAAGCCATGTACCAAACCACGCTGGGAAGGGACGCGTTGCGGTTCCTCGGAAGAGCTGCCAAAATGCGGCAATTGGACCAGGTAGAAAGGTAAGTGCTAAGAGCCCAGCTGATACATCTCCAGTTACAATGAGGAACGCCTTCGTGGGATAGTTCATCCATGACGATGGCCCTGTCACCCAATAGGCAATGGTAATGTACAGCAGGAAGATGAAGCTTAAGACAAGCCCGATCGTGCAGGCAATTTTCCAACCTTCAAAGAAACTGTGCACTGCTCCCTCCTGCCCCTTCGCTGCGTCGAGGTCTCCGAGATGCATCACATCGAAACCCATACGTCGAGCCATGAGCGCGACAGCGCCCTTTGCGGACTCACTGTCCCCCGAAATCATGCACGCTTTAGTAGTGGCTCCTGGATTGTTCCTCGGCTGGGAGAGCGTGTAAGCAGAGATGTTGTTGAATGCCTTGACGACATCAGCGTTGATCTCGTTATGTTTCAACTCTTTGTCAAGGATCTTCGCTATGGACCTATTGCAACTCTCGCTGTCGCCTCGCCTGAACCGCGCTTTTAGTCCCTCCCAAACGGTTCTCGGCGGAGAATTCGATACGTCCACAATTATCAATCCTTCTAAACGGCTCCCAAGTCGTTCGACAACAGCCGCATGATCTTCCACTCGCATCGCCATGATAATGATATCCGCACCGGCCACAGCTTCCTCATAACTCATCACGGGGCATGGTAAAGGAAAACCCCGCGGATCTATCCTTTTTCTTCTCGAGCCCATGACAACCTCCACTCCAGAATTGCTCTGCACCAACCTCTCCGCGAACGCTGCTCCATAAGCACCGGTGCCCAACACGGCGACCCGCTCTAACTGCCTTGGCGATCTGCCACCTCCATTCTCCGGGGTCGAACCTCCTCCATTCTCGAGGTCCAAGACCATGGATGAAAACATGGATGGGTCCATACTTCCATATGGATTTTGCATGTTTCCTACCCTGTCCATCGTGCTAGAACTATCGGTGCGAGGTCTGACGAAAAAAGATCGATCCTCTTATAGTCGCCTGCAGGCGTTCAAGACTAGTTTATTCGTAGTCCTCTAAAAATTAGATGCTAAGATTAATCAACGACAGACTCTTCCCAAGCGCCTCAAATATTCCGGCCTTTCCCCGCGATTGCCTACTCAACCGCGAAACCCTGCTTATCCTCACCCCGCCCTTTCCAACCCCCTTTTCGCACGACGTGACCGATGAGTGAAAAGGCAAACGCAAGAGCGCACAGACAAACCTCACACAAACGACTATTACGAGACCTTTCCCCCCCTCCCCTCTCCTCTTCAAGCAGTCAGTAGAAATCGTTTTTCCCTCAGGAATTCACTACACCTTGCACGTCGCATACCACAATTCCCAGCTCTTTATATACCTTTTTCCGTCCACCCCAGCTGCCACCACCCACCCCACCAACAGCACAATAATAGACCCTGCTTCACAACACTTCCACCAGCATATGCTACATTAAGCTTCCTGACCAAATGCCAAAAAAAAAAAAGGTCCACCATCGCCATCGGCTCTCTCAACCTACATGAGCAACATACTCGCATCTACAAGAAAACCCACCCGTTGCCCGTCATGTTTCCCACTCGTGAAAAACTATATTTTCATGACATTGAAATCAAGAAGAAAAATAGACCTTCCCTAACGAACCTTGTCCACCGTTCCAAAATATATTTCCTGAAATAATATTTCGGAAAAATATGCTGGAACGTCGTACTGACTGTTCCATAAATACAATTTTCATGATAATTTCATTAACCAACCAAAAAGTAGCCAAGAATTGAGATAGGGAAGAGGAATTTGAATAGAAATCCAATACTTTCCGTCTTTTTAATCGTTTTTTTTGCAAATCAAAAAATTAAAACTTCGGTTTTTTGGTTTATCTTATTTTTTATTCCTAAATTTCATTGCTGGTGTTGACACGGGTTCCCCCTTTACCGAATTATTATTCTTTTTCAAAATTGGGACGAAAGCCAAGGGCAACCAACATCTTTCTTGGGAAAGAGAGAGGGAGGGGGGGGAGGAGGGAGGAGTCGGTAGTTTCAGTTCGTCTTGTAAAGATTTTTCATAAGAAAAATCAATTTGTACAAGTTTGCAAGTGTGTGGATTTGAGGGAGTGGGAGGGGGGTAGGAGGGTAAAGCCCTTTTTTGGTTGTTGGCATGCATGTTTTAAAATAAATTCTTTGAACACACATTCGCTTAGAACTTCTAGATTGGTTCCAACTGACTTGATTCTTGATTAGTAATAGGGGCTTTTTCAACGGAGAACGAATCTTGCAATATCTAGTAAAGGGGGTGTAAGGAGCCGCCTTTTATGAATATGTAGTCTATTCTGCTCTCTTTTTCTGATTGTCGCGGTGTATATGATATTTGCATCTCAGACCAGATTATCGAATTCGCTTTCCTATTGTAAAAATAATTTGCAGTAGTGATGAGAATTTCGTCCCGTTGCGACGATATCCTTCAAAACATATAATATTTTGTGAGGTCGAATTTGTTTTGCTTTTGTAAAAACAATTTTTGGGGGTCCGATGAGAATTTTGTCCCGATTGACACGACATCAGAATATATAAAACAAATTTGCGGCCATCCGATTTAAGTGCTTTTTGCGAGGAGGACAAAATGAGGTCCTCGTCGTCCTCTGACACATTTTACGCCTCAGAACGATCTGAAGGGCACCAGATATATATCCGATTCAAGAAATACGACCTTCACTGGTCGTCCCAAGGTCTAATTTTGATAAAATTTTAATACAACCAAGAGGGGGATCCCCATCCTGCTCTTGTAAGGGGGGATGAGGATCCGAGGTTTGTAAATGGCAGGCCACTCCGCCAGACGTTTCGGGTTTGGCGGTTGCTAGCTTTTAGGGAGGGTGGGGATTGTCGTCCGACTTGTTTACGATGAGCTCCAGTGAGGGGGGTGCGGCATTGTACCCTTCCGAAACTTGGACCCCTCACCACTTCCATTCAAATTAACTGTCCGGGGGTGTTCACAAAAAAAAGGATTACACTGTAGAGGCATCTCGTCCGAACTTAAACTCCTCGGGTCTGTCCCCAACCCCCCCCTCGGAAGAGTAGATAAACCTAGGCTCCGGGACCGTCTCCCCCCTTGCTACCATGTATGTGGTTAGCCGAGAACATCCAAAAGCCATTTTCCACAGCGCTGGCTCTGTTGTGTATCATCTGTCATCAACTAGAAGAATTAATTCAGAGCCTATATCTACCCTGACGAACGGAATGGGAGACGCTGATGACCCTCGTCCAAAAACGGAGCGGCATTCGAACGCCAGAGAGAGATGATCAACGATTGTGGATATCGGCGGTGCCACCCCAAGGGGGGTTGCAGATTAACAGTATGGAAGCCGGTGGCCGTTGTCTGTTATTCTACAAATATTGAAATACGTACTTAAGACCAAGGAAAGTTGCTTCGAAAAAGGAGACGAGGTGCGGGGTGGAGAATATTCTTGCACTCACTCAAGCGCTTTGACACCGCCATAGAAGAAAATCCTGAAATACCTCCGGAGCTGCATACCCGGTAGCCGGCGCATCCTGTAATTTTAATCAAAATTCATGGACGGACCCTACAACAACTTGAATTATTGTTTTGAAGAAATCCGGTCTCTGTTCATATTTGTTTTTATTTTTTAGGTTTCGTGCACGTTGATATTTTTCCCGTGGCTGACCAAATTCTTTAGGGATGGTCTAAAAGTATATGGACTAAACCTGTGACTTTGTTATTAATATGGTAGATATATGGCCTTAAGTACGTCTAGATTTTGATGAGCCAAAAAGGGGCTCTAACTCATGGGCAGGTGGGGTGCCGACAAGCCAGCCAGACATTAGTGATATGTTATCCTCCTCGAAAATGTGGCTAACCTCCCTTTATGGCTCGCAAGGCGCTGTCAGAATGCCATGTTTTTGCCGGAGACTGTGCGCCTCTGGATGTATTTGAGTACGGACCCATTCACAAGCTGTGGAAGCCTACTGGTACGGGGAACATCATCAGCTTAGAAACGTGCTTCTATGCGAGGCGGTTCATTTCCGTAGATACGTTCTGTTCCGCAAACACGAACCCGTTTCGTGATTCCGTAGCTCTGCGTGGTCTGCGGCTTTGCACCAGAACTTTGCTTCCAACAGTGGCCAGCTGGCCTCCATGTTACTGTGAACGGCGTTGGGCTGGAAAGGCAAAGCGGTCCCATCTGGGGTTACACCCCGGCAGCGATCCCCAGAATCAACAGTGTGCACAATGAATCTCTTTAGCGGCGCGGCGGGTGTTGGGTTTCAAACGCAGGAAACAAGGTCATAGAACGGGTGGACATCACATACCCTCAATACTCGGCTGTTAACGCACGGTCAAGACGCCCTTCTTGTAGATAGCATTAAACCATTCGTTCGTCTTGTCCAGAGGCAGAATCTCGAAATCAGGCTATTGTTTTGGTGGCATTTTTTTCGCTGAACCTAAAAAAGAAAACCAAGGGTAAGGGAATCGCCGCCCCGCCATGTCTCCTGCGCACATTATTGAGCGAGATTATTGTCACTTCTTCTAATGCTAAGCTAGCAAGATGGGCAGTCCATCCAATTTCCAAATTTTCCAATAAAGCTACGCAGGTAACCTTCTCCAGCGTTTCAAGGGCGTCATCATCACAGCCGGGCAGAGTCCCTAAAATCCCATTTGATTGAAATATGCTTTTGCCCGATGCTGCTTACGTAGGTTGCCCATTGAACACGACTCGAAACACATACACAGGAGGAAAAAAGGATTCGATCCAAACTAGAATTTTGGGAAAAACGGTGAACTTGTCTAAGCAAGCAACAAATTTTGCAGTCTCGATGCACGTCTGAAACAATTTGCATTGATTCTTTTCTTGTGATTGGACAAGACCGAAACAAGATGTGGAGGACTACCAATAAGATTAAAATTTAAGTTACTTTTCAAGTTTATTCTCTGTTGAAATTGATAAGCTATCCACTCAGTCGGCCATTTAGTTTAACACCTTTTTTGGTTCAAAATGCACCACTTCTTAAGAACCGAGCGCTTTCTGACTGGCTTGAAATGAAAACGACAACGTTTCAGCGACGTGTGGAGAGAGGGTGCGTAGTAATGTGCCCCACTCCCACCACTCCCAAATGGGTACTACGAACGAGGGCATGATGCACATGATGAACAGTGTTATTGGAGCGAAACAGAGGTTTCCGAAAACCGCTCGTACAAAGCCTATATTCCCAATTGGTCCACAATGTTTCAGAAAAACAAGAGTCGAAGCGTGCGCTTCCCGTTGTGGGTTGCCTGCCAGGACCTGTTCTCTCATATGTCCCTTTGAGAATCCTCCAGGCGCCCCGTTTTATCTTTTCACCATGCGTAAAACACCTCTGCTGAATTCAAATCTGGGCACACAGATGATTAAACGATTTCCCAAGGGCCTGGAGTATCTTGGAGGGCTATGTCGCCAGAGGGAAATCATTCCAGAGTTGCCAAGGTACTTGATGAAACTTCGACATGTGGAGGCTTCTTCTCCCAAGGTTTTTGTAATCGTTCTATAGAGCTATTCAAGCGAATTCACATGCCATGGCCGGCGAGAATGACCCCGGAAAAGCTGTTATTCGAGACATTTCTGAGGTGCGCAAAGTAGTTGCTTCATCAGATAAATCGCATTGTCTTTCACAACCTGTGCAGGTGTGAAATTCCTGAAGACAGTGCGCAGCAGGTTCTTCAACCTTTCTACTCCACTTTCCTGCTTTGAGGAAACTAGGGAAGGGAATTCAAGATTGAGACACTCCCATGAGGACGATGGGAAAGCACTGTTCAGATATTTGTAATCTTCTACTGAAAGGAAGATCCACAATGGCGACAGTAAGTGGATGAGCAGTGCGCGACGGCGGTCCGTTTGACTTGTGTGCTTTGGAAACCAGGACCACGCAGTTAGGGTACGTTCGTTCGAGCCAAAAAGTCCTGGGCGAGAATCTCTGGAGGAGAGTTCAAAACTACCCAGGACAAGGACAGCCTCGATGGGCTAAGGACTTGTGTCGCAGAGCTCTTGAGGAATTAGACCTGATCCCGTTCTCGAACTTCTCTGCTGGAAGCCTCGTTCTGAGGATGACCGTCGGGGAAATGGTTTCCGCTTATGGCTTCAGTTACCCGACCATGTTTCGTTTTTGTTTCTCCGCTGGACGTGTGAGGTATCGCTCGTACTTACTATAGATTCTGCTGAAAAACTATTTTTTTAGCAGCTATGTCCAGAGATATTGAGAATTGGTGCTTCGCTTGTCCATCGCGAGTACTCTGAATCACTGCCACGCAGGATGAAATCAGAATAGTATCCACTTTTGCGTGTGTAAGCAAGTTCCGGCGACGCTACATTACTGATTCACTTCAAAGTGATGCGTTGATTCAAAATTCCCTCGCTGTGAGTGACATACCACTCACAGCGAGGGAATTTTGACAACAAAATTCTTGGCACCTGCACTACAAGACTAGAACGTGATAACCGAACATAGCGGCTGCCTGCTGATTCAAGAAATATCACGTTGTTGATTGGAAACCAGAATTATTAGTCACTGCAGCTGTGGCAGCCTCAGCTACTGCAACAGCAGCTACGACCGGCAACACTTGCCAGTTTTTCGAGACACAAGGCAGCCAATAGTAGGCCGTGTCAGCCGGGTCAACCGCAACACTCTAGGTGATTCGATAGAGTGGTCCGATTTTTGACTAGGATACCTCGTGGTAATAGACTCTCACATGGGCTTGGGCCTCAGCCAGCTTTCTCGGGGTTTTGTACCCGAGCACGATGCGTTGGGGCTTGCCCCTCCTCTCTTCCAAATATTTGTTGGGGGGTTGTCCGTCCGAAAAGATACGCAGACTAGAAGTGAGCGCGCCGAACCATTTATCTCTGAACGCAGATGTGTTCTAAGAGCACTGATACCTTGGTGGCCGGTTGCCAATCTAGCAAGTTGAAGTTTCATTCTGATAGTGAATCTGCCGCTCGAGGTGAGATCGGTCTAAGAGCAGGTCCGAGCGCGGCAGTAAGCTGCCCACAAACCGTCTTAATCAATCTAATCCAGAATATTTTGTGGCTCCAATCGTCCGAGGCGTATTTCAGGAAAGAACCTTTCCCCGGTCGAAGGCACTGAATCTGAACGTCAGTGCAAGACACAAGCGACAAGCCACGACCCTCGAGAGCAGAGTGGGGCGGAAGATTTGATTCTGATAGCACTCTACACTTGATACTCACACTTCACTCCGAAACGCTGCTCCAGGTACGCCTATATAAAGCCTAAAATCAGAACGGATCTTGTTACCAGATGATCGCGGTTCTCTCGGAAGCTTACAAGCAAACTCATTCCTCCGCCCGGGCCCGTGGGTTTGCATTCCCAAGCGAAAAGGGAAGAATACAGGAAAACCCCAGCCTCACCAGTCCGACCCTAAAACTACTCCTTCGGGAGAAAAGACGTCCTTTTTTAAGGGGGGATAGATCAGAAAAATAGGATATCAACCCCCTAAAATACCAGATATACAAAGTATTCCTAAATCTATGAAACTTTCCCAATGCTAGTTCTTTACTAAATTTCATCTATGAGCATTATCGACGCAGCGGAAACGGAGTTTTTCTCTTTCATGACAAATTTGATTCAGAAGAAAATATTGGAGTTTCAACATGCTGGTGTGGATCTGCCTGGTAGCAACTTCTCCAGGTTGGAGGACGACTGGGGAGGATGTTAGCAACGACGGGCTGGTCGATCTCACATTCATCTGCGAAGGGAAGCCATGGGGTAGTATAGGGGGACATGGATGAAGAGCTCGTCACGAATTGCGTCTGGTGCGGGAGGGAGGGTTGAGGCGTTGCGTATCGGCAACAATGTCATTCCGCCACCCCCTCCCCCCCCCGGGGGGGTGTTCCTCCTCACCTTGGTGGCTTTTCCCAAAGGGGTTGGAGAAAGTTGTCAAACCAAGATGAAGAATTCTGGAAACGAACATCTTATCGTCGCCTTTGCAGTTTAGTATGATCGCACCCTTCCCGTATGTAGACCAAGCGCTGACCCGTACCCCTTCTCGTGCTGAACATTACCACCCCCTTTTTGGCCGAATGTCTATTGGTTCAAATTTCATTTTCAACGAAATACATATCAAGGAAGTCTAAATTCTCCTTCGTGAACAGTTTGAAATCAATATTTTTCTAACCGTTGGTTCCTAGGCTCTAATATTCAATGCAATTCCGTTTTGTCCACTCTGTTTCCATTCCTTTTTGAACAGAAAATATACCCAACAAACCAAAAGGCAAAAAAAACAGTCAAGATAAATGGGAAAACTCAAGATCAATTTTTCCTTTACCGGCCATTGGACATGAAATCTTAAAGTTCCGTTTATTTTTCATTTTTTCTGTTGTTTGTAAGAAGATATTTTCATCCGGTTTCAAACAGGACGTCCAAAATAGTTTGAAGAAAAAAAGCGTTCCTTTTTTGCCGGGAAACAGAGGGGGGGGGAGGTAGAAAATTAAAAGTTTCAATGGAAACCCAAAAATAATTACCGAACTCCCCCCTTTTTTAATTGAATTTGTTGAATTGAGAAAAGGCAATTACTAGAAAAAAAAAGAAAAGAAAAGCCTCGGAAACAGCTTTTTCCATTGTTTTTTCTTCCTTTTCGTAATACAACACCTCTAATAGATTTATCCTGCGATGAGTCCTAAATAAATTCACCATCTCTTCAGGAAATAGTATTCTTAAAACTATCGTCAACTCTCATTCACCCATTTCGTGTTGAAGGACGTTTTGTGGGGAGTCGATATGAGGAGGGAGCATTGGGGGGATAAGAGGGCACTTTTTTCATGAGACGAACCGGTAGTTTTGGTTCAGCAACTTGTCTTCAGAGTGCGCATAAGACCACTCGTTTGAAAAGGTTGGAGCTTCCCGCTCGTGCTGTCCCCTCCGATACGCCACCTGGGAAAAGCACCGCTTACGAGGTCGGAATTCAAAGCCCCTGATCGCTTACGGATATTCACACGTGCAAGGAAGTCAATAACTTGCTGTCACCTGAACATTTGGTGCTCGATTAGTGTCAGGTGGTGGGCAAGTGAGTGTTCCAATTTGGCCGCGTCAAGGTGCAGCATTTTCAGATTCGCTGGCCCAGGTCAGGGAAGGATGAGCTTTTTTTTGCTGGCGGAATCAAGGGAATGAATTTGTGTCCATGCATTCACAGATGAGAAGCAGAGGCGAGACAAGCTTTGATTTGCCATCTCCCGCCGAATCTCATTGCGGGAATGTAACGTTCCTCCCCCCCCCCCCTTGTCACCTTGGGCAAGGCGAGGAAGTCAGGGGGGCACTTGCTCATGCTCATGCTCTCCTCTCAGCCTGTAAATGGAGTACCCGTGGTGTGAGTGAAGCTTGATGACTAAGTTTTTTCATTTTCCGAACCGTTACCTGCTCTACCGTCCCTCGCCTTCGCGGAAGGGGGTGAGTACATTTGGTTGTCGGGCTGAGATTGTTCTCTCCAGAATTCTTGGCAATGAGTGATCGGGAGGCGGAGTTCGAATTCGACTCCGCCGAGAATCTAGTACCCTTTTCAGCGGACGTGAACTCCTCGCAGAACCTCATTTGACGATGCAATGGTGGAAAATGTCGGTGCACCCGATCCCCTGTTTGCCAAAAATAAATTGCACTGCAGATCAGTTTTGACCAGGTAGCCGATCAACTACCAGTGCATTTAAGATTGAGTGAGATACCGTGGTACGTACGCCAACCATTCTGCATGTGTAGGGTGAGGAACCCTCACATATTCTCAAAAGGGGAATGGCAACGTTTTTTTCGACTCTCGCGCTTGGAAGCTGATGTACATACCCTCGGTGTGACAGACAACCGATAGTTCATGCTCAGGTCTTTTACGGATTGATGGAGTCGTTTGCCAAACTGGACTTTACTAGCTTTGCCAAACTAGGTGGGTATAATTATAAACGAGTAAGGTTTCCTGTTCTGTTTTTTTTTTTTTTTTGGACGGCGAGTGCTTTCCCTCGCTCAACATTCAAAAAAGGGTCTCGCATTCGTTTTTGTTGGCTCCATTACTAAGCCGTTCTTCGGGAGGCTTTTTGCATTGCAGCGACTCGTTGAATCTCGAACATCGCAAGGGAGGCGGGACCAATTCAACAAGGAAAAGAAACCGAAAAAATAAAAGGAGAGCTGGTCGGTGGTGGGGTCACCGCCCTGTACCTCTCAACAATGCGTTTTTTGAGATTCGGGGAGATGTGGTAGTGGAGAGCATCGCCGTATAATTCATTATCCATGCACTAGGAATTCGTCTTCCGACAATCTCATGTATTGGAGATCATTGCACAACTGCAGTTCTTCTTGATTGTTAGTGCTGTCTTAGCCTCAACCTTGGGAACGACTGGTGGTGGTTTGGGGGGGGAGGGAAAGGCGGGAGATATGATTGAAGCAGTCTCACCCCTTAGGAAAACCAATCGACCTGGCAAAGTGGTGTCGATTGGTAAAAAGTTTTGCTCGATGAGGGAAGGGGTAGAAGGTCCTTCCAAACTTTGAATCCGTGACAAGGACGAAGCAATTCGTTGAGCACAGTCTCAGATAGAACATCTTCGTTTTTTGTCAGCAGTGTTTTACGTGAGCTATTGGGCTCGTGACGAAGATGAGTAACCATGCCCAGGCTCGAGGGATCAATATTCCGAATTCAAAATTTGCTTTTACAGTGCTGTCCATTGCTTGGAGACAGATGGGGTAAGCTCATGCCTGCATCCGCTACATGAGTGAGTTATGTAGCGGGAAGTATTTCTCTGCGGGAAGCGGCTTTTGGGTTGCTCAAGAGTTTTCGGAATCAAGGAAATGAAGCGAAAGGAACGGAAGTACTTATAAAGAGCCATGTTGAACAGACAGGAAATAGGGGATGGATCGGCGCTGTTGTAAACGGTTGTGAGTCGCTCCTCAGCGAAGCGTTTTGTCGCGACTTTTTTACAAAACTTTCGTAGTTACAAAAGCCGGTGGGCATAAAACCGACCACAGGGGGCTTGTTTAAAGTTGAGGAGGTGCACACCACATGCACGAGTGACACTTACTCAGCGACTGTGAACCGGTCGAAGTAGGACATACTTTCACGACCTGTGAATTCAATCAGCCAACCTTCCCGTGATCGCTGAACACCTCAGTAAGTATATATTCATCGAATCTGTGTACTGGACAACACAAGCATGAAACAGTGGGTGAGTGAAGAGCGCCCAATCCATGAATAATCAATTGTGGAAGTTCTGACTACTCGTGGGAACAGTGGGTGGAACCACCGAATCTAAAAGAAGTTGACTGCAGAAATTGCGAGATCCTCACGGGAAGGCTCTAAGCGATGCTTGACGAAGCCTTCAGCACACAGTGACAAGGACGATAACGCAAACAATGTTGATGGATTCGTGTCGAGCAATCAGCTTCACTTCCGCAGAGGCAACAATTTCCCTCTTCGGGATCAAGATTTCGAGTCCATCGTCCAATGGGGGGGTTTTTCATTCTTTGTCAAAGGTCTTTTCCATTCCTAAATACCCAAACTGAGAATCCAAGAAAGGCAGCGCATCGAATTCGTCGGGGGTTCTTCAAAAGCATGAAGAAGACTAGACCCGCTCAAAAAGGCCAGTGTGGAACCCAAACCCCTTCAGTCTTTTCGGTCGCTGACCTCTTACCTATTAACTATTCACGACAATAACGTGTCGAACCACAAAGGTTGAAAACACGCGTAGCTAGATTAGAAGCCGGAGGCAAAAAGTTCCTTTCCAGTACCTGATGAAGAACCCACGACTCTGAAAAAGAATCGTTATTTCAGTACCGACAATAGACAACCGCCAGCATCGCGTCAAGCACGGGTCTCCACATGTACAAAGGCAGACATCCCCAGATCAAGCTTTGCAAGTCCATCATCATGAACACATATTTCTGACGCCTCCCAACTAAGAAAAAGGAGCGCGGCGAATCCACATCCGCTCTTCAAACTTTGTCTGTCCACTTCCTCGTACCGCCCTAACTTTTAGGATTCCAAAACAAATGGACTAAAGACAGAAGGAGTCGTCCGCTTGTCTGGAAATTGCATCATGAAGAAAGGCAGAATACGGATGGTTTACTACCTCCGAACCTATCCAAAGAAGAATCAAGAAACAAGAAAACCCTTGCTGATTTCCCGCACATTTTGCCAATCTAAAACAGTTAATAAATAGATCTCCTCCGCGGGCAGAATTACCTCGATACTGACGGTCAAGAGCGCCAGGTCATTGCCATGTTAAGTTTTTGTCGCGTGCGCGATGAGGACGCTAACACGTTTCAATTTTTATGACGTGTCCAAAGATCAGACCTTGGTCCACAAAACCCTTCGAAATTCAATCAAGGAGAAGATCGGTTCTTCCTACTTGACCTCGTTTTAAGCTTTTTCGTGCTTCGACGCGACCTGGAAGTGCGCCTAAACGAGACGGAGATGTTCATCTCCCAAAAACCTCCTGATCGAGAAACTGCCTGTCGAGTAGCTGCAACATTAACTACTTACGCAGGACATTCAGTAGGGCTCGGCAACAAGAAATTTCTCAACGGCAGCGAACGTGCTGATTGATCATGGGTTTGAGGGGAGAACGTGTTGACTGATGCGTGCTGGAGGTGGGAGTTCGTCACGACCGAACCCGACCACCCGACATCAAGTTTTCTCGTATACTGGACGATGCCCAGAGAATCTTGTCGGACGTAGATAGACCTGAAAACAAATCAGGGGATTTCTAGATCAATGGACGATCAAAGCTGCGCTGATTCGGCAACTGGTGGCAGAAATGGAAACTGGTAACAACCAGTGCCCGTCCAAACACGAGTCTTTAAGTTTCGTATTTTGGAAGACGTCTCTGCCATTGGCAACTACTTCGAAAGTCGAGCGATCTTGGTGATCCGTGGGCCTGCTGGGTCAGTGTTATTGGGTCAGAGCTGCACGCAGTATACGAGCGACCGGTGAATACAGGTCAATTTGTTTGTTCAGGAGCGATCGACGAATGATGCTTTGAGTGAATCGAACAATCATAGCAATGCGAGGGCCCTTCAATATCACCGAGCTGGATCCAACCTTGCATCCACGTGCTCGATTTGGTTACCCTTGTCGCCCTCAACGTTTAATCAATAGAATCAAAGCATCACCAAACAACGAATCAGATCTCTCTCGGCCAAGACTGGTTCATGCTGATGGATTATGAACAAACCGAAGGATGGTATCCCGGCCGTCTTGTTCGGTCGCCGACCTTCAACCGTGAGACCTCTGCTTCTTCATCTTGCTTCTGCGCAGATGGAAAACTTCCTGGCCCTGAGCAAACAACGGAGCGCACCTATCAGTGCTTTCGATGCAGCACGTTCGGGGTCAGAAGGAGGACGTCGTCGACAACCGGCTCGCACATAGATTTGGAAGGTTCACCCCATGAGATGCCTGTCGTTGCTGAATACCTAGGATTTAACTTCTCAGAAAATTAATAACCTTCCAGTTCAGGACTAGTCCTATGTCGGTGAATGCAAACTCCGTCCTCTACGGGGGGTCAACTGCCGTCACCCACGGAACATCTATTTAGGAGTAGGGGATCCTCCTAAATAGATTGAAGCCGCGGTTGTCAGTGATTGCTGAAATGGGGATGGAGTTGAGGTATTTGTTTAAGTCTGAGATCCTTGATTGATAGGTTAATCAGCTCCCTTTTTTGAGGTTTTCGCGAGCTCCAAGATCGCCTTTGGAAACGCTGTGTCTTCTCTGCTGTGATCCGAGTATGGCTCTCGCATTGGCCAAGTCGGCGACAACCTCTGGCGTTCTAATGACCGTTGGGGACATTCTTTGCCAGGCAATAACATTACGTTCAAGCCCGAATGCAAAGCTCGATCTGACTCGCACCGGTCGATTCGCCGCGGCTGGGTTCCTGTTGCACGGTCCAATCTTTCACGCTGGGTTTCGTTTCGCAGACAAGAAGGTGGCGGCACTGGCTCTGAAGCCAAGAGTAGAGCTTGCTCTCAAGGTCGCGATACTGCAGCTAGCTACATTTCCTGCCTACCTCGCAGCATTCTTTCCGGCAATGGGAATGATGGAAGGCAGGGGATGGGCTAGCTCTTCAAAACGAAGTATAGAGTTGGTAAGCAGCCAAAGTACCTCCCCCGTCACTTGCCTTGTCTCTGATCGAAGGTTGAAGACTGACTCAAGAGAACTCTCACATAGTTTCCCAAGGCTTACACTGCTGGCCTATGTTTCTGGCCATTCGTCAACATCGTTAACTTCTCATACTTTCAACCGTCACAGAGGATGGTGGTGGCCAACGTTGCTGGAGTCTTCTTTAACACAGCCCTATCGTTTATAAACTCATCGAATCCCAAGAACAGGGAAGAATAAAGAAACCGTAGTTAGAGGTGAGATGGGCGTACAGGACGAACGAGAGGAACTGTTGAGATTCGAGGTTGCCTCACAACACGGACCCCGACAGCCTGATGTGCCGCACGAACTATCCGAAAACTGGAGCTGTGGAATCAAAAATGAACACTTGGAACGTTCTTGCGGCGTTCATCTTGGTAGGTTTCAGGATCACCATACCTCAGTTTGCTTGTGTATCGGCTGATCGGCGGAGCAGCTGCGCCCAACGCCAGTCGATCATGTACGCAACCATTTGAACTAGCTCGCAAAGCCCCGAATCGTGAGGGGAGGAATCCGCACGATGTTCACCATAAGAAGTGGAACTTGACTGGAAGTCGATGCGAACGAGCAGAGCTGCTCTGTCAAGAGGCCAAAAAGGGTTCAGTTGCGGAATCCAACCCGTCGACAATGGGCCTTTGAATAACAGCCAGAAATCGTCCTCGCCTGCTGAACATGGAAGAACGCTAAGGGATCTAAGTGAGTAGTTATTGGTTTCAGATATATCTGCTGGGAATGTGCGAATGACGACCGACACCCGTGTACCCTGCAGAGCTGAAAGTACCCGCGGTCGTCATCACACCCCGGATACTTAATCTGAAACTTTTTGGTCTTCAGATCGTGAAGTTCCCCGTGGGTATGTACCTGATTTGCAAAAGTTCTGTTCCCTTAGGTTCTCCTTTAGATCAGGCTAACTAGTAAATTCATTCACCGCACTCAGCTGCTTCACTACCTTCAAAGCTCTTCGTTCTAGAATCAGGTTCAAACCGCGCCAGCAAGATAGTCATCTAGCTCCAGGATTTCGCAAAGGCCTTCGTACTGCTGGATAACATCGAAGAAGTCTTCTTCAGCGTTAATATTATCCCATGCAGATAACGTAGCCTTTCGCTACGTGTCTGAGCAACCCCACTCCTGGAGCTGGGTCACCCTAGACGGATCTCCACTACCACTGGGTATGCCACAGATGGACCTTTTACGACACGGAACCTTCGTGACGTTAGAATATCAGTATTACGTTCGGCTTGTGTGTCGAAGCAGCGACGAAGAAGCCCCACCCTCGTCGCTCGATCTATGTTTGTCAAGGTCTGTTGTTGATATAAGTCTCGTGGGAGACGGATAGGGAGCTGCTCAAGGGGTTGCCTCCCACACACAACGTTGGTCGAGGGAACATGGAGCTTGGAAAAAACTTTGTACGGAAGATCCTTCCCGAATTGAAACGTATGAACTCGGTGAAGAAGAAAGAGTTCTTAGTAATCCAGGAGACTTTGTTTCCGGGGCCGTTTACAGCGGCGGATTGTACACCTCCACCGGTTCGGCATGTGGATGAAGTTACTGGTGAGTTTGAAACTTGTAGTCTGGAACTTTTGCTCTATATTTTTGCTAGTAAATCGCCTGCGTGCTTATCTTGTCTAGTTTTTTCACCAGGAAATGGACCCCTGACGAGAGGCGCGAGGAGGTACTATGAGGAGGACTGAAAGTGTGATTCTAAGTATTATTCAGTACGTTTGTCGGGGGAACTGTTCTCACTTTTGTGGGAAAACACGTTTCCAGTCTAAATAATTTTTGATCAGGACCCGCTTTGCTTCGTGCCTGGGTTGTGGTTCGAGTAGTGTACTCCTGCGGCTGCGTGATCGATTTAGTATGGGGATGAAGATGTAAAACAGAGTCTGCCTCGTGTCTATGCCGCTGACTGATTGAAGAGGTTACACTATTCGAGATGCTGATCTTTTCGAGCTCACAGCCCGTTCCTTGCTTTCCTCTAAAGCAGCACCGATCTCATCTGCTTCGTCAGGGTTCCCCGTCTGCAAGGACTGCACAGCTTCCCTAGCCCTGATTCTTTAAACCGTGCTTTTTCGAGCAGCACCTCCGGAGGGTCAAAGGAAGCTGCCCTGGGTGTAAATTACTTTGTCTCGAAGCTCCTGTGGAAGAACCGAGCTCAAGAACCAGCTTGATTGGGCACAACGAGCCATTCATCTAATTACTAGAATAATTCAATAGTCCTGAGCCTGGACGAGGTGCATCCTCGCGCTCAAAATAGCTGTTTTCTGAAGTAAGAAGCTACATAATCTAATTAATAATAATATTCAATGAGTTCAGTGTAAGCGAACGTGTTTATTCTGCGTGAACCATCCTCGATTCATCAGCACCAACATTCATTATCTAAATACTTCCTTGAATCAATAAATATAAATTAAATTAAATTAAGTAAATAAATACTGATACATATCTTCACATGATTTGATTGGGTTAAGGCTAACCAATCACCGAGTATACTAGGGGTAAGGAGCTTACTCATGCTAAGATTCTACGAGAGGTCTAGATATGCCGTGATATCGGTGGGCGTCACGGCTTAAGTGATATCCTTCTTGCTGAGTGAGAATCCTGCTCGTGGCCCCAACATACGTAAAGCCAAAATTGTATAAGACGGACAGTCAACGATTCTTTGGAACCGTGATGGATGGTAGAGTGGCGGTGCCATGGACAACGGTTTTTAACTTGTACTGTTCTGAACACTAGCGGGGTGCGGTCATTTTCGATCGTTTATGTAAGCCGCTCTTTTCGGTATTGCTAGCTTTTCAAGAGCGCCTCCTGTGAATATATAGCTTGGGAGAAGAGCACGAGGTTCGATAGGGTATTCGGAACAGATTCAGAAGCTGCTCAATGGAGTCACCGAGGCACCCGTGAGAAGCATGATACCGCGAGGAAAAGTGGCATGCCATGGACAACGGTTTTTAACTTGTACTGTTCTGAACTCTAGTCGAGCGCGGTCATTTTCGATCGTTTATGCAAGCCGCTCTTTTCGCTATTGCTAGCTTTTCAACAGTACAAGCGCGCCTCCTGTGCTTGGGAGAAGAGCACTAGGTTCGATAGGGTATTCGGAACAGATTCAGAAGCTGCTCAACGGAGTCACCGAGGCACCCTTGAGAAACAGGATACCGCGAGCAAAAAACTACCCACGCCTATGAGATGATTTAGAAGATTTTTGGGCGCCTCCCCGAAAACCCCTGGTCAGCAAAAACAAAGCCAGAGCGTGCTGCAACACAATCCAAGATACGCGATCCTGGAACCAAGTTTTTTATATGGTTCCCGATTGGTTTCCAAGCAAGATGTTTCGGTGTGGTTCTGTTGGGAAGGCCTATTGGATGGGCATAAGCAAATCCCCGCGGATATTACGGGCGGACCTTTTTGGCACTTTGCCCACCCAAATCCCCACGGCAGTGCCTCAGCATGCGTATTCTCCCTCGACTGGAGATGTCCGAACTCTTGGAATATCTCGTGTCATCATCGTCGTTTAGTTAGGGACAACAACCCTGAGAGGAAGAACGCCAGGGCTAAACCAAGACAACGGGGCTCTAAGACTAAGACCGGGTTAGAACACCATCGAGATCAGCGTTGAGCGCCGATATCGAGACCGCTTGCGAGGAATCAAGAAGCACATTGTTGAGGGTCAGGCCAGTTAAGTCCAGCAAGGGTCTAGAAAAAAATGTACAGGAGAAAGTTACGTTCATCCGAGATCTGAATGCTCAAGGAATTTTACATTACTGCCAGTGGCAGCTAGCAGAACATGGCCAGCAGAAGCCATCCAAGCAGCTATAGGTCATTCGCAGATGCGCTCTGACACAAGACAGCAGATTGGCTCAATCACGATGTAGCGGAGGCAACAACTGTCCACAATTGTGTCTCTTCGACCTCATTTTTATTTACTTTTGAAAATAGATCCTCACCGTTCCTAATACCTGAAAAAAAGTAAAGCGGAGGCACCACACCCAGTGGGCCAAAAACGACACAATTTATATTGAATGAAATCAATCATCTTAACGGCTCCCGCCCGGGGGGGAGGGGGGGAGGGGGTAAGAGGCTCTTAAGCGATGCTGTCCCGACTGAGGAATGTCGATTCTGTACGTTGACTCCTAAAACCTAACTCCCGCTACTGAGTGAGTGGCTTTTTCAAGGCGGGGGGGGAGCAGGTGCCAGAACGGGCAGGAAGAATTCGAAGTGCACCCCACTGAAAACATCCTTCTTAGCCTTTCGCACCATGATGAGAACCTTTTTTACTTAAGTCGGCCTATTTCATATTGTTGTAGAAAGTACACTGAAATGACTCGGGATTTTTTGTTTTTTTGGGGGAAAAGACATGGTAGGGAAAACGATGCATAGGTTTTTTGAAAAATAAAGATTTTGCGTTTGGGTGGGAGGAGTCCATTTGATTGGGGTTTTGGATGTGACCTTGGAGACCCCACACTAATCCCCATTGGACCAAGCCGAGCCGAGCAAACTTGTTTCGATTCACAAAGGGGTTAGGACTGAAAACGGAGGAGCTTTATTATTATTTTATATAAGATTTACAACCAAATGAGGGGGTAATCAGTAAAACAGTTTTCTTATGGTCGCTCTACACCCCCAAGCATATCGACGGAAACGTTAAGGTTTTTAAAAGAATATATATATATATAGCTCTCCGAACGGGACATATATATATATATATATATATATATATATATTCTTTAAAAAACCTTGCTTTGACACTATGGGTACAAATCTCTTCCTGAAGAGCGCCCTCCCCGACGAAATTCTTGGGGTAATCTATTTATGGATTATGGCGCCCAGAAGGGCAAAAGCAGGGGCGGGCGGACAAGGCCAAAACACACCACACCGTAAACCGCCACCCCTCGGAGTTTCCTTTCTCAGTTGTCCAAAGCAAATTGTGGTGTTTTTATTCAGTGTTGCTTTTTCTACCTATTGCTGGGTTTTGGTGTCTTTTCTTTTTCTTTTTTCTGGAAATCCCCCCCAAGTCGCTCTTGACAGAGAACTTGCTGACGGAGTTTGTATGTTTCCCTGACACCTCTCGCTGCGACCGTCGATCTTATCCCCGCGCGTATCCCTCTGCGCTCTTGAGCATAGATAGGCCACTGGCTAAAACCGCAGAATGATGGTGATGGCTACAAAAAAAAAAAAACGAACAATTTGGTGTGTTTTTTCAATCTACCTTTTCTCAATAACATCGCCGAAATCGAAGAGGACCATTTTTGGGGGGGCCTCAAAAAGTCGGATATATAACTTGAAAGGATCCCCTAAAACGGAAACACGAAATTTTTTTCTCGTGAACGTTGTCTGTTGTCCCCTAAAAAGGAATAGATGAGAGGTGGAGGGGGGGGGGGGGTTGTTTCAACCCCAAAAGTACACTGTGTATCTTTCGAAGCCTTGACGGATAACTCAAGCTGTCCATTAAATTACAGTTTCCTCCCTAATTTTTATTTCTATATAGTAGATTGAGGGGATACCCGATATTGTTTACCCCTTGGATGATTTTCTAGCAAGCTCTATCCCGACCCCCCCTTCTTTTCGTTTTCTTTTTCCGTATTTTCTCAAGCTAAAATCTGAAAAATTCATAGATCTGTGCTGAGGGGAAAAAGGGCTTCTTGGTGGAAGGGAACCAAACGAGCGTGGCAGGAGTGCACGCCCGTTTTTCTTGGTCTTGTTTTTGGACTATGAGCAAGCTCAGCAATTATATAGAACAGCTAGGTTCTATATTCCACACTGATATCATAATATGGAAATAAAATAATATCGCGACGGAACAAATTTAGAAAACATTCTGGATAGATTTTGAGCTATAACTTTTGGAGGCGGCTTCGGGGTTAGTCGGTCTGTTGAGGAAGAGACTTACCGAGTGTAGTTTACTTCTGGCAAGGCAGTGTGTTGGGAAGGGTGGACTGCAGGATGTCTGTGTGATTTAGAAAACGGAGGTTGGGAGGAGAGGAAAGTGAAAGAGGTCTTTTCTTTTTTGGAGGTTTGCCTGTTTGAGGGGGGTGGGTGGGTGGGGGCGGGTGGCCGAGGCGAGTCAGGGGGGGAACAGCTTTGTGCTGGTAGCTGAGTTTTAGAAGTGGGAGTAGCGGGCGCTGTGGGGACAGAAGAGGCATTGGTTCGTTCTCTTCTCATTTCTTGTAGGCTAGTTCCGCCTATTTTTTTGGATTCGGAAATTTTTTTGGGGTTTGGACTTGCCGGACCACGCTGGAAGAGATTTTGTGGCTCCCTGCTTTGTTCTTTGTTTGGGAAGTGGAAGCGGGGGGAAAATTGGTTGAAAGGAAAATTGAGCCAAAATGGATGGGAATTCGCGTGACCACTTTCTCTCCCAGTTGGAGGCAATGAAATCGTCGAGCAGAAGTGGTCAGGCTGCGGACTATCTAAGGGGAATTTTCAACGATGCGAAAGGTTCAACGAAAGCAAACGATAATCAGGCGTTTGACGTGTATGCCCAATTTCAAAGTGTAATTGGAAAGGAGAAGCAGATGAGCGTGAACCAGCTGAGGAACGTGTCCATGGGCAACCCTGCGGGCAAGGAGCGGATGCCTTTCTTGCAAGCTTCAAACGTTACTGCAATTGAAGAGGGAAAGACTGTACAAGAGCAGCTTGCGCCCGCGAAGCGTCGGGCAAATGCGAAGTGGAACGAGGGTGGGGTGGATGTAAATAGTAGTCAATCTGGAAGTGTGGAAACTGCCGAGGAATCAAATGATGTGAATATGACTCTTGGATGCGGTACGACAGCTGCTCATTGAACTAACGAGCTAGCGATGCTACTTCAATTTGTGTGCTATCGAGCCTCTAATCGATATAGTTTGATTATTCTATCTCCCTTAGGATTAACGAGGAAAGAATTACTTCATCGAATGTTGCGAGCGGCTGCCCTCACATACTTCGCTGCGTTAAGACAGCAGTTGGGTATTGAACAAAGCAGAAAGCAGTTTGCCATGCTCAACGCGAATGCGAAAATTGGTGAATCAATTGGAGGACGTATGGAGAATGGGAAAAGCATGAAGAGAACAAGTAGCAAACACACAAGTCCGGAAGTCGTGAAGCAGGACGATGTCAATGCTCTGAAGCCGCTGAAGGAGGTCGTTAAGAGAAACACGGCTATGAAAGACGCTGTCAAGAGAAATACTACAGCAGGTAAACCGCCGAGGTCGAGCAAGAAGCCAAGAGCTTCTGCAGGGAACAATTCGAGCCAGAAGGGCGGAGAAAGTGAGCTGTCAAAGGCGAATTTGATTCCCCCAGATGATGAACAATTTACGGACTCGTTTGAGGAGGCGTTCAACAAATTATCTGGCCCTCCTGCGCAAGACCCAAGTGCAGCATTCCTGAATCTACCGGGAGGAATTCAACAAGTAAACGGGGCCGGCTTCTCCTTCGACCAAATGAACATGCAGTGGGATGGACAGCTACAGAAGTAGCTTGATTTGGGTTTATATTCTACGCAATTTGTTCGACCGAAGTTTGTTATTTAACTTGTTTGTGGATCTATGTTAAACCAAGAGAGATTGTTAATAGCGGATGTCTTCTGAGTATCATGCTGCCGTTTCTGTTCACGGTGAAACGAGTGGTATCTCGGCAGCCTTATGGTACCGTCACGGCCTAGAGCTCGACCGGCTGCTCAGCTGCTCTTCTGCGCTGGTCTGGATCGAGAAGGAGAAGTTGTACGTTCTAAGGTTTTGACCGAGTCACCTTTTGGCATATGGGATAGCTGGCAGGAGATCCTCTTCTACGTAATGCTTCCTCATGCCAGAGGGGATCAGGAATGCCCGATAGCATGGTTTAGGGAAGTATTGGCCAGTAAAAGAAAAGTAGTGAACAATGTGAGCCCTCTCCTACACTCTGCTCGAGCGCAAAACAAGTATATCAGACAATTGCATTTTTTTTTTTTTTCATCCAATGTCTCCAAAGGATTCCGTTTAACTCAAGTTACAAGGTTAGTCGTTTTCATTATGTTCTTGTGAGTACTACAGGCCCTTTCTTCAGAGAACAACGGTCTCACAATCCAGGCCTACTTTGTTCGCGGTTTCTCCTAATTTGTCTTTAAACTCTGAAAAATCAATGCCACTTATCGGGAAGGTTATTCTGGCTTTCATTGAGAAGTACGGTGCTCCGGAGTAGGGAGCAGATAGGGTCTGAAGGACCAGGAATGTATTAGAACTGCACGATGTGGGTAAGCGGATAGTAGTTGTTTGGGTCAACTCACTGCTGTATCAAAACTGTTGATTGCTACTCCACTCTTTCCCAAGAATTGAATTATGGAGTATACAAGACCAATATTATCGGATCCTGTGAGCCTTATTTCCCACTGTTGGCAACTTCCGTCGCTGTCATAAACCGCCATCTTCCTCTCATCGCCTTCTTCCGACCATCTGGTGATCAAGAAAAGTTTCTGCAGCACAGCGGGAGAGCGCGTGAAGAGATCAGGGCCCAAAAAGCGAGAAGCACCGTAAACAGAGTAGAAGAGCCTTTTAATGGCAGCTGAAAGGTACCTTTTCCTTTCCTAGATCTCTCAGGGTGTTCCGAATACTCTCCCATCGGCCCTCTTGCACGCCTAACAGGATCTGTAGGGTAAAGTCCCCGCTCAGAGCGCTCATCCGACTTTGTTAACACACAGCAACGCGATTACACATCCTTATCAGAAAAATACTTTCTCCTTCACTCCCCGCTCACTAACCCTTTCCTTCGAAGCCGGTGATGATTCCTACCTCTTCTCAATGTTACCACCCGCAAGCTGAATCTCAGAAGTGAGCTTTGTAATAATTTCATAATCATCCGTACCCGCAGCCGTTATTATAAGCCTCTTGTAACTACTCATCGCCCTTCTTCCGAGACACGCAGTCCGCCATCCTGCCCGCAGTCCATTGCCAATGGACAGCATCCTCCACACCCTCAAACCCGCCCCCAGAAAACCAGACGTATCAGCGGGGGAATGAAACGATCCAAAAATTACCACCTGAAAGCATTAATATATTACCATTCTCTTTCCACAAAAAAATAAATAATTTCCGATTTCAAAACCGTTAGAAAACTCCACTCTGCCAATCTCTTTCCCCAGTAGTTCAAACCCCTTTCCTCATCGCCAACTTTTCATTCCCCCTGGCAAAATCTATCCCTACCGATCAGGATCCAATACCATAACCTGAGAAACTATACATTTGAGCTCGCACTTCCGAAAATCAATACAGAAATTAACGAAAATGTAAAAAGTCGATTACCAATTGCATTGCAACCAAAAACGAGGATTTACTTTTTTTGTGCCGCTTCCCAAAGCAAAAAAAGAATTCCGCTCGTCATCAGTATGAAAAATTTACCACCGTTTATTAATTTTGCGTCGTATTGCAACTTTTTGATTCTAAATTATTGTGTTTTAAGAAAGTAGATCGATTTCTTGTTCTGTTTTGTTTGTAAAATGATCGGAATGCAAATGCTTTCTGATGCCGTTCGGTATGGTTTAGATGGTTTCAGTGGCTAGGGTCAGTATGAAATTCGGTAGTATTTAGATGAGAACGACGAAGATGGACAGTTGCTTGATTAGGATGGGGGAGGCCGCTTCGGGTATCTACGTGTGGTTGTAGGTGTCAATGGCTGCGTAGTTAGTTCGCCCACTATAAGGTTTGGGGAAAAAAGAAGAAGGAAGTACTTATGCTTAGGTGAGCTATCCTCTGAAGCCCGTGTTCACCCGTGTTCTCTCTTTCGTGGAACGCCTGGTCTGATTTCGGACGAGTGGGATTAGGGTCGAGAACTTTGAGAATTTTGGTTCTTTCTTTGAAAGTTTATCAGAAAGTCTCCTGCCTTTCAAGGCGCGCCTCGAAGGGAAGGATTTAGGCTTTGGCGAGGCCATCGATCCGTTGAAATCACCATTTGCTGAAGGGTCGAGGTGGTCAATGAGTTGGTGCTGCTTTGCGTCCCCTTCCTCGGGAACGCCTCGACATCATCGACGAGAGTTGACATGTATGAAGCAAGAAAAGGTAATTTGATCAAGGCGCTTGGCTCTATTGATGCTAAATTTTTCGGGCGTACGGGAATATTGAACGTGGCAATCTCGTGATAGGCACCATGCGTTATTCTGCCCGGGTTCGGAAATAAGTCTGATGATTACGTCGAGTTTGTGAGAACTTTAGAAGGAAGAGGCCATCGATGCTATGTAGTTCCAGTAAAAAGATCTGACTGGTGGAAAACTTTCAAAGGACTTCGGACGCGGAACTATTGGACTGGTAAGCTAGAACCAAACATGGTTCTCGATTGGTACTTCAACAGCGTTCGCAACACCATGCAGGTAATACAGCGGTGCCACAACGAATGAGCTGCTCTATGGAATAGAACAAGTCTGACCTTCTATTTACGAATTGTAGGAAGCCGAAGAGAACGAATCTGACGGCTTCAACATCATCGGACACAGCGCGGGTGGCTGGCTAGGCAGGATCTACCTCCACGAGCGAATTCCCGTCCAAAAGAATCAACTGGTTAAGACGTTGATCACCTTGGGCACGCCTCACTTGCCGCCTCCGAAGAACACATTTGACCAAACACGAGGTCTCCTGACGTACGTGAACACCCGCTGTGACAACAACCACCGGAAGGAGGTTTCGTATATCTGCGTTGGGGGAAAGTCGCTGCAGGGGAAGAAGTGGAGAGAGGGCAAGTTTGAGGAATGGTTCGCCTATCAGTCCTACGGTCCCGTTTGTGGGGTTGGTGCAACCTGGGGGGACGGGATAACTCCCCTGGAGTCCGCGTTCTTGGAAGACGCAGAAAGAATCGTCATCGAGGGAGCATTACACTCCCCAGTTTCTGCGCCTTCTTCTTGGTACGGCTCCGAAGGACTCATTGACAAATGGATTCATCACCTTCAATAGCCTACCAGGACGAGCTGAGCAACGGCTAACATTATAAGGAAGGTCTATCATATTCAGCGCGGAAAGCATCCTGTCAGGCTTGATCTTTCTTGTTTAAATAGTATAAATGATGTACAACAATACCCATCCACGTAGAGTACAAAGCTAAATCATCGACTAGCGCTATAGTGCGGAACTAGCCACTTGATAGACGACAAAAGTAGAAACTAAACATTGACCTTACACCCTCTGTGTGTGGCAGAGAGCTTATTTCCTAGTAATCATCATATCGTGTAACGCTCACCAACACACCACAGCCTTCGTCTCCAACTTGCGCAGGCAGCGCCTGGTTCAGAGTGTATTTTACAGTCCACGGTCCACGCCGTGAAAGTGCTCCGAATCCTATCCAACGGGATTTTACCGGAGGACCACTATGTCGCAAGTTCACATCGACACTTGTCCAAAGAGTGCCGTCCTAAATATTTTAAAAAAACACACAAAAACGATTTAGCAACTGACTTCCTGTTCAACAGTAATTAACGGATACCCACCTTCGTGCAGAAGAAGAAGGGAACACGAGACGGATCGCTGAGAGACATGGTAATGTCTTCAGCATCCACCTGCCTCCACTTCGCTTTATCTTCCGTTTCCTCGATATTGAGCTCCAGTAAGTCGAAGTGCTGTGGTCTAGTCGGCGGAACACTCGCGCGCTGCTTCACAGACTTCATAACGACCTCGTCGCCTTCAATTGCCATTGATACTTGAGTCACTTTCTCCGAGGCTGCAGTCCCTAATGTAGCGACGAGATCTCCCTCGCGAGTGAAGTCCAAACCGTACCAAATAGGAACGACTGCTTTTCTGCCAAACTGCACATCTCGCGTCTCTCCGCCATCCACGGAGAGCACCAGAACTTCTGCCTTCTCTTCAAACGCAAGAGCTAGGTGCTTTTCGTCCGGAGATATACGCAGAAGCGCAACCCTCCCTCCAGCACATATTCTAGTATTGCCTTCGAGCTTGTCATCCGCGAAAACTTGCACCAACCCAGAAGATCCACCAGAAACAGCAACGATTCGACCAGAATAGGACACTTCTACGCAGTTGGACGTCTGCATATCCATGTCCATGTCATATGTACTGTGCTCTTTTGACTCAGTGTCAATTCTGTACACTGTAGAGCCCAACATCTGATTTACAATCACCGCGGTGACTCGCCCATCAGCAGACACAGCGCATGGACCAAACGAAATCACATTCCGGCCAGCAATACGGAGATTCATCTCCAGCTCCTCCTCTCCAGAAGTACCCAAGAACGCCAACCACGGTTTCAAAGATGCGTGGAAGCCCTTCGAGCACATACTCAGATGCGACGCATCCCGCTTGGGCAGATGCTGTGCAATCCTCACTAACAGTTCATCCGGAAAATTCTCCATCCCTCTTCCCCTTCACCCGATCAAACTAATTCTGAAAAAACAACAGATCCCCTTCCCCCCCTCCCCCAAAACCCACCTCCCCCTCACCTTCAACTCCCTCAGATACCCCCAATACCACACTTTTCTACGTTTACGAAAATGCCACTATGTCCCCACTATCAGCTTCTTACCCTCTCCACCGTTCTCGCCCACCCGACTCGCAATAACCGCAAGCTTCCTCTATATACTCACCAAATCCCGCCAAATCCCTCACCCCCCAGGGGTTTGTCTATGTTTCCTAAAACACTCTCAAAAACCTCTAAAGAAAAAACAAACGGCTAAGCCAGGGGAAGGGGTACTTCGTTCTTTGCATTTGACGGGTAAGAGTCAGGACTCAAAAAAATCCTTCTCAAATAACTAAATTAATCTTGAACCTTCGGCGCAATTATTCATTTCAAGTGAATAATTACTTGGCCAAATTTCGTTTGGCCAGGTAATTATTTCTAATATAT
This sequence comes from Rhodosorus marinus, assembly GCA_029953675.1. Lineage (NCBI taxonomy): Eukaryota > Rhodophyta > Stylonematophyceae > Stylonematales > Stylonemataceae > Rhodosorus > Rhodosorus marinus. The sequence continues at coordinate 643,110 of JAMWBK010000001.1, forward strand.
AGTTTTATGCCCTTGTTCGTTAGAAATCGGGGTCAGTCTATTTTAGTACTATCAGGTCTTCATTGGCTCATAGACCCGGCCTAACCTTTTCTTTTATAATATTTGTTTTCCTTTCGTGTGCCGGACGGAGGCCTACTGGCAGTAGTTGTTTTTTTCGGAAATATCTTGGCCGAATGTTTCCTGCTTGCGGATGCTGTGGGTTAATTTGTTTTTTGGCCCGGAAACAATTCCCTCTTTAGGGGGGTCTGATTCTGTGTTAGGTTTTTTTCTTGTGTTTTGTCAAAATTTTGGAACATTGTATTTTGAAATGTCGCTTGCGATTGAAAAAAAAAATGCCAACCACTCCATTGGAGCGTTCACTTTTTTGGGGTCTTCTGTTCAGGATTCTTTTAGCGTCTGTGGAAATTTTTTTGCGAAGCCTTTCCTCTATATACGGGTTGGTTGCATTCGTCCTACCAGTCAAATACGGGCGAGGTTGCACCTTTTCTGCAAAAGCGAGAGGGTGGGGGAGGGAGAACCACCCCGGTACTTCTTATACCATTTTAATAGTGTTTGAAAAGATTCTCGATACAAGATACGATTACGTCAACCATTGGATATCAACAACAAGAAACACACGATATTTTCTCTTTTTGATATGGGTGGTCCATCCTCAACTAACCCCCCTCCCCCCTCCCACAAACAGTTTTTAGCCAACTTTTGACTACAAATTTGGCTACGATATGACCCCTGGCATACGAGAAGTCGTCCTCACAATCTCACGAATCTTGAATTGGCAAAGAAAATAAGGGTATGAATTCGAACTCGTGCTTTAGGATAGGGGGGGGACTCAACGCAATTGTCGGAGTTTCACCACAAGGGGTGTATTCTAGACTGCCTGTTCTTCTAATGCCGTTCTGATTTGTCATCACTCCGGAGCTCTTCCTCACAAAAAACCCATAAAATATTAAACGTTCCTACGCTGTGGAATTCCGAAAAGCCGCCACTTCTCTTCCCACCCTCCCCCCGTTGGGTTTTTACAAGAATTCCATCGAAAAAACTGGACTTGTTGCTTTCTTCTCAAATTTTTAGGTTGGCCCCGGATTTGCAAACAACTTTGATCGTTCAAAGCAAACCCCCCCTTGTGCCAACTCGATAAGCCTCCAAAAAATCAATTTCCAAATAAATCGTGAAGATCAAGCGAAATCTTGTTTTCGACCCTACCATAGCTCACCCCCCTTCCATATCTCGCAGAGAAACTTGTGAAACTACATACTTGAAGGCGTATCTTGAGACATTCATATATACGTGTTTCTTAGAGAATTTTAGAAGAATAGATTTTGATCAATCATTATCCATGAGATCAGTCAGTTCCGGACGGAAATCTCCGGCGGTATTGGAATTGTGGAAGTTTATTCTAGCCATCCGCGCGGACCCCGGGAAAGGCTATGTCGAATTTCTTTTTTTCCCACGCATCTTTGATTGACATGTTCGGAAATGGGCATCTGATTCACCACTAGCAACGCCTTTGAAAGACGATAAACGGAGCTTCAAGATTGGATCTGGTTACGATCCGTTCGTGCATGGCCTAGACGCGCTACCCTGAGGAGCAAGACGCCGAGAACGCGAATCCAACAGCGTTTTGAACGCCAGATTGTCAAAAAAATTCCGTCGGGAGGTTATCAAGCACGCATTGGGTCACTCCTGTCGCTTCCCAGTCGTTTCCCACGTCACCACGCTGCAGTCAGCTGTGCCACACCCTGTGGTTCCCGCATGTTATTGAGGTCTTTGGATTCATCGAGAGCTCTAGGGCGACCTAACTTCGGGACGCGCTCGTGATGAGCACTCTCGTGTTTTCATCTCTTCGTTGAGCTTTCCGCCGTGGCGTTCCAATGCGGCCTTGGTCTGAGGCCCGCTCTCTAAGGTTAGCCTAACCTTTATTCCTCTCAGGGTTGTGGTCCCTGAATAAGCGACTCGACTACTAGTCGGGATGATGGAGAAGCCGAACTTCCTTGACAGTAATCGGTTTGAGTCTCCCGCGTCGGGGCTGTTCCTTTTTTCATGCTTCATCATTATCCGTCGCCTTCGTCGAAGACGCTAAGTAAGTCAATCCATGCCGCTCTTGCGCGAAATTATTGTTTCCGAATACGGAGTGGAGTACACCTCCGTCGATGTGTACGCCACATCTGTAGATTCGTGAGCTTCTCGGAGTGGGTGGTGTAAACGATAAGCCCTTATTTGTATCGACTTGGAATAGTCTGGGATACGGAACTTGAGGCTGGAAGAGGACCGGCGATGGACCACCGTGAGCTTTCTGCACGTCATTGTAGACTATTCGCAGGTACACTTGAGACATAGCGAACGAGTTTCAAGATCGGGTCTCCGCCATGCATATTGTTCAACCACCGACTGCGGAGGAAAGAAGTTACTATCTTCCCTAACGGAACTAGAATATGTGTATCATCGATGAACTGCATCTGCCATAGCTCAAAAGGAGCTCATCTTCGAGCTGCTTTCTGCTGATTTTCCGACCATTGAATAAAGCCAGCAAGTACTCTGCCACTTTCGTCTGCGAATGCACTTGATCTCCCGCCAAAGTAACGCGTCCACCTTGTCACTTTGGAGGATCCTTTCCTGATCGTTTCTGTGCTTCAGCCGATACATTCTGAAGCCTAGTCTCCCTCTGATTCACGATCGATCGCCGAACCACCCTGCCTTCGAAGAGCACGCAACTGGTGTTAATGGGCTCTAATAGGGAGTTCTTGAGTAAAGTGTACACGGTACACCTCGCCGGGATGCAACCAGATTGAGGCGGATACGCAACTGAGGCACGGTTCCCTTGGGCAAACGGAACGTCGCGTTGGTAACCGAGAACCCGATCCGCCGCGGCTCATGATAGGGAAGGCCGAGCGCCACACGCATCACGAAGATGCGCCAACCCGAGGAGCCAAATTGTCAATGCCTACCCTGCAAACTTCGTGCTGAGGGCTGTGAACTGGAGTCGGTGCCGGGAAGCTGGAATGGAGGACTCACAGAATCGATCGTCTTCCAGGCTAGCTCTTGGATATCGCGGCTAGACCGCCGTTCGGGTTTGGGGCGTTCTTGTTTGTCCGCAGATGAGTTGGAGCACGTAGGAAGTCTTTTGGAGTCGCCGGCGATCTGAAAACTCTCGGAGGGATGTCGAAAGATTTGGACTAGTGAGTTTCCTTCGTTCTCGTGGAAAGCCGGATTTATTGATACACTTTTCACGTGGGCTGGAGAAGATCTGTTCACTGCAGAACTGGATTGAAGGTATGCTGCTCTTTTTCTTTGCGTACTGAGTTTGATGTCTCGAGGATGTGACAAAAAAATGGAACACAGATCGGAGCGGTTTACGGGGATTTACTTAGCCTCCCGCGTAACGCGCTGAAAGCATGGAGTCCAGTTGTGAGACTATGAAGATACCCAAAATCAGCATGCCTTCATCACTTACGTCGACGGAGGTTAAGAGCTGAGGTACCCAGGTAGTCGATCAACATGACACGATGCTCTGTGCTATTGGCGTCTCTCCATAGGAAGATCCTTAACCACACTGATGAGACCTTGAACAGAAATCTGCTGCGTTCCAGGATGGAAGGAGCTTATTGTGAAAGAGATTGGCTAAAGCGTGTGCTTTCCTCACTACGTTTTCTGTTGACAGTTCCGAATGGTGGGAGAACGGATCGAGAAGACCTGGTGCATTCATCACTCTACCAACTAGGTTCTGAACATAACCTTATCTCGTCGAAGAAGTGATGATTGAGGCGAACGTGGGTACAATTGCAATGTGTGCAATAGTGCACACACTCAAAAGCCGGAGGTCGATTTCATGAGGGAATCGCGCTGATAGATAGTTGCTCAGGCTGGCCACACAAGCCTGCCAAAGTGCTGCAACCCTCGCGGAACGTGGTTCCCAGTTAAGTCTGGCCGCGGTCGGGCAGTCTGAAGTTAGTGATTTCGAGGCGCTACTGGTTTTAAGCTGGTTTGTCTCTCAGCCTACTAAAGACAGCCGTAATTTTTCTCTACATAAGATTAATCAAGACAGCCTATTTTTACGTGAAATTAAAACAGCTCCTCACGAACAATTCAACGGATTTAATCACCTCCTCTGGTTGTTCGTCCAGAACGAGTGAGCCGGTTGTGAACGGCTCCATGATACTAGCTTGACCGGCTTGAAACACTTGATACGCATCGAGAGCTTGACCATGAAACTCCGAATCCCGTCCGCACATGACAAGGCCGCGAATTCGTTGGGACGAAATCTTCTTGGAGGGTAGCTCCGTTCGATTGCCGTAGGCGTAAATCATTCTCGCAGCGTCCTGTGGGCGCAGTTTTTCAACGTAGCTCACGAACCGTTCCCGCAAGTCCAAGTTGCGATCAATTATTTCCGATGAAAACCACCTGTTAAGAACCAGACTGTGGATTTTTTCAAGTAAGAAGAGGCGACGGTCAGCTCAGTTTCCTGGTTGGGCTGCGCAATGCGTACAGTGCATCGACCTACTCAATGGCGTGCCCGTTGAAACCAAAGTAATATACGTAGTACGCAGCAAACGTAGATACAGCCTTGCCAAACACTCCGGGCGCAGAGAACGCTGGGGCAACAAAGAGAAAAGCCCGGAACAAGGACGGACGGACTTCAGAAACTCGCCGGAGAAGGTCCGCTCCCATGCCTGTTCCTATTCCAAGGCAGGGCTTACTCGCCTCCGAAGAAACGATTTCTGACAGTTCCTGAACACACTCATCGTACGTCGGCCAGTAGTTGTCGGGCAGCGTCTGTCCATCCGAGCTTTGTCCTGGAGGATTGATGAAGTGAATCCTGGCTTTTTCTAGTTCCCCAGCCGTTTTCGTGCTCTTGCAGAATCCAAAGAAACCTTCAGCTTGATCCGAAGCGCCGCAACACACATCCGGGAGGACAACAACGTGGAACACTGGATCGGTAGGTCCTGTTGAAGTAACTTTCCAGCTTTTCAACCACCTCACATCCTCATTCTCCTGGAGCATACTTGAGCTTCGAGAGGAAACAGACTACCAGCTTCATAGATCATTCATCTTGCGGTTAGCTTTGAACCGAAAATCTTCTAGCAATCTTCCGGCTTTTTTTGAAACGGAAACTTCCTCCTGTTCCACTCGCTCAGGACTCAACCTCGTCCAATACTTCCAAAGACGAAAGCAATTCCGCTGATGTTAGGCCACGAATTACACGAGTCTGAGTTAGTTGATGTTCATACAGGGTTGTTTCAGTGCTCGGTTCCGCGGGGAAAGAATCTGTATTCGGATACCTAGGAGGCGTCCTGAACTGAATCCGTGCAAGGATACAGCCGAAACCGAAGCTTAGTCGACGCATGGGCTTCAGCGATAATCGAGTGGACCAAGAGTCCTAGCTTCAGAACGTTGCTAAGAACGAAATGGGAATTTGAGAAGCTGCTCCTCTATAGTTGAGGAATAGCACCGTCGATATGGCCGAGTGCCACTCCTCCCCAACACTGGCTAAAGAGAATAGGGATACAAGTCTTGCTTCTTCTGTATTGAGAATGAGCGTTGATTTACCTTGGCAATCATCGCAGGAAGAGGCTCGGTTTGACAAGAACACGCTTTCATGATGCTCGTTCTGACCCCATACCCTCTTCAGTGTAGCGCCGGCCTCTCTCGTGGTAGATTGTCCACAAAAACATCATAGAGAGAGGGAAGAAAAGTATAGATCGGTGTTGGACAGAGACACTCCAATCTACGAACCTCTGGTAAGGACTACTGCAAAGTCCACCGAATGCTGCAACAACTTCGCTGCAACTGGGTTGTCCTGGGATCATTCATTCAGACACGGCTTTCATCATGACGACAGCGACAATAGTTCTTCGGGTGCGGGGTCCTGTTTGGCAAGAACCTCCAGAAATTGCCAGCCTATGAAGGTAGTTCCGGTGTGCAAGTGGTGCTACGACCCTCGTAACCCACAGTGACCGGCATCTCAAAGGTTGACTTGAAGCTCCGTGTAACTGGCGAGTCGAAGCCGATCGCTCCTTGCAAAACCTGAAATGCTATTTCTTGTCAAGCCAGTCCTCCCAGATCGAGTTGGTATCGATTCATGGAAACAACGAGAATCGGGCCTGGGAACGCGGCCTCCTGTGGCTCAACAAGCATGCTGAATAGATTTCTGATGCGCGTTTTCGCGACTATCCGCAGCAATTCCAGCAATTCCAGCAATTCCTGCAATTCATGTGGCTGCACAATGAAGCATGAAGCAATCCCATCAAAGGACCCCTGACAAGACGCGATTTTCGAAGCCGCAGGAGACCAGTAGCCGAGCGTTATTGACGCATCCTGGTCCTATGTAACGTGGCCTGAGAACCCGGGGCGTACTTTGCGGGCGCCACAACCTTTTCAAAGAAACATCGAAACGAATTGAACTAGGACAAAGCGTGGTTCCGGCACATGTATAGTTCTCCCGATTTCCGTTCTGAGCACATTCCGCTATGGAAAATGTGCTCAGAACCAGTAGTGCTTGATGCTCACGTTCTCACGAGCAAGTAGTACCGCGATTTCAGAGTACGAGTGGTCGATGTTTAGGGAAGGATTTCATGCTCGCACCAGCCAAGTCAATTAGACCAAGGGCTGATACGGAATTGGATTGATTGCAATCTAATTCGTACTAACGATGACTCAGGTCAGCGCCCCAGAGCAAGGAGAAATCAATGGATCCAGTGACTATCGAGAGCCAGCCAATCTGGCCTGCAGAGTCTTGGACTCAATGCTGGACCTTGGCAAGGATGGGCAAACTGGAACCCAATACGGGATGAACCAGAGTTTGGAATACCACCACTTTTCCTTCCGCGCGAAAAGTGTATTCCATCTTGCAATTATATCTAGACACGCGTCGTTCCAAAAAGAGCACATCGCAGTTAGTTTCCATAGGTTGCTCTCCAGTTTCGTAACACGTGCTAGTATCCTATTCGATAATTGACATCCTCGCAGAGATATGATTTGAAAATCAAAGATACTTCATACTGCACCCGCTCAGAACCATGAGCTTATAAGAACATGGAACGTGTTGTATTTGAGGCGCGGAGGCGAGACCATGTCCAAAAAACGATCTCATAGGCCGAGTAACTACTTCCAAAGACATTTAGAACAATTTTGGAAATCAATTTAACTTAAACCAATTCAAACTCGAGAAAAGCAATCTCGACTGACTTTCTATACGCTGATTGGCAAAAACGACCTCCCTCAGGGGTTCCTTTCCCAACCGTTACTTGCTAGGGGCAGTCAGAGGTGAAAAGACCCAGCCTTTTGTACCCGTGGCTCGTATACCGAGAAAGGGGGGGGTACGATATTTGAACATTCTGAACTCACATATTCTATAATATGTATACCTATTATTTCATGCATTGATAATTGATATTTTTTTCTTCCCCTCTAGGTCGCTGCGAGCCTGAACCACCCCAGCTGGTTCAGGCTCGCACCGGTTCGAAAAGAATCAGCCAACGTTGACTGAGCTAAACGGGAATTCATGAGATCACTTTATAACCGAGCTTCATGCAAAAAACCCAGCTTTTTTCGGCGGCGGAACCCTATCACAAAACGTTTCAAACGCGTCCCAACAAAGTTCCACTGTAGTGGTGGAGGACTGGGGGGGTAACAAAATAGTCCTGCTGTCCTAAATTGTAGAAATATACGTCGGATACGTTTTTTTACCCCTTAGCGGTTCGTAGCCCACGCTAAGGGGTGAAAAACCATATCCTAGTTGAACCAGAAGTGCGCCATTTCTCAGCCAATCAATGCGAAAAAGGAATATAGAATATGTATCCCCTCCAGGATTTTGCTTTGATGAAAGTAGATGTGATTATATATTGCCCCCTTGCCATGTCGCCCAATCTCAATTGCTTTATTTTTTAAGTTCGAAAACGGACCTTTCAACGAAACATCACTAACAGGACGGGTAGAATATACGGACTGCGTCTTGAGAAGCGTGGAAAGGGGGGAGGGGATGGTGAAACTCGAAAGATATGGCAGTACCAGAATTCACAAACCAGTGGTTCCCATAAAAAATCAGCAAAAATAATAATAAACTGGTCGAGGCCATAAACAGAGTCAGCCGGTCGAAGTATCAGTTTCTAGGTAGGCCACCCAGTACACCATCTACTCTGGCCAAGGGGTGGGAAAGAATATGTTGGTACTATTGCTAGTGAGAACATCTGGAAAATATTTAAGAATTAATGAAACGGTCTTTCGCTTGTGGCGGAACGTTCGTATTCGTCACACGTATCTTTCAGACTACCACCACCCCCCCCCCCAATCCAAAACAAATCTGCCGGCTGTAACCAGATCCTTATGCGTCAACGAGGAGGGGGGGGGGGGGTTAAGGGGAAGGATGTGTAGTCGTGTCTGGTGTGGAGGAAGTGTCCCAAGTATAAATTTCCACCGTTGAAACCCTTCGTATTCACTTCGGTTTCTTATAGAAAATTCGGCGGGAAGCAATCTTGAATTAATGAATATACTACAACATTTGGAATTCTATGGGGTGCAAATTATTAACGAAATTTTCTTGCTCCAAAAACCAAAAAACACAAAAACCTTGATGAAAACCAAAAAAACAAAACCTTGAATGAATCCGCCCGGCCACTAGGCTGGAATTTTTCTGGCCGAGTCATGAACTCCATTGTTCGAAACTCCATCTAGGGGTAAAAGGTTTCATTGTCTACCACTTAAGGGGTGGGGGAAAAAATCTCGTTTTTGCTGAATAGAAGGGAGGGGGGGGTAGTAGTGGTGACTAGGTGAGTGGAATGGGGGGGGGGGACCAAGTAAGGATTTTTGTGATGATGTTGGTTAAACTGGAAAGAAGAGGATGGGCATTGGACAAAGTTGGCGTTGGAGTGAGTTGGTGAACAAAACATCAAATGTGTTTACATAAGGACGTAATTATACCAGGAATATCCCCAGAGAGAGGGGTGGGGAGGGGGGGGTGTAGTTCAGTGTTAGATGATTGTTGTTCTGTTTTTCTGGTATACGTGGAGTAGTTTTCTGTGTGTTGCACGGGCAAAGGAAGGGTTGTTTGGGTTTTGGTGGAGGACGGGGGGGTGAAGCGGATGAGTGGGAAGTTGAGGTTTCGGGCTGCTCAGTTTGGCCTGTTCGGGTTAGGTTCCGGTGGGGTAGGGATTTAGTGAGGGCTGGGAGGAAAGGAGCTCGTGTGGAAGCAACCGTGGCTTGAAGGGCGAGGCTGAATCTGTTGTGCGACAGGTTTGGTCTTGGTTTTGAGAAGGGCTGTCCTTGGGAGGTGTTTGGTCTCTCAGGGACTGCTGTTTGACCTGTGAGGGGAAATCGAGGCGGGTTTGTGAGAGAGTTGAGGGTGTCGTGATGGCGTCGAAGGAGGCTAAAGGAGAGGAGGCAGTGGCTGAAACAGCACCCGCAAAGGCCGGTTCTAGTATGGGGGATACCGGGAAGGAGGAGTCTGGGAAGACGGAGACTAGTGGAGGGGAACATGGAAAGAGGGCAGCTGGAAAGGGGGAACCCAGTGGTGCCGAAGTTGAGAAAGGAGAAGCTTCCAAGGAACTGGGGAAGGCCGCAAAGAGGGGTCCTCCGGGGGTGTCAAGTGGTAAAGAGAAGGAGGAAACGTTGAGGAAGGCGGTGATTTGGTTGTTAGAAGAGAAAGAGGCCGGGAGGAAGGTATCTGTTCGCCTTGCTGCTGACAAGTTCAGTCTCTCGAAGACCACTTTGCATCGCGTTCTGGCGAAGAGTCAGTCCAGCGAGGCGGAGCACGAGAAGGCCAAAGCCAAAGGTGAGGACGGCAGGAAACTGGACAAGCTGGGTATCAACTTCCTCATTGGCAGTCAGAGAGGTGGACCAGAAGGCCGAAAAAAGCAAACTTCTTGCGTGCTCAGTCCTGAGAGCAAGAAGCGAAAGGTTCCCGTGAGGACTGCTTCGGCGGAACCAACAGAGACGCTAGAGAAGGACGACGGGGATTCGTCGGCACAATCAGAGCAGACCGTGTGGCTGCAGAATTTGGGACAAGAAATTTATCGTATGCGGACGACAGTAGCACAGTTGGACGAGCGCGTAGTCGCTCTGGAACGAGAGAATAGTCAGAGGGGACACTCACCAGGAGGGAAGATTGCTACGTCCACGAGCTAGCCCATGTTTCTAATGACTTCAGTTTTTTTCTTTTTGGAAAACGTTAGAATTGGCATTTTCTTTTAACATTCCAGTGTTGTAGAGACTCTTCGAATAGTTGTGATTCGACGAGAACCGACTAATTTTCGAGTTGTATAGAGAAAGAAATCCCGAGCCGATGACCCCAGCTTTTCGTCAGTCTTTGGCAGAGAGAAGGGAAGGGTGGAGGGTGGCCTTCTGGCACTGAGCAAATTCAGGAATTCTTTGCCCGGCTCAGAAGGTCGCACTTCTCCAGATTCCGGCTTCGCTTCTGTTTAGCAACCATCTTAGATTGCCTGTTAAGTGATTTTTTAATCTTAATTCATATAAAGGATTCTATACTGTATATTACAATACCTATCAACCCAACTTTCGCACCTCGCACTGCGCCCTTCCCACATGGTTGGAAAGCCTACTTTCCTCCATCAAACACCCTGAAGAGCAGCCTCACATTAGGGTTGTCACTCTCAGCATACTACAACGAACACAAGCGTAGCTTATCAATTGCTACTGAAAGGATTCGGATACCAACTAGATCCGCTTTGAGATGCTTACAAACACGATCGGTGAAGCAGCGAAACCAAAACAGGTCTATCTGAATCGCAAAAAAAAAGCAACAGAACAAATTTGTCGTATGGCAGCATTCCGTCATATTTCGTAACATTCCGGTTGGAAGGTATTGAATTCATAGTGGGAAATGGCGATTACTGATTTCAGTCTTGTGCGTGAGACAGCGATGGCATCTCCCAACAAGCTATACTGAGGCTTGCGAATGCGCAGCGCTTGAGAGAGTTACAGTGCAGGTGAGTCGATTGTGCATTCTACGTTTCGCGACTCGGCGTTGGCTTGTCGGTTCGGCCCCTTCACAATCGGGTGCTTTGGTCCCGGTCGGTAGCATTGCTTCTCGCTGGCTTCGTGACCTCTCTTGTATCCCAACCCAGCTTCATAGCCTCCTCTCCGGAGCTCTCGTTGAGACTCTGGGCGTTCATACTCTGCTTCATTGTTGGACACACGTCATCAGCGTCTTTCACGCTTCTCAGGGTCGAGTTCCGAAGAAAGGATGATGAGTACTCCCGAAAGCGGCCAACCGGTTCAGCCAATCTTCCCGCCAAGAAAGTCTACACATTGTGAGCCGATTTACGCTCGAACCGTATTGACTGAATATATGAGCAGGTAGGTTTCTTTCCAAATACTGATCATATATATTTTGTAAATAAAATCACAGGAAACTTGGTAGGATACGAAACTTCCACCCCCTATATGCTTTTCTACTTTTGGTGATAAAGATTGAATCTTTTATATACTAGAGTAACGGAAGAACGACTAGGCCAGCAACCCTGCTCATCGCAACCAGTAACTCGTGAGTGGTCCTGAAGGCTGGAGCGGCCCAAACCTGAATCTTCGAAATGTATTGAACTAGTTTTGCTGTTACATCTTGCATTATAAGTCTCTAATCGGAAAGGCTGATTCCCATTACAGGTCAGGGGAACTAGATGGGTCTGGACGGGGGTAAACACGGACCCCACTCCCTTCCACCTCTTTTTTTTTTTTTTTGCACAGTTCTTAATGGCTTCAGCTAGCTCAGCTTGCTCAGCTTATGCGAAAGATGTGCAGGAAGCTGAAGATCTCTCAAACGAAGCATTCTCGAACCACTGCTTGAGTTTCACTGGGTTTGCTTCGTAAACAGTTTGTACTGGAGATCAACAAGAACCGTCCAATCTCGCAAAAATCGAGTTGTCGAAGAGGCAAGTTGCTCTGAAGACCCTGGCCAGTCTATTTGGGCCTTGAACTCTGCTTCTTAGGAAACTCAATCATTCGTCTAGAGACACAATAGGGTACGTTCCTCCCCTTCTCCGTAGTCCTCGGGCGGCAACTCAACTGCGGAGTAAAAAGGGCGTGAAGCATTGACCGAAAGGGTCGCCTTGGTACCGACAGAGCCGGATATGTAGCTGTATTGACGCGGGCCATTCTATTGAAGTTTGCACAAACTTTTAGGACAATGGAGTCAAAATTCTCGTTCTCAAGAGATGGGCCGAAGCTGAGGGTCTCTCAAGCGAGGGACGCCAGCTATCGGAGTGAGCAAGTTGCAAGGAAGAGCCTTGGTAATAGACTACTGCACGCGGGTCTCTCGAGTACTGCTTTCCGAGTCTCGCCTAATGAGGTTTCGATGTACGATCTCTGCCGTTCCGTGTAGACGCATACGAGAAGCTTTTGCGGGTTCACGACGAGCAGAGCCGGAAGAACAAGCTTGGTTCTGGGCGCTCAAGTCTTTGGCGCCCACTACGCGCGAGCTTATATTGCTGCTTGCTCTTGAATACGATCTGTATTCTCCTACTCCTATTCGGAATTCTTTGACCACAGTCGTGACTGGCCCTTACAAGATTCTTTCGCTTCAAGAAAGAGTACTAGCAAGTCGCAGGGGAAATTTCAAGGGTTGTTTTGCACTAGATTCCCGTGAAAATGATAGACAATGAGTTTGCGAACTTCAGATAGCCGGTATGGTCCTTTCAACACAAAGAACAGAGACTCCCTGTTGACAGTATAGAGAATAGACCACACTCAATACGAGTGTGCCCAGTTCTTGACATGTGGGTCCATCTCTTAAGCTCGCCCGTCGGGATCCATGGTGCGAGAAAAACGTAGTAGGATCGACTGCAAGTATCCACTATCTCCGTTTGGCTAGCCAAGCAGGTTTTAGAGGGCTTTTTCCAGCAGCTTTGGCATATTATTTTCATTAACCAGCATCTCCACGGGTGCCCAAATGGTTTCCAGCGGGGAGCTACTTTCAGCGAAGGCTGACTGTCAAACTCGCCCATCGCACAGAACGCAGCTAGTTGCTGGTCTTAGGTTTACCGGAAAACTAACAACCCCAGGTGGGTGTTCTTCGAGGGAAAGGGGAGTCACAAGCGTGTGCCTACGGCGACGCAATCAAGTCGCAATCCCTATGAAGGTCGGAGAGGAACCTTAAACGGTGGATATGGAAAACAATATAAAGAGCTCCTCAATCTCAGCTGAACTAGAGTTCAATGAAGTCTAGAGACTTCATTGTCCATAGGCCGTGGCATCTCGGGACAAGGACTCCTGGAAACATTCTTCCAGTCTCCGTTACTAGGGCGCGATGGTTGATTCGCGCCAGAAAATTGATGACTTTCAGGAATGCGGCTTCTATCTACTGTCCGTTTTTCGGCATCGTCCGCGAATGCGCAAGCGCGTCCCACGCCAAGCGCAGGACTACATCGCACAAAAGCAATAGGCAGAAGCGTGAACGGACGTACATTTAAGGCGCTTGTTGCTTTTCAAGGAGTTAAGGGATAAATAGCATCAAGCACAGGATATGGGTGCTCTAGAATGAGGAAAAGCTCAAGCACAACCGAGAGCATGATCAAACTACACAGCATAGCTAACACACAATCCTAGTCCGGTCCTTGGTTTGTCATTTGTTTTACAAAACAACGCGTACTAGAGCACGTCGGGGTTAGTTAGGTGATGAACACTCAAATGACAGCTACAGAGCCGCCAGGAAACATGAGCTCCTTAGCACCAAGTCCTAATGTCATTGAATCCGCTGACTATAGAGTTCGTCTGCAGAAATCCCAGATTGGCTCAATCCTCTTTCTCCAGATCACACCTGGCAACATACGGAGCACGATCACACGAGTGGCTGAAGCGCTAAAGGTTACCTGGCTTCTACGGCGGCGCGATGGTATGCGCCATTCCAGGTCAAACTTGCGACCTGAGGAGGGTTCACAGAGTCGCTCGAGAAGGCGTTTTGGCCCACCGCTGGTCCTGGCCGGAACCGTCTGGCGAGGGCTAGACAGACTACGACCGTGGCTCGGTACGTAGAGCATTTCGATGACACGCTGGTACTCTTTCCAGGGGTGTCCGAAGCAGAAAATGATTACCGGTTCGCCTGTTGATCCTCCAATACAAGAGCGTGAAGCAAGTTCAAAACTGTACCACTTTTCATTATGCGCTGCTATTGAGCGTCTTCCCTATTACCACAAGTATTGGGTACTTATCCTCGATCCCTCTGGTGCACAACCAACCGCCTAGATTGTGTACCACGGCTTAGGAGAGGAAAGCAATCTACCGAATGCTACCTGCATCTTGGTCCATGCAAGGAAAACAGACGAAAACTGCCCCAGCTCCATTTTTTTCATTAACCTGTGCCGGAGATCGTCTCGTTCTGGCGTCCACCAATAGTCGAAAGTATTGGATTCAGTCAGTACTGGAGACCTATCCTAATTTCGTCCTCTTCTGGAGGCACAACCGACTATCTAGGTGACTACCTAGATTGGAACTCCCTCTCAACAGGAACCCAACGCCCTCCCAAAGCTTTGCACCAAAACAAACCTCTTTTAAAAACGTCCCCTTTCGCCCAATGAAAACCACCTTTATATTTACCGTTACGTCTCCGAAAATTCAAATAATATCGAAATACAAAATATTTCGTTTGATTAATAGTGGATTCAGTTTTTGGAAATTAAAAGATCATGGATGATCCTCTTATTTTTTATACAATTTGCTAGCTATTTAGTTTGGCGTTACGAAATGGCATTGACCATCGTTTTTTGAGTTGTTTTTCAGGATTGTACTTCCGTTCGGGTTTTTGTGTGTGATGGTTTCGGGATTGCTGTTTCTGGAGGAGGAGGATGGGTGGAGTGGACGCCATGGACGGGGACAATATAGGGCTCAGTCTCATAAGTTGGAAACTTGTAATAGTCAAACTTACTGTTTTCTCTTTGTGGGGGTTTTAATCGCTTCCTTGTGGGTTTTTGTCTGTGTCGATGAGATGATAGGTAGCACAGCGTTGGGCGTGGGGATGGTATTGTGAGAGGCGCTTTTGGGAGTCGGGTTCTAGAGTTTGGGGTAGGAGGCATCAGTAGGGGGCTTTCGAGGGGTGCTAAATCATGGCTACCAGGCGGACAACGCTAGGTCCTGTGTCGAACTCGGCGATGAACTCCCGGGTATCGATTGGTTGGGGTGGTGCTAAAGGTATGCAAGGTTCAACAATGAAGGGGAGGAGGGCTTCAGCGGCACCTGCTCCGCTTACAAATTCTGGAAGGAGGTCATCGACTATGAACGGAAGCATCCGAAGGAGCTCGCAGATGGTCTCACGCACAGGCCAAGCACAGCTTACTGATCCCAGACACCTCCAGGACAAGAGTTCCATGGCTTCATCTGTTCGGAACCTCATCTGCTATCTCTCTGAGCACGGATTTGATCATGCCATATCGCCGAAGCTTCTCTCGAATCCAACTTCGAAGGACTTTCAGCATATTTTGATATTCCTCCTCCGTCAGATTGATCCTAGTTATTCCTTCCAAACGCGTCTAGAAGACGATGTACGCGCGGTTTACAAGCAGCTCGGGTATGCCACAAGATATCGACGCCTGGTCTGCAAAAATTTCCCCACATGATGCCAACCTAACTCACATTTTCTAACACGTCACCCGATCAACTAGGTATCCATTTCCAATATCTAAATCATCTCTTCACGCAGTTGGATCTCCTCACACATGGCCAGCTCTTTTGGGAGCACTTACCTGGCTCCTTGAGTTATTAACGTACGACGAAGCGGCATCAAATAAGCAGTTGGAGAGCGAGGAACTCGATGCAGAAGCGCAAGGGAACAGAATCTTCTTCGACTACCTGGAAAGGACTTACGATTCGTTTCTAGGAGGTAGGCATCGGCTCAGTGTGGTTTTGTCCTGTTCATTCAGAGTGACTGAAAAGCTGTTTCTTGTGATGACTTATCTGAATTCGTAGGCGATGACAACTTCGAAGAACTAGATCAAGAGCTTGCTGAATCGTTCGAAGTAAAGAATCAACTTGTCCGAGAGGAGATTGAGAGTTTTGAAGAGGAAAATGCCAGACTGGAGGAACAGGTTGCTAAGATAAGAGTTTCCGAGTCACCCCTAGTTGCACTGAGGGCGAGGGAGAAGGATCTTGAGGCGAACCTAGACAAGTTCAGGAAGCTTATTGAAGAACTGGAAAATTATCGGATGAAGACAACAGCAAGAGTCCAGGAGAAGAAGGAAGAGGTTCTTTCTCGGGAGAAAGATCTCACTCAGAACGATGCGGATATTGAAAAGCTGAAGGTCACTATCGCCCAGCAGGTGAGTTTTTCTCAACGCTCGTCTGCGTAGTCGACAGAAAAAGCTGGAACGATGATACGGAGACAGCAAGGACCAACCGCTTTCGGTTTGTTTCCTCAACCCAAACCAACAACAGGAAAGTGACGCAGTTGATGTGCAGAGAATCGAGCGAGACAGATCTGCTCTTAGGTCTGCTACGGACAGACTTGGTGAGCAAAGGGGCCAGGTTGAAAGTGCACAACTGGAGGCAGAAAATACGGTGGTAAACTGGACGCAGCGGGTCGAGTCCTCGCTCTCACAGTATCGTGAGCTCGCCGACAAGCTGAAAATTGTCCCAGCAACAGCAGAGAATGCGAATGGAGTTACCTTTACTGCAAACTTAACGAGAAACGCTTCCGCTGTTCGTCCGGAGGATCTCCTGTCAGGTAAGACGCATACAGTCAGAACAGTTTGGGACAGAACGCATCTGCAAACGAGGCTCAGCCTGAAACCTCTTCATTTTCACGTTCACAGTTGATATGAAAAACGTCGTCAGGCCAGCTCTGCTAGAGTTAAAAGAGGCATTCATCAAGAGCATATTTGAAACACAGGAAGAGGCGCTTGCACTTCAGGACAAGATTGATGTGCTAGAGGAGAAAGTGATGGTCAACAAGGACGAGTCGCAGCTACTAGAGACTCGGTAAGCTTTGCGTGCTAAGATATCAAATTTCTGAGCTAGAGGCTTTGGAGCTCATCGCTTTTGCCTTTTTGTCCGCTTTGCTGCTTACCCAGGCTTGGCAAACTTGAAGGACAATACAAATCGGAGAAGGAAGTCCTCGCTGAGCTTCTCAAGTCCAGCGCAGAAGAGTCGATGCGCGTGGAGGAAGATATTGGAAGCATCAAGCGCAATTATGAGGAGCAGCTGCGTTCGAGCCAGAGACGTGTTGCCAGCGCCACATCAGATCTTCGCGACTTTCGCGAGCACTTGACTCAACTGCGAGCTGAAGCAGCGTCAAACCTACTGAACGCGATCGACAAGCTTACTAATCACAAGGCTCACATACAGCAAAGTCTGGCCGCTCTCAAGGCTCACTTTGAACAGACTTCTGCGAGTCTCTAGACGGGATTGAAAACCCAATATTATGAAACTTTTTGTCATTGTTTATAGCCCAGGGAAGAATCGAGACTCAAAAGAGCTCTTTTCCTAGATACGGAATCTTGGTTCTCGTAATAAACCGCAACATTGTATCTTTAAGAAGTCGTGGGATAGTGCAGTAGACAACGGGGACTATCGTAATCCTAGGCTAGGAACCAACGTTCCGCCAGCTCGAACACTATGGGACAAGCTTGACGCCTTCTGCGACGGTCCATATAGGGAAACCAACCACGGTGTTGTCGTAATGGCGACATAATGTATGTCCTTACGGTTTCTAGTGCTTAAGCGAATACGTAGTTTGAAGAAAATATGCTGGAACAACTCCTTAAGCCCCCTCTAGTGGTCCAACATTCGGAGCTGCAAGCCCGATATTCTCGTTCTTGACATTCATACATTTTACAATAAATTTCATCTTGGCATCTAAATAATACAAACAAACAAACAAGGTATCCTCCTTTCTTCCACATCAATTGGCTAAACGCAACTGCAAAGAACATAGAAATAATAATAGTTTTAGATGACTCCATCTAATACTTAATTCTCATCCCAAAAAGATTTTATCCTGAAATTAGATATAAAATAGACGGTAATGATCATCTATTGGTTTAACAATATATATTTCGACTGAAAAGATCTATTTATATCAATATTACGATTTTAGTTGTTGGTCCACTGGGGAGGGTTTTGGTGGCGAATCGGGAGATAGCCGATCCACGCGGATCGGTTTGCGAAAGACTTTGATACACGCCTCTTGGCCTCTTGGATATTTTTGATTTCGATAGCATGCTAGGAAGTGCGGACCATTCGCTCGTCTGCCTCTGGACCGAAAAGCAACCTAATCTAAAAAGATGAAGATCTCTTCAGTAAAAGAAAGACGGTCGCACAAAGCCCCTTTCGAGATCGCGGCTCGCGGAGTCAGAATTTTTGAACACCCTACGGACCGGATGGCATCGTTTGGACTTTTGCACCAGATGAACGATTTGATTCAGTCATACCTTTCAAAGTATTGGACGTTGGCGTTCTTACCCTGGGATCGAAAAAGGCCTGATTAAGATAAGGTCCTGCCAGAAAAAATTCACATGATGAGTTTTTTTGGAAGGTCCTGAGGACTTCATCGGCCGCATTGAACAGTTGTTCCCCTGTTTCTTATGTTAGTTACGCTGGCAATAATGAACAGTTGACCAGCTCATGAGGATCGAACAGCTGCGTTTTGTTACTAGACTGAGGGAATGACCTGATTCTCGATGCTCGTTGGAAAGGATTGGATCTACATGAGAAGATCATCGTAATTAGAGACGTTTTTTTTGTTCGTGTGGAAGACCGGTCGTTTCCTTGTTGGGAGGTCGTTGCCGTTGATGCCCTCTGGTTTGTGTGTGTCTTCCGGGTGCCCGGTTTAAGTCGGAATCATCATCTTGAGAAGGTCAGAAAATCACCGACACCTCTTCACTGTCGCTGTATTGAAATTGAACGGTTCTTCTGTGCGCTTGCTCCAATCTTGTGGATGAAGGCTACTGGGGTTTCATTTGATTGTGGAGAGCATTGCCTTTAGGCAGGTGATGTTTTAGATCTGCTGCATTTACACTTGGTGTGGTTAGAAGGTTGCTGCGAGATTTTCTTCCTAGACTAGGACCTTTGCAAGTCCGTACGAGTTCTAGCTTCGTGCTCGATCGGATCGATGTCAACGATGAAGTTTTATGGATTGGCGCTGCTCTTTGCTATACTGCTGGGGCTACAGATCGATCCTGTAAGTATCCAAACAGCCTTGTGCGTCAAGTAGTTTTGAGCATATGGGCTGATTGCAGTGGCTTTATTAATCATCGGTGGCCGCAGGTATTCGGCGCTCAGGTCCCACGGGCGGGTGATTTTGAGGCCAGATTTCTTGAAGCAGAAGAAAGCCAATTGCAGAAGGTCCAGAGCGAGGTGAATCTCGCGGAGTGGAACTATGAGACTGACATCAACGACGTCAGCTTGGAAAAATCATTGACTGCAGCCGCAGATGCGTCGGTGGTTGAATCCAAGCTTGCAGATGCAGCAAGGTCGCTTCTCAAGCAAGAAGATAGCCAGTCATACCTATCCAAAGCTGGTCATGAGGACACGGAGCATCGGCGACTCCAAAAACTGTCCCAGATGAACGCGGGTTCTCCTGCAGATGCCCGAGTCCGCCGTCGTCTTCAAGAGATCATTTCCGAGATGTCTGCGATCTACTCCACCTCCACCGATCCAAAAGGAAGAGTCCTGGGTAGGCCTTTTCACCCTTTTCCTGGAATCGAATAACCCGCTTTCGAACAGCACGATACGATGAGCGCTGCGGGCCGAAGTCACAGCAGCCTTCGCCGTTTTTTTACGCATCGCTGCAAAGACAAGAGGACTGGAAACTAAATCTGAGAAAAATTCGCTCTTGCATGTTTCTAAACACCTAACAAAAATGCTGCCATATAGACCCAGACCTGAACGAGATCATGGAACAATCTCGAAGTGAACACGAGCTGCGAACCGCCTGGACACAGTGGAGAGATGCCGTAGGACCAAGAACCAGGGAACTTTTCCAAGAGTACATCAAACTCTCAAACATCGGAGCAAAAGACACTGGTTTCCAGGATAAAGGCGATGTCTGGAGATCTGGGTATGGAACGATCTGTCGCAAAGTACTAACTCGAAATGGCCCCAGACCAATCTCATAGATTCGAAGGACTACGAGACATCACGTCCGCTGGTTGTTCTTCTCCACTGCCTTGACTTACCAAGAGCATATTTGTGGACAGGTATGACATGACTGGAGAAGCGTTCGAGAAGATGGTAGGTGATTCCTGGGATGAGCTGAAGGAGCTGTACGAGGATCTACACTGTTTTGTTCGCTCCAAGCTGATAGATTTCTACGGAGAGGAAAAAGCCGTTGATTCCCACGGTCGGATCTATGCGCACTTGCTGGGCAACATGTGGGCTCAGAGTTGGGATACACTGTACGACCTTCTGCAACCGTTCCCCAATAGGAAGGCGCTTAGCATAACTAAGACCCTACGTCGGAAAGGCTACAGCCCGAAGCAGATGATTAAAACTGCGGAAAAGTTCTACCTGAGCCTGGGCTTTTCTGAGCTGCCATCGGGTTTCTGGGCCGAGTCGATGTTCACAAAACCCAAGGATCGATCGGTTGTGTGCCATCCAAGCGCTTGGGACCTTGATGGAGGATATGACGTTCGCCTAAAGATGTGCATGAAAGTGAATCAAGAGGACTTTATGACCGTCCACCACGAACTCGGGCATATCTACTACTACATGACGTACCGTGACCTACCGGCCATCTTCAGAGATGGTGCGAATGATGGCTTCCATGAGGCGATCGGTGATACGATCAACCTCAGCTCCTTTACCGACAGCTACCTCGAACATCTCAAGCTTGCTCCCAGAAACGCTAAAGTTGATGAACAAGAGAAGTACGAAGAGGGTATCAATTACCTCATGAGCGTCGCGCTTGGCAAGATCAGTTTCCTGCCGTATGGATACTTGATCGATCTTTGGAGATGGGATGCTTTTTCAGAGTCTGTTCCTTTCGACGACCTGAACGAGCGATATTGGCAGCTTAGGAACGACTTACAGGGAGTGGCTGCGCGCGTCCCACGAGCTTCTAGTAAGGACTTTGATCCCGTCGCGAAGTTTCATGTAGCAGCGGATGTGCCTTACATGAGATACTTCTTGGCATCGCTCTATCAGTTCCAATTCCACGACGCGATGTGTCGTCTGTCTGGATTTAACGGGCCATTGCACGAGTGCTCCGTTTTCGATTCGAAGGCGGCTGGAAGCAGGTTCCGTGAGATGTTGTCGAAGGGATCGTCCCAGCCGTGGCAACAAACAATTGCGATCCTCACGGGGAACTCGACTCTGAGCGCACAGCCAATGCTGGACTACTTCACACCTCTTCAAGCGTGGCTGAAGGAACAAAACAAAGGGAGCACTTGTGGCTGGAGTACTCCTCTGGCCCACTTTTCTGAGAAGGCGGTGCCTGCTCCGGTTAAGCAGTCCAGGGAAAGTTCAGTCTCCCTCTTTTCAGGGATCGGGTATGGAATCCTTTTTGTTGGAATCGTAGTCGCCTTCGCTACGACAAAGAGGAGAAAAGGGTATAGGACGATCAGCAAGCGATCTCAGTGAAAGTCGATCGCGAGTTACGGGTACTCCGTTTTAGCAGCCTTTTCATCAACATAGTTTTATTCTTATTCAGTCTTCGCATACGATTCTATTCATAAAACTACAATGAGTAGCTTGCCCGTTGATATGTGCATCTACAAACGCCCTTCTGGCTGACCAAACAAGGGTAGGTGACGATCCAAATAGAGGTAGGACGAATCCAACTCATAACTCGCCCTCACCTCGCAGCTTTACATTTAGTCCCCGTCAATCGCGGCTTCGGAAACGTCACTTTCATCTCCCATTCCAGCCGATGGGAGTTCCTCGGACGCGAGCTCTGGGTTAACCAACTCCACACTGTCCTCTGTGTCCTCCTGAATTCGTTTGTTGATCAGATCCACTCCAATCACTTCGCTGTCCTCCTTAAGCTTTTGGAGCTTCACTCCGCGTGCAAACCTGCCTTTGTAGAAGGGAACTACGGATGCTTCAACTCGGACCACCGCCCCAGTTGTTGTAATCAACATGAACTGATCGTCCGGTTCTAAATCACAAACCATACAAGAACGGCTCACTTAGTTAGCAATGGGATTCCCACTTCGCAAAAGTCGCTTTTCGAGGTCTGCCGTACCGCATGGTTTAACAGCAACAACAGTCTCATTCTCGCTCCTGAGTTTCGCGTATCTATTCCCCTTACCCCCTCGACGTTGTTCCGTCAGGTCTCGACAACGGAAGCGCTTGCCGAGCCCTGATGAAAGCACGCATAGCACGTAGTCCCCTTCAGAGTCCTTCTCGTTCACCACCACATCGATAATTTCATCGTCGTCCTGGAGCCTCATTCTAATCATTTCGTCGAATGCCGTAACAACAAGTGAGCTAACCAATACTGAAGTTCAAGCGTGAGGCATTATCTATCTTTGTGCTCACCCAATGACTCCTTCAGTTCGCCTTCCGAGCTGGGCTCTAATCATGTCATCTCTGAGGCTCGCCCGTAGAGCGAGGCCCTTTCTTGAGCCTGTTTCGATCGCGCAGAAAACGTTAAAACG
Organism: Rhodosorus marinus; assembly: GCA_029953675.1. NCBI lineage: Eukaryota > Rhodophyta > Stylonematophyceae > Stylonematales > Stylonemataceae > Rhodosorus > Rhodosorus marinus. The sequence continues at coordinate 665,639 of JAMWBK010000001.1, forward strand.
TCAGCGCAAGTTTACCAAGGGCAATAAAATAACAAAAAAAATGCTGATTCGGAAGTTCGAAAACCTACAAAGTAAAATGTCGTCTGTCTCTTTGCTCCTCTTTGCTGTTTTCACTTCGTCCCCGCGCTTCAGGGCCATGACCACCGACCCAGTACTCGAGATCTAACAGTAAAAGCAGCCGTGAACACAGTTATATGAGATGCGGCGTACGAAGGGAATGAGGTTTCGTCTAATCTGCGGTGTGGAGTTCTTGCTCTTTTGAAGAGAGTCAAATCTGCGTACCTTTGAGAGAATCGATAATTTGATCTTCTTCAAGCGACCTCGCTTCGTAACAATCACAAGATACTCGTCCTCTTTAAACTCATGAACCATCAGTACCTCAGCAACTTTCGACGTCTAGAGATGTCCAAGCACGGATTTTTTTCAGAGTGAGGCAGGCTTTGACGCATCGAACAGGAAATTGGAGTTGTACAGTTGAACTAACCATGTGCGGAAAGAGTTTCGAGATCAACGTTCCTCGAGAATTGCGGGGACTGACAGGTATCTTGTACGCTGGAAGCCTGTAAACTATTCCTATCTTCGTGATTACAATCACCATATCATGGTCTCTACAGGTGAAAAAGTGCGATACCCCATCGTCCTCCCTAAGGTTTCCGATTCCGCTCGACCCAGTTCCTCCTCGATTCTGGACGTTGAAATTGCTGATGGGCATCCTCTTCATGTATCCTTTCTCAGTGATCACAATCACTGATCTGTAACGCGTTTCAAGGTATACCAAATGAGTTAGCACCCCAGTCAGACGCTGGAACAGCAGTCCTCTGAGGGTAGGGCTAAACACCTTCCGTTGGGAATCAGCTTCAATTCATCTTCGTATTCAGGGGAGTCCGCAACTATTTCAGTCTTCCGTGCAGCTTTCTTTCCAGTAGACTTTAACACCTCCGCGAACTCAGCTTTCATAATCCTGCAAACCTTTTCATCGCTGACGAGAGTTTCCCTTAGGTCTGCTATCGATGCTTCTAGCTTTTCGTGCTCGACGCTGAGCGTCGATGTTTCCATTTTCGTAATCCTCCTCAATGGTAGGTTTAGCACCGCGTCTGCTTGCTCCTGTTAAACACAAGAAAGGCGGCGGTACAGGACGAGGGCAGCCGCGTGAGGCTCTTACCCTCACGTATTTTCGCGCACTACGTTTCGTGAGGCTAGAGAAAACTCACCGCGCTTAGGCCGTATGATCCGACCGGGTTCATTAGCTGCGCTTTGGCGTCCTTAACCTCTTCGCTGTTCCGGATGATGCGAATCGCATTATCGACGTCTTTCAACACTTGAAGATATCCTTGAACAATGTGATCTCGCGCCTCAGCCCTATCCATTTCAAATTTCGCCCTGTCGCAAGAAGTGAACATAAACACAATTAGCTCGAGAGCAATTCTTTTAGCGGTACTTCCTTGCAGCAATTGCAAAACCATACCTCTTCAGGATGATTTGCTTTCGAAATTCAATGAACTTTTCTAGGCACTCCCTAACATTGTAAAGTTTGGGCAGTTTTCCACCATCCAGTGCCACGATCTGGCCTGAGAATGAAGTCTGCAATGCGCTCTTCTTCAAAAGATTGTTCCGTACCACTTCCGAGTGTGCAGCTTTTGTTACTTCTACCACGATTCTCGTGCCGGATCTATCCGATTCATCGCGAAGATCTGCAACGCCTTCTAATTGTTTCGAATTAACAAGTTCCGCGATGCTCTTCACAAGCGTAGACTTGTTCAGCTGGTAAGGAATCTCGGTCACGATAATAGCCTCTCTCGTCCTACCACCCTTCAATTTCACGAGCTCAAAGTGCGTCTTCGCTCGCATAATGATTTTGCCCTTACCGGTCATGAATAGATCCCGTGCACCTGACAAACCAACAATCTGTCCCCCGGTTGGAAAGTCCGGAGCTGGGACGATCTCTGCCAGCTCCTCAGTGGAGCAATCAGGGTTATCCAAGAGACAAGTTAGAGCTTCTAAAGTCTCCACAAGGTTAAACGGGGGAATTTTCGTCGCGACTCCCACAGCAATGCCCTGACTCCCAGAAACGAGGAGATTTGGAATTCGCGTGGGCATAACGTTCGGTTCCTGCTCCATCGAGTCAAAGTTTGGAGAAAAATCCACTGTTCCGTATTCGATGTCTCGCAGTAGCGCTTGAGTACTCAGCTTTGACAATCTGCAGTGACACAAACGGGAAGCGAAAGAATCCGACAAGCTTAGAAAAGACCGCTCGCTGTAGGCAACAGTGAATGAGTACAGGCTAGATGAAAATCGAAAAAGTGTGAGCTCCGGTTGAAGCCATGAGAGTCACAAACCGCACTCCACAAGATCATCAGAGTCAGACAACCCACATTACGAGATACGTACCTGCACTCTGTATATCGCATGGCCGCTGGGGAGTCTCCGTCTATGCTCCCAAAATTTCCGTGACCATCGATCAGCGGGATGCTGGAGGAGAACGGTTGGGCCATACGCACAAGTGCATCGTAAACGGAGGATTCCCCATGGGGGTGGTACTTGCCAAGCACCTCACCGACAACACGAGCGCTCTTTCTGTACGGAGAATCTGATCCGACCTTCATCTGGTGCATGGCATACAGGATCCTTCGGTGAACTGGCTTCAATCCATCTCGAATATCCGGCAAAGCCCTACCCAGGATGACGCTCATAGCATACGCCATATAGGACTTTGACATTTCCTCCGCGAGATCTGCTTTTTCAATTGCACCATACTCCGTTTGGTCGATTTGCGGCGCCTCTTTCGTCCGATCCCCACCTGAATCATCTCCTAGCACTGCTGACGTAGCGCACAAGCGCCTCCGAGAATACCTTACATCAGTAGCCGCCCTCGGAAGTCCCTTGCCCAACACAGTCCCAGTAACACCAACAAACGACAGCTCCATCTTGAAAATTTCCCGCACAAGTCCAAATGCCTGCGTCCTTGTCAGAGACATGTATACTCAGCCTTCACCATTCCGCACGGCTCTCCCTTTTACCGGGGAGGAAATTAAAAGCTATCCAGCAAAACTCGATACTTTAACCACCTGTATTCCTGATACTCTCCAGTCCTACCACCTCTCAAAAACCACCTGAAAAGATACCTCAACCTCCTCCTCCCTATCTCCTCCCCCTCCCCAGTGCATCACTCAGATTGCAATCCGCAAAACACATCTCAACCGATTGAAAAACCAAGAAAAGACCCGCCGTCCGAAAACATTTGAAAACGAGGTCATTTTCTCGGCCCAATTTCAGCGGAGAATGGTACTAAATCGTCCACCAGAAAACATATGAAATTGAGGTCATCTTCATGACCAAAATTTTCACGGGCGAATGATACTGCGAAACCTGGCAGATGTATTTACTCTAATTGAGAACGTTGTTAAAAAATACAGGCCAAGCCTAATATGGCCAATATGGGCATTGGGCCATCCCAATGACCAAAAAAGCACAAAAAGGGACGAAAAATCGTCGCAACTGATCGGGGCCAATGTTACCATCGAAAAAGGCAAGTCAAAAAAAGTGATTGAGGACGACATATTTATTTATTGAAAATATCCCAACGGCGATGGACGTGGAGAGTTTTCTGTCAAGACGTGATACACATTGGCTTTTGGCACAACGTATCGATTGCTTTTCAGGAGACTGGGTCGAGAAGACGTGGTAGATCATTCCAGATAAAGAGGACAACCGTATTTCCGGTCTGCGTTTTTGTCTGTGCGCTAGTTGGTTGTATTGTTTAAATCTCCTTTCTTGTCGCCTCATATCCAGCACTGAATTTTAAAGGTTTTTGTAAACTACTCTACCCACCAGAACGAGCCTCGCTCACGGACATATTGACTGCATTCGAACGTATATATATATGTATAAATCAAGCAACTAAGAGTGCCAGTGACGGTAACTTAAGATTTTTGCATGGGTTTCGATAGAAACGGAATTTCGAGGTCGGCGACAAGAGCAATGTGGTCGCTAGGCCAAGGTCCGTGTGGAAAGCCCTTAACTCCGTTTTTCTCCAGCTCCTTTGCGCTGGGAAGCTTTAGGAAACTGGAGGCTCGAACCCCGCCCTTGACGAAAATATAATCAAGCACATCAACAAAAGGCTCGGTGTAGTTGGTCATGTCTCCCTCCTCGTACTGGTACATGTTTTGCAGTTTCATGCCGCCTTTCGAAATCATCTCCAAAACTTCCGAGGACATGTCGTGCAGGTCTGGGTCGTTGGAAGGTACTGAACCACCTTTTAAGAAAGACACAACCGTGCTATCAGGAACGCTGTTGAAATCTCCTCCTATCCGAGCGAGCAAGAAAGGCTAAGGTAGTGCCGAGGTGGACGAGCCGGGTTTGCTGATGTTCCATACCTAGTATCAAAGGGTAATCGTACTCTGACATAACTTCGCGAATCTGTTCCACCATATGGAAAGCTTGGAGCAGCTTCACGTCCGCGTGGACGGGATTCCAGAATAAGTGACATGTGGCTAGTATGATTCCGACATCTGACGGGTGCTTCTTGGATTGTAGTACTGTAATGGCCCCGACGCTGTCGCGGAGCAAGTGCTTTGGGTTGCTCTTCTTCTGTGCATAATCTACTCCGTACGGCTGCTCTGCGATCGCGTTGAAGTGAACTGGAGTTTCACTCACAACCTTGAAATCCTCGCTTTTCCAGAATATTCCCACTCCATCTTCCTTATGTACATCGATCTGCAAAGTCAAAGGCTGCCGGTGAGAAACTCCATGGAATCCCAGCTTTGCGGGAATCTTATGTGAGCCTTCTCATTTACCGATTTTCGTTGAACATAAGTATGTCCGTCGTATCCAAGCCTTCTCAACGCTCCTCGATGGTACTCCGAAAAGTTGTCCAGTTCTTGCAGGAGTAGGAAATCTGCGTTGTATTCTTCGATCTCCTTCGTAATTTTGCCCTTGCGTCGCTTCCACCTGATGTCCCCTCGATCGCTCCAGTGGAAGATAGACGATCGGCAATAACACTGTGCGAGAATGTTATAAGAAACCACGCGCACTCTCTCAAACTCGGACTCTTTTGGCTGACCATCAACAGTGTGGATGACTGGACGCGTGTAGGGGGTTATGGACGGCTTCCCGACAGCCGAACGATTTCCAACGGTCATCGTCGTAGTATACGAGAGCGTGTTCATCTCTCCATCCGGGTTCAAAACCCTCAGCAAGAAGAAAACACAGGCTTCGTAGCTTCACACTTTTTGGAACACCTCGCCGCTCCGGAAGAAAGCAGCCTTGCCGTTTCGCGATCGAATATTTCCTCACTAGGTCAGACAGATTCCAATTAGCTCTTTCAGATCATCACCACGCACATCGCGGTGGGTACTCGCTGATCTCCACGACGAGCGTTCAAGGGTTGAGCGATTTCGTCCATGGAACCATTGACGACGTTAAAATGAACTCCATCTCTCAGGAATTACATGAATGCGAGCACTGAAAGTGATCGGCCTGAAGGTTGCAGCTACATCCTGGTATGTGGCTGCGTTGGAACTCAGAAGACAGGCGAGTATGCCCTTAGTCTTTCCCTTTCAAAAGCTTTGCGTGGATGTGGACAAGGCGTTTCTGAACAAGCAGAGAGTAGGCAGCTCGATCAGGGCGCAAGATGTCCCCGTCAGAATGTATGTCGCCTCACGTCGGCATAGTTTTCCTTTGTAGCTGAGGGGATCGTGAGAAGCGTGAGAAGGGTGGGCATGGCCGGGAAGGTCTGTCCTTTCTGGAGTGTTGATGGTATCGAGCACAGGTTCACAAGGCATTCTTCTGAAAGTTTTTTTTTTCTTGTTTAGTCTTATGCAGTGGTAAAGTGGTACATGTTAGGATTGCCTATCGGAAGTCTTCCAAAGGAGGTGTAGTCAAGTCTCGAGCGCCGCGTTGATTCTATAAAACACCCTGAAAGTCCTTTCCATAGTATCCCTGTCGGGATGGGTAGATTACACCTAGGCCCAGTGCAGCGAGCCCAGTACTCCACAGAGCTGCTGCTTTCAGTCCTGGTGGCGTTCTGATCTTCGTAGATTTGAAGAGGAGTCCCGTGGCAGCGCCGGCAATGGCGTAGTTCGCCGGGCTTTCGTCTTGAGTGATGAAGTGGTACGAGAAAGACTCAAACGAGGACAGCATCAGAGCAATCACTCCCGCAGTGTTCGCGATCAGCAGTCCTCGTTTTCCGACAGAATTAAGCAGGGAATTTATCCTAAGCTTCATCGATTTGCCAGATGACTGCTTCAGTCCTTCAACAACACCCTGTAATCCACCAAACGCTCCACCTAGAACCCATGAAGTACCAGCCCAGTACATCATTTGTTGACCCCATGTCTTCTTTCTATAGTCCTGAGTACGGAGAGCAGGAAGACCGCGTCAATCTTGTGGTCTGGAGAGCTTCATTATGAAACCTACAAGCGTACTCTCAAGTTATCACGATTCAAGACATCAACCTACCAAAAACTCATCCGCAAAGAGGTAATCGACGTTTTTCTCCCTTCCGCCATAAACGCCCAGAGCGGGCGCGACCGTGCCGGGAGCAATGAAGTCCAAATTTCCAAACTTGAGCGTCGGAACATCATCGCCCTCGCGCGACGCGTCCTCAGTATCAAGCAGAAAGTCCGGGATCGTCCCCCTCGCCCCCTCCCCACCTTCCTGGGAAAACAGCTTATCGAAATCGAAACTCGCCGAGGAAAATTCTCCCCCAGAGCTCACATCCTCCTCACCCCGTCCACCACCGGTTCCATCATCCCCCGTGAAAAACGACATCACGCTTCTACCTTTCAACAAAACCACGGAACAAAGATTTCTATCTCCTTCGACAACGCACCTAAACTATCACCAACCCCTTCCCTTACGTGACCAAGCTGGTCGTCATACCCCCAAACCCAAATAAAAAATGTAATGAGGATGAGAACCCCGTTGCCCGTCCCGTCGTCAGCACACGTTTTTTCCCCCGATGACGAAGAGCACCACCACAATCCCGACGTGGAAGATGAAGCAAAAGCAAGAAAAGCTCAACAAGAAACGATCTGGTGAAGAGCCATTCATGGCGTCTTGTTACGGTCCGGTATCCGGCCTGTCTGCTCTTCTTTTTTTATACCGTTTGGGGACGTCATCGAGCGACGCTTTCTCCGTTGGGATATCCAGCCTCTAGCAGGAAACATAGTGACATCTAGATGGCGTAGGAACTGTCCCGTTTCTTCTTCGCTTTAGATTCGGTGTTCGCTGCGAAGACGTAGTCTCGTCTATAACTATGAACTAATGAACAGATTAACCTTGATTTCACCTGGATGATGAAGTGAGGGCCAAGCTATGAGAAGATCATCTGTCCATGCCAAAGCTGTTCTTCCTCTACAGTCTTTGGACAGGCTAAGTCCGTCCATTCCTACTCTGAAATTCGCGACCAGTTTGCAAACGAAGAAGATGAAATGAAGGAGAGAACGCTATAAACCCAACGGCGGCCCGAGACGAGAAAGAATTCTATCAACAGGCGTCGGGTCACCTTGACTACTCATTTGCTTTATGAAGAAGACTTCTGACCACTGTCACTAACGTGTGGAATGCAAAAATTGGATTGTCCATCGAGAACTACCGCCCGAGCGGATTGGACAGGGTGCAGATTTGCAACAATTTTTAAATTCATCTTTTTCTTTGTGATTTGAGGACTTCTCGCCGCTCAAAGCTTCTTCAGAGACAAGGAAGTTTTGCACGAGAAAGCTCCACGACGGCTGCTGAAGAAGTGTCCAAAGGGCTGGATGGTCGTGTTATAAGCAGTGATTCCGCGAACGGCTTCAGATCAGTTTGGGTAACCTCTTTATTGCCATTTACTGGCGTAATTGTGTACTCTGTAGGATAGTAACCAGGTTGGGTAGATTGGGCGTCTTCCTTGACGAATGAACTAATTAGATCTTCCGGAGGCGCCCGGGATATGTCATATATTCGAAAGCTTGTGAACTTTTCTTACGAATGCGTGATACTAGTTCGACCCTCATCGTCATAGGAGCCCACGCCACGAAACATGAGACGGACGCTCACATCGCTCCAGAATGAACGCGCACAATAGCCGACACTAAAACCAAATCTGCTTGTTCAGAGACTAAAGAAAGAAACAACAGTGTGGAAAAACAGATGACCTAAGGAGTAAATCACGTGCCTCAATAACTACTGACAGCAGTTGCTGACCGCAAAACCCATAACTAGGGCTTAGCAGAGGAGAGTCTAGGTGCACTTGCGGGGGAGGAGAGCGGATCTGTGTTGTCACTAGGTCACTTCACGAAGGGTCTCTCAATTCGTTTCACATAATCCCAAAGAGGACACTTATCCTTGTCATTGGCAAGTATTCAGAGTCCGCGGATTTCTCAGGTGAGGTTGTGGTAAAGGTCGGGGGTACTCTTTGCTCATGAGCAGAATCCCGCGTTTAGCACCAATGGATGAGGAAAGCAGTTGCCCGCATTCGCAGAGCGGGGAGGAAAGGTTGAAGCAGCAAGAGGAAATGCACGTACGGCATACGGCGGCAGAACCAGGCAACGACTCCCAGAAACGAAAACAGCAATGGCCCCTCGCCTATTTCAGTTCCAAAGCGCTCAAGTGAAGGGCGAACCGTCTAGGATTCCTTAACGAAGATCCGAGAGGCCAGCTCCGACTGGAGAAACGAGATGTAGAAAAGGAAAACTTCAGAAAAGTGTCAGAACTGGACGCTGAGGAGCAGAGGGAAGCCATAAAAAAGCCAAAAAAAAGCTTACCTCTGGCCGAAGCGCAATGTCGCCAAGCAGAAGTGGACGGTCATCCAGAGAGTAGTACACCCGTTGAGTCAGGAGGAAAGGGTACTAAGACTGGAGTAGGCTCACTGTGACGCTTACTATTATCTTCCTAAAGAGGATCATCTGAAAGTTAATGGACTTGGGCGAGAAATCCACTCTATTCCCCACGAACTCGTGGGATCGCAAATGGCATCCTTTAGCCAACAAGAAATACAGGGCAACCTGGCCCTTTTCTCAAATAATCATAAGTGCAGAATGGAACCCTATCTCAATCCTCCAAAAACGGAGTTTCCACCGCAGATATATTACTCCATTCACAGAGCGGTTGTGTTTAAAGGGGCGATTTCCCTTTCCATGCAAAACAATTCCATCAATCAACACAAGGAAAAAAAGGGAAAAATCCTAAACGCCCGAGGCCATAGTTGAGAAATATGCGATTTTGATGAAGAAAAGACCCATTTGAGTATTTATCCTATCAGATCCGACAAAGGAGTTTCCTGTAGTGTAATTGGATATTTACAAAACTCACGAGACTGTTGATTGGAGAATTCACAGACCAATTAAAATACTGTTGATGGTGCATGATAGTTCATTTTTTTCCATAGATTTTCTACAGGAACGAGGCTGGCAAGCGCGGCCTTTTTTTTAAAATCTCACGAAACCATCACTCGCTTAGTGGGTAATTGGGGGGGCGGATACAGCATAAAAAGTACAATAGTTCATGATCTTTTACTTATATCGCAGTTTGGAGGAAAAATTAAAGGAACCCCTTAAAAAATGGCGCGCAGAACGGTACTACCCGCAGTGTAAAAACCAGTGATTATCTTACATGAGAATTTTAGGGAAATTGGTTGAGGGGTATGCTGAAAATTAAGAATGATGGATTCCGTCTAAACTGTTCGTTTTAATGTCGAATGCTGATCAATAAGAACCGAGCGACCCGGGGGCAATTTGTACACGTACTAATCCGACCCGTTTTAATGGAAAACTCACTAGGGGGTTAAAGAAACCGAACAAAGCAAAATTCAAAACAAAACTTAAGGGAGCAAAAAAAGGAGGAAAACAAGAAGATGGCAACCCGAGGCTCCGGTTGTTATTAAAATGACACCGTTTTCAAAGAAGCCAACTCTCAAGTCACGTCTTCAAATCATAGCCCCCTTTGTGTTGTGGACAACAGAAGCGTGGAGTTGACTAATTATTTCATATAAACAAAGTATTAGAATGTGAGGAACTAGCTCATGCGGGGTGAGTTTTTGTCTATGAACTGACGTTCGAAAAACACAGTCGTTTCTGATGAGGGATCTAAAATAATCTTCCGATTTCCTTCTAAAAAGGGCCTTCTGCGTTGGTTTTAGTTCTGTTTCCTTGTGCGTTCGTTTAGGATTCGCCTTTTTGTGAGCAAAAACGAGTTGAACGAGATGTGTTTATATGGTGATTTCATATTTTTCTGAATAGAGAAGTTGAAGTGTTAGGAGGGGAAGCTGTTGGGGAGGGTTTTTTGCTCTGCGCAAAGCGTTGTTTTTTTTTGCCTGTTGTGGGTGTGGTTTTCCAATTTGCAGAGAGGGACTGTGGAGGGTGTGTTTGGTTCGGCAGAAAATTGTATCTGGTTTTGAAACGTGGGTTTCGGATATCCCAGGGGAGGTTTAGAAAGGGTGGAGTGGGTAGGGAGGGGTCGGCGGTAGGGTTTGCGCAAGGCGAGCGTTTTTGGGTAGTTCAGCAACAATGGATATTGAAAGCAGGAAGGTTTTGAGGATGGTGGTGTCGGAATTTTCCGCTGCAGCTCATAACTTGACCGCTTCTGCTCAGAGATTGAGCAGCGCGATTGGTATGATTGAGGAAGGTGGTAATATGCAGATACCGATGATTGCTCCAGTGAATTACCATGCTCAGCACCAACAGCCTCAGGTGATATCTTCTGTAGCACCGCCAATACAGAATCAGGTACAGCCTCAGCCTCAAGTACAGCCTCAGCCAAGGGCTGTCGCCTCGAAGCCTGGGAGGAAAGCACCGCAGAGAGTTCCGAAGAAGGAAACCGTTAAAGCCCCAGGAAAGGGTCAGACCACCAAGGTCTCACCAACTGCGAAGGCCATCAAAGCGGATGCTCCTGCACTACCAGCCGCCGCGAAGCAACCGGAACCTGCCAAGGCCGAACAGAAGATCTCCCCGACGACTGCGCCAACGGATAAGGGTGGCAAGATTGGAGCAAAAGGAAAGGCAGACACGGCTGCGGAACCAGACAACAAATCCCAGAAGCGGAATGCATCCTCATTCGACGCGTATCGCCAATTTCAGTTTGGAACTGCTAAACTGATGGGCGAATCGTTTAAGCTCGTTGACAAGATTCGTGAGATCGGCGTCGACTGGAGAAACCTTGGAGATGAAGAAAAGGAAAAGTTCAAGCAAGTGGCGGAGATGGGCCCTGAGGAGCAGAGAAAAGCCTTGAAGGTGCTGGTCGAAGCGCGTGTCGCTGAGCTCGAAACAGAAGGGGCTGGCAAATCAAAGGGCGCGGCCAAGGTTCCCCCAGAGAATGGTACACCTGCAAAGTCGGCAGCAAAGGATGCTAAAACCGCAGCAGGCAAGGGCAAGCAGAGCGAGACAGAAATTACGAAGGACACCACCAAGGACGCGGCTGTGAAGGATACTGCGGAAGCTACTCCGGAGGGTACAGACAGGAAGAGAGGTAGAAAACGCCGGGAAATGACGAGACGATCCACCACGGCAGCGGCAGCGCCAGTCGAAGAACCCGACACTAAGGGAAAGAAGGACAAGAGAAGAAAGAAGAAGGAGAAATAGACTTCTGCCTACAGGCGTGGCAGGCTTATCTGATGAAAGTAGCATCCTTCAATTGACCTTACCAAATTGTTTTTGATCTTGGACATATTTAAATCAATTACAACACAGATATTTCTCAACAAATCTGCGCGTACCATCGTAATATCAATCTCCGCGTACAATTGAAAAAGTAGATCAGCTGGATCAAGTTGCGTACTCGAGAGGTCATTCTCAGCTACCGTGACCTCGATTGCAAACGAAAGGCCTTGGGGCAGCTCAATAAAGATAATTTACGTATCAACGGTTCAAACCTCAACCAGCGGAAAAGGATCCCACATAATTCCTGACAGTTGTACACAGTAGTTTTACAAGGAAAATTTACCATCGCAGACGCTTCTGCATCGTCTTCTGCCTTCACATCAGCAGCCTCCGACTCCCTCAAATCTAGGGATTAATCCAGACATCTTTGAAATCAATCAAAGCCCGAGCAGTTCGGTTGACACTGCTCGTGCTCCGAACGCTTCCCGAGTCTCTCCTTGCTTCGCGCCAATCGGTGCCTCTTCCTACCTCCACAGAGGTTACGGCCTCAGCCGGCGATTTCGGCGAGGAAGGTGCTGAAGAAATTTCAAAGCCATCCCCCCAATCTGCGACCACGGCCTTTCTTCCTCGTCCAATCCAAAAACAAAAAAAAAGACAAAAAGAAGGGTCAGGAGAAACCAACCCGCCCAAAAAAAAAATCCCGTTTCCCGCTCGGGTGGCCCGTTGGGAAAGTTTGTCCAAAAAAAACACAAAAAACCAAAGAAACTTTCAAAATGTACAACTCACCTCTCAACTCCCTTCTGATCCATCCCCAAGTTCCAAACCTTAAACGTACAAGCGCCGAACAATCAACCCAATCCGTCAAAGCTATCCACCTTCCCTCCCTCCCTCCCTCCCCTCCATCCCCCACTTCGCCCCCAAAACCAAATCAACCCAAAATCGAAAGCCCATATTGCAGCAAACAATTTTTTTAGACCTATCCATCTAGAAAAACGCATAAAACAATAGATTCAACTCCTCAAACAATAGAATATCCTTTCTTTTCTAATGGCCAAGCTTAAACGGCCGTTGTTCCATTTTTCCCATGATCCTGCAATACCTCTTTCAGAGCTCATTTTTATCCATTTCATACACTCTGTCACTGCCTCCCCCCCCCCCTTCCTCGATCTTATAAAATATCTCATGACTATTTTAGTTAAGGGGTAGAGTTTCATGAACAATAGTATTTAGAATATTTTAGAAACATTTATGAAAACTTAAAGAAAGGTGAGAAAATTTGGATCAGGAGGGTGGATAAGTTTGTTGATTTAGAAATTTTTTTTTGGGGGGGGGGCTCTCGCTTTTTTTTGGTGTTTTTTTTTTACACGGCTAAGGATAAGGAGATTGTGGATTTTATTGGCGAAGGATTTCGTTTCTTCGGGTATTGAGAATGAAGATGGGAATTTTGCATCGTTGAGGAAGTTTCTAATTTACTATTAATATATCAGGGGATTGCGTGCGTAATTGTGGCGGGTGGATGAGGGGAAGAGATGAGTCAGACCTTCATATGGGATTGGCTTTCGTGCGACTGTTATCGCGACTGCCATGAGGCTCGCTTGTTTTCTCTCTCTTGGTTGAGTTTTAATCCTTATCCATCGGTGGAAGGGGAAGCACCTTCGGCTACGCTTGCGGGTTGGAAGATGAGGATGTGGGCTTGTCCCTTCACCGTCCTCAAGTATTCCTAAGCCGGTTCAGGGAAGGGTTTCATTGTGGCAAAACGTAGCGCCTGTTGCGACTATGCAAGCGCGTTCGAAGAGGTACTCTTATAGGTTCGGGCGGTTTCCGTCGCCGCCTTGGCTCTATTGTATTGACTTCCTTCCACTCAGCGGTGTAGTTTCTCAGCTGTTATTGTTCGGAGGAGTGGGTTAGAGCTCTCGATGAGAGTCTAATGAAACTTGCTGTCCTAGAAAATCCCGTGATTGGACAGTTATGACTCGTCTTATTCATGAACATTGGAGGCGGGCGTAAAAGTTCTATTGGCATCGTGATGGTATTGGTTCTTGCTTTTGACGTCGATAGTGGCTACTGTAGAGGATGGTTGCTCTGAGAGGACGACGATCCGTGCTCAGTGGTCCGGACTGTTGGTTTAGGAGTTTCTCATCCTGGTGACCTACCTTCCAGCTGGACAAAGAAACCTTGACAAGACCTTTACAAATGAAATTCTCTTTTGATGGCCCTCAGATGCTCGACTGCAGAGAGGTAGTGCCGTGCGTTGATAAGGAGCTCAAGCCGGCTATTGTGGGAAAACGAGACTGTCGCTTACTTCTATCTCTCGAACTACTGGTCAGCATGGATATGGGATGCAACGCCTTGCTATGCTTTTGGGCGAGCATGCACTGGAGGGTCACACCTGCTGAGCCTTGACGCATGGACTGACGGTTTACTCTCTTAGAAGCCCCGCCCCCCCCCTTCGACAGAGCCGCAATCGTCGCATTCAAAGGATCGTACGATCGTCCTGAAATCTACCAATAGAGCAAAGATCCAACAACAATCAGCAGCTACCCGATCCCTCAAATACGACAGGCTTTCATCGGTTCTACAGTCCGCACATTCCCACCCCATCTCCACTGGCGCTGGCAAACCGGCAAAACCCTGATCCACGCTCCGCGAAACAAAATCGACAGATGTAAGAATATAACTCGACAAACTCGAGAAAGACGCGTGGGAATACTTAATTCGCTATACGTACTCTTATGACGCGTGTCAATACATGAATGGAATTCCAAATGAAGGTAAACGGGCACCGACGGCGTCGATATGAAAATTGCTGATTTTCTCGTCAAAAAGAGGTATTTGCCTGGGGACGTGGGGCAGGTGCCCGAGGTGTGGAATTTCGATGGGCAGCTTGGATTTTGAAGGTGTTTTGAAGGGTTTTGTAGATTTTCTTTGGATTTTGATGCATTATAGACAGTTCTGAAGGAGAGAGAGGAGGGCAGGTGGGGCGATTGTATTGTGGGGTGGGTTGGTTTGGGTTAGGGAAGCGGGTTGGGGGAGGTAGATTTGGTGCATTGAACCATTCATTTGGTAGATTTGGAAGTAGTTTCCTTTTTCCTGGTTTGAAAGGATGGGTCGCGTTATTCGCGGTAAGTAGTTTTGGTGGAAGGATCGAAAGAAGCTCTTCGGTGTTTGCGTTTTTAGAGTTTGTTGTTGGTTTTTGGTTTAGAGGAGTGGGTGTGTGGGTAAGTGCTGAGCTTTTGGTTTTATTGTTTCCTTGTTTGATGGATTTTAGGACAGAGAAAGGGTGCAGGAGGCATCTTCAAGTCGCATACGTCCAAGCGCAAGGGTGCTGCTCGTATGCGTGCTTTGGATTATGCTGAGCGAAACGGATACATCAGAGGGACTGTGAAGGACATTATCCACGATCCAGGACGAGGTGCTCCGCTTGCGAAGGTTGACTTCCGTGATCCTTACAAGTACAGGAAGCAAAAGGAGTTGATCGTGGCCGCAGAGGGAATGTATACTGGCCAGTTCATTTATGCCGGAAAGAAGGGTAAGTTTTGTATCAGAGTTTTTGCGTACAATTGCCAGTATGCTTATGGAACGCGGTCATTATTTTGTTCCCCGAATTCACAGCCCAGCTTGCTGTTGGAAACATTGCGCCCTTGAAGTCCATGCCTGAGGGAACGGTTATCTGCAACGTCGAGGCGAAGCTTGGTGACCGTGGAAAGCTCGCTCGTGCGTCAGGAGACTTTGTCACGATTGTCAACCACATTGACAACAACAAGACTAGGATTCGATTGCCGTCTGGTGCCCGTAAGCTTGTGCCTTCTTCGTGCAGAGCTATGGTCGGAATTGTTGCTGGAGGGTCAAGAACTGAGAAGCCACTGCTCAAGGCCGGGCGTGCATACCATAAATTCCGTGTGAAGAGGAATTGCTGGCCTCGTGTCCGTGGTGTGGCTATGAACCCGGTAGAGCATCCTCACGGAGGAGGAAACCACCAGCATATTGGACATCCGTCTACGGTTCGCAGAGATGCGCCTGCTGGACAGAAGGCTGGTCTTATTGCTGCCCGCCGAACTGGTAGGCTGCGTGGTGGTAAGGCCACTGCCGCGGCCGCCGCCAAGGCTGCATCATCTGGAGCGTAAGGAGAGAAACGTGTTTTTGGCTTTACAGCAACTTCTTATTGTAAAGAATTCGTTCGACTTATTGGGAGACGAATCACTGTCGGAGGACTTGATTTCCAACTTTCTTTCTTTCAAAGAACGAAAGATCCATTGTGGGAGTACGCACAGTAGCATATTCACGTAGTCTTTCCCAATAAGTTCGATTGGGAGACCTAGTCCAAGGCATCTGCTCGTGCTAAAGCGTGAAATCGAGCAGAACGGCTGCGTGTTCCCCGTACAACTGTGCGAAGGGAATCCGAAATTCGGCTCACGCTATGGAGCGTCCTGAATATTGGTCGTGTCCGGCGCCATTCCGGAAAGAAACTTTCTTGCCGGGTAGCATGAATCGTAGGGGAAACGGTTCAGGTTTTGCTGTTTTCGCATAGCCTCAAGGATTGACAGCAGGCCTGCGTGCCATAGCTGACGAGCTTTCTCTTACTAAGCTCTTCGACGTAAGCTTGTCTCTGTAACGGGGTTTGTTTATTTCATGCACATCATGAACTGGTTTCGTAGGACTTGATGACAGTAATGAAGTCGGGTTTGAGCGAAGCTCCTCCCACCAAGAAACCATCGACATCCGGCTGCTTTGAGAGCTCCTCACAGTTCTTCGGGCTGACGGACCCACCGTAAAGGATCCTAACACTCTGCGCAACCTACGACAAGGGTTCAATCGAAGAGGTTGAGAAGCCGTGGGGTACAGGTTATTAATGCATGCCGATCTCACCTCTACTGAGACGTTATCAGAAATCCAAGCCCGGAGGTGAGCGTGGACCTCTTGAGCCTGCTCAGGAGTGGCCACCTTTCCGGTTCCAATAGCCCACACTGGCTCGTACGCAAGAACCACGTTGGTCCAGTCTGTCACAGCATCAGCAATCGCTTTCAGCTGTCTCTCGTTGACCTCGTTGGTCTTTCCGGCTTCACGCTCTTCAAGTAACTCTCCAATGCAAGGCATGACCTTCAGGCCTTTCTCCAGGGCATAAGCAACCTTCTGAGCAATTGTCTCATCGCTCTCCTTCAAGATTGGCAGGTGCCTTCTCTCAGAGTGTCCGATGATCACCCAGTCGATTCCCTATTATTGAAGGGGTCGACATGATGGAAAAGAAGAAAAAGTTTCCTTGCCGTAAGAATCTCACCTATTCGGGCCAACGAACTATTGATTCAGGATCACACTTACCAGATCCTTGATCATCTCGGCTGAACTTTCCCCGGTAAAAGCTCCGCCCTTTCCAGTCCAGCAGTTCTGAACACCGATCTGGTACACCTCCGGGAGCAAGCTCCTCGTCATCGTCGCATGAAGCGACGACGGCGCAATCATAACCTCAACGTTCGCGTCAGAAGGAAGCTCAAGTGTGCTCAAGCTTGCACACAGAGTCTCAATACTCTCCTTCGTGCCGTTGCACTTCCAGTTGCCACCAACCATAAACTTTCGCCCCATTTTTGTTTTTTGTCCTTCGCTTTTACAAAATCAAAATCTGAATATACTCCTCTTCTTCCTCCTGTAAATAACAAGCTTTTCAATGCCACTCCAAATCTCCCTCCTCAGTTCCTCCTCCACCTGCCAGCAATCCCCCTCCCCCCCCGCCCCCACCACCACCAAGTCCTTCCCCTTTAGAAGCGTCAACCCATCGAAGCAGATCGAGAACGCACAACCAACATCACCAAGCAGAGAAAGAAAAAAACTATCCACCTACCCCTCTCCTAAAAAACCACATAAACAACCAAACATTCTCTAAGTTTCAATAATACAAAATTTGTCGTCGGTGTGAGCAACAGTTATACCCCCCCCCCCTAAACTTTTCATCACCATCGCAGAAAATACAGCTGTCCAAAGTACACGAGCTATTTACCTACCCTTAAGGTTTTCTACTACAAATATATGTTTACTCTCTGAAGGCAAATTTCAAAGTTTTATGAGTTAGTTTTCGTGTAGCTAACCCCTCCTCACAGGAGGGGATTAGGAAAACCGTTAAAATCGGTGAAGAAACTGAAGATATGAGAGGGAAACAACGAAAAAACAAAGAAAGCTGTGGACGTGAGTTGCTATGTGCTTTTTAGAGGTATTCTAATTGCCTTTCTATCGTTTAGAAGGATTTCTGGGACAAGGCTGACAGTGTCCCTCTACTCGGCTTGCGGGGAGTTGAGGGGCTTTTGGGTTGTGTGACTGCGTTTTCGTGAGTTGTGACGACGTTCTGTCGCGGATTATATCGTCCTCGAGTCTTTTGTGCGGGTGGCGAGTTGTGAAGGTTTGGGATTCCTTACAGTGTTCCCTCGTGCATCACATCGGTTTATCTTCCGCTTACTGTTGTGGAGGCCTTACTGCGTCCTGGTATCGGTGCTTTCGTGTGCTCCCGTTTTTGAAGAGGCCTGCTTGTCGTTTAGAAGGGATTTTGGAGGTCTCGCTGACACTGTCCCTCTGGCCAGCTTGGGGGGTCATATCGGGGTTTGCTTTCCGGATGGTAGTCGAGGTACTTCCCGAATTGTAGAAAAACGGTCGGGTGCGAGGCTTTTCGCTTCTGTGTCTGCGTTTTGTAATCGCGATGGCGGCTTGCTCCGCGGCTTCTCTATTCCTTGAGTTTTTAATGCTGTGTCGGGTTCTGAAGTTTTGGAACGGCTGGCCTTGTGCCTTTTGTGTCACATCGTTCTATCTTCCGCTTGCCGTAGAGGTCTCGCTTGTTCATACAAAGTTTCTGGTACGGACTTGGCTTGGCACTCGTTTCGCAACCGGAATTGCACTCGCTCGCGTTTTCTCTCTTGAGTTTTATGCTGTGGGTCTTAACGCCGCCTTCCTTTTAAACGCCCATTCTCTGCGTATTCCACAGCTTCCTTCCTCTCTGGTTGCCGTCTCTGATGAACGATGGAGTTACTTGGGATGTTTTAGGTTGTGGAAGAGGCCGGGGGTGGGGGGAAGGGGGTTTGGTTTGGCTGCAAAGGTATTTCTGTAAATCTCTACTTTATATTTGATAGTTCATACGGGTCCTGGGACTTGGGCTATCGATCTTTTGCAGAAAACCTTGCTGGTCCCAGGGTGAGTCCATCGCCGGACAGGGTGCGTTGGGCGCTCACACGTACGGCTCAAAGACACACGGAATCAAAGCCTAGAGTTCCTGAGGACCTATGTAAAATCATTTGCGCAACAAAGACATTGCAGATCACCACGCCACGCCTCAGTGCTCACCTGGTACTGTAATCGCCCACTTTGTTGTTCGGTTTTCTTCCCTGCGTATCCGTCTTTCCAGATCGATTGAGATAACATGTGTCCCTGAAAAGGAAACGTGGTCATCACGCCTAGGCCATGAGGGTGGACTTATAAATAGAACGAAACCCCTGGAAATGGCGCATTGGTTTGTTTTGGGAGTTTCATGTGTGTGCTAGTGTTGCGCCCGCGGTAGTTCGATGGCCACTAAAGGCTACGGGTTCAGTAATTGGTGCCTCCTCACTGATTTTGAAGAGAGAGTAAGCATTGATTTGAGAATATCGGAGGAGGTTGTTGATCTAGGACATGAGAGTTCGACACGAGTAAGTGCAGTCTTAAGCCGTAGATCTTGTCTCACCCGATCAGCATGGTGGGGGCAACCGCTGACTGGATTTAGGATCATAGCGCTGCGTCTGCCTCTAAGGCCTGGGCGGATTGCATTGCTCTTTTTGTACTTTCTTCGGTTAGCGATGAAATCAGACGTTTTCCTCGTCACCCTAACGTGCCAAAAGGAGCATGCATCGATGCATGTGTGCAAGTCCCAATCGTTTGAACGGAACTTTGCTTGCCGAGCTCATTCTTGTTGAACGAGCTGTGCTTCCCCGTCCAACACTGAACACCTACACGTTCTAAAGCACAGCCACACCAGACCCTTTTTTCCACGGTACCAGACAAAAGATGAAAACAGAAACCCCCCTGCTCCACCCCCTTCACCCCCCTGTGGTTCCATAATCTGTTTGAGATACGGTGCTTTGGTCGTCCCGTGGTTGGGGGGGTTTGCTAGTTCACCCACGCGTGTCCCATACTGGACGTAGCACTAATTGCGAGGATGGTTTCTAAGGCACGTTCCCCTTAATATTAATCCCAATAGTTTGCCATGCGTAGCAATCAAATTGTGAGCGGTGAGCGACAAACATACTGCGAACAGAGGTCGGTGTGGTGTGGAATTCTGGTTTTGTGGGGGTCCTCCGGGTTTACCAGATCAATCATTATCAGGGTCAATCGTTATTGGTTTTGGTGGGTTGTGCTCGATAATGATTTTTTGAGCTCCGCCATAGCATTTGTTTGGGTTTTACTAAGGGCTGACTCGTGCTACAAATTTAAAAGGATCCAAAAACTCATCGTCATCGTTTCTTCGGAGCCTAGCTGCGCTGAGAAGCGTGAATGAAGACGCTGAAGATGGCATCACGCGACAAAGCCGCGTTCGAACGCCAGAGGATCAAGGATAGCTCGGTGAGGAGGTTATGAAGACGAGCTAGGAAGCTAAGAGGGAGATGCTCAGGGTCACTATGGGCGAACCGGAACCAGTTAATATGGCAACTACTTGAAAACTATTGCTAGAGAAGATCTCGATAGAACACAAATCGCGAAGCTTGCAACAATGCAGCGGAGAACCTGTACAAGATGTGAGAAGGACGGACATGAAGCTCATCGTGTCTTTCCAAACTTCGTTGTTACCATTGCGGACGTACCGGCCACATGCAAAACGACTGTCCGGAGCGCATGACGAATAAGTGCAACCAAGGAACATGTGGTCGTAAACAAGGCGTCGATGCACACGGAATAGAAGCAACTGAAGGAATCGAATGCTAGGCATCAATAACCGGCTATGTTGCAGTACTTTCAAAGACAATGTTATACACATCAACATTCTTCGAATAAACGCATTCGTTCATTTAAACAACCGGATCTCATATGAGTTGGACGTAAGACGGCATGTCTGCATCGAGAGCTAGAAGAGAAAGTATACATGGAAGAACCAGAGGGGTCAGCAATACACGTATACCCAAGGGAGGGTCAACCCCAGCTTGAGGGGTACCACAAAAATAAGCACTTGTACAGAAACACATGGACAAGCATAAAAACACTATCGGAAAAACATAAAAATAGTGTAACCGCTATAGAAAGCATTGACAAATGTGGTGGGAGTAAACCATTCCCGAACGACCGATCCACCCTGTCCTGCTTGGTTTTACTTTCCATGACCTGAGCCAGGACGGCCCTCTCCAACCTTTCTACAACGATGTCAGACCATCCTTTCGACGTGTCAGGGTCTGGCATCCCCGCACTGGCAAACACCATGTCATTTTCGCGAATGTCACGTCCCATTCCCCCCGCAGAATGTGTCATGCGCAGCTAGTTCATCTGGTTATGCGAGTATCCGTGCTGAAACTAGGAACCGAGCCCATGATCGAGATGCTCTGGGCGACCACAAATTTTGGGCGTCCTCGCGTCTTTAATTGTGGAGGCACTTGGACGGCTTGGGAAGGCGGTAACGGAATTTCTCTCGTGCAAGCTAGAACACTTTCGCACAACAGTTTGGACAAAGGTGAGGCTTTGGGTTCGGTGAGGCCAGGGAATCAATCGTCAGCTCTGGCTCTGTAGTACCTGTTAGTGGTGAACGGGTGGCACGCGATTCGTGTCAAACAAGTACTTTTCCCTCCGAATCTCGTCTTCTAACCCCGTTGAGGAGTCTCCTTACATTCTTCACTTGTCTTAGCGTCCTTTAGCGCCATGCGCGTTGCTGCCACTATAGTCACGGTTATCCGGACAGACTGTACTCAACTCCGCGGTGGCTGAACTCATCTCTCGACTAAGGATCATTTTGTTCGTAATAGAAGAGAAAACGGAAAATTCTGGGTATACGGACAGGACACATCTTATATGCTCTGAGGAAACTTTTGGAGTACTATGGTTCACATCTGAACCTAAAAGGAGTGTTCCATCGCTATGAACCTTGGAGGTACGTAGAAGAGTGTAGAAAAGTATTACGACGTAATAAATTCTCTGGGTACCAAACAAATTCGGTTCCCCCCCTTTGTCCACCTGCTCTGGATCTAGGTCTTTTGGCTCTTCCCCCAGGCGAGCTGCATTCTTGTCCTTGCCTTCGACGGTCAATCCCCCCCGCTTCCTCCTGCGACAGATTTGGAGCCTAGGTACGTCTTATATCGGAGTTGAACCCAACATCGCTAGTGCTGAAAGCCAGACGACAATGATGATGCTGATGAAGACGATTCGCTCAGAACCTTAGTACCCAGGGAAGAGATCAATACGAACGCCCCGATGCCGCAAGCTGGAATTTGCACAAAAAACGCCTAGTAAGAACCGAATGAGATTGTAAAGGGGTTCCAGACTTCTACCAAAAGCACATGTTCAGTATGAGACCGCCGCATTTTTGTGCTGAACTCATCCGCAGAACGTGAACTTTGTGACACGGTGAACAAGTCTTCGCACGAAGTGCGATGTTTTTTTGTTTTTTTTCCTGGACTGGAAGCGTGTTTGAGGTAGTTGTAAGATCCACGCCAGCGAGAACAAGCAAACTTTGAACACCGTAAGGCAATCTCCAGGACTCCCAATCTTTACGTCGAGGTCGGATACAGACTCGCAATCCTGCGGTCGGGTTACTCAGCAATAAGCGGGCAGAATGTCTAGTCACGACCAATCAATGCGTGCTATGGTCGACGACCGCCTTGCCTTGGGAACAACTAATCAACGGACAACCTATCAACGGACAACCTCAGATGGGAGCAGTTCGAGCAAAGTGAAATGTAGCGTCGGAAACGTGGGCCCAAAGCTCGTAGGCCATGATCATCAAAATTGCCGACGTGAACCAGTCATTTCTTGAGTCGGGAGGAAGTCCGGCGAGCAGGGTGTCTTGGCAATTTTATCAGGAGCGCGTTTGAGCAAGAACCGCTCTCTACTGGACCTGTAAACTGCTACTCATCTCGTGCTCTTCTAACTCTTTTGTTTCTTACATGAATGAGGAGCACAAGCAACTACATTTCTCTTCGACAGCGTGTGGTCTGCCCTGAATAACGTGAGCACCACTGTGATCACTGCGGGTGACTTAGCAAATCGCGTGAGGGGCCTGGAGGTGAATTGTGTTGAAATACTTCGTTGAAGGAGTGGGGGGCTGTGTTGCCGCTTGGAATTTCTTCGCTTTTTAATCAATCGCGCTGTATTTGGCCGGAAATTAATTTCTGGTCGGCCGATCTGATTGACTCGTAGTATACGTTTATCATGATCGACACGTTTGAGCACGTCGTGAGATTTTGCTATCAGTCCTCTTCGTAGCGGATAGAGCTGCGAAAAACACGCAAAAAAAGCGGCAGCATATCAGTGCCGCTCTTATTCCGCAGGCATGACATAATCTTGTTATCTTCGAACATTCTGGATTTTCTTGCTCGTCTGGAGGTCCGCTTACCCCAAGCAACTAGGAGCGCAGAAGCTGTGCACTAGAATGCTCCTGCAGAAGCGGCAAACTGCTAGAGAAACTATCACTTCTGGGAAACCTAGGGAGCTATCTGGTTTTGATGGAATCAAGAAGGGCCCACACCAAGACGAACTATAGCCTGCCGTCGACGATGACATAATTGAGTGTGCAGAATCCATCCACTTGTAAGGGTTTACCATGGACGATTTCGAGCTCGCTTGGCACGGGGGGATGATGTCCAATTGCAGACCCCAGTCCTATAGACTGCTGAAGAAGCAAGTCAAGACTGATCCTAAATCCAATCACTTGCCGTCCGTTTTGCTGTTCACATTTTAACTGGTCCTTCAACTGGAGATGTGAACCGGCCGTGCCGTTTCAAAGATGAAAATGACAACGTCGTGATCCAACCAGGTGGACGCGAGAGAGTAGGATTCCGTTTCTCTCGCTCCGCGATTGGCAGTCTATGGTTTGTAAGTGTGCAACGTTTAGCACGCCAAAGGGGCAAAAGGGAAAACAACAAAAACGACACGAGCGACTGTTGCGTCTGATCACCAGCTGTTTTTGACGTGCGAACAAGTCTGCATAAGAATATCAAGTGAGTTTCCCTTTTCATAGAACCCACAAGCATTCATTCAGTGGCTCTTAGAAACACCAATTCCCCACGACGATTTTCCACGCAAAGGCGAAAAATGCAGTCGCCATCACGGGTCTCTCCCTCTCAGCTCGGTCATAAAAATCGCCTTTCTCTTTACAGAGAATAAAATCAACAAAAACAAGAACAAAATTTATATCCCAGCAGGCAAGCAATAACCCCCCCCCCCCGCGCGCACATTTGGGGGGCGGGGGAGGGGGGTGGGGTGGGGGAAGGTTCGCTTTTCTTCAAATACGAATTCCCACCTTCTCCACCGATCTCCGAGAAGATGTTTTCACTCACCCCGACACAGATACCCAAAGACGAACCAACGTGCCGTCACCATCCCCAACCAGTCCTGCAATTGCTTCAGCTGAAAAACATCAGATGATACAATAAAACTTCTCGTGTCGAAACAAGAAACAATGTACGAAAAAACTAATAACTATTCAAGATCATAAGCACAGCTGCGCATAAAAGCTAAATCAGAGGATCTCAATGTTTTACAACGGAGTATAATTTGTTAATAAATATTGAGGTGGGCGCCAAATCCTTTCCCCCGCGGTGTGCGGAGTGAATTACGAAAATATTTAGATGTCATTCGACGCTACGGATTAAGATCTTTTCCTGAATTAAGAACAAAATATGTACGTCTCCAACCAAGCATGGCAATTGGATGGTATACAATGAAGTTGACGAATGAAGGCCCAGTTCGCATAATCAATTTGACCAATCGACCAAAAAGTTTGGTTTTTGATGTGTTTCTTTTTTTGAAAAACAAATTCAATCTTTTTGTTGCAGGTTTTTTGCCTCTCCCTTTTCGCTTCTTGTTTTCCTCCCCCCCTTTTTTACCAGACACGTACTTAAAACAACATTGACCAAAGAGACCAATTTTATGGTAAAAAATACTGATATATATGAGTTGGTAGAATTTGGTGGTAATATCGCACCCCCCCTCCTTTCCGCGTTCGACCAATTAGAAAATGAGGATTCTCATCCATGTCGCCTGCTCCGCTCCAAAACAGGCGAAAAACACATTTTGATGGCGCAAGATCACGAAATCCGAGGATGTGCTCTTTCCGTTTTTTCCCGTTTTTAGAAAAATCATCGCCCCGCGCAAGGTTTTTTCTTATGAAGACCGTCAGAACGTTACTTAGGTTTTGGTAATTTTTGGGGTGTAGTTGTGAGTGCGCAGAGTGATTTTTGGGGGGGGGGGGGAATGAGAATTGTGGTGAGGTAACTTTTTGAATTAGAAAATAATCCCATACCTCTTCGCTTTTAATCTGAATCACTACGGGTAGTATTCTTTTGGTCTCAAGACGTATATATAGGCGTACATAATAATATTTGTTTTTGTTGAGTGAGGTGACGTGCATTGCCGATGGCCCCCCCCTCGCGGACTTGCTAAATGCAACGAGGAGGACGCGTTTGCGGAGATCGCGTAGCCCGTTAGGGTAGAATACTACAAAAAAGACGGGACAGTTTGGAGATCTCGTCCATCCACGGTACTACTACAACGGTGATGGAGATGATCAGCATTCCTAGGGCCAGTTTCATAGACGTTTTTTTTATTTATCAGGACAATAAAGTGCTGAGGAGAATCGGTGTGTTCAGGACAATCAAGACATTTCCTGTCTTCGCATGGGAAATCGTGTAACCACCTATGTATCTGGCACGTTGAGTATTTCTTTTTCGCTCCTACGCAGTAGCAAGCTCCACGTTAGAGGTTGTGAGGGCTTTGGCTCTCAAGTCCCTCCCCTATTGCATGACGATTCGACTTTACGTTTTCATAGCGCAGAAGTGAAAACGGAGGGCGGGCAGAGGTAAGGGAGAGAGACTGATTACCCCCCCCTTGGACGCGGGGACTTGCCGTTTCTAAAGTCACCTCTTTATCTCCTCGGCGCGTCCTCGGCGTGGGAGATGGCAGGTGCCGATCTCGCATATACGGTACAGAAGCAAGTGACTCAACGGGATCCCCAGTTTCACCCTTTGATTGCATTTCTATGAGAGGATTTGAGGATTGCATGACAATCGAGCTATGCCTGCCATCATCGGCTATTCCTAGCCGTCAACGCTGCCCAAGCGCAGACCACGGGGTATTCGTTCAAGTTCGACTCCCCCTCCCCCCCCCCCCGCGGCCATAGTTTTTTTGGGGATTTTCATCGCTCCGTACATCACAGAAAAAAGAAGGGCTCAGGGAAACCGGCCGACGGCGGTCAAATACCACTGCACTACACGCCCGTGCGACCTCCAGAATAATTCCATTGAAACCCGCAACGTCCTGGGTTTCGCCCACCACAAAAACGAAACACAAGAGTCACAAAAACTACTCCAAAACATCTTGGGTTATCTAATGCCGTCTGACTTGTGGGGCGGGGAAAGTAGATCAACCATCCTCCTCGGGGGAGGTGATGGCATATCTCCCCCATTGAACCCCCCTACTCACGAAAGCAGAAAAATTGGGTCGTCGCCCAAATAGTTTTTCTTTTCTCACGCGGGCGACAAAAACACAACGGCACAATCTCTTTCCCTTCGCAGGGAAAGGAGCAAAACAAAACAAAAACGGGTCCTGAAAACAAAACATTAGAATCGTCAACAATCTTCCCTGCTAACGCGATAAGACCGCAACCTCTTCCCTCAACTCGCGCGAGGAGTTGTTGCTCCGTTGCCACTGGAATTTCAAAACCTTTTTATCTGCTCACGCTTAGAGTCAAGGTGAGAAGGAGGGGGGGGGGAAATGCAACTAGTAAATTCAACTCTACCCAAATGTCAACCATACTTTATCCAGAAAACATAACATAAAATGTCAACGCAATTCTTAGAGGGGTGAAGATACATCCACGTCACGAGAGGAAGCATCCAC
Source organism: Rhodosorus marinus (assembly GCA_029953675.1). Lineage (NCBI taxonomy): Eukaryota > Rhodophyta > Stylonematophyceae > Stylonematales > Stylonemataceae > Rhodosorus > Rhodosorus marinus. Next base: position 692,254 of record JAMWBK010000001.1, read on the forward strand.
GTTCGGGCCCAATACTGCGACCGAAGCCAATATTCCCACGATTTTTCATAAACACCACTAACATTACCAATTTATTGACCCCGGCAACACTATAAACCAATTCTTTTTTTGAGGTGTACGAACATTCCCTTAAAAAATTCACATACACAAAATCTTAGGAGGTGGACATCATGCAACACACCACACCCTCCCGCACAACATCTTATTAAAACTAGCTTGGTAATATATATCATAAAACACAAAAGGGGGGAGGATGGGGTTCATTATCCAGCCCCCCCTCCCCCCTCCTTTTTAATTTTTTCTCTCTCTTCCTCCCTCTTTTTTTTCCCATCCCGGCATCAATTATTGTTTTCAGAAATAATTCTAAAACGACTTTTATTTACTAAAGGAATGAATAGTGAAAAATGGTTATTTTATTCTCTTGTTCCGATCTGGTCTGTTTTTGTTTTGTTTGAGAGTGTGGTTGTGTATGGTCAGGCTTTTTGAGATTTCACATTCTAGCTGGTGGAGGGGGTGGACAAGGTCTTGATTCATTAAGTGACCCTTTTTTTGGTGGGTGAGGGTAGGGAAGGGGTTAAGTGAAAAAAATCGAGAAAGGACTTTTAAGGTTTTTTTTTTTACATCAGTTTTTTTTGTTATATGATCCATTGTCACTTCCTTCTTTTTTGGGGGGGGGGGAGAGGAGGGTTCTGAAATGCGGATCCTTTTAAGGGATTTTTTTTTGTGGGCTTTTGGAGGAAGTTGTAAGTTTGGGGTTTTCTTGGAGAGGACGTACGTTGTGCTTTTTGTCCGAAAACAGGACGAACTACCCGAGAGGTAGCTTTCTTTTTTTTTTTGGAAAATGGGGATGGACTGGGCGTAACTGCAAGCTAAAATGTTGAGATGGACTGGGCGTAGGCTGCAAACCCACCCAGGGGGTTGTGTTGCGGTTGGTTGATATCTTCTCTGGCCGGTGGGCTGCAGTCCAAGAATGGGCTGTTGGTGGTCTTGAGAGATCTGATCGGTATATATGAAGAATTCCTACTCGGAGATGGACAGTTGGAGAGTTGTCGGAGCGCGCTAGAGAAGGCTGGGCTTGGGGAGTGAGCGAGCGGAGGGAGTTTTGCTGGTGTGTTGTTCAGTCGTTGCAAACCATGGCAGCTGTCGACGACAATCCGAGTATCGAGCTGTGTGCGGAGAATTTCAACATCATCTGCGAGGATCCGGGCTCGGTCGTGAGGAATTACTTCGGAGACGAGCAGTATTGCTGTGACACTTCCTTCTTTGGGGGAAACAACCCGCTCGAGCCATGGGTGGGGTACGTGATTATACTGGGATTCGGACTGGTTTTCGGACTGTTCACTGTCGGTCTGGTGTACATCGACTGGAAGCTTCTCAGAACCAAGGCCACGTCAGAGTGGTTCAACACTGCGGGACGAACGATTAAAACGGGACTGACTGCGTCTGTCATTGTATCGCAGTGGACGTGGGCTGCAACGCTTCTCCAGAGTTCAAACGTGGCCTTTCGATTCGGAATCTCGGGACCGTTCTGGTACGCGGCCGGGGCGACAGTCCAGGTCATCCTGTTCTCTATTCTCGCAGTACAAGTGAAGAGGAGGGCTCCAACATGCCATACTTTCCTCGAGATCATCCGGGCTCGGTGGGGCAAAATCGCCCACATTGTGTTCATGATTTTCGGGTTCATCACGAACATCATCGTGACGAGTATGTTGATCCTCGGAGGGTCTGCGGTCGTAAACGCTCTGACAGGAATCGACACGGACGTAGCGTCCATCTTGATTCCCCTGGGCGTGATTGTGTACACTCTGGCTGGCGGTCTGAAGGCGACATTCGTTGCTTCCTACTTCAACACGGCGGTCATTTTGATTTCCTTGTGTATTTTCGCGTTTTTGACGTATGCGACGTTCCCGGAGCTTGGAAGCGCAGGAGCTGTTTACGACAGACTGCAGTACGTTGTCACAATTGAACCGGTCGAGGACAATCGCGATGGCTCCTACCTCACCATGTATTCGCTTCGAGGCTTCATGTTCGGGCTGACGAACATTGTCGGAAACTTCGGAACGGTCTTCGTTGATCAGGCGTATTGGCAGAGCGCCATCGCCGCAACTCCAACGGCCTCATGGAAAGGCTACATCCTGGGAGGACTTTGCTGGTTTTCGATCCCCTTCACGCTTGCGACCTCGCTGGGACTTGCAGCCAATGCCCTGTCTCTACCAGTCACTTTTGCTGAGGCCGGAGCGGGCCTCGTCCCACCAGCCACTGCAACTCATATGATGGGTACTGGCGGGTCGTTGCTCATCCTGATTATGCTCTTCATGGCCGTGACTTCGACCGGTGCCGCGGAACAGATTGCTGTATCGTCTTTGATCTCCTACGACATTTTCAGAACCTACGCCAAGCCAGAAGCCACTGGAAAGCAGATTATCCGCGTCTCCAGAATCTGCATCGCTTTGTACGGTATCTTCAGCGGATGTCTAGGAATAGCCCTGAACCACATAGGTATTAGCCTGGGCTGGCTGTACTTGTTCATGGGTGTCCTGATTGGATCTGCGGTAGTCCCGGTAGCTCTGTCTATTTGTTGGAAGGGAGCAAACGGAACTGGCGCAGTTATTGCAGCGATTACCGGAATGCTGGGCGCGCTCGCCGTGTGGCTCGGGTTTGGCTCGAGCTTCGAAGGCGGAGTTACGATTGATAACTTGGGCCGGGACGAGGTTATGCTTGCCGGCAACTTGGTGGCCATCGGCTTGTCCGCTATTATTGTGATCGGCTACTCCCTCTGGCGGCCCGAGAACTGTGATTGGGAAACAACGACAAAGCAGATTCCCCTCATTGAGGAGGATCCCAATGCCCACTTGACGCAGGCTACTGAGGAGGAGATGACCAGTGCCCTCAAGTGGATCATGATTTGGGGAATCGGGCTCAGTCTTGTCCTCGTCGTAGTTTGGCCTCTGCTAACTCTACCACTGCCAGTGTTTACTTCGGGCTATTGGACGTTCTGGGTTGTTCTGTCCATTCTTTGGGGTTTGCTGGCCACAATCGCTATGGTTATTTTGCCGGTCTACGAGTCCAAGAGCGCGGTTCTCGGTGTTCTGTCATGCGGCAAAGTCGTCACGAAGGAAAGGAAGGCGTATCTGGACAGCCTTGCTGAACAGGAGAAACTGCAAGATGCCGTCAACTCGTTCGATGAAGTTGAAGCTCAAGAAGTTGATCCCGTGGACGACGTTTCCTTTGAGTCATGAATTTAGGAGGGTTTTCCCTCTCTCAACTTGCATCCTTTTGCAAAACTAATGCGGGAAAAGAGCTGACAAAGCGGCAAAACCCCATTGGTCACCACTTGCGACTGTTCAACCTGGCTATTCTCTCGGCCCCTACTGAGGTGCTCTAGGCATCGGCTTCCCCCCGTTACGGCAAAAGAACGGGAATTGAAACTTGAACTAATGATAAAAACCAATTTTCCGAGCCCGATTGTTGCACATTTCCTGATACACTCATCTTCTCCCTCTCTTCATCCTGACTGGCTTTGCGAGAACGCCCTGCCGCCCACCCCCCACGTCCACATTCCCTTTGCCAGCCTGTTGGTGTCCTTAACCTTGGCATTCTTGTCACGGTTAGCCTTTTTATAGTTCTAACAATCCCATGTCAAGAACGAGATCCTGTAACGCATCCGCCTGTTCCTGTCTTTACCTTGACATTCTTGGCACGCTGAGAGTATGGGCTTTATCGATCTTAACTTTCCTTTATTAGTTCTGACAATCACAAGTCAAGAACGAGACCCCTCGCAGTTATGGACAATCGAATCGTCTGCTTCTCTATTAACCGTCCTCATACTTGACCAGCTTGATACTGGGTCCTTGTGCTGGATTGTCGAGGTCCTTGTAGTGAGGTACTCGGGACGCCCTAGGGTCTATAGGTCCTTGATTCATTGGAGGCGGTCTCATCGGCATTCCTCGTCCGCGTCCACGCACCATGCCAGGCAAGGGTGGGGGAGCCCACTGAGGCCTGAACGGAGCAAACCGCGGAGAGGGTCGGTTCATACCAAAGTTTTGATTCTCCTGCACGGCGGAGCCATCGATTCTATTCGGGTCGGCAACGTAGTTCTCAAGGAACAGTTCCTCGTCTGCGTCCGACAACACCTATTCAAGTTCGTCGCGGTCAGCTTTTTAAACTTTTCAGATTCGCTAGTTGTTTCATGCCGTACCTTATTCCTAGCGTCCACGTGCTTGAGACGCAAGTGTTTGTGGACGAACTCCACACCCATGAACAACTTGTACGGTGGCAGGGCACATCTGAATCGACCCTGTTCGATATCCATCACTGATCAGTCGGAATTCACTTTGTTTCCAACGAGGTACGATTGATAGCCAGCGTTTTTTACCTCTCCTTCGGTCCTTGTGTTGGCATCAAACCATTCCTGGAGCTTCTTGTTCCTTCGCGCGCTTCCGTCTTGCGCTCCATTTCGAGCTTTGTCTCCTCTCCTCGCAAGAATTTCTGCAACTTTATCGTCCACTTTTCGTTCCCAATTTCCTTTCTGTAGGTTATGAAATAAACAGAAAAAGCACGAGGGCCGTTCATTAGCAGCTATAGTAGTCTAGGCTCGGGAGATCCCTCCTTGTTCTGAAAAGGCTTACATCCCCAGAACTAGAGATGGCGATGACCACATTCGGGTCGATCTTAGGCCTTGTGGCCATTTCTGGCAAAGCCGTTGGATCATCAGGGTTTTCACTGCCGGAGTAATACGCGAAACAGTGAACTTTGTAGAGATAGTGAATGCACAAATCAAGCTGTCTGGACTCATCTTCGACGGACTAAATACCACAACAAGCGAAGACTGTGAGTCAGATACTTCCTCGAGGGCTCTTGACAGCTCTGCGGGTTGTTCACGTGCGTGTTGCGTACTACAAGAAACTCCTCCGTGAAGGGGTTCCGCCCCTCCACCTCTCGATATTTGTCCATGTGGCGCATCACAGCAATCACTTGTTCACGATCATGCTTCAGTCTCGGTGCAGTCGCTGCAATTTTCGGCAGTACGTTGTTACGATGCACAAATCTCTTCTCCCTCTCCTTGTTCAAGGAAACGTCGAATCTGTAGATCACGTTCGCCCTTGGCTGTACCTAGGGAAACCGGAAATCAAAACTTGTAGGTCAGGGACCACAGCACGGGCAAATTATAACAACAGGCGAACAGAGAGTGAGAGGACCTCTGCGTTCGGCGCTTCCACAGGTTCCGCATCGTCAGTTTTTGCGTTTTGGTCGCCCCCCTCGCCTTCTTCTTCCTCCACTCCTTCCGCGGGTTCCTTTTCTTTCTCTTCGGTGTCCTTAGGAGGAGCTTCACTGCTAGGATCCACCTCTGACCGCTTCTTAACATCGTCTGCAGTAGGAGCTGCGGCGACCGGTTCCCTTATTACCTTATCCCGCACTTCTTCACACGCGGCGTTCGCTATTTCGGCGCTTTCGTATTTCGCCCAGGCAAACCTCGAGAGGCCTCGCATCGGTTGAACCTCACCAATCCGTAAGGACACTACCTTGTACTTCCTATCTCGTGTCAAATGCCAATGGAAATGGAGGGACTCAGTTCGCTTCAAGCATTCCGTCCGACACCATCTGCTGTGATCACCCATATCGTGCAACTGGAATTTGAAACCTTCGCGCCATAAGGAGAACAAGTCTTACCCTTCGCAAGAGAGTCCCTCCCGTAGTTGCGCACGCGTAACCCTGGTAGGAATGCCTCGAATGAACAAGGTATCAATCGGCTTTGGCAGATTTGACGGCCCCACTTCACTGCCCTTCTTCTCGTTTAATCTTTCAGGGGTATCCCTTTCAGGTTGGTCCTGTTGTTTGAAATGATTCAAAACATCAGACATCCAGATTGAGTTGTGGATCCGCAAATTTGACACTCTTGACACTCTACAAAACCGCTATACGTACGTCCTTTCCCTCCTCGCTCTTGTGTTCACCTTCGCTCGCAATTTCGCCTCCTTCCCTCGCCTCGGCTTTTTGTTCATCCTCTGCCGGTACCGGTTTGCTGTCCGCTTCCTTTGTCTGATCAGCGACCTGCAAGTTCAACACCGCGTTAACCAAAAGTAGTAAGGGCACAGTTTCTTTGAACCTCCTTCAGTCATACCAGCTCAGGGAGTGCTGTATCTCCAGACGCCTCCAGCTCCTCTGTAAACACCCTCAACCGCTCCGCAGTTTCTTCTTTGATTTGCTTCATCCGACTTCGAATAACAGCCGGGTGGTATTTTTCGCGGAACCATTCTTCCTTTTTGTGTTCATCAAAGAACACGTTGGGCTGCTTCTTTCGGACCTGGCTCCCCGACCACAATGATATTGAGGTTAGAAAACCAGCGAAGTAAAGCTGGAAGCCACGGACAAACACACGCTGACGCACCTCAACAACATATGCTTCGTATCTAATCTTGGCTTCCTCCGGGGAGATATCGTCACGCTGATTCATCAAGAACTCACGGAAGGAAAGCGGATCCTCAGATTCCCTGTAGGAGCGAATGATTTGATAAGTTCAACGGAACAAGACGAAGATCGCTTTACCCCTCAAGCTTTTCGTTGCGACTCTCACCTCGCGTCTCCTTTTCTCCTAGGGAACGGAAGATCGTCATCGTCGTGTCTTCGCCGCTTTCCACGTTGATCAAAATCGTAGTTGAAGTCACGATCTCTCCTGCGTCCCATTCCTTCATCGTGGAACCTGCCTCCCCCTCGTCGATACCTGAGTAGAACAACGCAAACAAAACCTGAACTATTAGTCCTTCCGGCCGTCAAGGCACGAGAGCGGGAATTCTTGCAGCTTTGTTCCCGTGAGCCAAGAGTAAAAGAAAAATAAACAGTATAAAAAGACACAAAAAAACAGAGCAACCCGACAAACTTACGGGGGTCCCATTCCTCCCCTCATCACGTCCTGGTCATAGTAATCAAACTGCCTCCGACCACGACCTCCTCCTCGTCGTCCCTCGTCTTCAGACATACTTAAAGGGTGTATCCAAAGAGTATCGTGCTACTTGATCATTTCCATTCACATGGAATTCCATTCCGTTGCGGATCCCCTTCCACAAACCCGTCCCTCTTCCCAAACTGTTTAACTAAAAGCGCGCACGCGCATAAAAAGCACCTTGCGAAACCCCGAAATCATTTAAAATCGTTTCAAGCTAAATTTACGCAGGCCAAATATGGACTCTACGACTACCACCTATGTTCCTCTCTGCGCCCAATTATCAAGGACAATGTTCCACAAATGCGCGGATAAGTTTTTCTGATAATTTTGCACGGGCGAGAATATACCAAGAAAAATATGTTCCTCTTTTGCTGGATATTGATTGAACGTAATTTTTTCTTCCCTTCGGCACAGCAAGCGGCCAAATGTTCCGCGACAAGTGATGAGTTGGAGAACTTCCCGTGGACGTGCTCGTAATGCTTAGGATTGAGGAAAGACCGGTTGCTCTGGACATTCTACCGAGAATGATGTGATCAAAGTTAGTTTGCTTCGACGCTCTTACTTGGGCGCCCCTCACTCCCGCCACGATTCCAGCTGAAACAACAGCCCAAACCCACGAAATACTCTCAAGTTTTCTACAGGTATTGAGAGCAGACTCAGCAATAGACTGAATACCACCATCGCCTAGTAGAAGAGACATTCTATGATAGCGCAAGAGTGTCAGAAGAGCCCTTTCCGTGCCTCTACATGATGCTGGAAGATTCCAAGTCGGTGCACGGAAGCTGCAAGCAACTGACACTGTCCGGGAATCGGGTGATAGGACAAAGAAGAAAAATCATATTGATTGATTGACTGATATTTGGTCGTTTTATTTACAAAATTTCAATAATAGTGCTGAAAATGATTGAGGAAACGCCAACCCGTCCCATCCACGATCATTTGGAAGTCTCGGGGGCCAGCACAGACAGGCATCGATTCCGAGACCAGGCTAGGCCTTTCAAAAGGTTCGACGCATCTTCTTTGATATTAACAGATTTGTTTCAGAAGATTCTCCTCCCGTGGTTCACCTCTTCTTCCGGAAAATTTCAGAATGAGTTGTTCGTTCTATTTTGGACGGGAGTTTGTTGCTCCCAGGCATATCTCGGGTGCTCGAACTTTGGGATGTCTTGTGCAGGCCCTTTTCTCCACATGCGCTGAAAACAAAAGAATCATTCGGAATAGGTTCCTAGCGCTAGGCGACCATACCGTGTTTGCCCGCAGAGGCGAGGCAAAACTTTCATGCTCGCTTAAAAAAAAACACCGCGCGAGATTAAACACGCAGACATCTGCGCGAAATATCTCACAGATGTTCGAGCTCCTCGTCGTCGACTTCCTCGAACTGAAGCTCCTCATCAAGTTCTGCCTGATCAACAGCATCCACTAACGGTTGACTGAGAAGGTCGTCTACTTCGTTTGCATCCTCTACAAGCTGCTCAAACTCCTTCTCCATCTCTGATTCAACCTCTTCGATTTCCACCTCCTCATAAACGACAACCTCTTCGATCTCAGCATCATGTTCGGCCTCAAGTTCGGCCTCAAGTTCAGCCTCAATTTCCCGCTCAATTTCCTCCTCAAGCTGGGCGTCAAAATCTTCCCCAAGCAGGGACTCAACATCGTCCTCAATCTGAGCATCTATCTCAGCGTCAACCTCAGCGTCAACCTCAGCGTCAATCTCAGCTTCAATCTCAGCGTCAATCTCAGCGTCAACCTCAGCGTCAATCTCAGCTTCAATCTCAGCGTCAATCTCAGCTTCAATCTCAGCGACGATTTCAGCTTCCATCCTGGCCTCCTCTTCTGTCTGGTCCTCCTTCTGATCCTCGGGTTGTTCAAGAATATCGTTCTCGATCTCTAACTTCTCAAACTCCAGGTCATCCTCGTCGTCCTGGAACCGGATCACATAGTTTCCATAATTTGATGGCGCAAGGTCTTGTCCTCCTTCCACTAGTTTGTCCTCCACAAGCGACAAAAAATTCACAGCCGCAAGCGCCGTGAACGCAGCAGCGCGAAAGCGCTTAGTCTTCTCCCTCGTATCTGACTCAGTCCGGTCCCCTCCACCTGGACCACTTTGCGCGGGTGGCCACATTTCGAGCCAAGGATGATGCAAGCATGCCTGCGGCAGGAATCAAATCAGTTCCACGAACTTTGTCTCTGGACTGGAGAACAAGAGTTCTAGATACGTACCCTGGCTGTCAGTCGCTTGTTGGGCTCGACTTGAAGAAGGGATCTTACAAGTGACTTCGCTTCAGAGCTAATATGCTATCAAACGATTACACCACAAACACGGTGAAAAAGTGATAAGTGCTTTCATTTCGAGAGTAAGAGTGAACCCCTTCAGATTCATACAGGGAATGCCGTACCTCCCACTCGTCTTCTTGAAATTGAAACTCCCCGTCTGATATCTTCTGCAAGCATTCTTCGTCGGTCTCCCCGTAGAACGGCATTTTGCCGGAGAGCATGATGAATAGGATCACGCCACATGACCACATGTCCACTGCGGAGCCAAACCTGTTTGTAGAGGATTTAGAAGTGAACGAACCGAAAATGGGAAAAAAAAGAGAACACTCAGTTGATCTAACTTTTCCAGTCGGAAGAGATCCTTCCGTCCGCTGCATGCTCGATACCTTTCCTTCCGAACAACTTCCGGAGCTATGTATCCAATAGTGCCAACCACGGTCTTCGGCCGCTTTGAGTCTTCCCACTCCTGAATATAGTTCGCAAGTCCAAAGTCTGCGATCTTCACCTGGCAGAGGGTGGATAAGAGCATCGATTGTAAGAAGAAGAAAAGAACCCTAGAAACTACTTTCAACTCGTCGGGTGCATAAGTACCCCGTATGGCCACTCCTTCGATTTGCACAGGACGTTTTCCGGCTTCAGGTCGCGGTGGACGATTGAATGCGCATGGAGATACGCCACTCCAGAAACAATGTCCCTCATGAGCTAAAAGGGAAAGATCGAGTCAGAACCGAACAGCATCTTTTGCCCTGTTTTTGAGAGTCTCCTTGACGCACCATTTTCGACCGCTCCTCGCTGAAAAATGTACAGTCAGCTATGATATCGAACAGCTCTCCACCGCCCATCATCTCCAGGACAATATAGATTTTTTCCTTCGTGTCGAACACGTCGTACCTGAGCGCCCCGAGTGGCGGAAAAGTTCCACTCTGCTAAGTCCTTCGCTGCGATTGCCTGGCACATCGCTTGGGAAAAACCCGATCGCTCGAGCCTGGCTTAGACGAGTATACACTTACGTTGTGATGATACTTGGGTGTTGAACGCTCTTCATAATGTTCACTTCTCTCAACAGCCACTCCATTTCGCTCGGGCTGAAGTTTTTGCGCATGATTTTGATCGCAAATTTCTCCTTCGTCTTACGGTCACGGCATTCCCTTACCTAAGGACACCCACATACGCGGACGGAGAGGAAGCTTAGCGAAAGGCTGCGCAAAAAATGAACGTATGCGCACTCACCTCTGCACAGGCGCCCCTACCGATCAAATCTCCAATATCATAAAAGTCTTCAACTATCCTGGACGAGGCAGACCTTAACGCTGTTTTCCAGGCCTGAAAACTCTGTTCGTCGAGAGCGTACAAAGCGATCTTCCGATGAGGCAGTTCCACTTTGAGTTCCAATTTGCCTGAACCAGTAAGTACCGGGCAGTTTGATACGTTAACCTGCCAGCAGACGCGGAAGCAAAAGCCTACTGAGTTCGCACAGAGTAGAAGTACACGCCATTGAGGGATCGCTCCCCTCCAGCACAACCAGTAAAACACAACAATTAATCCGAGCAAGGAAAGTCGCCTCACCTCCCACTTTGCAGGCGAGTTCTGATCATGATGACAACTTAAAACCGACTCCTTCAAGTACATATACCGACGAGCTGGTTTCTTCCTCATAAACCCAAACGCCTTGGGCTTTTCCATCCATCCCTCCATCCGCACCGCCTGTCCATGTCTTAAAGATGCCATCACTGATTCTATCTAAATCAGAGAGGAAGCTAAACCCACGCCAAAACGAAAACCACCAATACACCAGCAAAACTCTACTGACCATCCAAAACTGCCGAACCACTACAACCTTTCCTCCAAAGAAGAACCCAAAAGAAAAAAACCAGCAATTAATCTGATTCTCTTCTCTACCTTATTATCTCCCCTGCCAACTCAGCCTCCATCAAAGCCAAACCCTTCTCGAAGAACCGGAAAAGAGCAGCAACATCCACTTTATCCTCATTCAAAACGACGGTGGACTTGATTTCCATGAGAAAAGCCAGAGAACAAGAAAGAAGGTAGCGAGAACTCCCCCACACTGAACCAACAATCCTTGCCACCGAGAAAGGCCAAAAGACCCAACCAAAAGAGTACCTTCAATTACTTTTCCACAAGCTTGTCTTTTTCAGGGACGAGCGACCTAGCACATCCTCATGAAGACGGTGCAGCCTTGGACTTTTCTCCATTAACAAAGGCAGCCGAAACAAAGGGAACTTTGGCAACAACAAAACAACGAAACAAAATATCGCGAAGGCTATCACAAAAAGCTTCCTCAATGAGTTGGGTTTCGAGAAACCCTAGCGTTGGAAGGTTCCGTATCTCACAGCAGCTCGGCTCCTTCATTAAGAAGAAAATCAAAAAGGAGATGTCTTGACTACAATCCTCGATTTTTGTTGAAGGTCAAATCTCGGTGACAATCACCACCCCTCCCAGACCAAAAGCTTAGAGAGTTACGACGACATCGAGTCAAATGAAGGAATGAAGGAATTCTACGAGCCGAGAAAGATCATCAGAGTAATCTCGGAAGTAAACCCGCAACCTAAAGCGTGAAAGTCCAAGACTTTGGCAGGCAGATGAGCTCAGTCAGCGGTGACTGAGGTGTAGGTGGCCGCCTTCTCATAATTCTGGATGCAAGGCGTGAAGCAGGAGACTAGTTCCGAACGTTACGGGGACATGGTAGTCGTCAGATTCAATTACGTAGCCCAGTCGCAATCCTGAACAACCAGATGGAGAGGGTTTGAAACCTCATCGAGGAAATCTTATTGACGACATTTTCGGTCACACTGGGTGCGCCGGTGGAATCCGAAAGATGCTGGACAGAGCATGACCAGATAGCAAACCGGAGCGGATGATCTCAGAAGTAACTTGAAGATATCCAGTGCGTGTGTCGAACCCCTTGTCGGTGATTACCGATTCGTCCGACACACTCCGCATCTCCTACACCTGCAGCAGCTGAATTCAGTCTGGGGGTTCAGATAGGGTGGGAAGAACGGCCTTCATTGAGCGTTTGCAGAAAGGACTAACAACTATTAATACGATATGATCTGGTTCACTGATTCGTATGAAACCTGATCTTTATCACTAGAATTGTCTAGATCTTCAAGCCGATCAGCAAGAAGCTTCGGCAACGCATTCCAAATCTGCCAGGTTCCGGAAAAAACCCCTAGGAGTTGGGGGTTTCTAAACATTGTGAAGTTGTTTTAGCTAGTTAGAGAGTACAACAGGTCCATTTCAACGGCATGTTCTGATCTTCTATCGATCCTATCTTCTGCAGGAGTCTCCAATATCATCGGGATGTGGCTTAAGCGCTGGTGGTTCATGATTCGTTGAAATGTTTCCTGACCAATGCACCCTTTGCCGATCTTTTCGTGACGGTCAGCATTGCAGCCAAACTCGCCCTTGGAATCGTTGAGGTGTATTGCCTTGAGATAGTTCAGCCCAACAATCCTATCAAACTCCTCAACGGTTGTTTCGAGACCTTCTTCAGTCGATATGTCATAACCAGCGGCATAAGCGTGGCAGGTATCAAGACACACACCCACTCTATCTTTGTATACCACTTTGTCAACAATTGTTCTCAAATCCTCAAGCTGGCATCCGACCTTGGAGCCGCCTCCACACATGTTCTCAATCAAGATAACAACGTTTTCAACTTTGGATATCACTTGGTTCAGCCCTTCCGACACAAGTTCAAGGCCCTTCTCATGGGTAACTCCCCCGAGGGCAGATCCGGGATGAAAGTTGTAAAACGCCACTCCGAGTCTCGAGCAGCGGCTGACTTCTTCTTCGAGGCACTCCAGGCTCTTCTCGCGCATCGTTGGATCACCCGTAGCGAGGTTGATAAGGTACGACCCGTGAGGCACCGCATCTGCTGGCTTGTACCCGCATTTCTCCATCATTGCCTTGAAACGCTCTACCTCATCCTCTTTCATCGGCGGTGCTTTCCACGCTCGATGAGGCCTCGGGAAAAAGGCAAACGCCGTCGCACCAAGCTCTGCGGCCCTTAGGATGGCCGATGCGGCTCCTCCAGCAGCGGACACATGAGCACCCAGCCTCGTCTTCGGAAACTTCTCCCGTCGATCCTCAATCACCTCCAGCCACTCTGGCTCAACATTCTCAGGCTTTCCCACAACCTGATTCTTCTTCTTCTTAATCACGGATTTCTCCACCTTCTCAACCTTTACCTTCTTCTTTACACCAGCCTTGTCTCTCTTCGCGGTTCCTTTCGAGGCGGGTCGCTGAACTTCTTCATGCGCTTCGCCATCCCTCAGCTCCTCCGGTTCAGATTTCGCATTCCGCTTACTCGAACGATTCCTCATTGTCTTTTCAAATACTCAAAAGCTCCACTTAACAACGGCACCGTCAATAAGACAACCTCATCGGAAAACCATCCGAGCCTTCTTCCTTAAGCCACCGGGAAAGCACTATTCATCACCAACGTAGCAAACAATAAGCTAACAATAGGAAGCCTAGTCGGGGGATCCATCTCAAAGCCAATCGTTCTACTTCCAGCTCGGAAGATTTCGATCTTCATCATGCCTTTGTTCGATGGCCACTCTGGGCACTTCATGTCCGGTGCCATCACATCCTTTGCGAGGTGAATCCATTACGAGCGCGAGCTTGAACACTGAGATCGCAAAGAATTTGGTAGGACTCCATAAAGAGTGAGGAAGACTGGTCCAGAGTCGATCTGGAAGCCAGTCCTTTTAGTCCGGCTCTCCACAATCATTCCAGTCTTCATCAAAAAACCAAGCATTGAGGTCTGGATTTGTTGCTAAAAGCGGAGTTTAGCTAGTCAGAAGCCCTCAACTAAGTCTTGCGACGAGTTGCCAGATGGTTCTGTGTTCACAGGCCAAAAGAACAGACCCTAGCTCTTTGGTGATCGATTGGTGCATCTGAGAAGGCGCTACCAACCGAGCGTTAAGCCAGCGGCTGATAAGCCTCCTTAATGAGCAGGGCTGAGTTTGCTCATCGTATAGATAGGCTTCAGGAAGATTGTTACTGATCCATCCGCTCGACAAGTTAAACCTTGAGTGGTCTAGGGCCATTACGGCGTAAGAGCTTCGTGCAAGTTGACTATCGCAATAGCGCTGGTTCATCCTTGCCAAAGGCTGTAGGGGTTGAACGAGTCCAGTTCCTCCTTTCGGCTGCGAGTTCGCTAGTGTTTGTGAGCAATCCTGGCTCGATGCAGCTATAGGAAGCCGCACTGCACTGGTAGGTCCAGGGCCCTATTGACAGCGCGGAGTTGATGCATTGATGCCGTAGCTCTAGTGTTACTCGCCGTTTTGGTTGTGACGATTCCATAGCCTCAGCTCTGCCTGATATCTCATCAACCTCGCGCAACAGGCAGTCATTGGCGTAGCATATGATCACTGAAGGCGGGTGAGCTGAGCTGTCCCGCTATTCAGTACGGAGGTGCATTACTCCCCCACATAGGCAGTACAGAACCAACAAAGAAAACGAAAATCTCATTTACTTAGGTCTCTGCATTGTGCTTGGGTTTCTCTGCTCGCTCGGCTTCGCCCATTCCACTTGGAGAATCAAGTGGTCATACGGACGGCCATTAAGCGTCTGGATACACTTCTGAGCATCTGAGATTTTCTGGAAAGCGACAAAAGCAAAGTCCTTTGATTCCTTGGTTTTTCGGTCTCGGCTGAGGTAGACTCGTTTAACTGCTCCGAACGGTGCAAACAGCTCATGAAGATCTCCCTCCGTCGTTTTAGCAGATATATTGCTCACTCGAACCTAGTAACAATGACCAAGCATACGAAAAGGAGGATATAACGAGGACAAGGTCATTAAGCAGCTCAAGTACGACTGATTTGGTGTCTTCGTTGACAAGCTCCAATCTCACCGTAGCACTATCATCACGTTGGTATCCTCCAGAGCCAGGGCCTTCAGCTGCAGCAGCAGCTTGGTTTCCACGAAGCGATGTAGGAACCCAAATATTCGGGTTTTTCGGTGCAGCGGTATCTTCGTTTGCGTTTTGAGCTTTCATGGACATAGCTTGAGCCCAGTTTGGCTTTGCGGGCTCGCCGCCAATTTGCGTCGTTACCACACCTCCGGCGTTTCTCTCCTTCATTCTCTGCTGCATTTGGAGCATACGCAGTTCCTTCAGCGCCTTTTGCTTCGCCTGTTCGAGTGTGTCATCCTCGTTTTCTTCTTCTTCCTAATTGTGGTCACAATTTGGAAACACGAACAGATCAATTAACATCCGTGTCACTACATGCAGCGGAGGATGATAGACAAATCCAATCGCTTAATTCCATGATACGAACCTCATCAATCTGTGTCACCCACTCTATCAGAACTGTATCCTTCGAAACCGCAGTGATACCTTGTTCAGGTCCTGGTGGAGCATTGGCACATTGGCCGAATCGCTTCCATCTAGACGAAATTATTTGCGAAAAAATAAAAGGGTCAGCAAACGGCATCGAAACAGGTAAAGCTCTGATCTCATGAAGCAAGCCCGAACAAAAAAAGAATATAGGGAACACCCTCGAAGATCGTTGGATTTTCTATCCATAACTAGGGCAAGATGCGAGTCTTACCCTCTCCTCTCCGCAGCTCCTTTAGACACCTTATGAACCACCTTGTTCTCTCGCGTCGTCGTAATCGTCTTCTTCAAGAACCCATCCACGCTTATCGAGTACTCCGTTACCTTCTTCAACCCATCCGCTGTCTTCGTCTCCTCCCTCGGCGGAAGTTGATACTCATCATCTTCAATATCAGCCCATTCATCAACCTTGGAGTCAACCATCTTTTCTTAGCTGATATTCACTCCTTTGATCCCCTTACCCACTTTCACCCATCCCCACGCTCCAGTCGCCTTCGTCTTCACCCCCCCAAAACGGCCTTTTTTCATCTCCTTCCCGACCGCCGAAAGAAACAAAACACACGTAGCTCACAACAAGCAATACGTCCATATATCCATAAAATTATTCTTCATTACAATACTATTTATATCTAATAATGATTTTAAAAGTTAGTACTATGCTTAAAAGTTTCTATAATAAATGTAAATAGTTATTGTATAGCAGAAACTAATTAGAGTCTGGAATCGTAGCGACGACCGCCGGAAACAGGAAAACTCGCAAGTGCGCTGGTATAAATCAATATAAGGGTATAAAATTTCCAAATTAAAATATTTGATGTAAAGTAATACCAAATAAAAAAGATTTAATACTCAAAATATTTTAAAATAGGTTATATATTTATGTATTTAAGAATAAATACCGTTGTGGCATCTTATCGTGAAAAGTGGTCATTTTGTCACGATATTCTATTTGTCCATATAACAGTATAAATATCTATTATTAATATAAGGATAGATGTAATTAATAAATAAAATGGGCATATCTTGTTTTAATTAATAAAAATACTTTCATGGATATATGTATCCAATATATAATAATAGGTATGGCATCTTATTGTGTGGAGATGTCGTTTTGGAGTTTTGGTAAGGGGGTGAGTTCTGAGCTGAGGACGAAGGGAAAGATACCCCAGCGTAGAGCGCTGGGGTATGTTAGCTGGCCCAAATACCACCACATCCTTTTTTGGCACATTTTCTGGTACGTACGTCGATCTTTGGCTTCTTCTCCATTCGAACGACGATTTTGACTATAAACAACATCTTGCGTTGATCGTCAGGTCGATACCTCTATGAGATGACAATATATCCCGGTGAGCGTAAATCAACCAGGAACAAGAGATCATGGAGTCCGTAACGCTGATACAGTGCTGTTCGAGCCGGTCCAATATCACCGCACCCCTTTTCTTGGCACGTTTTCTGAGACTATCATCTTCAGCTTTTTCTCCGTTTTTGAAGGACGCCTTTTAACTGTAACCTCATCACGTGGATAAACAGCTTTGATCGTTTTGATTCTTTCGCGGAGTACGGGGTATCCAGCCTGTCACAATACCACCCTTCCGTCCTCTGTTCAAGGAACTGCGCGGAGTGAACCCCGTTTACATCTTGGACACTCGTTTCCGTTTTCTCAAGCTACAGCAGCTTGATGATGCTACCCTAGCTCTTGCTTTCTATCATGCTCAGCAAGGGGTTTGAAAACAGAGGACCGAGCAGGATTTCTACGATGTCTTTTGATCCTTGGCAAATCTTTGGGTGGGCAGCGCTCATCTTCCCCTCCCAACATCTTGACGTTCAGTATTTTTGGGTGGGGGGAGAGGACAGGTTTGGAGAGGTGCAGGTGTATTTGGGAGGGGGGGGAGGGGTTTGAGGAGGTGGCAGGTGCACCTCTGAGATAATCATATGCTAGTAACAATGCTGCGGAGACGGATCTTCAAGCGGTCGCTCAGTATGGGCACGGCGATGGCGGAGCAGCCTAAGCGAAGATCAAGCACATCAACGATACTTGTAATGGGAATTCCCGGCCTGGTCTGCGTGGGGCTTGGCGTTTGGCAGATCTACAGATATGGTGACAAGCTGGAGAAGATTGAGAAGAGGAAAGCGATGTTACTGGAAGAAGAGCCAGTGCGGGAGTTTAATGGGGTCGACCCAGCGACAATCGAGTACCGTATTGTAAGCACAGATCCGTCGACAGGAAAAGTCGAGATTCTTCAGTACCCACAGCCCTGACCGAAAAGCACGCGATTCTCTTTCTGGCTCTCAAAAATCCAGATTTCGCTGAAAGGAACGTTTTTGAGGAACATGGATGTGAGTATAAGCCCGAGGAGTGGGCCCAAAGAGATCCCGGATTACTTGACTTCAAGCGGTGGAATGGGTTCAATTGGATCATTCCTTTTGTCACCACTGCAACTTGGTAGGCGCTACCTTTCTCACCCGAAGGAGCTCGAGAAAACGAAGCGAGTGCCTAAGATCTAAGTTGAACTATTGCATGCGATTCTTTGAACAGAGGATGGACAGGTGGTTTACATAAACAGAGGGTGGATACCCCGCACTCCGCGACAGAATCAGACGATCAACGCTCTACCCAGCAATGAGGTTACAGTCAAAGGTGTCGTTCGAATGGAGAGGAAGCCGAAGATGATGGTACCAGACAACGTCCCCGAAAATGATCAGTGGTTTTGGGCCGACCTACCAGCACTGTATCAGCGTTATGGACTCCATGGTCCGCTGTTCCTGGTTGATGTGCGTTCACAGGGATACCTTGTCATCTGATTGAGGAGCATCAACCTGAATGCTTGTGACTAACTTCTGCGTGTTTTTGCAATATGCTCAGGCGATTAGACGTGATGGCATATGGGAGCTACCATGTGCGAAGGATTTGGAGGAGCAACTAGGTTTTCAAGTCGACCCGTTCACGCACCAAGTCTATGCGTTCACGTGGTTTGCATTGGCAGCTTGTATGGTGGTTATCATCAGAATTATCATCACCCGCAGGGCTGATCCAAGACGAGCGCGAATGGATGAGATTCTTCGGAAGGGAAGAGCCACCTCAAGGGATCCAAATAGACTTTCCACAGAGCATTTGAAAGAGGTACCAGCGGAAAAGAAGCCGTAGCCTCCATCCACCAACTTCGGTTGCTGATGATGTTTCCAAGACCTAACTACTTTTTTCAAGTGGCGCTCGCACCAACTACTTGGAACTCGGCTTGAAGGACACTGCTCTATTTCACAGACGTCCAAGACAACGACATGCCCGTTGCTCGATCACAACGAGCTCGAAGAAGACTCCTGCTTTGATCTAGAAAGAAGCCAGTGAATCGCTCCCGCTTCTGGCCCGGAAAGCCATCTTTGTAAAGATTCCTCCGTATAGTGACCTCTCAATGATCTGCACAGAACAACAGGCCAAATATGTGGCGAAGCCGAAGAAGCAAGAGACCGCGAAGCAAGGCTGCACTCTCGACGAGGTTCACATCAATCCGGACTGTTGCCAAATTTCTTCCAGAAGGTGATCGTGTCTACGAAATCTAGCTGGGCTTGTTTTTGCAATGCCCTTCCTAGTACGGGAAAGCATGGAGTCGCCCATCGTGATTGACTTTTAAACGGCCACTCTGATCATGCTAATATCGCAAAGGGGAATGCAGTGTACCCTCCAGGACGAGGAAGGCGTTGGTAAACCATGTCCTCAGCTGCAAGCCAGATATGAATACCTGGTAGCCTGGGCGCTCCTGAAACTACTACCTAGTCCTTCTAACAAGATCCGTCGTTGAACTACAAGATAATCAAGACCTCGGTGCAAAGACTGATTGATTCGCCTCCGCGATCTTCAACTTCTCGCTCACGAGCAGAGTACCTGTGGAATCCCATCTACACCGTGGGAAAGTCTTCTGATAGGTCGTGTTCCGAACCGCCCGAAGTATCACATTCCACATTCCTGGTGACTGAACAGTCCGGAATGTTCCGTTCTGAATAGATCTGCCCACGCAATGAGAGCACCAAGCACCAATTTCTTCTCCTTAGCGGATCCTCAATATGAGAGAGCCTTCATCTTCACCGCCACTCTTCACGAAGTTGGGGGGGTTCATTCACGAAAGACTTAAGCTTGCAAACCCCGGTCGTCGAATGAGGAGACCCAAGTGACACATAGGAGTATGGCAAAGGACGACAGCTAACTTTCCACGCGCTTACCCAACTCCCAGTGGACGAATGGCACATAACCTCCCTTCATTACTCTGTCCTTAGCTTCACGTCTAATGCTCACGACGCTACCAGAATTGCATTCGGAAGCTATTTCGTCGTCCAAAATCCTGTTCGGAAAATGGTTCTGGAATTAGACCTTACCAACGGATTCCATCTCCCTTCGCCTCTTCTTGGAGAGTGTGTGGCTTGCGAGGCTTCATCAAAGTCAGGATGTTTTGTTTTTTTTGGTCAAAAAAAGGATACATGTGAGGAAATCGATGCGAATTTCGAGGACTTTTTTTTCCTCGGAAAAAAATACTGAGCCAGTCTGCTCTCCTTCGTCTTTCTCCCACGTGTGGTTTGATTGTTGTGGTACGTATTGTCTGAACGTCATTATCGTCATTGAGTGGAAGGCTGGTGGGGAACGAGTGAGGTCGATGGCAGGAGTCGTGAGCTTTCTTTCTTCGTCTTGTCGGTTTTGGCTTTTGTCTGCGTAGAAGAAGGGACGAATTGAGGACTTTGAAAGCGTAGAGTGTTCATGACGTCTTGATTGTAGTCTGTGACTTGGCGACGAAGAAGGATCTGGGGTTGCGGCGGAGGCGCAGTTTTTTTTTTGTTAAACGATGGCGATGGGGTTTGTTCAGTGCGGGGTTGTCAGGCTTCGAAGTGGACGTGGAAGCGCTCGATGTAGTAATGGAGGTATTTGGATGGTCGCGGCTGGATATGGGAATGCGGAAGCTTATGGATCTGAGGTATCAAAGACGGACAGTCGTCCGTTGCAATTGGAAGGGTGTGATCTTTACTTGCCTGAAGAAGAAATCACTTCAATTGTTCATTTCACGCCGGGCGCTCTGGTTTCTTCGCAGCCGCACCTCTTTTATGGGAATTTCCTCTCCTCTTTGAGTGACTTTGGGATTGCAATTATCTCAACTCCGTATGACACTTCCTTCGATCATCTTAAGCTTGGGAAAGACGTTGCAACCAAGTATGTGAACGCGTATGCTGCACTGCTGCCTCGCCTTCCCAATACATGGGTCCCTACTTTCGGAATGGGCCATTCTCTCGGAGCCAAGCTTCAAGTATTAATGAACTGTGTTCCGGAGATTCGCCAAAGGTTCCCCCCGCGTGCTTCCAACGTGCTGATCTCCTACAATAACTTCGACTCCGCGGAGTCCATTCCGGCGTACGAGAATATTATAGATGGACTACGCGTTCTCGAAAGCCTCAGTAAGCTGAAGATGTCAAAGAAGCTGAGGGAATGTACTGCGTATTTTAAACAACTCACTCGTTCCTTCTTGCTCTTTTGCCGATAGACCCGTTGTTGGATTCTGTAGGAGTCGCGATGGGAGTCGACCTCAAAAGCTCAAGGTTTCGAGATATTAATATCGAACAGATCTTCGACAATCTGAGAAACTTCACTGGCGACGTGGACCCCCCGACATCAGTCTTCGAGTCCATGGTGCGAAACTCTTATGCTGTGCCTGACAATTGTGTTATTAGCTTCGCCACGGATAGCATCGATCAGTCGGACATCCTTGAAGCCGATCTGAGGGGTCGCCACGGAAAGAGAACTGTTCGCAGGCCCCTGGCTGGAACGCATCTGACCCCCATGATGCCCGCCTCAGATGAGCTGCGAGATTTTGGTCTCGGAAGGGACTTACAAAACTATCTGCAAGAGACGGTCCAAAGCGTACGAACGCAGTACGACAAGGAGTTCCAGGACCTCGTCGTCACGACAGTGGCATTCTTGAGGCTGATGGAGGAGGATTGCAACAGACGGTTGCTGGGTCCCGGTCAGGAATCTTCCACAATGGAACGCTGATGCGAGTGCTCTTCGAACCTCAAGGACTCGCAGTATGTACATCGAAAACTGGCTTGACAAAACTCAAACGAAAACGTAAGAGAATCGTGAAGATACTAAGATCATATGGAGAAAACATCGCGAGCTCTGTTCTCGGATTTGGGGAATAGAAACTCGCCACAGCGAGGAAAAGTACCTTTGAGTAAAACAAAATTGTGCACAGTTATCTACTCTTTCTTAGCAGAATTCTGAGTCCTAAATTGAGCTCCAGGTTGTCCTCCAGGAACCTTGCAACATTTTGAGAGCTTTTTGGTGTTCGAATCCCTAGTTGCACTTGGAGCTCTCTAGCCCTACTGAGCAACGCGGATAGCAAACGGACTCATTCACTTTGCGGTCCGGGATCCCACGCCTAACCTCCAGAGTACGACTAACTGTTCTCGTCGGGTAGGGATGCGTAGGTTAGGCATACTAAATCCACAAGCATCCTTCAAAATACCCACAGACTGAGACTATCCTGATCTTAGCTTACGAGCAAACCACATTCCTTATCCTGCTACTACGTCAACCATAACCCGCCCCAAATCAAAGGAAAACTTGTTTTTGCGTAGACTTCATTGGCTAAGAATTGTTGATATACCAATCAATTTATTTACCGCCTTTTTGAAGGATGGGATGGTTACTTCATGCATCCAGTAGTCCATGTGGTTTCGTGTATTCGACAGGCAAAACGGGCTGTTTGGTGAAGGACGATGAGGAAGAGTCGCGAGGCAGATGCGGTAGTGAAAGAGTTCCAAGTTGTGGATGGAAGAAGTTGACACTGGATGAAAGAACTTCAGAGGATTTTGTGAGTAAAGTATTGTGCTTCTCTGTGAGTTCTGTTGAAGTACCAGTTTGGTGCCCTTTTTTGGGGGGGGAGGAAGGGGGGGTAAAAGTGGTGGGGGTGTTTGTGGGCACTCGGTGAGGTGATGAAGAAGGCGGCTGTTGAAAGTGAAGGCCTGAAGCGGGAATGGACGCTGTGCGATGTCCAAGGGGAGATAAAAATATGTGAGGTTGTGGATGGAGCTCTGCAGAGGAGCCCTTGGCGACCTAATGGAGCTCTTGTTGGGAGCTTGCTGGTGGCAGAGGACAAGGTGAGGTGGATGAGTTTGTAGATGACAAGAGGCAGTTTTATCGACAATTAAGTTGGGAGTTGTATTTCACACCACTAGGCCAAACTGCTTGTGAGCTCCTATCAAATGGAGGGAAACTGGGAGAGCACGCCTCGTCCTTTGGGGGTGATCCGATATCAGAAGGAGGAAAAGAAATGGATCCTTGTTGGCAAAGTCACGAAGACCTGCAGATTCTCTTCGAGGTGATGCTCAGCTCCTTTTTTTTGAATCCTCAAGTACTGCGAAATCGTTCATTGTCTAAAGCAGTTCACCACCTCATTTTTGCACGCAGACCTCAGCCAATAATCGAGAAACGAAGCGCGTCTAACCGCAGGAAGATCAACTATAGCAAACTGAAGTAGTTATTTGTAGAACTGCGAATGATGTACTAGGAGTCTACTTAACTGGGCTTTGGCGAAAGCAAAAGCTAGGAGGACAGAAGTCAACGGCTCCTGCATATAGGTCGAACAAAGCGATCGCGGATTGTCGGTCGGTTGGCGAGCTTGTAATTAAACATCGTGCACAGGACTTTTAGAATACAGCGTGAAACTACTTCGGAAATGAATATGAACAGTCCGGCCGCGTTCATGGACGGGCACCTGGTCCTAGCTCACAAACGTTGTGAACCCATAAGGGTCTCGAATGGTGCAAGGCACGAACATTTGCAAAAGCTTCAGCTAGAGTTTCACGCAGTCACTACGAATCGTGCAGCCTGGAACTTCATACTTGGAGTCTCTTCTTTCATCAGTTCCACCACACCATTGGAGATGAAATAACTGCCAGGGCTTCCGAGCTTGTAGTTCTTCGACAAGTTCGAGTCCCAAAACTCCATCGAGTCAGTAAAAGCAACTTCTGTAGCCCGGACAGGGAGGGTGATCGTCCAATTTCCATCCACGCTCTTCATCATCGCCTGGCCTGGTGCTGGAGTGAATTCTCCGTCGGCCATGCGATACAAGCAGAACATCTGCGAGGAGAGACAAAAAAGAGTAGCTAGACCAGGTCAGAAAGGAACCAAACCAAGGAGCTCGTGCGTTTACGAGAACTTTTCAGCGTGGAATGTGCTCCTATGAGACCAACAGGCTGGCTCACCTTTAGGCATCTCTCAGTTGTGCTGAAGTTGATTCTGATATCCTTGTTGTTCAGGAAACGTTCACACTCGGCCTCGTCAGCATCACCGACCCTAGTGAAGACGTTCTGTCCACAAATGTATCGCCCCGGCATGCCGACGTGATAGTTCCCACCCTTGTTGTCATCCCAGTTCGACTTGGAGCCGTTCGTAATGTAAAACTCGAGCTTTCTAGCCTTCACCCTGAAGACGCGGAACCCAGGACGGACATGGTCCGCGCTCACGAGCTCATACGTTGCATTCGAAACCCACTCTCCATCGTCCTTTCTGAAAACAATAAACGCACGCTTCCACGACGGCAGCGAATGGAAGACTTCAATCCATCCAAAATCACCAGGCTCAGGCATCCTTTCCCCCACCCACAACCAAACTCCAAAAAAAACCCCCCAAAAACAAAAAAAAAGGCACGCACACACACAAACCCACTCACCTCAATTACACTTCTCAAAACCTACCCCAACCCATCTCCCCACCCAAACCCGAAAATAAAGAAGCCCTACACACCCTCCCCCATCCCAACCATCCCCTTCATCTCAAATACACTCCACAACACTTCCCCCAATCCAAACCTAGAAACGAAACCCTCTCCAAACCCCCAAAAGACCAAAAAATTCCCATCCACCCAAATAGCCCTTTCAGACCAATAAAAAAATAATCCAAAAATAAATAGAAAAAACATTTTAGAATTTTCCCCGTTTTTTTTTGTACCCCCTCACTGCTCTCCTTCTTAGGTGAATTGCCAACGGGCCAAAGTAGCACTCAAATGCTCCCTTCCTCCACCGTTCCCCCCCTTCCCTTTTTCACCACAGAAAAAAATGAGAAAAATTTAATATCACCACGGTTCCCCCCTCCACCCCCACCTCTCACTTTTTTCTATGCCTGAAATTGGCCCGATTTATGTAAAGTGACCTCACGTCCACACAAATTGGAAAATATATATTTTTGTTCTTTTTTGTGCCATTCCAGAAATTAAAGATTTATCTAGAATTCCAAAACCAATCAATCTTCTATGGTTGTTCTTTTCCTTCCGATCGAAAAAAAAATGCCGGTCGGTAGTTGTCCGATAGAAAAAGGGATCGGAGATTCAATTTACTTAATAATTGGGTGTTTTTAGCTTCGGCAGCGTGCCTCCGATAGCAAGTTTATATCGGGACCTGAATAGAAAAGACAAAAAAACGATAAAGAAAAATTGGCATCGGACGATATTTTTCAATCAAGGACAATTTTTGATTGATTTTCAGTCTTCTTCTATGGTAATAAATTGACTCAAAGAAAGCAGAATCGGCTTTTTAAGGATTTTGCAATTTACTGCGATGACCATCCCCTTCCTCTTTGATGCACATTCTGAGAACCCATGTGATGTGTTGAGAGGCTCGTGAACCAGCTTGTTGATATCTGTTTCTAAAACCTCTACATGTGAGGTAGCCGCCAAAACCCAGGAGTGGGAATATGGGTTTCAGCGCGAAAGATAGCATTGCAAGGGATTGAAAGAGGCTCTGAGCTCTTCGAAGAGACTGTACATGCTCAACCTCTCCATGTTTCTGGAACACTACTGCTCGCGCGCCCATGTTGGCGTCCATTCGTACGAAGAACGGAAGCTCTTGATCGAGCATGTACAGTCTCGTCGAAGAGCTCAGAGCCTCTGAATCCCTGTCCACACGGTGCTTGAGCCGCAAGTCCAAAAGCTCATGGCTCTCACGAGCATTTGGGTGACAGCCTGGGTCAAAGAAATAATAATAATTCAATATATGAGAGACAGCTTGCCACCCAAGAAAGCGATCGTGAGTCAATACCTGGACGGAAGATGATTGATGGACAAACATTGATTGAATATCAGACGCTTTATTGGACGCCAATAGGACACTTTTGTAAATATTTCATGAGGATACTCTCCCCTAATTGTTCTAATTTTTTTTTAAGTCTATCAACGAAAAAAAAATTACCCGACCTGCCCGATAGTCGTTTTTAGACGCTCCATGACACCCTCCACCCCCCCCCAAGGGTTCGGCTTTCGGCCTTAGCTAAATTCTCGTAGTACTGTTTCCTTCAGAAGGCCGGCGGGCATATCATCCGAGAAAGTCCTCGGTTTGTCCGAGTTGTGATAGTAAGCTGAGATGCTCCTCGAAATTTGGTTTGGTTAAAAATTCCCGAGCGAAGATTTTTGGAGAAAAACAAAAACAAACTGAGATGAAAGAAAACAGTGTACTAAAGAATTATTAGATACAGTAATCGTTTATTGGTTAGAACAGAAATTCCAGCAACGGCCAATCAAGTATCCACAAGTGTGCCCTTCGCTTTCATCTCAGAAATTATTTTGTTTTGAATATTATTAGGAATATGTGACTATCTGGTCCAATCGTTTGTTGACATCTCCATCTCATCTTTGTTTTTAAATGTTTCTAAACTCTCGCTCGGAAAAGAGGTTTTTTTTGGATGATCTTAGATTATGGTGCTGGTTTTATTCAATAATAAAATAATTCCGGCTTGGTTTCTCAAACAGTTCTAACTCTGGTTATATTGGACTTTTACACTGTTTTGGGTGGATGACTTTCTTCCGATTTTCTTTCCCTTCCTCGAGCTTGCTATTTTATTGACGAGAGGTCCTTGCCCCCACCCACCCCTCCCCCTCCTTGCCGCGTCCACATCCAGAAGGCCGGTTTTGGCCGAGAAAAGTCTTTAGCTTCTACCTTTTGGGGGGGAATTCAGGCCCCTATCCTCCCAAACCTCCCCCTCCTCTCTTTTGTTCGCCTCCTGTGCTTTATCTGAGAAATTGAGAATATTGGTAAGAATTGTTTTCGAAAAACGTTTTGGACCAAAAGAGATATGCGACCGATGTACTGTGAAGGTACAGCTGCTTTGCGGTCAAAATTTCTTATGGGGTTTGGGGGAGGGGGTGGATGGGTGGATGGGGTTGGGAGGGTGGGGGAAGAGGGGGGGGGCGTAGGATCGTATCTATTGTCTTCTTCTTCCTCTTGTTCGGTATGCGCGGATGATTTTTTCTTTTAAGCGTTCTATGAGTAGTGTTTGGGAGTTCCCCGTGGAATACTATGGCTTTACAAATTTGAATTTCATATGAGGGTGGGGGGAAGGGATAAGTTTGGAGTTTTAGGTTTGGTGGGTTTTCTTGAAGAATGGTGCGGACGAGGTCTAGTGGTGGGGTGATGAGGGATGTAGAGGCGGAGGGTGCTAGTGGAAGGGCGCGGAAGAGGGCGGCCCTGACTGAGATTCAAGAAAATGTCCCGAAACGGACCCGACGTGGGAAGGTAGAGAGTATCCCGGCGACAGATGATTTGAAGGCCAGAGACGGAGGAAAATACGTGCAGGGTGGTCGCGAAGGATCTGGTAAACGGGAAGGGGATGTGGGTGGTGATAATCCACGAAGGTCAGGGGGTCGGAGAGTGGCCCCAAAGGCCGAGGACGTCCCACAGGTGAACAAGCTACCATCAAAGAAAACAAAACGGCCGGGTTCTAGGAGACCCCAAAAGCGAACGAAGAAGCAGAAGGAGGAAGAGCGGAGGGCAGATTCTTCTGAACTAGTGCCGGCAGATGTTCTTCCTGGACCGCGCAGACCATCTTTTGGAGGGTCCTCCGATGACAGCAACCAAAACAAAAAAGTTATCACTTACTCAAAGAAGACCCAAAGAGAGTCCAGGCAGCCACTGACGACACATCTGCGAGCTATTCGAAGAAAAAGTAGCATTCGAAAACGAAGATCATCCGCGGGCTCCTGTACAATAGACGGTGAGGACGTAAGTTAAAAGGATGAACCCTCACACCTCTGGCAGACCTCTGGGCTACTTGGAACTGAAAACTCTGCACCATGCATAGGATGAGCTGTTCGAGTTAGAATCTGAAGAGGACGGATCTCCAGAGGGGAAAGAGTCTGCGCGAATGGAGAGGTTCCTGGAGCAGCAGAGAAGGATATGGGACGAAATTGACAAGTACGAGCTGGAGGAAACCTAGTCAATGGTGGAGCCTTGAAACCCTTCCACTATCAGCCCACCCTATTTGAACCCCGAAGCTGTTCAAAAAATGACACCTCTCCGCTCAGCAGGCAGAAACGAGTACAGCCCCGCGTCAAGAGGGATGTCAGCAAACCAGCAAGGTTTCGGATTGCATTCATACCACCTTTGCGTGACCCTTTTTCTCGTTCCCGGACACCTGTGAAACCTAAATTTGTCGAATCCGACCTGCACCACTCTATCTTCTCAAAAGTGTCTCTCTGCCCGGCCTCGCTTCGTTCTAAACCATATCTTGAGCACGCAAGCTTGCAATCGCAGCAAGCCATCAGTACAATACAATTGTTCTGCCCCAGCCTAGCCGCAGTGATCACCACAACGCCAAGATCGCCAAGCGGCCCCCGATCGCGGCCCTGTAACGTTCCAGGCTGCTCAGCAGAACACGCGGATGACTCATTGTTTTCCACTGTTCATACTCAGCCGAAGCATGTACTCCTGTAGATCCACACCCGATGTACGTCAGCGCCTACGCAGCGTTCGCGGTTGACTTCAAGGACTCTGTTACATTCAACATGGCTTAAAGCAGTTTACAAGGCGTTTTCCATAGATTCCTGAACCTGCTCTGGATGATCGGCCGGAGCAGGTTGCGGATTGCCTTTGTGAGCACGGGTTAGCATCTACAGCGGGTGGGACGGACGGGGCCGATGGATGTTATGAGGCATGTACTCCTCGCAAGCTCACGAATCGTGAGCTACTAGACAACGAATGAGAGGTTCTATCCGTTCGCGGCTCGGAATTCGTGCATTGAAAACTGTTGTCGAACGGAAGGCGTCCGCATCCAACGATGTCAAGTCGATCCAGAATACTGGTAACTCATTCAGGAATGCTATGGCCACTGCCGGCGGTGCGACCCGTTCAATTGAAACATTCTTCCTGCAATTGTCTAAGGTGGATCGACATGGGAGTCTGTCAAAGAGACTATTGTATTGTGCATCAAGGTTAGCAGTTTTGCTTATTGCTTGAATACCTACTTTGCGTCAACAAAGATGGTACGATTGACCCACAAATTCGGAGGTTTATTCTTGAGACGTCACGTCTGCCTTATGGCAGAACGCGTGTCTGAAGAAAGCCACGTTGTTTTCATCCGCAGTGCGTCGGTCCGTCCATGTTGCCCACGCTGGAGGAATCTGGGAGTCTTGTCATAGAGGAGCACATCTCCTCATACTACGGCAACTTCAAGAACGGAGACATTGTCATAGCAAAACCGCCGTACGATTCTCAAGTCACAGTTTGCAAGAGAATCTGCGCAATGGTGGGTTACGAGATTGGCTCATCTACTTTGTAGAAAGCGTTTTGCCCGCTCTTCAACGCACTGACTTTTTCTCTCGCGCTAACTCCTATAAAGGGCGGAGAAAAGGCGGCTTGCATTGCTCAAAACTCCTCAAAGACGGAGGAGTTCGTAGTTCCAGACGGACACGTATGGTTGGAAGGGGATAATCCCAAGAATTCTCGTGATTCCCGCAGCTACGGTCCAGTCCCGCTTGGACTACTCCACGGCAAGGTAAGCGGGTTGAAAAGCAAGCTTTTCATCGACCCCTGCGTTCTCTGTGAATTGAACAGGGTCCTACCATTGCTGCTAGGTCATCTTCAAACTCTGGCCGCTTAAGAACTTCGGCAGCCTGCCTGCGCGGTCGGCTTCGGAAACTACCGGGGAAGATGCAAGTTTGTAAACTTCCAGCGAACACCAATGATTGTTTTGACGACAATGGAGCGAGTCTTGATCCTCGCATGGGGCGCGCCGCACTACACAGGATTTTGGCGAAGCCGGCGAAAGCACCAGGCAGCGTTCATCAGACAAACGGTCAACAACGAAGACAAACGACGAAGACGCATTATTATGACTGCCTAGCCATTATTGCAAATCGATGGATTGGGACTCCCTCTCCAGATTATTCAGTTAGTACTTTAATTCACATTGAGAGCATCACCCGCCTATTTTAGGAAGAGCACATCAAGCTAAAAGGTGAAAGGTCTGAACTATTTCTGGGAGCCCTCTCACCCACTGTCACCATGCTCTTATCCGCCTCTCATGCTCTCTGTAGGACAAATTGTCACATGATTGTTTGCCTTCCTGGAGTGCATTATCACACACTACATATTTGTAATGATTCCTTGACCACAATCAGTTGCCTTGATCAGCTCCGTCCCTGGAAGCTACGGCGGTGGCAAGAGTCTTCGACACGTGGGACACTCCATCTTCTCATCCATCCACTGCTGCAAGCAGTCCTCGTGAAAAACATGCTCACACGGGGTTGCCATCCGGTTGGGACCGTTCAGGCTCACGCTTGTCATACAAATTACACAATCTACAAGTCTCGGTCCAGTATATCCGATCGACCCCTTCTTCCCTCTGTAGTGATTGCCAGGTACGGGTACAACTTCGTCCAGGTTTCCAGACTCGACGTCTCCGAGACGCTCAACCTGTGGCGCTGGTTCCGTCAACATCCGGTAGTAGTCATACTTCTCAGGCAAAAACCGCTTTGGAATCAAGCACCTCGCACCGTATCGGTGCTGAAGCAACAGAATTGAAGCCTGGAAAGCTACCCAAGCCATCAGCCAATTCCCGGTCATCTATTCCCGTTCCAACCAGCCATGCAAGTCAGTAAAATACGTCAATTACGGCAGATTCAACTCGGAAAGAAACTGAGAACAAACGAAACGGGTCACTTACGTATTGGGGTCTCACGTGGAGGAAATTTCTTGGGCAACAAAGAAAGTACAGTGGAATGGCCAGTCGAGTCGCGCTCATCCCGACAATGTATAGCGGATGAAGGGGACGCCTGTCAAGTTAATAGTGGTCATGGTTAGATATTTGGAGTCAGTCTATTTTGGATGTGGGCATTGTGGAGAACATACCTATGGTCCTCAATGATACTCAAGAAAATCTGAGGTACCCAGAACGAGTACAGAGCAAACACAAACACTCTCATATACTTTTGCAGCCGATAGAGCATGATGAGCCCAAACAGCAGAGATCCGTAAAACCGAGAATACAGGATAGAAAGCTCTCTCCGCATCGCGTCCCAGCCTCCCGAAAATCCCTAAGCATGGCAGAGACAGAACAGTTTCGCTCGTTGGTCCTCAAATCGGAGCGACGCAGATGTTGTCGATTCCGCCTGACGCGGCCGAAAACTTACGGATGGTCTTCGTGCCTTCCATATCATAAGCATGTATCGCATCTCGAAGATAGAAAAAATAATAAACTTGAAAAACGCCGCTATTGCGAACGCGTTAAATAGCGTTGAAAACCGTTGCGCAAACATTCCCATTGTAAGATGCGCGAGGAAAAGGTACGAGTCGCTGACAGTTTGCAGGCCAACAGAAAGGAGGCTCACGCGATTCGCTCCCGCTGGAGTCGAGGTCATCTCCATCTGCCTTATCAGGACAAGCACTTGCGTGAATGCAACGAACGTGACGAGCAAGGTGTAGTTGATAGCCTTCACAAAGAGAGTCTCCCGGTCAAACGTCGCTAGCTCAATCTCAGCGGAAGTACCACATTGCTTTGACGTAATGTTTCCGTTCATTTTGATGTATTCACTATTATTCCCCTCATGCGACGCAAGCTCCCTTGGACTTGGAGTGGTACCGGAAAAGTGCCCGGGGGCAATGTAAAACACGGCCTCAAAGTCGCACTTGCTTTGGACCGGGTGACTACCCAGTTTTGAGCCTCTTCATACGCATTAAAAGAGGCGGAGATTCAGCTACCAACCAGGCCAGTAAAAGCGTAGATATCAAAAGAGGACCCCACGGGGTTCAAGAAAGGTCCATAAAATGCTCACCTTCCCAGATAGTGATCTCGTTGACGCTCCAGGTCCGCTGCTAAAGCATCCGCGAAGGCCTCCTCGGACAACTTCCAAGATCCCTTCTGCTCTGAAACAAGCTCGTACAGTCTATGCAGAGCGTTGTCCTCATACAGAAAATCGCCCACGAGCATAATAATCCCCTCATGAACCTTGTAAACTCCAATAACTTTTATCAAGACATCGCGAAAGGTTCGATAAGCTCCATCACGAAGAATTATCTCCCCGTCGACGTAGTGCATGTCCGAACCAAGCTTCTCCCTTGGGTGGTTCTCAGCATTCAGAGAAGCAAAACCATCTGGGTTCTCAAACAGCAGATCTTGCTTGGCGAATTCCGGGTCAGGAGCCTCTCCGAATGGAAACGTGTCGTTGACAGCAACCGACCAAGAACCATCGTAGTCCCGCTTGAGATTCAACGGGTACGTGCTCTCCGGAGGTGGGGCGTGAGCTGTCCTATTTTGCGCGTACTCCGACATTACCCGGTCCACTTTCGAACTCCTTCCCACCCCAGAGTTGCTGTGCACCGTTGACAGTGTTTGGAACTACAAAATTAAACAGGCGGAGACAAGGCCACATTAGTTATAAACCGCAAATCTTGAGACAGAAATTCAACGAAAGAGTGAGAGCGTGCTCATGCTCTGTGACGAACCTTGGCCCTCGTCATATTAGCCACGAGCAAAGCCACAAGCAACGCGAAGATGAGTCTAGGGCCAGCGGCAACATTCGCAGCAAAGTAGGGAGGATTACCACCGCCAAGAGCACCGTTCCCGAAAATAGGCATCTCTACTATACTGAGTTTAACAAATACACAACTCCTCTGCTATACAAGAACACCGCCCTCTGCCGGTGCCACCTCCCGCACCCAACCCACCTTCCCCAACCTCAAACCCAAACCAACCCTCCCGGCCAAAGAGAAAGCTCCAGCAAAGCTTTTCACAACAAGAAAAAAAATAAACCTGAAACAGCTTGCTCTTCCGGAACCTTCAGCCAACGAAACCACCCGGGAACTCCTCGTTTCAATGCTCGCAGCTTCCTATGCTCTGAAACCGGAGCTTCCCCGCAAACCACAGCATTGCTCTTCACCTCCCTCCACAAAAGATCGTGAAAAGCCTTGACACAAAGGCTTTTCTCCCCCTTCCCAGCTAAAAAGTAAGATGCCACGCCTTTCCCGCTTCCAACACCTTTTACGTTCCGTCCTTAACGAGCTTTAACAGCACGAACTGGTCAGCACGTGTTCCCCACCGGACCCTTCAAAACAACCACATGGACTTGGTTCCTCAAAGGGCCACTTCTTCAGACCCAAACTGGTCTGCTGAAGCGATAGAGCGTTGCGCTGTTTTCTACATCGAAGAAAGGGGTTTCAATCGTTCCCTTTCGTTGTTTGCGAATAAGAAAATCCTTCAACTTGGACTCAAAAAAAGTCTCTGTTCTTGTTGGAACTACTTTGCCCGCCTCCTGTTCGTCAATAGCGTTTGTAAACAGTCCTACTTAGGGTGATTTGTCCAACCAACGTGCACAAGCACTGCTGTGAAACTTGGTCCTTGGAGTATTCAGCGAAGCACGCTTGCCATCAATTGAACTGTTTACTCGCGGTTCTTTGGAATGACATTCGGGAACCATCCGGAAAGCACATCTTCCCAAAAGTTCTGCTGATAAGTTTCGCGTGTTGGTTTCCATAACCCATCCCCGATAAAGCATTCAGGGGGGACAATGGGAGGTTTGGGTTGTGGATTACTCTTCAGTCGCGTCCTCGCCTGCTTGACACTCCCCGTTTTCTTGTGGTACAAACATCGATGCGTGAGGGAGTAAAAAACTTTCGAAAAAACTTACAACGAAGAAAGCCCTTTTACAAACGACGATCGAAGATGAAGAAAGCACTTTACAGGCGACGATTGAAGATGAAGAATCCAAAGCAGTGCTTCCAAGCAAAAGCTATGTGGAGCGTCGTCCGCAATAAAATAGGCGGTCTCGAAACTGTCCCACCGCATCATATCAGCAATCCTACCCAGTTGCCTTCCAACCCTTTACCCGAAAAAGAAGGTTGGACAGATAAGCAACCGAACGCCTCTTTCGCCCGCAACATTTATCAAATACACCATCCCCCATCCTGATTATGAACATATATATTATATTTACGTACCATCGACAACTTTTACCCCTCCATCAAAACCGAAAAATTACAAATTTAGTATTAAAAAACAACAAAAAATATACAAATTTGCAAATTTATACCCAGTCGTTCTAGACCAAAAAATCAAGGCCAATACATCTTTATTAAAGACAAACCTGCGTAATATTGAGCTCCCTTTATCAGAGCCTCCTTCCATCGTTCATCCCAAAACTATACCTTTAGCAGCTTAAAATTCGAAAATATATTTATATTTGTGACTAAATATCTTAAATACAGACTTATTCATAAAAATGGACACTTATCGTTAGATATTAATTGATTTTAAAGAAGAAAATTGAAGCATTATGCATCTCACAAAACGTTCCAAAAAAGGATGAACGGGGGGGATGAAATTCTTTTACGAACTCTGATGGGCGGTTTTTGAATGAATAAAATAAGTAAATACTTCTATTTTTCTTTATTGCAACCGTTAACGGTATAGTTCAATTCGCTATAAGGGGGGGGGGAGCACGATGTCGAATAATTACGTTGGTACCACAAAATGCAGTGATTTCGTTAGGGTAAATCATGGTCTTTTTCTTTCGAAACTCTAAGGTGGTAGAGTTTACGTGGTTGCGGGCTTTTTTCTTTAAAATTGGACTCCCATGGCATGGAAGCTTTTTGTGGCAGGAGGTCGTCGTAGTACTGAGATCGATTAAGAAACCGAACTGAACCTAGTGTTGATGAGTTGAGGATGAAGAAACGATTTTCTAGAAGAAGTTAGGGACTAGTTAATGGCTTCTGTGAAATCGCACTGAGATCTAGTAAGAAAACTGAACTGAACCTAGTTGATCAGAGCGTGGTGAAGACCCATTTTCAAAGAAGACGGGTCCTGGGACTAGCTCACCAGCTGCGTGAAATCGGCCTAGGGAACACTTTCGACTGCAGTGTTTTTGTTTTACAACCGTGCCTGGATCTTTGGTAGGCATTAGGATTGGATCAGGACAGCTCGCCGTCCGCTTTCAGTAGTTCCAAAGCTGCGGCGAAAACGTTCTTAGGAGGTGTATTTCGTGTGAGAAAAGATTGTCCCAAACAAGATAGCTACAGCGGACGACTTGATAAGATTTGAGTGGAACGCTCTCAGGACGTGAGCCAGTGCATGGTTTTCAAAATGGAGATTGTACGAGGTGGTCCTTGGTGTTTTAACAGACTCTGGACGATGGCCGGGTTTTGGTGAGGGAGGTGTGGGTGGAAAGAAACGAGGATGGAATGACATGGCAGTACATAAAGCATTTTCTTGGTTTCCTAAAGTTGAGTTTTACGAATTGCAGATTTCCTGTTAGGTTGGTGAGCGTGCTTCGTGGGTGAGGATCTTTCGTTCCTTCTTGGTTGTCTTGGTAGTGCAGAGATTGCCTTTGGTAGTAAGGAAGGTGGGCGCTTGAGTTTGCCACGGACAGAATCGGCAATTTTCTTTTTAGCTTTTGCCCATTTGTCCTTTCGGTGACAGTTCTGGGAGGACTTTGGTCCGATAGACTATTCGGTTCCTTTGGGAATGGGCTGAGGTTAGATTCAAGCTTACCTTTGTTCCGGTCTGGGCCTGATGGTATGGTGTATGCTCTTCAATCGGTGTGAATCTGCAGGCGTGCCTATGAGGAGGTACAGAAGGATTTGCGGAAATTCGACTGGTTGGCTTCTTGATCTTGGTGTCGAACTTGCCTAAGGTCTCGAGGTAGCAGGTTCTTTTAGGGGTTCTTGGTTGAGATGAAGTGGCTGTCCAAGCTGGTCGGAAGAAAAAGCAGAGGAACGCCCGCTGGGAAACCCTCCGAAACCCGGGCGGATGTTCGCAGATCAACAGAGAAAGTGTCAGCTGTGAAATCTTTGCGCAGGCGGTCCCGAAACTACAACGAACAAGTGGGAGAAAGGGGAGCTAGCAATGAATTTAAGGGCAGCGGGTCGTCAATTTTCGGAGGCAATGAACTGGACGAGACAACAAAACTGATAATGGACACTAAGAAGGGCATTGTCACGGTTCCCGAACTCCTTGAGGAGCTGATGAGTCTCACTAGTATTGTCTCCGACGAGGCACTGTTCAATCTGAACGAGTTCCTGTCTGACGAGTCCGTGCTAAAGGTGAGCGCGGGAACTAATGACAAGACGATTGATACGTTGTGTTCTAAATCGCGCGTTCATTTTTTCTTCTGAAGGAGTGCCTCGCGCTCTTAACCGGAGAGTCAACCTGTGACGTGGTACAAGAATGTGAGCAGAAGACGACAGCTCGCGAGAAGTATAGCTATCAATGGATATTGTCCACACTGATTGCATGCGGTCCGAAAGAGTTGAAGAGGACAATAGCCGCCAGCAATGAGCTTTGTGGCTACTTTGCTAGGTTTTTTGACTCGAAAAACGCAGCTGACGAGGTCATGACGTCGAACGTTGTTCGTGTCATGTTATCGGTGCTCCACACGCAGCCGGTTAGTTTCAAGCCAATTCTGCTGGATGGAAGCCATTTGTACGCCCAAGCTAACATAATTTGAAGTTGCTTTCACGATCCGTACGAACACAGGCAAAGTTCGCGGCGAATCTCTTCTCCAGTGACTCGTTCGGATCGAGCCTGGTGGGCTCGATCCGCTGCCATTCAGTTTCCGAGCTGCTTCCGAGGTTCATATCAAGTAAAGAGTTCTACACAAGAAATCCTCTACTTTATGGCCCTCCAATAATCCCAGGAATACTAGGTCTGGGAAAAGGCAAGGTAAGCGTTCCTGCGATCGTGCTGCGCACTCGTGCCGAGGTCGACGCTGGAAGCGAGAGTCCGTACCTTTTGCTGGTCTACGAAAACCCCGGCTTGCTTCAGCTGGCGCTTAGATCCCTGAACGCCGCGGCCTTGAATGGTAGTGCTCTATTACCTACCGCATCCGAAGGCTGATTCCTGGTGACTTGTCTCGTTTTGCCAGATTCTCGACGCGCTTGCTGATAAGTTTATCGAAGCCCTTGATTCTGCTCCGGACGGGCCATCTTCTTCAAGGGAGAAAATCATGGACAGCGCTGCAAGCGCTAGTTCCCAGATCTCGATACGAGTCATGATGGTTTCCGGACATTCGAGCAAGTATATCGGTGACCCTGGCAGCGTTGAGTATTACCTAGACGAAATAGATGTGCTTTCGAATCCTGGCTCGCTTTCGAGAACGCTTCGAGCTTCCCTCTCGAAGTACGAGGAAAACGATGACGACTATTTTGGGCTATCCATGGCAATGCGGGGGGTCGCGACAATCTTGGAAGTTGTCCATCAGGGTACGACCACCGGGGTGTTTGTATCCCTGCTGAGCAGTGAGACCTGCTCAGCTATTCTGAGATGCGTGTTGTTGTGGTTTTATCTCGGTCAGGGAAAAATTCGGACTCCGTTTCGATTCTTCAGCAGATCAAGAAGCTGAACACATCGAAGGTTGAGGAAGTTTTGTACAGTAACCTGGAATCGCTACAGGGTATCCTGCGGAATCACGCTCAGATTCCCAGCACGTTAAAGGTGCACCTTGTAGAACTATTTATGAACATGGTTCGAATTTGTAGCCGGGTGAGTCATTCCGTACATGGCTTGGAACAATTGATGGCACGAGGATCTAGAAGAACTTGCTCACATCGTGCTACACTCGCATAGGCTCACGCGGACAAGCTCGTGGAGAGTGAAGTATTTAACGACTTAGTTGACGTTTTCTTCGAGTACGATTCTCAGCCTATCGTCCACAAGCACGCGTCAAGTGCGCTCATCGCTGCCTTGCAGAAGAATCTTGTCGAGGTTCGGCATAGCTTGCTTTGCGATACACCCCTAGTTGTCAAACTTGTTGAGGAGTGGAACAGACTGGATGTGGGGAACAGCAAAAAGGTATTCGAACTGTTCTTGCTCGTGCGGATGAGCTCTTAATTATCCTTCGCTACAATTAGGCGCCGCTGATAGCAGAACGCTGCAATGCCAATTGTAGGTACGACAGTCGAATGCAGGCGAGATAGTGGATATCGTAATATGCATTCGGGACAGTATGACGTATTCGAAAATTACGAAGGAGGAGGTTACCGCTGCGATAGGCGATGAAGCTTATAAGAATTTTAGACACCTATGCAACAAGCAGCTCCCAAAGATTGAGGAAATGAGGTCGTCACAGGTATTTGAACGCACTCTCGAAAGGAGCTCGGTTGTGGAAATGCAAATGACGCACGGAATAACTGAACTTTCTTCTTTTTAATTCAGTTCCAAGCTCAGAAGCGAACCACCAAGAGCCACTTGCAGCATCTACTGAAACCCTCCTACGAGCTGCGGGAAGGTGATGGTGATGTGGTATACTATCACAACCTCGTGGAAAGCCTGCGAAACTCGGAGCAAGGCAGGGACTCCATCTGGTCCCCGCACAAGGAAGCTAGGGGATGACATCGTCTCGGCTCAGCAGCACAACAAGCCTAAAACCGAACCGGCCTAAGTTTGTTGCATCACATTAGTCCGCCTCTCGTCGAAATTTTTCATACCCCAGACAGAGCCATTCTCTTCGGTGGCGGTTCCGGAAGGCAACCGCGTCGACATTGAACGTGCCGAGAGGCGTTCGCGACTTCAAAACAGAGCTTCACATCGTTTCACCAGCGACGTGAAGCCATGCCAGCCCCTGTTCAACGCCAGTGAAAAGACAGTGAAAAGAACGCAGCAAAGTTCTGTTTTCGCAAACGACGCACAATTCCGCCCGCCTGGCAGTCAATCGGCTTTGATTGCTCTACGTCGGGCTTGGTCTAATGAATCCTCCCAACCTTCCTACGGGGCTTCAGTTTGTCCTAGTTCCCTGCCTGTCATCTTGCGGGCTCATCAGTAAACAATCATCATTGACATCCGAACAAAGATGCACTCTGGAAGGGTCCAGTTGTGCCCGCGATGTTTTCTCGTTGTCAAGTGCTTCTCTTGATAACATCTTGGCCGAAATGGCATGTGATAGCACGAGATACTTTTGAGATATTTTATTTAAAAATCCTAATATCCTGTAAAATTATATACATAAGGAAATAGTTTTGTACCAAATTTGCAAATTTTCCGTTATTTGTTTTATGTGTGAGTTTTTCTGGGAGGTGAAGGATTGCGGTGAGTGCGAAGATCGAATGCTTGTTAGGGGACGAAGGACTCCCGTGAGGCAGCGATGAAAAGAACGATCCTTTACGAGAGCGAGCTAGCGTTGTGTATTTTTTTGCAACTCCACAAGACTTGGTGCGCGCGCACGTTCTCTGGACAGTTTTGAGCGATCCCCTTTCTGGTACATCGTTGCTAGGATCGGTGTGAAGGGGGGGGGTTGGTGAACGTCGCGCTTTCATACTCGGGACGTGCTCGGTTTTTCACAGACTTAAGACCTGTTCGAGTCGTTTTCATTCATTGAGCATTAACATGACTAAAAAATAGACCTCGCGAGAGGACCACTCTTTCTACTTGGGATGTAGATGAGCTCTAGTCGAGAGATTGAGTGGTACCCAAAGCGCTTGGATATTGCACCCTAGCACTCTTTGGCGAGCGCATATACCCTTGCTATGATCCGCCCAGACCTCTTCTTTGCCGCTTCATCTTCGAAATAACCCACGAGTCCGTATCTAGATGAAATT
This sequence comes from Rhodosorus marinus, assembly GCA_029953675.1. Taxonomy (NCBI): domain Eukaryota; phylum Rhodophyta; class Stylonematophyceae; order Stylonematales; family Stylonemataceae; genus Rhodosorus; species Rhodosorus marinus. The sequence goes on from JAMWBK010000001.1 coordinate 731,664, forward strand.
GGAGCCGTCTGGAAGGACAAGATTTTAGTCGTTGAGGGCTTCATCGCGACGAAGCCTCTCCCTACATGCTGAACGCCCTGTCCATTCTTCGATCGCCTTGTTGTGCTTATCGTTTCTGGCTTTTCACGGAAGGCAAGTACGTCCTCCTTGTACTACTCTTCCTCTGATGGATTGGCTTACTAGACAGTCGGTTGTGTTTCGGTGATGGGATGTGGATGCTAGGTCTCCTTACCTAAGACGCTCTTCGGCTAGGGGAGGGGAAACGCGAATGCTGATGTGAGTTTCAACAGCGCGTTGGAGGGATTTCTCTGGTCAGCGAGTGTTCGCTGAGAGGCGACGTTGGCTTGTTCGAAGGCGACCGGGGAAAGATGTCCATTTTGGATCTCAATGATGGATTGCTAGTTCAAGTTCTGTCCAAGTTGAGCTTCGCGAATATTTTCCGGACGAGTCGATGTTGTAAGCGTCTGTGGGGTTTGGTTTGGGAGAGCGAGGAGCTGTGGTACTACGTTCTCAAAGACTTCTTGGAGGAGGAGGTCGTGATTAGGCAGATCCTGGGGCTACTTGGGAGCTACAGGCTTTTGGCAAAGTTTTTAGTCAAGTACTCATCGTTGGAGGGAGTGTGGGCTGGAGATATTAAACCTCGCGGGCAATTGCTTCGAGTTGAGTTTGAGGATGGGGCTCTCGTTGGCAAAACTTACGGCCTCTCTGTTGGTCCTCGCCTGGGAGTGCACAGACTGATCAACAGACTGTTGTTCAAGCTGGAGCCTGAGAACCACAACAATGAGTTGAAGGTTACTTGCAAATGGTTCCGTCAGTCTCAGGATAGTGCTGGTGGTGAACAGGGTCAGGGGAGTAGTGATTTACCTGACAACGATGCTGAGGATGCTATTCCCGAGATACGAAGCGATGAGTTCACGCTTATTCGGTCCGGTAAGTTCTCCCTGTACATGAATCACTGACGAGCGGCCGAGAAACACATTAATCGAAGCCATGGAGGGAGCTGATTCGTGTACTCATGGCGCTCTACTTGAAATCCTAACTGTGTGATGTTTTTCAGCGGAAGAAGACCCGGGTGAGATTCTCACTAATCCGCGTAACGTCTACGTAAGATACATTTCTCGGGGAGAATTGCCACCAGAACGATTACCTCGGAAAACGACGTATCGTCGCCTAAAGTACGAAATACAGCAACAAAGCGAAAACCCGTCTGATGCAGAACACGAAGACAAACTAAAAGAAGGCATGTACTGGGCTCTCTATGGTAAGCCTATCTAAGAAATACAACCTCAGCGACACCCAGTTCAACTCATTCTCCTGTGCACTTTCTTTCATAGGGTTACACGGACCAGAAATCATACTCGTAAGCAACAGGCTTCAGGACACAACGGGAATCGAGCTTTATCTGCTAAGCACTCCGAGATTCTTTGTGTACCCCAGGTCACTTACAACGAGAATAGTATGATTGAAGGCAGGAAGATTACTGGAGATCTCAACGTACCATGCGGACAGGTCTCCTTTTCAGTAGAAGTGGACTGCCTACGTAGTTATCAACTTCCGCCCGAGACAGTCGCAGTTCGACAGGCTTTGCTGCAGGCTGCTGGTGATGAGATTACACATATTCACTCGTAAGCATATCGTTCCTGGGTCGACTAAAGACAATGTGTGCTCCGGCTAGTAGAGTCATCGGCGACCTTCATTCACGTCTTGTTCTCGCGGAGGACGCATGACAGAGAGCATGAAAGTTGTCCTATGGCGCTACGGTCGAGCGACGCTTAAATATTGGCGCGATTCGCGAGAGGGTTGCGAGCGTGGAACTGAGCTTCACTTTTGTTCTAATGCAGCGGGGTGGGAACAGTCGCGGAAGAGTACTTCAGACATCCGCGGTTGACAGTAGCTGAGCTGCTGAGGTATGGAACTTGTTCTCTAGTTCTCTCCCTGTTCATGAGTCCTGAGGTTCACTTGGTTATCGTATTCGTTTTACTCGACCAGGTTTAGAAATGACAACTTCGCGGTACTTTGGCTGGAGCTAGGCAACCCAATCTTTTTCAGGCCCCTCAAGCTCCCGGAGTATGGAGAGGTAGGAAGAAGGTTCTTGGAGAGCATGGCGTCCGGACCTCCATTCTCCTAGTGGTGTAGTGAAGTCTTTGTATGTATTATAATGCACCTGGCATCAACGAGAAACCTGTGGCGTGAAGGTCGGAAAATTACATAACCGTGACGCAAGTTTGGTCTTCAGACTCACGGGCTTCTGCTTTGGCTCAGGGCAGGTTAACAATGATCGACAGCTAATCGGAAAGATCCTTTCGATAAACAAGATCTTGACGTTTCGTGCTATGAGCAACATATCGCGCCGCAACAAACAGGTAGTCCGATAGCCTGATGTTCGAATTTCATTTAGGCAGAATTTTTTGTGAGATGGATCCTTGTAACTTGAACATTATCGACCGCTATGCGTTGAAACGTAGGCCATAGAAGTGTCTCTTTTGTCGAGACTTTCGTACCGATTGAAATAGATTGCGACGTCTCCATTCAACTGGTTATCGCGGACGAGTGGGTACATCATTCTCTCAGCATGCCTCACAGCGGTCCTCGCCATGTGTACGTGTGCGGAGGGTACTCCTCCTCCTGGAAGGATAAACTGGTTCAGCTTGGGGAGGTCCTGATCCATTTCATCAATCCACTTTTCGAGTTGCTGAATCTGCGGGATTGGTAAACATCAGCGCCGTGAGATGAATAGCTTTAATTTAACACCGCCTGTGCGGGCTTTTGACTATCCAGCCGACCATCCCCACCTTTTCAGTCCGGAAAGATACCATGCTCTGCTTCTGCTTTGAGGAAGAGTCCAGAGGTGTGGCGACCGCGGCTCCAGCATCAAAAAGTGTATGTTGAATGGCCTCCAGTTCCCTTGTCCGTCGGGGATCTTCAACGTGCTCCCTAGCCAAGCCCACGCGTGCGTTGGCCTCGTCTATCGACCCCAGCACTGCGAAAACGTGGTCATCCTTGTGCCTACGTGATCCTTTTTTATCGTCGTCTTGGACCACTTAGCCTACTGGAAGATTGTGATTCAAGATGTTCTACGAGAATTCGACCACGCACCGTTGAACAAGCTCGTTGTGCCTTGATCTCCAGTGCGAGTGTAGACCTTTGACTTCGGTGCAGCACCACTTTGCCCCTCCTTCACCTTTCTAGCAGTATCTGCAGCTCTTAATCCCGATTTGGAAACGAACCTGCGCATATTGCAATCAGTTCTAAGCTACCAAAATTAAGACCTTGAACAATCTAGGATAGATGCGAACGCAAAGCGACAGAACGATTTTCTCTCCGAGGTTGCCCGCCCGAGACGTGGCTTCTAATCCTATTTTGGACCCGCCAAAGTCTGCCCTCGACTCCTCAGCGAATTTCCAAACCTCACGCTGAAAATTGTTCTCGACTGAATACCCTTTCGTCTTTCAGTGCAGCCTGCGGTCACGGAAGCAGTCTGTGAGCCAAGTAGCCCAGATCTCCCTTCGACAAACTAACCACCGATTCTTCTCAAGATGATCTCAACGAGTGCTTGGGCGGATATCCACAAAAGCGGCCAAAGCACGTCGAAGTGACAATGGAGCGGACAGCATGACCCCAGTGGAACTTGGCCAAGGTGCTTGTGATATTTTGAGAGCTTTCTCTAGGCCAACCTTGGCGTTCTAGGTTCAGAGTGGACGGTTCACTAGTTCACAGAGTGCATTTTGCTCTGGACGATCGAGGTCCTCTAGCATTATACTTAAGCTGACTGCTCAAGTCGAAGGGCCATCCAAAAGCTTCATACAGATTCACAAAGAGCCTGCTGGAAAGCAGTGTTCGTCCTCCTTCAAGACGCAGCCGAAAGCGTCGCCAAAGGCCTCACCTTTCGTATTCTGAGTAAAGACTAGAACTAATTCACATCTACACCATGACAAAGAGGCCCAGACGCTCAGTCGAGGTAGTGCCTTCGTCAGGCACGAATTCCATCCTTGAGACCCGTGTGCAATTACAACTCTTCTTTCAGTTCTGAACTTATAAATACAAACTCGAAAGGCAAATACTAGGGGGAGTTAATTCCATCACTACTGCTTCAAACCCATGCATTGCGTAAGGTCTCCTCGGAACTCATCAGTGACGATCGAAGTGCGGTGAAGAGCGGTTCTAAACACTGGCTTGCAAAGGTGCTATAAATGAACTTTCTAATAGGAGAAAAATTGATCGACCACCTCTACTGGTACATAGCTCCATGTGGGTGAAGTATTAAGCCTCAGAGTGACCGCGGTGTCCCATCTTGGAGTTGAAGGTAAGCCTGTAGTCCATTTGAGAGATTGCGGGACGTTTCTGGTTCAGTTGGTGGGTTTGTTGATCACATTTGAGCGTACAGATTGCATTATTTGGCGGAAAAACTCACCGCTCCGTGGCTTAATCGGTTGTTGGAGGAATTTCCTAACAAACCATGCTTGATCAACTGAGTTGAGCAAGGAGCTCACAAGGTTTAGCTTTTTGAGGTACTCCTCCTCAGAGTGAGGGAAGATTGATTCTCCAAGAGCAGGGTGGTAGATGTTGAATGCAACCTGGCGACGTTCACTACCAAACGGTTGAGATTGCAGAATAGCCATATCATGGTACTTGCCATACTTGGAGAAGCAGAGTTCGGCCAGGGTACGTCCTGCATCGGTAAGACCACAAGAAGCTTCAGTGGAGGTGTAATTGACGCACAGAAGCACTGGAAATCCAAGCGCACCATCCACAAGTCGCAAATCCTCGTCCTTCGGAACTTCAGCCCAGTCGGCCATCTTTTGAATCGCCAAGTTGAGACTGCTGTCCAGCTTCGCAGTGGTTTCGGTGACGTACAGTGCTCCCGTCTTAGCCTTGGCTGCTTTCCGTTCTTCTTCAGCGCAACCTAAGCCTGACAGAAATTCCTCAGTGAGGGCATAACCAGACAGAACGTCCTTCTCCGCGCCCCATGACAGCGAACTTTCGCGGCGGTTGAATGCCTTGCCCTGCTTCTTTGGGGACCATTTCTTCTCCTTCCAGCCGTAAGTGAAATTCCAAAGCGTCTAGTCCACGGCAGGCACAAGAGAACACAAAGCAGGACAGGCATTCAGTCTCCCCATTTCCAGGGCAAAACCAGACAGCCTCTTGGGGTCATCATTACCTCGTCAATCTTCTCCCATACAGTAGCAGGCTTTTCACTGCTCTCAGCGCAAACCACGCCAGGCCTCCTGCAAGCTGAACTCGGCCTAACCTCACCTCTACCGCATCCAGCAACTGACACAAACCCAGAACCGTCCATCGTTGCCCCTCCCCCCCCCACCGCTGCAAAAGCAAAAAACCTCACGACCTCAAACAAAAAAACTCCCCCAACCCCTTACACACTCATCGTCTCAGATAGCAGAGACCCTCCCCCCCCCAAACCCAACTTGCTCCAACAACTTATCACAGGCTCCCGCCTCTTTCGTCAAATATGAAACAAGAGAAGTGGCGGGAAAGATTACCCACTAGGTCACACTTTTATCCTTTTCCATCTCCTCCTCCCTCCCTCCCTCCCACTTCACGCCAGAGTCCTCCCCCGCCTTCTGCATCACGAGCAAGATGACTTCCGCAGGTTTTCCTGAGGACAACACGGTATCCACGAGTCATCTTTCAAGATCGGATATTTGACAAGATCGATAAGAAAAACTCCATAAAATAAAAAAAAACAGGCCAACGGAATTTTGGCCATTGTTCCTTTCTCTCCCCCTAACACGACCGGAGAGAGCAAACTCGATAAAACAAATGAAAAATTTGCGCCGACCGCTAACGCTTTCAATACGCGACCAATGTCATTTGCTTTTCTCCTGTTTTTTCACGAACACAGAAGCAAATGCGTCATCTATCGCGACCGGATGAGGAAAACTTCATAAAACGAATTAAAAAAAATCTGGTCAGCATATCCGAACTTAACGACCAATGTTCCGTTTCTCCTTGCTGCAACGAAATAAATTGGATTAGCTATCACGTAAAAAATAAAAGAAAAAACCTGGGCACTCAATTTTCGTGTTTCAAGAGAAAAAATTGGGAGTGAAAAATATCCCTGAAAAAAAAAACTACAATTCAGGGACATGGACGGTCAGTATTCTTATATTTCAAAGAAAATATGCGTTGCAAAAATATCCAGAAGGCGAATTGAATATTTTTATTCTGAATAATATCCTCCCCGCCTTGGAATTATTTTAATCATTTGTTGTTTTGTAGATACAGATTTAGATATGATTGGTCAAAGTTTTCTAGTATGACCAATCAGTCAGAGTGTTTACTCTTGTTTTAGCTTTTTTTGGTTCAGAAAATTTTTTCCTGTCCCAGAAGAGTCGTTCTCGTCCCATTCGGTAAGGAGGGAGGGGAAGAAATGCGTGGAGTACGGCACCATAGGAAACGTACCACCACTGAGATCGGATGCCTGGAGAACGTAAATCCATGGCAAGGCTGAGAAGGGTTTCCATATGAAAGCTCGTTGATCTTCTTGTTCCAGGAATCTAGACTCGTAGCGAACACTTCTTGAGCGAACGCTTGTGTAAACGGGAACCTCTCAAGAACCCCGGTGAACAAGGAATTTGACCTGGAGCCGAGTGAAACCACTCTACACGGTCTCCAATGACAAAAGATCGCGGGGATGAAACCTGCTGAGTCTATGCCAGAGGTATTTCTAATCAGATTCAGGGATAAAACCTGCAATGCAGATTCAAACCAAAAGAAGCTTAGCTCTTTTATGGCATTCCCTTTGTTCTCTTTCTTCTTTTCTCCCGGTTCTCAGCGAACCCTGAACCCGGTAGTTCACCAATATCCCTGATATCCTTTTTGGGGAAGATCTGCTTCTAGATCGGCAGATGTATCGTCATCATTTCGTAAAGTAATCATACTCTGGTCGTCTGTGTCAACTTCGGACTTTCACAGCTTCCCATGTTAGTGGCGAAAGCATCGAAGATGCATGTCCGGATTTCAGGGTGGGTGAAAAACTCGTGGCTGGCGTCAATATGCCAGAATCGTTCGAATAGCCAGCAGAGATTCTGAAGGGACAGAGGTTGATCAGAAGATTTACTCTGTAGTTCACAATCTTTAAGCAAAAAGTGTTCAGATTAGTCCAAAACAATTTGGCGGATTCGTTTCGTCGACGTTTGATGTCACGAACATGCTTGTTCCCTCGGACTGTTAACGAGTGAAGGCTTCCGTGCCGGACAGAACTTCATCCCCTGCCTTCCTTTTTAGACTTTGGCTGAAGTTGCTCAATGCATTGGGTGCGAAGGAAACGTGCTCTGGTTCAACGCTTATTTCATATTTTTTCTTAGGCAAAGGAAGTTCTTTCCAAACTTGGTTTAACTTATGGCTGGCTTTCTTATCGACTACGACGCAGATGGCGCCAAACCTTTGATTTCGATGCTTTGTGTTCTAGTAGATATGAGCTCATAAAAATGCTGCGTTCCAGAACCAATCTTACGCGTCTTGCACTGGGCCTACAAGAACTCTTAACCTGACCTTCATGCTCCTTCGATTTCAAAACCAGCAAAGCACGGGACGATTGCGAGATTGACATTTACAGAGTTGTTCCTCCGAGACCGTGGCCGAGGTTCGATTGCTCCGCTCTGCAATGCAGAACCCTTCAAAATATATACAGTATGAAGCCAGCTAACCGGTTCTTTTCTTGCCGAAAATACCTCTATGAAATTTTTGAACCACAGTACCCCTCTCAGCCCCATAGTTTTCCTCCTGCTCGGGCTTGCTGAAAATATCTAGAGGAGCAGAAGAAACGCTTCTACCTTCAGCGATCTTGAACAGCTGACCCACAAGAATATGCGCAGTGACCTACTTATTCGGGATATGAGCGCCTGACCCTGTGACTGAATCTCCAAATGTTTCGGGTAATCATTGAGTGCCCGACCCACGGAATCGATCACGTTAATGTCCTTAATCCGCTGCACAGCTGGTTCAGCATTCGCTAGATTCACTAGACAGGCAATCCCATGCTCCAAGACTATCAAGTTCTCCGGATATCCAAGGAAGGAAAGCACTAGTCTTTCTATGACACCAGACTCAATCTGAACCGTATGCACAACAACAATCCTGCTTTGAGTACGTCTGCCAACATGACTGCAAAACGAGAAGCAAACTGGAGTTTTGCGAGACGGTGTATTTGGATGGCTTTTTGGGTACCTGCACGTGACGGTTCAAATCACATCTATCGGCCATATTCCTCAAACACCGACACCCTTGCTCCTGTACATCTTTTGATTCCAGAAAGATCGACATGGCTTCGACGACCATCTTAACAGTCCCGTTTATTGCAGCCGCGTTCTTGTTCGGAAGGTTGTCAATTGTCGCGTTTGAGAGCACCCTCATACAGTTGTTGATGATTAGTTCAACTATCGCCCGGGATTCAGACCCAATCTGAAACAGCACGGAAACTGGGCATTAGCTGATTTGGCAACAACCAGGTCTGAGGAATCAACTTGAACTTACTCCGCTCAGATAATGGTTAAAGCAATCAGCGACCGCGTCCATCCCTTGGAACCGATCCATATCGTCCCGGTTAGCAGCTTCAAAAAGAATGAAGCGAAGGGTGAGCAATGCGCTATTCGCAACTTCGGGGATCGCCTTGGATCTTCTCAGGGCACTTATTATCAGTTTGACACCTCCGATCCTGCCGACTCTTTGGCAAGCCGATTCATCGCGCTGTGCAAGTGAATCTGTTTGGTTCGATTTAGAAGCGCATGTAAGGGCACCACTTGAGCCTGCTACCCATTGCTAGGACACAAAACCCACGGACTTACGTAAAATTTGCAAGCAATTGAGCTGTACACCTGGAAACTTTGACTCAGCCCCCAAAATATCAACCACGATATCTACAACCGACTCTTCTCCTAGTATCTCCTTGTACACATCTCGATTCGTTTGCGCAATATTCTGCAAGGCACAGAGAGCTTGGTAGCGAGTCTTTCTCTCTTTAAATCGCCTGATGGCAGCCAACAGGCTTCCGACAGTCCCTGAAGTTAAAACAATTCAAATTCCGTTAAGTTCGGATCCAAACCTGTACTTTCAAGCGTACTAGTCTGCTTCTCATCGATAGACAGGTTGGCATTGCTCTCCATACCTAAGTCAATCAAGGTCCGAGAATTCGCGACTTCTGACGCAGTCAAGTTACGAATGACCACGCAACTTGAATAAGCGATCCCGATATCCTCGGAATCAACGAGGTTACGTACTGCCCGCACGCATCCCGTCCGTGCCGCAAGGCTTTTCGCAGTCTTGGACCCATTGCAAACGTTCGCGATCAGGGCTAGGCAGTTCTCCAGCACTTTCTTATCGGAGCTGTAGTCTGCGAACAAAGTGGAAACGAATTCTATGCATCCATGATTCAAGGCCATAGCACGAGGTTTCTCCTCGGTACATCCTGCAACCAAGCAACTTGATCCACGAGTCACAATTTCTAATGCAGTACAAAGGGCATGCCCGAGCTGAGAAAACCGAACGTTTCAAGCTTTGAACAAACATCTTGTTGTTCGTTGCGTACCTAAGTCGCCTTTGAAGTTTCTAAGCAGTTGCAGAACCCGCAAGACTGGTACGTGGGAGTTCAAAGACTTTCGATCCTTGCAAAGATACTGCAATAAATACAAGTAGTTCCTGGCTACGGTTTCATTCTCCAGATTGTTCCCATCCGTGATCTTTGTGGCCTCATCCACGACGTCGCGGACGAGCTCCAAGTCTTTGGTTTTAGCGATCTATTCGAGATGAGCAGAAGCAACAGAGATGGAAATGTTTATTTGGGTCAGTTGGCTTTCAGAACATTGCGAAAACAGGAAGAGTGGAGTAACACTTACGCCACGGAAACATCTATGTAACGCGGCCCTTCTCTCCAGGTCCGAATCATAAACACTCTCAAGGAACCGCTTTGGCATGTATTCTACTTCCATAGCTGTCTTTAGATCCAAGCTCACAACCCCCTGAGAGCACCATCAGAAACCGCCATTACGACTTATGAGTCGCCATTCCCTCCAAAGCACGAACTCTTCGCGCTTCGCGCGTACTCTCAACCTCTGCTAAGTCGAGGCAAAACAACCATAGCCAACAATAATGACCTTGCTTTAGACCCAGGTGAAAAGCTGCCCCAACAATAAAAAGAACGGGTCTTTCAAATTCCAAAAGCTTTCCCAGCCGACCACTAAAACAATATTAGCAAACGACGAATTCGGGTTCAACTTGAACCAACCAAAAAACAAGCGTTAAGCCAGCCAATTCTCCTCTTCAAAGCAAAGGGTTCGTGCACAGGACCCGTCTTCACTACTAAACACTACAAAAGCATTCCAACCACACCCAAAAAGGCTCCTCAATCCTCTCTCTGACAGCAATTCAATTCACCCAAAACAAAAACCATTAGCCAGACTCATTCTCTTTCTCTTTCTCTCTCCCACTCTCTCTCTCCCCCTCGCGCTCTTTCTACATCTCTCTCTGAGAGCCAATCAAACAAAACGAAACTCAGTCTTTATCAAGTTCAGCGTCTCATGGATGGAAACTAGTCCCTCCGAAACTCATACCGAGCTGATTCCCCTCCTCGAAGCTATTATCAAGAGCCTCACCTTCCCTTGCAAGTAATATTGCCATCAAGAAGCTATATCGGCAGAATCAACAAAAACAAAAAAGACACCGCTCGCTCTGCGCTCCATCTTCCCCACCTTACCCGAAAGCAAAGAAACACAGAAACACATCACAAGGAATGATGACCCTTTTTTGGTCTTTTTAACGACGACTAAGAAGTAGCAATCATCCAAAAGGCCGAAAATCAAAGAATAATCCACCAAAAAATCAAAATTTAGAGCATTCCAGTTTAAATCTAGGATATGTGAAAATTGTACGAAGGCCCTGGTCATTTGGAATTCATATCGGTGGCGTAAGAGGGGTAAAGAAAAATAGCATCGTATGAATCATTGTATAATGAAATAAAAAAGTCCTTTTGCTGGCAATATAAATGATTTACGGGGGGAATAGGACCAGTTGCTGTCTTTTAGAAAAGTTTCCGTTTTTTAAGAGCTTTCCAAGAAAGAGGTGCGTTTGTCAGTAATAAAACCTCGCTGTACATATTTCTCGATTGTCCAGTATTTCAAGATCAGCATTTGTTTATCCCCGGGGTGGTGCGGTCTTAGAAATTGTCAGATCAATATTTAAAAATTAATGACGTGAAAAATCTGCTCGGATGTAATTGTGAGCACCCCTCAGCTGAGTTGCCTCTGTCGTATGAGCATGTCCGTTTTGATGAAGAAAATCAAAGTATTCTAATTTGTTTTAAAACAAATAGGCACGACGAGGTTGTTTTTTGTTTACTACTTACCCCATCTATTTGATTTTCTAAAGAAGTTACGAATATACTGAATAATATTAACACTTTCCGTTCGTTGCTTGTATACAACTGGTCCGCAAAAAATGTATTTAGATATATATAGTACGTAAAGAATTATAATTGGATTAAAATAATTTAGACAAGATGGATTGGATAATAGTTGCGCAAACGGCCATTTATAAATGACCATCTGTCCATATACTTTTATTATCAAGATACAAAATCTCGATTTTTTTTTGAGCGTTTGATGATTTTGTGTGTCGTTTCGATGGAGGATCTGGCGATCACGGCCGTGAGGCTTCAGCGAGAGGGGAGGGTCTAGCCGTCTTTTGACAGTCTGTCCTAAGCGATTACCTGTATGAGAAGTTTTAAGCGCTGCATTAACCTTAAACTTCTACTTCACACCTTTGTCATCATTGATTCTCACGAGGTGTTGACCCGCCCTTCGCTCCCGCATCCGCATCCTGTCCTCCTCTAGAGTCACATGGGAGGTCTGCGCCCTGCTTCTGAAACAATGTTTTGATGAATCTCTCGCCAAGATACGAGAAAAATAACTGGACTACTTGCGATAAATACTGAAATCTTCAGCACACTGGCTTGATGTCCCCTCCGGATGCGGCATGGGGGTGAACCCTGGCGATCGAGGTGATGAAGGTTAGGAAGTTGCGTTCTTGGATAGTCTGGATTTTTGGGTGGGTTCAGTTGGTTGTCAGGGAGCTCTAGTAAATGGACTGCTCGTGGGTAGAGATCTGAAGAAAGATAAGAGCAAAGATGCTTGGCTTTGGGTTGGTTCGATCCTTTGTCGGGGTTGGATCGCCATGCACGAGCGCGACGCTGCTCAGAAATGGAAGGAGAAAGCATGTACGGCTTGGATCCGGGATCAAGATGACAGCCGTGAGCTCAGCCAAGTTCTCATCGTCTGACACTTCTGAGAAACCGGTTTCGAAGGACGTGCTTTCTTTTCAGGAGGCCATCTCCCGGCTCCAAAAGTACTGGGCGGACAAGGGATGTATAGTTTGGCATCCTTACAACCACGAGGTGGGAGCTGGTACAATGAACCCTGCGACCTTTCTCCGAGTTTTGGGACCTGAGCCATGGTCTGTGGCTTACGATGAGCCGTCAGTACGTCCTGACGATTCAAGATACGGCGAGAACCCAAATCGAGTCCAACGACATACGCAGTTTCAGGTGATCATGAAACCTGCTCCCAGAAACTGCCAGGAGCTCCTGCTCGGATCTTTTCAAGTTCTAGGAATAGACACCGCAGCTCACGACGTGCGATTCGTAGAAGACAACTGGGAGTCACCAGCTCTTGGGGCTTGGGGCCTCGGCTGGGAGGTCTGGCTCGACGGCATGGAGGTGACTCAGTTCACGTACTTCCAGCAAGCAGGGGGTTACACCTGTGACCCTGTATCACTGGAAATTACCTACGGACTGGAAAGAATTATGATGTCGCTGCAGAATAAGAACCACTTCAAGGATATCGTTTTTTCTCCTGGTGGAATTAGCTATGGAGACATTTTTATGCAGAACGAAGTTGAGATGAGTACGTACAACATGGACAAGGCCAATGTTGAGAGAAACCAAATCCTCTTCGATGCCTATGAGAAGGTTTGCATGAGGGAGAAACAACACTGTGCTTTGCCATTGACTTGCTGCAATTCCACGGCGCTGAAGCCCACCTTGCCATACAATCACAACCCGTAGGAAGCCCTTGATATGATAGAGAGTCGACTTCCCGTTCCTGCCTACAACTACTTGCTCAAAGCGAGCCATACGTTCAACATTCTCGACGCAAGAGGTGCGGTTGGAGTAACTGAAAGAGCAGCGTACGTGACACCAGTCGAATATGTCGAGTTGCTTTCTCGCGCTGGGTTGTAGACGATGACTCTTAACAAACTCTTATTGCCCCATGCATGATTCTTTATAGTTTCTTCAGGCGAATGAGAAACCTGGCCAGAGAAGTTTCGGGCTTATGGTATGATCGGCGCAAGGAGCTTGGCTTCCCGCTCCTGTCCCCCGAAAGTGACTCCAAGGAACCGGTTCGTTGGGGCTCCTCCTGAATCTTGTTTAGAATCTTTATTAGGATATCTCATCTCTTACAAGAAACGTCGCCTGGGCCAATTCTTCAGGAGATTCCTAGAAAGGAATGGCAGCTGATGGCCGAAGTAGTTCCGTTTATCCTTGAGATTGGGACGGAGGAGCTGCCCGCAGATGATGTAGACCATGCAATCACTCAGGTAAGCTATGGCTCGGCTATACGGGTGCGAGCAAGTGGAGATTGAGATTGGTCGCTTCCCGTGCTTTGTTTGCGTAGTTTGAGCGGCACTTGAAAGAGCTACTGGTATCGAGTGGACTAAGCCACGGATCGTTCAAGGCCTTTGCAACGCCGAGAAGACTTGTCGCGGTTATTGACGATCTCGCCTCCAGTCAAGCGGATTCTGAAGAAGAGGTGTGTAATTGCTGAATTGTTGAATAGAAAAGGGTAAAAGCTTAACCCTAAGAGGCACGTCCTCTTCATCCGCCGCCTCCATAGGTCAAAGGCCCCCCGCGGAAGATAGCTGTGGACGAGCATGGGGAGTTAACAAAGGCAGCGCTCGGCTTTTGTAAGAAGAACGGGGTTGACCCGGCGGATGTTGAATGGCGAGACTTAAAGGTAGGCTTCAAGTCATCATTTTCCACCCGTTTAAGGGACGTAGAGATAGTTTCGAAACGCTTACCGAAGGTGGCAATTGTAAACGCGTTCCTGCTTTCCAGGGTCAGAGCTACCTCTACGCGACGGTCAAGACGAAAGGCAGGCACGCAGGAGAGATCCTAGCTGAATGTCTTCCATCCGTTATCTCAAAGATTGGGTTCGTGAAGACCATGCGTTGGAACGCCTCGGGAACGGCATTTTCGAGACCGATAAGGTAATTAAGTGCCGCAATCTGCGCAACTGTCACGTCTTTCTCGAGGAGTAGTTCGGCCCAGGCGACAGCTCAACATTTTCTTCTCCTGTTCTCTGGGTAAAGATGGATCACGGCTCTTCTTGGTGATGAGGAAATCGTGTTTGAATACGCTGGTATTGAGTCAGGACGAGACTCCCGTGGACTTCGGGTCTCAGGTGGACTTGCTCCCAAAATCCCAATAGGTTCTGCGGCTGATTTTGAGAGTGCGATTCGATCGAAGAGGATCGTCTTGGGAGTGTCTGAGAGGAGAGAAATGATAAGGGAAATGGTTCTGAAGACAGCCTCCTCTGTGGAAGGAACGATAGCTGACGAGTACACGGGTCTTGGAGAGGGCACGCTTTTGGCTGAGGTGGCCAACCTTGTTGAGGATCCGAAGCCAGTTCTGGGCAGCTTCGACTCCACGTTTTTGAAACTACCAAAAGCTGTGAGTTGAACCGTAAGAAATTGAGTATTCGACAAGTAAGAAGGTGCTAAACCAGCCGCGCTGCCGTTCCTTCGACGCTCAATTCAGGTCCTGACCACAGTCATGAAGAAGCACCAGCGATACTTCCCGGTTGTTTACCCAAGCTCGGATGAGCTTCTACCAGCCTTCATTACCGTTTCAAATGGTCCCACAGATGATGAGATTGTGAGGAATGGAAACGAGGCTGTTCTGCGCGCGAGGCTTTCTGACGCCTCGTTTTTCTACGACAAGGACTGCCAGAAGTACGAGTCCCTAGCCACACTGTTAACCCTGTTACAGGTTTTATGTCTTGTGGGCTCTCCCACTGTCCGACCCGGCTTTGCTCAGAGTATTTGTTTTCTCCTTCCATATTGCGGAACGTTTCCAATGACTTTCTAGGAGCCTTGCGGAGTTTAAGCCACTTCTTTCCGGCCTCACGTTTCAAGAAAAGCTCGGATCAATGCTGGATAAGAATGATCGAGTAGAGGAACTGGTCCGCTCGGTAGGTACTATGATCGGTGGTAGTGAGAAGGACCTGGAAGCGGCAGAGCGATGTGCATCTTTGTTCAAGTAAGTGAGGAATTGGACTCCTTAGCTGTCGGAGCTCGATATGTTAGTGTTACATGCGCTGAGGTGCGATCTTTCCCGGCGATGTGGCTAGGGCTGATCTGGCCACGAACATGGTCGTAGAGTTCACCTCGCTTGCTGGTGAGATGGGTCGCCATTACGCGAAGACAAGTGGCGAGGATGACGATGTTGCGGATGCAATCTTCGAGACGGTACTTCCAAGATTCTTCACCGACAAGGTCCCGCAAAGCACGGCGGGCTGTATCGTTGCTGTTACGGACAGGTACTATCGTCTGAGAGGCTCTTAGACTAGATGCTAAGGTTGCAGCAAAGAGTATCCTGCCAAACTTATCAGATCTTCGCGTTTTAGGCTTGACTCTCTGGTTGGATTATTCGCCGCTGGATGTGCGCCTACCGCGAACACAGATGTCTACGCGCTGAGGAGAACAGCTGTTGGTCTAATCGCCATCCTCCAAGGAAAAGGGCTAACGCTCAACTTACGGGATGCTGTACAAGAAGTTGCACGAGTACAGCCTCTCAAGGTCAGATTCGGATATACACCACGGACGCTGAGTCGTGCGAGAGATGTGAGACGCTAACTATTTTGTCTAGCTACTGTCCTTGAATCGTGTAGGTCGACGATGATACGAAGAACGCGATTATTGAATTTATTATAAGACGGTTTGAGTCATCTCTGCTCGAGCAAGGAAAGAGAGTAGACCTTGTTCGCGCGGTTATTTCAGAGCAGGGTGAGGATCCCTTGCGAGTTCAGGCGGCTCTCGGCGAATTGGAAAACCTTGTGGCTGAGAGCAAGAGCCTGGTCGTGGCGTTGGAGGTGTATGGAAGACCTTCACGACTCATTAGGTCCAAAGGAGACATCATATCGACGCTGGAGGTCCACGAGGAGTTGTTCGAAAGCGAGATAGAGTCGAACCTGTACGCGGCGTTTCAGGAGGCGAAACAGTCCATCGAAGTAAGTCAGATTGAGAAAGAATCTCGCCCAACCGAGCTGAGGCTGATCATTTTCGAATATCCCCTCCAGGCCAATGGACACTCGGTAACCTCCGTCGTAAGCGCACTCAGTACAATGCAGGTACAAGTGGATGACTTTTTTGAAAACGTTTTCGTAATGTCCGATGATGAAAAAGTCAGAACAAATCGACTAGCCCTATGTGCAAACATCGCTGCCCTTCCAAATGGAATCTTGGACCTAAACCAAATCCAGTAAAAGAACCAAGAACGAAAGCTTCGACTAGAGAAAGGGAGCACTGAGTCCTGCAAATTTCGCTCAAGCCAGGTAAATCGTCTGCTTCACCGACCAAGAGCTTCCACATATTCTGCTCAAGAGCTTTTAGGCTCTAGTTCGAGGAACACTGGTGCTTCAAGCACCCACCAATAGGCAGAACAGGTTCCACACTGTCGAATCGTTCGACAAGCCTTCAACAATTCTTGACGTCATTTGTGCCTTGTCACACGGTCGTTGTCACAGACAATCTCGATGCTTTCAACCAGCGGATAGCTGAGGAGGAGCGATCCTCAGTTCGACGGTCATGCGTTCCAGAACCGATTCAGCTGCGGCGGAAGCCTACACCTGGAATGACTTCTATTGAGAACCGCGGTTTGTGGATACTTGTGGGTCACACTGGTTTCGATGGGGTGCAGAACCTGTCCCCATTGAAAACCTGTCTTGTTCATGGGGATCTTCGGTAGTGAGAGCTCATCGATGCCTATCGTGTCGAGCTATCTCAGGTTCTCTGACTCACCCGCGCAACAAAGCAGGAGTCTTCCTTTAAGCCTGTCGTTCTCTCCATTGCTTATGTCACTTCTTCTGCCCGTAGGGCTTTCTCTGCTATAGGAGAGAGCTGGCCTTCTCCTTATCCACCCCTTCACTTCTTCAAGATGCTTATAAGAAAGCTGAGAGGCGAACAGGGGGCCAAACAAAGCATGTTAGGAGCGAGAAAGCTGTCTGTCTTGAAGCAAGTATTGTGGTTCTCTTTCCACTACCAGATCAGATAAATGAAGAACGACGCCAGGAAGAAGATGAGCTTGAGCTCTGCCATCCGTTTCTCTTTCGGAAGCTGGACGAAAATTGTGGTATTGTCTAGCAAGTGCTGGTTGTTGGTCAGCTGGTTCCCATCATGCGCTAATACAGGCAGGTTGATCAAGGAAGCAAAGTATTGGCCTCTGACCAAGAGCATAAGGAAGAGGCATATATGCGTTATGTACCTGAGGTTTTTGGTCCAAAATGGTTTTTGTACATGGAAAAAAATGAAACAGGCAGAAGAGTCCTTAGTTTTCAAGTAGATCAATGCTTTCCGGTCTGCGGAGGCAGGTTGTTTTCAACTAGACGGAGTAGTGGGATCCAGAAGTGGCAGCTTTGCTTTCTTGAGCTCGTCTCTGCATTGATACATACGGGTTAGAACCGCTGGTCAAACCGTACTCAGAAAGCATCAACCTAGGTCCGAATGAGTTCAGCTGTTTTCTGAACTGCAGAACAGACTTCAATCTTCAAGCTCCGTCCTGAAAACCTTGCCTCCGCATCCAAAACCATAAAGACAGAGCGGCGTTCTTACTCAGGCCATCTGAATCGATTCACCTGTTCACACAGTTCGATCGGATTGATAATATCCGCCATCAGATCGGAAAACAGAATAAGCGTGTAGACCATAGTGAACAGAAGCCAGCTCGTCCCAAAGAATACAGACACCCAAAATCCAACCTCGATAGCCGAAACTGCCATTCAGAAAAGGAAAAATATTTACAACAAAAGGGCTGGACATCGATCCATAGCTTGACCGCACATGAGAACGCTCCTCGTCTTGTGAAGCCTGCCAACAATGAACTCAATTCAACCACTCCACCACTTTCGCTGACCTAATCATTTCAGGTCTTACTGTGTGAGTGTTTTATCCACTTGCGTCCAGTTCTGGTCGGCGCCAGAGATGGATGCTCTGTGCACACTTCACACGAGCGCCCACCATGCTCGATACTTGCTCGCTTCATCCAATTCCAGTTGGATGCTGACCGATGTTCGTGTTTGTGGCTTCAACATAGTGGTGAAGATGGACCAGTGGATTTGGGGGACCAAGTAGACCAGGACTACCCATCACCAATGCATTTTGCACACGGTCCGACCTGCGTCGTTTGAAGACAAAGTTCTTGATCGACAACGTGATGTTCGCTATGACAAAACGACATAGCGCACCTAGCAGTGCTAAGAGTACGATTCATCTCATGCGAAGAATGGTCCTTGGGTCCCAAACTCTTGTATTTTCCGATCGCCCTCAGGAGTGGTGGTGGTAAGCGCATTGCGCCGAGGATGGTGGTGGCGCGAGCGGAGCTCTATTTCTACAATAGATTAAACCTGCGATCCTCAAGAGACTCGATATCTAATCGGAAGGGAGGCTAGGAAGCGGTTTCATCAAACCTGCTCTTAGCTAGACCGGTTGCCGCTCGGTGTGCAGCTGCGAGCGTGGCCGCTGTTAACAGTTTTCACGGACTAAGAACAACGATAAAATCCTGAACCACACGTTTTGCTCAAGCGGTAGATTCCTATTCTCTTCCGTGATTTCATACGTTGGCAGTTGCCATGCGACACAGAGATTTCAACCAGATGTAGTTTGAACCCATCAGGCACCCTCATGTGACTTCCCTGAGCTCAACCAATCTCTGGAACTACCAGGTTCATTTCGGACACGTCTCAGTGGTCGCTGCGTCACAAGCTCCCATTTCAATTTTCATTGTTTCCAGCAATCAGCGCTAAATTAACTATCCCTCTTTACATTAGCTTGGTGGGCTCCTGCTTTGACCAGCCTTTTTGGCTTTCCGCTAACAACTGTGTCTTTCAAGTTCGCTTGATAGTTTTGAAGATTCCATCCTACCCGGTGCAACGAACTTCTACGGCCGATAAGCGCTATTTCTCGACTAGCGCACGAACTGGACGCTAGTCGCAGCCGTTGGACCATGATTCACACAACGTAGGAGTTGAACCATGCCTTTGCTAACGAGCAAGGACTTGTTCCGCTTCAGAACGGTCCTTGGTGATGAGTCGTCAGCAACGTCGCGTACCGACTGAGACTGAGACTAGTCCAATCGCGGCCGCATATCCTCGCGGTATTTCAAGCCAGCCATTACTGCAGAGTTGAACAACCATGCGATCTAGAGCAGGTCATTGCCTTCACGAGCAGCATAAAGTCGGTGAAGCTCTGTTTCGCCAAAATCCCGGCGACACAATCATGGTGTGGGACAACTCGGTGTTTGGTGATGGAAGCAACTATTGATGTCAACGGAGTGGACACGACAGTAGAAATCGACGACCCTAGATGCGGGAGGAACCGACGTGTCCATACTACATCGGCTGTCCAAACGTGATCGACCAAGAGTCAGACACGAGAAGGGGTGTTAAATACTTTTATGGCACAGACTCCGACTACGTAATACTTCTACCTGATGTCCCGTTCACGTGGAGCTCTACCTACGACGGTAGAGATGTGATACTTGGCGGCAACGGATACGATATTGTGAGAGCCGGGGGAGGAGAGAATATTATGAAAGGGGGCTTGGGCAACGACCAGTTTATTGCCGGTGAGGACGGGGTACACAGAGTTTACCTCGGTGGCGGCACTGATGCACTTGGCCCCTTCGCTGACGGCGATGCAACTCCAGACTACTATTATGGAGGCCCAGGAACTGACGTTAACGGCGGGGATTATCCGGATGAAAGCGACATGCTCAAAAGCTTTGATCGCTATATCCAGGCATAACAAGTAAAGCCACAAGCACCTGATTTGTCAATACAAAGGGAGGCTTTTTACCTCCCAACCAATGCTATGACAGCCTGTCTAGTACAGAAGACTAGATTCATTGCATAAGCCTTTCACGCCGAGAGGAAATCATGATTCACGATATGGAGTGAAAGCTTGTCATACCGAGAAGCAATCATAATTCAAAGTCTGGACCGGAGATGATTGACTAAGAGTTGGCTACACGGTCAAGGTGGAATCGACACAGCCTAGTCACCCTCCGCAACCACCTCTACTCGTTGCATCGCAGATCTCCTGGTCTCGGACGCAGCCGCCAGACGCTCAGCATATGTGGAGCTCACTGTCGCTTGCCCCGTGTCCGGTACATACCCCCCCTTCTGCCGCTCTCCGCAGGGGGAGAGGCAGCTCCTGTGCTTCACCGCATGAACGAACGACGGTACGCCGAGAGATGGCCAGTCTTCACCGGGAAGAGAGCCGGTCTCACAGGTTCCAGCCTTTCATTGTGGAAACCTTTGGGCATCTGGAAAATTCAAGCTTGGAGTGGCGACGCACGTGTTTTACCGAACCTCCTGAAGAATATCTGGTGGTCATCCGCCGTTTAAGTATCGCACTCTGGCGATATTCTAGGAACATGCTCGCCGAGGCGCGCCACCGTCGCCTGGGCTCACATGATCTTCTTCCTAGCCCCTAGTTCCCCTTAACGTTTTGCGTAGCGCATCAGGCAATGTTAGTAAAACCATAACGGAGTGGTTACGGAAATGTTTCGCTGAGCATCCTACCGAATACTTGGAACTCTTTTATGCCGTTTAAGTGTCTCTCCGCGGCGATATTCTAGCAGCATGCTTGCCAAGGCACGCCTTCGGCGCCTGGGTTTGCACGCTTCCCTACGTAGTTCGTAGTTCCTTTTCAGGCCTTGCGTAGCGCTTTAGGCTATGCTAAAAAAAAAGGAAAGCTTCGGTCACATGGAGAAGTCGGGTTTGGAGTGGTTGCGGAAATGTTCTACTGAGCATCCTGTTGAATACTTGGAACTTTTGCGGCGTTTAAGTCTCTCTCTCTCTCTCTCTCTGTGGCGATATTCGAGCAGCATGCTTGCCTAGGCACGCCATCGGCGCCTGGGTTTGCACGCTTCCCTACCTACTTCTTAGTTCCTTTTCACGCTTTGCGTAAGCGCTTTAGTCTATGCTAAGAGAACCCCGAAAAACCCCAGTAAAACCGCATCGTAATATATTTCAATCTCCCAACGGTTTTTTTTCAAATTGTTATTGATTGAATGTAGCTAACAGAAAAAAAACAGTTGGGAAATTGAAATGCGTTTTAAAAAAGATGGGTGGTGTAGGGGGGTGTGACAAAGTGACTATGAAGATATTGTTGCGAAACGCGGGTGACTTGATCTCGAACCGTATTTCTAACCGAAGTGGACAAGAGCTTTGTTAGAATCTTTCGGGCACTATCTGATGAAACTTTGCGGTTCCAAAATCGTCGGAGAAAATAGGACTCGACACGAACAATTCCGCTTTCGTGAAACTCCTTCCCGACTAACCGCGTTCTATGCGATTCGATTGGTGAAACTCACACCACCAATACGCAATCTGCAGTGCCTCGCCATGCCTCTCGATTAATGTCCACGCGAATGAGCGTTTGCGCGTCCGCTTTGTGCTCAAGATGTGCAAGTAGTTTCGGTAGTGAAGTATTGGGCCGCTTGCCCGAGTCGTCCAAACCCTTCCACGGCGAACGCTACGTATTGGAAGTCGTTAAGGTCACCGATGGCATCCCGATGTTTGGCTCGTTTCCCCCCTCAGCGTTAGCTGCAGCATAACCAGTTTAATATGGGGCTCGAACGAGGAGATGGGCTCGCAGTGGGGATTCCACTTTGACGTCAATTACGTACTGCTTACCTGTGCGGTGATGACGAACGACAATGTCTGATCAAGACGACTACCCTCAAAAAACCCGAAAGGATATCTTGAAGGTTTCACCGCCGGAGGTTGACGCGCGAGTTTATCACGAATTCGGTTATGGCGCAGTCCAATTCCCGGCCGAAGTAGAACAGTGTAAACTGTTCTACTTAAGAACAGTTTACACTGTTCTACTACCCATCCGCAGCGTGGGGTTTGGCAAAGACTGTTCGTTCAGGAGTAGGGCGAAGACCAGGTATCGGGAGTCCCAAAAGGAGGCGTAAGCTGCAGCGGATTTCTTCGGTGGAGAGGACCTCAGATACCATGCTAGGAAGGTCACGAAGCCAGCACCGGCGCCAGCATCAGAAGCGGATCGGACGCGAGCGCGGGTGTGATCGTCAAGGGCAGAATTATCCACGATATCCTCAAATGCTCTACGGTTACTCTCCTGCGAGAGTATTTGTTGGTTTTCTAACGTAGCCTAATGTGCTACGAGACGTAAAAGGAAACTGGGGAGAAGGGCACGCAAGCCCAGGCGGCAGTGGCACGTCTCGGCGAGAATGTTGCTAATACCGCCAGAGAGCGACTTAAGACGGCGGGGGAGCACCAGATTTTCATCAGGATGTTCGGTGCAACACTTGCGCAGCCACTCCAAACTTGACTTTTCCAAATGCCTAGAGCCTTCCACAATGAAAGTCTGGAACCTGTGACACGGGCCCTATTCCCGGGGAAGACTGGCCATCGTTCCTTCACACGCTGAAGTGCAGAAGCAGCTTGGCCGCCTGGGGAGAGCAGCAGATTGGAGATAGGTACCGGACACGGGGCAAGTGACAGCGAGGTCCACATGTGCTGCGCGTCTGGCAGCTGTGTCCGATACCAGGAGATCTGCAATGCAAGGAGCAGGAGTGGTTGCGGAGGGTGCTCGAGGCAGCGCCGATTCCACCTTGACCGTGTAGCCAACTCTGGTCAAGCGTTCGCTCAGGATGTATTTCAGGCACATGTATCTCTTCGTGCGATGACCTCCCATGCCCCATAGACGAGCCGCGGTGGTAGCGGACAGTTGACAAGATTGCGTGAGCAGTTTTACTGGTTTTTACTAGCATAGCTTGAAGCGCTACGCAAGGCGTGGACTGTAAACAGTTTTACTGCATAGCGTGATGCGCTACGCAAGACGTAAAAGACAACTAGGGACTAGGCAGAAGAGCATGCAAGTCCAGGCAGCGGTGGCCCGGATCGGCGAGCATGTTGCGCAACCCCAGTCTAGTCCAATCTACTTTTTGAGTTCTTGCCGTACTAACGGTGTGCGCCTGTGCTGACAAACGCACTGACCTATATTTGAGGTGTGACGGTCTGAGGTTTTATACACCGACTCAAGACACCAGCGGCAACACAATCGGCTCTATTTCTGATACGCAATTGGAAAGCAATCGAGGCAGTTTTTCATAATTTTCCGATAAGATGGGACCGGTTTTCCCTCCCCGGTGCTGCCCACCTACTTTACGTGGCGGGGTTTGGTTCGGTGCATTCACACACAACCTGTTTGGCGATATCTTGGAATTGGAGGATCTAAGCAGGTACGAAGGGCGTTTTTGCAAGAGTTTCAATTAGCAAGAGATGCACTCGATATAAGAACGAGCGAAAGTTTCGCCTTACCCATTCTTCTCGGGCTGGACGACACACCAATCCGAAACTCCCGATTTTGGCGTCAAAGATTCAACGGCCGGGTTGGCGTGCCAATTCAGCTTCGAATTGGCCTTCGTTTAGGCCCTCCGCTTGGCCAGGTTGGAGTTCCGATTCATCGAAAGTCAAAGAGCTGGGCTCTTCCCAGGTCAAAGGGGAGACACCCCTAGAGACAACGCCAGCAATGCACAAAGTGGAGCCGGTGAAACAGAGCGGGACTTCAGCGACCACAGCGAACAGCAAAGGATCTTCCTTTTCGTCGACTCTCAATGAGCTTCCCAGACCGCCTCAAGCTCGGCTATTCGTTTTGGTATGTTGGGAACCTACATCCGCAAGCCGGTCCTATCTTATCCTTTTCGACGAATCTCGAAATATCGTACACCGGAGTAGACCAAACTTCCTGCCATGCTCAAATTGATCCCGACAAAGTTCCACACGGTAAAGGCGTAGCCAGGAACAAGTATCTACACAAACCGAGACAAAAAGAGGACTTTGTTTTTGAGAATCCAGGACCACGTCTTCACGCAGTTCTTCAAACCCATCATCGTTTGGTCGCTAAGAAGCTCTCATCGCTGGTTGCCCGAGGAAGAAGCGCACAGTTGGCAAATCGATCTTGATAAAAAGGAAACCCTCACCATTCCACCATACGTTGTCGCAATATTCTTCAAGCATCCGACCACCGAAGTAGTTAACGCGGAGTTCGCATGGGTACAGTACAACATGCTGAAGTGAAGGCACACACCGAGAACTGACGCGAGCACAAACCAGGCGACAAATCCGGGATCTTTCCATACATCCAGACCGACAACCTATGGACGAGGAAAAATTGGGAGAGGGACGTGTTCAGCGTTTTCTTGATTAGAGCAGACGCTTTAGCGGTGGACTTCTTACCCTCTTCATATCTCCGTTTAGGATAGACACGGTGAACATTATAGGAACGCTGAACAGGTTATTGATAAAGAGAATTCCGTGCATTCCGACCTGGAAGCGAGAGCGAGAAAGCCAAAAGATGATGGACCAATCCAAGGGTCGAGTAAGCAAACGTGACAGCGCTTTTGAGTTCTTGAAAGAGATGCTTTTGTTAGAGCTGGTTTTTTTTTTCTGCTGTTTACCTCTTTGCAATCTTCCAGCTTTTTCTTGTTAAAAACACCGTTTAGAGCAGTGAAAACGTCGCTGGTGAGAACAAAGATGTATCCAGACAGAGAGAAGACTAGATCGTCGACTGCCGCGATGACTGCTCCGATGATCATCATGGCTACGGTTGCTGCTACCTTTAGGGAGGGACGGGATAGGGTTGGAAAAGTTGCAGGAGCATCAGAATCTGCTTGGGTTGGGCTGAATTTTAGCATATACGTACCATTGGAGAAGGGTACACTTTCAGCAAGCATAGCTCGAAGATCATGGTTAGCAGGATCGTAAACCTTCTTAGAACAGTCATCATGGGTATGGACAGCCTCTGAGTTCCTCCAAGCGAGAAAACCGCATTGAGCACCGATATCAGTGGCAAAGGATGCAGGCTCTTGAACGCATTCCACGGGTCAGATGGCAGGGGGTACTTGAACACTTTGCAAACGATCGGTAGCAAAATCACGGCCGTCAAGGCTTGCGAAAACGATACGAACACGAAAGATCGTAAATCGTACGAGGTAAGAACGATCTTATTCGCGAACGTGATCAGAATCGATACAACCACATAGAGCCCAGCCGACGCCAGCTTATCAGACCTGCTGATCTGTCCCTCCTTTACACTCTTATCGGCCTCATAGTCATCCGTGGCCTCTCTAGGACCAGACTCATCCTCCTTATTTACTAACTTTTCCCTCCTAGATCCAAAACCAGAGTCCATCCCTCCAAAAAACTAAACCAAGCCCAACAATCCCCCCCTCGTCCCCCCACCCCCTTATCCCATCAGCAAAGGAAACACAAAGCTCCTCACCTCAACAGAAAAGGAAAAACTCAGATCTGCCAAAAGCAAACCCAAACCGGACAGAATCCTTCTTCCGTTTACTCCCTTCCTTTTCAGATATCGATCAACACATTCCCCCATAACCCCACCAGACGAAACCCTAGGGGAGATCGACCACCAAACCCCCCAAAACCCCCCTCCCCCACCCCTCCCCCACCCCATCCACTTCAGTGTCATCTAAAAATTCCTCATTTAAGAAACACGTCAGCCTCATTCCCCATCGACCAAAAACAAACCAAAAAACGACTGGTCCACATGATGGGACATGAATGGGACACGAAAAAAGTAGGTTGCGGAGACAAACCTAATTGGGACAGGAGAGTCTGTGCTCTCTTGGAAGGACAGTTTTGTTGTTTAGTGAAAGACAGTCTGTCGTCCGGTAGAGGACAGGCTCTTTGTTTTCTTGGTGTGTGGTTTGTGAGGGAACCACGCCGACTGCCCTGGTTCCAACGGCCAGGAGAGTTGGGTAGCCTCATAATATATGCATCTATGCAGCTGGCTTCGGAGATGACATTGCGCAACTTGCTGCCCTGATGGACGGTCAATTTTCAGCTGAGTTTAAGACCCGGAACGCGCGCTGGTGTAAGCACATATACGCCCGGTAGAGAATAGAGGATGGCACTCTCGCCAACTACAAGGAAGTCAAGGGGTAGGTGAACGTGCGCTCTAAGTTATGCATTGTCAGTCCTTGTATTCATCCAAAACATAAAAATCTACGGATAATCCGATCCTCCCGATGCCTCGCCAATACGTTGCCGTCATTGTCCAACGAAAGGCATGAATCGCGATATCCTTGGATGCTTGCACCGTACAACTTATGAAATTTTGATAGAGGAAAGACTTTCTTGGCTAGGATACTCTCAAGACGATTTCCCGATCGAGAACATGTTTCCAACGCACCTTGCGGGTTACGCTTCCTACGAAGCCAAACGTTATCGGACCTCTTCTACAAGGGAGAACAGCGCCGAAGGAAGTGAAGGATAAATGAACCTCTCAAAGTGTGTCTTCGTACGCTGGAATTCCTGTTCAACGCCCTGCCCCGCTAGGTTGCTGAAATCCCACTCGACTTCTCTCAATGCTTCCTAAGCAGTTGTGCCAATGTCATCGGCATTGAGTTTGGGGAGGAGGGCGGGGAGGAAGGCGGGGAGTCCGGCGGGGAGGAAGGTTATTCCTAGCTTCAAAGAGGGTTATCTGGAGACAAGTTTTAGAGAAGCTCCGTTATCGACTAATGACAAAATGAATCGATTATCAAGGATATTCAGAAGTTGTGATGTGAGATCTGTTCGAAAGGAGCTGTACCGATGGTATTCCGGTGGAGCTCTGCGTGCGACAAAGGTGTTTGGATGTGAGGACAAAGGTGAGGAGGGTGGCATTACCGAGGGTGGCATTGCCGAGGCCGAGGATGGCGGGGAGAGTGAGAAGAAAACGGCGCTCGGATTTGGTGAAGAGTCCCTTGATGATTTGTGCGAGGATACGAAGATCCTGATGGACTGCATGATCCCCGAGAGACAGAGGAAATTCTTTAACTTCAGGAACAACAAATTGACGTTTGTAGATTTCCTTTATCGGTTGCCCCACTTTGGCGAAGGACGAAGGCTAACAAGGAGAAAATGGTTGATGATGAATCTTCACGATACGTATATGGTACGGTTTCCGCTGAACCAAATCTCGCCATCTCATTAGACGATCACGTCCAAGACGACATGCATCTTGTACAAGAGTCCGGTGCAAACCTTGCTGTTTTATTGGGTGTGCAGGAACGCATACTGAGGATAGCTTTTTTGTTTGCTACGTTCCGTTTGCAACAGACCGTGGATAGGGTCAGATTTCTACTTGATGAAAAGGGGAATCCCTTTAGAACAGAGATTAACGGGTTACTGACTTGGAAAGGGAAGGAGATTGATCTACCAACACAAGGGAGAGACTTCAACAAGCGCTGGAGAAGGGGAGAATGGCGTCTGTGGTATCCCAATGCTGTGAAAGATTTCCAAGAAGCGAGGAAAAAGCATCTGAATATTCCTAATGACTTCCCGATATACGCCATGTTGATGGAGAAGCAGATTCGGAAAGGAGAGAAAGAGCTTGCTGACGCAATAGAAACCGCAAAATCCTCGCGCCGGGAAAACTATCCACAGCTCAAGTCTGGGGCTCGGGTGAATTTCGCCCGCTGAGGTCCGATTCTTTTCTGCTTGAAATCATATCTAATCGCTACTCGATGATGTCTAGTTCGACCGTCGATGATTGACCATCGAGCTCTTCGCAGGGGAGAGGAGACTGAGAGGACCTCGAATTCGTTGATCTCATCCTCGTTGAGCCCTTAGCGAATATTTCGCAAAGTCAAAGACAAGATCCACCGCGGGACAGTTCTCTGTACCTCATTCCCTACATAAAAACTCGTCCGTACGAGCTTGTCCCGCAACTGCTATCCTTTTCTTTGGCTTGTTCTATTCCACGATTGTAAAGTTAACTGCTAAACTCCCGACTGGCTAGGGACGGATCTGGAAAACCCCCCGTTATGCCTCGGCCAACTCCGAAAAAGAACATTCGGCACGAATTGTCCATCATCTCGTTCTCTCAATCAACTCACCAGCAACAGCGGCATGATGAGAAGCCACGAAGACTCTCCACACACACGTCTCTTCCAACTGTAGGAACGCGGAACACAGCAAAGGCAAGGCGCCCAAGCTGGGTTCGATTGGCTAAACAACAGAATTTTATTACTTAAAAAGTTGATCCAAACTACGTTGGAATTGACTAGTGCTAGGAAAATATATAGTAACTCCGTTCACAGAAAACCCTAGGGTTCACCAACGTCAGTGTCCCTCTCTTCGCGGATACACAAATGGTAAACGATTGTGGGTATCATTCCACAGAAGCCTTCTGAATGCTACTCCGTCGAGAACTACAGCTCGGATTCTCGGATTTTTTCCTCGTTCACAACGCGATCAGCTGTTTATCTTTGCAGCTTCGTTAAATACACCATCTTCATCTCTATCGATCCAATCGTTATCAAATTGGACGGAGTTGGCCTTGCCGTAGGAAAGCTCTTCGAAACCGGACAGGTCCATAGTCAAGTCGGTCGGTAGCTCACCAATGGTCGAGTATTGCGGATCGTGAGGATGCGCTTGAGGGCACACTTCGAAGTGCAGTTCTGAAGCAACTTCCAAGGTCTGCAATCCGCCCGCGGAAAAAGCTTTTGGCTTTGCGATCTCAATCGACTGTGGGACGTTCTGCATTTAGAATAAACAGACGGACATAAGGCTCTCTAATCAGAAACAGTAGTTTCTCAGTATCAAGCGTTTAGGGAGGTTGCTACCTTCTTGTGGGTGCCCTCCTGAGGGGGCGGCTGCACTATCGAGGCTGATTGAGCCACATTCCTCTTCATAGGTCCTTCAGATTTCGCATCGCTCGAACTGCGCAAGGGTTAAATTGCTCCAATTAGCAAACAAAAAACTGTTTCACTATTTGACATCCCGAAACCCTGACAGGTCGTGTCTACCTAGAAACACCGTTTGGACTACTAGCCCTAGCCCTCTTGGGAGATCGCTTGGGGTTTCCTTCAATCAACTTCCTCTGAGCCTGAATCTCCTCCTGACTCGCACGGAACTTTTGTTCCAGCTCAGCAATCCGCTTCTGCTGCTGCAGGATCACCGAATTTAAGATATCCCCCCGCATCGACAGCGAATCGCCATAACCCCCGGGCCACTCACCACTCATCCCTCAGTAAGAAATGTCAAACAACCCTTAAGAACAAAATGTGAACCCTCCCCACCCTTCCCCCAAAAAGATACTGAACAATCTCCTCCCACCCCCGCCGCTTTCTCACCAACACGTCGAAACCATTCCGCCCAAAAAAACACTGTACACTTCCGAAGACTCAATTACTTCAGTCTCCTATTAAGATTCCCCCTAACAAACCCGAACAAAATCCACAGTTCATATACCAAAATACCACAAAAATCCAAACACCTCACTTCAATCCACCCAAATCCTCACACCTTTCAACCCAGTCCACCCTCCACAACGCACAATCCCGAGGTCTCGTTAACGAAGTCCCCACACGATTCCGAAAAGGCAGCTCCGCTAGCAATTGCCATCAGCATCCCCTCCTAAAAACATATGTTCGGCATTCAGACCCAGTTCCACTAAAAATAAAAAAGGTACGCAACTTTATCAACAGAGAGAACCCCCTTCCCCCCCCGCAAGTCAATACCAACACGCTCCACCCGAAGTCGCCCCAGTCCAACTTCGTTATCGACGTTATCTCTTCCAAATGGTACCAGGAAATTTCTATTTCATCTTCATCACCAGAAGAGATCAAGAGGGAGAGAGAGAGAGAGCGCATGTGTGTGTAAATCTATACCCCTTCGCTGAGTGCTTAGATTGAGATAGCGGGTAGAAAAAGTCTCTGCCCTCCTCTTTAATGGAGGGGTTTCACGGACTTTCAGAGAGAGAGAGAGAGATAGAGAGGGAACGAGAGAGGGAGAGATAGAGTAAGCTGGAGAGGAAGGAGAGAGAGAGATAGAGAGAGATAGAGAGAGAGAGAGATAGAGAGAGATAGAGAGAGAGAGAGAGAGAGAGTGAAAACGAAAATTTCGTGATTTTGACTACCCCCCCCTTCCCAAAAAATCTTCTTTTCTCCAATATTCTAAAAACAAATATTTATGAAGGCCATCCGATTCAATGGAATAAAATTTACATCCCCCACGCCAACCCAAACTAAATTAAAAAACAAAATCTACCCCTGGTTTCTTTCTGATCAGGTTTCGTAATGTTTAATATATTGAAAATAATTTGTATGAAATATTTCACCGGTGGATGGGTGAGGGGAGAGGGGAAGGGTAGAAAAAAATTGCTACCTGGGAAATCATGCGATTTTAAAACATTACGATTGAATATGATACTTTATTAATATTTTAGGGGGGATTTATGGAAACATAGAACAAACAATAACTTCGATGGAAAATCTCGAGGGGGAGGCCGAATGTAACTGAAAAAAGGAGGGGTAACGGTGATGATATTTTTCTTGGATTTGTTTAGAAGAATAAAAATGAACGAAAATAAGTTGCAAAACTTCTTTGACTAGGGGTTGCGTGGATTGCATGAATCGGGATTGAATCTCGAGCGTATAGTCTTTTGTTTTTTAAATACTTTTGAGGGGATGGTGAAATATTTGACCTATCAGAATCGATAACCAATGATATGGATGGGAGAGATTTTTACGTAGATTTTGTTTTGTTTTTCAAGAGAATGGTCGAGATCGGGGATTTTTTCTCAATGGGGAATTTGCGGCAGGTATGGAGAGCGCTCGTCGGCTTTTTTGGTGGGGTGGTGGGTGGAAGGGCAAGTTGAGACATCGCTAGACAGGGACCTCTCCGACGATCATCATTGACGATGTGAAAAGGTGGCATGGGACTGTTCGTGGGACCCTTCCAGGACAGGCGCCCTTTTTGTAAAATTTCGTACCCACCGACTGCGGCATCACAATACTCCGTGGGATCCCCATAGTTATCGAGACTAACATCCATTCAGGAATACGTTTTCTTGCCGAGAAGGTAGATCCGGACTACACGTCCTGGACTCCTCTCCTTATTCTGTAGGGCGGCCTTCAGTGCTAAACCGCCCACGACATAAGCTCGAAAGAATCTAGTATCTTTGGTGAAGTCACGAAACGCCTCCGTTAAGGAGGGGGGGTTTAGTTCGAAAAGAATCACCGCGGATGGTTAAAAGCTGGGACTCAACCGGATTTGGAAAATTCCAACTGCGCGCCAGCTTTTGCACGCCCAGATATAAGGGCTTCCGCTGAAACACGTTGGGGTCTAGATAATTTTTTTTGGCGGAATTTCATAAGATGAACGAACGGAGGATCTTTTTTCCCACCCCAGAGCATCCTAAAGACGCCGCCAGTAGCTGCGAACGAAAATTTGACTCCTGCCCGTCGCGCTGACCACTGTGAGGAAATATGGGAAGGTAGCATGGAAATTCAGAACGGTACTCGATTGGAGCGAACCGTTTTGAGATAAGCGAACGAACGCCGCAACACATCCGCGAGCCTTGTGCCGCAGCAGGTACGAGAAGAATGCCAGATTGCCAATCTGAGATTGCCCATGAGATGATTAGCGAATTTAGGCAGCAGCATGAATGGATTAGTGCATGGAGGCATCCGCGAGCCTTGTGCAGCAGCAGGTACGAGAAGAATGCCAGATTGCCGATCTGAGATTGGTCATGAGATGATTAGCGCATGAAGGCAGCAGCATCATCTCTTCTACACCATCCGAACTCCTTTGTGACCAAAACAAGTACAATAAAGAGCGTCAATTGTGCTCGAGATTTTTTTTTCATCCAGCAAATTAGAACAGCCCAAAATTTAATCGAAAAGAAGTGCCAATTCGGTATTGATTTCCCGACGGCAAACCTGAAATTAAATCTGGCCGACTAATTAGCATTTTATCACGCCAAGTCTAATTTCACCGGATTCATGATGATCGGAGGGGAACACGTCGTGGCCGGTGCTGTCCTGACGCCCGAAACCGATCGAGTGAACGAGTGAACG
Organism: Rhodosorus marinus; assembly: GCA_029953675.1. Classification (NCBI taxonomy): domain Eukaryota; phylum Rhodophyta; class Stylonematophyceae; order Stylonematales; family Stylonemataceae; genus Rhodosorus; species Rhodosorus marinus. The sequence continues at coordinate 763,843 of JAMWBK010000001.1, forward strand.
GATCGGACAAAGTCACCACGCACTATCAATTAAATCCGCCTTTTGGAGTTCATGATTTCGAAATGACCCTCCCTCCGATTAAACGTGTTAGTCAAACTTTTGGGCGCTGGTGGTTGGTTTCCGCAGCGGCGCTGGGGGGGGGGGGACCGGCGAGAGTTCACCTGAAGATGAGGAGAAGCTTCGTCGGGAGTTCGCCTGTTTTCCTGATCGAAGCCAAAACGATCGCAACTAAGAAACGCTTTGGCACCAAGAGCTAAAACCGCTTGCAATTACCAAAAAGAAAACACTGCTCACTATTAGACATCCGAAACTTTACATTCCGAGATCCGGTCGGATCTCAACTTAGCCAACACGTGAATTTCAAAATATTCTTAGCTTTAGTTAATCAATTTGCTCGCGGCATGGTCCTGGGTTAAAAGGCACAGAGCTCAGCCTGCACTTGTTTACCATCTATCATGGCCCTGTTGATTCGGGTTGTACTGTCCGTGGTATCCACCTTGCGGGTTGTAGTTCCCTCCGTACGGATCGTTTGGGTTTCCGGGGACATTCGGGGGGGCATGTGGGGCGGAAGCCGAGTAGTGTCCGGGTGGTTGAGCAGAGTACTGCGGACCGGATGGAGGTGGATTGTTCATTGACATCTGTTGGAAAGCGGCCCCGATGTGATCCAGGTGATCTTTCAACTCTGTCCTCCTAGCTGCTACAAAATCGCCAACCTCCAGTTGCAAACGCTGCAGAACGTGCATCTCCTTGTTATAAAAGTCAACTCCCTGTTCCCACTCGGACATGAGCTGTCCCCAACTTTCTGCCGCCCTACGCGCAGCTTCAGGACCATCGGTTTTTGGTGGTGCCTCCCCGCCTTGGTTGTCCAGAAAAGCCCTTGCTCTCTCGGTTACATCCTCGGCGACTGTACATGTGTCCATGTTCCTGCCCTTCAATGGGTCAAATGTCTCACGTAGGTTGTTCCTCAGAAACTCTTCCCTGTCGATCACCTCCGTCGGCATGTTTTCCAACTTCGCAGCCTCACCAGCCCAAGCGGCGTTGAAATCACCCACCAATTTCCTCATAGACTTAAGTACAGCCTCAATTTCCACGAGGAGGTCTGACCGCTCCTTGAAATTTTCGTTTCCGGGTAGATCCTGTTTTTGTGGTGGGTCGAGAGCCTTTAAAAGCGACCTCGAAGAGTCGAAACGTGACTTGATTCCATCGTCAGCGGCAGTAGCTCGCTGAAGCTCAGAGCGGATTCGATTGCACTTCTCGTAGTATCGCCGATTGAGGTCAGTGGAGAACGGTCTGCGGATAGCCCCATTCGTTTCCTGTCTGGCCTTCTCATCCTCGGCGGACTCCGCGGCAAGCAATTTCTCAATCTCCGCCAAATGCAACCACGATTCTTGAGATAGCTTTGAGACCTCTTGCTCCTTAGCTACTAGAGCTTCCAGGCCACCGGCCTGCTTTGCGTGCTCCGCCAAGGCTGGAAACTCCGCTTCAGGCTTCGGAGCACCGATATCCTCGAGCTCTGACTCGACTGACTTCAAGGGGTTGGCAGCTCTGTCAATCATAGCTAGCTCGCTGGTGACAATAGCTTTGACATCTCCCATATATTTCCTACTCGTTGCGGCGAGCGACTTGTGCAAGATCGTGCTGAAAGTCCGAGCTACACCTTCTGGAACCGGTTTCACCAATACCTCCTCGTTGAAGAAAGGCGTGGCAGAAATTCTGGGAGCAAGATTGGGAACAACATCAGAGGCCGAAGTATGTTCGGTTAAATTGTTCTCCTCTTCAGCTAGTTTGCGCTCTTCCCGAATTTTTGATGAGAGCACAACAGCGTCTGTGGAAAGGAACTGGATCAAGTCCTTAGTTACATCAGTCCTCACTAGCTTTTTTGTTGTGTTCGCCACTTCATAAGCCAACTGATCCGCAGCGTACAACACCGCTAGCCGGTCTCTCATGTTGTTCGTCTTATCGAAATTTGCGCCCTAGGCACCAAAACCAGGGAGGAATTGTACTGAGCAAACGGTCTTGAGCAAGTAGCCGCGGGTCAGGATCTCGTGTCCGACGACTTACCATATCGAGGTAGGTAGATGCCAAATAGAATTTTCCCCATCCCTTGAAGAGTTCTACAAGTCCATGCTTGTTGCTCCAGCCTGCAATGTCCCCTGCAACTAGTTTGTACGCAAGGTCGTCAATCATTCTCACTACTCCCATCGACAGAGCCCCTAGGAGATCAGGAGCGGCCGATTTTACTCTCGCAGCTTGCAGAAACACTATCTGAGCGTTGATGAGCATCAAATCCCTCATAACCTGCGCGAAACTCTCATGGACATCCAGAGGGGCATTCTCACCTACGGGAAACACGCACGATGTCAGGGGGTTGGTCTGTTGCTCTGTACACGCAATGCTTGTTGTGTCTTTCCCATCTTACCGGTTACGTAAACGCTGCAGATCTTGTCGAAGTAGCCCGCCGCAGTTTGGAATCGACCACGAGCAACTTTGAGAGTGTCAAAAGAAACATGGCGAAGCCCCGCGACCCCCATAGCCGCCTCCTCCATGGCTATATTGAACATGACATTGGCTCTTTCAACGGCAATGTTCGATGTCCCTACTGAGCCCCCGGTCACGGTATCGCTCCAGACAAAATTAAACTAACATGGAGAGCGGATAAAGAAATAAGTTAGCGCTGTGTGAAAGGGGAGGATGCTGTGCAAAAAAATTAATTGCCTCCGGCCAAGAAATCGGGTCAGTGGCGCACCTTGTTGTTAACGGAAATTTCGACACGCGTACCCGCGTAGTCAAGACCTCGAATATAATCCAGCATGGTATCGATCGCCTCCTGAGCGGCGTTCACATTTCCCAACTCAGATATTCTCACGACTTCTTCCTTCATCCTCTGTAGCGCCTTACACCCGTCCAGACATCTCTTGGCAGTTTCAGGGTCATGCTGAGCCTCCAGTGCCTCATATACAACATCAGCAACCTCAGCCCGTTTCGATTTCTTCAATGGTATCCTTAGAAACCATTTAGTCGCGTCACTCCCACTCATTTTTGCACCTCAGCGCAGAAGTAGAAAGAAAACAAAACGCACGTCCTAAAAACACAGTCAACGAAACGCGGGCTCCCCTCCCCACAACCTCCCGCTCCTTACCGTCCTCCCTCCGATCTTGAGAAAGAACACAAACCCACAACCCACTACAGCTGACAAGTCCCCTCCGAAACACAGAAACGCAATCACACGCGCACACCCCCCAAAACTCCTCACGCCTTCCCCTCTCCCACAAAACCAAAAAAAAGAAAATTTCCTCGCGACCGTTTCTTAAAACACTTTCATGCCTCAGCTACAAAAAATAAGCACGACCTAAAATCCGAAAAAAGGGACCCAACCAGGAGGGATTACAAATCAAACCCCAATCAGCACTTCCTGACTACAAATCCATCCACCCCTCCCTCCTCCATCCCCTCTCCTCAAACAAAAAATCAGCCGTTCCTCAAGCCTTACGTCTCCAGTAAGCCATGACACATCTGCAGATCTTCCCAAGCCTCCTACGTCACACCCCCTTCCCTCCCTACCCATAAGTGCATATTACCAATCCCAATCCACACTCCCAAAAAACCACAACTTCCCCCCCCCCTACCAAACCCAGTCAACACCATAAAAAGTTCTAAATATTCCTAAATTCAATAAAAAGCCAAATCAATCCTGATCACGACAACGCCCCCGGTACAGATATATATTTTTACCCCTGATACAAATATCTGGCCCACATCAAAATGCCTTTTTGAGGGGCTTTTCCAAAACCCCGCAATAAAATAACCACAAAAGTTGAATCGGGTGGTGGATTGGATGAGATTGATATTCAGTCATTATTTTGTTATTGATTGATTGTTGTGTTTCCAGGGTATTCGCGCGGTTGGTGTGAGTACTGACAGAGGGTTGCTTGAATTTATGCTACTTGGGATGAAAATCAAACACTATTTGAATTTATTATTTAAATTAGATATATCGAATTCTGTTTTTCTGATGATGTAAACAAGTGTGGTGATTGGTTGAGAGGAATTCGGGTGTTTTTTTGGTTTTGATTAAAAAAAGGAGGGGTTTTGTCAGGTGTGAAGGACGGGGAATGGGACGGTTTTTGGTGTATATTCTTTGAGGTGTCAGTAAAACGGGACGAGGGAGGTTCCGCATTTGATAGTGGTTCCGGTCGTCTGGGATAATGTTGTTGAGGTGTTGGGATGGTTGCGTTTCAGAGATGTGCACGTTGTTTATGTTTTGTTTTCTTTTGTTGTTCTTTTTTTGGGCGGCCTTCTCACGTATGGAAGGTCTTTTTTTGTGAAGGCGCACCAACCTCAGCCAAAGCCCTTTGGTTTGAATTTTTGTTTTATCTTTATTTTCTTTTTCTCTCTTTGGCTTGTTTTGTGTGGCTTCGGTTGTTTCCTGCGAATACTGTTCTCTCCGTAACACTGCTTTCCTAGCATTTTGGATTGTTCTTGAAGAGCATCCATCTTCTGCACCGGATGATGCGGATGCCCCGGCTCATACCCTTCAGGATACTCGTTCTCGACGTCTTGCTAATGCGTTCTCTAGTTTCTTGAACCCTAAACCGATTTCTTTAGCCTGCACAGCGAGCTCGGAATTCATAAATTCCTTGACAGAATTGGCACCCTTTCGCTCGAGTACCCCAGCAACACAATCGAAAGTATGCCGGTTGGGCTTAATGCCTCTGCTGTCCATAGCCTTCAGGACTCGAGCAATGTTTCGCTCGCATCCTTGCTTCGCCCACGAGATCAAGACACCGTTCCATATATTGCGATCCGTAAAAAGCTCCTGGGAATACTGGAACCGCTCACAGTCCTCAGGCTCGCAATTCCTCGCAAGCGCGAAGAAAATTCTCCTAGCGAGAGAAGCCGAAACCGGGGATTTCATCTTTGAAAGTCCGTCTACGATTCTCGCCGCTTTCAGCGGCTCGTTCTGTTCTAGGTGTGCGAGTGCTAGGTACCAGTCGTCATGCCAGCTGGCGTCCTAAGACATGCGGGGAGCGAATGATTCCAATTTAAACAACAATCATCAAGTATCCGATCAGGTCGAATCTTGTCCTCACCGAAATCATCTGCATTTTCATCAGGCGCAAGATTACTTTGACGGCTTGCACTTTCCCGTCATAGGCGTACGTTTCAAGCATTGCGTGGAAGGGCTCGGACCGTCGTCTGTCTGAAACTTTCTCTCTCATCCACATGCTAAAATGCTCCTCTGCTTCCTCGTGGAGGTTGGCTCGTACAAGGGCTTTGATCAAGAACGCACAGTCCTTGCCTGATTGCGAGTCACTCGTTGTATCTGGGAATTTTCTTCGCAGGTTTCTTAGTTCTCTGCGAGCTAGCTTAAGATCGTTTGCAAGACAATATGCTCTGAATAGCGCCCTGCGGATCTGCGCTGTTTTCTCTAAGCGCTTGCCACATTTCCCGCTCATCACGACGCTACGGGCTTTCGAGGCTTTTCCTTGTTTTCCGTAGGCGGTAATCAAGTGAAGACTCAAACCAACCGGATCCTGAAACTCACTCCAAGCTATTTGATTGAGAGCCTTGTGAACCTCTCTCAGTTTGGAATGTCTTAGGAGGACCTGCATTTGAACTTGTAGGAACTTTTTCCCGATTGGGACGCTCCTCTGAGACATAAGCTCCCGAGCGGTTGCAAGCCACAGCATGTCGTTCTTGTGATCGGCAATGATTGCATAGAATTCCTCATCTGGCTCTTCTTTCAGCTCCGCTCGAGCATATTCTAGTTCTGCAATAGCTGCCTCAATGTTCCCGGTTTTTGCTTGAGCAAGGCAGAGGAACCTCTTTTCGGTGACGCACACTTCTATACCCATCCTAAAGGATCCTAAAGGATCACGGGACTCCTAAGCAGGGTTAAATGCTGTGCGTGGACGTAGTCGGCCTTTACTGACCTACGGAGCTCCAGGGACTGGTTCAAGGCGGAGCCGATCTCGCCTTTCTCGGCAGCTTCCTTCATGGTTAGCAGGATCTTATGCTTATCAGCCTCCCTTTCAGAAACAATCTGTTCCGAAGCAGAGATGACCATCGGCAAAAGCCTTGTAGGAGCACCAGTCTCAAGCAATTTGTTGAAGACGAACATTGTGATGTCTTTCCTTGCCTGAGAGCGCTCTACCATGTCCTCATAATCGAATACCATGCTGAAGAAGTCCCCTTTGGAAGCGTGTTCTTTGAGGGACGCCTAGAGAGCAGAATTCTATGTTATTCCTCATCCCTCTGGTACCCAAGCAAAATTTCTGTGTGCAGTACTTCCAGGTCTTTGTGCTCCGAATGCTTTCCTGAGCCCTGAGCTTGATACAGGGACGACGGAGTGGCACTGCTCGCGGAAAGTGATCTCTTGAACACAGAGCCCTGGAAGAAACACGAACAAGTATGCGGTAGGCTTGAATTTCTTTTTCTTAAACGATGTCAACTTTTGTGGAAAAGCAAAGCTGACTTGTCCCCTCAGATTCACGTTTGACCTTGAAATACTCGTGAACAAACAAAAGTTTGATTGAAGCTTCCACGCAATGGCTTTCCCCTTCAGTACGATCCAAGACATCGGAGGATTCTAAAACCAACCACGCTAGATAGTGCCCCTAAGACTATCCAAACGACGTCAAAACCAAGTACAAAGCAAACACAGGATGCAAAATATCCTGCGCTAAGCTTCAAGCCGCACTACAAAAATTTACGAGCCTTCTCAACTGCAGGTTATCCCACAAACCACAAAAAAAACAAACCAACTCAGACCAACCTAAAATCGGAAACTACCCATGAGAGAAAGCCAAGAAGATGAGACCTACTACTCTTCAGCCTACCACTTCCGCGACATACCCGACCTGACCGTTCAAGCAAGAGCCTTCATATGCTCTCGCCATTTGAGTTTAATCTCAACGCGGGTTGAAAATAGACGCTAAAAATTATCGTTGTTTTTACTGGGACGAGAATGGCCAAATAATTATTCCCCAAATTTAATTGTTGTAGGTTTTACGTCCGAACATTGAAAGTATGAAACTTCAAAGCAACCGCTTGGGACAGCTTGGGACATGCGCTCTGACGTGCAGCTTAGGGAGCCGAGAGAGCTGACGACTGCGAGCGTGAGGAACAGTTCTTGAGAAGTTCCTCAGCCGAGTTGCAAAACTGACAAAGGTTTACATCCGCCACAGCTATTGGAGGTGCAAAGTCTACACTTTGCGTTAAAGCGGTCAAATCCACCCAGGCGGGATGGATTTGCTAGATGACCTCCGCCCTTTAATCGGTTCGATGTATAGGTAGGAGTTGGTCAGATATGTAGAGAGGCGATGCGTGAATACTGACAAAGCTTCAGTTGTGGCGGCGTGTGAGCAACAGGTTTCGTCCCCTTCGGGGCAATTCACGCCTGTGCCGGTAGGTTGACCATATTGCAAGAAAATGATGTTATCGTAGGCAAGAAAAACAATGTTTTCTTTCATTGCAAAAGTCTGGAAATTGGCAGCAGCTCGAACGAGCCTGGAGAGTAGTGAGGATCAGGGCGGACTTCATATAACAAACATTGCTGGTATATATGGCGACGCACAAAGGAAGGTGGCTTGCAACATGTGCGGGAAGCAGGGACAGACATCTGTTTGCTGCATGTCCCTGCGGGAAGCAGTACCTTCCTATCTGCGTTGCCATGTATACCAGCAACGTTTGTTGTATGAAGTACAACCTGATCCTCCTTCGGGATCATTGAAACCTCTTGGGCCATCTGGGTCTTTATAGGATGTTTGTGCAAAACATTGAGGTTAAGAAGGGACTCCAGTCGTGGTCGTGGGTGAGTGTTCATCTCCTCTACGACTTTCGTAGCTTTCCGGAGGATCTCCAAGAGCACGGACTCGTCTACATATTTTACAAAATCGATCACAGCCTATGTTTCGATACCAACACGTGAGCGTGAGTGGTGTCCGCCTCCTCCAATGATACAGGTTGAGGGCCTCGCGCTTCTAATCGCGTCAGAAACAACGGAACAATGGGAACAAGCGCTAACAACAGATGCGCGGACACTTACGTCTCTTACTCGCTCACTATTTCCACTCGGAAATTCGGTCCACCTTTACTTCAAACTGCCCCAAACAGCCTAGCCCGCTGGCCAGGATCTTTCTGGGCCGTTGGCAACTACTTGCGGGAGCACGAAACGAACCCAAAGAGGTAGTAGTAAAGTTCGAAATACAAAAAGTTCTCACTGCTTTCGCTCCTTTCTTGACCTGTTCAGCCGCTCAAGGCTCTCCTCTCGACTCTGTCGATCTTTCCCAACCCTCTTTGTTCCCTTCGGACGGTATATGGCCACTTCTACCCCCTCCCAAGGCCGTTAAGCAACGTTTCTGGCCTAGGTCGTCGTTCAACATGGAAGGCTCTTCATCCGTTTGTGGGTTCGCACTGTCATCTCTATCAGACCCAACTACTCGAACTGCTTACACAAGTCTGGCTTCAACTTTGATGAGGTCCTTTAAGACTGCAGACAGTGCTTTTGGAAAACTTTCTTTTTCAGAGAGCTTGGAAAGGGAGTGTCGTGGGAGTTCGATGTTCGTATTCTTATTTGAAGTACACGGTACAAGCATTTGAATGGTTCCATAATCAATATGAACTTGCCCAATCTGTTGACCTTATCGCGGATTGTGATGTGCGTTATCTTCGTTGCATTGCTTTCCGTCCCGCAAGGGTATGCCAAGTGGCAGCAGCGGGCGTGGGAGGTGAGCTCGAATAGTGAAGCATTCTAGGAGGTGCACTGATGCCTCGACCATGATGGACACTGACTGAGTCCGTGTTGTCGTTTCCTTCCGTTTCAGGTTGGCTACGTTCTTGCCGTCCTGGCCGGCTTCACAGATTTTCTGGATGGGCACTTCGCAAGGAAATTGAACCTGGTGACGGAGTTCGGGAAATTCCTCGATCCTCTCTCCGACAAGATCTTTGCCGTCGCTGGGTTTGTAGTCCTGACAGACAAAGGGATCATCCCGTGCTGGATAACAGTTGTCCTTCTCAGCCGCGAATTTCTGGTTCAGGGTCTCCGGCAGATGGCAACCGGCCACGGAAAGACCATCCCCGTCTCCTACTTGGGCAAGGTGAAGACGACTGTGCAGATGCTCTGCCTCGCTCTGGGTGGTGCCATGATGGTGGACTGGGTACCGGGTGACCTTTGGGGAGCTCGAATATTGTGGGACAGTCTCCTCGGCTTGACGGTTGGAATTACTGCGTACACCTGCGCTCAATATTTGCGCGTGGCGTCAGATATTGTTATGAAAGATACGTAAAAGCGTGCGAGATAGAAGGCAAACGATACTGTTGTGATGTCCCCTGATCCTTGGCTGAATGTGAAAGCCACGGATGACTGGACAGGAACGAACGGCGCGTTTGGTTTGGTTTCAAAGTTACCTAGGCGGGACGTGGGCACGGAATGAGCATTCACTCTGGATAGCGAGACAAGCGCGGCGGCAAGTGAATCAAAGCCTCTTCATGAAATCTGCTTTTCCATCTTTGGCACCTTGTAGACCAACTCATGACAAACCTTTCGAAGGCTAGAAAGAGGCTGAATAAACATCCCCGCGCTCAGAAGTCAGGAGTCTGAAACACTTCTTACAGGTACCAAATCCCACATAGCGACGGGCAGCAATAGCAACGTTGCACGTCCGTTTTCTCCATCATACCACTACTGCGGCGGCTGGTCCTATCTCGAGAATCGGCAGGCTGATCAGTTCTTGTACGTTGGCTCGGAAAGCTGCGCTACTCAACGGTCTTGCAAAATCGCGCAGGAAGATGCCGGAGCTGAGTACTTGATAGAGAGCCGGCTATGGAGCAGAAATACGATACTTTCTCAACGCTCTCAAACTCGAAGAGCATAGGCGTGACAATTCTCGCTCAGCCCACCTCTGATTCCAGAGGCTTTAGACTAGCTACAAGTCGTACGCATTACCGTTGAGCAAACTCAGGCCTAAATCAGGGCTTCCAAAGACCCTGGACGCCGCAACAAACTCACCGACACCGACTGTGTCCGCCTGAACTCTTTTTTCACTGACTCCTCAACGAGACTGGGTCTGACTCGCTATGAATCCCCTGAGTATTTGAACAGTTTGCTCTTCAACTCCAGGCAGAGCGATGGATATCCAGCGAACAAGGAAGCCACAGGTCGTGAAGCATGAAGAGTGCTTGTCGCCTCCAGCATTGGCTCATGGCCATATCAAACGCATCATCTTCCTCACCAGAGGCCCGACGATTCCTCTACTGATCAGCGGTGAAGATGTTTGGATGGATCGATGAAAGGGATGAAGGCAAGTCTTGGTACTCTACATGACTGAGGAAGAGACAATTAAGAATGCGGATGTATGGATTTTGCAGTGGTGCACTATGGAAGGGAGGCAAGACGAAGATTCGCCCGTCGCATGTGACGATGTCGATGTACTCGGATACGATTTATGCCTTGTCGACCGGGGTAGGCCGTGCTGGAGTTGCCGTTGTCCGAGTGAGCGGAGCGGATGCAGGAACGTGTCTTCTGCAGCTTTGCTCCTTGGAGAAGCTCCCTGCGGCGAGAAAAGCCACCTTGAGAAAAGTCATCCATCCCAAGGCAAAAGAAGTTGTGGACGAGGCGCTTGTTCTTTACTTTCCACAGCCGAGGAGTTTCACTGGTGAAGATGTAGCTGAGCTGCATGTACATGGATCGTATGCAGTCATTAAGTCTACCCTAGAGGCGCTGAGCTTAGTAGATCCAGAACAAGGCAGAAGAATTCGTCCAGCGGAGCGCGGTGAATTCACGCGCAGAGCTTTCGAAAACGGCAGAATGGATCTAACCGAAGTATGCACGCCGAATCGAAATAGAAAGCCCTACTGCACTTCATATAGACCGGCAGGGGCTCAAGCAAGAATCTGTCAACTTCTGTGCAACAGGTTGAAGGCCTCGCCGATCTGATCGCTTCAGAAACTACGGAACAACGCAAGCAAGCGCTGAAGCAAATGTCCGGACACTTACGTCAGTACTATGAGAGCTGGAGAGAACAGCTTAAGTCTTGCTTAGCCTTTGCTGAGGTACTTAGACTGCAGCACAAGGCCCACCTGAGCACGTGACGCGAGTCTTGAATAACCACTCATGCGCTGGTATCGAAACATAGGCGGTGATCGATTTTGGAGAAGATGTAGACGAGTCTGCGCTCTTGGAGATCCTGCCGAAAGCTACGGAGGTCGTAGAGGAGATGAAGACTCATTTGAAAGACGGTAGAAGGGGAGAAATCGTACGATCAGGTGTGAAACTGGCGATTATAGGTCCACCAAATGCAGGTGAGAGCAATGACTTAGCCGACATTCAATGTGTTTGCAGCTGGAAACACTGAGGATCTATGGACCAGATCCTTCCAGAATTCTTGTCAGGGTGGGAGGGAAATCTGTCGCGAAATGGCAGGCCGAAAAGCTCGGGCTGAGCATGGCGCAGGGCAACCTACGTAGAGGCTACCAAATCCTAAGGGTTGTGTTGTTTATGAGAATAGTTGTGTCCAACAAGGTGTTGACAAAGCTGCTGAACTTGAACTGGTCTTTTTCATGGCGATAGGAAAGAGCTCCTTGTTGAACGAACTCGCAAGGAGACCAGCAGCGATAGTTTCACCGATAGCCGGAACGACTAGGGACGTTGTTCAGGTGAATCTCGACCTGGGCGGGTAAGGCACCGTCGACCCAGATTCTACTTGGAAGCATACTTGGACAGTGCGCGTGCTGTTCTGTCTATCCGGTGGAAGAAAGCTGTGCAAAAGCCATGGCTTGTCGAATGCTGATGTTCAGTTATGTTCTGGTGGCTCAGGATGTCAGTAGTTGTGAGTGACACAGCAGGAATCCGAACGCAGACGGACGATGTGATTGAGCAGGAGGGCATTCGGCGGGCCTGGGCCACAGCGGAGGAGGCAGATATTGTTCTGTGCGTAGTCGATGCTTCTGAGCAGAGCAACGACGGAAACCAGTGGTATGCGCGCTTCGGTCATAGCGAAAACTCGCCAAGTGCTTTTACACATGCAAGAAGCTATGAAACCTGAGCGGATCCCGCAAACCGTCTTCGTCTTCTCCTCCCTTTGAAAATTAAGGATCGCGAATGACACCGTGAACACCCGAAAGATCATTGTTGCAAATAAGGCAGATCTCGTAGGAGAACAGAAGGGACTGATATCAAGGAGTCTACAGGACGTTCCCGTGAGATATATTTCATGCAAGACAGGTTAGCACCAGTTACAAGGTTTTCTGAAGCTAAGCTGGTTGTACCTATCAACTAACACGACGCTTGTATGGTCGCCTGGGGGCAACACGTGTAGGAGATGGTATTCAGCCACTGTTGGATGAACTGGAAAAGATTATCAAGGACGCGATTGTTGGTGACACGAAGGGGAAGGAAATGCCTCTGATAACAAGACAGAGACATAGACAGCACGTGCAAGGTACTTGTGGCAAATCGGTATTACCTTTGAGCGAGCTCATATGTCTGATTAGCTGTAACGATTACCTGCTTGTCGTTGTTTATTGAACTTTTAAGCATGTATTACCGCACTAGAGACTTTTCTTGAAGGGTGTGAGGCCAACGGCGGTACCTTGCCCCTGGACATCGCGACTGAAGAGCTCAGAATCGCGACAAAGGAGATCGGACTTGTGACTGGTATCGTTCATGTTGAGGAAGTTTTGGATGTGGTGTTTTCTGAATTCTGCATCGGGAAGTAGGGCGGGAAGTAGGAGATGCATTGCTCTTGTGTGGTAACCGTCGTTATTCTTTTGAACCTTGAAGAAGGAATCCACGTCGAGTATGATACTCTATCTGTCTTTTTGCTCTTGTTGTAAATTGAGCTATTTTTATTCGTCACCTCTCCTGTTCAATTAGTGGGAATGCTAGTTATATATTCTACGGTAGCCTAATGTACAGCATTTCGCTTCTTGTCGTCAAGTACGCTGGGTGTCTAGCGCATTCCTCACTAGCAGACAATTATCCCAATAGCAACGGGCTGCTTCGACTGCGGCAAGCATGAAACCGACAAACCGGTGGTGAAAACTAGAGCATGGTTCTAGTTGTAGTCGTCCGCCAGGGCAGATTCCTGGCTTGTTTCTTCCTCATCCCAAGTCCACTCCCATCCTCTCTTTGACCCGGCTTACAATGTCATAATTAGTCGGACTACCAGCAACTTTCAGAGCAATTTCACACATACGTAAGAACGCCGGATCCGGGGTGTGGGACTCGATCGACAGAAAATCCTCTGCGATCTCCATGGCGTCCTCAAATTTCTGGAACAGCATCAGGCTTCCCATTAGCGTCTTGTACACATTCAAAGACTTCGCTATATCCCTCTTCCCCATTTCCGAGTACAAGCTTATGGCACGATCAACTTGCTTCCTTTTCGTGTACTCGTGTAGAAGTCGGACATACATACCAACCTTTGGCTTTTCGATTGATCGCAAACTCTGCCTTGCATCATCTAATTCCCCATCCTTCAATTGTAGTTCAAATTCCACATGGTCGACTTTTCCCTTCGGAAGGCGATCATGAAACGTCTTCACCATTTCTTTCACCCCAAACGGATCAGGACTTCTTAACGCCTCGTTAATCCAATTCACAATTTGCTCCTTCTCGGCATACTCGCCTAGTTGGAGCAATTCATATGCGCTGCGAAGATCGCAAATGTTCTCGGCGTTTGACAGCTGCTTAAGAAACTTGTGCGCTTCTCGCTCTCCATTATCCAAGCTGAAACTTGCGTATAGCGCACAGAACGCTCTGAGTGATGGAAATATCTTGGCGCGCACCATATGCGAGAAGACACGCTGCACCTCCTCCCCGGACAATCCATGGGTTTCCAACACTTTCACATAAAGCTCTTGGTCAAAAGCTATTCCTATCTTGCGACTTTTCTCTAGCAAGGCAGCAGCTTCGTCACCGTCACTGGATTCCACCAGCAGAGCTACGGATTGCGCCAGCGGATGCAAACCTTTGCTCTCCATTTCGGATAGTATTCGCGCAGCAGCTTCTGGCTGACCCTGCATTATGCGCATTCTTATGACTTGGTGGTACACCTGCGGTGAGAGACCACGAACAGCTTTCGTTCCAGATAAGACCAGTTCCGCTTTTTCAACCTTGCGAGCATCCAAAGCGACCTTCATGGCACTCGCAAAAGTTTCTTGAAGCCCACCAATCTTTTTCCTCTGCCAGGTCGGGAAATGGCTCCCGAGGAGAGCCAGGTCACTAACCGCCTGAAATCTGAAAGAAAGGGTTACACCGTCATAGGAACCTGTACGTATGGACTCCTTCAGAAACGCCTTGAATACTCCAGGCCTCTCAGCTTTCTTTCTATGATGAGCAGTCACGAGAAAGTTTCGGAGCATAATGTGCATAGAGGACGTGGGGGAGCCCCGACCTCTGAGACTCTGAGGAAGGCTTTCAATTTCCCCCCCAAAACGCAGAAAGCAATCAACAAGAGCTTCATACGCTTGCCGACTTAATCCAGTTTCGGCATCACTCCTCTTAGAGATCAGGGCGTCCACCGTCCCGGCTAAGTCCCCTCCAGTTGCTAGCAAGCGTACAATATCATCCAAACTTTCTACATCCAACTTTCGCTTGTGCTCCTTCCATTTCTTGAAGAGGTCTGCACCCGAAACGAAGTCATCCTTGTGCACGCAGGAGTTGAACAAAGATAGAACTATTCGCCTGCTGGGATAGACGTGAGCTTTGTTTAAAATGGACGCCACCCTTGCGATCATATCGATATCGTGGGTTCGCTCGCAAGTGGTAAAGATTGGCTCAAGTTCCTCAAGGGTTGCGACATGCTCAAGATGGCGAAGCTTCTTCATCGCGTACTCAATCATGTTCTTGTTCTTCCTTATGATACTCGCCTTTAGCAAATCCGTGTACATACTGTTCGTTGGTGCTAAACCCTTCCGCGAGACTTCGGTGAAGACGTTTGGTACACTTTCAAGTCTTCCGGAATCCGTGAGGGCCTTGGTCACAAGCGCATACGTCCTCAGATTCGGTTTACACCTGCTGTTTGCAGACAGCATAGTGCTGTACATTGCGAGAACTTCATTAACCGGGACCTTTTTGCTGTTTTTCAATAAGTCCTCCATCTCAGAATTCCTATCCTCAACGGTTGGAGTACTCCAAAATGCTCCTGTCAGTTCTTGCTGAGAGAACCTGAAGTATTGTTGCCATCTATCCGGCGCATTTTCTAGGATTGTTTCTGCGGACGGCCAATCTACAGTGCTTCGACGCTTCTTCGCGTGCTTGTCCTTGAACTTTTTCGCCGCCTCATGGTCCCCGAAGTAGGATAGTACGGAGTAATTCAGCTCAGCCCACCGCTTCTGTTGTCCCTCGCTCAACGCGTATAACCGCTGTTTGGACACTGACCTGAAAATCATTTTGCAAGTATCCAAGTCGCCTGCTTTGGAGAGTGCTGCGATGGTCATTACCGCGACTGGGTACTGGATCCGTGTGCTTCTCGCCAGCGCCTCTTTCACCCAAAATTTCGCGTTTTCAATATCCATAACGGCGACGTATTGAGCAATAATCGAGTTTGCAACGACCTCGTGCTTGTGATCTGATACTTCCTTCTGCGCTTTCTCAAATATCATCTGTACTTTGTCATGCAGTCCATTGTCAATGTACACTGACAGCATGGCTACGTACAGGTCGTCCCTCTCCGAGACAATCCTACTTTCGAAGACGCCCTCCGCTTCTGCGACTTGCCCTGCTTCTCCTAGTGACTTGATAAGCATAGAGTGAAGGACGTCGCTCTTCACTGCCTTCCTGCCCAGCTTCGCCATCATTTGCTTCATATCGTTGACACTTGGAACTGTACCAAAAACTTTCCAGAGGTCATGCAACCGGACCTTTTGATCACTGACGTTCGGGAGTGAGCTGAGCATGACCTCTGTTCGATCGAACTTTTGCCCCCGTCCTTCTTTGGCCTTGAGCACCTTCTCGAGCAGTGCCAACTCGTTCAAATAGACGTGAATGGAACCTAAATCAACTACCGCCTGTGAACGAGCAGAGGCGCCGGTTAAAGCTCTCATAAGCAGAGATAAATTCGCCTTCTTGACGGTATTGTCTGCGGTTGAAAGCACGTTCACGCTAATGGGCTCTGCTGGCCCCTTCAGGCTATCAATATTCTTGCCTTCCCATACATCGCCGCTAAGCAGACCTCCCCGTTCCTCTGGAAATGATGTCTTCTGGATAACATTGTCCGCGTTTTTCTGCTCAAGAGCGGTTCTCCCAACGTTCAGGATATTATCTTTAGAGTCCAGCGACATGCACCCTGATTGACCTACTCTCCCACTGTTTAACGCACTTATAGGGTGGGATTCTTTTCCATGAACATCCTCATCTGAACCGTCTATGTCCGCTTCCTTTGAAGTACGTAGTTGCTGAGATGCCAAAGCATTTCCGTCAGACAGACTTGAAAGCCCGCGATATGAACGAGATAAACGCTTTAGAAATCTCGTATGATACTGGTATAAAGCCATACCAGCCTTTTTAGAGTTCCTAGGACACCTTAAGGAGCGCAGGGCCTAGAAAATAGCGAGCCCGGTGTTTATGCATCCCATTCAAGGACGCCCTTCCATAACAATTCTATCCCGCCTGCAGCCTACAGCAGCATTAAATTCATCAGCTTCTCTACTCCTGTTCTGTTCGAATGTGGATCCCAAAACGCCTCGAGGGGTAGCGTCGCCTCTGGAGCTCTCAGCTCCTTTCTGCGCGGAAACGAGCCCCTCATCCGCCGAGCAGAAGAAGCTACTCAGAACCGACACCCCTTTTCCAGGTCATCTATGCGGAAGGTCTCATAGGAAGACTAGGTATTCTCCTCTCTAACCAGTCGCAGTCCAATCCCAGCTCCTTACCATCACGTCTACACTTCCCCACCGTCCCACTCTCTTGCAAGTCCAGAAAATCACTCCACCACATTGGAAATTCCTCCTTCCTGATGAGAAAAACAAAGTACTTATCTGGTCTTGACTGGTGTTCCCGTTGCAACCTGGTAAAATGGCAATTTGACACAGGCCAAAACGACGGATTCCACGCACGCTGCTAAGCAATGACGACCGTGGGGATGAGGAGGAGGAGGAAAAGTTCTTCATGTAGGTCAGATCATCTACGAAGAGACCATATCAAGAAGATCCTTAGCACTGTGGTATTATAGTAGTTACCCCATTCCGAACACAACAGCGTCTGCTCAGAAGTAAACCAACACATGACGTTTCTTCAGAGGAAACGCCCACTCAGCGGCGGTCGGTCCCGATGAACACTTCCTGGTGGGGTCATCCAAAATTATACTAATAAAAACAGGTACATCAACGTTCCTGAGTATGATTGGTAAATTTATTAGATTAAGGGCGCTAATAACTAATTAATACAGTAGATTAACTAGGATAAGGCTTTAAGATTTTTAATTGGTCAAGAAAAGAGTTAAGGGATAATACATTGCTAATTACTGGTCGATTGGGGAGGAGTGGTTCGGTTGCCTGTTGCCTTAGATTGGGTTTATGGAGCACGCTGAAGAACAAGGGCTAGAGCGCTGGTTAGCCAGGGCTTTCATGTCGACAGCATATAGAACCAGAAACATGCCCAGAGACTAGCTGAATTCTCGCGCTGGGCTTCTTTTTTTGAACAAGAATCGATATCCCTTTCTCCTCCGACGAATTGAACACGCGCGAAATGCTGAAAAGCACGGGTATTGCTGTGCTTGGCTCACACGATTCTCACATGAACACGGTCAGGTGCTGCAGAAGGATACAGGCACTTGCCTGACCACAGCAAAAACTTCGGATACGGCGATTCTCCTTAATAGCGCGAAACGCTTTATTTACAAGGGTTAGAATTCAGCCAGACGGTTTAACAAGCCACTTCAAATTAACGCCAATCAAACTTTGATTCTGGAACTCAGTGATCTTCAAGCACACAGAGATATGCGTCTCAAACCACATGGCGTTCAAAAGTATTCCTCAATGGCAGCTTCTTGGACAGTTCTCCGAAACCTTTTTGACTGCTCGTCTGAACAGAAATGCGCTTTTCATAGCTGGAGAAATTGAAACGTTCAGGTTCGGGTAAGAAAATGATGCGGCGATATTCAAACATGATTTCAGCTTGACACTTTTGTTTCTCTCCCAACGCGCTTGGCCTCACTCTCAGATTTTTCCTTTCCGCCTGTTTTCGGCGTTCGACTCAATTCTTCTTGCGCCTTTGCTCTGAGGGCTTGCACAAAACGTGGTTCTTGAAACTTCCCAAGACCTCCTGCAAAAGGTTCTCCTTGTACTGATCCCTTGGGTCCGCTTGAAACCTGGTTCATCAAAGCGCGGAAAAGCTTTCTGGATTTGGGGCTCCCTCTCGCCGCTGCTTGTGACTTTGCAAACCTCAAAGGTTGTCTTGATAGGGAAGCAGGTATGGGAGCGCCGCCAATATGTACATGATTCCTATTCAATGGACAGGAAGAAGAGACCCTCAACACGCACGAAGCAAAACGGAGGAGGAAAGTGCGACAAGGTTTCGGCCATGACAAAACCAACGTCATTCATATCGACAAGCGTTTCTGAGCAGTCAAACGCCTCCAACTTACCCAAAGAAAACTATCCGTCTAAGCGAAGACGAAAGCATCGATCCTGAACTCCCCTTTGAGCTGTGCACAAAGAGCAGTTGGCGTTTACAAGCCGGGGAAGACTTAAAATTCTTCCACTCTCTCCTAACAACAACTTTCTCAATTCGCACAAAACAAAACCCAGCAGCGCGTTCAACACCTCTTCTCCGAGACAGACAGTACTCGCAGTTCAAACCTTGTGAGAAGAAAAAAAACACAACCAAAGCCAAACCTCCAAAACCGCTCCCCTCCCCCTCCTCCCCTCCAAACAAACAACCAACCAAACAAATACAGAAACCTATCCACTCCTCCACCTTCTCATGGATAAACAATGGTAACAATCCTTCAACCAGTCACCTCCGATCCCATTTCCTATTCTCATCCCTCTTGACACATCTTGTTAGTCCTACCTGACTCAACCCCCCTTTTCGAAAGCCCCCACACTGAAAACCCTATTCACATGCATCTTAACATTTCCCAAACCTACTCCTCCTCCCCACCCCCCAGACCTTTTTTCAGTTAACCGAAAAATCAAGAATTATGTGAATAATATTACATTCAGTGTACAGAGTTATATTTCACAAACGGCTATCTCGTTCTATATATGACGCAAGCATAGATATCTTAAAATTAGTAAGCTTAAATAAGATATACCATAATTAGGATCCTTTGTCATAGATAAAACACCGCCAATGTCTCATATTTGATTTTATTTTATCTTCTTCTGATTTAGGAGCTATAATAAGAACATTTAGTACTAGTTTTTGATTCATATAAACGTGCAATAATTTGATGTGTAAATATAGGATGTAGTTTTAGTTTTGAAATATATTCTTCCGAGTACATGGGGACGGAATTTTTCAAAAACTTTTCTTTTCTTTTTTTTTCGGTTGGAGATAATTTAGCCGGCCCATTTTTTATTTTTTTTCTACCCGTCGTCTGTCATACATGTTTGGGTATTTATGTATAGAATAAATAATTATAGTGCTTTTGAATATATGGTTTAAAAAATGTATCCTCCCTAAGAAAAGCGTTAAGAACGGAAGAAAAGCGTCGATTTGAGTGCAGCGGATATGCACGTAGTAATTTCTAGTACACACAGGATGTGTACGAACAGCGTGAACTGTACTAGAGGACCTTCCGTGGAAAGCTATGAGGAGACTCGGTCGCGTCGATATCCTGAGCTGCTTTGATGCTTTGTCAAATAGATATCATTAGTTTTATTATCTGTTGCCAATACAAACCAAACCCAAGCTTATGGACTATGAATCAGTTTTCTTACTTCTTTTGCGCCCTGACCGGTTCCTATCTGGGATGGAATTTCGCTCGGTACTTTCACCTCCGAGTCTAAGCTGTGGTAACCGTGAACCCCAGACTAAGCACAAACCTAACCTGTTTGTACGTGCTCGGGCGCATAGATCCCACTGTACATCTCTTCATGCGCCTTTTCAGTGTCAAACGTAAAATCAGGTATTGTTGGTGCGGTTGTACTTGTCTACAAGAGCGCGCAGATGAATGTCCCATAGCTCGCACTTGATCGGCATGTCCATCTCGTAGAATGGGTTTTTCATGATGTAGTCCGCATACAGCAAATGAGCTTCCTTCTGTTTTCGATCAAAGAGCATGAAGACACATTCTCAGTCGGGAACTTGTCACTTTGATCTTCCAAGGTACTAATTGATCCATCCTCTTTGCAATTGATCGCATCTCGATCAGGACAAATTACTGAAGTATCGAGAGGGAAGCGCTTGGTTGGATTGGCGTAGTCGCAGATCCGGTGAAAGGTTGTTCACTTTCTGATCGTGCTGATACTTATTCAGAACAAAACAACGTTGTTGCTGGAATGCTTACCAGAAATTCTGCCAATTTTTCTGCCTTTGGGCTTCCCGTAACGAAAAACTGAACTTTCGTCGCTGTGTAGAAAGATCGAAGCACAAAATCAGAAGTCTCCATAAACTCTATAGCACCCACGCCGTCGATCCCCTTAGTTGGTGAAACCTCGTTCACCATCAGCTGCATCCTACAATATCACATGGCACAGCGGTTGATTTCAGAAACCTCTAAGAAGCCCGTAAAAACACACTTTCTCCAGATCAGATTCCAAACCCTCACCCATGAAACGTCGACGCCAAATGTAGGTAGTCATTCTGCCTCAGTGGCGGATCGCTACTAAACGATCGATGGAAGATCAATCCACCAGCCTTGTTCACTACAAAGAACGACTTGAGATAAGGCATACCTTCGTTAAAAAGCTACTATAATGAATCAAAAGACTATTAATAGACGTTTCGCGTAATGAGAGAAACTCGTCTGCGTAGGCACCCTCACCCTCCTCGAGACTTAAGACGTAGCCTTGTTAACATCGCTGGGCGGGTCTCGGATGACAGTGCTTTGAAAGTATAGTTCATCGGGAAGGTCTATCTTCGAATGGATGCTGATGGAAACTGAAACGGGTCCGATAATTTCAAGTTTAGAGCGATTGAGCAGGTGGTCTTCGTCCTGGGTTGAGAGTGAAGCATCCTGTTAGTCTGTTGTTGGCCGTGAGTGTTAGGTTTAGGTTTGGTGTGTGTTTTTTTTGAGATGGGGAGAAAGGAATCTGAGGCGAAGAGAAGGGTTGGAGCGTCTGTGATAGACGATGAACGCTTCCAGAGAATACATTCGGATCCCAGGTTTAGGAGGGATCCGAAAAAGGCTATGCGCCGGCCGTATCAAGGGAAGAAGCCGGACGCCGGCGGTGGTGTTGGAGAGTCTGCAATTGATAGGCGGTTTGAGATTGCAGAAGATGATTACAGGTTTGAAAAGACTTTAGAAGTTGACAAGTATGGACGAAAGCTCGTCGCGGATGTAGACTTGGAAGAGGAGCAACTGGTTCATGAGGAGAGTTCCGACTCTGAAGTTTCAGACGGCTTCTCCGGATCTGATGCCGAAGTCCCAGGGCTCAAGCTTGAGGAGGAAACCATCACGTATGGTGAAGAGACCCGTAGACTGGCTTTGCTTTCTATGAATTGGGACCAAATGACTGCCATCGATGTTCTTGTAGCCTTGAGCAGTTTCTGTCCTAGCAATGGGAAGGTACGCATGCCCGCCGAGTCATTGATTCTTGGTTCTTGGATTGTCCTATTCACTGGTTTCGAAAAACTCGACTGGTTTAGATATTGGAAGTCAACGTCGTCAAGTCCAATTTTGGCCTTGAGCAAATGAAGAGGGAAGCTCTGCATGGGCCTGACGTTGCCCTGAACGCTACCGAGAACCGGACAGATTCAGTTGCAGGATCTCAGAGTGGTGACGATGGTGAAGACGACGACGAGCTTGGAGGAGACAACAGCGATGAGGGGGAAAGCGACGACGACGAGGTTGATATCTTTGAAGATTACAGGAAGGATCCAAAGGCACAGGCCAAGGAGACGAACGAGCTCGTTCGCAACTACGAAAAGAGCCGGTTGAAGTACTTCTATGCCGTAGCTAAGTGCGACTCTGTAGCGACCGCTGCACACTTGTACAACCAGTGCGACGGTGCAGAGTATGGACGAAGCGGGAACACGTTTGACCTTCGTTTTATCCCAGACGAAGTTGAAATTACGAATCCAGTCCGCGATTCGGCGACTGAGGTAAGTACACCTGTTGCGGAAAGGAGAGCGTTTCCGAAGGACGAAGGAGCTGACCAAACACAAACATCGTATGCACAGATTCCAACGCACTACAAACCGCCGACGTTTACAACGAAAGCTCTGCAGAATACTCAAGTTGAGCTCACATGGGATCGGGATCCAGAATCGAGGACGGTCCTTAGGAAAAAGTTTATGAAGGAAGATGAAATGTTGGAACAGGACCTTCAGGCTTACCTTGCGAATTCCAGCAGTGAGGAGGATTCAGCTGACGGCAACGCGAAGACGAAAAGGGCTGCCTTATTAGGTGAACCTAAAGTCGAGGACGACGATCTCAAGCTGGCGGGATTAGAGGAGGCTGACGGCGACTCCTCGGTTGAGGAAGTTGAGGATTTGGAGATACAGTTTGAACCAGGATTGGTGCGCCGTGGATGCGCTCTTTAGTTTTGGCGAAGCTCGATGGGTTTCTGTTCATATTTTGCACCATGTTCTTACCTGATTTGTTTGCTTACGTAGGGCGATGCCGCGGAAGAGATTTTGAACTTGGCGGAGGAGAAGAAGGCTCAAAGTTCGGAAAATCCATGGGAGGCTCGATTGCGAAGGATGAGGGAGAGGAAGAAGGAGAAGAAGAGGGCAAGGAAGGAGAAAATTCTAAAAGGAAAGCAGGGTAGTGGAGAGCCGGGCGCGGATGAGTTCTTTGTGGAGCATGATGAGGAGGAACAGAAGGAGAAGGAATTAAAGCGGTTGGAGCTTCTCATGATGGATACAAGAGAACGGGCTGAGGACGAATCGGAAGAGGACGAAGAAGCACGTTTGAAGAAACGGGGAAAATCGAAGCAGGCGATGAGAGAGCGAAGGAAGGAGAAGGGGAAGGAGAGCAAATTCAAAGCTGACCTGAGCGATAAGCGATTCGAGGCTGTTCTTACGTCGAGCGAGTTCGCTCTCGATCCCACGCATCCGAAGTTTGCCAAGAACCGTGGTACTGGGGCTTTGCTTAAGGCCAGAAGCGAGACTCGCCAAAAAGCTATTAAGCAACAGAAACGAGCGGAGCTTCCGGATCAAGCAGAAACAGCAAAAAGATCGAAAGCATCTGCAGCTGGGGACCTCCAAGCTCTAGCTCAACGTCTGAAGAGAAAACTCGCACGGGCCGAGAAAAAGCCGCGGAAAAGGACAAAAATTTGAGGTCTGCACATTAACATGGTATAAACCGTTACGTGTAAAAGTATACTGCACAACATATATATTAAAAGGAGTACCCTGCCAATGGAAAAAAGGAAACAAGCATCACCCAGAGTCATCGCTCCCCTCGCTCGCCTCACTCTCATCGTCGTCTTCACCCTCCTCATCATCATCACTTCCCAAGCTCAGGTCACCGTCAATAGTTTCCTGTAACATCTCTTCTTCCTCAGAATCAACATCATTACGATCCCAGTCCTTCAGCTTGGATGACGCCTTGGATTCTCCCTCAGCGGTCAGGGCCGCCCATTCTCCTCTTCCTTTGGCTTCACCGTCGTCGATATCAACATCTCCCGGGGAGAAGTCATTACCTTCCTTAACCATCCTCATAAACTCGTCCTTGTTAACGGTTTTTGACTTCCTCTTGTTTTCCTTTTTCTCTTCGTCACGCACCGAGTCTCTCTGGACCTTTGCAACAGCGTTGAAGAGAGCCACTGCACCCTGCGAGGACACACGCGACAAGGGGTCCCGTAGGGTAGGAGCATAAGATCAAGTGAAGAAGAGCGTAGAAGAACTGCAACTCAACGAATGGCTAAGCCTACCTTTGTTGCGATCCTCCTGAGACGACGCTCTTTCTCAATATCCGTAGCGGCGTCGGGGATCACTCTAGCATTCTCAGCCAATTTCAACCTATCCGACCGTCGTATAACCTCGTCCTTGACCTTCTGCTTCTCTCGCTTCCTCATCAGCTTCCGTCGCTTTAAATGCTTTCCCTCCGGAAGCTCAATCCCATCAGATCCATCCTTCTCACCCGGTGCCCGAGATAAGATCTTCCCCAACGCACTCCCGAAATGTTCAACTTCTGTACTGTCCATACTGAAAACCAAAACAAAACAGATCCTAAAATCCACACGCAGTCCACTGCACCCACCTCAGTCTAAACACCAACAGAACCCTATTGGCAAAAGACCAGAATTC
Organism: Rhodosorus marinus; assembly: GCA_029953675.1. Taxonomy (NCBI): domain Eukaryota; phylum Rhodophyta; class Stylonematophyceae; order Stylonematales; family Stylonemataceae; genus Rhodosorus; species Rhodosorus marinus. The sequence continues at coordinate 788,204 of JAMWBK010000001.1, forward strand.
TCCGCTGTCCACCAAATCCCGGATGGCCGTTTTTTATCACCGTCGTGTCGCTGCAAGCAAAAGTCACCAACCCCACTGCGGCGGGAAACAGCTGCGACTTGCGCTCGATTAAGAATATCCACAAAAAAATTTAGCAGCGCACCGCTCTTCAGTCCAAACGCAGAAGAACCCTATTCACGAGCCCGGAACACTTTCCGCCCCCCACCAAATCCTCATTTTTTATCACCATCGCCGCGATGTCAACAAAACCCGAGCTTGCTTACTGATCCATTCATTCAGAGCCTAGCTACCCTAGCGGAACGGAAAGGGAGATGCTGATGACGCGCATCCAACAACAAAGCTGCGTTCGAACTCCAGAGACTTAACAGGCAGCTCCGTGAGGAGGCTACCGCTTCACAGCGCATCGGACAGCCAAGGAATTTGCAGTCGACGGAATCCCGCAATGACTTTTTATCACCGTCGTCGTCCGAGAGGAAAGTATTACCACTTGACCGTCTTCAAGACGGTCGCGTCCCGCCCTGGAGATGTAGCTGTAGTTGAAGAGTGTTCATTTGAATCTTTTGGACCACCCGACGGCGACGAAAAGTGACAACGAGTATGTTACTGCGGTCTTATCCAGGGCTCTGGTAAGGTCCTGAATTGGACTTTGCCTTTTCTACTGGTCGTAGGGCGGTTGATATAGTTCAACGCGAACGCGATGACGTGTGGGCACGAGTATATGGGACCGGTCGCCAGGGCGAGACAGCACGCGAGTTGCTTAGCCAGCTGGATTCGGAGATAAAGGCAATCTCCGCATTCCCCTCAACCGACGAGCAAGAGCGACGATTCGCCATCCTGGAAGACAGCGGGAGCTACGAGAGCTACCGCGACTTGACCGCCAAGAATGAGAGTGTCGTCATAGACAACTCTACGTCGCGAGGAATATTCCAGACCCGTAACACAGAGTTGTCCATTACGTAATACTGCTTGTAACTCAAGTAGGGAAGCTTTTTGTAGGTTTGCATCAACAGCGTCGCGACGGAGCAAAACACCGCTTCTTCACTGCCTTAGGCAGCCGCAGCCCTCCAAATGCCAAGCTAGCTTTCATCAGCGATAGGAGCAGAACATCGTTAGTCTACAGCCTGGGACAGGAGCGACAGGTTATCTAGTCGACTCATGCCAAAGGACTTCACAACTGTAGCCGTGATGTAGAAACGATGGCGGCGTACTTGTTTGAGGAACAAGACGTCTGTGTGACTCCGTCGTCGTGGGAGCGAAACACTTCACCACTTGGACTGCATTTGAACCTGCGGAGCAGAACGTAAATATGACTTTGTCAAGCACACGGACCGGAAGAAAGGCCTCAAGATCCATTTTCAATTGACAAGACCCGTCTCTTTGACAGCCACATTGAAAATCTGATTCAAGGCTCGGGCGGCCTGTTTTAAAGCGTAGAGTCCTTGGTTGAGTTGACAGATCCTGTCAGCGCCGTTGGAGTATTCCTTAGGCTGCTCCATGAAAACCTTCTCGTTCGGACACCATTAAGATAAGCTGCTTCTACGTCGTACTGCCGCGTCCTAAAGTTCCGACTAAGGCAAGCGGAAAAGCTATTCGTACGCCAAGACGAGGTCACAGCTTGAGGCTTCGGTCTCCACCAGAAACGCCCTAGGGAAGACGCCGCGTGTTTGCCTTGATCTCCGCGTTTTGGCGCAGAACATGGATAGAGCAGTGGGCGGCTAGCTTGTTTCGGATTCGCACTGCCAGCAGCAGGCGATCCTAGGCTCGCTCCCCAAGCCTGCGCTAGTGAGCTCCATGCTCGGCATGCGTATAAATGGATGGACGAGGTTTTGAACGTGAATTCATCAAACGTGCCACCCGGCTGCCATTTCGTGAGTACCGTCCTGAGCCCGAGAACTTATCAAACGAACGAGCCAACTTCCTTTATAGTCACATAGTATACTGGCAGTTGTCCAAGAGCTTCTCATAATCCATAGGTCCAGGGTTCTCAGTCGAACAAGAGTTTTTCGAATTCAATATTGACCGCTAAATGAGTTCTTTTTTTTTTTCACGTACTAGGTTGCGTGAAAACATAGCTCCTGAATATCCGAACATCAGCTCGAAAACTCGAAATCAGTTTGTACCGAGCCTGTGGCGTTCTACCCTCGGGAAAGTAATGTCCTCTAAACCCAGTGACCAAATGAGCTGAACACATTCTGCACACCTGACAACCGAGACCAACCGCACGGTCGGCGAAAGTCTCAAGGCAAAAAATGCATCCAACCGACCATTGTACCATTGTGCCCGGCTTTGCTGCAGAACATCCTATTGACATTCACACGCGCAGTTCCAAAGAACTAGATTCAATCAGGTCGATGTGTAGAACCTTCTTCCTATGTCGTCAATTCTTTCCAGGCAAGTTGTCTCCGACCAGAGCTCAGCAAGTTCCTGAGCGGGCTCTACGCCGAACGCGCAATACTTTTTCTCTTTTCTCTCCAGGACCTCGGTGAAATGCTCTGGGTCAACGACTCTTCTCGCATCCAACCTCTCTCTTATCAAAAGCGAACTCGACAGCTTCCCTATGGGGCTAGCAACTCTGATGATGAACATGGACGACGCCATGCCAGATCCGTACGAAAACATGAGGATTCGCTTCCCAATAAGTTCGTCTCCCTTCTCCTCCAGAATTGCGGCGAGTGAGGACCAGAGAGACGCCGTGTACGCGTTGCCGATACGTTTTGCCAACCAATCGCCCGGTTCAACCATTTTCTTGTAAAGAGCCGATGACTCAGTGACAAACGCTTTCTCCAGCTCCTTGACGGGCACGAAACACGACAAGATCATCTTGAGCGGGCTCATCGGGAAAGACGATGCAGGTTGCAACCAGCTCAGAAGGTTTCCTTAGCATACCTTGTTCGTGTAGGAATCTGCCAAGGGCACGTCTCGAAACTTGCTCAGTTTTCCTTCTGGATCCACTACGGATGTTGAATCCGCGAGATAGTCATTGTAGCGGATTCTCGCAAAGGACTTCTTAACCATCTTGTTAAACGGCGCATGGAAAACTGCATAATCCGCAAGATCGGAAACCGATCCGCTTGATCCAGTTCTCTTCTTGAGGCGCTGATAGCAGCGATCCAGGGCCCTCAAGTAGCAGGACAGGGTTTCTGCGCCGTTGACAGTTGGATACTCGCATCCAAGCCTCGGTTTGAAAAAATCGTACGTGTGCTCCATGTGTGTTGCTCGGGCGTTGATTTCGAATCTGATCGGTGGCTGTGGGTTGATTCCAAAAAGAATCGCGACCGCTCCAGTACCTCCAGTTGGCCGAGCGGGGCCACGTTCATAAACCGCGATATCTCCACATACGACAAGACCATAACGGCCATCCCACCAAGGCGATTCCATCCATGAAAGCGTATTGAACACTGCTGCTGTCCCGCCATAACACGCGTTAGTGCTGTCCACACCTTCAATAACGAAGGAGAGGATACGAGTGTTTAGATCCACAAACCACAAACTGATGACGGTACTCAAGCAAACTTTTTTCACGGCGACTTTGACACTGAGTTTTCTTTACCTTCGACATCTGTGTTTCCTGCTTGACACAAAAGATCCATCAGAGCAGTCTTGACTGATTTGCTCTTGTCAATGATCGTCTCCGTCCCAACCTCGAGCCTGCCGATGCTGCTCAGGTCCACTCCTTGCCTCGCCACCAACCTCCGCACAGCAGTCCTACAAATCGATATAACGTCCTCCCGATCATCAACGAACGCCATCTCATCCTGCCCCAGTCCAATAGTGTACTTCCCGCTCGATACCCCATCGAACTTCTCCAGGTCCGCTTGCCTCACACACTGCCGAGGGAAGTACGTCTCAATTGCAAGTATTCCAGCCTCAGAAAGTCTCAAACCCTCCATGATTTCAGCTTGAAACAAAAAAAAAACAAAACCAGAATGGCTCTGAATACGTCAGATCCTATTTCCTCACTACACCTGACTTCCTGTTTATCCAGCAGATCTATGCAGCGAGCATTCCATTCCCCTCGCTCAAAAACCCACTTTCTTAAAACAAAAACGATGAGACGTCGTTCGTTCGTACAGATCTATCCAGTTCTAATATGTACTATCACGTATTTGATTACTAATACTGAGGAACGCCATATTCATATTACGATACTAATTTCAACGGTTTTGCCCGAAATTGTGCCCTATCTGCAAGTCAATTCGTCGATTCCAACCGGGCTGCTCAACTATTGATGCCTTATGCAAGCCCTATGGCCCTATGCCAAGGTGTTCTTCGGTGAACTCTAGGAGCAGGTGACATGTTGTGAAATGGATGGGATAGAGTACGAGCTTGTAAAACGCTTCTGCTGGATGGTTAAGGGAGTAAGAACACTGAATATGGTCGAACAAGGGTGCTATGGCGGAGGTGTGGTTGAAGGGCATCCGTCTGCGGTTTCGAACCTTACGTCTTAGCTATTGTTTATCACGCACCCCTTGATCAAGCGAAGAGTTCTTCGTGTTTAGGGAGCTGAGATGTACTGTGATTGTTCAACTCGTTCATTGTTGCAGTCGGTTGTAACCAGGAGAGTTGAGGTCGAGAGCCTCCCCGGAGATGTTGGATGCGGCATCTTTTTCTTGGCTTGTTTATGTTTGGTTTTGCGGCTTACCACACCCGTTTACTACGCGTTGAGACCCTTTCTGTTGCGGAGCACCTCTTCTACTCCCACTTTTTGTCTTAGTTTTCATGCTCTCAGGCTTGTTGTCTGAATATACAATGATGAGGTTGTACTAATACAAGTATGTTTTAGTGAACATCGACTTTCTACCGCAGTCCTTTGGTTCCTCGAATTATTTCAGGACCTGCCCGATCTCCATTTATTGCTTGCTTTGGCATGTGCAAAACTATGAGAAGCGGATGCGGAAGGAGTGCCAAGTATCTCTTCGGTTTCTCCGAGCTTGGTTTTCTCCTCTAAGATCGTGTCCGCGATATCAGGATCAAGATGTGCTGAAGTATCGAACTCATCAGCACCTGGAACAGAATTTTGTTTTCCTTTCCTGATCCGTTCTGGGAGCTGCTAAAACCATTGTTTCCCCGGTGCGCATTGACTCTACCTCAAAGTTGCAATCGTGTATGCAGTCGAATGCTCATCATCATCCGTTTATTCAGAGCCTAAGTACCCAGAGGAAAAGCAAGCGTTCCGTGAATTTCTGCTCAAAGCTTTTCCGCCAAGCTCTCTTCCCGAAGCAAGTCGGTCTCACAGACTATATCCCACTGTGAATTTTAATTTAATAATTCATTATAGCGCTAGACCGTTGATTTCTCTTCATAATACGAATGTCCTTCAAAATAGGGAATTTTATAAACAAAAACAACACAAATATAGGGCATGAGTTAAGAATATATCTACCACATAGGGCATGGAAATGGCACTAAAAAATGGCCCTGCGGCCCTATGAAAATGGTTCAGAATCGAGGGGTACCCCTCGAGTTCTTTTTCATTATGGGGATCCCTATCGAAACTTACAAAGGGCTATTTCACTGCCCTATGTTGTAGATATATTCTTAATTCATGCCCTATGTTTGTGTTGTTTTTGTTTATAAAATTCCGTATTTTGAAGGACATTCGTATTATGAAGAGAAATCAACTTCCTATCGCGATAATGAATTATTAAATTAAAATTCACAATAACATACGTAGTCTGACTGCATACACGACTGCAACTATTGAGGTAGACTTTGAAAACAAATTCTGTACCAGATTTTGATGAGCTCGATACTTCAGCACATATTGATCCCAGAACGGAGCAGGAAGGGAAGACTTGAAAACAAATTCTGTTCCAGAAGATGCTGAGTTCGATACTTCAGTACATCTTGATCCTGATATCTCGGACACGATCTTAGAGGAGAAAACCAAGCTCGGAGAAACCGAAGAGATACTTAGCACTCCTTCCGTATCCGCTTCTCAAAGTTTTGCACGGGCCGAAGCAAGCAATAAATGGAGATCGGGCAGGTCCTGAAATAATTCGAGGAATCAAAGGACTGCAGTAGAAAGTCGATGTTCACTGGAACATACTTCTAGTAGTACAACCTCATCATTGTATATTCAGACAACAAGCCTGAGAGCATGATAACTAAGACAAAAAGTGGGAGTAGAAGAGGTGCTCCGCCACAGAAGGGTCTCTACGCGTGGTCAACGGGTGTGGTAAGCCACAAAACCAAACATAAACAAGCCAAGAAAAACATGCCGTAGCCAGCTTCTCCGGGGAAGCTCTCGACCTCAACTCTCCTGGTTACAATCGAGTGCAACAATGAACGAGTTGAACTATCACAGTACATCTCAGCTCCCTAAACACGAGGAGCTCTTCGCTTGATCAAGTGGTGCATGATAAAACAATAGCTAAAACGTAAGGTTCGAAACCACAGACGAATGTACTTCAACCACACCTCCGCCATAGCACCCTTGTTCGACCATGTTCAGTGTTCTTACTCCCTTAACCATCCAGCAGAAGCGTTTTACACGCTCGCACCCTATCCCATCCATTTCACAACTTCTCATCTGCTCCTAGAGTTTGCACCGAAGAACACCTTGGCATAGGGCCATAGGGCTTGCATAGGGTTTACTATAGGCCATAAATGTTGAGCAAACCGGTTGGAATCGACGAATTGACCTGCAGATAGGGCACAATTTCGGGCAAAACCGTTGAAATTAGTATCGTAATATGAATAGGGCAGATAGGGCCGACCCTATGCATAGAGCGATACTAATTTCAGTGGCTTTGCCCCTTGAATTATGCCCTATGCATGCTCGATGGCCCTATGTCAAGGTGTGCTTCATACCTCTATGAGCAGCTGAGGAGTTATGAAATGGATGGGATAGAGATCGCGCTTGTAAGATCGATTCTGTTGGGATGGTTAAGGGAGTATGAACACTGAATATGGTCGAACAAGGGTGCTATGGCGGAGGTGTGGTTGAAGTACATTCCGTCTGCGATTTCGAATCAGACGTTTTAATTATTTTTTTATATCATCCACCACTTGATCAAGCGATGGAGCTGTAAGTGTTTAGAGATGTACCGTGCTTGTTGAATGCGTTCCTTGTTGGGAGTGCTATGTATCTCTTTGATTTATCCCAGCATAGCTTTCTCCTCTAGGATCGTGTCCGAGATATCAGGATCAGGATGTGCTGAAGTGTCGAGCTCGATATAGTTGATATAATTAATATAATTGATTGATGTAATTGATAGAATTGATCGAGATGGTTAGGTGTGGCGAGCGACGACATGATGAGAGAACAGCGTCGGTGACTAACGCCCTAAGCTACATTCACGATTGCAAGATTGAGGTAGAGTCAATGCAAACTGGGAAAGCAACGGGTTCACCAGTTCCCAGAACGGAACCAGGAAAGGAAGACCTGAAACCAAAGTCTGTACCAGAAGATGTTGATGAGCTCGATACTTCAGCATATCTTGATCCTGATATCTCGGCACTATCCTGGAGGTCAAAGCAATAGAGATACATAGCGCTGCTTTGCATCCACGTCTCAAAGTCTTGCAGAGCCCAAAGGAAGCTATAGAGAGGATCGAACACATCCTGAAAGTATTCGAGGAATCAAAGGGCTAGCTACGTAGAAAAGTCAATGTTCACTAAAAAAAAGAAGCATGCGTGTATCAATACAACCTCATTAATGTGTATTCAGAGAGAACAAGCCTGAGAGCATGAAAACCAAGACAGAAAGTGGGAGTAGAAGAGACGCTCCGCAACAGAAAGCAGTGAAAAAATGATCTCACCGCAATGTAAACGGGTGTGGTAAGTCACAAACCAAACATGAACACGCCAAGAAAAAAGACGCCGCAGTCAGCTTCTCCGGAGAAGCCCTCAACCTCAACTCTCTTGGCTACCACCGACTGCAACAATGAACGCGTTCAACAAGCACAGTACATCTCAGCGTTCTAAACACTTAAGAGCTAGCTCTTCCGCTTGATCAACTGGTGCATAATAGAAAAAATAGTTAAAACGTCTGATTCAAAGCCGCAGACGGATGTACTTCAACCACACCTCCGCCATAGCACTTTTGTTCGACCATATGCAGTGTCCAAACTCCCCTAACCATCCGAACAGAATCGATCTTACAAGCTCGAACCCTATCCCATCCATTTCACAACTCCTCAGCTTGCTCATGGAGGTTCACCACCGAAGCACACCTTGACATAGGGCCATTGGGCTCGCATAGGCCCCCTCGCATAGGGCTACTATGGGGCAGAAAAAGTAGAGCGCGCAGGTTGGAATCGACGATTTGACCATTGGATAGGGCACAATTAAGAGGCAAAACCGTTGAAACTAGTAAAGGAATATGCATAGGGCAGATAGGGCCTGCCCGATTACTACCCTACTAATAGTACTATTGTACTATTAGTAGGGTTAATGAGGGTTCATTGGCCGGACAGGGGTCAGTCGAGTCTGAAGATCGGGACTGATGATCTCCGTCCTTCGCAGCAGTGCTGTGTATGTGTAGATAAGAGGAAATAGGAGTATGCCTGACCCGCAGCCTTCTCGTGCTGTTGTTACTTGGATCTGGTGGAGAGTAGCGACTTTTGAGAAGCTCTGGTCGAGGTAGTGCTCTTTTCTATTACTCTTACACGCAATCTGGTGGGTGATACATTGGATGTATACAAATAAGTTAGATTTACCTATTAGATTTCGCGAACACTCTACAATAAAACAAACGAGCAATACCTACTAATAGCTCATAGGGGAACAGCGTGTGAGGCAGGCTGCAGTATCTACTAGAGTGGGGCGGACGCAGGGCTGGTGGTCTCTGTCCACAAAGAGCGGGGAAAGCTCCTTCGCTCGGCTTGCAGGTTCGCCATTCCAACTTGTACCTTTTTTCGATATATTTTCAGCTCACTTTCGGCTAATCCCTCTTCGTCTCGGACTCGGAATACCCGTGGGACTTCAGCGTCAGCTGCACTCGTCCGTTCCATTAGGAACGCCCTTGGGCTAGAACCCCTTTGTTGCAACGCAAATATATTAAAGATAAACTCTCTTGAATTGCGGATCTGCCACAACTTCCACAGGAGGCGCCCCTGGAGCACCAAAGTCCTTAAGCAGGAGAGTAGAAATGAAAGCGTCGAAAACAGTGATTGACCATTGCTCTTCGTGACGTCTAACCAAGCCGTCTCCGTCAAGGAAAAACTTCGTCTTCCCTAAGAACGCCTTCACGGAAGGTTTCCAAGGCAGCCTTAGGACCCCTTCTAGACGCCACTCAGCGACGATGAGTTTATCTTCAACAATCTATTCGGAAAGAAAACAAGACCAGACCTTAGGGCTTTGTTGAGCTCTTCGAAGATACCCAGGGAACACAGCTCATGAGCTCGAGCCTCAGTTCTTATGCTACTCACCTCGATGCTTAGCAAATCACAGCGGGAAAGCCGTCTATTGAAGAGGTTGGAGGCAGCGTCCCTGTACTTCTTCAAGTCACGAATGGGCAAATCCGGGTCCGGACTATCGAAGAAGCAGTCGTCTCGATATATTTGGGATGTTAGCGCACCAGTTATATAATACTTATTAACCAAAAAATCGTCTCGAAGGATCTCAAAAACTTGCTCTGTACTCAGTTTCGTCCTCTTAAGCTCCCCGGTCTGTAAAAAGGGGCGAATATCCAACCTCTTATGCCGAGATGCCACCCAATCTGCAACTACTTTCACCGCGTCCGCAAAGTCCACCGCCCGCCTCCTTAGGAACGGGCACTTCAACTGCTCCGCGCTCTCTCGCATTCTTTCCAGCTTATCCATACCTGTCATCGCCATCGTCAACCTCACGGACCTCCTCATCCCAAGCGATCTTCCCCTTCGATCGGGGTTCATCGGTATTCCCCCAACAAACGACAAGTGCGACATGTTTACGTATGCAGCAACCCTATAATATTCCAACTTGTCTATCCCATCAATCAAAACAAGCCAACCTGTTTAACCCTAGCCCTTCCACTTCCGCCTCTCCCACCCACCTTTATGCACGGTGACTCCTGTCGGCACCCACCTCTTCTGTTCCAAGTTCTAAATACCCTGGCCCAGCCCGTGATTTTTCTTCAACAAATAATACAATATTACATGCTATTACTGATTATAGGTATTTTTAGAGTTCGTATAAACCGTGATTTTTCTTCAATAAATAATATAATATTACATGCTATTACTGGTTATTGTTATTTTTAGAGTTCGCATATTGGCTGGAATATCTTGTTTAAACAAATATGTATATGCCACGTGTCGTCTATTTTTCTATAAGCTTTTCAATTGGATGGAATGCCAAAGTATCCACAAGCAAAAAAAAAGAAGAACCGCATCAACGGGATAGATCTCCTACAAACCAATAACGATATAATTAAATTAAAATTTCAATTTATCTATATTGTATAGAATATGTTTAGCCGATGTGTTATTCGATTTTAATAACCAATGAAAATCTTTAATATAAGTTAGTAATCCTAACATCCAATCGCAGTACTTGCCGGGTAAAATTGGGAAAAGACCACAACCGATACCCCCCACGAGTGATACCCTTCGTGCTCCTAACTGCCTCTAAAATATTCAATTTAAGAAATATGGAAAGGCGAGAACCCCCTCATCACCATTTTCGACATTTGACTGTGCAACTCTCGACCTGTTTTTCTATCTCGATGGATTATTTATATCATTTAAATCGTATGAAATATGAAATTAAGAAATATTAGTACTAATTATACGTTCTAAGAAATTAAATTGGCCACTGCCTTTTTTTGGGACAGCTCAAATTTTTTTTAGTTGTTTCAGATGTGCGTTCCTCTTTTTGGGAAGTTTTGAGGGAGAGGAAAGAAAGTGACGGATTATGTAGGGAAAATCGCTGTTTTGGTTGTTTTCTCCTCTTTTTGGTTGGGGAGGAGGATGGGGTTTTTTGTTTATGTGAAGGAGATGATGGCGGATGTAGAGGTGTTTGGGTTTTTACGTGGACTTTTTTTTGTTTGAGTTTTACCTACTTTCTTCTTGTTGAAGAAGATTATGTGAGTGTTTGTGTGGTAATCGGAGTATCAAGTCTTTCGGGAAGTGGTCCATTTCGGGAAGTTGTTGGGGTTGAAAACGTTTTTTTGTTTTCGACTTGAGGGCATCTTGGTTTTTCGTTCCCCTTTTTGTTTTCTTTGTGAGGCTTGTTCAGCGGCTTCTGGGAAGGTTTTGTTGTGTTTTGCTGGTCTGATTTTGAGAAAAAGCACACGGGTTGATTTTGGTGCTCGGTGCTGTTGTTGTCTTGGCTGGGGTTTTCGGTTTCTGGATTTTGTGGAGCGGGAATTCGAGTTTTTAGCGTTTGTTGAATCGATCGCAGAGGAGCAAGTCGGGACTACTGAGCCGAATCTTGGCTGGTTCGTTTTCTTTCCTATTTGAAGTGAGCTTGGGTTTTATCTGGAAGATCTGCGGGGAAATTCGCCGTTCGCGAACTTTTCGCCTTGTACCAAAAATGACGATGCTTTGATGTGCTACGAACTTGAGAGGCTCATATGTGTCCTAGGGGAGAATTCTTTCAGCGGCACGGTTGACCTTCTTACGTTTCTGGGGGTGAAGTTCTGGAGAGAAGCACGGGAATGGTTTCTTTCGACTCCACTGGCTTTTGAAGGAGCAGCGCTTTGAGGTATTTGGACTATACGATCCCCGCTGGTTGTTGGGCACAGAAGCAGATTTCGGTTTGTTTTGCAAGGGAGGAAAGCTTTGGATCGCGACTGCAAAGATATCGCCGCCTCTGGAGAAATCCGTTTTTTTTTGGAGCGCGCGCGTGGAGCCGTGTTAGGTTATTTAAGAGAGAAAACTTTGGACTTTTGATGGTGGATCGTCGGAACAAATGCATCTGTGAGAGAAGCGAAGTCGTCACCAAGGTAGAATAAGGTTGGTTGAGTATCATGGAGACTGTTGTAATCTAGTCTGCGCTTTCATCTAAAGGAGGAGCCAGCCGAAAAGCGCAAATTTCTTACTTTAACTATTGGTGTCGTTGGCTGTGATTCAGGATTGTGAATAGGTGAGGCTACATGCAGCTGCAATTAGAGTAAATATGGAGGGCGCAGAACAAGTATCAGAACCCGTAGCGCCCAAGCGACTATCGTTTTCGAGTTTCGAGTGGTTTGAGCGAAAAAGACATCGTGGTCCCTCGAATGGAGTAGATGAGCTCAGTAAAATATTTCCAGAGGATGAGGAGGAAGGGGTGGAGAGCTCAGCGAAGCGATTCAAACGGAACCAGTCTAGGAGGTAAGCTGGCAAAGTTGATATTGTATTCTGCTTTTTCGAAGACCTCGACTGGCTTTATCAGTTCAACTAGTAACCGTTTTCTCTTCCCTTGCTCTGATCAGATTTGGGAGGCGTGTTTTCAAACGACCACGAACTCCGCCGCCTGTAGTCAAGCCTACAATGGCTAATAGAGTCCCGACGCCCCCGCTCGTATTAGCTCAGGACTCTACTCTAAACGAGAAGCTCTATGTTGCGAGGGAGAAAGCGAAAAAGGCTATTGGAAACCCCCAGTTCTCTCCCTTGGGGTCCTCTGTTGACCTCGTGGCCGACCTTCGTGTATCGTTTACAATACATTTGTATATCGACGGGTATACGAAAGTGGATGCGGTACCGCCTAATGGCAGTCAAGCAGCGCAGAAGCCACCGTTGAGGTATCCATACAACAGACATTCACGGGATTTTCTTCTCGCCCTTGATCTTGGTTTGATCCCCCCCCGGGAGGACCTTCCGGACCCCGGATCGTGCTCCTACGTAGCGGGTTGTTTGGTAGCGGAACTGCATGACCACCGGTCCAACACGGCAATAAGATCGAGGAAGATACTCCTGAGACCGGACGGATTGAGCATTGTGAACGATATCAACCATCTAGATGTGGCTTCAGAAGGCGAAGAATTTGTTGGCCTTTTCGTGGAGAGTGACATTCTCCGAGTGACGAAGCGGGTTGATTTAAGACCATTCGACGCGGAGCGCTTCCACCGCTATGGCTATCGGTCGAGCACGAAGTTGAACATCTGCCGCATGCCAGGCTTTGCGAAACGACTATCCGAAGCGAGAATCCCGCTCACAAGTCAAGCCCTAGTGCTGGTGGCGGGAGCAAACGGTAAGCTGTGGCGTTCACTCCGCGAAACCATCACCGAGCCTTCTGGCTTCTTTTAAAAATCACAGAGTGAAGTACTGAACAAAGCTGCGTTCTCTTCGTTTACTCCGCCTAGGTCTACGCAATCCTTGGCGCAAGATTCGACCGGAAAATAGGATTGCCCTTTCCTCGCCCAGGCCGACTGGAAGAGAAATTAGTGCCCCATACGGAAAGGATTTGCCGGTACCGGTAAAGCTGAACGAGTTATCCCTGAAACCCTATGCGGAAAATGGGTCACGGATTCGGCTTGTTCGGTTGCATGCGAGAACTACAAACCCTATGACTGGGGCTCCTACCGAGCACTATTATCAGCTAGAGCTTAACTTCAGGCAGAAGAAAGGCTGCGAATGTACGATTCAGAGGGGTCCAGAAAAACCCGTGGATGGCATAAAGGTAAGCGAAAGCGGCCATCCGGGCTCGCCTTGACATGGGTCTCCAACTCTTGTGGACACAGAAAGTCGACGTGATTGCTTTTTCATTGTGCTCTTTGCGTCAATAGTGGTACTGACAAACGGTCTCTTTGTACTGTCTGTATTCTCAAGAGGAGCTTCGGAAGCGTTCGGGACGGGCACAGGTTTGTTGACCAGATGAAGAAAATCAAGAAGGCAGATGGATTCGCAATAATGTTGGATACGAACGATATGGACGCCGCTGCGATGGCTCAAAAGCTGCGGAGGTCTTCGGTCAGTGCAGGCCGTGGTTCTGATGGCGGTCCTCGGACAACCGTGGGTTCGAATGTTGTACAACAGCAGCGAACTGCACAGGAAATGCAGATGCAGAATGCTCAGCAGCGTGGAATGCCACGGGCTGCACCCAACCCAGCGACGTTCGCAAATACGATGCCAAGAGCCGCTATATCCAGGGCAGCTCTAACAGTGAACAGCTCTACTGGCTTAATGGCTGGTAACCAAGGATTTCAAGATTCGCAGCGGCAACAAAGTCAGAACCCTCAACAGAATGCGCGAAGCCAGCAGGGTAGGCAGCAGGAAATGCAAAAGTTCCTCCCGCAAGCTTACCAAATGCAGCAGTCGCAGCGCCAGCAGCAAATGCAACCGCAGTCCCAGGGTCAACAGCAGCAACAGAGACATGCTCAGGCCCAGCAGATGTCAAACAGCACACAGCAAGGCCTTGTACAGCAGCAGCAAATGGCTCGGACCTGGAATGGTAAACAGTTTAAGCGGGAACCCGGCACAGTGACAGGCCCGGGCGCAGCCAATTCTTCGGTTCAAGGTGGTTATGCGAGACCAGGGGTTCAAAACGCCGGCAATAGTGGTGCTCCCATTAGCATGAGAGGCAAGTGGACGAACCAACGCACGACGGGACCAATATCCCCACCCCAAGGGTCTGGGTCGATGCAAAGAAAGTGAAGCATCTGGGAAGTTGTCGCTTGAATTTATTGTTGAGGCATGAGGCTCTCGTGTATCGGTTGGAGACCCAGTAAGGAACTGGGGGTTATGAACAGGCCGAAGAGTTTTGTACAGAAGACGGGGAGCTCTCTTAGGATCCTTTTGGACAATCGAATTGACGGTAATTGGGCTTCAATTAACGGTTTTTGTAGTGCCAGGGATGGCTGTCCAGGATGGCTGTCCCTCTGCCCTGCTCGGCAAGCAACTTGAGGAACGGAAGCCTCATTATTCTGACTGCAAGAGAGCCTCGTTCGGAGCAGTTGCTTTGCGGGCAGTTGCTTCCTAATCCCCTTGTTGTCAAGAAAGATAATAAGGGTAGGAATTTGTAATAGCGAACATGGATTAAAACAAAAAGGCGTTCGCTATCTTTTTGTTATCCGTCGAATCGCCAACCACCTAGTAGACCAGAACTGGTCCCTCATTCCGACCTCCCAAAACCAGACGCCAAACGATGAGCAAGCCGATCCGAAGTTCGCTTAGCGCGTTCCATTTTCAAAACGCCTTTGTAGTTCGGGCTTGAACACATAAGGAGCACCCTCGCTACTCGCTGCCGCCGCTGCACCGAGAGCTTTCTACTCCCCGATTCTCTTCACGGCGGTCGTTCAGCTTGGCCAAGTCTAAGGAGTTCTCATCTGACCGTTTGCCGACGTGCGATGGCAGGAGGTATCGAGTTCGAGAAAACGACGGGCTCCATAAGAAGGATGCTCTCGCGGTAGCCAAGCAGGCAGGTACATTGTTTCCATGTCTCCAAGATAATGCAACGGCGAACATGTTGTCGCTGCATATTGTCTCTATGGGGCTCAGGACGAGATTCTGAGCACATTCAATCCAAAGCGTTCAAAGAGTGCATACTGGTGCCTAACCGATTCACAGCATCAGAACTCTTTTGAGAGGAGCGTCTTTCAACGAAGCTTGAACGTGACCGCCAGTCTTTCTCAATGAAGTACTTAGTCTTCAGTCTACAGTTCGACAGTCTTTCTGCTCGGTCAGAGGGTTTGAGCTCATCACGTGATGTCCAGGCCAGTATCCAATTGGTACAACGGGAGGGGTTTTTGCATGAGGTCTCTTCTTCGCGCTTTAGTTGGAAGTGTGAAGATTTTGGCACCCACGTTGAGAACACTTTTAGAAGGATTTTGGGAGGTGCGTTGGACACTGTCCGGAGCTCGGGACCGCCTAGAGGGGAGAACTGGATGCTCGTCGTGGTTTAGGAATCGTGTAGGATCGGATGGGTCTAAGGGAGTTTGACTATGGGCCTCTGGTTTCTGTTGAACGAGGCACCGAGGTGACCACTCGTGAAAGGAAACGGCAATGGAACGAATTGAGACCGCTTTTTATGAGGACGAGAATGGTTTCCCATGCGGCTGGGAGTTCGTACCTTGAGGCGGAGAATAGTAAGGTAAAGGTTTTTGCGTTAGCGAAGCGTTTGAACAGCTTGAGGTAGCTCCTTTTGACGGTGATCCTTTGCTCCTCCCACGACTGTCGGGTCAAACTTCAAAAGGTTATCTGCTCCGTGAATGGACCGTTGGCAAACACGGGTGGGAGAACGGAGGCGATTGAGAGGGCGAAGATTTCGTGTTACATCTCGCGAACAAAGTTTTGCGGTCTGGAGGACGACGAGCTCGAGAAAAGGGCGACTACTGAGTACGAAGGGATCGTTTGCCGAGCTCTCGAAAGTATTGTCCGTGTCGAGCAGTATCCGAAGAGCACGATTGAGGTCCACGTCCTTGTAATAGAGGTACACGAGGTCATAGTTTGCGACCTCAGCGGATATATTTTGTTCAACATCTCACAGTCTCTAATCTTTGAATCATCGCCAAGGATGATGGATCGACACTCTCGGCGGCAATTACTTGCGCTTGTCTGGCTCTAGCCGACGCGAAGATTGAGCTGAGGGAGCTCATGGCCTGCTGCTCAGTTGTGAATGCCAATGGACAGCTGTTACTCGATCCAACTCTTGGTGAGGCCAAAAACGCAAACCACACTGTGCTCCTGTTTCTTAGCTGCAAGCCACCCGGGGGATGCCTGAGCCCTCGATATCCGATCCTTTGCTAACAACGGAGTTGCCTTGACATCCGCAGATGAAGAAAAGGAAGCCTCCGGTAGCGTTCTGGTTTCATACTTGGCGACTTCCGGAAAGGTCTCCACGGTTTTTCAGGTCAGTGAACATGCACAAATCAAAATCTCCTCAATAAATTTCAGGGTTGAGCTGTTTCCTCTGCCTCAGTATTGTCCGTCTTGAAGCTGACATACATCGTTTCATCTCTCGCCGTGGTGTTCTTTCAATCCGATAGACGGGTCAGCTCGCTTACGACGAAATGGCGCAGGCAGTCGAATTGACGATAAGTGGCGCAAGGGAAATTGCGGTTCTCGTTCGCAACTGCCTTAGACAAAGAGAATCCAAGGACAGAGGTTTATAGGAAAGTCTAAAGCGCAATCACGCCTATTTAAGGAACGCATAAAATTAAGCTTCAAGGATGTTATACTGTAATCGATTTCCATTTACAAAACTGGCTCTTTTGTGCTTCTAAGACTTCCTAAACGTGAGATTATCGTGTCTGCGCCCCCGAGCTTCCTCGCCGACCGAGCGAAGGTGCACACAACAAACCGTGGAAGGACCTAGCTCCCTCACCGGCGACGACCGCGGTGGCCAGTCGCGAGGAGCTCCCTATAACCTTTTCGGGCAGCCTGCACCTGCTTCCACACCAAGCCATACAGGATTGGTAGCGAAATGAGGAACAGGGATATCCCAATCGCGACGTGATGAATAGTGGCTGCTCTCATGGACTGCGCTTCATCAAAGGCTGCATCCTCTTCCTCTGTCGCTTCCGCTTCGAGATCGTTTGGTATTCTACCCGGCTGGAGTGTTTAAAAACAAAACGAGTTTTTAGGATTAACTTTCTTCTACCAGCAAGCAAAAGCAGGATCGCTGCCAAAAAGGGGGCGAACACGGGATCAGACAGTTAAATTCTGGAAGATACACTCACGTTGGGGTAAACTCTGAATATAACTTTGCCGATAATGTTCTCAATAGACACGGGCCCGTACATTCTTGAGTCCAAGGATCGGTGAGGGTTATCACCCTGTAGCCAGAAGTGGTCCTTGGGCATCATGAACTCAGTTTTGTCATCAAGAATGATGGTATCTCCCTCCTGAGGATATTGGAAACGGCAGCATCTTCGTGTTCAGTACGGCGGTGCTTGATTCGGAAACAAACATGCTACGTGAAGCTGTTGAGGGGTACCATCGCGCGTATTCTCTTCAATACACGCTTGCCGGGGTTTTGCTTCTTCGGGTCTGGTGGCTTTGCGACAACCACATCACCTATTTCGTATCCTCTTCTACGAGCCCCGAATGTTCCTATGAGGACGATGTCGCCAGTGCTACCACTGTTAAAGGTAGGCAGCATTGAAGGTCCACCCAACTACAACGAAGCAAAGCAATCAAAAATTTGATGGGTTCAGCGTCACAAAATGGCTGGGATCTTTCCCACAGTTGCTTTTCTGTACAAGGATCGGAGAACTCACCGTAGTGGGAAAGAAGAAGAGCACTCTAAAAAGCCATCCCCCAGCAACAATGAGTCCGAACCGGAAGAACACCCACGCACCATTCTCTATCCAGTAGAGCAGTTTGTTTCGGAAGGAAACTGCTCTCCAAGATAGCGACAAAGGTGAAGGAAACAAGTATACGGTGATGAATCGTGTGTGAAAGACGTGAACGGTCTTCTCACATTGTGCGTTTTGTTTCCAATCATACCTTCCGGAATCACCTTGCTGAACTGGAGTATTTTATCTATGCTAAACCTCCTCCAGTCTGGCTTCGGTCTCGATATGTAGTATTTTGGCAGCGGCTCTCTTCCAGGAAAATAGTCGTACCATTTCGGCTTGGTTTTTCGTACGGCCGCTTTCGACTGGTGATACGCTATTTCCATCATCCTTGTCTTCGAGACGATTGGTGCCCTACCGGGTAAAACATGCCGCTGTTTCTTGTGTCGGAACCGTACTTGAGTATATACATCAGGTCTCTCTAGACAGCCTCTACTTCTAAGAAGAAGGCTCTTGCAGCCGCCCTGCATCCTTGGCAAAGCCCCTTCCAAAGCCGCAAACCCAGGCACTGGGTTTGGCTAACTCCAACAAAGTTCTTCCAGCTTCGAAACAGCCAGTATTTGAATGAAACAAACACACTCGGAACTACAGTGTCCCTAAGAAATCACTCAGTCACTCCTCACGCTGCAACTTGTCCTCCAATACAATGCAACCGCGCTTACTCAACTGCCGACCCGGTCACCGACGGTGGAAGCAAAGAGCTTCAGGCGCGGAGCGCTAGCTTTGGAGAAGCAGACAGATCTTCTTGGGAAGTGGACATGTCGACATGAGAATAATGGAGAAGAAGATGGTTGTGCTTGACATCGGTTCTTGATCAAGCCCCCTTTCCGGACGATTGCCTGATCGCTTCCAGTGACATCGCCTACATCTGTGGGGACAGCCTTCGGTCCAAGCTGTGGGATCCAAAAGTTTGCATCGGAATTCTAAACGAGATCGTGCTGAATCCCTGCTATTGAAGAGTCAAGAAAAGTCGCATGAGCCAGACAAGTGGCCGGTCACTGTTTTTCTAGCGGGGCTTAAGCGATCCGGCTCTTGTTCAAAATGACGGACCGATGCCAACGTAAGAGGATTTCATGAAGGGGATCTTGGAAAGAGAATCGCAGCCTTTAATTTGGGCGATTGTGCAACTTCGGACATGCCTCAATCTCGAGCGAGGATGAGGAGTTGTAACCTCCCGATCCAGCCTCAAACGAAAAAAACTCAAGTCAGTCATCACGCAACTTAAATTTTCCTCATTATTTGAAAAAGGTAGAGAATTTTAACAGTATATCACCCAATGAAATCCCTCCAAATCGGAGATCAATCAATAACACCCGTCCGCCTGTAAAGGAATCCCTGAAATGGTTTTATTCCTGTTCCCTTAGTCCTATGAATCAATGAAACATACGCACGTGTCTTTTTCGTGAAGAAATCCAATTGCATATCCGTAAAAAAGCTGAAAGCTCGTTTTATTAATACACGCGTCCTATACCAAAATTTGTCCAATGGTAAGGTAGTAGGTGCCATTTTCTTCCAGTACTATTAGAGTAGCTTCAGTACTGGTGAAATAGTTTAAAAATATATATTTTTACCGTTCAGTACGATGAAAAAGAACAACACATTGCTAAGGATGTGTTTTTGAGTAATAGTTCTCCCCCTTTTCGTTTCGCTCGTTTTTAACCGATTCTGTTTTGTCTAAATGGGCAGAGGGAAGGGGGAGAAGGAGCCAAAGCAGAAATTATACTTCTACGAATAGATAGATCTTTAGAAAACTTTTAGGAGAAGATCTCGTTTGAGAGAAGCCAAAGATCGGCTCCTGGTTCCTCCGGGTGGAATGCTTTTTCCAAGTCGGTAGGCAAACACTGCTGCCTTCTACAAGAACAAAAAACAAAACACAATCACCAACCGCGACCATCCAGAAACACATCGTTCGTCCTAAACATTTTCCCGAATCCACTCTCCTCCCACACCCCCCCGAAATAGAGTCCTCATCAACTCCTCCTCAATCCACCGAATGCCTTTCGATGTATAACTCCTTCAACCACTTCGCACAATGATCTTACAATATTACCCATAAAACAGGAAAAATCCCTTAAAATATACACCATGTAGTCTGTCTTTTCACTTTCTCTGTCTAAACGACTATATAAAAGATAATATAGTAATAATATACTTAACTTATTTCAGAAGAAGATATATTAATAAAACATTAGTTTTACTCTGTAAATTTTGCTGGTTAGATATGAGGACTTGATTTTAACGTTGTCTTTCAAGTATGGCTGAGAGTACTTGTTTTTTAAAAGGAAATTTAATATTTGAGGAAGCATTGAACGGTTGCGTTTTGGGTGGGGGTGGGGGGTTGGTAAGGGAATAGATTGATTGCTTTGAGGAACGCTTGGAAGTGGAAGGTGGGTAACGGCAAGTGTTGAGTACTACTAGTAGAGAGGTGAGGGGGTGTAGGTAGCTAAGCAGATTAGAGAAGAATTGTATTTTGTGAACGCTGGCGATTGGCAATTTGATATTTGATTCTTGTTGGGTTGGTTGTTTGTGGAAGGGGGGTTGAGATTTGATCGCGTGCGAAAAGGGTTGGATTTGGTTTTGGGGAACGTTTGGGAAAGATGAATGATAATCAAGTGAAGCAGCAGATCAGCCAGATGGTCTCCTTCATCAAGCAAGAGGCGGACGAGAAGGCGAACGAGATCCGGGTGAAGGCCGAGGAAGATTTCAATATTAGAAAACTAAGTGCTGTTGAATCGTCTCGAGAAAAGATCAGAGAAGAGTACGAGAGGAAGACGAAACAGATTCAAATCAACCAGAAAATGTGAGTCGCCAGGACCTCGCTTCTACGAGCAAGCTGGTTTCGTTGTTTATTTCTAAGCACTAGAATTTTCTTGGATGAAAACAGAGCGTACTCAACGGCCAACAACGATTCTCGGCTGAAGGTTTTAAAGTTTAAGGAGGAAATGATGAGAGAGATATACGACGAGGTTAGTTGCAAGCTGCCATGACCGGATCTTGGTGCTCTCAGTCGTATTTCTTACCGACTCTTTGTTGATTCGGCAAACTTTGCCAAACCAGGCCATGCAAAAGCTGGAGGAGATCGAAATGGATAGCGAGAGGTATGCAGAGCTCCTCAGGGGCTTCATTTTGCAAGGACTTATCGTTCTTGGGGATCAGGAGGTGGCTGTCGTTACGAAAGAGAAGGATAGTGGATTTGTACAACAAATGCTACCGCAAATCGCAGATATGTATGAGCACATGACGGGCAAGAAGGTATACCTAGCTCTGACTTCGAACGAGGTGCTCCCCGAAGATCAGTAAGTCACACACTTCCCGTTTGAGAACAAACTTGGAAAACCGGTTTGTTACTTTTGTCATTGCCAACTGACTTGATCTCCGTATATTTTCTTGAACTTAGTGCCGGTGGAATTACTTTGGTTAGTGAAGAAGGAAAGATCCGGTTAGCCAACACATTTGAAAGCCGATTGGAGACCACCTATGAATCCAATTTGCCCTATTTTCGGGCCGCACTCGGGTTCAATGAGCAGGTGGCGTAAAATCGCACACAAAAACTCGGCTAAGTAAAATACAAAAACGCAAAATTTTTACCATCTCTAGCCATAGCAGCTCGACCATGGCAAACTCTTGCACGAGCTCTGTTTGTTCTTTGCGGGAACTCGATCACTAGATTCTACCTAGAACGCAACTGGGGTTGGGACGTCAGAGTGTGTGACCGCTATGGCCTTGTAAATATCACCCATTTGGTCGGGGCTCGAAAGCCTCTCATAGGATTTCAAAACAGCTGCCTTTTGACTTTCTGATTCTGCAGATTCTGCCAACATGTACGCTTTTTCAACCCCTCCAAGCGAGTGAAGCAGTTCCCGCTGTGAGATTGGCCCATGAACATCGACGTGTTTGCCTCCTCCCTCTCGGAATCCTCTGGATAGCAGTCCAAAATCGACGTCAACGCTTAAATCTGCCTCTCCAGGAGATAAGAGTGCGGGTTCTATTTTGTGGTCCTTAACCGCTCGTAAACTAGCCTCGATTGGACCCAATTTCCCATAGTCCACCACCAAGCATGCGCCTAGACCGTCTGCGGTTAAAGGCACAGTTTATACCATTCAGGAAAACTATCAGGTTTGGTGAGGATCGACGTTGAAAGAAGTCACGCCTACCGCTAGCCCCTATGAAAGACCCCAGGGTCTGCGCTATGCCGTAGGCGTCGGGAGAAATTTCAACCTCTTCAACGCCTGCCGGTAGAAGAGCCTTGTAAACCGTGGAAGCAGCTGTAGCACCTCTTGAGAGTACATATCTGAATGGGAACTCGCCATTCGGATCGACCTGGACATCTATCATTCTCTCACACCAGCCTTTATCGGTCTTCTGGAACTGGTGCACCGCCAGAGCATCGAAAAACTCCTGCGCGATGTAGATGGTTGCCATCTGAACGCGAAAGGGTTTGTTGAGGGTCACCGTCCGGCAGAGCGTAGTCGATGCCAGGGCGAACTTACCCCATCGGGTTCAGGTATTTGTGAGAGATTCTCAAACCAGTGGAGTCCAAGCGATTCATGAGCATACGCACCCATCGTGGCCTTCTGCACCTCTTTCAGTTTGGGGGAAACTTCCATAAACTGTATTTCAAGGTTTCGGAATACTGTGGGGGTAACAGACTTGATGATCCGGGAGATATCCCTCATGAGAGTACCTCTGCCAGGGCCCAATTCAACAATCCTAAATCTGCGTTTTTTTCGCGTTGTTTCCTGCTTCAGCTTATGGGATCCAGGAGCTGTGTGGAAAATATCATGCAGGTGCTCACCCTTTCGGTTTATGCACGCTGGTGATCGCTGCGAAGGTTTTTAAGATCCAAATTCCCAGGCTTTCTCCGAAAACCTGGCTTATTTCGGGTGCCGTCGTAAAGTCTCCGGTCCTCCCGAACACCTCCTTTTTCATGTAGTATCCGTGGTGTGGATTAGTTAGACACTCCCGCATGTAATCTGCCACCGTCAACGCGTTTCTGTACTGTATCCTTTGAGTTAAGTGCGCCACCATCGATTCGGCGGCACCGGCCTTCGTCTTCTTGACATGTGGACTGTGCAACTTGGACCGGTCGATCCCAACAAGCCGGCTGGCTTTATCATCACTCAGATTCCTTAAAGATCGTCCATGACTTAGGTGATGCCTCAGAAGGGCTTTCCATCCGTACATATCGCGCTAGCCAAAGCCCACTAGTTATGCAAACCATGTCCGGCCCCCTCAAACCCTTCGCCGACGTTGCACAGTCATCGACTGTTGAAGAATCGATGGGGAACTGGTTGATGCCACAAAGTAGGAGGGGTTCCGTTCGGGAGGAATGGGAAAACCCGGAAGAGAAAACGCTCACGGAAAACGGGATCTGGAGATATCTTGAGTACCGTACCAGAGTTATAGACTCGAATCTGAATCAACCTGAAGGAACTTGTCACAATCCCTACCAGTGCAGGGAGTTAATACGAAGTCAGCTTGGGCTGTCTGCTTGAAGAGGCGAGCCTTAGTCTAGTAATAATAGGAGCTGTATTGACTATGCGACGGGAGCTCATATTCGACCGGCAAGACCTTGCTCCCCTCGTTTGGACGCAGGTTGGACGGTTTTCCATTCTCAGACGGAGCCTGGAACTTTGCCAGAACCATCCCTGAGAATACTCTGTCTCAAATTTTTTCGTTCACTTAATAATAACTCTGATCTATACAACAATGATTGATCACGATAGAATACAGACTAGCCCTTCTCCCTTCGAACTTTCAAGACCTGTCTCCCCTTGTGCGTTTCAAAAGGTTCGACCCTGACACTCCAAACTCCCGGGCAATCCTTTGAATGTTGAGGCGCTTCTTGAGTGGCAACTGAGAAACGGTATCAATCTGTGCCTAATAGTCAAAAAAATTCTCCTGCGGCCCGTTCTACCTTTCTGGCTACCAGGCACAATGGCTGCTTCCTCCTGGCGGATGCCCAATTCCAAATGCGGTAAACTGTTCTCACATTCCCCGAAACTCCTTGGCGATTTCAACGCAAGAACCTTTACCCCTGCGAACTCCATCCTTGGACTTCAACAAAGCTTTCAGACGACAGCGTTTCGTTGCTCATCAGAGAGCTGAGGTTTGTTTCCTCTCTAGCTCGTGTCTTCAGCCATCGACTTTCTCAAACCTAAAAGGTCCTCGCCTACTGCAACTCGTGCCAGATTAGCTCCTCACACTCGAGATTAACGAATTCGAGCTCTGTCGGGCTCCGAATAAACCTCCGCTTGCCAGACAAAGCGTTAGACGCCCTTCAGGATTGCTCTAGAAGACTCCGACGCCTTAGTCCAACATCCGGTCCATCGCGCTTGCTCAAATAAACAACGTACTAATCGCTTGTCGAATGCGCTGGTTCATGCGTCTGCTCTGCCGCATCGCTCCTCTAGATCTTATCATCAACCAGTTTGGGTTGAACACAGACCATTCTGCTCATCCGAGGATCTGTCAATGCCCAACAGTCCACATCCGCTGATGTAATCCGGCATCATGTTCGACACGGTGCGGGCCTCACAGCGCCTGTTTTGGCATCCTAGTGTTCTCGGACGACCAAGGGCGGTCACCACCAAACTGACGCAAACTCAGCGTCGCTCAGAAGTACAGACAACCCCAAAGCAACCAAACCATACATAAAAAAAACAAAAACAGAACACCAGTCCAACCGGACCCGAGCCGGATGGATAAAAGGGGGGAAGGAGGGGGACTTCGAAAACATCCGCTTAGCAGTAATCTACCCTAATCTAAATCTTCTATTCTAATCTCAAAGAATCCACGCATCCTGCTCTGGCTTGTCTGCAGATCCCAGACCATTCCGAACAATCAGAAATCCTTCGAAAACACTATCGTTTTACGCTTCCTATTTCCGTTTATGTGTTTTCTTGATGTTTTTGTAAGGTCAATGACGACGATGGAGTCTTTTTCCTTCCCGTCGAAGCCGATCAGATGATAAAAACAGTGTTTTTGGATGGATTTCCATTGATGAGGGAGAAGACGCGAAAATGTTGTTGAATAGGTCGAAAGAGGTGGGGGAAAAAGAGGGTCTGGCTGGTATGATCAGTATAATTAATGGAGTACTGAGAACTCCGGAAAAGGGGTAGTGTTTTGGAATTTTTCTTTGCGAGTTGCCACAAGTTGGTGTGAGTAAGGAGGCAGTTTGGCAAAAGCAAGATTCTTTCACGAGGTCCTTTTCTTTTTTGTTCCCTGGAGGATCTGTTTTGCATTTTGGACTTGGAGAAAGGGTTTGTGGTTAGGGAAGGAGGGATTGGGACAAGCAAAAGGCCGCTGTAAGGTTGAAGAGGTTTAGGATACAGAAGATCAGAGAGGTTTGTACAGATTGGAAAGGAAGAAATAAGTAGGCTCCCGGTTTTCTTGGTTCGTGTGGTGTTTTTTTTTGTTTGTTGGTGAAGAGTGAAGGATGGCGACGGTAGTAGATGCTGACGCTGGACAGCTGAGGAGGATCCTGGAGAGATCGAGCGAGGAGGGTTCTTGCATTAGGAACTTTCCTGCTGATGGAGAAGGCGGCGAGATCAATTTTCCGGCAGTGAAGTCTGATCTGGTTGTGGTTTCAGAGGACGGATCGAAGACGATATGTGTTAATATGGACTCCGAGGCGGTAGTTTTGGATACTGCAACTGGGAAGGTAGGCCATGACTGGAGATTTGTAGCGTGCTGAGGCCCCCTTAAGGGCTAAACGTTTCCGTAATCTGTGAATTGTCATGATTCGTGATTAGGAGGTGTCAAAGTTTGGCAAAGACATTAGTCACGTGGCTTTATCACCGCTAGGATCGTTTGCATTAACCTGGGCCCGATACTCTTTAGCACCGGGTGAAAACCTTTGTGCTTGGAACGTTGCAACTGGGGAGCGCATCGCAAAGTTTAGTCAAAAAGACTACCTGCCAAAAAAATGGCCGACGATTCAGTGGACTGATGATGAGAGTCTTGCAGGCCGAACCGTCAAGAACGAAGTTCACTTTTACGACGGTGACAAGGTCGGCGATGTCAAATTTAAGGTGAGACCAGACGAGCGCAATCTGCTTGTCAATGCGAGTACAAAAGAGTTTGACGGTAGCCTGCCTTTTAGGTTGCTGTACCAAAAGTCGATTGTTTTGCTATCAGCCGAGGACGTGCGCCGTATCGATTGGCAACCCTTGCGCCGGATACAAGTAGCGAACCTGGTAAACTTGCCATTAGAAAACTTCCGGATGGCGAACTTGTGTCTACGAAATCTCTGTTCCGAGCTGAAGCAGCCCAATTTTCATGGAGCTCAACTGGATCCGCGGTGTGCAATCTTGCCAATGGCAGCCAAACGACATGTACCGGGCTCCACATTGACATCTGGGCATATTTGACATTAGGCATTGGCGACCGTAACCAACGAGGAGGATCCCACTGGGCAGTCTTACTATGGAGAAACGAATCTATTCTTCTTGGACGCTTCCGGCAATCTGGTAAGGGGGTTGGGCTTGCACAGTCTCTTCCTGCAGAAATTTTTGAGTGCTGAGTGAGGAGTGACTAACCCATATAGTATACGATTCGTTGCAAACAGGATCAACGGATCGAACTGCCGAGGGCAGGAGCTATTTTTGATGCAAAATGGGCACCTCGGGGAAACCCGCAGTTCATTGTGGTCTATGGATCACAACCAGCTCGTGCTACTCTGTTTAATACCAAATGCGAGCCAATATTTGACTTTGGTCAGGGCGCGTGGAACTGCATCAACTTTTCACCACACGGCCGGTATGCGTGAGACGGAACCCACCGTAGCGACCTCCTTTGCGTATTCGTCTGAGGTCTCGTGTTTCTATTCCCAACTCTACAGCTTTGTTGCACTATGCGGGTTCCAATCGCTCTCCGGTGACGTAGAAGTCTGGGATAGAAATACGGAGCAGCTTGTTGGAGCCGCGAAGATGGTCCACACGACCTCATTCTCGTGGTCCCCCTGCTCTAGGTACATCATTGCAGCAACTAGCTTCCCTCGTCTCAGAGTGGACAACGGTGAGCGCGATGATCCCTATATCCACAGTTTGTCACAGTTGTTTGCAGCCGTTTGCAGCTGCCACAAGAAATTGGACGCTGAGAAACAACTGTGACGTCTTCCCAGGATATCGACTATATGAATACAATGGAACCCTGCTGGAGACGAAGGATTTCGATAAATATCTTTTGCAGTGCGAATTTCTACCTGCCGCGAGTGGGGTCTACCCCGACAGGCCCGCAAGCCCGAGGTCGCTTGAGCTCGCTAAGAAGAATGCCGAAGGTATGCCTTTTGCCTTCGCTTGATGCTCTCAGAGTTTAAATCCAGTGCGAAGAGTGGCAATATGAATTTACTACTGTGTCTTACAGGCGCAAAGGGCGGTGATGCATCCGCAAAAGCACAGCCGTATAGACCCCCCGCAGCGAGACAGGGAGCGGATCCAGTCGGCTTTGTTCGCAGTAGAAGCGTGAGAGTTGCACCGGGCAAGGTACTGGTAACCCTCTGATCTTCAGTTCGCTTTTTTTGAGCGCTCCTCAGCGGACTTGTTGTTCTCACCAGGTGAATGCGGCCGTTTGGAAGTCGCAGAAGACTGCCAAGGGAGCAGTAGTGCCTGGTGCTAATGAGGAAGAGCCAAAGGCCTTGACGGCAAGTCAGAAAAAGAACAGAAGGAAGAAGGCCAAGAAACAGGAGCAGAAGGCCAGTGAAGAAGTGCGTTTCTCCTGTAAGGCTTTCTTGCGGTCGGCAGGAAGATAGGGACACTGAAAGGAATTCTGTACTTTTTATTGCAGGCTGAGAAGCTGTCCAACTCAACAGACGCTGCTACTGGGGAAGGGGACAATGTCACCGCCCTGCAAAAGAGATTGAGAAATCTGAAGAAGAAGCTCCGAAAAGCTCAAGAGAGAAAGCAGACCGCGGAAACTCCTGAACAGAGCGAGGGCGCGCAGTCCGTTGGCACAATTGAAAAGGAGATCGACGATATTGAGAAAAAGATAGCGGTGATGTAAAGCGTTCATAATTCGCAAGCCGTCAAAAAGGTTGGTTGCCCAATCCAACCCAGTGCTTTATTAGAAATTGCGCAATGCAAGAGGTGGGGCCTTCAGAGCTGTAGAACAATGATGAGTAACAAAAGGCCAATTGCCAGAGGCGCTCGGTCGCTGGTGTGTGCGATTCGCCCGAGCTTGTGGAAGTTTGGTGTTCCCCAAGGCAAACACGCCGAAGAAGCCCATGACGACCTCGAGCTGACTGTGGCATCCTCACTGCCAACGAACTGGGCTCGTCTCAATGGCAAAGCTCCTTGGAGAAGAACGGATAGCTGAGCGAACGCTTTGGAGAAGGATTGTTCTCCTGCTGCGAGTCAGGAGCTATGGTTTTATGGACACTCTCTTCTTGCGCACTGATTGATCCTTCTTTTTGTTTGGCAGGTCCATACGTGCGCTTCTTATTGCTTCGAACCAGCTCTATTCAAAGCCGGGATCATATTATTTTCTTAGGAGCGCGCCCAGCACTCCATTGACTTTACGACTTTTCTGCCACATCCTGGAACTGAGCACTCGGGCATGCTTGTCGTATAGTAGGCTTGCACGTACTGGACTGTAGGATGGAGAGGGGGCGTGCTCCCTCGACGAGCTTTAGTCCCGAGAAGAGATTTAACAATGAAATACAGTTCCAGGAAGTATGGACCGCGATCTAGCATAGCAATCTACGACTGTAAAGCACAGCCGGGATTGGATCTCGTGCTAGTCCCTGTGCGGAATGCGCACGATTCGATCACTTTCAATGGGACGAGGACCGACACACTTTCGAGCACGTCCACCGGAGCATAAACAGGAACTAGTTCCATCATCCATAGTCCGAGTCAGTCTTATATCCGCGGACCACGAGCTGAAGCGAACCCTCTTCCAGAACTCAAGCCCAACTTAACCCTCGACTAACGTCCAATCAAGATTTTTAGTGTACCTAATTATCCAATTAAAACTCTTAAGCGTGGATAGTATTGCTAAGTATCCAATTATTTCCGTAAAGGAACGTCATATCCAATAAAATTATTGATTGGTCTTATTCGCTAATGGGGATAATCCAATTATTATACGCATAGTAGTCATATCAGTATTATTTGTATCGAAGCTTGTTTGGTTGGGAGTGGATGGTGAGAGGGAAGGGCCCGAGTTACCTTTGCGGCAGAGTTGGAGGTGGATTTTTCTTTGAACCTTTTTTTTTTGGGGGGGGTGTATTTGGACTAACTATGGATTCTAAAGATGATAGAGGCTCAGGGAGTTCGAGTAGACCTGAATCTCGGGGTCCATTGTCCCAGGTGAAGAAGCGTACGGCAACCCCCAAGCCGGAGAATGATTTTCTTTGCCAGCCAAGGTACTCGTTCACGTTGCCAGAGGCAGAGATGGACCTCAAGCTGCTAGATTTTGAGCCGGACATGAGCTTCTACGCGCCTTTAGAGATCAGCGCGCTGGATTTAAAGCCCCAGCGGCCGACGCTCACGGATCCAACGCATGGTGTGCGCGTAAATCTGGTAGATCTTGATGAGTACCGAGAGTACCAGGAAGGTGAGTGCTGTGTATTCGAAGGAAACTTCCGTCCCTATTCTGCGCGCCTGATTTTTAAACTGGATTTGGATTTTCCTGACGTCCGCGAAAACAGGAGAGGGCCCCGATCCAGAAGATCTGATCCTGCTCGATCCCGAATCAGATGCAAATGAGAAGAGCTTTCGACGGAAAACATCGGCTCCGGCCCCATTCTTGCGAGCTATGTTTTATGACGAATATAAGATTGATAAGATCGACTACAGTGGTGCAGTCTCTAAACGACAGAGAGAGGTAAAGAAGAAGACTAGGGACGAGCTCCTCCGTGATGTTCTGGCAGAATTTCAGGCCTGCAAGAAAAAGCCTGTACATCCGAACAGCAGAAAGAAGCATCTCAAACCGGTTGAGGTTCGCTTGGGTACAAACTTTTGCGTTTTTGGCTCGAGTCCGTTGTCCTTCAAGCTCAAAGCTTAACTTCTCGCTTTTATGTTACAGATAACACCTTTCCTTCCGGACTTTGAGAATTACTTTATCAAGTACGTGCTAGTGCACTTTGAGGATGACCCCAAAGAAAACGTACGTCCGGCTCTGGAAAGAAATATGAACAGGAAGGAGGCAGTGCGAGCCGAGGATCTCCGCGAAATGGTCAATACAGCGGTCACCTTGGGCCGGCGTGGAGAAGGTAACGAGGCCGTCCTCTCTTTCTATACACCCGTAGATGATGAAATTGAAAAGCGGCGGAAGCAGAGAGAGACTCCGGGTGAGTTAAATAAATCAAGAGCCTTTTTCCTAATCTGTAGGAGAACCTGCAGCTTAATTTTGGAAGCGATCTGACCAGTCGATCGGTTCCTGCGCCTGTTCTTTACGTGTAATCGCGGATATGTGCTTCTTTCGAACTCACTGACCAGGCAATGCAAAAATGCCAGACAACTTCGGTACAGCGAACAGCGAGGACTACCACCTCGTCAAAGAGTATGTGTTTGATGTCAGGGGTAGAGACCATACCGCCGATATACAGCGTCTGTACATGGTATCCAGCAAGCCGGAATTTTCTTCTTACAGCGAAGTGAGTGGGCGTATGACGTTGCATAAGAGACCTCTGAAGGGTGACGCATCGATTCAGAATCGGAGACTGATCGTGAAACGGAGGAGACCGAACGAGGACGACCAGGGGGAAAGAGTTGAATCGATCATGCAGATGTGCATTGGTGATGAGGCGGCTGAAATGGCGAACGCCCTTGAGGAATGAACGTCATCAAGGTGTACTTCCACATGGAATATTTCTGCGGGAAGATTCAGATTCAATTCCGCCCTGACACCTTGAAATGACCTACGTCCTCTCCAGGCCAGCAGTGGCTATATATCTCAACGGCAAACGGTCTTTGGAAACTATTGCTGGTCCTAAGACGGGGAATTTGTCTCACGGAAAGCACTGAAATCCTGCACGGTTTGGGGAACAAATCTTGCGATCAATCAACGCCTGAATACTATACCGTTCGCCCACAACCGGACTTACACCCGGACTTGCAGTACTACTTCCATCGTCTTCGCTAAAGAATACCAAATATGATCCGCATGGCCCGGCTGCTGGCTTTTGTGTGGGTGTCTAAATGGTGGAAATATTACGATGCGTATAGATCCTGGCTTCGCAGTAGTCGCGCAACACCAGGACGGTTTCGTAAAGGTCGGCGACCTAAGCTGTGTGCAAACCTTGTTTGCTGTTGGAGAGGCCCCTTCGTGAACATGCTCTCTCAACAAGGATTACAATGTATAGTACTCACTTATTAAAACACTGAACGTGAGTCATCATCCATAGCCTTCTCTGACGCTTTACACGTCGTCTAGTGAACCTCTTTAAAGCGAACCAAACTCAATACATTCGGGACAAGACCGGGTGACTCTTATAGTAAAATCCGCATTCCTAGCTAAACCTCCAAAAAAGGTTTTGAAAACTTATTTCCAATTTCTGTAACGATCTCTCGGATTGAGAAAGGGTCTAACTGTCACACTTATCAGGCATCGAAAGCGGGGATTTTTCCACAAAACACCAATAGTGTGGGACGGAAAGTTCCACAAGTCACAATGAGAAATCTCTTTACATATCTCCATCAATCTAGGCTGGATAGGTTCGAACTACTTTACTGGATAAAGTTGTTGGGGATCTCATAAAGAAATACAAAGGAGCCTAAGACAAAGGATCGTAAGAACAAGTTTGCCCCTTACTGAGTACATCTGAAGCTTTTCCACTTTCGCAAGAAAAGTTGGCGACGAAGGTGTATTTGGTCGGAGATGATACGTTTGGTGAGACAGAAGAGAGCGCTCTTTTCCAAGGCTTTATCGAACGGACAAGAGTTTCGTGAAAAAGCAGAAGACCAGAATGAGCTGAGACGAAGGATATGAACTTGAAAAGATGGGTAAAGGTTTTTATTCTCCGGACAGCTTCAAAATCCTGTCTGGGAGAGAGCCTCAAGCTAAAATGAACTTCCTGTGTGGTTTGGCTCTCTTTTTCGGGAACTGGTTAACAGGTGAAATAGATGAATACCAGCCGAGAAATATCCTGTTGACAGGAGGAGCTGGGTTTATTGGTTCCCATGTAACCGTTAAGCTGGTGGAGAAGTATCCGGATTATCGTGTTATCGTGTTGGACAAAGGAGATTATTGCTCCGCAGAGGAGAATCTCAAGTCCGTCCTTCAGAATGAGAGGTTCAAGTTTGTACATGGTGACATCCGGTCGAAAAGCCTCATAGACTATCTTCTCAGAGAGGAGCAGATCGATACAATCATGCACTTCGCGGCTTCCACCCACGTGGATAACAGCTTTGGGACTTCCATTGGGTTCACGATAAACAACGTCGTCGGGACTCACGTCCTTCTGGAGGCTGCTCGTGAGTATGGCAAACTGGAAAGGTTCATACACGTTTCAACGGATGAGGTGTACGGTGGGGAAACGCAGCTGCTGCAAACAGAGGAAAGTTTACTCGCACCGACGAACCCCTATGCATGTACGAAAGCGGCAGCAGAGTACATATGCCGGGCGTACCTCATGTCGTTCAACCTACCCATTGTAATGACCAGGGGCAACAACGTGTACGGACCACACCAGTACCCTGACAAGCTCATTCCAAAATCCATCTGTCTTCTGCAAGAGGTAAATCTCACCTCAAAGACTTAGGAGCACGGCGTGAGAACCCCAGCTCAGTGCCACCTCGTTCATGTTTTTCGTCGCTCAGGGCAAATCTGCGTTCGTTCATGGCGATGGCACTCCGACTAGGAACTATGTCTTCGTCGATGACTGTGTACACGCATTCGACATAATCCTACACAGAGGCAGTCCTGGAGGGGTCTACAACATCGGATCTGATCAGGAGAAGAGCAACCTCCAAGTTGTGAAGGACATCATCCAATTTATGAACTTGAAAGCTGACAGAGTCGAGCACGTTGAGGACAGAGCGTTCAACGATGAGCGCTATCGCATCGATTCCACTAAGCTCTTAGATCTGGGCTGGAGACAGGAGGTGAGGCCGTTCATAGCAAAGATCCAGACATGTGGTAGTTAGGAACCTGTTGGGGTCCACGGCGGTCCTTGTCCCATGGAAGGATTAGCACTACAACTGTCCGATTGGCTCTTGGCTGAGCAGTACCGCTTTTGAATCGCCATCCACAGGTCAGGTGGGAAGTAGGGCTTCAACTAACTATTGACTGGTACGGAAACAAGCAAAACCTTGAGCGGTGGCCAAGTTGGAGGAGCGGTCTCGTGCCTCATCCGCAGCTAGGAGTTCCTGCACAGCAAGAGCTTATCTAATAAATGCTAATTTT
Source organism: Rhodosorus marinus (assembly GCA_029953675.1). Classification (NCBI taxonomy): domain Eukaryota; phylum Rhodophyta; class Stylonematophyceae; order Stylonematales; family Stylonemataceae; genus Rhodosorus; species Rhodosorus marinus. The sequence continues at coordinate 821,694 of JAMWBK010000001.1, forward strand.
ATTGCAAACTTCGTATGAGCTTCTGCTCAGTCTGAGAAAATTAATATTTTGGCAAACATCAGGACGGGTAAGCTCAGAGAACTCATGTGAACCAAACTTCACACTCACGTTACAGAACCGTGGATTGGTAGCCTCAAGGTTGCTAGGAGGGCATCGCTTACGTCGGGGAAAATCCCCCCACCCCCACGGGCTTCAAATCAAGACAGAAGTCCATGCTAGAGTGGCAGAACCCGTCTTGTCACTGCCGATAACAGCCTTGATGTCGCCCTTCAGGTTCCTCAAAGGTTTGTCGTAGAAAACACGGCTTCAAATTGAAGAAAACATTTCGGAGTCCAACCAATTCTATCCACAGCTTAAAAGCAGCTTCTTTGGTGTCAAGCACTTCAGAGTCCGGTCAATAATCTGATGCTCCATCCTCACATCTTCGAATACAAGAACTCAGCAGGATCTCCGCTTGCATGGAAGAGATGCAGCTTCGTTGCTTTTGTTCACATCGTTCCGGTCGATTCTCAGACACTACCAGTCTCGCAACCTCGATCAACGGGCGTTCGACTTGATAAGCTTTATGCAGAGTTTGGGTGCAGCATTCCGTTTTTCTCTCGGGGGCGATTTGTCAGAGCGCTCCAAGTCCTTCAAGATACAGCTTGACTGCTTCTGCTGACTTTTCCTTCTCTTCATCCAAGCATAAGGAGCCACAGCCGCGAAGCTCGATTATGGTTGTTGTTGATGGGTCAAAGGAAGCGAAGGCCCTTAACGAATCCTCATAGAGCTGGGACGCAGTACCGGTAATGATGAGAGCGCGGAATCGAAGCTTGGATAGAGTTTTTGAGATGTCTTTCCGCTTCGCATAAGCTGAAAGTAATCTGCCGTTCCGATGAGAATCCACTTGTTAGGCTTTCGTCTCGTTTTTTTTGGAGTTTCCACTCCGCGGCTGCTAGCAACGAACCTGGCAGTGTTGAAAGGATTGAGACGATTCAATGCGCTTTCGTACTTAACCCGCACGCGGTTTCCTTCAACTAGCTGTTCTCCAGAGAGCCATCTTGCCAGCAAACGCTTCTTCAACTGCTCATTCCAGCCGGCATATGACGTGTAGCGAACCGACGTAGTCAAAGTGAGCCATTCGGGAATGCTCGCCGCGTGAATCACCGGTGAAACAAGAATCAAACCGCGTACGGTTCCTGGATATCTGGATGCATAATCAAGAAGTACTCTCGCTCCCGCTCCGACTCCCTAGAAGTCAAGAGAAGCCTTTCTTGAGACTAGATGACTAGATGACTAGATTTTGAGGAGCCCTAGTTCAATGCTTACCAAGCCCAAAATTCTCTTCAATTGAAATCTATCGACGACTTTATGCAGCTCGTCGGCGATGTCTTCCAGGGTATACCAGTTCTCCCCCTCTGGCATAGTAGGTGCGTTCTCCTCATGGCCCGGCGCATCGACATAGTATTGTACAGAACCAACAAACGACTTCACGTTCTTGGATTGGCAAAAATCAACGAACTGGCCAAAACAGGTAACCGCGTTTGTGCAAATATCGTGAAGGGCAACCACTGCCTGCCGGTTACGACCGTCCGGTTCACCAACCACAGTCACCCGCAACCGCCCGACGTATTCAACCACACGTCGTGTAGAGCTTTCTCCAACAAGCACATCTGTTGCTCCAGAATCGATCTCCAGCTCCAGATCACCCGAGAGCGGACCACAGTCCACCCCTGCCACATCATCCTCGAGACCAATATCAGGTTCAAGCATCTTTTCCAACGATGAACGACCCTGTTTTGTTCAGAGCCTTGCAAAGCTATGCACCCAAAACCCCCCCGGTTGTACTAATATCTAGCGCGCCTGCCATACACTTCTCGCTCGTCCCCATTGACCTCTACACATTCTTTCCAAAGGAGGCGAACCTTCTCTGTTCAAGTCACGCTTGTCACCGGCTATTACCCAACCGGCCCCCTTCCCGAGTTACTAGTTTCACATGCTAGTTCACTGGCACCAAAAAGACACATCCTAAGCAGCTCTGAAGCCTGTCCTGTTCTAGACTAGATTGGTTCCCTCTACGCCGATGTTCATTGTTTAATATGCTCTCGACACCTAATGGATTCAGATTCAGACCAAGAGAACGGATACTAGCAAAAGGTTGGCTTCGGATTTGAGATTTGCAATGATCGCGAGAAACTCTACCAAAGCCTGCGCTCCGTCCTGCACCTAGCGGGCATTCTCTGGAAGCTGCCGAAAATGGCTGGTCGAAATCAGTACAACAGATTCAAGCCATGGGAGATGCAATAGAGGCGCTCGCTCGGTGAGAAGACCACCATCGGGTTCTTCGGCACATTAAGATTTCATCTCCTATTTTCATTATCTTTACCATTTCGTAACAAAGGAAAAACAAAACACCAAAAAAAAAGAACAGACAGGAAAAAAAGGCTAAACTCTCAATGAGACTCCGGTTGGACCTTTCAGGTAAAACCTAGAATGCCTCGCATGCTTTAAATCCCTCCTCCGATGAAGTAGAGCCTGAAAGTGTCGAACCAACTCGTCGTATTGCCTTGCCCACTCTTTCTGGCATTCTCTAGGGCGAGCTTGGATATGTCAATGTCATCTGGGTTGTTAGGGCGCTGCATCAGCTCTGACTGGCGCACCAGAGACGTGGATCTCTTTACATGTGACGGAGAATCTTGTTTGGCGGCTTCCTCCGTGCTCTTGTTAGCTGCATCTGCTGTCAGCTCAACAGGGCTCCCTCCGTTCTCCTCTGCGGCCTTGACATCTTTGCTTTCTGCCACCGCATTTTCTTGCACAGCGCTTGCTCCCCCTGTTGCAGATGGTTCAACCGCCCCTACTGCACCAGCAGTCTTTTCTTTTGGAAGCGCATCCGTGACTTGATTTTGCTTCATCAAAGCTTTCAGCGACGACAACGATTTCCTACGCCCGCGAAGCAGAGGGGTTGGGTATCAGTAAGCCGGAGCTCACCAAGAAATAGAAAGCGGAGATACTTACTTTTCGGTCTTTGCTTTTTCAGGTGCCTTTCCTATTCTCACACTTTCCTGCTTGACATTCTTGTGAAACATTGGGTGCTTCTCGAGCTGAACGTAAAAGACTTTCACGAGATTCGCCTGCGGCTTTGCAAGCTCGTGCCGAACTGAGCTATTGTCACCCCAACCCAAGTCCACCAATCCCTGCAAGACGGCGGGGTTGGGGTCTAGAATCGGTTCCTCCGGAGCTACGAAATCATCGACGAACGGATTATCATCAGGGATAGAATTGTACCTGAGAACGGCGTCACGAATCAGTACGTGCAGCGGTGGAAAAAAGCTTAACCTTTGCGCGATTTGACAGGGCTCCTTACCATGGGTTCTGCTTGATCTCCGGAATCGTCAATCTCATCTTCGGGTCGACCATCATCATCCCCTTAATCAACGCCTTTATGTCCGGATCCATGTCCGTTGGAAAGTGGAAAACGCCTCTTTGAACCTTCAGAAGAAGACGCTGAATATTATCATCATCAAAAGGCAGTCTTCCTGCCACCATCGCATACAGGATCACTCCACAGCTCCAGATATCAGCCTCCAATCCATTGTACAAGTCTCCCGACACGACCTCTGGGGCCGCATAGTGAGGTGAACCACAGGAAGTTTCCAATAGAGATCCCGGTATGTTCAAGTTCGTCATCCCAAAGTCAGCTACGCGAAGATTCAGATTTCTGTCCAGAAGCAGGTTCTCCGGCTTCAGATCCCGATGACTGTGCGCAAAATCGTTCCGGGATTAATGATCACGCGCGAACTATCAAAACACCCCGGACAGTGTAAATCCTCAAATCCTTACCATATGAGACGCTTGTGACAGTACTCCACTCCCGCGATCAACTGTCTGAAAAATTTCAGCGCTTGTTCAGAGCTCAACGGCCCATGTCGGACTAAATACTGGAAAAGCTCACAACCATCAACAAACTCTAGCACAAGAAACCTGGCATGGAAACAGGAATATTGAATTTAGTGTACATCCCAAAAGGAAGCATGGTATGAGGTTCTGAGAGGCAAACTTACAGATGAGTATCTATCTCGAAGACATCAAGCAGACGAAGAACGTTTGGGTGGCTGCATAGTTTCATCACCGTGATCTCCCTCTGCAGCTTCTTCTTGAGCGATGGTTTTCGCACCAAATGCTCTTTTCTGACGATCTTGATTGCTGCCAATTCTCCAGTCTGAATATTTTTTGCCAGCTTCACTTTGCCTATCGATACGTGATCCAAAACATGCTTGTCAGCTTCACATCAGGTGATTCGACAAGAACATGTCGTCTGCATTTCCATTCCATCCAATCTTAGCCTCCTAGTTGTCTTCCAGTCGCAGGGTCTGAAAGCTATTCTTGCGCTGGCTAGTTTCACGTACCGGTAGCTCCCGTACCGAGCGTTTTCCCAAAAATATATGGACCAATCTCCGGCCCGACCGGAGTCTTTATCGATCCACCCCCACCATGGTGAGCCATATCTCAACCCACAGAATCCAACCCCCCCCTCTTCGAGAACCTCCTCAAGAAAAAACAGCGAATACTCCTTGGCACACCCCAAACCCCGCAGAATAACCCTCCTCAAAATCCACCCGCCTACACCAGCATCCGCCCAAAAACCAAGAAAACAAACCAGCCACAGCCCCAAGAAAACCACTCACCAAGGTCAACCCACCTCTTGTTCAAGCCCTAACGATCTCCTTTCCAGAACGCGTACGGCCCCCCGCCCCCCCTACCCCACCCCCCCCCCACCCCACCCCGCCGCCTCCACCAAAACGAATATCATCCAGCACTCACACTCCCTTTCTCATCTACGGTCAGTTCCCAAAACACTAACCATTGCATTCCTCCCTCTTAACGAAACAGAACAAACTTGTTCCTTCCCCGCCCAACAAACCCAACACACCTCTCAACTACCATGCACTCATGATCCTTTTTTACTAACATCCCGTCACATCGCCTCCTTCACCTCCATCACAACCATCACCCCCATCACCCCCATCACCCCCATCACAGCCCCTCCCCCACCCCTCCCATCACCGCATTCACCCCCTCCCTCACTCTCCTCCTCCCCCCTTGTCTTTTGCTCATATTTAACCCATCAACATCCCATTCCCCACCAGTCTTCCCCCCTCCCTTCTTGTTTTGTACTTCAGTAAGCCCTAAATCACCAAATCGTATTTTTTTCTCCCACCAAACAAAAAATCATCGAATCATGCCAGAAAACATCTTCACCCCATTTGGCTTGTAGAAGAAAATATGTTTCTGTAAGCTAATAACTAAATATGATCGGGTTACATTTTCCAACCCCCCAAGCTTTCACCCCTTGGTTTTCGATGAGAGAGGAAAAAAAAACCGGACAATTTCTCATTTTTTTTATCCACCTTTCAGGAAATAAGTTCGGAGTTGACCATCTCTCCTGTAATCGATAGGCTGTCATATTGGATCGTCAATATGGGAATTATAGAGTATATATGATATGGTGAAAGGGATTTTTCGTTAGAAAAGCTTCAGTACCGGTTGAAGCTGCTGTGGACTTTCTTAGTGCGGTGGTGAGGGGAAGATGGTTGTCGATTATATTCGGCTGATTATTGAAGGTACTATGATCTGATATACCCTACACCCACCACCCCTCCCTCCCCCCCCGGCCTTAATTTTGCGTTTGATGTTTTGGGATTCGAGCACGGCGATGTTTCGAATCGTTCACTCTGCCTTGAGTAGAGCGGATCGCGGGAAGGTGCGATGAGGTGTTAGCCAACAAGTCTTGGCCCAATACGTTTCCTACACCTATGAAATCACGAAGGAACGGACTTATTCGGGCTGAGTTCGGATTTGATGCGCCACGCTCCATACTGCGTCCACTGTATCCTTAGATTCGTTTAGCCTAGTCACTGTATGTCAGATCGCTGTAGCTCAGCCATAGCTGTTGCGGACTCCAGCTCTTGCACTGCACTTCCCATCAACATCGGCGCTCACTTCGAAAGATCCCTAGGCGTATCCTTACCATCGTCTAGTGATCTTACGACGATGCATGCACAAGGCGCAGACGTATGTGAACAACTGTCTCAACAACATAAACAGTTGGCATCTCTGAATTTGGTTTTCCAATGCGATGAGAATCCTACTACGGAGGAAAGGATCTGAGCACAAAGATTAAGGGGGTGCGAATGACAGCTACAGTTGTGTAGATCGTCGATGAGGCCAGGGGAGGTTTGCGGAATGCGCAGATGGACTTGACGATAGAATTTTCTGCTTAGAAGGCCCAAGTAACTTCTCTTGCTTGCTCGCTTTCCTTTGAGGCATGAAAGAATGTCAGCACCTCAGATTGGTACAGCCGGTGAAGGAAACCGGAGTAGAATAAAGACCTATTCACCAGAAGTTGACGATCTTCTCGGAGGGGGCTTCAACGCAGGAGAGCTCGTAGAAATATTTGGCCCGCCCGGCATCGGAAAAACGAGTTTTTGCGCGAGGATCTGTGTTCTTGCTCAGGTATGTGTACACTGCCATATACTGAAATGGAACGCAGTAGATGATAGGATATGACTTATTCTAGGTATGGCGCTTTGCTCGTTCTGCGCTTCAAATTCTTTCTGAATTCCATTCTGGGTACGCCAGATACAAGGTTTGGTTCCCTCCGATTCGAAAGCCCTGTATGTGACGGACAATTCTACGTCAACAGTTGAGACTCTTCGGACGATCGCAACCGAAGCGTCAAAGCTAGACAAGGGGGCTCCCGAGATAGTGCGTCCACATTCAAGCAAGGGGTGTCCATTCTCGAACCCTTTACCAGCACTAGCACTAACGCTGCCGTATTGAATAGGTAGACAACGCACTCGACAACATTGGCGTAGTGTCTATACAAGATGCAGCTCCACTTCTCTCGCTTCCACTGTTTCTCGACCAGAACTACCTCCCCTTCCATCCACAAACAAAGCTGATCATCCTCGACAACTTCAGCAGTAGTCTTCATGTCCGCGACGCGAACGGAAACAACACTTTGTTGAGCAAGATCGGACGCTTTCTGAAACAACTATCCCGGATTGCGAGCACTTACGATGTCCCAGTTCTTGCTGTGAACTCCGTGAGAGAGGACGGTAAGTCACGCAGCACAAGGTGAAGATCGAAACCCCATCTAGCGGAGTCGCAGTCTAGATGGTTGTGGGCGGGCTTTGCTGACGCCATGATCTGCTCTTCGTGCTTTTCTTGCTCCACATGATAGTGCCTTCCACTCCGATCTTTGGGGACTCGTTCAACCATATTTTCAACCGACGCATAGAGTTTTTTTTCGATAGCAACGGCAGACGCAGTGCAAGACTCCACCGCGAGAAGTTTTCACATGCAGCATTGATCGAATACCCGCTCAGTGTGTCGCAGACCTGCAGGAACAAATGACCTTGAGGGCAGGAGCGAAGTGTATCATCTCCTCTAAATGAGCCGCCTGTTCGACGGCCTCAAAGAAGAGAGTACGGACCTTGGATAAATGCTCCCCTTCTACTTGCGAGCTTTTGCAAGGCAGTCCCAGCTGAGTCTGGAACGACTGCATAAGCGATAGCGAAGGAGATGCTAGTCCAGGAGCAGATTCTTGAAAAAACAAGCAAAAGGCTCCGCTTCCTCGTGGGTCTTCAGCCTTCTTTCCGGATGGGAGCTCCGACGGTCCTCAGCTGAGATATTGCCTCCGCCGTCGTACTGGAACCAGCTGCGACTGGCGTCTTCTGCGCCCTCGCCACTCAGTTGACCATCAGTGGTCTTCATACCATTGAATCCTTGCATGCCGGATAGTACTCTTTCCCTTCATTTGTCCTCTCGGATTCTCCACCCCAGTCATGCTGGCGTGGAGAATAGGACGTCTAGCGAAGACGAAGAAGAAGTGAGATCGATTGTCAAATGTTAAATAAGAAATTTCTATTAGATTCTTTTTTATAAGTTTCCTTGATTTATACCATTTTCGAGAGCTAGTCTCAATAGACTCCACAGGGCGCCGCCAGCTCTTGACTACTCAATTCTGAGCAACGTGCAACGAAGAGACTGGGATGAGATGGGTTCGAAAGGGCGAAGCAGAGCTCTTCTTCGCAACAGTTAAGGTTGAGAGATGGACCTGATAGCCAAGCATTTCTTTGGTAGACTATACCGAGCAACCTGTTGGCTACTTAATACTACGTTTTCCGTCCGCTAGGCTCTGGAGCAGCCTCCACGGTCCTCCACAGTCTCCCTCCACGTCGGTACTTTAGATCACAGAGCAGTTCGGCAGCTGTGGACGTCTTGAGACGCTTTTTGAGCTGGAAGAAAGCGTATGGGTGGTCCTTCAAAGTAGTTGAAGTCCCGACGGACCTTTTTCCTGTCTGGTTTGCTTTTCAGAACGAGGGGAACCTCAACCTAGTTGAAAGAGCAGTGCCGAAGATTCTGTTCATTTCTGTTGCGTGCAAAGGTTTTGGTTGGTTTCTACCGTTGAAAACTGGTTGAGGGGGAGAAATGTTTTGGCACTGACAGCCTGTAATAAATGACGAAGAAAAGAAACCGATTTCGGAGGGCGAAGAACCGCTCAGGACGGGCTGATAACAACGATACTTCTTCCAGTCACGCAGATCAGAGCTATGACCATGAAAACCGGTCAATCCTGTAAGCTTTAGGTCAGGACAGCTCCTCGGTATGAGCCCCCACACGATATTGACGATATTGTCTCTGTGCAGGTTATCGAGGAAAATCAGCAAGGGTCAATGGGAGCCGGAGACAAGGACGGACTCTCTGCAAACTGAGTTTGCTCGGCACGATAGGCGAAAAAGCAGAGGAGGAGATTCACAAGAGCGCCAAGTTTATGTGATTGATGATGACCGCTCGTCACAACATGATTCTGAGAGGCGCTATACTGAAGAAGGTTTGTACCTGTTCACCGCTCAGCATCGAATATCTTCCTCTACATGCGTTCGTGCTGACACTCACAGCCAAACTTGTCTTTGCTGTACGTCAACAGTCCCCAGAGCACATACCAAAGACCGGAGAATGGATGATGCTGCAGTTCCAGAACAGAGGCAGCGAGCACTTTTTGATCAGCGAATGGCCAGGAGAAGCTCAGGATCTGGAGGCAGCCCCGTACTAGAAATTATTCACTTGGACGGGAGAAGCCCATACAGGGAGTCCGGGAGCATCGGGACTCATTTCGTGCATACTGGATTAAGAGATTCACCATCGCATGACCGGACCAGGGGCGAGAGCTTCGGCCAAAGCAGGAATAGAAGCTCAGAGTTTGATGAAATCCTCGCACAAAGGAAGAAGGAACTTGGCGCAGAAGCCGCAATATCATTCACTGGGACAACTCAATTGCGCGATCATCCCAATACTTCTGAAAATTTCAAATATGCAACTGATCAGCCGAGGAAAGGTGCGACTGCCAGCCCCCAACGTGCCAGGACTGAAGGCACGTCCGGGGACAAAGTGTGGGAAGCCCGCGAAGGGCGGGACGGCTACTTCGGTCGCAGCTCGTCTCTTGAGTCCAAATCAACGCCGCAGCCATCGCAACAGCCTGGCTGGGCAAGCCCTGCGGCGAGACATATACTGCAAGACCCCCCGCCGAAGTAGACCAGCCACGACGGGACTTTCGAGAAATTCTCCAAGTCAACAATCACCACTACCACCACCACCGCCGCCGCCGCCACCGCCTTTGCATCCAGCGTCACCTCAGCTTCTGGCGAGGCCTCTACAAAAGACTCCCCCAAGAACAGGGAGAGCAAACGCAGACGCGCGGGGCGTGGGCGCTGGCGCTGTTAGTCGGAATTGCGAGGAAGGGAAGCTCCCAGAAACCAAGAAACCCCGGGTCGCTACACCGGAGGAAAGGGATGGAACTAGATCGAATGTTACTCGAAAACAGTCGCCTTCCTCATCTACTTTACAGAAGCAGAAGCGGGCAAGCGCTTCCCCTCAGCTACCCCGAAATCAAGCAGGAGCCAGTCACCAGTCGAAAGGAAATCAAACGAAATCTGACGGACGAGAACAATCCCATGCTAGTAGTGCGGGAAAGAAAACGAATACCTCTACCCCTGCAAATCTCAGGGCATCGCTTCGAGGAAAAGCTTCGGCAAACAGTAAGAGCAGAGAAACGGTGGTGGAGCTCATTAAATTTGTCAACCAAGTTTTGAGCCATGACGAGCGCGAGGCACGGTCTAACAGAGCTCGCATTGAGAGAGCGGAGGATCACCTGAAAGAAGCGAAGTGGAGAATGGCAGAATTGGATGAAAGAACCAGGCAGAACAAGCGGAGACTCGAGGGCTTTCGAAGGATACTTCTCCAGATCCCGCTGGAGGGTTTAGGTCACGGTGATGTGGAAGTCGAGCAAGGCTCCAGGAAACGTGAACGAGAGCAAGAAAAAGATCTTCAACCGGCCACTTTATCGAGAACAGTGGAGTCAGAAGGGATACCCTCAGACTCTATGGCTGCAGTACGACGCAAAGAAGGGGATAAGAGGGCTGGGGCTGGAGCTGGAGCTGGAGCTGGAGCTGGAGCTGGAGCAAGCGGAGAAAGCCAACAACATCGCGCGAAGGCCAGCTCAGTCAGACCATCAAATGATCTAAGAACTAAGAAACGTGACGATAGTGCGGGTGACCGCAAGGCTGAAGAGGAGGCTCCTGTTCTGCTCTCTGCGGGCTTGTCTGAAACGGTATCTCCAGTTGCTGCAACGGTTGTTGGCAAGTCTGTGGAAGACGGTGGGAAGAACGAGACGATCGATTCTGGTGTGGACGAAGAGGAAGTCCTGGTGATGCTGGAGGAGAGCGAGGGGGTACTGGATGCAAACTCTCTGGTCAGCCCGAACCCCGTCGTGAAAGGCGCTGCAGGCGCCGTTGACAGAGCAGCTGCACCAGGTGAGACGAACCGAGCCATTCCTTCCTTTGCCTTCGTTTGTGAAAAGTGGGGGCAGGTGTGTCGTAGTATACTAGCGCCTGCGTGTGGGAATCACTGTTGAACAAAACATTTTCTACTCCCAGGAACTAAGACAGTCAAGCTGGAGCCTCATCAGCCCCTAGAGGCTCCAAGCACCGATACTGCACAGCCCACTGCTGAAGTGGAAATGGAACAAGGCAGAGGCCAGAAGCATCCCGAGCCCCAGGACCAACGTACCGCAATTCCGGCTGAAACAGCGGAACCTGAGAACCGCGACGCTGATGAACCTGGGGAAGTAAACAAGCGTGCCTCGAGTGCTCCTGCAGATGGTCTCGGGAGCAAAGATGATTTCCCTGAGGTTGTGCCACTCCGCGGAACGGAGGAAGCAGCAGCACCATTGCATGATGTTCCGATTGGAGGGGCCAGTACTGCTAATCCGCAGTGCGGTGTGGGTATTGGAACCCAGGGGGCAACGGATGCTCTTGTGGACCACTCGAATTTAACGTCCGATTCACGTCCGCCGCAGATGGACTTGCCCCTTACGGACCCTGACGATCGGATACGCACTGCAGGGCGGCAAGGACCCGCGGCCACTACTAGAGCACCCTCAGCGGCAGGAGCTCCTTCAATAGATATTCCGAATGGGCTTGAGGAAATCAAGGGTTCAGCCTCTACGGGTGAAAAATTGCCTTCGAATCTTGGCACCAGTGGTGAACCCCCAGGAGGCGCGCTTACTAGCAGCTTCAATGGGTCCAAATGCTCGCTTGTTCAGGCGAGTACGCGTGAGCGCTTGATATCGACCCACGATGTAATTGCATCCCAAAGAGGAAGTTCCATCAACAAAACGGAATCCAAGAATGCTTCTGCTACGGACATACCAGCTTGCAAAACTCCTCCACGCCAACGGCGAGCTCAGGGAAGTGTGCAAGTACTTCCAACAATGGAACCAATTCGGAACTTAAACCAAGGCGAGCGACCATTGTCAATCGTCTGCGATGAGGCGGTTGCAGAAGGCTCTGGAGGCCGAGAGAAAGGTTTAGAAGCAAAAAGTTCAGACTCTGCAGGCATCGCTGCTCACGCTTCCTGCACTAGTGCCGAACCGCAGTCGTCAGAGTTGACGCGGCGGGCGATGGTGATAGATTCTGCAGTAGAAGCAAAGCTCTCAGAATCTCCGGTTGTTTCTGCTCCTGCGTCTGCAGTCGTCGTTGCTCGCGCTTCCGAGGCTACTGCCGACCCACAGTCGTCAGAGTTGACGGGGCAGGCGATGGTGATGGGATCTGCAGTAGAAGCGAAGCTTTCAGAATCTCTAGTCGTCGCTCTTCCAGTACCCCAGCCTACTGCCGACCATCAGTCGGCGCGGTTGACCGAGGACGCAGCGACAACCGTGCGATGGGCATCAACTGCTCCTACGGATAGCACACAGAATGCATTTTCGAGGAAATCAGATAGTGGTTGGTGGATCCACAGCTCAAGAGCGTAAGCCCGTTTTGCTCTATGCTTGGTCGGCCCACGAAACAAATGGAATTCGTTCGACGACGATCCAATGTCTTTGTGTCCATGAAGCAATCGTCTTTGCAAGAGTGGGAATCCAAAGTTGAGTCTCCGACTCTCTTTTCCGTGTTTTCCTTTGTAGGCGCCGCCTGAGAGCGTTCGTAGAGGATCACTTGAGGATGGACAAGCTGTGCTATAATTTCATTGACCCCCAGCGGGCACTATGTCCATGGGAACTCCACGGCAAATGCCAGAGTAAATCCTGCGACTATCAGCACTTCCATGACTTTGCAGCGACCCCGGTGGAAGTATTGGAGGAGGTGCTCTGCTATTGTCCGGACGGTATATACAAGCTAACATCGGTGCGCTTGAAGAGGAGATACTTGTCCGGCGAAAAGATGCCGAAGATCCTCAAGGAGGCCTTGGCCGTATGTGGTTTTACGGACGGTAAGTCGTGACCAAGCACTTGTACACAAGAACAATAAGTGTATTCCCGAGGTCCCTCGAAGCTGGAACTAGTCCCGACCACCTGCTGTGTTTCTCAAACTCTCGCTCATCTTTGCCCTCACCCAGACAAAATCCCAGAACGAAGACGAAAGAAGGCGTGCTAGACAAGCGGGGTCGTCTTTTCTCTACGGCGTGCTTACAATTGACAGGTTCAGCGCGGGTTCCCGGATCAACTTAGTGAATTGATGAAGTCCAACATGTCGGACAATACTCTCTGGGAAGTGTCCGGGGTCGCAAGAGACGAAGAGATCTCGACTGTCATCGATTGCGTACGTTCGGGAAGGACTCCCGAGGCTACATTGGAGGCACAACAGGAAGGAGCCCTGTGGGGATATAGAGTTGAGCGCTCCCTCTTACCTCGTAAGTCTGCGGTGAGAGGAGCTCGTGGACTTTGATATCATCGTACAAGTACAGCTTCTTCCCTGGCAGGTCCAAGCTCTCAATGAAAGCTTTCGATCCAGTGGGGTCACACACCTCATCGTGAAGACTATGCGCAATGGCCAGCGGTACCTTCAGCTGCGCCTTTTTTGCTTGTAGGCTTTTGACTCCCTTCAGAATCTCATTCGCTGGTTCAAAAGAAAGACACGACAGTTGAGTGTACGTATAAGAATACAACTAAATGTGAACAATGATCAACGTACGCAAACAAGGCAAGATGAGGACTAGATCAGGGTGTAGGACCAATTTGCTAAGGTCCAGAAAAGCGCAACTTGGAGATGCGCTCAAAACTCAAACTAAAAAAGCTGGCGCTGCCACGCAAGGGCTGCGGAGCCCATGAGCAGAGGATTCCGAGACGATTCCGACACAACTGAAAGGCATGATAGGCAACCAGGATGGAAGCCTGGACTCTACATAAAAATGCCCAAAAAGAGGAGGTGTTTTCGCTGGAAACAGTTAAGCAAATTACCTCCCCTGCTATCAATTCCGCCTCGATACCTGTCGGAAGAGGCAAATTGGGTAGTGGCGTGGTTAGGCAAACACCCGGGTGTTCGAAAGGATAGGCCGTAGACATGAAAACAATCGTGGTCGGGGAAGTGGTACATACATGAAGGGGTCGGTGTCACCTTCCAAGTTTCCCTTCAGTGATTTTACAACGAGTTTGGGAGCGATTGCTGACAACACTTTGATCACCGTAGCTTGTATTGGGCTTGCTCCAACCTGTCGATTGAGGGTACGGAGTTTTAAAAGGACGTTGAGACTTAGGCGGTTTGCATTGTCCGATGGCCTCTGCGAAGCTAGCTAGTCCGACATATGCGGAGAGAAAAATACCTTGAGGGAAGGCGCAGAAGCAAATATCCCGTCGAGTTCAACAGTAAGGGACGCGACTATGGCGATCATCCCTCCCATAGAATGGCCCAGCGCATACACTGGCTTCCCAGTCTCCTGGACCGCAATAATACTATGGAACTTTTTGAGATCGGTCAGCAGTCCGTCTAGACTCTTCAGGTGACCTCTGGCTCCGGAACTCCTGCCGTGACCCTGCCCATCAAACGAGAATGTAGAATAGCCTATCCAAAAGCGAATCGGATACACATCAACATCAAAGCCGAAATGAAGCAAAGCAGAAGCGAAAACCGGGCGCTTCAGCGGGAATTACCGTGGCTGACCAACAGCTTTGCGACATGCTCATACCGTCCACTATGCCCATGCAATCCATGAACAACAATAACGGCACCTTTCAACTCCTCATCCTCGCTCGGCCTCCACGACCTCCAAAATCTAGCCCCGCCATCCCAACCCTCGAAAGCGTCACATCCAAAAACGCCCCAGTTCACAGAACATTCAGCGTTCACCTTTTCCAAAAGCAGCTTATCCGCCTCCGCATCACCACTGAGAATGTCTCCACTTTCCATTACCTCCTACCCCCCGCCCCCCTCCAGGAAAATGACCGTAATATCCTTCTCTGCTATCCCTCCAAAAACCACCCAAAGAGAAAAACACGACCCTGTCCTCTCTCCCCATCCCCCCTCACCCCAAAAGAAAACATGTTGGTATGCCTCTTGATAAGGAAGACATAACAAAATTGCCCAAGACAAGAATACAGCAGACTTCAAGACTTGATCGGATTTTAAGCTCCTATCGGTCCCCACCGCCCCCATCGCACACCGCCCCCACCTGAGAAAGCTCCATCGGCGATTCCAACCTGTTCTGGATTCCCTGATTCCTCGAAAGCGTGCTTTACGCTGCCAACGTACACCTTCTGGTACTTGGAACTTCCCTGCAAAACCTTACGAGATTCCGGATGTCTCCAAGCGTGCTTTTTCCATCCCATGCATTGGAATGCTGGTGTCTGGTACTTCTCTACAAATCCCTATAGAGTCCTGCGCGCCTCCAAGAGAGCTCTCCAGCATAAGAAACGCCGGTGCATGGTACTTCTCTGGAAACCCTTACGAGACAGTACACCTTGCCCCTCCAAAAAAGTGGGCTTTTCGGTGGGCGGAGGTGGTTATTGCGGTTGAAAGATCGTTTCTAGATCCATATCTCTACGTCAATATCTATACGTGGACCAAGAAACGATCTTTCAACCTCAGTAGCCACACCCTCTAACGGAAAAGCCCACCCAATTTTGGGACAAGATGTACTTTTCTCATAAGGGATTGCGGGAGAAGTAGCACGCACCAGCATTCCTGATGAATCTTGGAGAGCTAGCTCGCTTGGAAGGCATCAGGGAATCTCTAAAAGGTTGGAATCGCCGATATGGCATTTCATGGGGCAATGGGGGCATCAGAATCTTGTTCCTGAGGCTTATCAGATGGGTTTCCGGAGAAGGTGGCCAGGTTCTTTTGTCTTGCCTGATGGACTCTGGTAGCGATAGTGAATATCTGCTCAATCATTTATCTGTTGGGAGGTATTTAAATTTTCTTTCATCATACGAATGAGCTTGTCTATATTGTATTTTAGTTGTAATCAATAGGAATGAAAATACTCCCGAAATATATTTACAAAATGGACATGCCACTATATCAAGGAAGACGCCATCGAAGATTATTGTCGTTGGTGCCGTTCAACTTGGGGGCATATTGGGGGCATGCCCCCCTGCCTCCACCACAAATGGTCGCCCCCTTACTTGATCCAGTTCTGCCATCTGTTGGCATGGAAAATGGAGAGGATTTTTCTCTCTCCGACAAACGCTCATATTTTCTCCATGTACTTTTAGACTGAATGAACGTGTGCATTCGGAGACTGAGAGAAACAAGTCTGGTTGGGGGCGAAGATTACACACTTCCCGTATCAAGAGCAGCGTTCACCCTCCATAAACAGCGAACTCAAGGGGCAAACGACGAGGAGAGCTGGTCGCGGCTCGCGGAGCAGTTCGTTAAGCGAATTTCCGTCTTCCACCCACGCTCTTTTTGGCGGTGTGTATTTTTAGACTTATGGGCTTGGCCGTATCTGGCACGGACGGAATGCAGTCGTTAGCTATCTTTTCTAGCTCTTAGTGGGGTCGCTTAATGGCGAGATTCTAGCAGCATGCTAGCCGAGGCTCACAAAAGCGCGCATTGGCTTGCACGCTTTTGTTCCTAGTACCTGGCTTGCGTTTACGCCCTGCGCACGTGGGGTGCCTCAACTGATACAGTTGAAGCGGCGACGTCACCATCATGTCCATCACGCGCAAGTGTCCACTCGTCCGATGCCTTCCTACTATGTCAGGGCGAATATCTGACCCAGAACAGAATCCCTGAGGTTCTACTTGAATCTCCGAGAAACTTCGAAGGTGCAGCCATCAGCTCATTTCAACTTTCAGCTCGTCGTGTCGCTTCGTGCTAGCTCACCCGTAAAACACTATCTACTAGCAACTACTAGGTATTGGTCTGAAGTCTCTGGCGAAGTAAAACTGTCTGGGTTCTGGAGGCGCGAGGGTCTCTACGCCTTTCCTAGCGTACCTCGGTCGGGGACCTTCGTAGCCTCCGAACAATTCGGCAGACGTCTACAGTATCTCACGATCGCTTTAAATGGGGTTTTTTGTCATGAACTTTTTTTTTTTGTATCTATAAATAACAGATTTTCAAAGAGGGTCAATTTTCTGATGTATGTGGACGAGAGGATATCTAAATCCGATACTTTTTCTCATTGGAGTTGACGCCGGTCACAGTCGTGCCTAGCTTCCGGCAAGTCGGTGGAAAAGTCGAAGTGGTCTGTGCGGCGGATTTCGAGAAAGCGATTTGATCCTTTCTGTGTTTTTGTTTTGCTCAAGGGAAGGTCGTATCTGTGTGTGTTTGAGAGGAGGATACTGGAAGTGCCAGTTCGCTGAGAGGGTCAGTGACTAGCCCTGTGGTTTTGAGTTTCTTCCCGAGTTCTGAGGCCTGTTGGTTGGTTTTGCTCGTCTCCGTTGCCAGTGGAAGTAGGATTGTCGATGTGCTTCGGCTTACATCTGTCATCGGATTACGGTATCAACGGTTTTCTTTTGTTTCGTGGTTAGTTCAGCGAGTTGGAGCGATGGATTGCTTCATTGCTGCTGGCGTGGCTCGTAGGAGTCGTGGGAAACGAGTGCTAGTAAGTGCAAAGAAGAAGGCATCGAGCAAGAAGTCCGGAACAGGATTCGGGAAGGAAGCGCCCAAGAAAGGAGCAGCCGATGAAGCGAAGGTTGACAAGGTAGAGCAGACGAGCCTCGAGTTCACGGAACCAGAAACAGATTTGAAGGACTTCGTACCTCAAGGACCCACCATGAGGGCATACTATGAGAAAACAGGGAGGTTGATGACAGAAAACCCCGAGGATACTACATTGCCCGAGGTTGTGTCCCAGCGGATGCTGAGAAGAATGGTCTGGCTCTTTTCCACACCCTTTGCGCTCGGGGTAGTAGGATTCGGCGTCTTCTTCTTTGCAAAGACAAAGTATGATGTAACCTTCCAGCCAGCTGTCGTAGCCTTCAGCACACTGGGAATGTTCGGTTTCGCTCTCTTCGGTTTGACATACGGTAAGCCCTCAGTTGTACTTGCGCTAAGTTTTCCATCGGCCCAGGGACTCGTAGGAAGTGCTCACTCTTTTGTTTGCGACTGCAGGTATCATGTCTGCCTCATGGGATGTGGAAAGAGAAGGCTCCTTCCTAGGCCTCGATGAAGTCAAAACGAACTTTTTCAGGACAGTGGACGCCCTAAGCAGGTCTCGTTCTTCCGATGAGGACTCAGTTGCACTTGGCCAGAACATTGACGACGATAATAAGTGAGATCAGATGGAAACAAGAAATATCTTTGATGTCCTCCATGATTCTGTGGAGTCATCTTCATAGCGGACTCTCTGACTCTGGAATTGCGATCTCGACGAAGATCGTAGTATTCTCGTTTCCATACCCCGCGACCTCATTTGGTTGCTTGCTAGGCTTGCGCCATCAACTGCTTGTTATAGAAATAAGTTTCGAAGACCTTCTGGTTGATAGCCTCTTTTGGCACTGCAGTGCCGCAGTGTTCAGCACCTTGTACCCAGTACCGCCGCATTTGATGTAAACAATACCCTTGGATTTTGCAAGTGAGGCTTTATCCACTAATAGAACCGGAAAACAGGGGCCTTCGTGTGGCGGCTCGGCCTTGCTTGCAAGCACTTGAAGGGATATCCCCTTGCTTTAGAGCAACCTTTGAGACATGTTTCCGACTAGTATGTTGCATAATCCACTCAGTGATGCCACTCAATACCTTTTTAGAATCTACATATGGATGTCATGGTAAAACTCTTAGGATAAAAATACATCTAAACTCTATTCACACAAATGCTTCAAGGTATAAGAAAATACACAAACGGACTATATGGAAGTCCTAAGGCTTAAGTCAGACAAAATCATTGAGGTTGTTGCATTGGCATCTGTAAAAGGCCATAGGCAAAGTAGCTCTGTCTCAGCCTTTCCGCCTCGTCAACTAGATCCCTCAACCCCGCGTGCTGTCTTGTGAGTTCTTTCTGCATCTGAGAGTGTTCATTCATAAGCCGCTCATTCTCCCGGAAAAGCTCGTCCGCGTGTTGCTGTGAGTACTGGCCTTGAGAGTGGCGCTTCATCCTCTCCAGGCTCAGGTGGAACTTCCGCTGAAGGCTGCCGAGAAGGTTGTGGCTCATTTGCATCTGCAGCAGGCAGCGTAAGGTTTTATCGTGAACCTCCGCCTGCCAGTCCGAATGCTGTTGCAGAGTGTCCGTAACGTTTTGATTGACCATCCCTCCCGGGTATTGGTGGTGTGGGTTCTGCATCGGCATGTTGTTCATTACATGCACATTCACAGCTTGTCTTGCCGCAACATTTACCGGGCCGATCACAGATGCCCTCGATTCTTGAGCGGCGTCCTTCTTCAGGTTGTTCCGGTACTTTTGGAGGTGTGACTTGACGTGCTCCGTGGTTATGTCCGGGATTCCCATATGCAGGAGGACGTTCTTTGGTCCTGCATTGTTGATTCCAATAGCTTTGATGGCTTCCAGAAACCGCTTGTGTAATTTGCTTGTCCACATGAGCCTCTTCTTCTTCTCCCTGGGCTCTGCCCCTTCATTGGAATCCTGTATTCCACCCGGGGACGCGGGAGAGTTCGGTGCCCCCGGGCGAGCTCGTTTCGCCGGGCTCGCGGGTTTGTCAGTTGCATGAGATTCTGTTGGGTAGGACGCGATCCCCGCGGAGAGTTTTGCCCCTGCCCGGGGAAAATGTGGCGGTGTGGGCCGTCTTCGAGAACCATCGTCGACTCCAAGCATTCTAGAGCCCGATTGAACCCCGGCGCTGTAGCCGTTTTCGCCCTGCAGTTTTGGCATTGACGACTTAATCGCAGAGGCAACGGGGGGAGCCTCGCTTTTCACAAGAATGTGCTTTGAAGATTCCTCTGCATGAAGGGCAGGTGTTTCTCCATCTTGGTATACTTCAGGGAATTCGGCGTTATAGAAGAAGACCTCTGCCGAGTCCAACAAGTTTTCCACCGGCACATTCGCTGTGCGCATCATGTCCACTGCATCCACAGGCTCTGAAGCGGGACTCGTCATAATCGGCTCCACGGCATCTCCAAGGCCTCCTTCCGTCTCCAACCCGAAGCTCGAAGCACCGTAACCGCTCGGGTTCTCCTCCGCGAACGAAAGCTGGACATCGAAGTAGTAAGATCAGACAAAGTTAGTTTGGGGAAAATCGAGAAGCACTCGGAGAGATCCAACAGAGAACGCTGGTAAACCAACAAGGACAACACTTAGACTCACCCCTGCAGGGAGACCTACACCTTCAAACGGCACGACTCGATGCTCATCATCGAGAGGATCCTCGGCATTCCCCAGCATATTCGCCTGATCCTCCATATGGAGGTACGCGCTGCTGACGAGGCAATCCACTTCGTCTTAAACCCCCCTTACGACTACCAAAAAAAAATTCCTTTCAATCGCGCGACCCCTGAGACACTCTCAAAACGATCAAGAAAACAATACCCGCCACGACAAAACTGAAAGCCTCCACCAACAGAACCCCTCCACGCCCAGAACAAACCAGAGGCAGATCAGCTCATCCAGCTCAAGACTGATTCCTCATCTTTTCTTCTATTGATTTACATCAAGTGAAAGAAGAAGACAAAAAAAAAACCAAAAACATCCAAGCTCATGGGGTCTCTCTCTAGTACAAGTCGCCCTACTCGACTTCTCGAACCCTACCAAACCCTCCCAGCTTTCCAAACTTCTCTCAGTTCATGTATATCATGACAGCCCGTCAGTATCTCCAAACCGGCCCGCCAAATACCAAAAGTGGAAGAAAAAATTAACCTTTTGACAAGGTAAAATCCCATTCAGAGTTTTCTATCATATTAAGACAAAGGACGCCGATACCAAAAAAAGGAAAAAAACACAATCCTTCGACTTGTGCAAAAAAAAACCAATGTGAAAGTTTTTCTTTTCTTTTCTTTTCTTTTTTAGAATACGATCCATTTTATTTCCATTTTGTATGTCGACGAGGAGTGTTGGCCTTCTTGGGGTATACTGGATTTACCTATTACTTTCACCGAGAATATTAGTATGAAGTGTGCACTTATATGACCCGTCACAAGCATTTTTGACATGATCATGTCACGGGTGGATACGATCACTTACTTTTTAGAAATATCTCCTGAAATTAATATAAGTCGCTAATATGGAGAATATTTAACTTGACTTCGAGGGGGTTAAATTTTCGCGTTTGCACTTGAAGGAAGAGGGGCAGATGCGAGAAAGTTTATACAGGTAAACTCGTTTATGATATAGGAAGTATCTATGGAAAGTAACGAACGTGTATTCAAGAAATTTTTAGCAAGATCCTAAGCCAAGAATCTTTTCGAATCTATGTTCGGTTTATACAATATCGATCGTTCCTATATATACGAAAGTAGAATTGAATTTAAATATTAATATTGAGGATTGTCGTTGTATTTATCATTTTGCTTTCGGTATTTATTGATATCCTGTCCTTTAATCGGCCTGTGCACAAAAAAAAGCTCAGGTGCGCCATACAGGGCTCAGATGCAGGGCATTGACTCCTGAGTGAGCTTTGCAGATGGGACGACGCAAGAGTTTTCGCGCGGTTTGTCGCGCGACAAACCGCCTCTCGTCCGATCTACCTGATCCGTCTGCCAGCTTGAGAAGAGCGTTGATTCAGGCTCGTGATCGGATCCGCTTGTTCAGAGCTAAATTACCCTGAAGCTATTCAATGAACTGAGCGCTTAGCGAACAAGGAAACCTAGAACACGTACTGAAACTTCCAGTTCCAGCCTTGAAAATTTCACGCTACTAGTTGAGGGGCCTATCCTAGAGCCGCGCGAAAGCAAGCTCCAGCCTGAAATGATGCATAAGACTGCCTGGAATATCTACCAGGTTGACCGTCCCCATTCCACCAGATTGAGGACAGCCGACTCCGCGCGGGGGTGTCGCGGGAGCAAACCCAATTTAAAAGATGAAAATGCAACGCTGATAGACTTCGCTTGCTTGCGTTTCATCCTCAAAACGACTCCCTGGCTGTTATTGTGTCAGCTAGGAACAGGCCTTCCAGATTGCGCTGGGATTGAGCTGAAAATCTTTCAGAGTCACGAAAAAGTTTTTCAGCCTCGTGCGCTCTACTCGGGAAGCAACTGTACCTTATGCCTCGAGAACGAATTGCGGAGGTGTCAAGTACGGGGAATGTGTTGCATTTGCACTTACTGACAACAAAATTCGATGGTGTCAGCATCATGACTGTGTCAGATAGCAGTCATTCTGAGAATCTCTTGAGCATCTTGCGTACCAGTCGCGATGATGGTCTTATTTACCGTGCACCTTCCAAGCCAAAAACCTCTTCCTTGCCGTTCTACTGTTCAGGTTGTGGTGAGGGATGGAGACCTCCCGCAATACTGAGTCTTCATCTACTCCACTCGTCAGGGCCTAGCGCTATAGGGAATACCTGTTTTCAGAGTGCAGAGCGGGTCACTACGCGTTGAGCTGCGAGTGCGCCATCGAGTGTAATCGCAGCGCGCCATGCACAGAATAGCAGACACGTCAACGACCCCCTGTAAGTGCATTCCAGGATCTACTAGGAGGAAGCCAGAATCTCAGTCTCAAGCTCACTTCGCACAATTGGATACCTAGGAGTCTGAAAAGTTGGGCTCCCGCAGCAGAGGACCAGCAAAAGCCTGTATCTCCCCTCTATAGCCTTCACTGAGGTTTATGGCACATTTGGAAATCTCGAATAGAAAAGACATTAAAAAAGACATTGATCGATCTCACACGAAAAAAGCGTCAGGAAATGCCAAAACATCTCATGTACATTGGAAACCTTTTTTTCTGACGGGAGCCCAGTCTCTTCAAGGAGATGGAATCTCTCTTGGGGAGCGGGTAGCAGGCGTTGAACTCGTCTTTGAGATGATCCGGTGATGTGTACAAGGTTCCCTACGGTTTGCCAACCTTGCGTGGCAGCTTATGGTCGGGAATGGCGAGGTTCCCCCATAACACCAGAGAAGGAGGACGAGACGGAAGCACGCCAATCTGGAGAAGGCATTGGGTATACGCTTTGTGATGGGTTAAGCACGTTGCTGGGAAGCCCACGGTTTTCGTCATCTTCAGTCTGTCTACACGAGGGACCTGTCGTCCATGACATCCAACACGAAACTGTTGACGTCTTGATGTCTTCAAGCGTCGGGAAACGTCGAAATCCTTTGGCCAGGACGACAGCCCCAGAACCAACGAGAAACTGTTTCAACAAGCCGAATAAGAGGAGTGAGGGGTGCCTCTCCAAGAACGAAACCTTAACAACTTAACACATCTGAGCTTCCCGTCAAAACCGCTAGTTTACCTCAAACCCTCTTTCTGCCCACATTCCCACTCCCAAGTTTTCAACTTTCAAGAAAAACAAAGAATCAGAGATTATTCAATCATTACAAAAACCTCCGAAATCTCAAAAAACATTATTTTCAAGTAAAACGGATGATTTCATGTTCACAAAACAAACAAATAATTTCCTTATATCAATCACCATTGGCCTCTCCCGAATACAAAGCGGTTGGAGTTTTTTTTTCATTTTTCAAAATTGAATCCACTTATCCGTTGAAAATCCTCAAAATCGTTGTTTCCTCTTCATTTTCGGGAACAAACAACAACCGTTTTTGCATACTAAAAGAGGGGGAGCCCTTTTCCCTAGTACCGATTTTGAATTTATGTTTTTGGGTTGTTTTGTGAACGATTTGTCCATTGGCAATGAAAACCTGAAGGGGTGGGTTGGGATTTGTCGGTATTGAAAGTGTGCGAAAATTCTGGTACGGATTAAGTTGGAGAAGAAGGCTCTTCAGCGGCTTTCTTGGGAGGGTGTTTGAAATTGGTGCCTGCCTTGAGGAGGATGGGTAGCTACCATTTGAGGGAGGGGGTGATTGACTTTGACAGACGATTCTTCCTCTGAAGACCAGTTGTTTGTCTAGCGTATGTCAAACAACTGCTCACTGTCTTGGATGTGAGATCAGCGGATCGATGCAGACCCGTGATCGTGGGTAGGTTGTGGAGCCGGACCGCGGGTGTTAAAAACAGGACGTAGGGAAGAATTGGTGAGCGTTCGGATTTGGTGGACGGAGGGCGACTGGGAAAGGGGGGAATCGTTTAGAGGCAGGGATTTTTTTTTGGGATCCATAACTTGAAAGGCACTAGTTGGTCTTTGAAGTGTTTTGGGGAGTCTTGGTTAACAGTAGAAAACGTTTCTAGATCCTCACCGCGGAGGAGTTTGTGTTGGCGGGTGTTTGTTTGGGTGGTTCGAGAGTAACCGTTTTGCCTGGGCAGAGAACTTGCGAAGGGTTCGTGGTGGGGAATTACGGAGGTGGCTTTTAGGTTTCTGAATAGCTCAGCCTGAGGCGAGTTCTTGATTTCGGCCCGGTTTGGTGAGGTTGAGGAGGAGAGATCTGTTTTTGCGAGTGGTGGGGCTGAACGGCCTGGCTTGGGAGGAAGATTTTGGGTTGTACTGGACTGGAGACTTGAAGGTGCATTTTTGTGCGCGTTGAGAACAGATTTGATTTTATCATGCCGATAAATCAGTATGCTTTGCTCGCCCCCCCGCCAAGATCTGGGCAATTATCGCTGACGGGGAAGAGACTCATTGCGGAGCTGTTCATATTTATCGCTTCTATGATTATCATGGCTGTTGTAGCTGACAACTACGCTAAATTTGATTGCACGGGGCTCTGTGGCTTCTATGTCTTCATGGCAGTGTTTTCTTTTATTATCTCTTTCATCCTGCTTGCGATCAATGTTTGCATTGAGCTACGAATTGTAAGTCACCGTCACTTTTGGAAGGACAAGAAGGACTCTACTCAAAGCTCGACTTACTAACAAGAGGTTTAATTTTTTTGCCTGGTTTTGCTATGACAGGCGAAGCGGTCGATGTTGCCTTTCCAGAAGGAGAAGAATGTGCTTCTCTTCTTCTTCGGGTTTTGGATTATTGGAATCATCCTGTTCAACCTGAATAGTAATCCGTTCAAATTTCAGGCTAGTGGCCAGGCGCTCGTGACGTTCGCCTGGCTTTTGTTTCTAACTTCTGGCTACGTCAACCTTTTGATGTACCATATTCTACTGGAGCAAGGACTTTATAAGGATTTGACAAAGAAGTGGGAAGCCGAGTTGCAAAGACATGAAGAAGAGGTTGCGCTTGGGAGGCGGCATTGACGATTTCAAACACCACAACCCCAAAGTGTGGCTTCTTAAACACAATTTTGATAAGCTAGGAGATGCAGACTACGCGTTTGTAGTATGAACGTCACAAACCAAAGTTCGTGCCTTGTACAGCTGACGGGCTTTTTCAGCCGAAAGATCGATTTGGGAAGCTTTGTGCAACTACGACATTAAGATATGCTGATCGCGAGGGAAATGGAATTCGTTTTAACTTACGGCGAAAATAAACAACCTCTAAGATCATGGATTGATAGGAACGGAACCGCAGCTGGGACGGGTTGCGGAGAGCTAATAATTCGAGTGGTGTTCCGTGCAGGAACACCCCAAATTCATACTTTTTGAATTTTTGCTCCAGCAAGGTCTAGGAGGATCACCCAGGTTAATCGTCAAGTCAACCATTCGTAGCGCCGCATGGCCAAAGGGTTGAGGTGATGCACCTATACCACAAGTTCCGAGTAAGAGTGGCAGGTGACGGTGCGGAGTCCCGGTTGCCAGTCAATAATTTCAGATTATCCCAAAGGGTGACGCCTGACTGTTCCGAGAGGCCGAACAGCTGAGTAAATACCTCAAAACTAGTCAAGCGGACCGTGACCAAAGAGCCTCCAACTCTTCCGTGTGCAGGGCCTGGGAACTTCTCGGGTGCGCACTCAGGTCCCTCACCTCAGCCCTCGCACGCTCAAAAATTCAGTAATTCTTTTTTGATGCCAATGCCTTTCCTCTGATTGCCTTTCATTCCACACGATGCAGCTGCCACATGAAACTCTCTCGGTTATCCTGCTTGTGTCCTGACTACTCTGACAAAAAAATAAACTCAAGAGGATTTTTTCACCGCTTGATAAATCCGTTCAGTTCAATCAACTCATGAAGATGGATCAGATGCGCGACTGATGGACAGGCGTTGACCCGGCGAGATGGACTGGCAACTGCGACTTGGTTGTACTCGTCTAGTGGCAAAACGCTACCCCCAAGTATGTAGAAGATTGCGGACGCATCACTTGCCAGATGTTTGGCAAGCACGACAGGACGCGTGTTTAGCGATACTAGCGGTCGCTTGAGCATCGGCCCAAGGGAGCTCCAGTTTGGCCGCCAAACATCTAGCCTGCAAAGCTCCGGTTGTTCTCCCAACAATATGTAGTTTTTCGAGCATATTGGTGAGAAAGGATGTCTACAGGGGCGACTCCTGGAGCTTTATGGTTCGTCTGGCCGCAAAGCTTTATATTCCACGGGTAAACCAGGACACGCTTTTGCGACCAGACGAGCCCAACTATCCTCTTGCATTTTCCCTAATGGGAAACATATTAACAAGCACAGTTTTGGAAGTCGAGCTGTCGCATTATATATATTTCGCTGAAGATACGCAGTCAGAATTGCTCGATCGCTTCGAGCCCAACCACAGCGCATTTTTATTCCTGACTGTGAGCTACTCCAAACACTTGATTATAAGCTTTCCGGGAGACGGACGAGCTCTACTTCAGATATCTTCCGCTAGCATCCCTTTCTGACGAATTTCCCCTTTACAGCGGTCTGTATCGCAATAGCCTTGCCGATAACCAGCTTTGCTAGCAACCAGTGCTTGGACCCACATCGTGGCTTTTGTTATCTCTAGGTATATTGTATATTGAGAGTTGGAACCTTTCCAACAGCTTGTTCGAAGGTGGAGGCAGAAAGTCGCACTCCGCGCTCCGAGGCTTTTTGCCGTTTTGGGTTTTGCTTAATCTGACCTACTTCGCTTGGAACTGGTCAGGCGAAGTACATTCAACGCTTGCGGGCGGCGTTTCTGTTCCTTTTAGTACATCTGTTCTTCTTTGTGGCCGATAGAGCTGAGCTGAGCGGGCTGTGGTTCCGATGGATTTGGAGCTTTGGAACATCGTCTCAATCGGTTGGGTAGCTGGTTGGAGTTGTTGTGCTAAACTCTGACTCGACGGTGAACGTCTGGATCTTGATGTGAATGAAAGAGAGAGAGTTTTTGATTGCTTTCTTGGGCTTGTTTTTTTTCAGCCTCGGATGTTTGAGAACGATGGCCTTTTCGGTGGAGTTGGAAAACACAATATGAGTACAGATGTTCAGTAAGGTAGTGGGCCATGTTCTTGCTGATGCAGGGATCGGCTCCTGGAGGCGCGTTTCCAGCTTCGGCTGCGAGCGGTATGCGTCGAGCTCCGCGGCGACTATCCTTAAATTATACGGAAGAGCCCCCAGGTATGATGCGGAAAGGATCAAGAGCGCTTTCCGTGAGCGCAAGATGTTCGTCCTGAAGAGACGACTGCAAATCGCAGTACCCTTGACGATGTTCATTGGGAGAGTGGTCGCGGACGTCCAACTCGGTCGTGAGAAGGAGAAGCGGACCCAGAGGGCCACGGAATTCATGAAATTGATCGCATCATTGGGACCCGCATTTATCAAAGCTGGACAAGCGCTCTCAACTCGACCTGATCTACTCCCCCAGGAGTACCTCACAGAACTGGAGAAACTTCAGGACAGACTGCCCCCGTTCCCGACGGAGTTAGCGTTGAAACAGGTCGAGGAAGCTCTGGAGACAAATATCGAAAAGGTCTTCAGCCATTTTGATGCAGAACCAATCGCCGCAGCTTCCATAGGACAGGTGTACAAAGCTACTTTGATCACTGGGGAGCAAGTCGCTGTGAAGGTTCAGCGGCCTCGATGCCAGAATGTAGTAGCTCTGGATCTTCATATCCT
Organism: Rhodosorus marinus; assembly: GCA_029953675.1. NCBI lineage: Eukaryota > Rhodophyta > Stylonematophyceae > Stylonematales > Stylonemataceae > Rhodosorus > Rhodosorus marinus. The sequence goes on from JAMWBK010000001.1 coordinate 849,339, forward strand.
GCGAGAGCTTAGCGGCTTCCTCAATAAACTCCTAGCGGTACGTTGACCGTAAACTCGAACGGGTCCCTGGCCATTACTTGGGGACTGCGACCAGAAGATCACGCACCGTCTCCGATACTGAGGCGACCAAGCGCACATGCTGCACAGGTATTGAAGCGTGATGTGGATCTCAAGGCAGTTATTGATGAGTTCGGTGCATTGATCTACGAAGAAATGGACTATGTCTCTGAGGCACTAAATGCGGACAAGTTTCAAGAACTCTACGGGGACATGGAAGGTATAAAGGTTCCCAAAGTACATTGGAAACACACGAGAAGAAAGGTATACTTTGTCGAGATAGCCAAGAATGGTCATCTCCTGACATTGTGGAAAACTTACAGGGACTAAGGCAGATTTAACCTCGTTGAACACGTTCGCGGCAGGTGCTTGCTCTTGAATGGGTGAATGGTGTAAGGCTAGATTCGGCGCCTGCGAGGAAGCCCGAGCTCGTGAAGACACTTCTCAACTGTTCCCTGAAGCAAATGCTTGGCAATGGCTTCTTTCATGCTGACCCTCACGGTGGCAATCTGCTCGCAACGGACGACGGAAAGCTGTGCTTTTTAGATTTCGGTATGATGAGCCATGTTGCTCCAAAGCAGAGGTGAGAAGAATGGAGAAGCTTGTACAGTAGGCGTCCAAGAAAAGCCCCATGTTTAGAAGAGCTCCATCGCAGCGGGTTGGTCCGTGATTGTTGGTTCGCCGTTGGGTTTTAACGAATTTCCCTTTCCGTCAAAGGTATGGGATCATTCTTGCCGTTGTGCACCTCGTCAATCGCGACTGGGAGGCGATGGTCAATCTCTACGTCAGGCTCGGGTTTATCCCTCTCGGAACAGATACAAGAGTTATCGTCAAAGCGCTGGAAGATGGCCTTCCCGATGTGATGGATTCCACCGTAGCTGACTTTAACTTCACCTCCGTTATCAGGGAGTTGGGCTCCATCATGTGAGACAGAGCACTCCGTTGCGAGAGGCAGGGTGAAGCTTGATTGCTTTGATTCTGACGAGTTCTGGGGACTCCTTTTTTCTACCCGCTCCCTGGTTAGGTACACCCACCCGATTCAACTTCCAAAGTACTATACAGCCATTCTGCGGTGTATGGCTGTGCTAGAAGGCGTTGCGCTTAGAGTTGCTCCGCAAGTCAAGATCGTCAACGAGGCGTATCCGTTTATAGCTGCGACAATGCTTTCCGAGGATTCGGAAGAGCTCCAGGACGCGTTGATGCTCTTGCTTTTCAAGGATGGGCACATTCGCAAAAATCGCCTTGTGAATCTTTTGATGTCTGCTTCCAGTTACCGGGAATACGACGTTAGCCGATTCTTGAACAGCTTTGTCGACTACCTACTTGAAAGTGACGATGATAGGCTAAGAGAGAACCTTGCAGAAGACCTGGCTACGGAGTTGGACGAGATTGGCTACGATATGGCGAAGTATATGACTTCGACTTTGGCTCGAAGTAGCTTTGTTCCTCAATTTTTGCGGGAGCCTTTCAGCGTACCTGAACCCGTAATCACCGAGAGACTACGGGTTTCCAGATATCTAGCAGAGAACCTCGGCCAAAGTGAAGATTTCAGAGTTGAGAAAATCATGTCGTTGCTTCAAAGGTAGGCCCGCTTTGACGGTTGGTCTCTTTGGGACTTTTCAACTCCTCGCTCTTTTCAACATTCAAACCCCGGAGCCTTTTCCTTGTCAGATTTTCAACTGATGCGAAAGCCCAGAGACTCGGTTCAATTCTACTGGTGAATCTACTGGAGCGATTCATCAGGCGTCTCCTTCATGTGGTTCTAGAAGTAACACAACCTAGACCTACCGCGAAGTAGTAGAGAATTCTGTTGCGAACGTAGCTGGATATCAGTCGAGTGGGTGTCGGCACCCGCCGTCCATTGAGAAAGGGCCAACATCGGCTTGCCAATAGAAAAGCTTGTATATACCATTGTATCAACCACTTGATAATCAGTATCTGATTATTAAAGTGCATTCAAATAAAAAAAAGAAACGTCAAAGCCTAACACTCAGAAAGCGATCGATTGGTGATCAGCCCATGGCTAGTACTACGGAAACAGTGGACTTCCCCAAGGATTCCCTGCCCCTCTACTTCCCCGTCCGCCGGACGAACCAAGCGAAGACCTCAAACCGTGAATCTGAAGCAGAAGAATGACTTCATGGTGTCCTGCCTGCTGGGCATCATGCAAAGGGGTAGATCCCCATCGGTCTCTAACGTCGGTCATAGCTCCTTTCGACAATAGCAGCTTAACCATTTCCGAGTTTCCATCGCAAGCAGCAATATGCAACGCTGTTCTCTTGTCATAATTTCTGGATTCGATCATCGCCCCTTTGCCCAGGAGAACGTCGCTTTTTTGCAAGTCTCCGCTATGAACCGCATCCATGAATTCCCTATCGACCGGACCGGGAGTGATGCCCATGTTGGAGCTGGAACATCCATGGAACGATCCAGCGTCCAAACTCGACGAATCAGACAGGGTCGATGCTTTCGAGCGTTTTTCCCGGGGGGGCATGCGAATTGCGCCCTGTCGCGTTTCAGAAGCATAACCTGTTTCGAAACAAAAAGAGGCGCGTGAGCAATCATCCTTCTCTTCCCCTGGCCTTGAAACTAGTCATACCGTCATTGAGTGCCTTCAAGGCATTGTACAATTCATCGCTCCTTAGCGTCTCCAAGATAGAGTTCAGGTCTGGCCGTTCCTCCGGATTCGGATTTATGCATCTGGTGACCAGAGAGGAGAGCTCGGGAGGAAGCCCATCCTCACCTACGAGATCGGCAAACGAAGATTCCTGTTTTCGCTCCTTGAGCTCCTCCACGTTCAGGTTTAGGAACGCTGGCTATACATCGGAAGAGTACAATGTGACTATTCAGTTTTGAAACGTTCGTGAAGGAAGTAAGCAGGAAGGACTTTTTCTCTACCTCTCCTGCCCAAAGGTGCCAAACAAGCATGCCGAAAGCGTAGCAGTCTGTTTTGGCACTAAACGCCTCACCGGCGAGGAGTTCGGGAGCCATGTACTGAACTGTTTCGATCTAAAGTAAAGTAGTCACATTGGAAACGAAGCCCGATGAGATTCAAAACGCAGTAAGATGGTGACCCTTGTTTTCCTGATTCAGCAAATCCCTACCTCGTCAACCGCGTCCGAAGACGGCTTTTGTTGGTGCTGCATTCGGAACTCGGAAAGCACACAGTCAGACCTCTGAGAATCTACGAGTGTGTTGTTTGGGTGGAGAAACCCGTGAAGTTGGGGGGGATTAAATGAGTGCAAGTAGAGCAAGCCTCTAGCAATTGAGATTGACATATGCAGGATCTGCTCTCATCGGATTGTGAGGAAACGAGGCACAAAAAACACGGGCATTGTAAGCAACGAAAAGCCCAAACTAAGTAAGACACGGGCGAAATCGGTAAATCTATCGAAAGATATCATCAGAACGTACCTCAATGGCGTTGAGAACTGATTTTTCAAGCACAGTCGAAATGGGCTCCTTTCGTGTGTACTCGCTGACCAGGCAGAACGGTCGTTCGCTTTCAATAACGGAACACATGTGTAGTAGTAAGTTCGGGTGTCGCAGGGTGGAGTGGAGCTCTATGTCCGCCCGCAAATCATCCATCGTTATTCCTGCCGCGTCCACAAACTGGCTCGCAGTCAATCGATCATCTTCTTCTTCCGATTTCGGATCATGGTACACTGCAACTAAAACTGGCTGCCGAAGCCATAGTGCCCTCCAGAGGGAGCATCTTTTCTCCCTCCTTAGCGGCTTCGAAAAGCTGATCTGGTCTATTTCAATAGAGAAGGTCTCGTTCGCCCTGCATGCAAAGCACATGATGCAGATCGTTAGCTCCACCGCCCGCCAAAATACAACTCTCAGACTCTCAAAAATCGCTGCAGTTGCCATACCGAAGGTCGTCAACCCTCGACGTTGTTCTCTTCACGCCAGATATCAACTTTGGCCGATATCCAAACGATGCAGTGGAGGAGTTGCTCCTGTACGAAGAATTAGCCACTTGCAGTTCATCTTCCAAATCATAAGAATTGTACAAAGCCCGGAGAGCTGGGTTGTTATGGCTTGAATGGCCTTCCTCATCCGCCATAACGATCTCAGCGTCAGTAGTCATCAAACACTCCGCCCACACACTAGGGCATTCCTCCCACCACGGCTCCTTTCTATAAAAGAAAACAACTCCCGCGTACTCTCCAGAACACGCAAGCACTTGCAAAATACCTCCCTCACAACCTCGTCTGAACAAAAGAGCACAAAAACTAGTAGACCCGAAATACACCACACATCATTCCCCCTACACCACTAGTCGACCTCCACAAACCTGTCCCCTCCACCTTCAACATATACAAAGAATCTTAATCGTAGTACATCAACCCTGCCCAGAACGTTGAGCAGGACAACGAGCTTTGGATATCGCTCGCCATGCTCCCAGTCCACATGGACACCATCGCGTAAGTCTTAGTCAACCAAAACCCTCACACCAAATATTCCAAAAAATCGTCACCACCCCTACCAAAAAAACCAATCCACTATTTTAAAATGACTGATCTAGTTAATACGCTTTCTAATAAATATTTTATATATTATTCAATCAATTTTATTCCTACCAGTTATCCTCACCCCCCAACTTCCTAGATGGCTAGATTGGATCAAAGACTTGGGAAACCCCCTATTTCAGGCCAAGATTAAAAGGAGTTGAAAATTAAGGGGAAGGTGAGTATGATAAAAAAAATATGCTTTTACTTTTCGCTCTTATGTTTTGCAGGTATATACGAAACAGTGGAGGACCGGCAAAGGGGGGGGGCGCGGAGGGGTGCGGGAGGGAGACGGGTTATGTAGTCCGCGAGCTTCCTTTTTTAATGTTTCAGCAGTATATTGAAATATGAATATATATATTTATGTAAATGATTGAAAATTTCAAGAGGAGGAAGTGCGAGGAAAACTATCCATCCGTGTTGTTTTTTAAGAGTGCTTTTGTCCTGCGTACAGCGATTTGTTATTTTTTCTCCCATAAATAAAAAAAGTTGAAAATAGAATTAATTTAGATGATTGAAGAAATGGTTTAGAAATATGGATTGGAGATATATATATATATATATATGTTAGATTGTTTTTTAATTTTTTTGATGTTGTCGGGTGAGTTAATTTTTTTGTTTTTGCTGAAATTTGTCCTTTTTGTGTTTTATTTTTAAATTTTCTATGGAAACTTGGTTGTCGGCTGGAGGTCGATGGATGCAATGGTTTTTTGTTTTTTTTTAGGGTTCTTTTTGTTTCTTGGCTGGGTGGTGAGTGGAAAGGAGGAGAGTGGAGGGGGGAGGGGGAGCGGGGGGCGGTAGAAGCGGGGGTTGTGGGCTGAGGGTGTCTAGTAGATAGCGGAAAGGCTTGTTTGTTGTGGAGGGAGGACTCCTGTCAACAATGAATTCTTTTCTGAAAGGTAGATCAGAACTATTGTGGGTTTTTAGCTGAAAATGGATGCCTCTTGTTCCCAGCGCTGGTTCTGTGGCTTTTGTACAGCCCGACGAGCATTCCTGAATAGCGGGTCACTAAAAGTTTGGAACTGGGCTATAGATCTGTGCGTCGACGCTAGATACTACTTTTTTCAATCTACCTATGCGTGAGTTTCTGATTTGAACCATAGCCGACAGAGCTGAGGTGAGCTCACTTTGAAAGCGACGAGAGGAAAGCATTTTTCCATAGCTTGAAAGCCTCAATGTGGTCCTGCACTACAAGCGCCTCTCGCCATCCCGTCCCTATCTAGTCCACGATTCGTGAGAAAGGTGGAGCTGTAGGTCGTCATAGCACGACGATGAGTAGCCACATACATAACAGCGTTGATGGCTTGTTCTGTAAAATTTTTACCATCCCACCAAAGGCGGCGAGCTATTCTCCTTTTGAGTCCAAAACGTGCGTCGGGCCTAGCTGCGCTACTTCATTTACTCGTTTTAAACTAAAATTTCATCTTTGTTGAAACGGGGATGGCGATGAATTTCTGGGCGCAACTTGGTTACATAAGCAAGTGTGGCACGTTCGGAGATTTCATCCCCTTTGTGCGTTTCTTTCGTGTTCCCCTGCCGAGGGTTTCCACTTGCTAGTTTCGTGCTTCCTTCAGTTCCCCTGGATGGCTCTCCTGAAAATTGGCTCTGATTTAACTATACGATGTTGTTGTTGTCGGTTTCACTGACTAACTTTGTCCAGTAGCATTAAACTCCATGCGGGGTGTGCTGTGAACTAGGCAGGGGGTCAGCTGAGGCCCTACCGAGAAATGAACTTGGGTCTAGGGATTCAGGGTCCCTTGTGTTAACCAAGCTACATGATAAGACCATCTCAACATCTTTTGGGTTCGAAGAGATGCCGGAGGGTGTCAGTAGATCTTTGGTGGAATATAGAGCATATACTCGCGATGGGTGGCTAGTGCAGAGCTAGAGTCCAAGCTGGTTGATCGGGAGGGGAGATTGAGGTGGCAATGGAGTGAATTTGTAGAGGCCATTATTACATAAACTCAGGAATCCTTTACGACGATAGAGCGTTGACGTGCTCGTAGTCTGTTAGACCTTGTTAAACGCTCTCGCCAACAGATAATTTATCTTCAGCATTCAGTTTGAGGCTTTTCGTGAGCGCAAGTCAGTGCTTGTTCATACTATGAGCATGAGCGAGTGGCGAGGCCAGTGCAGTGAAAAGCGGTAGATCTTTTTTGAAAGGAAAGCTCGGACCGAGAACTGAGTGTGACGTGTCATTGATGATTCACAGTTTGATTCGCTTCTCTCCTGGCTGGCAGGGGAGCCGTCGTGTTGACATCTTGGCCAGGTCACTGGCACGAGGATGTTGCTCTCCAATGACTTGTTCGTAGTGATGGGCGCGTACCTCGCCTCAGAGCAATCGAGAACACCTTGCATTTGTAATCGAGCGTTTGCAAAAAGAAAACAACACTCCTCCAACTCAGAATGCCGGCAGCCACTTCCACTACGGGCTTCTCTTTTTCTTCAGTCCCGGAAGAAACACTTTTGGTAGTCCTCCTCATCACCGTCTTCGACTCCTTGGTTCTTCGATGCCTCTGACTCACAAACCACTTTCCATCTCACTCGGATGGTGCAGTTCCAATGCGTCAGCCGCTTGCCGAGTCTTATCTCGACTCCAGCAGAAAAGCATGAGGTGGCTTGATGAACCGCAGATGCTACATCTCATCGGTTTGCCATCCCTCCCGGTTCTGTTTGCGATCGCCTACCGTTGGCGAAGGACGACATTCTTCCCAAGCAGTTGTTTCTCAGCTGGACTTAAAAGTTAGCCACCAACATTTTTACCCAAATCAAGGCTACGAGACAATCATTGACCAATCCGAGTTGGATTGGTCATCCGACCAAACGATATGCAAGGATTCTGGACACTAATTAACCCTTTTGTCACAGAAATATGATCTGTTGTACCAGAAAAGTCTCCCACCAAGCTCCGCTCCGTCCGGAAATTTCATAATTTATTTCACTTCGTCATAAACAAGAACAATAGTAAACTAAAACTTATGAATTACACGATAAAACTCCTCCCCACTCCGCTCAAAAATCTAATTAAAAAATATTTCTGGTACTTAAGGACAGATTTGATTTTTAATACGTAGAATATTCGTAGATATAGAACAGTTTCACACTGGTGTGGAACAGTGGCGTCCATCGATGGTCGACGGATTGTCGTTTACGAACGGGGAAGGCCGATGTAAGTCTTTCGTTAAGCCGCAACTTCGCAATTAGTGTATTGAGCGGAGGATTTGGTGAATTTGGCGGATTTGGTGGATTTGGTGAATTTGGCGGATTTGGTGAATTTGGTGGATTTGGTGGCTGTGGTGGAACTGTTTTCTTGGTTAGTTTTTATAGATCATGCCAGGATCAAGGATGATCTGGGCTTTTTCGCTTTAGAGGAGGGTGGTGGTGAAGCCTTTTAGGAGGATTTTTTTGATCGAATGAGACAATGATCTTGAGCAGAACGGCGCCCGTGTTGGGCAGGCTGAGGGCGGTAACACCACCAGCCAGGATCGGTTTCTCAAGATCGGCGCGACTGAAGGCTGAACCGAAGCCCTCAGGTGAGGAACATAATCTATCTACTCGAATTTGTGCGGGATTGCCAAAGTTTGGCCAGGGGGACTGAGGGTTTGGGTTTTGTGTACTTGCGTGCTTTATTTACCAATCCAGAAAACTCTAGCCGGAAGAATCGATCACGGGAAGAATCTGCTTCAGCTGTCAAGCCCACGGAGGATACCACGGGAAAGCCGCAGGAGAAGGTGTCAGCAGATCCGGACAAGGCCGCCAAAGAGTTTAACGGCGAAGAACACGAAAGTCAACGTACTACGGGAGAAGAGAAGGAACCACCAAAATCGAAGACATGGGCAAGAGTGAGCAGAGCCTTGAATATCGCTGCGGTGTTAGGGATTGGTTCTGGAGGTGTGTGGGCGTACCTAAACCAGGAAGAGGTCATGGAGAAGATAAGGTGAGCCAGATTTTACATGTATTAGGTCCTCAGAACTTGCAGTGATACAGAAAAAAAGTCTGAGATTGAGGCGTTGTCTCCATTAGGTTCTTTACCGAGCCTTCCAGCGACAAACTGTTGCCGGATCCGGTAAAATACCCCGGAGGGGGTCTACCGCCAAGGACATTGGTTATTGAGCTGGATGACACGCTTGTACACTCCATGTGGTCCCGTGCAACTGGTTGGAGGCATACGAAGAGACCAGGTAGCTCCTACCTCGGGGCTTAACTTTCCTCGTCAAGTCTGTCCATCCAGGCGCTGACCCAAGTAATGTTGTTTTTCGATGATCAACGTAGGCGTCGAGGCGTTTCTCGCATATTTATCTTCTTTCTATGAAATCGTACTATTTACTTCTCAGCCGACAACTTACGCGGATCCGATTCTCGACAAACTGGACCCAAGCGGCTACATCATGCACAGGCTCTACCGCGATGCTACAAAGTTTACAGGCGGAGTTTACGTTAAGGATCTCTCGAAGCTGAATCGCGATCTTGCTCGAACGATTGTGATTGACACGGATTCCCATGCCCTGGAATTGCAGCCTAGCAACGCCCTTCTAGTGCCGAAATGGGATCGAGATCCGATGGACCGCACTTTACTGGACCTGATACCAATGCTCGAGAATATCGTTCGTGATGACGTTCAGGATGTTCGACCGATGCTAGCTTCCTACTACGGAACAAATGTGGCGAAGGAGTACTCAAGAAGAAGGTGAGATGTTTTCCTTTCCCGTCTGAAGCTGGATTGCCGGACGACTCTTGCTCAAAATCCTTTTGCCCGCTCGATCGGTTATGAAATGCCCTTAGGTCTGTCGAGCTCCCCCAGTCAACCAAGTCACGCTTTGGAGGGCTCACTCTGGGATCGGGTCTCATGGGGGCCTCAGATCCGCAGCCTGTCTCACCCCCTCCCCCGACGTTGCCCTCCTCCGGAAGCACGGATTCATCAGAGGAGCGGTCTGGGGGAAGTTTGTTTAAACGGCTTCGCAAATAGACAACTTGTACAGAAATAGCGATAAGCTTTCTGAGAATGTTAGCTTATGAAACTTTAACAAACCTCACACTCAGGGGGACGTTCAATCGAGAACCCAAAGAGATTCGTAAAGCGTTCTGTTGCAGTAAGATGAATAACCCGAACTGAGAAACAAGGTCAGCTTGTCCAGTGGTCCCATACGATCCCGCGTCCTTTCCCAAACCACGAGAGTCTCAACATAAAGGAATCATAATAGATTTAGGGTAATGTAAAACCCCTAAGCACTGAGACGAAACGCCAATCCAGCTTCAGTATGTCCCACTCTTCTCTAATGTTGTGGGACATTGTCCAACTGCGGCGGAATTGGTATTGTCTCGTACGAGGACGGATTCCATCAATTTTGCAGGCGGCCGGTGGGTTTCTATTCCTAAGGGGTACAGCGCGAATTGCTTATTTGAGGTTGCGGATTTCTAGCTCAGATGTACGTCGAGGTTTAAGATTTTGTAGCAGGCCTGTCTTTGGGACGTAATGGCTGGCGATGGCGGCTTCAATACGGTATTCGAATTCAATAAAACTGAAAGTTCCTTGAAAGGAACGTTCTTGTTCGCGCGTTCAGGAGAACACTGACCACGCTTTTCGGACTTTGACCTTCCTCTGTGTAGTACACGCCTCTGGACGCGGAAAAGGACCAGTATGAGTACGGTGAGGATTTCCCTCTGACCAGCTCTGTAGCGGAATCCATGAATGTGGTCAAACTTGGTGGGTGTCGTTCAAGATTCGGGTATACTGAGCCCTTGACGGTTGGTTTGACTAACAGTTGGAAACTGTTCTCTGACAGGGTTTCTTTCAAAGGTGTTTTCCATCCTGTTCTTGGAGTTTTTGTATATGACAGCAGTCGCAGCTGGACATTTTATAAACGAGCATGCGCAGGAAAGCGATCACAGGTGGATGCTGTCATCAATTCCCTTTCTCGTGCTTCTTCTTGGCGCTGTGTTCTGGTTTAAGACGTCGTCCCCTTTAAACCTCGTGCTCCTCGCTTTGCTCGTAAGTGAACTACTCGGTGCATTTTCTGCGTCCGCAGCTCACTGACCCTTAAAGCCTCTTTGTAGGTCTTTTGTTTGTCTCCCGTTCTTTTCTACTTGACCGTTCGTATGAGCAACACCTTCCTTGCTGGTACTCTAGAGCTCTTCCTTTTTCAGCAGACAGTCACATACGCGTTTCTAGCGATCTTCTGTGTTATTGCGAAGGCAGAATTCTCCTTCCGAGCGAGTTTCCTATTTGCTGGTTTTGTCAGTCTGGTATTTGTCATCTTCGCGGAATCTGTCCTTGTTCACGCATCTCTCTACGGAGCGTTCCTGGCCGCCGCATTGGCCCTGTTGCTTGAGGCCTACGTGCTACTAACTATTTATCTGCAGTGTCAAGAACTGCATCCGGAGGCTTACGACATAGCCGTTGTCGGGTTGCTCACCCAGGTGGATGTTACATTTGCGTATCTCCGCGATAAGCTCACGAAGAAGGATAGGAGGCAGCCCATAAGCCAATCTCTGAGTAACTACGGGTCGTTGAACACTTTAAGCCGAACACAAAGCAAATAGGAGACAGCTAAAATGCTATAATAAAAGGATTCTTTTCCACCCATAGAAGCTTGGCAGGTTGTCAAGGCCTAGGACTCTACAGCGGGGTACCCCTGTGGACGGACGCCTCCCAACTGGTATGCGATGAGCGTACAAGCAAATGCTCGATGTACGACTTGGCGACAAACCAAGCGCATTGCAGAAGTTGCACTGGAGATTAGCACATCTGCCCTCTTCTTGCAAGCGTTTTCCGAGGTTTTGCAGTTCTCCATGTACGGAACACAAATGGTAGGGCTAAGAGTCACCCCTCGCTTTTGGGTTCATCCAGCCGGCCAAAGTGGCTACATTGAGCAACTTATTGAATAATAGCTTAATAGAGCATGGTCAAACGAGTAATATTCGCCATCGATCCGCGAGATGCGTCTCGGACTAAAAATGGGGAAAGTTTTGTTGATAAAAAAATTTCCATTTTAAAGGTTATGAATAGAGTGAATACGGAGGATTTTGCTGAAGGGGGCGGGGGAGGTGGGATTTAGTTGGGAATGTTTCTTGTAGAGGCGTTGCAGAGACACAAATCATGAATATGATAGAGTAGATGAGATGATGCAAAGAGCGGCTTCGTGCAGGAGGTCTGGTGGAAGCGTGCTGACGCTACGCCGCGATGAAAATGCGGCTGGTCTACGAGAGGGCGGGGCGGTGGCGAGTAGCAAGAATCTGGCGTGGAGCCCCATAGCGAGCGATAGTCAGCGCATTAGAACAGTTCAGAATATGGGGACGCAACCGTCCCTATCACCCAGTGGGTTTGACAGCGCTCCCAACCCGAACATAGTTCCATACGAGTCGAACGAGTCCAGCTTGGAGCCGTTTGATTATGACGACAAGGTCGCAGAGGGGATTTTTGGTGCGTCCTATAGCTCATGCTGCGTGGGTTGTTAGGTCGATTGATCTTGTGCAGCTGACGTGCGATGTGCTGGCGACAATACTAAATAGATAAGCTCAGGCAAGAGGGAAACCAGAGTGAACTGCTTCTCGAGAATTCTGTGCGACGTCTATTTGGAACATGAGTACAAAGGGTTACATACTGGTTGCTGATACTGGGGCGCTTATGTGTCCACACCTCTATCCCTCGAGCAGCGCAATCAAAATGCTGAATTGAGGAACAAAGCCGCGGCGTTATCCCAGTCAATTCGATCACATAGGGGTCAGGTATCAAGACTCGATGGAATCTACCGCCAAGCCGACGATTGTTTTTTTTCCGTGGAAGCCGAGATAGTTGTTGCAAGGAAAGTTCAGGAAGAGATGCTTTCTGGTCTGGAGAGACTCCAAATTCAGACGGAAAACGGTCCGAAACAAGCCCTATCAATACAGAAGCAATACTCCCTGCGTTTGTCGCGTTTAACTTGTTCAATATCCATATAGGGATGGCTGAGGCGACACAAACCGCGCGGTTCGTCAATAAGACCAGAGAAAGCAATGATCGACTTCAGAGAGCCCTTGAAGAAGTCGAGCGCAGCTACGATTCGACGATGAGCTCGGCTGAGCAAGGTATATGTGGACTTCCAGCTATTGATCAGCACCGCGTGCAATCTAAAGTGCCCTGATGACTTCTCTAGAAGCCAAAATCGTTTCAGAAATGGCGCTTGAGTTGTCCACGGCGAAAGATAGACTCGCGCTTATGCAAGCCGGAAGAGACACTCTCAACGAACAGTACATGGCGTACGAGCAGAGTAGCTTGTCGATTCACCAGGACGTGGGTGCTTGCGGTTAAACGTGCGTCCTTTGTAACCGTGCTTTGCTCTGATCTCATTTTTGCATCAGCATCGCATTAGGCAAGCGCTCTCAAAACTGAAGATTCGTTACGAGCCAGGGAGATTGAATCCATCAAGACCCAACTGGCCAGGTAGCACTTCTGCCAGAGCAGTCCTGGTGCTCCACCGGCTTGCGCGTTGCTGAATATTGAATCTTCACAGGCTTACGGACGAGTATGCTGAGGAGGAAAATGTGAGGAAGAACCTATCAGCGCAACACTCGTCGGTAGGGCAATCGGAATGCATTACAGACCATTCTTCGAAAACTAGGAGTTCCACCAGAATGAACGATGAAGAACGACTCGCTATTTCAGGTGATGAAGATGACTTCAGGTATCGCGGAGTCGCTGGAAGTGTTGGAGGTAGTGTAGCGTATCCATGCTGTTAAACAGAATCCGTGAAGATTTGAGCTGCGACTGAGCTTTGACTGCGCCGCAACCTATCTGGAAACCAGGACAAAATCGGAGAACTCGAGGCTGGCATTGCTTGCGCTGACAAGCAGACTCATGTAGGGCATGCACAATTCAAGTTGAACGTGCTAATCAATAGAGGGCTGACTCTCGACTCCTTGCAATATCTAGGATATCCGCGATCAGCAGAAGTCGCTTGAGAGCGGAGCTGAGGATATGCGAGATGCAGTAAAAACGGCAGAGCAGCAAGTTCAACAAGGAAGAACAGACTTGGAGCGCATCGAAATCGAAACAAAAGCCATGTCCGATACCCTGCGAGACAAGGAGGCAGATCTTCAACGCCTTCATCAACAAGAAGCCGACTCCATAGAGGAGCGATTCCAGCGTGAGCACCGCAGCTTATGTTCGACCATCGAGATAGTCGAGAGCAAACTGACTGCACTAGCTAAGGACTCGCAGTGCAAGAAGCAGCGGGTGCTCGAGCAAGGAGAAGATCTGAAAAGAGATGCGAGCAGCTTGCAGGAACTGAAACTTCGTTCGCTTGCGGCTGAACGGGTACGGGCTGAATTGAGCGTCCTTCAGCGGAGAGCGGAAGAGCTCATAGAGGAGAGGAGCAAGGTCGAAGGGAGCAGCACGGTTCCTATCCGTGAACTTTGCCTACGCGTGGACCAAGCTCAGAAGGAAATTCAAGAGGAGCGGGAGCGCAACGCTCAATCACGAAACGAACTCGATGAATTGAAAAAGAAGATGACATCCATGCATTCCCGATCAAGCGCCGGTATTGACAGAACTACTGCCTTTCATAAGACAGAGCGCAGCTCTCCCCCGAGAGGTCGAACTGTTGCCCTCGCACGGAAGAACAAACAACGCAATACTAAACCAGTTCAGAGAAGACCAGCTACGAAAGGGCCAGAACCGCATCGAGCTCTGAGTAGAGGACTGGCGTCTAACACGGCCCCAAAACGTAAACAAGTCGAGCGGGTCCCGAAAAAAGGGAGGAAATCAAGAACCACGGAGAGTTCTCAGTCTCAAGGAAAGGTACGAGACGACATGTGGTTTGAGGATGACTTCTGATATCCCACGGCCGATCGCATCTACTTGCTATGGGAACAATATCTGCCGAGACGAGATCACAAGCACCGTCTAGCATCCGAAAGCCAACTCTATTGATGGAAATGTCTCATTTTGCAAATCCTCTTCAGCACCGAATTTGGCTATCATCTTCCGCACGCAACTAAACAGGCACCTCTAGCCCAAGCCGAATCACCGTTCACAAGGCCGCAGATAACCTCAGCATTTCATGATAAGCTTTTTGATTGATCAATCCTGATCCTTGTCTCCGCGCGGCCGCGTAAACTTGTCCATTGAGAAAGGCCAGCAAAGGAACCAGAACACTCCAAAGCGGCAAAGACCGCAGAAGAGGTACTCTGCTCTGGAGTGGATCAAAATCCGGGGTAGTACCTTCACCCCTCCTTATCTAGGGCACGCTGCTAGCTCCAGCCTGGGATTAACAAATCTCTCCATGGACGGCCCTCGTCGCCCTTCCTACCCCTTCAATCCAATGAACCAAAAAGCGATGCCATCCTCGTTATTTTCCCGCTCGCTCAACGCTCCGGAGGGACATCTCTCCATCGCAAATTCCAGCACACAATGATGCAGTGAAAGCTCTTCAAATCATCCAAACAGATCTTGCTGAAAACACCATAACAGCTTTGTCCCCCTCTCAAAATCTGGCGGATCGCTCTCCTCACCTCTTCCTACTATACAATGATTGACAGAGATAATACATTCTGGTGAACGATACCAACTTCAAGGTTCGTCATGTTTGGTCCAATATCGAATATAGTACATCCATTAGTACAAAATATATGGAATAAAGGATGAAAAAAGGATGATTCGATTCCATATTGATACCATGCAAAAGTACTACGCGTCCATTTCCTGTTTATGCGACGTTTTATGACACCGCCAAATATGGCCCGACCAAGATTGGCTGCTGTCAGGTGTTGGAAATGATGATGCATTGAAAAGGACGAGTTTGATGAATTCAGTCACGGCTTGAGCTTCACCCGACTGGAGAGAAGAGGACAGCTATTGGTGTGTGAGGATACGGAAACTGGAATGGATTTCTTGTTGTGGGAGACAAGTCGGTTGGGTTCGTAGAAGCGTGGGATTGAGAGACGTACGAGACCGGGAGAGAGAATTGCAAGGTCGAGATAGGGTGGGAGACGCTTTGGAGATCTGAAGGAGAGTAGGAGTTGCGTGCGTGGAAAGGGATTGAGGTTTTGAGGAGAGACTTTCTCATACTGAGCACCGCGGGATTTTGAAGGGAGGCGTTAGACATGGGGAATATGTGCTGTGGTGGCGAGGAGGAGGATTTCGCTCCTCCACACCAAGCCAGCGCTCAGCACCCTGGAAAGTTGCATGTCGATTACGTGGGAGAGGGCCATCGACTTGGGGCTGAAAACGGCGCGGCAGGGGTGGCAGGGGACACGCCGGAGGACATGCGAGAACGAAGGCTTCAGGCAGCCGAGGAAAGACAGAAGCAGATGCAAAATCGAGGGATTCCAAATACGAGGTAACAATCAAGCAACGGAATAGAGTCAATGGATTAAAGGCTGACAACGACTCCTATTTCCACGTGTAGACAAGGTGCGCAGTCATACCCAGCACCTCAGAAGACTCATGATGGTGGTATTGACCATCAGGTAAGCGCGATATAGCACCTCCCAAAAAGCGCATGGATTCTGTCTGATTCATCGCCACAATTTTCCTCCTTGAGTAGGACTGGTTGAACTGAAGGAGACGATGCTGCCTTGTCCAAACGAAAAACGCGACAAAGCTGTTTGCGTTTATGGAGTATCCCAGAATCGATAAACGACAAGCACGCTCTCAGCAAGTGCTCTGGGAACGTAGACGGTTTCCGTGGTAGGGATCGGTAGAAGGCGTTTCTGCGCTGCTGATGTTGGTGCTCTTGTCGACGATATTCCGTCTGTCCATCCTTGATGCTCATCATAAGCCCACTTGCGGCACCAATTTAATTCTTAAATGGGCTCTTCATTTGAAGTCTGTCTGTGAAGCTCAAATCCAAAGCATATGATCGGAATTTCATCTATACCGGAAACTTTTTTTTGACCAGAAATATTTTTTGTTGAGTTAAAAAGAGATTAAAAATTGCAAAAGTAGTTAATAAATTAACTCGCTACAGCTGGAAAATTTTGCGCTCCATGACTCCGAGCTTGACCAGTGCAGTCTTGGCGCTCATCTCAAAACTGATGCACGCACTGGCCCGCTACGTTGCAAAGTGCGGAACAATTTCAGCGGGAAAATACTCGATACCAACGAAGATTTTGAAACGAGCTTTTCATCTTGCGTAGGGGATCATGCACATCAAGCGGGGCCACTGCAGAAACCTCTCTTCCCAAGTGAGAAAAACACAGCAGCTCCCGATCTCGGCATGGATGCCAAACCTCGACACTCTTAAGCGGAACTGTAACGAGCTGATAGTTCCACGTGCACGTCTCGTGGCAAAATTTTGTCTGCTAGAGGGCCTGCCATCTGAAACTCCTCAACGGAAAAGTCGAAGAGCTCGGGTAGAGCCTCGCCTATAATAAGCAGAGTATGTCATTCAGCATCGGAAACCATGACCTCCTCATGACCACACGGCCGCTCAAGTCTAAGAGGGTTCCATACCATTGGGTAGCGTCGCAACACTGCTTCGAAGCGAATCAAAGCACTGGTGAGCCATTGCTTCCGCTAAAGTTATTCTCTTCTTCGGATTATATTGCAGCAGCTTATCGACCAGGTCAAGGACGTCCGGGGCGTTGTAGTCTCTGAACACCCTTCTCCATGACTCAGGCTGGGCGGTTTTGCCACAAAAAAGAGTCTTTCGGTTTCAGAAATTCGTCACCCACAAGAGCTATACACAAGCCCGGTCTAACACTTACTGGGATCACGGGGATCTTCGCGTTCTTCAGTCCATTGGATGTGTCAATGTCCGAATCCTTTGGGGTACCAAGTATCTTAACAATTTTGACCAGCAAATCCACGCAAGACTGTCCGGGGAAAAGTGGATACCCGAGCATGAGCTCCGCCATGACACAACCTGCGGACCAAACGTCCACGGCAGTAGTGTAATGCGTTGCCCCGAAGATCAGCTCCGGCGCTCTGTAAAATCGCGAGCAAATATAGGACATGTTTGCTTCGTTCTCGACTAGGACCTTTGCGCTACCAAAGTCGCATAGCTTGAGCTCCTTGTGCGCAGGGAATCGTGATATTGGACTGCAATCAGCTTTTCGTTCATTCATACGATCGTATGGCTTGAGAAAGTCCCCAGCGGTGTTTTGTAAAGGGTCCTTTAGCTTGCCTACCTGAGTGGCCGGATTCAGTAAAAGATTCTGAGGTTTTACATCGCGGTGACATATGCCCTTCGAGTGGATGTACCAAAGCGATCGAAACATTTGGAAGCAGTAGACTTTGAGGATGGTCAAGGGCATCAGGGACTTCGATTTCGTATAAGATCGCACAGCCTGGCTCAGAGTCTCCGGAACGTAGTCCATCACCAGATTTAAGTAAATGCCGTCATCCTGCGAAGCCAAAACGGTTGGGAATGGCGTCCGTCAGAAGTGCGAGTCCAAACTAAAAGTGGACTCGCAGGTGAAGGGGCTGCTAGGTGACTGAAACGCGAAAGAAGAAAAACGTACGGATGCATCCGTGGAGTAGAACGACTCGCGCAGAAGTATGACGTTTCTGTGGGTAAGCATCTTCATGATCTGCAGCTCACGATTTTTGAATCTCCTGTCCTGGAGGACTTCTTTGATCGCCACAGTTTCTCCAGTCGGTGGATGGAAGGCTTCGAAGACCGCACCAAACGATCCTCTTCCGACGTACTTCCTAACTCGGTATGGCACCCCGTTGTCCTCGGGGTATCCTCCCACTTCAACGACGTCATCATCATCGGAAGCGCGCACCTTCATCCTTCGGGGCAGCGTCCTGCTGTACATAGCTCTTCTTCTCATACAAGGCAACTGCCACCCCTTGCTTCACCTCCTCGCGAGGAAAAAAAATTCTTTCGTTCTAAAAATAGCAATTCTGACAAAACTCACCTCCCTCACTCCCCTCCGTCCCGGCCCACTGGAAAGCCGTGAGCACTAAGACCGCAGAATGCTCATCACTCTACCTCGTCGGTACAAACCAAAACCAAAACACACCAAGCACCCCCTCCACGTCAATACAAGCAAGCCGCGTCCACATCCGTCCCGATGATCCTAGATCATCTGGTCCTCATGGTCGCCAAAATCGGAACAACAGCAAATCAAAAACCAAACTACAGAAAAGCGAATACGTAGCGAACAATCCCTCCCTCCGTCCTCAAAGCGACATCTCATCAAAACATCAAACCCCCCCACCTCCCCCCCCTCCACTTCCCCGCCCTCCCCCAAAAACACGGATCAAACTCTCCTCAGAGCACACACTATAAGCCGCACGCGCAGAAACACTGTTCCTCAACACACCTTGCGCACGAAACACATGCCCGCTGCATCCCTTCCTCCCCTCCCCCACGCCCCTCCCCTCCTCTCCCTCCCACCTCCTTCCCCAACCCAAGATCTTTGTTTCTTCCCGCGCCTTGCCCACTTCTACACTCCCTAATCCTCTCTCCCAACAAGCCCCACAGACCGGCGAGGGTCTCCACTAGAAGTGAAGAGAAGTGCCCTTACTCCTCCTCCCTCCGTTAAAACTGGATCGGCAAAATAAACTAATAAAAAAGGACAGCGCGAGATGAATTCTATGCT
Organism: Rhodosorus marinus; assembly: GCA_029953675.1. Lineage (NCBI taxonomy): Eukaryota > Rhodophyta > Stylonematophyceae > Stylonematales > Stylonemataceae > Rhodosorus > Rhodosorus marinus. Next base: position 868,439 of record JAMWBK010000001.1, read on the forward strand.
ATATATACCCAGATTTGAAAGCTTTTGCCATGGGAACCTGTACCCAGTAAGGGGAAAGAACTCAATTGGCTCACGTTTTGTCTATTTGTTGATTCTAAATTTGGGACAAAAGGATTTTTAGGACGAAAACTAGGTGGGGTGGTTGAGCAAAAGGCCGTTAAGGTTTTAGTTGACCGAAAAATACGTTCGGTATGTTGATAAATACTGTAATATAGGGAAAAAACATTATTTTATTGCACTCCACCCTTCGTTGGGTCCATGGCTTTGGTGGTGTTGGGGCGCCAACTAGTCTCGGTAAACTTAAGATGACTAAAATAGTCAGAGCATGTGGGCTGGCTGGCCATTGTTTTCAAAACTGTTCACAAATTTGGACAACCCCCAATTTATCCCCGGAAGGAACTGGTACCCCTTCTCTATTCATCCCAAACATGCCTGAGCACCTACAATTCATTAAGTACTCGAGCGGGTAGCCCCTAAGGGATATGAATGGCCTCCCCGTCCAACACCAAAAAGAGAGAAAGCGGTAAAGCTCTTACGAATTTACTCTGCTAGCTGTTTATTTTGATGGGAGTAGTTGCGGCCATAGTTGGGTTGCCCGCTTCCCCCACCCCCCCCCCTCTGGAGGCCCTCTTGGTGCTTCAATGAGCAGCGTAATAGACAAAGCTTAGGGTTGTGGTTCAAATTTTCAGCAGCCAGGAAGGAGTTCGTGGGCTTTTCTAGTATGAATATCCTCGTTCTCGGACAAAGCAGGAACAGCGGAGTCCAAATTCGCGTGGTGGGATTGTGCACAGATTTCATACTGATGTTCTCTTCAATGAGTTCGGTCTCGTCTTTGCTTGTTCCCTCGATTTTTGCAGTAGTACTCAATGTCTTTCCAGTACGAAGCCGTGTAGACCTCACGCCACAAGTGTAACGTTTCACGGAGTTCCGTCTTCGCAAGATCGTAACCTTCTTTTGTCTTCGTGCTATGCCAAGTAGTCCCTTCGAAATCAACTTCTCCCCAGTACTGGCTGAAGAAGTCTGTCAGTCCCTGGTGGTCGTCAACATCAATCTCATAGTCATACTCAACCTCGTCCACTTGACAAAAGTCCACCTGAGGCCATACATGAGGATCGTGTCGGCTAGTAGTTATGAAGTCGTGTAACTCATTAAAAAGCAAATCCGGGCTCTGTATCCTATATTTGTGGCGGTAGAGCGTGGCCGCCAAGGAGTTCGCGGGATGGTCCAGCTGAAACTTCTGCTGCCACAGTGAGACAAACCTGTCGACTGGATTTCTATAGATGAAGACCTTGGTGAAGTTTGTCTTCGGCAAGGAATCCCCTATTTTGCCGTATTTCCTGATGAACTGCCTTAATAAATGGGAAACAGTACGTCGGTTTCCACCATTCCGGGCCAAGTACCTAGTGAACACGTCTGTCAACTTTGTGATTCCCGATTTCGGCGTCACACATATGTACAGCTCGTTCTCCAAGTCCACAAGGGGCAGTGGGGATCCGTTGAGCCCGTAATCGTACCGCTCCATGCGAGGGGCGGCGGACGTGTAGTCACAGAAATCGACCACATTCGATCTCACCGGCGTCTCCATATATAAAATTCCAGCAATGAGTACTGCAACAGCTCCGGAAAATACAATAGCTAGCGGAATTAGCCCCACGCCCGTCCTTGTTCTACTTGTCTTCTTCAACATTGGTCCGGCGTTCTGAACCTCAATCCCTGCCCCAATCCAAAAACATTCCTCCTGGTGTCTGTCTCCCCTAGAGCACAATTCCCTTGAGGTTTCACTTACATACTAAGCCCTCAGCAGCCACAATCCTCCCTTCGTCCCTCCCAATCGCTCCTATTGATTGAGGCGCATCCAGCAACGCCAACCGTCAAGCCCTTTGACTTCCACCCACGAAGGGCTCTCTACCTCTCGTCACCTCTTGTCTCCCAGTAGAAAAGTTGCAGCGGACTCTCGCATTTTCTCGTCCATTTCTGTCTTACTTTAAGGCACGACAAGCTTGGGATAGTGCTATCCAACCTTTTCGCTTGCTAAATATTTCCTATATTTGCGCATTTAGAAGAACAGTTCTTTCCAACTTGATATCCAAAAAGACGTTTGTTTTACTATTTTAAGGCCCAACTCTTGCTATTCGCATCGGCCTTCGGGTTTTCTAGACCGTGGTGATATATATATGATATCGCGCCATTAGTATAGTTGGAAGGACCGGCCGGATAGCGTCGCTGGGATAGTATATCCGGTGGATGGATTGTATACTGTAGACATGAGGAAGAATCATTGAGGACATTGAGGACGGTCACAAGAAGCCGGCATGCAATGGCAGACGTTGATTACCAAGGCCGAAGTGATGGGCTTCTGGGACAGGGAACAGGAAAAGAAGCCACCGAAGTTTCGAGAAATACGACGAAGGTCAACTATTTCTAACAGGTTTATTCTTACCTACATGTACCTAATTCTCGTACTTTGCTAAACTACTTTAGGTCGTGTTGACCAAGGGTCGTGTTGACCATGGGTTTTAGATCTCAACAAGGTCCGCGCGTCTTCCTTTATTCAAGAGCCAATAGGCTGTTTGTTAGGACTACGGGATGCTGGATTCAGCGAGTCTCCGATCAACGGTACCCGCCTCTCGCCTCTTGCAAACAAGGCTAGAGAGCTGCCATAGCAGCTCCAAACCGGTGCACCTATCGGAGCCACCGCATGGGTCGCCGTTGTATCGAATGAGCCCCACTAGGTACCTCCTGGGCGGTTGTTTTTGGTAGCTTGTACCTTTTGAAGGTGTTCAGGGCATCCGCGTCCCTCAATGACAAGCATCCCGTCTTCCTCAGGCCGCAACGCAGGGCCATTAAATCTGACCCCTGCCTTAACATCGCCAGGTTCGTTCTTAGCAATGAGTTCAAGTGGGCACTTTTTTGTTTGTGTTTTGGTCGCTTTGTATATTTCGACGAATGCTTAAGACGTTCATGTCCCTCGACACTACCTGTGAATCATCAAACCGCCTCACCGTCTTCCCCACCGGACTCTGGGATCGGGGTTGGAAGTGCCCCCAGCTGAGGGGATAGCTGCCTAACGGCTGAACTTCCCTCTCCCGGTCTTCCGCAGCTTTCTTCGTGTCGCGGTAATGGACTGGTCAGTGAAGGCGATGGTGTTATGGAGACGGAAAGTTTGGGCGGATGATAATGCTGATCTGGGAACGGAAAGGATAAGGACGAAGTCGTTACTGGATTGGACGGTCGAAAAGGGACTGCCTGCCTCCTCATTTCGGTTGGACACGGTCTGGAAATTGTTTTGAGAAGGTGAGCGCTCACTGGAGCTTGGGATTGATCGGGTTGTAATGCAGAGACGTAAAACAGACTCGAAATTTTTCGTCCCGAATGGAGCTGTGTTTGGTGCTTGTGTCCTACTGCTTGCGCTTGCCGTAGCGCTGACCTTGAAAACGGCAGTTCAGCCAGCGTTGTTCATGCCGGAATCGGACTTTTGCGACTACACGTCGAACTACTTCGAGGAGACAAGACACACATACCAGTACAACCGGAACGAGCAGCAGCCAATTGTAGACAATTTTAATAGGGTATATATCTGTGTAGCGTCAAAATGTGGGATTACGAAGATGCAGAGCTCGTTCCACAGATACGTGATGGCGAAGCAGAAAGGGAAAACTGTGCGAGGTAGGTTTGGCGTAATGAAGCAGGCGTGGGAGAAGTTTCGGAAAGAATTTGGTGAATTCGATGTGTCATTGCCGAAATCAAATTACACGAAGATCTTCGTTTACAGGAATCCGATGAGCAGAACGATCTCTCTCTGGAATGACAAGTTCCAATCACCAGATCAACTGTGTATGACCTCACGAGCCATGCTCGCCAAATACCGCTTATTTCGGATTGAGATCCTCCTGGACTCATTGTACGACTGGGTTATGCTCTACAGAGATCGTCACCTCTTCCCTCAGACAGAATTGTGCATGGTGGACACGGCAAACTACGACCTAATGGTGGATATTGATGACAAGGCACAACTCACCAGTGTTTTCGGACGTATTTGGGGAGAGGATGTCGTTAATTTCGATTCGGGTACTGCCCACTCAACCAAGGAGAAGTACACGGATGCGTATCGAGCCGAGCTTCGGCAGAAGATCGAGCTATGGCGGGAACCTTACACCGGCGTATATTGGAAAGACATAGACTTCTACTGCAAGCATCAGGGAAAGAAGAAAACCTCTTTGCGTCAGATGTAATAGAACGATGTCCAAGCACTTCCTCGATGAAAGCCGAGCAGTTGTTGAACCTTTACTGAGCTGGAGGAGGACATGACCATGTGGATCCTACCGAGGGAAGCGCATCGGCGGCTGGTAAGATGATACGTCAAGATCACAGTGTGGTTCTTGAATCGTACAAGCTTGGATGGCATTCGTGAGCACCTGGAAGGGTCGGCCCCTCACGGTCAACCTCCAGCAGGTGTGATGAATATTCATGCAGGCTACGGATTAGTACTCAGCGTCGCAAACATGGCGCACTTGTCGAGCAGTTTACGATGTGCAATTGATAAATAAACAAGAGAAGCGGAGGACAAAGGACACCTCAGGTGATGCGGGGTTGTTTTCGGTTAGTTTTTACTGGAGGGAACTCACCGTGCAGAGGCGCTACGAATCCAAGGAGAAAAACCATACATACTTGAGCGCGGTCTACGGCTACTCCTACTTCTACTACTCAACCAGCATTACGACCGTAGAGACGAGCCAGGTGGTGGTTCTCCAGCAGCCGCGATTAAGAGCCCGAAGCCTCTGGGGAATCACTGTTCGCGTGCTCACTCGCTCATCCATAGGATTTAATCGGGATCGAACTGAAGTTCTTCAGCATAAGCAACGACGTTGTTGTAGTACAGACCTTTGTGTTGTCCGGCATAGAGACCTGCTACTCCTGGGGTGAGGTTCTTCTTGAATGCGGAAGCTACTTCTAGACCGGATGGAACGCAACAAATGTTGCGATGCCAGGTTCTATCCGTGGGTGAGCTCCGCTCAAGAGGGCGAGAGGTATTGAGACTGCGAAGGATCAACCTCTGCCAGGTTTGAGGTTGTTCGTCAGCTCTTTCGACCGGCTACTGCTGCTTGCATCGTGTCCATGGTGAGGCGCTCAATGGCATTCGCCCTATCATCTCGACTGATTCAAGCCACAATTTTGTGGTTTCCTGGAAACTGACAACCCCGGGTGGGTGTCCTACGAGAGCGAACGGGAGTCACAAGTGCATGACTACCAACTAGTCACTAAACACTAACTGCTAAAACTACTGGCACTCTCATAGCTACGAAGTGCATCCCAGTTCTTCCCGTACCCCGAGCAATATGGCCCTAAACAGATGTGTTCGCAACTCGTGGCTAGTCCTGAAGAACTGGAGCGTCCCGAACCTGAATCTTAGGGAAGCCCAGAACTAGTTTTGCTTTTGCTTCTTGCATTACAAGCCTCCAATCCAATTCGCGGGGACTCCAATTGTTTTTATTTTTTTTTGTGGAACACTCGACGTTGAGAATTTTACGCGTTCCTACACTTTTTTATGCTTTGTTTTACACTTTGTTTTACACTTTGTCTTACACTTTGTTTTACACTTTGTTTTACACTTTGTTTTACACTTTGTTTTACACTTTTTACACTGTTAACACTTTGTACTCTTTTTACGCGTTTTACACTAAGTTTTCAAACTTTTTTTAAACTTTTTTACACTGGAGCTATGGTCGACCGACCCTATAGTAGACCTTTCTTGCTTTCGAAGCAAAGCCAACCGAACGGAGATGTGTCACACAGCGGGGAAGAGCAAGGAGTAGGGTAGGGGCAATCAGCCGATCAATCCTCGGGGACGCTCGTAAGAATGAAAAAGTTAGAATTATCCATTTATATATAGACGTTTATCCAAAACACTCTAAAAGCTCAGAACGGAAAGATATTCAGGGGTTCTCAAAGGCGCGGAACTTCATGTAGTTCTTGCTAGACAGCCCTTCCATCAGGTTTATTCAGAGGCTAACTACCCTGAGAAGCGAGAGACAAGACGCTGATGACGCACGTCTACAAATAATGCAGCATTTGAGCGCCACAGGGTCAAAAAAAGCTCCGTGAGCAGATTATCTAGACGCCCTGGGTCGTTGCGAAAGATACCTCGCAGCCAGCGAGAACCTGCACTATCTATCAAGTCAAAGCACTCAATAATGAGGGGGGGAAACCGGTATGTCATCGCCGAATCTCGAAAGGTAGGGTTTCACCTCGCTGCCGCGTACTGCGATTCTTCCACAAGCCACATGGACCGAGCTGCAGCTCCTCGACACCGAGCGGTCGCTGGCAGGTACCTGGTCGCCTGAGGACAAGGGATGGAGAGGTCAATGTACTCACTGCGAAACACATTTAGGTCAGTCCGAACGAGATCCGCCACCCGCTGTACCGCTGGGCGTCACTCTCGTCAGCAATTTCCGATGCCACCGCCAGGGGGACCTCATATTCCACTTCTCGGTCCGTACCGAGCGATTGAGAACGAAGGTAGCGGAAGAGCAAGCGGTTGAGCCGCGTATGGCGTCTGGTCCGGGTCCCTTGAACCTCCGCACAAGACGCCCACAAATGCGCACCATAATCGTATCGTTCACGGCACATTGGCCCCGCATAATGCACATCGAGAATGATGATCCGTTTATTCAGAGGCTAACTACCCTGAGAAGCGAGAGACAAGACGCTGATGACGCACGTCCACAAACAAAGCAGAATTGGAGCGCCACAGGGTCAAAGAAAGCTCCGTGAGCAGACTATCTAAACGCCCTGGGCCGTTGCGAAACAGAGCTCGCAGCCAGCGAGAACCTACACTATCTATCAAGCCAAAGCACTCAATAATGAGGGGGGAAATTGCTGATGAGAGTGACGCCCCAGCGGTACAGCGGGTGGCGGATCTCGTTGTGACAGACCTCAATGCGCGTGGCAGTGAGTACATTGACCTCTCCATCCCTTGTCCTCAGGCGACCAGGTACCTGCCTGCGTCGGCTCGGCGTCGAGGAGCTGCAGCTCGGTCCATGCGGCAAGTGAAAGATTCGCACTACGCGGCAGCGATGTCAAACCCTACCTACCTTTCGCGATTCGGCGGTGACATGCCGGTTCGTCCCCCTCATTGTTGAGTGCTTTGGCTTGATAGATAGTGTAGGTTCTCGCTGGCTGCGAGCTCTGTTTCGCAACGACCCAGGGCGTTTAGATAGTCTGCTCACGGAGCTTTCCTTGCCCCTGTGGCGCTCCAATTCTGCTTTGTTTGTGGACGTGCGTCATCAGCGTCTTGTCTCTCGCTTCTCAGGGTAGTTAGCCTCTGAATAAACGGACAATGAGGGGGGACGAACTGGTATGTCACCGCCGAATCGCGAAAGGTAGGTAGGGTTTGACATCGCTGCCGCGTAGTGCGAATCTTTCACTTGCCGCATGGACCGAGCTGCAGCTCCTCGACGCCGAGCCGACGCAGGCAGGTACCTGGTCGCCTGAGGACAAGGGATGGAGAGGTCAATGTACTCACTGCGACGCGCATTGAGGTCTGTCACAACGAGATCCGCCACCCGCTGTACCGCTGGGGCGTCACTCTCATCAGCAATTTCCGATGCCACCGCCAGAGCGACTTCATACTCCACTTCTCGGTCTGTACCGAGCGATTGAGAACGAAGGTAGCGGAAAAGCAAGCGGTTGAGCCGCGTATGGCGTCTGGTCCGGGCCCCTTGAACCTCCGCACAAGACGCCAACAGATGCGCACCATAATCACCAGACGCCATACGCGGCTCAACCGCTTGCTTTTCCGCTACCTTCGTTCTCAATCCCTCGAGAATCCCGCTCAGCAGGCCAAGTGGGTTGCCCCAACCCCAGGCACAGTCGTAAGCTTACACGAAGTTCTCAGGGTAGTTAGCCTCTGAATAAACGGATCATCATCAAGTTCGAGAAGTTTCCTAAAAACCCTTTCGTGGGACATACATCTGGACTCGTATGCCACCCTTCTGAGTTTACCTTCGTGCTCGGCGTCGACTTGCGCTCGGCGTCGACTTTGGCTCGCCTGCGCGGTTTGGGGGGGAGTCTCAGCTCCCGTTTCTTCACGGTCATACCTGCGTATCCGCGGTTGGCGCTTACCGATCTCGAACTTAGATCATCTCGAACTTAGATCCGTTTATTCAGAGCGGGATTCTAGATCCGCGAATAAGGTTTTGACACGCCCCGCGTTTCGTTAATGCTTGATTTTGATCGTTTCTCTGCGGAATTCCTCGCCCCTTCGGATCGATCTCCTTGGCGCTCGCGCAGAGGACATTCTGACCTTGGCGGTTTCGGCCCATTTTGAACGGCTTTCAAGGGTTCAGAAAAACCTGCTAGATCCGCTCCCAAATAGGGGTTTCCTCCATGCTGCCGTCCAAGATTTCCTTGCCTCGGAAACTTCGCTTTTGGAGAATCATCCTGACTTTGCTCAGGTGTTTCCCGCCGGGCGTCTTTCTGTCGGTGCGGAGCCTTGTGACGACGTGGGGGAACTACCCTCTATGGATGTAAATGTCGATCCAGAGGTGGACCCGCTCGCCATTGAGCCGAGCACCTCTTCGCCCTTTGGCGTCCGGGGGAGGGTCTCCGGCTCCTTAGGGGCTCTATGCATCCCTCTCCTCTTTGCGTGCCCCTCCGCTCAAGCGCCCCTTGTTGGCGCCAGTTGCGGTGGGAAATTCTTCTGATTCCGTTGCGGATTCGCGTCCCGTAGACGCGTCCTCCGTGGTGAGGGAGCAGGATGTCTGAGTCTTTTAGGGAACATTGCGAGCTTCCTGCTTTCTTTCTGAGCCCAGGTAGCTTTGAGGACTGGCGTTCTCGCCTTTTCTCTTGGTTCGAAGGTTTTGTTGGGCGTTTTCCTTCTGGGGATATCCCTCTTTGCCCTCGTTCGCCCCCAGTCTCTCTCCCCCATCGTTTGCGCAGAAGGGTTTCTTTTCTTTTGGATTTCCTGCTTATGGAGGTGGCCGACCATCCTCAAGCAGCACTTGCTTGGAAGCTTTTGTTTTTTTTTCCTCGGCTAGTGCTCACGGTCTCCAAGGGGCGCGATGCATGTCCAATTAGACGCAAAGTTCAGTCCTTTCTGGCTGGGGACTTTGCTTTCTTAGAATCTTTATACCTCGCTAGTATCTCTTCTTCCTCTTCGGGCGGGACTTCACCTTCTTCTCGTTCCCGCAGGCAGGCACGGGCAAAGGCAGCAGTGGCACAGGGGGATATTCGGCGTGGGGCGGCCATCCTCCAGCAAGGCGCTTTAGTCGAGCCGTACCGGACTGACCTGGCTGATCCAGTCGCCGCGTTGTTCCCTGCGCGCGACGTGAGTTGAAACTCTGAGTTCCAGCGTGTCTTAGATCCTTTTGTCGATTCCTCACGCGGCAGGGGTCGGTTGCTTGTTCGGCCGGATGAGGTTCTGGCTCTGCTTAGGTCCGCCCCGAAAGGTCGTGCACCTGGTCCCTCAGGACTCCGGGTCGAACTTTTCACTGGTTGGGTGAAGAAGGGCTGGACGCCCTTGCGCGGGTACTGGAGGGTCTTGTCAATGGGGACGAATTTTGCGCAGAGGCCTGGGCACTATTGTCGCGCTCCCTGGTCCTCTTGCCCAAGCCTGGACCTTCAGACCAGACACCTTCCCTTCGGCCAATCGGGATGTGCGAAGCATTGCGGAAGCTGCCGAGTCGCTTTCTATCGCGTCAGCTCACTGGGGAGGCCAGGGTTTTTTTTTGGGTTGACCCAGGTCGGTACAGCCACCTGAATAGCCGACACCGGCTATTCAGGTGGCTGTGAACTGGTGACGCGTATCCTGCAGCTGGACGGTCTCCGCGATGAGCCCTTGGGCCCGCTTTCTGTGGATTTCGCCAACGCGTTTAACAGTGTGTCTCGAGCACACGCGCTTGAGGTAGTTCGTCAGCTTTTCCCCTCTGGCTTCCCGCTCTTACGCCGCGTCTCTGGTGAAGCGCCGAACGGGCCCGATTTGTCACCTTGGGTGCCGAGAGCCACACCTTTGCGGCTCATACGGGTGTGCAGCAGGGGGATCCCGGGCCGTTCCTGCACGCCTGTGGATTGCAACTGGTGCTGTTGCGGCTGAAACATCAGTTCCCGCGGGTCCGTGCGGTAGCCTTCCATGACGATGTGACGCTTCTTGGCACTCCCGACGATCTGGTGCCGGCCTACGATTTTCTCGGCGAAGTGGCTTCCTTGGTGGGGCTGCGTATCAACCATGCAAAGTGCGATTTTCGGGGGGGGGGGTCTCACTGCACCGCGGACGCGGTTCCATCCAGGTTCCGAGATATTTGGCGAGCTGCGGGCTTCCTTCTGTTCGGTGTCCCCGTAGGCAGCCCGATATTTGTTGAACGCAGCCTCTCCGCGCTCCTGAGTCATCACGATGAGCTCCTGACTGAGCTGTGCAGTCTCCCAGAAGGGTAGCTCCAGACCGCTCTGCTCATCTTCCGGTTCAGCGCGTGCCAGCGGCTGACCTATTTTTTGCGGCAGCTGCCCTCTCCGAGTGGGGGTCTTGGCTGGCGCTCCGCGCAGACCGACGAGCGAGGGACGTGCTAGGCACGCTGATGGATGCTGAGCTATCTGTTTTGGGGGATGCAGAAAAGGACGTCCTTCACCGGCAGATTGCGCTGCTCGTGCGATTGGGCGGGCTGGCTGTGGGATCTTACGCGGCGATCCAGCCCGCGGCTGTGGTGAGTTCGTGGGCCAATGCGCTTAATACATGGTCTACGGAGTGTGATCCGCAGGTGAGTGGTTTGTTGACTGGACTTCGGGTTGGGCGACTGGACGGGACTCTGGCCCCAGGGCTCGGGTTTTTTTTTTCGGAACTGGAGGCCGCTTTTCAACAATGTACCGCCCTGCCGAGTGGTACCCAGGCTCGGTGCGATTCCTGGGCGGCAGTTCTTGACTCACTCGGTGGCCAGCGTTCGGGAGTCTCTGCTGCAGCACCGTCTGTTGGAAATGGTGTAAAAACTGCCGAGGATATTGACGCCGTGGCTGTGCCCTCGAGACCGCCAGAGGAGGGCGTTTCCCGGTCGTGTCGTGCCCCTTCGAGGACCGATGTAATCCTTTCGTGGCACATACATCGGGACTCGTATGCCACCCTTCGGAGTTTGCCTTCGTGCTCGGCGTCGACTTTGGCTCGCCTGCGCGGTTTGGGGGGGAGTCTCAGCTCCTGTTTCTTCTGTGTCATAGCTGCGTATCCGCGGTTGGCGCTTACCGATCTCGAACTTCGTGCAAGCTTACGACTTTCCCTGGGCTCGCCGCAACCCCCTTGGCCTGTTGAGCGGGATTCTAGATGCGCATTGTGCGGGGCCAATGTGCCGTAGGGTGATTATGGTGCGCATCTGTTGGCGTCTTGTGCGGAGGTTCAAGGGGCCCGGACCAGACGCCATACAAGGCTCAACCGCTTGCTTTTCCGCTACCTTCGTTCTCAATCGCTCGGTACGGATGGAGAAGTGGAGTATGAGGTCGCTCTGGCGGTGGCATCGGAAATTGCTGATGAGAGTGACGCCCCGGCGGTACAGCGGGTGGCGGACCTCGTTGTGCCTGACCTCAATGCGCGTGGCAGTGAGTACATTGACCTCTCCATCCCTTGTCCTCAGGCGACCAGGTACCTGCCTGCGTCGGCACGGCGTCGAGGAGCTGCAGCTCGGTCCATGCGGCAAGTGAAATATTCGCAGTACGCGGTAGCGATGTCAAACCCTACCTTTCGCGATTCGGTGGTGGCATACCGGTTCGTCCCGCTCATTATTGAGTGCTTTGGCTTGATAGATAGTGTAGGTTCTCGCTGGCTGCGAGCTCTGTTTCGCAACGACACAGGGCGTTTATATAGTCTGCTCACGGAGCTTTCTTTGACCCTGTGGCGCTCCAATTCTGCTTTGTTTGTGGACGTGCGTCATCAGCGTCTTATCTCTCGCTTCTCAGGGTAGTTAGCCTCTGAATAAGCGGATCTAAGTTCGAGATGATGATCCGGATCTAAGTTCGAGATGGTCTAAGTTCGAGATCTGTAAGCGTCAAGCGCGGATACGGCAGGTATGACCGTGAAGAAGCGGGAACTGAGACTTTCCCCCAAACCGCGCAGGCGAACCAAAGTCGACGCCGAGCAGGAAGATGAACTCAGAAGGGTAACTGGCATACGAGTCCCGATGTATGTCCCACGAAAGGTTTTTTGGATTGCATCCGTCCTCGAAGGGGCCGGACCCGACCGCGAAACACCCTCCTCTGGCGGTCTCGACGGCACAGCCACGGCGTCAATATCCTCGGCAGTTTCTACACCGCTTCAACACACGGCGCTGCAGCAGAGACTCCCGAACGCCGGCCGCCGAGTGAGTCGAGAATTGCCGCCCAGGAAGCACGACGAGTCTGGGTACCACTCGGCAGGGCGGTGCGGGGCGAGAGTCGCATCCAACCTCCCAACCCGAAGCCCTCTCAACAAACCATTCACATGCGGATCACGCTCAGTAGACCGACCATGTATTAAGCGCATTGGCCTACAAACTCACCACAGCCGCCGGCTGGATCCCCGCGTAAGATCCCACGGCCAGCCCGCCCAACCGCACGGGCAACGCGATCTGCCGGTGATGGACTCCTTTTTCTGCGTCCCCCAAAGCAGATAGCTCAGCATCCATCAGCATGCCTAGCACGTCCCTCCCTCGTTGGTCTGCGAGGAGCGCCAACCCCGCTCGGATGGTAGCTGCCGCAAAAAAATGGTTTAGTGTCTGACACGCGCTGAACCGGAAGATGAGCAGAGCGGTCTGGAGCTACCCTTCTGGAAGACTGCACAGCTCCATCAGGAGCTCATCGTGGTGACTCCCTCAGTAGCGCGGAGAGGGTGCGTTCGACAAATATCGGGGTGCCCACGGGGAACAAAGCTCCGTGAGCAGACTATCTAAACGCCTTGGCCTACAGAACCTACACTATCTATCAAGCCTAAGCACTCAATAATGAGAGGGACGAACCGGTATGCCACCACCGAATCGCGAAAGGTAGGGTTTGACATCGCTGCCGCGTACTGCGAATATTTCACTTGCCGCGTGGACCGAGCTGCAGCTCCTCGACGCCGAGCCGACGCAGGCAGGTACCTGGTCGCCTGAGGACAAGGGATGGAGATGTGGTCAATGTACTCACTGCGACGCGCATTGAGGTCAGTCACAACGAGATCCGCCACCCGCTGTACCGCTGGGGCGTCACTCTCATCAGCAATTTCCGATGCCACCGCCAGAGCGACCTCATACTCTACTTCTCGCCCTGCCGAGTGGTACCCAGGCTCGGTGCGATTCCTGGCCGGCAGTTCTTGACTCACTCGGTGGCCAGCGTTCGGGAGTCTCTGCTGCAGCACCGTCTGTTGGAAATGGTGTAAGAACTGCCGAGGATATTGACGCCGTGGCTGTGCCCTCGAGACCGCCAGAGGAGGGCGTTTCCCGGTCGTGTCCTGCCCCTTCGACGAGCGATGTAATCCTTTCGTGGCACATACATCGGGACTCGTATGCCACCCTTCTGAGTTTACCTTCGTGCTCGGCGTCGACTTTGGCTCGCCTGCGCGGTTTGGGGGGGAGTCTCAGCTCCTGTTTCTTCATAGCTGCGTATCCGCGGTTGGCGCTTACCGATCTCGAACTTCGTGCAAGCTTACGACTTTCCCTGGGCTCGCCGCAACCCCCTTGGCCTATTGAGCGGGATTCTAGATGCGCATTGTGCGGGGCCAATGTGCCGTAGGGTGATTATGGTGCGCATCTGTTGGCGTCTTGTGCGGAGGTTCAAGGGGCCCGGACCAGACGCCATACGCGGCTCCCCCGCTTGCTTTTCCGCTACCTTCTTTCTCAATCGCTCGGTACGGACCGAGAAGTGAAGTATGAGGTCGCTCTGGTGGTGGCATCGGGAAATTGCTGATGAGAGTGACGCCCCAGCAGTACAGCGGGTGGCGGATCTCGTTGTGACTGACCTCAATGCGCGTCGCAGTGAGTACATTGACCTCTCCATCCCTTGTCCTCAGGCACGGCGTCGAGCAGCTGCAGGCAGGTCCATGCGGCAAGTGAAAGATTCGCAGTACGCGGCAGCGATGTCAAACCCTACTTTTCGCGATTCGGCGGTGACATACCGGTTCGTCCCCCTCATTATTGAGTGCTTTGGCTTGATCGATAGTGTAGTTTCTCGCTGGCTGCGAGCTCTGTTTCGCAACGACACAGGGCGTTTAGATAGTCTGCTCGCGGAGCTTTCTTTGACCCTGTGGCACTCCAATTCTGCTTTGTTTGTGGACGTGCGTCATCAGCGTCTTATCTCTGGCTTCTCAGGGTAGTTAGCCTCTGAATAAACGGAACGAGGAATATCCCCAGAAGGAAAACGCCCAAAAAACCCTTCGAACCAAGAGAAAAGGCGGGAACGCCAGTCGTCAAAGCTACCTGGGCTCGGAAAGAAAGCAGGAAGCTCGTAATGTCCCCTAAACTACTCAAACATCCTGCTCCCTCACCACGGAGTAAGCGTCTACGGGATGCGAATCCGAAGCTAATCAGAAGGATTTCCCCCCGCAACTGGCGCCTAAGAGGGGACGCTTGAGCGGAGAGGCACGCAAAGAGGAGATAGTGTAGGTTCTCGCTGGCTGCGAGCTCTCTTTCGCAACGACCCAGGGCGTTTAGATAGTCTGCTCACGGAGCTTTCTTTGAACCTGCGGCGCTCCAATTCTGCTTTGTTTGTGGACGCGCGTCATCAGCGTCTTGTCTCTCGCTTCTCAGGGTAGTTAGCCTCTGAATAAACGGATCTAATCTAAGAGGAGAGAGAGGCATAGATAGCCCCTAAGGAGCCGGAGACCCTCCCCCGGACGCCAAGGGCGAAAGGGCGCTCGGCTCAATGGCGTGCGGGTCCACCTCAGGATCGACATTTACAGATGTAAATGTCGATCCGGAGGTGGATCTATAGAGGGTGGCTCCCCCAGGTCTTCACAAGGCTCTGCACCGACAGACAGACGCCCGGCGGGAAACGCCTGAGCAAAGTCAGGATGATTCTCCATAAGCGAAGTTTCCGAGGCAAGGAAATCTTGGACAGAAGCATGGAGGAAACCCCTATTTGGGATCCGATCTAGCAGGTTTTCCTGAACACTTGAAAGCCGCTCAAAATGGGGCGAACCGCCTGACCATGGCGGTTCGGCCCAGGTCAGAATGTCCTCTGCGCGAGCGCCAAGGAGATCCGAAGGGGCGAGGGATTCGGAAGAGAAACGGTCAAGATCCAAGCAGTAAAGAAACGTGGGCGCGTGTCAAAACCTTATTCGCTAATAAGTCCCGATGACACACACCTCTACGCTTCGCCGAAGTATGACACGGGTGGCTGCCGACATCCAGAAGGTACTCCGCACTGTCTCGGAGAGCTTGCGGCTGACTGTTCGCTTTCGATCGCGCGGGCCGCCACATGGGACGGACTCCTGAACCCGAGCCCAGTGCAAACCCATGCATCAACTGCGACGACCGGAGGCAACCCACCACGGCCTCTATCGAATGGGAAAGCCCAGCTTTCTCCCCCGCTCTACACCAGACAGTGTACAGGGCCATAGTCGACGAATCGACGGTCCCAGTCTACGTGCGAGCTAGACTTTGGTCAGCAACCGGTGGCGCCAGCGGTACCTGGCTTCGCGACATTCCCACGGCCCTTGCAATCTCCGTCACCAGGCAGCAACTCCTAGCCAATATCCGACAACTCCTTGGAGTACCGCTAGCTGATTAACCGTGGCCCGCGCCCTGCCCTTCCTGCCGAGCAACCCACGACGTTATCAACTGCTCCACCGTTGCTCACCGCTCTCTACGAATGCCCATCCATCGACACCACGAGCTAGTGAGGACCACCGCGCGACCTCTGAGAGATTGGGGTTACGAGGACGTTGTCGTTGAGCCATGATCTGTGAGGAACTAGCCAATCGCGCACCTCATATCCATTCGAAGCACCTCTCACGCACCTGACGTCATTCTGCGATGTGGTAGTAACCAGCACCCTCCAGGCGGCCTTCCTGCGACGTACAGCTACGCGACCTGGCCTTGCTGCCAACACTGCCGCTCAAGCGAAAGCGAAGTCAACAAACATCACTCTGCCGTTGCTGACCCAGAGGACTTCACCCCGATAGCGCCGTACAGCTACGCGACCTGGCCTTGCTGCCAACACTGCCGCTCAAGCGAAAGCGAAGTCAACAAACATCACTCTGCCGTTGCTGACCCAGAGGACTTCACCCCGATAGCGCCCGAGACCTATCTATGGAAGACTCGCGATACGTACGATGACAGACCTTCGTCAGCTCACAAGGCACCTTGACCGCAGCGCCCTCAGTAGAGCTATAGCCACGATGAACCACACACTGTGGAGAGGCAACGCCTGGGCTGCTCTCAATAGCCGAGGGAGTACCGGGAGTACTAGGTAGTTGGTGGTGTACAGTAGATGAATATCTTCGTGAAGAGAAGATGAATATCTACTAGTCGTCATATGTTTGTAAGTCCTCTTTCGATTTCGTAGGACACCCATCCGGGATTGCTAGTTTCAAAGTAAAACCCTAAGTTCACAGTAAACCCTAAACGAATGATGAAACCCTAGGTACAAGAGGATGTTCAATCAACTCCGTACGTTGCGGCGGCGAAGTGGAAGGACGAACGGCCAAGACAGGCCAACGAAGGTCCGGAGTTGAGCTTACACGAAGTAGGTCGCAGCGGTACGGCGGGTGGCGGATCTCGTTGTGACAGACCTCAATGCGCGTCGCAGTGAGTACATTGACCTCTCCATCCCTTGTCCTCAGGAGACCAGGTACCTGCCTGCGTCGGCTCGGCGTCGAGGAGCTGCAGCTCGGTCCATGCGGCAAGTGAAAGATTCGCACTACGCGGCAGCGATGTCAAACCCTACCTTTCGCGATTCGACGGTGACATACCGGTTCGTCCCCCTCATTATTGAGTGCTTTTGCATGATCGATAGTGTAGGTTCTCGCTGGCTGCGAGCTCTGTTTCGCAGCGACCCAGGGCGTTTAGATAGTCTCCTCACGGAGCTTTCTTTGACCCTGTGGCGCTCCAATTCTGCTTTGTTTGTGGACGCGCGGCATCAGCGTCTTGTCTCTCGCTTCTCAGGGTAGTTAGTTAGCCTCTGAATAGACGGATCATCATCGACAGGACCGGGCATGCAGTACATACGCTGTTTTCGGAATCAGCTAGCGATCAGGGGGACGAACCGGTATGTCACCGCCGAATCGCACATGTTGTCTACCTCGCAGCTACATCATCTACCTGCGGCTGCCCCACGCAATACTCTTCTTGCTGCTGTATTTGAGCAGGAGCTACTCGACGGAATCGACGACCTGAAGTGTGCAAAGGCGGCGGGCCCAAGCGGTTTACACGCCGAGCACATGCAAGCTCTCCCGATCGCGACTCTGCAGTTGCTCGCGCAGCTGCTGCGCCGCCTCGCCACGCGGGCCAGTTTTACTTCCCGGAACAGTTCCACGTACTATTCCGGATGGCCAAGGTGATTCCTCTGCCGAAGGAGGACTTCACTCCTGACTCGATGAGATGATCCGTTTATTCAGAGCCTAACAACCCTGAGAAGCGAGAGACATGACGCTGATGACGCGCGTCTACAAATAGAGCAGCATTTGAGCGCCACAGGGTCAAAGTACCCTCTAGTTGGAAATTCCGACCTATCACGATTTCGGAGACATTACGTAAGCTCACGGCACTCGTCCTTGCGCGGCGTCTCCGAGTCCGGGCGCGACAACCTGTTAGTACCTGTGCAACTGGGCGTACACGTTTCGTCTGCGTGTGAGCAGATGTGCACAGTATCCGGGTGACCTCTCCGGCAACGGCCCTTCTCCGTCTGGATCTGACTAACTCATCTCCGTCTGGACCTGACTAACTCATTCAATCGCGTTGACCTCAAGTCGCCCGCTATTTCCCACAAATTCTGCCATACACAGGATGATCTACCCGCCCTGCAGCCCGAACCAGCCTCTGGTGACGTGTTGACGCGAAGACACCAAGCAATGGCGCCGTTTAACAATGCATCAAGGCGTGTCCAGCAGGGAGATCCACTGGGTTCGCCCCTGCATGCACTCGCCCTATTCGATGATCCGTTTATTCAGAGGCTAACCACCCTGAGAAGCGAGGGACAAGACGCTGATGACGCGCGCGTCCACAAAGAAAGCAGAATTGGAGCGCCACAGGGTCAAAGATTCCCTGTGTTGTCGAGATAACCAGCGCCGGCAGTTCCCCGACATCACTGTACTGGCGTTTCACTACGATATTTCGATCCTGGCCTCTGTACAACAACTGGACTCGGTTCTGCAATGGAAGTCACGACCACCTGAAGAGAATTGGGGCGCAGCTACAGCGCGAAAAGTGCACCATCTCGCACCATCCAGAGGTTACCGCCGAACTGGACCAACAAACAATATTACCAGCGTCGCGCGGCAGTCGGAAGGACTGTGCATCCACAGCGTTCCTATCGGCACATCATCCAGCTACGGATTGCAGCAGACACGGTGGCTCCTTCTTCAACACGAACGTCTGGTCCAAGGCATCATCCGCCTAGCCCCCGACACCTTCCTCAGCGACTCTGCCTATTTCGCTATTGCGCGAGTGGCCGCTCGACCTATTTTCTTCGGGCTCTTGATGCTGCAGCTGGAGCCGTCAGCGCAGGAGGTGGACGCGCGCTCTCTCCAGGTGCACAGTCGACTCTGCGGGCCGCTCCATGACCATCAGCTTCTGTCCGCCAGCGATTCACGCCTGGTGCAGTCGCAGATACATCATCATCGTCATGAGTTTATCACAGCCTAACTACCCTGAGAAGCGAGAAACAAGACGCTGATGACGCGGGTCGAACAATAAAGCCGCGTTGGAACGCCATAAGGTCAAGGACAGCTCCGTGAGAAGGCTATCAAGACGACTTGGGCTGTGACGAAAGAGCCCACGAAGCCAGCGAGAGCCGGCACAATCAACTAAACCAAAGCACTCGATGATGAGTGGAACAAACCGATAGGACAAGGCCGAATCGCGGAGCGTGGAGTCCAACATAGCTACAGCGTACTGGGACTCCATCAGTTGCCGCATTGACCGAGCCGCAGCGCCACGGCAGCGTGCAGATGCGGGTAGGTATCTGGTCGCCTGAGGACAAGGAATAGAAAGGTCAACGTACTCACTCCGACGGGCGCGGAGATCAGTCACCACTAGATCCGCCACCCGCTGCACCCCTGGTGCGTCAGCCGTATCAGTAGTTGCCGTGGCCACGGGCAGAGGGACTTCATACTCCACCTCCCGGTCAGTGCCCAGGATCTGGGAACGAAGATAGCGAAACAGCAACCGGTTGAGCCGCGTATGACGACGAGTCCGGCCCCGGGCCCCCTGGACCTGCGGACAGGGTGCCAACAGGTGTCCACCAAATTCACCGCACGGCACGTGGCTACCGCACAGGTTACAACTCGAGGCCCCAGCCGCGGGCCATGGCGGTTGGGGCAAGCCAAAGTACAAACGTAAACTCGTGCGCATCTCGAGGTCTGTCATCACCAGCCGCGGGTAGGCAGGAATGACCGTAAAGATGATCCGCTTATTCAGACGCTAACTACCCTGAGAAGCGAGAGACAAGACGCTGATGACGCACGTCCACAAACAAAGCAGAACTGGAGTGCCACAGGGTCAAAGAAAGCTCCGTGAGCAGACTATCTAAACGCCCTGGGTCGTTGCGAAACAGAGCTCGCAGCCAGCGAGAACCTACACTATCTATTAAGCCAAAGCACTCAATGAGGGGGACGAACCGGTATGTCACCGCCGAATCGCGAAAGGTAGGGTTTGACATCGCTGCCGCGTCCTGCGAATCTTTCACTTGCCGCATGGACCGAGCTGCAGCTCCTCGACGCCGAGCCGACGCAGGCAGGTACCTGGTCGCCTGAGGACAAGGGATGGAGAGGTCAATGTACTCACTGCGACGCGCATTGAGGTCAGTCACAACGAGATCCGCCACCCGCTCTACCGCTGGGGCGTCACTCTCATCAGCAATTTCCGATACCACCGCCAGAGCGACCTCTTACTCATACTCCACTTGTGAGAGCTGAGGTTACTCGCCACAGCACGAAGGCGAGCCAAGGTCGAAGGCGGAGACCACAAAGGCGAGCCGAGGTCAAAGGCGGAGAGGAAGCTGAACCGAGAAGGGTGGCGTACGAGTCGCGATGTACGTCCCGGGAAAGGGTTTTTTGTACTACATCAGTTCTCGAAGGGGCCGGGCCCGACCGGGTAACAGACTCCTCAGGCGGCCTCGACGGCACGGCAACAGCGCCCGTTTCAGCATCGATATCATCCATGTCAGCAACGTCTCCAGCGCAAACCCCAGCCCCCATCCGGGCTCCACTGTCAAGGCACGATTCGGCCGCAGAGCTTCCCGAACGAGATCCGTCAAAAGAGTCAAGAACTGCCCGCCACGACCCGTAGCGGGGTTGTCTACCGCTTGGCAGGGCAGTACATTTCTGAAACGCACCTTCCGGCTCGTCAAAAACGCCTCCGAGCCTCGAGCTGAGAGTCACGTCCAAATGCCCCTTTCGGAGGCTTCGTAACAAACCACGTACGGCGAGATTGCTCTCCTTAGACCAAGTAGTTAAACCATTTGCCCAAGAGCTCACAACGGCCGCCGGTTGGATTATTGTACAACAGCGTATCCGCGGTTGGCGCTTACCAATCTGGAACTTCGTGTAAGCTTACGACTTTACCTGGGCTTACCGCAACCCCCTTGGCTTGTTGAGCCGGATTCTAGATGCGCATTGTGCGGGGCCAATGTGCCGTGGGGTGATTATGGTGCGCATCTGTTGGCGTCTTGTGCGGAGGTTCAAGGGGCCCGGACCAGACGCCATACGCGGCTCAACCGCTTGCTTTTTCGCTACCTTCGTTCTCAATCGCTCGGTACGGACCGAGAAGTGGAGTATGAGGTCGCTCTGGCGGTGGCATCGGAGGTTACGTTAGTCTGGGGTTACGGACCAGACGCCATACAAGGCTCAACCGCTTGCTTTTTCGCTACCTTCGTTCTCAATCGCTCGGTACGGACCGAGAAGTGGAGTATGAAGTCGCTCTGGCGGTGGCATCGGAAATTGCTGATGAGAGTGACGCCCCAGCGGTACAGCGGGTGACGGATCTCGTTGTGACAGACCTCAATACGCGTGGCAGTGAGTACATTGACCTCTCCATCCCTTGTCCTCAGGCGACCAGGTACCTGCCTGCGTCGGCTCGGCGTCGAGGAGCTGCAGCTCGGTCCATGCGGCAACTGAAAGATTCGCAGTACGCGGCAGCGATGTCAAACCCTACTTTTCGCGATTCGACGGTGACAAACCGGTTCGTCCCCCTCATTATTGAGTGCTTTGGCTTGATAGATAGTGTAGGTTCTCGCTGGCTGCGAGCTCTGTTTCGCAACGACCCAAGGCGTTTAGATAGTGTGCTCACGGAGCTTTCTTTGACCCTGTGGCGCTCCAATTCTGCTTTGTTTGTGGACGTGCGTCACCAGCGTCTTGTCTCTCGCTTCTCACTGTAGTTAGCCTCTGAATAGACGGATCATCACCTTGAAGCAACTGCTCACAAGCAATGAAAGTCCATCTACGCCTCCTAGTGACCTGCCACGCCTCGCGAGCGAGATACGGAATCTGCTCAGGCATATTGCGGAAAACCTACCCGACTCCTGTTCGCCTGCGATCGCCCGGACTGCCACCTGGGACGGCCTGCTAGATGCCAGCTCGTTGCCAGCACCTGCTGGCATCGGGTATACAGTCAACGACGACCGCCGAAGATAGCATGCTCAACCTCTGACGCGTGCGGAACGCGCCTTCTCCAATGCGCTGCGCTGCAACAGACAGCCTACGACGTCATTGTCGACGCGCCGAGGATCCCCGTCTAGTGCGAGCCCGACTTCGGTCAGCCACAGGAGGCGCCAGCGGCACCTGGTTTCGCGATATTCCTACACCTGATGATGATCCGTTTATTCAGAGGCTAACTGAACCTACAGCTCGTGCCACCTTCGCCACGAGGCAACAGCTCGTCGCGAACATACGGCAACTTCTCGGGGTACCGCTTGTTGATCAACCGCCGTCGGCGCCCTGCTCCACGTGCCGCACCACCCATGACGCTTACGGGTATCAACTGCTCCGCCGCTGCCCGCGCTCCATACGCATGCGCGTCCATACGCATGCGCGTCCATTGCCACCACGAGCTAGTGAGAACCGTCCCGCGAATGTTGCGATAGTGGGGTTACGAGGATGTCGTCGTCGAGCCCGGCCTCATATGAGGACCAGCCCCATCGAGCACCTGATATTCACGCGACACACCCGAGGACGCGCCGGACGCTCTTCTTCGATGCCGTGGTTACCAGTCCTTTCCGGATACACACCCTGCAAAGATCCGCCAATCGCACTGGCCATTCCGCCGACACTGCCGCTCAAGGAAAAATCAACAACTGCCGCGCCACCGCCGCCGACCCGGAGGACTTCATCCCGATAGCCATGGAAAGATTTGGACGAGTCGCCACTCGTACGATGACCGAACTTCGCAGCCTCACCAAGCACCTTCACGCCGAAGACGCCGAACGCAACGTCCTCAACAGAGCCCTCGCCTCGATTAACCGGACCCTGTGGAGTGGCAATGCCTGGGTTGGTTGCCCTTAATAGCTTTAGATAGGTAGGTAGTTTTTCTTGGAGTCACCTGTCGGTGACTCCCCGTTCCCTATCGCAGGACACCCACCCGGGGTTGTTAGTTTCTCAGGGGTTGCCCCGCGCCGAATATCCCCCTGTGCCACTGCTGCCTTTGCCCGTACCTGCCTACCGGAACGAGAAGAAGGTGAAGTCCCGCACGAAGAGGAAGAAGAGACACTAGCGAGGTATAAAGATTCTAAGAAAGCAAAGTCCCCCGCCAGAAAAGACTGAACCTTGCGTCTAATTGAACATGCACCGCGCCCCTGGGAGACCGTGAGCACTAGCCGAGGAAAAACAAACAAAAGCTTCCAAGCAAGTGCTGCTTGAGGATGGTCGGCCACCTCCATAAGCAGGAAATCCAAAAGAAAAGAAACCCTCCTGCGCAAACGATGAGGGAGAGAGACTGGGGGCGAACGAGGGCAAAGAGGGATATACCCAGAAGGAAACGCCCAACAAAACCTTCGAACCAAGAGAAAAAACGAGAACGCCAGTACTCAAAGCTACCTGGGCTCGGAAAGAAAGCAGGAAGCTCGCAATGTTCCCTAAAAGACTCAGACATCCTGCTCCCTCACCACGGAGGAAGCGTCTACGGGACGCGAATCCGCAACGGAATCAGAAGAATTTCTTCCCGCAACTGGCGCCAAGAAGGGGCGCTTGAGCGGAGGGGCACGCAAAGAGTTTAGTTAGCCTAACTACTCTGAGAAGCGAGGAGCAAGACGCTAATGAGTTTCTCGCTTCTCAGGGTAGTTAGGCTCTGAACAAACGGATAATGATGATGAGGCTCTGAATAAACGGATGATGATGATGACGCGCGTCCAACAATAAAACATGGTTGGAACTGGAACGGATCATCATCGGTTGGAACTCCAGAGGGTCAAAGTCAGCTCCGTGAGAAGGCTCTAGCCAGCCGCCTTGGGTTGTATCGAAAGAACGCAAGAAGCCAACGAGAGACGGGTACCTGAATAGTCTTTCGACAAGCGCAGCAGCCTGGAGGGGGAGTAGTGGATGTGTGTGGAGTGCACTGCAAAACTGTGTCAAGAGCTAGGGCGTTAGCAAATCAACTTCTCGAGCAGGCCGCCATTCGGGAGGTCCAGCTGGCCCCGTAGCCTTTATTGGGCAGCTACCTAATGTAGCGCATCACACGATCACTACGGATCATCACTACGTACGCACTAATCAAACCTGGACTCCCTGTCCAGGAGTCTCATCTAAGTCTCATTTAAATTCTACTTAGGGGAAATATCGGTCCATCTGCGCGATCTTTCTCGATCGCCTGCTCAACTGGCGCAGCATTGTGCTGCCATAAAATGTGGTTTATTGACCCCTCACCGACGATAGGTGGGAGTCACGATCATGCACGATCACCATCATGCATGCTGGTGCGCGCTCGCCGTTCGAAGAAATTCAAGGCTAGCCTGGCCCATTCGACCACAAGTCTCAAAAATGAACGGCACAAGAACCACATCTCGGTTTCCCCCCTCAGCACTTCCTTATAATGCAACGCCTTCGCTTGTTCTGCTTATTTCGCAGCATACCCGCAGTTCCAGCTCGTATGTCTCAACTGATGCCTTTGAAGTGGCGATGTCACCATCACATCCACCACATACACGCACGCATCCGCTCGTCGGGTGTCGTGCAACGATGTCTGGGCGAATTCCAGACCCAGCAAAGAACCCCTGAAGGCTCTACTTGTATCTCCGTGAAATTCCATTGGTGTAGCCATCGACTCAGTTCAATCTTTAGCTCGTCGTGCCTCTTGGTTCGCCTCCCCGATGACGTCCTGCAGTGGTGCAGCCGCTGGATCCCACGCACATCGTGTGGTTGCTCGCAGACTGTGCACGTGTGTAACCGGCCTAGTCCTTGCAGTGGCAGCCGCCGCGGCCCTGTACTAGGACAGTCGCGTAGCCAGACGCTAGACCCCGCACCCCGTTCCAGATGCCGATCGGATCCTCCCCCGGTCTAGGTCGTCCAGTGTTGAATGCCCAGTAAGCTAGCTCCTCAAAGGCTTGTCTGTGACACTGGTGGACGCAGACATCTCTACTCTAAGGGAGAACGAGCAGACTGTCCCTCACCGCCAGCTGGCCTTGCCTGTGCGCATGGGCGGACTAGCCGTGGGGAATTATGCAATAATCCAACCGGCGGAGCTCTTGGGCAAATGCTTTAACTGCTTGGTCTAAAGAGAGCAATCCCGCCGCGCGTGGTTTGGTACGAGGCCTCCGTTTATTTAGAGGCTAACTACCCTTAGAAGCGAGAGACAAGACGCTGATGACGCGCGTCCACAAACAAAGCAGAATTGGAGCGCCACAGGGTCAAAGAAAGCCCTCCGTGAGCAGACTAACGTTTAGTTAGTGCGTTTAGCCCTGGGTCGTTGCGAAACAGAGCTCGCAGCCAGCGAGAACCTACACTATCTATCAAGCCAAAGCACTCAATAACGAGGGGGACGAACCGGTACGTCACCTCCGAATCGCGAAAGGTAGGGTTTGACATCGCTGCCGCGTACTGCGAATCTTTCACTCGCCGCATGGACCGAGCTGCAGTTCCTCGACGCCGAGCCGACGCAGGCAGGTACCTGGTCGCGTGAGGACAAGGGATGGAGAGGTCAATGTCCTCACTCACTGCGACGCGCATTGAGGTCAGTCACAACGAGATCCGCCACCCGCTGTACCGCTGGGGCGTCACTCTCATCAGCAATTTCCGATGCCACCGCCAGAGCGACCTCATACTCCACTTCTCGGTCCGTTCCGAGCGATTGAGAACGAAGGTAGCGGGAAAGCACGCGGTGAGCCGCGTTTGCGTCTGGCGTCTGGTCCGGGCCCCTTGAACCTCCGCACAAGACGCCAACAGATGCGCACCATAATCACCCCACGGCACATTGGCCCTGCACAATGCGCATCTAGAATCCCGCTCAACAGGCCAAGGGGGTTGCGGCAAGCCCAGGTAAAGTCGTAAGCTTACACGAAGTTCGAGATCGGTAAGCGCCAACCGCGGATACGCAGGTATGACCGTGAAGAAACGGGAGCTGAGACTCCCCCCCAAACCGCGGCAGGCGAGCCAAAGTCGACGTCGAGCACGAAAATAAACATTATTGAGTGCTTTGGCTTGATAGATAGTGTATGTTCTCGCCGGCTGCGAGCTCTGTTTCGCAACGACCCAGGGCGTTTAGATAGTCTGCTCACGGAGCTTTCTTTGACCCTGTGGCGCTCCAATTCTGCTTTCTTTGTGGACGCGCGTCATCAGCGTCTTGTCTCTCGCTTCTCAGGGTAGTTAGCCTCTGAATAAACGGATCATCATCATCAAGGTAAACTCAGAAGGGTGGCATACGAGTCCCGATGTATGCCCCACGAAAGGGTTTTTTGGATTACATCGGTCCTCGAAGGGGCCGCACCCGACCGGGAAACGCCCTCCTGTGGCGGTCTCGACGGCACAGCCACGGCGTCAATATCCTCGGCAGTTTCTACCCCATTTCCAGCACACGGTGCTGCAGCAGAGACTCCCGAACGATGGCCACCGAGGGAGTCAAGAACTGCGAGGCCTCTTGTGATCTGTTTATTCAGAGGCTAACTACCCTGAGAAGCGAGAGACAAGACGCTGATGACGCGCGTCCACAAACAAAGCAGAATTAGAGCGCCACAGGGTCAAAGAAAGCTCCGTGAGGAGACTATCTAAACGCCCTGGGTCGTTGCGAAACAGAGCTCGCAGCCAGCGAGAACTTACACTATCTATCAAGCCAAAGCACTCAATAATGAGGAGGACGAACCGGTATGTCACCGTCGAATCGCGAAAGGTAGGGTTTGACATCGCTGCCGCGTACTGCGAATCTTTCACTTGCCGCATGGACCGAGCTGCAGCAACTCGACGCCGAGCCGACCGACGCAGGCAGGTACCTGGTCGCCTGAGGACAAGGGATGGAGAGGTCAATGTACTCACTGCGACGCGCATTGAGTTCAGTCACAACGAGATCCGCCACCCGCTGTACCGCTGGGGCGTCACTCTCATCGGCAATTTCCGATGCCACCGCCAGAGCGACCTCATACTCCACTTCTCGGTCCGTACCGAGCGATTGAGAACGAAGGTAGCGAAAAAGCAAGCGGTTGAGCCGCGTATGGCGTCTGGTCCGGGCCCCTTGAACCTCCGCACAAGACGCCAACAGATGCGCACCATAATCACCCCACGGCACATTGGCCCGCACAATGCGCATCTAGAATCCGGCTCAACGGGCCAAGGGGTTTGCGGCAAGCCCAGGTAAAGTCGTAAGCTTACACGAAGTTCGAGATCGGTAAGTGCCAACCGCGGATACGCCGCAGGTATGCCACAACCACGACCCGCAGCCGGGGGGCAGTTCTTGACTCTTTTGACGGATCTCGTTCGGGAAGCTCTGCGGCCGAACCGTGTCTTGACAGTGGAGCCCGGGGGCTGGCGTTTGCGCTGGAGACGATGCTGACATGGATGGTGTCGATGCTGAAACGGACGCTGTTCCCGTGCCGTCGAGGCCGCCTGAGGAGTTTGTTACCCGGTCGGGCCCGGCCCCTTCGAGAACTGATGTAGTACAAAAAACCCTTTCCTGGGACATACATCGCGACTCGTACGCCACCCTTCTCGCTTCAGCTATCTCTCCGCCTTTGACCTTGGCTCGCCTTTGTACTTTCGCCTCAGCTCTCGCTTCTTTACGGTCATTGATGATGATCAGTTTATTCAGAGGCAGTTAGCCTCTGAATAAACTGATCCTGGGAAGCGAGAGACAAGACGCTGATGACGCGTCCACAAACACAGCAGAATTGGAGCGCCACAGGGTGAAAGAAAGCTCCGTGAGCAGACTATCTAAACGCCCTGGGTCGTTGCGAAACAGAGCTCGCAGCCAGCGAGAACCTACACTATCTATCAAGCCAAAGCACTCAATAATGAGGGGGACGAACCGGTATGTCACAGCCGAATCGCGAAAGGTAGGGTTTGACATCGCTGCCGCGTACTGCGAATCTTTCACTTGCCGCTTGGACCGAGCTGCAGCTCCTGCCTACCCGCGGCTAGTGATGACAGACTTCGAGATGCGCACGAGCTTACGTTTGTACCTTGGCCTGCCCCAACCGCCATGGCCCGCGGCTAGTTGTAAACTGTGCGGTAGCCACGTGCCGTGCGGTGAATTCGGTGGACACCTTTGGCATCCTGTCCGCAGGTCCAGGGGGCCCGGACTCGTCGCCATACGCGGCTCAACCGGTTGCTGTTTCACTATCTTCGTTCCCAGATCCTGGGCACGGACCGGGAGGTGGAGTATGAAGTCCCTCTGCCCGTGGCCACGGCAACTACTGATACGGCTGACGCACCAGGGGTGCAGCGGGTGGCGGATCTAGTGGTGACTGATCTCAGCGCCCGTCGGAGTGAGTACGTTGACCTTTCTATTCCTTGTCCTCAGGCGACCAGATACCTACCCGCATCTGCACGCTGCCGTGGCGCTGCGGCTCGGTCAATGCGGCAACTGAAGGAGTCCCAGTACGCTGCAGCTATGTTGGACTCCACGCTCCGCGATTCGGCCTTGTCCTATCGGTTTGTTCTACTCATCATCCAGTGCTTTGGTTTAGTTGATTGTGTCGGCTCTCGCTGGCTTCGTGGGCTCTTTCGTCGCAGCCCAAGTCGTCTTGATAGCCTTCTCACGGAGCTGTCCTTGACCTTATGGCGTTCCGACGCGGCTTCACTGTTCGACGCGCGTCATCAGCGTCTTGTTTCTCGCTTCTCAGGGTAGTTAAGCTCTGATAAACTGATGATGATGACGCGCGTCCACAAACAAAGCAGAATTAGAGTGCCACAGGGTCAAAGAAAGCTCCGTGAGCAGACTATCTAAACGCCCTGGGTCG
Source organism: Rhodosorus marinus (assembly GCA_029953675.1). Classification (NCBI taxonomy): domain Eukaryota; phylum Rhodophyta; class Stylonematophyceae; order Stylonematales; family Stylonemataceae; genus Rhodosorus; species Rhodosorus marinus. The sequence continues at coordinate 896,951 of JAMWBK010000001.1, forward strand.
TTGCGAAACAGAGCTCGCAGCCAGCGAGAACCTACACTATCTATCAAGCCAAAGCACTCAATAATGAGGGGGACGAACCGGTATGTCACAGCCAAATTGCGAAAGGTAGGGTTTGACATCGCTGCCGCGTACTACGAATCTTTCACTTGCCGCATGGACCGAGCTGCAGCTCCTCGACGCCGAGTCGACCGACGCAGGCAGGTACCTGGTTGCCTGAGGACAAGGGATGGAGAGGTCAATGTACTCACTGCGACGCGCATTGAGTTCAGTCACAACGAGATCCGCCACCCGCTGTACCGCTGGGGCGTCACTCTCATCAGCAATTTCCGATGCCACCGCCAGAGCGACCTCATACTCCACTTCTCGGTCCGTACCGAGCGATTGAGAACGAAGGTAGCGGAAAAGCAAGCGGTTGAGCCGCGTATGGCGTCTGGTCCGGGCCCCTTGAACCTCCGCACAAGACGCCAACAGATGCGCACCATAGTCAACCCCACGGCACATTGGCCCTGCACAATGCGCATCTAGAATCCCGCTCAACAGGCCAAGGGGGTTGCGGCAAGCCCAGGTAAAGTCGTCAGCTTACACGAAGTTCGAGATCGGTAAGCGCCAACCGCGGATACGCAGGTATGACCGTGAAGAACGGGAGCTGAGACTCCCCCCCAAACCGCGCATGCGAGCCAAAGTCGACGCAGAGCAGGAAGGTAAACTCAGAAGGGTGGCGTACGAGTCCCGATGTATGTCCCACGAATATGTATACAGGCGTTATCCAAAAACACTCCAAAAGCCTGTTCAGAATAGATAAGACATTCAGGGGTTCTCAAAAGCGCGGGAACTTCATGTAGTTTGTGTAGGTCATTGTCCTCAGACTCCAGCTCTGAACCAGCAATATAAGAAAAGCTCGGAAACTGCTCAAGCATTTCTCAGGTTTTAGCATTTTCACTTTTTTTGCACTTTTTAGCACTCGGGTTTTTTATTTGGTACCCCTCTAGGTGGGAGTGCCGCGCCCTTGGGAGTGAGTACATCGACCTTTCTATCCCTTGTCCCCAGGCTACCAGATACCTGCGAGCGTCTGCTCGACGCCGAGGCGCTGCAGCTCGGTCAATGCGGCAACTGAAGGAATCCCAGTACGCGGCGACTATTCAAGACTACGCTTCGAGATCCGGTATGTCCTACCGGTTGTTCCACTCATCATCGAGTGCTTTGGTTTAGTTGATAGTGTAGGTTCGTTCTCGTTGGCTTTGTCGGCTCTTTCGGAACAACCCAGGTCGTCTTGATAGCCTCCTCACGGAGCTGTCCTTGAACATATGGCGTCCAAAGCTGCATTATTGTTGGATGCGCACATCAGCTTCTTGTTTCTCGCTTCGCTGGTTAGGATCTTCCTCAAGGCCGAATATGGTCGCATCAGGAAATGCGGATTGCAGCCGTCGCAAAATGGGATGTAGAGACCCGGCATGGAGAGGACCCAAGGGATCTCCTTGCTGAATACCCTGGGATATCTGGAGACTTTGGAGTCTTTTAGCTTAGTTGATGGTGTAAGTTCTCATCGGCTTCGTGCGGTCTTTCTTTGCAACCCAGGGTGTCCTCGTTGAGCTCTCTTTGAGCCTCTGGCGTCCCAACACTGCTTTATTGTTGGACGGGAGTCATCTCACTCCGTTTATTCAGAGCCTAAGCTGAGAAGCGAGAAACAAGACGCTGATGACGGGCTTCCAACAATAAAGCAGCATTGGAAGGCCACATGGTCAAAGACAGCTCTGCGAGGAAGCTATTAAGACGCCCTAGGTTGTTACGAAAGAGCGCACGAAGCCAACTTATGGTGATGAAGCCAACGAGAACCTGGCTATCAACTAAACCAAAGCGCTCGATGATGAGGGGAACAAACCGGCGTCGGAGAGTCTTGTTCCTCCCTTTTGAGGGTAGTTAGGCCCTGAATAAAACGGATGATGAAGATGATGATGTTGACAACTGATTCCTTAGAAGATCTTGAACCTCCGTTTTCAAGTTCCCTATCCAGGGCTGTACTAGCCCCCGGGTCTGCGGAGCCGGAGTTGAGGTGTGCTCAGTGTTGTGGCTCAGTAGCTTCGGGTGATTATGGCGGGCCCTTTTTTCCTTTCCTGTGCGGAGGTCCAGGGTGGGGGCAGACCAGACGCCAGACGCGGCTCAACCGCTTCCTGTTCTGCTCAGGCGCTCGGTATGGACCGGGAAGTGGAGTATGAGGTCTCCCCTGCCGGTGGCAACGGGAATGGCTGATGAGGCTGATGCCCCAGTGGTGCAGCGGGTGACCCGCCAGTGGTGTCTGACCTGAGTACTCGTCGAGGTGAGTACATCGACCTTTCTATCCCTTGACCCCAGGTGACCAGGTACCTACCTTCGTCCGCTCTGCGCCGAGGAGCTGCAGCTCGGTCAATGCGGTAATTGAAAGAATCCCAGTACGCTGAGATGCGGTTAAACGCTTCGGAACTCTGCATTGTCATACCGGTTTGTTCCTCTGATCATCGAGTGCTTTGGCTTTTTTCTTTTTTTTCACTAGGAATCCGCCTTCTCGATTCGAGGCTTGCAATGCAAGAAGGGAAAGCACAACTAGTTCAATACATTTCTAAAACTCAAGTTCGAGACGCATTGCTTTGGCTTAGTTAACGTTGAGGGTAGCCTATGCTCTGAATAGTTGTTGTTGTTGTCTCAAGAATCGTGCGGGTGATGAATCGTACCGGTTAAGAGCTTCAAGTGGTTGGGATCGGAGCCCTCCTTTGGCCGGGAATCACAAGTGACATCTGGAACAGATATCGGAACTGCTCTGGGAATTGACAAGGAACGATCCTAGTCGCATCGGCTTCAGAGTTGGGACCGGGAGAACTTGCAGATGCTCCGCATCTATGCCGCTTGGTCCCGGGGCCTTGCCGCATTTCAGGTCGTCCATGGTGCTCTGGTTTACTGGAAAACACTCTGGCTCTGTAATGCTGCCTGAGTTCTGGAGGTGCGCGCTCTGGTTCCTTCCTAGTGTACATCGTTGTTTGACCTTAGAACGCGATTAAAACGGTACTGAAAGACGTGCTGGTAGTCTGCCTCCGGTTTAGATGGTTCCCGGTCCAGAATTGTGCGCAACACCTCCCACCCACAATGCAATTAACGCATTTGTCAGATAAGAAGAGTGCGCTATTCTTGCAACAAAAGCAACGTAGGATCATTCCCGTACTCTCGTCCGGAATTTCAGCAATGGGCAATTGGGTCATTGCATGATCACCACTGCAAAGTCCGCTTTGCTGAATGCCTGCTAACATGCAGCCATTAGCACTGGCAAAGTGTTTCCCCTCCTCCCGAATAATCGGAATTTGTTGCCACTGGAAGCAATCTCTTTGATTCTATATATATAACATACATAGATCCCCCGACCACTTGTGAAGCTCCCACCCGTTACGATTCATCTTCGTACGATTCCTGAGACAACAACGCCGATCTTTATTCATGGATGGATTTCCAACGCCGTATTATTGTTGGACGCGCGTCATCAGGGTCTTGTTTCTCGCTTCTCAGCGTAGTTACGCTCTGAATAAACGGATGATGGTATCATGATGATGGATTCGAGTGAAGTAAGTCTGCTGCGCCCGCATGGCAGAATCCTAAGTCCTCATTTCCGACACAAATCTAAACGGAACGAGAATCTAAACACTACGGCAGCCAGCATCCACTGGACGTAAAACTCTCGTTTTGGTCAAACCGAACTTTTTTGTCAACTAAATAGTAGTGAAATCTCGAGAGGCAGACGCAGAGAAACACTATATATTTATACATATTTATACCATATATTCGTAAATATATTGCTTCTTCAATCAGAAACATATCAACCTCCCTGGTACTTTCAATTGAATGAAAATATGAATTCTGGACTGCATGATTTTTCCGGTGTTTGTTCATTTTTTTGCTGTTTTTGAAAAAAAATGAGTTTGGGGCTTCCTAGAAAGTGCCAAAAAGGGTTCCAGGGGGGGGGTGGAAGGGTTACTCATCATCCTAGATGAATTGGCAGTCTGCAACAATATCAACGGTAAAACTTGAAAATTTCAGCTTTCTGTTGTGAATCTTCTTTTGCTCTGGAACAAATAGCTCGTCTATTGGGGAAGTGGGGGGGGAATTCTTTGGAATTGAGAAGTGATCATGTTTTGTACTTTTATTCGGTGCTGTTGTTGTGCTGTGGAACAAGGGGTGATTCGTTGTTTTGAGAAGCGAAAAAAGAAAACAACTAGAGTTGGGAATACCTTTTTATCCACCCCTGAGCTACCGGTTGAAAATATGTACTAACCAGTTTGTAACAATTCGACCGCGTGTGCTTGTCGGGCTGATGTTCGGCGAGGCTGAACTGGACAACAAGACATGGAGCAGAGGTGACAGGGAGTGGTTACAGTAGCTTGAGCTCGGCACAGCAGGTTCGCATGCTGTTCTAGTTCCAGAATGAAGTTTGTGTGCCGTCTCAATTCGGTCCATAGTCCCGATTCTACTCCCGCCCTTTTCGAAATCGAGTTCAGGACATGAATCTACGCGTTCACTACATGGTTGGTATTCAAGAGTCCAAATTATCTTCTGTATGTGGTAATTTTTGTACCAAACATGTCCATGTACGAAGGACGGAGCTCTGTCCGTTCCTGTGCTGAAAAGCGGGAACAATGTCTTGTTCACAAACCTGAACATGCGTCCATCGAGCTTGAACGATGCACGCGAGCGCACGAACACAATTTAGTCTCGGGTATTCAGCAACAGAAGCCGTACAAAGCTTCCAAACCAGGTCGGATTGCTGGATGTCTGAACCTCGACATTGTCACCAGGGCTCCAGTCTGTCAACAACATTTCGACAACACTAAACCGAGCAATTGGCCGACCTACAAAGTCCATCACGACTCAACCCCCCTTTAAAAACTGCTGCAAAATAAACTGCCAAGAAATTCCTGGAACGAGCATAAATCACTACCCCCCTCCCGGCACAGGGTTTTCACATATTTCCAAGAGACAAGTTTTCCTCGGGGAAACCCCTGTCTTATTGACACATTGCGTTCCCAATGATGGCAAACCAAAAAAAAACAACAACCAAAAACCAAAAACGTCCAAAAATAGTTTCGAAATTCTCGAACCTACATACCTTCAAAGGTGCAAAACAAAAGTTACAAAGAAAAGCAAAATGAAAAAGGACGGACTGAGAAGGGGCCAAAAAAAAAAACTCTAAACCGAAATCATCCCCCTTAAGGCTCTTTTAATCGTCACCTGATATCAAACCCGCGCCTTTAAAATGCATTTTATTTTACAAGCAATAAAGATTGATGTTCAGGGACTAATTACAATATTTAAAAACATATATATAGAAATAATGATTGAGTTTGTTCTTTACTTCTTTTATCATAGTGACGCTTACATATTCCCGCCAGCACCACTGCTAAAAAAAAAACGAGCTTCATTTTGAAACAGTTCAAGACCCCCCCCCCCCAACCCCCCCCGAACGAAGACAGAGACATTACAATATTATTTTATTAAAGAACAAATATCGAACTTTTCATGACCCAGGCTGATATTGGATCGTGGGTAGGGTTTCTTGTCATGAAGACCCATGCTATTTTCTCCTCCTGCTTTTTTTGAGCCATTGTGAGTACAAGTTTTTTTGGTGAAGGGGAAGGGGGGGGGGAAGTGAAGGAGTCGAAAACTAGATATTTCTAATTATCGATGTTTCAGAACTGTCATTTTATACATGGGCTTCGGGGTAGGGGTGTTCAAGGCGGAGCCAACACCATATGGGATTTTTCAATGTTTGAGGAGGGAGAATAGCAAAACTTGGGTTGGGGGTAGAGAACGGGTTTGGGAGGTTGGGGAAGGGCAGTTCGCTCAACAAGTTTGGTAGGGGAGGGAATTGTTGCGTGGGAGAGGGGAGTTGGGAAGTTCGGGAAGGAGAGAAGCTGTGGTAGTACTATAGCTGGTTAGAAAATCATTTCTGGGGTGCTGGACTGGTGGGGGGGAACAGAGGAGTTTTGTGTTTGGACAGGTTTTGAGGTTAAGGGTATTGAGTTTGGGGATTTTGCTTGGAAAAGGGTTTGGGGATAGTTTGTGGAGCTGGGTTTTGCTGGTTTTGTGGAGGGACGGAATGGGGAAAGAAGGTGTAGGTTGGTAGAGGGTGAGTGGATTACTGGATGTTCCAGTAGGAGATGGTTCGATAGGGTAATTCAGAAGGGCGCAGTTAAGTTGGTTCTGGTGGGGATTGGGTTGGAAAGGCATCGGTTTTGGTTTTGTTTTGTCGAGTCCTTTTCGTTGTTTCGTTAGAAGCGCTTACGTTTGGAAGGAATACTGAGGAGCTGGCTTGTGAGGAGGACGAAATTTCCTGTTCTACGATGGAAGGGAAACGATTCCCAACTTCACCACCGGAGTCGTCGGAAAGCATGTCGACTGCGAAGTAAGTCCACGCTCTATGGAGTTTTCAGTTGTCGCTTCTAAATTTGAGGGAATGCAGAGATTCTGAGGTTTTGAATTATTTTTTTATGTGTTATAGGAAACTTGAGGAGCTGATTAAAGAGCGAACTGTGATGGAGCAAATCAGGACTAAATGCCCGCTTTCATGGAGTGTTATTGATATGGGTAAGACTTGTGAGGATAAGTTGTGATTGAGACTCAAGCATAGGCTGACTGTTGCAGCATTCTCACTTCGCCTCTTTTTTCGTTTCTGTTCCTTGTGGACCTTCATCTGTGGGGTTTTTCCGCTCCTGTAGAGATCACAAGGCTGCAACTAGAGACTCAACAGTTCGCTGGAATGGCGTCTGGCATGTCCAATGGTGGAACAGCGAATGACGTGAATGACTCCTCCCACAACAGCGCTTCGTCTAGACGTAGCGCGTCTTCGAACATGGGGAGCAAGAAGAGGGTCAAGCTGCCGATTCCTGCGGATAAGTATCCCGAGTATAACTTCGTTGGAAGGCTTCTGGGGCCTCGAGGTGCTACTCTGAAGGCGCTTGAGCGCGAAACAGGTTGTAAGATTATGATTCGCGGGAGAGGTTCGATTAGGAAGGACAAGGAGACTGAAGTTCGAGGGAAACCTGGATGGGAGCACGTCTTTAACGAACCGTTACACGTTGTGATTGAAGCTGATTTTGAGGAGCCGCACGCGTCAAGGGCCTTGAACCGGGCGAAAGAAGCTATCGAGCTACTTCTCGTTCCTGTTCCGGAAGAGAATGACTCGCTCAAGCGCCAACAACTCCGAGATTTGGCTATTCTGAATGGTACATTCCGTGGGGGAATGTCTGAAGGAAAGGAATCTGGAACACCTCTGGGCTTGCAAACTCGGAGGACTACCAGTTCGATGCGAAGCAGTGGTGTACCCGCCAGTGGAAAGGACTTCAATCCTCAGGGAAGTGAGTTTGCGGGTGGAGTAAGCCCCGACGAGAAGGAGCACGAGGCAAACATGATGAACGGAGGCCCTGCTATGGACTCTCTACCCCAAGACATGTCACGTCCATTGAAGGATCCGGCAAGCATAGCACTATCCGAGTGGGAGGACCAAGAACTTGCTGAGGGGGGGCCTGTGAATTTTGCGAACGGAGAAAATCCTGAAAGGTTCACGAGCCTGGGAAGCGGTGCAGGCTTCTATGGGGGAGCCTTTTCGTCCCACAACTCGATGGTTGGGGAGTCTCTTCTCTCGTCTCAGTCAAGCGAGCACACGCGAGTTCAATAATTCCGACGATTTGTAGTTTTCTGAGAAGATGGACCTCGCAGTCGCGAGCTCGTTTGGTGGACTCGGGTCCTGGACTAATATGAAATACTTTGGGAATCTGTTCCCAGGACTAATTGCACCCTCAATCTAAGTTCAAGTACTAAATGCCTACTGACAAGTCGAATGACTAGAAACAGCGTTTTTTGCTGTATGCTCACTATGAAAATTTTCATTATTCACTACTACTACTACTACTACACTGCATTAACTCCCTCACTCAATAAATGACCGACAAGTGGTATCAAGGATATAAAACTGGGGAACTTCCAGATATGTAGTCGTCAGCCGAACGCTGCAGCTAAGAGGAGAGAACGTTTGGGCCTCAACGCTACAGCAGTTACATGCGTGGCAGCCCACTTGGACCTAAGAAATGCCTTGTCGTTTTACCCTGTCAAAGTTTTTTACTTCCGGATTATCTGTTTTATAATACTTGGTGATCAAAGTCACCCCAGCCAGGACCCCACACTTTAACGAGTCCATCACCTCCACAGCTAGTCAGAGAACGATCAGTTAAATACAAGTCTCGTACTCCATGTGTTCCAACCAAACCTCCAAACCCAGTTCCCGTCAACCATTGCCTTGTTGGGCTATGCGCCTTCGGAATCAAGTCCAAAACTCGAAGCGTTCTGTACGAAGAGAAGATAACGCCGAATTAAGAACACCGGCTGACCTCGTGAGCGGATTTCCAACGTTCCGTACCTTGCATCCCAGATCTTAATGTCCCCATTTCGGCAGCCAGATGCCAGCGCCCGTCCCCTAGGAGATTCCAGTCGGAGGCAGATTACTTCATCTTCGTGGGCGGGTAGCTCGGCGACGCAAGCTCGCGTTCTCGAATCTACTACTGACAGGGAACCGTCGCATCCACCTGTGACAATTCGCATTCGGTCCTCGAGGAGCGCCAAAGAACGAGCTTGGAAAGGAAGCAAACAGAGAGTCAAATTTGTAAGCTCCTTCGTATCACCCTAGAGAGACGATAACAGTCTACTGCAAAAAAAAAACAGTCGGAGGACTGCCAAAGTTCATCGCCTTTCCATACCCTCCCCTGAAGTGTGAACTCTTGCCGTCCAGGTGGCCCTCATCGATGAGCTCGCCTCTCGAATATCAAAGACTCTAAGAGAATGTCCAACGCTCGAGCTTGCCCCTCCTTGGACACCCGACTGATCTCCTACTACTGCAACTAGATGTCTCTCGTCGAGAAAGATCGCGTCAGATGCCCGACGGTTTCCGAACGCGTTGATCTTGATGGAGTCTCCTTCGTGAATTCCAGATGCTGTCAGGCAGTTCGTAGAAGAAGCTCGTTAGTTCTACGCAGGCTCGCCCACAACCTGGAACCATACAGCATTTTGCGCAGGTCCTCACCATGGGAGTGATAAACATCTGGGTCATGCCAGATAGCCACATAACCATTCGCATAAGTGCAGAGCAGTCCGTCCCCGTACGCAGAAAAATGCAAAGAGACAACACGGCCGTGATTGCTGTCACGAAGACCAGCCCTGGAAATCTTCTCTCCAAAATTCCACAATCGAACAAGTCCATCCGCTCCTCCAGAAGCGAAGCGCCTCCTCCTTGGGTGTGCGGCAAGCGCAGTTGCCTCTGTCTCGGATAATGTAATCGCGTCCGGGCTATGCTTCTGTCAAAACCACCAACACGCTCGGCTAAGCTGCAACTCAAGACCTAGAATCGAAGTTGGTCTCCCGCCAGATCATGCCAGGCATAGACCTGGAGTAGCTTACCTTTCTGGAACTTTCGTCTGCGTACAGGACCATGTTATCGTACTCCGACTCGAAGAAAGACCACGAATTTGATCTATTAGCGGGCTTCGGGGAGCGAAACGTGGGGCTCAAATGGATGTCATCTTGTGTGGGCTTCGAGGGGGCATAACTTGAAGGAATCACAAGCTGAATCCCCTTCGGCGTGGACATTGCCATCAGAGGAGGATCGGATGACGCAACGCACAGTGAGCGAATCAGTGCACCCTCCTCGCGGAACAACACTGAGAACTTCCCACGCCCAGACCATGGTCCTGTTGCTCCCGCGGAGAATCTCACTGGGAAAGGATTATCAAGGAAATCAGTCGTATCCCGACCACGCCGCCGATTGACGTGTTGAACTCTCGCTGTGTTTGATGCGTCGATAGCCGCAGCCACCGTGGCAGCTTCTCGCAGAAACGGAGCAAAGTCTGGAATGGATGCCATGGACTTCCATAGTGCAGCAAAATATCTGAGCACAGAAAACTCCACCCTGATCAGATCAGGGTCGTGTACGTACAAATTTCGGTCATGGATGAGGAGAACCTACGATACTTCTCCATCGCTTATGTCCTTTCGCATGGAATCTCTGCCGAACTCGAGCAACGGGTACCATCCGTACACGGCGTCCATTGCGAGAGCATCTAGAGCTTCCGCTGCGACCAGGATACTGACATCCCTTCGCCCCTGGCTAAGTCTTTTCTTCGTCCACGAAGAAGCCATATTCGCGACGCAGGAGGTCATCGCCGCAAATGCGCTGGCTGAGAGTATTGACGTCAAAAGCGACTGCTCCCTGATGAGTTTGATGGAGCTCTTGTTGCTCTCAATGTTCTCGGGATCAACCTTCGGGGCGGAAAGGCGCAGTTTCGATTGCTCAGCACTCGAGACCTCCATTATTCGCGCGGCATCATTCTGGCGCTCATGAAGGATCTCCCTCAGGCTGCCTCTGCTGAAATGCTGCGAAATTCTCTTCCTTCTTGTACGACCAGCTTCCTCCTTCTTATTGTGCATCTGGGGTTGGAGCAATGGATTGTCCGCGACTTGCCGCAATTCCTCGGCAAAATTCTGAACTCCAAAATCCTCCACATTCGTTGCACTTTCGGATACTGCTGAGGTCCCTACTACCATTTGATTCAGTTCTCCTGCAGTGGCGTTCAACGCGTTCCGCACCTGGACCCAATCGCCTCCTAGAAAACCCCCAAATACGGAAATGAGATGCAGCGACCGAACCAAATCCCCTTCGAACAATTGAAATGCTTTCCGCGCTAGTCCCGTTGTGCTTTTAAGAATTGATATAGCGGTTTCAAGTCTGTGCGCGAGCCGGTTGATGTCCTTCTGATTCAAGACTCGAACCCCACCAGCCTTTCCCGTTCCTTCCACGAGAGTGTGTGTATGCGAGAACATCGCAGAGGTTTGATACAAAGAATATAGCACCACTTTCCGCAGTACCTCCTCAAACATGTAGTTCTGCCTGCTCGTCTTCCTCAAAGGAGAAATTGAAAGCGTTCGTCTGAGATCATACGATGACTTTGAGTCCTCGTCCTTTCCGGCCTTGGCTTCTGCTCGGGCGGGGATTCCCGATGAATCCTTCGACATTCGATACGCAGCAACTGCCAGCGCAATTGCCGCGTCTACATCCTCACTCAAGCTGAGGTCTTGCGCCGCACTTAACGCAGCTTGCTTAGCGGCAACAAATCCGATGGGTGACTCTGCAAATAAAAAAGGAAATAGAAGTAGCGGATAAGAGAGACAAAGGGCGGCTTTGTTCAGTACTTGACATCTGTAGCTCAATTATGACACTGCAAATGCACTCACGGGCAATGGACTGCGCATCGCATGCAATGGCCTCCGACAGACACTGCGCACTGTCTCCACTCTTCGCAGCCCCAGCATGAACGACGGCTCTCCACGCAAGCGTCCTTCTGGTCACATGTGCAGTGAGTTGACGAATCCAGGTCACGTCATCCCGGACTAGATTAGAATCCCTGGACATTATGGAAGAAGATACACAGTATTAGCATCCTGACGATCACGCGTGTACGTTCTCTCGTGCTTACCCCTTCAGCAACTCGATCATGGAGAACAACCCTTGTACGGGGCTCCCCTCTGCAGTGAGCGCCGCTGTGGCTCTGCTTCTACATCTGGCAACACACTCAGCGGTCAAGGGGTCGCTCATCATTGCGGGGCTAGACGCTATAGCCAAGACATGGTTCAAAGCACACAATGTAGCCTGCAGCTCCTGCCTTCCGTCGTAGATCCTGCCGTTCTGCTGTGCCGTTTTCTCCAATGTCGTAGGTGCGTCAGGGACTTTTGCTGACATAGTTGCTGCGCTTAATGCTTCATGTCTCTGACCTAAAAGCCATAGAGCCATTGCCTCTTCGTGATGACGCCCTGTTGCTGCGGCTTGTTTGGCAATTGCCTGCAGTACGTCAGCAACCAATGCGTCTAAAGCGGGACGGAAGCAGCCAGTAAGCAGAAAGTCATCAGCACATCCCCCAATAGTTCGATTATGTTTGTCATCATACCATCATTAATTAGCCGAGCCAGCAGCAGCGCCAACTGAGTGTCTCCCATTCTTGCTCTAATAATCTGTGTGGCGCTCGCATGCTCGCCTGCTAGAAAGAAAAACGCCGCAGCCAACTCCAGGCGATGCTTTGAAACCAATACATAGGCATTCTTTGCAGCAGCTTTCCTATTCTCATCCTACGAATTCGGAAAAAGTCATTTGAATACAGAAAACGGACGCAAGCGGCTCAAGTTGTGCAGCTCAAGATTTCCGGAGCCCCCAACCTTTGAGAAATCACGTTGTAAAAACTCGAACATTCTTTTTTCGCCTTTTTGTCTGTACAGCACTGCTAGCGCCTTCGCTTTTCCAAGAAAAACGTACCACATCGCACAAGAGTCTGGGTCCCGTGTTTTCATGAACAAGTTCCGTGCGATTCGCTCAGCGAGTTTCTAACACACACAGGAGGACCACACTAGGTTAGCAGCAAGATCACACCTCCTAGACCTGGGGAACAGCCACTTACTTTTACGTGAGTACCAGTCCTAACCCACCAACCCACTCCCAAGCTGCGACAGTAATCCCAAGATACCGTCTGCTTCATATCGTTCTCAAACGGTGTTTGTATGAGCAAATCAATCAAAGCATCAGCAGAAGTTGAATGTAATGCGGCTGCCATTGTCGTATGCATCAGCTCATCTTCCTCTTGACGCAGAGGATTCTTCAAAAATGTCATCGCCATCAGCGCAAACCCGGCACCTGTTCCAATTCCAGCCGTAGGGGGTTAAGAAAACGATTATGAACTCCCACCCGCGATTTCAGATCAGGAACGCGCGAAATGAATGCCCATCCCGAACTTACCGAGCTTATCCAGGGATGGAATCACGCTCGCAAGGTGTGCGCATGATTCCACGAGCGCCAGCATTAATTTTTGCTGTTCAGGCTTAAGTTTGTACAGAACAAGGCCACCGCGAAGTGCGTCGGCGAAAATAGTTAGTTTCCCAATGAGCTCCGGAAGATCCTCCGAAGCCACCTCGACGGGTCCGGAGGAGCAGAAGATATCCATCGGAGGAGGGTGCGGCCTAAAGCTTCGATTAGAAGCAATGAGCGCTTTAGCTTCTTGCTCCGTCAGCTGACCCGCAATTGCGCCGAGAGTGACAACGACTTCCGACGCAGATCGGCCAGTCCACACCATGGAGTGCAGCATGTTGTACGGATTTATGAGAGTCATTGAATTCTTGTGACTGAACGGCGACCCACTGGTAGTCGAGTACACTAGTAAAGAAGAGCTTTCCCCTGAAATAAGCACGCCGGGTGTGACGAAGGCAGTCGGCTGAGCTATTTCGTGGACCTGTTTGAGAACTAAATTTCAGTTCCCAATCAACGGGACCTAACACCACTAAAATGCCACTCAACTTACAATGTCCTTTTCTCCAATTCTGAAGGATTCCTTCCAATCCAAGCCTTGATCTCTCGAAAAGAGGCGAATACCTTTCCCTTTCTCTCCTGGCCCAACCGCGAGCTGTAACACCAAGGAAACGTCCATACCGAAAGCCAGGCATCCGGTACCAGATTTCTCGCGTACGCCAAGCCCTTTGCACCTGAATTCCCGACGAAAGCCGGCACTGGAACCAGCGATATTGCTAAGGGCGAATACGGTCAAGGTCCCGTCCGCTTGCAAGGCAGCTATCCTCGTTGCGACCGGGGTGGCGGTGATTTCCACGATAGGAGAAAGATCTGAGGTCGAGTCGCCGCACCTAATCGCCGTCAGGTCTTCGATGAGTACAACCTGATATTGTGAGGCATTGTAAACAGGTTGGTGAGTTTTGTTGCCGCGATTTAAGCATGCACATGCAAACCAAAGTATTCGGGTTGTTACTCGTTGCATACAGATTCACCATCCTCAACGGGCATAGAAACACTATAAATACGAATTCGTCCATCCTTCCCACCGCACATAAGCTGACACACTCCGGAAATTGCGGTTGAAATTGTGGCCGATGACATAGGAACCGAAAAATCGCAGTCCAACCTGACGCGAGTCTTTTTCACCATCGCCTGGGAACCGAGAGGCAGAGAAATTTCAGGTTCAAGAAGGTGAACTATTTCCACTAAACAACTGAAGTTCCAGCGGATAGATGGAACAGCGAGACCAGAACCTACGTCTGCGTAAGGATCAACTCGCCATGCACATAAAGCTGTGCCGTCTTCGTTGAGACCCAATACTACCTCAACCTGCGCTTCATCGCTTTCAGGAGCCACTAGGAGTCTCGTCACCTGTGATTGCGGCCCATCAGCCTGCGCGATGAGCTTTGTTAACCTACGATAGGAGTCGCAATGTGACATACTTTAGACGCAGGCAAGAGCGAATAAGCGCTTACCGGGTCCCACTTACGGACACGGCGTGAAAGATATTTTCCGAGACGCGCGGGATTTCTCAACCAGAGTGTATACATTCAATGAGTTGGTACACCCATCGACTGCGAAAACAACAGACACAGGGTCGTCCACGGCAACCTTTAAGCTAATCGCTTGCGAAAGAATCACTGACGGGAACGTAACTGCGGTATGTGGCCCCTTCAACCTGCCAGCAACCTGTGGCATATCAAAATGGGAGGAGAATATGAGGCGCCTTCCAATCACTCGAAGATACCATTCAAGGGCGAACCTGTAACGGTGCAAACGGTGAGCCGGTCGTTAGCGACCACAGAAGCGCGTCACCAGAATGGCCCAGAGTCACCACTGAGACTCCTTCCTGAGAGTTCGACGAGGAGAACCGACTGAGCGGAGTCACCTCTAATTGACGAATGGAGGATTTGTGTCCACACCCAGCACGAGCTCTGCAGCTCGCGGGGCTCATGGAAGTGGGAACCCGATCCCACCGAGTTAAATACGTTTGCCCTACGATGCATCAATCCTTAAACCCGTAAGTGGATTGTGACGCAACTAAAATAACTCTTGAAACGAAGCCTTCGATCTCACCCTGAAGAGCAGACACCGCGAAAGTGACCATCACTTGTGGTGGCTCCGGCGGCTCGGGAGATCGAATTCGCCTCTCGTTGTTAGAAATTGCGTATGCTTTCACAACCCGATTGTTGCCTTCGGTTGAGCAAGTAAGGGGGATTGGTGCAACAGATCGAACAGCCACAACGTGCATCTTGGAGGCTGCTCTTTTGGCCCTGTCGCTCAACAACGGCACCTCGTTCTCCACACCCGGTTCTAACCGACTAAACGCAGCTTTGGGTCTATCATCCAAACCACGGGCTCGCCAAGGGTAGATCTGCAACCCGCACGCTAGTGAAACATAGTGGTAGCACCTGCTCGGGCGCGGGGCTGCAAGATTGATGTGCTCCCGATTTGCTGCTGTCCCGAGTGCATCGCTTTCATCTGAAGCAGCACCTCCTCCTCCACCCCAATCCATGAAAGTTCCCGCACAACGACCAACATTCTCCATATGAGGGGTCCTCGCAACTTCTTCCATCCAAGTGTTCGTGGATCGCGGTACTTTTGCGTAGACATGCATCTGGCCATCAACGTCCACAGCAAGCAAAGCAGCTCTTCCCCCGCCCCTTAACTTCCACGATAAGCTGGATACTCCACTTTTGCCGAAGGAAATTTCACAACTACTTCCAAGCGGGTGCACCCGAGGAGGAGGCACAAACGCTCTGGCCTTAACATACGCGGTCGACAAAGATGCTGCATGTCTAACTTTGCCTTTTTCATACCCGTGGTCTGTGGCATCTGAACTCTTCGGGTGGTGCTGCTTCGGGTATCCAATATACCTATGTGGAAAAACAGAAGTCGCAGCTGAGAAGCCTACATAGCTACTATATCCTTCATTCCGGAATCAAGAGTCTCGAAAGGGTCGACCCTTGTCCCCGATCTTACCAAGCCCGTCCCGCTTCTGCGCCTTCCGTTGCAGCAACAAGCAAGTTTCCCCTGGGAGAGATCGAACCTAGAGTATAGTCCATATCCTCGCAGCAATCGGCCGCCTTGACCCGCATTTCGGACTCATATGCAACCTTTCCCGATGCATTACCTGCCTCATCAAATCTGATCGCGTAGCAGACCTCACTGATGAGCGAAATCTTGCTGGTCATTCTATATACACCGAAAAATGGTAGGATCTGCAGCTTACTGTTGTGCGCATTCAAGGACCTCTACTCCGTCGCCGACCACCGCCAGCCGTCTTGAGTCAAGACTAAACGAAAGTGATGAAATTTTTCCTGATCCGCTATCATCCCCTGTTGCGATCAAAAGGAGAAAAAGTGAGCAAATCGAAACGTAAACAGTTAGGTTCTGCCCTACAAGGGTTTCGGTGAGGGGCGGTCGAGGTAGTCTTTGCAAGGCGACGACCTCCAGATAACACGCAAAACCTTCTACAGCGTTCTTCTTCTCTCACCAAAAGGTATTATCGCCTCGTACTCGCAACTGTTCCAAAGCCTCTCCGGAACCTGGCCTTCGTACCAGCCATGGTAAATTACAATAAAACCCTGTACGCCGACCACAACCTACTCACATTCCAGTAAATTTTGCGACTCTTTAGGCCTGGCAACACCACCCTGGAGGCGTTCCTCATCTACGAGGCGAAAACCCCTTCACCAAGTGACGAAGAACAGCTTACCGCAGCGTCTGCAGGTCTGAAAGTCACAGCCGTTATCGGCTTTCGCCCACCAGTTTTCTGGAGGACCTCCGCTGGTAAAGATATCTGGCGAAGAACGCTTAGATCTGCGCCAAGCGCGACGACCACTGAATTGACACATGCATAAACCTGGCCGCGAGGGACAGGGCAGGTTATCAGATGGTGATCTAGAGTCGGAGCATAGACCTAGGAGAAAACCCTACCACAAGAAGGGTTCCTCTGTATGTGATCGTATCCAAAGAGCCAGCCAGGCAGTTGGCTGAGGGAGGTAGGCGCTGAAGCAGTCTCACTTCGCGCTCGTGAACGGCCTGAATGAATTCTTGGTGGTCAGCAGGGCCCTTCAGTCTCTCAATTGCCTTCAGGGATTCATGCAATCGAATCCCTTTCCTCCTAGCCGTGGTCATCCTCGAGGACTAGACCGCTACCTCCAATCGACTGATTAAAACGATTGACCCCGAAGCTCTTTCTCGCGCATGTCTGATGTCTCAATAGCAATCAGATGCGCTGGAACGCTAAAACCCGTGGAGTCATAGATTCCAAACAATGATCAGATACCGCAACTCCTACCCAACCAGCCGCCGGTACGCGATCCCACCAATCTGAACACAAGAACAAACCTCTGTACTAAATAGCCCAGATCATCAATCCACCAAGCGGACGGAAAACCTTGACACCCCTAACCTCACAAAGAATCTGGCCTCAAACAGGGATGATTGAGTCTCTCCTATCCCAGTCTCCAGTACCCTTCCCTCAACAACTTCACAACCTTCAGACCCCCAAACGCACACCCGAGCGCTTCTTCTCCAGTTGTAAAAAAGGCACTTTCCCGTTTGCGCCATCCCCATGCCAACATTTGTCAACCCCAACCCCCCGGGCCCCGGGCACCGTACGGGTTTTGGACAAATGCAACCGGAAACCACCCCCAACCCCCCAAATAAATTTCCTGCACATCGAAACTTTCATACCCGTTCCACAAAAAATATTGGAAGAAAAATGCCCTATTTAAACTTTTTCAACAAAAAAAATATACCCCTTAGATTGAACGCATTAAAAAATCCAGGATTATGTCGAACTACAAAAAAGCAATAGAAATTTTGAACCCCCCGCGCCAGACCCGGGTTTCAAGATTACTGGGATTTTAAATCTAGATAAATTATCCCTTGAAAAATCGTCAGGTTCAACGGTATCGAACGTAATCTAGTCTTTCTTTTGGAATCTCTCAGATTATGATAAAACTACAGAAGCACGAATTTGTTGGGAAAAACCTAACACCAGTCTAGAGCATCTTCGGATACAATCAGCCCAAATTATTAATATTTGTTCTAGATATCCTGAATTGGTAGAAATAATAGAATTTAATAGAAGCAATATACTAATTATTGAATCTGGATCATGATTATGACGATGTGGTTGCAGTTGGCGACTAACAGTTAGCTTGGCCGATAACAACTATGGCGCATACACACCTTCTTTTTGGAGAAATCTCCATTTTCAAGGAGATCCTGGATAGGGTTTCAAACGCCAATGCCATTTAGAAACTGTTCTGTGACGGAGTACGCAGCGGGTGAACGCCCTTTCGCGTATGTATTGGACGACAAGAACCAAACAGTGGTACTGCCAGTGAAGAGCCTTGACCTCTTGTCGACATCCTCAACCGTGAGTTGAATGGAAACTGCTGTGATTGGACGATATCTTGTGTAGAATAGCGCCTCCTCAAAATTTGCAGAGCATCAGGCTTCTATCGGGCCTCCCTCCTTTCTTCAGGTTTTGGAAAGACGTCGGACCTTGTCTTCCGATACTGATAACACTACACAGCTTTCATGCCTGCTGCTATCTGATTTGGAAATGGTATTCCGTGAAGCCCCAGTTGTACGCGTCAAAATCTGAACTGATTTGGATCAAAATCCCATGAGCGCTGAGACTCTTCTGGTCAGGGAATCTGTCAATATTGGGACACAAATGATCTTCTGTTCTCATCTGTAGTCCCTTGTTCCTGCATGGTGGCGTTCCGCCCACATGTTCCTTCAGTGCGGAACGGAGCCGGTTTCTAGAGTCGCATAAAGATCCCTGCGAGCCGTGAGAAGTACTGGATCAGCCAAAATAGCTGAGCTCGAGTCAAGTTCAACACAACTGCAGAAGAATCTGCTCCTCATTCTTACCTTCAGTCGCTGTGCCCTTGGATCCTGTGACACCTTCCTCAAGTTGTTGAGACTGGGCAGAAACAGTTCGAAATATCTTGTGTGGGAAGGATGAGGTGGAGAGACGATTGGGCTTGCCGAGTACTTGAAGCCTTGTGCCGTAACCTATTTTCCTAATCGTTTTCTCGGATTACTCTACATAGATACTCATAGACTATGCCTCCGTCAATACTTATTGCAGTTGCGGAAGGGAGCGAGGTAGGATGGGCGCGGGCTACTCGGACCTTCTATTTCGCTGTTCTTTGGCACCTTTGCTGAGTGGGTTATTCCGTCTTTCTCGACCCTACCAGGAGGTTGAAGCGGTATCCACGGCCAATGCTCTTCGTAGAGGAGAATGTGAGGTGACGTTCGCATCAGTTTCGAACGATAAGACGGTCACCTGCGCCAGGAAAACCAAGCTCGTATGCGATGCTTTGCTAGAGGAGGTCGCGGGAAAGAAGTTCGACTTCATCGCCTTGCCTGGGGGTGAGATCAGGCCAACCGAATTCGTCGCTTACTCCATTCCGACAAACCTTTCACTGAAGAACGAAGCCCTAATATGTTACATCACCTAACAGGTGTTGCTGGGGCAAACAACCTAGCAAACTCGAAGACTCTCATAAAGATGCTGAAAGATCAGCAGGCGAGGGAAGCTTGGTACGGTGGGATCTGTGCGGCCCCTGCACTGGTTTTCAAGCCAAATGACCTGTTTCCAATTTCAGGAACCTGCTATCCGTCGTTTCAGGACAAGATCGAGGGCGCTTTGAACGTCGAGGGTGAGCCAGAATCGAAACACTGTCCAGGAACGGTTTTCGGAGATTATGGATTCCTGGTCATCGCTCCACTCGAGTTTGAAAATTCCACTTCTAAACGTTCTGCTCTCGTCTGTCACGCCCACAATGCCGTAGATCGAGTCGTGGTTGATGAACTCGCAAAGGTCATTACGAGTCAAGGCCCAGCAACGGCGATTCCGTTCGGGATCAAGATTCTAGAGGTTCTGTCCGGACCGGAGAAGGCATCCGCTGTGAAATCTCAAATGCTCTGCATTGAATAGTGGTTTCTGTAAGCCTCCACCAGCAGTCCAAGGTTGACTGGAGTTGCCACTACTCGTGAAAAATTGCCCTGAATAGTGAATGAAGACCTTTGTCTACAGACCAACCATCGCCTTCTTTGCTTGTGATCTGGACAAGATGCGAAATTCATTGCCTTGGGCCTGCCTTTGCTTCGTTCTGCGTAACCACAAACAGCAAGTCTCGGAGATGTCGCGAGTGGACTTTTTATCTCCCACACAATGTAACCCTGGCCAGCCCGGTGTACTTTTACCTTGGGTAAAAACTACGCACTATCGAAATGAACGCAATTTTTCATATTTATAGATGAGAGCAAGAGTATTAAATAACACAATAAAATAGATGAAACCACCGCTACGACTCGTTGCATTTGCAAACGGATAGTATCGGAAGACTAGAATATAGAATAACATAAATAATTAGATGAAAAGTAGGCGTCAAACAAGTTGTCAAGCGGAACTGAAGAAGAAATTGAAGTCCGTGTCTTTGAGTATGGTCGATTCGAGGTTCCGTTCACGGAGGAGGCAGTGCAGACCTTGAGGCACGGGATCAGCACGCGAATAGACGGATACATGGGACTAAGGAAAAAAAGCAGAAACGTGCCGCACGATTCGGCTTGAGTTCTTGATCCTGAGGCAAGAGGAGCAGCGCGTGCTTCTAGTTCCCAAACATCAATCTGCAATACCGAGGGGATTCAAGGTGGCACTTGTACAGCGTCAGTGGGCACAATCCACGTTCCATTGCTGTCAAGAGAGATTCAACTGTCCATCGGTGTACGGTTCCAAGCTCAATCTAAAGCACCAAACATTTTTTTTTTTTTACTTGCGCATCGACAGGCAGCAACGGTGCCGATAGATCTTGGAGAGTAATAACTTGCCCAAGGCAAGAAGGAGTGGGTACTGTACAAAAGGGAGGTAGATTTTGGAGATTAATTTGCTTAGGGGATCCGTTCGACTACACTGGGGCAACAACGCCCTACTCATTGGCGATTGCCACTGGAAAACCGGCACTAGTCAATTGTTAGATCATCAACATTCCAATCCTCGTAGCTTCCATCGGGAAGATACCGTCTGACAGTTATGGGTATCTTCTTTTCCCTCAGCTCCTACAGGAGAAGAGAGTTTAGAGGAAAAGCCGGCAACTAACACAAGGCACTATAGATAATGTCTTGGGTATGCATGTGCCAACCTTTTGTGCGATCACCAATGGATCAGTTTCACCATCCAGTTCTACCAAAATTGGAGCCCCCATGCTTATTTGAAGGGCTCGGGTCCCTAAAATCCGAGCCCGTTCATATTTGGTCATGTATTTCGTTGTTGTTCGTTCCTCCCTAGGTACACTTAAGATCCAAACAGCGAGCAAGAGGAAACTCGGTTATACTTTGTTCGCAGAAGTGATGATACCTTTTGCGCTAAGAGTTGTGCCGTACGCTCTGTTTTCACTGTCCTTGTTTTCTTCATCCCCATCCCCTTCTTCCACCTGCAGGACATGGTTACAAAACATAGTCAGATCTTCAACTTCACTCCGAGGAACCGATCTGATGCTGCCGCAACGAGCTATTACCTCTCTATCTGATTCCGCACCACCGGAGATATCGTCCATCTCGTAATCGTCCATTCTAAATCCCCGAAAAACAAAAAACAGAAGCTGTTAACCACTCAAAAGCGTTGCAAGATAGCAATCCATTCGCATGACGACTCCCTCCCTACCCTCCTTCAACGTCATCTCCATCCGCGTCAGACATCTTTGCGGAGCACTTCGATTTGCGGAGAAGACTAGGAAAAGGGGAAACAAGAAAAATCCTATACAAATAACCTGCTTTTGCTCAGATCCTCAACACTTCCAACTCCAACTCCAACCCCGCCCCACCCTAAAAAAAAACCCTCTGAGTCTCTTCAAAAACGGCACCAGAAAAAGCCACATCGACGCAAGCCAATCCACCCGCCACAAAGCTTTTCTCAACTGAGGAAAACGTTCACCTCAGAAATTGTTGCTAGAAAGCAAGAAATTGTGACAAATCTGCAGGTCCTCAAATCCTCATCAACACCGGAACCAGGACGAACACCAACTTCAGTATCTTCAAAGCAACTTTTATGAACCTCATGGAAAGCCTACAAAGAGGGCAAGAGCGATTTCCGCTTTACGACCAGCCGCCGCTGAACATGGTCTCCTTTTCTAAAGCAATTCGGATTGGAGAGTTTTGGTCGCATTTTGAGCAATGAAGCTGATCTTGTGGGTCATTTTACAGAAAGGCCTCTGCAAGTTGACACGTCCAAATACCGTTGTTGTTGACGACAGCTAGCTTTTGTCGCAAAAGCAGAGCTATCGATTCGTCTCCGAAATCCAGGCGTTGTCCGACGTGCGAACGTACAACGGATAAGCAAGGCACGAAGAATGTGGTCTGTCGAATGGTCTATGGGCAAAGGGTAACCTAGGTTTGGTTAATCGTATGTATAGGTCGAAACGGATCCATTGTACAAGTATCTCGCAATTTTCGATGGTGTCTCCTGCTTGTCCCAGTCCTCATCCTGAAACTGAATTGATTTGTAAGAACGCTGCCAGCTAAATCCCAAGCAGTAAACAAGGAAGCTCGCTCGGTTGACGGCGAGCTCTAGACCAATTTATAACGAAATCTGGAGAGAAAGTCTTTTTACCATGAGACCCGGCAATGTTCAGATGGCCAGGAGTGAGGCTGAAATGATCGCGACTCCGGCGACGATATCCTTCAATGGGAACTGTTCACTGAGCACGACAAACGCTGTGATAGACGACCACACTGGTTGCGTCGAATACAGAATGGAAGCGACTGATGGTGGTATGCTCATCTGGCCTCTCGTCTGTGCCCATTGTGGAAATGCAGTCGTCACTACTCCCAACCAAATAAGTATTAACGCAGACGCTTGTAAATCGTTGAAAGTCACGTTGGCGAGGTATTCTCCAACTCCTCCAGTGGATGTCAAAGTTAAGGTTGTGTAGATCGAGGCAATACATAGTTGGCTAATCGTCTGGCATGAAGAGGACGAACGACAAGCATTAGGTATCAGAGTTTTCAGAGAGAACGCTCTAGAGAGCTCTACTCTGTTTCGAGTGGTGAGAGCTCCCGGTCTTTGCTGTTACCTTTGCACGAGCGAGGTCAAAGGTCTTCCGAAGTTTCGTGGATAGAGTGCCAAGCCGAATGACGTGAAGTGAATAGAAAACTGCTGCAAAGAGGGCAAGCGCGTCTCCAAGGTTGAGCCGTGAGAAATCTAGAGCTCCGAGGGATTTTGGGTCATCCACAGAGAACAGAATTATCCCTATACTAGCAAGGATTACCGATGGGAGGATTCTTTTGAAAGGAAACCTCCCGAGGATCGCCTCAATCGTTGGCACAAGCACACTGGTTGTCTGTACAATGAAGGCTGCCTTTGAAGCGGTGGTGAGCTTAAGCGCCTCGAGCTGGATTGTGGAGCCGAGGAACAAGTACAAGCCCAGCTCAAACCCTGCATAATAATAGCTTATCGTCGATTCATGTTCTGCGCTGGATTCGACTTCTGAGCTCTGCCCCGAGCTCGAGAACTTCCTCAACGCGAACTGAACGAGGAAAGCTATCTGAAAGGTTGCTAGCGACACGAGGTAGTTGCCGAGATCTATTCAGAATGAACAACCAGCCGATCAGCAGAGGCAGCTCCGAACAAGTTTTCTACCCGATCCGAGGACACAAAACTTACTGATTAGCGGCGCTGGAGGTGGATGGTCGATAGAATACAAGAGTCTCACTGCCACATTGTAGGTGGACCATGCAACTGGGACGCTAGCGAGGATGCTAATCGACTTCAAGTCAGGAGAACCCGTCTTGAGCATTCGTCGCGTCGTTTTCTGGACATTTAGTGACTGCCAGCCAAAATACTTCACATAGCTCGGCACCAAGAAACCTATCATCATCCCCCCACCAACCGCCCCGCGCCTCTGCCTCTGAGTGCTTAGGTTCTCGATACTCGTTCGCCCATGCAAAAAGTTGCAGCCATCCTCATCGCCGGAACGACTCAACCAATTGCGTCAGATCAACAGGGCGTCTGTACGTACGCTAAACACTTTCATCTCCTGCCTGTAGCCACATAAAGTTGAGACCCTCCTGGTGCACAATGCTCTGTGACTAGAACACCGCGGACGTCGGAGAGAAGCTCACTACAATCCTCGCCGGCACTACCACGAGCAACAACAAAGTGCAGGAATGTGACAGGAAAGATCATTCCACCAGCGCCTGCTGGCACGATGTGGTTTATGTGTAGGAAAACAGGACATGCAAAAGCAACTTGCTAGCAGAGCAAGCAAGGTTCACAGTGAGTATACAAGCTCTATGGACGAGCGAGAGGCGCGGACGATATGTTCAGCATGAGGAACGGACCGACCTTTCTGACTCCCCTTCGCAGGGGTCCAGATTTCTGGTTTGATACTGACTAGCTCGAGGTGATTATTGATGCCTGTCAGATCGTCAGCATCACAAGCGCATCTTACAATTTGTAGGCTCCCTGTGACGCTACTTGTTTCACCACAATTGGCTTTTTCGTGCCGCCCGATTTGCGCACAGGCATGACCCTTCTTTCCACTCCAGCATTTTCACTGGCGAAAACTGATTTTGCCGGCGGGATTTTCTTGCGCTTCGTTTCCTCGCTGACTGTTTCACATCGCCCGTTTGACCTCAGCCCTAACTTGGACAAAGGAGACGAAGGCAACGGCCTCAAAAGCCAAACGCGGTTCCTAGCTTCTCCGTAAGCAGAGGACCGTAATAGCAAGCACGTAAAGGGACAGTTCGAAAACTTCAAGGATTTCCTTTCGACAAGACGTTTGTTGCGATCAAACGGAGGAAGTGTATTGCACCGACTTCATTACTGGCGTCGATGACCTGCACGTGGACAATATCCACCGGCTCCACGCTCAGTTCTGAACTTACGTACGGCACAAAACGTGCACCGCACAGGGAATGAAGTGATGATTGAGGTCAGCGGAAACTGGAATTTACGCATTAATGACGCAGGTCTGTGTTTGTGCCACATAGACCAGCATCTGCTCAACCAGTCCAGGGTTCAGCTCACAAGTCTGCTTTAAATAAGTGTCGAAACCAGCTGTGAGGTGATCAGCATAGCGCTATGCTGATCACCGATTCGGTCAGGACCTTCCATTCAACCTAGAGATATTGAGCGTAGTTGATTCCTCATGCGGTAGTTCACTGCGCTGGATTGCGGTTTCCAAGCTAAAGCCAGAGCTCCAACCTCGACCCTTACGTCTCATACATGAGGATACTCTCATTGTCGTAGTTTTCGAACGCTTCACCACTTTTAAGCCATCGGGGTTGCATTTTTTGCACGGGAGCCTTCCGTGGGTTCTTAAGTTCACAAGCTGGTTTTGGTCGCTTTCCTGAGTTCGGGAAGAGAATGGAGCACCTAGCCACGGGGGCATTGTTGAGGATTTTCGGAACCCGGGCTTGCATCGTACTTAGGAGGAGGCGCTAGGCCCAACCTCCGAGCTACCTGCGAAAAGTGTTTCGAACCCGGATCTCAGCTTTTCTCGAATCTTCATTGGGCTGTGCACCTAGTCGTTCATGTTTCCCCATGTGTTTCGGATTAGTTTCTTACAGCATCTTCTCCACCGTACGCTTGTATAAGAACATCAGCATTCGGAACTCCGAATGCGACAAGGGTATCGCTTGAAGGCATGCGAATCATTCCCCTGTCAACAAACCGCAACGTGTCACACGCATCGAGCACTTCCAAGGCGAACGAAAGCGAGAACGGTCCCCAATACAAATCGTTGGGCTTGCCACTGGGTAGCTTCAAATCCAGCCTTGAGGCCATTGCTTTGCTCCCGCCGTGCCGAATGATGAGACGAGATAGTTCCTCGAATCCATTCTGTTGGAGGTGTCTCAACTTTGGCATGACCCCTTTGGCGTCCGTTGACTCCATGTATTCGTTCAGTAGCCTCAACACGGTTCGAAATTCGCGAAAGTAACTGGAGAGACGCACATGAGGAACATCGAGTATCAGGTCCGAGCGCTCAGTTGAGTCAGAGCCCCTTCTAGTGGGACGATGAAGTCTAACCGCCAATCTGAAGGGGAACACAGGCCTATAGTTGGCGCCACCTCGTCCGGGCCGCCCATTTGGCGTATGGTGTTCAGCAAGAATGGTTTCGTTCGGAGGACTGCAATCGAGGGCATAATATTTCTGCCTTCATGAAGGCTGTCATCGGTTTCTTCGAGCAGATTCTCAACCTCCTTTCTCAGATTGACGGCGCAGTCGAAGTATCCCGGGCTGAAGTTGGCTATTGTGTACTTTCCACGCTTCTGCCTGGGCTTGGGCTCCCATCCAAGATGATCAGCAATTTTCTGCCAGCCTGTACCTCCTGGGAGACACTCTATTCTATTC
Organism: Rhodosorus marinus; assembly: GCA_029953675.1. Taxonomy (NCBI): domain Eukaryota; phylum Rhodophyta; class Stylonematophyceae; order Stylonematales; family Stylonemataceae; genus Rhodosorus; species Rhodosorus marinus. The sequence goes on from JAMWBK010000001.1 coordinate 923,218, forward strand.
ACAAGTAGCGTATCTAGTTCTCTTATCGTCTTCTTTGGCGGCATGCGATCTGTTGGTAATCCTGCGTCAGTCAGCGTCCTCTCAACTAGTGCGGCGAGGTCTGCTACTTTCTCCGCTGCCTGGGAAATTTAGAAGTACTTTAAGCAAATCAAGCGGGCCTTAAGTTTCTCTTGCTTCGGGAGTCACTTCCGTTACCTTCAGGGACTGATCTGCTTTTCGAGAGCGCAAAAATTGAGCTGAGATTTAGATGCAAAGGACAACTGTGCTGTCCCGTCCTTCTGATATACTGACCTATGCGATCCCATCCTATGCTTTCAGAAACCTTGGCATACCCTCCCTGCATCAGAATTCTCCGGGCCAGTCCACTTGAGCCATATCTTCTTAGTTGCACGTCGGTTGGCATGACCCCGACGGGCAGCCCATTGACTTCACAGAACACTTGAAGATCAGTTGCCAAGATTTCAATCATATCCGCATCTTTCGAACTCATTTGAATCGCCCTCCGCAGCCTCCTCCTCCGCCTCTTCAGTGGGCAAACCTCTGGCCTCCAGGAGAACGCCTCACAGCGAACCGAAAAGACGCCAACGAAACAGCTTCTAGACACAACCATACTGAGCTGTTCCTAGCAGGCTTATTTATGTTGCATTACATGATTAACAGTTCTACAGACTCTCAGCTGCTGAAAGAAAGCTAGCAAGCCCTCCTTGCCTTAGCAGCTGAAGCTTGTCTCAATGACATCCGAATCCACCTCCTCCAGTATCATCCCAGCCAATTGGAACCACATGATCAGGCAGTTAGTACCAAAGTTACTAATACTATGTACTATGATGTACTCATTCGCCGATCAGGGCGACGTAGGATTTACAGGCTTTTCTGAAGAACCCTGTCCAATTATGACAGGCTAATAAAACTTCAAGACGGTGATCTAGTATGTTCTATCGTGGCTGTGCAAGAGCCCTTTATTCCGCAGCGAGAGAGCAACCGATTTGCTGATCCACCGGATGGCCCCATTGATGAAAAAGTGGTATATGAAGCTTGCCAGCTACAACGCGCCATGTTTTGCAGCGTTTTTAGCCCACCCGGCGGTCTGTATTTTGTCCGTCGAATAGACTGGATCCCCTGATGTGTAACTACCTGCGCATGAGTGACGAGTGGTGCACAACAGCCCTGGATTCCGACTGGGTGTAGATCACGACAGCGAAAGCAACAGTCTCATCGTATTAACTGACTTCCCCCCGCAGAGCTGACAACTCAGCTATGCAGTGATCCAGCGAGCAGGCCTGCTAGAGTGAATACCCAATCTAATCAAAACAATATTCTGTGGACTGGACCGACGGAGTGGATGAGAACGGATGGGGCACAAGCATGAAAACTTTTAGGTACACAAGCAGATGAACTACTGAACCTGAATCAAATGTTTTCTCGATGGCCAGGGCCGCCTGCCTCAGAGCAATCGGTTGTTCTAGGTTTCTCGAACCAACAATCCATTTAATACTTTTCTAAGAAGCAGATGTTCCATGTACTCGGAAGCGATAAACGCATGTGTAGTCTGCTCCATGGTTTGAGAGAATCTCAAGACGCACAATTCGCGTCGTGTGCGGTTCCTCAAGTTTAAAGCTCTGGTGGGAAACACCCGTGCTTGCGTTATACCTGAACTCGCCGAGAAGCGTTTCCGTAAGGTCCTGATTGAAGGCCACAACCCTGAAGTCTTTTGGCGCGGAGTTTACGGACGGAACCGTACTCGCGGGTGCATGTTCTATCGCTAATAGTTTGATTTTCGCCCTCCGAGCTAACTTGATAGTCAGATTCGCTTTGTCACCCGGAAAAGCCCAGCATTCTCCAGGCAGCAAGTTGTTCTAGTCACGAACATAAATAGGAGAATCCAACCATACGTCAATTTCTGCTAGTTTGGGAGGTGGAAGCCGCGAGTCTAAAATGTCCTACCTCCAAAGCAGAAGCAGGAGAATTCGGGTAGGCCGTCAGCCCATCCGCCTTTCTGCTCGTTATAAAATCGACCCTCTCTAGCATATAGCTTCTGAGGCGAGTCAGCGCTGATGGGCTCGACGCAAGAACAGTGGCTCCTGCGGAGATGAGCGCAAAGTCTGGTCCAAGGCCGCGATCAGCGGCGAGAAGCTCCGATACATCCTTGATCACATCCTCAACATCGAATTCCTCGCTTTCAAATCTGCTTACGTCCCGTAGCGCTGCACGCACGGCCGTACGGGTGCGTTCCTCTTGCTGGTTCAGGCGTTCCAGTTTCATGTCTCGGATTGTGCTGAAGAGCTCACGTCGAGAGGCGAGATTAAGCCCGGGAGCAATGCCCATGTTCAGACGCTCCAGACCCGAAAGGAAGGCCTTCGCGACCTCATCCTTTGAGTCGGTGAGAACGACAACCGCTAGCGAGAATACGAGAGAATTGAAAACAATGAGGAGTAGAATCACCAAGGTAGAAAGCCGCCTCTCTTCTTCTTCTGGATCCTCATCTCCTGATGTTGCCGTCTTGGATTCATCCATTCTAGAGCGATGAGCAGTACGGTCGAGGCTCCGTTCGATGCCCGCCCGAAGGCGTACGAAGATGGACTCATTCGAAGGCTCTTGATCCTCTTGTTCGTCAATTATTTCATCCTCATCATCAGAGTTATCCTTATCCTTGTGGGGCGTGCTAACCTCTTCGTTCTCGTTCCAATCTCTGAGTGCACGGGGCATCGCAAGCTACACGGGAAGCAAAACGAAGCAGCAGCTTTTCTTGAGTCCATAAAATTCTCAAGTATCGATAGCAATAAAACAGACTACAGACCTTGACTGTGCTCGAACCCCTCACTTCAGTCGTCTCGCTCTCGCAAATAAGTCCATTTCCATGGACAGAGAACAAAACGCGTCGGCCACCAGCTAACGCCCTGATTCAGGAGAAAAGCTTAGTTTGTAAAACAAAAGAAAGAACCGTCGACCCCGACATCGAGCGCAAGGAGCCAGACCACTCCATCCCTTACCCTTCGCTATAGTCAATCCGAGTTCTTACCCTACTGGACTTGCGACTCATCCTGCTTCAATCAGCTTCGCCTCGAAGCTGGTCCTCTCAAGCTTTCACAAGGACATCAAACACTCCGCGAATCCTAGAATCCTTAGGGAAACCTTCAACAAGAGTCGCTTGCAAGGACCCCGCCCCCAAACTCAGTCTTCTCAACGGTTCTCGGCCTTGCAAACTGTAATAACGGTGAGTTGTGAGCGGGGAACTTATGAGCCAGTGTAGATCAGAAGAAGTTTCGCCAATATCGAAAAGCAAGGTCTCTATTAGCCTACTCTCATAGTTTGTACACCCCTGTTGGACGCCATCCTTAATTCTGTTGCTTATGATCAGATCCTGTGCTTTCTTGCACATATGTCTACTTCTCATTGGATATATCTTCCGCGACAAGGACAACTTATCTCCTACCGGTTGAAATTGGGTCTGTAAGGCTGCACGCAAACAATCGACAGGTGTGAATTCGGAGCAGTAGTTCTGCCTTAGGGCTTCCACAGCAGACACACCCCGCAACCCTTGCGCGCGAGATCGGATCAATCCGGTGCATATCTCGGAAATCACCTGCTGGTGTCTGAGGAGAGGCTTTTGCTCTTGGGAGGAACAAATCAGTTCATCACTAGGCAAAAAAGAGTGGAGGACTTAAAGCGCACGGAAGGGACCAGACTTAAGACATGACTGCTGTCTCATCCGCTTCCTTGCACAAACCTCTTCACGGCTACGGAGCTGGCATCTATATCGTTATGGCGCAGTGTTCAAACCAGCCCCCAAGCCATAGGATTATATTTTAAAAATACTTTTGAACAACTTATATTGTTTATTCTATATAAAATATCGATACAACGGCAGGACTCTCTTTTGGGTGAGCTCGTGGAAGTATTCTTAGCCGCAGAGCGTAGACCACACTAGATCATCAGCGCTTCCAGAACTAAGAGCAGGAATGACAAGTACACCTAATGGTTCCAAAGATCAAGCCAGTGTCATAGCATTCTTGAGGATTGAACACGTAGGGCTGGTACTTTCACACCCAAGAGCACCTCCTCAAAGCTTGTGCAAAAGAATGTGAGAGCGCTTTGCTCGTGGGCCTTATGGACCGAAATGAGATACTCGCCCTTTCGTATCCCTTTCGTATGCTATCTTTTGTCGTCCATGTTCAGAATCCTCATAATGATTCCATATTGTCTCGGAGCGTGCCTGAAAATGATTGGCCGCGTCCTCTATAAGAGCTTGAAAGGATTTTGGACACATCCACACATCCGCGATGAAATGTTCCTCTCAAGATGAAGATTTCCACCGTTCTTCATCTATCTGTAATCTCATTCTGTCCGAACGAGCCCAGGATCAGCGCGAGCCGAGGATTATATCGCTTCAGCTGTTTTCTCCGCTTAGCAACGAAATCGTTGCGGCCAGCCTATAGATCCAGGGGTACAGAGCTTCAGGCTTTGAGATGAACATTCTCTGGCTTGTCTGTGAAATTTCAAAATCCTACCTTCGCCTTCTTCACCAGATCTTTGAGCAGGGAGTTTTTCGAGTCTGTGCTTTGCATTCGGATTTTTTCGACAAGCTCATCTCCGACGGGTTCAGATTTCAAAGCTTGCCACTTCTCCGCAGGAGGTAGTGACGAGAGCTTTGGAAGAACCGATTGAGACGCGTCAGTTCCATTGATTGCAACACGCCTAGACTTCTCCTCGTGGGTGTTCGAATCCAGAATAGTGCTCCTAGGTGATGGATGATGTGGATCGTTTAGTCTCTAAAACACGTCCACGTGTGAGGCTTTGGAGGGACAAGATAACCTCAAACGTGCATAAAATCCAATACTCTCTCCCTCTTCCTCTTCGTTCGCGTCTGCTGACTCAGTCTTCGATGGTTTACCTCCGTCTTTCCCGGACTCTGAATTCCCCCTTTCGGCAAGCCGGAGCGCGTGACGTTTCGCGAACCTCAGCTCGCTGAACTCAGACTGATCATCCTCGCACAAAAATCTGCCGCTCCCAAGGTCCCGGATCCCAAGACTCTCTAATCCTTCTGCAGACATCTCGATCCGACCAAAGCGTCAACAATCATGCATACAAACACTTAGCAACAGTCACACGTCCATTTTCAACCCAAACCAAAGCTCACAGGTACGCTCACAACTATCTATGGATGGCGGATCCCATTCTCCAAAAAGCTGATCACCTTCAAAACGCCGCTGACCACAATTCAACCCAAGACACGAAACAGGAAACACAGAAACAGGCGGAAAAAAAACGTAAATCAATTGAACAAATACCAACGAGTTCCTGGTTAGATTATCTTTACTGCAAGTAGCGAATGCCAAAAGAAAACAAGACAAAAAGGAAGAAAACTAGAAATCTTTCGCAAAAGTCTTGCAGTGACACTTCCTTTCCCTGCCGAATAGACCCCCCCGCCTCCCACCCGCCTTGCAGCTTTCTGGAGAGAGTCATCATGAACTACCTACTCAAAAAAATCGTGAGCAAAACCCGTCCCAACTTGAATATCATTCAAATTCATGATTCAAAAATAACGCCGAAATACGTTCATATAGTTTTCTATAATCTATACGATGAATAGCTATCAAAAAAAAATGTGAACGGGAAATATTGTAATGTCGAAATGATACTCGTACTGTTTTGACGTTATGTATTGACTGATGCGGATTTATTTGATTGAACTCTGGATTCAAGGGAGGGAGGTTTGCATTGGAGCGCTTGGGGAGGGAGACTAATGAAGAGGTACATTCATAGGGAGGTGCCGGTGAAAACCGGAGGCTCAGCATCACCCAGAAGAAGAATACTGGAAGAGTGTACGAATCCTCCTTGGTGACGCGCTATTGAAGTGTCCGAGGAGGAGTAGTAGGGCTTTCCAGGCTGCATCTTTTATCCTGAAAATTCTGATCCATTGCAAATCCAAATCCTGGGTTAGCGCGGTGCAGCTTTCCTTCACAATGTACTGTATTCATGTTTGGCCGAAATGTATCCGACTTTGGATACCAGACTCACTTCCTCAGTATTGCGTCTTGAACGCAATAGTTTCCGAATACCATGCCAGCGGCCTCACTCAAGGCGATTCCCTTCCCATCCGCGCACAATACCAAAACCCCGACAAACCCCGGAGACGAGCGGAACTCCCAACAGCCGCACTGATAGCATATCAGTACTAGCCCTCGGCCGCGACGTTAATTGCGTGGTTTCTGCATCGGTCGTGGAGGACACCTATCTCGCTCTGCCGGCAGCCATCTATAGGAGCAATGCGAACCGTGTACGCTGAAGCAAAGCATGCCTGAGGTAGCACCTGGGAAATATGCTTCAACTGCGTCACGGGAGAACAGTTTCGACAACAATCAGTCCTCAACGTAGTCGTTGCAACTAGTGCAAATCCCTCATTTTCTTTGCGTGCGGATAGACTGTCCAGTGGGCGGATGAATTGAGCGGGTTGAACTGGAGCGTATCGTGAAGAATCGACCCCCCTCTGATCCTATTGAGGATCATCAACAAAAAACTCTGCGAAATTTGTAAGATGTTCGATACCGCATCTATCTTGCAAATGCCTGAAGTGTACACCAGCGTCAGCACATGATTGAGGTCGACCTACCCCCCAAAAAGCAACCCACCAGACGCGTCGCATACCCTACCACGCCCAACCGATAAAGTCAGCTAGTATCAGGCTCCGTTGCGGATACATCTGGATGACACGGCTACCAGTGTCAGCAGCACCCGACCAGGTCGGATCAACATTTCAATCCATCGCTTGCTCACTACCCATCATGAACACGTTAGAAAAAAAAACAAAAAAAAACCAGAAACCTTAGGGTTAACAGCATCCTCAATTTCACCATTGAGAACTTCAGTTACACTTATTGCACCCAATCGCCCTTGTCCACTGTCAGCATCCTTGGCTTGCCTAATCCGCAAGAGATCCAGTTCATATTTTTCAAAATAAACCAACAATATCACGTGGCATGAAACAACTTGCTTAACACCATATATGACAGTACAACATCAATTTTATTGTCATTATCGATATAAATATATTTTATATTCCATAGATTGAGGTACAAAGGAAATTTAAGTGTCATATTGCTCGCAGAGCTCGCGTAGAAAATGAGGTGCTTGCTTCCTTTTTTCAAAGATGATTCTAGAACTATCATTACAATCAGCACATAGCACGTGTCTGAATAGATTAGATTAGCCAAAGAAAGGAGAACCTAAAATAAATCGACCAAGAAGAAATCAATATCGACGATGGATGAGCCAATGATTTATCGTATTTTCGATTCAAATCCAATGAATTTATGTTATGTTGTGATATCCGTTTTTTGTTTTGTTTTTTGGGAGTATAGTCATCATTTTGGCGTCATACGTCCAATGTTACTTTTTCCGAGGCGTGATTCATGTTTTTTGAATTGTTTTTTAAGCGTGTGAGGGCAATGTTACTTTGGGCCAAAAAAAGGCACGTGGCGTCGTGCCGTAGCATGGCATATGTCAATGGGACATGACGGATAACGAGAGCGCAGCTGCTCGTGGGAGAGCTTATATAAGGGTTTGAGGAAGGAAGTGAGATTTGGGAAAGGTTGGGGCGCGATGGGAAGAACGTTGAGCATAGAAAGTCGTTCTAGGAGTAGATTTGAAGTTTTGAGGAGCGTTTCAGTATCTGCTTTATTTTTTTTGGTTGTGTGTGCGGGGTTGATGTCTTGGAGAGTGAAGAATTGGTTTGCGAAGGCACCGAATACGGTCAGAGATATGGGAAAGTTTGAGTTGGAGAGGACGGAGGCGGAGTGGAAGAAGACCCTCACTGATGAACAGTACTATGTGCTGAGGCAGAAGGGGACGGAGAGAGCCGGAACTGGGAAACTTGACAAGTTCTACCCTTCGGAGGGATATTTTAAATGCGCAGCGTGCGAGAACCCGATTTATTCAGCGCAGTCCAAGTTCGACTCCGGCTGTGGTTGGCCAGCATTTGACAAGCACTACGACGGGTCAATCAAGACCGTGATTGACAACAGCTGGGGAATGAGGAGAATCGAGATCATGTGCTCGAAATGCGGTGGCCACTTGGGTCACGTGTTCGAGGGTGAAAGGCTGACGAACACAAATGAACGTCATTGCGTGAACTCCATCTCCCTGAAGTACGACAAGGGGAGTGGAACTGACGATCTGAAGGAGAAGCCTCTCATGAAGTAAACTCGACTAAAAGTGTTTTATTCGCATACCTAAAGTTCATCAACATGTCTAAATTAAACAAAGGAATACTTTTGGGAAATCACGATTCACACCCTGAAGCGCAGGTGAATGGTCGAGAAACTCTTAGCAGTCCTTTTTGGGGCAGCGGACAGGTCCTTCAGTCCTCTGTAACAGAAGGCTTCGGCTGTCTTATCATCACAAACTGTTTGTACAACACTCCGCGAACGCTAAGTATTCTTTCCTTCAATATCTGAAATCCAAGTGACTCGAAGAATGGTCTCGCTGTAATACTCGCATGCACCGTCAGTGGTCGCATCGGAAATACCTTTTCCGCACACTCCAGAGCATGTTCGAACAGAATCCTACCAATCCCCTCCCTCTGGTGCTCATGGTGAACGTACATCATATCCAGATGACTACCTCCGACTACACTCATGAAACCTACTACCTGCAAAGGTTCACATTACGTTGAGAAATTCCCGATTGCGCGCACACAAAAGCGAAGCAGCGCATTCTTGGCCTACCTTTTGGCCTCTCTCCGCAACCAACGCCAGCCACGACCTTGCCAACCGCCGATTCATCCGATTCGTATCCAACCCAACTCGTGCCCATACTTCACACTGAAACTCCGAGTAGTCCTTACCGTTCACTTTCCTAACGGTGTTCATAAACAGCTTTGCAACATTACCTTTATCGCTTTCCTTGTATCTACGGCATCTTACAGGTCTGCGATCTCCTGCCCCTCCTTGAAAGGAACTAAATAAAAAACAAATCGGTAAATCGGTTCCGTGATATGCCCGAGAATTACAAAGTTGTCCATCTCCTACTGATCCTCCCAACGAGCCGAACAAGAAGCTCATGGTCTTCAAATGAAAACAGTAATCGCGCTTCTATTTCGAAATTCTAGTTCCTACCCCTGGGCAGCTGAATATTCCAAGCTTCTACTGACCGGCCTTAGGCTGCCCCCTTGCAATTCCTATCCGTTGGCAAGCTTGACAACATCTGTATATCAAGCCTGACCTCCAACTACTCATGCGGCTTGGACTAGGAGCTAGAGTTGAGCATCCAAGAGAGCTAGGTGCTAAACGAATGCATATTGGAGGAGCGCCTGCTACTCTTCCAGCAAGCGTAGGTCTCCTCTCGCGGGCGAGCTCGAGTCTCTGTGTCACCTTCCGATCTATCTTAACAGTAGCAGAATCTCCAGCTGCAAAGTCCCTTCCCGCGATCGGACGAGGACTTTCACTTCTGACAAGAACTTGATCTGAAGACTGATAGGCTCCTCGAGTTGGGTAGCCGGTTTTCCGGTCTCGTCTGCGCAGAGCGTCTGGGCGACATCTGCATGGTTGAAGAATCGCGTCGCAAAGTCAGTGGTAGTACGATACTTGGTCTAAAGAGGGACCCGAACGGGCAGAAAAATAATGTTTCTGATCCTGATTGAACGTGTTCGTCGCTCACCAGCACTATTAGCTGTACCTGCCCGCTTCCTTCTCCTTCTTCCTTTTCTGGACCTGACGTGGGACCGAGAGACTAGGATTAGTTTCAACATGAATTGGTAAGAAACTTCTGACATTCCTCGCGCACTTCTGATCAGTAGGAATTTGCTCGGGTTCCTGGAGGTTAAGAGAGAGCCGCACAGTTTTCTGTTTCGGATCTACTTCAGAGGTGCAACCCTGCTCTCTCATCCTATCAAAAAAGAACTGCCTGTCTGTAGCCAGTGCCGACACATGGACGATTATACATTCGGACGTCACGTCAACAACAACACCATTAAATACCTGAAAGGTGAAAGCGGGGGAGGGACAAAACTCCCGCCGATTAGGTCTCAAGCTTCCGCGTCAGACTCGAAGCTGCGTGGACGCTCGCTTACTGTCCATTTGGGCCCAAGATACAAGCAAAGGTACATGAAATCTTCTTCGTCCTCGGCTTGGCCTGCGGCTGTCTTCTTTTCGTTGCAGTTCTTCAATATCTCCTCAATCGAATCTGACGATTGTCCCAGAACCGCTGCTCGGACGCCCTCATCACTTTGCAAACTCTCCGTAGGCCCATCACAAACCTCATGGCCAAGTCTTTCAATGGAAAGCTGCAAGAGTCTGTGAACAAGCACATCAGGGTAGCGACGAATGGGACTGGTGAAATGCGTGTATCTGGTCGAGGTCACAAGAAGGGGAACAGCGAGTGAGCTGATCGAATGCAGACCGATCTTTACACCGTTCAAAGCACTGCCTATGTGTCAGTACCTGGGAACCGCAAGGCCGTAGTGATGCCAAGAATCCTCTGGCACTGCCCCAGTGCAGAAATATTGAGCCTCGAGCATTGGCTTGGTGAAAAGCATGTCCAGTGCTCTGACTTGCTCCTCGGAGCCGATAGTCCCTAGTCGTTCCATAGATTGCTGGAGTTCTTTGGACGTACTGTATGTGGTGATCCAAAGACGCTCAGATCAGCAACAAGTAGTGACGAGACACGGAGACGGAATATCCTCACCCATAGTTGACCTTCTGCTGAAGGCATTGCTCGCAGAGCTTTGCTACCTTCTCGAGCGCCGTGGCACTTGGCGCCGGATGCCTTCGCAGGGTTGCAAAATCAGGAAAGGTGTCGCTGATGAAGTTCGCCACGCTTGAGTTCGCTAGCAGCATGAATTCTTCCACCAAATGATTCGCAGGGGTTCCACCGAGGACTTGTTCCATGCCCGTAGGGTTTCCCTCCGAGTCGAGAATAAACTTCATCTCCGAACGGTGGAAAGTTATGGACCCGTTGTCAAACCGACGCTTTCGTAGGTTTTGAGCAATGCCGTGCAGTTGTTGCACGTCGTAAACAACTTCATCAAACTTGAAACCGTTCCCAACATCCAATTCCAGCCCTTCTGGGAGCTCCTGCGGAAATCAAGCCATTTTTCGATAAGTGTCCCGGCGAGGCAGTGCAAGCGAGACAAACTGGATCACCCGGATCATACCCCAGGCTCTGTGTCGATCATTTCTTGTGCTTGTTCGTAGCTCAGCTTCGTGCACGAGCGGATGACAGATTTGCCAAACCATGTCTTTCTGACGTTCCCTTTTCTGTCCATTCGCCATCGGACTGAGAAGCTCAGTCGATCGACTTGCGGGTTTAAACTGCAGAGATCCTCACATAGAGCCCTGGCGCAATGAGATTGTGTAGGTGGTAAGCAGATGAGACTCGACCTCGAGCGAGTCGTCCGAACGTAAAGCTCGTCAGGTGTTTTAGAACGCGTTTTAGAGCATTTCCTGACGCTTCCATACCTCGGAAGCATTGGAATAACTCGTCTAATCAAGTAGACCGACGTGGCGCGGTTCCTCGCTTCAAGGTCAACTGCACTATCCGGTTTCACAAAGTGCGAAACGTCCGCGATATGAACTGAAACCTCGAAAAGATCATCGTCCACTTTGGTGATCGACAACGCATCGTCCAAGTCCCTGGACAGCCATCCCCGTACGTTTCAGATAGAATGTAACCTTTCTTGTGCGGCGTGAATGGCAACGATACCTCGCCGTCTTTGGATCAATACTAAACACTCGGGTTGCTCGAAAATCATGTCGGCCCTCAAGCTCCTCCTGCACAACATCTGCAACTTTAGGCAACGGAGCGGACTTCACGAAGTCCGGGATTTCGTCCTGCACATTATTCGATTGAAGAACAATTCTCCGGCATGTTTCCAAATCCCTCATGTCACCTACATATTCACAGTTAACAGTTGGAAGATACATAGTGCGGGGCCACTTAATCACTGTCACCGAGAAAACCTTTCCTTCCAAGCCTTCCTCGACGACTTTTCTTAATTTCTTCGGGCAATTATCCATGAATATCACAGCGAGCTCGAAGTTTGAGCGCAACCGCCTAAACAGCAGCATCTTCCGTTCTTTCAACAACAACAAAAGGGAACAGACCCGCGATTAATCCCATCTTGTTCGATTCCTGTGGGGTATCGTGCATGTTACACAATGGCTAGCGTTTACCTGGAGCCGTTTTCTTCGATTTCAGCTCGAGGGTCCCGAATATGGCACTCCGATTACTTGCTCCTGAAAGGATGGCCACGACACAACCAGTATCTCTCTTCCGCGCTCTGGATGTCAACGGAGCCGAGCTGTCCACATTCTCGATATCGTCGATCAGCTCGTCTTGCGGTGCTTCTTCGCTTACTTTGAGTTGGTCCGAATCAGCAGAAAGTCCTTCCAACCTCACAGCAACTTCGTCCCCGTGAAGCGCTCGATTGCGGTTACGCCATCCACCTAGGGTCATGTTAGCGTCAGAGGACGGGCATACAGCGAAAGCACTTCAGAAATCCAAACCTACAGATCAATATGTCCTCCTCCTTCCCCGGAAGGCTAACAAACGCCAGCCGTTGGCTCTTGGGATACTCTCTGAACTTTCCTACCAAAACCGTACCCTCCGCAACCCTTGCCTGAACTTCCTCAGGGCTCATATGTTCCTCGAAGGTGGCCTTGTCCTGTTAAATGGGGTTCCTCAATTAGCATTTGCACTTCATTTGCGCACAATACCATTCTCACTCCAATGAAGCAGACCTTCGTTTTACATGCGACGACTGCTGGCTTTCCCGCTGCTGGCTCTACCTCAGCAGCTCGCGGGGAGTTTTCAGGTAGTTCAAACTGAGGAGTCCACATTCCCGTTCTGTTGAATTCCTCCCAGTTCTCAGATTTTCCCTGGATTGGTACATTCAAGTTTCGCGATCCCCAATCGGTGCTCACATTAGGACCGCTGCACATGGATTGCATAGGATACTGTTCATTGGAGGACTCAAGTGCATTGGAGGACTCTGCACTTGACGAATCACTCCCGAGGCTCTGAACGTCCTCTTCGACTCTGGAAATATCGAACGGGTCGGTTTCGGTTTTCGCCTTAGAATGATTTCGGCTGGATGTCGACTCCTCTCTGGATACTACCGAGGCACTGAAATTCGATGTACGGTCATTTTCATCTGCAATTTCTTTAGGATTGGGTTCAGAGTCGTGGGGTTTCGCTCCTGACTGTTGGGAACCCTTCAACGACTCGACGAAGCGTTTCCAGTCTTTGTCCAAGCTGCGAATAACTCCTTTCAGCATTTGAACGTTCTGATGCTGGAAAATCTCGTGCGGTAGCTTTTCGAGCTCGCCGTTGAGGTCCTTGAGCTCATCAAAAATCTGAACCACTCGAACTTCGATGGGGTTGGGCAGCTCAGCATCATCCACGGTATTGTCTGACGGGACAGCTTCCGCTGTACCCGTGCTCTCTTTCGCTCCTTCATTGGGTTCCGAGCTGAATCTCACAATTACTCCCGACTTAGACCTGAAACTGGGCTTGGAGGCGATGGTAAGGCCTTTGACGGTCCTCCTCTTTGGCGACTCCTTTGGTTTCGCGTTTCCACGATCTTTTCTCCGTCTACCCGCCTTTTTCGCACGCTTCTCCATATCCTTAGCAGCCTTGACAGTCTTGCTCGCTTTTGCGGAAGCGCCGGTCAGCTGCGCTTGGTTCACCTTCCCAGGCTCACCTGAACTCTCCTCACGCGGTTCTGGTTTCCCCTTCTTCTTGCCTCTCTTCCACCTTGAGCCAGCCATGTTTCCAGTTATATATCCTCCTCGTCGAGATTCTCAGGTTCTTAAGTCTCTTCGTTTATGTTCTCTTCAGTTTCCATCCTCCTCAATCCACCTCGTACGGAACACGACTAGATAGCTTCTCATCAGAGCGGGGGAAAGCTGCTATTGCATCGGCGACTGTTCCACTGGACTGGAATCAGAACATACGTGTAGACAACCAGATTCTGAGTGAATGTATTGAAAGCTTGAAGGCTGGCGGCTAAGGTTCTGTTTCATCGAACATATGTTCTGTTTCATCGGGAACTATTTCAGCCTCTGGAAGACTGCTTCATCTCAAGTTGTGAATTCGTCTCACCGAACGCTGGTCGTTGGGTAAGGAATTCTTTATATAGAGAACCATGATTTCAGAGTATTGAAAACTTGAGGCACGGCTATAGCATCCGCTGCATCGAAGAGTATTAGGGGCAGAGCTAAAGTCAAAGTCCATGTGAACCAATGCGGCTCTCCTTCGTCGCAACGGGCGCTGGTTGGGAGTCGACGAAGTCTCTGTGAAGAGAACTAGACTGTGACTTCTGAACATTGAAAGCTTGAATCAAGGCTATAGGTTCTGGCGCAGTGAACTCTGGATGTGGGTTGAGGAGGGTTTCGCAGTGGCTCTTAGAAAGGCAGGTGGTCCTCTTCTTGAGGTCCGGTTAACAAAGTTTGTCAGAACTAGCCCGTGTTTTTGAATGAATTGTGCACGTTTCCCTTTTCTACGAAAGATTTTGAATGATCCAGACGCTGGGGCCCGGGGAACTGTTGCTTTGTTCTGGCGTTGTTGAAGTACTGCCGTTTGCTATGGGAAAATGCAGTAAAAAAACACGCTCCGTCAGAGAAGACCGCAGTTGCTATGCGGGCTCAAGGAGCTTCGATTCATTGTGTATGCGCAGAGATGGAAAATTACTTAGTACATTCCGGCTTGTGAGCTCAAGCGAAATTGGACCAGAAGCACCGCCCTTTGACTGCCAAAGCTCTCCTTCAGAACGCCGCATCCAATCAGGACGGATTGGCAGACGCCGCACACACAGAATGAAACAGAGCTCAGCCTCACTGACTCTTCCAACGCAGCAATAGGTCAGGAAACCGTCACGCGGCAGTTCTGCTGCTACTCTAGAAGACGATATCTCCGTCACCATCCAACTCACATCGATTTCATTAATCTGTCCCAATTTAAAGTAGCCATCTCATCACTCAAATACATATCATCATCTAAAACTTCAAAAATATATTATTTGTTCTCCGGAAATTTCTACAGAATGAGAAGAGTGGACCCAAAATTCAGTCTACATGCCAAAGCTAGAAAACTAATAGTGAATATTGTATTATTTTAATCGATAGTATGATGAGAAAAAACATAAAGGTGCAGATAAATTAGAACAGCTCATTTAGGGGCTTCAGGGTTGTTTAGGGCTCTCATGTGGATGGAAACTTCTTGAGCAAGATGGCTTGGAGGGGATGAGGAGCAGCTTTGGGTATGAATTGATTACTGAAGACTAGAGTTTCGCACGTTTTGCTGTAATTTAATCCTGAGCATGAACTATGAACAAATATTGAAGGGAAAGGAGAATTTCCTGTTTTGGAGGTCAGCTGTGAGATGTCTTCTTTGAGGCCGGGTGTTCTGTTGTTGTCTGGATTTGATTTGGTTCGAATTGGAGTTTCTTGATGATGCCTGGAAGCGCCAAAAAGGAGAAAAACGGCGTTCTGCACCATTTAAGGAAACGAGAACTAGGAGCTGTGGCGAATGAGCTGGACTTCGTGGAAAGCTGTGGAAAGAGATTCGTGCCGATAACGGCTATAATTGATCGGGAGTGCAAGATCTTGAGATGCTATTTATTGGGTTTTACAGCGTCAGCGACACATCTTGTGTCCTACATTCGAGAGTACTGCTCTGGATCTGAGGAAGAAGTAGGAGGTTTTGAGCACAGGTTTATTCTCAAAGCCCAGTTCTGGAACTTTAACGGACCCGATGCTCCGCTCACGCTCTTCAAGGAGACGATTCTCTTCGACGGACTCAGCTTCGATTGCGACATCCTGAGAGAGGATTTTGGAGAGCTTTCCTACATCGAAAATGAGAGGTCCGGGCTTTGTCTCTTCCACTATGAGTACGGAGCGAGCTCTTTGGGTTTCAGGGAAACATGTTTCTGCGCGATGACTGTTCCATATAGAATCAGAGGCTCACAACCAAATTCTACTATGATTTTTGATGTAAGATAGAACCTTTTTTATCGCATTCACTTCGGGGAGTTGCTGTCCAAGTGTTCATTTTATCCGTATAGTCGCCACGCCTGACTCAGACACTCGTCACTATGCAGGTTTGCGAAGCGAGCGCCCGGCTGAATCTCAATGAGTCCATATTCGAAGATGATAGAGGCTTGACGCTCATCGTAAACACCGGAGCAGCTTTGAAGATTGTGAACCTGGAGCTGAGAGAAGAATTCGATCAGAGCCGACCAATAGAAACTACTGCGGATGATTCTCTGGACTCGCCATTTCCGTGGTGGACGGTTGTACAACCCAGCTCGGAAACCAGGACGACAAGTACGATGTTCACTCCATGATACTTGTTCCTCCACACGCGTTGAGTGTTGAAGCTCAGATTATTTGCACCCTGAAATGCAGGTACAAGTCCGCATATCGCTACCCAGTACAGCTTTGATATGGAAGTATATATGATGGAGGCATTTCAATCTTCTTTCAAGGGCCGGATCAACTCGTACGACACCAAAGTGGTTGCGTATCAAGAGAATACAATCAGCATTCTATTCCACGACCTCCAAGAGAGCTCCTCCCGGAGTAAATACTGCGCGACTGCGAAGGTAAACGCGTCTACTGGGGAGGCAACGGTTGTGAACGGAATGCGTTCTTACGTAGTGCCGGAGCCGGGTATGGTACCAAATATGGCCAGTGGAGACGAAGGAGTTTCTCCCAGGTTGGTTACAAAGTACTCTCACACATCCGTTTGCCTAATAAGCATTCGTGCTTTTCAAAGGGAATGGAACTGCCGTTCGCATCTAAGCACCTGCAATATGTCTTTGATCCCGCTCAGGATAAACCTGAATTCTGCAGAAGCTGTACACTACGGAGGCAGACCTAACAACAGGGCAGGCATCTATCATCTGGATGATAGAGCAGTGAGGGAAGGGAAATCTTTGTCGAGGCTGGACCATCCATTGTCAACGTATGTCATAGTCGGCTATCACGGTGAAAATTAGAGGATCTTCGATAGTGCGTAATCGAGTTCATGTGTATACTCGAGCACAGTACATAACTTGTTCAACGTATTGGACAGCAACCAGTATATAAAGCTATCAACGAGAAAAGTTCTACTATGGGACAGGGGGAAATGGCACAGAAGATATCCTATTATCTTCTCTTTGGACGAAACGAAGAGAGACTCTCCAAACTTCTTACGTCAATAGGACGATACCGTGGTTATGCTGTGTCTATACGACGCACTTTCTTCAGCCTCCAAGAAACCAGAACCCCAGTTCTTGTACAAATCTGTACTGTGATACTAAGATGTACTGTTGGCTGAGGTTGGTAAGGCTGGTAGCTGTGGATGGTGAAGACGATGACTGGATGAAGGCAAAGGGGCCTTTTATCTGTCTACTGCTTTAGTTCGCTCTTGTTATATTTTCTTTTCTGTCGGTGACACAAGAAGAAGACATTTTTTGAGGGCGGAAGAAATGATGGATACGCCGACTGATACTATTGAGTCCGTGTCAATTCATCCGTTAGTTCTGGTGAATCTGTCTGATGGCCACACTCGGCTGATTGCAGCTGGGGAAAAGTCTGGTTCTTCATCGAAGAGCAGAGCTGGAGTTCGAGCGACGGGAGTTCTCCTCGGGAAGCACGTTCGAAATGTTCTGGAGGTAAATCATAGTTTCGAGTTGAAAGAGAACCCGGATGGTAGCTTCGATCGAAACTTTGGAGAAACCAGATTGGGACAGTTTGAGGAGATATTTCCCTCGCTGGAGGTTGTTGGTTGGTATGCTTGCGACGATCAATTGAGACAGAGCGATTCACAGAGACATACAGAAATCGTAGAAATGTTCTGCGAGAAACCAGTTTTCCTTCTCTTGGACGCCACAAAAGCGCTGAAGAATGAGCAATCAAGCACCGGGTATTTCGAGACCATACCGATAACCGTGAACGTAGCAACGAACGTGGATGACTCTGAAAAACTTTCCTTCAAGCAAATCCCTTACAACTTTCTTTCAACGGACTCTGAAAGAATCGCCGTGGATCACGTTGTGGAACACGCCACATCTTCCGACGAGAACAGTTCAGATATTCGTGAGTCAAAACCTCGCTACCTACCTCTCTGTCCAGGCTGCTGAATGTCAGATCTTGAAAGGCTAAGGACGAGCATCAGATCGGCTCACAATCGTGTGTTTCAATTGTGATCGTCTTCCCTCAGTATTACAGCATCTGAAGGCACTCCGACGATCAATAACTATGCTCAAAACGAGGGTGGACGTAATATCATCCTATCTCGAAGCATCTCAAAAGGGTGAAATCCCATGGGATGCACGTCTCATGAGAGCAGCCGCGGAGGTACTCGCTGAAGAGAGCATTCCCAGACATGTCCTCAACTCCCAGTGTTGCTAATACAGAGTGTCCTACAGGTATGCAGGGAACTTCCTAGCATGCAACTCGCCGACTATACCAGAGCTCTAAGTGAAGAAGGAGAAAACGTGAAGATCGTTTCCTATATGACCGGGGTCACAAAGTCAGTTTGCCATCTTGATGACCTCGTGAAGAAGTTCAAGGCTGCGTACGACGGATCAATGCATGCACCTAGAAAGGGCACGTTCAGGGGCCCTGCTTTTGCATCAGGATCGCTACGGTTTGTATGAGGAATGAACTCTTTCGGAGGGAGCCTGCGGATCAGAGTATTCAGATCTCGAAATCAATGGAATCGTCCAGACGGGAACGGAAGGATCGGAAACAAGGGCCCGAAAGAAACCGCAGAAAATCTTTGCAGCAATCGGCTCAATAATTCTAGCCGAGAGAAAATCCTCAGTAGCGACCAGCTTGTGTATTACACTGTATAGAAATCTGAGTCCATGCCATAGTTAAAGCGTGTTAGGAATAAGGATGACCAAACATAATTGAAAGAGAAAACCAAGTCAAAGATGACTCTGCCCAGAAAAGAATTGATTCTCTTGGCCTGTTTGTAGTTATGCTCGCTTCTTGCGGCGCTTTTGATAGCTTTGTTGACGGATTTTCCGACCGTTCCGGCGTCCGTCAGGGGGACCAGCAGGTGGAACTTCACTTTCCTGCTTTTTTTCTTCGCCGAAGTCGACGACGCTCTCCCCATTCTTCTTTTCACCCTCGGCATGCTTCTCCGGGACCTGGAGCTTGGCAACAAATAGGTAGGCTGGTTTATCATCGGGGAGCCTTTCGAAGACACATATCTCCTCGATGAAATTTGGGGTATGCTCAGAATAGAGGAAGTTACCCGTCGAGTCTGTTACTGTGATCCTCCGTTTGTATCTGAACTTCAATGTCACCTGAAGACAATGATCATGAATCCATCCATTAGAATCCTCACTAAAAGACGCTCCCGGGTTGAATGCACTCCCACCTGGAACGCTATTCCATCCTTCGTACGTGTCATCCTATTCTGCACGATCCTATGCCGAGATTGTTCCACCGCCTCCCATTTCACCCTGAGCTTTGATGGTACCTCGCTGAGCGCTGCGACCATCTGCTGATGGGTCTGTTTCGTCACGAGCCTAGAAAGGCTTTCATGATCTTTCAACGAGTAACCCTTGCTAATCTTCATATAACTTTTGAATAGTTCATCAGGGCTCGCTGGGTCAATAGTCCATGCCCTCAGCAAGCTCCATCGGGTCTTAAAATATCCGTTGAACCTTTCCCACCATGCTCTGCGAATCCCTGAGCAGTCGTGGGAAAAGCATTGCAGCCATGCTGAAGTAAGCCTAAATGAAGTTTCGCACATAACAGCGGGCACTACTAGCGCGAATTTATCTTACCAACAGGATAGGGATCAACAATTTTAAGTTCCTTCGCAGTTGGAGCGGTTGCTCTACAGTCGCGCAAACAGGAGAAGAAAAAAACGATTCAGTACGGCGTCTAGCCGCAAGATCGAAATTCTACTCCAGCACCGGGCGAAAAGCACAGTTGGATAGACTTAGACTTACAGTCCGCGAAAACTAACGGATCGCTCCAGTTCCCGGGGAACAACCGTGCTGAAGCGTTGCACCACTCGACGACTTCCGATCAAACCCGCCATCGTTCGAGGGATGTTATTGGCTATGACTCCGTTTCATTAAGAAAACCCTTAGATTATCCAGGAAAAGTCAGTACGAGAACTTTATCCAGTCTCCATAGTCCAGATGAAATGCGACAAAGCAGGCCCTACCAACACGCCCCACCCCGAACCCCCACTGCTCCGAAAACAATTCTCAGATCAAAGAACTGCACCGAGCCGCAATGGGACAGCTTGTCCTGGAAACGAATGGACAAGCTGTCCTGAAGCAGACAGCTTGTCTCATTTTTGGTTCCCGCCAAGAACGCAGGTTAGTGCTTTTTATTGGTCAATACAATATTGAAAAAAGAATAAATATTATGAGCGGGAAATGATATGCTCAATATATTTCTACAAATAGAATATTCTCAAAGTCGAAACAGATGTAAAAACGTCCGGTGCTTATGGCATTAATCTGATTTTCTTCAATTTTGATGTACTTCCGGGGTCTTCTTTTGGGGGTATTTTCTGGGGCCAAGAGATCGGGGGGAAAACGAGGCCATTGTTTTCTTGAGATTTTTTGTTCGGTCGGTTGGGCGTTGGAAGGTGATAGTGGCTGATGTTACATGTGTTTTTCTTTTTTCGAAAGGATTTTGTTGTCCAAATGGAGTTGTTGGGGATAAGGACTTGCACTGAGATGAAGTACTTGACAATGGACTGTTGCGGACCGGGTTGGAGGGAGGAGGGGAGGAGAATTGAGGGGTTTTCGGTTGTGTTTGAAGGTGGCTAGGCGAGAAAATGGGTTTCAGCGGAAGAGGAAACGGATTCCGCGGCGGTTGGAGGGGGGTACGACGTGGAGGAGGTCGAGGACGAGGACGAGGACGAGGATATGGCTTCAAATCAAGCAGGAGGTTGGCACAGCCGAGCTGGGGCTCTGACGAGCCAGCGCAGACTGCAAACGCTGACCCGGAAATCTCGACAACCGAGAGAAAGACGCTTGACAGGAGAAAAGACATGGGTGAGCGAGATGGAATGCAGGTTCTTGGAAACTCCTCTCTTTCTACGCTTTTCTGAATGTATGTGTTTTCGCTTGGAAAGATTTCCGAGATTCAAATAGCGGAGTTGAAGCGCTGTCCACCGGATCGAAACCGCGTTTGGGATGGTTGTATAATATGGCGTCGGTGACGGTTCTGGATTCCATCTCCGAAAAACTTGTTCAGGTAGCTACTAGCAAACCCGAAACCAGAATTCTGCAAGCATCGCTAAGTCTTGATTATTGTAAATAGGGAGCGGATTTGTTCTTTATTGGTTCGGATGGAGTAGACTTCAGAGCTACTGCAGTGATGCGACCCTACCTCTACCTCTCCGCGCTTGAGGACAAAGTGGGGGATCTGGAGACTTCTCTTCTCAAGCTGTACCCTGAACTGGTGCGGGAAGCTGAAGCGAATTTTTCCTTTGGATTCTGAGTACGAACTGATGAAATGCTTGACAACTGACTACCTTTCTGTGATAGATCGCTTGCTGTACAGTGACATACCTGGAAGACCTTGATGCTCCAAACCACTTATCAATGAGGGTTAGCAACCTGGACCATCCGCAGCTGACCCTACTTCTGGCTTATTAGTTTTCGATCGTTTCTTGAATTCTGCAGGAAGGAAGATCCTACTTGAAAGTGGAGAGTTGGACTATGAAAGAAACCAACGACCTCAGGCAAATGTTGTTACCTTTCCAACGTAAAAATCAAGCGAACAAGAAGAAACTCGGCGTTGCAGACGCTGCTGAGCTTGAGTATAGAGCTGGTCTAGATCTTCTGGATGATATTAGGGAATACGACGTGTCCCCATTGAACCGGATTGCAATTGACATGAATCTAAGGGCAGGTCACTGGTACAGAGTTGATCCGGATGGAATGTCAGGTGTGTTCGTGCACCTTCGCA
This sequence comes from Rhodosorus marinus, assembly GCA_029953675.1. Taxonomy (NCBI): domain Eukaryota; phylum Rhodophyta; class Stylonematophyceae; order Stylonematales; family Stylonemataceae; genus Rhodosorus; species Rhodosorus marinus. The sequence goes on from JAMWBK010000001.1 coordinate 945,153, forward strand.
CGAGCTGCTTGCCACGACCGTGTTTTAACCAAAACTGTCGGTTACAAACTTCAAACCAGGAGCGAGCACGGATGTCACCGACAGTGAGGGCCAACAAGAGAAGAAGGCCGAGTACAGATCTGTGCATCTGGAACGAGTGGAAGAAATCCTGGAAAGAGCTACACCAACAGTGCTCGCGTACGATATTGAGTGTACTAAGCAGCCTCTTCGTTTTCCTGATGCTGACGAAGGGGATATGGTACAGTCCTCATTCAGCCAAGCGCGTTTCTCGGGTTGTTCGAGCTGACCACTGTCCTGTAATTGCAGGTGATGATGATTTCGTGGATGATTGACGGGCACGGCTTCCTTGGTGTCAACCGCGAGGTTGTTTCCGCTGATATAGTGGCTTTCTCGTATACGCCAAAGCCCGAGGTATGTTGCTTGTCAACAAGACATTGACGTGGTTTTCCAGGTCTCTAATTTCGATTTGACTCGCATTTGGTGAATCTAATAATTGCAGTTTCCCGGCGACTTCGTTATTTTCAACGAACCCGATGAGAAGGCCCTTCTCGAGCGCTTCTTTGAACAATACAGAGCAAACCGACCGAGAGTGGTCGTTACGTACAACGGCGATAACTTTGACTTTCCGTTCATTGAAAAAAGGGCCGAAGCTAACGGCCTTGACATGTACAACGAGATTGGTTTTAAGCAAACTTCTCAAATGCAGAGCGTAGAGTATCGATCGAGGACTGCCGTTCATCTTGACTGCCTCTATTGGGTGAACAGAGACTCCTACCTCCCGCAGGGCTCAAGAGGCCTAAAAGCTGTTACGAAAGCGTTGTTAGGATATGATCCATTAGAACTTGACCCCGAGGAAATGACTCCAGCTGCGAAATCTAGACCACATCTACTGGCTTCGTACTCTGTATCTGATGCTGTGTGCACGTACTACTTGTACATGAAATATGTACACCCGTTCGTATTCTCGCTCTGCACGATTCTGCCCCTGAATCCGGACGACGTGCTACGCAAAGGCTCCGGAACCCTCTGCGAGCTTCTGCTAATGAGTGAAGCAAAGAAAAAGTTGATCGTTGCGCCGAACAAGCACGAAGACTATTCCGTTAAACACACACCAGATGGGCATATGCTCGAAAACGAGACCTACATTGGAGGACACGTTGAAGCGCTTCAGTCCGGCATTTTTCGTAGTGATATCCCGAGTAAGATTCTTACAGTATCGGTAGGCAAAAGACGGGCTACTGATGTGCTGTTTTTTTTTCACCACTCCAACCCTACAGTGAAATTCCGCATTGACACAACGGCAATTGAAGAACTTGAAAAGAAGATTGATTCGGTTTTGAAATTTGCAGTCGAAGCTGAGGCAAAGAAAACCCTCGAAGAGATTATAAACTATGAGGAACTAAAGGTAGGCTATATGCAAGCTGACTTCGGATTGTTCTGCACTCTGACAAAACTGGCGCTTGTTTCTTTGTTTGCGTAGGAGAACATCTTAAATCAGCTCGCGGAACTTAAGAAGAATACATGCTTGACGGAGAATCCTCTTATTTATCATCTTGATGTAGGGGCAATGTATCCTAACATTATATTGACTAACCGGCTTCAACCGCACGCTATTGTTGATAGCACAACATGTGCAGCATGCGACTTCAACGGTGACTCAGATTGTCAGAGGTACATGAAGTGGACGTGGCGCGGGGAACACTACACAGCCTCGCGTGGGGAGGTTGAGATGCTGAAACGATCTGGGCCAGGTCCTGTGGTGGAAGACATTTCAGACCCTTCGTTCATGAAAAGGTTGAAAGACTACTCAAGGAAGAATTATCGGAGAATTACTGACACTCGAATTCAGGAGCGTGTTGCAACTGTCTGCCAACGAGAGAACTCGTTTTACGTGGACACAGTCCGTGCGTTTCGAGACAGAAGGTACGACCTTAAGCAGATGTTAAAGCGATGGAAGAAAAAGGTGCGAGAAGCAAGGGAGAGAGGTGATGAAGCTCAGATTTTGGAGGCCGAGAGTATGATTGTGCTTTATGACAGTTTGCAGCTCGCACACAAGTGCATCCTCAATTCCTTCTATGGGTACGTGATGCGGCGAGGTGCAAGGTGGTATTCAATGGAAATGGCAGGCGTTGTAACACAGACGGGATCCCACATTATTCGAGGCGCTCGGCAGTTCATTGAACGCATTGGTGTGCCACTCGAACTGGATACTGATGGAATCTGGTGCACGCTGCCGAAGTCGTTCCCCGAGAACTTCGTCTTCAAAACGAAGGAAGGGCAAACGCATCAAATGAGCTTCATCTGCTCAGTATTCAACCAGGAGGTCCACCAGAACTTCAGCAACCACCAATACCAATATCTAAACAACAAGCAGGCGCCGTCTTCCTACGAGGTATCAACGGAATGCTCGATTTTCTTCGAAGTCGATGGGCCTTACAAGGCGATGATCCTTCCAGCATCAAAGGAGGAGAATAAACAGCTAAAAAAGCGATATGCAGTTTTCAACGATGCCGGAAAACTCGTCGAGCTAAAAGGCTTTGAAATAAAGAGAAGGGGGGAGCTGAAACTTGTTAAGGTCTTCCAAGGCGACGTTTTCAATAAGTTCTTGGACGGCAGTTCCTTGGAGGAGTGCTACGATGCGGTGGCCTCAGTTGCTAATAGATACTTGGATGTCCTGGAGGAGGAAGGGAATATGTACGACGACGAATCCCTGATCGCTCTGCTCATGGAGCAAAACAATATGAGCAGGAGTTTGGCAGAGTACATAACGGACGGACAAAAGAGCTTAGCAATTACAACCGCAAAGAGATTGGCGGAACTGCTTGGCGAGCAGGTGGTTAGGGACAAGCTGACTTGCAAGTACATAGTCTGCAAGAAACCCGAGGGTGTTCAGGTGAGAAAAAACTTTTGAAAGATTCTCAGAGCCGCGTTTGGTTTTATGGCCCTAAGCGTCTGTCCTTTTCTTCTATTATTTGTTCAGGTTACCGAGAGGGCCATACCAATTCAAGTTTTCGGCACTGATGCAAAGATTAGAAAAGAGTTCCTCCGTCGCTGGACAAAGGAAACGGAGGATTCCGCTTTAGAACTGCGAGCTCTGATTGACTGGGAGTACTATGCGGGTCGGCTTGTCTCCTCGATACAGAAAATTATTTGCATCCCCGCCGCTCTGCAAGAGGTAATACTCGCAAACTTGCAGGAGTCATTGCGAATACCTCCCACATGGGCTAGTTCTGAGATTCGAGACTTCCTGCAACGTTTTTTTTCCGTCAGCTGTCTAATCCAGTTCCGAGAATAGACCTTCCGGACTGGCTCGCGAAGAAGGTCGCTGAGATGAGAGATCCACGGAAGCAGAAATCCATTTCCTCCTTTCTCGTGCAGAAATCGACATTCGACGAATTTGATGATGTCAAGCATCTACCGAACAAGAGTAGCCGAGCATGTCCCGACATGGAGGACATTACGAATCGTGCTAAGTCCACTGACAAGATAGCCAAGGCGAGACTGAAAACTGAAATTTCTGCTTCGCGTGGACACGGCCTGGCCGGTAAGTGAAAGGATTTCGTGCTTGCCATGCTTGCACCGCGAGGAGCTGGCTGTCCAATTTTTAACCACAGTGCTCAAATCCGCAGATGAGAATGAGCAGCCAGATCTGAAGGATGGCTACGTATCATGGCTTAGAAGAATGAGACGAAAATGGAAACTGAGTAGGAAAAAGAAGGAGTTGGAAAAGCTGAAGAAAAAACGCTCAACAATCGAGAGCGATGATGATGACGACGTCTCTGGGGGCAAGAATATGCTGAGTCGACGGCGAAGAGCTAGGGGTATTGGAAACTATTTCGAAGAACACAATACGCGGCCAAGAGTGAGCTTGCTGAAGAACACGTGGGAGGTATTTTCGCTCGTGAAAACGAAGGGTAGAGGCAGGTATCAACTCTGGATACGCCCACTCTCATCACGTAAGGAAAGCAGGAAGCGTTGTAAGATCTTATCAAGACTTACAAAGGTCTGACTGTGCTAAACTTTTAGGCTTCGATGACGGCCCATCCGAGTTTTATGCAATCCCGTTGAGAGTCCCTCGCTCCGTGTACGTGAACTCACGACTGCCAAAGGATGAGCACCTTGGAAAGGAAGTAAAAGGTTATGTCCTTCCTAGAGGTCAGCACAGGTAAGCGTCTTAAAAGGAAGTCTATTAAAGCCAGGGTTTCTCAAGGTTGACTGTGCTCAAATATGTCAACTTCGCGCCTTGCGCAGCTTGCACCTGTACAGGGTTGGGGTAGATGAAGCTCATGAAGGTATGAGTACTGGCGGTCAGGTATCGAGCGAAGGCACGGACATTGAAGGAGTATATGAAACAAAAACTCCCGAGGATTTCAACGCGCTTCTTCGGGTTGGCTGCCTGTGCAAGCCTAAAAACTTGCCTCAAGGGGGGAGGAGTGCCCTTCTCAGCAGGGGACTATGTATTGACGACCTGGAACCCGTCGACGTTCGAAGTCGCTCCCAGTACTTGGCACAAGGAGAGGACAAGGTTACTGCCTTCCTCTATGTGGCGGACTCTATGGACGGCTCTCAACGTTTGCTTTTTGGACTCCTTACGCCGTTGATAGAACAGGGCCTTGTAGTGAGTGTGTCACAGTCTCACAAGTCCCCCCCTTTGGATGCCGCAAGGATTTGGAAATCCATTGGGTCTGAGAAGGACGCCAACTTTTCCAATGAGTTTCAGTTCACTGTAGCAAACGAGCGGTCAGTGAAAGCGGCTGGAAAACTGGTTCATCAGCGACTTGAAGATTTGCTGATGGATGGTCGCTTCGCGAGGAGGACCATTCTCTGCGTGCAGAGCTCAATTGGATACTGGTGCGCAACTCTTTTGCCGAAGCGTTCGTACCGATTGAAGAGTAACATTTGCTCACCTGATTGATTCTGCAGGGATTTGCTGGAAGATATTCCAAACTTGCGACGATTTCCATCCGTACAGGTTCATTTTAATCGTCGGCATCGAGAATTTCAACCAGTGCAATGGTTACAGACTGCATTCCGGAACTGCCTGCTCTCATACGCAGACTTGGACCCGGAACTTTCGAAGCAGAAGTCCATAGCAAGATTTGCCGACATCCCGTTGGGGAACGTTAGTACCGTTGATCCGTACATCCAGGTATCGTGGAGCATCCCCGCAGTCGATCCATGTAGAACGTGAGAATTAAGTGTTCCGAAATTCTCTGCTAACCGAAGGCGCTAGACACACACTTTGCAAGACACCTACGCCGAAAGAACCATGTACTATGGTCCTCCGAAGGCGCAAAACCGGACATCGCAGGCTACGAAGACGAAGACAGTCCGCTTCGAGAGGAAGATAGGCTGAACCCAGAATATATCATGGTACGCATGAACCTGAAGATCTACTTGGAATGTGGGGTTCGCGCGTCAACCTGAGAGTCTTCACTTTCCGTAGCCTGGCGCATACAGAACGATTTGCGTCGAGACGGAGCTTACGGATCTTGCGCTCGGTTCCGTTCTTGCAAGTGCGCAATTGAATGAAGCCGATGGAACCGAAGCGATCAGTGAACCAGTTCCAATCAAACACGATTCAGTTGAGGAAGAAGAGATTTCAGCCTCAGGCGCGATTGACGACGTCTCGAAGTCACTGCCGTCGTTCAGGATTCTGCGAGATATGCTCGCGAGCATGGAAAAGCTCGCTGAATCCGATAAGGTATAAACTTCTGCAGAAGCGTTGGCTACATATGTTCATGACAACTCAAGTTTCCTGACCTTGATTCTAGGAGAGTGATGAGAAAGAAGTCGCTATTTCTGTAATGGAACACTTCTATCGCTGGCTGAGGTCTGAAGATGCGCTGATGTACGATCCGTCACTGCACTTTATTGTGCACAGTATGATGAAAAAGGTCTTTCGGATTCTATTGACCGAGTTAAAGAATCTCGGAGCCCAAGTGGCATACGCGTCGGTTTCCAAGTACGTGCAGAAGCAAACACAAGCGAAGCCTCTGCCGTTTGGTTCTCGACTTTACTGAAGATACTTGTCCTTTTGCCCAGAATCGTCTTGGTTACTCCGAAGAACGAGGCATTTGATGGGCTGCGCTACGCTGCGTTTATCGAGTCAACGCTAAGGGAAAAGGCTATATTTAGCAGGATCCGTTTCGCACCACTAATCGGGGTTTATCAGAGCCTCTTATTCGCGGATCCGTTCAATTATTCAGGGGTTCCTGCACTCGAGGAAAGCTCCATTCTAGAGGGAAAGGTACGCCCAAGACGTGAAGGTTCCCTCTGCCCCGGCATGTTCCGCTTGTCTCCGGTCCTGAACTATGTTTGCCCGTCTAGGTCAAGGTTTTCAACAGTACAACTCGCGTCTATGGCGCGAGGGATCTTCCTCCTTCACGTATGAGCTGGGAAGTCGTTGACTACTTGCCGACGCCGGTTGCGTCTCTCTGGATGCAAACAGTGGACGCCTTCATCAGGCACCCGCTCCAGGAGTTTCAAGTTGCTAACGAAGAGAACCGATGCAAAGAGAAGGAAGACGGGAGCAAACAGATTTCGGAGGTATTACATGTCGCAGGTCTTGTTAGCCAAGTGGAGGAGGTTTCTGAATTCACATCACTATTGCTTCAGGTCCGGAATTTCCTCAGATCGGTTACTCCGGAGATCTTCGAGAGTATCCAGCAGATTCAAGAGCAGACTCCGAGTCTTGAAATTCCTACCTCCGCAATATTGAAACGCAAACTCCAACCTCCAGTGTTGGAGTATGTGATCGCCTTGATGCGGACCTTCAGTCTCGACGACAGCGTTCGGGACGAAGTTTCGAATCTGAGGAGGTCTGCTCTCTTGCTTCTGAACGTACCCGAGTTCAGCACCAGCGCGAAGTACTCGAACCCGAAAGCTACGTTCCGACTTCCGGATGTCATCTGTGCCAACTGCAAGTTGGTTGTGGACCTTGAGGTGACTAAAGACGCGGTAAGAGCGGACACAGAGATGACGTCTTAAATCCACTCCACGGATACTCGCAATGAGCCTAATAATTGTTATGCATAATATAACAGGAAACTTCCAGCATGCTGCATCCGTGGGCATGTACATATTGCGAATACCCATATGACAAACACGAAATTGAGCTCGCGCTCGTTAAGGAGACCCAGGCCTCCGTGAAGTCGTACGTTGTGCAGGATCTTCAGTGCGTCAAGTGCAAGATGATCAAGCAGGACAACCTCCAAGAGCACTGCGCTTGCTCTGGGAGTTACCGCGCAACGTTCCTGAAAGGAGATCTCGACTTGAGGCTTAAGACTTTGAGGGAGATTTCTTCGAGGTATGAACTACCTCTGTTACACCACGTAACGAGCAAGCTCAGCGGGAGGTCGAACTCGAAATCAACATAGGATTTTGATGTATTAACAATAATATATGCAGTCACACTGCTAAGCGAGTTTTCTCCGCTTTTATTAAAGAAACGATGGATTCATCCACTAGGCTCGATATTCGAAGAGTCGTCTCATGGACCCGCCTCAAATATGGCGAGCTTCGATCGGACAGACTAAGTACGCAGTCAAGCGATGAAAGATCGAATGTGATATGGGCAGGTCGAATTGCTTCCATAACCCTGCAAATGGCTGAAACCAAGAACGAAAGCGCACATCTTGGAAACCACCTTTGCGGTTTACACGTTCTACGACCCTGATCGAGAGCTTGCATAGCATGACCAAGTTTACACACCATTTAGTGAAGTTGTTACACGAAAGGCATGTTAAATGAGACACATGTCAGCAGATTGGCGCTCGACATAATCTGATAACGACTTGTCAGACCAGACTGGTTCTCAGCGTTCGGGCTGTGAAGAGATTTGGGATCAGCTTGCGAAATGCTGCAGATTACATGGAGAGTGACGACTTGAAGATTGTGGAGGAGAATCTTGTACTGTCCACATATCCACATGCACGAGTTGACTGTCCGGTTGACCCGATCGTGGAGGCAACTTTGGCTTCCATTGGGTGTGATCTGTGCTACTGTTACGTGTGTGATGTGCAGTCATCCTTGTGCCCAGTTTGGGCTTATCACCATAGCAGCAGCGGAGCCAAGGCGGTGTGGAGGGCTGTGAAGTCGACTAGAAGATTCAGCCACACTGCGGTGACGATTGCAAGAAACGACAGCGTGCAATCCTTGGTTGAAAACTTTGTTGAGGTCGTCTTGCATTCGTCCATGCTGCTGCCGGGAACCCCTGCATTCCGGTCGATCATATCTGTTGACGACCATATGCCAAGTCCGACTGATGAACAACTTATCAAAAACTGCGTACCAAGGCAACCCCCTGATGGTGAAAGGCATGAGGGTGCGGTAAGGAAACAGGTTGATTTTGAACTGCTCGTGAGAGATCTTGACTCGAAGTTGCACCTTGTAGACGAAACGAACCACGGTAATGAGGAAGAAACCGCTTCGCCATTTGAGACCGGCGTTGTGGACGACGTGAGTTCGATTCCCGTCAAGCGAGAAGAAACCATCGATTGCAAAGCCGAGAAGCACGAACCAGCCACCTGAGCGAGAGTCTTCAGAAAGAAGTATTCTACTGGCTACTGATCGGCCAGCACCAAAAATTTAGTAGTCCGTGACTGAGAGATACGAATTTGACTGCGGAGCCGCTTCATGACCACAACTGAGCTCCAGACTCAGAGGACGGCATCTGTGCTCCACTGTGATGAAGACAACCAACCGGAAGCGGATGATCAAATGCAGACGATTCAAGTCTTTAGAAAGATGATGATATGTCTGTCCTGAGCAATACGGTGTCGCTACCCCTAGAATGGAAATGAGCAAGCAACTGTGAACTACGACCATTAATGTAGATACTTCAGGAGCTCAAGAGCTGCTGAGGATCATCGATAGGGTACGCGCGCATCCAGATCCGAGGGATAGTTGTCACACACAGGCTGTTGAGCCTGGGCTTCTCCTTCAAGTGGAGGTGACCCGAGTCACTTCAAAACAGGATATAGTACGCAGTGATCTGTACGAACAATACTAACAACACGGGCCAAAGCAGAGTACCATATGTATTTTTCAATTTTAGAACATAAACCAACAGATATTGTACACCTGTCATGCTTTTCAATCATGTCCAATTATAAACCATGCCGGAAATATGCAAGCCAATCATAGTGCCTCCCTCTAAGTAATAACATCATTAATGATTATTCATCCAACCAATATCAATAGTCTCTATATATATATTATAAACTTAAAAATATTTCAAGATGTCGCGCCGTTGCCCAAATAAAATTGAATAAAAATACAAAACGAAGTGTTTCAGTTTATTACAAAATAGTAGATTATTTCCCCAGATATCCGGATTTCCGGAAACTTCGATTTGAGTGGACTTTTTTTTAATCCGTCAAAAATTGTATTGTTTTTCATCATCGCGGCCATTCGATCGGTTTGGTGGCCGATCGATCTATTCAATTTTTTTAAAGAAAACATTTTAGAGACGCGAATGGGAATTGTCTGTTCCCGGCGTTTCACGTCTATCCCTGTAGGTATCCATGTTTTTTGGAAATAAAACTGAAATGTATGGATTGTTTAAGAGTTAAGAGTTTTCTGTCAATGGCGTGGTGACGGGTCTGACGCTGAGTGAGGTTTACATCGTGACGGGCGACTTGGGTGGGATTTTGGGTATAAATAGTGTCGGATTGAGGTTTTTCGGGGAGAGGTGGAGGAGGTGGGAGTTGAGGTAGCAGGGCTTTGGTTTGTGTTATAGAGCGTCTGTTTTGGTCTTTGTTTTTAGGTGGTTTTAGTTATTAGGAAGGAAGATCTGAAGGTTCTGAATTGGATTTTGGAGGATCTTGAATAGATATTGGTTTGCAATGGCGTCGAAGAGGATTATTCCGTTGTTGAATCGGGTTCTAGTGAAGAGGGTGGAGATGGATAAAAAGACTGCTGGAGGCCTTCTTCTGCCTGGAGCCAAGGATTCGAGGGAGGCTGTGGTGCTCGCTGTTGGTCCGGGAGCGGTGAATGTTGACGGGAAGAAGGTTGATATGAGTCTGAAAGAGGGTGACAAAGTGCTTCTACCCGATTTCGGAGGTACAGAGATCACCGATAGCGAGAAGACGAAACTGCTGTTGTTCAGAGAAGATGACATCTTGGCGAAGTTAGAGTAAGAGTGGTTTTACGGCAGTGCGCAAATAAATCCCGCCCTTTTTGTTTCCTTTCACCGTTACTGCCGTGGTTCATCCTTTCCGCGATCAAAGGGTCTTGTAATAAGGAGCTGCTAATGCTACAATATACTCTATCCAGGACGACAAGCTCTGCAGGAGAGAACCTAATCGCAGGATCGGCAATGGACTCAGACCTCCGATCCCGCAACCTGAGCCGTCGAGCCGTCCGCTTCCGTTCCCCTTACCAATCCTTAAGCTGGATCCTTGGCTTTTAGCACGTGGTATTTAAGAATTCTACAATCTACGTTCCCTAGGCGTACGGGTCGTTTCGAGTCAGCACGCATCCTCAGCTCCTTCGTAGCCTGCCGCAAGCAAGGGCGTCCGCGAGAGCAATGGGGTGAGAAAAACGGAGTCCTTGATAAGCGAAAATCGATGGCTGCTCCAGTGAACTAGTCTCCAATGGAATGCGCACCTCTCCATTACCGCAAATTAAATAGGCGTCACCCCCACGGGCATTCTGCTTCAGAAACAACCCAAGCTTCTTCCACGCTTCCCCATCCTCATCCGCTAGTCGAAGACCCCATGGAGGATTGCTGAGAACGACTGATATGCCATCCGCAACGCGGAGATCCTCAACGTCACCTTCAGAAATAGAGATCACTTCACCTGAGAATGAAAGCGAACACAACAATCGAAACAGTCGGATAAGGCGTTGCTTCTAGAGGCACCCGATCGTACGCTCCAATATGAACCGACGTACTCAGTCCAGCCCGATCTACATTCTCTCGAGCAAGCTCGACAGCTGCTGGATGAATATCGTTCCCAAGGAAGGAATTCTCTTCCAAGACTCTGGAAGGCTCAATCTCGGCTTCCCGTGCTTGCTCCAGTACAACTTCCCACGCAGCGGAGTCGTAGTCCATCCACCTATTGTTACACGTGGTATGAGGATAAGTTCGACATGGCGCAGAGGTGTGGGGACTGGGCGCAGTCAGGAAAAATCGATTCATCATACTCTTCGAAAGGATAGCTCGTACGGAAAAGCCCCGGAGCTATTCTCAGTTTGAGCAGTGCGGCCTCGATCAGCAGAGTCGCCGAACCACACATTGGATCCACGATCATTCCACTGGAGCCAGACTTGGCAAGTCCAGCACAAACTGCCGTGGCGGCCGCAGCAGTTTCATTCAAGGACGACGCATGTATGGTTGGTGGTCGATAACCGCGTTTGTGAAGCGATTCACCTCCCAGATCTCGGTAAATCGTCAGCTCCCCGTCGTGAAAGCTGACGAAGATCGCCACGTCAGCCTCCTTCGGAGAGCTTGGGGGAAGCGGCCTCGCGTTCGTGTGATCAACTAGAGCGTCACATATGGCATCCTTAACACGAGTTCTGATAGCTCGATCTCCACCGGATGAACTCCTAACCTATTCAAGAAAATTGCTAGCTCAATTGGTTTGGTCGAGAAAATGTTAGGGGTTTGCGGGCTAGACAAGAGGACAACCTACTGAAACAGTGAACGTTTGGTGCTTCCCGAGATAAGCTTTCCAATCTACCGAGTTCTTCACCGCACGGTAAACGTCGAATGGATCCGCCTCTGCGTAACCAATCTCTTCCAGCACTCGCATGGCCGTTCGAAGGCACATGGCCGCTCGATATCCGGTCTCCTGATCACCCTCGAAACCCACACCAGAGGCGGCAACTGTTGTCACATTTTCTGTGACCATAGTCTTCACCTCGGCTCCCAAAATATCTCCAATTCCTCGCGAACATGTCGCGAAGTACCTTCGCTTTCGTTCCTGAGGCTTACTACCCGAAGCTACCACCACTTTCCTCCATCTCTTCTTCAAACCCGAGGTAAACAGACACGTTTGAAAGCCACATTCCATCTTCTTAGCACGCAGTAATTTTTGTCAACATTCGTTAACGAAGAGACATCAGTTCTTTCCTCCAACAGTATTGCATAACCACATCCATCCGACTAGGACAACAAACGATCTGAACCCTTCAAGCAAACACTATGATAGAGCTGATGGAGATGTAGATGTGGTAACGAGTCTCACCACACGCTCGAGCAGTACTATGCCAATGTTTCGGTCGCGACCGAAAACATGAAAGATCTCGACGTGAAGATCATCCCCGCCCGCTGACGCGAGCATCTCGAGTTGGTAGCGGACATACCTATCGAGGCCCAGACAGGAAGGAAGAAGGGAACAGAGTCCCTTGGTGACGGTGTGGTACAGAGCATATTTTATTCAGGCCTGAACAAGCCAGAGGGGAAGAGAATGGAGTCCCTTAATCAGACAAAAGAGAGGCTGCTTCCCCCAAGCTGAGCTGATCCATCTTCGTCAACTTCCCGACGGAGAATTGACGATTTGCTGGTTCGCAAGGTGGTTTGGCGATGTTACTTTCGACAGGACTTCCGCTCTCAGGAGCTGCATTTCATGTAAAGGAAACGTGCCCGGCTTCTCCTCGTCGGTTGTTGTCTTGTCCAAGAAGAAGGCAGTGACGACCAAGAGCCAACAAGAATGGGGCGGCTTCTTCTCGTCGGTTGTTGTCTTGTCTAAGAAGAAGGCAGTGACTACCAAGAGCCAACAAGAAGGGGGGGTTGTCCCCGTCCCTGTCCCCAGCATGGACGGATAGAACTGGAACATGTCAAAGGACCATCACAGACCCCAACGACCAGAAAATTTGGCAGAGCTCAAACCCAATTCAAAAATAATTGGAAGATAATGAGGCGATGCTAGTCTTTGCATAGGATGGACTTCCGCTCTCAAGAGCCGCGTTTCATGCGAAGGAACGGTGCCCGGCTTCTCCTCGTCGGTTCTTGTCTTGTCTAAGAAGATGGCAGTGACGACAATGAGCAACGCGAAGATTGCCCCTGTCCCCGTCCCCAGCTTGTGCGGACAGAACTGGAAGGAGCTGTTAGTTTCGGAGGAGGGCAGTGAAGAAGACCAACCAAACCGATGCCGTGCTCAACCTTGACGGACGCGAATTTCTCTTGCTAGATTGTTCCACGGTTCCCGCGACTAGGCATTGTCATCCCGGTTTGTTCAATTCATCATCGAGTGCTTTGGGCTTAGTTGATAGTGTCGATTCTCGTTGGGCTTCGTGCTCATTTTGGTATCGTCCCTGGGCGTCTCGATAGCCTCCTCACGGAACCGGCTTTTGACTCTCTTGCGTTCAAATTCTGCTTTGTTGTTGGGCGCCCGCGTCATCAGCGGCTTGCTTTCTCCCTGCTCAGGGTAGTTAGGCCACGTAAAAAACGGATGATGACGAACAATATGTACTTAAGCTTTTAAGTACTCGATCGCCAGCGTCAACTCTTGAAACGAAATCAGATTCATATTTGTTTTAGGATGATGGCTCATAATGGGAATGATAACTGCGAGGAATTCAGATCTTCACCAGATGTGAATATTCTATTTCTGGAATTATTTACAACGTCGTCTTGTGAATTGGGAAAATGACTTCTTATTCGCAATTTTCTTGTCAAGCCAGTTGGTGGCAGCGACTCTGACTTGAGGTTGAACCTTCTCCTCGTCGCTCCCAGCCGATATCACAGGCTCTCTTTTGAACTGTATCCACCGGCATCAAGCTACCCAAATCGTTTTGTAGGGCCGAACGATATGAACTCGGCTGAGGATAAGAACGAGCCGAAAAGGCACAAGGGTTCGTTGAAAACTTGTCCATCTACGAGACTACCATAGCGTGATATCTCAAGCCTTTTACCTTGACACCCTTAAACTCTTACGCTATCTCTGCCGATCGCCTGATGAGGATGGACTCAACTCTCGACCGAAGGATGCTTTTTCTGTTTTAGCCGACTGCGGCCGCGGTGAAAGGGTGGATTGGGATGAGGGAGAGGCCAGTTCTGCTTAACGGATCTCAACAGAGACAGTTAAGGCATCGTCAGAATAATTTCAAGGTTGACGAGAGAGTAGTACTATAACACCTTTAGTTTTATAGTGAACTAGAGAGCTGGTTGTGAAGATGCGGAAGCCGTCGGCGAAGATCTCCCCGTCAATTCTTTCTGCCGACTTTGCAGATCTCGGTAAAGATGCTGTGCGGATGTGGGATTACGGAGCCGAATGGTTGCATGTGGATTGTATGGATGGGCATTTTGTACCCAACCTGACGATCGGTCCGCCTGTAGTGGCATCATTGAGGAAGAGGACAAAGGCGTTTTTGGATTGCCACATGATGGTAAGCGACCCGGCCTTTTGGGTCGAGGAGTATGGAAAGATCGGTGTGGATGGATTCTGTTTCCATCTCGAGTCAGTGGCGCAAGTTCCACCTTCACAAGAGGATTTTGGAAAGGTATACAGCAGAGCAGTTTCCTCTCCAATTTCATTACGACTGATCCTTGGTCGTCCTCTCTTCGATAAAACCAGTTGAAGAGTCTTTGTGAAATGATTAAGGACAACGGCATGCGAGCGGGGGTCGCCATAAAGCCCGGGACGCCAGCGGAGTCCGTTGAACCACTTGTTGATTTCGGGATGGTGGAAATGGTTCTTTGTATGACCGTCGAACCAGGATTTGGAGGTCAAAGTTTCAAGCCCGAGGTCATGCCGAAGGTGAAATACTTGCGCGAAAAGTACCCTGAACTTGATATTCAAGTGGACGGGGGCATTGGGCCGAAAACCATTGATATTGCTGCGGAGGCAGGAGCAAACGTTATCGTCGCCGGTAGTGCCGTGTTCCTCGCCGAAGATCCAAAGCTCGTCGTCACGCAACTCCGGAAATCTGTCGAGTCCTATGCATAGTTGATACACAGCCAGAGGGCCAAATTGTCGCGCTGAAATACATTGAAGTACAGAAATCTTTGGAAATCCGGTCAAAGCGTAGCTTGCATTATTTCGCGAACGTTTGAATTTAGCACGCGAGGACAAAACGTCCCCCTGATTGGAGAAAGTTTCCAGGCCTCTTTAAACGGAATCCAGAGAATCGGAAATGACAGGAGCCCATCGGCCCATATTTTTCAGGTGGCCTGTGCCAAACGGGAACGTAGCTCGTCCAGGGGGCTTGTGAATCCTGCCGAAGGGGTTGAAGCACTGTACAGTTTCAAGCAAATTTTTGTGAGCATAATCCTCTAGGTGGTTAGTGGACACTGGTATGTGGATGCTCCTGCTTTGTTTCACCCAAGGATGCCCAGTTTTATTACTCATGTCCGCTGCTGAATGTACTATCAATTGTCCTTCGACACGATGCCTCACCCGCACCTCATCGAACAACCTTTCTCACCTAGAAGCGCTTCAGGAGAGAACCACTCCACGGACTGCCGACAAATGCACCCAGCCATCCGGCCAGTTACAAGGAGACTCCTTCCTGGGTCGGAAAATACAGACAGCAACTACGTGACTATCGCATCTCAGCAGCTACTCGTAAGCATAACAACACGGACCGCACTCTCAGTACACTACTGACACAACGAAATGAAACATATATTGAAGATTCCCATTCACAATTTAGTATTTTATATTTAGATAAAATAATGGCCGTAGTTTTAACCTTTTATGTGAATGTGAATATGAAGGAATCAATCATTCACAATCTTTCATCTCGGTTAGATTGAGATGGATATGAATCAGCTGGGTGAGCTGGTGAGACTGGTGGCCTAGTCGAGTGGGTTAGTTGGAAGGTGAAAGAGATTTCGTGTTTTTTTTGGTGTTGGAACAATAGACTTTAGGTTTCGGGTTATTGTTTTATAAGCAGAGATGAGGATGAGGGTTTGTCCTTGACCTGCTTTGCAGTTTCCAAAAGGGAGTAGGGTGGTCTGTTTTGTTTTGCTTGTTTTGGCGGGGCGAGTGGGTGGGTGGGGCCTTTTGCTGCTTTCTATATTCTGCCCTAATAGATGGATGCTTTTATCAGGAATGTGAGACTTTTTGGACATGGTAGGAGGCTCTGTAGCTCGCTGAGCAAGCGATTAGCGGACGGGAAAAGCGTTGTTGGAGTGTATGGAGGTGATCACGCTGTTTACCATGCGCTTGCTGAGGCCAAGACGGGTAGAACCTTAGCTAGTCTGAAGGGAAGTGCGGGGACTGGTGGTATCAAGGAATGGAAAGTCCCTGCACTTGTGAAACACATCAGAAAGAAGGCTGTTCAGACTAGATGGAACGATATCGTGTCTCTTGACCCGCACGGGCTTAGCTCTCCACGTCCGACTATTGCGGCTACTATGGCGCGCATGGAAATCCCGGAACTCAGAGACTCGCTCATTCCCGATGGGAGAGTCGTGAATGCAGACCAGAGCGTCAATTGCATCAAGGTCGCAATTGAGCCCGTTTGGGATATTCCGAAACTCGCGAAGCGCCTACAGGTTGACGAAGCTGTGATGAGGTCACATTTGGCGGAATGGACGCTAATCGACCGCTTGGACGATCCGGAGTACGATATATTCCTCCCAAGCATCGGCGGGACGACTGTGTACCTATTTGGAGATCTGCAAGCGATTGTGGATTCAAAGGGCAAAATCGCAGCTCGACCGCACGACGAGTGTAACGGGTCTGACGTGTTTGGAACGGATATTTGCACCTGTCGTCCATACCTTGTCTACGCCATCCAAGGAGCAATCGAAAGAGCCCAAAAGGGAGGCTGTGGTATCATCGCGTACTTCAGGAAGGAAGGAAGAGCCTTCGGAGAGGTTACAAAGTTCAGGGTGTACAACCTTCGTCGGTATCAAGAAGGTGGTGACCGTCCAGACATGTACTTCAAGATGACGGAGAAGATTGCCGGTTTAGTAGATGCGAGGGCTCAGGAACTGATGCCAGACGTGTTCCACTGGCTCGGAGTCAAGCAGATCGATGAACTCCTGTCTATGAGCAAGGACAAGCATGAAGCAATAGTTGGAGCAGGTATCAACGTAGTAGACCGCGTCTCGCTGCCCGAGGAAATGGTCCCCAAGGGAGCATATGTTGAGATCTCCGCGAAGATCTCCTCTGGGTACAACAACTTTCAACCGCGGCAGACGGAGGAAGATAAGAACCGACGGGAGCTTTTCACTTTGGAATGTGTCCGCGAGCGGTGTAACAAGATCTTGTCTCTGGGCTTGGACAGGGAGCTGAAGCACTTCCATGTCGACATGAAGCGCCTTGAGCCTACAGTGTCCAGGGTTGTGCATACTATGAAGCGCAAATATCCTGATTTTGATATTCCTACACACTCTAGGTGGCGGCAATTTGAAGCCGGCGATGTTGACAGGATCTCGGAGCTCAACCAGAGATGGACGCGCTATAATGTGGACTCCCTCGAGCGAACCAGGCGCCTGGTGGACCTCACTGCTATTTCCGTTCTCCTGGATGCTGGAGCCGGAAAGGACTGGCACTACACCGATCATCATGGCGGGGAAGAGGTGTTCAAACGCTCAGAAGGGTTGGCGATCGCATCACTAGACATGTTTCAAGCTTGCAACTTCAGCTCCGATGCTGGGTCTCCTCAGGTAGACGCGGCGGCGTTACGTAAGCTAAGCGAGGACGACCTGGCGCTTGCATTCCAAATTCGTCCAGACAACCCTCTCATTGGGCTTTCGGGGAGGTACGAGATGCTACAGAGGCTTGCCAAAGCAATGGAAGCAAATCCCCAGATCTTTGACAACGGGGAAGGAGTTTTTAGACCGGGTAATCTTGTGGACTACGTGCTCCGTGAGGCCCACGGTCAGAGCAGTAGTGTCTCGATCCGCGTGTTGTGGCAAGCCATCATGGACGGTCTTCAAGACGTTTTCCCGGATTCTTCGGGGCTCCACATCGGAGACGCGTACAGGCACTACGCGCTCCACAAGAAAGACAGTGCTCCTTTCCACGACGTTGTTCCCTTCCATAAGCTTGCACAGTGGCTGTCCTACTCGCTCGCGGAGCCATTTGACCAGCTGGGCATTCGATTCGTCGACTCATGGCTATTGACCGGTAAGCGTTTGACACTAAAAGCCACAGCGCCTGTGCGTTCTGTGGACACTTATCTCACAGATCGTCTATTGTTCCATATCCTCGATTAGGCCTCGCTGAATACCGCAATGGCGGGCTCCTCGTGGACATGGGAATGCTCAAGCCGAAACGACCCGAGGAGGTTTTTGGAAAGAAGCTGAAAGTCACAGATGAGCGGGTTGTTGAGTGGCGTGCACTAACCATCAGCCTGCTTGATAAACTCGCTGTGGCTATCTGGGACCGCCTGGGAGAATCTGAGCAGACGATGCCCATGGGTAGGATCCTGGAAGGAGGCACATGGCGTGCAGGAAGAGAAATTGCTGCCGAGAAGAGACCAGGAGGACTTCCACCGATCGAGATTGACAGCACTGGTGACGTCTTTTGATAACCTAAGGGAAGAAATACCTACCTCAAACCTGCTAGGGAGCGTCCGATTGGTGTGTAAAGTAGACCCCTGTGTTCTTTCAAATCGGCTCCGTCTTCCCAATTTTGTTGTGGTTTAGTCGCTGCTATTCGCGCCGATAATAGATAACCATTTCCTGACCGCAGACAAATTAAAATTTTTGTCCAATACGAGCGATAGGATACAGAGATTATGTATGCTTGCCCGCTTTGCGAGGCCCACGTCTTTTTCTGGCAATTCCTTTGCGATGTCTGTATCTGTCCCTACTGGTCTCATGGCCGCGATTCTTTCTGCCCACATTGTCGAGTGGATCTCGATCGTCCGAGCGCTTGCTGTTTGATCGAGATTTTCTTCTCACGGGCTTGAATTTGGAGAGCAATTTTGAGATACAAGAAAAAAAATTCAGCAACGCAAAGCAACTTGCGACAGCGTCGTCCTCATTCTGAGCAGCTTCTTACCGCTCGTGACTGCGCCTTCTCGCGGAGCGCCGCTGGCAGTAGGTAGGCTGGGAGGTCGCCCAGATGCGGTTGCACTTGCGGTGTGAGTGCCTTGTCGTGTTTCAAAGCCTGCTCAAACAAGAAACCGGTTCAGTAAAGGTTCTTGCTCAGGGCCAGGGAAGGCTTGGTTCCTCAACTGTACGTGGCTTACCTCAAAATCCTTTGGGTTGCTCTCGAAAAAGTCCTGCAACTTTTCCGACGCTAGCATTTCGCGCTTCACGTCTTTTAGTCTTGCATCCAGAACATGTGCTCTCGTGATACTTCGTAGCGAGTCTTCCACTCGATATCGAAGCGACTCCACTTGGTCCATTCTCATCACGAGCTTCTCTAGCCGGAGGCCTTGTTGCGCACAAATCTTTTCAAGCGATTCCTGTTCTTTGCCCTCGATGGGTAGGGACAGGACCGTGCCAGTGCGCCCGGCCCTGGCTGTCCTACCAGCTCGATGCATGTATGAATTCGAATGGAACGGTAGACCAAAATTAAGCACCGTTGAAACCTCGTGAAAGTCTATCCCTCGAGACAAACCAAACTCATTCTCTCTACCACCGGAATCTCGTTTCGGCTTCCTTTTGTTCGGCTTATCCTCAGATCTCGATACAATCAAATCCTCATCACAAGCGACGAGGACATCGAAAACTCCAGCGTTGAACTGTTCAACGCAATGAATCCTCGAGTTTAACGGTAATTCACCGTTCAAAGTTGCCGACCTTGTCGTTGCAAAGGAACAAGAAGCCTGTTGTTAGATCCGGACACATTATCGGGTACAAGCGAAGCTAGCTTTCTTACCGAATTGAGAACTTGTCCAGGAAGAGTTTTAGACGGAAAGCCGTGTCAATTTCATTCACGAAAATGAGAGTTTTCCCCGTTAGAACTTGCAACCTCAGCAGCGCGTAGGTCACCAAGTACTTGTCTTGAGTCGTTGTAAGCGTCGTAATGTTGTGGGTAACTAGACCAGAGGACTTTCCAACATCGTCCATAGTAATCTGCAATTAAGAACCATCGTACTTGAGCATCTTAAAACAGGACTGACTGCCTAATAATAGGCCGTTATTCATTACCTTTATCACCATCGGCTTACGAAGCACGAGTTTCTTCAGCTCATCGAGATCTTCTCCAAGAGAGGCGCTCACTAGCATTGACTGTGAAGAAGGGGGTATTGACGCAATTGAGCGCCTTGTGTCTTCGTCATATCTTTCACGCAGAAAAATTGAAAGAATCTAGCAATGAGTGCACGTAAACACGTTCTATGTTGTTTTGGTCCGTAGCTTCTCAAAGGTCGTTGAGCTCTTAGGTTTCAAACTTACCCATAGCTGAGAACGAGGTCGGCCTCATCAACTACCACAAACTGGACTTGGTCAAATTGTGCAGCGCTGTTGTCCAAACGTTCTGCAAGAGCAGATGGAGTAGCAACCAGTAGATCCGCATTCGGGACTGAGCCATCGCCAGACTTTCGAACGAGCGTTCGGACGCTCAGTTGTGGGGCATACTTGACAAGCTTTCGGGATACACCGGCAACCTGGTAGCATAGCTCTCGCGTGGGAACTAGAATAACCGCTCGGACGATTCCATCTGAAGTTCAGAGGTGAAAGTGGGTCAGGCGCTGTAAACGGAATAAAACCAGCGCTTACGAAACAGCTTACCGCCAAAAGCATCTCTTGAGACGAGCGAGTTCAGAATGGGAAGCAAAAACGCTGCTGTTTTCCCGGAACCCGTCGGTGCTGCAGCAAGCACATCCCTGCCCATCAAAGCCGCGGGAATCATAGAAGCTTGCACTGGGGTGGGTTTCTCAAACCCCACAGATTTGCAAGCTCTCAAAATTCTTGCGTCCAATCCCATTTCCTCAAAGGAACCCACTGGTTCAGCGACCGCCGGCTGTTCATGTTGAGTTTGTTCCTCTTCCGCTGCCTCCTCATTTTCGGAGGGGGTTTTAGATTTTCTCTTCTTCTTCATTACCTTCAAACTCTTCTTTGAGTTCTTCTTCAATTTATCCTTTTCCCCCATTCTTCTCACCTGCTCACCTACCTCCCTCGAACCCCCTTCTCCATTTCGGCCCATCGAATCGCCAAATTCTGAGCGTTCGCCGAGCGAAAGCCTCGGTCACTTCCTCCAATGTAAGCAAAAGTTGTTGGATATAATGATTGGTAAAGAGTCCTTTCATTTCTCGATTTTATTGGAGAAAAACTTACCGGAGATTCCTTTACGTCGTTTTATTTGCGTAAACTCCAACTATAATAGAAAATTAATCGAATCCTTTTCTTTCTTTTTTTAAAAAATAGATGATTTTCTTATACAGTTTTTAAACTTTTTAGCCTACAATCTCGTTATTGGATATAAGGCAAGTGACTGCAAGTTTCGATTGCATGTTAGCTTCTTTATGTCAATAATTATTGGTTAAAGCAACTAAATATTTCTAATAAAATAGAGTATATGAAACGATAGTTCGTCCAATTATCTTCATCGATGATTCTAAATGTTTTGAGCCTTTTCGGGTTTGTTTGGTGTTGATGTTAGATCGTTGGGAACGTCTGGGCGAGCGTTGTTATATAACTCGATGCTGCGTGTTGTTTCCAGCTTTGGTTGATAATATGAAAGGCTCTTTTCATGTGGGACTCCGGAATGGGAGATAGCTCGCCTGATATCACTGTTCGTGACTGAATCCGGGATTGAACAAGAAGTACGTACCGAATTTGTTTGCCGTCATCAACTTAAATGATCACGAGGAGGTACCGACTCGTTTCCGTTTCTCAGCGGTTGATTTGGGCTTCCCAGCGGTTTTTAAAGTGTTCTGCAGCGAGGGAACGTAACCGTTTCTCACCTCATGAGGACTATTCTGTCTTGCAGGTTCCCAGAGGGAACGAGTGGGGTTTACGTGTTCCTAGAGTTGCGGAAGATAGTACGATTTCGGAATTACGGGAGTTCGCAGGAGCGCAGTCTGACAAGGGCTTGGAGCGAGCCTATGACCTATCAAACATAGCAATTCTCGATGGAATCGATGGTTCTCCAGTAGGATCAGCCAGCCTCGCGAGGGCTGCGATGTTCATGACCGCCTTTGGGGAATTGGGCAAGGTCCGGTACCTGATATCTGAGCTGCAGAGAGCTGACAAAGCTGAACTGCTGAATGGTGAATTCTTCAAGGCCATATTGAATGGTGTTTCAAAGATTTCCCTTCCATCCGACATATTCGAGTTCTTCTGCACAGACATCTGCACGGTTTATTCAAAAGTGCCAGAGGCGTTGTACTGTACGATGATAACGATTCTCATTGCGCATGATGCAATTCAGGAGCTCAGAGTCGTGCTGTCTGAGTTTGAGGAAGCTCACCCTTCCCCTAGTGAGGTAGGCCACCAGCACATGATGCAAGCATACCTCCACCTCAAGCAGGGCGCGGCGGCGTGGCGGATTTTCGAAGCTCTGAAAGCGCGCGGCCTACCCCTGCATGTTGACGTCCTCAAGGTCGCAATGCACGTGGCAGCTATGGAACATGACCTAGCAAAGGCTGAGGAGGTCTACAGTGTGTATAATCACGTGCTGAGCCTCGGGAAGTCCGCCGTTGAAGCTTATATTATGCTTCTCATCAAGAACAACCAGCTCGAACACGCACTGCTCGTCTACAACAACGAGAAGCGCAGGAAACACGTCAGCGACGAAGCACTGCATCAGCTCTTCGCAGCCCTTGTTGAAGCGGATCGAGAGGACCTGGCTATGCAGATGTTGTCCCGAGAGCAACTGGAGGATGACACCAAACTCGTATTCGTACAGACCGTCATACTGGGATGTGTGCGGAAGAAGAAATTGCGTGAGGCTCTTCGACTGATGAGCTTTGCGGACCAGTTTACGAACACTCACCTGTGGAATTCCGTTGTTGATACACTGCGGTCGAGTGGAGATTTAAAGACCTCCGACAAACTAGAGGACGCCCTTGGCAAATTCCAGACAGGGCTGTGGGACAAAGGCTAAGCTGGGTTGAATTATTGCGCCGCTAGTACAGCATTCCTCACTTCCTGGACTGCTTCAGCAAGAGCATCGTCATCCTGCGTGGTCGACGCAGCGTCCGCGTGCTTAAGACTCTCAACGACAAGGTCGTGCAGTCTGAACAGGCTTTCGGCTGATCTACCCCTGGCACTCTGCCGTAGCTCCTGAACAAGAAACGGAACTGCCCTTGCCGGAATTTTGAGTACTGCACCTCCTTTGCTTCTCGCGAAGACGAGAACCTGATAGAATTCGATACCATTTCAGTGTCAGAACGCGTTACTCGATCGACGAGGTTTGATGATCGGCAGAATTTTGGAACCGTCGAAATTTCTGGCGAGAGGCGCTCACCGATGACAAAAGTAGAACATTGAGCGGCTCATGTTCTGGAAGAAGTCTCTCTTCGACCTCTGATCTCAGCGTTTGAGAAAGAGCTTTCTCTTTCTTTTTGTCAAGGAGTGTTCTGGGCGGGAGGCAGAGCTCGGCGCCGTGGTCATCGTATGCCTGCAAAAACTCATGCGTTGTCGACGCCTTCACGAAGGCGCGGACGTGCTTTTGCGCCTTTGGAGGAAAATTCCCAATTGGTGGGACTTCGCTTTCCCCAGAAAAGTACTGAAGCGAAATTTTCCTTGCATCCGAGCAGTAGGTTTCCATCAGATGCTCATCTAGCATCGTGCGGAGACCCTCATCCGAGATAGCCTCCATGGCCTTCAAATGAACTTCAATTTTCGGCAAAACGGCAGCCAGCTCCCTTTCAAACAGTTTTGCCTTCTCCGCTTTTTCTTTTGCTAGTTTTTCGCGGGCCTGAGCCTCTGCTGCTGAATAGATTGAACCCAATTCGGAGTAGAGCACGGCAATCAGAGCCTCTACAAACGCGCTGTCCTCCGCACTTTCGCCAAGATGATCCTTTTCTAGCATGATCATCAAGTCGACTTTTGCGTTCAGTATCTCCACAGCCTCCTCTTCGGTGGGAGTCCGCACGGAGCTCGTCGCCAAGCCTCGAGAAGTTTTCGAGTCCTCGTTCTTGTTCTTCTTTCTCTTTGATTTCGTCTTCTTAGTTGCAATTTCCACAAGCTCCTGCTGCGGTATGTCTGCCTGCGGCACTGCCGTCACCACTTCAAGAGCCTTGGTCTCCGAGTCCCGAACGAAGACCTCCCAGCACCTTTCCTTGAGCTCCGGGCTCACAATGAATCGATCCTGGGCAACCACCGCCTCGTCGCCTTGGAGGGCTGCCTGCAACACCAGGGCACAATCCTCAGGGTCGATTGTCGCCGGAAGAAGAGGAACTGAATCTAGCCAAGTCTTTGAGCTCAAAGCAGCGCCAATGGCATCCCGCAACTGGTCTACTTGTCCCTTCGAGATAACCATTTTGGTGAGGAGAAGGTCGTTCGGCATTTTCGACGCGACATACTTCTTCGGATCTACTACGGAGAATTGTCGTAAGCGATCGAGCTCCACGTACTGATTTGTCCTGAAGAAGTTATCAATCGCCTCGTCTCTTGTTTTTTCAAACGTGCTTGGGGTAAACGCCGCGCGTTCCCCACGACCACGGAGGCTTCCGTTCACGCTCCCTGCGGCTATCAACTCTTCCAATGCATCATTAACAATCTTGGTCCGGATGCCAAGTACTTTTGCCACATCGCCGACGGAGATTGGAGTTGCCGCACCTCTTAACATGCCGCAAACTCGCGCCTGAGCAGTCCAGAACACGGATATCTCTCATCAGACGCAAATTCGTGGTGGAAATCCAGGATTCCAGTGTAGGTTTCTCACCTTCGACCTGGCAATATGCGACTCAGTATAGAGGCTTCCTCCTTCGAGATATCCCTTGATATAAATACCGACCCTCTTCTCAAGCATGGACCGAACAGTATCAATCGGGAGGTTGTACTTTGTCGCAATATCCGCGAGGGAGAGGATCCCATCGCCAGTTTCAGAGAGAACATCCGCGATCTCTTCCGTGCATAAGTCAAAGTAGTCGTCTGTAATGACATCCCCTTGAATCCTCTGAATCAAAACAGATGGGACGAGGCGAGGCGGACAAATAAGTCTTCATTGGATAATGCGCGAGAGAGTCCGGCTAATAACTTGGGACAATGAAAATCCTCACTCTTGCAGAATCTGCCCTCTCCTCAAAATAACCTTTCAGCTCAACCTCGACGTGATGGAGATCGACACCAATCAAGGCGGCGGCTTCGACGATATTAAGTCGACCTCCATGTTTCATGACCTCGTCGCCTATTTCAGTTCGGACTCGCTCTCTCGTGAGATACTCCCTGCCAGATACAGTGAACACGACGTCGACTCTGCCCGCCTCCAGCAGCTTGGAAACCAGCTCAACGCAATTGGTCTCCGACATCCTCGTGGTCGTTCCCTCGAGCTGTACCGCCGCCAGCTGTCTCTGAAGTTCAAGAATCTCGTCCATGCCTTCGACGAAAGAAAGTAACCACTTTACGAGCTAGTCCTACTCCACACACTATTCACCGCAACTCGATCTCTCCCAACGAACTGACGGCGCCATGATCGATACAAATCCTGCCGACGGTCTTCCCCACACGAGAGGAGGTCTTAGCAAAACTTGGAAAGCAGAAATAAGCTCGGAAATCAATCACATCGATGGAGTTGAATCTGCGTACCCACAAGAGTTCGGAATCTTTTCCAGGCGCTTAAGACAACGACTCTTTTAATATCTTCCTACCCTCTGCGAGCAATCCGAACTATTGCACAAGATCTTCATCGTCCTAAAAGGTTAAATGGTGGGAGATTTGGTTTTTACAGCTGTCCGCTTTAGAGCTCGTACTTCCTCAACAAAATGGGATTCAGGATTTCGGCTCTCAATGGAACTCTCAATGGGGTTAGCAGACTGAACTTAGCTTCTTAAGAAGTACATCATACCTCGCGTACCGCATGTAAAATGTTAATCATCCAAAATCGACCTTGAAACAAAATGTTAGTGGACCATGTCATGGTTAAAAAAGTCCACGAGGACATGGAGTACTTGTAAAACTGCGGGATGAAGGCGTCGAGCGCTTTGGCTGCATTTGGATGATAGTTTAGGTTCTCGTTGGCTTTGTGCTCTCTTTCGTCAGCGACCCAGGGCGTTTTTGATGGCCTCTTCACGGAGCTGTTTTTGAGTCTCTGGCGTTCAAACACTACTTTATAGCTGGACGCGCGTCATCACGCGTTTTGTTTTCTCTCTGCTTAGGGTAAGGCTCTGAACAAACGGATGAGCACGAAGCTTCCTGGTGACCGGTCTGTAGCTGATATCGCGAGAGACTCTAGGCCAGTGCACTCCATAGAAACGATAGTCTGAACGGATTCTTCTAGTCCGAAAGTTTTTCTTTTCGCCGTGGCGGCGAACGTGGTGCTGAGCTTAGCTCTAGATCGTTGGACGAGGCCGTAACTGTTTTTATTCCATTCATTTGGGTTGGGCGGTGTCCAACTGCGCTTCGCGCATTTGAGGGTTGTTCTGAGTCCTATCTCAGGGCAGTAGTATCCAGGAAAATAAAGAAATTGACCCTCTGGATGTTATCACCAACTTGCTTATGCACTGATGCTCCGAAGCATCTTTGTGAGCTTCGTGAACTGCTTGGTTGTAAGGTGCGATAACTCTTTTTCTGGGGAACAGGTCTTGACTTCTCTGTGGCCTTAATCCTGAACAGACAGCTAGGTGAAGAGTGAGAAATCGGCTGGAAGAAGAAATCTTCCATGGGGAACAGGTCTTGACCTCTCTGTGGCCTTAATCCTGAACAGACAGCTAGGTGAAGAGTGAGAAATCGGCTGGAAGAAGAAATCTTCCATCAAGATGCGTTGTTTGTTCGCCTGAAAGGAATATCCTCGACAACGCATGAGACGCTTCGAGAATGCTGTTTAACCAGACGAAGAAGTGGTTGGTTGAAGAGCTGAGCGCCGACGCACAACTTGACGTCAGCGTTGAAGCTGTTAATGCGAGAAGAGACCTCAAGTATTCGCTTGGTGAACTTGAGGATGACGGGAAATCCGTAAACGTGGAGGCTTACGGCCTGCTCAACCAAGGGCGCGGAGCTCAAGAACTGGCGTTGCTCTCTGAGGTGGATCCGTTTGGTGTCCTTCGCGCTCTCCTGAACAGGTATGAGTCTCAAGGGTCCGTGAATGCGCTGCTTGAGCTCGGTAACCTTATCCTTTACGGAGATTGCACCCGGGAGTTCCTTAAGAACGCTTTGCGGAACGAACTTCCGGAAGGAAAGCGGGACGCTCTTCAGCTCTTCGCTGAGCTCCTTGTGAGAGATCAGAAGTAGGATGCTGGAATACACCCTCTCACCAGCGCATGTGATCGCTTCCTGACGTTGTTTATATTGTACGAAGCTTAGGCCGCTCGCGAACTCCTCCATGCCTCGAAGGGTTTTCAGCTTGAGCGAAGTGATGGAGATTCTACTCGACGTGGAGCGGATCTCGGTGATTTGGTTGAACACGTTGAGCTCTGCTTTCCTAGCTCAACCAGATAACCTACTGGTTGAAAAGCACCTTGTGACGGACGTCTGTGATCGACTAACGACCGTAGTGGACCGACGGGAAGAGCAGGGGCGGCTTTTGATAGCTGCCGCAATAGAAGTACTTCAATCTATGCAAAAGAGAATGGGGTTCGAGTCGAGGTCTTTGGTGTTCTCGCTTTTAGGACCAACTTCCAGGATCTATCTCTGCAGCACAGGAGACAATCGGCTTTCTACATACTCCAGAGCAGGCCGTTCTTCAGAACTAGTTTACCTCATGGAGATGCTCTGGGCCTTCGCTGCAGGGCGGGGATGCAAGTGGCTTAAGGACGACTGGCCAACTGGTGGTGCCTTCCAATCCAGTGGCGAGCGCTCCTTCAGGGGTCGCACAAAGTTTCAACTCCGAAGTTGGATGGTTGCTTTGGCGCTCTTTCTTACCAGGTGTACAGCGGAGGAACACGCCAGGGTCTCTGTGGAGGTCTTACAGCATACTTTTCAAAGCGAAAATTCGGCGATTGCTGTTCAACTTAGAGTTTTTTGCGCGCTCCTAGAGAGGCCAGGTATGAGGACGCCTCGTCCGGGTCGTTCCCTAGTAGACCAGCTTTCTTCGTTAACGTTTTAATGATCCTCCTATCACAGACTTGAGCGGTGTTGTCTCCCCAGACGTTGCAAGGGTTGCGAGGTATATTTGTTCAGATATAAGCAACCTTGTTGCCAAGCTTGAGAAAAGGTGAGCGCTGCAACTGCTTCGTCTTTGTCGGAGCCTGTACAAACGCCTTTTCTTTTCTGAGCATAATTTCATCACCGGATTTGCTCATCAGACTTGACGGAGACCAGACTGGTGGAAGCGCTGATCTCCCTCAGGTACCCGCTGAAGTCTTGAGAAGTTTATATATATTCCCGCTGAAATCGCTCTCTGAAATTGGGAAGCAACTCGAAAGGGGGAAGGCAACCTGCATGGACTTGTTCATAACTGTGATCCTTCGCTTAAGTTCATTGATAGGGTCTATGCGCGCGAGGGAGATTCTCGAAAAGGCATTCGACGAAGGTTCTATCCCGAGAGACCTGTATTTATCGCTATCTCAGCTTGTAAAATGATCCAGGATTCTAGCCGTTACCGGTTGGCGGTCGGGTTACCGAGTGGCCGAGTCTTCGCGTACGAACTAGTGTGGTTTAAACCGTTCGATTAGCTTACAGCACCACCTACCTGCGGACATTCGTATGGATTGTGTCCAAATCGCTTGCACTTGAAGCACATATCGCAGTCCTTCGCCTGGTGGCCCGCTTTCCCGCACTTGTAGCAACCGTTTGGTTCGGCATCCGCGGGTCTGTAAGGGCAGTCCCTCGTCCAGTGACCAGACTCATTGCATCGGAAGCACCGGTCGTTACCACTTTGACCTCCTCGGGGTCTCCCGTACGAATCGCCATAACCTTGTCGCTCGTAGCCGCCGCCGCCGCCTCCTCCTCCATAGTACGGACGCTCCCCATAGCCTCGGTCGCCACCGTAGCCACGATCACCACCGCCATAACCCCGGTCCCCATAGCCACGATCGCCTCCATAGCTCCGCTCGCCACCATAGCCCCTGTCGCTGAAGCCCCTATCTCCGTAGCCCCGGTCCCCATAGCCTCGATCGGCGTAGCCCCCGTAGCCACCTCCTGTTGAAGAGGAAGATATGGCCCCGCGTTAGGTTTATAATGGTAAACGGAGAGTAATTCAAAACTCTTTTACTATGCTAAGCCGGTCGGCACCATGCTTGCCCTACCTTGATAGCCGCCTCCGCCATAGCCTCTATTTCCATAATCTCCGTACCCGTCGTCATAGCCTAGGAGCGAAGAGGGATACACATCAGTACCAATGCTCGCTAGACAACAGAATGTTAAAGCGTTGCGACCGAAAAAACCAGGAACGCCGGGTGCGAGCTCATTCAAATCGAGTGCGGTAATCCGCTACGGGCAAGGAACCCGTTGAGGAATGTGTGGGGGGGCTATCTCCGAGGAAAGCATGCCACGTGCAAGAACGGGCAAGTTTCTACGAATCAGAGTGAAGGAAGTATTACCTCCACCTTGGTAACCTCCACCTCCACCGTAAGCACCACCACCGCCACCGCCACTGCCACCGCCACCATAGCCACCACCGCCGTAGCTGCCCCCGCCATATCCGCCACTTCCTCCTAAGTTCCGCCCATACCCGGCGCCTTGTCCGGAGTATCCCGCTCGGGGCCCGCCATAATTGGGACACTCCCTGTACAACATAGGAAACAAAGCCGCGGCCTTGTCAATACGATCGTCGCAGCAATGCGCATTCTCAGTGCAACTCCGTGGAACAATCTCACCTGCCGCGGTGGCCCGGACGACGGCATTTGAAGCAAACTCCGGATGGAAGGTTGTTTGGACAGTCTTGGGTGCAGTGTCCTTTGCCGTTGCAGGACCCGCAGTCCTCCAAAGTCGAGTCATCTTTTGCATTGTATTCAGAAATGCACATAACCGCAATGTGGCCTTCGCCTGTTGACAACCCCATTAAAGTGTGAAAATGGTAGGATGTGTCCCGTTCAACAAAGACCCGCGCCAAATGTGGAAGACCTCGACTAAGCTCGCTCTAGGAGCGGAACGCGTACCTCCGCATCTGAAACAGGACTGGCGCTGTCGTTTGTCCGGCTGCTGGGCGTACCCTCCAGGTGGATATTCCCGGCCAGCGTATTCTTGCTCTGGTTCTCTCCTACGCTTATGGACATCTCCGGCTTCATTTTCACGTCGTGCATAAGCTGCTGGTGCGCTACCGCTCTCGACCACTTCGTCTTCATGATCAGCTGGCTTCTGAATGTCACCGCCTCCTACTTCATCCTCGTGATCCGCATCCCTGTGACCGTCGCCACCTCCTTCCCAGTCCTGGCCGATCTGAACGGGTTTCTCCTCCTTTTCCTCCTCCGGTGGTTGATCCTGTGTCTCAGCCTCGGCTGGTTCCTCCTCCGGCTGGGTCGTGATGTTCACTGTGTTTTCCTCCGGGTCGCGCGGGTCATCATGTGGCTCTGGAACTCCCGGATCCTCAGGAGGATCTTCTGCTTTTACTGGAGCTTTTTTCTCTTCTGTCTTTGATACCTTTGTACTCTTCCTCCTCGGCATGGTGCCACCTAAGTCAACACGAAAGATCAGGGAAAATTGCAGAACTCCTCAACTCCGCTCACCAGCTCACTCACTCCCTTTTCACTCGCCCAAGGACGCCCTAGACTCTCCTCTTCACTCCCACGAAACACAGTCCCTCCCAAAAAAAGTCCCGCTCACTCTCTAGTTCTTTAAACTCCCTTACACACATGAAGCCAAACCAAAGTTCAGATTAGAGAAGAAAGGCTCAATAACAAAAGGTCAAAAGAAGCAATTGTACTAAGGCTCTTTTACTTCAAAACAAAAATTTCTTAGAAGAAGTGATTAGTTTTTGCATGGACGCCCATCCAACCCCTTACGTTGTATGAACAACAAACACGAAATAGAAAACAAACTGCCGACACACGAATCTCTCTAGTGAGTAAGTCTTACGTTAACAATCAGCATCGTCCCAAGAAGCAAGAAAGGCTCTCACTCTCGCTAGGATGAATAGCAACCACTGCGCCAAGGATTCGTTCAATTTCAGTCCCGTCTATGTGACAATCCTGTTCAAGCTTACTTCCCACTTTGCGCTTTGCTCTTCCTCCCGGTGCGCACTGTCATAGAGCAAGTTGGGTTGGTGGTCCGGTGATACCCTCCTCCGCGGTGCACTGTTGAATTCCAGGGCTTAACAGCTTTCGACCAGGACTGGAATTCAGAAACAGCGAGACTTTCTGAGAAGCCGCTGTGGATGAGCTGGGGATGAGCTGGGATGAGCTTCAGTAGCTGCCCTCTGTCGAAAGTACATCCACTCGTCTGGTATTTGGGTATTTTGTTTTTACGCACAAGCAAGGTCCATGAGGAAGGTTCCTGCAGGACGAAAAAGACTTCTTGGAAGGCAACCAGCGAAATTGTTTCTCGTGACCTCCGCACTCTCACGGACATTCTCTCTATCCTCCCGCCGCGCTCGCGTTGAATAGTTCACGTAGGGTTTAATATCTCCTTCAAATTGCTTAGGGGGGGTAGTTCGTGGTCGTGGAACACTTCGACAATCTTTTCTGTAATAAAATTAGTGGGAACTAAAGAATTTTTTGGATGATCATAAGGGGTTTCAAAAGTCCGGTGGAAGGTTAAAGGCGAAGAGAAATCACTCGCCCGATGCCGTCTCAGTCCTGCCATAACCCGAGGGTGAGTCGAATGGAACCAAAGAGTCCTGTTCAAGGGAAAGAGGCTCAACCGGACACATCCTACTGGAGTCACCGAAACTTGGACTAGAGGTCCGCTCGTATCGAGCCAGGGCTTTTGTCTGAAGCATTGTATAGTTCCGGACTACGCGAATCCAATAAGACTCACAGACTTCCGCTCTGGACCCGCGCTTCGTAAGGGGAGAGTTTCTAAATCACGACAATGCGAAGACAATGCGATGCCCCAGCACAATCTTGGACTACCCGGCATTAATACCGGGTTGTATCGCTGCTGGAGTAGAATCGAGCCTTGACTCGCCTGTTGGCCATACCCGGACAGGGCAATTTAGAAGCATCCAAAAACTTGCATTGGACCTAGCGATGTCGGCGTTATTTGGATGACATATTTGAAGCATAACCACGCTCCTCTTCATTATCCTGGTCTATTTCAGGAACTGTAAAACGCCATCTCCAACAGAAGCTAGAGCGATTTGTCATGTACAAGTCCATCGATGCCTAGGTTTCGCTCCTGTTAAAGGCCAAACAAGCCCCAATCTAGGATCTTGAAGCTGGAAAGGATCCCCTCGAACAGTCTTCTACGCTCGGACGCTTGATTCGGATCGTTCTGAACCGAGGCCCCGTCCCGAGCGGCGGAGCTTTCAGAATGGATGAACAGGGGGTAGTTAACGGTTATCAGGAGGTCAGTAGTGACAGAGCTGAGTCGCAAGCACGCAATAGACATCTCAACTGTGTTCGCCTTGACTGTCTCGTCTCGAAACTTTGGGGCAACGATCGTCCCAACGGCTTTGGTGGGGCTGACCTTGCTCATATCCAGGTTCATCGCCTCTTGCTGGGTGACTCCCGCTGCATCTTGAAGTTCACTGTTTTGAGCTTCCATTTCCGACACAAGATTCTCAAAATGCCACGCGGCTGCTCGCTCTGCCCCGCAAAGTCCCATCTGCATACATTCGATGATAACAGACCTATCTGTGCCCGCATCTGCGAAAACCTCCTGATAGTCTGGAACCAGCCGAACATCGCTCATATCCTCAAACTCTTGAGGCAAGTTCACCTCCATAGCACCTCCGTAGAGTTTCCGAACGGTCCAGTTTCTATCTTGCACCATGTTTGTTTCCTGCTGAAAAGAAATCACCGAGTACTCCAGAGAGAGGAAATCTACACAGAATTCAAGAGCTTGCTCGTCACGGTGTCTACAGCTTAGACCCATGAGAACATGCTCGAGCTCCCTTTTTGAAGGCAACACTAGTGAGCACAGCACAAGCCGAGCAGGAAGAATCCACAATCTGGCCCTCATTATCATTTCCAAAATGATCAATATGCTGACGTCGGAGCAGTCTTTCGTTTGCGAAGAACGTGCTTGTGGCTGTTTACCGAAGACCTGGCGCTCTTTCCAAGAGCGTGGTATGAAACACTTAAAGTTCCACGGTGAGCAGGATGCACTGGAATCACCCTAGGCTCGATCTTCTCCTATGCTCGAAACCGAGCCCAAGCCTTGCTGCCAAAACTGATTCATGGCCATGTTTGACAGTCTGTCCTAATGCAATGGATGGACCATGGCATTGACATGCTCAGTGGATATGATACATGCACTCGGCTTCTATCACCATCGCTCCATAATCTGAAACTCTGCCACGGACACGCAAAAAAACAACTTGGAAAAGACCGATTTGATGAATAGGGAAAACTCCGATCGTTTGGCCCTTCCCCCGAGGCCCGGTTGCGATGAGAGGCCTGGTGCTGACATGTTACCAGAGAACATGGTCCATCGAACGGGGATGTATGGCCATCATCATTATTCCACGATCTAAACGACTCGTGAAGAGCGACTTGCTAAAACGGCGATGCAAAAAACCACACCAACCAATCTCTACCCAGTACTTATCTCCTCATCATCATCAATTTCGATCATCGGACCCATCCTGGGGTTTTGAGGCCATGAAGGCCGGAGATCGATCGCGGGGGGAAACCGACCGATGCAGAGATTACCTAAATCGGAGGCAACAGTTTCCGAGTAGCATTGTGGTGGACGTGGTGGGGGGCACCGTGACGGCAGTGGAGATAAATATTTTGGTGGCGAGGACGGAGATTTAGTTTTTCTGTTTGTCATTAAATGTTTTGATCTCTTGGGAAGGAGGTTGCTTTTTAAGTTATTTGGGTGAGACTTTGTGGATTCATTTCTATTAGGGAATCGATCGAAAGAAATTAAAAATTCTTTTGCTGTTGTTTATGATCAAGTGATGGGTTTCGTGAGTGGGTTTTCGGTTCAGAGGAGTCAGGCGGGAGGGTTTCTGGGTAGTCCAGTTGCACGTGCCGGAAAGAGAACGGCTGTAGTGAGGAGGAGCGGCGTGAGTACGATCAGGGCTTTGGTGTTTACCCATAAGGATGTGAGCGAGGAATGTAGTAATATGGTTGTTTCTGGAGAGGACTGCCGTGGTCATCTTTTGTCGATCAGCAGGGTTATTGACGAGTTGGGAATCACAGTCGAGAAGGGATTCATTAGTACCTCAAATGACAAAGTGAACAACAGTTTCACGGTTTCCAAGGAAGGAAGAAAGCTTTCTCCAGAAGAGATTAGCGAGGTGAGATTGGCGATCAATTTTGCGTGCAACAGGGTGGAACCTGCTCTAATGCACGATTTTCTCACCTCGTAGCTCAGGGAAAGGGTGGAACTGATCATATCTTCAGAGCCGCCACCATCTGACCTGGAAACAAAGCGCGACGTTCCCGATCACAGCCGAACTCCCAACGTAAACCATGACTACAACTCAGGAGCGTACGTCCTCGTGGACAATCAGCGGTCACAGGAGTTTACGTCCGTTACCATCAGTGGTCCTAACAGAGCTGAAATTTTCTCCAAGCTTCTCGAGGTTATATCTAGCTACGGCTGTAACATTATCTTTGGATTATTGTCGACATTCGATTACGACACGACGAGAAGACACGACGTCCTACATGTTGTGGCGTCGGATAGTCGACCAGTTGACGAACCGACCCGCATCGCGCTTTCCAATACTCTCACCAACGTGTTGAGAGATCTTACTTAAGGAGCAGGCAAAAGGCCAAAAGGATTAAAGCATCGTTTCTCTGGCCTCGAAAACGGGCAGGAGTTTTTGGTACAAGCGCACGAGATAACGATCGCAAACGAGGGAAAGGGTATCCGGTTTTCTCCGCTTCATTCAAGTTTCGAAATCAATTCATGTTTACTGTACCTTGGGTTGTAAATCCCTTTAAGGAACATCAAACCTTGCCGGTGTCTGAATGCTAAAGAGCGTTTTGAATCCGATCAGGAATATTCCGAGAGGCGGAGCGCCTACGGAGTAGCGCCTCACGAGACCCCCGAACTGTGATCTCCGGCAGCCTCATATGGTTCCCCTTTCACACGCCTCCTACATCATCATCAACACATGGGCGGCACCCTCTTGCCAAGGCTACGTCTAGTTTAACACCGTAAACCGCTTCATAACCCTCACCATCGCTCTTCCAAGCAGGGCTACCCACAAACTCAACCCCCGATTCAAATTCTCGCTGTTGGAGGGTCCGATAGGTCTTTAAGATATCAAATACGTCCCAACAATTCACCTTGTCTGATGCAGTCCTTTTCAACTTCGTGCTCTTCTGACTATTCACCGGAGACCATCTGTTCTCATGACTACTTAGAACTCGACAGTCGCTGCTAGCGACCATGCTCGCTACCATTGGGCATGTGTTCAGGACTGGTTTCCGGTTGAACAACGTGCACTGAGTGAGGCACCCGAATCAGTCTGAAAGCGGTTTCGCTTCTCCCTTTCCTTCGATCAGAATGGTTGTGGGGATTAGTAGAAGAAGGGCGTCTTGAGCCTTGCTCCGGTCGACGGGGCTCCCTACCCACTTTCATTGTCTCGTTATGCTGGTGTTGACGTGCAGGGAAGTTCTGGTAACCGGAAGCTTGACATTTTGAAAAAATTCACAATGCTATTAGCTGGAATCAAGGCCAGATCTTTTGTTGAGTCAGTGCACCGCAGTTGCGTTTTTTTGACAGAAGATGCTGGTCCTCTTGGACGTGGAACGATTTCTCGAAAAGCAAACTCGTAAATCCTTTTTTCCTCCACAATCGGAAGTGTGGTGAGTGAGATAAGCACCCAAACTCCGAGCACAAAATACTTGTACCTGGTGGAGACGGTGGTCTGGCACACTACGAGAGGACTCTTGGAATACTCGCTGCAATGACAGGATCAGCGCTAAGCGCAAGGCGGCAGACGAAATCGAGCGCAATGAAGCCGACAACTCAATTACAAGAGACACTCGAGTCGATCTAAAAGGGAGTTCGGACCCCAACGACAACACGTGGGGCTCCAAACACAGACTTCCGAGAACTAATCGGACTGGAGTCTCTGATCGATTCTCCCGAACGAACGAAAGTGGAAGCTAAAATAGCTGACGCCTGTCGAAATCCGAGATGTGGACCATGGCTCCTCATCTCCGCATGCGGCCTAGTTTGAACGTTCGTTGAAGCGTTATCGTGAAGGAGGGCTTAGATTTCTCTAGTTTGTTTACGATTCACGCTTGCAGAAGGAGCATCATGCGTCCTCGCTACGATTACTTCAGTGTTTTCAAACACGAGCAAATATTTGGCGTCGTCTATTTAGAACCCCTTCGTTTATAGTGCGTTATTTTACCTCCTGGATTATAGCGCGTCCACTTCGCAATGGACGTCAACGCTCCAATATTGTTACAAATTGTCTATGTGCTCTGCAGTACCTGAGGGGGGTCACGCATGGCTTTACCGGAGGTGATTCAGCTGCAGGAGAGCAGAGCCCGTCGACTTAGTCTTTGAGCAACAGCCCAAGAAACTGCGTCTGCTTACGTTTGTACGATTCTGAGACAGCATCCTCGAGCTCTGAAGACTGGAAAGCGTGACCTAGAACCCGTCCATGCCGAAGGGATAGTAGGATATCACCTGACCAAGCTCGTATGACACCCAAAACGCTAACCCAATCGGTACGCCAACAAGAAGAGTAAACAATGCATACGTTAGGATGGTGAAGTCATCGTTCTCGCCCTTGACAAATTCGTATCCAGTGAGCAGTTGCAGTTCTCTCAACGAGTCCTTCAATTCCCGCATGTCCTCTTCAGAGTCCTTCCTCATTTCCTTCAAGTCGCGCATCTGGGACTTTAACTTCGCCCTACGCGATTCGTACCAATACCATCGGTTGAGTCTGTCAAGGGGGTCATCCGAGGCCGCGCCAACCAAAAAATCAAACATCTGGCCCTCCTCCAAATCAACGACCTTCTCTTCCCCATCCGGACCCTTCATCCGGAGTTTGGCATCGCCATCCGATGCATTCCACTCTATTTGAACCTTGTCTTCTCGCTCGCCATTCTCACCCTCAGCATCCTTAGACTCCTTCATACAAACCCATCCTACCCCCCGACGTCTCCTTGTCAACAACCGTTGACCACGTCCCTCAACACCCAACCTACACCCCCCACTCCCCACAAAAGCAAGACCCATCATTTTCCTCCTCAAATCCTATCCAAATCCATTCGGTAGAGCCCCTCCGACATCAACTACTCTCTCCCAGAAACCACTGCCATCCAATCTAATCCAAAAAAAAAATTCGTACCCTCCAGAAACCAACATAGCGCCACCAGGCACTCTTCCAACTCTTCTCCCCCCAACCCCCCGGCACGCTCCCAAACCTCCAAAACACTCCCCACAGTTCCACAATTCCACCTCCTTCAAAAAGCGGAGCGTTCATCAGCAATCGCACTCAATCAAAGAGCTCCTCGAGATTTTCCCCTTTCGATTGAGAATATCCGTCCAAGTTCGTCTTTAACCATTTTGGAGAGTTGGGGATGATATGTCTAGACTTGTGACCAAGTGGGTCGAGGTTTTTTTCGCTGTTTACCCCTCTAAACCTCCCTGTTTTCGCGGGTTTAATCACTTCTGCGTCGCAAAGAGCGAAAAACACGACCCACTTGGGACAACTCTAATATTACAACAATCAATTTATCCAGAGTCTATCCTACCCTGAGGAGCGAAAAAATTAGACCGCTGATGACGCGCGTCCAACAACAAAGCTTCATCGATTTGGTCGGAGGTTGAGGTTCCCGAATGAGACACTCTAGGAAGCGCGTGGAGGGGGCACCTCCAAAACTAGGGCAGCATTTACAGCGCCCGAAAGTCAAACTCAAAGCACGTACGGTCCGGAGGGAAAGAGCATCAGGGCGGTCGCGGTGACCCCCCCGCAACCAAGCACTCTCCGGCACTATCTCAGAATCTGAAAACCTTCACTCAAGTGGGACAGACGGATAAGCAAGCCCGAACTGCAAAGCCTTCAGCTTGGGTAAGCGCCTCCGTGTGTACGCTGACTCCTTATGCCTCCGCAAAGTATTCGTAGCGCCAACAAAGCAAGGTTCGAACGCCAGAGAGTCAAGGGACAGTTCCGTGAGGAGGCTGTGAAGACGGCCGGCGCCACTGCGAAAAAACACGACATAGTCAGCAAGAAGCACCACTGTCTAAAAGATTAGAGCACACGATGATCAGCGGTGCAAAACCGATGAGACAATGCAGAGTCGTGAAAGGTTGGATGAGTCATCGACTCACCAGCTATGACTGCCGGCAGCACCAGGACGTCGGTCAATATTATTCGAGGTTGGGGACCCCAATTTTATGTGGTAACCCTCCTCAGAATTTTGCACCTTGAAAACGCACAAAGATGCCCCCCGCTCTAAAAATTTCATGAATCGCTAGATTATCGAATAGGTTCAAATTTGTGACTATCAACCTCTTGAGCTATAACGCATTCGCACGATGACCCAAATTAGTCTTGCTCGGTATTAATTTAATCCATTCGTCATTGAAACATCGTCATGGAGGGGATTGGCGGGGGAATCCCTTGACGAAGGATTTATAAAGCGGGTGGGCATTGAGTTGCGGATCTAGCCCGGATACCCACGGGCACGTACGTGTACTTAACGATCCCTTGTCCCGCTCGTTATAGATGTCTTTAGATTCTTGGATAGCGCTGGGGATGCTTTGCTTGCAGGAGTGTTACCGCGACCCCCCCCGATGGCCTTTCCCGACTGATACTTCTTTCATTTAAACTCTTTGGCGGTGTAGCTTGGTTTTGGAGGGGCGCTCTGTACGCCCTTCCTAGAGTATATCATTCGGGGACCGTAACCTACGATTTTACCTATCAGAACCATCATGTCGAAATTGGTGCTGACCCCACCGGAAAAAGAGGTCGCAACCAAAACAGATCGTTCTCTTCGTCAATGGGAGATTAGTTCCGTGGAGATCCTGATTTAGGGTCGCATTTTTAGGGTTAGGATATTTCATGTGCAAGAAGGAAGTTGTGGATCCTAACGAGTGCATGGGGTTCCTCTGGTACTCTGGTAGTGCGCGTCTGGTAGTGCGCGTTCGTGTGGGGTAGTCGCCGGGACAGTTCGGGACAGTTGAGCGTTCGCGTGGGATTGTCGCGGGACAGTTGAACGTCTTATCAGATTCGGAGGAAAGGGATGATACGAGTTGAGTAGGAG
Source organism: Rhodosorus marinus (assembly GCA_029953675.1). NCBI lineage: Eukaryota > Rhodophyta > Stylonematophyceae > Stylonematales > Stylonemataceae > Rhodosorus > Rhodosorus marinus. The sequence goes on from JAMWBK010000001.1 coordinate 984,345, forward strand.
GAGATGAACTGAATCCGACGATCGCGAGTTCGGGTTGATTCCAGGGACGTGATTTCTCAGAATTGACAGTTTCAGGGCGTACGAGCTTTGAAAAGAAGGATTGGATGCTTGCATCGTAACCCGCGGACTTGCTGAGTTGCCGGTATATGCGCATGAATGGACCTGGTAAATGCTCTATTTTGAACTGGGATCCTGAAGCTTGCGCACTGTTTTGATCACGGAGCGTTCGGCTCCGCTGCTTCGTTTTTATGTTGGGCCGTGGGGATAAATCTTAGCTTTGCAACATGGGTGATCACACCGAAGCTCTCTGTGGAAATGAGGGTTCCACCTGCATCATCGGAACCCCGCGTGACTGCATTGGGGAGGAATGCGGGGACTTCGTTCCAGCGCTTGTATTTCCGTTTCTTGCGCTTGGGATCGGGTTGATCGTTCATCCCATATCGATGAAGTTCCGAGTCCCGTATACTTCGATGCTCATGGTTATCGGTACTATCCTTGGAGTGCTTGGTTGCTCTGTGGAGATGGCACTCCTTACTGAGTCCCTTAAGATTTGGGCGCACATTAGTCCTCCGACACTGTTCTTTTACATATTTTTGGCCCCTCTCGTGTTTGAAACAGCCTTCAACACGGACGCGTACCTGTTCAGCAAGCTGTTCTTCCACATTGTATACCTGGCTTTTATAGTTGTGGTTGCTCAGGTGTTCCTGGTGGCCGTCTGGCAGCTGTATGTGATCCAAAGCCCAGAATGGACGCTATTCACTGCGCTTGTTTTCGGCTCGATGCTTTCCGCGACGGACCCAATCAGCGTTACCGCAACGCTCAAACAGCTCGGAGTCAATGAAAACCTTAACACTCTGATTGAAGGGGAGTCTCTCCTCAACGATGGCAGTGCCGTTGTTTTCTACGAAGCTTTCCTCGACGCTGCCCTGGAAGGGAGTTCAAGCGCGGGCAGGTAAACAAATCGCGCGTATTATCTTCCAAATCCTTTCATGCTGGGCGATACCACTCGCTCAACTTTGCCGTAAAACTTTGCTCGGCCTTTCTACTAGCGTCATCGTAAGACTTCTTCGACTGTCCCTCGGCGGGGTGGCTATGGGAATGGCGTTTGCTCTAGTTGCAATCTGCTTCCTGGCTGTGGTGTACGAGATGTTTGAGGTCGAAGTGAGCATGACTATCGTCGTCGCTTTCCTAGGGTTTTGGACCGCTCAGTCACCTGCGCTGCTTTCTGGCGTTATTTGCAACGTGACTGCCGGAGTCATGCTGAGCGCCTTTGGAAAGCGTCTTGTGTCGCCTTTAGTACGAGACCCGCTTCAAAAAATTTGGGAGTTGCTGTCATGGCTTGCCAATACAATTGTGTTCGTGTATGCGGGACTCTTGGTGGTAGCATATATTTGGTCTTGTGCTGGAGATCCATTGCAGTGGTTTGACTACGTGCACATTCTGACGTGGTATGCATACTTGAACTTGCTTCGGTTCGTTCTCGTGTTCTTGTCCCATCCGATCATCCGCCTCGGCAACAAATGGTACGGTTTCAAACAAGCTGCAGTTGTTTCCTACAGCGGACTTCGGGGCGCCGTCACGCTGATCCTAGCACTGGAGGTGGGTGGCACCGCCGAGTTGCCGAGTAGCGTCCGATCCCGAGTGGTGGTTTGGTCTGCGTCTATCGTTGCCCTCACCCTGTTCGTAAACGGCTCGACGATTAGCACATTGTTGCATTTGCTTCGTCTTGACCTACCCGATCCGGTGAAAGAGGTAATGCAAATCGGAACACATGCAACGCTTACACCTGCGTCCATTGTCTCTGACTCTTGGTCAAACGGTTTTGTGTTTTAAACGCATCACCTTTGAATTCGCTTTCCGTTTCAGGACTTTCTGTGGCGCGCACGAGCAGCGATGTTGGAAAGCACTTATGAGATTCTCGATCGTGAGGCAATCGAGGAGTACACAAAGTACTGTTCATGGTCGACAGTTGCTAGGATGGTACGCATGTATGAAATCGACTGTGGTTTGATCCATACTGAGGGCGCCACAATTGCCTTTGGACCCGTAAAAAACAAGCGGACCGGCTCACATGAGGAGCTTTTCCTTATTTAAATTGCGATAAGGTTGTGCCCGAAGGCTGGGTCCAAGACGTTGGAAAGCTGAGGAGGGCTCTTCTAGCAACGCACAGCAAGGGTCGGAGCTCGCGGATGTCGTTTTACAGGCCGTCGGCGTCAGCGATGAGCCGTCGCTCGATAGAGGATGTTCATGGAGCACCCCTTGTTGGCGTGCCTGAGGCCGTGATAGGATATGTTGCTCAGGAGATTACGCCTAATCGAGGCATTCCAAGGGGTGAAGCGGCTCGAGCGCCAGGCGACAAGGCAGATGACATTGAGACTAGCCAAATAGCCGCCGAGGAGAAGGAAAACAAGTTGGCAGGGGAACTCGAGGAGGAGTTTGCAAAGATCAGAGTAAATCAACAACTGGGAGGGGCTCTGGACGTTGAAATCCGTAGGCGGTTCCTTATGTCGCTGTTAGAAGCTAGCCGAGAACGGAATGCGACTTCCACGTTTGACTTTTTGCTGCTGACAGTGCTCACCGAGGACATCAAGTACGCGCTGGACGCGAACGATATGGGAGAAGTTTACAACCTGTTTGAGTTTGTCGCTGACAATCCACGAAAGCTACCCGTGCCGCACTGGATGGACTCGGTTGTAGCTTTTTTTCAGAGATTCCTAGACCGGATGTTGCTCAGGTTGTTTTCCAAGTCCAGGTACGACAGACGAATAGTACTTGCAACGATGGTAGTGGAGGCGGTCAAGCACGCATTGGACGAACAGTTCTTAGAAAACTCGGAGCTCGTCCACAAGGAAGCCAGTACACTCTATGCATTGACCAGCGGGTACTTGACCAACCTCGAATCGGCTGAACCGGAAGCATTCACCAGAATTCAGACGAAGACTATTATCCAAAAAATCTTCACCCTTCAGCTCGAGAGCCTTCGGCAGCTCCGTACTGATGGTAAGATTGACATGGAGGAGTACGAGGTAATCAAGGAGGAACTTATACAACTGCAGCGACAGTGGTACATGCGCATATCAAAATCTATACCATCCGTAAAATGGGCGAAAGAGCAGGACGTCGAACTGCTGAGAATGCTTCCCAGCTTCTACCATTTGGAGTCAGAAGTCTTCGAAACGTCGGTTCTCGAAAAAGGAAGATTTGTTGGGCTCAAAAACGGTGCTATTGTCCCATCTGAAGATGCCGTTCTGTTCGTTTTGCGGGGTGGTGTTGAAATCCGTAGGAGCAGGTCGAGTATTATCGGTGAGATGGGGGCAACCGTTGGTCTCGACACTCTAGTGGATTTGCGGGAGGGCGTCTCATCCGTTCCCGTGCATGTTTGCATTTCCCGTTACGGTGTCATTTTACCCTTGGACTTCTTTGCCCATTCACAATGCGAAACGTCGCAGCACTATTGCTGCCAGATTATTGGAGAAGCAACTGTGTTCATCCTCCCCAGAGATGTGATGCGTGAACTTGCTGAACAATACCTTCCGCTCAAGGAGGAACTCGCGAGGCACATGGTCCGCCTTGTTTCATATGCAATTGCTTCTGCGACCGGCCCATGGAACGATAGTGTCGGTGACGGCGAGAATGAGACTCCCCTCGAAGCGGGAAAAGCTTTATTGCAAAGCCTTCCGTATTCGACTTTCGTGACGCTGGAAGGGGATCAGGCGTCAACTCTATTGAGAGGACCTGCTTTTTTGATTCGCGGAAGAGTATCGGTGCTGAGGAAGAGCGTGCCTGGCTATCTGTTGGACAAGCAAAAGCATCAACATGTAGAGGAGTACGACGCACCGGCAATCCTTCCGAACGGGTGGGTGACCGTTGAGAAACTGGCGTCTCAATCGGCGGAAGGACCTGATAGAGTTGAAATCGTCGTGGAAGCTTCCATATCACGAGACGAAATTGCCGCGAACCGGATAAAACGCTGGAACGAATCCCCGTTTCTCGTGGATGCGAATGGTCGATTTGGATTTCATAGACACGTTGAAACGCTGGAGGTAATGGGCCAGAGTGAAGGTGGGCCCTCGCTCGATCATGGATCTGATGCTGGAGATCTCCCATCCGCTAGTGTTGAGGAACGACCCAGTGATCAGTGAACGCGTAATCGAGCTCGTGGGAGTGCCAAAGCAGTGTTGGAGAACGGTTCACAATGCATACGCCAGAACGATACTTTGAGACTATCGTGCGCCAGCGACGCCTCTGCGAGAGAGCGATATGGACACAGAGTTCGACACTTCGAGACAGATAGCATCTAGCGCCCCGATTTTCGCTGATCCACAAAAAAAGCCTCTGCGGAGTAAAAACTAAGGTCAGCCCCTTTTTGGTAAAGATTACCGTTTGTCAGCATATATATTCTAGTGAATAATTGCCGAAAATAGCTGCACTCCATCGGATCAATCAATCCCCTAGGAACAAGTAGCCAAAGCGACAACAAAGCCCTACTGCCCCCAAACAAATTACGACGCTAGCTATATTGTCTCGTCCCGTCTCGTCTCGTCTCGTTCATCATGCGCTTATTCAGAGCCGAACTGTTTGCAATGAAAAATCGCCTTGTCTTGACTCGTCTTTCGCTGAAAATCGTGTTCAACATGCGCTAATTTAGCAGACCATCTTTGGCATAGAATCAGTAGGATCAACCCGCGCATCTTTGTTCCTGGAGACCTTTTCGAGTGGTTACAGCCCGCTCAAGGTCACTCCCTTGGACAGGTGAGAAACAGAGAAGGGATGTGCATATACGTTCACAAGGAACTTTTTGATCACTTCGCCACCGCGCACACCTCTTGCCTCCAAAAAAACTGGATATTGTATTTTGGAAGAAATAATGTGCACCATTCAGCTTTTTACATCAGGGGGGTCTAACTGTTGCTTGAATGAAGCCTTTTCGCCCTGTTCTGTGCAACATTGCGCGATTGTTAGCTGGCGAACGGGTCACACCTCGGCCTGCTAGTATGTAAACTAATTATTAATGCGTTTATAAGCTGGATAATTAAGGAATCCAGCTACCACCGCCAACCACCACAAGACCGTGAGCAGTTCGATCCTATCCGCTTCCCAAAATCCCCCCACCCAACCACGAAGGAGACTTTCGAGCACTTAACATCATTATTCCGTGAATGACTTTTCTACTCCCAATCCGCCTCTGGATCAAACATGTGAACTAAAAGAGGTTGCAAAACTCGATGCTTACTGGTTGACTTCTTTGGAACAACCAATGGCGTATCATTCAACTGTTCAGGCCGAGCGTTGTCACATGATGTTCTGTTCAACATCGGGGGGATTGTTTAACGGTTTGCTTGGGTAACCTCTGTCTGGCAGCATGTAAACTAATAATTAATCTGTTTATTTCCTCAATACCTCAGTTTTTCAGCTACCACCTCCAACCACCACAACACCCTCAATCATATCCCCTTCCCACAACCCGCCCCCCCCCCCAAAACCATGAAGCTTTGCAAGCAAAGAACGACCGTATTCCTCGACTGACTTTTCTCCTGCCATCATCCAACTCTGCATCGCATCGCACATGTGAAAATTAATACCGTTGACAATACTCGATGTGTACTACTAGTGAACTTTCGACCATCTTCCGAGTTTTCTTGATTGAAGTCAATCCAATAAAGTACACTTCAGCAAAAAATGAATCTCATCCTGATAAACAAATATATATTTCCATTTCAAGATCGGTTGAGTTTTTTTCCTAAATAATTTATACATTTAGTTCGATTGTCATCTAATAGATCGTTTTTACATACGGTTTTAACGATTTTGAGAGATGGGGGTGAGGATTCTGGAAGGGGGGTAGGGCAGGAGGTGCCATGCGCTTTTCCCAGAAGCTTATTGGCGCAGCAGGGAAAGAAGGGTTGCGAGAGAAATTGGTGGTTGCTTGAAATTATCTGCTGAGAAGGGTGGGGTGGGGGGGGGGGGCGGGGGACTTTGTGTACTTTTGGGGCCGCATGGGGCGGTGTGGTGGATGGGGGGAGAGGTGAGGAGAGCGTATACGAGACGCGCTTATATTGTTCGTTGCGCCGTCTCTGTGTCTGTTCCCGGAAGCTACCGGGAAGGATGACCCTTGAGTGAGGTTTGAGTTTCTGAAAAGAAGCTGCTCTAAAGGACAAGGTTCTCGAGGGCTTTTGATATGGATTTCCTATCGTCTGTTGTGAGAAGCGAGGAAGCTGACGTTGGTACGAGTGTTGAGAGTCTCTGTGGTAACGAGGACGTACAATGTATTATTGGTGCTCCACGAGATTGTGTAGGGGAGGAGTGCGGGAGCATGGTTCCTGGCCTCGTGTTCCCTTTCCTCGCAATTTCCGTCGGGCTCATTCTCCATCCGTTATCACACAGGTTCCGAGTTCCGTATACGTCAATGCTAATGTTTGTCGGTGTAATACTCGGCTGCCTGGGTTGTTCTGTTCAGATGGGGCTTCTGACTGAATCCCTGCAACTGTGGGCGCACATAAGCCCACCAACGTTGTTCTTCTACATATTTTTGGCACCGTTGGTATTTGAGGCTGCATTTAATACCGATGCGCATCTGTTTGGGAAGTTTATCGGAAAAATTATCTTCCTAGCGTTCGGAGTCGTCGTGGCCCAAATCTTCCTGATTGCAGTATTTCAGCTGTATGTCATTCAAAGTCCAGATTGGACACTGTACTCGGCCCTTGTCTTTGGCGCAATGTTGTCTGCAACGGACCCCATAAGTGTAACTGCGACACTCAAGGAGCTTGGAGTGAGCGAGAACCTGAATACTCTTATCGAGGGAGAATCCCTTTTAAACGATGGCAGTGCGGTCGTGTTTTACGAAGCATTTCTCGAAGGGGCAATAGAAGGAGGGCTCTCTGGGGGAGAGTAAGCGTACAACTTGCGAAAATGTCCAAAAATGACCCCTTTTCGAAACCAATCTGAAAAATAGACCCTTTAGACCATCAATTTCCAGCCATCCACAGCCGCCATTTCAGGGGCCAGCGCTGCGCTGATACTGCTTGAAAGTATCCGCTGCTTGTTCGTGGGCACCTTCTAACTTTGTGCCCCTGTGGTTTTTGTTTGGTACGCGACAGGGTCATAGTGCAGCTCTTACGGCTCTCCCTTGGTGGGATGGCCATGGGCCTAGCATTTGCGCTCGTGGCGATTGTTTTCCTTGCAATGGTCTACGAAATGTTCGAAGTGGAAGTAAGCATGACCCTCGTCGTGGCGTTCCTGGGATTTTGGACCGCGCAATCTCCGTCAATTCTTTCCGGCGTTATTTGCAACGTAACAGCCGGCATTATGCTCAGTGCGTACGGGAAAGGACTAGTGTCACCTACCGTTCGAGATCCTCTGCAAAAAATATGGCATCTGCTTTCCTGGATCGCCAACACTATTGTCTTCGTGTATGCTGGGTTACTGGTTGTAGCCTACATCTGGTCTTGTGCGGGGGATCCGTTGGAGTGGTACGACTACGTCCATATCCTGACGTGGTATGCGTTTATAAACGTGCTTCGATTTGGTCTGATCTTCCTGTCCCACCCAATCATGAGCTACGGGAGTAAGTGGTACAAATGGAAGCAAGCCGCGGTGCTTTCGTACAGCGGACTTCGAGGAGCTGTTACTCTTATTCTTGCCCTGGAAGTCGGTGATACCTCGGAGCTGCCTTCGAGTGTTCGATCTCGAGTGGTTGTGTGGTCGTCGGCACTTGTTGCGATGACTCTGTTCGTTAATGGAATGACGATCAAGAGTGTTCTGCACTTGCTCAAGCTTGATCGTGCAGATCCCGTCAAGGAGGTAGGTAAACCCACACTCGTTTGTTGAGTCCCGTTCCCGTTGGATTCCCGTACTCAGTACGCCCACTGTTCTCGATGATTCTGGGTGCCACATGCTAGGAGTTCTTATGGAGGGCGCGGGCGACAATGTTGGAAAAGACGTTTGAAATTCTGGACGTCGTTGCCATCGATGGAAACTCAAAGACGTGCTCTTGGTCTACAGTTGCGTCCGCGGTAAGTCTCCAAATCAAGATCTGCGGCGACCCCTTGTGGTCCATCAAGGAACTTTGAAGGGTTGCACCGGATTGTGTGTACCGATAGAAATGGGAACTCAGCGCATGATCGGTGCAGTGGGCGAGCACCTGCTGGCATGGGTCTTGCCAAAGAATATTTGGACCAAAAACGAGCTTACTTTCATTTGGCCTTGAACGAATCAGGTTGCACCCAAATCGTGGATCACGGATATCGGAAGAGTCCAGCGGGCGTTGGAAAGCTCTATGGACGTGGGTCGAGCCTCGACCCTGTCGTCCTACAGACCATCACCTGAAAACCACATGGGAGGTGCTCGTCGGTCTATTTCGAGGTCAGTTACCGGTCGCAGCAGTATAGCCCTTTCTCGTCCATCCGCGGAGGCAGCGCGTCTCTCCAGGACGAGCTTCGTCGCTTCCAACTCTGACGCCTCGTCAGTGGGGCGTATTTCCGGAGCATATGTAAGAGGGCCCAGCGATATGGAAGTTCTCGCAGCCAGGCGTGGTTCTGCCGTGGGTCTGGTGGGCTTCACGGCGGAATCAAAGGCTCGATTGGTCCATGAACTCGAAGAGGAGGTCGGACATCTACAAATTAACCAAGAGATAGGAGAGGCGATTGACGTTGAAGTTCGGAGAAGGGTGCTCACCTCTCTCTTGTCTGTACTTCGCGAGACCTACGCGACATCAGTCTCCAATTACGTGTTCGTATCCGCGCTGACGGAGGACATAAAGGATGCCCTGGACGCAAACGACGAAGGAGAGGTGTACGAACTGTTCCAGTTTCTCCTCGACAACCCCACGAAACTGCCCATACCCGACTGGATGGACAAGAGCTTAAAATGGTTCCACGACAGGTTCGACAAGCTCATGGTAAGATTATTTTCGAAGTCGCGGTATCAGTCGCGAATTGTTCTTGCGACTATGATTTCGAGTGCTCTTCGGCATGTACTGTGTGAAACGTATCTCCAGCAGTCGGATATCGTCCTTGAGGAGATGAAATCGCTGTACGAAATAACTAGCAGCTATCTCGCTCAACTTGAGGCAGCCATACCGGACGAATTCGCTCGAGTACAGACCAAGTCGGTAATCGAGCTCGTTTTTCAGAGACAGGCTGCATGCCTGGAAGCGTTCCGTAGAGAGGGCTCGATTGACATGGAGGAATTCGAGGAAATACATGAAGAGCTCCTGGAATTGCAGCGGAAATACTTCCTGCATACCTCCAAAATCGTCCGGAATGTGCAAGAGAAGGAGGAAAAGGACAAGTACCTGCTCAAGAGGCTGCCAATTTTCAATGCTTTGGATACGGAGATATTTAACACCTCCGTGTTGGAGAAAGGGAGATTCGCACATTTGGGGAAAGGTGAACAGGTTCCTGTAAGTGGGGATGCTGTCGTGTTTGTCTTACGCGGAGCTGTGCGAATTGAGAAATCAGCGACCTGTGCTATTGGTGATATGGGTCACTCTGTTAGTCTGCCATCAGTGATTGATGTCAAGACGAATGTGGACAGCCTCCCGCTCCATATGTGCTTTCAGAAATATAGTGTTGTCTTGCCCGTGGACTTCTTTGCGGAGTCTTCTCACAAGCTACCCGCGCTTTCGACTTGCCACATTATTGGGGGAGCGTCTGTGTTCATACTCCCAGGTCAACAAGCGCGTGAGCTCTCATTGGCCTATGAGTGGTTCAGATCCGAACTTGCGAAACACATTGTCCGGCTGATAATGTTCGGATATTTAGCCCTGAAAAGCAACTGGATCCACAACTTTGCGGACAGCAGCAATAGTGGAGAGACTCCAGTTGAAGTCGCCACGCACATCTTGCAGACCCTCCCTTACTGTTCTCTTGTCGGTCTCACGAGGAAGCACGGCGCAGCACGAGTGCAGGGACCTGGTGTACTGCTTCAGGGCAAGCTTACCGTTTCGCGGAAGGATCTCCAATCGTACCTGCTTGATAGCGAGGACACCGAGATAGTCGAGGAGTTGGAGGCACCGGCGATACTCCCGCCAGGACTTTTGAGTGTCGAACTAGTTGAGTCCGAGGACTCGGACGAACTGGAGACGGCAGAGATGATGGTCCAGGACCTTGCATCTCCTCAGGTCATTGCGGAGGATAGAATACTCCGGTGGACAGGTCCCCCTTATGTTGTTGATGAGAATGGGCGGTTTGGGTTCCACAAGCACTTTGAGCAAGCGTGCGGAGAGATTTCACGCAAGCATACAGCTCTCTCGAACTCTGGAAAAATCAACCTGGAGGGTCTGAGCCGGGCTACGTCAGAGGATTCAGAGGATTCAGAGGATTCGGGACCAAAGAAAAACGATCATGGCGTTGCCTTTTGAGTAGAATTTTGACGGCCTGTCTGACACAGAACGATTTGTTTACACTGCAGCTCGTAGTGGGTCGACTGGGCGCTCAGCTGAGTGTACGCCGGGCTCTGCGTTCTAATTTCAGCTGCTCGTAGGTGCTGCTGCGCGTTCCATGCTACGAAGGACACGTCCCGCAGCACGATAGCACGTCGGGTTCATTTAGCTGAGGCGGAAGGATGTTCGGATAGTTTACTTCTCACATATTTAAAAAGTTGAAAACCTTTCTGACAGAGAAATGACCAAAGGACCAGCAGCGTAGTATCATTTTCGGCCCTTTTTCCTGCCTTGGCGTCCAGCTTTCTGAATACCGCGCCTGTCCGCTTTCATTCTGCGGTCTACGTACTTGGTTCTTGCACCCTTGCTGGAACTGCCACCCACTACTTTTTTCTGGCCTCTGCCGGTTGCCACCACATACTGCTTGCCTTCGTCTTTCTTTGCTTTCCCTCCTTTTCTTATCAGCGATTCAATGGCTTTGATCTTCGATGCGTTGCTCGAGTCACCTTCTTCAGCTACAGCGCTCATCTTCTGCTTCAGTTTTTCCAGTCTGCGTTCCTCTCTCATTCGCTTGCGCCCTTTCGCTTCTCGTTCCTTCTTGGACGGACGTCCTTCGAGCATCCTGAGCCTGCCGACGGAGGAGTGTTTCGTATATTTCAAATCAGTGGACTTGGTGAGATGTTCACTACGGCCGTTGACATTTACATACCTGGCCTTCATTTCCTCGACCTCCTCCTTCGTGGCAGGAATGATGCGCTGCCTGCTTCGCTCGTCTTCATCCACGAACCAGTTGGGCAGACTGCTGGGGTCATCAAAAGCATATCGATTGTATGCATCATCCACAAGCGCATGCCTGTCTCTTCTCTTCATGAGCTTCATCTTGGCAGCCGAAGCCACAATTTCGGCTCGGGCTTTTTCGTCGTACGCGCTGAGATCAAACCCATCTTCTCCATCATCCACGTTAGACCCTGCTTCCTGTTGAAATCCTGATGAGACTGTCTTATCGACTGTTCAGAAACGACAGAAAGCCAAGGGAAACAAATCAGGAGAGCACGGTCAGACTCGAGTCGGCCAAATTCCGACGGGGTCCAATCCGAACGTGGTGATGGGGCATTACCTCCTCTCTTCCGCTTCTTCTCGGAAGAGTTTGTCGTTCTTACTTCACTCTCTTCTATCTCGCTAACTGGCTCCAAAATGCTCTTGAGGAGCGGCTGAGTGAACCAGATATTGGCCTGCCTTTCACTTTTTCCCTGAGAAGGCATGGTTTCTGCTCCATGATAAACTAGCGATTCCGAATCGGAATCGGAAGCTGAGGAGCTTTCAGAGTCCTCATCATTCAACCTCGAGCGCTTGATCTCTTCAAAAGTGCTGGATTCGGTATTCTCTGGGTCAGCTTGAGTCTTCTCCTTTTTCTGCTTCACCTTCCTGCGGGACTGGTACTCGCTATAGAGGTAGTCAAGCTGCTTCTCAAGCTCGTCCTCATAGTTGCTTGTAGATTGATTCCTATCCGCTGCTTCCGATCTTAAGAGGGACCCTGATATGTGATCCTCTGTCAACGCCAAAGCTTCAGCGCCGGGAGCATCGACATCCACAAGAGTCTCTTTCGCTAATTTGTTCGCTTTTGAGAAGCTAAAACCGTCCATTTCGTCCTCGGGTCCTATGCTATCCCCAGGCATGTCCATCTTCAAATCAATCCGCATTTGCGCTTTGGTTCGGAGTTTAGCTTTTCTTTTCTTGGATCGTTTCTCTTTCGCCATCAGGATTTTCCTCTTCTCCTCAATTTCTTGACGCAACCTCTCGTCCTCGTCTTCGTCATCGACGTTATCTTCGCTTCTCGCGGCCTGTTTCTCTCCTGCTGTCTCATGACCGTCTCCCTGGTGGGACTTCTGACCATCTCGGTTCAGCAGTTGATTTCTGGCCCTACCTCTCCACTTCAGCAGTGCCTTGAAGTCCTTTTTCGATAGAACCTTGAGATCAGCGCAGGCAGCTCTAACCTGCGAGCCCAATTTCAACGGGACAAGGAATAACAACTACGTCAAAAAACAAGCATCCGAAATCATGTTGTGACCATCCACAAACCTCATCGTCGGTCTCGTGCAAAGCAGAGATGAAGGCAACGTCTTCGTTTTGCTCATCGAATTCGAACTCTGTGTACTTGTTCAGAAACTCCAGAGCCTCATCGGTACGCACAAAATCCGCAACGGAACATTTACGGAATAAGGTTGACACTCCATCCTCGTATCCCTCCCGATTTCGGTTCTTTTTGGTATTGTCAGGTAGCCTTGGGCGTTCAGTAGACTCCTTTATCTCCATTGTTTTGAAGACTGTCTTCGGGTCAAGCAGCTGAGGGTCGATTCGCTTAGGGGCCTTGTATCCAGTGCACACGACATAAATTTCGGCCGATTCCGCGCGAGAAGCAGTCGGCTTTGTTGCACGGACATTTGCAAAGAACTGATTCATCACGTACAACAACGTGTTGTAGTCATTTGAGCGGAATACCTATTTGTTGGTGTGGCGGAAGACGACCTCGCTTTAGCAATCGCTTCTCAGTCCCGACAATCCCCAGACCATTTTATGATAGCTCAAACCTTGGTCACGAAACCCCCGCCCTTGACAAGAAACTCAGTTGCGAGCCTAAGAGCTGAAAGCGTCAGATCAGCCTGCGTATACGCATCCTGGAGCCACGATGTTCCCATGTTAGGAGACCCATCGTTCAAGACGACATCCACCTTCCCATCGCCATAAGAACCCGGATGTTCTTTCAGCTCTCTCCTCAGAGCGGTTCTACATGCATCCTTTGTAATGTCCTCAGTAACACTGATAACATTCGGAATCGGTCTGATAGGAACCAGGTCTACCCCGATACACGGAGCAGAAAGGGGAATGTACTTTCTCGCAACCTGAAGCCATCCGCCTGGCGCTGCGCACAAATCCAATACTCCCCTAGCCGCTCCAGACAGGAAATCGTACCTCTTATTCAGCTGAACGAGCTTGAACGATGCTCGCGAGCGAAACCCCTGCTCTTTCGCGAGCTGGTAGAACTTATCCTTCCGATTCTTACCAACCTTTCCCTTCTTCCCCATTGTCCCTCAAAATTCGAGTCTTTCCCAGGACAGGTTTCTAACTGTGCAACTTGTTTTCGTACGCTCTCTCTCTCCTCCTTTCTCTCCCCCACCCCCCCGGATCGACCGTCTCTGCCGCGAAAGGCCGAACCAACATTTTCCATGCTTGAACCGGATTTGACGAAACCGAGCAAAATTAGGACACGCGATAATTTTTTATTGGATAAAATTTTCTTACATCAAATTACATACTACCACGTGTCTCATTTTTGCTGGGCGTAAGTCCTGGTCGCACGCCGCGGAGGAGAGCAGACCAGCGTAGCCGTAAACTTTACTGCGCAGCTGCCTACTGCAGCGTATCACTAGTTCTACTACTATCTAGGGAAACGCTTACGCTAACCCCGCTACCGGGGTCTCATGCTACGACAAAACGAAAAACAGGGACCAGTGGCTTCGCCAACTGGTCCACTCGCAGAGCGCCCAACGCTATCTCCGCGTTCCCCTGCCATAATTTGCGGTTGATCTGAGCCCGAACATCGCTCAGTTCTAAGCTCCGGTGCAACAAATGCTTGCAGCTATCTCGTAGAAATTCTTGGGCCATTTGTCCTGTACGCCCAAAGCTCTCGATCGCAATGGGAATGAGCTTGTCGTCTGGCTTATTTTAGATATATGACACAGATGCGCGGTCAGCGGTTTACGTTGCCGCTAAAATGCCATCTGGATGGGGCTACAACTCGGATGGAAGTCATGCGTTTTTGGAAAAGAACTCCTTCGGAAAAAGAAGATCACTGAGGGACGTGCTGCTGACGGACACGAAGGCACGAAGAAACCACCCTCTATTCGCACCCTCTATTCGCATACGTTGGATACGGTCTTTTGCGTGGGTTTTGACAAGGCGAATGTTCTCAGAGTTGAGGGAGTACGATCTACTAAATACGTGAATCGGAGTGGGTCGGAGAATGGATATGCAGCGAAACGAGCGGAGAGGTGGAAAATGGCACATTACAAAGAGGCGATGTCAGTGGAGAAACCACACGACAAGCTCATTCCCACTGCGATCGAGAGCTTTGGGCGTACAAAGCTTTGGGCGTACACGACAAATGGGAATGAGCTTGTCGTCTGGCTTCTCCACTGACATCGCCTCTTTGTAATGTGCCATTTTCCACCTCTCCGCTCGTTTCGCTGCATATCCATTCTCTGACCCACTCCGATTCACGTATTTCTCCTGCAGTGGCGATGTAACCGTCACATCCAGCGCATACCTTTGGAACGTCCTGGGATGAGTGGCAATGATGTTGGGCTACAACGAAAGGCAAAGGATCGCCCCAGAGGATATCCCAGCCCAGACGCTGCAACGGGCCATACAACAGATCATCAGGATTCGCTCGAGGCTCGGAAAGAGATATCTGTCGTTCTCTACTCTCGCAGCCATCCATGAAACGCTGGAAGAGCGTAACCGTGAACGCCTTAGGACCAGCTGGAGAATCCACCGGAATCTGGTTTTTGTCCTTTGAACGAATCATGAAATCCAGATAGCGGGGCTACCGTAGAAGGTTCACTTAGACAGTGACCGTACGGGCGCTGCAGTAGGGAGCCGCCCAGCAAAGGCTACGATTTGAGTTGGGTTTGCGTTTCGTTAGTCTCTAACGTTAGAGACTAACGTAACCGTGAACGCTTTGCTAACAGAACCCCTAGTGAAGCCCCTAGTGGGTTAAGGAGGTTATCGATGTGTTGTTAGGGAACCCTATGTCGCTACGTTCGACCATGGGTAGCTTCGTCGAAGGCTTGTTTGTCGGTGCGACGAGCCTTTGCGGCCAGGAGCGACATTGCCTTTGCATACAGTCCGCTTAAGCGTAGCCCGTGCTTGGGCGCTGAGTTGCACTGCAAGGTGCTGTAGATGGACAGTCACCTCAAGCAGGAACTCATCCGCTTCCGCTTCCCTTGCCTAGTCGCCGGAAGGTCTCCATGCAGAAGGGCACGAAGACGTCATGGGTATTGTCGTCGATCGCGTCGCGATATTTCGACAGTTTGAATTTCTCAGCTTCGTACGCCGCATGTCAACCCCAGAGGCTCTGCGTCTGCTTATGCATTCTGTTCTTTTATGCTTGCGTCAATGTTATGGACTTAGCATTGAGGATGTTGTGCGAGTCTTGCATCCAACGATGGCTGCTCGTCGGACCTACGTGCTTTGGAAGATGGCCAAACGCAAGGACCCTGCCGAGAGCGGGTTTGGAGACCCATTCTGAATTCGCCGGCAGAGTACAGTTTTGCTATTCTCGATTTGCTCTTTACCTCAAAATATCTGCAATAATCAAAACTAACAGACAACAGCTGGAACAAGCGCTTGCTCGCTATAACTTGCGAGTATGTCCGACCAGCTAGGAGCGGACATTCTACGAATGTCAACTCGGAAGGTGTACGTCTCCCCAGGGACGATTTCTCCAGTCTTCAACCTCATTCCCACGCTAGCTTCCCCAAAACCTGCGACGAGGTTTTTCGTTGATCGGCTCTTGACCAGACTTCCACTTGAGTCGTAGACCTTCAGCTTGACCAGCACTGGACCGTCCGGAGCTTCATAGGAAACCTGGCGAGATACTCTCTCACACGTGTCAATGCTCTCGGGGCTCGCGTCACTGAATTGCACCGAAAACTGATCTGGAGTTTCCACATCAGCAACACCGACGACGTTCATTTGCGCTCTATCGAACCGGGTCCTCGCGTTACCTCCCCTCGGCCTGATATCTACACGCGCGATTGCCTTCTTTCCGGCGGGTAAATTTAAGCCCTGGTTAGTGATCTTCGCCTGGATGACTGTCTCCACGTTCACTCCCTCAGGTATATTGACTCTTGCACTACCCAAATACACAGAGTCGGTCTCATCCTTTATGGCCACTACTATGTAGGAACTGACGGTGGTCGTGTAGACAATCTTCAGATCAACAAACTGCTGCTCTGCAGGAAGAGTGTTAAAGGGATCCTGATAGCGGATGCTTTCCACGACCGCAGTGTGTTCTCCTGACCTCGAAGCTGTAATGTTACCATCCTCATCCTCCAGCGTGTTGACCACATCGTAGACATCGTCCACCACTAGCTCCGGAAAATTGATGAAGACGGACTTGTCACCGGTGAAGGGGCCAGTAATTTCAATTTCTCCAATTCCGAGCACATCCCCATTCTCGTTCAGCAGCGTTGATTTCAGAGTTCTAGGACCATCAGCGGTAACCTGTACATGCGAGATATAAGGGGCCCTCCAGCTGATCATGGTAGGTCTACCCGACACCCACTTCAAAAAATCTTCAGCCGAGACCGTGACCGAGGCAACAGCCCAGAAGGTCAAAAGGGCCAACCCAATCCGCATGATGCTTACTCACAGAGTATGAAAGACGTCGTCTTTCACTTCCTACTCAGCTTAACCCTTGTTGCCCCGACACCCCCCCCGACAGCTGATCTTAAGACACTCTCTACAAGAGTAATCCTTTTGCCTCCTATGCACCTCCCGCAACGGTCTCACCTTCTCCAGTATATCATCATCCGTTCATTCACAGCGTAGCTAGCACGAATCGTAAGGTGGTAGAACAGGTGAAGAGATAGTCTATGCCCACTTGTGTTATACGTGAGATCCCTTTCAACCCCTGATCGTCACTCTAACCAACCATGGTTGTTGGGACAGCTTAGTACATTAACCGAGTAAGTTGAATTTGATGCAGTTTTTGATTTACTAGCTTCAACTCCTTGCAAAAGCTTCGGATAAATTGGAGCTCAGGTACTTCTTAACATTACACCTTATCAGGAACTTACATCGCCCTCTTTTCCCCGTCCAAAAACTCCATCAGAAGAACGAATGAGCGCGGGAGGGGATGGGATTCCATGATATTTTCAGTTTTTGGAGGCACTTTGTTTCCAACAAAAAAATACAAAGAGAAAATTTTCAGGCATTTTCTGTGTTGTGTGTGTAGATGCGTTGAGCCCCCCCCTTTTTTTCACGTTTTGTCAACACTTTTCTCCCCCGCCCGCGCGCCTCCTCGACTTTCTCTAGCAACTCCCGATTTCTTCGGTTAGAAATTAAGGTTTTCATATATCAGACGTTTGCGGGATCCGATAACACACCCAACTTGCTTCGTTTCTCAGCAAAAACAGATCATTCCATAAAAGCTTGTCCAGTACGGCCGACAATTTTCACATGTAAATCGACGATTTACTTGTTCAGTGATTGTTCATTTGCTGTGGCTCCGTCAGCTGTACGTATTCGGCTCTCGCGGTTCTTGGTAGGTTTGTCATGACGTTAACGTTTATCGGACGGTTCGGATAAACTTCGACGTGGATAGACTATTAAAAACCAGTATAAAAAGGGAGGGATGTCCAATAAACTTATTCGAAAAAACAGGTCCGATTGCCCGTCCGATAAACAGGTCCAATAAATCGTATAATATTCAATCAACGTTAGTCAATAATCAATCATCTCATCATCATCAGTTTACGAGAGCCCAACTACGCTGAGAAGCGAGAAACAAGACGCTGATGACGCGCGTCGAACAATAAAGCCGCGTTGGAACGCCATAAGGTCAAGGACAGCTCCGTGAGGAGGCTATCAAGACGACTTGGGCTGTGACGAAAGAGCCCACGAAACCAGCGAGAGCCGACACAATCAACTAAACCAAGGCACTCGATGATGAGTGGAACAAACCGATAGGACAAGGCCGAATCGCGGAGCGTAGAGTCCAACATAGCTGCAGCGTACTGGGACTCCTTCAGTTGCCGCATTGACCGAGCCGCAGCGCCACGGCAGCGTGCAGATGCGGGTAGGTATCTGGTCGCCTGAGGGCAAGGAATAGAAAGGTCAACGTACTCACTCCGACGGGCGCTGAGATCAGTCACCACTAGATCCTCCACCCGCTGCACCCCTGGTGCGTCAGCCGTATCAGTAATTGCCGTGACCACGGGCAGAGGGACTTCATACTCCACCTCCCGGTCCGGGCCCAGCATCTGGGATCTCCTGTCCAGGTATTGAATCATGATTACTTCTTGGTAGGACAAACTCTCAGTCGACAGGCTGTCATGCCTTTGTGATTTGTTGAGCATGCAAAAACCGCCTTTGGGATCCCCCGACGGAAAAGGTAGTCACAACCAGGCGCGGGTCGATGAACAAAAAATAAATTTAAAAAATAAAATAAAATAAAAAAAATCAAACCTTAGTCTGGTCGGCAAGCGACCATGCACCGAAAAAGATGAAAAAATCATTGAAAAAATATCGGACGCAATCGGTCGTTATCGGACCATTTAACGAAAAATATTTTTTGTTTTATATTCAGGTCTGATAAACTCATATCGGACGGGGTCCACAGAAAATACCTTCCATTATTACTATATAGAGCTCCGAAAACAGTTTATCGGACAGTCCGATATTTATTGCTCGCGATCGGACGGTTTTTTATCGGACAGAGATGACAACCCTTTGCTTGGGTATGCGCCAATTTCTGACTTAGTTGAAGAAAATATGCTAGGGGTTTGTCTTCCACAGGCATTCGTGCTTCGGCTCTAGAGCATCGCCCGGTGCCCGGTACCTCTGGTCATTCAAGTGCTGTGGGTTCATGGATTCCGTTCGTTGGTTTCGGGAATATAGTTCCGCGAACGTCCTGACCGTTTGTCCTCGTTGTTGACCCATTTTAAGCTTCTTGCTGTGGCGGATGCACGCAGCTTTGATGTTGGAGGCGCACGATCTTCGCCGCGCCTAGTCTTTTTATTCCTTTCGGGTTTTTTTGGTTCAGTCTCCGATTAAAGAAATTCATTCAATTGAAGAATGCATAGATTTCAATGTTTTGGATGCCCTATTGGCCTCATCTGCTAAGCCATAGCCCCTGCCGTTCCAACCGGCGCATCCAGATTCTGATGCCCCAAGTGGTTGCCCCAATGCTTGATGTTGTTGGAACTGGTAGTTCTGACAGAGCTATACCCGTGGATGCGCATACACCGTTTATCGTAGCTAGGTACCCCGGGATGAGGGGGTTACACCGATCTTTTCATCTAAATAGTGTTCGAAGTAGTGTTGCGCTGCAGTAGGCACCTGCTCAATAAAGGATACAGTTACCTCTTGCTCGAGCAACCCCTCTGGTCGCAGAGTGGCTAGCATATTATGTACCATACGTTGGTGCTAGATATAGGAGCAGCTGATTCTAATCTAAGTCAATAGCCCTAGACTAGTATGAGGTGCCTAGATCACATATGGAGTTCCAACACTCCCCCTCGCCGAATACTTGTCTCGGCTTACCGGCATATCTGCAACTCCCAATCCTCACTTCCTATGCGTAACCTTGTTTGTCGAGTAATACGGTTGCTCCTCCTTCAGTCGATTGAGGAAAACGTTCCCATCTAGGATGTGCGTACAAAAACCCCATGTTTTTCATATTATGATCTGGTGATCTCGTCTTCGTGCCACTCATCATCCCGTCGGCTGTGTTGCGATTTCCTCCATGGTTCCGTCTCCTTTCGCGGCTCTCAGCCAGCTTCGAAACTCCCCTTGCAACTGTCCTTGGATATGATCCAGAATAGAATTCGCAGTGAAGCGGTTGCTACCGTGAGCAAGCCCTCTTGTTTCTCGCTTCTCAGGGTAGTTCGGCTCTGAATAAACGGATGATGATGTGAGGGGTTTGGTTGGTCGCAGAAGGAGGTGAGAAGCTCGTCTGTACTCAAGAAGCTGGTCCAATTGTCATAGAATCTCAGTTCAATAATGCATTTTAAATGGGGCATTTAATTTATTTTCATCATACGAATGAGCTTCGCTATATTGTATTCTAGTTGTATCCAATCATAAAGCAATGGGGCAATTTTTCATGAATATGTGAAATAAATTTATGTAGGGGCATGCTTTTGCGCTAATGGCCACAATAAATTCATTCAATGCCACAGAATGTACTCAAATCTAGCTATTATTATTGAACTGAGGCATGCCTCATCGCCTCATTGCCTCATTCCCCAGTGGTCCACTATAGTACCATTATTATTAGTACAAGTTCATTCCTCGATTTATTTTTGTTAGTTCATGCAAAAAGTGGGGTTGCCTAACCAAGCTGCTAGGGGTGGTTTGTAAGGCAGGATTGGTGCCCTGCGGGTCGTCGGTTGCAGACTACTCGCTTCGAGCGTTGGGGTGAGGGGGAGGGAGAGGTCTAAACTTCTAAAAGTGCGAATGCAGAGTGGGACTATGCTAAATGAGAGGCAATTTAGAGAAGACTGTTAGAGTAAGTCTCGATATCGTTTACACGTCCTCGATGCTGCGGCTGAGGTGGTGGATATGGGTTGTGAAGAAAGATGGAAGGATGTGCTTCCAATTCATAACCTTGATGTGGAATCATTCTTTTATTTGTTTTGTGGATGAAGCGGGAAGTTTGCTGAGAGTCTCTTAGCATGCCACTCCAGGTATCAATGCTGGCTCATTGCTTTCTGCAAGTATGTCCCTCCAGTCCGTTGCAGACATTCTTCTAATGTCAGTACGGAATTCGTATCTTTCACCTGGTACAATATCGGACGGGATGAGCCTTAGCCGGATCCTTACGTTTCTAGCACCTGCTGCTAGATTCCTGGCTCTTTGGCCCTTAACCCATCTTCCGTCAGAGTCAAAAAGCTTGAGGGTGATCATCACGGGGCCGTCCGGGGCTTCGTAGGATATTTCTCTCGCGATCGTCGTACACGGATTCAGCCTACCCGGGCTCCGGTCACTGAACCGCACTGAAAAGCCCCTCGGGTTATTGCTGGATGCTGTAACAACCTTCTCTATTCTGTCGAAGCGTTCCCTTGCGGGAGTATTGGGTGCCCTGATATCAATTCTTATTATCATCTTTGTACCTTCGACTATGCGTCTGCCCTGCTCAGTGAATCTAGCCCGGATTGTCGTGCTCACATCCCTTCCAGCCGGCACGTAGTGTCTGGAGCTTCCCAAATAAACTAGATCAAGCTCATCCTTTATAGCTACGACAAGATAAGCATCCCTCGCAGCTGTATACGTAATCTCGAGGTCTGTAAACGGTTGCTGCGGCGGTACTGTGTCAAAATCATCCTGAAAGTCGATCCGGTCGTATACCGCAACATGCACTTGAGAGTCCGATGCCGTAATACTTCCTCCGCCGTCCGTCAACTGATTTACAACCCGATAACTGTTCCCAACAGGTAGTGCAGTGGGGAAATCAATGAAAACGGATTTCGCGCCATGGAAAGCCCCGGAGATCTCGAGTACCCCAAAAGCGAGTTGTTGGCCCCTTGAGTCCAGTAGCCTTGAGTAGAGCGTTCTCCTCCCATCCGTCTCAACTTCCAAATGTGACACGTACGGGGCGGACGTGCTTATCCACCTAGGGGTTCCTTTCATCCACTTTAGCGAATCTGCAGCAATCCCTAGCACCAGCACTGCGGCGACTAAGGTCTTGTACGCCAGCCTCATGGTTGATTAACGGCATGTGCTCCTTCGACAATAGACATCGCTCAGCTGCTGAGCAATGGCTCCGAGAGAAATGACTCCGAGAGTAGACCGGTAGATATATAAAGCTTGCAGGGTTCGTCTCAACTGTGACAACGGGAGACATGTCTTTCTAGCCATTATGAGCTGTACAGTTCATTTCCTGATAAGTCGCTTTCTGGTTTAACCGTGGCGGCGGTTGGACCTAGCACAATCGGGAACTGAAAAATATGACTTCGCATGTCCGCCTCCCTACTTACTTTCTCAGATTGCATCGATTTGACGCGTAAGCGCAATGCGAATTCCCACCGATAGCCTCAGACGCAAAAGGCCGTCGAACGACTTGCAGCTCAGAATGGTCAAATCGAAACAATTCACATTCGCAACTTTTCGGAGAGGACGTCACACCACCTAAACGGAACGTGACCTGTGCATAGGTTCTGCCAATTCCGTTGAATCCCCACAGCGGTCTTTCGGCTGCCCTCCATGCTGTGGGAGGCTAAATCGAAACAATCCTTACTTGCTATTTTCCACGGAGAAGCCGTCAGACAACCTAAAAAGCGAAGCGGGGGGAACCGCGAATAGAACCCCTTGTATTAGCGCTGTCCATGTGACAATTCAAAGCAGCAGCTGTTTATACGAAGAACTTGGTCAAACGGGGCTTCAACCCACATTTTATCATGACCAATTGAAACCTCCTTCCCGTGCGACACCCTCACTTTGTCGGGCCACCTCATGTGGCCACCTCTTGTGTTCCGATTGCGCAATGGCGAACGCGCTAAAGTGTCATAAAAGATCTATTTCCTGTTTTCTTCTTATTATTTTTTGTTTTAGTTTATTTTCAATTCTAATCTGCCATAAATTGCTGGCAAAATTTTTGGTTTGCCACCAAACGCCCTTTATTTAAGTCACTCATTGAATGACTCATCTGATGATTGGACTTTGTAGTCGAATCATTAAAGACGGCTTGATCCGCGAAAGCAGGCACAGTGGTTTTAACCTAATTGCAGGTTCCAGCAGGTATCCAACAGAAAGCTGCCCACTACGCTTAGTTGAAAAGGGCGGTACGTTGCCGTTTCATGAATCGTTCAGTCAATCATGCCTGCGTCTTTTTAGTGAAACACCGGGAATATGCCATACTGAGGAAAAGAACCCCCGCAAGGAAAGTTCAATGCCTTTGTTTTGGATCTTTGTGAGCGCTGTTACGTTTCTGACTCAGCTAATGCTATTCTCAATGGCACTAAGATCCTGTTGACGAAGCCCTTGCTCTATGATGAAGCAGCCGTATGTTGAGCTGAATTTCCTGTGTAGACATTGGATTCTCGCAGCTTTCCGTTCATGCCTGATCTGGCTGGTTTGTGTTCTAGCAATCCTTCCAATGGATTTGTGATATCATTATACGAAGGTGTACGTTTGGAGGAAAATTTTCAATGATGCCCCTTCGCTCAGCTTCACTAGAAAGTCAGATTTTTGTTTATACTACAAAAGTAAGATAACAGCGGACACTAGGAAGCGACTAGTTTCGGGAATGCGAAAAGCCCCGGAATCACTCTCTCGGACCACCCAGAGCCCTCGGGAAACATTGCAATTCGCAGTTGGAGCTCCTCACCGCTTTCGAAGACACCTTCAGGAACCTGCACAGGAACTACCAAACCTGTTCTTCCCTGCTCAACAGAGTAGGTCTTTGTGCTAAGAATCTTCTTGGATTCCAGGACCTGAAGTCTCGCCTGTACTACGCGGCCAGACTCCACGGATATAACATTCACCCCGATCTCGTTGAGTCCATCTTTCACGTCCAGCACTTCATCCACAAAACCCAAGAAGTCTTCAAACATAGGCGTGGGTGTGGGCACATACGTAGTTTCGCACCCGTCTGCTTCTTCGATCGAATAGACGTGCACTACCCCACTGTCGACCGCAGATACTTGATTCTCCTTCGGCGCTCCAATGACAAGGTAGTCCTCCGTGACGTCGAGCATTTTCCCAAAGTTGTCGTTTTCCTGTCCCATCGGGTTCACTACAGTGTTGGAGAGTTTGAATATACCGTCCACGTCCTTAGCATAGATGTAAACTGCGCCTGCGCCGGATGCAGTCTCTGGAGACGTCCAGGCACCAATGAAAATGAAGTTGCCCTTCGCCACCAGTCGTTGCCCAAAACGGAGATTTCCTCTCCGAGGAGGGTCCAAATGTTGCTTAAACTCCCATTGGTTTCCACTTCTCTGATACAATTGAGCTCCTCCAGTGTTTTCACCTGCCTCAGAGTCCCTGCGCTCTCCAGCGACAACGATATAGGATCCATCCGAGGATATCGCGAGACCTTCTCCAAAGTGAGCATTCACATCCGCAGGAACTCCATTGCTAGCATCGACACGGAATTCCTGTACTTCTACCCATTCTCCCTCGATCCTGTGGAAAACGTACGCTGCTCCCTCTCCGTCGTAAGCCCGCGGAGCCCCAGCGAGCAGCACATCGCCATTCAGTCGAAGTTCATCGGCCCAATGGATTCTCGGTACTACCCCGCGCAGCTGTTGGACGAGCTCAAATGGAGAGCTCTGATCAGCCCTCTCGTACACGTATATTTTCCCGGCCCGAGCGATGTTGTCGACCTCGTTCTTCGTGAACCTGGCACCCACAACTAGCCGATTCCCCTCGATGGCGACAGAATATCCGTAGAAGCCGGACCTTTGTGAATCCCATGGAACAAGCCTCTGCGTTAGTTGAAACAATCCGTTCAGCCCTTTCTGCCACACGTACACAGCTCCGGACCTATATTCTCCTAGCGGCTCCTCGTATGGGGCTCCACCCACAATCGTGTCGTCCCATATATCAATGTTCAGTCCCAAGTACGCGAGGGACATTGGGTGGCTTGCCACAAGTTCCTGTAGGGGTTCGAAGAGTCCACTCTGTGAGCTCTTCTCGAAGACGTAGATTTTGCCCCTCCAATTGTTGTTCCCATAGGCTCCCGCGATGATGACATCACCATAGATCCGCGTGTAGTGACCCATGTTGTCATGCGCAGGGTCTTCCGAGAACGGAAGCAGTTCCTGGAGCTTTGAGACATTCAGGGTCTGTAGAAACTCTCCATGCACCGAGTAGAGTGATACCACTAAAAGCGCAACGCAGACTGTTTTGTACATGTTGGTAGCACCTAACGTGTTATACCAGTCTCCGCTTCTTTCGAGTCGCGAACTGTCCTTCTCTTTACCTCTCTCTTTCCAAGAGGAGCTTCAGATCTCTGGATCCAGAATTTATGGTCTGCGAAAATCCAAAGCTGGCGTTGATCCCATGGTTCTCCCGATATTAGGCCGAGGTGTCTTCATGCATTCTTGTGGATTGGGGCGATGCCAATCGCTAATGCATTGGCCTATCCTGCTGACAGGTTTGGCACGGCGGCAAAGCTAACGCGTACAATTCTGATAACCCGGTTGAGGCTACTAGGAATTTTCGAATTGAAGCGCGCTTAAGCCAGCGGATATACTAGGTTGGTAAGAAACGTCATAAAATCCCGTTCTGTTCTGATAAAAGAACGGGGCGGGGCTGAGCACCGATGGGTGGTTGTTGCACATTGGCACTGAATGCGGGAATTGAATTCTAACTATAGCGCATAAAACAAAACAAAAGCAAGAAGAAGGTCCAACGGAAACGAGTGAAACGATGCTTAGCATCGTTTAGAGGACTGTTTTATACCACGGAGGCGAAGACGCCACAATCGTCAGCGGTGCTTAGAATCCTTGATTTCAGCACGTTCCAAAAATAGTTGTAAATTAATCCCTGCGCACGGAAGAGCTGACACTTACCATTTGTTTTCAGCAACGGAATAGTTATCAGCAAAAAAAAATAAAAAAATTCGAGTGAATTAGACTAGCACGGGACTTCCATCGTTTATACACAGAGAAAAAAAGAATAGATTAATGTATTGATCGAAAAAACGGTCGTTGGATCGACTCTATGTGTTTGCTTGGCCGCCCTGATCGACCGAAAAATGATTGGGTACAAGGAAGATGGATTGGGGCGGATGCGAAGACGTGGTCTTCCTATCACCAGACTATACACACTCAACATGCGAAGAGAGAGCTCGTTCTGCTCAAGCGCTTGGCCTTGCACTTGCTGCTCCTCTTTTCTCCCTATGTGTGTGGGGCTGCCGTGGGGTCTGATACACAAGAAAGGCTCTTTTTTCAGCTTCTATTTCCAGCAGCAGTGGTAAAACGACATAGCCGGAATTTCTCCACCTTCGCTCCTCGCTGGGAACTTCTTGGCAAGTTTTTGAAATTGAAATGGTTCAAAAATAATTTGTAATAAGCATAATTAGGCTGATCTTTTTCCTGTGTAAACTGGTTAGCTCTGTCTAAGGTATTCTCGTAACCCATAACTCGCGCGTTCCGCTATCGCATAGACGTGCACCGCACCACTTTCCGCTGCTTGTACTTGATTTTCCTTCGGAGCTCCAATCACCAAATATTCCGCGTTGACGTCCACCATTTTCCCGAAGTTATCGTTTTCTTGTCCCGTCGGATTCAATATGGTATCATAGAGTTGGAAGATACCGTCCGTATCCTTGATGTACGCGTAAACCGCGCCTGCTCCTGGAGCAATCTCCGGAGAAGTCCAAGCGCTAATGAAAATAAAGTTGCCCATCGCAACGAGGCGTTGTCCAAACCGAAGATCTCCTCCTCGCGGAGGACTTAAATGCTGCTTGAACTCCCAACTACTTCCGTTCCTTTCATACAACTGGGCTGCCCCGGTGTTTTCACCCATCTCAGAGCTCCTGCGCTCCCCCCCAACCACCATGTACGATCCGTCCGACGATATTGCGTTGCCTTCCCCGAGGTGAGCATCCCCATTAACAGGAATCCCATTGCTCGTGTCGACACGTAGCTCCTGTACCTCGACCCATTCTCCGTCGATTCTGTGGAAAATATAACCTGCACCTTCTCCGCCATACGCCCGAGGAGCACCGCAAAGCAGCACATCACCATGTAGGCGGAGTTCATCTGCCCAATGAGCTCGACTCATTGTTCCACGAAGCTGCTGCACTAGCAAAAAAGGAGAGTTTCGATCCATCCGCTCGTAAACGTATATTTTCCCGGCCTCGCCAATTCTGTCCACCTCATTTCTCGTGAACCGCGCTCCGATTACAAGCCGGTCGCCTTCGATGGCTACTGAATATCCGTAATAGCCTCTCCTCTGTGAATCCCATGGGATTAGCCTCTGTGTTTGATGAAAACGTCCGTCCAGCCCCTTTTGCCAAACGTAAACCACGCCAGACCTGTACTCTCCCTGTGGCTCCTCGTATGGAGCTCCGCCAACTATTGTGTCCTCCCATATGTCAATGTTTAGACCCAGATATGCGAGAGTCATTGGGTGGCTCGCCACCAGTTCCTGCAGGGGTTCAAAGAGCCCAGTTCCTGAGTTCTTTTCGAAGACGTAAATTTTTCCTCTCCAATTCCTGTTTCCGTAGGCGCCTGCGATTATGACATCTCCAAAAACCTTGGTATAGTGACCCATGTTGTCACGCGCCGAATCTTGAGAGAATGGAAGCAGGGTCTGCAGTTTTACAAATTCTGGATTCTCCAGGAATCCACCGAATACTGGGCGAAGTTGTACCAGCAGTATCGCGAGGCAAATCGTAGCCGTATGCATCTTCCTGGTTGCTTAGTTTAGATCTATTCACGCTCCGTAAAAATCGTTAAGACCTTCCTTCCAGTAGTT
The DNA here is from genome assembly GCA_029953675.1 of Rhodosorus marinus. Lineage (NCBI taxonomy): Eukaryota > Rhodophyta > Stylonematophyceae > Stylonematales > Stylonemataceae > Rhodosorus > Rhodosorus marinus. The sequence goes on from JAMWBK010000001.1 coordinate 1,011,937, forward strand.
GCATAGAGTTTGTGCGCCCCTTCTTGCCCCTCCACAAGCAGTAGCTCTCGCATGAGGTTTGAAGAGCAAGATTTCGTCTTCCTCACCTGGCTTACGTTCTTATGTTGCATCAGATTATTCAAACAGGGAAGCTCCTGAAGTCGCAATGCTTTCTTCGAAACTGTTTTGAACGTGTACAGACATCTTTCCCGAACATGAAACCACAAGCAGCAGAGATTAGAGTAGCAAGCGAGAAATTGAGCCAACGCAACGTGTTAGAGGAAGTATCTCGTCCTGATACGAAAAGCTATTAGGAAATTTCTGAGTGACAGTATTCAAGAATTGCGTCTGATCGTAAGGCATCAGAATCCATTCCAGCCCGGCAGCCGATCAGATTGCCATTCGACGCGCAAAGTCCGAACACACTCCTAAACTGAGAATCAAAACAACCGATAATGACTGACCCGTTTCCAGCGGCGCAGCTGAGAACCAGACCCAACCGATAATGACTGACCCGTTCCCAGCGGTGTTGCTGAGAGGCATTCGAAGGATTTTCATGATGGTAGAACGCCTGAAACTTCTAGTTGAAACAGGATGCGGATTTGTCGAGACACGGTCATTTAACCAAACGTTGCGGTAGTACGCTGGTCAATCGAGGCAGCCAGGATTGCCGTTTGTTTGAGGGAGGCTTGTGTGTTCATTTCGCATCAGCAGGCAGGGAATAATACCGCTCTCAGAGACAAGAGGTGTTCACTTGAGAACGGCGTTGAAAATGGCCAGTAGGCTTGGACTGCGTGATGCTGAGGTGGTGGTTCGCGGGGCTTGCTGAGGCCACGAATTTGAGGGTAAAAGTCAAACGATTATGATAGTCAATTCGCTCGACTTTCTTTCGGATGAAAAGAAGATGGTTGTGAGAGCGTACGCAGACGCCTCTTGTTTTTCTGGCGGGCTGCCTAAAAGCAAGAAGAGGCCCACGCTAGTTCTGACGTAGGTGGGGGTCGTCGTGTGCTCGAGCACGTTCTACTGCACTCTAGCCGATCGGACAAAGGCTGAAAATCTTTCCAATACCCAGGTTGCACGAAGATAAGATCAAGAACAATGTTGCCCGAGGCGTTTTCTACCTTAAGTGGTATTTGAAATTTTATCAAAGCCGGCTACACTGCGCTACAGCTATCTCAAGTTTGGGCATCCATTGGGACCGGGGCAAACTATCTCATAGTCGTAGGAAATCAACATTCCTTGGTTACCTTCAGGGTCTGAATCAGGGTTTGCGTCACAGTGTGGGCATCCAACGTTGATATGCGTGCTGGTCAGGTCCACCATCTTTCCGTACTGGTCATCAAAGTGGGGCCTCCCAAGACCCTGAGCCCTTCGCTGCTTGAACCTGCCATCGGGGCATTTGTGGAAGAAGTAGTACCTTCCGGCTTCCTTCACTTTACCATTGGTATCTTTCCACGCACCCGTAACGATAGCATTATCAATCATCTTAATTCTCTGGCCGAATTTAGCATTGAAAGCACCTGTCGCGGGGTAAAGTGGCTGGTAGAACTTGTAAGTGCCGCCTGGTTGTCTCTTCCACATATATGCGGCGCCAGTCCTTCCGTTTCGGGACCATGCAGTTTCACCACCCATGACGATCCAAAGCAGATCTTCACGAATGGCAAGACCCTCTCCAAGATGTGCTTGAACCTTGTTCTCAACACCAGGAGGGATCTGTGGGAAAAGCACCTGGATCTCCCTGTACTTCCCATCCCTGCCCTTCCTGAAGACAAACGCTTTGCCACGTCCTTCATAGCGCGGAGCTCCGACAAGTAAAATACCTGACTGCTCCCTTATTTCATCAGAGAATTGACCCCCGTCACCGTAGTAAATATCAGTTACTCTGAACTTGCCGTTGAGCTTATTCCAAAAGTACAAAGCTCCCGCAAGCTGTTTGTTCGTCATAGGATTGGTCATACGCCTGGATCCAATAATCAGCTCATTCGGGCTAACAACAGCCATAGAGTAGCCGAAGTATGCACTTCTCACGAGAAAGTCCGGAACCAGCTTGCCCCTCTGCTCGTACATGCGGGTCTCGGGGTTCCTTCGGAATAGATATGCCGCACCTGATCGAGGCCCAAATGTAGGCCAGAACGGACACCCGACAAGAAGAAACTGGCCACGAGAGTCGAAGCTGAGCCCGAAGTAGGACAGAGTTCTGGGATCTTTCGGAAGCAAGGTTTGTCTGTGTGCGACTGCGCCGCTCTGGAACCTCTGGTAGACTTCCACAGCTCCTGTCCAGTTTCTTCGTCCAAATTCGCCACCAAAAAGAAAGTTTCCATCTTCGAGGACTCTTTGGCCGAGAAATGATCTCCTCAGCCTCGGACTCGGAGCGATAATGTTCCTCTGCTTCGATATTACGGGATACGGGCAGTTCTTGAACTTGTCGCCTGGCGGAGGCTGTGCAGAGACGACGATCGCCAGGAACAGAAGCACGACCACAGACAAAGTCTTTCCTTCCATTATTACAATAATACTCTTCACACCCCTCCGACCTTCCCAAGCCTGTAACCCCAGCAAAAGAAACTGCTAGGACCTTCTCGCAAATCCGACATGCAGATGCCCTCGTCGCCTACCACACGCCTGCTAGCTGCTGATCCCCATTAAGAAGGATTCTTCTCAAACACGAAAGATGGCAAAAAAAGAATCTTACCGCGATCGACACGACAGATCGTAAGCTCCCCCCTACCCCACAGGTGGAGACGAAAGAAAAAGTATTGGAAACAGAACTAACGAAATTACTTACAAGTTTCTGAGGCGGGAGGAGTACGTTGGAAACGTATGTAGAATACGGACAATATGCACAACTACTGCCATAGCCCCCTGCGGAAATTCGCCTTCAGATGGAACCGAAACGTCTATATTTTCTCGTGAGGGTGCGGTGACCTTAGACCCGCCCTGAGCTTAGTAACGTCTATTCAACTACCTGCTTAAAAAACATGGATTATTATTATTTTCGTACACGTCACATCGCAATTCTGTAGCCATAGGGGGTCAACCGGAGGCGCTCACCCTCGAGTTTTTCAAAATACATACTTTTTATTCTTGTCGGAGGGGGGGTAGGAGAGTGCGTTGTTACGCAATCATGTGTTCCTATTGGCTACTGAGGCACCAGCCAAAATTTTTGTAAGGACGACCCCAGCGCTCCAGCAACGCACAATTTCACAGGTTTTTTTTTTTTTCCATTCTACCTCTTCGTGATTGAGGTCAGTCACAATGGATGAAAAAGATATTGCTTCACGCGCCGCCCCTAAGCAAACAGAAATCCTAAAAATATTATGGCTTTCGTGGGTTTGCGAGTACTACATGTGACTTTTTACCACAGATTTCCAGTCGGTTAAAGGTTCCATGGAAAAAGATCCACGCCCAAATCCTGTGTGCCAGTGGGTACCTTTGTCCTTTCAAACCTGCGTAAGGGCTTTCCTTCTTGCGACTCGATCACCGCCACCCAGATAAACACAACGTTTTCAGGGGCCAGATTGGAACCGAAGCTATTCTGAAGATCGTAAATGATGATTGATTGAGTTCGGTTATCTAATGACGCGTGCTATCCATTGCACCTGAAACGGAAATACTAAAGAGGGTCAGAATGTTCCGGGAATATATGCATGGAAGCAAGGGAACAATATATCCGTTGTTGTTTGTGGACAGTGCTCGAGTCCTCTGGTTGCGTGAGTGCATTGGGGGTTCAACATGATTGTTGTTCGCGCTTCCAATAGCTTCTTTGTTTAGACCCCTTGGCGGAGTTCAGCCGTCCTTGTTTTGAAGGCTCTCTTTCCTTGCGTTGTGTGTACTTCTTCCGTCTAGGGTTTGTTAGCCCCCGATTGAAAGTCTTGAACATCCGGTTCTCCGCAATGAAAGTCTTGAACATCCGGTTCTCCGCAATGAAAGTCTTGAACATCCGGTTCTCCGCAATGAAGGTCTTGAACATCCGGTTCTCCTCCTTGCACCTCTTTGCGCCAGTAGAATTGACTGCTCAAGATATTCAGCCGATCAGAACTAGCTCTGAAGGATGCGTATAAACGGAGGAGGGCAAAAGCCAAGTGCGTTGTCAAGACCAACTGGTTTACACTTGTACTCCCATGCGAGCAGAACCAGCGGGACACTCGCTTCTGTCAAAGGTTGTACTGTGTACTGCCAGCGTGAAATTATCCGCGGCAAGGAAGATCATCACATAATTTTCGATTCCAAACCGGGGCGCTTTTGCGTTGTCGACTACTCTGTGCCCTAGCATACTCGCCTTGTTACGAGTACTCCACCAAGCTGCAGTCCTCAAGAGCTTGTTCCAACAGTGTTCCACTTGAAAAGCCAGCTTTCCCAGTCTTGGAACACGCCATATAGTTGTTTTCTTGTCTTCCACTTTTTTAGGATTTTCTTCTCCACCAAATCCGGCCACCAAAATCAAATGGTTGATCCTCCATACTCCTGTAAGGAAGCAGTTGTTTAATCGGCAAGGGCATGTGAACTGCGAAACTGAACGCGCCACAATCAAGCAACGAATAAGCTAACAAACAAACACATTCATTCGGTAAGCATTTAGAGCTTCGTATTCGATCCACTTGGAGGAATACGACTAGCAGAGGGCGCATTAGCACACTCGATTTGTTACGACTACTCCACCAAGCTTCAGTCCTCAAGAGCTTGTTCCAGCAGTGCTCCACTTCAAAAGTCAGCTTTCCCAGTCTTGGAACACGCCAGATAGTTGCCTTTCTTGTCTTTCGTTTTTTTAGGGACTTTCTTCTTCCTCAAAATCGGGCCATCAAAATCAAATGGTTGACCCTCCATATTTCTATAAAGCGGGGCATGTGAACTGCAAAACTGGATGAGCCACAGTCCCGCAATGAAGAAGCTAACAAACCTTCATTCGGGCAGCATGTAATAGAGCTCCCGTATTCGATCCACCGGACAATATCAGGTCTGTAGCTCTCCCTATTAGTGAGAAACGAGTAAACCGTCCTCGCTTCAAAAAGGGTCCTGCTTACTAAAAGTTTCCGCCCCTTTGCGTTTTTGGCGGCCAGCAGCAAATGCGTCTCAGGAACCATATGAAATTTGTCAAAAAGGGAAAACTGTAACACTTTTTCCGGAAAAAGCTCGATGCCCGTTCTACCTGCTTTTCATCAACCGTCGAACAATTTTTTGTGCGGATAGAATATCGAAAACAATTATAAAATTCAGATATATTTGACTAAAATTCATAAAACAAACGAGTCCGATTCCTTGTCCGATAAACGATCCAATAAAACGTCCGATATTCAATCAACGTGAGTTTAATAGTCAATCATTTCCCGTCCAGATATTGAATCATGATTAATTCTCAGACTAACAAGCTGTCACTGTCATATATTGAATTGAGATTATTTATGAGTTCCACAGATTGTCATACTCGATCTAATTGGTTTTCCCGAGGAAGGGAAAATGATAATAGAGTGTAACTTGGGAACCACGCAGGCCTTTAACAATATGGAGAAAAAGTAAAAATGGTTCGATCTCTTTTTGAGATTCGTCTTTGATTGAAGAATATCGGACGCAAATCGGTCGTTGCTGACCAAGGGGCTGTTTTTCTCCCTTATTCAGGTTTGATAGTTCTAGATATTCCGCGATTGCAGGTTCGAGAAACTCTAAAGGACGGTCTGAAATTTATCGGACATTATCGGACAGTGTTTTCGGACGTAAACGACAACCCCGTTTATTGTATTGCCAAAAACGTTTAAATCGAAACCCAAAAACAAAACAAAAACAGTATATGGGCAAGCTCAATTCTCGCATCCATAGCGTTAGCTCAGGGGATCCGGTTTTTGGACATCCCAGCCGGATGTACAGGCAATGTGGAAAACATGGCGGATTTTTGGGGGTTTAGTGGAAGTATTTTGATAAGTCCTATCGGTAGGAACTAGAACGTAAATACTACCTAGGTAGGTTCGTCCCGAGGACAAATTACCGTACAGGAAAATACCATTTACCAGGTAATAAACCAGAAAAATAAACGCTGAGCAACTAAACTCCGATTCGGAAAAAATGATTGAATTCTGCTCCAATTCCCAGAATCAGTCGAATTGGTATGGATTGCGAACAATAACAGTCAATATCGTATGATCATCCATAATCAATCAATATTCCGGGGTTCTTGTTAAGTGGTCAGTCTCTTTGTGTTTAAGGATTTCTGGTCTGCGTCAATTTCCCAGCTTTTGGTGTCGCGTTGTGTCGAAAGCCGTTAACACACTGAAAAGTCACGCTTGGAGTTGGCCTGCACATGTAAGGCGTTTAACGGTTAAAAAGGTGATTTTGAAACAATTTGAAAACGATTACCGCCAATTACCGATATTTTTACTCCTCGAAATTGGGGTCGTTTTCGCTTTGCCGGTAATAACGGTAACAAGTCCAATTACCTACAATGGGACAAAGACACAAGAACCCTCTAGATACCTGCCGAATTGGTATTAGAGGCTTTTCGCGATCAAGTTAACAGACATCAACCTTCCGTTATCTCTACGATTGAACCCCGACGTCACAAAGAAGTGAAATACGCAAGGGCTTTGTCTTCCCCTGGAATTCGAGCTTTTGCTTTAGCTACCCTTGCTACTTGAGCGCGTTTTGGTTTTATGGATCCCGTGTTTCCTGTTGGCCCCAAAACTTGATCCGTGAGAGCCCCGACCGGCTCTCCTCGTTTACCGATTTGATTTTCCTGCTGTGGCGGTGCTTTGACGTTGGAGACGCGCGATCTTCGCCTCTAGTAGTCTTTGGCTCCTCTCGAGTTTGTTTTTCTCAGCCTCCGAATAAGCACATTCATTCAATCTGGTCACATGGGTTTAAACACCGAATAGTGTCGCTCAAGGACGCTGTTGCGGAAGTGTGGTTGTAGCAGCTATCTACTCGCTTTATTCCGTTATACACTGTTATCCTTGAGGGGTAAATTCTAAGATTGACCAACTAGCCCCCGCCTTTTGTCTTTGTCCTCCACCCAGGCCCCTTTCTAATTCAGACCATTCTGCGTCATCCCTTCCCACGATCTGTAAGAAAGAATCCTCGAAAGCAAGGAAAGCATGTGGCATGTTCAGCGGTCCGAAACCAGATCCGTTAGTCTGGGGTTCCAGCAGGGAGCTCCCTAGTAAAACGTTCACGGGTACTGTTGGGAAACGGTGGGAGAGGAAAAACAAATACTCCTGCGCTGTACACGATGTGTGTTAAAAAAGTCGGACATATGACTTTGACTCTGTGTCCTCTACTTCTTGTTGTTTTTCAGCGAGGCGCTTGCTAGGCGCTTGACATATTCCTCAATGTTTGCTTTGATAAGAGTAGTTATGCAGCATCTTCGATGCAAGTATCCAATGAGGTATTGCCGTTCGACTATCAAATCCTTCTTGATTCCCATCACGGTATTCTGATTTAGCACTGCATCACAGTCTTCCAATATGCACAACGCACGCACACATGGTCATGGGGTCATGCCTCCAAATATCTTCATGGTCGCATGATTGCCTTAGGTCTCCTGGAACACATTCAGTGCTTCGGAGTGTCGCTTCCCTTGGACACGCTTGCTAACAATTTGCCTCAAAATCAAGGGTGCCCTTCAAACTTTCATCAACTTTGGGGTTACATTCGCTTTTGGGCGAGCCAACGTGTTGTCTTTACCGCTTTCCGGGCTCTTGTGGACTATTGAGAGGTCATCGTACGAAACATCACACCCATCTGAAGTACATGCTTAGCGATCATTTGACCAGAATTGGCCACAATGTTGAGGTTGAATCAGGACTGCCCTTATCAACCTCTGCCGCCAACCCCCCCGGGTTGCATCGCAGATCTACTGGTATCGGACGCCGCCGCCAGATTCTCAGCTCAGATTATGCGGACCTCGCTGTCACTTGGCCTGTTTCAAGCACCTATCTCCCCTCTGCCGCTCTCCCCCGCGGGGCAGCAGCTTGTGTACTTCGCCGACTGAAGTAAGGACGACATGCCGAGAGCATGGCCACTAAAAACCCCGGAGGGGAATAAAAGGATTAAGCGCGGCGAAGATCGCGCGCCTCCAACATCAAAGCAGCGTTCATACGCCACAGAAAGAAACTTAAATGGGTAAACAACGAGGACAGACGGTCAGGGCGTTCGCGGAACAATTCCCGAAGTCAACGAGAACCAACTGAATGCGTATCCCCAAAACACTCAGTGACCAGAGGTACCAGGCGATGAGCTAGAGCCGAAGCGCGAATGCCTGGGGAAGACAAGGCCCCCGCCGATTTCAACTCTTTGCGACGTCTCATATTGGCAGCGGCAAATCGTGAGGATGATGGGCCCGGACATTGGCAAGCACAGTCGTGTTTGGCGATGTGGACCTGGAGGAAGTGTAGGGGTTGAGTGGGTGTGTATCTTTTGGAAGGAGAATTCCTTAGTGCTCCGATTTTAGTTGTGGAGCACATTTTGGCAGTATGGGGGGGTGTATGGACTTTTCTGGTTTTCGGGAGCATGGCCTGGAGTGGTTTTCATCGGGAACTTGGCGATGGCGTTCGTGACCGAGTAGAGCAATGCGGATTTGGGCCGCCCACTGTAGAGAAACACAACCACTCAGCAGGAAGGGGTGGGGGGGGGAGGGGGAATGTAGTGTCGATGAAGGATGAAGAGATGCTCCCTCATGCCTCCTTCCCTCGCCCTCCGCCGATCGCTCTTTATTAGCTAAGCGGGATCGTTTGTCATTATCAAATCACTAATCTTGTTGTGAGGGCGATGAGCTCTGCGCAGTTAGATGCTTTTTTTCCCATATTTTTTCTTGGTTTTCGTCATCTTGAAAAGTGCCATGTTGGAGCGACTTGGAATCTCATTCTTCACCACCCTCGCAGTGGTGGCTTTTTGGCACCCTCGCAGTTGCATAGAAAAAGCACAGTTTTACTGGCGATAGATTTGTGAACGGACAGTGGGGGGCGACGTGTAGTATTAAAAACTGTTTCTAGTGGAACGGAAGAAACTGGCCCAGAGGCCCTGATTCCACGTGAGTAAGCATTTCCGCAAACGAGAAGAGAATTGGCTAACATCTTCAACTTTGGTCAGTTTTCTTCTCATCTACACAACATCCAGTCTCCCGGAAAAACATACTTGGCAGAGGGAAGGGCGATTAGAGTGCCACGGGGCTCCGACAAACCCAGGTAGATCCGAGCCGCAGTCCGGAACTGGGAGGCCTCCAGACGTTGGCGGGGAGACCAGGGTAGATTGGTTAACCCCAGGTGGGATAGATGACATCCCATCCCGCGTAGACGAGCCGCGGTCGTGGGCGGTGTGGGCGGAGAGTTGAGCAAGATTGCGTGAAGAGAAGTAGGAGTGGATGGAACGAATCAGGGCTGGTGATGCAGGGAATAAATCTACGATCACCCTTAAGTCGTTAAACGAATGTAGTATGGTACCCCGCTCTGAGGTGTCATTAGTCAAGCTCAATTTGTTCTTGCGCATCGCTGGTGCTACATTTGCAAAAAAGTAAATCGTCCCTAGTTCGCATTGCGCCCTGCGTGGCGCTTAAAGATGTGTTGGTTGGTAACAAAACCAGATTTAAGAGTGTCGCAGATCCTCTTCTTCTCCTTTTATTCCAACCACAGTTGATGGCTTTTTTAAGATCACTATTTGTACAATTCCAGTCTCTGAGGATCCTTGGACTTAGGGAAAACGTGCATGCAAATGCAAGCGTGCAAAAATCTTAATCCTACCCCAGGCTTGATACCAAATAATCTGGCAGCTGACAAATTACGAATCGCTAAAAGCGACCACAATGGCTCTTTGTTAGTTCCGCCGTCGGTCACCAATTCCGCCTGTACAGAAACCCTGTCTAAGTTCAGTCAATATATGAAATCTTGATTGCTTACGGGTTTTTCGATTGACCTATGGGTGTCCCATATCTGGTTTTGTACTAGACCCCTCTGAACGCAGAGGCATTTAAGTGGGTTTCCAAGGAGCATTCGATACGTGCAGACCAGTTGCAATCTGCCAACGCTAACATTGGATGAAATTGTTTAATCGGAGGCTGAAAGAAAAAAAAAAAAACCCCGAGGGGAATAAAAGGATTAAGTGCGGCGAAGACCGCGCGCCTCCAACATCAAAGGAGCGTTCATACGCCACAGAGAAAGAAACTTAAATGGGTAAACAACGAGTACAGACGGTCAGGGCGTTCGCGGAACAATTCCCGAAGTCAACGAGAATCAACGGAACGCATAACCCCAAAGCATTCAATGACCAGAGGTACAGCGATGAGCTAGAGCCGAAGCACGAATGCCTGGGGAAGACCAGGCCCCCGCATATTTCAACTCTTTGACGTCTCATATTGGCAGTGGAAAAAGCACGGCGCTCTCCCGCAGCCGGCAAATAGCGACTAGTCTGAGGATTAGGAACAGCAAGATCAACGCTGCTTTGTTAAAGCTCCCTGTTGTACTGTTAATACGACAGGAAACTGAGACCAGCAAACGCCGAGTGCTTCGGTTACCACAATCGCCCTTAATGCATGAATGTGTTTAATCGGAGACTGAAAGAAAAAAAACCCGAGGGGAAAACAAAAAACTAAGCGCGGTGAAGCTCGCGCGCCTCCAGCATCAAAGCGGCGTTCATACGCCACAGCAAGAAACCTAAACGGGTCGCCATTAATAGTGCGGGGGGTAGTGGTAGCACTTGAGCGGCGTTGGGCAGCCCTGGTAGTGGCTGTACTTGGGGCATGCAAAATGGTCAGGATATCCCCAGTAGATCCTGTGGTCGTAGTAGCAACGATGTCGATTATTGTGATCAGGGTAGCGATTGTGGCGGTCATGGTCGTTGTGGCGGTTATGGTCGTTGTGGCGGTTATGGTCGTTGTGGCGGTCATGGTCGTTGTGGCGGTCATGGTCGTTGTGGCGGTCATGGTCGTTGTGGCGGTCATGGTCGTTGTGGCGGTCATGATCGTTGTGGCGGTCATGGTGGTTGTGGCGGTCGTTGTCGTTGTTACCGTCATTCGAGTGCTGCCTGATTGAGTAGTGATACCTGCATGTATATTTCTTCGCGCTGACCTTGAAGTACAGGCAGATATCGGGGCCGTTGCAGCATCCGGTTTCGCCATAGGCGTAGAAAGTATCCAGGCAGACGTAGAGCGTTTTCCCATAGTAGTATCCGTGGCTTTGCACGTAGTAGGGGTCCCCACCCGAGCTATGGCAATTGGAGCTCGCACCGGCGTACAGTTTTTCGAATTTCCAGTCCTTTTCGGCGTAGAACTTGAATGCGATGCAGGTCCTGTGGCTGTAAGTCACGATGGAGACGCAGACGTAACCGATTTTGGTGTAGCCATTACTGTAGAGCGTGTAACATTTCTTGTTCTTATAGTTGAACAGGTAGACGTATTTGTACTTGTTCGCGTACCACGAGCAGTAGTACTTTTGGGTATAGTGCTGGCCGTGGCTCGCCCGAACTGACGTGGTATCCTCCAGGCTCTCATTCTGGGCAAGCGCCGCACCCAGAACTGCCAGTATCGCAAGCAACGCAATCTTGTTCATCATGAATCCCTGTGTATTCAAGCTGCATCAAGTAACCCTCCCAATAGATGCTCTGACTTGGATTTCTCCCTCCAAAGCCTCTGACAATCTCTCCGGTGATGTGGCTTTATATAGTCTTTGAGCTGAAGAGGATGCAAAACCTCTAAGAATGATGTAGACCTCTCAGGAGCCCGTTGATTCTGAAGAATTTAGACCCATTGCATCGAGAACCAGCGTCGTAGTCTCTGGCAAAGATTTCTGCTCGAGACTCTCTGCAGAGTGTTCGGGAATTTCACAGAAAAGGGGACAAGGAACTAAGGAAGCAATTAAGGCAACGTATTCGAAAAGCTTGAGGTAAAAAGATCTTCGAACAGCAGAGTCCGTTGCTCCTTAATTAATTTTTAAGTAGCGAAGAAGAGAACAAACGTAAGTTTGCCGCCAGCTGATGAGATACTGACGTTTGCCTTTCGTTGGAAACGGCCGGGTGCTATGTAGCGCCATCTACCTCTGCGTGAGCGTGTGTAGCTGTTGGTTTAAACAGCCCCCCATTCGCCACGGGACTTGTAAACAGGTGTTTCCCGCAAGCTGGAGAGAGACTGACGTTGCCTTTCGTTCGAAACGGCCGGGTTTGGTGTAGAGCCATTCGCCATCTGTGTGAGCGTGTGTATCTGTGGGACTGAATACCCCCGTTTGCCACGGAACAGGTAAAAGTGGTTTGTTGTTTCCTTAGCAAGACGACGAGGCACCGGGTGATGAGTGGGTTTGGACTTTGGTCGCGGATTCGAAGATTTCCATGAACTCTTAATGAACTCGCTAAAATTTTCTTGTCAAGTAGACGGTTTGACTACGTGAGCACGAGATAATCCCGCCCCCTTCACGTCCTCCTCATTGGGTTGATCAACAAGTGCTAAAGGGACCGGAGAAATGTTTCGTGGACGTCAACCGGAACTTGAGCTGTGTACAAGATGGAACGTTTTACGCTGAAAGCGATGTCCTCCCCGATACGATCCACTTGGTACTTTTATTGATTGAGGTAGACAATTAGCAAGCATCCCTGTCCCTAAACGTGATCGCGACCAATTTGTATTCGTCTTCGTCTCAGCACTTCCGTAGTCTGATCTACAAGGTAAACCGATCCGATTAAGTTAAACAACACGAAACAGACGTGGATGGCGATGGAGGCATCGAAATAAACACTGGAAGATCTTTTCTATTCAATCTACACTTGCGCTCATCCCAACCGGCAAAGGGCCTGTCCCCAGTCGATCTAATTGCCTCCTGTCGTGGACGCGTCCCGGGGACCGGATGACTGTATTTTAAGAATCTCTCTACATATTAAACGAATCGACTACATTCCTAAATGAGATCTTCACATTTACATCAACCACTTAGCCTCTCTAGGTCTCCCCATGCTTTGGGAGGGAAGGCTGGTCTGGAAAACAAGCCGCGCAACCTGAAAACCAGATCTGCAGGCTCAACCCTCCAGATCAAAAGTGGTGGTGGTGGTAAGCAAATGAATTCCCAATTGTCGCTGTGTGCTGAGGAGTGCTCTTGGAAGCGTTATAGTCAAGCTACGCAAGCCAATGGCATGCTTCAAAAGAGCCACTTAGACAAGAAATTACTCAAATCAGTTACAAGCTTCGCGCTCCTCGTGCACACCTGATCCCACATCTTTACTCGAATACTAAAACAAATCCTCCAAGGCAGGCGGGGAGGGGGGGGGGAAGGTGGGAAGGTGGAGGGAAGGGAAGACTACCCATAGCTCGAATCACGTGCTTCCAATGGTGTTTGGCGACAACATAGAATTCAGGCGAATGCACCCCGAAGACTGCTGACATGAATGAAACAAACCACTCACAAACCCTCGCCACGCTTATACGAGTGCTCATAGCAAAGAGTCAAGAAATCTAGAGCCTACACGATCCATAAATGAATCTATGCTCTAATTGGGAGATGTTTAGAGACTCTCACAGTTTTACTTTGGAGTGGGTAGTGAAGATACGGGTCTTCGTGTACTTGGCTAGAAGCTTTTGAAAGAGGGAATATCTAACCTTCGCCAGTTCCTTCATTTACACAAAGTGGTGGTTTCACTGGAGAAAGCCCCAAACGGAACTGCGTTGCTGAGTTCCCAGAAGATTTTAGTGTAAACAGAAGGCTGGGTGACCTGGCTGGTGAGGGGAGAACTTAAGGTTGACATGCTCTCGGGGTAACCATTCGTTCGTTCGGGGTACCGTCGTTTCTTATGGCGGTAAAGAATTGCAGCTGCCGCCCTTCAGTGGTGGTTTTGCTAGCACTAGTAAAACCACCACTAGCATAGCCTGATGCGCTACGCAAGACGTAATTGAAACTACCGCCCTTCAGCAGTCTTTTGGTTACCGTGAGGAGTTCTGATTTCAGTTTCCGTATAAACGGATGTTTTGTAGTTCCCTCAAAATAAGAGCTAGATACTCAATTCACAACAATTTAAGTTCATTCCATACAAAACGATTGTTCGGGGTGACGTTGGTTTTACAAACAAAGCCTTCAGCGGGACGCAGCGCAACTAGGTACCTGGAACGTGCGAGCCAGGGGAGGTAGCAAGCCCTGTTAACCAGTTGTTGGAATATCGCAATAAAGCGGCAATGAATCGGAGTTAAGAGGACTAGATACTACCACCAGGCTACTCAGGGGTTGTCCTATATCAACAATCAGTCAGTCCCTGACGGTCCTTAACGGAAGTCTCAGATTTACTTTCCATGACCTCAAGATAGTCCTTAAACGGCTTTTGTAAAACATCGAAATTTGGGACGCAACCTGTTAAGGTGACCGTGAAATCTTTACTAAAGGACTCCCTACTGGAAATAGTTTCCTTTTACGTCTTGCGTAGCCCATAAGAAGTTAGTAAAACCACCCTATTGGAGCTCTTCACGAGGGGATAGTGAATCTATCTACGCGTTAAGTACCCCTAATGAGCAGTGTGGCTACGTTCTACTAGAGGCAAACAAATTCATTCAACTGTTACTTAATAATTAAGGAACGCTCCGCGCTATCCCATCAACTTGCCGAGAGCGCACTGCGACGAAAAAGGCATCTCCCCCCTCGGAGCAAGGAGAGGGCAAAATTTTTGGTTGCACTGAGAACGTACCAGTGGCATGAAACTTGGTCAAAATAAAAAGCGAAAATCCTGAAGATGACCCCTAGTTGACAGTCTTACGCCGTTTAAGTGTCTCTGTGGCGATATTCTAACAGAAGGCTTGCCGAGGCGCGCCATCGGCGCCTGGGTTTGCACGCTTCCCTACCGAGTTCTTAGTTCCTCTTCACGCCTTGCGTAGCGCTTTAGTCAATGCCAGTAAAAACCAGTTGACAGTCTCGCGTTCTTCTCATATCGTGGTGTCGTCCAGGATGTCGTGGAGGAATTGGTTCGACTGAAGAAGGCCCGAATGGAACTGCGGTGCTGAGGTTACGGAATATTTTTGAGTGTAAACCAGGAAGCTGGATGACCTGACTGGTGAGGGGCGAACATTTCCCTGTACCGCGGCGTGGATGTACTTGGGAGGCAGCATTCAGGGCCGCGCATAGTCTTTCTTTTCCCCTTGAGCTTTGTTTCCTTTCAGCCTCCGACTAAAACCAATCCATTCATTCAGGGCGTGACCAAGACATTTTTCAGTCCCAAAGCAAAGCAACTTCCGTTCATCCAGTCACTGGATTCCATGCATCCAATCGACTACCGACGAAAAACACGAGAAAACTCGTCTGTTTTGGGAGAAGCAGTCAAAATACAACTCCCAAACATTTGCTGGAACATATTTTTGTTTTCCTAGTGTGTTGATTTGTCAATCAATTAATCAATCAAAAAGAAAACGGGATCCGTTGAACGTTGGTTTTCCCATTGAGTGTCGCAGCCAACCGGATGAATTTGTTGAATAGGAGGCCGAAGGTTTGCTGATTTCTTGCTGGTGTGTTAGCCCATCTACTTCAGCTACTTAATTCATCGCCAAGGTGGTTTTACTAGCATAGCCTGAAGTGTTTCGCAGCGCATGAAAGGGAGCTAGGAACTAGGAGAAAACCGTGCATACCCAGCGGCGATGGCGCGCCTCAGCAAGCACGCTGCTAGAAGATCGCCGAAAAGCGATACTTAAACGGCGTAGGAGTCCCAGATATTCAACCGGATGGTCAGTAAAGCCTTTTTCCAGCACTCCAAGCTCGACTTTTCCGGATGCCCAAAGCTTTCCACAATAGCTAATGTCTTTAGGATACCCATGCATAAATAAATGCCTCCCATAAACCCATTCTTACGGAAAAACGCAATTAAGCTAGGCTAGAGAGACCCCAAATCTGGGTAAGACACTCACAGGGGCTTCTAACGTTCAATTTCAAGACCGGTTTGCCGTACGAGAGTTCGAAGTTCGCGGTGCAAAAGGTTCAAGATCCGCGTATTTCGTCGGGTTCGGGCGCCTTTCACAGCGGGGCAGCTGGCGAGCAGGTGGGTGCCAAAATCCGCGGTATCTTCGTTCTGAGAGCATAGAGAACCTAGCTCGGAAGGCCAGGGCGGCTGATGCAAACCGAGGCATCATACCTATAAACGTAGAGAATTGCGCACTTCGAAATCTGTGAGTGTGACTGGCGGAAAAGCGGGGACGCTCATGAGCCACTGTGAGCTGATACACCCTCCAAGAATACGCAGGCGGGCGCGATCTCGGGAAGATGAGACCATCTGCGCAAGAAGTCGGCCGTAGACATCACAGTGCAAGTCCCAAGAAGGGGTGTTTTGCAACACATCCGTGTGTGCGGAGAAGGGATTCCCAGAACCCGGTCCATCATCAGGAGGATCACGAGGGACCGCTGTTTCGTCAGCAACCGGAGGATCAAGCGCGGCGGGTACAGGACCGGCAGCTGTTCGGGTCGCGGGGCCGCGAGCCCGCGAAAAAAAAGCTCGCCAGCCAGCCGGGCGTGGGTGCAGGTCGGCAGGGAGACTGGTACAGGATAATATCGCCGATTGGAGCTCGGGAAACAAACCAAGGGCACTTTCAGGGACACTAGAGCGTAGATCGTCACTGGAAAGACCGAACCCCAAATTTCGGAAACTAGACACACCCAATGCGCTCAACGTCGGGGGGGCGGTGCCCAAGACCCAACTACGGCCGCTGGTTGGATAGCAGTTTGGTTACAGAGGCCTAGACCGCCCAGACGTAGGGGTAGCGCCACTTGGGCACGAACTATATCACGGGTGGGGCGCGGAAGGTGAACCAACTCCTCGTCTACGAAATATCCCAGCTCACCAAAGCTCTCGTCATCAGCACAGGTTGCCAGCCACCGGCCCCAGTGAGTCGGGAGCGAGCGGAACCAATAGGTGAGCCGCTGACTGCAACAATATCGATAAAGCAACAACGAGCATTGCACGGAGCTCCGAGACCAGCCCCGGTGCATACTCAGAATCTGCGACAACTCACCCTCCACGAGCGACGCGGACCCATATGGGATGCCCAGGTGGACAAAACCTGCCCGACGCCAAATGTCCTGGAAACGCGCGGGGACCTGCTGCTCTTGAATATCCGCTCCTCCCCAGTAGAACGACTTCGCATGATTGACTTCGAGATCGACGAGGGATGCCAGTGTGCGGAGACGGTCGTACGCCGCCGCGAGGGTATCTGGAAGCCCAATGGCAGACATCGTGGTAACCCACTGTGCGGATCTGCCCTACTACCGCAGTAGTAGAGCAGCATCGTATAATCCAGTAATGTAATAAACGACCTTCAGTACAAACTCCTCAGCTCTACGGGAAAATCATGTCGCCCTTGCCTTAGGTATGTGATCCCAAATGGTCTCCCCGGCCAACAGAAAGTGAGCTAGGTACTAAGGACAATCGGAGACTGAAAGAAAAAAACCTCGAGGGAACAAAAAAGACTACGAGCGGCGAAGATCGCGCGCCTCCAACATCATAGCAGCGTTCGTACGCCACAGCAAGAAACTTAAACGGTTAAACAACGAGGACAGACGGTCACAGCGTTCGCGGAACAATTCCCGAACCAACCGGAACCAACAGAATCCAGAAACAGAAAGCACTCTATGACTAGAGGTAGCAGGCGATGAGCTTGAGCTGAAGCACAAATTCCTAGAGAAGACAAAACCCCCGCATATTTCAACTCTTTGTCTCATAGTGGCAACGGCAAATACACGGCGCTCTCCCGCAGCCGGTAAATTAACAACTAGCCTGGGGATTAGGAACAGCAAGATCAACGCACGTCGTACGGCGGCTATCGTCACAGGTGACCACGAGGTCAGCCACGCGGCGTTCATCATTTTGCTAGCCTGCCACGGGCAGGGACTTCTCACGTTCAATTTCAAGACCGGATTGCCGTACGATATGCCGAAGTTCGCCCTATAACAGGTTCAAGATCCGCGTATGTCGGCTGGTTCAGCGGGGCAGCTGGCGAGCAGGTGGGCGCCAAAATCCACAGTGTCTTAGTTCTGAGAGCATAGAGGGCACGGCGAACCCATCTGAGAAGGCTAGGGCGGGTGGGGCAGCCGAGGTATAAGCGCAGAGAAGTGCGCACTTCGACATCTGTGTGTGTGACTGGCGGAAAGGCGGGGACGGTGATGAGCCACTGAGAGCTA
This sequence comes from Rhodosorus marinus, assembly GCA_029953675.1. Lineage (NCBI taxonomy): Eukaryota > Rhodophyta > Stylonematophyceae > Stylonematales > Stylonemataceae > Rhodosorus > Rhodosorus marinus. Next base: position 1,030,011 of record JAMWBK010000001.1, read on the forward strand.
ACACACCCCCAAGACGGGTGCGATCTTTGGAAGATAAGACCATCTGCGCGAGAAGTCGACCGTAGGCAGTACGGTGCAAGTCCCAAGAGAGGTTGTTTTGCAACGCATCCGTGCAATAAAAACTGATGCTCTAACCTAATGAGCGAGCTACACGGGTTTCGAAGGCTTGCATTAGGGCAGAATTGGACTTGAGTTGCTGTTCTGTCCATGAGGGAGAGGTGTAGATGCAGTCCCCTGGATGATGTGGATAAAGTGTTAAACCGCTACGAATAAACAGAACATTCAACATTAACTTAACCAAAAGCCCACTCTTCTCTTAGCAGCTTGGATGGGTCATTGAATGCGTCAGAAATACTTGACCTCTGTTGTATTTCTCCAAGTTCGATGCCTTCTTTAATGTTTCCCTGTCCCGGAAGCCCACCACTCAAGGAAAGCCTCCCAATCCATGGCGGCCTAATGTGAGGCTCTAAATGATCCTACTTCGAGTCTACAGTATACTATCTATACACCGGATATACTAGTCTAGCCCCGCTATCCTGCTGGTCCTTCCAACTATGCCAAGGGCGCAATGTTAATACCATCCACAACATAATGAACGCATTTGTTGTGAGACGCATTTGTTGTGAGACTCAAAAAAAAATCCTGCGGGAACGCGGTATTTATTCAGGTCGTGTCGGGGCTCAGCGTGTGTGCGACCAGATAGTACACCCACGATTCTGGACAAAATAGCTCTTTTTGTTCAGGTACAGTCCTCGATTCCGACCAACATAGACGTATTTATGAAGATCGGTATGAAAACAAAATAAACACCATGATTCCGCCTCGTTTTCTACAAAATTTATTTTCGAGATAAATCTCGCCTAGTCCAATCCGTTTTGCACAATCCACGTTGCCAGAACAAGCAAACCCTGAGGATTGTACGCACTCCTCAGGTTAAGATTCACTTATTGAAAACTCACTTGCCTTAGTCTGGTCTGACTTCTACTTGCTCCTTTCCTAATTCATGTCCATTGCGCATACACCCTATACAGTATATGTATATCCTTGCTACTCGAGGTCTAAGATATACCGTAGACGTTAGACTCCCGATTAAACAATGCATGCTGCAAATTCTATGATTAATTAGATTGATCTGTGACCGTTCGATCCTTGATGTATGTCGCCGCGTGTTCTGTCTTGACGTTGTACTCAGGGGGTTCAAAGTACCTGAATTTCGACATTCGCTTTTTTCTTTTTTTTTTAAACGGCCTAGATTGCTCCTCTCATTGACCTTACTTCACCGCTCAACGGAACTTGACGTCCTTGGTCAAGGCGTCTGCAAGATTCTGCTCGCTTGAAACGAGCCAATTTCTTGAATGGTTCCGTTTCCGTAGCTCTCCCTAATGCTAGCCAAATCAACGACTAGCCCTTTCTCTTGTGGAACGCTGGCTTTCATTACCGCATAGAAGATTGACCTGGAGTCCGTGTAAATTTCGATCGGTACCGTCAGTCCAATAAGATCGCTGACTAAGTGGCGCAATATAAACGCCTCATCTACAGCTTCGACAAAAGCCAAAACTTCAGCACCCAGAACAGAACATCTTACTCCGCTTGTGCTTTGTGCGAGCGCCAAGATATCAAGCTGGCCTTATTCGAGTGATCCATTACAAATATCAAATACCCAATGTGCGATATTGGCTCAGCTCCGCTGGTGAACGAAGCGTCCGAGAAAACCACCAATCTCAGGTTTTTCATTTTCAGTTTGCTGAACCTGAAGGAAGTTGCAGATTGGGTCGTTTTTCGCGTCACTGACTGCAGCTTCTGCATATGCTCCTTGGTTACCTTCCTGGCATCAAATTCATTTGCAAGCGTCACCACACTGAAGATGATGTCCGGTCGTGTCATCAAAGCTAACCACATCAGCCGTCCTCGAATATGAGCATAGGTTTCGCTTGTGAGTTCGAGTTAGAACGCGGGGTTGAGAAACGCTTCGACTCCAACCCCGTACAGCATTTGCCATTTACCTTTGCTGGGGTTAATTATCATCGAGTACCAGATGGGGTTGTCGTTTGTGAGCAACTAAATTACCAAGACAGCTTGGTACCTGAACTCACAAGCGAAACCCATGCTCATCTTCGAGGACAGCTGATGTGGTTAGCGTTGATAACACGACCGGAAATCATCTTCAGTGTGGTGACGCTTCCTCACGAATTGATGCCACGCAGGCAACCAAGGAGCATATGCAGATTGGGTCGTTTTCCGCAACACTGACTGTAGAACAAACGACCACCCCATCTGGTTCTCGATGATAATTCACCCCCGCAAAGGTAAACGGCAAATGCTGTACGGGGTTGGAGTCGAAACGTTTCTCAACCTCGCGTTCTAATTCGCCAACACATAGCGTGTCATCCACTTGGAGCGCTATAAAACCGTGAAGATGATTGTCTCGCAAGAAAAACAAAAAACATGGGTCTATCGAAGTCCTCTTCAGTCGCAAGACCTTCGATAGATGGGTAGAACAGGTATTGTACCAGAGGCTAGCGGCCGTCGCAGTGGTAAGCAGTGCTGGTTCCAGGTGGTCGTTGCTCGCCTTCACACCGATGTAACGGAAAACTATGAAACAGGCTCCCTACTTCGCGCCAGGAAAATATGGACCTTCCCACGCTGCTCAATATAGGTGATATCCATTGCCACCTTATGATTGAAAACAACCTGTCCTCGATATGACTGCTTATAGGATCTAGGTTGCTGACCATACTTTATACACATGGCGTATTTCTTCCCCAGATCAAAAAAGCTTTCTTCTTAATTCCGGCGTAGCGTCCTCAGGAGACACACGTTGTATCAGACTGAACAGCTTCTCCGGAGATGCATGAGCATACGCTCTATTGCAAACGTCTGGTTTCATCAGTTGAGTACAAGACAATGTACGCGTCTTCCACGTCCACTTTCACAGGCTTTTCAACTGCGAGCGGAAAATAAACGAGGTGTCCTGCCCGTTTCTCCAGTTCCAATGTTATCCCCAATTTCTTAAGGACCATCGCAGCCCCGTCTGTATCGATCACAGCCCCCAGTCTTGCTTGATCTTTAAGGCCGAGGATCATTGGAATATCATTCTCCAACAGGAAGAATGACATCTCAATTCCGCTCTTTGTACCCAGTTGCAGACTAATTTCCACTTTCTGAGTACTCTGGAAAACCTGGTTTCCCAGCGGGAAACTCGCATCTCCTGCTTATCACCATCCAGTTCCGCCACTGCTCCTTTTCCATATCTTTTCCACGTAAGCCCCCAGTGTTCCCAGTCCAATCCGTTTTGCACAATCCACATTGCCAGAACAAGCAAACCCTGAGGATTGTACGCACTGTCCACTCAGGGGTTAAGATTCACTTCTTGAATGCTCACTGGCTTTAGTCTGGTCTGACTTCTACTTGCTCCTTTCCTAATTCATATCCATTGCACAAGCACCCTATACAGTATGTGTATATCCTTGCTACTCGAGGTCTAAGATATACCGTAGACGTTAGACTCCCGATTAAACAATGCATGCTGCAAATTCTATGATTAATTAGATTGATCTGTGACCGTTCGATCCTTGATGTATGTCGCCGCGTGTTCTGTCTCGACGTTGTACTCAGGGGGTTCAAAATACTTGAATTTCGATAATAAATACCCGGGAGTTGAAAATACGCGTCTGTGTATATTTTTCCTATGACACAATTAACAAATTCATACAAACCCCCAAAATTTGTAAACACTAGAAAATCAACGATTCTATTGCACACGGTTTCGGTTGGGCTGTGTTCCTGCTGACAACAGCAAGCGTCTCACCAGGTCGGGCTCGGCACGTAAATGGTCTACATAACATTCTAAAACTTCATCCGGGATTTTGTAGGACGTCGTGGTTTTTGTCATAAAATATCAACTAAAAACTTAACAAGAAATAGTACTGCATACAACTTGACTAGATGTAGGAGGTATAGTTCTCGTTCGGCTTATATATAAGAGCTTTCCCACCTTAAAATGAAACCCGCACATGTTGCTTCTATGATATGTAATTCAGGGACAAAGATCTGCGCTATTGCAACCAATTGCACGACAAAGCGCAAATTGTTTAAAAAAATCGTTTAATATACCTGTTACTACTAAATGTGTATGCAGCGACTTAATATTCGAATATTTAGCAGCCGGTTTGTCCCGTTTGCAGGGGAGGAAGGGGGGGGAGTGTGAGGAAAAGTGGTAGTGGGAAGTGTGGGGGGGAGGGTAGGGACGGGATTCTGGAGGAGGGTCTCCGAGCAGGAGAAAAAACAAGAAGCAAAACCAGTTACAGATATATGGTGTTTGACTCCATTGAAGCTGGTGAGGGAGCTGCCTCTCCGCAGGGTGGAGTGGGTGTACGTTCGTTGGAAACGATGTGAGCGGAGAGTAGGTGTGCATCTGTTTCGAATTTGATCGGATCATGAGATTTGTTGGGGTTTGGCTGGGGTTGTGCCTGGCCTTGGTGGGGTTTGGAGTGTGCCAGGAGGAAAAACCGAACGTGATTGTAATTCTTGTTGACGACCTGGGGTACAAGGACCTTGGCGTCCAGGGCAGCGACGATGTCAAGTCACCTCATATCGACAAGCTGGCTAGGGATGGGGTCATCCTCACCAACGGATACGCGCCGCACCACTTTTGTGGGCCGTCGAGGGCGGGTCTCTTCTCCGGGATTTGGCCCTTCAGGATTGGCGCCGCGTTCAATGCCCCAAAGGATTACTGGGACAATCGCGTAGGACTTCCATTAGGATATAAGACAATACCGGAGACGATGCAAGAGGCCGGGTACAACACCTACTGCGTTGGAAAGTGGCATTTGGGACACACTCCCAGTCATCACCCGAAGAACCGTGGCTTCAACGGCTTCTTTGGATTCCTCAAGGGCTCGTGGAACTACCTGGTCTCCGAAATGTACGACTCGGCCCTCGACGACTATGACTACATCTATAAGGGATTCAAACGTGTCAATGACATCGAGTACGTCACAGATAGCTTTACAGACGCCGCTATTGGCTACATTGCCCAAGCGAAACGGGTTGAGAAGCCTTTCTTTCTCTACCTTTCGTACAACGCGCCGCATGGGCCACTGCTCTCTCTGTCGAGCGACCGGGACCCGACGGTCTCTCCGGACCGTCGCTCCTACGCGGCAATGATCACATCGCTGGATCGAGGCGTCCGAAGGATTCGCGGCTACCTCGAGAGTGCTGGCCTCACCGAGAACACCGTCATCATCTTCAGCAGCGACAACGGCGGACACAAGCATGGCGCAATTAACGAACCGCTGAGGGATATGAAAGGTTCCTACTATGAAGGCGGCCTGAGGGTCCCGTGGTACATTACCTGGCCTGGTACACTTCAGGGCGGACAGGTGTTCAACAAAATGGCCACCCACCTGGACATCTACCCTACTCTGGAGAACCTCGCTGGTGTTGCTGACATCAACAAGAACCCGGATCTCGTCGGCGTTGATCTCATTCCGTTCTTCAGAAAGGTCGGGCAGAGTACGCCTGAGGCGAGCGGACCGCCTCACTCTTTTATTACTTTTGGAGGGCCCGATAATTTGGGCGTAAGCAGGGGAATGATCCGCCAAGGCCGTTGGAAGGTTCTCATTCCCAACGACAAGGGCATCCTGAAGCCCAAGCTCTACGACCTGACGGCGGATGTCAGCGAAACCACAGACATAGCCGACGAGAAACCGCTGAAAACCCAGAGATTGTTCAACGAATGGGTAGAATGGAACGCTAAGAACATTCTGCCTGTGTACGGAAAAAGTCGCGCTCCCAACCCGCTCCGCCTGGAACTTTTCGTCGCGGGCGACCAGCTCGTGACGACGCCGGGTATGCCCATCTCGTTCGAGGCAACAGGGTCGAGCATTCAAGGTGATACCGTGGCCTACTTTTGGGAGACTTTCATCCCAGTCCGCGTGGATGAGGCGATCTTCCGGGACATATGGACCGACGGGGTCACCAGCACTTCACGATCGGCGAGCTCCATAAGCATCACCTACCCGAGCCCTGGAGACTACATTGTCCGCGTCAATATTCAGACAGAGCGATGGCTACTGTGGAAGGATGTTCAGATACAAGTCGTACCATAATAAAACGCTCCAACTATCGCGAGTCATGCGCTGTTTCTCTTGTACACCCTGCCTGAGAGTGCTGGATAAGGCTATATTGTTGGGCGCTCCAAGTGGTGGTTTTAATAGCATAGCCAGAAGCGCTACACAGGGCGTAAAAGGGAACTGTGACCGTTTAGTCCAACTACCGAAAGTATCGCTAGGGATGCAATAAAGCAAGATAGGCTGGGCTATGGAAACTCTAGAGCAAGGTAAAAGACTAATTTCCAAGGGGAACAGTGTCCTAACATTGTCATCTTTAAGCGTCCCATGGATCGCCAAGGGAGCCGTACCACGTTAGAGTTCTCGATTCAGACTAACGTAACACCAACTACCGAATGCTGGGCAAGAAAAGCATTATGGGCTTGGCTGAGGAGACCGCATAGCGGGGTACTAGGAGCTAGGGAGAAGAATGTGCAAGCCCAGGGGGCGGAGGCGCGCCTCGGCGAGCTTGCTGCGAGAACATCGCCGGAGAGTGATACATAAATGGCGTAGGAGTATCAGATATTCAACAGGATGGTCAGTAAATCATTCCTATAGCCACTCCAAGCTGGACTCTTCAGACTAACGGATCTGGTTTGGGACCGTGAATATGCCACATTTTTTCCTTGCTTTCGAGGATTCTTTCTTACAGAATCGTGGGAAGGGATGACTCTGAATGGTCTGAATTTGAGGATGGATGGATTTAATAGCATTGCTGAAGTTCTACGCAGGGCGTGAAAGGGAACTAAGAACTAGGGAGAAAATCGTTGTCAGGGACGGCGCGCCTCGGCAAGCATGCTGCTAGAATATCGCCAGAGAGCGACATTTAACCGGCGCAGGCGTCCCACAAACTCAACAGGATGGTAAGTAAAACATTTCCGCAGCCACTTTTCCAGATGCCCAAAACTTTCCACAACGAAAGGCTGGAACCCGTGAGAACGGCTCTCTACTCGGGGGAGACTGGCCATGCTCTCAGCATACCATCATTCATTCAGCCGGCGAACTACACAAGCTGCTGCCCCCTGGTGAAGAGGGTCAAGGGGAAGATAGGTACTTGACACAGGGCATGTGACAGCGAGGTCCACATATGCTGAGCGTCTGGCGCCGCGGTCCGACATCAGTCCATCTGATGCAGCGGGGCGCGTGTGGCCGAGGCTGATCGGGGCAGTTGTGATTTAACCTCAACCTTGTGGCCGACCCTGGTCAAATATTCGCTCAGGATTTAGTTCAGACGGGTGCGACGTTTCGTACGATGACCTCGCAATAGCCCACAAGAGCCTAGAAGGTGGTATCCACAACCTTCAACACGACGCTCACAACCTTGGCAGAAGGAAGGGCGATTAGAGAACAAAAAGAGTTGTGAACGATCGACGAAGTCAATCGAAGAGCCTCGAACGGCAATTTCTCTTCATCGACTTACCTGGTGTATAATGGTGGTTTATGCTTGTTGCTCCAAACGCGAAAACCCCTCCATTTTTAGGAAAACCACCAACGGCTGAACAGGTCAAGAAGAGGCCAAAACAGTAGTAAATGGTCGTATTTGTAAAGCACGCAACATATTGATGGTTTTACTGGACTTTACTGGACTTTACTAGCATAGCCTGAAGCGCTACGCAAGGCGTGAAGATGAACTAATAACTAGGGAGGGAAGTATGCAACCCCAGGCGCCGATGGCGCGCCTCGGAAAGCATGTCGCTGGAATATCGCCAAAGGGAGACACTTAAACGCCTCAAGAGCGCCAAATATTCAGTAGGATGCTCAGCAAAACATTTCCGCAACCACTCTAAACCCGACTTATCGACGTGACCAAAGCTTTCCACAATGAATGGCTGGAACCGGTGAGAGCGACCCTCAGCGCAAGGCAGACTGGCCATGCTCTCAGCATACCGTCGTTCCTTAACTCTTCGAAGGGCTGAAGCCGCGGCCCCCCGGCGGCGGGCGGCTGCGGTGAGGTAGGCGCTGGCCACGGGGCAGGTAATCGCAAGGTCCACATATGTTGAGCGTCTGGCAGCAGCGTCAGAGACGAGGAGATCGGCTATACAACGGGGCGGTGCAGAGTCCGAGATGGATCTGGGCAGTTCCGACTCAACCTCAACCGTATGCCCTATCCGAGTCAAAAATTCGCTGAGGATGTACTTGAGGCGAGTGTGACGCCTCGTACGGAGACCTCGCAACAGTCCGCAGGAACCCAGGAAGTGGTAGCCACAAGCGTCAATCCGGCTCTCACATCCCTGACAGAAAGACGGCCGATTAGAGTGCCACGGAGCCTGTGGCAAACCGAGATAGATCCATGCGGCAGAACGGAACTGGAAAGCATCTAGACGATGACTCAATGACGACGGTAGAGTGGTTAACCACAAGTGCGAGAGGTGGCCTCCCATGCCGCGGAGACGAGCGGCAGTGGTAGGCGGCGTGAGAGGAGAATTGAGCATGACTGTGTGAGCGGCACTGTGTTGGCCCCAGGTGAGGCTATGTTGAATCACATCAGTGCGGGAGCTCCACAATCGGCTCAAACCCGGGTAGTCTGCAACAGGGGACCCGGGGCTAGCCTCTCCGTCATCGGCAAGAACTCGGTCGAGGGGACAATCCTCAATCGCTTCAGCTCGTCCCCATAACAGCTCCCTCCAGGAACGAAAGCGGGACCGATTTGCGTCCGGCACGGCGTTGCACCTCCTGAACGCGTGTTGAAGACCATCATAAATTGTCAAAAGCGGGGGCGGCAGGGTCACTGGATCCTCGTTGGTCAAAGCTCGAGCCAAGAGGCAGGCACTTCGCATCTGGAAGGTCACCAACGTTCGCAGCGCGGTAGCCCAGGAGGCAACCGCCGCTGGCGAGCATACCAGCCCACGGTCTGCGACGCCGAATCCCCCTAATCGCAACGGTAGAGCGATCTGTGCACGAATAAAGTCCCTGTCGGGAGCAGCTTCAATATCGAGGGGCTCATCCAAGAGCGTTCCCCAGTGGTGCAGGGTCATTTCGTCGGCTTTAGCCGCGATCCACGAGCCCCAAGCTGGAGGCAGGCTGCGCAACCAGTAGTTGAGTCTGGGACCGGCACAAAAGCGGGAAAGCAAGCAGGCCGATTGCAGCATGCTGTCGGGTAGGTGCTCAATGGCGTCGGTGAGTTGCTTGTGCCGTGCCAAAACTCGCTCGCAGGATGCTTGGACAAAGTTGTCAGTCCCCAATCCGACGCCGTGGTGTTCGAACCCTTCACGTTCGCTGATTAGTCGCAGAGTGGGTGGCAGAGAGTTCAGCGACACGTCCCTCGGGGGGAGAAAGCGACATTTTTCTGTTTCCACAGTCAAACCGACGCGACGTGCAATCGCTTCGATCGCGGTCAGTCCCCTAGCCAGGGTGTCAGGGGTGCCCAGCAATGTTACGTCATCGTGGTACGCGCAGATTCGAAGATCCGAGACCTCAGTCGAAAGACGTAAAAGTACGAGCTGTAGGGCACAGGCATGAAGAAGAGGTCCGCAAGGGTCGCCTTGTTGGACGCCAGTATGTGCTTGAAAAACAGTGCCCTCCGTTGTCAAGTAGGGGAGGCTCTCCCCTCCGTAAATACCCGATAGAAACGGCCACGCCTCCGGAAACACACGTCGGAGCACCTCTAGCGCATGCGTCCGCGACACGCTGTTGAATGCGTTCCGGAAATCAACCACCAAGACTCCCCACTCCGGCCTACTGGCGCGTTCTAGCTCGATCCCATGGGTGATCAGTTCACAACCCCCAGAGAATCCCACCCCTACTTGCAAGGGCGCCATAAAAGCTGTGACGCGCTGGCGAAGGCGCTGGCATAGCCACCTCCCGGCTAACTTCCGTAGGCTCTCCACCATCCCGATCGGCCGGAGACGCGGGTGGGCCGGCTGGTGGTCAGGTTTCGTGAGCAAGCAAAGCTGTGCCTGCCGGAGATGTTCCCATGGCGCAGACGCACCCGATACGCCCTGGAACAACTTGTTAAGGATCCTCAGAAGAGAGATCTTGCCAGGCTGGCTCAGGGCCTGCAATAGCTCTGTTCTTAGTCTGGAGGGTCCGGGACAGCGTCCCCGACGCGAGGTACAGAAGCAAATCCTCCAGGTCAGACTCACTGAGCGTCAGATCGATGCGAAACCTGGCCAACTCCGGACGGTCCAAGAATACCTCGAATTCAGGGGACAAATCCACGTCGGACTCAGGGAACAAAGACGACACCGTCTGGGCGAGACTATCATCGTAGGGGAGGACAGGCGCCTGGCCCTCCAAAACCCGCGCCGCTCGACTTAAATCGCCCACTGCTACCAATTTCTGTACTCGAGCCGGCACGGGCGACACTGTGCCATGCCGAGTCCGACGGGCGGATGGTGCTGACGACGCCAAATAGCTGCGCTGTAGTACTTCGAAGTCTCCCTTCAAGAACAGGGCCAGTCGGTCTCGTACTCGCCATCTGCGCTCCGATGTGTGAATGGGGGCCAGAATCAGGCGCGGCATGACCCCCAGAAAAACCCAAATGACTGTGTCCCGAATGTTGCGAGCCAGGCTCGTGAAGATGAAATCGAGAATGGTTCCAGCTACTAGAAGGTCTCCACGAGGAAGGACGACTGGGGAATGCCCCCACGGAGGGGAAGCGAGCCTCCTTCCAAAGAAATCCACCGCCGGAGCCAACTCCGAAAACGCGTACGCCAAATGCCCCAGTCTCCGCCCTCCTTCAGGACATAAGACTGTAGATCCATAGGATGCGACCTCGCAGCCGTGCCTGGAGCGCTAATCGTGCTTCTCCCCCTTAGACCCGGGGGAGTCGGTCCTCGCTCTCTTACCTCCTATCCGCACCAAAGTCGTGAGCCGCCCACTCCGCGAGGCTCGCGGAACGGATCCCGCGGGCTTCACCAAAGTAACCTGGGCGTCCTCCACCGCCATGCCCTCAGTCTGCTCCCCTTCCTCACCACTCTCGCTGGAAGTAGTGCTGGAAGCAGAGCCCTCCAAAATCCCCACCCGCTGCAGCTCTGTCTTGTAGCGCGAAGTCAGCACAAGTCGCCTCTCCAGATCGAAGAAACTGGACTTTACTGGACTTTACTAGCATAGCCTGAAGCGCTACGCAAGGCGTGAAGATGAACTAATAACTAGGGAGGGAAGCATGCAACCCCAGGCGCCGATGGCGCGCCTCGGAAAGCATGTCGCTGGAATATCGCCAAAGGGAGACACTTAAACGCCTCAAGAGCGCCAAATATTCAGTAGGATGCTCAGCAAAACATTTCCGCAACCACTCTAAACCCGACTTATCGACGTGACCAAAGCTTTCCACAATGAATGGCTGGAACCGGTGAGAGCGACCCTCAGCGCAAGGCAGACTGGCCATGCTCTCAGCATACCGTCGTTCCTTAACTCTTCGAAGGGCTGAAGCCACGGCCCCCCGGCGGCGGGCGGCTGCGGTGAGGTGGGCGCTGGCCACGGGGCAGGTAATCGCAAGGTCCACATATGTTGAGCGTCTGGCAGCAGCGTCAGAGACGAGGAGATCGGCTATACAACGGGGCGGTGCAGAGTCCGAGATTGATCTGGGCAGTTCCGACTCAACCTCAACCGTATGCCCTATCCGAGTCAAAAATTCGCTGAGGATGTACTTGAGGCGAGTGTGACGCCTCGTACGGAGACCTCGCAACAGTCCGCAGGAACCCAGGAAGTGGTAGCCACAAGCGTCAATCCGGCTCTCACATCCCTGACAGAAAGACGGCCGATTAGAGTGCCACGGAGCCTGTGGCAAACCGAGATAGATCCGTGCGGCAGAACGGAACTGGAAAGCATCTAGACGATGACTCAATGACGACGGTAGAGTGGTTAACCACAAGTGCGAGAGGTGGCCTCCCATGCCGCGGAGACGAGCGGCAGTGGTAGGCGGCGTGAGAGGAGAATTGAGCATGACTGTGTGAGCGGCACTGTGTTGGCCCCAGGTGAGGCTATGTTGAATCACATCAGTGCGGGAGCTCCACAATCGGCTCAAACCCGGGTAGTCTGCAACAGGGGACCCGGGGCTAGCCTCTCCGTCATCGGCAAGAACTCGGTCGAGGGGACAATCCTCAATCGCTTCAGCTCGTCCCCATAACAGCTCCCTCCAGGAACGAAAGCGGGACCGATTTGCGTCCGGCACGGCGTTGCACCTCCTGAACGCGTGTTGAAGACCATCATAAATTGTCAAAAGCGGGGGCGGCAGGGTCACTGGATCCTCGTTGGTCAAAGCTCGAGCCAAGAGGCAGGCACTTCGCATCTGGAAGGTCACCAACGTTCGCAGCGCGGTAGCCCAGGAGGCAACCGCCGCTGGCGAGCATACCAGCCCACGGTCTGCGACGCCGAATCCCCCTAATCGCAACGGTAGAGCGATCTGTGCACGAATAAAGTCCCTGTCGGGAGCAGCTTCAAGATCGAGGACTTTACTGGACTTTACTAGCATAGCCTGAAGCGCTACGCAAGGCGTGAAGATGAACTAATAACTAGGGAGGGAAGCATGCAACCCCAGGCGCCGATGGCGCGCCTCGGAAAGCATGTGGCGCGATGGTTTTACTAACAAAACAGTCCCTGCGCTTGGCGTCGCGCCACAGGCTTGGCAAGCACCGCCTGCAAGTATGTTGCCTCGACGGCGATAACATACCTGCGGGCGGTACCCTAGCACAATCGCGCCATTACTGACGAGGGGCAGAGCGCAATCCTGCAAGGCTGCTCAATGACCTCACCGCTTCAACGGCATCTGTTGAGGTATACCAGTTGACTGAACACATTTATTCACTGGGCACTGGTTATTCTTCACGAGAAACCAGAAAAGCCAAAAGTTTTCCTTTATTGGAATGGGCTTAGTAAATCACCGTTGAGTGAATTTATTTAATCGGAGGCTGGAAGAAAAAGAGAAGAAAGCTCATGGGAAACAAAAAGACTAAGCGCAGCGAAGATCGCGTGCCTCCAACAGCGGAACGCCAAGATGTGATTTTGTTCTTGTTTATTTCTGAGGCGATATTCTAGCCGCATGTGTTCAGCCGAGGCGAGCATCGTCGTGTGGGCTTGCACCCTTTTCCCCCAGTTTCTATTTCCCTTTCACAAAGTGCATAGGTAGTGCTTCAGGTATTTCTGAGGCCCTCCGCGTTGGATTTTATTCTTAGTATCAGAAACATTGGATTCTATTATTAGGAATGGAGAAACGAAATATTTTAGGTATAATAAGAAATCGCGTCATTCCTGAATTTTCTATTATTAGAAACCCTTGATTCCGTATTTGAGTTGTGATCTCGGTTCTTTACTGATGAAAACGAAACAATCTTGTTGCGTGCTGAAAATGGGGAGAAGGTTGGAATCCATCAAGATTCTGGTTGAAGAAAATGATCATGATGAACGTTGACATCTGATGATTCAAATTTTCTCTTGGGCACGGTAATAGCCATCGCGGTGAACCCAGAATCGCAGACCAGCGGAAGTAGTGTCGAGACTGGACTCCATCCATCCATCCAGAGTGTAGTGCTGGTTTTCTAACGAAATCTTAGGCGGTACGATAGGCCGCAAAATTTGGTTGGAAATAGGAACACTGCCAGATTGGGGGTCGAGGAAGGCAGGGTTTGTTCTGGTAGAAATCCGTTTCTGCTTTTATTACAAAGAGCCAACGGGAAATCAAGCTGTCAGGTCGGGAAGTTTGTTGACTCGGCAGATTGCTCTCGCCAACGTGTACAACCCTGATTCCTCGGCAGCGACGCCTCGGCGCGCTGCCATAACCATGCGTTGCCGTGAACTGAACGGGGGTTTAATCTGATGCTGTTCACCGACGCTACTGCTCGTTTTTAGGGGTTGTAAGCCCTGGACGGATTCGTCGACGAACAGTTGTAATTCCTACGTTTGTTCAGTGTCGCTTTACGGCGATACTCCAACAGCATACTAGTCAAGGTTGATTTTTTTTCTCCTTACCTAGTTCGAATTACCCAACTCGAATGTCAGCAGAAACGCCACCGTGTGTGTCAGTAGCACAGAAGAAAAGATAGTGAGAGCTCCGCAGGATTGCGCGACCTGAAATCTAGGAGCGATCTTCAGAAACAGCACGGAGCCGTGCGGACGATCTGTTCTTCGATATGAAAGTGACGAAGTTGCTTGGAGGGGTTTTCGCGTTTGGAGCAACAAGTATAAACCACCACTATATACCAGGTAAGTCGATGAAGAGGAAGTCTAGATGTGTATGCTCGCGTAGAAACAGTTCACTGTATTCACAATACTCAACAATACTCTAAACATTATCACCCACGTTCAGCAGCAAGATCGCTAGCTATATATGGATCGATTCTGAGCTTGACTTTCTCAACTGGATTGCCTGCTGGAGTTCACGGCAAGGACTGCAAAACTCAACGGCGACGAGAGAACGCAGCATCGAAAGGTTTAAGAATTCGCGGGGGATATTTACTGTGAGTAGGAAAAAATGGGTCAGGATTTAATGGATCCGGAGCACCTGGAGCCGCAAATCGATGCGGACTATGATGTGGAGGAAACTGCTGTCAAAGATACTAATGCAGAATACGCCGAAGGAGTGAATACGTTTTTGCATGAGCAGGAGGAAAAATTGAGGCGATCAACTCCTCTCAAGACATACATCATGATTACCGCGATGACGCTCAACTACTTCATGGTTCCCGGCTTTTTTGGCGGCATGGGATGGGCGCTGGCTGTAGTAGTCCTCATTTGGGGGTGGTCCCACAGTCTAATTACCGGTCTGATGCTGGACAAGGTTTCTGAAGCTAAACCACAGATTCTGAGTTATCCTGACTTGGGCGCGTATATCGGCGCGAAGCTCTTCAAGGGGAGCAAACACGGGCGACGAGCTGGTTACTGGATAATATGGACGGCCCAAGCCCTTGGCAACTTTCTCATCTCTGTGGCGAATTTGGGTTTCTGCGCCCAGTTTTTCCAGGCGATCTTCCCTCAGCCGTGCTACATCTGGTGGATTGTCATCTCCTACGGATTCGTCCTTTTTTTGTCCCAGGTACCTACATTCCACGAGAGTTTTGGAGTTAACTTCGTCAGTCTAAGTGCTTCTTTGGTGTTGTTCGTCCTGATAATCGTGAACATGGCCATCACTGGAACTCTTGAGGAGGTCAGCTACAATATCGGGAACATCACCACGGTCTTCAACGGAATCGCGGGAATCTGCTTCGCCTTTGGAGGTCATGCTATATTCCCAGAGGCCCGAAGGGAGATGAAACAACCAGAAAAGTTTAAGCAGTCGATCTACTGGATGTACGCCACACTCGGACTTGCTATGGCTGTAGTAGGGTTCATGGGTTACGGCATATTCGGAACTGAGGCAAAAATCAACATTTTTGACAATTTTACCTGGAACGCATCGGTCGCAGCCGGGAACATATTTATGCTGCTCGCCTTCTTCGGAGCTCTCGTGATCGGAAACATTATTTCGATGATGGCTATCCAGACAGTCCTGAAGATCCCACTTCTTGGCTGGGGAAAGCCGAAGTCATACGGTATGCCAGCCGGCGTTACTCGTACACTCCTCAGAGTGGCACTGGTGACGCTGGAATTGTTCCTAGCGCTTCTCATCCCGTTCATTGGTGACTTGGTGGGTCTGACGGGGGCTTTCAGCAGCACGATCTTGACGTTCATGTTTCCGTGCATCGCGTACTGGGTTGTTTTCAACAAGCGAATGAGCATCTACACGAAGCTGGTTTGTGCGTTCTTGATCGTCCTATCAGTTTTTATCTGTATTATTGGCGCTTATGGAGCCTTGGTAGGGCTAGTTGATGCTGCTCATGCATTTGAACCATTCAATTTACCCTGCAGCTACCTGGACCTGCCCTGAGGCATACCCGGCACTTGACGCAAATCTATGGCGACCAACTGCATTATGTTATTTTCAGACCGGGTCTCCGGTAAATTTTTTTTTTAAGACGTATCATCGAATTATCTGGCCTTTTCTTTGGCTGATCAGATGATAAAGCATATCCTAAATCTAATCAGTTTCTCTTCTAGAATGTTCTTCATTTAAAGACAGGCTGTCACTTGGTTCCTTCACCAAGTGTCTCAAAGCAGAGGCACGTGTGAGAACCTGCCCCGAAGAGTTCTAACAGAACTTTTGGCGACTACTGGAGCCGACTGTGCGTACCGCCATGGGTACAGAAAACTAAAAAAATATATCTTTAAGAAGAAAAACAATATAAGTTCCGCGCACTGGCGATAGAGAGAAATTCACATATTTCTCCATGCTGAGGAACCGTTGACGACTACTGGAGCTGACTGTGACGCGATGGGTACAGATAACTAAAAATATACATTTTAAAAAGAACAACAAGGGTTAGTGGCGCCTCAACCGGTACCTGCACCTGCACCTGTTCTTGAACCTGAGGCACTTGTTCCACTCGCCATCGACATGAACTGCGGCGCCCTTAAACTACACCTGGATGCACCCCGGGCCAAGGCCAGCACCTACCATGCATTGATGCTCCGCTACATGGACCTTCTCGCACAGACCCACGCCAAAGGTACTGAAGCACTATTCCTACAGCAGCTGGTTACGCTAGTCTGGGGCTGCTCAGTAAAGGATACAGTTACGTTAGTCTGGGGTTTAGAAAATAGAACCTACTAATCTACCGCGCTTTAGGTCTCGCCCTAGACCCCGAAGCCAACCCGCTTCTACGTACTTTCATCATGGTCCCACTTCCGGGTCTCGCACTGGGGGAACGTACGTGAGCTCCAGATCGGCGAACAAATTGGACACCTCTTGAGTGCCAACTTCTCGGTAGTATGGACCGCGCTCAACGCGAAGGCATTTTGGAGTAACCTATTATGTTTCCGATATTAATCGAGCTTGCAGGGTGGGAATTGAGGTGGTAGGACTGTTGGACAGAGTCCGCTACTACACAGAGGACTTACAAGTACTAGATGCGATTCGTAGTTTGTCAGCTACTAGAGTAAATAAGGATCAAGCCTGGTTAAGATCGGGGTTTTTGTACGCTTGCACCTACATGAAGGTTTTCCCTAAGTCCCGGGATGTCATAGGCTGAGGAGCGTATACGGTGCTTGAAAAAGTCGGCAAGTGCGTTTAGTACCATTAGAGGCATGAGCAAGAGATTGCTAGTAAAGTCCAGAGATAAGGACGAGACTCATATTTCCAACAGTTTCTTCAAGTTCAATCAGCTCCATCCAGAGCCGAATCAATTGAACTCGATCACGTCCTCTGTTTTTAAAAACAAGTCAATCTCCAACGGCTTTTTCCACTTGTTCTGCTTTGAACTTAACCAGGTCATTGCTAACATGTTCAGGGACTAGTTGAAAACGATAGAAAACAAAAAAAAGCCGTTGGGAAGAGGGCCGAGAGTTGGGGATCCTTATTCTGGTAGGGGAGCTTGTTGATCCAACGGGCAGCAGCGTCGAAGCCCTGGAAAAACGCCAGTTGCCCCGGCTGCGAAAGGTGCTCAAACCCGCGAAGGGCGCCAGACGATGAGCTAGAGCTGAAGCTCGAAAAGTCCCGGGACAGTCAAAACCTCGGCACATTTCGCTTCCTGGCGACTAAAATGATCGAATACTGGTAGACCTAGTTTCGGTATTTGGAAGAACGGAATAAGTTGGAATAAATGGAACTATTAGAAAACGATAGAAAGCAAAAAAAAAACCGTTGGGACAGAGCCGATATTGGTAGATATCCTGGACTGGGAGCCGCTTGTTGATCCAACGCGCAATGTCGAAGTTTTGAAAAAACAGGGTAGATGATGATCTTTATCCTCGTGTGGGTGGGGGGGATGCTGCCCACAAAAGACACGGGAATCGTGCTTCTTGTTGCGTCATTGGTTGTTGCATCAGAGAATTCCCCAATCTTGCCTTGGACACTACTCAGATTGTAATACCATTCGATAACACACACTTTTGCGTCAAAGCAGATGATCTGAGGGACGCCACCCCCTCAGTGGTAAAGAGAGAGGTATAAATATCGTATGGGATCTTGTTTGGCAGCTCGCCGGGAAGGCACAGTGGCAGGTCTCGAGGACGGGAATTTTTCAAGATCTGTTGTGGTGCAGCTGGAGGAGTACTCATGAAGCACGGTTTGGTAGCGATCCTGTTGGCCGGAATTTGCGGCTTGGCAGCTGGAGAAGCTGCTACATGCGCCTCCCTTTTTAACCCTATGGTTAGCTCCTTCAGGAGCCTTCCCTCGTGTTATCAGCTGGTAGTTGAAAGTGAACCTGTGGGAATCGTAACGAACAGTGATGTCGTGAAGACGCAAGGACCGAACAAGGGAGAAACGTGTGTCAGATTCACTTTTGTCGTTCGCAACGGACTTGGGATTAGACGAGTCAAAGTCGGACTGTGGAATCGCGAGATTCCCCAAACGAATCTTCGGTTCACCCGTAAGAGGAAGTTTCTAGATAGTGAGCCCACGACGGTGAGAGTAGACGCATGCCTAGACGACATCCAGACTGAAACCGACTGCTGCACCGGAGAAGAGACCAAATTTCTCGTGGCTGAAGCGAAGGTACGAATGGAGAACGGCAAAGTGGTTACTGCTACCTTGTCTAGAAGCAACGTCACTGGCGTCCCGGAGACCGTGACCTGTGGCAACGTTCCACCAGTGCAAGCTTGCGATCACATCCCCGTTTTCGAAAATGGGGATGGGTTCCTCCAATGCGAGTTCAAATTTGAGTGCGAGAACATCGGCGGTGAACCGGAATTCATCGGCGTCAACCGTATCGACCTGTCAGGTGGATCTATTGAAGTCGTGATATCACCCAGCCGGATAATATCGCCAGGATCGCTGCAAATAAGTGTCTACGAAGACCCAGGCACTGCGCCGGGAGCGATAGCTATATCTGCCCGGGCGCTAACGGTGTTCGATCGTCCTGCAGTAGCTGTGGAGACATTTAATGACAATTCATTTGCCATTGCCACATTTTTGGTGTCAGAGCTACCTTTATTGAATGCAGTTGGGGTCGCTCTCACGACCTCAGTTGGGACGACTCCACGAGACGCGAGGTTTTCAGTGAGGGCCGAAGAGCGAATTTCGTTACAATTTATTCGTTTCGCTTCTCTCCGAGTTATAGCGGCCACAGGCCCGCTATTTCTAGAAGCAGAGGCAGAAGATTCCAAATTTGGGCCACTTCCGGATAGTGGAATCGTAGGACGGATCGGCAGCGTTATTTGCGGGTTTTGCCGTCCAGCCACCTTTTTCCCGATAGGAGAATGGAAGACCTTGCCAGTCCCCCAAACGCAGCCTCTAAACAGCGGCCAGTTCCAGGCTGAACTGTTCCGCCGCCCCGGCGTTTGTATCTTTGATGGCGAACCGGGAGAAATCGGTTCGGTGTGTGGGCCACAAGGAGAACAAGGGGTAAGGAGAAAGATTCGCTGGTTTCTTCGTCAGGCAAAATTTTCCTTTTCATCGATGATCTGACCAACACGCGGGGTTTTCCTTACCTAGGTGCGCGAATTTTTGGAGGTCGTCCAAGGACAGGTTTATTGTACTTGCTCCGAACCGACCCCCCCCCCACTCCCCCCCCAGGAATAGTGGGCAGCAAAAGCGAGGAGAGTTGGTTCCATCTTATCGCAAAAACTCAGTAAAACGGCCCAACTTCTTGCCTAATTTACTCGTAGAACACGTGGCCAAAGCTTTCCACAATGAAAGGCTGGAACGGGTGGGAGCGACCCTCAGTGCAAGACAGACTCGCCATACTCTCAGCAGACCGTCGTTCTGTCACTGGGCTTTGCTAGCATAGCCTGAAGCGCCGGAAGGCGTGTAAAGGAACTAAGAACTAGGGTGGGAAGCGCACAAATCCAGGCGCCGATGGCGCGCCTCGGCAAGCATGCTCCTAGAATATCGCCACAGGGCGGCACTCAAACGCCGTAAAAGCGCCAAGTACTCAGTAGGATGCTTAGCAAAAATTTCCTCAACCACTGTAAACCCGACTTATCCACATTACCAAAGCTTTCCAGAATGAAAGGCTGGAACCGGTGGGAGTGACCCTCGGCGTAGGGCAGACTGGCCATGTTCTCAGCATACCGTCGTTCCTTCACTCGTCGAAGAGCCGAAGCGACTGCCCCCCGGCGGCTGGCTGCAGCCGTGGGTAGCAAGTCCACGTCGGACGAGGGGAACAAAGATGACACCGTCTGGGCGAGACTTTCTTCGTAGGGGACGACAGGCGCCTGGCCCTCCAGAACTCGCGCCGCTCGACTCAAGTCGCCCACCGCTACCAATTTTTGCACTCGAGCCGTCAGGGGCGAGACGGTTCCAGCTCCGGTCTGACGAACGGATGATTCCAGCAACGCCAAGTAGCTTTCCCGCGACACCTCGAGTTCTCCTTTCAGGAACATGGCAAGCCGATCTCGGACACGCCATTTGCGCTCCGGCGTGTGAGTTGGGGCCAGAATCAGGCGCGGTATGACCTACAGAAATTCCTACATGACGATGTCCCGAAGGTTACTCGCCAGGCTCGTGAAGATGAAGTCCAGGAAGGTCCCAGCACTAAGAGCTCGCCGCGAGGTAGGACGACAGGCGGAATTCTGCCACGGAGGGGAAGCAAGTCTCCTTCCAAAGAGATCCAACGCCGGAGCCAACTTCGTAAACGCGTACGCCAAATGCCCCAGTCTCCGCCCTCCTTCACGACATAAGACTGCAAATCCATCGGCTGCGACCTCGCAGCCGTACCCGGGGAGCTAATCGTGCTTCTCCCCCTTAGACCCGGGGGAGTCGGTCCTCGCACTTTTCCGTCTAACCTCACCAGAGTGGTCAGCCGCCCACTCCGCGAGGCTCGCGGGATAGCTCCCTCGGGTTTGTCGGTGGAGAACGCCCCAAAGTAATAGGAGCGTTCTAGACCGACATGCCCTCATTCTGCTCCCCTTCCTCACCGCTCTCACTGGAAGTGGTGTTGGTAGCAGAGCCCTCTATTACCCCCAACCTCTGTAAATAACGCCGTGTGACTCGAGCTCAGCACAAAGCGCCTCTCCCGGTCGAAAAGGTTAGAGACGGCTGCACGCAGGTGGCGTGGCCCCGACGCGAAACGCTCCAAAAATATAAGCTCAATGCGGTGAATGCGTAGCCAATGGATGGCTGCGGCTTTCACGTTGGTCTCGTGCTGAGGGAGTCCTGCGGTTTCTCCGGGAGACAGGCAGGTGCCCGAGAAACGGTCAAAGTCCAAGTGCAGGACGACCTGGGGATGAGACCGCAACCAGTGGGCACTCTCAGGCCATTTTTCGTTAGGCTTGGCCAGTAGGGCCTGCAGGTACGTGGCCGTTGTTCCAGTGGCGACGAAGAGAACACCCCGGCCCTCGTAGTTCGCAAAAAGGAAGTCGTCTCGGCAACAGCCCAAGGACTCCGCAAAAGTATTGCGGAAATCACGCATGGATGGGACCTTGCCCCGTGTAGTCTGGGGCCGAACGTTGTGTACCCAAAGGAATTGCAAAGTAATCGCATCAGGTCCGCCCTGCTGCTCGCGAGGTGGCAAACATTTTTGCATAGCCGCCGTACGGGCGACTGTGGTACCCTTCCGTAAAACCGAGGCGTACGACGGGACCCCCTAAGGGCCACCACGTGTCCCCGCGTTGGGCTGGAGCAGTCCCCCACCTGTGGACTGGCCCAGCACAGGAAAGTCCGCTCCCGTTGAGGGGACGTGCAAAGCAGTAGAGATAGCTGCACCCCTCCCCGAGGAGGCACCAGTCGAGGGACCACCAACAGCGGGCTCAGCAGCCCGCGCCTGTTCGGCGACAGTCGCAGAATGACTGACCCCTTGATTTTGACTGCCTGGGGGCCGCGTGGCCACCGTGGCCACCGTGTCAGATTTTAGAGCAGGCGCCAGGAGGCTGGATTCCAGCAAACCAAGGCGTTGGGTCAGCTGGGGTAGGACGCCCTTGTCCCCCGCGGCGGTGGTTAGGCTGGTGACGGCTTACATGAGGGCTAGCACCTCCATACCAGTGGCGCCCTGCAGCTCCACCTGCGTAGAGAAGGGGCCCGAACTTAGACACACCCAGTGCCCAACCCCCAAGGACACCTCGTTGCCAGGGAGCTCCGCTCCCGAGGGAGCAGAGCGCGAGGAAACCCCTACCATCACGAGAGAATTTAGTGACGATACTTTAACCACCAATTCCTCCGCCGAAAACACACACCACCCAACTCCACAGGAGAAAAATCCCCGTCACGACCCAACAACCACAAGGTGCAGGACCCGACTACCAACCACAAAACCCGAAAAAACGGGAGGAAAGGCAGGAGAGAGAAGCGCCTCCCACCGAAGAACCCACTTGCCACGCAAAACCACCGAAAACTAGCACCGGACACCCTGACGAGTGGTGCATCGAAGAGAGGGCCCAAATGTATTGAATGAATGAATGGTTTAATCGGAGGCTGAAAAAAAAAAAACCCCGAGGGGAAAAAAAGACTAAGCGCGGCGAAGTACTCGCGCCTCCAACATCAAAGCGGCATTCATGCGCCACAGCAGG
This sequence comes from Rhodosorus marinus, assembly GCA_029953675.1. NCBI lineage: Eukaryota > Rhodophyta > Stylonematophyceae > Stylonematales > Stylonemataceae > Rhodosorus > Rhodosorus marinus. The sequence goes on from JAMWBK010000001.1 coordinate 1,052,534, forward strand.
AAACTTAAGCGGGTAAACAACGATTGAAGACGGTCAGGGCGTTCGCGAAACAACTCCCGAAGCCAGCGAGAACCAACAGAGTCCATGAACCCAAAGCACTCAATGATCAGGGGTACCAAGCGATGTGCTAGTGCCGAAGCACGAACACCAGGGGAAGACAAAGCCCCCGCGTATTTGATCTCTTTGCGGCGTCTCATGCTGGCGGCGGCAGATCCACGGCGCTCCCCCGCAGCCGGGAGATAACGACTAGCTTGAGGGTTAGGAACAGCAAGATCAACGTATGTGGTACGGCGGCTGTCGTCACAGGTGATCACCAGGTCGGCTACACGGCGTTCATCATTTTGAAAGTCCGCGACGGGTAAAGGTTTCTCACGTTCGATTTCCAGACCGGCTTGCCGGACTATAGGCCGAAGTTCCCGGTATAACAGGTTCAAGATCCGTGTATGGCGGCGGATTCGAGCACCTTTCACCGCCTGGCAACTAGCGAGCAGGTGGGCGCCCAAATCTGCGTTGTCTTCAGTCTGAGAGCAGAGAGGGCACGACGAACCCATCTCGTACGGCCAAGGGGGCTGATGTAAGCCGAGGTATAAGCGCAGTGAAGTACGCACTTCGAAATCCGACAGTGTGAGTGGCGGAAAGGCTGGTACGGTCATGAGCCACTGAGAGCTAAGAACCCCTCCAAGACTACGTAGGCGGGCGCGAGCGCGAGAAGATGAGACCATCTGCGCGAGGAGTCGGCCATATGCAGCACGGTGCAAGTCCCAAGAAAGGATATTTTGCAGCGCATCCGTGCGTGCTTGAGCTCGGCTCCCAGCGCGCTGGGAATCATCAGGAGGATCAACTGGAACTTCTTCTTCTGCGGCAACCACTGGGTCAATCTCCCCTAGAACAGGTTCAGGCGCAGGACGAATCCCCGGGGCGGAGCCTCGAGAGCGGTCAAATACAGCTCGCCAGTCAGGAAGACGGGGTTGAACGGTTTCGGGGAGACTAGTACAGGAGTTCAGGGCGGTTTGGAGCTCCAGAAACAAGTCTTGGGCGCTTTCCGGTACGCTGGGAAGCAAGACACCCCGCGAGAGGCTCGCCATCAAATTGCGGAACTTCGAGATACCCAAGCTGCTCAAAGTGGGAAGTGCGGTTCCCCAGGCCCCAACTGCGGCTGCAGGTTGGACCACAACACGATTGCAGAGGCCCAGTCCCCCAATCGCAATGGGAGGCCTACCTGGGCGCGCACAACATCACAGGTGGGTCGCGGCAGAGCGCTCAGCTCTTCATCGAGAAAATACCCCAGGTCACGGAAACTTTCAGCATCCGCACGAACGGCCAACCACCGGCCCCAATGAGTTGGAAGTGAGCGAAGCCAATAGGTTAACCGCTGACTGCAACAATACCGAAACAGCAACAACGAGCACTGGAGAAAGCCCGGAGGTAGCCGTCGAAGCTCTGCAACCAGCTGTCTGTGCTTACCGAGGAGCTGCAGCAACTCGCCTTCAACGAAGGACGGCGACCCGTAGGGGATGCCTAAGTGGACAAAACCATCCGGTCTCCAAATATCCTGGAACGACGCAGGTACCTGCTGCTCTTGTGCAGCTACACCTCCCCAGTAGAACGATTTGTGATGATTAACCTCCAGGTCAACCCGCGAAGCCAAGGAGCGGAGACGATCATAAGCGAGTGCTAGAGTATCAGGGGGCCCCAGGAGGCACACGTCGTCGTGGTATGCAACCGTACGAACCTGCGGGAATTCGGAGCGAAGACAAAGCAAGACGAGTTGTAGTCCACAGGCATGTAGGAAAGGGGACAAGGGATCACCCTGTTGTACCCCTGTGCGCGCCGCAAACGTGTGTGAGGAAGCGCCAAGGGTGTCATAGGTAGCCCCACGACCAAGCGGAGAATAAAGTCTACTAACAAAGGGAAAGCCTACAGGGAAGACTTCGCGCACCACGTGCATGAGAGCCGGACGAGAGACGCGGTTGAACGCATTGGTAAAATCTACAGAGAGGAGCCCAGAATCTGGGGAGTACGCCATTTCCGAACGGAGTAAAACAGACAACAACTCACAGCCACCACGATAGCCCACGCCCTAACTGCACGTGCCCAAAGAAACGGCGGGATTCGGGAACCAGGATTTTCACTAACCATCGCGCCGCCAATTTGCGGACCACCTCAACCAGGCCAATAGGGCGAATAGCAGGGCTCGAGGCCGTGTGGCCGGGCTTCGAAAGCAGACACAACTGCGAACGCCCGACCAAGAACCACGCACACTCACACAGGGGATCACCATTCACAAGCGCTTCGACCACCCACGCCAACGCCTTCAAACCTTCATCACTTAAGAAACGGAGATATTCCACCCGCAGCCCCGAGGGCCCTGGGGAACGGCCCTTCGGAGCATCATGAACCAACTCACGCACCGCCTCCAGATTGACCACTAACCGCGCACTGGGATGTGGCGCGGCGCGGTACTCTTCCAACACTGATTCAAACGAGGAGTCCCAAGGGGAGCCTTCCGAGGGAAAGAGCAAACGGAGCGGTGAAGAAAGATCATCGGAGTATGGAACCACAGGTTGCCGCTGCTGGAGGATCCCGGCTGCCCGCCGCAGATCACCGCCTGCCACCGCGTGACGCGCCCGATTCTGTCGAGAAGACCTAAAAGCTGAGGAAGCACTAGGAGAAAAGGAAGAGAGAGAAGCGAAATAAAGACGTTCGAGGTCCTCAAAGTCGCCGGAAAGGAACATTTGCAGTTTTCGGCGAGGGTGGACCCGGCGAGGATGTGGGTTGAGGGGGACGGTAGAGGAGGTGAGCACGAGGCGGGGAAAAAAGAACAAGAGTTCCCAGCGAAGAGAGCAGTGAGGGTTCGCGGCGACCTGCTGCCAGAGAAAATCCAACACCAATCCTAGGGGCTTATGAAGTCGACGAGGGAGCCGTACGGCCGTGCTCTGACGACAAAGGGGAAGGGAACCGGCCGGGTAGGAGGCGATAAGGTGCGAAAACCACGAGAGAACACGCTCATGCCAGGCTGAGCGGTCACTGGTAAACAGGGGTAACCGGGACGACACGCACGCGGAGGAGGAAGACTCAGACATCGGGCCTCCCCTCAGTCGGGAAGGCAGATCGAATATCCGGAGGAGGTGCCTCGGAGGGAGGCTCAGGAGCCGCACGACGCTTACGTGGAGGGCGCACGAAGGAACTAAAAGACCTGAAGAAAGTAGACACAGGGTTTTCAGCAGCGGAGTCTTGACTGAGGGTGTCCAGAGCCAGCGGATTGGGAGAGGCCGATGGTGCTTCTGCCATGTCGGTGTCACGAGCCTCGGAGACAGGGCGAGGGGAGGAAGGGTGCTCAAGAGTCGGCGGCAGAAGGTCAAACGCAGGGTGGGCTTCCAGCAGGGTGGCCTCAGTGGAGAGGAAGGCCTCTAGCGCGGTGCGGAGGACCCCGCGAGGAGGAAAACGCGCGAAGAGGCTCGCCTGTATGCGCGAGAGCCGCGCCGCATGAGTGTGTAGCGCGACAACCGAAGCCTGCGAGGCATCCAGGTTTTGCAAGGCCGACGGAGGAACCCAGCCGGCGTCAAAACGATCGAACTCGACAAACAAAGAGACATGAGGACGAGTCAGTATCATGTTGGCCAGAGCAGAGCGCTGGGGCGCGGGGGTGGTTACAAGCGATTGAAGGAACTGGTAAGCCGAGTCAGTAACAAGAAAACAGGCATGAGGGCCCGTGAAGTCCACATATAGGAATTCAGACGGGGCGACCCCAAGGGAGGAAGCCATGGTGTCGCGAAAATCGCGGTAGTGGACGGGCGCGCGGCCCCGACCACGAGAGGGGGTCTGGGGACGCACGTTCGTCATCCAAACAAAGTGGAACGGAGATAGTTGGCGAGAAGAGTCAATAGGGATGTGTTGTGGCATCATACGCACCATTGCCGTCGTGCGTTGTTCAGAAGAGCCCCTGCGTAGGACCCGCGAATAGGTCGCACGTGGGGCACTGGAGGGAGCAGGATTCGGGCCCGACGCGGGCCCAGGAGGCGTCTGTCCTTGAATAGGGGTAGGCCAGTCGGAATCAGGAATGACCGGAGCGGAGCGCTCGGGTCGGGTGGAGGCAGGCCCCGCTGTACCGTGCGGATCCGCGGGGACGGGCACCGGGGGGTATGGGTCAGGCGCGGAGGCGGAGAAGCGCTCCAAATAGGCGATCAGCAGGGGCAGGCGGTGTTCCTGGGAAGCAGTCACAAGAACCGTCAGTTTCGAGCAGATCCCATGGGCTAACTCGTCAGCGCAGTCCGTGAGGGTGGCCGCGGTACTAAACCCGCCCACGCTGAGCTCCACGCGCGCTGAGAGAACGGCTCCGTCCGCCGGAATGGGTGGGGAAACCCCACCCATAACGATTGGAAGGTGTGAAAAACCGATTCCCCCACGAAACCCCCAAAAAGAGAACTTGTTCCCAACGTTTGCAACCAAAGAAAAACCACCACGACCTCCAAGGGGCGCTAGCAACCCCCAGCACGCACCACACCACTAGAAGATGCGGGGGAAAGGCTGCAGAAAGAAGCGCCTCCCACCGAAGAACACAATTGCGACTCAAAACCACCAAAAGCCAGCACCATACACCCTCACGAAACCAAAAACTGCTTCTTTGTGATTAGTGCTTTCCACTTTCCATGTATTAGCGCCTTAGCAGCAATCCACGCTCCCCAATGCGGTGGAGGGCTTCCGCAGCCAATAGTTGGACTTTACTGGACTTTACTGTACTTTACTGGACTGGACTTTACTAGCAATAGCCTGAAGCGCTACGCAAGGCGTGAAGATGAACTAATAACTAGGGAGGGAAGCATGCAACCCCAGGCGCCGATGGCGCGCCTCGGAAAGCATGTCGCTGGAATATCGCCAAAGGGAGACACTTAAACGCCTCAAGAGCGCCAAATATTCAGTAGGATGCTCAGCAAAACATTTCCGCAACCACTCTAAACCCGACTTATCCACGTGACCAAAGCTTTCCACAATGAATGGCTGGAACCGGTGAGAGCGACCCTCAGCGCAAGGCAGACTGGCCATGCTCTCAGCATACCGTCGTTCCTTAACTCTTCGAAGGGCTGAAGCCGCGGCCCCCCGGCGGCGGGCGGCTGCGGTGAGGTGGGCGCTGGCCACGGGGCAGGTAATCGCAAGGTCCACATATGTTGAGCGTCTGGCAGCAGCGTCGGAGACGAGGAGATCGGCTATACAACGGGACGGTGCAGAGTCCGAGATTGATCTGGGCAGTTCCGACTCAACCTCAACCGTATGCCCTATCCGAGTCAAAAATTCGCTGAGGATGTACTTGAGGCGAGTGTGACGCCTCGTACGGAGACCTCGCAACAGTCCGCAGGAACCCAGGAAGTGGTAGCCACAAGCGTCAATCCGGCTCTCACATCCCTGACAGAAAGACGGCCGATTAGAGTGCCACGGAGCCTGTGGCAAACCGAGATAGATCCGTGCGGCAGAACGGAACTGGAAAGCATCGAGACGATGACACTTTACTAGCATAGGGACTTTACTAGCATAGCTTGAAGCGCTACGCAAGGCGTGAAGATGAACAATAACTAGGGAGGGAAGCATGCAACCCCAGGCGCCGATGGCGCGCCTCGGAAAGCATGTCGCTGGAATATCGCCAAAGGGAGACACTTAAACGCCTCAAGAGCGCCAAATATTCAGTAGGATGCCAATAGTTGAGCCGGGGACCCGCACAAAATAGGGAAATCAGGCACGCCGATTGCCTTTCATTGTGGAAACTTTTGGGCATCTGGAAAAGTCAAGCCTGTATTGGCTACAGAAGTGGTTTAACGAACATCTCGAAGAATATCTGGTGCTTTACCGCCGTTTAAGTATCGCACTCTGGCGGTGTTCTAGCAACCTGCTCGCCGAGCGCGCCACCGTCGCCAGGGTTTACATGCTGTTCTTCCTAGCCCCTAGTTTCCGTTTAAGTTTGGCGTATAGACCACCACCACCCCAGCATACCATCAGGAAGGCGCTCAATGGCATCTGTGAGCTGAACGTGCCGGGTTAAAACTCGTTCGCAGGAGGATTGCACGAAGTTATCACTCCCCATCCCAATACCATGATGCACCAGACCCTCAGGTTGGCAAAAGTGCCTGAGAGCGTCTGGCAGATTGCCCGGAGGGGCTTCGCTGGGTGGGAGATAACAAAACTTCTCGGGCTCGACTATCAACACCACGTCGCTTGCAATAGCTTGGATCCTGGTCAACCCCCGATCTAAATCCGTGGGGCTGCCCATCAACGTCACATACGTATCTGTGCATATCATTCACAGATATGTAGCTCCTCCATCTCGGTCGCGAGTTGCAACAGAGCGAGCTGCAAGGCACAGACGTGAAGAACTGGCCCACAAGGATCCCCTTGTTGTACCCTGCGTGTACTTCGAAAACCTCACGGCCCCTTAGACATGTAGGGTGAGGCCTCCTCCCCCGTAGATCCCAGCTAAAAAAGGCAAAGGCCTCAGGAAAAACCCTTCGAACCACCTCCAGTGCGTGCGTCCGGGATACACTGTTGAAAGCGTTCGGGAAATCAACAACCAAGATGCCCCAGGCCGGCTTAGTGGCTCGCTCGAGCTCGATCGCACGGGTAATCAGTTCGAATCCCCTAGAAAACCCCATTCCCACTGGCTTTATTAGCATAGCCTACAGCGCTACGCAAACCGTTAAAAGGAACTGAGAACTAGGTAGGGAAGCGTTCAAACCCAGGCGCCGATGGCGCGCCTCGGCAAGCATGCTGCTCGAATATCGCCACAGAGAGACACTTAAGAGCCGCAAGAGTTCCAAGTATTCAACAGGATGCTCAGTGAAACATTTCCGCAACCACTCCAAACCCGACTTCTCCGCGTGACCAAAGCTTTCCACAATGAAAGGTTGGAACCGGTGGGAGCGACCCTCAGCGCGAGGCAGGCTGGCCATACTTGGAGAGGCAAAAAGCTGTAACACGCTGGTGTAGTCGCTGGCATAGACACATCCCCGCTAACTTCCGGATGCTCTCAATCCTTTCGATGGGCCGCAGATGCGGATGCTCAGGCGAATGATCGGCTTTCGCAATCAAGCAAAGCTGCGCCCGCGTAAGTGTGCCCACCGGGTGGACGCGTGTACAGTTCCCTACAAAGCAATTTAGAATCTGCACCAATTCGCGTCGGCCGGTCTCGCTCAAAGCCTGCAATATTTCCGTGCGAAGGTCTGAAGACCCAAGGGAACGTTCGCGGCGGGAGATACGGAGAAGTTCCTGCAAATCGGACTGGCGAAGCGTCATATCTATGCGAAGGCGGGCCAACCCCGGTCGCAAAATTAGGCTGGAGCTGAAAATCGGACGACGGAAATAAGGCGGATACCGGTTCCGCAAGCCTGTCATCTTAGGGGAGGACAGGCGCCAGTCCCTCCCAAAATCCGTGCCGCTCACACTCAAATCGCCAACCTTTTGTACCCGAGCCGTCACTTGCGAGGCACCCGTGCACTGGAGCGCGCACACCGAGGCTTCGAGCGAAGTTATGTAAATACTTTTCAAAACCCCAAAATTCCCCTCGCGGGAACCTTGCGAGCCGGGCCCGGACATGCCAGCTACGCGCTGATGTGCGAGCTGAGGCCAGGATCAAACGCGGCATTATCCCGAGGAATTCCCACATAATCACATCCGCAGATTGCGGGCCAAACCCGCAAATATGAAGTCCCAAATACACCCAGCCTGTAAGAGCTCCATGCTTGGCAGTAATACCGGAGGAATCCGGCCCCTCAGAGGCAGTGAGCCCCCAAACGAAGAAACCCACCTCCGATGCCAACTCCGAAACTGCGTTCTCCAAACACCAAAGTCCCCTCCCACCTGCTCAACGTGACCCTTTAAGTCCAGGGACTGCGGTATTGCAGCCGTACCAGTGGAGCGAATGATCCTTCTCCCCTTTAGACCCGGGGGATTCGGTCCTTACTCGCTTGCCTGGTAGTCGCACTAAGATAATGGCTCTTCCACTGCGCGAGGCGCGCCTGCGGGTGCCCGGAGGGATCCAAGAGGGTCGCTGGAGTATCCTCCACCGACATTCCATCCAGCTCCCGTTCATTACCCCCCTCCGCGGAGGTAATGGTGGCGCTTGAACCCTCAAGCACGTCCATGCGATAAATCCCCGTTGAAGCGCGACTGCAGAACCAACCGCCGCTCTAGATCAAAGAAAATCGACACTGCTTCACGGAGATGGCGCGGACCGGACCGAAATCGCGCAAACAGGAGCCTCTCAATGCGGTGAATGCGGAACCAATGGATTGCAGCCTTCACACTGCACTCCCTCTCAGAAAATTCGGCAATCTGTCGCGGTGCCTACCTTTACGATTAGGCGGATTTGGAGTGGCCGCCTATGGACTCGTATGCTCGGCAGTGGCGGTCGCCTCCTGGGCTACCGCGCTTCGCACCTTGGTGAATTTTCGGATGCGAAGTGCTTGCCTTTTGGCTAGAGCACTGACTAGCGAAGACCCCGTGACCCTTCCGCCGCCGCTTTTGAGTATCTATGATGCTCTGCAACAGGCGTTCAGCAAGTGCAACGCCGTGCCGGACGAGAGCCGATCCATATTTCGTTCGTGGAAGGAGCTGTTATAGGGACGAACTGAGGCGCTCGAGGACTCTCCCATCGACAGAGTACTCGCCGACGAGGGGGAAGCTAGCCCCGGGTCACCGGTTGCCGATTACCCGGGTCTGAGCCGATTGTGGAGCTCACTCACTGATGTGATACAACATAGCCTCACTTGGGGCGAACACAGTGCCGTTCACGCAATATTGCTCAACTCTCCACTCCCCCGCCTACCACCGCCGCTCGCCTCCTTGGCATGGGAGGCCATCTTTCACATTTGTGGTTAACGACCCTGCCGTCATCACTGGGTCACCGTCTGGATGCCTTCCAGTTTCGCTCTACCGCACGGATTTACCTGGGTTTGCCACAAGCTCCGTGGCATTCTAATCGCCCGTCTTTCTGTCAGGGATGTGAGACTCGGATCGATGCTTGTGGTTACCGTTTCTTAGGTTCATGCGGACTGTTGAGAGGTCTTCGTACGAGGCGTCACACTCGCTTGAAGTACATTCTCAGCGAATGTCTGACTCGGGTAGGGCATACGGTTGAGGTGGAATCGGAACTACCCAGATCGGTCTCGGATAGGGCACCGCCCCGCTGTATCACAGATCTCCTCGTCTCCGATGCTGCCGCCAGACGCTCAGCATGTTCACCCCTCGACTACATGCCCTGTGGCAAGCGCCCTTCTCACGGCTGCCCGCCGCCGCCGGGGAGCAGCTGCTTCGGCCCTTCGCCGCGTGAAGGAACGACGGTATGCTGAGAGCATGGCCAGCCTGCCTCGCGCTGAGGGTCGCTCCCACCCGGTTCCAACCTTTCATTGTGGAAAGCTTTGGTCACGTGGAGAAGTCGGGTTTGGAGTGGTTGCGGAAATGTTTCACTGAGCATCCTGTTGAATACTTGGAACTTTTGCGGCGCTTAAGTGTCTCTCTGTGGCGATATTCGAGCGGCATGCTTGCCGAGGCGCGCCATCGGCGCCTGGGTTTGCACGCTTCCCTACCTAGTTTTTAGTTCCATGTAACGGTTTGCGTAGCGCTTTAGGCTATGCTAATAAAGCCAGCCAATAAAGTCAGTTTTGGGTGTTTTTCAGTCTCAGGTGTGTGCTTCGATGGAAGGCGATTGTGTCTGCCGCCTTTCCCCTCCGTTTTTTGCTGGTTTTGTGGTTGGTAGTGGGAGATTTAACTTTCGGTTGTTGGGTCGAGCAGAGGACTTTTGTTTCGTGGAGTTGGGTGGCGGGCGTTTTTGGTCGGGGTTTGGTGGTGAACAGTGTCTTCATTACCTGCTCTCGCGATGGTCGGGGTCTACCCGCGTCCCGCTCCCTCGGGAGCGGAGCTCTCTGGTCCAGAGGTGTCCCTAGGGGATGGACACCAGGTGTGTCTGAGTGTGGGCCCCTCCTCCACGCAGGTAGAGTTGGGGGGTGCCACTGGCACGGAAGTGCGTGCCCTCTTATCAGTAGTTACCAGCTTAATCACCGCCGCCGGTGACAAGTGCGTTCTGCCGCAGCTCACCCATCGTCTCGGTTTGCTGGAATCGGGTCTGTTGGAGCATGCACATTTAAAAGCAGGCGGTGTGCCGCCTGCTTTCAAATGGCGGGGCCACCGTGGCCAGGTAGTCAAAATCAAGGGGTCAGTCACTATGCGACTGTCCCAGAACAGGCGCGGGCTGCTGAGCCCGCTGTTGGTGGTCCCTCTGCTGGCGCCTCTTCGGCGCGGGGTGCGGCTATCTCTACTCCTTCGCACGTCCCCTCAACGGGAGCGGACTTTCCTGTCCTGGGCCAGGCCTCAGGTGGGGGACAGCTCCAAGCCAAGGCGGGGGCATGTGGGGGCAGTAAGGGGGCCCCGTCGTACGCCTCGGTATTACGGAAGGGTACCACAGCCGCACGTACGGCGGCTATGCTAAGATTTTTGCCCTCCTCTCGCGAGCAGGAGGGCGGACCTGAAGCGACTACTTTGCAATTCCTTTGGGTGCGCAATGTCCGGCCCCACCCTACACGAGGCCAGGTCCCATCCATGCGCGATTTTCCGAATACTTTTGCTAAGTCTTTGGGCTGTAGCCGCGACGACTTCATCTTTGCAGACTACGAGGGCCGGGATGTCCTTTTCGTGGTCACTGCAACAGCGACCACGTACCTACAGGCCCTATTGGCCAAGCCTACTAAGCAACGGCCTGAGAGTGCCCGCTGGTTGCGGTCTCATCCCCAGGTCGTTCTGCACTTTGATTTTGACCGTTTCTCGGGCACCTTCCTGTCTCCCAGAGAAACGGCTGCACCCTCTCAGCGCGAAACCAGCGTGAAAGCCGCAGCCATCCATTGGCTACGCATTCACCGCATTGAGCACGCCACCTGCGTGCAGCCGTCTCTATCCTCTTCGACCGAGAGAGGCGACTTGTATTGACGTAGAGTCACAGGTCAGAATTGCAGAAGTTGGGGGTAATAGAGGGGTCTGCTACGCTCTGCTCTGCTACCAACACCACTTGCAGTGAGAGTGGTGAGGAGGGGGAGCCGAATGAGGGTATGTCGGTGGAGAACGCCCCCGTAACTTTGTTGAAGCCCGAGGGAGCTATCCCGCGAGCCTCGAAGAGTCGGCGGCTGACCACTCTGGTGAGGGTAGGCGGAAAACGTGGAGGACCGACTCCCCCGGGTCTAAGGGGGAGAAGCACGATTAGATCCCCGGGTACGGCTGCGAGGTCGCAGCCCACGGATTTGCAGTCTTATGTCGTGAAGGAGGGCGGAGACTGGGGCGTTTGGCGTACGCGTTTACGAAGTTGGCTCCGGCGTTGGATCTTTTTGGAAGGAGGCTTGCTTCCCCTCCGAGGCAGAATTCTACCTGCCGTCCTACCTCGCGGCGAGCTCTTAGTGGCTGGGACCATCCTGGACTTCATCTTCACGAGCCTGGCGAGTGACCTTCGGGACACCGTCATGTGGGAATTTCTGGGGGTCATGCCGCGCCTGATTCTGGCCCCAACTCACACGCCGGAGCGCAGATGGCGTGTTCGAGATCGGCTTGGCATGTTCCTGAGGGGAGAATTCGGGTTGTTACAGCAAAGCTACTTGGCGTCGCTGGAACCATCCGTTCGTCGGACCCGGGCTGGAACCGTCTCGCCCCTGACGACTCGCGTACAGAAATTGGTAACGGTGTGCGACTTGAGTCGAGCGGCGCGAGTTCTGGAGGGCCAGGCGCCTGTCCCCCCCTACGAAGAAAGTCTCTCCCAGACGGTCTCATCTTTGTTCCCCTCGTCCGACGTGGACTTGCTACCCGAATTCGAGGTATTCTTGGACCGTCCGGAGTTGGCCCGGTTTCAAATCGACCTGAGTCTCGAGGACTCTGAACTGCTTCGTACCTCGCGTCGGGGACGCTGTCCTGGACCCTCAGGGCTTCGCACCGAACTATTGCAGGCTTTGGGCAAGCCTGGCCGGAGCGCGCTGCTCAAGATCCTGAATAACCTGTTTCAGGGCACATCGGGTGCGTCTGTCCCAGGGGAACATCTCCGCAGGGCACAACTTTGCTTGCTGATGAAGCCTGGCCATCAGCCGGTCCACCCACGTCTCTGGCCGATCGGTATGGTCGAGAGCCTACGGAAGCTAGCTGGAAGGTGGCTATGCCACCGCCTTCGCCAGCGGGTCACAGTTTTTATGCGCCCTTGCAAGTGGGGGTGGGAGTTTCGGGGGGTTGCGAATTGATCACCCATGAGATCGAGCTGGAGCATGCCTGTAGGCCGATCTGGGGAGTTTTGGTGGTTGATTTTCGCAACGCATTCAACAGCGTTTCGCGGACGTATGCGTTGGAGGTGATCCGACGGGATTTTCCGGAGGCGTGGCCCTTCATCTCTGGTCTTTAAGGAAGGGGAGCCTTCCCTACTACACCAGGGAGGGCACTGTTTTTCAAGCACATACTGGAGTCCAACAAGGCGATCCGTGTGTGCCTCTACTTCATGCCTGCGCCTTGCAGCTCGTTCTCCTGCGTCTGGCGACTGAAGTGCCGGCTCTTCCTATCTACGCCTATCACGACAACGTGACCTTGCTGGGCGCCCCTGAAACCCTGGCTTGGGGTTTGACCCAGATCGAAGCGATTGCACGTGGAGTGGGTCCGACGGTGGAACCAGAAAAGTCCCGTTTTCTAGCTCCAAGTTATAGTTTCGATGGCCTCGCTGCCATCTAATCTACGCACCATTGGTGAACGCGAAGGGTTGAACCACCACGGCGTTGGTTTCCGGAGCAACAACTTCGTTCAAGCCTCTTCCGAACGAGTTTTGACTCGGCACAAGCAGCTCACTGACGCCATGGAAGGCCTTCCAGACAGCATGCTGCAATCGGCCTGCTTGATTTCCCGCTTTTGTGCCGGTCCCCGACTCACTACTGGTTGCGCCTACCACCCGACTGGAGTTCTTGGATCGCCGCCAAGGCCGACGAGATGACGCTGAACCACTGGGGCACGCTCTTGGATGAGCCCCTGGATCTTGAAGCGGCTCCCGAAAATGACTTAATTCAGCCCAGCTCGCTCTACCGTTGCGCTTCGGGGGATTTGGTGTCGCAGATCGGGGGCTCGTCTGCGCGCCTGCGGCGGTCGCCTCCTGGGCCATCGCGCTCCGTACCTTGGTGACTTTCCGGATACAAAGTGCCTGCATTTTGGCTCGAGCACTGACTAGCGAGGACCCAGTGACCCTTTCGCCCCAGTTTTTGACGATCTATGATGGTCTACAACAAGCGTTCCGAACGTGCAACGCCGTACCGGACGAGAATCGATCCCGTTTTCGCTGCTGGCGGGAACTGCTATGGGACGAACTGAGGAGATTGAGGACTCACCCATTGACAAAGTTCTTGTCGATGAGGGAGAAGCTAGCCCCGGGTCACCTGTTGCAGACTACCCAGGTCTGAGCCGATTGTGAAGCTCCCGCACTGATGTGATTCAACATAGCCTTACCTGGGGCCAACACAGTGCCACTCAGGCAATCTTGCTCAAACTTTCCTCGCACCGCCTACCACCGCCGCTCGCCTTCCCGGCATGGGTGGCCATCTCTTGCCCCTGTGGATAACCACTCTGCCTTCGTCGCCGGGTCACCGTCTCGATGCCTTCCAGTTCCGCTCCGCCGCACGGATCTACTTAGGTTTGCCGCAAGCCCCGTGGCACTCTAATCGGCCGTCTTTCTGTCAGGGATGTGAGAGCCGGGTTGACGCTTGTGGCTACCACTTCTTGGGTTCATGCGGACTGTTGTAAGGTCCCCGAACGAGGCGCCACACTCGTCTCAAGCACATCCTAAGCGAATGTTTAACTCGGGTAGGGCATACGGTTGAGGTGGAATCGGAACTACCCAGATCGATATCGGACACGGCGTCGACCCGCTGTATCGCAGATCTTCTTGTAACAGACTCTGCCGCCCGACGCTCAGCATATGTTGACCTCGCGATTACATACCCTGTGGCGAGCCCCCTACCTCACGGCTGCCGCCCGTCGCCGAGGGGCAGCCGCTTCGGCTCTTCAACGAGTGAAGGAACGACGGTATGCTGAGAGCATGGCCAGTCTGTCCTACGCCGAGGGTCGCTCCCACCGGTTCCAGCCTTTCATTGTGGAAAGCTTTGGTCATATGGATAAGTCGGATTTGGAGTGGTTGCGGAAATGTTTCGCTGAGCATCCTACTGAGTACTTGGTGCTTTTACGGCGTTTGGGTTCCGCCCTGTGGCGATATTTTAGCAGCATGCTTGCCGATGCGCGCCATCGGCGCCTGGGTTTGCACGCTTCCCTCCCTAGTTCTTAGTTCCTTTTCACGCCTTTCGTCGCGCTTCAAGCTATGCTAGTATGCTAATAAAACCAAGGGATGTGAGAGCCGTATTGACGCTGGTGTCTACCACCTCTTGGGTTCATGGGTACTGTTGTAAGGTCCCCGCACGAGGCGCTACACTCGTCTCAAGTACATCCTAAGCGAATGTTTAACTCGGGTAGGGAATACGGTTGAGGTGGAACCGGAACTACCCAGATCGATCTCGGACACGGCGTCGACCAGCTGTATCGCAGATCTTCTTGTATCAGACCCTGCCGCCCGACGCTCAGCATATGTTGGCCTCGTGATTACAAACCCTGTGGCGAGCCCCCACCTCACAGCTGCCGCCCGTCGCCGAGGGGCAGCCGCTTCGGCTCTTCGACGAGTGAAGGAACGACGGTATGCTGAGAGCATGGCCAGTCTGTCCTACGCCGAGGGTCGCTCCCACCGGTTCCAGCCTTTCATTGTGGAAAGCTTTGGTCATGTGGATAAGTTGGGTTTAGAGTGGTTGCCGAAATGTTTCGCTGAGCATCCTACTGAGAACTAGGCGCTTTTACGACGTTTGAGTGCCGCCCTGTGGAGATACTCTGGGCTTTACTGGGCTTTACTGGGATTTACTGGCTTTACTAGGATTTACTAGCATAGCCTGAAGCGCTACGCAAGGCGTCAAAAGGAACTAAGAACTAGGGAGGGAAGCGTTCAAACCCAGGCGCCGATGGCGCGACTCGGCGAGCATGCTGCTAGAATATCGCCACAGGGCGGAACTCAAACGCCGTAAAAGCACCAAGTACTCAGTGAGATTCTCAGCGAAACATTTCCTCAACCACTCTAAACTCTCTGCCATCTCAGCTACGACTCGTTGGCGAAACTGAAGGTACAACGGACTATGGCATCGGTAAGCTCTTGTGCCTTGCCAAAACTCGTTCGCAAGAGTCTTGGACAAAGTTATCACTAGCCAAAACGATGCAGTGGTGCTGGAACCCTTCAAGTTTGTCAATTTTGTCAATGAGTCGGAGATTAGATGGCAGAGAGGACATCGAAACTTCACTCGGGGGGAGAAAATGGCAATCCCTTCGCTGGTTTGACGAGGAAACCTACTCCTCGCAATCACTTCCCTCTGGGCCGGCCCCCGGGCCAAGGTCTCAGGTGTGCCCATCAACGTGAACTCGTCGTGATAGGCGCAGATACGAAGATCCAGCATCTCAGTCGCGTGGCGCAAGAGGACGAGCTGCAAGGCACAGGCGCGAAGGAAAGGCCACAAGGATTGCCTTTTTTTTCTTCCCTCTCGGGATTCTTTCTTTTAGCCTGCGATTAAACCATTCTTCAACCAGCTATCAAATCAGTTGTCTCCGATTTCCCGCTAAGGATGAATCCTCAAAATCTTCTACTGACCTATCATCTAAATCGTTGTTTACCCGCTTAAGTTTCCTGCTGTGGCGCATGAATGCCGCTTTGATGTTGGAGGCGCGAGTTCTTCGCCGCACTTAGTCTTTTTTTCCCCTCGGGGCTTTTTCTTTCAGCCTCCGATTAAACCATTCGTTCAACGTATCTTGCTCTGAAGTGGATGTTTGGATGCTGCTGGTCCAGCAAAGAAAGCCCTCAAACTCAAGCAAAACTCTCTTTGATTGGTTTTTACCAATTTTATTGACTAATGAACCAATGAAATGAGAAAATAAAATCAAAACACGAAATGAGGTGTCTCCATTGGGTAAAACAAATCGTTACAGCGGTAATTAATAGTATTTTGGTAATTTATTATCGTGCATGCTAAAAAAAATAAAAATACAGCGAGCGCGACCCCTCAACCCACCTCCAAAAAATAACATTTAGAAGAAAAGTGATTTCTGATAGACGATTGGTTGTGGATTCCTCAAATATCCAATCATTAATCGTAATATTGATTGAGGCCCTCAAAATGCTTTTGTTTCAATATCATGAAACCTGTTCAAACATATTCAATTGGCAGATTGCACATAAACGCTTAAGACGCGAAGATCCAATTACTTCGCGAGTTCTTCGCTGCACTTAGTCTTTTTTTCCTTGGCGAGTTTTTTCTTTCAGCCTCCGATTAAACCATTCGATTCGATGCTGCTGGTCAAGCAAAGAAAGCCCTCAAACTCAAGCTTTACTCGCTTAAGTTTCCTGCTGTGGCGCATGAATCCCGCGTTGATGTCAATTCCTTCGTAGTCTAGTGGTTAGGATAGCGGTCTCTCACACCGTTGGCCCGGGTTCGATTCCCGGCGGGGGAATATACATTTTTCTCGCTGGCTTCGGGAGTTGTTCCGCGAACGCCCTGACCGTCTTCAATCGTTGTTTACCCGCTTAAGTTTCCTGCTGTGGCGCATGAGTGCCGCTTTGATGTTGGAGGCGCGAGTACTTCGCCGCGCTTAGTCTTTTTTTCCCCTCGGGGCTTTTTTTTCAGCCTCCGATTAAACCATTCGTTCGTCGATGTTGGAGGCGCGAGTTCTTCGCTGCACTTAGTCTTTTTTTCCCCTTGGGGTTTTTTCTTTCAGCCTCCGATTAAACCATTCGATTCGAAACTCAAGCAAAACTCTCTTTGATTGGTTATTACCAATTTTATTGGCTAACCGATGAAATGAGAAAATAAAATCAAAACACGAAATGAGGTGTCTCCATTGGGTAATGCAAATCGTTACAGCGGTAATTAATAGTATTTTGGTAATTTATTATTGGGCAATCTGCCAATTGAATATGTTTGAACAGGTTTCATGATATTGAAACAAAAGCATTTGTAGGCCTCAATCAATATTAAGATTAATGATTGGATGTTTGAGGAATCCACAACCAATCGTCTATCAGAAATCACTTTTCTTCTAAATGTTATTTTTTAGAAGGTGGGTTGAGGGGTCAGGCTCGCTGTACTACTGGACTTTACTAGACTACTGGCTTTATTAGCATATAATAAGCTGTACTACAGGAGAATATCTTTACGGTGGGGGTTCTCAGCAGCAGATACGCCACACCGAACACCTGACGAGGCCCGATTAAGCCAGGGCTACCATATCCCCAGGGCTCTGCTCCTTCAGCTGATGATGGAAGCAGGAGTACGAACTTGGACTGACGGACGAAAAGGTTATGGACGAATATCACTACAGTGAACCACAATCTTGTTGCACAAAACAAGAGTATCTTTACCTTGGTTCTCACGGCGGACACGCTACCCAAACACCAAGCACCTGACGATGCAACCCAATTAACCTAGGCTAGCATATCCCAGGGCTCTACTCCTTCTGTTGATGATGGGAACAGAAGTAAGAGATTGGACGAACGGACGAAAAGGTTGTGAACGAATATCACTACAGTGAACAATCTTGTTGCGCAAAACGAGAGTATCATTACCTTGGTTCTCACAGAAACACCCCACCCAAACACCAAACACCTGACGATGCCCAATTAATCTAGACTACGATATCCCCAGGGCTCTGCTCCTTCAGCACATGATCGAAAAACAAGTGCGAACTTGGACGGACGGACGAAAAGGTTGTGGACGAATATCTCTACAGTGAACACGGCATGCTTCGAGGATGGAGACTTATCAATGTGGAGGAAAGAGAAGAAACCGCCACGACCAGTAAGCTGCAAAGAATATGCGAAAACTTCGAATTCAATTGCGAGCGAAGAAACGCGTTTTTATTGGAGACTGAGAGAAAGGGTGAACGCTTCTTCTCAGTCTCCTATATTCATATAGCGAATACCTAGTAGCCGAGAGGAAACGAGCGCTCTCGCGAAACCAGGAGCGACGATGCTATATAAGTTTGAAAAAACCACCATTGAGCTAAATAGAGTCCACCTAATAAAGCCAGCTATATGTACAGTCCGACGAGTCCACGCCGTGGCTGATTCGTAAAGTCTTCGAGCGTGTTCTTCTCCTTTAGCAAGAAACTTCGTATCCGGCTGGGACGTACGTTGAGGAAGAAGACGAGGCGGGAAGTGGACTACAGGCAAGGCCAGAAAAACGCGAGGATAAGTGACTCAGGCTTGTGCCATGGAACGGACCACAGTAAAGTCTGTTGTGATCTGCGCAATTTTTGGAATTGCCGTGGAGACTGCTGCGATCACGGTCCCGTGGACGGGTGGCGAACGCTTGTTTGGAGTTTCCTCGCGTGAGCAAAATGAAGAGAAAGTAGAGACCTGCCAGGACGGCATGGAAAATAACCAAGTACCCCAGTTTGAAGCATTTTGCGGGGCCTGGAGGGCCGGGTCTGTGCAGATTGCCACTGCGTGCGTGCAGACCATTAGAGTTGACGGCAAGCGCTGTTTAAAAGTTGCGATCCAGCCCAACAGAGAGATTGGTTCTCCGACACCAGATTTCATTGACGGGATCAAGGTGGGCGTGCACCAAGACTGCTCCAAAATTCCAGAGGGCAGAAGGAAGTTTCAGATAAAGAAAAGCCCGAGGGAAAGGTACAACCCCTCACTGGAAGAAGCCGTAGGCAGCATATGCCCGGAAGAGATCAACACCAATAAGGCCTGCTGTGGAACGGATCTGTGTCTTGTAATCCAAGCAAAGATATTTCTAGATCCAGGATTCCACGACTTCAAACGCCAGCCGGAACTTCGTGGTCCGATCCGGTTCGCGAACGGGAGATGTGTTGAGAAAAAGGACAACATAGTGGAGTGCCCTATTTCATTCTCGTGCTTGAAAGTGATTCGAGGAACCAAGCAAGCAGATAACATTGTCGGCACTGATGCCGACGAGATCATCTATGCGGGTGCTGGCGACGATATCATTGACGGCAAAGGCGGAGATGATATTATCTACACCGGAATAGGAGATGATCGAGCTTCTGGAGGAGACGGAAACGACCTCGTCGTTGGAGGAAAAGGAGATGACCAGTTGCGAGGCAACGCAGGAAAGGATAGGCTTCGCGGAGGTGACGGAGACGACGTCGTATTCGGGGGCAGCGGAAGTGATTTTGTTGACGGGGGAGCAACTGGTGACAACAAGATATACGGAGGAGGTGGGCGAGACAAAATGTTCGGTGGCAGTGGCGACGACCTGCTAAAGGGTGGAAAAGGTGACGACCTCATGAAGGGGGACTACGGCGAAGATGAAATCCATGGCAACGGAGGTGACGACCTGCTGTACGACGACAATAGGTACTCAAGAGAAGATCCAGGAGTTTATTTTGGAAATTTGAGGGGGGGTTATGCCCGCATGTATGGAGGGGACGGCAATGATTCAATGTCTGTGCAAAGTGCCCTGCAGACACGTGCTATCGGCGGAGACGGTGATGATTCTGTCTTCGTATCTGGAGCATCATTCAACTATAGAGGTGAGAGCGAGTTTGATTTCACTCAAAACGACTACATCAAAATGGGTAGGGGAGATGACGAGGCTTACCTTCGATTTACGGATGGTGCTGAGGTCCGTATGGGGTCTGGAGATGATACCTATGAGAGTAGCGGTACTAGAAACGGCAGAGCGTTCATGGGCAGAGGAGATGACACCGCTATAGACTCTGGAAGTTATGCTGAGTCGCAGTATAGAGAATCGATGAAAAGAAACCTATATCTTGGAGCTGGTGATGACGTTGTTGACACGACCGCTAGTTTTAGCGACACAACGGACAGTGTCGTTGACGGAGGGACGGGGCATGATACACTGAAGGTTCGAACCAGGGGTAAAGTAGACGGGGATGGAGGGGATGATCGTATATACGTGTACTCCCAGGCACCTAAGAAAGTACTCGGGGGAAGTGGGAATGACTACATTTTCATCGACGAGGAAGAAAACTATCCCGACACAATCAATGCCGGTAGTGGAGACAACATCGTAAAGGTTGGAATATAGAAACAGATGTCCGTCCAATTGGTACATGACTGACCGTACGATCCGTTAATATTGGCATGACTGACGATCGCGTAAATGACACTCAATGGAGTGAGGCTGTCTAGTGCTAGTGAGTGTATTTTCGTACGCGAGTGGTTAGCGCCTGAACTTTTTCGCAAGCGTATAGTCTGGGGAGTAAAGTTTACAGTTACGTTAGGCTGAGAGGGAGTCAGGGTTACGAATAATATGGGGTCCTGCACTGGTTCGCCAGCTCGTTTCAAAGGGCTAACGAAAGTCCTGGAATATGCTCTTCCAGCTTACCCTCGATTTGCAATGGAAAACGATTTCACTGGCATTCTACTTTCGTTCATCTTGGTTGTTCCCGGGATGGCTTTGGGTTATACTGGCTTTATTCGCACTAAAACGCCTAAAACGCTACGCAAACCGGCTTTATTCGGCTTCGTTGGCTTTATTGGGCTTTACTCGGCTTTACTCGGCTTTACTGGGCTTTATTGGGCTTTACTGAAGCCTGAAGCGCTACGCAAGCTTTACTGGACTTTACTAGCATGGCCTGAAGCGCTACGCAAGGCGTGAAGATGACCTATTAACTAGGGATGGAAGCATGCAACCCCAGGCGCCGATGGCGCGCCTCGGAAAGCATGGCGCCGATGGCGCGCCTCGGAAAGCATGGCGCCGATGGCGCGCCTCGGAAAGCATGTCGCTGCCAAGCTTTACTGGACTTTACTAGCATAGCCTGAAGCGCTACGCAAGGCGTGAAGATGAACTAATAACTAGGGAGGGAAGCATGCAACCCCAGGCGCCGATGGCGCGCCTCGGAAAGCATGTCGCTGGAATATCGCCAAAGGGAGACACTTAAACGCCTCAAGAGCGCCAAATATTCAGTAGGATGCTCAGCAAAACATTTCCGCAACCACTCTAAACCCGACTTATCCACGTGACAAAAGCTTTCCACAATGAATGGCTGGAACCGGTGAGAGCGACCCTCAGCGCAAGGCAGACTGGCCATGCTCTCAGCATACCGTCGTTCCTTAACTCTTCGAAGGGCTGAAGCCGCGGCCCCCCGGCGGCGGGCGGCTGCGGTGAGGTGGGCGCTGGCCACGGGGCAGGTAATCGCAAGGTCCACATATGTTGAGCGTCTGGCAGCAGCGTCGGAGACGAGGAGATCGGCTATACAACGGGGCGGTGCAGAGTCCGAGATTGATCTGGGCAGTTCCGACTCAACCTCAACCGTATGCCCTATTCGAGTCAAAAATTCGCTGAGGATGTACTTGAGGCGAGTGTGACGCCTCGTACGGAGACCTCGCAACAGTCCGCAGGAACCCAGGAAGTGGTAGCCACAAGCGTCAATCCGGCTCTCACATCCCTGACAGAAACACGGCCGATTAGAGTGCCACGGAGCCTGTGGCAAACCGAGATAGATCCGTGCGGCAGAACGGAACTGGAAAGCATCGAGATGATGACTCAATGACGACGGTAGAGTGGTTAACCACAAGTGCGAGAGGTGGCCTCCCATGCCGCGGAGACGAGCGGCAGTGGTAGGCGGCGTGAGAGGAGAATTGAGCATGACTGTGTGAGCGGCACTGTGTTGGCCCCAGGTGAGGCTATGTTGAATCACATCAGTGCGGGAGCTCCACAATCGGCTCAAACCCGGGTAGTCTGCAACAGGGGACCCGGGGTTAGCCTCTCCGTCATCGGCAAGAACTCGGTCGAGGGGACAATCCTCAATCGCTTCAGCTCGTCCCCATAACAGCTCCCTCCAGGAACGAAAGCGGGACCGATTTGCGTCCGGCACGGCGTTGCACCTCCTGAACGCGTGTTGAAGACCATCATAAATTGTCAAAAGCGGGGGCGGCAGGGTCACTGGATCCTCGTTGGTCAAAGCTCGAGCCAAGAGGCAGGCACTTCGCATCTGGAAGGTCACCAACGTTCGCAGCGCGGTAGCCCAGGAGGCAACCGCCGCTGGCGAGCATACCAGCCCACGGTCTGCGACGCCGAATCCCCCTAATCGCAACGGTAGAGCGATCTGTGCACGAATTAAGTCCCTGTCGGGAGCAGCTTCAAGATCGAGGGGCTCACCCAAGAGCGTTCCCCAGTGTTGCAGGGTCATTTCGTCGGCTTTAGCCGCGATCCACGAGCCCCAAGCTGGAGGCAGGCTGCGCAACCAGTAGTTGAGTCTGGGACCGGCACAAAAGCGGGAAAGCAAGCAGGCCGATTGCAGCATGCTGTCGGGTAGGTGCTCAATGGCGTCGGTGAGTTGCTTGTGCCGTGCCAAAACTCGCTCGCAGGATGCTTGGACAAAGTTGTCAGTGCCCAATCCGACGCCGTGGTGTTCGAACCCTTCACGTTCGCTGATTAGTCGCAGAGTGGGTGGCAGAGAGTTCAGCGACACGTCCCTCGCGGGGAGAAAGCGACATTTTTCTGTTTCCACAGTCAAACCGAGGCGACGTGCAATCGCTTCGATCGCGGTCAGTCCCCTAGCCAGGGTGTCAGGGGTGCCCAGCAATGTTACGTCATCGTGGTATGCGCAGATTCGAAGATCCCAGACCTCAGTCGAAAGACGTAAAAGTACGAGCTGTAGGGCACAGGCATGAAGAAGAGGTCCGCAAGGGTCGCCTTGTTGGACGCCAGTATGTGCTTGAAAAACAGTGCCCTCCGTTGTCAAGTAGGGGAGGCTCTCCCCTCCGTAGATACCCGATAGAAACGGCCACGCCTCCGGAAACACACGTCGGAGCACCTCTAGCGCATGCGTCCGCGACACGCTGTTGAATGCGTTCCGGAAATCAACCACCAAGACTCCCCACTCCGGCCTACTGGCGCGTTCTAGCTTGATCCCATGGGTGATCAGTTCGCAACCCCCAGAAAATCCCACCCCTACTTGCAAGGGCGCCATAAAAGCTGTGACGCGCTGGCGAAGGCGCTGGCATAGCCACCTCCCGGCTAACTTCCGTAGGCTCTCCACCATCCCGATCGGCCGGAGACGCGGGTGGACCGGCTGGTGGTCAGGTTTCGTGAGCAAGCAAAGCTGTGCCTGCCGGAGATGTTCCCATGGCGCAGACGCACCCGATACGCCCTGGAACAACTTGTTAAGGATC
This sequence comes from Rhodosorus marinus, assembly GCA_029953675.1. Taxonomy (NCBI): domain Eukaryota; phylum Rhodophyta; class Stylonematophyceae; order Stylonematales; family Stylonemataceae; genus Rhodosorus; species Rhodosorus marinus. Next base: position 1,075,764 of record JAMWBK010000001.1, read on the forward strand.
CTCAGAAGCGCGCTCTGGCCAGGCTGGCTCAGGGCCTGCAATAGCTCTGTTCTTAGTCCGGAGGGTCCGGGACAGCGTCCCCGACGCGAGGTACGAAGCAAATCCTCCAGGTCAGACTCACTGAGCGTCAGATCGATGCGAAACCTGGCCAACTCCGGACGGTCCAAGAAGACCTCGAATTCAGGGGAAAAATCCACGTCGGACTCAGGGAACAAAGACGACACCGTCTGGGCGAGACTATCATCGTAGGGGAGGACAGGCGCCTGGCCCTCCAAAACCCGCCCCGCTCGACTTAAATCGCCCACTGCTACCAATTTCTGTACTCGAGCTGGCACGGGCGACTCTGTGCCATGCCGAGTCCGACGGGCGGATGGTGCTGACGACGCCAAATAGCTGCGCTGTAGTACTTCGAAGTCTCCCTTCAAGAACAGGGCCAGTCGGTCTCGTACTCGCCATCTGCGCTCCGATGTGTGAATGGGGGCCAGAATCAGGCGCGGCATGACCCCCAGAAAAACCCAAATGACTGTGTCCCGAATGTTGCGAGCCAGGCTCGTGAAGATGAAGTCGAGAATGGTTCCAGCTACTAGAAGGTCTCCACGAGGGAGGACGACTGGGGGAATGCCCCCACGGAGGGGAAGCGAGCCTCCTTCCAAAGAAATCCACCGCCGGAGCCAACTCCGAAAACGCGTACGCCAAATGCCCCAGTCTCCGCCCTCCTTCAGGACATAAGACTGTAGATCCATAGGCTGCGACCTCGCAGCCGTGCCTGGAGCGCTAATCGTGCTTCTCCCCCTTAGACCCGGGGGAGTCGGTCCTCGCTCTCTTACCTCCTATCCGCACCAAAATCGTGAGCCGCCCACTCCGCGAGGCTCGCGGAACGGATCCCGCGGGCTTCAGCAAAGTAACCTGGGCGTCCTCCACCGCCATGCCCTCAGTCTGCTCCCCTGCCTCACCACTCTCGCTGGAAGTAGTGCTGGAAGCAGGGCCCTCCAAAATCCCCACCCGCTGCAGCTCTGTCTTGTAGCGCGAAGTCAGCACAAGTCGCCTCTCCAGATCGAAGAAACTGGAAACCGCCATGCGCAGGTGACGAGGGCCCGACCGGAACCGCTCCAACAAGATCCTCTCAAGGCGCTGAATCCGTAGCCAATGGATCGCTGCCACCTTCACGCAGCTCTCATGCTCAGAGAGCCCTGCCGTTTCTCCCGGAGAAAGGAAATTGCCCGAGAAAGGGTCAAAATCGAAGTGCAAAACCACCTGCGGGTTGCAGCGCAGCCACCGGGCGGTCTCAGGCCACTGCTCGGTAGGCTTCGCCAGCAAGGCCTCCAGGTACTTGGCGGCGGTTGCGGAGACCAAAAACAGCACATCGCGGCCCTCATAGTTTGCGAAGAAGAAATCACCCCGGCTGCACCCTAACGATTCCGCAAAAGTGTCCCGGAAGTCTCGCATAGACGGAACCTGTCCTCGTGTAGTCTGGGGCCGGACATTTCGCACCCACAGAAATTGGAGAGTGGTCTCCACAGGTCCATCCTGAGGCTCGCGAGATGGTATGAAACGGAGCATAGCCGCCGTACGTGTGGCAGTGGTGCCCTTCCGCAAGACTGATGCGTACGAAGCGTCCCCCTTGCGGCCACCACGTGCCCCCGAAGTAGCCGGGAGCTGGTGACCACCTGAGGGCTGGTCCAAGAGAGGGAAGTCCACAGCTGCAGTCTCCTCCACACCGGTTGCCGCACAGTAACCACCACCATTGCCTCGAGTCCCCGAGCGCTGAAGCGCGTTTTGGCCCGGCCTGCCGCTCCCCAACGTCGTACTGTCCCGCGCAGAAGCAACAGCCCTCGCCTGTCCCGGGACAGGTTCATGTTGATTGACCTGATGTTGACTGCCTTCAGCCAACGCTGCCACTCTGGGGCAATTCAAATTCTCGTCCGAATTTGAATTTGACCTGGCCAGCAATCCCGATTCCAGCCCACCTAGCTTCTGGGTGAGCTGAGGGAGCACTCCACGATCACTCGCAGCCGTGATCAGGCTGGTGACAGCGGAGATAAGTGCACGCGCCTGGGTGCCAGAAGCGCCTTCCAAGTCAACCTCGGAAGAAAACGTGCCGCAGCTGAGGCGAACACGGAGTCCCCCACCTGGCAGTGCCTCCTTGGGAGGAGGCTCCGTCGTACGCGGAGATATCCCTACCATCCTCAGGGAATGCGCAAAGGAAACGTTGCACCACCAATATGAAACCGCACCGAGAGAATAATCGACCAAACCCAACCCAAACAGGAAAGGCCCCGCAACACACCCACCCGGAAGACAGAAGTAGTTGCAAATGCAAACGACGCCCCGCGGAAAATCGAGGGGAAAGCGTACCAGAGGGAGCGCTTCCCGTAAACGAACACGCTCGCGACCGAAAAAGAAACAAAACCCCAATCCTGCGATTAAATCAACGTTAGCCTCCAACAACTCAAAGCAATACTTACTGGACTTTACTGGACTTTACTGGACTTTACTGGACTTTACTAGCATAGCCTGAAGCGCTACGCAAGGCGTGAAGATGAACTAATATCTAGGGAGGGAAGTATGCAACCCCAGGCGCCGGTGGCGCGCCTCGGAAAGCATGTCGCTGGAATATCGCCAAAGGGAGACACTTAAACGCCTCAAGAGCGCCAAATATTCAGTAGGATGCTCAGCAAAACATTTCCGCAACCACTCTAAACCCGACTTATCGACGTGACCAAAGCTTTCCACTGGACTTTACTAGCATAGCCTACCTACGGCCATTGTATAAACAGTAATTGCATTCCCTCAGAGATGAACTCGTGGTCTAGATCCACGCCGGAGAGCGCCATGCCTAACTGTTTCCGTTTCTTATAACTACCGAATGTAGCTCTCAGCTACCGTTTTCAACGCTGCGTTCACCTTATTCTCGCAGGTGCTGCCAGGAGGTGAACTTTTGACATCCGTTTCCGCCACGGAGGGCCTCGATAGGAATAGATAGAAACTAAGCGCGAATCCAAACTCTTGCACGGCTGGCTTTATTGGCGTAGCTCAATAGCCAGGTGTTAGTGTGATGTTCCTTGTAATGAACGTCACTGTCGAACACGCTTCCTGGTCTGAAGTATGCGCTTTGTGTAAGTTTATGAAGCTTAGGAGTCATGAGGTTAAATTGCCATCAAACCCGGTGATCACAACATTTTCTTTAACGCTGCACCGGGTGTGGAGTCCATGGCATCCTTGCTGAGCGGGACCACCCTCATCGACTGTTGTGCCTTCCTCTGCAGACTACACAAAAGAGGCAGGATATAATGTTTGAGCCCACCTTTGATGCGAAGTTTGTACACCCGCCTCCCCATCCGGCTCGCCATATCCTAGCAGCATCCTGATGCGCCAGATCGTATCTTAGATACTCAGCTTCTTCGGCCCTACGTTTGAGCACTCCCGCATCCATGTTCCACATTTAGTCTGTGCTGCCGAGTTTATTCGCGCCCGGTCTATATCCTCAAGCGTTGCGTCTTCAATCAGCTCCTCAAGGGCATGACGGTGACACTCACGAGAGCGAGCGAACGAATGGTTTAATCGGAGGCTGAAAAAAAAACCCCGAGGGGAAAAAAAGACTAAGCACGGCGAAGTACTCGCGCCTCCAACATCAAAGCGGCATTCATGCGCCACAGCAGGAAACTTAAGCGGGTAAACAACGATTGAAGACGGTCAGGGCGTTCGCGGAACAACTCCCGAAGCCAGCGAGAACCAACAGAGTCCATGAACCCAAAGCACTCAATGATCAGGGGTACCAAGCGATGTGCTAGTGCCGAAGCATGAACACCAGGGGAAGACAAAGCCCCCGCGTATTTGATCTCTTTGCGGCGTCTCATGCTGGCGGCGGCAGATCCACGGCGCTCCCCCGCAGCCGGGAGATAACGACTAGCTTGAGGGTTAGGAACAGCAAGATCAACGTATGTGGTACGGCGGCTGTCGTCACAGGTGATCACCAGGTCGGCTACACGGCGTTCATCATTTTGAAAGTCCGCGACGGGTAAAGGTTTCTCACGTTCGATTTCCAGACCGGCTTGCCGGACTATAGGCCGAAGTTCCCGGTATAACAGGTTCAAGATCCGTGTGTGGCGGCGGGTTCGAGCACCTTTCACCGCCGGGCAACTAGCGAGCAGGTGGGCGCCAAAATCTGCGTTGTCTTCAGTCTGAGAGCAGAGAGGGCACGACGAACCCATCTCGTACGGCCAAGGGGGCTGATGTAAGCCGAGGTATAAGCGCAGTGAAGTACGCACTTCGAAATCCGACAGTGTGAGTGGCGGAAAGGCTGGTACGGTCATGAGCCACTGAGAGCTAATAACCCCTCCAAGACTACGTAGGCGGGCGCGAGCGCGAGAAGATGAGACCATCTGCGCGAGGAGTCGGCCATATGCAGCACGGTGCAAGTCCCAAGAAAGGATATTTTGCAGCGCATCCGTGCGTGCATGAGAGAGTGTTTTCTGAAAAGTTTAACCCCAGGCTACGCTAAACCCGTAGCCTTTATTCGGCATCTACCTACCGTAGCGCACTTCGAACGTTCGGGGTACGCTCTAATCTAACCGGTAGCCTTTATTCGGCAGCTACCTACCGCAGCGCACCACGAACCCCACACTTGGTGTTAAAAATATGGCCAGCCTCCCCTGCGCTGAAGGGCGTTCTCACAGGTACCAGGCTTTCATCGTGGAGAACTTTGGCTACCTGGATAAATCGGTTTTTGGAGCGCTTGCGAAAATGCTTTACTGAAGCCTGAAGCGCTACGCAAGGCGTGAAAAGGAACTAAGAACTAGCGAGGGACCATCCTGTAAAATACTTGGAACTCCTACGCCGTTTCAGTGTCGCTCTTTGGCGATACTGCCTATATCGTGATGCTGCTCTTGCTTTGGTATGTAGATACCGCAGAATCGCTTATTGATCCTACTCTTCAGTCGTGATTATGCTGTTTCATTGCCTATCTTGTCATGCTGCACCTGCTTTGGTCTGTATTTTTGGGCTTTTGCTGGTTTTCGAGGTGCTGCTGCTCTCTTATTTGTGATTCCTGTTTCTTGATCGGCTTTCTTTATTGGTTCGAATATGAATGATCCGGTTCCTAGCATACTCATATTCAGCGAGAAACCCGTGTAGCTCAATAGGTTAGAGCATCAGCCTTATTTGCGGCGTTCAAGTGTCTCTCTGTGGCGATATTCGAGCAGCATGCATTCCGAGGTGCGCCATCGGCGCCTGGCTTTGCACGCTTCCCTACCTAGTTCTTAGTTCCTTTTCACGGTTTGCGCAGCTTTTTAGGCCATGCTAATATGCTAGTAGGCGTCGAGGATTGGGGTTTTGTTTCTTTTTCGGTCGCGAGCGTGTTCGTTTACGGGAAGCGCTTACTCTGGTACGCTTTCCCCTCGATTTTCCGCGGGGCTTCGTTTGCATTTGCAACTACTTCTGTCTTCCGGGTGGGTGTGTTGCGGGGCCTTTCCTATTGAATGAATGAATGGTTTAATCGGAGGCTGAAAAAAAAAAAAACCCCGAGGGGAAAAAAAGACTAAGCGCGGCGAAGTACTCGCGCCTCCAACATCAAAGCGGCATTCATGCGCCACAGCAGGAAACTTAAGCGGGTAAACAACGATTGAAGACGGTCAGGGCGTTCGCGGAACAACTCCCGAAGCCAGCGAGAACCAACAGAGTCCATGAACCCAAAGCACTCAATGATCAGGGGTACCAAGCGATGTGCTAGTGCCGAAGCACGAACACCAGGGGAAGACAAAGCCCCCGCGTATTTGATCTCTTTGCGGCGTCTCATGCTGGCGGCGGCAGATCCACGGCGCTCCCCCGCAGCCGGGAGATAACGACTAGCTTGAGGGTTGGGAACAGCAAGATCAACGTATGTGGTACGGCGGCTGTCGTCACAGGTTATCACCAGGTCGGCTACACGGCGTTCATCATTTTGAAAGTCCGCGACGGGTAAAGGTTTCTCACGTTCGATTTCCAGACCGGCTTGCTGGACTATAGGCCGAAGTTCCCGGTATAACAGGTTCAAGATCCGTGTGTGGCGGCGGGTTCGAGCACCTTTCACCGCCGGGCAACTAGCGAGCAGGTGGGCGCCAAAATCTGCGTTGTCTTCAGTCTGAGAGCAGAGAGGGCACGACGAACCCATCTCGTACGGCCAAGGGGGCTGCTGTAAGCCGAGGTATAAGCGCAGTGAAGTACGCACTTCGAAATCCGACAGTGTGAGTGGCGGAAAGGCTGGTACGGTCATGAGCCACTGAGAGCTAAGAACCCCTCCAAGACTACGTAGGCGGGCGCGAGCGCGAGAAGATGAGACCATCTGCGCGAGGAGTCGGCCATATGCAGCACGGTGCAAGTCCCAAGAAAGGATATTTTGCAGCGCATCCGTGCGTGCTTGAGCTCGGCTCCCAGCGCGCTGGGAATCATCAGGAGGATCAACTGGAACTTCTTCTTCTGCGGCAACCACTGGGTCAATCTCCCCTAGAACAGGTTCAGGCGCAGGACGAATCCCCGGGGCGGAGCCTCGAGAGCGGTCAAATACAGCTCGCCAGTCAGGAAGACGGGGTTGAACGGTTTCGGGGAGACTAGTACAGGAGTTCAGGGCGGTTTGGAGCTCCAGAAACAAGTCTTGGGCGCTTTCCGGTACGCTGGGAAGCAAGACACCCCGCGAGAGGCTCGCCATCAAATTGCGGAACTTCGAGATACCCAAGCTGCTCAAAGTGGGAAGTGCGGTTCCCCAGGCCCCTACTGCGGCTGCAGGTTGGACCACAACACGATTGCAGAGGCCCAGTCCCCCCAATCTCAATGGGAGGCCTACCTGGGCGCGCACAACATCACAGGTGGGTCGCGGCAGAGCGCTCAGCTCTTCATCGAGAAAATACCCCAGGTCACGGAAACTTTCAGCATCCGCACGAGTGGCCAACCACCGGCCCCAATGAGTTGGAAGTGAGCGAAGCCAATAGGTTAACCGCTGACTGCAACAATACCGAAACAGCAACAACGAGCACTGGAGAAAGCCCGGAGGTAGCCGTCGAAGCTCTGCAACCAGCTGTCTGTGCTTACCGAGGAGCTGCAGCAACTCGCCTTCAACGAAGGACGGCGACCCGTAGGGGATGCCTAAGTGGACAAAACCATCCGGTCTCCAAATATCCTGGAACGACGCAGGTACCTGCTGCTCTTGTGCAGCTACACCTCCCCAGTAGAACGATTTGTGATGATTAACCTCCAGGTCAACCCGCGAAGCCAAGGAGCGGAGACGATCATAAGCGAGCGCTAGAGTATCAGGGGGCCCCAGGAGGCACACGTCGTCGTGGTATACAACCGTACGAACCTGCGGGAATTCGGAGCGAAGACAAAGCAAGACGAGTTGTAGTCCACAGGCATGTAGGAAAGGGGACAAGGGATCACCCTGTTGTACCCCTGTGCGCGCCGCAAACGTGTGTGAGGAAGCGCCAAGGGTGTCATAGGTAGCCCCACGACCAAGCGGAGAATAAAGTCTACTAACAAAGGGAAAGCCTACAGGGAAGACTTCGCGCACCACGTGCATGAGAGCCGGACGAGAGACGCGGTTGAACGCATTGGTAAAATCTACAGAGAGGAGCCCAGAATCTGGGGAGTACGCCATTTCCGAACGGAGTAAAACAGACAACAACTCACAGCCACCACGATAGCCCACGCCTAACTGCACGTGCCCAAAGAAACGGCGGGATTCGGGAACCAGGATTTTCACTAACCATCGCGCCGCCAATTTGCGGACCACCTCAACCAGGCCAATAGGGCGAATAGCAGGGCTCGAGGCCGTGTGGCTGGGCTTCGAAAGCAGACACAACTGCGAACGCCCGACCAAGAACCACGCACACTCACACAGGGGATCACCATTCACAAGCGCTTCGACCACCCACGCCAACGCCTTCAAACCTTCATCACTTAAGAAACGGAGATATTCCACCCGCAGCCCCGAGGGCCCTGGGGAACGGCCCTTCGGAGCATCATGAACCAACTCACGCACCGCCTCCAGATTGACCACTAACCGCGCACTGGGATGTGGCGCGGCGCGGTACTCTTCCAACACTGATTCAAACGAGGAGTCCCAAGGGGAGCCTTCCGAGGGAAAGAGCAAACGGAGCGGTGAAGAAAGATCATCGGAGTATGGAACCACAGGTTGCCGCTGCTGGAGGATCCCGGCTGCCCGCCGCAGATCACCGCCTGCCACCGCGTGACGCGCCCGATTCTGTCGAGAAGACCTAAAAGCTGAGGAAGCACTAGGAGAAAAGGAAGAGAGAGAAGCGAAATAAAGACGTTCGAGGTCCTCAAAGTCGCCGGAAAGGAACATTTGCAGTTTTCGGCGAGGGTGGACCCGGCGAGGATGTGGGTTGAGGGGGACGGTAGAGGATGTGAGCACGAGGCGGGGAAAAAAGAACAAGAGTTCCCAGCGAATAGAGCAGTGAGGGTTCGCGGCGACCTGCTGCCAGAGAAAATCCAACACCAATCCTAGGGGCTTATGAAGTCCTATTTGGGTTGGGTTTGGTCGATTATTCTCTCGGTGCGGTTTCATATTGGTGGTGCAACGTTTCCTTTGCGCATTCCCTGAGGATGGTCGAGCGCGGAGATATCCCTACCATTCGTTCGAGGATGGTAGGGATATCTCCGCGCTCGACGGAGCCTCCTCCCAAGGAGGCACTGCCAGGTGGGGGACTCCGTGTTCGCCTCAGCTGCGGCACGTTTTCTTCCGAGGTTGACTTGGAAGGCGCTTCTGGCACCCAGGCGCGTGCACTTATCTCCGCTGTCACCAGCCTGATCACGGCTGCGAGTGATCGTGGAGTGCTCCCTCAGCTCACCCAGAAGCTAGGTGGGCTGGAATCGGGATTGCTGGCCAGGTCAAATTCAAATTCGGACGAGAATTTGAATTGCCCCAGAGTGGCAGCGTTGGCTGAAGGCAGTCAACATCAGGTCAATCAACATGAACCTGTCCCGGGACAGGCGAGGGCGGTTGCTTCTGCGCTGGACAGTACGACGTTGGGGAGCGGCAGGCCGGGCCAAAACGCGCCTCAGCGCTCGGGGACTCGAGGCAATGGTGGTGGTTACTGTGCGGCAACCGGTGTGGAGGAGACTGCAGCTGTGGACTTCCCTCTCTTGGACCAGCCCTCAGGTGGTCACCAGCTCCCGGCTACTGCGGGGGCACGTGGTGTCCGCAAGGGGGGCGCTTCGTACGCCTCAGTCTTGCGGAAGGGCACCACTGCCACACGTACGGCGGCCATGCTCCGTTTACTACCATCTCGCGAGCCTCAGGATGGACCTGTGGAGACCACTCTCCAATTTCTGTGGGTGCGAAATGTCCGGCCCCAGACTACACGAGGCCAGGTTCCGTCTATGCGAGACTTCCGGGACACTTTTGCGTTAGGGTGCAGCCGGGGTGATTTCTTCTTCGCAAACTATGAGGGCCGCGATGTGCTGTTTTTGGTCTCCGCAACCGCCGCCAAGTACCTGGAGACCTTGCTGGCGAAGCCTACCGAGCAGTGGCCTGAGAGCGCCCGGTGGCTGCGCTGCAACCCGCAGGTGGTTTTGCACTTCGATTTTGACCGTTTCTCGGGCAATTTCCTTTCTCCGGGAGAAACGGCAGGGCTCTCTGAGCATGAGAGCAGCGTGAAGGCGGCAGCGATCCATTGGCTACGGATTCAGCGCCTTGAGAGGATCTTGTTGGAGCGGTTCCGGTCGGGCCCTCGTCACCTGCGCATGGCGGTGTCCAGCTTCTTCGATCTGGAGAGGCGACTTGTGCTGACTTCGCGCTACAAGACAGAGCTGCAGCGGGTGGGGATTTTGGAGGGCTCTGCTTCCAGCACCACTTCCAGCGAGAGTGGTGAAGCAGGGGAGCAGACTGAGGGCATGGCGATGGAGGACGCCCAGGTTACTTTGCTGAAGCCCGCGGAATCCGTTCCGCGAGCCTCGCGGAGTGGGCGGCTCACGACTTTGGTGCGGATAGGAGGTAAGAGAGCGAGGACCGACTCCCCGGGTCTAAGGGGGAGAAGCACGATTAGCGCTCCAGGCACGGCTGCGAGGTCGCAGCCTATGGATCTACAGTCTTATGTCCCGAAGGAGGGCGGAGACTGGGGCATTTGGCGTACGCGTTTTCGGAGTTGGCTCCGGCGGTGGATTTCTTTGGAAGGAGGCTCGCTTCCCCTCCGTGGGGGCATTCCCCCAGTCGTCCTCCCTCGTGGAGACCTTCTAGTAGCTGGAACCATTCTCGATTTCATCTTCACGAGCCTGGCTCGTAACATTCGGGACACAGTCATTTGGGTTTTTCTGGGGGTCATGCCGCGCCTGATTCTGGCCCCCATTCACACATCGGAGCGCAGATGGCGAGTACGAGACCGACTGGCCCTGTTCTTGAAGGGAGACTTCGAAGTACTACAGCGCAGCTATTTGGCGTCGTCAGCACCATCCGCCCGTCGGACTCGGCATGGCACAATGTCGCCCGTGCCGGTCGAGTACAGAAACTGGTAGCAGTGGGCGATTTAAGTCGAGCGGCGCGGGTTTTGGAGGGCCAGGCGCCTGTCCTCCCCTACGATGATAGTCTCGCCCAGACGGTGTCGTCTTTGTTCCCTGAGTCCGACGTGGACTTGTCCCCTGAATTCGAGGTCTTCTTGGACCGTCCGGAGTTGGCCAGGTTTCGCATCGATCTGACGCTCAGTGAGTCTGACCTGGAGGATTTGCTTCGTACCTCGCGTCGGGGACGCTGTCCCGGACCCTCCGGACTAAGAACAGAGCTATTGCAGGCCCTGAGCCAGCCTGGCCAGAGCGCGCTTCTGAGGATCCTTAACAAGTTGTTCCAGGGCGTATCGGGTGCGTCTGCGCCATGGAAACATCTCCGGCAGATACAGCTTTGCTTGCTAACGAAACCTGACCACCAGCCGGCCCACCCGCGTCTCCGGCCGATCGGGATGGTGGAGAGCCTACGGAAGTTAGCCGGGAGATGGCTATGCCAGCGCCTTCGCCAGCGAGTCACAGCTTTCATAGCGCCCTTGCAAGTAGGGGTGGGATTTTCTGGGGGTTGCGAACTGATCACCCATGGGATCGAGCTAGAACGCGCCAGTAGGCCGGAGTGGGGAGTCTTGGTGGTTGATTTCCGGAACGCATTCAACAGCGTGTCGCGGACGCATGCGCTAGCGGTGCTCCGACGTGTGTTTCCGGATGCGTGGCCGTTTCTATCGGGTATTTACGGAGGGGAGAGCCTCCCCTACTTGACAACGGAGGGCACTGTTTTTCAAGCACTTACCGGCGTCCAACAAGGCGACCCTTGCGGACCTCTTCTTCATGCCTGTGCCCTACAGCTCGTACTTTTACGTCTTTCGACTGAGGTCTGGGATCTTCGAATCTGCGCGTACCACGATGACGTAACATTGCTGGGCACCCCTGACACCCTGGCTAGGAGGCTGACCGAGATCGAAGCGATTGCACGTCGCGTCGGTTTGACTGTGGAAACAGAAAAATGTCGCTTTCTCCCCGCGAGGGACGTGTCGTTGGCCTCTCTGCCACCCACTCTGCGACTAATCAGCGAACGTGAAGGGTTCGAACACCACGGCGTCGGATTGGGGACTGACAACCAATCCGACAAGCATCCTGCGAGCGAGTTTTGGCACGGGACAAGCAACTCACCGACGCCATTGAGCACCTACCCGACAGCATGCTGCAATCGGCCTGCTTGCTTTCCCGCTTTTGTGCCGGTCCCAGACTCAACTACTGGTTGCGCAGCCTGCCTCCAGCTCGGGGCTCGTGGATCGCGGCTAAAGCCGACGAGATGACCCTGCAACACTGGGGAACGCTCTTGGATGAGCCCCTATATCTTGAAGCTGCTCCCGACAGGGACTTGATTCGTGCACAGATCGCTCTACCGTTGCGATTAGGGGGATTCGGCGTCGCAGACCGTGGGCTGGTATGCTCGCCAGCGGCGGTTGCCTCCTGGGCTACCGCGCTGCGAACGTTGGTGACCTTCCAGATGCGAAGTGCCTGCCTCTTGGCTCGAGCTTTGACCAACGAGGATCCAGTGACCCTGCCGCCCCCGCTTTTGACAATTTATGATGGTCTTCAACACGCGTTCAGGAGGTGCAACGCCGTGCCGGACGCAAATCGGTCCCGCTCTCGTTCCTGGAGGGAGCTGTTATGGGGACGAGCTGAAGCGTTTGAGGATTCTCCCCTCGACCGAGTTCTTGCCGATGACGGAGAGGCTAGCCCCGGGTCACCTGTTGCAGACTACCCGGGTTTGAGCCGATTGTGGAGCTCCCGCACTGATGTGATTCAACATAGCCTCACCTGGGGCCAACACAGTGCCGCTCACACAGTCATGCTCAATTCTCCTCTCACGCCGCCTACCACTGCCGCTCGTCTCCGCGGCATGGGAGGCCACCTCTCGCACTTGTGGTTAACCACTCTACCGTCGTCATTGAGTCATCGTCTCGATGCTTTCCAGTTCCGTTCTGCCGCGCGGATCTATCTCGGTTTGCCACAGGCTCCGTGGCACTCTAATCGGCCGTCTTTCTGTCAGGGATGTGAGAGCCGGATTGACGCTTGTGGCTACCACTTCCTGGGTTCCTGCGGACTGTTGAGAGGGCTCCGTACGAGGCGTCACACTCGCCTCAAGTACATCCTCAGCGAATTTTTGACTCGGATAGGGCATACGGTTGAGGTTGAGTCGGAACTGCGCAGATCAATCTCGGACTCTGCACCGCCCCGTTGTATAGCCGATCTCCTCGTCTCCGACGCTGCTGCCAGACGCTCAACATATGTGGACCTTGCGATTACCTGCCCCGTGGCCAGCGCCCACCTCACCGCAGCCGCCAGCCGCCGGGGGGCCGCGGCTTCAGCCCTTCGAAGAGTTAAGGAACGACGGTATGCTGAGAGCATGGCCAGTCTGCCTTGCGCTGAGGGTCGCTCTCACCGGTTCCAGCCATTCATTGTGGAAAGCTTTGGTCACGTGGATAAGTCGGGTTTAGAGTGGTTGCGGAAATGTTTTGCTGAGCATCCTACTTAATATTTTGCGCTCTTGAGGCGTTTAAGTGTCTCCCTTTGGCGATATTTCAGCCACATGCTTTCCGAGGCACGCCATCGGCGCCTGGGGTTGCATGCTTCCCTCCCTAGTTATTAGTTCATCTTCACGCCTTGCGTAGCGCTTCAGGCTATGCTAGTAACGTCCAATAAAGCCATATTCAGAATTTGCTAGTTTATTATTCCACGCAGTGAATTCTGTACCATTAACCATTACCTACCAAAACACTCATGAAATCGAGGGGCTTGTGGACGGGAAACTAAGTCAAATCTGCGCATGAATAGCTTCCCTCGAAGAGCGGACAGAGAATTTTAGCCTTATTGCTCAGCCTCGTATCTTTTGCAACCAGTTGTCCCGTAACCACCACGTTATTCAAGGTTACTCTGGCCTTGGGTATAAGTAGACTGAAAGGGTAGAGATTGCCCGGCGTGTTCTTCACGGTAACATCCCTCTCTTGATCATGGATATTCACAAGAATCTGCCCCGGGTTACATGCCTGCAAATCATAGACAAGAGGCTGAAGCCTGACCGTGGAAGTCCTTCCTGGGACGTTCAAAACAATTGACGCCGTCGGATCACACTCAAACTCCACCCGTCTCACCCCACCCTTCCCATTGACCGTGAACAGTTGCTCCAAGTCGTCCAGATGGAAAATGTTGTAAATAGAGTGTCTAGCTAGTAACTTCACGGTGTCATCCTCCACGACAACTAAACCTTTCGTTGACATCGACACGGTTCCAGTGATTCCGCAACCATCTAATCCAACTTTGCAAAAGCGTCGACGTGGCCCATCATCAAGTTTGAGCAGAGACTCATCATTGAACAACCGATCAGAAAGATCAACTGTCTGCGCCACAAGTCGCTCATAGTCCTCAACGTCGTAGGACATAGCCGAGTTGACGACGAGTCCGTTCTTCGTTTTGAGCTTCAGAGATTTTCCGTAGTGAATGATCCTGCGAGCGTCCGCCGTCGCATCTGCTGCTTCAGCTTCCTGGATCGTCACCTTGTACCCCGCAACAACAGCTTGTGGGAGAGGACAGCTCGATTCCGAACCACCAATCATTCCGTTGATACCCGCATTTTTCCGCGCTTTGATACCGCCCTCAATAAACGCGTTGCTGGCCATCGACAAGTGCTTCAATGAGGACGTGCTCATATAGAGTGAATCATCAAACATCGCCCCGACGGTTCTGACCCTGATCATCTGTTTCTGTACCGCTGTGGCGCTGTTCCCGCATCTGTCGCTGGCTGTCCACGTCCTGGTAATCAATTTCTCACCACTGCAACGATCGTCAGGAACGCTGTACTCGTCCTCGTACTGTATCATCACGTCCGGCGAGCAGTCATCAGTAACCATTGGCCATCCAGTAACCTCCGGCGAGATCCTGTCTTCGAGGTATGTAACAGTAACATCATCGGGAAATCGCAAAAACTCCGGTGGCGTCACATCTCCCTTGATCGTAAGCCGTTGTGGAGCTGTTGCCGTGTTCGAGCATCCATCCGTTACTCTAAACGTCCGTGTGATGACCACCTCTCCGAAGCAACGACCATCAGGAAGACTGGAATCGTCCTCATATTCAACATTACCAACCGTCGAGCAGCTGTCCGTCGCCCCTGGAAAGCCAGTCCTCGCCGTCGCGAGGTCATCTTCAGCGGCAGTACAGCTGAAAATTTCGTCATTGGGAAAGTTTGTAAACTCTGGCTTAAACGTATCCCGCAACAACGTTATAGTCTGGGTTTCTGCTACTTTTTGACCGGAAGGGTCAGTCGCACTCCAGGTCCTGGTGAACACTCGGCCATCGCAAGTATTCCCGCCCTCGACGCTCGACGTTTGTACCTCGCCATTGAAGCACTCGTCATCGTCCACCGCAGTTACGTCAAAGTCGTCCATCGGGGTTGGAGTAAAGTCACGCTCACAGATTGCGTCAAAGCTTGCCGGAACATTTAGCAATGTTGGTGGCGTCTCGTCGAATACTATCTGAGTAATTAATTGTTCAACGCTGCTGGAATTGTCGCACTCGTCCGTTGCTGTCCAAGTCCTCGTGATATCCCTCTCTCCGTTACAAAAACCGTCAGGAATCTCATCGGAGTAAGAAATCCTCACGTCACGACTACAGTCATCGGTCGCAGTTGCCGACCCTCCAGTGTTGTCAGGGGACATATCGGCTCCATGAGGTACAACAAAATCGGGAGGCGTCGGTTGCTCAAACTCTGGTGCTCCTTGGTCTCCGAGGACTGTAATCACCTGTGTCATTTCGGATGTATTCCCCGATGGATCGACTGCACTCCAGGTCCTTGTAAATAGTCGCCCCTCACAGGCGTTGCCGCTTTCCACGTTGGACATTTGTACCTCATTATTGAAGCACATGTCATTGTCCCTCGCTGTTACACCAGACTCATCCATTGGGGTTGGAACAAATTCAGAGTCACACACTGTGTCGAAGCTTTCCGGAACGTCCAGCAAAACTGGTGGCGTCTCGTCCAATACCAGCTGAGTAATATTTTGTTCATAGCTGTCGAAATTGCCGCATTCGTCAGTCGCTGTCCAAGTCCTGATAATCCGCATCCCGTTGCAAGATTCGTCGACAACCTCGTCGGAGTAAGAAACAGTTACAGAAGTGCAGTCATCGGTGGCCACTGGCGATCCTCCGGTGTTCTCGGGAGAGAGATCGACGCCAGGGTCTACTACGACATCACCCGGACGTGGATCCTCAAACTGAGGTGCGGTTTCGTCCGCAAGGATCGCAACCAACTGCGTCCTCTCAGACACGTTACCCGAAGGGTCCTTCGCTACCCAAGTCCTTGACCTATTCCTCTGAATGCAGTTGTCTATTGGGGGCACCTCGAAGGACAAGGATGACTCCACGCGAC
The DNA here is from genome assembly GCA_029953675.1 of Rhodosorus marinus. Classification (NCBI taxonomy): domain Eukaryota; phylum Rhodophyta; class Stylonematophyceae; order Stylonematales; family Stylonemataceae; genus Rhodosorus; species Rhodosorus marinus. Next base: position 1,091,674 of record JAMWBK010000001.1, read on the forward strand.
CTGCATAGCAGGGATCATTGTCTAGAGCGTAGACATCCGCACGGGGAAAGTTCCTACCACACTCAAGAACGACGTCAGCCGGAATTCCAATCAACTCTGGCGGCTCCTCATCAAGTACCAGTCCAGCGTCAGGATTGCGACATACACGTCGGTCATCGTAAAGGAGGCAAGCACTGGGGTCACCAGACCCCTTGTCACAGGTCGAAAGGCAGCAATCACCACCATCGTACTGACAATTTGGATAGTTGAGATCCGCGTCGCAGATTCCGTTGCCCTTTCTCGGGCTGCTATTATCACATTCTGTGTTTTCGAACCCAGGTGGTAGCCCTTCGAACTTCTCAGAAAACTGACAAGCGACGGTACCCGTCCGCGGCGCGATACACTTCATTTTCGTGGGATCGCATGAGCGGACAAAGAATTCGTTCTCCAGCGACGGCAGATCGGAATCCAAAAGTATTGTTCTCTCACAAGTATCAACGCAACAGTCACCGCCGTCGTAATCACAGATCTCAACATTTAAACAGCTCTGACAGAATCCGTTCGCCGTTTCGCTCCGGGGAACGCCAATTCGATCCATAAACTGCCCGCAGTCTTCTCCAACCTCTGGCCTAGGACACTCGGCTGGGCTAATGCAGTCGAATCGGGAGGTAGAAGCTATCCTCAATGTTGTCAATCCCTCGTCGCACTTCTTCGGCAGTCTATCCCACGCGGGTTCCTCCACATAGTACCCCAATGGAGCAGCCTTGCATTTTGACTGCCCACTTTCATTGTTGTAAAAACCTACCGTGCAGGGACGCTCCTGACCCGTGAACTTGAATTCCGGTACGAAGAAACCTGGGTGTGCATCTTGACAATAACCATCCCCGCGAGAAACCCCGAAGGTACCCACTGGGCATGGATCGCACCCAGTTCTTGCATCGTTCGGTTGAGTTCCTATTGGGCACTCTGCACACAGATCTTCTCCGGTTCGAGTTGCAACTGTCCCCTCAGGACATGGTAGGCAGGCATCTGCGCTGTCAGCGCCCAAGCTGTTGCTGTAAGTGCCGATGGGGCATGGCGCGCACGACGTGCTCGCCGCCTCCTCGGCGAACGTTCCTCTGCTGCAAGCGATTGGTGTGGAAAGGGGACCGCTGGGCACATAAAATCCCCTTGGCGCTGCAACACACGCATCCTGGTCATTAGATCTCGTGTAGCCTGTCGGACACAACACGCAGTCTCCGTCGACTCGTAAAAGCTCGTAGCCCGCTCGACAGATACAAACGGCGTCTAGTCGCAGTGTATTGTTTTCTTCGGGATCTACTTTAAGCGACATAGCCATACGTCTCGCAGAAATTACGCAACTGCCAGATTTGCATTGATCCCTTTGAACCCGTTCCGTCACATCGAGAACATCAAAGCCATTACCAAATTCTGCAGAAATCACGCTGAGCGATTCATCACCTGCGCAAATCTGACTGCGCACGCCCCCCCCTCCCACCTCAATCTCTGAATCAGCAAACGTATAAGTTACAACGCCGTTCGGGGCCGAGGAGACCGGATTTAGACACGCATAGCCAATGAAATCTGGTTCACATCCGGCAAGATCACACGTAGCACTAGTCGCGCTTTCACAATCAGCAAACTTATTAATGCATACATTGCTCTCGGTTCGTTCCCTATTTTGCTCTGTCCATCTGTCCAACTCTGCCTCCCTGTTGGACTTGAATGCCCCGCGTGCTAACACAGCGGAAGAAACTATGGGATCCGCGCCATAGTGCTCGCATAGACTCCACCAGTCATTGGGGGGTTGAAACGCGCGGTCGGATTCGGTTTCGGTAACTCCACATAGCTCAGGGAAACAATAGACCCTTAGCCCACTAGCGTCTGCGGAATATTCTCCACAAATATCACCCGCCGGCGGCGCGGAGCCCAGAATGGCAAGGGTAGCACCTCTCTGCTGTAGAAAGTTCCATGTGCCCAGTTCTACGGCAGTATAAATAGACTGTCCTGCCTCTCTTCTCGCCCGCCACATTGAGTAGCAAAGCCGCTCTGTCTCCCACGCATCAAGCCTGTTCGGCAAATCGAGGGAAGGTATGAACGGTGCTGGAAGACCAGCAACATTCTCGGCACTCCAACATGAGTTGATGTCGCTTCGATCCACCAATTTTAGGAACCTATTCCCAGCACACGTGGGCGATCTCATAATGTCAATGTCTCGATGCTTGAAGTCGTGTCGTTTTTCCTCAACCCAGAAGACCGGTGCCGGCGAGCTCTCCACTTCGACGAATGCGGTTTCCGCTACGCGCGTGACATCGAGTCCGATGTAAGAAGACAAAATCGTGGGCGTCTGGCCAAACGGAATACAGAAGTATTGTGCCCTCAACATGGACGGATTCAACACAAGCTCAGCCAATTTAGGATCCGGAGCCTCTGCGTTCGCACATTGTGTGAGATTCTCAAAGTCAAAAGTACAACTATTTTCATTCTCAGCGCAAGGGAAACGCATTAACGCAGTCAATTCCTGTGTGCAATCCCACACGTTGTACTCCGCACGGTAAACGATGGGTCTAGCTCCCGCTGGGCAGCTGAATGAAATCGTCTCGTCATTGAGTGAACTCGCGATCTTGGTCAACCATGCACCGGGAGCTGCTTCCCACGTGCACTGAAAACTCCCGGAAATTTCATCCAAAAAGTCGAATTGGGCTCTTTGCAGCGTCCCAGGCACCTCTGGGCCAGCCACAATCTGGTCTAGCCGGGACCCGAAATTAAAATCGAGAACATCCAGATTGAGGACATCCAAGTCAGGAACGTTCAGGTCGTCCAGGAGTTCACCGAAGAGCGCTTCAACTTCGTCTTTCAGTCCAAAAGCTTCGAGCACTGCGTCAATTGCTATGTTTATCGCGTCGAAGACTATGCAAAAATCGCCACAATCCAGGAACTTTGTAACCTCGTAGAGAGAATCCATTAACCCTCGGACTGGATCAAACGGCTCAATAAACCGAGTCAGTGCAATAGATGTTGCACCTATCGAGTCCTTCAGTGAGTTCAAAGCCGGTTCTTTGTCCTGCAACTCCTTAACGGGTCCATCAATGATATCTCTGACCTCGCCAACGAAAGATTCTAACCCATCCAATGAGTTAATCAGCGACGAGCCATCTCCGACAACCTCACCAACCGAACATAGTGACTCTATTGGCTGGCCGAGGTCTTCAAGCTCTTCCAGTGAGCATCTTGTCTCCAGAAGCGCTGTTACTTGGGCGTTTGTGTCGTCACACAAATGGTTTACGAGCGGAGGGAGTATAATAATATTCACAGCCCAAGCGAACGTGGATGCGGCTTGAAGGTACTCAAGACCCTTATTCAGCCTTCCAGCCCATTTGTCCAAGTCTTCACACTTTTCGTCCAGTTTCTTGACCTTCTCGTCGAGTTTCTCTAACGGTTCATCGATAAGATTCGCAATTTGCTTAAAGAACGGACCAATCTTCGGTATAAATCCCAAGGCCTTGGCGATTATGTATATGGATTCAAGTACTTGAGCCCAAGTTCCAGCAATGGTTTCAGCGGGGCCCCAACCTGAAACAACGCGACCTCCTGTCTACTGTTATTGCCACATGTCATCGAGAGTACAGTACGAATTGCGTCAAGTACGCTCAGCTTCGGAATCCCTAGAGGATTAAATTCAGCAATCTTGAGAACGCGCCTAAAATCCTCATCCTGAAAAAATTCAACAGCCCCCTCCAGAGCATCATGATCCATCAAACGCTGTACACACTGTTGCTGTTGATCTGTTCCATCGTAGATTGCCCAGTGACAGTCTCGTTCTTTCGGCAGCATACCAAACAAACCCTCAGCACCGGTAACGAGCCGAAGGGCCAACACGACAAAAATCAAAAACCCGGACATTATTCGTTCAATTTCGATACCGACTTTTGTTACGCAAAACGTTTTGCTGAGTATGATATGCACAAACACACACACATGTCCCCCCTAAACCTAAAACCACACACTTCCCAACGAGCTTTTTTTACCCACACACTGCCAACCTCACTATTACCCACAAACCATTCACCTACCCTCCGACACCATAGAAGATCTAGCCATTCTCCAATATTTTGCTCGCTCACATATATATATATATATAGACATCCGAAAAATATCGACTTCCTCCACAATGATGGTGGCACGGAGAGGGATGTCAACAATGAATCCAAAGTGGCCCCGTGGAACGAGTTCCTAAGTATTTCCACCTTCCACTGCATTCAGTTCCGGACCAAGGGCTTCGATCCGCTACTGTACTGCCTGGAGAGCGGGGATAGAGTGCACGACTCTTCCGGCTTACGCTGCTGCTTGTAGATAACAGAGGTCATGCGCGGCTCCGGAAAAGAATCTTCTCTCCTTTCACGCTTCTCAGGGAAGCTAGGCTCGCACGAAGTAGTGCGAGAGAGAGATCCCGGCCTCCGTCAAAAGGACGTAAATATGTAATCGTTGTGTTTTTTTCTGCCATTCCTTAGAAAACAAAAATTCCTGCACGGCGATATTAGTAAGTCAAAACAAGAGAACAAACGTAAGCAATATCAAAATATTATCGAGGTCGGTTTTCCATATTTAGATTTCTCTACTCATCGGCCACCAAATCCGGGCATCCGAATATCATTCAATCTTTTTTACTCGCTCGGAAAGGTGAAGAGAGGAGGATCGGAATACAAGTTTATTAGAAATAAATGCAGCTATCATCTTTGTCCAGCAGGTCAAAACAAGAGAACATCCGTAAGCAATATCAAAAATTTATCAAGGTCAGGTTTCCATATTAAGATTTCCCTTGTGATGGGTACTACCGAGGCATGAAATTCATTCAATCAAACACAAACCCGCCTGTCCATATCCTAATATAGAAAAAAGGATTGAACTGCCCAGCAAGAATCACTTTTTTTCTTCATTTTGCGTTGACACTTTTCCTTACCGCTCCTTCTGGCACGTCGATGAGCTCCAAACCCCAGCACGCAAGGGGGGGGGGGGGAATGCTTTCACACGTAAGAAAGACTGATTGAACTTCGAAAGGAATTTTCAGGCGGACACACCCAGGTACTCTCGGACTAGGGTTGTGACAAGTGGGTCGGGTTTTTCGCTGTTTATGACCCAGAAGTGGATAAACCCAGTAAAACAGAGGGGTTTAAGGGAGTGGGTGGGTAGTAAACAGCGAAAAACCCGACCCACTTGGCAAAAACCCGACGCACTTGGTAGAAACCCGACCCGCCTGGGACAACCCATGTCGGACTCCATGAGAGTACTGAGCAAAAAGTCAAACGTAAGGCCAGAGTAGGACACCGATACGATTGGACACGCGATTAACCGCAACGAGCTTTCGCTCCATACTGAGCTTTGTAAACGGAACTGTATTCTATTATCTCCAACTTGCACGTTGAATCTACAATCTATCAATTGAAAGCAATTGACCAATAGAGTTAAACTATACTCTGTCGTTGTCTCAACAACCAATGAAACTTTCCATGAAAAATTTGAAAACCTTCTACTCCAATCAACATTGATTGGTGCTTTCTGTAAGCACAGGAGGTCACCAATAAGCAAATTCTTGCAAATCGGTCAGGGAAAAAGTTAAACTGATGATGATGAAAAAGTGATGAATTTTCCTCGTCCTGGCATGCCGTCCGCTACCTTCCAAACGACGACTTCACAACCCCCAACCAAGTGTACGAAACTGTCATCGCTTCGGCAACTATCTTAGTTTTGCGGAAGCAAATTGGACTTCGGTAGGAAGTCAAGATTTTCTTTCAAGTCGAGCAAGGTTCCATTACCAATCAGTCAAAAGCCGAAGACAAAAGCGTGTTTTTTTTTCCTCATCTGGCAAAAGCCTCGTTGAGCTCAAGTCTCGCAGCTTGCCAAAGACGATGTGACTCGTATTGTAAGCAGATTTGGGGTTGAAGGGTATGGAGTCCTAAGAGGACAAGACGACTCTTGTGAAAGAAGCCGCAGCCAACACTGACTGACTTTAGCAATAGTGATTGGCCCTTTACCAAGACGGATTGAATGAGTTTATTTCGGAGACAGAAAAAAAAAAAGGGTGCTCAATGGAAGATCACCATCAAAATCAAACCAGCGTTAATTCTCCACAACAGAGAACTCAAAACGGACAAACACCAAGGAGAGCCCGCTCCGGCCGTTCACTTCGCTAGTTAAATATTGTCCAAAAAGGGCTCAAATGGAGGAAAAGGGGCTTACCTGGGTACCTACCATTTTCCACCACCCACCCCCCCCGTGTTATTTTGGGAAAGCCCCTTTTCCCCCATTTGAGCCCAAATTAGACTAAATCTAGTAGGGAACAGCTGATCTAGCGAAAAATGCACAAATGCACGAGAATTAGCCCAAACCAAAGAATACACCCTCCAGCCAGGGATGTCCCCCCGATCTGCAAAAGAAAACCTCTAGTCATACTGAACATTGGAAAAGTAGTTTCGGGTTGTCATAAAACGCATTCGTATTTTTTTATGTGGTGCCCCTCCTGGTGGGAGTGTCACCCCCTTGCTCTTGACTATGAGGGTCCAACCTGCCACTGCAAAAACACTGCACCATCTATTACATCTCTGTCCCGGATTAAGTCGAAAACGTCATGTCCTTCTCCTATTATGACATAATCAGGTCTATTCCCGCCTTGAATCTGATCATTTCCATCCCCCAAGATGATTGTGTTTTTTCCGTCAAACGTTTTGACTTCGTTGTTGCCGTACAGGTCTTTGGAATAGTCGTCACCCCTGGATCCTCGAGGGAAGTCATCGCCATACCCTCCATAGAGACTGTTGATACCTCAGTCCACGTATAGACCATGACTACCATAGCTACCATCCAACACATCGGACCCATCGTTTCCCTTCACGACATAATCTCCACCCGCGCCGTTCAGGTCGTCGTTGCCATCGTCGCCCTCGATCACATCATTACCCGATTCGCCAATTATGATATCATTGCTCTCCCCCTCTGATAGTATATCATCACCATTTCACCGTGGAGCACATCTTTACCCCTGCTCCCCGTGTACCTCGTCAGCTCCATCTCCGGCTCTAATATGATCCTTTCCTGCATCTCCTGTGATGTAGTCGTCTCCGATTCCTCCAAAAGCGGAATCATCTCCGTCATCTAGATAGATCCTACGGTTGCCGGCCTGCCCTGATACGTCATCGTGCCCGCTACAGGCGAATATCCTGTACCCTTTAGCCGCACCAAAAATCACATCATCCCCTCAAAGGCCATAGATCCAGTCCACGAATTTGGTACCTACAATTCTATCGTCCTTGTTGGTGCCTCTTATCACGTTCAGGCAGTTGAGCTTAATGTCTATGGTAGGGGGTGAAGTGGGGTGGGTGGGTCGTAAACAGCGAAAAAACCCGACCCACGTGGCACAACCCTAGTCCGAGAGTATCTGGGTGTGTCCGCCTGAAATTTCCTTTCGAAGGTTGTAATATGTTCAATCGGTTTCTCTTACGTGTGAATGCATTCCCTTTCGTGCTGGGGTTGGAGCTCATCAACGCGACAGGAGCGAGTGAGGAAAACTGCGATACAGAATGAAGAAAAAAAGTGATTCTTGGTGGGCAGTTCAATGCTTCTATATTAGGATATGGACAGGCGCTTTGTGTTTGATTGAATGAGTTTCATGTCTCCGGCGGTAGTCCATTAGTCAAAGAAATCTTAATATGGAAACCTGACCTCGATATATTTTTGATATTGCCGACGGATGTTCTCATGTTTTGACCTGCTGGATCAAGATAATAGTTCAATTTATTTCTAATAAACTTGTATTCCGATCCTTCTCTCTTCTCCTATCCGACGGCGTGAAAAAGGATTGAATGAGTTTCAGATGTCCGGTCGTGGCCGATGAGCAAAGAAATCTAAATATGAAACCCGACCTCGTTAAAAATTGTTCGATCGGAGGCTGAAAACAAACACCCCGTTGGGGGAAAAACAAGACTAGGCGCGGCGAAGATCGCGCGACTCTTGCATCAAAGCAGCGTTCAAACTGAAAGAAACTTTAAAAACCCGTCCTAGATGCTCGGACGCAAGTTAAGCTCCTCGCAACTTCCCTGAGTGAAAACGGAATAAAGGCATTCCGACTTTATGTTTTTGGAACTGGAAGTTCTTATAGAGACAGGTTGAGGCGTGTGCACCGTTTCCCGACAGGTTATTTACTCAACCAAGCCCTCTGATCGCAGGTGGCTAAGCGTACTATATACCCTTGCATTGGCGATAGGTATAGAAGTGTCTAGTTCTAATCTAAGTTATTCGTTCTAGACTAGTACGAGGTGCCTAGATCACACATGGAGTTCCAACAGTCCCCATGACCGAATACCTGTCCCGGCTAATCAGCACGTACTCAAACCCCTCTGATTACAGAGTGGGTAGCATATTATATGCCGAACAGTGTACTAGATATAGGACTCTATGGCTCTAATCTAAGTTAGCACCCCTGGACTAGTATGAATGAATGAATGAATGGTTTAATCGGAGGCTGAAAAAAAAAAAAAACCCGAGGGGAAAAAAAGACTAAGCGCGGCGAAGTACTCGCGCCTCCAACATCAAAGCGGCATTCATGCGCCTGGACTAGTATAAGGTTCCCACATCACATATGGAGTTCCAACAGATCCTACCCGGTCTCGGTCCGGCGGGGGATTCCAATTTAATGTCCTGCCGTCTTGAAAATTTCAGACTTTTACTATTTTTACGCTTCTTTACGGATCGAAGTTCTTTACGCAGTTGCAATGATCGAAAATTTTCATTTTACTAGAAAGTAGCAGCGCGAGTGTACTCACCTGATCGCAGGCAGGTCGAGTGTTCCCTCTCTCGGTCAAGGAGGGGGTGTTGACACATGATCCCTTTACGTGTATCTTATTGCTTATCTTGGAGTCTCCCTCACTAGTATGTCAATGAGCTTGGCTCATATAAGCATTAAACTTGGGCGCTTTGCGCGCAGACCAGTTGGAGAATCCGCTGGTGCCTGTTTTTTCTTTTGAACGTAGCATGAGACCCCGGTAGCGGGGTTCCAGTAAGTTTTTCCCTAGATAGGATTAGACGTAGTGTTGCGCTGCAGTAGGCAGCTGCCCAGTACAGCTTACGGTTACCCCCAACGCTTCCCACCGGTTCCAGCCTTTCATTGTGGAAAGCTTTGGTCACGTGGAGAAGGCGGGTTGGAGTGGTTGCGGAAACGTTTCACTGAGCATCCTGTTGAATACTTGGAACTTTTGCGGCGTTCAAGTATCTCTCTGCGGCGATATTCGAGCACTATGCTTGCCGAGGCGCGCCATCGGCGCCTGGGTTTGACGCTTCTCTACCTAGTTCTTAGTTCCTTTCCTCTAAATCACTTCATAGTCTACACGTGCGTTTCTCGATTCAACACGTTAGGTTCCATTCTAGGGCCTGGACGTTCATTTTCTCCGTCGACATATTTCAGGGCCATTTGCTGGGACGGCATCTGTATGAGCAACTCTGACAAGATCTTCATGGTGGTGGGGGTCGCTTCGACTGTGCACGTTTGATAACACTCCTCCTCAACGTAACGCCAAAAAAGTTTTTCAGGATTCTCAGATTGACTCGGTGCCTGTTGAACCGAGTCGTCTCTAGCGCCTTGAGCAGTATATCCGCGACTTGCTCATGGGTCGGAATAGGAACTCGTAGCTTCCCAGCTCATGTTGTTGTCGCGCAAACTGGTACTGCAGATCGATGTGTTTCGGTTGTGGTTTTTCCGGGTCTATAGACGAAGTTAGACAGGCAGTGTAGGCCTTGGTAGGTAATGCCGGTACGTCAATCTCTGGTAGGTTCTCACCCACTGTACTTTCTGAAGTCCGTGCGTCCGCGCGACGTACTCTGCCTCAGTTGACGAAGTCGCGATGATTGCCTGCTTCTTGCTTATGTGCGAGATCGGGTTTCCGTACAGGTCTGCAAAACCGCCGGTTACGGATTTTCGGTCCTTTGGGATGCCCATGACGCGTCTACGTAGTGCGATCTCCTCTTGTTCTTGATAAAGAGAGAAGACTAGCGACGAGTTGATTTTGCCTCGCAAATGCCTTAATATTCGCTTTCCAGCTGACCAGTCGTCGTCGCTGAAGCGCCACGCCTTTGTGGCTAGTAGATCAACGGCGTACTTGATGTCGGGTCTGGTTCTTGTGGAAATGTACGGTAGAGCCCCGACGAGCTCACGGTAAGGGAACTCTCCTTGCCTTCCGGACTTAATTGTTGTATGTAGTCCTTTGTCATCGGCGTTGGCACTGGTTTGCTCTGCTCATTCTGACATCTTCGAGTATTCTCGATGTCCTTCTTCTACCCAAGGCGATGGATGATGCTCTTGGATCTCTCGCGATTTCGATGCCAAGGGATTCTCTGGCTGTGCCGAAGCCTTTCAGATCGAACATGGTATATAGCTGCCCCTTAGCTTCTGCCACCCGCTGTCTGATTCCGATGACTAAGAAGTCGTCGACGTATACGAGTAGGTAGACGTGTTCCTGAACGAACAAAGACGGGACTAGCAGTTGTTCTTTGAAACCATGGTCTTGTAGATATTTCCCAGCTTCTCGTACAATATTTTCCCTGAATTTTTTAAACCATAGAGACCCTTGTTTAGCTTGCACACCTTACCATTGTCCTGTGTGCCGCTGGGTCTCTCAATGTACCCTACGATGACCAGTCACTAAAAACAAACCGCAACTTCGACCGATCGTACTGCAAGCCGGTCTTGAAATTGAACGTGAGAAGCTCTGCCTGTCGCAGACTACCAGAATGATAAACGCCGCGTGACTGACCTCGTGGTCACCTGTGAGAGTGATAGCCGTCGTACGACGTGCGTTGATCTTGCGGCTCAGGCTAGTCGCTATTTGCCGGCTGCGGGAGAGCGCCGTGGAGTCCCCGTTTCCAATATGAAACGTCGCAAAAAGTTGAACTATGCGTTGGTCTTGTCTTCCCCAGGCATTCGTGGTGCGGTTCTAGCTCATCGTCAGGTACCTCTGGCCATTGAGTATTTTGGGTTTATGGATTCAGTTGGTTCTCGTTGACTTCGGGAATTGTTCCGCGAACACCCTGAACGTCTGTCCTCGTTGTTTACCGGTTTAAGTTTCTTGCTGTGCCGTATGAACGCTGCTTTGTTGTTGGAGGCGCGCGAACTTCGCTGTGCTTAGTCTTTTTTTTCCCTTTGAAGGTTTTTTCTTTCCAGCCTCCGATTACATAAATTCATTCAAAAAACAATTTCTATTCTTATTGAAACTTTATATAAACAATATATATACGATTTCAGTAAATACACTGCTTTAACACGCCGAAGAGCTTTGCTCTCACCGCCAAACGACTATCTTGATTCGGAGTACAGTGCCAACCCGCATTTCGCCTATCCATACGATGACAACTTTTCAAAAAACTAATGCTGTTTAAACTTTATGTAAACAAAATATCTGCGGATTTCAGTAACCCTTTAAATTTCATGTCTCCAGTAACACCTTCAAACGAGTGGCTCGATTCGAGTTTACCGGGAAGGCCATTCGGGATCATCCCTGGGGAGTACTGCGGTAGTCTGGGTATCTCCGTTCCACTTTGTTTGGATGACGAACGTGCGTCCCCAGACCCCCTCTCGTGGTCAGGGCCGCGCGCCCGTCCACTACCGCGATTTTCGCGACACCATGGCTTCCTCCCTTGGGGTCGCCCCGTCTGAATTCCTATATGTGGACTTCACGGGCCCTCATGCCTGTTTTCTTGTTACTGACTCGGCTTACCAGTTCCTTCAATCGCTTGTAACCACCCCCGCGCCCCAGCGCTCTGCTCTGGCCAACATGATACTGACTCGTCCTCATGTCTCTTTGTTTGTCGAGTTCGATCGTTTTGACGCCGGCTGGGTTCCACCGTCGGCCTTGCAAAACCTGGATGCCTCGCAGGCTTCGGTTGTCGCGCTACACACTCATGCGGCGCGGCTCTCGCGCATACAGGCGAGCCTCTTCGCGCGTTTTCCTCCTCGCGGGGTCCTCCGCACCGCGCTAGAGGCCTTCCTCTCCACTGAGGCCACCCTGCTGGAAGCCCACCCTGCGTTTGACCTTCTGCCGCCGACTCTTGAGCACCCTTCCTCCCCTCGCCCTGTCTCCGAGGCTCGTGACACCGACATGGCAGAAGCACCATCGGCCTCTCCGAATCCGCTGGCTCTGGACACCCTCAGTCAAGACTCCGCTGCTGAAAACCCTGTGTCTACTTTCTTCAGGTCTTTTAGTTCCTTCGTGCGCCCTCCACGTAAGCGTCGTGCGGCTCCTGAGCCTCCCTCCGAGGCACCTCCTCCGGATATTCGATCTGCCTTCCCGACTGAGGGGAGGCCCGATGTCTGAGTCTTCCTCCTCCGCGTGCGTGTCGTCCCGGTTACCCCTGTTTACCAGTGACCGCTCAGCCTGGCATGAGCGTGTTCTCTCGTGGTTTTCGCACCTTGTCGCCTCCTACCCGGACGGTTCCCTTCCCCTTTGTCGTCAGAGCACGGCCGTACGGCTCCCTCGTCGACTTCATAAGCCCCTAGGATTGGTGTTGGATTTTCTCTGGCAGCAGGTCGCCGCGAACCCTCACTGCTCTCTTCGCTGGGAACTCTTGTTCTTTTTCCCCGCCTCGTGCTCACATCCTCTACCGTCCCCCTCAACCCACATCCTCGCCGGGTCCACCCTCGCCGAAAACTGCAAATGTTCCTTTCCGGCGACTTTGAGGACCTCGAACGTCTTTATTTCGCTTCTCTCTCTTCCTTTTCTCCTAGTGCTTCCTCAGCTTTTAGGTCTTCTCGACAGAATCGGGCGCGTCACGCGGTGGCAGGCGGTGATCTGCGGCGGGCAGCCGGGATCCTCCAGCAGCGGCAACCTGTGGTTCCATACTCCGATGATCTTTCTTCACCGTTCCGTTTGCTCTTTCCCTCGGAAGGCTCCCCTTGGGACTCCTCGTTTGAATCAGTGTTGGAAGAGTACCGCGCCGCGCCACATCCCAGTGCGCGGTTAGTGGTCAATCTGGAGGCGGTGCGTGAGTTGGTTCATGATGCTCCGAAGGGCCGTTCCCCAGGGCCCTCGGGGCTGCGGGTGGAATATCTCCGTTTCTTAAGTGATGAAGGTTTGAAGGCGTTGGCGTGGGTGGTCGAAGCGCTTGTGAATGGTGATCCCCTGTGTGAGTGTGCGTGGTTCTTGGTCGGGCGTTCGCAGTTGTGTCTGCTTTCGAAGCCCGGCCACACGGCCTCGAGCCCTGCTATTCGCCCTATTGGCCTGGTTGAGGTGGTCCGCAAATTGGCGGCGCGATGGTTAGTGAAAATCCTGATTCCCGAATCCCGCCGTTTCTTTGGGCACGTGCAGTTAGGCGTGGGCTATCGTGGTGGCTGTGAGTTGTTGTCTGTTTTACTCCGTTCGGAAATGGCGTACTCCCCAGATTCTGGGCTCCTCTCTGTAGATTTTACCAATGCGTTCAACCGCGTCTCTCGTCCGGCTCTCATGCACGTGGTGCGCGAAGTCTTCCCTGTAGGCTTTCCCTTTGTTAGTAGACTTTATTCTCCGCTTGGTCGTGGGGCTACCTATGACACCCTTGGCGCTTCCTCACACACGTTTGCGGCGCGCACAGGGGTACAACAGGGTGATCCCTTGTCCCCTTTCCTACATGCCTGTGGACTACAACTCGTCTTGCTTTGTCTTCGCTCCGAATTCCCGCAGGTTCGTACGGTTGCATACCACGACGGCGTGTGCCTCCTGGGGCCCCCTGATACTCTAGCACTCGCTTATGATCGTCTCCGCTCCTTGGCTTCGCGGGTTGACCTGGAGGTTAATCATCACAAATCGTTCTACTGGGGAGGTGTAGCTGCACAAGAGCAGCAAGTACCTGCGTCGTTCCAGGATATTTGGAGACCGGATGGTTTTGTCCACTTAGGCATCCCCTACGGGTCGCCGTCCTTCGTTGAAGGCGAGTTGCTGCAGCTCCTCGGTAAGCACAGACAGCTGGTTGCAGAGCTTCGACGGCTACCTCCGGGCTTTCTCCAGTGCTCGTTGTTGCTGTTTCGGTATTGTTGCAGTCAGCGGTTAACCTATTGGCTTCGCTCACTTCCAACTCATTGGGGCCGGTGGTTGGCCACTCGTGCGGATGCTGAAAGTTTCCGTGACCTGGGGTATTTTCTCGATGAAGAGCTGAGCGCTCTGCCGCGACCCACCTGTGATGTTGTGCGCGCCCAGGTAGGCCTCCCATTGCGATTGGGGGGACTGGGCCTCTGCAATCGTGTTGTGGTCCAACCTGCAGCCGCAGTAGGGGCCTGGGGAACCGCACTTCCCACTTTGAGCAGCTTGGGTATCTCGAAGTTCCGCAATTTGATGGCGAGCCTCTCGCGGGGTGTCTTGCTTCCCAGCGTACCGGAAAGCGCCCAAGACTTGTTTCTGGAGCTCCAAACAGCCCTGAATTCCTGTACTAGTCTCCCCGAAACCGTTCAGCCCCGTCTTCCTGACTGGCGAGCTGTATTTGACCGCTCTCGAGGCTCCGCCCCGGGGATTCGTCCTGCGCCTGAACCTGTTCTAGGGGAGATTGACCCAGTGGTTGCCGCAGAAGAAGAAGTTCCAGTTGATCCTCCTGATGATTCCCGCGCTGGGAGCCGAGCTCAAGCACGCACGGATGCGCTGCAAAATATCCTTTCTTGGGACTTGCACCGTGCTGCATATGGCCGACTCCTCGCGCAGATGGTCTCATCTTCTCGCGCTCGCGCCCGCCTACGTAGTCTTGGAGGGGTTCTTAGCTCTCAGTGGCTCATGACCGTACCAGCCTTTCCGCCACTCACACTGTCGGATTTCGAAGTGCGTACTTCACTGCGCTTATACCTCGGCTTACAGCAGCCCCCTTGGCCGTACGAGATGGGTTCGTCGTGCCCTCTCTGCTCTCAGACTGAAGACAACGCAGATTTTGGCGCCCACCTGCTCGCTAGTTGCCCGGCGGTGAAAGGTGCTCGAACCCGCCGCCACACACGGATCTTGAACCTGTTATACCGGGAACTTCGGCCTATAGTCCGGCAAGCCGGTCTGGAAATCGAACGTGAGAAACCTTTACCCGTCGCGGACTTTCAAAATGATGAACGCCGTGTAGCCGACCTGGTGATCACCTGTGACGACAGCCGCCGTACCACATACGTTGATCTTGCTGTTCCTAACCCTCAAGCTAGTCGTTATCTCCCGGCTGCGGGGGAGCGCCGTGGATCTGCCGCCGCCAGCATGAGACGCCGCAAAGAGATCAAATACGCGGGGGCTTTGTCTTCCCCTGGTGTTCGTGCTTCGGCACTAGCACATCGCTTGGTACCCCTGATCATTGAGTGCTTTGGGTTCATGGACTCTGTTGGTTCTCGCTGGCTTCGGGAGTTGTTCCGCGAACGCCCTGACCGTCTTCAATCGTTGTTTACCCGCTTAAGTTTCCTGCTGTGGCGCATGAATGCCGCTTTGATGTTGGAGGCGCGAGTACTTCGCCGCGCTTAGTCTTTTTTTCCCCTCGGGTTTTTTTTTTTTCAGCCTCCGATTAAACTATTCATTCATTCATTCATTCAGTACAGCAGTATCGTAGATAGTTAGCAGATAACTGGTACGTAGTAGCGTAGACGATTGTATCGTGATTGAATTGGATAGTTCGTCCTCGTCGTATTACGGTGGACTACCCGATCGAGTACTTAATGAATTGTAGGTACTCAGGCACGTTAGGGATCAATAAAAGGGGGTAGCGGTTCTTGGGGAAAATTTGGGGGGAGTCCAATTTTGTGAACATGGTCTCAGCGCTCAGGCGATAGGTTATTTCTCTTTCTGAGTCGTTATGGCGAGGGAAGAAAGAGAGCGTGGCGGTTTGCCAAGGGGGCTGAGGATGCCTGAACCCTTCTCGGGAAGAGAAGGGAACAGGTCGGCGTTCGGCCTATGGAAGTTTCAGATGCTCGCGTACCTGAACTTCCACGGCTACACAGGTGTCATCGCGGGGAATGAGGGGTAGACGTTAACTCAACGGGGGCCAGGTTTGTGATGGCGGTCCTTTCATCCACGCTGCAGGGCCCAGCACTTGACCTTGCGATGGGGAAGGCACAACTGGACCCCAGGCGGTCTTGGCTTAGCCTCCTGGATCGGAACGATTCCAGGAAGGGGGAATCTGCCGATGCTGTCTGGACAAAGCTCTACCACAGACGCCTACGGCCGGCAGAGTCCATGAGCGATCTCATTCACTATTTCGAGGATGAGTTCGCAGAGATCACGGAGATCACGCGGGAGGAGCCCAGAGAAGCCGAGAAGATGCGTATTCTGAGGAGCGCCCTGGAAGGGTCACAGCCCTAGGAGTTCATCCACCTGCATTGGCGACCCTCGAATCCACTCACGTAGGAGAACACAGTAAGGGAGCTGGGGAGCTATTCGAGGGTGATGGGGCTCGACAGCAGGGGCAGAGACAAACCCCGGAAGACGAGGGCCTTGACGGCACAGGTTGGGGAGAGGCCGACCTGCTGGAGATGCGGGAAGGAGGGACACTTCAGGAGGGAATGCCTCCAGGGAAGGCGGCAATTTTTAGCAGCGATTTCGGTGCGAAAGTAACTTCACCCTGTCGAGAGTAACTTCTCGCTCGACCGCGGCTGCACCAACCACGTCAGTAACGAGCGGTGATACTTCCAAGTCTACAAGGAAATCGAGCAAACCCCAATATGTTTCGGGACTAAACGTGTTGTACGAATATACTTCGGGACTAGTCGAGTTGTTCCCGACGTATATTGGGGTTTGCTCGATTTATTTGCAGACGTGGAAATATCGCCGCTCGGTACAGACGTGGTCGGTGCAGCCGCTGTCGCGCAAGATGCTCCTCTCGACAGGGTGAAGTTGCTCGATTTCTTTGTAGACGTGGAAGTATCGCTGCTCGTTATAGACGCGGTCGGTGCAGCCGCTGTCGAGCAAACGTTACTCTCGACAGGGTGAGGTTGCTTTCGCACCGGACTCGCTGCAACAAACTTCCGCCTTCCCTGAGGGCACTCCCTCTTGAAGTGTCCCTCCTGCCCGCACCTCCAGCATGTCGGCCTCACCCCAACCTGTGCCGACAGCAGGGGGAGAGCCAAACCCCAGAAGACGAGACCTTGCCGGCACAGGTTGGGGTGAGTCCCGCCGCTGGAGGTGCGGGCAGGATTGACACTTCAAGAGGGAGTGCCCTCAGGGAAGGCGGAAGTTTGTTGCAGCGAGTCCGGTGCGAAGGCAATCTCACCCTGCCGAGAGCAACGTTTGCTCGACAGCGGCTTCACCGACCACGTCTATAACGAGCAGCGATACTTCCTCGTCTACAAAGAAATCGAGCAAACCTCTTTGGCGTCCTAGCCAGACGTGGACTAGTTGACGTGGAAGAGAGAGGAGCCGGTTGCAGCGATTGCAGAAAGGCCAAAACAACGGCAAGCACCGTGCAGCAACCCCTCCGGCATAGGGAGGACCCTGGGGATACTCTACACAAGGATATTTCGTGGTCCGTTCCCTGCTGGTATGCGAAAGGAGAAATACCCTGCAGTGTGCGTCGATGAGGCGACGAGCTGCGTCTCGCTTTTCGCTCTTACGAAGAAGAGCAGGTGCATGAGGCAATGAGGAAAGTAATCATGACCTTCCAAACCCAGTACGGCCCAAGGGCGAGGAAGATTAAGTCGGATGGGGCGAAATGCGCCGAAGTGATGCTGAAAAGCCTCGGGGTACGTTGGGATCCCTCCGCTCCATACACTCCAGCGAGTAATGGCATTTCGGAGAACGTGGTTAGGACAGCAACCGAGAGGTTCCGGGCGTGAGTCCTGGCGAGCGCGCCACCAACATGCTTCTGGCCCGAGGCACTACCGACAGTAGGGAAGGGCCTGAACTTGACACCGCGTAAGTCCCTAAAATTGAAAAACACCACTTGAGCTCGTGACGAAGAAGGCTCCGGACGTCTGGGGGATGAGGGTCTTCGGGTGCCACGTCGAGTATAAGCGTGCGGAACCTGGCAAGTTAGCCACGCTTGACTCAAGGATTGACAGCGGCGTCCATATGCATGTGAGCGAGTCAAAGGTCGCTAGAGTATACAGACCTGCGCGGAAGGATTTCGTACACGTTCGACACTTCAACACGGATGAGGATCAATATCCGGCGACAGATATCGATCTTTCCTGAATAATGACCCATGCAAAGATGTAGAGGACAGAGCTATCGGCGTACATCTAACGCAAAGGAGACTCATTCTAGGATGTTGAAATCCCGAAAAATTGGGAAGAGGCGAGGCGTACACCGTACGCAGAGGATTGGAGATGAGCTGCCGCGGAGGAGCTCGGCTCGCTACGATCAAACAATACTTGGAGCCTCATTCGTAGGTCAGAGGTGTCGAGAGGAAACAAAATCCTACAATCGCGGATCGTGGTTCAAATGCAGCGAGTTCTGGACGGGTCTGTCCAACGCTTCAAGGCTGGATGAATTTAGCACGAGCCACTTTAAAGCGCGACCTTACGAACCATGGGTTCGAGCCTACGAGGTCTGACGGATGCGTCTTCAGGCGGAACCTTACGATCGTCCCTGTCTACGTCGACGATCTGTTGGTGATCGGTAGAAAGGCTGACGGAGCGGATGCGAAGAGGGTGCTCAACGAACTGTATGAAATGAAGTTCCTTGGTGCGGTCGATGAATTTTTGGGCGTCATGATAGTGACGGATATGCCGAGGAAGTTTGTCTCCCTCAACCAGATCTTGTACTTGCAGGAGCTAATCCACTCCTGTGCCATATCTGCTTGCCGGAAATTCAACGGACCGGAGACCAAGGAGCGCGCAGAGACTATTACAAGGAATCTGATGCCGGATTTACCTTACCAGGCG
Organism: Rhodosorus marinus; assembly: GCA_029953675.1. Classification (NCBI taxonomy): domain Eukaryota; phylum Rhodophyta; class Stylonematophyceae; order Stylonematales; family Stylonemataceae; genus Rhodosorus; species Rhodosorus marinus. The sequence continues at coordinate 1,110,494 of JAMWBK010000001.1, forward strand.
CTCGTAGGTTTTCTGCTCTACATTGGTACGAGAACCAGCCCGGACAATGCCTACGCTATGGGTAGGCAATGTCGGGGCGAGCGAGCGGCCCAGCTGGCGAGAAGATGAGTAGATACAGGGCAAGTGATTACGAACAGGCGAAAGGAATCGTCCGTACTTGCAAGGGACGCTTAACCACTCCTCATGTCTTGAGGATATTTCGTAATCTGGTAACATATCCGAATCTGATCACATCTACCAGATAGTCGGGTATAGCGATTCGGATTGGGCGGCTGATCAGGAGAGCAGACGGAGCAGTGGTATACTGATAACTCTGAATGGTTCTGCGGTGAGCTACAGGTCATGGCGGCAACGTTCGGTGGCCCAACCGACGACAGAGGCAGAGAATCAGGCTCTGGGGGACATGATGTCGATGCAACGGTGGCTGCAAGAACTTCTGGCCGAGTTGGGCATATGCGTGGATAAACCCTTGTTAGCCTATTCGGAAAACAACTCCTGCATATCTTGGGCAGGAGGTACAAGCAACACGATGTCCAGATATGTGCTGTGAAGCTACACGATTTCGAAGGAACGATGTGCGTCGGGAGAGGTTAAGTTGCAGTATCTCGGTACGCAGGAAATGGTAGCCGACATTTTTACAAAACCTCTGGAGCGAGTTCGTTTCGAACTGCTCCGCCCGAAGCTAGGGGTGTCCGAAATTAGAGGTAGGGAGTGATCTCGAGGAGGAGTGTTGCCGGGAAGGCCATTCGGGATCATCCCTGGCGGGTACTGCGGTAGTAGAGCAGTATCGTAGGTAGTTAGTAGATAACCGGTACGTAGTAGCGTGGATGATTATATCATGATTGAACTGGATCGTTCGTCCTCGTCGTACGACGGTGGACTGCCCGATCGAGTACTTAATGAATTGTAGGTACTCTAGGCTCGAACGGGATCAATGAGAAGGGGTGCTGGTTCTGGGGGAAAATTGGGGCTTGTCCAATTTTGTGTCTTGATTCGGAGTACATGCGCGACCCGCTACCTTCCAAACCGTGTCTTGGTTCAGAGGTGCAGGACAAGCGTTCATTTCGCCTACCCCTAACTCCGAAACATAAAGGCTATTCTTATTTAAACTTTCTATAAACAAAAGATCTGTCGATTTCATCGCTGCTTTAACCCCTGCGATGCTTTGTCTGACACCTTCAAACGAGGATTTTGATTGGCTTGGGTTTTGATTAGGAGTACAGCTCACTTTAGAATCGAATGGTTTGAATCAAAGCCTATATTCTTTTTTTACGCTTTGTACGAACTTCTAACGACCTCAATGGATTTTGCGAGGAGAGCCAGTAGGGGAGCTCATGGCGCAAATTAAACCTTCATTCAATTTGCGAAACCAAACGGGTTTCCTTGGAATCTAAAACAATAGCTATCTGCATTTGGAATATGAGATTCTCATTCAGGCTCAGGGAGTTGAATGCAGGGACTGTGGCAGTGGCGCAGGTTGGGTAGTTCCAACATAACTAGGCTGGCTGTGGAGCATTATGAGGACGAAGGATGGAAGTATATGTTAGTGGTACCACCAATTGTATGGGCTTGATCCTCTTTTTCTGCTGAGTTTAGGATACGGAAGGCGTAGCGATGGCTGGTTTGCTTGAGCGATTGGCAGTGGTGCTTGCGGTATGGAGCATGGTGAGCGGAGCGGTGTTGATGCCTGTCGAGTCTATTGCACGGATGGACAAGATTGGGACGTGTGCGGATGGAATCGGCTCTAATCAGAGTTCGAACTTTGAACAGTTCTGCACTACGATGAGGAGGGCTGGATCCCTGAGCCAGATTAAGTTCGTATCCATATGTTTTAGCCCGGTGCTTCGCAAAGGGGAGAGATGTCTCAAGGTCAGAGCCCGAAAGTTGCTCAGAACTTCGCAGGTACGTGAGACCCCAGTGGTTGTCAGCGTCGGTGTACATAAGAACTGCTCAAGTCTACCCTTGGGGAATGACCGCTTCAACGTCAAGCTGGAGCTCAAAAGTGAAACCCAGGGCTTCGAGACCGATTCAGCCACCATATGCCCAACTGAAATCATGAGCGACGAGAGCTGCTGTGATAAAGATCTCTGCGTTGTCATGGACATCGAAACGACCCTTCGCCACATTTTCATAAGCGAGCTGGGAAGATGCAGAACCGAACTTTCCGGAGAGCATCTATGTCCCCAGAGAATGACTTGCCCCAATATTATCCGTGGGACGAATGGGGACGACGTGCTCAGGGGAACCGACGAACAGGACATCATCTACGCGCTGGACGGGGACGATCTAGTCTATGGTTTAGGAGGGGACGATATTATTTACGGATCACAGGGGGACGACACAATCTTAGGAGGAGACGGTGATGACTACATCTCAGGTGGTCATGGGGATGACTTAGTTTTGGGAAATAGGGGACGGGATAAGCTCCGAGGTGGCCGTGATAGCGATACTCTGAAAGGAGGACAAGGTAAGGACTATCTAGTAGATCGTAGAAAACCTATCACGAATTTTGTGGACGGGATAGAATATATGGACCAAGCCGATGATGATGTACTTCTAGGAGGCGACGGGGACGACAAAATCGTCTCTGGAGCTGGAGAAGATACAATTAAAGGCGGAAATGGGGATGATCTGATCGAGGACCTGGCGCAGTCCGTCTTTATAAACGGCCTCGAGTACAACCTTATCGCCGGAGGAAACGGAAACGATTCTATTGACGCTCTCGGCACTGGGATGGTCATCACCGGCGGCGCTGGCGACGATGAGCTCCGCCAGATAGGATATGTCGGTAACTATTACGTGACTGTCACTTCAGTTGACAACAAGGTCGATTTGGGGGCTGGGGACGACTATGCAAGAATTCATTTAACTACTGATAGTACAATCAACCTTGGGGATGGGGATGACTTCTACAGCGCGTTTAACGTCGGTGGCAATACGCTTGACGCGGGCGAGGGAGATGATTACGTTAGACAATCCTGGTATGATTCACCCTTCTACGATAAACCCCTGTATGTGGATCTGGGACCAGGAAACGACAAACTGCAACACGCGGGTTCGGCTTATTCTATGCCGGGCTACTTCGAAGGAGGAGATGGTAGTGACGAGATGAATGTCAGTACGAGCGGCGGTACAGTGAACTCTGGAGATGCTGACGACCATATATATGTTTCGGGATTCGACGGAAGAACTCATGCCAGGCCGGGAGAAGTTCTTGCTGGGCCTGGAGATGACTACGTTAAGATTCGTCGTCCGGAAAACTACCCGTATAGTTTAGATCTTGGTGCTGGCGATAATACGCTTGTCATTGGCAGCTGATTGGTGAAGTGAGGCGCACAACTATGCTTCGGGATTGGACGGAAGAATGGATGCCAGTCAGGAAGAAGCTGTTACTGGGGCTGGAGATGACTACGTTAAGGTTCGTCATCCGGAAAACTACTTTTTTATTTAGATCTTGGCCCTGGCGATAATACGCTTGTCAGTGTGAGCTGCTTGGGAAGGATTTGTGTTTGCGCTGCTTCATGATATTTCCCGGTCATGGTTTTTGGTTTGATTCGTGGAATATTGGTTCCGCTTTAGTTTTGTTCGATTCTGCCTTTAGGCTACTCTTGGTCCTCCTCCCTCGCTGAAGTGAGACGCACTACTAGTCTCAAGTTTATGAACATGAGCTTCGAACAACACGATTCCTTTTTTTTCTTTTTTGGGTTGAGAGTGCGAAATTCCAGTTCCCTCGAAACTGATGGTTGCATCTTGCTCCCACCCAATACGCCAGTTGTCTTCCAAGTCCGTGCTCTGCACAAGTTTCGACAGCGGAACGTGTTCCACCGGGTTGTCATGAATCAACCGTCTGATGTGCTTCATTTTTTTTTAGGCTAAACATGTGGTGATCGAGAGAGATGTTTTTTTTGGACCCTCTGAGAGCGGCAGACCCTCCAACAGGAGGTTTCCCTGCCCTGTAGCCTTTGTCCAGCAGCTACCTACTGTAGCGCATGTCTAACACTATGATTGTTGACTTTTGTCAGTTGCCATGTGTGTCAAGTTTTATCTCCCTCCACCGCTCTCCACTCGCAGAACAGCTGCATCTGTACTTCGCCAACTGAAGGAACGACGGGAATGCCGAGAGCAGCGGCAGTCTCCCCCGGGGCAGAGAGCCGTTCTCACAGGTTCCAGCCTTTCATTGCGGAAACCTTTGAGAGTAGGGGGAAGTCCAGTTTGGAGTGGTGCAGAAACGTTTGACTGACCATTCGGTTGAAAGTTGGGACTCCTACACCGTTTAAGCGTCGATCTCTGGTGATAATCTAGCAGCATGCTCGCCGAAGCGGGCCACCGCTGGTTGGGTTTGCACGCTTTCCTCCCTAGTTCCTAGTCCCTCTTTATACCCGCGTAAGCGCTTCAGGCTATGACAGGAAAAACGACCACGTATTGACTGCAATAGTGCTGAATGGTATGTTCATGCGTATCGGTGTAACCCCTATCCACTTCATTCAGAGGACTTTGTCTTCACATCTCTCTCATGGACAGAACAACAACTCAAATCCAATCCCATCGCGTTTCTCGCCCGGCCATCATACATGTGGTGCGCCAGGTCTTCCCTCTAGGATCCCTCTTTGTTACTCGTCTTTACGCTTTGCATGATTATGGGCCCACCTATGACACCCTTGGTCCTCCCTCACACACTTTTGAGGCGCGGACGGGGGTCGAACGAACGAACGAATGGTTTAATCGGAGGCTGAAAAAAAAAAAACCCGAGGGAAAAAAAGACTAAGTGCGGCGAAGAACTCGCGCCTCCAACATCAAAGCGGCATTCATGCGCCACAGCAGGAAACTTAAGTGGGTAAACGACGATTGAAGACGGTCAGGGCGTTCGCGGAACAACTCCCGAAGCCAGCGAGAACCAACAGAGTCCATGAACCCAAAGCACTCAATGATCAGGGGTACCAAGCGATGTGCTAGTGCCGAAGCACGAACACCAGGGGAAGACAAAGCCCCCGCGTATTTGATCTCTTTGCGGCGTCTCATGCTGGCGGCGGCAGATCCACGGCGCTCCCCCGCAGCCGGGAGATAACGACTAGCTTGAGGGTTAGGAACAGCAAGATCAACGTATGCGCCCACCTCACCGCAGCCGCCCGCCGCCGGGGCCGGGGCGCCGCGGCTTCAGCCCTTCGAAGAGTTAAGGAACGACGGTATGCTGAGAGCATGGCCAGTCTGCCTTGCGCTGAGGGTCGCTCTCACCGGTTCCAGCCATTCATTGTGGAAAGCTTTGGTCACGTGGATAAGTCGGGTTTAGAGTGGTTGCGGAAATGTTTTGCTGAGCATCCTACTGAATATTTGGCGGTCTTGAGGCGTTTAAGTGTCTCCCTTTGGCGATATTCCAGCGACATGCTTTCCGAGGCGCGCCATCGGCGCCTGGGGTTGCATACTTCCCTCCCTAGTCATTAGTTCATCTTCACGCCTTGCGTAGCGCTTCAGGCTATGCCAGTAAAGTCCAGTAAAGTCCAGATCAACGTATATGGTACGGCGGCTGTCGTCACAGGTGATCACCAGGTCGGCTACACGGCGTTCATCATTTTGAAAGTCCGCGACGGTTAAAGGTTTCTCACGTTCGATTTCCAGACCGGCTTGCCGGACTATAGGCCGAAGTTCCCGGTATAACAGGGTCGAAAAGGGCGACCATTGGCCCCTTTTTTGCATGCATGTGGGCTACAACTAGTTTTGAGCTAAACGTTCGCTCTGAGTTCCTGCAGGTTTGCACTGTCGGGTACCACGACGACGTGTGCCTCCTTGGACCACCAGCTGCGCTCCTCTTGACAGTAATCTGCCCTTGATGGTCACTTGTCAAATGAGCTAAGCCTGCGCAGGGCGGTTGATGGTCCAGCTTTTCCCGTGCACCTTTGCAACAATATCTTTTGACTCTCGAACAGACGAAAACGGCGGCGTTAGTCTGAGGTTAGTAGAATGGGCGGCACCCACAAGCGGCCTAGTGGCAGGTTTAGCTCCTTTGACAGGTTGCGCGCTCAAGGGTTGTACCGAAACCTGCAACAGGAGAATCCGTAGCTTTACAGGATCACCGTTTCTTCCGGTAAAACCATGAGGGATGCTACTATTGACCAGTCAGCCCTTTATAGCACTTAACGTCGAGTAAAAACAGTTTTCCCTATTCCCACCATTCCTCAGGTTAGAATTCCTCCTTGCTTCCCAGTAAAACCACCTGTCTCGTGCCAAACCATGGGAGGTACTGCCATGGTTCGTCACAACCCTTTAATCTTGGGTAAAAATCGGGGTTTTTTTGCTCTACCCGCAATTCCTCAGGCTGTATAATCCTTCGGCTTTCGCCTTCCTGATTGAACGTTGGCCTATGTGCTCGCCGAGGCACGCCACCGCCGCCTGGGCTTGCACACTTTTCTCCCTAGTTCCTAGTTTCCCTTTTACGCCCGCGCTTAGTCTTTTTTTCCCCTCGGGGTTTTTTTTTTCAGCCTCTGATTAAACCATTCGTTCATTTACGCCCTATGTGGCGCTTCAGGCATATACCTGAAGCGTTACACTACAGTAAAAAGTTGTGGTAAAAAGTCGATTTGCCCGCGTTCTCCGTTGTTGCTAGTTCGCTTTCATGGCCTTGCGTAGCGCCTCAGACTATGCTAGTAGCTAATCGAACGATAGCTACGCTAGTCGCATGAATGCCGCTTTGATGTTGGAGGCGCGAGTACTTCGCCGCGCTTAGTCTTTTTTTCCCCTCGGGGTTTTTTTTTTTTTCAGCCTCCGATTAAACCATTCATTCAGTAGCTAATAAAGCCAGTAGAACCACCACCAATAAAGGGATTTATTAACGTGTTTATTGAATGAATTTATGAAACCGCTGAGTCTGACGGTTCCAACTGCTCAATCGGAGACTGAAAGAAAAAACCACAAGGAAAAAAAAAGACTACAGACGGCGAAGGTCGCGAAGTGCTGATTGACTAGCATCAGGTGAGAGAGCTATGATCACCATATCTCGGCAGCAAGCCTCTTCTATTGGCAAAGAGTTTGCGCCAATTTTCTTAAAACTTTCAAAGCATAGACGTCCATTGGACCAAAAAGAAACTTGTTGACTACATTGGAACGGACAAAACCGTAGAAGATTGGGGCGGGCATAACAAGTGGGAGATTTGCGGACAGAACCGTCGGAAGGTTTGCAGACAGAATCCATGAACGGTTTGATGAAATGAGGGAAACCAAATGACACCTTGTCTCTAATATGCAGAGAGCCTTCTAGAAGCCAAACTGTTGAGCTGGTTCCTTCTGAATGGTGTACTCGACCCCTGTCAAAATTCTCTTCTTCGGTCAAAGGGGAGCCCAACAGTCAAAAGAGAAAAGCCGAAAGAGCCCCAAAAAAACGTGGTGAATAGCTCGTAAATCTATTGTCGCTTCTCTGAACAAATTCACAATTCAATCGATAAGCTCCGGAAACCACTGACGATACTCCATCGAGTGCGGTTGGTACGGAAGTATAGGATAAGAGGAGAAGTTTACCACAAGCATACACATGGTTTTGATAACACGGTGTTGGCTGAGATTAGTGGCAGGCCTGACACTTGTGAGATTCGTCATTCAGTCATTCCGTCGACGAACGACGAATGGTTTAATCGGAGGCTGAAAGAAAAAACCCCGAGGCGAAAAAAAGACTAAGTGCGGCGAAGAACTCGCGCCTCCAACATCAAAGCATTCAGTAACGTTTTCTGAAAAATTGGCTCCAATGGGATCATTAATCATTAATCGCCCTGACAGTCTCTCCTCGTTTACCGGTTTTAAGTTTCTTGCTGTGGCGTATGAATGCTACTTTGATGTTTGGAGGCACGCGATCTTCGCTGCGCAAAGTTTTTTTGCACCTCGGGGTTTTTTCCCTGTGTCTCCAAATGAAGGACAAATTCATTCAATGATGCGCTTTCAAGTTTCATTCAATGAAGCTTTCCTGCTTCGAGTTTTCAGTAGGGGGAGTACTCCCTAGTCCCTAGTTTCCCTTTACGTCTTGCGTAGCGCTCAGGCTATACCAATAAATCACGTGCATAAGTCGGGTTTGGAGTGTTTGCGGAAATGCTTTGCTGGGCATCCTATGGAATACTTGGAACTCTTACGCTGTTTCATGCGTCGCCCTGTGGCGATATCCTAGCAGCATGCTTGCCGAGGCGCGCCATCGGCTTGGGTTTGCTCGTTTTTCTCCCAAGTTCTTAGTTACAGTCCACGCCATGCGTAGCGCTTCAGGCTATGCTAGTAAAACAACTGCATAGCCTGTGCGATATTCGAGTAGCATGCTTACCGAGGCGCGCCATCGGCGCCTGGGTTTGCACGCTTCCCTACTTAGTTCTTAGTTCCTTTTAACGGTTTGCGCAGCGCTTTAGGCTATGCTAATAAAGCCAGTAAAACCACCAGTACTCGAAGGGGCTAAACTGACAGTGTCGCTCTTTGGCCGTATTCTAGCAACATGTTCGCCGAGGCGCGCCACCGCCGCCTGGGCTTGCACGCTCTTCTCCCAAATCCCTAGTTTTGCTTTACGTCTTGCGTAGCGCATCAGGCTATGTTCGTAAAACCACCACAGTGGAAGAAACGAAAATGTTCCTATTCAGATACACCAGACAAACCGAAGAACAGAAATACATCTGCCCGCTCTAGCCGCACTGCTCAAATTATTTCTGAACAAAAGAAAAACTAAACAGGAGCGAAGCAGAATTTTTTTTTCCGTAGAATTGTTGGATATTACGCAACATCCAGAGAGACGGGGAGAACACCGGATCACTTTCTGAAAAGCACGGCCAAGCGATGTGATGAATGATGGTGACATCTCACATATGGAACTGAGTGTGGGTGGATGATAACACAGTGAGCATCATATTTTCCGAGTCAAGTGAGTTCTTAGTTACAGTTACTTAAATGCCCACCACCAACCACTTAAATGCGTTATAAACGTTAAGACTTAAGATGAGGATGCTTCAGGAGGGTATCCGGTTTAAAAGCAAAATCCTTGAGCGTTCAGGTCGGTCTGCGGTTGACTAGCTCGCTGCGTTAAATATTTTCTGGTGGGGAATATTTCATATCTCCTGTACTCCAGAGCGCAGGGACACTGTTGTTGGGACAGCGAAATTATTTGTAAGGAGTTGGTTACAACTTTGGATAAAACTATGGCGGACCTTGCGGATGTGCGTGACGAGGTGTCGAGCGATGGGGAGAAGAACGTGGATGTGGAGATGGGGATGGGCTATGCGGAAAAAGAGAGGGTCCAGTCAACGATTAGCACCATTTTGGAGCCTGTTCACCTCCAGTGGCAGGACTTGACGTACGCTGTCAAAGGCAAGAAGGGAAAGCAGATCCTGAAGCCGATGAGCGGCGATGTGAAGCCAGGGCAAATGCTTGCGATCATGGGTTCATCTGGTGCTGGAAAGACCGTGCTTCTCGACCTTTTGGCGGGGAAACTGACATCGTCGCAGAACGTTGCAACTGGCGGACGAGTGTTTGTCAACGGGGAAAAGCGCGACTTCAAGAGTTATGGGAAATACTCCGCGTATGTAGGGCAGAGCGACAACATGTTTGACACACTTACTGTTGAGGAACAGATTCGGTTCTCGGCGGATCTGAGACTGCCGACGAAACTCGGAAAAGAGAATCGCCGTGCAATGGCTGATGAGATCGTCATCGAGCTGGGCCTCCGGAATGTGAAGGAATCGATGATTGGTGGGGAGCGTGTTCGGGGAGTGAGTGGAGGAGAGAAGCGAAGGGTTACTATTGGGACGGAACTTGTGACGAGTCCGTCGCTGATCTTCCTGGACGAACCTACTGCAGGGCTGGACTCGTTCAACGCACTGAATGTGATGCAATCGTTAAGGAGCCTAGCGAAAAATGGAAGGACTATTGTAACCACGATCCATCAGCCCAGGTCGAACATCTTCTCGCTTTTCGATCAACTGCTGCTTCTGTCTAAAGGGGAAGTCGTATACTTTGGCCCCGCCAACCAAGCGGTCGCTTACTTTGCGAGACTGGGCCACCCCTGTCCCCCAGAGTTCAATCCCGCTGACTTCATGGTCGACTTAATCTCTTCGGACTCGAGGACGAACGCGAGGAGGGAGGAAAGCGATGAGAGAATAGAGATGCTGGCTTGTGCGTACTCGAAAACTTCGAAAGTCGGTGCCATACTTGACGAATATGAGAAGCCAGCTCCAGTGGATGAAGAGCAGGACAGAAAGTTCTCGAAGTATAATTCCATCTGGACGGAGGAATTGGCGTATTTGCTTCATAGGTCTCTCATTTTGATGAAGAGGGACTCAACTGGAAACATTTTGAGAATTGGTATTCAGGTACTCTTGGGCATGGTGCTAGGTCTGATCTGGTTTCGCGTAGGCTATGACTATTGGGACGACCCAACAATGGATCGATTTAATGCTCTCCAAGGAATGCTCAGTTTCAGTGTTGTCGACCAATGCTACAACTCGGCGCTTTCGATCGTGTTTGTCTTTCCAATGGAACGGACGATCGTGCTACGAGAACGCTCCAGCAGGATGTACAGGGTGTCTTCTTACTTCATATCGAGAACGCTCGTTGAACTTCCGAAAACGATTTTGCTCATGCTGATATTCACGACGATCACCTACTTCCTTGTTGGACTACGCATGCAGGCAGGAGTTTTCTTCGAGTATACTTTGATCGTATTTCTCACAATTTGGGCTGTGGAGAGCTTAACAATCTGTATTTCAACGTTCGCTAAAGATGCACATATTGCATCTGCGATTTTACCACTGTTCGTCAACCTAGCATTCCTGTTCTCTGGCTTCTGGATTGATATGGACCTCGTACCGGCGACGCTGAGATGGTTGCAGTATTTGTCTTTTATCAAATACGGGCTCACGCTGATTATGTACAGTCAATTCGATGGCGACGTGAACGAGGACCTCATTTTACAACGTTACGGAGACGTTTCACGTGGAGCAGCGTATGGTGTTCTCATCGGATTTATCATTTTCTTCCGGATTTCGGGCTATTTATTCCTCCGCATTAACAAACCGCAGAAGAGCTAAGTTGGGGAGTGGACAGGCTGCGCATGCCGAGCTGTAGTACCCTTCCGAACTCTCCGTGCTAACTACCGCTGTAGTTGTAGTTGTAGATTTTCAGCAACGGTCGTTTGGCAGTGATAACCAGTAGAACCTCACTATCTTTGTAAAGATCTGGCTTTATTGGACTTTACTGGCATTATTGGACTTTACTGGACTTTACTAGCATAGCCTGAAGCGCTACGCAAGGCGTGAAGATGAACTTTACTAGCATAGCCTGAAGCGGTGAAGATGAACTAATAACTAGGGAGGGAAGCATGCAACCCCAGGCGCCGATGGCGCGCCTCGGAAAGCATGTCGCTGGAATATCGCCAAAGGGAGACACTTAAACGCCTCAAGACCGCCAAATATTCAGTAGGATGCTCAGCAAAACATTTCCGCAACCACTCTAAACCCGACTTATCCACGTGACCAAAGCTTTCCACAATGAATGGCTGGAACCGGTGAGAGCGACCCTCAGCGCAAGGCAGACTGGCCATGCTCTCAGCATACCGTCGTTCCTTAACTCTTCGAAGGGCTGAAGCCGCGGCCCCCCGGCGGCGGGCGGCTGCGGTGAGGTGGGCGCTGGCCACGGGGCAGGTAATCGCAAGGTCCACATATGTTGAGCGTCTGGCAGCAGCGTCGGAGACGAGGAAATCGGCTATACAACGGGGCGGTGCAGAGTCCGAGATTGATCTGGGCAGTTCCGACTCAACCTCAACCGTATGCCCTATCCGAGTCAAAAATTCGCTGAGGATGTACTTGAGGCGAGTGTGACGCCTCGTACGGAGACCTCGCAACAGTCCGCAGGAACCCAGGAAGTGGTAGCCACAAGCGTCAATCCGGCTCTCACATCCCTGACAGAAACACGGCCGATTAGAGTGCCACGGAGGCTGTGGCAAACCGAGATAGATCCGTGCGGCAGAACGGAACTGGAAAGCATCGAGACGATGACTCAATGACGACGGTAGAGTGGTTAACCACAAGTGCGAGAGGTGGCCTCCCATGCCGCGGAGACGAGCGTCAGTGGTAGGCGGCGTGAGAGGAGAATTGAGCATGACTGTGTGAGCGGCACTGTGTTGGCCCCAGGTGAGGCTATGTTGAATCACATCAGTGCGGGAGCTCCACAATCGGCTCAAACCCGGGTAGTCTGCAACAGGGGACCCGGGGCTAGCCTCTCCGTCATCGGCAAGAACTCGGTCGAGGGGACAATCCTCAATCGCTTCCAGCTCGTCCCCATAACAGCTCCCTCCAGGAACGAAAGCGGGACCGATTTGCGTCCGGCACGGCGTTGCACCTCCTGAACGCGTGTTGAAGACCATCATAAATTGTCAAAAGCGGGGGCGGCAGGGTCACTGGATCCTCGTTGGTCAAAGCTCGAGCCAAGAGGCAGGCACTTCGCATCTGGAAGGTCACCAACGTTCGCAGCGCGGTAGCCCAGGAGGCAACCGCCGCTGGCGAGCATACCAGCCCACGGTCTGCGACGCCGAATCCCCCTAATCGCAACGGTAGAGCGATCTGTGCACGAATCAAGTCCCTGTCGGGAGCAGCTTCAAGATCGAGGGGCTCATCCAAGAGCGTTCCCCAGTGTTGCAGGGTCATTTCGTCTGCTTTAGCCGCGATCCACGAGCCCCAAGCTGGAGGCAGGCTGCGCAACCAGTAGTTGAGTCTGGGACCGGCACAAAAGCGGGAAAACAAGCAGGCCGATTGCAGCATGCTGTCGGGTAGGTGCTCAATGGCGTCGGTGAGTTGCTTGTGCCGTGCCAAAACTCGCTCGCAGGATGCTTGGACAAAGTTGTCAGTCCCCAATCCGACGCCGTGGTGTTCGAACCCTTCACGTTCGCTGATTAGTCGCAGAGTGGGTGGCAGAGAGGTCAGCGACACGTCCCTCGGGGGGAGAAAGCGACATTTTTCTGTTTCCACAGTCAAACCGACGCGACGTGCAATCGCTTCGATCGCGGTCAGTCCCCTAGCCAGGGTGTCAGGGGTGCCCAGCAATGTTACGTCATCGTGGTACGCGCAGATTCGAAGATCCGAGACCTCAGTCGAAAGACGTAAAAGTACGAGCTGTAGGGCACAGGCATGAAGAAGAGGTCCGCAAGCGTCCCCTTGTTGGACGCCTGTATGTGCTTGAAAAACAGTGCCCTCCGTTGTCAAGTAGGGGAGGCTCTCCCCTCCGTAAATACCCGATAGAAACGGCCACGCCTCCGGAAACACACGTCGGAGCACCTCTAGCGCATGCGTCCGCGACACGCTGTTGAAATGCGTTCCGGAAATCAACCACCAAGACTCCCCACTCCGGCCTACTGGCGCGTTCTAGCTCGATCCCATGGGTGATCAGTTCGCAACCCCCAGAAAATCCCACCCCTACTTGCAAGGGCGCCATAAAAGCTGTGACGCGCTGGCGAAGGCGCTGGCATAGCCACCTCCCGGCTAACTTCCGTAGGCTCTCCACCATCCCGATCGGCCGGAGACGCGGGTGGGCCGGCTGGTGGTCAGGTTTCGTGAGCAAGCAAAGCTGTGCCTGCCGGAGATGTTCCCATGGCGCAGACGCACCCGATACGCCCTGGAACAACTTGTTAAGGATCCTCAGAAGCGCGCTCTTGCCAGGCTGGCTCAGGGACTGCAATAGCTCTGTTCTTAGTCCGGAGGGTCCGGGACAGCGTCCCCGACGCGAGGTAGGAAGCAAATCCTCCAGGTCAGACTCAGTGAGCGTCAGATCGATGCGAAACCTGGCCAACTCCGGACGGTCCAAGAATACCTCGAATTCAGGGGACAAATCCACGTCGGACTCAGGGAACAAAGACCACACCGTCTGGGCGAGACTATCATCGTAGGGGAGGACAGGCGCCTGGCCCTCCAAAACCCGCGCCGCTCGACTTAAATCGCCCACTGCTACCAATTTCTGTACTCGAGCCGGCACGGGCGACACTGTGCCATGCCGAGTCCGACGGGCGGATGGTGCTGACGACGCCAAATAGCTGCGCTGTAGTACTTCGAAGTCTCCCTTCAAGAACAGGGCCAGTCGGTCTCGTACTCGCCATCTGCGCTCCGATGTGTGAATGGGGGCCAGAATCAGGCGCGGCATGACCCCCAGAAAAACCCAAATGACTGTGTCCAGAATGTTGCGAGCCAGGCTCGTGAAGATGAAATCGAGAATGGTTCCAGCTACTAGGAGGTCTCCACGAGGAAGGACGACTGGGGGAATGCCCCCACGGAGGGGAAGCGAGCCTCCTTCCAAAGAAATCCACCGCCGGAGCCAACTCCGAAAACGCGTACGCCAAATGCCCCAGTCTCCGCTCTCCTTCAGGACATAAGACTGTAGATCCATAGGCTGCGACCTCGTAGCCGTGCCTGGAGCGCTAATCGTGCTTCTCCCCCTTAGACCCGGGGAAGTCGGTCCTCGCTCTCTTACCTCCTATCCGCACCAAAGTCGTGAGCCGCCCACTCCGCGAGGCTCGCGGAACGGATCCCGCGGGCTTCAGCAAAGTAACCTGGGCGTCCTCCACCGCCATGCCCTCAGTCTGCTCCCCTTCCTCACCACTCTCGCTGGAAGTAGTGCTGGAAGCAGAGCCCTCCAAAATCCCCACCCGCTGCAGCTCTGTCTTGTAGCGCGAAGTCAGCACAAGTCGCCTCTCCAGATCGAAGAAACTGGAAACCGCCATGCGCAGGTGACGAGGGCCCGACCGGAACCGCTCCAACAAGATCCTCTCAAGGCGCTGAATCCGTAGCCAATGGATCGCTGCCGCCTTCACGCTGCTCTCATGCTCAGAGAGCCCTGCCGTTTCTCCCGGAGACAGGAAATTGCCCGAGAAAGGGTCAAAATCGAAGTGCAAAACCACCTGCGGGTTGCAGCGCAGCCACCGGGCGGTCTCAGGCCACTGCTCGGTAGGCTTCGCCAGCAAGGCCTCCAGGTACTTGGCGGCGGTTGCGGAGACCAAAAACAGCACATCGCGGCCCTCATAGTTTGCGAAGAAGAAATCACCCCGGCTGCACCCTAACGATTCCGCAAAAGTGTCCCGGAAGTCTCGCATAGACGGAACCTGTCCTCGTGTAGTCTGGGGCCGGACATTTCGCACCCACAGAAATTGGAGAGTGGTCTCCACAGGTCCATCCTGAGGCTCGCGATATGGTATGAAACGGAGCATAGCCGCCGTACGTGTGGCAGTGGTGCCCTTCCGCAAGACTGATGCGTACGAAGCGCCCCCTTGCGGCCACCACGTGCCCCCGAAGTAGCCGGGAGCTGGTGACCACCTGAGGGCTGGTCCAAGAGAGGGAAGTCCACAGCTGCAGTCTCCTCCACACCGGTTGCCGCACAGTCACCACCACCATTGCCTCGAGTCCCCGAGCGCTGAAGCGCGTTTTGGCCCGGCCTGCCGCTCCCCAACGTCGTACTGTCCCGCGCAGAAGCAACAGCCCTCGCCTGTCCCGGGACAGGTTCATGTTGATTGACCTGATGTTGACTGCCTTCAGCCAATCCTGCCACTCTGGGGCAATTCAAATTCTCGTCCGAATTTGAATTTGACCTGGCCAGCAATCCCGATTCCAGCCCACCTAGCTTCTGGGTGAGCTGAGGGAGCACTCCACGATCACTCGCAGCCGTGATCAGGCTGGTGACAGCGGAGATAAGTGCACGCGCCTGGGTGCCAGAAGCGCCTTCCAAGTCAACCTCGGAAGAAAACGTGCCGCAGCTGAGGCGAACACGGAGTCCCCCACCTGGCAGTGCCTCCTTGGGAGGAGGCTCCGTCGAGCGCGGAGATATCCCTACCATCCTCAGGGAATGCGCAAAGGAAACGTTGCACCACCAATATGAAACCGCACCGAGAGAATAATCGACCAAACCCAACCCAAATAGGAAAGGCCCCGCAACACACCCACCCGGAAGACAGAAGTAGTTGCAAATGCAAACGACGCCCCGCGGAAAATCGAGGGGAAGGCGTACCCACTGGCATTATTAGCACAGCTTCTTCTAAAGAAGCTTGGTCAGTTTAGATTCTTCCCCGATTGAAGGAGCAACATGAGACAAAGAGCAAGGCCACCGCGCAAAGAGCGTTCTCAAAGGCTCCAGGTGTTCGCTGTCGAATGTAGCGGTGAGAGTCGCTCCCACCGGTTCCAGCCTTTCATTGTGGAAAGCTTTGGTCACGTGGAGAAGTCGGGTTTGGAGTGGTTGCGGAAATGTTTTACTGAGCATCCTGTTGAATACTTGGAACTTTTGCGGTGTTTAAGTGTCTCTCTATGGCGATATTCGCGTACCATGCTTGCCGAGACGCGCCATAGGCGCCTAGGTTTGCACGCTTCCCTACCTAGTTCTTAGTTCCTTTTCACGCATTCTCGTAGCGCTTCAGGCTAGTAAAGCCCGGAATAGATAGGGCATACGGTCGAGGTAGAATCGGAACTACCCAGATCGGTCTCGGAATTACATGCCCTATGGCAAGCGCCCATCTCAGAGCTGCCGCCCGCCGCCGGGGAGCAGCTGCTTCGGCCCTTCGCCGCGTGAAGGAACGACGGCACGCTGAGAGTATGGCCAGTCTGCCTCGCGCTGAGGGTCGCTCCCACCGGTTCTAGCCTTTCATTGTGGAAAGCTTTGGCCACGTGGAGAAGGCGGGTTGGAGTGGTTGCGGAAATGTTTCACTGAGCATCCTGTTGAAAAAGGCGGGTTGGAGTGGTTGCGGAAATGTTTCACTGAGCATCCTGTTGAAAAAAAAAAAAAAAAAGTCCTAGTAAAGTGGAGGATTTGCTTCGTACCTCGCGTCGGGGACGCTGTCCCGGACCCTCCGGACTAAGAACAGAGCTATTGCAGGCCCTGAGCCAGCCTGGCCAGAGCGCGCTTCTGAGGATCCTTAACAAGTTGTTCCAGGGCGTATCGGGTGCGTGTGCGCCATGGGAACATCTCCGGCAGGCACAGCTTTGCTTGCTCACGAAACCTGACCACCAGCCGGCCCACCCGCGTCTCCGGCCGATCGGGATGGTGGAGATCCTACGGAAGTTAGCCGGGAGGTGGCTATGCCAGCGCCTTCGCCAGCGCGTCACAGCTTTTATGGCGCCCTTGCAAGTAGGGGTGGGATTTTCTGGGGGTTGCGAACTGATCACCCATGGGATCGAGCTAGAACGCGCCAGTAGGCCGGAGTGGGGAGTCTTGGTGGTTGATTTCCGGAACGCATTCAACAGCGTGTCGCGGACGCATGCGCTAGAGGTGCTCCGACGTGTGTTTCCGGAGGCGTGGCCGTTTCTATCGGGTATTTACGGAGGGGAGAGCCTCCCCTACTTGACAACGGCGGGCACGGTTTTTCAAGCACATACTGGCGTCCAACAAGGGGACCCTTGCGGACCTCTTCTTCATGCCTGTGCCCTACAGCTCGTACTTTTACGTCTTTCGACTGAGGTCTCGGATCTTCGAATCTGCGCGTACCACGATGACGTAACATTGCTGGGCACCCCTGACACCCTGGCTAGGGGACTGACCGCGATCGAAGCGATTGCACGTCGCGTCGGTTTGACTGTGGAAACAGAAAAATGTCGCTTTCTACCCGCGAGGGACGTGTCGCTGAACTCTCTGCCACCCACTCTGCGACTAATCAGCGAACGTGAAGGGTTCGAACACCACGGCGTCGGATTGGGGACTGACAACTTTGTCCAAGCATCCTGCGAGCGAGTTTTGGCACGGCACAAGCAACTCACCGACGCCATTGAGCACCTACCCGACAGCATGCTGCAATCGGCCTGCTTGCTTTCCCGCTTTTGTGCCGGTCCCAGACTCAACTACTGGTTGCGCAGCCTGCCTCCAGCTTGGGGCTCGTGGATCGCGGCTAAAGCAGACGAAATGACCCTGCAACACTGGGGAACGCTCTTGGATGAGCCCCTCGATCTTGAAGCTGCTCCCGACAGGGACTTGATTCGTGCACAGATCGCTCTACCGTTGCGATTAGGGGATTCGGCGTCGCAGACCGTGGGCTGGTATGCTCGCCAGCGGCGGTTGCCTCCTGGGCTACCGCGCTGCGAACGTTGGTGACCTTCCAGATGCGAAGTGCCTGCCTCTTGGCTCGAGCTTTGACCAACGAGGATCCAGTGACCCTGCCACCCCCGCTTTTGACAATTTATGATGGTCTTCAACACGCGTTCAGGAGGTGCAACGCCGTGCCGGACGCAAATCGGTCCCGCTTTCGTTCCTGGAGGGAGCTGTTATGGGGACGAGCTGAAGCGGTTGAGGATTGTCCCCTCGACCGAGTTCTTGCCGATGACGGAGAGGCTAGCCCCGGGTCCCCTGTTGCAGACTACCCGGGTTTGAGCCGATTGTGGAGCTCCCGCACTGATGTGATTCAACATAGCCTCACCTGGGGCCAACACAGTGCCGCTCACACAGTCATGCTCAATTCTCCTCTCACGCCGCCTACCACTGCCGCTCGTCTCCGCGGCATGGGAGGCCACCTCTCGCACTTGTGGTTAACCACTCTACCGTCGTCATTGAGTCATCGTCTCGATGCTTTCCAGTTCCGTTCTGCCGCACGGATCTATCTCGGTTTGCCACAGCCTCCGTGGCACTCTAATCGGCCGTGTTTCTGTCAGGGATGTGAGAGCCGGATTGACGCTTGTGGCTACCACTTCCTGGGTTCCTGCGGACTGTTGCGAGGTCTCCGTACGAGGCGTCACACTCGCCTCAAGTACATCCTCAGCGAATTTTTGACTCGGATAGGGCATACGGTTGAGGTTGAGTCGGAACTGCCCAGATCCATCTCGGACTCTGCACCGCCCCGTTGTATAGCCGATCTCCTCGTCTCCAACGCTGCTGCCAGACGCTCAACATATGTGGACCTTGCGATTGCCTGCCCCGTGGCCAGCGCCCACCTCACCGCAGCCGCCCGCCGCCGGGGGGCCGCGGCTTCAGCCCTTCGAAGAGCTAAGGAACGACGGTATGCTGAGAGCATGGCCAGTCCGCCTTGCGCTGAGGGTCGCTCTCACCGGTTCCAGCCATTCATTGTGGAAAGCTTTGGTCACGTGGATAAGTCGGGTTTAGAGTGGTTGCGGAAATGTTTTGCTGAGCATCCTACTGAATATTTGGCGGTCTTGAGGCGTTTAAGTGTCTCCCTTTGGCGATATTCCAGCGACATGCTTTCCGAGGCGCGCCATCGGCGCCTGGGGTTGCATACTTCCCTCCCTAGTTATTAGTTCATCTTCACGCCTTGCGTAGCGCTTCAGGCTATGCTAGTAAAGTCCAGAGCATGGCCAGTCCGCCTTGCGCTGAGGGTCGCTCTCACCGGTTCCAGCCATTCATTGTGGAAAGCTTTGGTCACGTGGATAAGTCGGGTTTAGAGTGGTTGCGGAAATGTTTTGCTGAGCATCCTACTGAATATTTGGCGGTCTTGAGGCGTTTAAGTGTCTCCCTTTGGCGATATTCCAGCGACATGCTTTCCGAGGCGCGCCATCGGCGCCTGGGGTTGCATGCTTCCCTCCCTAGTTATTAGTTCATCTTCACGCCTTGCGTAGCGCTTCAGGCTATGCTAGTAAAGTCCAGTAAAGCTTTGCGTAGCGCTTCAGGCTTCAGTAAAGCCCAATAAAGCCCAGTAAAGCCGAGTAAAGCTCCAGTAAAGCGAACAAAGCCGAATAAAGCCGGTTTGCGTAGCGTTTTAGGCTATGCTAATAAAGCCAAGCCAATAAAGCCAATAAAGCCAATAAAGCCAGCCAGGAATGTTCTGAACAGGTTTTAGGAATATTATGGTTAATATCTGAACATGAAAAAGCGTATTCTAGGGTTATTAATGACTCGAACGTAACTCCAGTATAAAAAAAAGTATAAAAAAAGTACTATTAACGCATATAAACGTCTTATCAACGCATAAATAAGTGAAAAAAAGTGTAAAATTCTCAAGAGCGCGCCTTAGGAATGGAGTCGCCCCCTCGCTGATGAAGACTGTAGTGTTGGAGACGTATCAAGTGCGGAGCCATCTTACCAGATTCGCGCCGAAGTGCAGGGTAGACAAAGCCTCCCGTTCTTTTTCACAGCCTTGTGACGGCGCATGGTGGCAGCAGCAGCTGCTCGACGCGGCTTCCTCCCCGTCAGCAGATAACGACGAGCCTGGGGGTTGGGAGCAAGATCTACATACCTCGTGCCACGACGATCTTCACATCTTAAAACCACCACCCCCGCCACCATCTTCACAGATGACAATGGGAGCCCTGCAACATTGCGCTCTTTGTCAACGGAATCTCCCACGCCCAGCAGAGCAGGGGCTGTCTACATGCGAACTGATCCTGACAGCGAGGGGATCGTGAAATCCTTCGCAACAAAACAGCTGTTCTCGAATATTGAGGGGATTGTGATGTTCTTCCACGAAAACAGCTGTTCTCGAATATTGAGGGTGCCAGCTGAATGAATGTGTTTCAGTGTACGACGTTGTTGGGATGGCTTGGTTTTTTTGCCAATTTTTCCTCGGTTTTTCTATTTTTAGTCTCGGGGAAAAAACACCTTCATTTCAGTCTCGAGCGAGTGTCGAAAATCTTTGAACAAAGAAAACGTCGATACTTAGACATTAGGTCTTAGTTTTCCTCGAAGTTCGTTTAAAGGAGATTATCATTTATCGACAGGCCGTGTCGCCGTCTTGCCATCCGACCGAGCTGGGCGGGCCGGGGCCGTACGTCCAAGACATCTATTATTGGGCGCCCAGTTTAGTTTACATGCGCCCATTTAGTTTCGAAAAAGAAGTGCAGAGATCCAATCTAGTTTTAGATTGTAATAGGCTGAACAGCTGTTCTATGATCATCAGGCTCTAGTATCCATAACCTCCTCTTAACATCTGCGAACACACTTCGCTTTCGGTTGAGATTTATTACCGGATTACCAGTGTGCCCTGTGGATGAATGCTGACACCAGCGTGTAGAGATCTTGTACTAGCCTCGAGGAAGATGGGATGACTGTTTATTGAAGCGCTTTGGCGCACTGATCTTCAGCTGGTGGAATCAGTGTGAGGTAGCTACGACATTGTTCTGAGTACTGTGGTGGGAATGGTTGGCAATGTACACTGGATGAACATATAAGACGGCGGTAATAGTTGGTCACGTGTAGGAGGAAACAACCGTGGTGGTTTGGGCGACATTAGCCTACGCAGAATTGCGAGTAGAAATCGGCTTGTTTCGGATTTGTTTACTTAGGGTGTGGAGTTCCTGAGAAGAACCGGGAAGGGATTTGCAGCCATATCCGTAGGACGAAACACGATCCGCGGGCTTGCGAAGGTGACAATAATTTCCCAGACTTCGACTTTAGGTTAGAGATCGCGCTTGGAAGAGTCAACAGAACGCAAGGTCTTCTATAAAGTCAAAAGACAAAATGGCAGTCGATGAGAGAATGTCTGCTTTTGAACTGATAACAGTGCACCAATCCGATGGATGTGACTCAACATGTGTGAGCTGGAAGATTGGTTTTCTGTTCATAATCCTAACCGGAGGTTTGGTCGGCGGCCTCGCACCACTGCTTTTTAGTGGGAAGGGAACCCGAACGAAAATCATTTCTCAAGCACTTTTATTGTGCTCTGGAGGAGTATTGCTTGCGATCTCGATCGTGCACATGATGGAGGATGCCATTGAGAACCTTTTACCTTTTCAGGAAGATTCCTGGAGCGGCTACCCTTACGCGTTTACAATACTGATGCTCGGCTTTCTTCTCGACCATTTTATCGAATCTGTTGGAGGTTACTATTTCGGTAAATACTTGCAGGAAAGAGCTATGGGGGACAAGGGGGCTTCAGACGAAAAAGTCATAGACGGTTCAGGCTCTGTTGGTGACGAAGATCTCGAAGTAGGATTGCCCTCGGATTCTGAAACGAGTTTGGGAGAACAAAAAACGGTTAAGAAATCCAAGGAAATCTATTTCGCCATCGCAGCCAGTGCTGGATACTTTGGGCTTTCCGTACATAGCGTTCTCGCTGGGCTTACCCTGGGACTAGGAGACTGGGAAACCGCCCTTAGTATGTTCGTCGCCATAATTTCGCACAAGATTTTTGCTGCATTTGCTGTTGCTTCGAACCTACTCAAGGCAAATCCCCCACGTTGGATTTACTTCACCATTATCGTATGCTTCTCCTTGACCACACCTGTGAGCATCGGAATTGGAATGGGTATTACGAGTCTTGTAGGCGACGTTGCGAAGGGAACATTGCTGGCGTTGGCTGCCGGTATGTTGCTCTATGTCGGTACTGTTCATACCCTCGAACATGCAGCTAAAGGAGATGTACATCTATCCCCCATTTGGGCGTATCTGTCATATCTGAGCGGAGCCGCGCTCATGGTTGTTGTTATCTCGATTGTGACGTTCACCATCGGTGGTGGTTGAGGTTCGTGGCCCCTCTGGTTTGCTACGCAGAAAACAACAGAGCCACCGACGTAAGAACCATCGAATTGAGTGCGAGAAAAATTGGCTTAGTAATGTATTCGAAAATGATAAAGGCCTTAGCTTGGCAGTTTCTTCTCGGGACGACAACCGTTTTCTTTAAATTATTCTCAGACCTCTGGACAGGGACTCTGCGTATGTTTAGAACGCCTTGAGTTTTTCTAGGTTGCGCTGGAGTAAATAGCTACGGAATGAAGGCTCCGAGGTTACGTCAGTCTGGGTACACTGGGAATTCACCGTTTAGCTTTGGCTCGTCGCGTTGATGGTTTGGTATCAAAACACTTCATGACCACATTTAGACGGCTTGGGAACGCAGTTCGGAAATTCTTGGGCAAATTTTCAACATCTTGAGCGCAAGGGCGAGCCTCTGGGTTCGATGAGTCAGAAAATTGTTAGAAGATTACGACTGATCTGAACATATCGAATGCTCCCCTGAAGCTCAACGTGAATGTCTTCTGTTTTCAGAGGGGTCTGGTGTAAATCCGTAGAGCGTTCGAGAATATCGTGGCTTATTCTGGACTTTACTAGCTTATTCTGCTCTTGCTGATTACACTCGTACCCGCATGCTCCTCTCCCTAGTGCGTACTTTCCTTCCCGTCTTGCGTAGCGCATCAGGTCATGTTGGCAAAACCACCACTCGTGCCCGTGTCAGATCCACTTCTGGTGCTGGTGCTGGTGCTGGCGCTGGCGGCTGGGTTCGTGACCTCCCTAGCCCGGGGTCTGAACTCATTTCCACCGAAGAGATTCGCTACGGCTTACGCCTTCTTTTGGGGCTGCCGATACCTGGTCTTCGCACTAGCCCTGAATGCACAGTCAGTGCCAAACCTCATGCTCCGGACGGGATTCCAAGCTTGTTCCACTGCTCAACCTCGGCTGGGAACTGGACTTTGCGATACAATCGCATTCGTGATGAACGTGCGCATCACCTATGGTAGTGCCAACTTCATGAGATTCAAGCTGAGCCCTCCAACTCTTTCGAGGGTAGCCGGGTTCGACCCGAGATTTTGCTCGTCATCATCGTACCGGTAAGCAGTACGTTCTTGATGTCAAGGTAGAGTCCCCGCTAAGAGTCCATTTAGTCGCTCGTGCCGCCTGTCAAACAGGCTATGCTGCAGTCAACGCTGAAGCACGGAAACGAGCCAAACGCCCTGACCCCCTCTCCTCGTTGTTTACCCATTTAGTTCCTTCCTGTGGCATATGAACGCTGATCTGGTGTTGGAGGCGTGCGATTTTCGCCGCGCATAGTCCTTTTTTCCCCTCGAAGGGTTTTTTTTCAGTCTCCGATTAAACAAATTCATTCAATCGCACTTGGACAAACAAGGACCAGCTTTCGTTTCAACTATACCATCGAAAGGCAAGGTCAGAAGAGTCAGTATATGATGTCTTTCAGTGGCTGGAAGGACGTACGACGCGAGCGCTCGTCTTCCCTGCAAGTGAAAATAGCTCGGCAAACCTTGCCTTCAGCCACTGAAAGACATCATATACTGACTCTTCTGGCCTTGCCCTCGATGGTATACTTAACCTGCTTACATGGGCCATCAGAGACGCATTCGATGAGCTGTATGATTTTATGCGGGGGGACTGAAAAAAAAAACCGAGGGGAAAAACCAGATTACTGAAGGCGAAGATCATGCGCCTCCAACATCAAAGCAGCGTCCATTCACCACAACAGGAAACTCAAACTGGTTAACAACGAGGAAAGCCGGTTGGGGCCCTCGAAAAACTATGTGTACCCATGGCGTTCGAGGATGCAGCCTTTGTAGCTCATCTACTGGCACTGCAGACGTCCATAAACACATGAATGAATTCATTCACATACAACATTGATTCATTTTCATTCACAAACAGAAGAAAAACGATCAGTGTCTTGAGAGTCAGCCAAAAAGCTACCTAACCACTTTTCTTTTTTCCGCATATGCTCCCTAACTAAATCAATGTGGATGGAAACTTACGGAGATGATGAGGTTATCTGCGACATCCTTGCCTCTCAACCCCGTACTTGACCGAATGAATGTGCTTATTCGGAGACAGAGAAAAAAGAGGGGAAAAAAAAGGACTACTGAAAGCGAAGATCGAATGAATGAATGAATGAATGAATGAATGAATGGTTTAATCGGAGGCTGAAAAAAAAAACCCCGAGGGGAAAAAAAGACTAAGCGCGGCGAAGTACTCGCGCCTCCAACATCAAAGCGGCATTCATGCGCCACAGCAGGAAACTTAAGCGGGTAAACAACGATTGAAGACGGTCAGGGCGTTCGCGGAACAACTCCCGAAGCCAGCGAGAACCAACAGAGTCCATGAACCCAAAGCACTCAATGATCAGGGGTACCAAGCGATGTGCTAGTGCCGAAGCACGAACACCAGGGGAAGACAAAGCCCCCGCGTATTTGATCTCTTTGCGGCGTCTCATGCTGGCGGCGGCAGATCCACGGCGCTCCCCCGCAGCCGGGAGATAACGACTAGCTTGAGGGTTAGGAACAGCAAGATCAACGTATGTGGTACGGCGGCTGTCGTCACAGGTGATCACCAGGTCGGCTACACGGCGTTGATCATTTTGAAAGTCCGCGACGGGTAAAGGTTTCTCACGTTCGATTTCCAGACCGGCTTGCCGGACTATAGGCCGAAGTTCCCGGTATAACAGGTTCAAGATCCGTGTATGGCGGCGGGTTCGAGCACCTTTCACCGCCGGGCAACTAGCGAGCAGGTGGGCGCCAAAATCTGCGTTGTCTTCAGTCTGAGAGCAGAGAGGGCACGACGAACCCATCTCGTACGGCCAAGGGGGCTGATGTAAGCCGAGGTATAAGCGCAGTGAAGTACGCACTTCGAAATCCGACAGTGTGAGTGGCGGAAAGGCTGGCACGGTCATGAGCCACTGAGAGCTAAGAACCCCTCCAAGACTACGTAGGCGGGCGCGAGCGCGAGAAGATGAGACCATCTGCGCGAGGAGTCGGCCATATGAAAGCGAAGATCAGGGCCTATGTATCAAAGCAGAGTCCATACACCGTAGCAGGAAACTCAAAAGGGTAAACAGGGAGCTGACAACGTGCTGTAAATCAGCAACAAGAAGAGGCTAGTGAAGCTCTAGACTATAAGTTCATTCATTCTTTTTCCATCAAACAATTCATTTTTTCCTGAATGTATCGAATGAACTGGGCTTGTAGTAATAAACCACCATGTCAGCCGCCGTGGCCTACCATGCCCCATGAGCACCCTCGCGATGAAGGGACAGCCGATTTTCGCGCCGACCTATTAGCCAGCTTCCCCGCAATGAAAGGCGCCCGCCCCCCCGCCCGCGCGCAGATTCTGAAGCTGTTGTATCGCAAAAATCGACAAGACAGAAGAAAAATGTCTAGTGTCGCGAGACACCCAAAACAATAAAACCCGCAACATAGTCCTATTTATTTTTAATTTTCAACTTTATATTCCTCAGGTGGTTTGTTGGTGGTCAATCAATGTGAATGGCACTGTAGAGAATGCTGAGGTTCTCTGGGACGGTATTGGCATCATTGCTTCGCGGGACTTTGAATAAATGTGTTTACATTTTAGTGCCCCCTAATGGCTGTGGCGCTAAGGAGTTCTCGTTGGCTTCGGGAGTCGTTCCGCGAACGCCCTGACTGTCTCTCCTCGTTGGTTTACCCACCGTCTAAGTTTATTGCTGTGGCATATGAACGAATTTTGTTGTTAATCGGAGACTAAAATGAAAAACCTCGAGGGGAAAAAGGAGAGACGATGCGCGGCGAAGGTCGCGCGCCTCCAATATCAAAGCAGCGTTCATGCGCCTCAGCAAAAAACTTAAACCTGTAAACAACGAGGATATATCGTCGGGGCGTTCGAGTCGCACCTAATGGCTAGTTCTCTAAAGACTTCTCACTGGCTTGGGGAATGCTCCGCGAACGGTCTGTCAGTCTCTCCTCGTTCGTTTACACCTGTCCGAGTTTCTTACTGTGACATGTATGAATGAATTTGTTTAATCGGAGACTGAAAGAAGAAACCCCGAGGGGACGTATGAACTCGGCCTTGATATTGGAGGGGAGCGATCTTCGCCGCCACGTAGTCTTCTTTTCCCATCGGATTTGTATTTCAGATTCCAATTTAAACAAATGCATTCAAAAACCCCAATTCATTCATTCAATTCATTCAAAAGAGTACCTAAAAAATGAAAAAATATATAGGAAAGCCGTCGAAGGGGGGTGTACTTCCGGGCCGAGGCGCTGCTGGTTTTACGAGCCTTGGGACTTGGGCAAAGTTGTCTTTGCTTTTATCACCAGCAAACTTCAATACAGCTCTTCGTCTCCCTAGTTCCTAACTCCCTTTTACACCCTGCCTAGCTCTTCAGATAAGCCAGCAAATAAAAACCGGTCAAACCATCACTTTTGGTCTAGCTTCGATTTTCGATACAAAACATGGATATTGGACAAATTCCACAAACACCGTCAAAAACGGACATATAAGTTTTGATTAAAAGCGTTTCTAAAAACCAGTTTTAATTGAGGGAGCCCGCTCTTGTGGGGATGAAGTTTGGGCACACCGTTTGTATCTACATCTCTGAGCGTCGATACACTTTTGGCCGTGACGGACGAACTTAGCAAAATGCGTTGGTGAACTCATAGAAAATTCGAGAAAATGTCCTCAAGAACTATCTGGGTGGCTACCGCTTTGTTCGAGGATAAGTGCTTCTGTGGTTCGGATGTAGACCGTTTACTTCAGCTACCGAGTGTAGCGCGGGTAATCGTTGGCGGAGCTTTATTTAAGGGATTTAAGGGAGGTACCCATAGCGCTGGGGCTAGGAAAGCGACCCGAAATTGTTGAGCGTAAATTCGAGGTACCTGGATTGAGGATTAAGGAAGCTGGGTCGATGAAAGTTCTCTTGTTTGTGGTTTCGGCTGTATGTGCGCACTATGCGTCCAGTCTGCCTGTTGAAGTGCTGCCCGGTAAGCGCCAGTTTGGCGGTAGTTCGAGGCAGCAGGGGGTGTCGACCTGCGGCGCCTTGTTAACCAACCGGAATGTATTGATCAACGACTTCAATGTTGTTGCGCGATTGAGAACAGATATCGATCGGACTTTTGCCTTGCAGCTGTTTTCAAGCACCGCTGAAAGAAGCGGTCTGCCTCTCATCAAGGCCAAGTTCGCTTCTGGTCCCGAGATGGACCTGAGACGACTGCGCCTGCACATTGCGCCCGGCAATTGTGACGACTTTCAGCGCAACGCGATCCATAAGATAGCGAAAACGAGGCACTACATTAAGGGAACAACCTCCGCTCAAATGAGGTTCACTCTTGGTGACAACGTCAGTGCTCCAGATACACCCCGCGGGTGCTGCAATCTATGTGCGTACGTCCAGCCGATCATCAAGAACCCCGAGGATGGCAAGCGGATTCATGTCCTCAACGAGGAGTTTGAGCAATCTGTCAATCATGGAAAACTTTTCTGCAGAAAGGGAAGCAAGGATGATTTCCTATGCGATCTCCCAGATATCTGTATCAACCTTATTCAAGGAACAGAAGGCGACGATGTCCTCATCGGTACCCCCTACAATGACCACATCCTTGGACTCGGAGGGAATGACAGGATCATCGGTGGGGATGGAGCGGACTATCTTAATGGCGGGGATGGTGATGATTTCATCAGAGGTGGGCCTGGAAGCGATCTAATACTCGGTTCAGCCGGAAGCGACAATCTGAAAGGCGGCAGCGGGATAGATAGGCTTGTAGGAGGAGAGGGAGATGACTATATTGGGGACTCTTCAAAGGATTCAGAAGCGAAAAGGGGTCCGGGTCAACCTCTCGTTCCGGACAACTTTGCCCACGGAGGTAACGGCGACGATACCATCGTTATGGGAGATGGGGATGATTTTTTGGAAGGCGGCGCAGGGAATGATACGCTTAGTGGGGGTGACGGCGACGATGTCATCGTCGGGCGGGGAGGAAAGGACACCTTGAGGGGAGGAGACGGAGATGATATTGTCCACGCCGACTTAGGTTCGAGCCTAATCCTCGCGTACGCCGGCGACGGCGGTGATATTTTCGCTGGCTACCCGGGCCCAGATGACAATAGCTATTACCACGTTCCCGACAAGGTTTATGGGGGGAATGGCAACGACAGTCTCATAGGCGATAATATGGATCTACTCGATGGAGGCGAGGGGCTCTATGACTCTTATCATCACAGTTATTATTTTGATACTGAGTAAAACTGAATAAATGTGTTTTATCGGAGACTAACAAAAGGAGAAAGGAGAGGGAAAAAAGATTTCGAGCGGCGAAGATCGCGCGCCTGAGCCACAGCAGGAAACTTAGACGGGTAAAAAACGAGGAGAGACGGTTAGGGCGTTCGCGGAACAACTCCCAAACCGAGTGAGAACCAACGGAATCCAAAAACTCAAAACATCAATCAGCAGCGGTACCAGGGAGATGACTAGAGCCGAAGCAGCGCACGCTTGGGGAAGACAAAACTGTAGCAAAGTCATAGCTTTGCAATATCCACATCGCCAGAACAAGCAAACCCTGAGGATTGTACGACACTCCTCTCAGGGTTTAAGATTCACTTATTGAATTCTCACTTGCTTTAGTCTGGTCTTTCTTCTACTGCTTCTCCTAATTCATGCCCGTTGCAACTAATACAGTATATATATATCCTTTGCTACTCGACATCTAAGATATACCGTAGACGTTAGACTCACGACTAAACAATGCACGACGTAAATTCCATGACTAATCTAGATTGATCTGCTACCGTTCGATCCTTGATGTATTTCGCAGTGTATTCCGTTTTGACGTTGTACTCAGGGGGGTTTCATAGTACCTGAATTTCGAAACCATTCATTCAATTTCGACAAACGACCAAGTGGTGGGCTTGATAGACGAACGAATGGTTTAATCGGAGGCTGAAAAAAAAAAAAACCCCGAGGGGAAAAAAAGACTAAGCGCGGCGCAGTACTCGCGCCTCCAACATCAAAGCGGCATTCATGCGCCATAGACAGGGAGAGATAATGGAAACCACCGAAGTTCCCAAGGGATGCACTGAGGTCAACATAGAGAAATAATATTTCATTAAAATGGTCTCATCGCCGAGGGCGATTCATTGAGGGGGAGAAGGGTTTTCTGAGGTGAGACAGAAGTCGAGAAGACATGGTCCCCGCCACGAGGGGGAGTGCCTCAGAGGCCGATGGACGATTGAGGGATTTCAGTCTGCTCCCAGTCTTTAGGGGAGAAGACGACAACTATACGCCCTTCAAGCATTGCGCTATCAAGTCGAAACATTCCTCGATTTGAAAGGGCTAAGGGGTGTCATCGATCACCCCGGGGAGGTCACTGAAGCGGAGAGACGATATGTCTCGGCGGTGTTCGCGCCGGTGCTGGAGGGCCCAGCCATGGACGTAACACTCGCTTCTTCAAGGGAAGCAGCGCGGACCAAGTTGGGGCAGCACTCATAGCGAGATACGAACCACCCCCAGATGCGACAACTCACAGCATCTGGGCAAGGGTTTATCGTCGAAAGTTACGAGGAAACGAGACCCCGCGAGCCCGGATCAACTGGCTAGAAGCCCAGTTTGCTGAAATACGAGAGATCAGCGGAGAACGTCCCAGAGAGGAGGAGAAACGGAGAGTATTAACGAGGATACTCGAGGAACGTCGTGAGTATGCCGAATTCTTTTACCACGCGTATAAGGATAAGGGCCTCCAATGGAAGAGCCTGTGCAGAGATCTGGAAGAGATGCACGGACTCAGAGGCCCTCCAGAAGTTGAGCCCGCAAAGGCAACTGTTGAGCCCCGACACGCCACGACAATGAAGAAGAAGAAGAAGAAGGGAATAATTTGCTACGGATGTACGCGTCCTGGACATATTCGGGCAGTAACCCCAGAGGAGGAAGCCAAGGACACCAACCAACAACAAACCCCGGCGAGGAAGTTCCATGCTGGCGTGATGTCGCGAAATCAACAACGATTCATTTTGGACTCGGGGGCAACCGACCACGTTTGCACTATCGACGGTGGTTTCACGGGTGATCGTCGCGTAACCGGCGCACAGATCACGTTCTGGGACGTGGGCGGCAACACTAAACGAAACTGGCACCGTAGAGCTTACAACAGTAAGTGGAGACATCTTATCGTTGGAGGACACTGTATTCCTGCTCTGAACGTCATTAGTCTGAGCCGACTAATGGAGAGAGGTTTCGCAGTCAGAAGCCTAGGCAACAACAGGCTGGCGGTGCGTAAGGATGGGGCGAAGCTTTTTGGAGCCACCACTAAATCGGATTTCTGTTACACCGATTTGCACATCTACAAACGAAGTGCAGGAATAGCTGCATCCATTAATCGAAGTAGGGCAACTGATGCCATGGGATGGCACAGACGACTAGACTAGGTCATCCAGGGGCGTGTGCCATCAGACAACTCCAGAATTCGAATATAATTGACGTTAAAGGTCAAATACCCGCTAAGTTCGAATGCTCCAGCTGTGAACGAGCGAAGATGACGATTAAGCACCTAGGTGGGTGGCTCCGCCAAGTCGAAAACGTTCGGCCAATGTTTGCATAGCGACATCGCCGGCCAATTCCCTGAAGGAAGTGGACGAAGGAAGTACATCGGACTGTTCGTGGACGAGGCTACAGGATGGGTGAAAGCCGAAACTCTGGAAAACAGGAGTTTAGTAGATGCAGCTTTCAAGGAGACAGTCATGATCCTTCGGACTCAACATAACGTCAGTATTAAGAGGATTAAGAGCGATAATGCGTTTGAGTATCAGGGGATGTGGCCCCTGCTGAGAGAATTGGGCATCCTGTGGGTTCCCAGTGCCCCCTACACACCGTCGGGGAATGGTATCGCAGAACGTATGGTGCGGACCGTCACGGAGCGACTACGCGCAACCATTTTTGGAAGCGGACTAGGAGAAGACTTCTGGCGCGAAGCGCTGCCTGTAGTCGTGAGGAACATAAACAGAACGCCGAGAAAATTCCTAGGCGGCAAGACTCCGGACGAGATGGTCAGCGGGAAGAAGCTGAAGTTACCAGAAGTTATCAACTCGGGTCGGAAATAACTCACCATCGGACTGGACCAGGAAAACTCAGAAACTTGGACAGCAGATCCGAAAAGGGGTTTCTCATGACGATCGAGGACCCTCATGTGGCGAGAATCTACGATCCTTCATCCAACGACTACAAACAGTCGCAGCACTGGCGTGTGTCAGAAGGAGTCTTTCCTGCGAAGGAGTTGAACCTGCAACGTGAGGGACGGGAGGTTTCGATCAACCTCATGCGAAAGGGAGACTCTCTGTTCAACGTACCAGATCCAGAGTCGTGGAGTGAAGCGATGAACGGCCCTATGGCCGAAGACTGGTTGTTGAGAGCCGCTGCGGAAGAGCTCAGGGCATTAAGAAAAAATGGAGTATGGGAGCTGACACCCAGAGATACAATCCCACCATCGGCAAAGGTGTTAGGGTCAACGATGATCCTGGAGGTGAAGAAGAACGCTGATGGATCGGTGCAGCGCTTCAAGGCGCGTCTGGTCGCACGAGGGTATGCGCAGAGACCTGGCATCGACTACGAGGAAGTTTTTGCTCCACCGTTTGCCCTCGACTACGAGGAAGTTTTTGCTCCACCGGTGGACTTTGCCAGCATGCTGCTAACCATCGCTGCGTCGGAAGACCTAGAGATTGAGCAGGCAGACGTTAGGACCGCTTACCTGAACGCCAACCTTCGAGAGGAAGTATATATGTACCAGCTAAAAGGGTTGGAAGAACCCGGAAAGGCAGACCACGTTTGTCGCCTTGAAAAGAGTTTATACGGCCTCAAACAGGCAGGACGCGAATGGAATCAAAAACTTATCGCTGATTTACAGGAAAAGGGATTCCAGAGATTACGAACCGACTGTTGCGTCTATCGAAAGGAACGATGTATGATAGCTGTCTATGTCGACGACATGCTCATCATAGGCAACCGTCCTGCAGTACAGGACGCAAAAGAAACGTTATCGGCCTTATTCGACATCAAGCTTATGGGGGCGGTAACAGATTTTCTCGGAGTGCGCGTCGAGCGAAATCGATCAAGGAGGGAGATTTCCTTTACCCAGGAAGATTATATCCGAAAGCTCACACATACCTACGGCTTACAAGGTCGTACACCATTACCAACTCCAGTCTATGTATGTCACACACATGTTACCATCTAAATTTTACCATTATTCAATATCTGGACTAGTAGTGATCGATTTCTAGTTCATGTTGTTGATTGAATACATGATGTTTCGCAAGGATTGTGGAATGCCAGGCTTTTTAGAAGGATTGGAATCAGGCATTATTGAATAGTTTATATTTATTCTTTAGTGCAACCTCGATAATAGTTGTGGCGCATGAATGCCGCTTTGATGTTGGAGGCGCGAGTACTTCGCCGCGCTTAGTCTTTTTTTCCCCTCGGGGTTTTTTTTTTTTTCAGCCTCCGATTAAACCATTCATTCATCGATAATAGTTATAGCACGGTTTATAACAAAATTCTAGTCACCGCATGAAAAATGCGTGATTCACCTCCCACCTACCCCGCGCGTGTGTTGCTAGGCACTGGTGTATAGTGACACACCGAGTAGGCTTTACCCGGCAATCAGCTGGGCGGCGGTGGAAAGCAAAATTAGGCCTGCTGAGCTACTCTTCGATGAGCTTTAGGAACTTCGCATCTGCAGACAAAACTGAGTATATATCTGCGGAACGTTTCCTGCTCGTCTCCTTGTGCAGTGCAAAGCAACAAAGGTACCCGAAGCTCTGCCTTGTTGCAATGTTCTAGTCTTGGAGCTACATTGGAATAAGAGGAGGGAGGAAAGAAGAAAAGGGGGAGAGAAGATGAGTCCTTACGCACTCATCACATTCGTGGTGGTAGTAGTCTTTGCTGCCGTTCAATCTCAAGATTGCTCCGGTGATCCAAAGGTGGGAGCGTTTGAGTATTCAGAATTTTGTAGACCTCTCCGAGACAGGGAGGGGGTACAATATGGTGAGGCGTGCGCGGACACAAAGTTGAACGACAAAATCTTGGCAGACTTCCCTCCGAGCTGTATAAGACTCAAGTTCAGAGCTGATGCAGGATATCAGCTCAATAAGTTGAGGGGAGGGGCGCACTTTAATGAGCCTCCTACGGAGCAGGCTAGATTTACGTCTTACCGGGATATCGATAGGTGGAAGGAAAGTAACGATATCGTGGACCCGGTTACGCTCGCCAGGGTTCTTATCTGTCCGGAGGAAATTGCCGGAATGTCTGATTGCTGTGGAGAAACAGTCAATGTCGTCGCATACGCAATTGTTAGTCTCATCCCCGATGGCGAGGAAATCCGCGTGTTTCTCAGTGAAGACGATGCGGACGAACTATGCGCGACGCGAGAGGAGGACAACACGACTGCCTGCGGCGTTACGATTTCATGCCCGATTTGTGGAGACGATCAATGCCGAGGGCCGGGGGGGGTTTGTTCCCCTCCAGACTCCCAATTCTGCCCTCCTGGGTCGGTAAGTCTCTCTAAAATGGGCTGCTCTTGGTTGTCGCCCTGAAAGGCCCCGAATACAGCAACACTGGAATCGATCTCCGGGCAGGTTGCTTTCCGGAAAACCCGGCTGGGCTCCTTCTGCACCGTGCCAATTGTGGACGGAAGGCTGAGGGATAGCGAACGCAATGCGCAACTACTGACAGTTACTACCAACCTCCGATGCGTAGTTACCATATGTGAGACCCGATGAGTTCTGCGATTGCTGTGGGGGCGACTATTGCTTGGATTCGGACCGATCGGGAGTTCAGGCTCCGTGCGTTCTGCAAGGAGAATCTGCTTTGTGCGAAGGAAATGAAGTAGGTGTCCACCAGTAAATCAGCCTCTGCATCCTTGGAGACCATTACAGCTTGCATCAACGAGCTAATCCGAGATCGCCTTCTCTTCACCCTACTCCGTGATGCTCTGTCTACGAAAGGTACTGGGTTCCACTGAGGGACTATGCACTTGCGAATGTAGCTCCGAGATTACATGCACTAACCTCGATGGCGTCTGCCAACTTATTGAGGACTTCGATTGTCCCTTTTTCTTCGAGGTGAGTACTATCAAACCACCTCTAGCAAATGCCATGAACGAAAAACGAATACAATCACTTCGCATCTGAGTACCTCGTCCTGGCTGTGTTCTATAACCCCGTTCTCCCTGATAGTCCCCTGCCAGAGCTCCAGACGGAACATGCAAATGTGAGGAATTCTGCGCGCCTGATTTCTGCCTTACCTTCGCGGTGCACCCAATATGCTTAGAAACTCGAGTCCCTTTTGAACCTGATTGCGACGGGGTAAATATTAAGTTCAAACTGAGGCTACTGCAAAGAATATCTTACTAAACTGCGAATCCGTTGTATGCGTACCCCGCGTGTCATCTGTGCGTCAATGTAACCTTGGCTATCGATGAATTTGACTATTAGGGTGATTTTGTTGCACGAAATCCAGACGAGGGAAATCCAACATGTTTATGCTGCCCATCCTCCATTGCTTGCATAGACGAACGTGCGAAATGCATATTGAGAGAGCAAGTAGAGGATTGCCCTACCGGAGTACGTACTTACCTTCACCACGTAATTAGAACACTTGTCCAAATCTGCTCGGATTTTCGTAATGGATGATGGACCCGGCTCGACTGTGCGTGAGTCTTTTTCTTGTCGTTTCTGGGTGCTCACGTGAATGCTCATCTTCGACTCTCTCCTCCCTTCACCTTTGCAGACTGTAGCCACCGATCCCAGCAATGGGTCATGCAAATGTGTGCAACCCTAGTAAACTTCATCTTCGACAAGGGCGAGCACGGCCAAACCGTACTCGTAGTCACTGGTTGTCGTGGTGCACTCGCTTTATTAGCATAGCCTGAAGCGCTACGCCTGGCGTGAAGAGGAACTAAGAACTAGGTAGGGAAGCGTGCAAACCCAGGCGCCTATGGCGCGCTTCAGCAAGCATGCTACTCGAATATCGCCACAGAGAGACACTTAAACGCCGCAAAAAGTTCCAAGTATTCAACAGGATGCTCAGTAAAACATTTCCGCAACCACTCCAAACCCGACTTCTCCACATGACCAAAGCTTTCCACAATGAAGGGCCGGAACCGGTGGGAACGACCCTCAGCGCGGAAGACTGGCCATACTCTGGACTTTACTTGCATAGCCTGAAGCGCTACGCAAGGCGTGAAGATGAACTAATAACTAGGGAGGGAAGCATGCAACCCCAGGCGCCGATGGCGCGCCTCGGAAAGCATGTCGCTGGAATATCGCCAAAGGAAGACACTTAAACGCCTCAAGAGCGCCAAATATTCAGTAGGATGCTCAGCAAAACAATTCCGCAACCACTCTAAACCCGACTTATCCACGTGACCAAAGCTTTCCACAATGAATGGCTGGAACCGGTGAGAGCGACCCTCAGCGCAAGGCAGACTGGCCATGCTCTCAGCATACCGTCGTTCCTTAACTCTTCGAAGGGCTGAAGCCGCGGCCCCCCGGCGGCGGGCGGCTGCGGTGAGGTGGGCGCTGGCCACGGGGCAGGTAATCGCAAGGTCCACATATGTTGAGCGTCTGGCAGCAGCGTCGGAGACGAGGAGATCGGCTATACAACGGGGCGGTGCAGAGTCCTAGATTGATCTGGGCAGTTCCGACTCAAACTCAACCGTCTGCCCTATCCGAGTCAAAAAATTCGCTGAGGATGTACTTGAGGCGAGTGTGACGCCTCGTACGGAGACCTCTCAACAGTCCGCAGGAACCCAGGAAGTGGTAGCCACAAGCGTCAATCCGGCTCTCACATCCCTGACAGAAAGACGGCCGATTGGAGTGCCACGGAGCCTGTGGCAAACCGAGATAGATCCGTGCGGCAGAACGGAACTGGAAAGCATCGAGACGATGACTCAATGACGACGGTAGAGTGGTTAACCACAAGTGCGAGAGGTGGCCTCTCATGCCGCGGAGACGAGCGGCAGTGGTAGGCGGCGTGAGAGGAGAATTGAGCATGACTGTGTGAGCGGCACTGTGTTGGCCCCAGGTGAGGCTATGTTGAATCACATCAGCGCGGGAGCTCCACAATCGGCTCAAACCCGGATAATCTGCAACAGGGGACCCGGGGCTAGCCTCTCCGTCATCAGCAAGAACTCGGTCGAGGGGAGAATCCTCAATCGCTTCAGCTCGTCCCCATAACAGCTCCTCCCAGGAACGAAAGCGGGACCGATTTGCGTCCGGCACGGCGTTGCACATCCTGAACGCGTGTTGAAGACCATCATAAATTGTCAAAGGCGGGGGCGGCAGGGTCACTGGATCCTCGTTGTTCAAAGCTCGAACCAAGAGGCAGGCAGTTAGCATCTGGAAGGTCACCAACGTTCGCAGCGCGGTAGCCCAGAAGGCAACCGCCGCTGGCGAGCATACCAGCCCACGGTCTGCGACGCCGAATCCCCCTAATCCCAACGGTAGAGCGATCTGTGCACGAATCAAGTCCCTGTCGGGAGCAGCTTCAAGATCGAGGGGCTCGTCCAAGAGCGTTCCCCAGTGTTGCAGGGTCATCTCGTCGGCTTTAGCCGCGATCCACGAGCCCCAAGCTGGAGGCAGGCTGCGCAACCAGTAGTTGAGTCTGGGACCGGCACAAAAGCGGGAAAGCAAGCAGGCCGATTGCAGCATGCTGTCGGGTAGGTGCTCAATGGCGTCGGTGAGTTGCTTGTGCCGTGCCAAAACTCGCTCGCAGGATGCTTGGACAAAGTTGTCAGTCCCCAATCCGACGCCGTGGTGTTCGAACCCTTCACGTTCGCTGATTAGTCGCAGAGTGGGTGGCAGAGAGGCCAGCGACACGTTCCTCGGGGGGAGAAAGCGACATTTTTCTGTTTCCACAGTCAAACCGACGCGACGTGCAATCGCTTCAATCTCGGTCAGCCCCCTAGCCAGGGTGTCAGGGGTGCCCAGCAATGTTACGTCATCGTGGTACGCGCAGATTCGAAGATCCGAGACCTCAGTCGGAAGACGTAAAAGTACGAGCTGAAGGGCACAGGCATGAAGAAGAGGTCTGCAAGGGTCGCCTTGTTGGACGCCAGTATGTGCTTGAAAAACAGTGCCCTCCGTTGTCAAGTAGGGGAGGCTCTCCCCTCCGTAAATACCCGATAGAAACGGCCACGCCTCCGGAAACACCCGTCGGAGCACCTCTAGCGCATGCGTCCGCGACACGCTGTTGAATGCGTTCCGGAAATCAACCACCAAGACTCCCCACTCCGGCCTACTGGCGCGTTCTAGCTCGATCCCATGGGTGATTAGTTCGCAATCCCCAGAAAATCCCACCCCTACTTGTAAGGGCGCCATAAAAGCTGTGACTCGCTGGCGAAGGCGCTGGCATAGCCACCCCCGGGCTAACTTCCGTAGGCTCTCCACCATCCCGATCGGTCGGAGACGCGGGTGGGCCGGCTGGTGGCCAGGTTTCGTGAGCAAGCAAAGCTGTGCCTGCCGGAGATGTTCCCATGGCGCAGACGCACCCGATACGCCCTGGAACAACTTGTTAAGGATCCTCAGAAGCGCGCTCTGGCCAGGCTGGCTCAGGGCCTGCAATAGCTCTGTTCTTAGTCCGGAGGGTCCGGGACAGCGTCCCCGACGCGAGGTACGAAGCAAATCCTCCAGGTCAGACTCACTGAGCGTCAGATCGATGCGAAACCTGGCCAACTCCGGACGGTCCAAGAATACCTCGAATTCAGGGGAAAAGTCCACGTCGGACTCAGGGAACAAAGACCACACCGTCTGGGCGAGACTATCATCGTAGGGGAGCACAGGCGCCTGGCCCTCCAAAACCCGCGCCGCTCGACTTAAATCGCCCACTGCTACCAATTTCTGTACTCGAGCCGGCACGGGCGACACTGTGCCATGCCGAGTCCGACGGGCGGATGGTGATGACGACGCCAAATAGCTGCGCTGTAGTACTTCGAAGTCTCCCTTCAAGAACAGGGCCAGTCGGTCTCGTACTCGCCATCTGCGCTCCGATGTGTGAATGGGGGCCAGAATCAGGCGCGGCATGACCCCCAGAAAAACCCAAATGACTGTGTCCCGAATGTTACGAGCCAGGCTCGTGAAGATGAAATCGAGAATGGTTCCAGCTACTAGAAGGTCTCCACGAGGGAGGACGACTGGGGGAATGCCCCCACGGAGGGGAAGCGAGCCTCCTTCCAAAGAAATCCACCGCCGGAGCCAACTCCGAAAACGCGTACGCCAAATGCCCCAGTCTCCGCTCTCCTTCAGGACATAAGACTGTAGATCCATAGGCTGCGACCTCGTAGCCGTGCCTGGAGCGCTAATCGTGCTTCTCCCCCTTAGACCCGGGGGAGTCGGTCCTCGCTCTCTTACCTCCTATCCGCACCAAAGTCGTGAGCCGCCCACTCCGCGAGGCTCGCGGAACGGATCCCGCGGGCTTCAGCAAAGTAACCTGGGCGTCCTCCACCGCCATGCCCTCAGTCTGCTCCCCTGCCTCACCACTCTCGCTGGAAGTGGTGCTAGAAGCAGAGCCCTCCAAAATCCCCAACCGCTGCAGCTCTGTCTTTTAGCGCGAAGTCAGCACAAGTCGCCTCTCCAGATCGAAGAAGCTGGACACCGCCATGCACAGGTGACGAGGGCCCGACCGGAACCGCTCCAACAAGATCCTCTCAAGGCGCTGAATCCGTAGCCAATGGATCGCTGCCGCCTTCACGCTGCTCTCATGCTCAGAGAGCCCTGCCGTTTCTCCCGGAGACAGGAAATTGCCCGGGAAACAGTCAAAATCGAAGTGCAAAACCACCTGCGGATTGCAGCGCAACCACCGGGCGCTCCCAGGCCACTGCTCGGTAGGCTTCGCCAGCAAGGCCTCCAGGTACTTGGCGGCGGTTGCGGAGACCAAAAACAGCACATCGCGGCCCTCATAGTTTTCGAAGAAGAAATCACCCCGGCTGCACCCTAACGATTCCGCAAAAGTGTCCCGGAAGTCTCGCATAGACGGAACCTGGCCTCGTCTAGTCTGGGGCCGGACATTTCGCACCCACAGAAATTGGTGAGTGGTCTCCACAGGTCCATCCTGAGGCTCGCGAGATGGTAGGAAACGGAGCATAGCCGCCGTACGTGTGGCAGTGGTGCCCTTGCGCAAGACTGAGGCGTACGAAGCCCCCCCCTTGCGGCCACCACGTGTCCCCGAAGTAGCCGGGAGCTGGTGACCACCTGAGGGCTGGTCCAAGAGAGGGAAGTCCACAGCTGCAGTCTCCTCCACACCGGTTGCCGCACAGTCACCACCACCATTGCCTCGAGTCCCCGAGCGCTGAGGCGCGTTTTGGCCCGGCCTGCCGCTCCCCAACGTCGTACTGTCCCGCGCAGAAGCAACCGCCCTCGCCTGTCCCGGGACAGGTTCATGTTGATTGACCTGATGATGACTGCCTTCATCCAACGCTGCCACTCTGGTGCAATTCAAATTCTCCTCCGAATTTGAATTTGACCTGGCCAGCAATCCCGATTCCAGCCCACCTAGCTTCTGGGTGAGCTGAGGGAGCACTCCACGATCACTCGCAGCCGTGATCAGGCTGGTGACAGCGGAGATAAGTGCACGCGCCTGGGTGCCAGAAGCGCCTTCCAAGTCAACCTTGGAAGAAAAGGTGCCGCAGCTGAGGCGAACACGGAGTCCCCCACCCGGCAGTGCCTCCTTGGGAGGACGCTCCGTCGAGCGCGGAGATATCCCTACCATCCCGGAAGACAGAAGTAGTTGCAAATGCAAACGACGCACCGCGGAAAATCGACGGGGAGGCGTACCAGATCAAGCGCTTCCCGTAAACGAACACGCTCGCGACCGAAAAAGAAACAAAACCCCAATCCTCAGCCACTGGCTTACTGGCATTCATCAGGATGCTCCATACTCTCAGCATACGTTCGTTCCTTCACGCGGCGAAGGGCCGAAGCAGCACCTCCCCGGCGGCGGGCGGCAGCCGTGAGATGGGCGCTTACCACAGGGCATGTAATCGCGAAGTCAACATATGCTGAGCGTGCGCCGGCAGCATCAGAGACGAGGATATCTGCGATACAACGGGGCGGTGCCGTGTCCGAGACCGATCTGGGTAGTTCCGATTCCACCTCAACCGTATGCCCTACCCGAGTCAAACATTCGCTGAGAATGTGCTTGAAGCGAGTGTGACGCCTCGTACGAAGACCTCTCAACAGTCCGCGTGAACCTAAAAAGTGGTAACCACAAGCATCGATCCGACTCTCACATCCCTGACAGAAAGACGGCCGATTAGAGTGCCACGGAGCTTGTGGCAAACCCAGATAGATCCGTGCAGCAGAGCGGAACTGAAAGGCGTCAAGACGGTGACCCAGTGGTGAAGGCAGCGTGGTTAAACCACAAGTGCGACAGGTTGCCTCCCATGCCGCGGAGGCGAGCGGCGGTGGTAGGCGGTGTGAGGGGAGAGTTGAGGAATATTGCCTGAGCAGCAATGTGTTGGCCCCAGGTGGGGCTATGTTGAATCACATCAGTGCGCGAGCTCCATAATCGGCTCAGACAAGGGTAATCTGGAACAGGTGACCCGGGGCTGGCTTCCCCGTCGTCTGCGAGGACCCTGTCGATGGGAGAGTCCTCGATCGCCGCAGTACGTCCGCATAACAGCTCTCTCCAGGAGCGGAACTTGGATCGATTCTCGTCCGGCACGGCGTTGCACTTACTGAACGCCTGTTGCAGCGCATCATATATACTCAAAAGCGGTGGCGGAAGGGTCGCGGGGTCTTCGCTAGTCAGCCCTAGCCAAAAGGCAGGCATTTAGCATCCGAAAACTCGCCAAGGTGCGAAGCGCGGTAGCCCAGGAGGCGACCGCCGCAGGCGAGCATACGAGTCCACGGTCGGCCACTCCAAATCAACCTAATCGCAACGGTAGGGAAATCTGGGCACGAATTAGGTCCCAGTCAGGAGTCGCTTCAACATCCAAGGGTTCATCCAAGAGCGTTCCCCAGTGCTTCAGCATCGCCTCGTCCGCCTTGGCTGCCATCCACGAGCCCCAATGGGGTGGAAGGCTTCGCAGCCAGTAATTCAGCCGGGGGCAGGCATAAAAGCAGGAAAGCAGGCTTGCAGATTGTAGCATGCTGTCCGGTAACCGCTCATTGGCGTCAGTGAGCTGCTTCTGGCGTACTAAAACTCGTTCACAGGAGTCTTGCACGAAGTTGTCACTCCCCAAACCGACGCCATGGTGCTCGAGCCCCTCACGTTCACCAGAGACTCGGAGACTAGATGGCAGGGAGTCCGTCGAAACTTCACGCGGGGCGAGAAAACGGCATTTCTCGGGTTCCACGGTCAGACCTACTCCACGTGCTATTGCTTCGATCTGGGTCAATCCCCGAGCCAAGGTCGCAGGGGTGCCCAGCAACGTCACGTCGCCGTTGAGGCACAGATTCGCAGATCCGGCACCGCAGCCGCCATTCGCAAAAGCAGGCCCACAAGGATCACCTTGTTGAACGACAGTACGTGCTGCAAAAATAGGGCCCTGTGTTGTCAAGTAAGGGAGGCTCCCCTCCCTTACTTGATACCGGATAGGAACGGCCACGCCTCCGGGAGCTAGTCCACGTCGGACGACGGGAACAAAGCCGACACAGTTTTGGTCCAGACTCTCATCGTACGGGGGAACAGGCGTTTACTCCAAGACCCTTGCCGCTCGACTCAGGTCGCCAACCACCGCCAATTTCGGCACTCGAGTCGTCACGGGCGAGACTGGTCCAGTCCGAGCCCGACGCACAGAGTGCTCCCTCCGATGACGCCAAGTAGCTTTGCTGTAGTACCTGACCCTCTGGGCTACGAACGGAATTACTGAAGGCCTTGAGCAAGCCTGGCCAGAGCGCCATGGTGAAGATCCTGAATACGCTGTTCCAGGGTGCAGGGAGTGCGCCTGCCCCTTGGGACCATCTGCGACGGGCACAGCTTTGCTTGTTAACGAAACCCGACCACGAGCCGGCACACCCGCATCTCCGGCCGATCGGCATGGTTGAGAGTCTACGGAAACTCGCCGGGAGGTGGCTATGCCAGCGCCTGCGCCAGCGAGTCACCGCCTTTATGGCGCCTTGGCAGGTAGGGGTGGGAATTTCCGGGGGTTGCGAACTAGTCACCCATACGATCGAGCACGAGCTAGCGAGTAGGCGTGATTGGGGAGTTTTGGTAGTTGACTTTCGTAACGCATTCAACAGCGTCTCGCGGACGCATGCTTTGGAGGTGATTCGCAAGGTATTCCCTGAGGCGTGGCCGTTCCTATCCGGTATTTACGCAGGGGGGAGCCTCCCTTACTTGACAACGCAGGGCTCTGTTTTTGCAGTACGTACTGGCGTTCAACAGGGTGATCCTTGTGGGTCGGTAC
The DNA here is from genome assembly GCA_029953675.1 of Rhodosorus marinus. NCBI lineage: Eukaryota > Rhodophyta > Stylonematophyceae > Stylonematales > Stylonemataceae > Rhodosorus > Rhodosorus marinus. Next base: position 1,153,255 of record JAMWBK010000001.1, read on the forward strand.
TCCACGCATGTGCCTTGCAGCTCGTGCTCCAGCGACTGGCGGCTGAGGTGCCGGAGCTTCGCATCTGTGCCTACCATGACGACGTGAGGTTGCTGGGCACTCCTGAGCACTTGGCTCGGGGACTGACCCAGATCGAAGCAATCGCACGTGGAGTAGGTCTAACCTTGGAACCCGAAAAATGCTGCTTTCTCGGCCCGCGTGAAGTTTCGAGGGGCTCCCTGCCACCTAGTCTCCGGGCCGTTGGTGAACATGCGGGGCTCGAGCACTATGGCGTCGGTTTGGGGAGTGACAACTTTGTCCAAGACTCTTGCGAACGAGTTTTAGCGCGCCATAAGCAGCTAACCGACGCCATTGAGCGCATACCATGCTCCAATCGGCTTGCCTGCTCTCCCGCTTTTGTGCGGCCCCGAACTGAATTACTGGCTGCGAAGCCTTCCACCGCACTGGGGCTCGTGGATGGCAGCCAAGGCGGGCGAGGCGACGCTGAAGCACTGGGGAACGCTCTTGGATGAATCCCTGGATGTGGAAGCGGCTCCTGACAGGGACCTAATTCGTGGCCAGATTGCCCTACCTTTACGATAAGGCGGATTTGGTGTGGCCGACCGTGGACTCGAAGGCTCGGCAGCGGCGGTCGCCTCATGGGCTACCGCGCTTCGCACCTTGGTGAGTTTTTGGATGCGAAGTGCTTGCCTTTTGTCTAGAGCACTGACTATTGAAGACCACGTGACCCTTCCGCCGCCGCTTTTGAGTATCGATGATGCTCTAGATCAGGCGTTCAGTAAGTGCAACGCCGTGCCGGACGAGAGCCGACCCAGATTTCGCTCCTGGAAGGAGCTGTTATGGAGACGAACTGAGGCGCTCGAGGACTCTCCCATCGACAGAGTACTCGCCGACGAGGAGGAAGCTAGACCCGGGTCGCCGGTTGCCGATTACCCGGGTCTGAGCCGATTCTGGAGCTCGCGCACTGATGTGATACAACATAGCCTCACCTGGGGCCAACACAGTGCCGCTCACGCAATCTTGCTCAGCTCTCCACTCACACCGCCTACCACCGCCGCTCGCCTCCGCGGCATGGGAGGCCATCTTTCACATTTGTGGTTAACGACCCTGCCGTCATCACTGGGTCACCGTCTCGATGCCTTCCAGATTCGCTCTGCCGCACGGATTTACCTGGGTTTGCCACAAGCTCCGTGGCACTCTAATCGGCCGTCTTTCTGTCAGGGATGTGAGAGTCGAATCGATGCTTGTGGTTAACATTTCTTAGGTTCATGCGGACTGTTGAGAGGTCTTCGTACGAATCGTCACACTCGCTTCAAGTACATTCTCAGCGAATACCTGACTCGGGTAGGGCATACGGTTGAGGTGGAATCGGAACTACTCAGATCGGTCTCTCGGATAGGGCACCGCCCCGCTGTATCGCAGATCTTCTCGTCTCCGATGCTGCCCCCAGACGCTCAGAATATGTTGACCTCGCGATTACATGCCCTGTGGCAAGCGCCCATCTGACGGCTTCGGCCCTTCGCCGCGTGAAGGAACGACGGTATGCTGAGAGTATGGCCGGCCTGCCTCGCGCTCAGGGTCGCTCCCACCGGTTCCAGCCTTTCATTGCGGAAAGCTTTGGTCACATGGAGAAGTCGGGTTTGGAGTGGTTGCGGAAATGTTTCACTGAGCATCCTGTTGAATACTTGGAACTTTTGCGGCGTTTAAGTATCTCTCTGCGGCGATATTCGAGCAGCATGCTTGCCGAGGCGCGCCATCGGCGTCTGCGTTTGCACGCTTCCCTATCTAGTTCTTAGTTTCTTTTAACGGTTTGCGTAGCGCTGTAGGCTATGCTAATAAAGCCAATAAAGCCATCCAATAAAGCCAGCCAAACCCAGGAGGAATGTAAAATGTACTCCATGTCTACCGCGTAGGCAGAAACGTGTGAAATGAATGAATTTGTTTAAAGAAAAACAATCGCAGGGAAAAAAAACCTACGCGTGGCTAATATCGCGCACCTCCAAGATCAAAAAGCACTCATACGCCACAGCAAGAAACTTAAACGGGTAAACGAGCAGAGCTGGTCAGGGCGGTTGCGGAACAACGCCCTAGTTCTGCTTTGAGAGGAATTGACTTTGCAACGTGATATGCGAATACATTCGGGTTCGCCTCACGTCCAGTAGCTGTGCTGGGGCAGTTCCGGATTTCTGGAATCGAGACTTTCCGATAAAGAGTCCTTCATGCTCTTACACACCTCCAGGGCTTCAGAGCAGTTTTCGCTTACTATTCGGGCTGGTTCTGCCCGGCTTTGCTCGCAACTCCGGAATGGAGGGATGCAGTAGCCGCGCACCTTCCCTGTTTGGTGTCAACAGGATGTTCGATTGGGAGCTGACAAGGTTCTTACCAGAAGTCACCCCCCCCCCCCGTGGTACTGTGCCACCAAAAGGGAATAATTCACTGCTAGTCCAGTCCTATCCATCTCCACTGACCCGAACGGACCTGTCACACGATGCTGCGCCAGCTGGCTAAGCGAACTCAACAGCGGAAGATTGGATGCCAGTCCATATCCTTGGGCGATCACAATAACTCGATTTCTTGTCTCCTTTTATATTGTTCCCGATCATACGTACATACCCTCCTATGTGTGTAGATGTATTAAGTCCCTCCCCGTATCCGCCGCCCCATGTCCACCGCTACTACAAGTCGCGTGGGAACTGCCCAAATCAACCAAATTTCGCAGTTGAGCCGCAAGCGGGATTGATACTATTACGTGTTTCTTCTTGTGTTCATAGCATCGATATATGCAAACGTGCTCCCGGTTGTCCCAAGTTTAGTCTCCTTTCAGTTTCCTCTTCATTCCAGGCATCCATCCGAAGAACTTATCCACAACCTCGCCGGCCCTGGTGCTAAGTTCTGTAGACAAGCTGCTGCTCAGACAGGCCGTGAAGATGAGGAACCCTCCAAGTACTCCTTGAGAAGTCAGCGTCTCGTCCAGGAAGAAGGCTGAGAAGGCCGCTGCGAAAAAAGGTTCGCTACTAACGAGCAATGAGAGCTCAGCCGCAGACAACCTCTTGAGGCTCAAGTTCTCCAAAACCAGAGTGAGTCCGGTTGTTATCAGACCAGTGTACAGCAGCGATCCGAAGACCAGACTATCCGAGACGGCAACCTGAATGCCGGAAAAATCCAGAGTTCCATATAGCATCAGAGAATCTATAGCGTACCAGACTGCAGAGAGGCCTCCAACAGTAGCCAACTGAGCAGCACTCAACGCCATTGCCGAATCCGGATACCTAAGAGTTGGTTTCGGTAAAAACAGCCTGTTAGAAGGAAAGATGAGGTGTAATTCGATGCTTTGCAAGCTTTCCAAAATTTCCTGTTCTTACTTCGATAAAGCCCGCTCGTTGCAGATAAACTTGTATGCAAAGGCAATTGTTGATAGAAAGCCCAGAATGTCGCCTACGGAAGGAGTAGCAGCCGAGCTCAACTCAAGCAGCGCGACTCCAGAGATGGCTAACAGTATCGATATCATCGGTACCGGATTCTTCTCAACACCATGTTCTCTAATATAGTTCGAACAACAGGAAGGGTGCAGGTGAGTCACTACCAATGACACCTCCTGCGAGAGTGTCTGATCGGGAGGGGGCAGTTGGAGCTAGGAGATAGGGCTCTATTTTTCGAAACTTACTTCGATGGAAACATGGTACCCAACAGGGGTACAAAAACCACAGTGAGGGAACAGAGGAAGGCGATTTTGTTCGCGGTAGAATACTTGAGTGCCATTGTCTGAAGATAGTAGCCCATAAATACGTATTTTCCGATATCGAAGCCGCGGAATAAGACTTCCCTCGATGCGCCGATCATCCATGGGCTCAGCGCTAACGCGGCGAGCCCGAATCTTGCGAATGCCGATGCCGCTACCCGCACTGACTCATCGAGCATCTTTACAACAGCAAAGTTGGTTCCCCATAGTGCAGCTACGAGGATCATAGTAGCACGAGGCCACATATAATTGAAAACGGCCTCTGCATCCAGTTTTTCATCTTCAACAGCCTGCTCGGACGCAAGAACAACCTCACCCTCCGGTCCAGCATCGGCCTCCCCAACCACCTTACGTTTCCCACTACCACTCCTAACATCCTCCAATTCGAAATCTCGAGTAGATACAGCCAACCGAACCTTCAAACCCCTAGAAGACAAACCTACAAGCCCCCTGGCCCGCAAAACAGGCCCACCGGACGCAAATCCAGCCGACAAAAACCCCACACCATCCATAACACCCCCATACTCTCCAACAAACAAACTCATCCTATCTCAACCTCCCAGTCTCCAGGAAGACCCTCTACCTTACCCCTTCTCCTCCACTAAATTTCGCAATATCTCCTCAGCCTAGACTGCTCTGCCCGTACCCCTACACTCCGACATCTTCGTCCGACAAATACCGAACATCTCCCACGCAACCTACCTCCTTCCCCCTCCCCCTCCAACCCCACCACCACACCCTCCAGCCTTCCTCTATAGACCCTCAAACAAGCAAACTTCTCATAGAACCCTTCCGCCTAACCCTCATTCCCCTCCCACCCCACCACCACACCCTCCAACCTTCCTCTATAAACACTCCAAGAATGCGAACTTCTCAGCAACCTCTTCCACCTAAAACCTCATTAAGAACTGACAGCCAGCAGCTACCACATGCGCACCATTGATTCTCATACCTTAAACCTCATTGAGAGCTGGCAGCCAGCAGCCTCCCCATGCCCCACCATTGATTCTCATCGCGTTGACGAAGATAAAGTGTGGCAATATCGCCTGCCAATGATTTTTGGACAGGTTTTTTGGACAGTCTATATTGGTGTGATCATTTCAAGCGGGTATCCAGCAGCAAACCCATGCCCTCCGCCATTGATTCTCATCGCATTGATGATGAAGTGTGATGTTGACACCTCCCAATGATGGCAATATTCCATTCATTCATCATGAGATTGCAGCAGACCAAACAAAGAAAAAGTCCGTTGACTTAACGGAAAACAGACGTTTTTGAGGTTTCTTGGATTTGTATTGGTAGATGATACTTAATGTTCAATCTATGTTAATGCGTACTGATCGTTGATTTGATCTGTATCGATTGATAATAGTTTCTAAATGTTTTATTGGATCTTGCGATTTTTTGAGGTTTTAGCGCTAATTTTAGGGAAGACTGGAATGGGACTTTCTGAGCTCTGATTTTGATGCGGTCTTATTTTGGAAAGAATGATTTTGTAATGGTGTACAAAATATGAGGATTTGCGGAGGAACGTCTGTACTTGGTTGGACGATTGATAAAAGCTTTTCAGAAATATGAAAATAATTTGGTTATCGCGTTGCGCAGATTTAGAGTTTGTTACGTACTTGTGGATTGACATAGAACATATTCTGGCTATATTACAGGCTAAAAATTGTAAGTTTTCGACTTGTACTTAAGAAAAAGATTCGCAACTTCTTCGGGCGGGAAAGTGCGGAAATTGGAAAATAGAAATTCGGTTTTAGAGATCAGCCAAACAGAAGCCTTTTTTTTTGTCGTGAGATCTTCTCCAAGATTCACATGCGCCTCAGGTTTCGGTATATTCTTTTTTGAATAAATCTGTGGATTTATCCAAACGGGCCAAAGACGGTATTTTAAGTAAAAAATGAAGAAAACAGTGGATCCTTGACGAATATGTCAATTTCAAAGGGTTAATGGTTTTCTCCTTTGTGCTAAATTTTTGTTACACCAATACGCGTCAAACGCGTCTAGAGCGAAATGGGGAGGAGGGCGGGTCCCTCAATCTGGACTCGGAACCCGTAGCATATGAGCTCGTCCTGGAGGGCTTAACGAAGTCAGAGCTGTGGGAGGTGTTTTCCTATATCAAAGTGACATCAAGATCCAGAGCACGTCTACCGTAAAATAGGTATTTGAGGCTAAGACGAAGAACAGGTAGGTGAAGTGAAGTAATCAAGCCGTAAGAAAACTTCCTCCAGCAGGACTTCGAATCGCTCCTGATCTCGTCTTCTATACTGTCTATACGCTGAATGGACTATCCCAGCTACGTTATTTGATCTGAACCTTACAACTATCGCTAAGGGCGCAAAGTCCATACCAGCCAACACTCTCCTTCGCCTTTATGCCCTCTGGGAAGGTCGCTCTGCGCTACCGAAAACGCACATCAATTTCTCTGTACGCTCCTTGGTGAGTGCCTTTGTGAGATTATCAGCGATCATCTCATCCGTACCAAGATATCTAAGTTGCACCTCACCCGAAATGGATCTCTAGCGTGCGTACTGTAACTTCACAGATACGTACGTGACGTACAACTGTCTCCAGTAGGCGCCCAATGCGGACATGAATTGTTGTTAGTGAACGCGACCGTCAGGCACGTCGATTGCGCTGCCAATTGCTTTAAGGAACTCTTGAACCTATCGTTGGGTTGTCAACATATCCCCGAGCGCTTGACACTTGGCCTCCGCGGTTGACCCCGCAACCGATCTTTGCTGCCTCTATCATCGACAGGTTGCTGGTGATCTACCGTTCATCACCAAAAAGCGATCCTGAGCTACTTTACCTCAGCACTCGCCAACTTGCATCCGATAATCCAGTCATTTGATAACTGATTTTCCCGAGTAGAGGAGAGAACCAGTTAGCTCCTGAATTGGTGAACAAGTTACTTCCATTGATTTTGACAACGTTGTGTTTGATTCTATGGCGATGGGTGTGGAACGGGGACGGTATCCCCTCGATCCGTAGGTTGCGATCAACTTCTCGATGTAGTCTTCCTGTGTCAGGTGTATCTCACGCGTTGTTTTTTTTGGCTGTTTTTCTAGATCTTGACCCCGAGCAAGTCCCTTGCTTGTTGTTTGATCTCGTAGAGTCTGGACAATGTGATTCGTATTTTTCTAAGAACAGCATAATTCTTGGGGCTCATGTCAATGGCTGGTCCTAGGGAGGGAGTAGTGAGGACAAGGGCAGAAATCAAGGAGAAATATGAGGTTTCCAGGCTGCTTCGTGCGTTGTTCAGAAGAGCCCCTGCGCAGGACCTGTGAATAGGTCGCACGTGGGGCACTGGAGGGAGCAGGATTCGGCCCCGACGCGGGCCCAGGAGGCGTCTGTCCTTCAATAGGGGTAGGCCAGTCGGAATCAGGAATGACCGGAGCGGAGCGCTCGGGTCGGGTGGAGGCAGGCCCCGCTGTACCGTGTGGATCCGCGGGGACGGGCACCGGGGGGGGGTATGGGGCAGGCGCGGAGGCGGAGAAGCGCTCCAAATAGGCGATCAACAGGGGCAGGCGGTGTTCCTGGGAAGCAGTCACAAGAAGACTCGTCAGTTTCGAGCAGATCACATGGGCCAACTCGTCAGCGCAGTCCGTGAGGGTGGCCGCGGTACTAAACCCGCCCACGCTGAGCTCCACGCGCGCTGAGAGAACGGCTCCGTCCGCCGGAATGGGTGGGGAAACCCCAACCATAACGATTGGAAGGTGTGAAAAACCGATTCCCTCACGAAACCCCCAAAAAGAGAACTTGTTCCCAACGTTTGCAACCAAAGAAAAACCACCACGACCTCCAAGGGGCGCTAGCAACCCCCAGCACGCACCACACCACTAGAAGATGCGGGGGAAAGGCTGCAGAAAGAAGCGCCTCCCACCGAAGAACACAATTGCGACTCAAAACCACCAAAAGCCAGCACCATACACCCTCACGAAACCAAAAACAAAGTTGGTACGATGCCTTTCCCGGCTTTGCGCTTCAGTTGGTACGATGCCTTTCCCGGCTTTGCGCTTCATTAAAATCTTTGTTTTTGGTTTCGTGAGGGTGTATGGTGCTGGCTTTTGGTGGTTTTGAGTCGCAATTGTGTTCTTCGGTAGGAGGCGCTTCTTTCTGCAGCCTTTCCCCCGCATCTTCTAGTGGTGTGGTGCGTGCTGGGGGTTGCTAGCGCCCCTTGGAGGTCGTGGTGGTTTTTCTTTGGTTGCAAACGTTGGGAACAAGTTCTCTTTTTGGGGGTTTCGTGAGGGAATCGGTTTTTCACACCTTCCAATCGTTATGGTTGGGGTTTCCCCACCCATTCCGGCGGACGGAGCCGTTCTCTCAGCGCGCGTGGAGCTCAGCGTGGGCGAGTTAGTACCGCGGCCACCCTCACGGACTGCGCTGACGAGTTGGCCCGTGTGATCTGCTCGAAACTAACGAGTCTTCTTGTGACTGCTTCCCAGGAACACCGCCTGCCCCTGCTGATCGCCTATTTGGAGCGCTTCTCCGCCTCCGCGCCTGCCCCATACCCCCGGTGCCCGTCCCCGCGGATCCACACGGTACAGCGGGGCCTGCCTCCACCCGACCCGAGCGCTCCGCTCCGGTCATGATTCAGACTGGCCTACCCCTATTGAAGGACAGACGCCTCCTGGGCCCGCGTCGGGCCTGAATCCTGCTCCCTCCAGTGCCCCACGTGCGACCAATTCGCAGGTCCTGCGCAGGGGCTCTTCTGAACAACGCACGACGGCAATGGTGCGTATGATGCCACAACACATCCCTATTGACTCTTCTCGCCAACTATCTCCGTTCCACTTTGTTTGGATGACGAACGTGCGTCCCCAGACCCCCTCTCGTGGTCGGGGCCGCGCGCCCGTCCACTACCGCGATTTTCGCGACACCATGGCTTCCTCCCTTGGGGTCGCCCCGTCTGAATTCCTATATGTGGACTTCACGGGCCCTCATGCCTGTTTTCTTGTTACTGACTCGGCTTACCAGTTCCTTCAATCGCTTGTAACAACCCCCGCGCCCCAGCGCTCTGCTCTGGCCAACATGATACTGACTCGTCCTCATGTCTCTTTGTTTGTCGAGTTCGATCGTTTTGACGCCGGCTGGGTTCCTCCGTCGGCCTTGCAAAACCTGGATGCCTCGCAGGCTTCGGTTGTCGCGCTACACACTCATGCGGCGCGGCTTCGCGCATACAGGCGAGCCTCTTCGCGCGTTCTCCTCCTCGCGGGGTCCTCCGCACCGCGCTAGAGGCCTTCCTCTCCACTGAGGCCACCCTGCTGGAAGCCCACCCTGCGTATGACCTTCTGCCACCGACTCTTGAGCACCCTTTCTCCCCTCGCCCTGTCTCCGAGGCTCGTGACACCGACATGGCAGAAGCACCATCGGCCTCTCCCAATCCGCTGGCTCTGGACACCCTCAGTCAAGACTCCGCTGCTGAAAACCCTGTGTCTACTTTCTTAGGTCTTTTAGTTCCTTCGTGCGCCCCCCCACGTAAGCGTCGTGCGGCTCCTGAGCCTCCCTCCGAGGCACCTCCTCCGGATATTCGATCTGCCTTCCCGACTGAGGGGAGGCCCGATGTCTGAGTCTTCCTCCTCCGCGTGCGTGTCGCCCCGGTTACCCCTGTTTACCAGTGACCGCTCAGCCTGGCATGAGCGTGTTCTCTCGTGGTTTTCGCACCTTGTCGCCTCCTACCCGGACGGTTCCCTTCCCCTTTGTCGTCAGAGCACGGCCGTGCGGCTCCCTCGTCGACTTCATAAGCCCCTAGGATTGGTGTTGGATTTTCTCTGGCAGCAGGTCGCCGCGAACCCTCACTGCTCTCTTCGCTGGGAACTCTTGTTCTTTTTTCCCCGCCTCGTGCTCACCTCCTCTACCGTCCCCCTCAACCCACATCCTCGCCGGGTCCACCCTCGCCGAAAACTGCAAATGTTCCTTTCCGGCGACTTTGAGGACCTCGAGCGTCTTTATTTCGCTTCTCTCTCTTCCTTTTCTCCTAGTGCTCCCTCAGCTTTTAGGTCTTCTCGACAGAATCGGGCGCGTCACGCGGTGGCAGGCGGTGATCTGCGGCGGGCAGCCGGGATCCTCCAGCAGCGGCAACCTGTGGTTCCATACTCCGATGATCTTTCTTCACCGCTCCGTTTGCTCTTTCCCTCGGAAGGCTCCCCTTGGGACTCCTCGTTTGAATCAGTGTTGGAAGAGTACCGCGCCGCGCCACATCCCAGTGCGCGGTTAGTGGTCAATCTGGAGGCGGTGCGTGAGTTGGTTCATGATGCTCCGAAGGGCCGTTCCCCAGGGCCCTCGGGGCTGCGGGTGGAATATCTCCGTTTCTTAAGTGATGAAGGTTTGAAGGCGTTGGCGTGGGTGGTCGAAGGGCTTGTGAATGGTGATCCCCTGTGTGAGTGTGCGTGGTTCTTGGTCGGGCGTTCGCAGTTGTGTCTGCTTTCGAAGCCCGGTCACACGGCCTCGAGCCCTGCTATTCGCCCTATTGGCCTGGTTGAGGTGGTCCGCAAATTCGCGGCGCGATGGTTAGTGAAAATCCTGGTTCCCGAATCCCGCCGTTTCTTTGGGCACGTGCAGTTGGGCGTGGGCTATCGTGGTGGCTGTGAGTTGTTGTCTGTTTTACTCCGTTCGGAAATGGCGTACTCCCCAGATTCTGGAATCCTGGTTCCCGAATCCCGCCGTTTCTTTGGGCACGTGCAGTTGGGCGTGGGCTATCGTGGTGGCTGTGAGTTGTTGTCTGTTTTACTCCGTTCGGAAATGGCGTACTCCCCAGATTCTGGGCTCCTCTCTGTAGATTTTACCAATGCGTTCAACCGCGTCTCTCGTCCGGCTCTCATGCACGTGGTGCGCGAAGTCTTCCCTGTAGGCTTTCCCTTTGTTAGTAGACTTTATTCTCCCCGTCGTGGGGCTACCTATGACACCCTTGGCGCTTCCTCACACACGTTTGCGGCGCGCACAGGGGTACAACAGGGTGATCCCTTGTCCCCTTTCCTGCATGCCTGTGGACTACAACTCGTCTTGCTTTGTCTTCGCTCCGAATTCCCGCAGGTTCGTACGGTTGCATACCACGACGACGTGTGCCTCCTGGGGCCCCCCGATACTCTAGCGCTCGCTTATGATCGTCTCCCCTCCTTGGCTTCGCGGGTTGACTGGACTTTACTAGCATAGCCTGAAGCGCTACGCAAGGCGTGAAGATGAACTAATAACGAGGGAGGGAAGCATGCAACCCCAGGCGCCGATGGCGCGCCTCGGAAAGCATGTCGCTGGAATATCGCCAAAGGGAGACACTTAAACGCCTCAAGAGCGCCAAATATTCAGTAGGATGCTCAGCAAAACATTTCCGCAACCACTCTAAACCCGACTTATCCACGTGACCAAAGCTTTCCACAATGAATGGCTGGAACCGGTGAGAGCGACCCTCAGCGCAAGGCAGACTGGCCATGCTCTCAGCATACCGTCGTTCCTTAACTCTTCGAGGGGCTGAAGCCGCGGCCCCCCGGCGGCGGGCGGCTGCGGTGAGGTGGGCGCTGGCCACGGGGCAGGTAATCGCAAGGTCCACATATGTTGAGCGTCTGGCAGCAGCGTCGGAGACGAGGAGATCGGCTATACAACGGGGCGGTGCAGAGTCCGAGATGGATCTGGGCAGTTCCGACTCAACCTCAACCGTATGCCCTATCCGAGTCAAAAATTCGCTGAGGATGTACTTGAGGCGAGTGTGACGCCTCGTACGGAGACCTCGCAACAGTCCGCAGGAACCCAGGAAGTGGTAGCCACAAGCGTCAATCCGGCTCTCACATCCCTGACAGAAACACGGCCGATTAGAGTGCCACGGAGCCTGTGGCAAACCGAGATAGATCCGTGCGGCAGAACGGAACTGGAAAGCATCGAGACGATGACTCAATGACGACGGTAGAGTGGTTAACCACAAGTGCGAGAGGTGGCCTCCCATGCCGCGGAGACGAGCGGCAGTGGTAGGCGGCGTGAGAGGAGAATTGAGCATGACTGTGTGAGCGGCACTGTGTTGGCCCCAGGTGAGGCTATGTTGAATCACATCAGCGCGGGAGCTCCACAATCGGCTCAAACCCGGGTAGTCTGCAACAGGGGACCCGGGGCTAGCCTCTCCGTCATCGGCAAGAACTCGGTCGAGGGGACAATCCTCAATCGCTTCAGCTCGTCCCCATAACAGCTCCCTCCAGGAACGAAAGCGGGACCGATTTGCGTCCGGCACGGCGTTGCACCTCCTGAACGCGTGTTGAAGACCATCATAAATTGTCAAAAGCGGGGTTACGTTAGAAACAAAACCCCAATCCTCGACAACAACTACTTTACGGACTTTACTAGCATTTCCGACTCCAGATTGACTTGCAGGTTAATCATCACAAATCGTTCTACTGGGGAGGTGTAGCTGCACAAGAGCAGTAGGTACCTGCGTCGTTCCAGGATATTTGGAGACCGGATGGTTTTGTCTACTTAGGCATCCCCTACGGGTCGCCGTCCTTCGTTGAAGGCGAGTTGCTGCAGCTCCTCGGTAAGCACAGACAGCTGGTTGCAGAGCTTCGACGGCTACCTCCGGGCTTTCTCCAGTGCTCGTTGTTGCTGTTTCGGTATTGTTGCAGTCAGCGGTTAACCTATTGGCTCCGCTCACTTCCAACTCATTGGGGCGGTGGTTGGCCACTCGTGCGGATGCTGAAAGTTTCCGTGACCTTGGGTATTTTCTCGATGAAGAGCTGAGTGCTCTGTCGCGACCCACCTGTGATGTTGTGCGCGCCCAGGTAGGCCTCCCATTGCGATTGGGGGGACTGGGCCTCTGCAACCGTGTTGTGGTCCAACCCGCAGCCGCAGTAGGGGCCTGGGGAACCGCACTTCCCACTTTGAGCAGCTTGGGTATCTCAAAGTTCCGCAATTTGATGGCGAGCCTCTCGCGGGGTGTCTTGCTTCCCAGCGTACCGGAAAGCGCCCAAGACTTGTTTCTGGAGCTCCAAACCGCCCCGAATTCCTGTACTAGTCTCCCCGAAACCGTTCAACCCCGTCTTCCTGACTGGCGAGCTGTATTTGACCGCTCTCGAGGCTCCGCCCCGGGGATTCGTCCTGCGCCTGAACCTGTTCTAGGGGAGATTGACCCAGTGGTTGCCGCAGAAGAAGAAGTTCCAGTTGATCCTCCTGATGATTCCCAGCGCCCTGGGAGCCGAGCTCAAGCACGCACGGATGCGCTGCAAAATATCCTTTCTTGGGACTTGCACCGTGCTGCATGGCCGACTCCTCGCGCAGATGGTCTCATCTTCTCGCGCTCGCGCCCGCCTACGTAGTCTTGGAGGGGTTATTAGCTCTCAGTGGCTCATGACCGTACCAGCCTTTCCGCCACTCACACTGTCGGATTTCGAAGTGCGTACTTCACTGCGCTTATACCTCGGCTTACATCAGCCCCCTTGGCCGTACGAGATGGGTTCGTCGTGCCCTCTCTGCTCTCAGACTGAAGACAACGCAGATTTTGGCGCCCACCTGCTCGCTAGTTGCCCGGCGGTGAAAGGTGCTCGAACCCGCCGCCATACACGGATCTTGAACCTGTTATACCGGGAACTTCGGCCTATAGTCCGGCAAGCCGGTCTGGAAATCGAACGTGAGAGACCTTTACCCGTCGCGGACTTTCAAAATGATGAACGCCGTGTAGCCGACCTGGTGATCACCTGTGACGACAGCCGCCGTACCACATACGTTGATCTTGCTGTTCCTAACCTTCAAGCTAGTCGTTATCTCCCGGCTGCGGGGGAGCGCCGTGGATTCGCCGCCGCCAGCATGAGACGCCGCAAAGAGATCAAATACGCGGGGGCTTTGTCTTCCCCTGGTGTTCGTGCTTCGGCACTAGCCATCGCTTGGTACCCCTGATCATTGAGTGCTTTGGGTTCATGGACTCTGTTGGTTCTCGCTGGCTTTGGGAGTTGTTCCGCGAACGCCCTGACCGTCTTCAATCGTTGTTTACCCGCTTAAGTTTCCTGCTGTGGCGCATGAATGCCGCTTTGATGTTGGAGGCGCGAGTTCTTCGCCGCACTTAGTCTTTTTTTCCCCCCCGGGGTTTTTTTTTTCAGCCTCCGATTAAACCATTCGTTTCGTAATGGTGGTCGGTATGAAGCAAATATTCTCAAAAAACATCAAACAAAACGTACCAAATCTGTCTTGGATTGCTCTATATTGACGGATACTAGTACATGTGTGGGATGTACTAGTACAATTCTTTCTCTTGGCGGTGCAGATGTTCTCCAGGAGATGTAGCCAGAATCGATCGAGGGGGGATTGGTGGATGCGCTTGTAAGGGTCTGCTCTGGGCGTTTGACTTCCTGGGGTCGGTGACCTAATTGATCCATTGCAAAAGTTCTCCCCTCGTAAAGATTCCTGATATCTAGGTACAAGTTTGACATGAGTTGGCTACGCGGTCGAAGGCGAGGTTTCTTCCTAGCGAACGACATCTTAGCCAAAGTGCCTCAGTAGAATCCCAACAACGCACAGTAGCAGATGAGGTTGCGCCTTTTGCATACAACGATTGTTGACGTAAATCTTATTGCATCTCTTTTTTTATTCCGTTTCCTTGTTAAGTTTTTTTTTTGTCAGCGACATAGGACGCTGTGGGTGTGAGTTTTAGCGCCCGATGATCTCCCTCTTCTCTTCCCTATGCTTCAACCTTGCTAGCAGGAACACTATGTACACGATGGATGAATTTACTAGCATATATACCTTCGTTCCTTCAGTCGGCGAGGTACAGGAGCTGCTGGCCCCGGCGGAGAGCGGCAGAAGGGAGATGGGTGCTTCACATAGGGCAAGTGACAGCGATGTCCACAAATTCTGAGCGTCTGGCGGCTGCCTCCGATACCAAGCGATCTACGATGCAACGCTGGCGCATGGTGGCCGAGGTTGATCGGGACAGTTCCGATTCACCCTCAACCGCGTGGCCAACTCTGTTCAAATGTTCACTCAGGATGTACTCACCAAAAATTGGCTAGTTGCGTTGATCAAACGACTCGGTATGGACAATGGATCCCTGTTGCCAAAGGGCCGAGGGCGCGTGTTGAAAGGTTCAGGGTATGCGAACTTCACCACAGCGGTGATGGAGGGTCGACATTTTCCATTGTATTAGCGGCTTCGAACATTAAGAGTGCTTAGTGAATGCATTTCGTGCAATTGTAGGTGCTCAGGCATGTTAGGGACAGCCAAGATTCCAACAACCGGGATGAATTTACAACGTATTTTTAATATCAATGCTCGTACCTAAGAACCTAAAATAGTTTTTGTACCGTGTTTTTCCCCAAGAAGAGCCTCCGTCGTCCTCTCCGTTGCTGAGCAGTATTGCTGGCGATCAGGGCTTGGGCAAGACAATGATTCCCAGACACTTTGCCCTGATGAAAGCGCCGAAATCGGGTGACCTGATGGTGAAGGTATTGCCGAAGATGCCCTTGTACTGGAGAACCAGCTGACTGTACACGGCCTTCTCTGACAACGGCGCTCCCTTGATGACGTGTGAGATGGCTGGGGAGACCGTTCCTGCCAACAGGTACGACCACTTGACGGTTTCGCTCGAATCGCCGTCGGAAAAGTCGATTCTCGCGTCGATAGAGACCGGACCGGCGACCGAGAACTTGGCGGTGAAGGGGAACGAGTATGAGCAGAATTTGGCAACAGTGGCGTCGTCCGGGGAGAAGGAAATGAGCTTGACGTAGCTGTGGTCGACCCACTTTCGGTACCTCGTTTTCATGCACAGGTAACCTCTCCTGCTGTAGTACCAGCTCTTGACTCTCAGGCTCGACTTGACCCACTTCTCTACGTCCTTGGACTTGGGAGGCTTGGGATAATTGAAGCTCAGCGCTCGTTTATGGTAGTACTCTGTGAGCTCCTTGAGGATTCTCTGGTTGAGCTTCTTCATAACCAGCTTCTGGAACGTCTCCTTCTTAATCTGAGAGATCAGGACGTCTTCCATGGCATCCTTAATCCTCGAGGTGTAGGCTGAAATACCACCGCCAAGGATCAAGTCGGTGTTTGCGACAATCCACGGGTGCAAGCTAATGTTGAAATCAAAGTCAACGAAGGAGTAGGTGAGAAGTCCCTCGTATCCGTCCTTGGGGTCGGTATTGATCTTCATGTAGATGCGGGTAACAATGTTCTTCATCTGACCAGTGTACTTCTGCTTGTTCTTGGAGCACGGCTTCTTCTTCTTCTTGTCGGTGCAACCCAATCGGAACTCCTTGCCGTTCGTCTCCGAGTCGATGGTGACCACGACATGGGCGTCGCCACTTCCAAGGTTCACGACGGCGATGGAGACTTCATCGCTTCGAATGTCGTCGAGGTAGCCCTCATAGTACTCCTTGACGGAAAGCGGAAACAGCGGGATTTTCTCCTCCTCGGTCGCAGGCAAGTTAATCAGCTTCTTCTTCCCGTCAGGCATCTGGAAGTAGCTCCCATTCTTATCCAGAAACTTCTTGTTCAAGCCACGCCACTTGCCGTAGTTGTCCAGACGGAGCTTAATGTTCTTCAGCTTCTTCAAGTCGGCGCGCACTTTGTTCACCGGGATGCACACCGTATCTTCGACGTACGGATAGATCGGAATCGGAATCTGCGGGGGCACGAGGATATCCGGTGGAAAGACCACCTTCTCCAACACGCGCTCCGACGTCTCCGACCCGCCAACTGCAACCGACGTCACATTGGACACCAGCGCTGCCGCAAACGCCAACAAAACAAACACGAACCTCGCCATCGTCTTCAGCTCTTCCTAGTTAAGAATCACTAGTCACTTGCCTCCTTCTCGCCCAACCTCCCATTCACAAGCTAGCATCCCATTCCACAGGTTATATATCCATCGCCGGCTCAAGTCAACCAGCTGACAAATCACCACCACACTATCCGGGTGGCAAAAAGGCTAAAACCCGAACATAATCCCCCTCTAATCCCCCCCTCCGGGGCACCATCACAAACACCCCACGAGATAGAAAAATTTGGCTTTCACTCACCAACCTGAAAACGACGCTAAACCATCGCTGCTGTCAAAATGCTTAGCCACTTCCGGTTGTTTTTGCTCATCGTCTTCGGGAAACTATGGAAACAAAAGGGACTAAAAAAAAAGAAAGAGAGAATACTTTTCACCCAGTGAAACAAAACAACTTCCATTTTATCCTTTAGTTTAATTTTTCTCACTGCTCTTTCAAAACGGTAGGTTCAAGAGGGCTTATTTTTATTATAATATATCCATATATGCCACGTGTCTTTAGTGGCGAATTGTGAGGTTGATCTTTTTTAATTTATAGATATATTTTTGTCTACAAATGGATTTTGTTAATGTAATTTCGATGGTTTTGATTTTTATTCTTATTTTATAGAGAGTTTGAACGGGGACGGGGGGGTTAGGGTAGAATCTTTTGAAGGTGCGGTTTTGGGGGGGAGGGTAAGGGGGGTGACAGATACGTTAGTTCTGTGTACTGTTCTGTACTGTTGCATGTTTTTGGGAAATGCCGACGACTATTTGAAGGGCTCTTGACCGCACTGAGGACGATTTACACTCTAAAATAATACACCCTAATGCACTAATAAACCTGGGGCTGAACAGGGAATCCTGTCTCTAGGTACGCATGGCCCCGCAATAACGTGTGATTGTCAAGAAATAGTTAGTACCAGTTATGGGGTTTCAATGCGCTTGCATGCAGGAGTCCCACTACGACGGTCGGTTTGCGACAGAGCATCTGCATCATCGCAGCTCTGCTTACTACAAGTCATCGGTTTTCTCAAATTCCCGGCCTGACTACCCGTTGAAGGTTTTGGACTACTTGAGCCCGTGGCCAACCCAATCCTGATCCCATTTCGTGAATCCCAGAATTTTCTCGCTCACTACCATTGGGAACAGACCGTACTCTTTAACCTCGTCGAGGGCGACCCTATCCTCGTTAGCAGCACCTCGACTCCTGCTATCTAAGACGTCGAACATCGCCCATCAACACAACCCTTCAGCGCCTCGAAGCCACCGTTAGTAAACTCATGCACGTGGTCACTTACCAACAACTCTTCATCCTATAATCGTCAACGAAAGCCTACCCCCATTTCCGCCCTTTCCCCCCCCGCCCCCTTCCTTCGTTCTGCAACAGAAATATGTCATATTCTAGTCTAAAAGGAAACCATAAAAAAAACTACCTCTCTCACAATATTTTAAAGAAACTCTACAAAATAATTAAACAAAAACAAAATCTTGGGGTTAATCTTCCCAAAAAGAGCTTCCAATTTTTCGTCGTTGATACTGTAAAATACTATAAATATTCTATAAAACAGATTTTGCCACTTGACTGACACTAGATTCACCAATCAGAGAAATGATCCGCTTCGTAGTGGTTAAAAATACTTCTATTTGAATTTATTGCATACGGATCAAATCTCGGATCGGGGGAGTTGTCATCTGTCAGCAAAAAACTGTATTTAATCGATCCGGGTGTTTGTTGTATAAACAATGAAAATTATGAAGATACTCGCAATACTTCATAAATAATATTCTATATGAATATATTGTCTATGAAAATATATTATTTATAGAATGACTGCTCCCCTCCACGCAATCAAATCATACCAATCGTTTTGATCCTCTAAATATTTCCATATTTTCAAGATCGCTCAAAAAGGATATCGAATTTAGAGGCGAATTTTCGCGGCACGCTCTAGTCTACATTCATATTATGAAAACTTCCAAGCCAGTTTCCAAAATCTGAAACAAAATTTCATAAAAAGACAATACATATTACTAATAAAATATATTTCTAGAGGGATACCAGTGAACTTACCAATGAAAACCTGACAATCAACAAAATATAGTATTTTATGGCTATCCAATAAAGATGCAACCCGAATTGTGTATATAATTAATTTAATGTGTTTGATGGGGTAGAATATTTGGATATATGAATGAACTCTGTGTTTGAATATTGGTTAAAATATTATGGTCTAGGTTAGTTCAGTAGAATAGAAGAGGATTGAGGACAGAGGGAGAGGGGGAAGAGGTTCTTTGTAGGGGCTGAGGTGGCTGACGGCGGCGAAGGGGGAGCCCTTTTATTTTTGTTTTTTTTTGTTTTTGGTGGGGTGGGATGGTGTGGGAGATGTTGAAAAGCTTCGTTTTCCCGTCCCGGCAGCCCCCGCGCTTGCGGGGGAGATGACATTTCGTAGCCTGGTGAATGCTACTCGCCGACAGCAGGGATGGCGGGGGTTCGTTTGGGAGGGGAGGAATGGGGTGTTGATTTCTGGTTGCATTGGCTGTGTTGACGTGGGCGGAGTGGCGGTATATGTAGAACGGCGGTCTCGTCTTTTGAATTGTTGAGTTGGACTTTACTTTGAGACGTGGGGGCACAGACAAACCCTGCGTGGAGGAGCCAATAGACCCGATTTGATAGTGATAGTGACCGCGACATCTGCCTTTCCCGTTCAGTTGGTGCTCAGAACCCATGAGATCTCGAGGGACTCTTTCGCCTCGTACTGCGACGTTGTTGAGTAGATTGATTCACTGATGCGGCCATGCCATGTCGGGAGCGAACAGACTTACGTGGTGCGCCTCTCTGGTGATGAACTGACGAGAGCACGATTTGCTGTTTGAGCCGCATGACATTGGTATTGCCTGCTACTGCTCAGCTGAATCGTCCGTTGCATGCTTGTGTGTATCTGTGTCAACGAGTCTGTGTTCGGGAGGAAGTTTTGGGTCCGTTAATTTCATCAGGAGAAAGTCAGATTTCGCATAGACTCCCGCATGGTGATGCTCTGACCCAAAACTAGCCTCTGCTTTTATGCCGCCTCGGCGTGAAATTTGATATTCTCGAGTGCGTCTACAGACCAAGACTTGGCTTGTATTGCAAGGACAGTCGACACCGCATGGACTAACAATAGACTGAATGGCAGTGGTTATCGCGACTAGGTTTCCGACGCATAAGAAAATGTCACAGACCCTCTGTTTCGAGACTTGAGCTCACGCATCCGCCAGCTAACCATTATTCTTGTCCTGTGAGCCATTTAGATAAGTCCTTCAAATCTCTAGATCTGAAACGTCCCAGGAAATGCTCTACCATTCACAGATCCAGATCGAACTATACTATAACCGTTCCTCTTCAAGGAACTTGTTGACCATCTTGACATTGGTCGTAATCAAGCTCTCTGTGCACGGCTTATTACTGGTTGCAAGTGGTCGTCGTGCGTTGGGACGAGGCTGCAGTCCTGGTACACTCGAATGCGCAACTTGTGCAGATCTATGTACCTAAAAGCTAGAAACTTGAATTTCAGGGAAACGCTCTTCGCTTTCTTGGACTCGGCAGGCAGACATCGGCGCGGCCTCGGTAAACTTTGCGTCGTGCGCAACCTTCGTTTTCTCATAACTCCTCACCCGCACGCTCTTGCACATGTTCACCCGGCAGGTTAGCGCCTTCTTCCTCCCACTTAAATCCTTAGAATTTCCTCTGATCTATCGACGCTTACCATACGAGAAACAATCAGCAGCTACAGCCCTAGCTCCGGCTTCGGCCAGACCAGAGCCATCGCCCCACCGACTATGAGCAGCAGAAGCCGCTCTTGCGCGCGGGTGGCGAGGTATGAAAAAACGGGAATCATCAGGTTTGCGCACAACGGGAAGTTTAGGACGGAGACCAAAACTTCCCGTTGTGGGCAAACCTGAGGATACCCTTGGACCTTAGTCACCTTTTGCTTCAAGTCTATCATCTACGTCGAAGACTCAACTTCCACTTAAATACCGAAGCTAGCCTCGGTAGCTGACTTCCGTAACGCGTTCAACAGCGTCTCGCGGACGCATGCTTTGGAGGTGATTCGCAGGGTATTCCCGGAGGCGTGGCCGTTTCTGTCCGGTATTTACGGAGGAGGGAGCTTCCCTTACTTGACAACGCAGGGCTCTGTTTTTGCAGCACGTACTGGCGTTCAACAGGGTGATCCTTGCGGGCCGGTACTTCACGCATGTGCCTTGCAGCTCGTGCTCCAGCGACTGGCGGCTGAGGTGTCGGAGCTTCGCATATGTGCCTACCATGACGACGTGACGTTGCTGGGCACTCCTGAGCACTTGGCTCGGGGACTGACCCAGATCGAAGCACTCGCACGTGGAGTAGGTCTAACCGTGGAACCCGAAAAATTCCGTTTCTTCGGCCGGCTCGCGTGAAGTTTCGAGGGGCTCCCTACCACCTAGTCTCCGAGCCTTTGGTGAACATGTGGGGCTCGAGCACCATGGCGTCGGTTTGGGGAGTGACAACTTTGTCCAAGACTCTTGCGAACGAGTTTTAACGCGCCATAAGCAGCTCACCGACGCCATTGAGCGCCTACCGGATAGCATGCTCCAATCGGCCTACCTGCTCTCCCGCTTTTGTGACGGCCCCCGACTGAATTGCGGGCTGCGAAGCCTTCCACCGCACGGGGGCTCTTGGATGGCATCCAAGGCGGACGAAGCGACTCTGAAGCACTGGGAAACGCTCCTGGATGAACCCCTGGATGAACCCCTGGATGCGTAAGCGGCTCTTGACAGGGACCTAATTCGTGGCCCCTACCTTTACGATTAGGCGGATTTGGAGTGGCCGACCGTGGACTTGTATGCTTGGCAGCGGCGGTCGGCTCCTGGGCAACCGCGCTTCGCACCTTGGTGAGTTTTTGGATGCGAAGTGCTTGCCTTTTGGCTAGAGCACTGACTAGTGAAGATCCCGTGACACTTCCGCCGCCGCTTTTGAGTATCGATGATGCTCTAGATCAGGCGTTCAGTAAGTGCAACGCCGTGCCGGACGAGAGTCGATCCAGATTTCGCTCCTGGAAGGAGCTGTTATGGGGACGAACTGAGGCGCTCGAGGACTCTTCCATAGACAGAGTACTCGCCGGCGAGGGGGAAGCTAGCCCCGGGTCACCGGTTGCCGATTACCCGGGTCTGAGCCGATTGTGGAGCTCGCGCACTGATGTGATTCAACATAGCCTCACCTGGGGCCAACACAGGGCCGCTCACGCAATCTTGCTCAACTCTCCACGCACACCGCCTACCACCGCCGCTCGCCTCCGCGGCATGGGAGGCCATCTTTCACATTTGTGGTTAACCACCCTGCCGTCATCACTGGGTCACCGTCTGGATGCCTTCCAGTTTCGCTCTGCCGCACGGATTTACCTGAGTTTGCCACAAGCTCCGTGGCACTCTAATCGGCCGTCTCTCTGTCAGGGATGTGAGAGTCGGATCGATGCTTGTGGTTACCATTTCTTAGGTTCATGCGGACTGTTGAGAGGTCTTCGTACGAGGCGTCACACTCCCTTCAAGTACATTCTCAGCGAATGCTCACTCGGGTAGGGCATACGGTTGAGGTGGAGTCGGAACTACCCAGATCGGTCTCGGATGGGGCACCGCCGCGCTGTATCGCAGATCTCCTCGTCTCCGATGCTGCCGCCAGACGCTCAGCATATATTAACCTCGCGAGTACATGCCCTGTGGCAAGCGCCCATCTAACGGCTGCCGCCCGCCGCAGGGGAGCAGCTGCTTCGGCCCTTCGCCGAGTGAAGGAACGACGGTATGCTGGGAAGGGAGGAGGGTGGGGAAGATGTGAACCGGTTGTTAGTCTCGGGTTATTGTGACGGAGTTCGTATTGGCTACTCGGGTGAAAAAGTCGTGACGGAAGGGGAAGGGCTTGCAACGAAACCCTGCAGCCTTCAGTCGGCAGTTACCTAACGCAACAAAGCTCACTCCAGGCGCTCTTGACATACCCAAAGCCCCTGTCCATGGATGTCATCTAAAGCCTAACGTCTATCTGAACGAACGAAATAGATCAAAGCGATCCCAGACTAATGAGATCGTGTGAATGATTTATGGTTGGAGGAGATTGAGTTTGGTAGGTTGCTGGTGTGTGTGTGAAAAAGTCGAGGGCAAAGGGTGGGCGTCCAAAGCTTGGAAACCAATAAGCACCAGCTGCTGTTGCTTTTTTTGGAAGGCGGATTCTGATCGTCATGTGAAAAACATACTGCGTGGATGGATACGAGAGCGGATCGAAGGAAGGGAGCCTTGGAGGGGTGAGACTATAAAAAGTTTAATCTCATCTGGGGATGGAGCTGTGTTATAAGGAGAACTGAGAGCGTGGCAGCGGCGAGGGGAGGCGGTGTGCCTTTGGTTGTTTTTTTTGCTCCGTGGGATGTAAGAAGTTATCGTACGGCTGGAACTAGTCGTAATTCAGACTAGTTCCATGGATGCAGACAGCCATAATGTTGTGTTTCAAGTTTCTCTTGGAGCTTCTGATGCTTTTGCTTGGTGCGTTCCGGAATTCCTCAAGGTTTTGCAACGATTTCAGCTGCAGAGACATTTGCAATGTCGGCACCACATGCAAGCCGGATCGGTTGAAGTTCGACAGGGAATGTGACGACCCGTACTGGTTTGAGGTCGGCCTGGAGACAATG
The DNA here is from genome assembly GCA_029953675.1 of Rhodosorus marinus. NCBI lineage: Eukaryota > Rhodophyta > Stylonematophyceae > Stylonematales > Stylonemataceae > Rhodosorus > Rhodosorus marinus. The sequence continues at coordinate 1,176,398 of JAMWBK010000001.1, forward strand.
GATCCGGAAGTTTGGTGCACACAGTGCTGTGATGCAGACTGCAACGCAGTGCAGAGTTTTCCAAACTGCACTGGTGAGATATGCAACCAATGTTATGATGGGTCCAACGGAAGCGAATCGACGGAAAGCTGGGGTTCTCATGTAATCTCTCTCGACACCTTAGGTGTAGGGGTTGTTGCGAGAGCGATAAAAACGTGAATTGTGCTAGTTGTATTCCAAGGCGGGACAAAGTCCAGATCCTCTCGAGATTGTTCAAGAAATTAACCGTCAAATGCAAGACAAGAGAAAACGCAAAATGTGAGAAAATGCCCGGGGGAATCGTGAAAATCAACGTGAGCTGTCCGCCGGATAGCTAATACCACGTGTCTAGGTTTCATATGGTGATTACTTCAGATGTAGTCTCTTAGATGGAAATAAAGAAGTCTGCTGAGCACTTGCACATTTCCACTTCGGTCCATCTTTATCGAAACAGCGAAACCTGCTAACCAGGTTTTTATAGCTGTTTGATACTGCTTGTAGAGGCACAGTTACTAGTGTACGTTTACCGAAGCAGCGAAACCTGCCAGTCAGGGTTGTATTGCTCTTTACTACGACTTGTCGAAGCATAGTTACTAGTGTACCTTTATCCAAACGGCCAAGCCTGCTAGCCAGGGCTTTATAACTGTCTGCTACTACTTGTGCACCCATATTCATTTTTTAATGAGTGAAATGGTTTAATCGGAGGCTAAAAGAGGAGAAACCCTGAGGAGAACGAAACTAAAGGGACTAAACTCGGCGAAGATCGCGCCTCCGACATCAAACCAGCGTTCATAGGCTTTAGGCTATATTAGCATTCATAGGCCACAGCAAGAAACTTAAAAGAGTAAACAACGAAGACAGACGATCAGGGCGTTCCCGGAATAATTCCCGAATAAAGTGGACAATAATATCAATTACTAACGTTTTCGCCCCTTCTCGACCCGTTCGCTGACTGGCTGTTCGCGATCTGCTGCAGAATCGTTCGCTTCTAGGCAGAAGCTTGGATGGCAACAGGCTGTTATTGGGCTTTACTGGCTTGATCGGGCTTTACTGGACTTTACTGGACTTTACTGGACTTTACTGGATTTTACGAGCATAGCCTGAAGCGCTACGCAAGGCGTGAAGATGAACTAATAACTAGGGAGGGAAGCATGCAACCCCAGGCGCCGATGGCGCGCCTCGGAAAGCATGTGGCTGGAATATCGCCAAAGGAAGACACTTAAACGCCTCAAGAGCGCCAAATATTCAGTAGGATGCTCAGCAAAACATTTCCGCAACCACTCTAAACCCGACTTATCCACGTGACCAAAGCTTTCCACAATGAATGGCTGGAACCGGTGAGAGCGACCCTCAGCGCAAGGCAGACTGGCCATGCTCTCAGCATACCGTCGTTCCTTAACTATTCGAAGGGCTGAAGCCGCGGCCCCCCGGCGGCGCGCGGCTGCGGTGAGGTGGGCGCTGGCCACGGGGCAGGTAATCGCAAGGTCCACATATGTTGAGCGTCTGGCAGCAGCGTCGGAGACGAGGAGATCGGCTATACAACGGGGCGGTGCGGAGTCCGAGATTTATCTGGGCAGTTCCGACTCAACCTCAACCGTATGCCCTATCCGAGTGAAAAATTCGCTGAGGATGTACTTGAGGCAAGTGTGGCGCCTCGTACGGAGACCCCTCAACAGTCCGCAGGAGCCCAGCAAGTGGTAGCCACAAGCGTCAATCCGACTCTCACATCCCTGACAGAAAGACGGCCGATTAGAGTGCCACGGAGCCTGTGGCAAACCGAGATAGATCCGTGCGGCAGAACGGAACTGGAAAGCATCGAGACGATGACTCAATGACGACGGTAGAGTGGTTAACCACAAGTGCGAGAGGTGGCCTCCCATGCCGCGGAGACGAGCGGCAGTGGGAGGCGGCGTGAGAGGAGAATTGAGCATGACTGTGCGAGCGGCACTGTGTTGGCCCCAGGTGAGGCTATGTTGAATCACATCAGTGCGGGAGCTCCACAATCGGCTCAAACCCGGGTAGTCTGCAACAGGTGACCCGGGGCTAGCCTCTCCGTCATCGGCAAAAACTCGGTCGAGGGGAGAATCCTCAATCTCTTCAGCTCGTCCCCATAACAGCTCCCTCCAGGAACGAAAGCGGCACCGATTTGCGTCCGGCACGGCGTTGCACCTCCTGAACGCGTGTTGAATACCATCATAAATTGTCAAAAGCGGGGGCGGCAGGGTCCCTGGATCCTCGTTGGTCAAAGCTCGAGCCAAGAGGCAGGCACTTCGCATCTGGAAGGTCACCAACGTTCGCAGCGCGGTAGCCCAGGAGGCAACCGCCGCTGGCGAGCATACCAGCCCACGGTCTGCGACGCCGAATCCCCCTAATCGCAACGGTAGAGCGATCTGTGCACGAATCAAGTCCCTGTCGGGAGCAGCTTCAAGATCGAGGGGCTCATCCAAGAGCGTTCCCCAGTGTTGCAGGGTCATCTCGTCGGCTTTAGCCGCGATCCACGAGCCCCAAGCTGGAGGCAGGCTGCGCAACCAGTAGTTGAGTCTGGGACCGGCACAAAAGCGGGAAAGCAAGCAGGCCGATTGCAGCATGCTGTCGGGTAGGTGCTCAATGGCGTCGGTGAGTTGCTTGTGCCGTGCCATAGTCGAAGAGTGGATGGCAGAGAGGCCAGCGACACGTCCCTCGGGGGGAGAAAGCGACATTTTTCTGTTTCCACAGTCAAACCGACGCGACGTGCAATCGCTTCGATCGCGGTCAGTCCCCTAGCCAGGGTGTCAGGGGTGCCCAGCAATGTTACGTCATCGTGGTACGCGCAGATTCGAAGATCCGAGACCTCAGTCGAAAGACGTAAAAGTACGAGCTGTAGGGCACAGGCATGAAGAAGAGGTCCGCAAGGGTCGCCTTTTTGGACGCCAGTATGTCCTTGAAAAACAGTGCCCTCCGTTGTCAAGTAGGGGAGGCTCTCCCCTCCGTAAATACCCGATAGAAACGGCCACGCCTCCGGAAACACACGTCGGAGCACCTCTAGCGCATGCGTCCGCGACACGCTGTTGAATGCGTTCCGGAAATCAACCACCAAAACTCCCCACTCCGGCCTACTGGCGCGTTCTAGCTCGATCCTATGGGTGATCAGTTCGCAACCCCCAGAAAATCCCACCCCTACTTGCAAGGGCGCCACAAAAGCTGTGACGCGCTGGCGAAGGCGCTGGCATAGCCACCTCCCGGCTAACTTCCGTAGGCTCTCCACCATCCCGATCGGCAGAAGACGCGGGTGGGCCGGCTGGTGGTCAGGTTTCGTGAGCAAGCAAAGCTGTGCCTGCTGGAGATGTTCCCATGGCGCAGACGCACCCGATACGCCCTGGAACAACTTGTTAAGGATCCTCAGAAGCGCGCTCTGGCCAGGCTGGCTCAGGGCCTGCAATAGCTCTGTTCTTAGTCCGGAGGGTCCGGGACAGCGTCCCCGACGCGAGGTACGAAGTAAATCCTCCAGGTCAGACTCACTGAGCGTCAGATCGATGCGAAACCTGGCCAACTCCGGACGGTCTAAGAATACCTCGAATTCAGGGGACAAGTCCACGTCGGACTCAGGGAACAAAGACGACACCGTCTGGGCGAGACTATCATCGTAGAGGAGGACAGGCGCCTGGCCCTCCAAAACCCGCGCCGCTCGACTTAAATTGCCCACTGCTACCAATTTCTGTACTCGAGCCGGCACGGGCGACACTGTGCCATGCCGAGTCCGACGGGCGGATGGTGCTGACGACGCCAAATAGCTGCGCTGTAGTACTTCCAAGTCTCCCTTCCAGAACAGGGCCAGTCGGTCTCGTACTCGCCATCTGCGCTCCGATGTGTGAATGGTGGCCAGAATCAGGCGCGGCATGACCCCCAGAAAAACCCAAATGACTGTGTCCCGAATGTTACGAGCCAGGCTCGTGAAGATGAAATCGAGAATGGTTCCAGCTACTAGAAGGTCTCCACGAGGGAGGATGACTGGGGGAATGCCCCCACGGAGGGGAAGCGAGCCTCCTTCCAAAGAAATCCACCGCCGGAGCCAACTCCGAAAACGCGTACGCCAAATGCCCCAGTCTCCGCCCTCCTTCAGGACATAAGACTGTAGATCCATAGGCTGCGACCTCGCAGCCGTGCCTGGAGCGCTAATCGTGCTTCTCCCCCTTAGACCCGGGGGAGTCTGTCCTCGCTCTCTTACCTCCTATCCGCACCAAAGTCGTGAGCCGCCCACTCCGCGAGGCTCGCGGAACGGATCCCGCGGGCTTCAGCAAAGTAACCTGGGCGTCCTCCACCGCCATGCCCTCAGTCTGCTCCCCTGCCTCACCACTCTCGCTGGAAGTGGTGCTAGAAGCAGAGCCCTCTAAAATCCCCAACCGCTGCAGCTCTGTCTTGTAGCGCGAAGTTAGCACAAGTCGCCTCTCCAGATCGAAGAAGCTGGACACCGCCATGCGCAGGTGACGAGGGCCCGACCAGAACGCTCCAACAAGATCCTCTCAAGGCGCTGAATCCGTAGCCAATGGATCGCTGCCGCCTTCACGCTGCTCTCATGCTCAGAGAGCCCTGCAGTTTCTCCCGGAGACAGGAAATTGCCCGAGAAACGGTCAAAATCCAAGTGCAAAACCACCTGCGGGTTGCAGCGCAGCCACCGGGCGCTCTCAGGCCACTGCTCGGTAGGCTTCGCCAGCAAAGCCTCCAGGTACTTGGCGGCGGTTGCGGAGACCAAAAACAGCACATCGCGGCCCTCATAGGTTGCGAAGAAGAAATCACCCCGGCTGCACCCTAACGATTCCGCAAAAGTGTCCCGGAAGTCTCGCATAGACGGAACCTGTCCTCGTGTAGTCTGGGGCCGGACATTTCGCACGCACAGAAATTGGAGAGTGGTCTCCACAGGTTCATCCTGAGGCTCGCGAGATGGTAGGAAACGGAGCATAGCCGCCGTACGTGTGGCAGTGGTGCCCTTCCGCAAGACTGAGGCGTACGAAGCCCCCCCTTGCGGCCACCACGTGCCCCCGCAGTAGCCGGGAGCTGGTGGCCAGCAATCCCGATTCCAGCCCACCTAGCTTCTGGGTGAGCTGAGGGAGCACTCCACGATCACTCGCAGCCGTGATCAGGCAGGTGACAGCGGAGATAAGTGCACGCGCCTGGGTGCCAGAAGCGCCTTCCAAGTCAACCTCGGAAGAAAAGGTGCCGCAGCTACGCTGAGGCGAACACGGAGTCCCCCACCTGGCAGTGCCTCCTTGGGAGGAGGCTCCGTCGAGCACGGAGAGATCCCTACCATCCTGAGGGAATGCGCAAAGGAAACGTTGCACCACCAATATGAAACCGCACCGAGAGAATAATCGACCAAACCCAACCCAAATAGGAAAGGCCCCGCAACACACCCACCCGGAAGACAGAAGTAGTTGCAAATGCAAACGACGCACCGCGGAAAATCGAGGGGAAGGCGTACCAGAGGAAGCGCTTCCCGTAAACGAACACGCTCGCGACCGAAAAAGAAGCAAAACCCCAATCCTCAGCCAAACCACAACGAGACACTTAAACCCCCAGTTCACTTTACCAAACCTTTACTATAGCCTGAGGCTAAGCAAGGCGTGATTACAATAGCCTTAGGCGCTACTCAAGCCGTGAAAAGGAATTAAGAACTAGGGAGGGAAGCGTGCAAACCCAGGCGCCGATGGCGCGACTCGGCATGCATGTTGCTAGAATATCGCCACAGGGCGGCATTCAAACGCCGTAAACGCGCCAAGTACCCAGTAGGATGCTCAGCGAAACATTTCCGCACCCACTCTAAATCCGACTTTTCCACATGACTAAAGCTTTCCACAATGAAAGGCTGGAACCGGTGGGAGTGACCTTCGGCGTAGGGCAGACTGGCCATGCTCTTGCCCAGGAGGCGACCGCCGCAGGCGAGCCGACGAGCCCCCGATCTGCGACACCGAATCCCCCCAAGCGCAACGGTAGAGGGAGCTGGGCACGAATTAAGGCCCTGTCGGGAGCTGCTTCAAGATCGAGGGGTTCATCCTAGCATAGCCTGAATGAGTTAAGATCACCTATATAAGTTGTGAGTTCGCCTCGCTTATGCTTGGAAGCTAGGTGTGAAGGAATGAAGAAAAAATGGGTATATAGACGATTCGGCTCAAGTTTACTCTACTGTGCACGGGCCGACACGCTTCTCTGTAGGTCTGTAAGGACTTCTACTTTCAACAGAAGCGAAAACCGTTCTTTCGGAGCTGAGTGAATGAGCTTGTTTAACCGGACATTGAAGAAAAAACCCTCGGGGGGAGAAAAAAGGCTGGGCTTGAGCGTGTCGAAACTCGCGCGCCTCCAACATCAAAACAACGTTCATACGCCACAACAAGAAACTTAAACAGGTGCACAACGAGGACAGATGTTCAAGGCGTTCGCGGGACACTTCCCGAAGTCAACGAGAACCACCGGAATCCAGAAACCCAAAGCGCTCAATGACCAGAGCTACCAGGCGAGGAGCTAAGGACCGATGAAGGCGAAAAATTCCGCTTACGTCTGTCACCTCAAGGTAGTTGCCGGATCACATTACCCAAGAGTGCCTAGTCTAGTCCACTCTATTTTTTGAGTTCTCGCCGAATTAACAGCGTGCGCTGGTGCTGGTCAACGCACTGACCTATGTTTGAGGTGCGACGCAGAACGAGTTTTTATGCGGACCTACTGAAAACACCAGCACAACCAATCGCCTCTATTTCTGCCACGCAATTGGAAAACAATCAAGACAGGTTTTCATGATCTTCCCATCTTATGGGGGAGGGGGGGTTGGTTCGGTGCATCCACACACAACCTGTCCTTTGACGGTATCTTGGAATTGGAGAATCTAAGCAGGCAAGACGAGCATTTTTGTAAAATTTTCGATTAGCAAAGGAAGCGCTTGATATAAGAACGAGCGAAACTTTCGCCTTACCCCTTCTTCTCCAGCGGGGCCACACACCGATCCGAAACTCCCTATTTGGGCGTCAAAGATACAACGGCCGGGTTGGCGTGCCAATTCCACGTCAAATTGGCCTTCGTTGAGGCCCTCGGGTTGGCCGAGTTGCAAGCTTCTCCATTCTCCTGTCGGTGGCAGACTTGAGTTCAAGCAATATCCGCAAATAACGCTGCCGATGCGCCCTACGACTGCGTAGTCCAGAAGCGGCCCAAAATAGGAATTCGTTGCCGGCTGCCCTACTATCAATGGGCCAGAATTCGCATAAACCTCGGCACTGGCGAAAGAGATAAATTCTAACAGCTGTCGTGGTTGCTCGACGGCTCTCACTGAATACCTCAGGGGCACTGGATTCGGAGCAACGCGCTCGAGAGCAAAAGCGGCTATATTCAAAGTAGACAACTCTGGCACCAAAAACACCGCAATGCTGAAAGAGTCGGAGAATCCTACAGAAGCTGCCTGCCGACGGATCACCGTACGCGCTTCCGCAGGGATGCTCGACCCCGGCGATGGACTGGGTACTCCTTCGTAAACAGTAAGCTCGAGCGCCTCTGGTTGGAGATCCAAGGCGGCGGGTGAAAACACAACTTGAATTGTGCTGCTATCACGGTTGATACGGTTGATGCCGGCAAACTCTGGTTGGCCACCGATAAAAGAGCACGAACCCTCGAGCCCGCATGCCAAGAATTCAAGCCCATTCTCATCGTCGATAGAAGTGCATGAAATGAAATCTTGAGTGGGGAGACAGGTTATGCCCGCCATTCTTGTAGCAGGCCCGCCCAGTTTAGCAGTGCGCACTTTGCCGTCCTCCATTCGAACCTTCGCTTCAACCAACAGCGACGGAGCGAGAAATTGTTGACTGCAGCAGTCACGGTCTGTCCTGATATCGTCCAGGCATGCGTCTACTCTCACCGCGGTCGGCTCACTATCTAGAAACTTCCTCTTACGAGTGAACCGAGCTTTACCGTTAGGAATGTCTCCCGCCCAAAGCCCGAGTTTGGCTCGTCTAATCCCAACTCCAGCACGCACGATAAAAATGAACCTGATACACGTCTCTCCCATGTTCGGTCCCTGCGTCTTCACAACATCGCTATTGCTTACGATTCCCACCGTTTCACCTTCAACTTCCAGTGCCAAACAATAGCGAGAAAAGCCTAAGGATGAAACGAGCGGATTAAAAAAGCTTGCGCATGTGGCAACATCGGCAATCGCCAAGCCAAAGATGCCGGCAACCAGGATTACTACCAACCCGTACTTCATGAATAATATTTAAATTGCACCCCCAAAATCTAAGGATTGACCACCCATAGTTGCTCTCTCCCACGCCCCTTCCCTCCCCCCAACGCAGCATCTCAAGTGGTAGTTATATACCCTTCCGCGTATCTTCGTACTGAAGCCTCCACACAGCATCAAATCAATTGTAAAACCATCATTGTGACAACCTGGTTTGTGTCTTGTCCAATGACATTGCAATCTGAGTAGCGCCAAACGCTGGATTGGCTAAACCACTGCTACGAACGATAGCAAGTACCATTCCATTCTTCAGTTGGGGGTCCCTCTAGTCTGTTTTTTTAAGTTTCGCATTGTTTCCCCTGCATCCAAAACCTGTTTTCGGAACAGCTTCCCCTTCACACCCCGTCCCCTGCCCTCCGTGGAGGACACCAATCTTCAGGAGAAAAAGCTCCTCCCAACGGCTTTTTCCTCATTTTGTTTAGATCGAATTTGTACGTTTCGGGACTGGATAGGAAACAAACGAAAAAACTAGGACTGTGCCAATTGGGTCGTGTTTTTCGCTGCTTTCCTCTCTAAACCCCCCTGCTTTCGAGGGGCTTACCACTTCTTAGGTAACCATCGAAAAAGCCGACTGGTGGCAACCACGAAAAAAAACCGTTGGCGGATTGAAATGCGCTTAAAAATGGTGTTTTTTTGCTGAAGCCTCAAATTCCAAGATTTTCTTATCGATTATTTTTCCAATGCTCTCCTTCAATTTCAATTCGAACTGAATGAATGTACTTGAGACTGAAAAAAAACAAAAACAAAACAAGGGGAGGGAAAAATAGAGGGAACTACGGACGAGGGCAGCGCACTGGCTCCAAGAAATTTAGACGGGTAAACAGCCAGGAGAGACGGTCAGTGCAAAACCGTTGGACAACTCCCGAAAGCCAATAAGGCCAAGGGAATCCATAAATCCAAAACACTCAATGACCGGAGGCAACAGGAGATGCGGAGATGTAGTAGATATGAGCATGGCCTGTTATTCGATGTCAACAAAACAAGGGACGAGCGCTATTTCCTTCGACTTTAACCCTTTATTTCGAATAAAACCAATCGGAATTTTTTGCTGAAGCCTCAAATTCCAAGAATTTCCTATCGACTATTTTTTCCAATTCTCTCCTTCAGTTGGAACTGATTGAATGTGGATTTGAGACTGAGAAAAAGAAAAGCAAAACAAGCCGAGGGGGAAAGAAAAGGGAACTATTGAGCAAGGAAGCGCTAGTTTCCCAAGAAATTTAGACTGGTAAACGAGGGGGGCGTTCAGCAAAACCGTTGGGCGACTCCCGAAAGCCAATAAGGGCAAGGGAATCCATAAATCCAAAACACTCAATGACCAGAGGTAAGAGGAGTTGTTGGAGCAGCACGGGCTGTTGTCGATGTCAACAAAACAAGGTACGAGCGTTCGTTCCTTCGACGTTAACTCTTTGTTTCGAACCAAACCATACTTGATGGCTTCAAGGATCGTATATATATGCCGTTCTATCTCTGAGATGCTTGGATTTAGGGAAAACGTTCATGCAGATGCGAAAATCCTAGTCCTAGCCAGCCTTGATCCACAACACTCAGGTAGCTGACTAGCTACGAATCTGGCGACTACAATAAGGGTTTCCAGCAGCTGAAGGGCCCTTATGTCTGGGGTACATAGAGTGGCTTTAGACTAGTGGTATTGCCCTGTGGTAGCTGCCGAATAAAGGCTGCGGGCTTACGTTAGTCTGGGGAGCTGGACACTTCGACACAACATGGTCAGGGATGCACTGGCGACAGTGCTGAGACAATGGCGACTAGAAGTGACAGTCGAACCGACTGGACACTACCAAGACAGTCGGCTCCGGCCTGACACCCGAGCTCGACACCCGCGAACAGGCAAGCTCTACGTGATCGCTGTGAAGGTGACCTCGCCATTGCAAAGAACACACCTACACAAAGCGTCTTGGGAGACCGGGTATGCGGCACACAAAGCGGAAAAGTTTAAAGACTCCAAATACCGTGACAGTATCGGAGAACACAACGACGACATCTTCATCCGCTTCTGTCTGTAAACAGTTGGGCAGGTGGGAACACAGCCTCACCTGGGGTCAACACAGTGCCGCTCAGGCAATCTTGCTCAATTCTCCACTCACACCGCCTACCACCGCATTCAACATAGCCTTACCTGGGGCCAACACAGTGCCGCTCACGCAATCTTGCTCAACTCTCCACTCACACGGCCTACCATCGCCGCTCACCTTCGTGGCATGGGAGGCCATCTCTCGCACCAGTGGTTAACGACTCTGCCTTCGTCGCCGGGTCACCGTCTCGATGCCTTCCAGTACCGCTCCGCCGCAAGGATCTACGTAGATTTGCCACAAGCTCCGTGGCACTCTAATCGGCCATCTTTCTGTCAGGGATGTGAGAGCCGGATTGACGCTTGTGGCTACCACTTCTTGGGTTCATGCGGACTGTTGCGAGGTCTCCGCACGAGGCTCCACACTCGTCTCAAGTACATCCTAAGCGAATGTTTAACTCGGGTAGGGCATACGGTTGAGATGGAATCGGAACTACGCAGATCGGTCTCGGACACGGCGCCGCCCCGCTGTATAGCAGATCTTCTTGTCTCAGACGCTGCCGCCCGACACTCAGCATATGTTGACCTCGCCATTACATGCCCTGTGGCGAGCGCCCACCTCACGGCTGCCGCCGGCCGCCGAGGGGCTGCCGCTTCGGCTCTTCGAAGAGTGAAGGAACGACGGTATGCTGAGAGCATGGCCAGTCTGCCCTACGCCGCGGGTCACTCCCACCGGTTCCACCCTTTTCATTGTGGAAAGCTTTGGTCACGTGGGGAAGTCGGGTTTGGAGTGGTTGCAGAAATGTTTTACTGAGCATCCTGTTGAATACTAGTTATTAGTTCATCTTCACGCCTTGCGTAGCGCTTCAGGCTATGCTAGTAGTCATTCAACATAGCCTCACCTGGGGCCAACACAGTGCCGCTCACACAGTCATGCTCAATTCTCCTCTCACGCCGCCTCCCACTGCCGCTCGTCTCCGCGGCATGGGAGGCCACCTCTCGCACTTGTGGTTAACCACTCTACCGTCGTCATTGAGTCATCGTCTCGATGCTTTCCAGTTCCGTTCTGCCGCACGGATCTATCTCGGTTTGCCACAGGCTCCGTGCTACTCTAATCGGCCGTCTTTCTGTCAGGGATGTGAGAGCCGGATTGACGCTTGTGGCTACCACTTCCTGGGTTCCTGCGGACTGTTGCGAGGTCTCCGTACGAGGCGTCACACTCGCCTCAAGTACATCCTCAGCGAATTTTTGACTCGGATAGGGCATACGGTTGAGGTTGAGTCGGAACTGCCCAGATCCATCTCGGACTCTGCACCGCCCCGTTGTATAGCCGATCTCCTCGTCTCTGACGCTGCTGCCAGACGCTCAACATATGTGGACCTTGCGATTACCTGCCCCGTGGCCAGCGCCCACCTCACCGCAGCCGCGCGCCGCCGGGGGGCCGCGGCTTCAGCCCTTCGAAGAGTTAAGGAACGACGGTATGCTGAGAGCATGGCCAGTCTGCCTTGCGCTGAGGGTCGCTCTCACCGGTTCCAGCCATTCATTGTAGAAAGCTTTGGTCACGTGGATAAGTCGGGTTTAGAGTGGTTGCGGAAATGTTTTGCTGAGCATCCTACTGAATATTTGGCGCTCTTGAGGCGCTTAAGTGTCTCCCTTTGGCGATATTCCAGCGACATGCTTTCCGAGGCGCGCCATCGGCGCCTGGGGTTGCATGCTTCCCTCCCTAGTTATTAGTTCATCTTCACGCCTTGCGTAGCGCTTCAGGCTATGCTAGTAAAGTCGAGTAAAGTCCAGTAAAGTCGAGTCGAGTAAAGTCCAGTTGAATACTTGGAACTTTTGCGGCGCTTAAGTGCCTCTCTGTGGCGATATTCGAGTAGCATGCTTGCCGAGGCGTGCCATCGATGCCTGGGTTTGCACGCTTCCCTACCTAGTTCTTAGTTCCTTTTCACGGTTTGCGTAGCGCTGTAGGTTATGCTAATAAAGACAGTAAAGCCCCGGGTCATCGGTTGCCGATTACCCGAGTCTGAGCCGATTGTGGAGCTCGCGCACTGATGTGACTCAACATAGCCTCACCTGTGGCCAACACAGTGCCGCTCACGCAATCTTTCTCAACTCTCCACTCACACCGCCTACCGCCGCTCGCCTCCGCGGCTGCCGCCCGCCGCCGAGGAGCAGCTGCGGCGGCCCTTCGCCGCGTGAAGAGACAACGGTATGCTGAGAGCATGGCCAGTCTGCCCTACACCGAGGGTCGCTCCCACCGGTTCCAGCCTTTTATTGTGGAGAGCTTTGGTCATGTGGATAAGTCGGGTTTAGAGTGGTCGCGGAAATGCTGAGCATCCTACTGAGTACTTGGCGCTTTTACGGCGTTTGAGTGCCTCCCTGTGGCGATGTTCTAGCAGCATGCTTGCCGAGTCGCGCCATCGGCGCCTGGGGTTGCACGCTTCCCGCCCTAGTTCTTAGCTGTTATGGGGACGAGCTGAAGCGATTGAGGATTGTCCCCTCGACCGAGTTCTTGCCGATGACGGAGAGGCTAGCCCCGGGTCACCTGTTGCAGACTACCCGGGTTTGAGCCGATTGTGGAGCTCCCGCACTGATGTGATTCAACATAGCCTCACCTGGGGCCAACACAGTGCCGCTCACACAGTCATGCTCAATTCTCCTCTCACGCCGCCTACCACTGCCGCTCGTCTCCGCGGCATGGGAGGCCACCTCTCGCACTTGTGGTTAACCACTCTACCGTCGTCATTGAGTCATCGTCTCGATGCTTTCCAGTTCCGTTCTGCCGCACGGATCTATCTCGGTTTGCCACAGGCTCCGTGGCACTCTAATCGGCCGTCTTTCTGTCAGGGATGTGAGAGCCGGATTGACGCTTGTGGCTACCACTTCCTGGGTTCCTGCGGACTGTTGCGAGGTCTCCGTACGAGGCGTCACACTCGCCTCAAGTACATCCTCAGCGAATTTTTGACTCGGATAGGGCATACGGTTGAGGTTGAGTCGGAACTGCCCAGATAAATCTCGGACTCTGCACCGCCCCGTTGTATAGCCGATCTCCTCGTCTCTGACGCTGCTGCCAGACGCTCAACATATGTGGACCTTGCGATTACCTGCCCAGTGGCCAGCGCCCACCTCACCGCAGCCGCGCGCCGCCGGGGGGCCGCGGCTTCAGCCCTTCGAAGAGTTAAGGAACGACGGTATGCTGAGAGCATGGCCAGTCTGCCTTGCGCTGAGGGTCGCTCTCACCGGTTCCAGCCATTCATTGTGGAAAGCTTTGGTCACGTGGATAAGTCGGGTTTAGAGTGGTTGCGGAAATGTTTTGCTGAGCATCCTACTGAATATTTGGCGCTCTTGAGGCGCTTAAGTGTCTCCCTTTGGCGATATTCCAGCGACATGCTTTCCGAGGCGCGCCATCGGCGCCTGGGGTTGCATACTTCCCTCCCTAGTTATTAGTTCATCTTCAAGCCTTGCGTAGCGCTTCAGGCTATGCTAGTAAAGTCCAGTTCTTAGTTCCTTTTAACGCCTTGCGTAGCGCTTCAGGCTATGCTAGTATGCTAGTCCAGTTAAGCCCAGTAAAGCCAATAGGGAGCTCTTCAGTAAAGTGTACACGGTTACCCACGCGCCGATGGCGCGCCTCGGCAAGCCGGTAGGGGGGGTTTGCACGCTGCCCTACCTAGTTCTTAGGCCCTTTTCACGCCTTGCGTAGCGCTTTAGGCTATGCTAATAAGTTGAAGGATCATTCACAAAAGGAGTCGGAGAGCCTGGAAGGGTTTTCTTCGACACATCCAGCCGCTAACTCAATCTTGCTCAACTCTTCACTCACACCGCCGACCACCGCCGTTCGCCTGGCAAGAGGGTTCTTCGGTGGAAGGCGCTTCTCTCTGCTGCCTTTCCCCCCGTTTTTTCGGGTTTTGTTGTTGGTAGCCGAGTCATTCATCTTTTGGTTGTTGGGTCGTGACGGGGATTTTCCTCCTGTGGAGTTGGGTGGTGTGTGTTTTCGCCGGGGGGGGGATTGGTGGTTAAAGTATCGTCACTAAATTCTCTCGTGATGGTAGGGGTTTCCCCGCGCCCTGCTCCGTCAAGAGCGGAGCTCCCTGGCAACGAGGTGTGCTTGGGGGTTGGGCACCGGGTGTGTCTAAGTTCGGGCCCCTTCTCTACGCAGGTGGAGCTGCAGGGCGCCGCTGGTATGGAGGTGTGAGCCCTCATGTCAGCCGTCACCAGCCTAATCACCGCCGCGGGGGATAAGGGCGTGCTGCCGCAGCTGACCCAACGCCGTGGTTTCCTGGAATCCAGTCGCCTGCCATAAAATCTGACACTGCGGCCACGCGGCCCCCAGGCAGTCAAAATCAAGGGGTCAGTCACTCTGCGCCTGTCTCCGAACAGGCGCGGGCTGCTGAGCCTGTAGTTGGTGGTCCCTCGACTGGCGCCTCTTGGGGGAGGGGTGCAACTATCTCTACTCCTTTGCACGTCCCCTCAACGGGAGCGGACTTTCCTGTGCAGGGTTAGCCCTCAGGTGGGGGACAGCTCCAGGCCAAGGCAGGGACACGTAGTGGCCCTAAGGGGGGCCCGTCGCACACCTCGGTTTTACGGAAGGGTACTACATCCGCCCGTACGGCGGATATGCTAAAGTTATTGCCCTCTCGCGAGCAGCAGGGCAGACCTGATGCGACTACTTTGCAATTCCTTTTGGTACGCAAGGTTCGGCCCCAGACTACACCGGGCCAGGTCCCATCCACGCGTGATTTACGGAATACTTTCGCGGAGTCCTTGGGCTGTTGCCGAGACGTCTTCCTTTTTGCGAACTACGAGGGCCGGGATGTTCTCTTCGCGATCACTGCAACAGCGGCCACGTACCTGCAGGCTCTACTGGCCAAGCCTACCGAGCAATGGCCTGAGAGTGCCCCCTGGTTGCGCTCTCATCCCCAGGTCGTTCTCCACTTTGACTTTGACCGCTTCTCGGGCACCTTCCTGTCTCCCGGAGAAACAGCAGGACTCTCACAGCACGAGTCCAGATCAGCGTGAGAGCCGCAGCCATCCATTGGCTACGCATTCACCGCATTGAGCGTATATTCTTGGAGCGTTTCGCGTCGGGGCCACCTGCGTACAGCCGTCTCTACCCTTTTCGACCAGGAGAGGCGCCTTGTGCTGAGCTCGAGTCACACGGCGGAGTTGCAGAGGTTTGGGGTATTAGAGGGCTCTGCTACCAGCACCACTTCCAGTGAGAGTGGTGAGGAAGGGGAGCAGAATCAGGGCATATCGGTGGAGAACGCCCCTATTACTTTGTTGAAGCCCGAGGGAGTTATCCCGCGAGCCTCGCGGAGTGGGCGGCTGACCATTCTAGTGAGGTTAGACGGAAAATGTGCGAGGACCGACTCCCCCGGGTCAAAGGGGGAGAAGCACGATTAGCTCCCCGGGTACGGCTGCGAGGTCGCAGCCAATGGATTTGCGGTCTTATGTCGTGAAGGAGGGCGGAGACTGGGGCATTCGGCGTACGCGTTTACGAAGTTGGCTCCGGCGTTGGATGTCTTTGGAATGAGGCTAGCTTTCCCTCCGTGGCAGAATTCCGCCTGTCGTCCTACCTCGCGGCGAGCTCTTAGTGGCTGAGACCATCCTGGACTTCATCTTCACGAGCCTGGCGAGTAACCTTCGGGACACCGTCATGGGGGAATTTCTGGGGGTCATGCCGCGCCTGATTCTGGCCCCAACTCACACGCCGGAGCGCAGATGGCGTGTCCGAGATCGGCTTGCCATGTTCCCTCCTGAAAGGGGAATTCGAGGTGTTGCAGGAAAGCTACTTGGCATCGTTGGAACCATCCGTTCGTCGGACCCGGGCTGGAACCGTCTCGCCCTTGACGGCTCGAGTACAGAAATTGGTAGCGGTGGGCGACTTGAGTCGAGCGGCGAGAGTTCTGGAGGGCCAATTGCCTGTCCTCTCCTACGAAGAAAGTCTCGCCCAGACGGTGTCATCTTTGTTCCCCTCGTCCAACGTGGACTTGCTACCCGAATTCGAGTCATTCTTGGACCGTCCGGAGTTGGCCCGGTTTCAAATCGACCTGAGTCTCAACGAGTCTGATCTGGAGGATTTGCTTCGTTACCTCGCGTCGTGGACGCTGTCCTGGACTGTCAGGGTTTCGAACCGTATTATTGCAGGTCTTGGGCAAGCCTGGCCGGAGCTCACTGCTCAAGATCCTGAACAAAATATTCCAGGGCACATCGGGCGCATCCCCCCCATGGGAACATCTCCGAAGGGGACAACTTTGCTTGCTCACGAAGCCTGGCCATTAGCCGGCCCACCCGCGTCTCCGGCCGATCGGTATGGTTGAGAGCCTACGGAAGCCAGCTGGAATGTGGCTATGCCAGCGCCTTCGCCAGCGGGTCACAGCTTTTATGGTGCCCTTGCAAGTGGGGATGGGATTTTCTGGGGGTTGCGAATTGATCACCCATAGGATCGAGCTGGAGCGTGCCTGTAGGCCGGACTGGGGAGTTTTGGTGGTTGATTATTTTCGAAAAGCATTCGACAGCGTCTCACGGACGCATGTGTTGGAGATGATCCGACGGGTTTTTCCGGAGGCGTGGCCCTTCTCCTCTGGTTTTTACGGAAGGGGGAGCCTCCCTTACTGCACTAGGGAGGGCACTGCCTTCCAAGCACATACTGGAGTCCAACAAGGTGATCCTTGTGGGCCTCTAATTCATGCCTGTGCCTTGCAGCTCGTTCTCCTGCGCCTCGCGACTGAGGTGCCGGCTCTTCTTATCTACGCCTATCACGACGACGTGACCTTGCTAGGCGCCCCTGAAACCCTGGCTCGGGGGTTGACCCAGATCGAAACGATTGCACCCGGAGTAGGTCCGACTTTGGAACCCGAAAAGTGTCGTTTGCTCGCTCCAAGTGAAGGTTCGATGGCCTCTCTGCCATCTAATCTACGAACCATTGCCGAACGTGAAGGACTGGAGCACCACGGCGTCGGTTTCGGAAGCAACAACTTCGTCCAAGCCTCTTGCGAACGAGTTTTGACTCGGCACAAGCAGCTCTCTGACGCCATTGAGCGCCTTCCAGACAGCATGCTGCAATCGGCCTGCTTACTTTCCCGCTTTTGTGCCGGTCCCCGACTCAACTACTGGTTGCGTAGCCTACCACCCGACTGGGGTTCGTGGGTCGCCACCAAGGCCGACGAGATGACGCTGAACCACTGGGGAACGCTCTTGGATGAAGCTCTCGATCTTGAAGTTGCTCCCGATAGGGACTTAATTCGTGCCCAGCTCGCTCTACCATAGTGCTTAGGGGGATTTGGTGTCGCAGATCGGGAGCTCGTCTGCTCGCCTGCGGGGTCGCCTCGTGGGCAACCGCGCTCCGTACCTTGGTGACTTTCCGGATACAAAGTGCCTGAATTTTGAATCGAGCACTGACTAGGGTGGACCCAGTGACCCTTTCGCCCCAGATTTTGACGATCTATGACAGTCTACAACAGGCGTTCCGGAAGTGCAACGCGCCTGCCGGACGAGAATCGATCCCGTTTTCTCTCCTGGCGGGAACTGACATGGTGACGAACTGAGGCGATTGAGGACTCACCCATTGACAGAGTTCTTGCCGATGAGGGAGAAGCTAGCCCCAGATCACCTATTGTAGATTACTCAGGTCTGAGTCGACTGTGGAGCTCCCGCACTGATGTTATTCAACACAGCCTCACCTGGGGCCAACACAGTGCCGCTCACGCAATTTTCCTCAACTCTGCCCTCACACCGCCTACCACCGCCGCTCGCCTTCGCGGCATGGGAGGCCATCTCTCGCACCTGTGGTTAACCACTCTGCCTTCATCGCCGGGTCACCGTCTCGATGCCTTCCAGTTCCGCTCCGTCGCAAGGATCTACTTAGGTTTGCCACAAGCCCCGTGGCACACTAATCGGCCGTCTTTCTGTCAGGGATGTGAGAGCCGGATAGGCGTTTGCGGCTACCACTTCTTGGGTTCATGCGGACTGTTGCCAGATCTCCGCACGAGGCGCCAGACTCGTCTCAAGTACATCCTAAGCGAATGTTTAACTGGACTTTACTAGCATAGCCTGAAGCGCTACGCAAGGCGTGAAGATGAACTAATAACTGGGAGGGAAGCGTGCAACCCCAGGCGCCGATGGCGCGCCTCGGAAAGCATGTGGCTGGAATATCGCCAAAGGGAGACACTTAAACGCCTCAAGAGCGCCAAATATTCAGTAGGATGCTGCCGGAAAAGTGGGACACCGTGTCACTTCGGTAGTTATTAATACGTCCCACCTGGGCACTGCCTCAATTATTCCAGAATACAAGGTTTATTTCTATCCTAATTGCTCCCTAATTAGGTAGTTTATCCCAAAACTAGCTTTCCTTTTCTAACTAACTGTGGTTCTTCTTTCCTTACCTTTTTTCTTCTCTACCTGCCAGCTAACCTCGAACGTATTGGGTGGGGTTCCATCGTACTTATACGCTTACTTCATCGAAATGGGCAATACCGCCGAGACTAAAATAAGAGTTGTTAGCTCCATAAACTCTGGTAGTACCTGAGCATAATTTTAGCTCTTCCGGATGATAGTGGTGGAAGGTTGAATTGCTTAGAAGGGCTCAGAAGTCACAGTTATTTTTTCAATGATTAATTTCTGTTTGGTGGGTTGACTATTTTTATTTGATTGGACTTTACTAACAAAGCCTGAAGCGCTACGCAAGGCGTGAAGATGAACTAATAACTAGGGAGGGAAGCATGCAACCCCAGGCGCCGATGGCGCGCCTCGGAAAGCATGTCGCTGGAATATCGCCAAAGGGAGACACTTAAACGCCTCAAGAGCGCCAAATATTCAGTAGGATGCTCAGCAAAACATTTCCGCAACCACTCTAAACCCGACTTATCCACGTGACCAAAGCTTTCCACAATGAATGGCTGGAACCGGTCAGAGCGACCCTCAGCGCAAGGCAGACTGGCCATGCTCTCAGCACACCGTCGTTCCTTAACTCTTCGAAGGGCTGAAGCCGCGGCCCCCCGGCGGCGCGCGGCTGCGGTGAGGTGGGCGCTGGCCACGGGGCAGGTAATCGCAAGGTCCACATATGTTGAGCGTCTGGCAGCAGTGTCGGAGACGAGGAGATCGGCTATACAACGGGGCGGTGCAGAGTCCGAGATTGATCTGGGCAGTTCCGACTCAACCTCAACCGTATGCCCTATCCGAGTCAAAAATTCGCTGAGGATGTACTTGAGGCGAGTGTGACGCCTCGTACGGAGACCTCTCAACAGTCCGCAGGAGCCCAGCAAGTGGTAGCCACAAGCGTCAACCCGGCTCTCACATCCCTGACAGAAAGACGGCCGATTAGAGTGCCACGGAGCCTGTGGCAAACCGAGATAGATCCGTGCGGCAGAACGGAACTGGAAAGCATCGAGACGATGACTCAATGACGACGGTAGAGTGGTTAACCACAAGTGCGAGAGGTGGCCTCCCATGCCGCGGAGACGAGCGGCAGTGGTAGGCGGCGTGAGAGGAGAATTGAGCATGACTGTGTGAGCGGCACTGTGTTGGCCCCAGACGAGGCTATGTTGAATCACATCAGTGCGGGAGCTCCACAATCGGCTCAAACCCGGGTGGTCTGCAACAGGTGACCCGGGGCTGGCCTCTCCGTCATCGGCAAGAACTCGGTCGAGGGGAGAATCCTCAATCGCTTCAGTTCGTCCCCATAACAGCTCCCTCCAGGAACGAAAGCGGGACCGATTTGCGTCCGGCACGGCGTTGCACCTCCTGAACGCGTGTTGAAGACCATCATAAATTGTCAAAAGCGGGGGCGGCAGGGTCCCTGGATCCTCGTTGGTCAAAGCTCGAGCCAAGAGGCAGGCATTTCGCATCTGGAAGGTCACCAACGTTCGCAGCGCGGTAGCCCAGGAGGCAACCGCCGCTGGCGAGCATACTAGCCCACGGTCTGCGACGCCGAATCCCCCTAATCGCAACGGTAGAGCGATCTGTGCACGAATCAAGTCCCTGTCGGGAGCAGCTTCAAGATCGAGGGGCTCATCCAAGAGCGTTCCCCAGTGTTGCAGGGTCATCTCGTCGGCTTTAGCCGCGATCCACGAGCCCCAAGCTGGAGGCAGGCTGCGCAACCAGTAGTTGAGTCTGGGACCGGCACAAAAGCGGGAAAGCAAGCAGGCCGATTGCAGCATGCTGTCGGGTAGGTGCTCAATGGCGTCGGTGAGTTGCTTGTGCCGTGGCGAAACTCGCTCGCAGGATGCTTGGACAAAGTTGTCAGTCCCCAATCCGACGCCGTGGTGTTCGAACCCTTCACGTTCGCTGATTAGTCGCAGAGTGGGTGGCAGAGAGGCCAGCGACACGTCCCTCGGGGGGAGAAAGCGACATTATTCTGTTTCCACAGTCAAACCGACTCGACGTACTTGCAAGGGCGCCATAAAAGCTGTGACGCGCTGGCGAAGGCGCTGGCATAGCCACCTCCCGGCTAACTTCCGTAGGCTCTCCACCATCCCGATCGGCCGGAGACGCGGGTGGGCCGGCTGGTGGTCAGGTTTCGTGAGCAAGCAAAGCTGTGCCTGCCGGAGATGTTCCCATGGCGCAGACGCACCCGATACGCCCTGGAACAACTTGTTAAGGATCCTCAGAAGCGCGCTCTGGCCAGGCTGGCTCATGGCCTGCAATAGCTCTGTTCTTATTCCGGAGGGTCCGGGACAGCGTCTCCGACGCGAGGTACGAAGCAAATCCTCCAGGTCAGACTCACTGAGCGTCAGATCGATGCGAAACCTGGCCAACTCCGGACGGTCCAAGAATACCTCGAATTCAGGGGACAAGTCCACGTCGGACTCAGGGAACAAAGACCACACCGTCTGGGCGAGACTATCATCGTAGGGGAGGACAGGCGCCTGGCCCTCCAAAACCCGCGCCGCTCGACTTAAATCGGCCACTGCTACCAATTTCTGTCTCGAGCCGGCACGGGCGACACTGTACCATGCGCTTTAGGATGCATGCCATATTCAAGGATGTTAATGTCCGGAAATTGTTTCCTCTATAACCTGGCGTCCTACCCCGATATGAGGTCTCCGTAGTCTAGCTTTATTGGATCGTGTTGCGTATACTTGAAATGAAGGTGTTTACTCGAGGAAGCTTGATATGCGCTATACTCGGTAACTGCGATAACGCATACACCAATTGTGCCAACCGATGTGCCAAAGCCTGGCAAATCTATCTTGAAATCTCTATATAGTTCGCAGCGGCTAGTTTATCCCAACCACAAGCATACAGAGATCCGCCCTTCAAATCCTCTCGCCGATGGGGAAAAGGGTAGGGAATTTTGTCAGTCGCTGAGAGATAATGCAACCTCCCTCCCCCCCCCACCCCGGCTCCTCAGCCGAGCCCGGTCACGCAGAGATGAGACCATTTGCGCAAAAACTAGGCCATAGGCAGCACGGTGGAAGTTCGGAGACAGATTTTGGCAACTCATCCGAACGCGGTTGGACTCGACTCCCAGTGACCTGAAAACTATTACTCAAATGAGTAGGGTTCTACTCTTCCAAAGCCACAACGGGATTGATCCGGTACAAATCTTGAGTCGGTAGGGCCTCGGTTACTGAGTTGCGGGCTCGGCGAAAGACAGACCGAGCCAATCAGGAAGAAATGGGACAGCGTATATCCATTGAACGAATACGTTTACTTGGAGACAAAAAAAACAACCCTAGGGGAAGAAAAGGAAGAGCACTGAAAGTATTGAATGAATGAATGGTTTAATCGAAGCCGCAAGTCACACGGCATCCAACATCAAAGCAGCGTTCGTAAGGAAAATATCTATGAAGATACCGTTTTTCTGCTTATTTCATCATGTTTGGTGGTAGCATTGGTTGGAAATGCTCTCCCTCGGCAAGCAAAAGTTGTTGTTGAAAAGTAGCAGGCAACGCGTAGTATGCCAATGGTGCTTGAGCGTAGAGTGCTGGACCGTAGGGTGCTGGACCGTAGGGTAGTGCTGCAGCGAATGAATTTGGCCTTGCGGGGAATCCGCCTGGAGGCATAAATTGCCGTTGAGCCGCGTTCAGTGCTGCTTCCCGTTCAGCTGGATCGATTCCTGCTGCCTCCCGTTCAACCGCATCGACTTCTCCTGCTTCCCGTTGAACAGGCTCCATCCTTGGTACTCCTCCCGCCTCTCCGGCGTATGCCACAGGACCTCCTCTGGTTCCCAACCCGTAGTAAGCCACTCCATAACCTCCATATCCTGCATAGTATGCGGGATGATATGCAAACTGCCGTTGAGCCGCATCGACTTCTGCTTCCCGTTCAACCGGCTCCGCTTCTGGCACCATTACCGCCTCTCCCATTAGCATTCCACAGGACAGGGCCAAAAGGGCCAATGCTGAAACCGTCATCTTCATGTTTACTTCTTAACTGGTGGTGGCTTGACTACTTGCTTCCTGTTCAGCTTCCTTCCGATTTCTTATCGCTGTACTACTCCCTGAGAAACAAGTGATTGTCGATGCCTGCTACTCGACCACCAGATGGACTGATTTAGCTCTTCCAACACTTTATATACTCTTTCACATAGTCTTCGAGTCTGAAGCCAGCAGCTGGAAAAGCCAAGATTGCTCGTGTATAACCCACTCTTTGGGGGCGCTAGTGGAACAACGAAGTTTCATCAGCAATCACGGAAAAGATTCGAAAGTGAGCTATTAGATACTTTGGCTACATTTCCTGCGACTTTGGATCCAAAAAAAGGTCGATTTTCCTCCTTCTCCTGGCACAACACTCATCCAACTGACCCTCATCGTACTGACCAGGTCTGTTCATGTTGAAACCGCTCCTCTGGGGCGGCTGTGGAACACAGAAGTTTCATCAGTAATCGCGAAAAGAATTGCTAGTTAGCTCTTGTATGCTCTGGATATATAACTTGTAACTTTAGGATTGAAATATAAGCCCGAGCCAATGATCGCTATTACAACAATCGTTGAAGCGCGACTCTCACCGGCTAACAACAGCTAGGATCGTTTGTTGGATGCACTGTACAACCGACAGCGCTGCGGAGCAAATAATAATCTATCGATCGTTTCAAGTTCATCGATCTAATTACCCTGTTAGAGCGAAAGAATGTCGGGAAAAATTGAGTGTGGAACTGTCCTTGTTAGGAAATTGTGGAACAGATAAGTTTCATTATTAATTGCAATGGGGACCCCGAATTTGTGCGTTAGATACCGCAAGTTGCATCTCTTGGGTTTGGCATAAAAGTCGTATAAAATCCCCGAATTCACAACATTTACTGAATACTGTTAGCGGTGTGTTGACGGGTCCGACGTTTAAGGAGCAGAAAAGAGCATAAAACTGACGGACTCGAGAGAAAAACAGACTGACAGTTGCGAGTTTCATCGTTCCAGTCAAGAAGCTACTCCCTGAGTGGCTCCCTGTGACGCTCACACTCCAAAAATAGCTCACTGATCACAAAACACGTCTTGAAATTCGTATCAAGCTAGTCTCTATCTCACCTCACCACATCCGATGACCGCATCAGCCATCTCTCGGCTACCCCAACGGTTTTCGGATTTCCACCCATCCGCGACTCGGTAAGCGACTCGGGGGGTGACTCAACATGGCACCATAACTCACCCGTCAAAAATTCTCGATAACACACGCGTCAAATATCTAGCCAGTATCTCAGTTGACTACATCCGACGACCTCATCAGCCATCTACCGGTTTCCCCAATGTACTTCCTAAAATACATTCATTCTATCGCACACGTTCCTGATCACATCCGAATCGAACCAATCAGTGGTGATGGTTGGGTGGTTACGTGCGGTCGCTGCAGTAGGTAGCTCTCGGATAAAAGTTACGGGGTTACGTTAGGCTGCGATGAGATTAGCTGCGCTGTGGTAGGTAGCTGCCAAAGAAGGCTACCGGGTTGTGAACCAGCCAGCATCTCAGCTCTCCTCGCTGATCACCCGTTTGAAGTCCTGATTGTGACGTATCGCGAAAGCGATTCCAAAATCGAGCCCTCATATGCTCCGTTAGTACTACTACTATCGGCGGTACGCACTAAGCGGGACTGGGGGCGCGATGCGCACTAGTTGCTAGGAAAAATAGCGTACAATCCAAGGGGCGCTAGTATGCTGCTGGAGCGCAATAAGCCGAAACTGAGCAGATGAGTAGGAGTACTCAGCAGAGTGGTCAGCAAAGATTTTGCGCAGGCACCCCATGCTTGACTTTTGAAGATGATCAAAGCTTTTCCAAAGTGGAAGGCTATATTTGCACCGGGCTATATGTTGACTATGTTTCTTTTCAAGTCACCTTTGGTTCAAATAAAAGTCAGATCGAATTACCGTATCTGCTACATTATTGTTGAATATTATTAAGGCCTATCTAAACTGATCCGACGTTGAAAAAGCAAAACCGACAACCTCAATAGCCATCTATCGGTACCCGAGAGACGTTGGGGTTCAATCAAAAGGTGAGCAGCGACCGGCTCGGTTTGAGTACCTCTTTGACGCCACACCCCAACCGTTATCTAAAAGAGCACGACCAATTTCTGATCAAGTTCACATCAACACAGTCAGTATCTCAGACCACTACATTGGTCGGAATGACCAGCAATCTATTGGTGTCAACTGCAAGATCATCATGCTCCCATAAGCAGTGTCTACAGTCCAAACGGCTTCCGGGTTGTACCCCCCAAGCCGTTGTACCCCGAAGCCGCTGTACCCCGAAGCCGTTGTACCTCGAAGCCATTGTACCCCCGAAGCCGTTGTACCCCGAAGCCGTTGTACCCCGGAGCCGTTGTACCTCGAAGCCATTGTACCCCCGAAGCCGTTGTACCCCGATTCCGTTGTACCCCGAAGCCGTTGTACCCCCGAAAGCCGTTGGAGACTCCAATGGCGGTATCAAATACGCGGGGGCTTTGTCTTCCCCTGGTGTTCGTGCTTCGGCACTAGCACATCGCTTGGTACCCCTGATCATTGAGTGCTTTGGGTTCATGGACTCTGTTGGTTCTCGCTGGCTTCGGGAGTTGTTCCGCGAACGCCCTGACCGTCTTCAATCGTTGTTTACCCGCTTAAGTTTCCTGCTGTGGCGCATGAATGCCGCTTTGATGTTGGAGGCGCGAGTACTTCGCCGCGCTTAGTCTTTTTTTCCCCTCGGGGTTTTTTTTTCAGCCTCCGATTAAACCATTCATTCAATGGCGGTTCGGATATTAAATTACATTATATTTTTATACCGTCCAACAACAAGCCCTACAATATATTTAAAAAACTAGAAATGGTAGGAATTTTTTTTGCGGAACAAGAGTGACCGAAAAAGTGGGACACCGTGTCACTTCGGTAGTTATTAATACGTCCCACCTGGGCACTGCCTCAATTATTCCAGAATACAAGGTTTATTTCTATCCTAATTGCTCCCTAATTAGGTAGTTTATCCCAAAACTAGCTTTCCTTTTCTAACTAACTGTGGTTCTTCTTTCCTTACCTTTTTTCTTCTCTACCTGCCAGCTAACCTCGAACGTATTGGGTGGGGTTCCATCGTACTTATATGCTTACTTCATCGGAATGGGCAATACCGCCGAGACTAAAATAAGAGTTGTTAGCTCCATAAACTCTGGTAGTACCTGAGCATAATTTTAGCTCTTCCGGATGATAGTGGTGGAAGGTTGAATTGCTTGGAAGGGCTCAGAAGTCACAGTTATTTTTTCAATGATTAATTTCTGTTTGGTGGGTTGACTATTTTTATTTGATTGGACTTTTCTAACATAGCCTGAATGAATGGTTTAATCCGAGGCTGAAAAAAAAAAACCGCGAGGGGAAAAAAAGACTAAGCGCGGCGAAGTACTCGCGCCTCCAACATCAAAGCGGCATTCATGCGCCACAGCAGGAAACTTAAGCGGGTAAACAACGATTGAAGACGGTCAGGGCGTTCGCGGAACAACTCCCGAAGCCAGCGAGAACCAACAGAGTCCATGAACCCAAAGCACTCAATGATCAGGGGTACCAAGCGATGTGCTAGTGCCGAAGCACGAACACCAGGGGAAGACAAAGCCCCCGCGTATTTGATCTCTTTGCGGCGTCTCATGCTGGCGGCGGCAGATCCACGGCGCTCCCCCGCAGCCGGGAGATAACGACTAGCTTGAGGGTTGGGAACAGCAAGATCAACGTATGTGGTACGGCGGCTGTCGTCACAGGTGATCACCAGGTCGGCTACACGGCGTTCATCATTTTGAAAGTCCGCGACGGGTAAAGGTTTCTCACGTTCGATTTCCAGACCGGCTTGCCGGACTATAGGCCGAAGTTCCCGGTATAACAGGTTCAAGATCCGTGTGTGGCGGCGGGTTCGAGCACCTTTCACCGCCGGGCAACTAGCGAGCAGGTGGGCGCCAAAATCTGCGTTGTCTTCAGTCTGAGAGCAGAGAGGGCACGACGAACCCATCTCGTACGGCCAAGGGGGCTGCTGTAAGCCGAGGTATAAGCGCAGTGAAGTACGCACTTCGAAATCCGACAGTGTGAGTGGCGGAAAGGCTGGTACGGTCATGAGCCACTGAGAGCTAAGAACCCCTCCAAGACTACGTAGGCGGGCGCGAGCGCGAGAAGATGAGACCATCTGCGCGAGGAGTCGGCCATATGCAGCACGGTGCAAGTCCCAAGAAAGGATATTTTGCAGCGCATCCGTGCGTGCTTGAGCTCGGCTCCCAGCGCGCTGGGAATCATCAGGAGGATCAACTGGAACTTCTTCTTCTGCGGCAACCACTGGGTCAATCTCCCCTAGAACAGGTTCAGGCGCAGGACGAATCCCCGGGGCGGAGCCTCGAGAGCGGTCAAATACAGCTCGCCAGTCAGGAAGACGGGGTTGAACGGTTTCGGGGAGACTAGTACAGGAGTTCAGGGCGGTTTGGAGCTCCAGAAACAAGTCTTGGGCGCTTTCCGGTACGCTGGGAAGCAAGACACCCCGCGAGAGGCTCGCCATCAAATTGCGGAACTTCGAGATACCCAAGCTGCTCAAAGTGGGAAGTGCGGTTCCCCAGGCCCCTACTGCGGCTGCAGGTTGGACCACAACACGATTGCAGAGGCCCAGTCCCCCCAATCGCAATGGGAGGCCTACCTGGGCGCGCACAACATCACAGGTGGGTCGCGGCAGAGCGCTCAGCTCTTCATCGAGAAATACCCCAGGTCACGGAAACTTTCAGCATCCGCACGAGTGGCCAACCACCGGCCCCAATGAGTTGGAAGTGAGCGAAGCCAATAGGTTAACCGCTGACTGCAACAATACCGAAACAGCAACAACGAGCACTGGAGAAAGCCCGGAGGTAGCCGTCGAAGCTCTGCAACCAGCTGTCTGTGCTTACCGAGGAGCTGCAGCAACTCGCCTTCAACGAAGGACGGCGACCCGTAGGGGATGCCTAAGTGGACAAAACCATCCGGTCTCCAAATATCCTGGAACGACGCAGGTACCTGCTGCTCTTGTGCAGCTACACCTCCCCAGTAGAACGATTTGTGATGATTAACCTCCAGGTCAACCCGCGAAGCCAAGGAGCGGAGACGATCATAAGCGAGCGCTAGAGTATCAGGGGGCCCCAGGAGGCACACGTCGTCGTGGTATGCAACCGTACGAACCTGCGGGAATTCGGAGCGAAGACAAAGCAAGACGAGTTGTAGTCCACAGGCATGTAGGAAAGGGGACAAGGGATCACCCTGTTGTACCCCTGTGCGCGCCGCAAACGTGTGTGAGGAAGCGCCAAGGGTGTCATAGGTAGCCCCACGACCAAGCGGAGAATAAAGTCTACTAACAAAGGGAAAGCCTACAGGGAAGACTTCGCGCACCACGTGCATGAGAGCCGGACGAGAGACGCGGTTGAACGCATTGGTAAAATCTACAGAGAGGAGCCCAGAATCTGGGGAGTACGCCATTTCCGAACGGAGTAAAACAGACAACAACTCACAGCCACCACGATAGCCCACGCCTAACTGCACGTGCCCAAAGAAACGGCGGGATTCGGGAACCAGGATTTTCACTAACCATCGCGCCGCCAATTTGCGGACCACCTCAACCAGGCCAATAGGGCGAATAGCAGGGCTCGAGGCCGTGTGGCTGGGCTTCGAAAGCAGACACAACTGCGAACGCCCGACCAAGAACCACGCACACTCACACAGGGGATCACCATTCACAAGCGCTTCGACCACCCACGCCAACGCCTTCAAACCTTCATCACTTAAGAAACGGAGATATTCCACCCGCAGCCCCGAGGGCCCTGGGGAACGGCCCTTCGGAGCATCATGAACCAACTCACGCACCGCCTCCAGATTGACCACTAACCGCGCACTGGGATGTGGCGCGGCGCGGTACTCTTCCAACACTGATTCAAACGAGGAGTCCCAAGGGGAGCCTTCCGAGGGAAAGAGCAAACGGAGCGGTGAAGAAAGATCATCGGAGTATGGAACCACAGGTTGCCGCTGCTGGAGGATCCCGGCTGCCCGCCGCAGATCACCGCCTGCCACCGCGTGACGCGCCCGATTCTGTCGAGAAGACCTAAAAGCTGAGGAAGCACTAGGAGAAAAGGAAGAGAGAGAAGCGAAATAAAGACGTTCGAGGTCCTCAAAGTCGCCGGAAAGGAACATTTGCAGTTTTCGGCGAGGGTGGACCCGGCGAGGATGTGGGTTGAGGGGGACGGTAGAGGATGTGAGCACGAGGCGGGGAAAAAGAACAAGAGTTCCCAGCGAAGAGAGCAGTGAGGGTTCGCGGCGACCTGCTGCCAGAGAAAATCCAACACCAATCCTAGGGGCTTATGAAGTCGACGAGGGAGCCGTACGGCCGTGCTCTGACGACAAAGGGGAAGGGAACCGTCCGGGTAGGAGGCGATAAGGTGCGAAAACCACGAGAGAACACGCTCATGCCAGGCTGAGCGGTCACTGGTAAACAGGGGTAACCGGGACGACACGCACGCGGAGGAGGAAGACTCAGACATCGGGCCTCCCCTCAGTCGGGAAGGCAGATCGAATATCCGGAGGAGGTGCCTCGGAGGGAGGCTCAGGAGCCGCACGACGCTTACGTGGAGGGCGCACGAAGGAACTAAAAGACCTGAAGAAAGTAGACACAGGGTTTTCAGCAGCGGAGTCTTGACTGAGGGTGTCCAGAGCCAGCGGATTGGGAGAGGCCGATGGTGCTTCTGCCATGTCGGTGTCACGAGCCTCGGAGACAGGGCGAGGGGAGGAAGGGTGCTCAGGAGTCGGCGGCAGAAGGTCAGACGCAGGGTGGGCTTCCAGCAGGGTGGCCTCAGTGGAGAGGAAGGCCTCTAGCGCGGTGCGGAGGACCCCGCGAGGAGGAAAACGCGCGAAGAGGCTCGCCTGTATGCGCGAGAGCCGCGCCGCATGAGTGTGTAGCGCGACAACCGAAGCCTGCGAGGCATCCAGGTTTTGCAAGGCCGACGGTGGAACCCAGCCGGCGTCAAAACGATCGAACTCGACAAACAAAGAGACATGAGGACGAGTCAGTATCATGTTGGCCAGAGCAGAGCGCTGGGGCGCGGGGGTGGTTACAAGCGATTGAAGGAACTGGTAAGCCGAGTCAGTAACAAGAAAACAGGCATGAGGGCCCGTGAAGTCCACATATAGGAATTCAGACGGGGCGACCCCAAGGGAGGAAGCCATGGTGTCGCGAAAATCGCGGTAGTGGACGGGCGCGCGGCCCCGACCACGAGAGGGGGTCTGGGGACGCACGTTCGTCATCCAAACAAAGTGGAACGGAGATAGTTGGCGAGAAGAGTCAATAGGGATGTGTTGTGGCATCATACGCACCATTGCCGTCGTGCGTTGTTCAGAAGAGCCCCTGCGTAGGACCTGCGAATAGGTCGCACGTGGGGCACTGGAGGGAGCAGGATTCGGGCCCGACGCGGGCCCAGGAGGCGTCTGTCCTTGAATAGGGGTAGGCCAGTCGGAATCAGGAATGACCGGAGCGGAGCGCTCGGGTCGGGTGGAGGCAGGCCCCGCTGTACCGTGCGGATCCGCGGGGACGGGCACCGGGGGGTATGGGGCAGGCGCGGAGGCGGAGAAGCGCTCCAAATAGGCGATCAGCAGGGGCAGGCGGTGTTCCTGGGAAGCAGTCACAAGAAGACTCGTCAGTTTCGAGCAGATCCCATGGGCTAACTCGTCAGCGCAGTCCGTGAGGGTGGCCGCGGTACTAAACCCGCCCACGCTGAGCTCCACGCGCGCTGAGAGAACGGCTCCGTCCGCCGGAATGGGTGGGGAAACCCCAACCATAACGATTGGAAGGTGTGAAAAACCGATTCCCCCACGAAACCCCCAAAAAGAGAACTTGTTCCCAACGTTTGCAACCAAAGAAAAACCACCACGACCTCCAAGGGGCGCTAGCAACCCCCAGCACGCACCACACCAATAGAAGATGCGGGGGAAAGGCTGCAGAAAGAAGCGCCTCCCACCGAAGAACACAATTGCGACTCAAAACCACCAAAAGCCAGCACCATACACCCTCACGAAACCAAAAACTGCTTCTTTGTACATAGCCTGAAGCGCTACGCAAGGCGTGAAGATGAACTAATAACTAGGGAGGGAAGCATGCAACCCCAGACGCCGATGGCGCGCCTCGGAAAGCATGTGGCTGGAATATCGCCAAAGGGAGACGCTTAAACGCCTCAAGAGCGCCAAATATTCAGTAGGATGTTCAGCAAAACATTTCCGCAACCACTCTAAACCCGACTTATCCACGTGACCAAAGCTTTCCACAATGAATGGTCTATTTGATTTGCGGCGGACTCACAACGAACATCTTCATGGCGACCTATGCGAAGAACAGTCTTTCTGTTGGCGCCTTCGCAAGCGAGGTCTGAGTGGTCTCCGCGATAAAAAGGGGCGAACATGAAATTCTCGAGGCGTGAAGCCAAAACACTGAATTTGCCAAAGGTGACAAGCCGATAGAGCAAAGCGGGAATATGTATCGCGGCACCCACCCCATCGATTCTCTGAACGATCACGAAAAAAAAAAAAATCTCATGAAATCCCACTTTGGCATAGTACAGTATCTCAAACCATACATCCGTCGGCTTGACCCAGCCATTTCTGTTGGCGTCAGCTGCATCTTCATTGTACACCCAAAGAGACGTCGCAAAGAGTTGAAATATGCGGGGGCCTTGTCTTCCCCAGGCTTTCGTGCTTCGGCTAGCTCATCGCCTGGTACCTCTGGTCATTGAGTGCTTTGGGTTTATGGATTCCGTTGGTTCTCGTTGGCTTCGGGAATTGTTCCGCGAACGCCTTGACCAACTATCCTCGTTGTTTACCCGCGTAAGTTTCTTGCTGGACTTTACTACCCGTCTAAGTTTCTTGCTGTGGAGCATGAACGCTGCTTTGATGTTGGCGCGCGATCTTCGCCGCGCTTAGTCTTCTTTTTCCCCTCGGCTCGGGGTTTTTTTTCTTTTAGCCTCCGATCAAACCAATTCATTCATCAAACTTCTTGTTCACGTTTATTCAGAGCCTAACTAATCAGACAGTGTTCTACGTTCCAACCGGCTTCGGGGTTGTACCGGGAACCCCGAAACCCCGCCGTGGTGGTTGCTGGGGTGGTTGGTCGGAGATTTAGATTACATTATATTTGACAGTGTCCGGACAAAAAGTTGTACGATACTAACAAAACTTGAGATTGCAGAAAGTTTTCTTTTATGGAACAAAATCGAACGGAAAGATGTGAGACAGTTTGTCTTCCAAGTTTTCATTAAGTTGAATGATTGGCTTTCTATTTAATTGTCGTGTGGGGGAAGCAACTCAACGGTGCTTCCACGGAGTGTGAGTCTGTAAAGGACAAGCATTCTGTTGCCGCTGATTTGCAATCCGTAAGAATGCCTGGATAAACTATAGAATTATGAAATCCTCGCCAGGTAAACTAAAACACTGAAGTGCCGAGGGTAACACATGCCGGTGGGTCAAAGCCGAAGCGCGAATTCCCCGTGGTAGCTAAACTCTCCCCGCCGTATAACACTTCTTTTTGACGTTGTAATGTGGCAGCCGCAGTTCCACGGCACTCCCGCGAAGTCCACAGGGAACGGTTAGCTGGGGGATTTGGAACGTACAGATCTACATATGTAGCTCGATGGCTATGTTGTGATTTTGTTGGCTTTGTTTGGCTTTATTGGTTGGTTTTATTGGGCTTTACTGGGCTTTATTAGGCTTTATTAGCATAGCCTACAGCGCTACGCAAACCGTTAAAAGGAACTAAGAACTAGGTAGGGAAGCGTGCAAACCCAGGCGCCGATGGCGCGCCTCGGCAAGCATGCTGCTCGAATATCGCCACAGAGAGACACTTAACTGGGCTTTGTTAGCAGAGCCTGAAGCGCTACGCAAGGCGTGAAAAGGAACTAAGAACTAGGGAGGGAAGCGTGCAAACCCAGGCGCCGAAGGGTATTTCGCAACGCACCCGTGCGTGCGGAGGCGCGCCTCCTAGAACCCGGTCCACTATCAGAAGGATCGCGAGGGACCTCCGTTTACTCAGCAACTACATAACCAAGCGGGGCAGGTACACGACCGGCAGCTGTTCGGGTCGCGGGGCCGCGAGCACGCATCAAAACGGCTCGTCGGCCAGCCAAGCGTGGGTGCGGGTCTGCGGAGACTGGCACCGCCGATTGGAGCTCGAGAAATAAACCACGGATACTTTCAGGGGCATTAAGACTGTAGATCATCAGTGGAAGGATTGACCTCTAAATTCCCGAAACTTGACACCCCAACGCGGTCAAAGCCCGACCGCGGCCGTGGGTTGG
This sequence comes from Rhodosorus marinus, assembly GCA_029953675.1. Taxonomy (NCBI): domain Eukaryota; phylum Rhodophyta; class Stylonematophyceae; order Stylonematales; family Stylonemataceae; genus Rhodosorus; species Rhodosorus marinus. The sequence goes on from JAMWBK010000001.1 coordinate 1,209,403, forward strand.
ATACCAGCTCGGTTGAAGAGGTCTAGACCACCCAGACGTAAAACGAGGCCCACCTGGGCACGAGCTATATCACGGGTGGGTCGCGGAAGATGACCCAGCTCCTCATCTAAGAAATATCCCAACTCACCAAAGCTCTCGTCGTCGGCACTGGTTGCCAGCAACCGGCCCCAGTGAACCGGGAGCGAGCGGAACCAATAGGTGAGTCGCTAACTGCAAAAAATATCGATAAAGCAACAACGAGCACTGCAGGAAGCCACGAGGCAGACGACGGAGCTCCAAGGTGAGCTGCCGGTGCTCACTCAGAAACTGCGACAACTCACCTTTCACGAACGCGCGGACCAGCGGGAACTCTGAACCCAGGCTAAGGAAACCGACCTGAAGCCCCAAGGCGTGCAAGAAAGGCGCCAAGGGATCACCCTGGTGAACCCCAGTTCGCGCCTCAAAAGGGTGCGAGGATGGACCGAGGGTGTCACGTATAACCATTGGCCCATCAAAGAGTAAAAAAAAACGACCAACGAAGGCAAAAAACCTACGGGGAAGACAAGATGCACCACGTGCATGATGGCCGGTAGAGAGAGACGATTAAGCCCATTCCTAAATTCAAGGGATAGTAACTCGTAATCCGACGAGTAGGTCAGATCTGAGCGAAGTTCTGGCAGCAACTCACATCCATATGTTCTCGGGGTGTACTTCAGACGCCGTGACGTTTCGTACGATAACCTCTCAATACTCCACACGAGCCGAGAAAGCGGTATCCACAACCGTTAATACGGCGCTCACAGCCTAGGCGGATGGAAGGTCTTTTAGAGTTGGGTTCAAAGATTTCGTTGGTTCTTGTTGGCTACGAGAGTGGTTCTGCGAGCGTCCCGGCTCTCCTCGTTGTTTACTCGTCTAATTTTTCCCCTCTGTTTAGTCGGAGTCTAACTACCCTGAAAATCGAGAAACAATACGCTGAAGACTTGTGTCCAACAATAAAGCAGCGTTGGAATGCCAGAGGGTCAACCAGGCACAGCTCCGAGAGGGCCTATCAAGGGATGCCCTGGATTGCTGCAAAAAAAAAAAAAAAGCGCAAGCCAACGAGAACCTGCACTACAAATTAAACCAAAGCATTCGATGAAGAGCGGGGCAAACCGGTAGAACAATGCCTGAGTTTACTCCTGTGGGTTTATGGAAGCGCTGATTTGCAGCACCCGATATCCTCTCCGCCCCATAGTCCATTCTTTTTATTCCCACAATTTTTGGTTATTGTCTTACACCCTCAGTCACGTTCATTCAGTTCTGCTGAACGAGAGATAGAATCTGGGAATCTGGACGTTAGAAACTCCCTTTTTTTAACGCGTTTCAATCTCCCAACGGTTTTTTTTTGTCTCATACTTCGAACAAGGAAAAAAAGCCGGTGGGAGAACTGGCTACTTGACCAGCAAGCAAGCACCATTCATGGTGCTGACTTGCTGCAAAGCTTGTATGAGCAGTTTTTTGTCAAAACGGCCTTTGGCTCTAGTGAGATCGTACTGTCATTGGAGAACACGCAAGCCCCAGTAAAGCCTAGTTGATCTAATGCTGTGTAGAGGCTTCACTGGGCTTTACTAGCATAGGCTTCACTAGGAAGGTACGAGGAAGGGTATATATATCACTTGAGGTTCTGCTTGGCTGGCAGATGGGGAAGGTGTGGGATGAGCTAGCCGTGGGCGGACAATATTCATATTTTTTTTGGGGTGCAGTTGATACAATATTCATGAGGTGCGGGTTGGTAGCAATCCTGCTCGTCGGGATTTTCGGCTTGACGTCTGGCGAAGTTAGCACATGCGCAAGGTTTTTTAATCCCCTCGTTTCCTCCTTCACGAGCATTACCGCATGCTATGAACTGGAAGTTGACGGGGAGACGGTGGGAGTCGTCAGCAATAGCGATGTCGTGAAGACGCAGGGACCGAACCAGGGAGAAACGTGTATCAGGTTCACTTTTGTTGTGCGCGATGGACTTGGAATTAGGCGCGCCAAAGTGGGGCTGTGGAATGGAGGCGGCTTTCCTCGCGATAAAACTCGCTTCACTCGTAAGAGGAAGTTTCTAGAAAGTGAGCCGACCAGGGTGAGAATAGACGCATGCCTGGACGATATCCGGTCAGTAGCTGACTGCTGCACTGGAGAGGGCAGCTTCCCTTTCTTCGTGGCTGAAGCGAAGGTTCGCATGGAGGACGGCAAAGTGCGTACTGCTATACTGGTTGATAGAAGTGTCGCACCAGTGAGACAGCAAGTCTCGGATAATCCACTGGCAGCGTCGGAAATAACATGCGAGGGGATTCCACCTGGAAAGTCCCGATGCGATCGCATTAGCGACCAGAATGAGATTATATTCTGGCTATGCACTGTCCAGCTTTCCTGCAGTACCGTAGGCGACGAACCGCAGTTTGCCGGCATCAACCGTATCAACCGTGCGACGAAAACAGTTCAATTCGTGGTTTCACCCGTCGCATGGGAGCTCTATCCGGAGGAGCTCGAACTTACTGTTTACGAAGCAACACCCGTGGCATCTCGGCTATCCATCCCTGCGCAGGCGAATACAGTGGTCCGTCGGCCTGCAGAGTCTATTCAACATTTTGAGTCATTCTCCATTGCGACATTTGCGGTGCAAGAACTCAATGCTTTGAGTGTAGTCGCTTTTGCTGTGGAGTTCGTAGTTGGGGGTCCAATTGACGTGAGGTTTTCAGTGAGGGCCGTCCCGCAAACACGAGAGCTACTAGAATTTATCGGGTTCGCCGATGCCCAGGTTATTGCGGATTCTGGCCCATTGAGCTTAGGACAGCTGGCAACGAATTCCTATTTTGGGCCACTTCCGGACGCCGCAGTCGTCGGACGGATCGGCAGTGTTATTTGCGGATATTGCTTGAATCCAAGTCTGCCACCGAGAGGAGAATGGGAGGTCTTGACAAGTGGCGAACCCGAGGGCCTAAACGGAGGCCAATTCGAAGCTGAATTGGCACGCCAACCCGGCCGTTGTATTTTTGACGCCCAAATAAGGGATGTCGGATCCGTGTGTGGCCCAGCTGGAGAAGAAGGGGTAAGTCGAAAATTTCACTCGTTCTTATATCAAGCGCTTCCCTTGCTAACGAAATTCTTACAAAACATCCGTCTTGCCTGCTTAGATCCTCCAAGTACGAGATACCGTCAAAGGACAGGTTGTGTGTGAATGCACTGAACCAACCCCCAAGCTCCCCGAGTAAAGTGGATGGGCAGCAACGGGTAAAACCGGGCCATCTTATCGTAAGATCATGAAAAACTGCCTTGGATTTTCCAATCGCGCATCAAAACTAGAGCCAACGGTGTTGCCCCTGGTATTTTGAGTAGATTTGGATAAACACTCGTATTGCGGCCTACTTGAAATGGTTTTAATTGGACTTTACTGGACTTTACTAGCATAGCCTGAAGCGCTACGCAAGGCGTGAAGATGAACTAATAACTAGGGAGGGAAGTATGCAACCCCAGGCGCCGATGGCGCGCCTCGGAAAGCATGTCGCTGGAATATCGCAAAAGGGAGACTTTACTAGCATAATGGTTTTAATTGGCATAGCCTAAAGCGCTACGCAAACCGTGAAAAGGAACTAAGAACTAGGTAGGGAGACGTGCAAACTCAGGCGCCGATGGCGCGCCTCGGCAAGCACGCTGCTCAAATATCGCCACAGAGAGACACTTAGATGCCGCAAAAGTTCCGGGTATTCAACAAGATGTTCAGTGAAACATCTCCGCAAGAACTCCAAACCCGCCTCCCCCACGTGACCAAAGCTTTCCACAATGAAAGGATGGAACCGGTGGGAGCGACCCTCAGCGCGAGGCGGACTGGCCATACTCTCAGCATACCGTCGTTCCTTCACTCGTCGAAGAGCCGAAGCGGCTGCCCCTCGGGAGCAGCTTCAAGATTTAGGGGCTCATCCAAGAGCGTTCCCCAGTGTTGCAGGGTCATCTCGTCGGCTTTAGCCGTGATCCACGAGCCCCAAGCTGGAGGCAGGCTGCGCAACCAGTAGTTGAGTCTGGGACCGGCACAAAAGCGGGAAAGCAAGCAGGCCGATTGAAGCATGCTGTCGGGTAGGTGCTCAATGGCGTCGGTGAGTTGCTTGTGCCGTGCCAAAACTCGCTCGCAGGATGCTTGGACAAAGTTGTCAGTCCCCAATCCGACGCCGTGGTGTTCGAACCCTTCACGTTCGCTGATTAGTCGCAGAGTGGGTGGCAGAGAGGCCAGCGACACGACCCTCGGGGGGAGAAAGCGACATTTTTCTGTTTCCACAGTCAAACCGACGCGACGTGCAATCGCTTCGATCTCGGTCAGCCCCCTAGCCAGGGTCTCAGGGGTGCCCAGCAATGTTACGTCATCGTGGTACGCACAGATTCGAAGATCCGAGACCTCAGTCGAAAGACATAAAAGTACGAGCTGTAAGGCACAGGCATGAAGAAGAGGTCCGCAAGGGTCGCCTTGTTGGACGCCAGTATGTGCTTGAAAAACAGTGCCCTCCGTTGTCAAGTAGGGGAGGCTCTCCCCTCCGTAAATACCCGATAGAAACGGCCACGCCTCCGGAAACACTCGTCGGAGCACCTCTAGCGCATGCGTCCGCGACACGCTGTTGAATGCGTTCCGGAAGTCAACCACCAAGACTCCCCACTCCGGCCTACTGGCGCGTTCTAGCTCGATCCCATGGGTGATCAGTTCGCAATCCCCAGAGAATCCCACCCCTACTTGCAAGGGCGCCATAAAAGCTGTGACGCGCTGGCGAAGGCGCTGGCATAGCCACCTCCCGGCTAACTTCCGTAGGCTCTCCACCAACCCGATCGGCCGGAGACGCGGGTGGGCCGGCTCAAAGCTGTGCCTGCCGGAGATGTTCCCATGGCGCAGACGCACCCGATACGCCCTGGAACAACTTGTTAAGGATCCTCAGAAGCGCGCTCTGGCCAGGCTGGCTCAGGGCCTGCAATAGCTCTGTTCTTAGTCCGGAGGGTCCGGGACAGCGTCTCCGACGCGAGGTAGGAAGCAAATCCTCCAGGTCAGACTCACTGAGCGTCAGATCGATGCGAAACCTGGCCAACTCCGGACGGTCTAAGAATACCTCGAATTCAGGGGACAAGTCCACGTCGGACTCAGGGAACAAAGACGACACCGTCTGCGCGAGACTATCATCGTAGGGGAGGACAGGCGCCTGGCCCTCCAAAACCCGCGCCGCTCGACTTAAATCGCCCACTGCTACCAATTTCTGTACTCGAGCCGGCACGGGCGACACGGTGCCATGCCGAGTCCGACGGGCGGATGGTGCTGACGACGCCAAATAGCTGCGCTGTAGTACTTCCAAGTCTCCCTTCAAGAACAGGGCCAGTCGGTCTCGTACTCGCCATCTGCGCTCCTCCGATGTGTGAATGGGGGCCAGAATCAGGCGCGGCATGACCCCCAGAAAAACCCAAATGACTGTGTCCCGAATGTTACGAGCCAGGCTCGTGAAGATGAAATCGAGAATGGTTCCAGCTACTAGAAGGTCACCACGAGGGAGGACGACTGGGGGAATGCCCCCACGGAGGGGAAGCGAGCCTCCTTCCAAAGAAATCCACCGCCAGAGCCAACTCCGGAAACCCGTACGCCAAATGCCCCAGTCTCCGCTCTCCTTCAGGACATAAGACTGTAGATCCATAGGCTGCGACCTCGCAGCCGTGCCTGGAGCGCTAATCGTGCTTCTCCCCCTTAGACCCGGGGGAGTCGGTCCTCGCTCTCTTACCTCCTATCCGCACCAAAGTCGTGAGCCGCCCACTCCGCGAGGCTCGCGGAACGGATCCCGCGGGCTTCAGCAAAGTAACCTGGGCGTCCTCCACCGCCATGCCCTCAGTCTGCTCCCCTGCCTCACCACTCTCGCTGGAAGTGGTGCTGGAAGCAGAGCCCTCCAAAATCCCCACCCGCTGCAGCTCTGTCTTGTTGCGCGAAGTCAGCACAAGGCGCCTCCCCAGATCGAAGAAGCTGGACACCGCCATGCGCAGGTGACGAGGGCCCGACCGGAACCGCTCCAACAAGATCCTCTCAAGGCGCTGAATCCGTAGCCAATGGATCGCTGCCGCCTTCACGCTGCTCTCATGCTCAGAGAGCCCTGCCGTTTCTCCCGGAGAAAGGAAATTGCCCGAGAAACGGTCAAAATCGAAGTGCAAAACCACCTGCGGGTTGCAGCGCAGCCACCGGGCGCTCTCAGGCCACTGCTCGGTAGGCTTCGCCAGCAAGGCCTCCAGGTACTTGGCGGCGGTTGCGGAGACCAAAAACAGCACATCGCGGCCCTCATAGTTTGCGAAGAAGAAATCACCCCGGCTGCACCCAAACGATTCCGCAAAAGTGTCCCGGAAGTCTCGCATGGACGGAACCTGTCCTCGTGTAGTCTGGGGCCGGACATTTCGCACCCACAGAAATTGGAGAGTGGTCTCCACAGGTCCATCCTGAGGCTCGCGAGATGGTAGGAAACGGAGCATAGCCGCCGTACGTGTGGCAGTGGTGCCCTTCCGCAAGACTGATGCGTACGAAGCGCCCCCTTTGCGGCCACCACCTGCCCCCGCAGTAGCCGGGAGCTGGTGACCACCTGAGGGCTGGTCCAAGAGAGGGAAGTCCACAGCTGCAGTCTCCTCCACACCGGTTGCCGCACAGTCACCACCACCATTGCCTCGAGTCCCCGAGCGCTGAAGCGCCTTTTGGCCCGGCCTGCCGCTCCCCAACGTCGTACTGTCCCGCGCAGAAGCAACCGCCCTCGCCTGTCCCGGGACAGGTTCATGTTGATTGACCTGATGTTGACTGCCTTCAGCCAACGCTGCCACTCTGGGGCAATTCAAATTCTCGTCCGAATTTGAATTTGACCTGGCCAGCAATCCCGATTCCAGCCCACCTAGCTTCTGGGTGAGCTGAGGGAGCACTCCACGATCACTCGCAGCAGTGATCAGGCTGGTGACAGCGGAGATAAGTGCACGCGCCTGGGTGCCAGAAGCGCCTTCCAAGTCAACCTCGGAAGAAAACGTGCCGCAGCTGAGGCGAACACGGAGTCCCCCACCTGGCAGTGCCTCCTTGGGAGGAGGCTCCGTCGAGCGCGGAGATATCCCTACCATCCTGAGGGAATGCGCAAAGGAAACGTTGCACCACCAATATGAAACCGCACCGAGAGAATAATCGACCAAACCCAACCCAAATAGGAAAGGCCCCGCAACACACCCACCCGGAAGACAGAAGTAGTTGCAAATGCAAACGACGCCCCGCGGAAAACCGAGGGGAAGGCGTACCAGAGGAAGCGCTTCCCGTAAACGAACACGCTCACGACCGAAAAAGAAACAAAACCCCAATCCTCGACAACAACTCCTCCCTTTACAGTGTTCAGTAACTCCACCTGCGTGGAGAAAGGGCCCGCACGAAGAGACACCCTATGTCCACCCTCAGTGGACACCTCCGCCCGCGGGATCTCCGGATCCTCAGGAGTGGAGCGCGGAGGAACCCCGGCCATCACGGAAGAGTATGTTGAACAGGAGTTTCACGAAGGAACCCAACCAAAATATCCCGCACAATCCAGCGCCGCAGACCGAAAACTCTGGCTCGAACACACCCAAAGAGGGAGAATCTCCGATAACCAACCACGAAACCCCCAAAAGCGGGGGAAAAGACAGCGAGAGGCTGCGCCTGCAACGAGGAACACCCTCGGACCGGAACACGACTCCAATCGCAATCCGGAAACCAACTCAAACCCCCCTAATAACAACGTGGTTTTACTAACCATAGAACAGCAAAGTAAAAGCGTGCACAACAGGAAAGTTTTGGAAGCGGACAACCAACGAGTATAGACGATCGGGGCCCAGACAGCTAGTAGGAAAAACAACGGAACCCATAAGCCCAAAACACTCAGTGACCAGAGCTACCAAGAGATATTAGAACCTGGGCTGTTTGACGAGCCGACAGTAAACAGGTATACCTTACGATCCTATCCTGTAACTTGTTCCTCGGAAATTCCGGAAATTCCACTTAAACCAAAAACTTTAGTAAAACCACCGTTTAATGAACGTGGTTAACGGGAGACTGAAAAAAAAGAAAAGAAAACAAGCCACGAAGGGAAAAGGAAGACTGGTGAAGGCCAAGGTCATGTGCCTCGAACATCAAAGCGTCGTTCGTCATACGCCACAGGAAACTCAAACGGGTTAAAACGGGAGAGCCGGTCGGAACAATTCGAGAACGCCAATGGAAACCCAACCGAGTAAACAATCACCAGGAGGGTACCAGACCATAAGCTAAAGTGGAAGCTCGACTTCCCGAGGGAAGACAAAGCTCGCCCTACATATTTTGGTTCTTTGTGCCGTTCCATAGTTGCAACGGCAGATCCACCCACCGACCACTAACGTCTTCTTCGTGATCTCCGATCGAAACGAAGAAGACGTTGGGGGTAAATCGGTAAATCGTCCGCAAGCCTTCAGTCGGCCCGAAGAAACTACTAAGAATCTACTGTGCTTAAAAACTACTGAAATTACAAATATCATTGTCAATCATTTATGACCTTGACTGACTTGGTCCACCACCAGCTCTGGTGACCTAAAAACCCAACCCGTTTAAACACAAAATCTGAACCTATTTCTAAATATCCACTAGAGACGTGATGACTATCAACGCACGTGGGCGATTGATGGCCTTATACGACCCCATCTCCAGTAGCCAAGAAGGCTCAACAGCTTCGATCCTTTGCGCGAGAACGAGCCTCTTGCGCTGACGGTGTTCAAGCTCAAATCAACACGCGATCAACCAGCCCTTCCCACCTTCAACTCTCTAAGTCCCAAGAACTCATTTGTGTCTTAGTTGTACTCCATATGTGATCTAGGCACCTCATGCTAGTTTAGGGCTATTTTTTAGATTAGAACCACCTACTCCTATATCTAGCATCATCTAGGGCACATAAATGTGTAGCCACTCTGTGATCAGAGGGGTTGCTCGAGTAAGAGGTAACGCTTTACGCGCCTGCCTCCACGGGTGTCTATTGCTCTGCAGGAACACAATCTAGTTTCAGCCTCTTCGTTTTTCTTTCAGTCTCCGACTAATCAATTTCATTCAATCAATGAAACGATCTGATTTTTCAGACTTTGCACTTGGAACAGTACGTGTATGAGCGAACAATGTACTTCGCGTATACGATTCTTTTTTATATCCTGTCCTGGAGTTTCCGTGACTAATATGCTAACAAGCTTGGCTTATATGGGTCTCACAGGGTTTCCTCCAATCTCCTCTATATCATCTCAGAATCTACACGGTTGTGTCTAGAGTTGACTCATCTGTTTCTCATCTACCGGCTGCAAGTTTCTTAGATTCCACCAACACGTTTCAGGGAGGCGAGGGAACAATAAAAGCCCTTGGGAAACGGTTCCCGGCAAGAAATTCGATTTCCGCATCATGTCTCCTTTCGGCTGTCTAGCGATCGCGCACGCACAAAAGGAAGATGGTGCCATACGTGGCAAGCTCGATGAACCAACGATGCGCGGGATTATACTCCGATGTGAGCGAGCCTGCAACCAACTGATACAACTCGGAGATGGTCGCAGAAGATGGACAAAAAACATCGCAGTACAGGAGGAGACCTTCGCCCTGAAGCAACCCCATGCCGGGCTTACCCCGGACATCCAAGAAGCCATTGACTACGCCAAGTCGAAAGACTACATCAGTCTGAATCGTGATCCATCGAGCTGCGAAGATGACTAGAAACACCAGCTCGAAAAGCCCACCATAAACCCCGCAGTGAGAATGTGAAACTTGGCAACAACACCGAAGGGTGTGAACATATCCAACAAACAGCGAAAGATGTCAAAGTTTAAGTCACAAACTTACCACTGCAAGTAAGGTCAGGCGCGATAGAGAATACCCTGCCTTTGGTTCATGTTCTCTGCTAGCAAAGTTTTTGTCTTCTTCCACAATGCGTATTTGCAGTCTTGCTTCGCCTGAGTTCGTAGGCTCTCTGCGTCCGGTTAGCTGTCATTATCAACCAATTGCTCTCCACGAAACCTCCACATCCGGTCTTTCGCTTCGGGACAAGCAGCTAGACTAGGTCCTCCTTCGCCAAGGACTCCTTAAACCATTAACCATCTCTACAATCCAGTTCATCCTCATCTTCTTGGTTCACGCAGCTCCCAGGCGGTGAGCGCGGCTCATAACCTGTTAGAACTTGGGAGTCCTTACAGAGCATTAGAGACCCGTAGAGGCGAATACCGCGTTCGCTTTTACTCGAGTAACCCCTCTGATCACAGAGTGGCTAATATTATCAACAACACTAGGTGTATGAGTGTTGTTCATCCACTGGTTGTCATGTTTATTCCGAACCTACCATACTTGATTCTAGGATCACTATATATTCAATACCAGTCCCTGAGATCCTTGCTTAGGAAAACGTTCATGCATGCGCAAGCATGTAAAAACCCTTATCCAACCCAGGCTTTATCCCTAATACTCTGGAAGCTGACAATCTACGAATCTCTAGTGGCGACTACAGTGGCTCTGTGTTAGAACCCTGTTCGTCGCTATGCCCTCTTGATCATAAGAAAACCCCCCATCTAAGTCCAGTCATTATAAAGATCTTGATTGGCAAATGGCCTTTTCGATTGACCTACGAGAGTCCCAGATCTGGACTTATACCAGACCCTTAGGAACCTAGAACCCCTCACGTGGAGCTGGAGGGGAGGATTCGTGCCTGCAGATCAGTCGTAATCTGCGAACATGTGGCCCAAACATTATGTTGAAACGGTCACACGGTCAACGGTGACCATCCGCTCTCAGCACGTAGAAGGACAATCCTCACATCATCCTACATATGGTAACACCAGTGTGTAGATGGTATACGGTAGGCTAACCGGATGGAGGTTAAAACGTTTGAATTAGTTTGAACCGTACAAGACATCGATCATTTCCACGGTATAGTAGATTTCTTAAGTGGGAGATATCGACCCCAATGGTCAGGCAAACAATAAAAAACCTATCGAAGTTTGGCTGACAGGACTTTGGTTCAGGTCAGGAATCCTTGAAAATTCCTACATATTATGTAGAGATTTTTACTGGTTTCCAACCTTGAAAGAAGCAAGCGAACTTCGATGGTTTCTTTATTGGTTCCCCTGACCCTTGTGTTCGATATCTACCACTTAAGTATCCTACGATACTATGGGGAAGATCGATACCTTGTACTGTTCAAACTATTTCAAATGTTTGAGCCTCTACAAGGTTTGTCTACCGTATACTGTTTGTACATCGGTCCTACGTATGTGTGACCATGTGTGAATCATCCTCTTGGATGCTGAGAGCGTATCGTCACCGTTGATCGCGTGACCGTTTCAACATATTATATACCCTACATTTGTGCTAGATATAGGAGTAGCTGGTTCTAATCGGAGTCAATAGTCCTAGACTAGTATGAGATGCCTATATCAAACATGGAGTTAGACCAACATTTTATTCTGAACTAGTCGGAACTGAATGAATGTGTCCTGAGACTGAAAAAAAAACAAAAAACGAGGGGACAAGCGAAAGACATTGAATCACGGCGAAGATATCGTACTTCCAACATCAAAGCAGCGCGTTCATACGCCATAGCAGGAAACTTTGGATACGGGTATCGCATGAGGAGAAACAAGCTCCTGAAATACATCCTGAGCGACCACTTGACAAGAATTGGCTACACGGTCGAGGTGGAATCGGCACTGCTTAGTACAACCGCAGCAACCACCGCTACTCGTTGCATCGCGGATCTCGTGGTATCGGACGAAGCCGCCAGACGCTCAACATATGTGGAGTTCGCTGGCACATGCCCCGGGTCCGGTACATATCTCGCCTCTGCCGCGCTCAGCAATGGGGCAGCAACTTCGGTACTTCGCCGCGTTAAGGGACGACGGTACGCTGAGAACATGGCCATGCTTCCCCGGGAAGAGGGCCGGTTTCACAGGTTCTAGCCTTTCATTGTGGAAAGCTTTTGGTGTGTGGAAAATTCAAGCTCGGAGTGGCTGCGTAAGTGTTTTAACAGAACATCCTGAAGAATATCTGGCGCTCCTCCCGCCGTTTAAGTATCGTTCTCTGGCGGTATACAACCAGCACATGCTCCCCGAGGCACGCCACCGCCGCCTGGGCTTACCACCTTCTTCTAACTAGTCCCTAGTTTCCTTCTAGCTCTTGCGTAGCGCATCAGGCTATGTTTGTAAGACCACTTTACAAGGCCAAGGGGTCAGTGCATTCACACACAACCTGTCCCTTGAAGACACCTCGTTTTGTTAGAATCTAAGCAGGTAAGACGGGCGTTTTTAAAAGAGTTTCGATTAGCAAGGGAAGCACTTGATACAAACACGAGCGAAACTTTCTTCTTACCCCTTCTTCTCCAGCTGGGCCACACACCGATTCGAGGATCCCTATTTGGGCGTCATATATACAGCGGCCGAGCTGGCGTGCCAATGCAGCCACGAATTGGCCATCGTTTAAGCCCTGCGGTTGGACGGGTTGCAATACCTCCCATTCTCCTCTCAATGGCTCACAATACCCGCAAATAACGCTGCCGATCCGTCCGACGACCCCGGCGGCCGGAAGTGCTCCAAAATAGGAATCAGCAGCCAGCTGTCCTGGCTCCACTGGGCCTGAATTCGCAATGACCTGACTGCTACTGAAGCTGATAAATTCTAATAGCTCTCGTTGTTGCGGGAAGGCCCTCACCGAATACCTCATGTCGATTGGACCCGTAAATACGAGCTCGAGAGCAAAAGCGACTACATCCAAATCAGAGAGCTCTGGCACCAGAAATATCGCAATGGAGAATGACTCATATGCTTCCACAGCCACTGCAGGCCGGCGGGCCACCGTATTCGCATACGCAGGGATGGATGTCCCCGGAGATGGTACCGGTGATGGTTCGTAAACAGTCAGTTCGAGCGCTTCCGACGCGAGATTCTCTGCGACGGGTGAAATCACGACTTGAACTATTCCTGCGTCAAGGTCGATACGGTTGACGCCGGCAAACTCTGGTTTGCCGCCGACGAAATCGCACGAAAGCTGGACCGGGCATGCCTCGAAACGGATGGAACTGCTCCCTGCAGAAAATGCTATGCACGGGGAAGATGGTAGTAGACGCTCGGCGCAGGCTATATCCGACGTTGCCAGTGGAGGACCCGATATCTGCTGTCTCAATGGTACGATCCTATTATCAACCAGCGCAGCAGTACGCACTTTGCCGTCCTCCATGCGAACCTTCGCTTCAACCACGACAAAAGGTGCGCTACCCCCTCCACTGCAGCAGTCACCCACTGCCCGGACATCGTCCAGACATGCGTCTATTCTCACCGTGGTCGGCTCACTATCTAGGAACTTCCTCTTTCGAGTGAACCGAGTGTTATCAAGAGGAACGTTGGAACTTTCAAGCCATAGGCCGACCTTTGCTCGTCTTATCCGAACTCCCTCGCGCACAACAAAAGTGAACCTGACACACGTTTCATGCTCATTGGGTCCCTGCGTCTTCACGACAGTGCTTGTTGTTACGATTCCCACTCTTCCACCATCAACTTCCAGCTCATAGCACGTGGAAACACTCGTGTAGGAGGAAACTAAGGGATTATAAGAGGTTGCGCACGTGCTAACTTCACAAACCGTCAAGCCGAAAATCCCGGCGAGCAGGATCAATACCAAACCGTACTTCATGAATATTCTTTCGACTACACCACCAACATATAATGATTGTCCACACGCAGCTGTTCCTACGTGCGCCCCCCACACCCGTCGAACTGCATCCCAAGTGATATTTACACCCTTCTCTTCCTACGAAATCTTCCTCTTCCTACGGAAACCTCTACACAGCATCAGATCAATTGTGACACTCAGGTTTGTGTATTGTCCACTGACATTACCATCTAAGTCCTCCAAAGGCCGGATTGGAAAAACCACTGTTTGTAGTAAGTAAGAGGCACCATTCATCTAGTCAGTGTTGGGACTCCCCCTCCCCCCCCCACCCGGCCGACGGAAGCTGCGAGGATCTTGATGCTCAATCCATCCCTTAGTGCTCATTTCGCGGATGCTGCTCAGGTTTCGCATTGTTTTCAATTGTATCCATATAATCTGTTCCCACAGCAGACTACCAACCCACCCCACCCCACCCCACCCCACCCCCCGGGCCGGCTCGACCAACTCCCATGGAATCTCCCAACGGCTTTTCCTCTTTGATTGGATTGTATTCCCTTTTCTCTGGGATCGAAGAAACAAAAAAAAACGTTGGGAAATTGAAATACGTTTAAAAGAATGAGAGTTCTTAATGTCGAAATTCCTGGATTTTTCCCTGAACTATTTGGAACTGAATGAATGTGTCCGCGGGCGAGGAAAAAAGCAGCAAAACCCGAGCGGAAAAAACTGAAGAGGCTGCACGACGAAGAAATATCGTACCTCCAACATCAAAGCAGCGCGTTCATACGCCACAGCAGGAAACTCTTTGATACACTGGGTAAACAACGAGTAGGGACGGTCCGGGCGTTCGCTGAACAGGGCTCCCTCAAGCCAAAACGGACCAACGGAATCCGGAAACGTAAAATGTAGAATGACGACATTGAATGAATTGGTGTAAGCGGAGACTGAAAAGAAAAAACCCGGAAGGGACAAAAAGGACTGTGCAACGAAGATCGCACGTCTGGTCAGCGTACGCGGAACAACTCCGGAAACCAACGAAAGCCGACGGAATCCATAAACCCAAGCAGTCAATGACCAGAGGTACCCTCTTGAGAATTTTTTACACTCTGATACACCTTTTTAGATTGTACATCTGAGGTCCCCCTCCCTCATCCTCGTACGAGGTTACTGATGCTCAATCCGTCGATTGACTGCTCACTTCGCGGGTGGTTTTCAGGTTTCGGATTGCTTCCCATTGAATCTGTAACCTGTTTCCCAGAACAGGCTGCCCGCACCAACCTCTCGTCTCTCTGCCCCCGGACCAACTCTTCTGGCTCCCCAGCGGGGGAGCTAAAGCCGTTGGGGAGCCAGAAGCGTTGTTTGGAATGAACGTAATTTTTTCCGGGGATTGAGGAAGGGAAAAAAAAAAACAAGCCGTTAGAAAACTGAAATACGTTTAAAAAAAAGAGGACTGGCTGAGGTCCAATTCCAAGATTTTTTTCGAACTCTTCGGAACTGAAAGTGTCGTCAGAGACCGAAAGAAAAAATAAAAATCACAGTGCAGGCAGACAAACGGACTATGTTGGCGCAGAAGATATCGCGGGCCTCGAACAGCAAAGCAGCTCGCGTTCATACGCCACACACCAGGAAACTTTTGGACACGGGTACAACAACAAGAGACGGTCGAGGCGAAACCAACAAGAGAGTACCAACGGAATCAAAAAACCGAAAACACTCAATGACCAGAGGTACCTAAGGCGATATTAGAAGCTTATAAGCTGTTTTAACGAGCGTGCAGTAAACAGGTAAACCTACGATCCTAGGGGAGATTCCAGTTACCAAAGACTTGGCGAACTATTTAACGAACGTAGTTGGAGACTGCAAAAAAAAGAGAAGAAAACAAGTCACGAGGGGAGAAAGAAGACTAGTGAAGGCGAAGGTCATGCGCCTCCAATATCAAAGCAGCGTTCGTCATACATCAAAAGAGGAAACTCAAACAGGTAAAACGACGAGGAGAGCCGGTTAGAAACAATTCGCGATCGTTACCCGGAAACCAACAGAAGACTCAATCACCAAGACATTACAAGAGGATGAGCTAACGCGGAAACTCGACTTCCCAGGAGAAGACAATGCTCGCCCTGCATATTTCGATGCTTTGTACCGTTCCCCCCTTAGGTAGCAACGACAGATCTGCGGACCACCAACGTCCTCTTCGTCATCTCCGATCGAAATCGTCCGACAGCCTGTCAAACGATTTGCCTCCAGTCCCAAGAAACTACTATAACTCTCACTGGGCTAAAAACTACTGAAATTACAAATATCATCGTCAATCATTTATGATCTTGACTGACTTGTTCCATCAGCTCTTGTGACCTAAAAAAACTAAGTACGTCTTATAGGTGTTTTTCAGATGGGTTGCTTTAGTGTTTAGTTCTTCCTCATTGTGCCAAATATAGGTCTCCCACATTGCTCAACATTAGGCTACTACGAATACACGGCTCTTCCATAATCTGTCTGTCCTGCCGTGACTAAAGCCCACTCCACTGTAAACTGACTTTGGGATGCGTAAACCTCAATAAAAACCGTTGGGGTTCTCGTTGGCCTCGAAAATTGTTCCGCGGACGCCCTGTTTACCCGTCTATAGGTTTCTTGTTGTGGCGTATGAACGCTGCTTTGATGTTAGAGGTGCGCTATCTTCGCCGCACTTAGTCTTTTTTTCCCCTCCAGCAGCAGACTAAATAAATTCATTCAACGAAAGCCCACAAAATCTCGACCTGTTTCTAAACTACCCCAGACTAACGTAACTCCAGACTAAACTTCCGCTGAAGCCATGATGATCAACCCAAGTGGGCGATTGTTGGTCTTACGCGACCCAATCTCCAGTGGCCAAGAAGGTTCAGCAACTTTGATCCTTTTCGCAAGAACTAGTCTCTCGCACTGGATGGTGTTCAAGCTCAGAACATCAAGCGGTCAAGCAGCCCTTCCCACCTTTTCAACTCTCTCAAGTCCCAAGAATTCATCTGTTTCTTAAGCCTGTTCCTCCAAAAGTCCTCCTTTCTACTTCTATCCCTCCTCACCTTTCCCTTTTGGACCTGGAATTATCAATGCATCTCCGTCAAACACTACGAGCTGTCAATCATGAATTATCAATACATCTACCTGAGTAGGATGTGCCACTACCACTCACTGTGAGCACAATTCAGTAAAGAATCGAATTTCCCGACATCTGGCTTTTGCCGTGGCGGCTTTACTAAGATGGAAATTCGGACCGGACTCATCAGTGCGGATTGCTGCGATGGCTGGACCCCACCAAATCACAGCAACTCACTTTTTCGAATTGTATATCAAGCTCCCACCGTTGTTTTTTTTTTGTTCATCTTCTTCAGTCTCTAGTCTCTTGTAGATGTTGGGAAATTCGATGATTGTAATAGAGTAGGAGAGAATACTAACCAAGTCTCGGCTACCGCCATCTTGGCCACCCCGACTAGTGCGGAGATTGCTGCGGAGGATGTACGCATCCAAATCACAGCTACTCACTTTTTCTGAATGCATGTCAATCTCGCAACGTTTTTCCCTCCCTCCAGTTCGTCCTGTTTGACGGAGATGAGTTGATAATTCCCAAGACGGCGATAGCGAGACTTGGAATACTAACCAACTCTCGCTACAGCCACATTGCTTACCCCGTCTAGTGCGCATTGCTGCGGAGACTGTAAACATCCAAATCACGGCTAGAGCACTAGTCCGGGTAAGCAATGTGGCGGTAGTGAGACTTGGTTAGTATTCCAAGTCTCGTTACCGCCGTCTTGGGAATTATCAACTCATCTCCATCAACCACGACGAACTGGGGGGGGGGCCGGGGGGAGGAACGTTTCGAGATTGACATGCATTCAGAAAAAGTGAGTAGCTGTGATTTGGATGCTTACATCCTCCACAGCAATCCCCGCACTAGTCGGGGTGGCCAAGATGGCGGTAGCCGAGACTTGGTTAGTATTCTCTTCTACCATTACAATCATCGAATTCCCCAACATCTACAGAGACTGAAGAAGAAGAAGAAGAAAAAAAAAACAAAAAAACGGTGGGAGATTGATATACGTTTCGAAAAAGTGAGTTGCTCTGATTTGGAGGGGTCCAGCCACCGCAGTAATCCGCACCGATGAGTCCGGTCCGAATTTCCATAGCATACCTAGCAATAATGCGATGGGCGTGGGAGGAGGGTGGTGGTGGTGGAGTGGAGGGTTTTCCATGGGCTGGCGCCGATGCGGTAATGATAAAGAAATTGGATGGGTCGCTCCTTTTAGATGTTGGGGCACTATAGAAGGACTGTCGCAAAGTTCCACACTGCTTTGAAATATACTCTGAGGCAAACCTAGCAAAGCATTGTAGGACGCACTCCTCTATGTGACGTCACAAAGAAGAGAAACAAGCTGGGGAGAGGGGAGTTTCATCTTCCCGTAGACTTTGAGCTTCGGCTCTACCTCATTATCTGGTATCGTTTTCCATTATGGAATCCGCTGATTCGCGTTACCTTGTGCGAATTGTTCCGCGAGCTCCCCGACCTGCTTTCCTCGTTGCCCCGCGTTTCAGTTTCTTATTCGCGACACACTAACGGACTAGCCTGACGGTGCGTAGATGTTGCGGGAGAGCGCGGTGGACTTGCCGCTGCCAATAAGAGACGCCGCAAAGACTTGAACTATGCGGGGGCCTTGTCTTCCCCAGGCATTCGGCTCTAGCTCATCGCATGGTACCTCTGGTCATTGAGTGCTTTGGGCTTATGGATTCCGTTGGTTCTCATTGGCTTCAGGGCATTGTTCCGCGAACGCCCTGACTGTCTGTGTCCTCGTCGATTTTTCGCCTTGGTTTTTTTTCTAAAAAAAGAAACCAAGGCGATTAAACCAACTCATTCATTCATTCGATGTTGGAGGGGCACGTGACCTTTGCGCTGCAGTAACGAAAACGAAACGAATGGTTAACCGTCCATGTCCCTCATTCGTTTTTTTTCTTCTTTTTCAGCTTTCGAGTGCAAACACTTTCATTTCATCTCTTTGTGTGGTTGGGAGCGAAATCCACCTAGGCCCAGTGCCGAAATACACCGCTTCTTCATATACGATTTAAAAAATACAATATTCGATTTTATCATAGTGTGAATGTTCCCGTTTAACTTTCCCCCCCCGTTTCCTCCGTTTCCACACCATAACCTCTCTACAGGCTCTGGAAACCCTTGGTTTGAATTAGTAAGAAAATACGAAGATTGGCTACCAAACTAATCAACGGGCATTGATTGGATTTTCTCGAAAGGAAAAACTTGTATTCAATAATATTGTGTTACTATGGCTAGTTAGTACGTACGTATCAAAGAAACGTACACCAATAATAGAGGATTTATTCTCTCAAGGGAATGTGAATGGCAAATCTCGTTCACTCAACATCTTCTATTGGCCAGAGCGTTTCCTTGTACTGTTGTAGTTTATGCAAGTAAACTTCTAATCCTCCATCCTTTCCAAACGACTGTTTTTTCCAATCCCCAAAACTTCCCGGTCAATTTCCGTCCGTGAACTCGTCGAAAACTGCGGGAGATTTCCAGTTCCTCACTAAAATTCCCCCACAAACGGCAAAACCTCACCGCAGCCCCGCGGAACCCGAAATCTGTGAAGGCTGCCCATAACTGTATCTCTCCTGCGTGCTAGAGTTACCCTTTTTTTTTACTCGAGACCTATCCAAGTACCATGCTAAGCCTAATTATACCGTTCGTCGACCTGGTTTGGTACGCTAGCGTCGTTCTTCCTTTCCTTATCGTCTATCCCTTAAGCAGAATGTAGTTACTCTGCCTACGCAAGCTATCGAAGGAAGGGGGCCTGATCCCGCAACAACAAACCAAATGGTCCAGAACCGCGGATCTCGTAAACTACGCAAACATCTTCTATTGGCCGCCAGAGTGTTTCCCTTTTTATTGTTGCAGTTCATGGCCGGTAAGTTTCCTAATATCTCCCCCATCCTTGCAAAAGACCCTTTTTTCCAATCCCCACATTTGCCACATCAATGCCCCACTGAACCATCTAAACTGGTTGCGATTCCCAGTTCACGGTTCAAATACCCACAGATGGCAATCTATGCCCGCCAAAAAATCTGACCTGTATCAAACTGGAATCAAACAATTCCGCATCTTTTATCCACCACCAAACCAACGAAAACGACGCTGTTTTCCATGTTTCGCCCCCAAGTGGCGAAACGATGAAAACAGCATCGACCCTGCACTGGAATCGACAATTCCCTCACCTTTTATCCTCCACCAAACCAAGGAAAACGATGCTGTTTTCCTCGTTTCCCTCCTTTTCGGTAGGGAAATCCCCCTTCCCCTCCCCCCTCCCCAACCCAAACTTGTCCCAATCCGCCCCACCACAAAAAAAACATAGCAAATTAGGATCATGTGAATTTCTTTTACGAATCGACCGCAGTAAATCGACCCAATTACGATTGGCAACATTCGGCATGGCCACTGTTAGCTTTTTTTCCGAAATTGCTTGCTACATCACAAACGTAAAGCGAACAAGCAATGACAACTCAAGATTTTGTACTCTTTCCATTTTTAGAAAATAATTCTTGCCCAAATGACCAATTATTTTATCAAATATAAATTCGTGGATAAATTTTTCGTCGAATTTTGCTGATTTCGTCGCCGAAGTTTGTTGCGGGACAAGTGGGGCAGAGCGGCTGTTTTTATACTGAAATATGAATCAAGATGAGTTAATCCATTGCTCCGACATAGCTACAGGGAGCGGGGGATGTCGTGTTGGTAATTTAGTTTTCGTACAGTAGTAAAGAGCAATTGCGAATATCTTCTCCAGTGACTTGGAATGGGGGATTTTAAATTTGAGTTCGTTATTACTTGGATTTTAAAGTATGGTATTAAAATAGTATGAAAGGATAAAAATGTTAATCAGGATTTTATCACCCAATTTACAAGTATAAAATAAGAAGTACATTATATTATAGAAATACCAATGAAATGCGAACGTAAAAGACGGAAGAGGGTTGAAAACCCCTTGCTGATAAAACTCTCCTTTCCCAATAGATTTGTGTAAACTATCTTCGTTTATTCATTTGTTCCGAAACGAGAACGTATCGGACGAACCCTGACAATCCGGGAAAACTAACTCTCTAATACATAAGAGGTTTACAAAACATAAAGCAGCTGTTTGATTGGATAGAAATATTCTCCTTCTCCAATCAGAAAGGGGTAAACGACAGGGGCAATCCCCCAAAGAAGCGCGAGGAAATCCACCAAAGGCGGTAGTGATGAGGGACCATCAAAAATCCACCTCTACTAAAACCTCTGCCAATTTGATGCATTTGACTTTTTTTTTTGGTTTACAGACTGTGGACTTTGGTTATTTATAAATAAAAAACCCGTCTCTGATGAGGACGAGGTTTTGCGTCTACAAAAGAGTGTATTGGAAGAAATATTTGCGTAGTTCCTGGGGGTCTGATAGGGAGCTCATATAGAAAGAAAGAGTTCGAATTTGTTTTTGTAAACGTATTGTGTAACTTTTTCAAGCAGGGACACATGGGGTGATCATTGATCTGCTACAACAAATTGAATTAGCAAAAGGCGAGTAAGCGGGAGGGCGGGTTTGTGGAGGAAAGCCAGGGGGTTGACAATTTTCTCCCCGCTTCTGTTATCGCTGAACAACCCGGATGGTCACGCAACCCGCAACATATCTAGTTAATATCGTCACCTCCCCCTGGGTAGATGACGGGTAGAGGAGTGGGGGAGGGATGGAGGGGGGTGGTTATAGATATCCCACACCAAAGGGGAGATTGCGTAGTATAGGTAGGAGACCGGGAATAGGAGCAGCACTGGTTGTCCCTCTCGTCTTCCGATCGCGCGGAGACCGTAGAGGGGGGGGCAGGTGGGAGGGGGAAAAGGAGATTTGTGTTCGCAACCTTCCTCTTTTGTATATAGTTGAACAGCCGGGAAATAGATCCGCCGTGGCACATCTAGCTAATGTAGTGACCTCCCCTGGGGAAGGATAGAGAGGAAGGGAGAGGGGAGGCGAAACATATCCCTCCCTAAAAGGGAGATTTGGCGTAGTATGGGTTGGTCCTATTCCCGCTAAAGAATAGGAACGGCACTGGTGGTCCCTCTCCTTCCCCAATCCGTTTTTCGTTCAAGTGGAGACCGCAAAGCCGGGGGGAAGGCAGGAGTTTGTGTTGCTATTTTCTTCCCTTGACTATAGCTGAGTAACCGGGACGATAGACCCGCTCACATCTAGTTCATGTCATGACCTCCCCTGGAGCAGAGGAGGGATCGAGGGAGGGAGAGGGGAGGCGATAGATATCCCTCACCAAAAGGAGGATTGGTAGTACGGCTCTGGCTGCCGCACTCCCTTCTCCTTTCCGTTTTTCGATCCCGGGTTACCAGCAACAACGCTTTGTGCCGTTATCTCTTAGCTCAGAGCACCCCGGTAGAGGTAAGGCCGCATTGGCCGCATGTTGGAGTTTGGTGAGGACCTCTTGTTTCTAAAGATGTCTGAAGGAGTTTAGATATCTCAAGATTCCCCCCCCCCCCCGTATTTTAGTGTGGGGTATCTTTCACCACCCCTTCTCCAATCCTCTCCATTACTCTACCCTTCATAGAGTACCCACGGGGAGGTGACCCCCGGTAGGGGTCACATCCCCCTGTAGGGGGGTTGTTCGGAGGGAGTGAGGAAATGAGAACAAGGACAAAAGGACAGGTCCCGAAAAGACTGAAACTCTATTGAGATATCGGATCTGGCTGTGCATAAACTAGCTGGGATGCAATCGCTCCCGACCAAAAAATAGATAATCGACTCCCGACCAAAAAATAGATAATCTTCGGAAAGGTTGGTCGTCGGATTGGGATTCGGAATATTGTTTATGGATTGGAGTTCATAGGGGGGTATATAAAGCATAACTGCAGCGGGTGGGGAGGGGTGGTGGCTTTGCGGAAGTAGGGAAGGTGGGCAAAAATTGAGCAAGTATTGGAGGGTGTGTGGAGGGAAGAAAGATGAGGAGTGTTTCCCTGTTTGTGGTCGTCGTTGTTCTAGGGTATGCACTTGCCCAGGACATGAGTCTGACGGAGCAGGCAGTGGTTCGTTCCGGCGATTATACCTGCGCCTCCTGGGCGGATACTTTCAATATCGTCACGCTTGGGAGTATTCTCAACCTCGTTTGCTCGCCACTTATTGTTGGTGGAAAATACAGCGTCATCGGGGGCGTCTGTTCGTTCGTCACTAGATTCGGGGGAAGGACTTGCATCGGGTTCACGTTCGCTGCTAAGCCGCACTGGAAAGTTACCAATTTGTACGCCGGCGTTCGTGACAACTGCGATGACACCCCTGATTATCCGTTCCAAAGCAGGTCGAGACAATTTTTCTTTGGGAAGACCCTTTACGTCTGCTTAGACGAGTACTCTTCCGACTCGCCTGGGTGCTGCAACAAGCGTCAGTGCTTGTACGCGAAGGTGAAAGCCAAGAGGAAGATGTGCGATGAATCGGGCAACTGTACCTACGGTAGGACGAAGTTCGGCTACCCACCTTTGGCGCTTCCAAATTGTGAACCCAAGCTCTGGTATGTGGGTTGTAGTGTCCAATTAAAATGCTCGTGGCCAAAGAGAACCTAGAAACCTGACGTGAACGGCGATGCGGCGAGGTCTTGCCCCTCAAACTCGCAATATCCTGCGCGGAAACTGCGAGATGGAGAGAATCCAGGGTGGTCTACAGGGCCAGTCCTCATGACGCGCAGACATGTCGACAAACCAAAGTTCGATTTGGATAGAGTGACGAAGCGAGCTGTTTCAAAGTAAAAGACCCTCCCACATTGCAACGAAACCCAAATGGACGAAATAGACGGTCCAAACGTCTACAAACCCATGCCAACCACCTCCGCCTGCTAGGAAGAAAGTGTGAATTCCCTACCTCACATCCGGCTGTCGGATCTGCGGGTCCAAACCGTCAATCCGAACCGCTCCACCTCGGCACCAGCTCGTCTTCTCTCCTTTCTTGCAATCACGCCTACCCGGCATTCGATACGTACGGGGGTTCATCTTGTCACCAGCAACAAAGGGCGTGAGATTCCACCTACTAAAGGGGTCTGAGTTTGACCAGCTCCGAAGCTGGTTCAACGATCTCAACGCGTTCAATAGTCATCAAATCCAACTCCTCGGCAAGAAACGGAGACAGTGTCTCGTTCAGGTGACCAATAGCACAGTCCCCATCGAAATGAGTTCCAGCGTTAAACTCTTCTATCAGAGGGCTATGCTGAGCCTCCTTTCCCGGCTTCATAACAAACCTCAGTCGAGGCAAGCGGATCAGGGCTCACAGCCCCCTGTACCCTGACGACCACGGCCCGAGCCCTCAACTCCAGGGCCAACCGCCTTCCCCTCAGACATCGAAGCATCAAGCATATTTTGCAGATCCAAAAAAATTCCGAGAGCTTCCAATCAACTATTTCAACCCTAACACATCTTGTTGGGGTCTTCCAGGGGAACGGCCTTAGACTCTTCGAGTACTCTCGATGCAGACGATGCGCGATCGAAGCTCGCCCCACTTGGTCGCTTAGAGACACTCTCCGGGGTAGTAGGCTACCCGTCAACGTACCAGCCACAACCCTATTTTTATTTTCAGTCCTGCAGAAACAAAACGAGAAAAAGGTGCTGGCTTTAGAAACCATCGAAAGATTCGTACGTTAAGGCGGAAGGATGAAAACTGATGCTGGCGATGCTCCCCTTTAACAGGCTGTTAAAACCCCACAGCTTCATCTGAGCTTCAACTGGGTGACAAGATTCAATCGGAATGGATCCTGACTTATCTGCCATAAATACGATCGCCTCCTATACCGCTCTTCTTCCCTACAAATTCAATACAATCGTGCTCGCAGGGGGCAGCAGCAGCTTCTGTACTACTCGCCGCGTGAAGGAACGATGGTACGCTGGGAGCATGGCCACGCTTCCCCGGGAAGAGGGCCGGTCCCACAGGCTCCAGCCTTTCATTGTGGAAAGCTTTGGGTATCTGGAAAAGACAAGCTTGGAGTGGCTGCGCAAATCTTTAGTGGCTGCTCTGAATAAAAGGATAATCGTTGTTTCACCGAACATCCTGAAAGAATATCTGGTGCTTTTTTCGCCGTTTAAGTGTCACTCTCTGGCGGTATTCTAGCAACATGCTCGCCGAGGCACGCCACCGCCGCCTGGGCTTGCATGTTCTTTTCTCTAGTCCCTAGCTTCCTTTTAAGTCTTCCAGAGCGCCGCGAAGATCGCGCGCCTCCAACATCAAAGCAGCGTTCATATTCCACGGCAAGGAACTTAAAAACGGGTAAAAACGAGGAGAGACGGTCAGGCGTTCAGTTAGCAACTCCCGAAGCCAATGGGAACTAACGGAATCCATAAACCCAAAGGACGCAATGGCCAAAGGTACCAGACCATGAGTTGGACCCGAAGCACGAATGTCTCGGGAGGACAGAGCCTCTCCACATTTCGACTCTTTGCGAGGTCTTAAGAGGCGTCGAGAAGTCGAGAAATGAGTTTATTTCTGAAGGGGAAGTCGATACTGTTTTGAAAGGTTTTATAAACGGCAAGTGTTTGGGGCGATATGGAGCCGTTAGTCTGGGGTTATCAGAAACCAGCAAGAATCCTTCCAAGCAGCCAGAGGACGTTTTTTGGGGCTTCAGCGAAAATCGGCGCGCTGAGTTAGTGAGGTTTTCGGTCTCATGGCGAACTTTATCCTTAGCAACCTCACTGTGAGGGCGAATTGCTCCTTCCTATTCACGCTTGACTCACCTATACTCGACCGGTGGGGCAAGGTGCGTTTGTCCAATGTCCAATTGAATCTTTTTGGGGGTTATGAGTAACAATACGTTAAGAACGTTACGCAGCGAGCAATGCGAAATAGGAGCGAAGAATAAAAGCGTGTAAGCCAAGTCCGCGGTAGCGAGCCTCGGCTAACAAGCGGGTAGAATAACGCCAAACGGCGATGTTCTGGGCTTGAATTTTCAAGATAAACAAATCATATATACAAGATAAGGCTGAAACCTGAGCGCCAATCCTCAGCGCAGGGGAGGCTGGCCATGCTCTCGGCACAACGGTTGTTCCTCCTGTCGGCTGGGCTTACTTGGACTGCGCGATGTACTTCAAAACAGTTTTTGATGAGCTCTTATCTCCAGTTCGCCTAGATGGAAAAGGTTGGTACTGAAACATGAAAGTGAAGTACCACGCCGTTTTGGATCAGGGCTATGTCGGTTTCATCAGCACTGAGTGGTAATTCGAAGTGGTTTCTTCAAGAAGCCAGTGCTGGTCAAGGCAGTATCTAGCGCACCGGAGAACAACACTCACCACGGAGATGATTCCGTCGTTTCGTGAATACTGATACCGTATCCAGACTTGTCGAGTTTGCATATCTCTCTGTATGCTATTGCTCGCGCGTTAAACCGTAAGTCGTTGATAACATACAACGATTCCGACCCCTGGCTCCTGAGAGCACGAGCACGCACATTGGTTTCTAATTATGTGAGTGCTTGACTAATATGTCAGCTAATTACAGCTTCCATCACCTACTTCCTGAGGCATACCGTTCCCGTCTACCCTCACCAAGCCCAATCGTAAAGATTGATTTCCACCATTTGCCAAACCAGCTACCCGACAAATCTTTCCAACATTGATTGAACCATACCCCCAATAGATTGAACCAAATTGTCAATTTGTTTTGTGGTGTTTTTCCTCCCTAGTTCGACCGAAGTTAAGAAAAGAGACTATAATCTAAATAAATTAAATAATTCAAATGATATTTCAGTATGAGAATGTCTGAAAGGGGGGTGACGAAAAGATTTATTTTTTGTTGTACGATTGTCAGCATTGATTGAATTCAGACCGATTGATTGAATAGCCCGTCCGGCAGATGAAGGATGGGTACCAAAAACGTTGAATTAATTTTAATAATATATGTAACCTTTGATTTTACTAGATTCCAGCGGGGTGGTGAAGATGGCTATTTTTGGGAGTGTGTGACTGTCGGCCCGTTGAGGTAGTTGCTTTTAGATCGTTTTTCTACAAGGAGTACGCAGCGAGGCCCCTTAGCAAGGGGCCTGGGGTTGTGGTACTCAAAACGATTCTGTGCCCCCGTGGTTGCTGCTAGGGTCAAAATTTCGAGGATTGGGTATGATTTGCTGTAGAAGGAGTCCCAAGCTCCTGAAAGTGTGATGATAGCTGCTGTCTTTTACTCGTCGACTTTTGACATGGAACCTCTAAACTTGGAAATCCTAGAAGAAAATCGTGAAATTAGGACCCCCCGCTTTTCGTTCGTTAACGATGTCAATATGGGAGCCCTTGGACAAGCAGCGTTCTTTAGCGCCACAGTTGGTGGTTGCCATGAATAGAACAACTACCCCAACGCGTTCTGCGGCCAGTGAAGTTGGACTCGGTTCAAAATCATTACGTGAACAGGACTCTATTGTGAGCTTTATGGTTTGTTTTTTGTGCCACTATGTCGCTGCATCGAACATGGACGAAGCGGGTCGAATTTTGCCGTCGGTGTCGGTCATGCAGTCCTCATCAGCAAAGTAACCCCTGTCACCTGGTGAGCAGTGAGCTGTAGAGCCGTAAAAGACAATGGCTAGTACTTAATTATAATGTAGGTTCGATGATTAGCATTGATTTTTGGTGCTGTCAATACCGCTAAACAGCGTGCAAGCACGGACAAACCACAACTACAGTCCTCATGAAAAAACCTCACCACGTCCGACACCCGCTTCAAGCTCCAATGTACGCCATAAATGAAAAAATCAAGCAGAAAGCTTAAAAAATTCCCAGAGTAAACTGAAACCGACAGAAAGGAGCCGCTATACGTTCCCAGACAACCCGCCCATTCCACAAAACTCGACAAAAGCATCCTGTGCAGTTTACTATCAGCAAACAGAGTGTCTCCATCATCGCCAAAACTATGAACTCCTCCGACTCAGTGAAATTATTCTGCGAAACCCATACTTTGTTGACCAAGACAACGCGCGCACTCTCTTCAGCGTTCGCTGGCAACCGCGCTCTCTCTCTCGTCCCCAGTGCAACAAATAAATTCTTAGCCGATCTTATACAGTAGAAAGCGTATATATGTTTTAACATTTCATTATTTATATCGTTAATAAAGATGTATTTACTTAATATCGTGTTAACGGATATAAACAGCACAGATTGTCTTTGCCGACAAACGCATCGGTTAGGTGCCGTTGGCAGGTCAGTACGGAGGAGGTTGAGGAGCTCTACGTAACAGCGACGGGAAACAGTGATAGTACATGACTATAAATAGGCCCAAAGTATGGCCTTCTGGTTGTGAAGTGGTTATGTTCTAGAGAAGTGCACAGTAAATGGGTTTTCTGAAGACAAAGATTAGTATTGAAGAAGAGGTCGTTTTGAAGTGAGGAAAGATGACCAAGTGCATGGTTTTGATGTTACTTTTGGGTCTGATCGTCGGATCCAGGGCAACGGGTGAACTTAATAAGAAGCTTACGGTTAGCCCTGTGGCGGCGTGGACTCCCGTTCAGGAGATAATGTATCCGAGTTCCGGTGTGTGTGTGGACTCTGTTCTAATTAAATGGCGGTTGACGAATGAGCCGGTTCAAGACTTCGACTTCCGGTATAGACTCTACCCTGTCACGTCGCTGCATTTTGGTGCCGTTTGCACATCTGAAGATTCTGCCTATTCCTCAGCAATCTTCTATAACTCATTTGTAAGCACAATCGGGAATCGGAGTGATTTTTGCTCATTCTCGCGCGCTGAACCGACCTGTCTCTTCCCTATTGCTTCCTTCAGAACTATGCGGACGTTCCCGGCATTATGGACAGTTTATCGTATGTTCTGTTGGACGATGATGTTGGCGGGTTTGTCTATGAGCTCATGACCATGAAGACATCGATCACTTACTATTTTAACCAAGAGATCAACTGTTCTGGAGATGTTGGGTTCTCTGCGACGGTGAACAGTCAGGACTACTCTCCCGAGAACCCTGTCTCAAATCCCATTGGATTTGTCTTCACGGGTGAGTTCCATGAACCATGTTGCGGGCGAACACATCTGACCTCAACCCTCTCCTTTTTTATCTGTCTGTTTGTCTGCTTGACAGCTCAGGAAGGAATGATGCTCAACGGATACGTGTTCCAGGCCGGTGTCAGATACTTGAACTATATCTTAATGGACAGCAACGGATATGTGGAAAGATTTTGCTCTTACGTTGATGAGTGTGCACCAACTTCAACTCCAACGGCAATTCCGACGCAGTCTCCAACCCCGACCCCTACCCCAACGCAGACGGCGACGCAGACTCCTACCCCAACACAGACGGCGACGCAGACTCCTACCCCAACGCAGACGACGGCACCGACTGAGACTCCAATCGAGACACCGACGGCGTCGCCGTCGCCTTTTGCAACGCCAGTGTGCTTCCCTGCGGACGCCGTTGTGGAACTTGAGGATGGATCACTCAAGACGATGCCCGAGCTCGTCGTTGGAGAATCCGTCCGAGTCGGACCTGAGGACTTCTCTGAGGTGTTCTTCTTTGGACACCGTGACGGCGATGAGACGGCGGAGTACGTTAAGCTGCACGGGGAGAACGACGTATCCGTGAGCCTCTCCAGCCTCCACTACATCTACGCCAACGGCGTTCTCGTCAGCGGCTCCCACGTCAAGCTGGGTGACGTACTAAGTCTTTCCAATGGGCAAACGTCGAAGGTCATCGCGATCAGCAAACAGCCCATGACCGGCGCATTCGCTCCGCATACTCTTCACGGAGATATCGTCGTCAACGGCGTCATCGCTTCGAGCTACACTCGCGTCGTTCACCCTAACCTCGCTCATAAACTCCTGGCTCCAATCAGATTCCTTTACCGTATAGGATTCCCATCTCTCACCTTCCTGGAGAAGAGCTCCAGAGCCAACTTCGTTACAACCATGCGCCTACCAACCGGGCCGCCCTCTTTTCAGGTCTAGAACAAAGAACCAATCCATAATACCTAACTATAGAAATTCTCGTCTACATATTACCTATTCTATAGTATATAATAAAAATGGGAGGATTTGTTCGTATTATATGAACACTATAATTCATAATTTAGACTATACTTACCTCATTTTCTCTGACGGATATCGAAGTGCGTACTTCACTGCGCTTATACCTCGGCTTACATCAGCCCCCTTGGCCGTACGAGATGGGTTCGTCGTGCCCTCTCTGCTCTCAGACTGAAGACAACGCAGATTTTGGCGCCCACCTGCTCGCTAGTTGCCCGGCGGTGAAAGGTGCTCGAACCCGCCGCCACACACGGATCTTGAACCTGTTATACGGGGAACTTCGGCCTATAGTCCGGCAAGCCGGTCTGGAAATCGAACGTGAGAAACCTTTACCCGTCGCGGACTTTCAAAATGATGAACGCCGTGTAGCCGACCTGGTGATCACCTGTGACGACAGCCGCCGTACCACATACGTTGATCTTGCTGTTCCTAACCCTCAAGCTAGTCGTTATCTCCCGGCTGCGGGGGAGCGCCGTGGATCTGCCGCCGCCAGCATGAGACGCCGCAAAGAGATCAAATACGCGGGGGCTTTGTCTTCCCCTGGTGTTCGTGCTTCGGCACTAGCACATCGCTTGGTACCCCTGATCATTGAGTGCTTTGGGTTCATGGACTCTGTTGGTTCTCGCTGGCTTCGGGAGTTGTTCCGCGAACGCCCTGACCGTCTTCAATCGTTGTTTACCCGCTTAAGTTTCCTGCTGTGGCGCATGAATGCCGCTTTGATGTTGGAGGCGCGAGTACTTCGCCGCGCTTAGTCTTTTTTTACCCTCGGGGTTTTTTTTTCAGCCTCCGATTGAACCATTCATTCAACAACAGTGGGGAATGAAGAAAGTTTCTATTTTCTGATAGTATTTGACTTAGTTTATGTCGCATTCACCGGCGTTTTGTGGAGGTCAGGCTATCGAGGTCAGGCATAAACGGTTTTAAAGCATTAGCGGTGGCGCTTGGAAGAGGCTTCACCGCATGACCATCCCATGCGTCGTGATAAGAACATGCAGGTCAGTGGTTTGAGGGAAGCGAAGGATAGCACAACAAAAGATTAGGTCTGCGTCGTCGCCACGCGCGTTTGCCGAAGCTCGCAGGTCTACCTGCCTCTCGATTCTCGAACTGTTCGGTGTTCTCTTGACACTTTTGTGAGTCGGACGCTCATATGAACGCCTGCATTCCAAGACGGTCATATAAAACTGTGCCAAGGTCGTCGTCGTGCTGAGTGCAAAATGGGTATCCGTTTCGATAAGCGGTAACGATTTTTGTCAACTTCCCCCATCTCCCATCTTGATCTTCACCAAGAAGCGGAGGTTAGGCGGTGTTTTTGTTAACACAGCTTGAAGCTCTACGCGGGGCGTACTGCGAACTCGTACCAGAGAATAAAGATCTCAAGTCAAGGCGGTGGTATAAGCCTCGCCTAGTATTCTCCAGGGACACCGAACCCACGTAAGTGTATTGGAAATCCTGCAGGATGTTTCAATAAGGCGTTCGCAAAGTCGTTCCAAGCTTGAGCTCTCAGGTGACGGAGCAGGGGGAATTCTTAGCCTCGCTTATTTGCTTTTCTTGACCAGCCATAGAATACATGTGATAACTTGAAGCAACCGGTCGCTAGTTCAC
This sequence comes from Rhodosorus marinus, assembly GCA_029953675.1. Classification (NCBI taxonomy): domain Eukaryota; phylum Rhodophyta; class Stylonematophyceae; order Stylonematales; family Stylonemataceae; genus Rhodosorus; species Rhodosorus marinus. Next base: position 1,240,699 of record JAMWBK010000001.1, read on the forward strand.
ATTACGCCTTGTGTAGCGCTTAAGGGTACTTGTAAAACTTCTATCGTTCGTATGTTGAATGATTATCGAAATCATCCAGATCCAACGGTTGATCGCATATCAACTACATTACACGGCCTACCTTGCCATGGTGGACGATCTGGTGGTCCCAATCTTCACTCTTGCTTGTATTCACTCCGTGACTGGTGGGTGGCAGTGGTACCTGGCCTACAGACATCCTTATGAAGCATCGTGAGGAGTACTCGCGATCCCAGATGTTGGAGAATATTCGTCAGCCCCTTAGAGTTCCGCACCCACAGAGTCCGGCCCATGAAGTATGCTCATACTGCCATCGTTCTCATAATCGGTATGGATGACAGCGAAATCATTAATTGCCAGTTATCCCGCGGAATTTGAGTTTACCTCACAATAACCTTGTCAACCAATTGGCTACGCTCCTCAGAGAGCGAGGATTCGAGCAGGTACTGGTCGAGTCCGGGCCTGTTAGCGTAGGGTACGCGTATATGGAGCCAATGTTGAGGCTATCCATCCGGTCCCCAAAACAATTGTCCCTCTTCGATATCACTGCAGCAAGCCCCCGACGCGGTTCCATAGACAACGTGCTGTTGTTAGGTCGCACCGAGACTGGATACAAAGAGGGACTTGAGCTCGGAAGGGTGGCATACGAATCAAGATCAATTTTCCAAGAATTCAACTCCTGCCCTTCTAACAGAAGTTGTCTCAAGGCGCGTACCGGGCGCGGACCCTCTGATCCTCCTCGCAAGAAGCCAACGACCCAGCGAAATCAGACGAATCCACCAAGGACAAAGTGCGCGTCAAGGCTAAGGAGTTTGTGGGAAGCTGAGGTATACGGATCGGCTTTGAGCATTGGGGCCAACACAGTGCCGCTCACGCAATCTTGCTCAACTCTCCCCTCGGTTTCGGTTTCCTCGGTTTCGGTTTGCGTAGAATTTTAGGTAATGCTAACAATAATCGCGAGGTAGCTCTGTCTTGTACGAACTCTCTTTTCGCTTTTTAATAAAGGAGACCGGGCTTAGCTACCAACACTCGCGCACCAAGAATTTTTTTCGTCGCGCAAGCGACTTTTCCCTTCATGCGGACTGTTGCGAGGTCTCCGCACGAGGCGCCACACTCGTCTCAAGTACATCCTAAGCGAATGTTTAACTCGGATAGGGCATACGGTTGAGGTGAAATCGGAACTACCCAGATCGGTCTCGGACGCGGCGCCGGCCCGCTGTATCGCAGATCTTCTTGTCTGAGGCCCTGCCGCCCGACGCTCAGCATATGTTGACCTCGCGATTACATGCCCTGTGGCCGAGCGCCCACCTCACGGCTGCCGCACGCTGCCGAGGGGCAGCCGTTTCGGCTCTTCGACGAGTGAAGGAACGACGGTATGCTGAGAGCATGGCCAGTCTGCCCTACGCCGAGGGTCGCTCCCACCGGTTCCAGCCTTTCATTGTGGAAAGCTCTGGTCATGTGGATAAGTCGGGTTTGGAAATGTTTCGCTGAGCATCCCACTGAGTACTTCGCGTTTTTAAGGCGTTTGAGTGCCGCCCTGTGGCGATATTCTAGCAGCATGCTTGCCGAGGCGCGCCATCGGCGCCCGGGTTTGCACGCTTCTCTCCCTAGTTCTTAGTTCCTTTTCACGCCTTGCGTAGCGCTAAAGCCATTTAAAGATCAGCATATGTTGACCTCGCGATTACATGCCCTGTGGCCAGCGCCCATCTCACGGCTGCCGCCCGCCGCCGGGGAGCAGCTGTTTCGGCCCTTCGCCGCGTGAAGGAACGACGGTATGCTGAGAGTATGGCCAGTCTGCCTCGCGCTGAGGGTCGCTCCCACCGATTCCAGCCTTTCATTGTTGAAAGCTTTGGTCATGTGGAGAAGGCGGGTTTGGAGTGGTTGCGGAAATATTTCACTGAGCATCCTGTTGAATACTTGGAACATTTGCGGCGTTTAAATTTCTCTCTGTGGCGATATTCGAGCAGCATGCTTGCCAAGGCGCGCCATCGGCGCCTGGGTTTGCACGCTTCCCTACCTAGTTCTTAGTTCCTTTTCACGGTTTGCGTAGCGCTATAGGCTATGCTAATAAAACCAAACAATAAAGATCACTCATGCGATCGAGCTGGAGCGAGCCAGTAGGCCGGATTGGCGCGTTTTGGTGGTTGACTTCCGTAACGCGTTCAACAGCGTGTCGCGGACGCATGCTTTGGATGTGATTCGAAGGGTATTCCCGGAGGCGTGGCCGTTGCTTTCCGGTATTTACGGAGGGAGAAGCCTCCCTTACTTGACAACGCAGGGCTCTGTTTTTGCAGCAGTACTGGCGTTCAACAGGGTGATCATTGTGGGCCTGTAATTCACGCTTGTGCCTTGCAGCTCATGCTCCAGCGACTGGCGGCTGAGGTGCCGGAGCTTCGCATCTGTGCCTACCATGACGGCGTGACGTTGCTGGGCACCCCTGAGCACTTGGCCCGAGGATTGACCCAGATCGAAGCAATCGCACGTTGAGTAGGTCTAACCGTAGAACTCGAAAAATGCCGTTTTCTCGGCCCGCGTGAAGTTTCGAGGGGCTCCCTGCCCCCTAGTCTCCGAGCCTTTGGTGAACGTGCGGGGCGCGAGCACCATGGCGTCGGTTTGGGGAGTGACAACTTTGTCCAAGACTCCTGCGAACGAGTTTAGCACGCCATAACCAGCTCGCCAACGCCATTGAGCGCCTACCGGACAGCATGCTCTAATCGGCTTGCCTGCTTTCCCGCGTTTTTGCCGGCCCCCGACTGAATTACTGGCTGCGAAGCCTTCCACCGCACTGGGGCTCGTGGATGGCAGCCAAGGCGGACGAGGCGAGGCTGAAGCACTGGGGAACGCTCCTGGATGAACCCCTGGATGTGGAAGCGGCTCCTGACAGGGACCTGATTCGTGGCCAGATTGCCCTACCTTTACGATTGGGCGGATTTGGAGTGGCCGACCGTGGACTCGTATGCTCGGCAGCGGCGGTCGCCTCCTGGGCACCGCGCTTCGCACCTTGGTGAGTTTTCGGATGCGAAGTGCTTGCCTTTTGCTGAGAGCACTGACTATCGAATACCCCGTGACCCTTCCGCCACCGCTTTTGAGTATCTATGATGCCGGACGAGAGCCGATCCAGATTTCGCTCCTGGAAGGAGCTGTTATGGGGACGAACTGAGGCGCTCGAGGACTCTCCCATCGACAGAGTACTCACCGACGAGGGGGAAGCTAGCCCCGGGTCACCGGTTGCCGATTACCCGGGTCTGAGCCGATTGTGGAGCTCGCGCACTGATGTGATTCAGCATAGCCTCGCCTGGGGCCAACACAGTGCCGCTCACGCAATCTTGCTCAACTCTCCCCTCACCCGCCTACCACCGCCGCTCGCCTCCGCAGCATGGGAGGCCATCCATCACATTTGTGGTTAACGACCCTGCCGTCATCACTGGGTCACCGTCTGGATGCCTTCCAGTTTCGCTCTGCCGCACGGATTTACCGGGGTTTTCCACAACCTCCGTGGCACTCTAATCGGCCGTCTTTCTGTCAGGGATGTGAGAGTCAGATCGATGTTTGTGGCTACCATTTCCTAGGTTCATGCGGACTGTTGAGGGGTCTTCGTACGAGGCGTCACACTCGCTTCAAGTACATTCTTAGCGAATGTTTGACTCGGGTAGGGCATACGGTTGAGGTGGAATCGGAACTACCCAGATCGGTCTCGGATAGGGCACCGCCGCGCTGTATCGCAGATCTCCTTGTGTCCGATGCTGCCGCCAGACGCCCAGCATATGTTGACCTCGCGATTACATGCCCTGTGGCAAGCGCCCATCTCACGGCTGCCCCCCGCCGCCGGGGAGCAGCTGTTTCGGCCCTTCGCCGCGTGAAGGAACGACGGTATGCTGAGAGTATGGCCAGTCTGCCTCGCACTGAGGGTCGCTCCCACCGATTCCAGCCTTTCATTATGGAAAGCTTTGGTCATGTGGAGAAGGCGGGTTTGGAGTGGTTGCGGAAATGTTTCACTGAGCATCCTGTTGAGTACTTGGAACTTTTGCGGCGTTTAAGTGTCTCTCTGTGGCGATATTCGAGCAGCATGCTTGCCGAGGCGCGCCATCGGCGCCTGGGTTTGCACACTTCCCTACCTAGTTCTTAGTTCCTTTTCACGGTTTTGCGTAGCGTTTCAGGCTATACTAATAAAGCCAATAAAGCAAGTTAACAATCTGAGGGGCGCACCCCGGCAGAAAGTGAACCTCAGACATTCCACCTTTCAAGCAAGTCCTACCATTGAGCCCCTGAACCCCGCCAGAGAGTCACCGGCACGCTGCTTTGCTGTTGGACTCGCGTCATCGGCGTCTCCCTTTCCGCCCATCAGTCTGGATAGGCGATGAATAGATTGATTGTTGTTGTTCTACGAGCCATTCGATCCGCTTGTTCGGAGCCTAACTACCCTGAGCAGGATGAAACAAGGCGCTGATGACGCGCGTCCAACAGTAAAGCAGCGCTGGAACGCTAGAGGGTCAAGGAGAGCTCCGTGAGGAGTATCAAGACGCCCTGGGTTGTTGCGAAAGAGCGCAGCCATTCCCTGGACCGAGGAAAATGATAACTTTATACCACGCTTCCAATTTTCCATTCTGTTGGGTGCTTCATAACGGCACGCCCACTGAGGATCAGGACACTCCACCTGGCCGCAAACTATGTTCTCGGACGGTAATCTCGCTAAATTTCAACGGCCATGGATGATTAGTCTAGTTTCAGCAAAGTGCACAACATGAACCCCGAGCAGTGGTGAGGAGGAAATCACCTTTGTCAAGCCATCAATATGAACCATTTGACGTGCCGCATAGGTTTTCAGATTGGTTCCAATGGATTTCATTTTGGTGCCTTCCGTTTCGATTCTTGGTAGGTGCAGCTTGGTTAGTCATCTCGGTTCTGACCCTGGACGTGTGGGTTGGGTTCCCATCGGGCGTCTTTTGGGTTGACCATCTAGGTTCTCAACTTGATTCGCAGGTTCGACTCCCGGCGTGGCATGTCTGGTGTATTTGTTGAATTAAATTCGTCTGCTCACAATCTGCGAGCCAACTTTGGTTGTTTCAACTCTGAAATTCGTTTAGAGACTCTCAGCAGAGGTCGGCGCATACACGTGATAATCACTTGCTTCGTTGCTGTGCTATTGCTGGAAATACAAGCAGGCTTCTGCGCGTGGTGTTTGATGGTCAAAGCGAAGAAACAAAAAGCCAAAACCGTTCTAGACGCAGCCATCCCATTCTTCATGTTCTAGTTTAATAGTTACAGTTGTAAAGGTTTCCAATGAGCCGAAAAGTACAGTCTAACTGGACTGGACTTTACTAGTCTAACTAGCAGCACACTACACCGTTATCTACAGGAAGAAAGTTGTACGAAGGATGGATTCCCAAACCCGATCTTGGACGATCTTCGCGGATCAGTTAGTTCCACTCGACGTTGACAGGACATCCCTGGAATGGTATCACCTCCAGCTCTGGACAGTCGCTTTCTCCAGGTACCAAGAACCACCCACCCTTATCGTTTGATGCCTCAATCGTGCTGATGTACACCATGTCATTCATAGACGTGCAATTCGGCATATCCGTCAACAGCGACGGGCAGATGTCCCATTCCAAGGGGCTACCGGGGTCTACTGGAGCTGCGATCTGGAACTCCTGGTTGTTGTCCCAGATCTCGTTCAGATCCTGGTCCGCTCCCCACAGCCCCAAGTACATGTCGGTAACAGTATATTCTTGTCCGACCGAGTTGAGGCTTATCGCGAGATGGAAGCAGCGCTCGCCGTTTACAGATGAAGTGCTGTACGTCAAAGTTCCAACATTGATGCTCATATCCCTAACTACCAAGGAGAACGTAGAGCTGCAATTTGACTCGTTTTCGCAAGTGAAGCTTGGCTCCAGGCCGGTCGCTTGGATGTCCTTTTCGCAATTGTAGAAGGGAGTAGGAGTCGGCGACGGTGTCGGGGAGGCATCGCTCCATTTAACACCGATCGGACACTGAGTAACCCCGTTAGGTCCTGTGGGAGTCGAGCCCGGACATTGGGTATCGTCAGTGTGCTGCGAGGAAATCCTAAGAGGCGTCTCGTTGTCTCCGACGAACCCCCGGAAAGCCCCGACCATGCAGATGGAGTCCTGAGAAAGGCAGTTGGGAATCGGCATCTCCGTTACCGGAATCCGAAATGCCAGGTTGTTCTGATCGATGTCCTCCGCGCTCAGGTTAATCTGAAACTTTGCTCCACCATTGGGAACGCTTCCCTGATCGCAGTTGGGCCAGACTCCAATTTTCACACTCGTCAAATTCGTAAGGACCTCGATCACGCCCTGCTTTTTTACCTCTAGCTGGAAGCTAGCTGACCCGTCCTCGTTCTCAACAGACTGGGTGTAAAACTTTGCCACAAGCTGCAGCCCGTACTCTCCATCATCATAGCTCATCCAGTTAGTCCTCCTTTGAAAGTAGGGATATTCACCGTCTGGGTCACAGTTATCGGACTCCGCCGCTGCTGTTGCAGCCAAAAAACCAATCGCTATAAACAGGGCTGTTCCGTAGAAGCTCTTCATCTTTGCTAGAGAGGTTATGTTTCAAGTTCTTATCGTATTTCTTATCGTCTGGTTGTCTATCTCCCCCTCAACTTCCCATCCCACAGAGGTAGGCTTTCCGCGGAACCTTTTATGCTGTTCGAACAGGTGTGGAGCGTGCAGACTCCTGCTTGAAGATTTAGACCACTCGTCGTCCAGCGTACAAAGAACGGGTTGTGTGTTCACCGTACCTCTCTCCTCCCGCTGACAGACAGGTGAGGAGCTGCCACTGGTTTTATTGTTGTGGCTTTCTTGCTTTTACTGTAGTTTTTACTTGGTTTGTCTTTTCCCACTTCGAGGATTGGCGGTAGTGTCAGCAGGCATTCAAAGTGTTGTTGGATGGGCTGCTGGGCGTTAGATGTCCTAATGGATTAAGATAGCTTGGAGACGAATAGTCAAGTCAACTGAAAAGTTCATTTTCTCGAAAAGTACGCCCACATTCCGCAGTGAAATTGACAGAAACGGGATACTACTCGATTGGTGGTGACTTAGCAAGAATTTTCTCTCCCATCTGTCGCTCGTTGCCAAGGAAATCTAGAACAGATCTACGAACCTCAGGAGCGGACACCCTAGTTGTTGTTCTTGTGGTTTTCTTGGTTTACCTTTCCAACTTGCAAATGGGCGGAGGCGTCAGCAACCTTCCGTCGAAACTACTCCTATCACTGGTTGCAAAGGTAGTCTAGAATAGATATACCAAAGTCAGTCCGTACCCTTAACCATGCTACGCCGAGTTCACCCCAGTTCACATGCAGTCAGGTAAAGTAAACCTAAGCTGTACCACTCTGGATGACGCGTGTGTGCACAACACGTCCCATCTGAATCAAAAGGTATGTGCTGTTGTCCGCAAGCTCTGGCTCCGGAAGCGTAACAAAAACGACTGCTTCCTTCGAGACCGGAAATCCTCGAAATCTGGTCAGTAACGGGTGCGAGATTTCTTCACAGTATATACCATGTTGGGGAATAGATTCGATTGATATCGATCTTTACTTCGTAATTTCCTCTTTTTGGGATCCGTGCTTGATTGGCGTCTAGTTTTCGTATGAGATTAACGTTTTCATAGTCTGTTAATACGGTATAAAATGAACTTCAGTTCTGTATGCAGTTCCTCTATAGAGTATAAATAGGAGTAGCAAAGACGATGTAAAAGTTCTCTTTGTTTTTTTTAGCTTCAAATGAATATATCTAAAAATAGTTTAAGAAACATACTTGCACCAAAAGAATTTTGATTGAGCTAGCCTTTTCGATCATTTTAAACGATATGATACGAGAATATAGCTTATCATATCTGTTAATACGCTACTATGCATTTAAAATAATAGTTTTAGAGCTATTTTTCGTGGATATGGTGTTGGAAGCTCTTTCGCGGACTCGCGGCGCGCCCCCCTCGGCTGAACTTGATAGACATGCATATTTACTTCAAAAATTCCAGATTTCTGAATCTTCGTTTTAGTTGGTACTACAAAAGCCGTCTTTTTTTTGTACGATACAATATGAGATTAACGCTTCTATGATTATTTTATACGTTATAAATGGTATTTTGTTTATATATTTTGTTTTCTTTATAGAGTAGAAAGCGGTCTATATATACGATGGAAGAGAAGCTCACGTTGGTTCTTGCAATTTTTAACTTGAAATGATTGTATATCTAAAATACTTTAAGAATACGCGTCACTCTCCGATTTTGACCGATTTTGTTTAAATCGTTTTAGACGATATAATACGGAAATATAGCTTATCATATATGTTAACACGCTATTATCGATTTGAAAATATAATATATTTTGCATCACATCGCCGAGGACCGCCGCGAACATGGAGTGCCACTTGCGAGTGAGCACCTCGTGAATCAATGTAGCGGGCGGACTCGGTGCTAATTTCTCCTAGCTTAGCGAGATGGTAAATGAACAGGAGAGATTTCAAAATCCAATAACTCGGAACAGCTTATTCTCTGAACTGTAGTCTGGACGCTTTCAGGGGAGGAAGGACTTCGTGGAGGACCAGTTACATGAGGAGCACGACCGCGAACACCGCGCTAGCTCGGACCCTCGCTCTACCGTTGCAGCCCAAGAGGACTGTCTCACCATGGCCTTCGGAACATGCGGACGACTTGCAGCACGTACAATCGCAAACGTTCACCAGTTCACCAGATATCTGGATTCTGACCCATTCGCCCTGGGGAGAGCTCTCACCGCGATGAACCGCACGCAGTGGAGAGCAACTCTTGGGTTGGACCTCGTAGTTTTGAGAATGCCCGTAGCTTTTTTTGTAGTTAGCGTTTACTGATTAGTTAGTACGACTACTAAATCACAGTCGCTCGCTCTCGTGTGACACCAACTCCAGAAAGCCAAGGAGTCCCTCCGCCCAGGATCGTTACTTTTCCAGTAAACCAGAAATCAAAGACAGGTCCTCGAGGAGGCTATCAAGACGCCTTGGGTTGCCACGGAAGAGAGCACTAAGCCAACCTGAACCTCACTATCAACTAAGCCAAAAGCTCATACTTTGATGCTCTTGGAAATTGAGTGTTTTGGCTCTCTGGATTCCGTTGGTTCCCATTTGGCGTCGCGAATTGTTCCACGAGCATGACCGACCGGCTCTCCTCGTTTTCAACCCCGTTCGAGTTTCCTGTTATGGCCTATGAACGGTGCTTTCATGTTGGAGGCGCGTAATCTACACCGTCAGTAGTCTTTTTTTTCCTCCCCGTTTTATTTTGTTCCGTCTACGAATAGACCCATTCACTCTTTCAAAAACTCCCAAAATCCTATGGGATGCCAGTGGGATCCTATGTCATACCTCTCGAACATTCACCCGATCCTATCTCAAATTCGGAAGTTAAACTCGAACGGGCCTGGAGAGTACTGAGGTCAGGGATCACTCGGGAACGCCAGGTAACGTACCTTTCATTTTGCCTCTAAAGAGGAGGTTCCTGCTGAATTTGGTGATGATTTGCATCGTGCTAGGAGTCACGCCTACGTATGGACGGATGCATTGCGAGAACACCCTTTCTTGAGACCTGCTCTATGTGGCTGGGCCAACTTCACCCGCGGATGGTCTCATCTCCACGCGACTGAGCTCGACTGAGGAGTCTTGGGCGCTGCCTTAGCTCTCAGTGGCTTACCAATACCCCCGCCTTTGCGCTACTCCTGCTAACAGGTTTTGGAGTGCGTTCCTCTCTACTCTTTCAGCGGCCGTGGCCTTGCTGAAGGCAGTAGATAGTACCACGTTAGTATTTGTTAGTAAAGTGGTTCGCCGTACCTTCTGTGCAACCATGACTACGCCACCATTGATTTTGGTGACCACCTGGTATCAAGCTGTCCTCATGTGAAAGTTTTCCGGAGCTACAGGTATAATAGGGCTCCAAGCCTGCTGTACAGGGAACTTCGGTGCGTCGGGTGGCAAACCGGTCTCGAAATTGAGCTTGGGAAGCCTGTGAGTTCCCGGCCCCCAAACCTGCGGTTACCTACAGGCAGCGGGGGAGTGCCGTGGAGCTGCTGCTTTCACCACGAGCCGTCACAAATAATGACCTACGTGGGAGAATTTTTGTCGGAGAATTAAGCCAAACGGGAACCAGCAGAATCGATAATGTCAAAGCACTCAACTAGCAAAGGTACCAGACGATGAACTAAAACCGAAGCTCGAAGTACAGGGGAAGACAAAGCCCCCTAACCCCCGGGGAATATTCACTTCTTTGCGACGTCGCATAGTTGCAGGGCCAGATCCACTTCCTCCGCCCCCCCCGCAGCCGGCAGAAAACGGCTAGCTTGAGGATTGGGAACAGCATCTACTAACTGTTGAGTGTTGTGGAAGCCAGAACAACGATTAGAGTATTTCCAGTACTAGTATCTGAAGTTTAGTACTTCCTTGGGACGGACAGATTTCGATGAATTCGATCGGGGATCTCGAAGAAGACGGTCATAAATTGAAATTCCGTCGGGGAGTAGTATCAGTAGACTACAGGAAGAGGAGGACGAAGAAAAAGGATACAAAACAAATGTCAGATTTTGGACAAAGGATTCCAAGTGTTCGGGAGGATACTGAACGCGGCAATATCCGCGGTGCGACGAGTTCAAGAATAAGCTGAGCTGCAAGTGTTGCGTACAGGTAGGTCCAGCGCTTGGGCAGGTCAAAGGGGTGACTTCCGCTACCGATGAAAACTCGCACCCGTGTTGGAAAAAATACCGCTTTAGGTCGAGAGACATGTTCCAAAGTATCTTTTACCCTCTAGCCCTTAATGATTTGCTGCTATTCCAGGAGCGCGCAACAATTGAACCCGACGGTTCCCTAACCCGCACCTGCAAGAGTCTGGGTTCTTCTCAACAGCGTGCTCCAATTCCACAATCACTCACTCACACACATACACACTCTCTTTCTCTTTCTCTCCCTCGGCACACTTGTTTTTTTCACACAATGGATAAAAACATCCTCTCGATCGTATCCTATCTCTCCTGATCCCCCTCCCGCCCCTACACTCTGCCTCTGCCTCTGCCTCTGCCTCTGCCTCTCCACCATTTGCCAGGGAGAGAAAATTTGCTCACCTCGCAAAGAAGCTAACGGATAATCAATCCAGAAATTAATTCATTCGATATTCAGCGAACAGATTAGATCTTCCAGTTTAGGGAATTTATTCGACTATTTTGCTCGCCGTGCAAATAGATTGAACAAATAAATGATTGAGTACAATTTTTATTTATATTTTTTTGACTGAACTTACTTCGTTCTTAACGATATATTTATGACTAATTTGCTCACCGTCAACAATATTTTGACTGAATAGATTTGTTTGTTTCTGTTTTATTGGTAATATTTTGACTGACATTTGTCGTGAAAGTCCGGCCAATCGGCACTGTTGGACGTCGTCTTCAAGCGAACACGATGGATTCCGGGGGTCCTGGACGGTATGATAAACACGAAAAGGGTCTTATATGATCTCTGTACGTCCTCGTATTTGGTTTTTAGGATGAGTTGCGGGCGTTGGAGCAAACTGGAATGAACTACGGGACTTCTTTATCCGCTGCCGGTTGCAGATTGGGGCTAAAGAAGGTTACATCGCAGCGAACGTTTCTGGCTGACTGGAGAACCCACTGGTTCCTGTTTTTTCTTTTGAACGTAGCATGAGACCCCGGTAGCGGGGTTGTTGTGAGTGATTCCCTAGATAGCAATCGGCTTAGTGTTACGTCGCATTAGGCGACTGCCCAATAAAGCTCACGGTTACATCGCAGCGAACGTTTCTGGCTGACTAACGATATGGTTTAAACAGGATCCTATGGCAGGGCAACGCGGCGATTGCGCTTGGCGCTCTACGTGCGGACCAGTTGGAGAACCCACTGGTTCCTGTTTTTTCTTTTGAACGTAGCATGAGACCCCGGTAGCGGGGTTGTTGTGAGTGATTCCCTAGATAGCAATCGGCTTAGTGTTACGTCGCATTAGGCGACTGCCCAATAAAGCTCACGGTTACATCGCAGCGAACGTTTCTGGCTGACTAACGATATGTGTTTCTACCTCCAGGACATCCTATATCCGGTTCGCGCGATAACATTCTAATGTAAGCAAAATTCTCGACAGCCCGGACTCCGCATTTTGCACTTCCTGTTCCCAGTACTTTCTCGACAACGTGCACCAAAATCCGTTTCTCATCATCAGTCAGGCCCAGTTGAAATCAGGGCAAATAAACGCTGACTGCTGCTTGTTCTTGGCCAGCTGCACAACTTGGGCATGTTGCGCGAAACAATGCTCGCAAAAAAAAGGGACTCGTAGCGGGGCTACTACGGTGCTCGGCCAAGGATTGACATTTCAACGATAGTTATTGACGCCTCTGCCCTCACCACAGATCTTAACACCCCCTTTGACTCAAGAGTCTGTACTTCTCGGTCTGAAAAAGGGCAAAACACGGTTTTGTGGGCGAGCTAGGCTTCGTTGAGGGAGGTCCTGGGGTCAACTTTGGCCGGTATAAGAAGGCCGAGATTATCTGAAGAGCCCTAGAGAGATGAGGAAGAGGATATCAATACAAGGTGACTAGTAAAAGAAGTAGGAATCAGAAGATCAATAGACTAGCACTTTACTAGCATAAAGCAAGATGATGAAGATTGTGAGTGTTGTGGCGGTTCTGGCGGGACTGGCGTTGGCGGGAAGTTCGTTGACTGAGCTCGAGAAGCGTCAGGAATTTTCCGAGAAGGACTTTGTGTTTGACTTTAGTGAGGGACCGATGCAGCAGAACGGTATTGGAACGACCTTGATCCCAGCTTTCCTCAACACCTTCCCGGTATTGAAGAAGCAGGGCGTTGCTGCTGCTCTCGTTAACATTGAGCCATGTGGAAGTACGTGCTGCACAAATAGCCATGATCATGCACTCGAACCTGAGAATCCTCTGACTCTCTGTCTTTTTTCTCGATCGTAGTGAACAACCCGCACAATCACCCCCGCGCGACTGAATTCCTCTACCTCATCAAGGGCAGCAAGTTCGTCGTCGGATTCACTGAGGGTAAGAAAAACATCCTGAAACCTCGCTTCCAGTACCTCCACCTAAAACCCGCAATCCTCTCGCGTCTACGACCCTCAGAGTTCCAGACCCGTACCCTCATCAACACCCTCAAGGCCGGGCAAGGGACGATCTTCCCACAGGGTCTACCGCACTTCCAGATTAACAACAGCTGCAAACCGGCACAATTCTTTGCAGCGCTCAGCAACGAGGACCCCGGAGCTGTCAACTTCCCCGACTCCATCTACAACTTCCCGGACAACCTCCTCCAGACCATCTTCAGAGTCAACCAGCCCAGGATCGACAGGTTCCGTAACGACGCCATGATGAGAGAGATCTCCCGGGACTGCAGGAGGAGGTGTGGACTCAAATAGAAAGAGAGCCAAACTCAAATCGCAAAAGCAAGGTCCATACAAAGCCCATCCGCTTGCTTTCTCGCAGGACGCTTTGAAGAACTCTGTTTGAAATAAACACAACAAAAGGCTAGGACAGCTGTCCTAGCTTCAAGGCATTTTTCTCCAAATCTGATCTGCCCAGGGGGAGTGCACGAAGAGGTAGCAACCTGTTACTAAAAGGTATCACCATGAATTTACGTATACGTCTGCTGATGAAAGCGCTCTGCTATATTTGCCCTACACAGTGAGATCTTGAGGGCTCGTGACGAATAGATTGTCACTCGTAAAGCCCCTCCACTGGTGGTTGTGTTCCACAACCTAGCTTTAAGCGCTACGCAGGGCGTATGCGAACTAACTACTAGCATCAAAAAAAGCGTACGAGCCAAGACGGCGGTGAAGAGCCTCGGCTAGCATATTGCTGGAATATCGCCATAGAGCGACACTGAATCTCCCCCCCCCCCCGCTCCCCCACCCCCGCGGAGTAGGAGTCAAGATAATCGACGGGATGGTCAGTGAAACATTTGCGAAGCCACTACAAGCTTGAATTTTCAAGGCGATCAACGCATTCCAAAGTGAAGGGCTGAAACTTTTGCCCCCTGACCTCAGCGCGGGGGAGACTGCTTATGATCTCGACATATCGACGTTCTCCCAGTCTCTCATAAGGAACGACAAGTTCCCAGGCATTGAGACACAGAGCGAGATGCTAGGAGCATGGAGATAGTCATTGGGGCTTACTTGGTTTTTTCATATGCTTTCCAGCGCACGCCAGAGGAGGGGCTTGATGAAGCCCTATAGTGGTGGAAGAAAAATACGCCGAATTATTTTCAATTGCGGGCACTACGTACGACGCAAGTGACCGACCAATGCATGTTCTGCACGTGTTTCACCAGGTGCAATTGCGAGACAGTGTTGCATGTGGAAGTGTGGACGTGTTGGACATGGCGCACGCGAAATCAAAGCCTCTTTCGGGTGAGGAAGAAATAGGGCATTTCAAGCGTAGCTGCCACTTTATGACTGGCTTTATTAGCATAGCCTAAAGCGCTACGCAAACCGTGAAAAGCAACTAAGAACTAGGTAGGGGAGCGTGCAAACCCAGGCGTTGATGGCGCGCCTCGGCAATCATGCTGCTCGAATATCGCCACAGAGAGACGAATCCATATGAAGAAGGGCAAACGCCGCGAAGCTAGTACAACCAAGCGTAGCGCTTCAGGCTATGCTAGTAAAGCCGCCGTGGATTCGGCGTCGCAGACCGTGGGCTGGTATGCTCGCCAGCGGCGGTTGCCTCCTGGGCTACCGCGCTGCGAACGTTGGTGACCTTCCAGATGCGAAGTGCCTGCCTCTTGGCTCGAGCTTTGACCAACGAGGATCCAGTGAGCCTGCCGCCCCCGCTTTTGACAATTTATGATGGTCTTCAACACGCGTTCAGGAGGTGCAACGCCGTGCCGGACGCAAATCGGTCCCGCTTTCGTTCCTGGAGGGAGCTGTTATGGGGACGAGCTGAAGCGATTGAGGATTGTCCCCTCGACCGAGTTCTTGCCGATGACGGAGAGGCTAGCCCCGGGTCCCCTGTTGCAGACTACCCGGGTTTGAGCCGATTGTGGAGCTCCCGCGCTGATGTGATTCAACATAGCCGCACCTGGGGCCAACACAGTGCCGCTCACACAGTCATGCTCAATTCTCCTCTCACGCCGCCTACCACTGCCGCTCGTCTCCGCGGCATGGGAGGCCACCTCTCGCACTTGTGGTTAACCACTCTACCGTCGTCATTGAGTCATCGTCTCGATGCTTTCCAGTTCCGTTCTGCCGCACGGATCTATCTCGGTTTGCCACAGGCTCCGTGGCACTCTAATCGGCCGCCTTTCTGTCAGGGATGTGAGAGCCGGATTGACGCTTGTGGCTACCACTTCCTGGGTTCCTGCGGACTGTTGCGAGGTCTCCGTACGAGGCGTCACACTCGCCTCAAGTACATCCTCAGCGAATTTTTGACTCGGATAGGGCATACGGTTGAGGTTGAGTCGGAACTGCCCAGATCCATCTCGGACTCTGCACCGCCCCGTTGTATAGCCGATCTCCTCGTCTCCGACGCTGCTGCCAGACGCTCAACATATGTGGACCTTGCGATTACCTGCCCCGTGGCCAGCGCCCACCTCACCGCAGCCGCCCGCCGCCGGGGGGCCGCGGCTTCAGCCCTTCGAAGAGTTAAGGAACGACGGTATGCTGAGAGCATGGCCAGTCTGCCTTGCGCTGAGGGTCGCTTTCACCGGTTCCAGCCATTCATTGTGGAAAGCTTTGGTCACGTCGATAAGTCGGGTTTAGAGTGGTTGCGGAAATGTTTTGCTGAGCATCCTACTCAATATTTGGCACTCTTGAGGCGTTTAAGTGTCTCCCTTTGGCGATATTCCAGCGACATGCTTTCCGAGGCGCGCCATCGGCGCCTGGGGTTGCATGCTTCCCTCCCTAGTTATTAGTTCATCTTCACGCCTTGCGTAGCGCTTCAGGCTATGCTAGTAAAGTCCAGTAAAGTCCAGTACAACCAAGGCGGGGAAAGACAGAAAACGGTGCGGACGACGCGTTTAGAGTGGCGCGTACGCACTTCTATCAATTGGAGACGCGGGTGGTGAAGAGGACCTGATCGTGGATAGGAGGGCGTCCGTACACGTCTTCAGTAGTCCGACTTTCTTTGACTCCATGAACCCAGTGCAGAAGAAAAGGTCCTGCTGGCGGACAAACGTAAGGTAACATACACCCACGAGGGAACCCTCTTTTTCGATGTTGGCACCAAGTACTGGGTGCGTAGATTGGGATTAACAAAGGCGTAATTCTCGCCAGCGCTAATGAGCAATTACGTGTCCGCCTGAAGCTAGCCGAAAAAGGATGCCGGTGTTCGACGCCACAGGAGGACGGATCCTGGACGAAAAGGTCATAAATGCACCGTGTACGATGAATACGATTTATAATTTTGCGCTCCGGGAGAGGTAACGACTATAGGCACCCATATCAACCAGAGATCCATCAGCTCAATGTCGGAACGTATGATTCACCCTCCTTTGAGTAGTCTGTAAGCAGCGACCTTGATCACTGCGCGTGTGTTGAGTGCGCAATAACTGGCGGGAAACGTATCTCTGACAACTCCTGCGTCGCCGTTGAAGACTTTGTTTGTGCCCTGGAACCGTAAGAAAATGAGGTAACCCTACAGAACATCTTCAAGCTCCTAACACCTCCCCATCGGTCTCAATCATTACGAGATGGAGATTGATATTAGGGGCGCTGTTTTTGCCAACATTGCTCAGACGCACAGTGCGTGGCCTACCCCGAAGTGGAAAGATGCAGCGAACACGCCAATTCCGACGCGAATTGCCCCCCGGCCCAGGTAAAAACCGTAGTCAACGATACACTCGATAGGTGAAGAAAACGAAAAGGCTTTAATCACCTGTGCCAACGGGTGACCCATAGGTCTAGTGGGCAAACGTAAGACTCAACCTCCTTTGAAGAGATTTTCACATCCTCCGCTTTAATGGTAGCTGCGAAAACAATGCGGATATTTTTTGTGCTCTGTAGAGCAACATAAGAAAACCCAAGTAGACCCCAGTGACCCTCTCCAAGCTCCTTACATCTCGCTCTCGATCTCAATGCCTGGGAACTTGTCGTTCCTTATGAGGGACTGAGAGAACGACGATATGTCGAGTACATGACCAGCCTGTCCGCGCTGAGGGCAGGGGGCAACGTTTCCGCCATTCGTTTTGGAACGCTTTGGTCACCTTGTCAAGTCAAGCTTGCACTTGCTTCGCAAATGTATCATTGACCATTCTGCCGATTATCCAGTACTCCTATTCCGGTTTCAGTGTTGCTCTATGGCGATATTCTAGCAGCATGCTAGCGGAGGCTCGTCACCGCCGTCTTGGATCGCCCGACTTTTGATGCTACTAGCTAGTTCACATTACGTCCTGCGTAGCGCGTGAGGTTAGTTTGTGAAAGCACAACCACCACTGGAGGGGCCTTTTGAGGGACAATGTAGCAATTAATAGCATAGCCTGAAGGGCTACGCAAGGCGTGAAAAGGAACTAAGAACTAGGGAGGGATGCGTGCAAACCCAGGCGCCGATGGCGCGCCTCGGCAAGCATGCTGCTAGAATTCCGCCACACGGCGGCACACAAACGCCGTAAAAGCGCCAAGTACTCAGTGGGATGCTCAGCGAAACATTTCCGCAACCATTCTAAACCCGACTTATCCACATGACCAAAGCTTTTCCACAATGAAAGGCTGGAACCGGTGGGAGCGACCCTCGGCGTAGGGCAGACTGGCCATGCTCTCAGCATACTGTCGTTGCTTCACTCGTCGAAGAGCCGAAGCGGCTGCCCCTCGGCGGCGGGCGGCAGCCGTGAGATGGGCGCTCGTCACAGGGTATGTAATCACGAGGTCAACATATGCTGAGCGTCGGGCAGCAGGGTCTGATACAAGAAGATCTGCGATACAGCGTGGCGGCGCCGTGTCCGAGACCGATCTGGGTAGTTCCGATTCCACCTCAACCGTATGCCCTACCCGAGTTAAACATTCGCTTAGGATGTACTTGAGACGAGTGTGGCGCCTAGTGCGGAGACCTCGCAACAGTCCGCATGCACCCAAGAAGTGATAGCCACAAGCGTCAATCCGGCTCTCACATCCGTGACAGAAAGACGGCCGATTAGAGTGCCACGGGGTTTGTGCCAAACCTAAGTTGATCCGTGCGGCGCAGCGGAACTGGAAGGCATCGAGACGGTGACCCGGCGACGAAGGCAGAGTGGTTAACCACAGGTGCGAGAGATGGCCTCCCATGCCTCGAAGGCGATCGGCGGTGGTAGGCGGTGTGAGGGGAGAGTTGAGTAAGATTGCGTGAGCGGGACTGTGTTGGCCCAGGTGAGGCTATGTTGAATCACATCAGTTCGGGAGCTCCTCAACCGGCTCAGATCTGGGTAATCTGCAACAGGTGACCCGGGTCTAGCTTCTCCCTCATCGGCAAGAACTCTGTCAATGGGTGAGTCCTCAATCGCCTCAGTTCGTCCCCATAGCAGTTCCCGCCAGGAGCGAAAACGGGATCGATTCTCGTCCGACACGGCGTTGCACTTCCGGAACGCCTGTTGTAGACCATCATAGATCGTCAAAAGCTGGGGCGAAAGGGTCACTGGGTCCTCCCTAGTCAGTGCTCGAGCCAAAATTCAGGCACTTTGTATCTGGAAAGTCACCAAGGTACGGAGCGCGGTTGCCCAGGAGGCGACCGCCGCAGGCGAGCAGACGAGTCCCCGATCTGCGACACCAAATCCCCCTAAACGCAACGGTAGAGCGAACTGGGCACGACTTAAGTCCCTGTCGGGAGCCGCTTCAAGATCGAGGGGTTTATCCAAGAGCGTGCCCCAATGGTTCAGCGTCATCTCGTCGGCCTTGGCGGCGATCCACGAACCCCAGTCGGGTGGTAGCTACGCAACCAGTAGTTGAGTCGGGGACCGGCACAAAAGCGGGAAAGCAAGCAGGCCGATTGCAGCATGCTGTCTGTAAGGCGCTCAATGGCGTCAGTGAGCTGCTTGTGCCGAGTCAAAACTCGTTCTGAAGAGACTTGGACAAAGTTGTTGCTTCCGAAACCGACGCCGTGGTGCCCCAACACTTCACGTTCGCCAATGGTTCGTAGATTAGATGGCAGACAGGCCGTCGAAACTTCACTTGGAGCGAGAAAACGACACTTTCCGGGTTCCACCGTCAGACCTACTCCACGTGCAATCGCTTCGATCTGGGTCAACCCCCGAGCCAGGGTTTCAGGGGCGCCCAGCAAGGTCACGTCGTCGTGATAGGCGTAGATACGAAGAGCCGGCACCTTAGTCGCGAGACGCAATAGAACGAGCTGCAAGGCACACGCATGAAGTAGAGGCCCACAAGGATCGCCTTGTTGGACGCCAGTATGTGCTTGGAGAACAGCGAAAACAACCATGTATTTGCATTTGCCAATATCGCCCAAGCTCTCTCTGTGACGGCCAAACCTGGCAAAACGCTTTCAACAGCAGATGTATACGTAAATTAATGGTGATCCCTTTTAGTAACAGTTTGCTACCTCTTCGTGCACTCCCTCTGGGCGGATCAGATTTGGAGAAAAATGCCTTGAAGCTAGGACAGCTGTCCTAGCCTTTTGTTGTGTTTATTTCAAACAGAGTTCTTCAAAGCATCCTCCGAAAAAGCAAGCGGATGGGTTTTGTATGGACCTTGCTTTTGAGATTTGAGTTTGGCTCTCTTTCTATTCGAGTCCACACCTCCTCCTGCAGTCCCGAGAGATCTCTCTCATCATGGCGTCGTTACGGAACCTGTCGATCCTGGGCTGGTTGACTCTGAAGATGGTCTGGAGGAGGTTGTCCGGGAAGTTGTAGATGGAGTCGGGGAAATTGACAGCTCCGGGGTCCTCGTTGCTGAGCGCTGCAAAGAATTGTGCCGGTTTGCAGCTGTTGTTAATCTGGAAGTGCGGCAGACCCTGTGGGAATATCGTCCCTTGTCCGGCCTTGAGAGTGTTGATGAGGGTACGGGTCTGGAACTCTGAGGGTCGTAGACGCGAGAGGATTGCGGGTTTTAGGTGGAGGTAGTGGAAGCGAGGTTTCAGGATGTTTTTCTTACCCTCAGTAAATCCGACGACGAACTTGCTGCCCTTGATGAGGTAGAGGAATTCAGTCGCGCGGGGGTGATTGTGCGGGTTGTTCACTACGATCGAGAAAAAAAACAGAGAGAGAGAGAGAGATAGTCATATGATTCTCAGATTCGAGTGCATGATCATGGCTATTTGTGCAGCACGTACTTCCACATGGCTCAATGTTAGCCAGAGCAGCAGCAACGCCCTGCTTCTTCAATACCGGGAAGGTGTTGAGGAAAGCTGGGATCAAGGTCGTTCCAATACCGTTCTGCAGCATCGGTCCCTCACTAAAGTCAAACACAAAGTCCTTCTCGGAGAATTCCTGACGCTTCTCGAGCTCAGTCAACGAACTTCCCGCCAACGCCAGTCCCACCAGAACCGCCACAACACTCACAATCTTCATCATCTTGCTTTAGTCTATTGATCTTCTGATTCTTACTTCTTTTACTAGTCACCTTGTATTGATATCCTCTTCCTCATCTCTCTAGAGCTCTTCAGATAATCTCGGCCTTCTTATACAGGCCAAAGTTGACCCCAGGACCTCCCTCAACGAAGCCTAGTTCGCCCACAAAACTCTGTTTTGCCCCTTTTCAGACCGAAAAGTACAGACTCTGAGCCAACGCGGATGTTAAGATCTGTGGTGAGGGCAGAAGCGTCATTATCGTTCATTTGAATGTCAATCCTTGCCCGAGCACCGTTGCCAGTCCCTCTTTTTTCCGGAGCATTATTTGCACAACATGCCCAAGTTGTGCAGCTAGCGAAGAGGTGGCCGCTGTCAGCATTTATTTGCCCTGGTTTGAACGGGACGTGGCTGATGAGGAGAAACGGATTTTGCTGCATGTTGGGGAAGTAGGTGAGGGGAACACAGGAGGTGCAAATTGTCGGACTCAGGTCTGTGGAGAATTTTGCCTAATTGGGATGTGATCGCGGGAACTGAATATAGGATTTCCTGAGGTCAAAAGCAATTATGATTATTAAAACAGAAACGGCAGTTGCTTGTAGCCTTCCCTAGCCCCAATCCGCAAACAGTGACGGCGAAAGAAGCTCCATGGTTCATTCCAGCTTTTACCAGCGCCAGCGCCCGTAATTCACCCTAAAAACTAAATGCCAGGACGATCAAATGAACCCTTTTTTGTGTTTATCATGCCATCCAGTACCCCTAAAATCCACCCCCTTCGCTTCAAAGACGCTGTACAACTCAGTTTGGGCTTTTCGCGGGGGTCAGGGTCAAAGTTGTCAGTCAAAGCAAAAGCAATAAAACAGAAACAAATAGACCCATTCAGTCAAAATATCATCACCCCGGCGAGCAAATTGAGCGCTATAATATCGTTAAGCACTAATAAGTTCAGTCAAAACTACCTTGAAAATAAAAAATTAAAATTATATTCAATCAGTTTTTGCCTAAGACGTTTGCACGGTGAGCAAAATAGTTAAATAAATACTATGAAATCGAAGACTTAGAACGAATGGTTTAATCGGAGGCTGAAAAAAAAAACTCCGAGGGGAAAAAAAGACTAAGCGAACGAATGGTTTAATCGGAGGCTGAAAAAAAAAACCCCGAGGGGAAAAAAAGACTAAGCGCGGCGAAGTACTCGCGCCTCCAACATCAAAGCGGCATTCATGCGCCACAGCAGGAAACTTAAGCGGGTAAACAACGATTGAAGACGGTCAGGGCGTTCGCGGAACAACTCCCGAAGCCAGCGAGAACCAACAGAGTCCATGAACCCAAAGCACTCAATGATCAGGGGTACCAAGCGATGTGCTAGTGCCGAAGCACGAACACCAGGGGAAGACAAAGCCCCCGCGTATTTGATCTCTTTGCGGCGTCTCATGCTGGCGGCGGCAGATCCACGGCGCTCCCCCGCAGCCGGGAGATAACGACTAGCTTGAGGGTTAGGAACAGCAAGATCAACATATGTGGTACGGCGGCTGTCGTCACAGGTGATCACCAGGTCGGCTACACGGCGTTCATCATTTTGAAAGTCCGCGACGGGTAAAGGTTTCTCACGTTCGATTTCCAGACCGGCTTGCCGGACTATAGGCCGAAGTTCCCCGTATAACAGGTTCAAGATCCGTGTGTGGCGGCGGGTTCGAGCACCTTTCACCGCCGGGCAACTAGCGAGCAGGTGGGCGCCAAAATCTGCGTTGTCTTCAGTCTGAGAGCAGAGAGGGCACGACGAACCCATCTCGTACGGCCAAGGGGGCTGATGTAAGCCGAGGTATAAGCGCAGTGAAGTACGCACTTCGATATCCGACAGTTTGAGTGGCGGAAAGGCTGGTACGGTCATGAGCCACTGAGAGCTAATAACCCCTCCAAGACTACGTAGGCGGGCGCGAGCGCGAGAAGATGAGACCATCTGCGCGAGGAGTCGGCCATATGCAGCACGGTGCAAGTCCCAAGAAAGGATATTTTGCAGCGCATCCGTGCGTGAGGGGAAAAAAAGACTAAGCGCGGCGAAGTACTCGCGAAGACTTAGATGGGTTCCGAGCATGCCGAATGAATCTGGATTTCTTCTGGATTGACTATCAGTCAATTTCTTAATACGGTGAGCAAATTTCTTGGCTTGGCAAATGGTGGAGAGGCAGAGGCAGAGACAGAGTGTGGAGGCTGGAGGGGTATCAAGAGAGACAGGATACGATGAAGGTGACACTTTTATTCATCATGTGAAAAATTTCCGTAGCGAGAGAGAAAGAGAAAGAAAGAATGTGGGGATGTGTGTGAGTGGTTATGGATTTGGAGGACGCTGGTGAGTAGAACCCATACTCTTGCAGGTGCGGGTTAGGGCACGGTCAGGTTCAATGATTGCGGGCTCCTGGCATAGCGGTAACGTATAAAGGGCTATAGATTGATAGATACTTTGGAACATGTCTCTGGACTGACCTGAACCGTTTTTGCCAGTAGCACGGAGCCGTGTTTTCTGTCGGCAACGGAAGTCACTCAGTTGCCCTATCCGAACGTTGGACTTGTTTCATGTCGTGTAGGCCACTTCAAGCTGATTGAATCTAACTGCTCGAAAATTTACTAGCTCGCCCATCGAGGATCCTTGAGACGCCATGTACAGACTGCTGTCTGGCCAGCACTCTCAAGACTACTGGTGTGGCAAAAGCTCAGTGGGAAGGAAACACGACGAAACCCAATTCTTCGGTGCAGAAGATTTTCATTTGAGAATCTAATCTCCAACCAAGTTGAGCCATCTCCGCAAGTCCTAGCGAATCCTCAAATATTCTAACGCTTACTTCAGTACAGAGTATAGCTCCAAGGATACTGAAGAAAAGCAAAATCAACAAGAGCCGGAGACCAGATATCGAATGAGTTTGTTTAATCGGAGACTGAAAGAAAAAACCCCGAGGGTGAAAAAAAGACTATGGGCGGGGAAGTTCGCGCCCCTCCAACATCAGATCAGCGTTCATACGCCACAGCAAGAAACTGAAAAGGATAAATAACGAGGACAGACGGTCCGGACGTTCGAGGAACAACTCTCGAAGCCAGCGAGAACCAACGGAATCCATAAACCTAAAGCACTCAATGACCAGAGGTACCCGGCGATGAGCTAGAGCCGAAACACGAATGTCTGGGGAAGACGAAGCCCTCGTTTATTTCAACTCCTTGCGACGTCTCATACTGCAGCGGCAAATCGAAAGCGCTCTCCCGCAGCCGGCAAATAACGACTAGCCTGAAGATTATAATCCATGCCACCGCCACGATTGGCATGGATTGGTTACTCGTATCTGCGCATTATACCCGGCGTAGCGCTTAAGTCTACGCTAGTTGTTGTTGTTGTTGCTGTGAGCCTATGCTAGTAGTTGAGGGTCGGTCTCACCGGTTCCAGCCATTCATTGTGGAAAGCTTTGGTCACGTCGATAAGTCGGGTTTAGAGTGGTTGCGGAAATGTTTTGTTGAGCATCCTACTGAATATTTGGCGCTCTTGAGGCGTTTAAGTGTCTCCCTTTGGCGATATTCCAGCGACATGCTTTCCGAGGCGCGCCATCGGCGCCTGGGGTTGCATGCTTCCCTCCCTAGTTATTAGTTCATCTTCACGCCTTGCGTAGCGCGTAGTAAAACCACGTGGCGATATTTGAGCAGTAAAACCACGTGGAAAGCGCCCATCTCACGGCTGCCGCCCGCCGCCGGGGAGCAGCGGCTTCCGCCCTTCGCCGCGTGAATGAACGACGGTATGCTGAGAGTATGCCTCGCGCTGAGGGTCGCTCCCACCGGTTCCAGCCTTTCATTGTGGAAAGCTTTGGTCACGTGGAGAAGGCGGGTTTGGATTGGTTGCGGAAATATTTTACTGAGCATCCTGTTGAATACTTGGAACTTTTGCGGCTTTTAAGTGTCTCTCTGTGGCGACATTCGAGTAGCATGGTTTCCGAAGCGCGCCATAGGCGCCTGGGTTTGCACGCTTCCCTACCTAGTTCTTAGTTCCTTTTCACGCCTTGCGTAGCGCTTCAGGCTATGCTAATAAAGTCCAATAAAGCAGTAAAACCATCAAATAAAGCCAGTAAAACCATCGCCACCGCAACACAATAGCTCTTCCTAGCGCTTTTCTCTCTGTGGCCGATGAAGCGACAAAATCGCCGGAGCGCAAGATTAGCACTACCAAAAAAGGCACTAAAGCTCCATCTCTGGTCGCCGAAAACATTGGCGAACCTCTCCAGGCCCGAAGCTTTCGAGTGGTGACCAACCTTTTTCCAAAGGTGAGGACTTCTCCCTCGTCGAGGGGCAGGTTGGCCAGACTCTCTACACACTGAGGCTCCCCGTCTGAAATATTGTAGCCGACACAACACCGCACCTCTGAGCTGCAGACTGAAGATGAAGTCGCCCACGTGAAGACGTTGGACGAACAGTACGATGCAATAAGGTCGAGCAAGCGAGAAAGTCAGTACGACTTATCGCCATGGAACGCGAGGATATGATCCTCGTAGCTCTTGCATCTTGCAAAACTACAAGCGAATGTGTAGGGAGGGCTTAGATTTTCTCCAAGCAGGCACTAGACATCTCCGTGCTGGATAAAAACGCCGAGATAGCGCTCTGGCACAACTGAATCGCATCATGTAAGAAGGGATTGCTGAGCATGCCGATCAAGTCTTAGATAGATCCTAACGTAGCATGAGCTCCCTGGCTATCCGGTTGCGGTTTCCTTAGAGCACCTTGAGCGTGCTAGTGTCCCGGTACGGGAAGGAGCTCCCAAAGCAGGCGTGCTTTACACAAAAGTTTCTAAAAAGGGTAGCGGACAAGGAGGTCTCGGGGTATGGACTCGACTTTATAAAGTGAGCTCTTCCTGCCTTCTCTCCCTCGCTCAGCTCTTGATAGCTCTGAACTATGTGTGGTTGATAGTACAAGTACGCCAAAGGAACAGATGGGATGACAAAAAGGAAACCTAGGACGCCTTGTTCTCGGTATTTGGTTGAGAATCCTCGTGCTTTAGTATGGGGTCCTCTCGCTAACGACCAGAAGGGCTTTGCATCTTGGTTTTGCGATTTGAGTTCAGAACTCTTTCTATTCGAATCCACACCTCCTCCTGCAGTCCCGAGAGATCTCTCTCATCATGGCGTCACTCCGGAACCTATCGAGTCTGCCCTGGTTGACTCTGAATATGGTCTGGAGGAGGTTGTCCGGGAAGTTGTAGATGGAGTCGGGGAAATTGACGGCTCCGGGGTCCTCGTTGCTGAGTGCTGCAAAGAATTGTGCCGGTTTGCAGCTGTTGTTAATCTGGAAGTGCGGCAGACCCTGTGGGAAGATCGTCCCTTGTCCGGCCTTGAGAGTGTTGATGAGGGTACGGGTCTGGAACTCTGAGGGTCGTAGAAAAACGGATTGCGGGTTTTAGGTGGAGGTACTGGAAGCGAGGTTTCCTGATGTTTTTCTTACCCTCAGTGAATCCGACGACGAACTTGCTGCCCTTGATGAGGTAGAGGAACTCGGTCGCACGGGGGTGATTGTGTGGGTTGTTCACTACGATCGAGAAAAAAAACAGAGATTCAGAAGATTCTCAGATTCGAGTGCGTTACCATGTCTATGTGTGCAGCACATACTTCCACATGGCTCAATGTTAACCAGAGCAGCAGCAACGCCCTGCTTCTTCAATACCGGGAAGGTGTTGAGGAAAGCTGGGATCAGGGTAGTTCCAATACCGTTCTGCAGCATCGGTCCCTCACTAAAGTCAAACACAAAGTCCTTCTCGGAGAATTCCTGACGCTTCTCGAGCTCAGTCAACGAACTTCCCGCCAACGCCAGTCCCACCAGAACCGCCACAACGCTCACAATCTTCATCATCTTGCTTTAATCTATTGATCTTTTAATCTCTTTTCCGCTTCTCTGCTGCTTGCTTTGTTGAATGATTCATCCAGACGATTCCATTCCGTCTCTTCTCGGAATCGCTCTCTTTATAGTCTTCATAGCGAGATCCTCGAGTTACTCAGAGCATCTGGAAACCCGCGTACACGGTCGTGATGTCCTACCTAGAACACAGATTATGAGTTGAGAGGTCTCGAACTGCTATAGTGCTTTCTTCTCACATTTCTCATGTTTTGTACGGTGAGGTCTGAGGCCTACGTTATCCCCAAATTAGACTGTCAGGGTGGCGGTATTCTTTGCAATGCAAGTGGTGCGTATGTACTATAGTAGAAGTACCTCCCCGAATTCGTGGAACGGTGGACGGACGCTCTACTACGGCTTACTGTTGCCGGGGTGTACTTGTGCTTGGCAGATGGATACAATCCGTCGCTCCCCATTCTTAGGGCAATTTACGTAGAGATAAAAAAATGCATCGTATACATGGCGAAAGTCAACAAAAAAAACCCGTCAGGACAATCTAACTTGTTGGGGAGGTTCTTCTGCCCAAAGAATTCATTCCGAGTTTTACCAATCCATGGCGACATTCGCCCCCTGTCCTCGCCGGAGAGCAGAACAATCCCCGCCCTCTAAAATGCTCTCTAGACCCTCAGATCGGAGACGTACTCAATACTTTGGGCAAAGAATCCGATCACTCAACAGGTCAAAACTATCCATCAGCAGCCAAAACATCACACGATCCGAAATTCAGTCAAATTTATCCTAAGTCCAATCACCATTTTGTACGGTGAGCAAAAATTGTCCGCCTTGCCCCAATCCCAATAAAACTTAAACTTTAAATCCAAAACTTGTATTAGTTTGACCAATTAAAGGAAGGAAAATTCATATATGCACTTTATTTTACAGAATTATATATACTGTAAATGTATTACGAAATTAATTTAAACTTTGTATGTATAGAAACATAAATAAATCTATATACGGAATAAGAATATTTATTGTATGTTTATATTTTATTGCATGTTCAATGAAAATTGAACTTATTTCAGGGAAAATGAAGTTCCCCTATCGAAGGAATTTGTTTAATAGGAGACTGAAGGAAAAAAACCGCGAGGGGAAACAAAGACTAAGCGCGGCGAAGATCGGGCGCCTCGAACATCAAAGCGGCGTTCATACGCCACAGTAAGCGACTTAAACGGGTAAACAAGGGGTACAAACGGTCAGGGCGGTCGGGGAACAATTCCCGAAGCCAACGAGAACCAACGGAATCCATAAACCCAAAGTACCCAATCAGCAGGGGTACCGGGCGATGAGCCAGAGCCGATGCACCAATACCGCATTTCTATCTGTGCTTGTTGGGCAGAATCTCTTCTGGACATTCTTTGAGGTGAAGGTTGCGCTCTATGTTTTGGGACTCCGCGATGTCATATGGGTCCGTACGACTCATCATTGAGTTTCTTTGAGTTGTTGGATAATTGTAGGTTGTAGCTGGCTTTGTTGTCTCTCTCGTAGCGGCTCCCCAGGGCATCCTTGATAGCCTCCCTCACCGAGGTGTCTTTCACCCTTTTCAAGGGGCTGCTTTGTTGTTGGACGCGCATCACTCCCGATTCTCAGGGTATTTGGTTTCTGAACAAAGGGATGATGAAGATCATTGGTCTGTTGGTCGGAAGAGGACGACGACGACTATCTTCCTACTCACCTGACATGACCTGGCGCATTGCAGTGCCGGGTCTGTATCCTCCCGGAAAAGCACGAACTCCGTAATTTCGAGGTCAAATTGCTTCTATTCTATTTAATTTTCAATGGAGAACCGGAAAAGGTTCAGGTGGTGGTGGTTTTTACTATCAGTACGTTACGCAGGGCGTAATGCGAGCTAGAAAAGGTCTACTTCAAACTGCTGAATGCAGCACTAGGGATGCGCAAGAAAAAATCAAGCAAGGTTATGGAGACCCCAGATCGTGATACCCTACTCCATTCTATGGGAGCAGTGTCCGGACAATAGCATCGCTACGCAAGGCATAGATCGCCAAGCCAGCCGTAAAATGACATAGCTATCGATTCAAATCCAATCGCAAAAGGGTTTGTGCGTCGGCTTTGTGCTCTAGATGTTCCGTAGCTTCCGTGAGGAACTCTTCTACGGGGTTAGGTACTAAAAGCAAAACTAATTCAAAGGCGACTGTGGTGAACCTCGGGTAGCACTCGCCATAGATCGACACTGAACCGGCGTAGGAGTCAAAAATACTGGTCAGAGTTGTCAACAGACCACTCCCAAGCTTGCCTAAGCTTTCCGCAATAAAGGAGTCTGCGGGCTGCCCTCACCGCACGAAAGGCTGGGCATAATCTCTCCATACCCTCGTTCTTTCAGTCTGCGAAGAATAACAGCTGCTGCACCCCGGAGAAGGGCGCCGGATGGACAGCGAGTTCCAAATATTCTGAGCGTCAGGCGGCTGCGTCCGAAACCATCAGGTAAGCAATGCGTCAGGGGGGCGTGTTCGCCGAGGCCGATCGAGACAGCTCCGGTTCGACTTTGACAGTGTAGCCAACTCGCGTAAAATAATGTTCCCCTCAAGATGCAGTTCATGCGTGTGTGGCGTTTTGTTTAGAGACCTCTCAGGAGTCCACACGAGCTCAGAAAGTGGTAGCCACAACCGTTCATACGACTCACACAGCCTCGACAAAAGGAAGGTCGGTTGGATGGTGCAGGTAGGGCAACAAGTGGGAAATAATTTTTTTTCTTGGCCTACACAATGGAAGCGATCGCACCCACTACTTCGGGAATGAGCTCGCGGAGATCACTGAGATAACACGGAAAGCTCTCTAGACCGGCCGTTGCAGAAAGAGTGGGGCTGAACGTTTATTCCACTGTTCTACTTCGGGTGGGAATTGGACTCTGCGCCATAACCGCATTCGTGATGAACTCGCGCGTCACCTCCGCCTGTGGCACCTTCATGATCTTCAAGTTGAGCCTTACGGGGTTTTGAGGGTAGTCGTCTTCGACCAGACATTATCGTTCGTCATCACCGCACAGGTAAGCTGTACGTAATTGCCGGCAAGGTGGAATCCCCACTACGAGCCCACCTCTTCGTTCGAGCCGCATGTCAAACTGGTTGTGCCGCAGCTAACGCTGAGGCCTGGAGGCGAGCCAAATATCGGGATGCCATCGGTGACCACAATGACTTCCAATTTGTACCCTTCGCCGTCGAAGGGTTTGGACGACTGGGGCAAGCGGCCCAAGATTTCATTACCGAAACTACTGCACATCTTGACAACGCTCTTCGCTTCGGTAGTTGGAATAAACGGAAAGATTGGGACCAGATTTTCCGGGGTCTGGTCCTGTTTCATTGTGGAAAGCTTTGGGCATCTGGAAAATTCCAGCTTGCAGGGCTGTGGAAATGGTTTGCTGACCATCCTGTCGAATGTTTGGGACTCCTATGCCCGTGAAGTGTTGCTCTCTGGGGATATTCTGGAAGCACGTTCGTAGAGGCGCCCCATCGCCGCCTGGGTTTGTACGCTTTTCTCCCTAGTTTCTAGTTCCTTTTCACGCCCTGCGCTCCGCTTCAGTTTATGCTAGTAAATCTATTCGGACTCCGGGGTATAAAACTCGACTCGACTCCGGAAAGTCACTGGTCTTCCTGCATTCAATCCCATTGTCCCGCTAGTTTTAGAGCTGCTCTCTGCGGGGTTGATAGCAGAAGCACGCCGTAGGAACATATGGGGTGTTGAAAAAAGGAAATCTGGGACAGCAGTCCTAGTTTGGCTCTTGGTGTTTGTTTGAAAATCCCCGCGCTTTAGTATGGGGTCCCCTCGCTATCGACCAGAATCTATTTGTTTAATCGGACCGGAAGGGCTTTGTATCCATCCTGGTTTTGCGATTTGAGTTTAGGACTCTTTCTATTCGAGTCCGCATCTCCTCCGGCAGTCCCTAGAGATCTCTCTCATCATGGCGTCAGTACGGAACCTATCGACTCTGCCCTGGTTGACCCTGAAGATGGTCTGGAGGAGGTTGTCCGGGAAGTTGTAGATGGAGTCGGGGAAGTTGACGGCTCCGGGGTCCTCGTTGCTGACCGCCGCAAAGAATTGAGCCGGCTCGCAGCTGTTGTTGATCTGGAAGTGAGGCAAGCCCTGCGGGAAGATCGTCCCTTGTCCGGGCTTGAGGGTGTTGATGAGAGTACGAGTTTGGAACTCTGAGGGCCATAGAAAAAATGAATTGCCGGTTAGATGGAGGTACTGGAAGCCAGGTTTTAGTGAGTTTTTCTTACCCTCTGTGAATCCGACGACGAACTTGCTGCCCTTGATGAGGTAGAGGAACTCGGTCGCACGGGGGTGGTTGTGCGGGTTGTTCACTACGATTGAGAAAAACACAGCGAGTCATACGACTGTCAGATTCGATTACATAGCGGTATCCGTATGCCAAACTCAGACGTACCTCCACACGGCTCAATGTTAACCAGAGCAGCACCCAAACCCTGCTTCTGCAGCACCGGGAAGGTGTTGAGGAAAGCTGGGATCAGGGTCGTTCCAATACCGTTCTGCAGCATTGGTCCCTCACTAAAGTCAAACACAAAGTCCTTCTCGGAGAATTCCTGACGCTTCTCGAGCTCAGTCAATGTGCTTCCGGCCAACGCCAGTCCCATCAGAACCGCCACAACGCTCACAATCTTCATCATCTTGCTTTGGTCTATTGATTTTTTAATCTCTTTTCTGCTTCTCTGCTGCTTGCTTTGTTGAGTGATTTATCCAGATGATTCCATTCCGTTCTCTGCTCGCAATTGCTCTCTTTATAGTCATCACAGCAGCCCTACGAGGGACTCGGATGACCGGAAAAGCAAGTACACGGTTGTAGTGTCCCATATATAGCACATAATGCATGATTCTTCACGCGATTGCCATCATATCCAGGTATCCAGCTGCTACGGCGCAATGTTTCATCATTCTCATGTGTAGCACGGTGAGGTTTGAGCGCTAGGTTCTCCACAAGGTAGACCGTCAGGGTGCCGGTATCCATGCAGTGCAAGGAGTGAGTCTGTACTATAGCAGAAATATCTCCACAAGTTCATGGATCGGTGAACGGTTGTGTTAATACGGCTGACCGCTTTCGGGATGTGCTAGTGCGCATCCAGCTGAACACAATCCGTGTCTCCTGGTTTTTTGGCGGGGCTATTTTCGAGCAGGACTAAAAGTACCTCGTCGGGCATGTGGCGAAATCGAAGCCCTCCAGAAAACAAAACATCCAGACGATCTACCTTTTTGGGGAACTTTCTCTCCCGAGAGAAAACATTCGAGGTTTTCGCCTGTCCACATAATAACCTCACGTCGTTCGCCCGCCACCCACCTCAACCCTCCGCGAGAGAAAGATGTCTCCCGGCCTCTTAATTCCTCTCTCAGGACGTTGATATCAATGCATAGTCCCACTGTGAAGAGAAGCAACCCGACCACCCAACATATCCGAACTAATCCAAAGCACACAGAGCATCCCCAAAAAGACGACACTCAGTCAAACCAATCCTAAGTCCAATCAATATTTTGCACGGCGAGCAAAACCGTCCGCTTTGCCCCAATCCCACAAACCCTCAGTATTTTAAATAAAAACATGATTACGAGTTTAATCAATTATCTAAAGTAAAAACTGAGACGTAAAATGTTATACCAAAATATAGTATCTCAACATAGTATTTAAATAGTATTATTGAGTATACGGATAAAACTTAATTAATTCTATGTACTGAGGTAGAATTGGTAGTGTAGTTTAGTAATTTAATCGGGGTGGTTGAAATTTGAATTATTTCAGGTAATGGGTTTTCTCTTATGTACTTTTTTTTTTTTTTTTGTGTTTCTCCCTCACCGCCCTGCTTAAACCATTCGTCGCTTCCGAAGTGAGCAAGAAATTCTTCCTGATTGGGAGCAGGGTTGGAGATTAGGTATACGTTTTGGTAGATTTGTTAGGGCTGGGGTTAAGAAACTGGTAAAGATCACGTCTGAAGTTGTTTTCGGAAAGATCCAACCAGATCCTTCTGGGGGGGGGGGTGTTCTTTGTCGAAGTGTTTGGAATACTGAGCGGTGGCGAAACCCGTTGACCTTGCCCGTTAGGTTAGGGGAGGGTCTTGCTCTTGAAGACACCAATGCGAAACAGATTATCTGGTCTAATGATCCACGAGGCCGAGGTATCTCCGCGTAGAAGCATGTACGGTGAGCATAGGTTGACCGGTCGATGTGGCGGCGCGACGCTCCAGAAGCTATTTTTCTGCGACCCAGGAGCCGAGTCTGGTTGCACTTCCGAATTTTTGCCCTCCAAAAGTTGTTTTTCTCTCTTCTTCTGTACCTCTTAACACTGGTAAGATGTTTTCGGTGCTTACGCGCACTCCGGGGGTGCGCACATGCTAAGTCGGAAATCGCCGGGTTTTCTCTGCAGTCCGAATTGTTATTTGTGCAGAGCGCAAGGACTTCTTGCCGCCAGATTTCTGCTCACGGAATGATCTCAGGACCTCAATTCGATGTCTCAGAACTCAAGTACATGAGCAGCACAGGCACGAATCGTGAGCTTCTACGTCCGCGTTGAGGAAACATCCACGCTGCTAGATCAAATTTCCACAGCACGACTCTTGTTTGAATCATAGATATCTCTACTTCTCGTCAAATACCTAGAAGTATGAAATCTAGAACACCTCAGACCAACTATTATTTCACTATTTCAGTATAAATATCAATATGGGTTCAGTCTGATGAACCTAGAACATGATAGAGTATTTTACCTAGCGAATCAGTAAGGGATCTCAGTCATCACTTCGAGAATGTGTTCGCCGAGATCATTGAGATCACGCGGAGAGACCCTAGGGATGAGTAGAAGGTCCGTCTCCTCAGGAGGTAAGTTCAGGGACAAGGTACACGTCTTTCAATATCAATTCCGCGGCTTGTCTAAGAGGGAAATCGGGGTCTCCCTTTCCAACGGCAGGACTTGTAGACTCGTTCCCGAAGTAGATGGGCACTGGGTAGATCCCCTTAACCTGATATTCTTGAAGTAGTGCGTCTCATTGCAGACGTGATCGGTGCAACCGGCCGTGGGCCACAAGTGCCTCCGCAGGGTAGATAGTCTCTGAAGAACGAATTGCTCTTGTTCATCTAGGCGGGTGACTGTAGTGACAACCACAGACTTTGGCTCTATGCAGCGCTAATACAAGTATAGAATGTAAGAAGCCCGCTCAACGGGGTAGTAGACTAGATTCTAAACCAACACGTTCATGATCAAGGGTACCAGGCGAAGAGATAAAACCGAAGCTCGAATTCTCGGGGTAGACATAGGCCCCCGCGTATTTCACAGCTTTTGTACGGTGATGGTGTTAGCAGCAGCTCCACGGCTCTCCCTCGGCGCCGGCAGAGAACAGCCAACCTTGGGCTTGGCAAAAGCACGATCACCATATGGTGATCGTGCTTTTATGTTGGGCGACGACTACCTTCGCACAAAAATCATGTGGTCGGCAACACAGCGCTCTGCGTGAAAGTTCGTCCGTCACGGGCAGGGGGTCCTCACGTTCAATCTCGAGGCCCGGATTTGCCTGACAATAGGCCATATTGAATAAATCGGTTAGTCAGAGAGTGAAACAGAAAAAAAACGTGGGGAAAGAAGACTAGTGAAGATGAAGATCACGCACCTCCAACATCAAAGCAGCGTCCATACGTCACAACAGGAAACTCAAACGGGTTAACAACGAGGAGAGCCGAGGGGCGCTCACGGAACAATTCGCGAAGTCAACGGGAACCACGGAATCCACAAAGCCAAGACACTCAAATACCAAGGGTACATGACGATGCGCTAAAGCCGAAGCTCGAATTCCAGCGGAAGCAAAGCCCCGGCGTACTTTGCTTCTTTGTCACTTCGCATAGCTGCAGCAGATGATCCACGGCGCTCCCCCGAAGCCGGCAGGCAACGGCTGGCCTCAGAATTGCGCACAGCAGGGTCAACGTACGTAGTTCGGTGGCAATCTTCACAGGTGCAAACGAGGTGGGCATCACGGCCCTCTTCATTCTGGTAAGCCGCCACAGTCAAGGACTGCTCACAGGGCAATATTAGCGAATGCAAACTAAAATGCCGCTGTTCCCCTACCACCAGACAAGCGCATCAGAGCGGCATTAACTAGGCAATCTATGCTTCATCTCCTAGCGCCCCACCCCTAAAAGATGTCAGAAAGTGGGGACCAAAAGAGAAAAACAGTTACAAATTCGCAGAACTTTACATTATCATGGGTCATATATGATCTGGGCAATAGGCTCAAGTCTAGAACTATTCTCTTAGATTAGAGCTGGTATTCCTATATCTAACGTTGACGTACGGGTTTGTGATATGCTACCCACTCTGTCCCCTAGATGTTTTATCTAATATTCCATGCTTAAAATTTCATATTTCGAATTATTCTTACTCTTCGATTAATTATATTAATAATACAAGTTGTACTTCACCAGATACTCATTTACAACATATTTGTTTTTCATAAAGGTACTTAAAAGCTTTTTATTGGTAAAATCACTGTCATCCGTCTTACACTATTTTTAATTCAAATTTATTTTATTCATGTAGTGAAATTATCTTCTTGTGTTTTCGAAGGTTTCGTGAAATTATTAATAATATGAACAAAAAATAGCGTGCACCTAATCGCCTCATAATGCAATCTTGAAATATGGAAATGTTTAGCCAAAACAATCATTGACATAACTTGATTGGGTGGACGGTAATACTAGTCTAATAAGTTAATTTTATTCTTATCACATTTATTCGTATTGAGTATGCTTTATCACCCTATGTGACATTATAGAGAAATTTCATTGTTTATTCAAAAATGCTACGCGATCGATTCCCCAAGACGATCTATTTTTGCTGACAGCTGACGCGATAGTGGATCCGCTTTTGTAATCTTAGAACGAAGTAATTTTTATGCCATTTTGTGGATTAAC
Source organism: Rhodosorus marinus (assembly GCA_029953675.1). Taxonomy (NCBI): domain Eukaryota; phylum Rhodophyta; class Stylonematophyceae; order Stylonematales; family Stylonemataceae; genus Rhodosorus; species Rhodosorus marinus. Next base: position 1,276,025 of record JAMWBK010000001.1, read on the forward strand.
TCTCTATGATTGGTTAATCTATTGTCAGTCAAGTGGCGAAAAAAATGTTTCTTACATAACATAAATATATTTTGAGGTATCAATGATGGAATTCGAAAGTTTTGTGTTTTGAGAGAATTTGTGGTTAACTTCTTATTATTCTTACAGTGTTTTATAGTTTCTTTAAATGATAGTTTTTTTGCAGGGGGGTTAATTTGTTGGGTTGACATGTGGGACATGTGGTTGGAGTAGAGAGGGGGTTGATGAGTGGGACTATACACGGGGATGGGTGGGTTGTGGCCTTGGGGGGGGAGGGGGGAGGAGGAAGAGTTTACTAACGACTTTTTTTTTCAAGGCGCTGTAGGAGTTTGAGATTGACTGTCTAACGACGTCCTCGAGAGCGGGAGTCGAGCTGCTGAAAACGAGAAAAGGTTCGAACGGGCTTAGGGGGTCATGACCTGTTCCCAATGATTGTGAGCAGGAGACTTCTTGCACTCACCTAAGGAAGTGGGGTTTGGGTAGCCCGGTGGCCTGACGTGTCCAAAACATTCCGCGGGTAGTCAGGTAGGGAATTTCAGAGAACGGATGGATGGTAGTCAGCAGAACTAAATTCAAAAATATGTGCTCTGTCACACACCTCCCTCCGTACCAGGGATACATCCCTGAGGAGGAAGGGGATCCAGTTCTTGGCTTTCTGGAGGGGCACCTGTGACGGCACCTATGACTGCACCTGCGACCGCACCAGGGTCAGTCGCAATACCAGCGAATGCACCAGCGCCAGCAGCGACGGTTTTGCATTTAGGATAGCCATTCCCACGGACACGAACAGGGGGGTTAAAATAATCTGAACGAATGTGCGGGTTTCACTCAACTATTATTGTTTCATAATCTCTCCTGCCTTCTTGAATAAATCTAATGCGAACCCCCCGTTGCGAGCTCGCTTCCAACCCCCCCTTTTGTTACTCTTGCATGAAAGGTGCTTCGAAAGCACATCACCGATGTTTGCTCTTTCTTCCGCACCAAAGACTATACCGCACATTACGTGCTGAAGGGTAGGGATTCCCCGCTCAACCCTAGGGCTATCGTTACACTGGTATGTATTCCTGTACCTTATGAACCGCCCTCAGCGTTGTCAAGTCCCCTTCAAACCGTCCCAAGTCAAACCCAGCAGTACACATTAGTACAACACACTAATACTATCCTCTCCTTCTCTAACCCCCCTCCCCAAACGACGTAACCCACACACGAGGACCCTCAACTTTCATTTCTACCCCCTTGCGAAAACCAAACCCGTCACTCCCCTTTTTAAATTTTTCTCAAATAAACCCCATCCCCAAAAAATTACATTATCCAGAACAACATTAATAACAAAAAACAAAGATCTAAGTTACTCCATCCACCTCCCCATTCGCCATAAAAGACACGTGTTATAATATTTCCACCAATATGGATTTATTATAATAAAATTAAACCCTTCAAAAATTATACGTTCGCGGGAACCTGAAAATTAAACTAAACGATAAAAATTTCTACCTCGCTTCCCCCCCCCCCTCTTTTTTTGAGGATTAAAATAAAAAAAGGTTCCTAAAAGTTTTTGGTGTTCAAGAGACGGCGCTGTTTTTTTCGGTTTGCACTTTTCAGCTTTTAGAGAGTGGAAAGTAAAATCTCATCGCGGCTTGGCGATGATGGGGAAAAAAGTTTTACTTTTGAGAGACAATGGCTTCAGCCACCTTTATGGCTACGGAGAGGTGGAAGGGTATATAAGGTGGTGGGCTGGGAAGAGGGGGGGGGGGGGGGGGTGGAAGAGGCAAGTGCCTAGTGGATTTTTTGGGCAGGAAGGATGGCGAGGTTAGTGTTTGTGGTTGCGTTGGTGTTTGCGGCGGCGGCGCTGGTGTCCGATGTGGCGTCGGTTGCTGTTGGTGATACGGAGGCGTCCGAGCGTCAGGTGATCTTTCCACCGGTGATCATCTTGCCTCCAAAGATTCCGATTCCGAGATATACGTACGTCGAGGATACTGTGTGCATCCCGGTGAGGAAGGTGGTCGGCGACTTGAAGAATCTGAAGAACATGAAGGTCCGTCTGAATAACTACGGCAAGTGGCGTGGTTTGAACAAGAAGTTTCTGGATAAAACCGGGAGCTACTTCCAGATGCCCGACAGGAAGAGGAAGTTCATCAACTTGCCAGCGACCAATGAGGTAAAATACCCGCTGTTTCCGCTCTCCGTCAAGGAGTACTACGAGGGCTACCTCAGCGACATTCGAACCGATGAAGTCACCATCTCCCTCGCCAACCTCGGAAGCGCCGACGCACATGTCGTGGTCACCATTGATTCGGAGACGAAAGGCAAGGAGTTCCGTATGGGATGCACCGACAGGAAAAAGAAGAAGCCGTGCTCCAAGAAGAAGCAGAACTACACTGGACAGATGAAGAACATCGTTACCCGCGTCTACATGAAGATCAATACCGACGCCAAGGACAGATACGAGGGATTTCTCAGCTACTCCTTCGTGGACTTTGATTTCAACATCAGCATGCACCCTTGGATTGTCTCCAACACCGACCTGATCAATCGCGGTGGTCTTGCGGCCTACATCCCGAAGATCAAAGATGCCATGGAAGACGTCCTGATCTCCCAGATCAAGAAGGAGACGTTCCAGAAGCTGGTCATGAAGAAGCTCAACAAGAGAATCCTCAAGGAACTCAGGGAGTACTACCTCAAGCGAGCTCTGAGCTTCAACTATCCCAAGCCTCCGAAGTCCAAGGACGTGGAGAAGTGGATCAAGTCGAGCTTGACGATCAAGAAGTGGTACTACAACAGGAGAGGTTACCTGTGCATGATGACGAGGTACCGAAAGTGGGTCGACCACAGCTACGTCGAGCTCATATCCTTCTCCCCGGACAACTCCGCCGTTGCCGACTTCTGCCCCTTCTCGTTCCCGTTCACCGCCAAGCTTTCAGTCGCCGGGCCGGTCTCCATCGAAGCGAGAATCGACTTCTCCGACGGCGATTCGAGCGAGCCGGTCAAGTGGGCGTACCTGGTGGAAGAAACGAGCTCCCGAGGCATATCACACTCGATCAAGGGCACGCAGCTCTCGGAAAAAGCCATGTACGCTCAGCTTGTTCTCGAGTACAAGGGCATCTTCGGAAATACCTTCAAGATCAGGTCCCCCGATCGCGCCGCGTTCATCAAAGCAAGGTGTCTGGGATTCGTCGCCTTGCCCAAGCCCTGATCGCCGCCGATGACTTGGAGCAGCTGCTCTGGATGTGATTCCGCTGCACGCTTGGGGTTGCCGGGAGGATGTGCGTGGAGAACCTCCTTTCTCCCTCAAGACGCCACCCAGGTTTTTGAAACGGTGATGTCCCAGCAATGAAAAGGGCGACTGTCCCACTTTGTGGGACATGGGACAAAGACGACGTTATTTTTTTTTTTGTTTAATGGATACGAGCGGTGATAATAAAATACGCTATAGACTCATTTTAGACGTTGGAATCTTAACTATTTAGCGTGAATTTACATCGACGAACGAATTTACATCGGCGCTATTTACATTTATTTAGTATATCTGATTGCTAGATTAGAATCCGAGTCATGCTACCCATATGGATATTTTTGCGGTCCGTTCTCTGCCGGAAAACGAAAGGAAAGATGCCTCGCGGTATTTGTGAACGAGTGCGACAAGCTGGATCTCGCTCTTCGCGCTCACGAAGAAGAGTGAGGTGGACGAAGCAATGCGGGACGCGATCTGACTTAATCTTTCTCACCCTTGAGCCGTATTGGGTTTGAAAAGTCATGATCGCCTCTAGCATCGCTTCGTCCACCTCGCTCTTCTTCGTTAGCAAGAAGCGCGAGATCCAGCTTATCGCTCGATCTGACTTAATCTTTCTCACCCTTGAGCGGTATTGAGTTTTAAAAGTCGTGATCACTTCTCGCATCGCTTCGTCCACGTCGCTCTTCTTCGTGAGCGCGAAGAGCGTCATCCAGCTTGTACCCTCGTCTACAAATACCGCGAGGTATCTTTTTCTTTCGTATATCGGCAGGGAACGGACCGCAAGTATCCGTATTTGCGTATCCGCGGGGTCCTGGAGGGGTTGTTTTAGGGTGTCTGCCGTTGTTTGAGCCTTTCCTCTCGAAACACGTAGTTGTGGAAGTTCAGGTACGCAAGCATCTGAAATTTCCACCTACCGAAGGCCGACCTGTTCCCTTCTCTCCCCGAGAAGGGTTCAAGGATCCTCAACCCCCGTAGCAAACCGCCACCCTCTCTTTCCCCCCTCGCCATCACGATCCAGAAAAAGAAATTACCTATCGCCTTACCACGCGATCACGAGACCATGTTCACAAAATTGGACTCGACCCACATTTTCCCCCCGGAACCGGTACACCTTCTGTATTGATCCCTAACGTGCCTGAGTATCTACAATTCATTGAGTATTCGATCGGGTAGTCCACCGTCGTACGACGAGGACGGTCGACCCAGATCATTCATGATACAATCGTCAAGGTTACTACATACCGGTTGTCGACGATGAATGAATTCGTTTAATCGGAGACTGAAAAAACCCGCGGGGAAAAAAAGGACAAAACGCGGCGAAGATCGCGCGCCTCCAACATCAAAACAGCGTTCATACGCCACAGCAAGAAACTTAAACGGGTAAACAACGAGGACAGACGGTCAGGGCGTTCGCGGAACACTTCCCGAAGCCAACCAGAACCAACGGAATCCATAAACCCACAGCAACAATGACCAATGACCAGAGGTAGCAGGCGATGCGCTAGAGCCGAAGAACGAATACCTGGGGAAGACAAAGCCCCCCAATATTTCAACTCTTTGCGACGTCTCATACTGGCATAGGCAAATCCAGACGGCGCTCTTCCGCGGCCGGCAAATAACGACTAGCCTGAGGAGTAGGAACAGCAAGATCAACGTACGTCATAACGCGTCTATGCTATCTTCAAGAGTTCCCATCTACGATGTGGCTCTACTACCGCAGTACCCACTTATGTATGATCCCGAACGGCCTCACCGGCCAACACTGCCTCACCGGCCAACACTTTAGAAGGCTCTTGGCCGAGCTTGGGGATGGAGAAGAAGGCCATAGTTACGAAGGCTTAGTACCACCCGCACAATGACAGTCTTGCTTGTCTGGTTTTTGCTTCTGGGGGAGGTGTAGGAGGAGGGTGGCCGTTCGACGACTCGAGAGCGAGGGGAGTTGTCGCTGCGCACGTCATGCGCCACCGCAAGGAGGTGTTGTACCAGGAGGCCAATACGAACATCATCACCCTGCAGCAACCTGTGCCATGCTGGTTTGTTTCGGTTGTTATTGGGGTCTTTGGATTCATCGAGAGTTCACGGGCGACTTGGCTTCGGGATTCCTTTCCGCGGTCGTGATGAGACACTCTCGCTTTTCATCCCCTCTTTGAGCCTTAACGCTGTAATGTTCCAATGCGACCTTAGTCATAGAGGCCCGCTCTCTTAAACTGGACTTTACTAGCATAGCCTGAAGCGCTACGCAAGGCGTGAAGATGAACTAGTGACTAGGGAGGGAAGCATGCAACCCCAGGCGCCGATGGCGCGCCTCGGAAAGCATGTCACTGCTCTCTTAAACTAGCTTAGCCTTTTTCCTCTCATGGTTGTGGTATCTGAACAAACGACTTCGATTTGATCGGGGGAGATCTGTTCTACGGAAGCAAGAAATTACAAACCAAAGATGAGAGTATGGAACTCAGAGATTGGCTTTGGCCGAACCGCAGCATGACCAACCGAACCGAAAAGAATGGAGCAACCATGAAAAGCAGCAGTCGTGGTTCTACAAAACAATCTAATGCGTTTCTGCCCAAGTCGGGAGAAGACAAGACAAGCCGTACAGGAGTTGGAACTTCACGACCGCGACGAGATACATGAGGACGGCGGATTGGAAGTTGAGGAACAGGATGTTGTCGTCGACAGCCTGGAGGATGATCACATGCCAGAAGTCGCGTCGATCCTGATGGCGTCACCGCAGGAACCTGCACCGGAATCAAGTATCGGACACTGGAAAGGTGAAAGGCTTCTCCGGAATGTGGTAGAATCCGAATTAAATGAATCGTTTTATGGCAGGACCAGATCGTAACTTCGGAACTGCCTTCATTACTTGAAGCAATCAGTTCATAGTAAAATACTCTATAAATTTCAATTTTAATCGGAAAGTTCTTACCGTATAATTGTGTATATGGACGGAGTTTCCCATGTCCGGTTTAGCTGGTTCAGCTGGTGCCGCTTCCGACGGGTCGACAAAGGCCACAGCATTCGTCCATATGAAGGGTGCAAGAAGGAACCCGTGCGTGAGATTCGTGGTCAGAACCGGGGTTCACGGGGTGCACCACACCCCACGTTCATGAGCGTGGGCACTATGGCGAACGCAAACGATAAGAGGTGTAGCTGCCATAAACCCTGGGAGCCTAAAGCTCGCCAAGAGAACACACTGGTCGTCCTAAACGAAAAGCACAAGAGGCAACCAGTGCGTGAGGTTCTTGATCGGAACCGTGCTCTGTCGGAGTATGCACTCATTCCTTTACCTTCGTCAGCGGGGCTACTATGACATAGAAGAAGCTCCAGGGTGCAATAGTCTTAGCTACCACAAACCAGGTCTCATTGCGTCTTGCAGATCCTTCCGAGCGCGTGACAAAATGCACCAAAACGGTCATCGCGACCGTGTCCAGGTAAACTGCAAATCAATCAAATTAAGAAATAAATAATAATGCATTAACTAAAAGTCTTGCTTCCCAGCGTACCGGAAAGCGCCCAAGACTTGTTTCTGGAGCTCCAAACCGCCCTGAATTCCTGTACTAGTCTCCCCGAAACCGTTCAACCCCGTCTTCCTGACTGGCGAGCTGTATTTGACCGCTCTCGAGGCTCCGCCCCGGGGATTCGTCCTGCGCCTGAACCTGTTCTAGGGGAGATTGACCCAGTGGTTGCCACAGAAGAAGAAGTTCCAGTTGATCCTCCTGATGATTCCCAGCGCGCTGGGAGCCGAGCTCAAGCACGCACGGATGCGCTGCAAAATATCCTTTCTTGGGACTTGCACCGTGCTGCATATGGCCGACTCCTCGCGCAGATGGTCTCATCTTCTCGCGCTCGCGCCCGCCTACGTAGTCTTGGAGGGGTTCTTAGCTCTCAGTGGCTCATGACCGTACCAGCCTTTCCGCCACTCACACTGTCGGATTTCGAAGTGCGTACTTCACTGCGCTTATACCTCGGCTTACATCAGCCCCCTTGGCCGTACGAGATGGGTTCGTCGTGCCCTCTCTGCTCTCAGACTGAAGACAACGCAGATTTTGGCGCCCACCTGCTCGCTAGTTGCCCGGCGGTGAAAGGTGCTCGAACCCGCCGCCACACACGGATCTTGAACCTGTTATACGGGGAACTTCGGCCTATAGTCCGGCAAGCCGGTCTGGAAATCGAACGTGAGAAACCTTTACCCGTCGCGGACTTTCAAAATGATGAACGCCGTGTAGCCGACCTGGTGATCACCTGTGACGACAGCCGCCGTACCACATACGTTGATCTTGCTGTTCCTAACCCTCAAGCTAGTCGTTATCTCCCGGCTGCGGGGGAGCGCCGTGGATCTGCCGCCACCAGCATGAGACGCCGCAAAGAGATCAAATACGCGGGGGCTTTGTCTTCCCCTGGTGTTCGTGCTTCGGCATTAGCACATCGCTTGGTACCCCTGATCATTGAGTGCTTTGGGTTCATGGACTCTGTTGGTTCTCGCTGGCTTCGGGAGTTGTTCCGCGAACGCCCTGACCGTCTTCAATCGTTGTTTACCCGCTTAAGTTTCCTGCTGTGGCGCATGAATGCCGCTTTGATGTTGGAGGCGCGAGTACTTCGCCGCGCTTAGTCTTTTTTTCCCCTCGGGTTTTTTTTTTCAGCCTCCGATTAAACCATTCGTTCGAACTAAAATCATAATCGTAAATATTGATATTGGCCCGGTCTTCGGGACAGTTTGGGACAGCAACTTGCGCGGCACCGTTCCCGTCCGGAGGTGCGTTTGTAGCTCCAGGAGGTGGCCAAGGCGTCTACATCGGGCCTTGGAGACGCATACCTCTGAAAATGAGAGGTCCCCCAAAGTCTCTCCGCTGACAGAAGGCTACGGAAAGGTGGATATGGAGGTCTCGATACTGGTCTGGAAAGGAAGCGGGAGCTGGGGCTGTTGCTGGCGGAGTGGAAAGCGGGGTATTGGGAGTTTTGGGAAGGGGATTTTGGGCTTTATTCACAAGTTCTGAGAGTATTGAGTTATATCGGCGTTCAATCATGACCAGTACGTCCCTCAGCTAAGAACCTTGTTAGATCTATCCTCTTCACCTAGTCAATTGTTGCGGTGGCAAGAACAAACGGGATTGAAAAGGCTGTCGGCGTACAACGATCCCAAATACAATTCTCCTGTGGAGAGACACGGAGTTCCGACCGGTAACCATCCTGGCTTGCACGGGGGTGGAACCGGCAGGATCCAATCGTTGTCGCAGGAATTGTAGCAGAGGGGAATAGCCTCGGCTTGCCTCGCAGCCTAAGCGTTGATCGGCTGCACCGGTTCAACCTCGGGGGTGTAGATCGGCTGCACCGGTTCAACCTCGGGGGTGTAGATCGGCTGCACCGGTTCAACCTCGGGGGTGTAGATCGGCTGCACCGGTTCAACCTCGGGGGTGTAGATCGGCTGCACCGGTTCAACCTCGCGAGTGTAGATCGGCTGCACTGGCTCAACCTCGGGGGTGTAGATCGGCTGCACTGGCTCAACCTCGGGGGTGTAGATCGGCTGCACTGGCTCAACCTCGGGGGTGTAGATCGGCTGCACTGGCTCAACCTCGCGAGTGTAGATCGGCTGCACTGGCTCCACCTCGGGGGTGTAGATCGGCTGCACTGGCTCTACCTCCGGCGTGTAGATCGGCTGCACTGGCTCAACCTCGGGGGTGTAGATCGGCTGCACTGGCTCAACCTCGGGGGTGTAGATCGGCTGCACTGGCTCTACCTCGGGCGTGTAGATCGGCTGCACCGGCTCTACCTCGGGCGTGTAGATCGGCTGCACCGGCTCTACCTCGGGCGTGTAGATCGGCTGCACCGGCTCAAACTCGGGGGTGTAGATTGGCTGCACTGGCTCAACCTCGCGAGTGTAGATCGGCTGCACTGGCTCAACCTTGGGGGTGTAGATCGGCTGCACTGGATCAACCTCGGGAGTGTAGATCGGCTGCACTGGCTTCACATCGCCAGTTCCTTCCCCTTCTTGGCTGCCTCTCTCGCTGTAGATCGGGTGCACTGGCTTCACATCGGTGTCCGATACTGGCTGAATTGTGTGCTGCTCGAGTTCACAGATGCAGGAGTCGGAATTTGGGGCTGCTTCCCTTGTGTAGAAACCGTCGATGCCATACTGACTGCAGGCGTTTCCTTCAGCAACAATATGCTTAGTGCAGAGGGGCTTATACTGGCAGTCTGTAAAGACGCAAAGGTAGTCCTGAAGATGTAGGAAAAAGGGCGAGGTTAGACTATCTCAGCCGGACAAAGACTACGGGAAGTTGTTACTTCTTACCTTAGTGGGGACGGCTACGGCCAAGGCCACGACCATCAGGGCAACTAACCCAAAGCTGCTCTTCATCTTCCTCTTCGCTTAGTCTACTTTTCTTGGTTTTTCTTTTTCGTTGCAGTCTATTTGGTTGTCTTCTTTTTGTTGTTGTTGTATTCTTCCCCCGAAACAATCGCCAGCATCCCACCCATCTCCTTCACTTATATAGTCTTTCGAACCTCCATTGGCAAGCGCATTGGATCCTCGCGCAACTGTGCTTGCTGGACACGGTTTCTAAAAACGGAAAGCGTTTGCGAAGATATACCTGGACGCTCTCTTGAAGTTCAAGTCGTCATTTCGATGCTGCTCTCCCTAGTAATACGTTGAGGACCGCTGTAAACTTGAGAGCGGGCTCATTGATCTGGACACTGTCCCCTCTCCTGGATGGAATGACTGGACGAGCTGGAAAATCTATTTTCTACCTTGAACATGTCGGTTAGGTTTCTTGTCGTCTTCGAAGACAAGAAAAACTGAGGGGAAGGTAGGTAGCCTATGCTTTTATCCTCGTGCCCGCCGTGGTTGCTGGTCGAAGTTTTGGTATTCCGTAGGGCGGACTGTGATCTTTGGAGGGCTCCATTTTCTGTCAGAGGTTTTCCAGCTATGTAAGGCAAAACTACAGAAATGTTACCGCTCGCAAGTACGCTGGAGAGAGCCTTTCACTGGACTTTACTAGCATAGCCTGAAGCGCTACGCAAGGCGTGAAGATGAACTAATAACTAGGGAGGGAAGTATGCAACCCCAGGCGCCGATGGCGCGCCTCGGAAAGCATGTGGCTGGAATATCGCCAAAGGGAGACACTTAAACGCCTCAAGAGCGCCAAATATTCAGTAGGATGCTCAGCAAAACATTTCCGCAACCACTCTAAACCCGACTTATCGACGTGACCAAAGCTTTCCACAATGAATGGCTGGAACCGGTGAGAGCGACCCTCAGCGCAAGGCAGACTGGCCATGCTCTCAGCATACCGTCGAATAGCTTCTTGTTCTAGCCTTTCACTGGACTTTACTAGCCTTTCACTAGAACAAGAAGCTTCCAAAAAGAGTTGGTGAGCGGACATATATATTTATATCCATCCGCCTACGCTCGTCCTCTTATCAACACTGTACCCACTTTCTAGAAAAACACTAAAACCAGCAACCCCGCAACTTTCGAGTACCTGTCCAGCAGAAATTCTCCCGCCCCCGTCTTCACACCTACAGGGCATATGATCGTAGACGCATCGCCCGGTACCATTGGCGATTGAGTGTTCTGGCTTTTAACAGTGACTGTGGCAGGTAACCGTGAGCTTTATTGGGCAGTCGCCTAATGCGACGTAACACTAAGCCGATTGCTATCTAGGGAATCACTCACAACAACCCCACACCGCCGAATGAGGGGTACGGGGTTATAATCTTCCGTAGATAGTGACAAAATGAATGTTGCATTGAAATAAGCAGCTGCCTAATAAAGTCTACAGTTACGTGAGTCTAGGCTTCTTCTTCCCAAACCAACTTCCCCCTACCCTGTCCCCCTCCAAAACAACAGCAGAAAATCTCGGAGAGGAAGGAAAGCAGATTCTATATTAATCCTTCAGCATGTCCAGAGAAGCCTCACCTCCCTCCCTCTCCCCCAGCCCTCCGCCAGCTGTCGCTCATACAGAAGCCCCCATACCCAAACATTCCAAGTCATCCAAGCCTCTCGCCGTACGCTTTAACGTAACCCCAATCTGTATTCGATTCGATTCGATTCGAATACAGATTGAAGTATCGATTGAATGGACCGTATTCAGTCAATATATACTTGGCTAATTTATTTCGAAAATGAAAACACAAAATTAGAAAAAATTAGAGCTGGCTTGAACGTTGGATTTGATTGATTACAATCGTTATTTGACAATATTGATTGTTTTTGAGAGAAGAACGAACGAATACATCGTTTCGAATACATCGTTTGATGTATTCGTTCGTTCTTCTTTCAAAAGTTTCGAATACATCGTTTGATGTATTCGTTCGTTCTTCTCTCAAAAACAATCAATATTGTCAAATAACGATTGTAATCAATCAAATCCAACGTTCAAGCCAGCTCTAATTTTTTCTAATTTTGTGTTTTCATTTTCGAAATAAATTAGCCAAGTATATATTGACTGAATACGGTCCATTCAATCGATACTTCAATCTGTATTCGAATCGAATCGAATCGAATACAGATTGGGGTTACGTTAAAGCGTACGGCGAGAGGCTTGGATGACTTGGAATGTTTGGGTATGGGGGCTTCTGTATGAGCGACAGCTGGCGGAGGGCTGGGGGAGAGGGAGGGAGGTGAGGCTTCTCTGGACATGCTGAAGGATTAATATAGAATCTGTATTCAGTCAATATATACTGGGCTAATTTATTTCGAAAATGAAAACACAAAATTAGAAAAAATTGGAGCTGGCTTGAACGTTGGATTTGATTGATTACAATCGTTATTTGACAATATTGATTGTTTTTGAGAGAAGAGCGCAAAGCGCACGGATAGTGATGGAGGGTTAGGCGGTTGGGCTGAACCCAAGCGGGAATAGGGTCTTGGAAGCTAGTCCTAATTGGGTTCCCTACGTCAGGGCGGTATAGGCCTCTGTAATCGAGCTGTTATCCAACCAACAGCTGTGGTCGCTTGGGGCACCGCCCTCCCGACGTTGAACGGTTGGGTGTATCCAGTTTCCGGAATTTGGAGGTCAGTCTTTCCAGTAATGATCTACACTCTAGTGTCCCTGAAAGTGCCCGTGGTGTGTTGCTCGAGCTCCAATCGGAGATTTCATTCTGTACCAGTCTCCCCCAGCCGACCTTCACCCATGGCTGGCTGGCTGGTGAGCCGTGTTTTCGCGGGCTCGCGGCCCTGCGACCCGCCGGTCCTGTACCTATCGCGCTTGACCCTGTGGTTGCTGAATAAACAGATGTCCCTCGCGATCATCCTGATGATGGACCGGGCTCTGGGAGTCGCGTATCCGCACGCACGGATGCGTTGCAAAATACTTTTTCTTGGGACTTGCACCGTGCTGAACGGTCTACTTCTAGCGCAGATGGTCTCAGCTCCCCGAGATCGCGCTCGCCCGCGTAGTCTTGAGGGGTGTATTAGCTCTCATTGGCTCATAACCGTCCCCGCTTTTCCGCCACTCACACTCACAGATTTCGAAGTGCGCACTTCTCTGCGCTTAAACCTCGGCTTACATCAGCCGCCCCGGCCTTCCGAGATGGGTCACCCTGCCCTATACGCTCTCGGAACGAAGATACAGCGGATTTTGGCCCCCACCTGCTCGCCAGCTGCCCCGCTGTGAAAGGAGCCCGAACCCGATGACATACGCAGATCCTTAACCTGCTAGACCGCGAACTACAACGGCCTACCTACGGCAAGCCAATGTTGAAATTGAACGGGAGAAGCCCCTGCCTGTCGCAGACTACCAAAATAAGTAAGTCCGCGTGGCTAGCGTCTTGGTCACCTGTGACGATAGCCGCCGTACGACATACGTTGATCTTGCTTGTCATTGTTCAGAATCCTCAGGCTCGTCGTTATTTGCCGGCTGCGGGAGAGCGCCGTGGATTTGCCACTGCCAATAAGACGTCGCGAAGAGTTGAAATATGGGGGTGGCTTTGTCTACCCCAGGCATACGTGCTTTGGCTCTAGCTCATCGCCTGGTACCTCTGGTCGTTGAGTGTTTTGCGTTTCTGGATTCCGTTGACTGTCGTTAGCTTCGGGAAGTGTTTCGCGAACGCCTTGACCGTCTGCTCTAGCTGTTTACCCGTTTAAGTTTCTTGCTGTGGCGTATGAATGCTGCTTTGATGTAAGAGGCGCACGATCTTCGCCGCGCTTAGTCTTTTTTTTCCCCTCGGGGTTTTTCCTTCAGTCTCCGATTAAACAAATTCCTTCATTGAATGAATTCGTTTTAATCTGAGACTGGGTTACACAACTCATACAATGGAGACTGGAGGTGACGCTGGAACCGAGCGGACACTATCCAGGCAGCCACCTTCGACTGGACAGAATAGCACGCCACCCTCGGACCAGGAAGCTGTACGTGATCGACGTAAAAGTGACCCGGCCGTTGCAAAAGACCTACCTACACAAAGCTTCCTGGGAGACAGGGTACGCTTCACGCAAGGCCGAGAAGTTTAAACAGTCCAACCACCGGGATGCGACCGGGGCTCATAAGGACGACATTTTCGTGCCCTCCTGCGTGGAGACGTTCGCGAGGATGGGTAAAGCAAGCTGATGAGTTCTTAAAAGAGGTGACTCTGCACTTGCAGCACCCAGCGACACAAGTCAGCGAAGCACGCGCGAAACTCAACTATTCTTTACGGAAAGCGAATGCACAACTTGCCACGCAGGCGCGCCGAATTGACGAAGGGAGCTATCAGATCGTCCCTCTAGTAGAACGTAGCCGCACAACCCAGCAGGTTTTTATTAACGGCATAGATTCATGCCTTATTTCCTCCTGACCGGCTCTAATAGGGAGTCCATTAGTCTTGAATTGAACGTGAGAAGCCCCTGCCTGTCGCAGACTACGAGAATGATGAACGCCGCGTGGCTGACCTCGTGGTCACCTGTGACGTAGCCGTACGACGTACGTTGACAATGCTGTTCCTAATCCTCAGGCTTGTCGCTATTTGCCGCTGCCAACATGAGACGTCGCAAAGAGTTGAAATATGCGGAGGCCTTGTCTTCCCCAGGCATTCGTGCTTGGGCTTTAGCTCATCGGCTAGTACCTCTGGTCATTGAGTGCCTTGGGTTTTTGGATTCCGTTGGTTCTCGTTAGTTTCGGGAAGTGTTCCGCGAACGCTCTGACCGTCTGTCCTCGTGTCTACCCGTTTAAGTTTCTTGCTGTGGCGTATGAACGCTGCTTTGACGTAAGAGGCGCACGATCTTCGACGCGCTTAGGCTTTTTTTTCCTCTCGGCTTTTTTTTCTTTCAGCCTCCGATGTAACCAATTCATTCAATAGGGAGTCCCTTAGCGAAAGCTTTCCCGGTTTCAGGGCGACCAGCTGTGGCGACTACAACGATTCGATTAGATCTATTCCGGTCCATCAATAGAAATTTGTTTTACCTAAAAGACAAAAAAAAACCGAGTGTCGCAGGACCGGAATTCCGGCCTCATCGTAAAATTAAGTAGACATAAAAACAGTATTTCCAACGGAGTAACGGCGGATGATAGCGTTCAACTGATAATCATCATATACACGTTATCGTGTATATGATGATTATCAGTTGAACGCTAACGGTTTTTGCGTCATATCTTCCACGTTTAAGGACTATGAACGTCATATTTGTTTTTGATTTAGAGTTTTATGTGTATTATGAAAATATATATGATCATATTGTAGAGATTTTTCTTAGATGTAGATTGTGTTTGTCCATGAGAGTAGCTGCTGTTTTGGTACTTAAATTGGATTCGGGTGGGGAGCGTGGAGGGTTGGAGTGGGGAAGGGAGGGGAGGCTGTGTGAAGGAGCTTGAAATTGGATGCCGGTGTTGTGGATGTGTGTGAGGATTTTTGGCCCTCGGAGGAGAGAACGGGATGGGTTGGACTGCAGATGAAATACCGGACCTTAGCGGGAAGGTTGCGATTGTGACTGGTGCGAATACTGGGCTCGGGAAGGAAATCGCGACCCGTCTTGCGGAGCACGATGCGACTACTGTGATGGCGTGTCGGACGGCGGCGAAGGCGGAGGCGGCGAAGAAGGAGATCCTGGCGGAGATCGGAGAGAGGAAGCGGTTGGAGGTGATGGCGCTGGACGTGTCGTCATTGGAGTCGGTGAGGAGCTTTGCGGTAGAGTTTTCGTCAAAGTACAAGCGACTGGATATTCTGATGGAGAACGCGGGGGTAATGGCGCTGGATCCAAAGCAGGAGAGCGTAGACGGATTCGAGATGCAGTTCGCGACAAACCACATCGGACACTTTCTGCTAACAAAGATGCTAATGCCTCTGCTGGAGAAGACGGAGGGAAGCCGTGTGGTGACCCACAGCAGTGCCGCAAACTTTAGCGGGAAGTTCCAGTGGGACGACATCCAGGGCGAGAAGAGCTACAAACCCTGGGACCAGTACTCTATGACCAAACTCGCCAACATATGCTTCGCCAACGAGTTGAACAAACGAGTCCAAACGGCCGGTAAAGGCTTCCCCACTACCTACTCCGTCCACCCCGGAGGTGTCAGAACTCAGCTCCTGGACAACGCCGTGCAAGACTTTCGGGCCAAAACTTTCGACTTCTTTAGTTCTTATGCCTTTGGAACTTTCGAGACGGGATCAAGGCCAGCTCTGTTCGCGTGTGCTGCACCCGAGGCAGAGCCAGGAGCGTTCTATGGGCCCACCGGCCCGATCCCGATGCTCAGCTTGATGAACGGCAGCTACCCGGGCAAAATAGCGCCAAACAAGCTTGCGCTCGACAGCGAGGAGTGCAAGAAGCTATGGGAACTGTCTGAGGAGCTCATCGAGGAAAAATTTGATATCTAAAGTGGAACTACGCGACGGCGATCATCGCTCTCGGCTCAATCTGCTCTATCTGAATTGCGAACTGGGACTCTGCTTGAAGAATATGTTCCGATGACGGGCAAGCACGGGAGGAAGAGGTCGGAAGGTTCCAACGCCCTACGCAAGACAATTAAGTAAAACTCGCCGCCAGGCGTCGGTCACCGATCTCGTTCGTCTGAAGCGCCGTGACTGAGCGCAGTCGACGGGACCATACCCTCTGTAAAGGAGGAGGAGAAGCCAACTCGCTTCCTCACCAAAAATACGACTCATCCAGAAACCCGTTGGATGCGGGCCTGCATACTCTCCATTTTTACTCAAAAACTCGTCCATCCCGACGTCTTTGGTCATTCACACTTTTTCCCATCAACTAAAACTGAATAGCTATCGATTCTGTGTATCGAGCACAGTATTATTGAGTAAATGCTGGTCATAGAATGATGGGTGCACGAGCACAAGTCCACTCATCACTATCCTGAAAGGACAGCCTGTCAACCTCCACACCGTCTCTCCTTAAGCAACGTATTGTGCTGACAGTATGTCGCGACATATTGTCGAAAGTTTTGTCGTAGTCCTGTAGCAATGTCGTGCCTAGGTGTCGGTGATAAGTTGTTTAGTAAGACCACCAACGATTTATAGATTGATTACTGCAATGAGGACTGATGATGGCCTTTAACTGATGGACTTGAAGCGGTGATCGTCATTGTTTGAATCTCTACTGGATCGAGGCCAATAGGAGGCAGTAACACAGATCAAGCCCCCGTGGTTGGCCATGATCTAAATGCTCCGTATGATGGATGAACACCTTGAGTATCTCCAGCTACTATGACTTTAGGGGTCACCTTAGAAGCTTCACATTGGTTTTTGTAAACGGATCTCCTACAATCTGAACGATTTCCATGATGAGCTAAGCCTCCCAGCTTGATCTTGCTGTGCTAGCGATGCCACACCACTATATAAACTTTATATAACATATACTCAAAGGTCTCCGGCTTGGACTCGGGACGTTTGAAAGAAAGCGAGAGAGTCAACGGCCATATAGAAGCAGACTAACATAGTTTATGAGACCACGCGCTTATTCATGTCGAATGACTGTGGTGTGCCTATGGACACTGACGATGGTGGTGCTGCGGCTCCGTCCTCCCCGGCAATCATCAATCAACAAGAAGATGAAGAAAAACTCCTTGCACCAACTTGCGGATGTAGCGATAGGGATGCAGCTACATCCGGAAGAAAAGCACGATAGGCTATGCTAAGGAGACCCCAGAGCGGGGTACAATACTACATTCTATGGGAAAGTGTTCGAACATATTCATCTTTACGCGTGGCACGGATCGCCCAGCGACCGGTACCACGCCAGAGTTCTCGACTCAGATCCACTCGGACGAGAGTGCGCGCGTCCGCGTTGCTTTCGAGATGTTCAGTAGCTTCTTTGAGGAAGTTTTTTGCGGCTTGACCAAGTCTTCCAAACCCTCCCATGGCGACAGTACAAATTGGGAGTCATTGTGAGCGCCGTTGGCATCACGATATTTGGCTCGTTTCCGTGCTTCAGAGTTAGCTGCAGCATAGCCGGTTTGATAGGCACCACGAGCAACTAGATGGGCTCTTAGCGGGGACTCTACCTTGACATCAAGAACATTCTGCTTACCAGTACGATGATGACGAACAAGAACGTATGGTCGAAGCCGGCGACCATCAAAAAAGTTGGAGGGCTTA
Source organism: Rhodosorus marinus (assembly GCA_029953675.1). Lineage (NCBI taxonomy): Eukaryota > Rhodophyta > Stylonematophyceae > Stylonematales > Stylonemataceae > Rhodosorus > Rhodosorus marinus. Next base: position 1,293,786 of record JAMWBK010000001.1, read on the forward strand.
ACTTGAACCTGATAAAGGTGCCACCGCCGTAGGTGTCGCGCAAGTTCATCGCGACTCTTGGTAGGTCAGTCTCTCAGCTTTATGGATTCCGTTTGCTCCCGTTGGCTCCCGCTGGCTCCCGTTGGCTTCGCGAATTGTTCCGCGAGCGCGGACGGCTCTCGTCGTCTACCCGGATTGAGTTTTCTGATGTACGTACGAACGGTGCTTTGAATGGGGGGAGGGGGAAGGGGTGCGCTTGCAGACGCACTGTCGTCTCTTGCTTCTTCCTCTTCAACGTCACTGCCTATGGTTGCCGCTGATGTCACCATGGACTTTGTCCTGCTTGCACGGCAAAACCAGCAAGAAAAGATCTGTTGTTTGAATTTCAAGTTCCGTTTTCGTCTCAAAAAAAAGGGGCCAAATATGTGCCATCGTAGAAACTCCAGTCTCCAACTTCCGTCTCAAAGTAGAAACTAGTTCCGTCGGGTTTTATCTGGGCGATCTATACTAAAATTACGATTTTTGGATATATATTGTGCTAAAACTGAGACATAGCTAACTTTTAAATTACTTTAATTCACATTTTGCTCTGATTCTGGGACAGTCGATTGTTCTTGTTTTGTCCATAGCTTCAAGTCCCATCTATTCTTTTTAATAAGGGTTGTTGTCATAAAATGTCCGAGAAAACAACGAGCCTCTGCTGTATATTGAATAAACTAAGAAAATTCATTCGCGTGCAGTGGAAACTCTTTGAAAACACATGTCTGATCGCGCCTATATCGGACAGGCTTTTCTTCCAATATATGGGATATTTATTCTTCTATTCGATATTATTCGTACTAGTATCTGTACTAAGATTTGTTATCGGACGAAACATGACATATTAATCCCACCTGTCGTTTGATATCGTTTTTCAAGAAATATGCTCCCTATTCCAAGGGAGAGACACGTGGGCAGATCATAAAGGTAAATACCATAAGTATTTTTAAACTAATTAGACCAATGAATTCCTCTTACACAATCGTTCTTGAAACTGATTGGATATGGAGAAATTGTGCACCAATAATTTTGATAAGTCTTCTGTAATTTGTCTTTTTGGGGGGGGGGGATTTGTGCTGTCAAATACGCCGAGTTCTATAGCCTTTTTTTCCAATAAACTCATATTTCTACTATGCTTTTCGAGCGTCATTGAAAAGTAATTCACTATTCAAAATAATTCTCATTGTTTTTGTTTAGATTTTATTGTTGTGGATTGTTAAATAATGTCAAAATGAGAATTTGATGTGGGATTCTAGTCCCCGCGATTCCCCCCCTCCCCTCCCCGGGTTTCCCACACCACCCGACTTGCTGCACGGAGCTGGTTCTCCAGGTACTTGAAAGGTATCGATCGTTTGTACATTTGGTCTCTGCTTCAGCGTTCTCGCTTCGTGGCCTATTTCATAGCGACCTAGCTCATCTTGTTGGTACCCCAATTTCACCCCAACGGAGTGACTCTCTTCGCATTCAAGCACTGTTTTGTTGTTGGATGTATGCGTGATATCATCGTCCTTCCTGCTTCTGAGAGTAGTTACAATGGGGTAGGTCATAAAACACCGTTTTCAACCTTTTTTGTTGTTTCTCTTAGGCAAATGAGCCGTGTGGTCCCCATCGGCCGACCACATTCCTTGTCAGCGATAACTGGTCGACAGAGCAGGTGAAAGAGTTACTTCGGAGATAAGCGAGTGGGGAGGTAAACCTTGTTCGTGGAGGGTTTTTTTTTTTTTTTGGCTCACATGCGGTCCGTTTACGGCTTCTCCTTCTCTACTGCTCAATGTGGGTGGCCTCCAGCTTCAAAGTACGTACTCGTTGAGCAAAAAAGACATGTTGAAATGGCCAGTCAATATTCGCAAGGAGCATTTTTTGAAAAAACAATGTCGGTGTGGCATTCGTCCGCACGACATTAGCAGCGACCAGGAGAATTTCTCTCACCCTAATCGAATATTTTTATAGGTCTTCCCCAGGCATTGGCGCTTCGGCTCTAGCTCATCGCCTGGTACCTCTGGTCACGTTGAGTGCTTTGGGTTTATGGATTCCGCCGGTTCTCTTTGGCTTCGGCAAGTGTTCCGCGAACGCTCCTGACCGTCTTTCCTCAGTGTTCACCCGTTTAAGTTTCTTGCTGTGGCGTATGAACGCTGCTTTGATGTTGGAGGCGCGCGATCTTCTCCGCGCTTAGTTTTCTTTTCCCCTCGGGGTTGTTTTCTTTCAGTCTCCGATTAAACCAATTCATTCATTCAATCGAATATTTTTTTTAGGATCCTACTTTTCGACGGCACCTCCGCGGCCAAAGAGTTTGTCAATGCTCCCAAAGAACAATGGCCTATCGGGCTCTTCTCTGGTGGCCGGGATCGAAAAAAAAAGAAAAGGGATCAAAACATGATTTTCCGAGTCGTTATCCTGGCCAATGAGTGTCGATGGTGTTGCGAACATTGGCGTCATCACGAAGGAAATCCTCGATTTGGATGGAATTGTGCTGGCCAGCGGTCGAGGCTCAACGTTTCTTTTAGGTACATCGGCCTTGGGGAAGGGAGAGTTGAAAGAGGTGTGTTTTGGAGGAGCAGCTGAATGTGAGTGTTTAGTGACTGTTTGAGAGGGTAAAGAGTTTGGGGTGGTTGGGAGGCAAGGCGTGGAGAGGTTTGGACGGGTTTGTAGTAACGAGGGAGGATGACGGTACAATTTTTTGGACTAACTTTTTTTGATTTGTTCCTTTAGATTTCCGCTTCGACCGGCCAGGCTTTTTTCGATTGGACCCTTTTTTTTACGATCTAACGAATCGTTTTTGAAGCCGTCGATTTATCTTCGCAAGGCTGTAGCACTTTTTGGGACATAGAGCCTGTTAAAGCAATTGGGAAGGTGTCGAGAAATAGGCTGGTCTTGATGATAAAAGTTGCGGTTATCCGCGGGAGGGGGGGGTGGAGGGAGGGGTAAAGCAAGCGAATAAATTAGAAACCCAAATGAGGGGCGGAGTCGTGGCATTGGCGGTGATTGCGCTGACCTTTCAGCAGGTGGTGGTCGGCGTAGCGCTTACGAAGGTTGATTTTGAAGATGCCCCAGTCGTGGAGGATATTGATGGTCTTCCGACCAGTTTCGCTTTTCTGCCTCGAGGTCAGACTGACCGCATTCTGGTGACAGACTATAGAGGCATGGTCCAAGTTGTAGTGAAGGGAGCGGTACAGGAGAAATTGTTCCTAGACGAGAGGGTTTCCCAGGCGGATCTGGACGGTTGGACGGGCTACCCCAAAGTCTGGGATAGAGGCCTGGCGCCGGAGTATCGTTCCGTTGCCGTGGATTCCGATTTTGACAATCATCCTTTCGTGTACCTCTCGTACATCCATTACGTTGAAAGAGTGCGAAGAACTCCTCCCCAAGGGTTCGTGGTTCGATACCGGGTAAGCGACGACCTCTCGGAGGTGATCCGTAGCTCGAAGACGGTGGTGCTCGGAGGATACGTGAACGGAAATTGCACACAAGTTAGCACAAGTGAGGATAACATTTGCATTACTTATGCCGGGCATAGCATGGGAGGATTGCTCGTGGACCCCGAGGGCAGATTGTGGATAGGGATAGGAGATGCTGCGGTTCCGGACGACTCTGACAAACCCAGTGTAATGCAATGTCAGGACGTTGACAGCCTGTACGGGAAGCTCCTGAGGGTAGATCGGGATGGAAAAGGTCTACCAGCCAACCCGTTTTACAACGGCGATCCGGACGCTAACCGATCAAAGGTGATGGCTTTGGGCCTGCGAAACCCATGGAATACTCACTGGGACGCCGAGTTGGGGACTCCATGGCAGAGTGATGTTGGCCAAGTAACCCGAGAGGAGTTCAATCTGATTGAACCAGGTGCGAACTACGGGTGGCCATGCATGGAGGCAGAGCTTGATCGATTTCAGTTCGGCATCTTCGACGAGTGCGCGGACATGTTCAATGAAGTTCCACCATCCTCCGGGGCTTCGTATGTGGGCACGATAGTTGGTCCGAAATTAAGCTACTCCCGCGAGGAGGGTACTGTGATAACTTCCGCGCTGAGGGTGAAAATCGAGGGTTGGCCTGATGCTTTCAACAACGGCGTGTATTACAGTGACTATTCCGGAAACTGGATACGCTATGTCAAGGTAGACGACGTTGGTAATGTGGTTTCGGCCCCTCTCGAGTTTGCCACTGAAATTCCCGGACCGATCAGCATTCAAACGGGGAGCGACGGGTGTCTGTACTACCTAGCTCTCGGTTCCAGTCAGATAGGTCGGATCTGCTACAGGGAGAATAATTCACGGCCAGAGGTGGTTGGGATCGTACCGCCGGATGGGTTCATGCGCGCTTCTAGGTCGACCTTGGTTGAGGTGGCTGTAAGCAAGAAGGTGACAGCGGAATCGGCACAAGGAGCTATAGTTGTGGCAGATACTACGTCGGGGGATGTTGTTGCAGGGTATGTGGAGCAGGATGAGGTCAGGAACGTTCTTACCTTTGTTCCAGACGAGCTCCTGAAGGAGGACGCGGAGTACACCGTGACCGTTTCCGGGTTGACCGACTTGAAAAATCTCTCCATGACGGACGAGGTGGCAAGTACCTTTTTAACGGGCAGAGGGTTCATCCAGTATGTCTCCGACCTTGCCCTTGCTGTGGACCCCACGCCTGACTCGCTGGTTCGTGACACAGCGATTGATGGCGTGACTCCCATACTGATTCGCGGCAGGCGATTCAGGAAGGGCTTGAGTTTTGTCCCCGTTGTGCAAGTGGAGGTTCAAGTCCCCGTTGACTGCACGTCGATTGAAGGGTACTATGGGTTGGATGACACAAACTTTTGGATTTTTGCCGGCGCTGTCGTATTTACGGTCGCCGCGGACGGCACCGTTGTTTACGACTCGACAGCGGATGGTCTCGGATTTGCCAGTAGAAAGATCGACCCCGCGTTCTTCTTCAAGCTGGATGTCGAAAGTGGGAGCATCTTGACTCTCAAGGGTGACTTTGGAGATGGCAACACAAAGGAACGCAACAATCATGGTGTGTGGGCCGATGTCAGGTTCCGCTGCGGCAACATAGACTCTAGGGCACCAACGGTCGAGTCGTTCGAGCCAGCCGACGGCGCAACTACATCGATCGATCTGGTGATTCGCATCACATTCGACGAGGTCATGAACTACAACACGGTCATTCAGGCGGTGAACATTGCGTCGGCGGATGGGCGTCGCATCCCGTGGCTTCCAGTTGAGAGCGCCGAGCCCCGACAGTTCGCGCTCGAGTTGGAGGATTTGGGTTTTGATACGACGTACGTGGTCAGCGTATCGAAGACGGCTGTGGACGTTTCTGGAAATCGATTGGAGGAAGACGTGCAGTGGTCATTTATCACCGAGCTACCGCCAGCAAGTGGGGAGAAGCTCCAAATCGTGGGAGACTTGATCCCCAAGCACTCAAGAGGAGGTGCCTCGTTCGATGGATTTCCGAGGAGGCTTAGCCCAGGAGTGAAAATATACAAGAATGGTCTTGGCATGCAGTCAAACGCCAAGGTCAGCTACGACCTGGGTGGTCTTGCTTGTACTCGGCTCAAAGGGCTCACGGGCAAGGATGCAGCTGCAGGAGGCGATTCTGGTGCTTGCCGGCTGCGGGTTCTCAGCGGGGCAAGTCAGGAAGCATCGCGGGTGCGTTTGGATCGGTACCCTCGCGCAGCTCAGCGGTCGCGGGGGCTAAATGTTGGGCTAGGAGGGGATAGCTATCTCGAGATTAAGCTTTCCGCGGGGGGGGATGGCGGCCGGGCTAAGGACCTTTGCGACATCGCCCGAGCTAGGGTAGAGTGTGATGGGGTTGATATCTACTTAACGAAGTTTACGCCGCTATCTGAACAGGGGGTGGTTGAACGGAACAGGAGTGCAGTGCGGTTGCCGCTGCAGCTGCTCAGGTCCTCAATGCTCTTCGAGACTGGAATTGTTATCCCCGCGGGGGCTGAAGTGACGTTTGCAATTCCTGGACGGTGCTCGACGATCAGCTTCACAGTCGGAGCGGGCAAGGGAGCGGACTTTGGAGACACCGAGTTGGTGACTAGTGTGGACGGGGAGGCGGTGTGTACGGATCAGAACTTTTTCCATCGCGACGGAGCGAGGACATTCTCGTGCAACGTGGAAGGAGGGGAGGAACTGAAGCTTGAGGCCGTCCCAGGGGATACTGGTGGCGCGATTATTGTCGGGGAGGCAGAACTGGACTGTACCGTTGGAACTCGGAAACCTCTGTGTGAGATGTCCTCGCTTCCTAGCAGCTTTCGGATTGGAGACACAATCGAGTATGCGGGGCAAGGCTACCGCTTCAACGGAGAGGAGCTAGCTGCGAGCGCAATCAGCTGGGATATCACGCTTGTCCATTGTGAGCCGGAATGTCACGACCATCCGGAAACCAGGGTAGAAGGCAGGGATAGCGGGAGCTACGAGATTCCCGATCACGGGGACTACTTCTTTATTAGGATCGACTGCACGGTGACGGACGGGGGTGAGACCTCTAAGACGACAGCGAGCGTGCTTCCGGAGACGGCATTGATAACGGTTGAATCGGTGCCTACCGGGAAGGTCGCCACCGTCGATGGCACGAACGGCGAGACGCCCCTCTCGAAAACAGTGGTCGTAGGCTCGACGTTCATAGTGGACGTCGACCCCGTTGGATTCGGGATCTGGTCCCATGACAATACCCTCAGTTCAAATTTTGACTACTCACTCACGGATGGCACCCCCATTGTCTTCATCGCCAAGTTCAACTAACGCCCAGTGAGAAGCTTGAGCACGAAGGGACCCACTCCCGACTGTAGTAAACAGCCGAGCTCTCGGCGACGTTTCTCAAAATTCTATTGCAAACATGAAACAAACACTTTTAGGACTTATGATTGGATATGTTCCACGTACTTATTAATAAAAACGCCTGACTGAACAAAATATTTTGTTAATGTAAATATTTTCGATGGATTGATTGGTTATCTCCATATTGTTTTCATTAGTTTTGTGCGTGGTGAAGGCGAAGCTCCCAGGAGCGGGGGCAAGAGGTTCTCCCTGCGAGGTAAAGACAAGATGACTCGTCAGTTTGGAACAAAGCGTTGGAACTCCATATGTGATCTAGTCTCCTCGTCCTAGTCTACTCCTGCATCTAATGCTAACGTGGGTATATGTACAATCCATTCTGGAGCATCAAACGGGTGGAAAACTGCAGCATTCTTCATCTCGAGGGCAATTTGTGTACGCCCCAGGCCCGCCTTAGCTGCGTTGTGGAAGGTACTAAGATCTACACAATCAACGTATTCATTCATTTCGTCAATGATGATGGTTTTACTAACATAGCCTTACGCGCTACGCAAGACATCATCAGGATTAGGTACAAGGAGCTGTAGCGTGCGAGCTCGGCTAGCATGCAGCTAGTATATCGCCATAAAGCGACAGGGGCGCTGAGATATTCGGCTGTGTGCCCAATAAGGTCTTTGCAAAGTCAGTCCCTTGTTGACTGTTCAAGGCGGTCGATCAATCGAACCATCTGAATTCTCATTGACTTTGCGAAACATATCGATTCGCTTACGATATACAATCATACGGCGGGACTAAAATGACTAATCTTGAAGGCGAATCGCGCGCACGCGTCTCTCCCACATCAAGTCAGGCCCTGGATCGCGTGCACAAGAGTGCGAGTCTTGCGGTACTAGCAGTGTGCGCCTGTTCTGGAGAACGACCTAAATTTTGAGATGTTGAGCCTCTCGAATTTATCCAGGCTCTAGAGAGCACTCTTGTGCGAGTCTAGTCCAGTTTACGTTTGAGCTCTTGCGGTACTAGCAGTGTACGCCTGTTCTGGAGAACGAACGATCTAAGTTTTGAGATGTTAAGCGGCACGAATTTTTCCAGGCTCTAGAGATCATCGACGAAACAGTCCGCTCTATTTCTGATACGCAATTGAAAAGCCTCAAGGCAGTTTTACATAACTTATGCTGGTGAAAGTTTCTAATCATAGACTGAAAGAAAAAACCCCGAGGAGAAAAAAGGACTAAGCGCGGCGAAGATCGCGCGCCTCCAACATCAAAGTAGCGTTCATTCGCCTCAGCAAGAAACTTAATCGGGTACACAACGAGGACAGGACGGTCAGGGCCTTCGCGGAACAATTCCCGAAGCCAACGAGAACCAACGGAATCGATAAACCCAAAGTACTCAATGACCAGAGGTACCAGGCGATGAGCTAGAGCCGAAGCACGAATGCCGGGGGAAGACAAGGCCCCCGCATATTTCAACTCTTTGCGACGTCTCATATTGGCAGCGGCAAATCCACGGCGCTATCCCCAAGCAGGTAAACAGCGACCAGCCTGAGGATTAGGAACAACAAGATCAACGTACGTCGTACGGCGGTTATCGTCACACGAGGTCAGCCACGCGGCGTTCATCATTCTGGTAGTCTGGGACAGGCAGGGGCTTCTCACGTTCAAATTCAAGACCGGCTTGTCGTACGATAGGTCGAAGTTCGCGGTATAACAGGTTCAAGATCCGTGCATGTCGGGTTGTGCCAAGTGGGGTGGGTTTTTTTGCCGTTTACGACCCCGAAGTAGTTAAACCCGTTAAAACAGGGGGTTTTATGGGGGGGTTTGGGTAGTAAACAGCAAAAAACCCGACCCACTTGCCGCAACCCTACACTAAGATTCATAGTCTTGTCATCGGGAGCGCCTTGGATTTGCCGATGCCAGTATATAAGTCAAAGTGGTGGCTGTGAGTTGTTGTCGAGGATTGGGGTTTTGTTTCTTTTTCGGTCGCGAGCGTGTTCGTTTACGGGAAGCGCTTCCTCTGGTACGCCTTCCCCTCGATTTTCCGCGGTGCGTCGTTTGCATTTGCAACTACTTCTGTCTTCCGGGTGGGTGTGTTGCGGGGCCTTTCCTATTTGGGTTGGGTTTGGTCGATTATTCTCTCGGTGCGGTTTCATATTGGTGGTGCAACGTTTACTTTGCGCATTCCCTCAGGATGGTAGGGATATCTCCGCGCTCGACGGAGCCTCCTCCCAAGGAGGCACTGCCAGGTGGGGGACTCCGTATTCGCCTCAGCTGCGGCACGTTTTCTTCCGAGGTTGACTTGGAAGGCGCTTCTGGAACCCAGGCGCGTGCACTTATCTCCACTGTCACCAGCCTGATCACGGCTGCGAGTGATCGTGGAGTGCTCCCTCAGCTCACCCAGAAGCTAGGTGGGCTGGAATCGGGATTGCTGGCCGGGTCAAATTCAAATTCGGACGAGAATTTGAATTGCCCCAGAGTGGCAACGTTGGCTGAAGGCAGTCAACATCAGGTCAATCAACATGAACCTGTCCCGGGACAGGCGAGGGCGGTTGCTTCTGCACGGGACAGTACGACGTTGGGGAGCGGCAGGCCGGGCCAAAACGCGCTTCAGCGCTCGGGGACTCGAGGCAATGGTGGTGGTGACTGTGCGGCAACCGGTGTGGAGGAGACTCCAGCTGTGGACTTCCCTCTCTTGGACCAGCCCTCAGGTGGTCACCAGCTCCCGGCTACTGCGGGGGCACGTGGTGGCCGCAAGGGGGGCGCTTCGTACGCATCACTCTTGCGGAAGGGCACCACTGCCACACGTACGGCGGCCATGCTCCGTTTACTACCATCTCGCGAGCCTCAGGATGGACCTGTGGAGACCACTCTCCAATTTCTGTGGGTGCGAAATGTCCGGCCCCAGACTACACGAGGACAGGTTCCGTCTATGCGAGACTTCCGGGACACTTTTGCGGAATCGTTAGGGTGCAGCCGGGGTGATTTCTTCTTCGCAAACTATGAGGGCCGCGATGTGCTTTTTTTGGTCTCCGCAACCGCCGCCAAGTACCTGGAGGCCTTGCTGGCGAAGCCTACCGAGCAGTGGCCTGAGAGCGCCCGGTGGCTGCGCTGCAACCCGCAGGTGGTTTTGCACTTCGATTTTGACCGTTTCTCGGGCAATTTCCTGTCTCCGGGAGAAACGGCAGGGCTCTCTGAGCATGAGAGCAGCGTGAAGGCGGCAGCGATCCATTGGCTACGGATTCAGCGCCTTGAGAGGATCTTGTTGGAGCGGTTCCGGTCGGGCCCTCGTCACTTGCGCATGGCGGTATCCAGCTTCTTCGATCTGGAGAGGCGACTTGTGCTGACTTCGCGCTACAAGACAGAGCTGCAGCGGGTGGGGATTTTGGAGGGCTCTGCTTCCAGCACCACTTCCAGCGAGAGTGGTGAGGCAGGGGAGCAGACTGAGGGCATGGCGGTGGAGGACGCCCAGGTTACTTTGCTGAAGCCCGCGGGACCCGTTCCGCGAGCCTCGCGGAGTGGGCGGCTCACGACTTTGGTGCGGATAGGAGGTAAGAGAGCGAGGACCGACTCCCCCGGGTCTAAGGGGGAGAAGCACGATTAGCGCTCCAGCACGGCTGCGAGGTCGCAGCCTATGGATCTACAGTCTTATGTCCTGAAGGGGGGCGGAGACTGGGGCATTTGGCGTACGCGTTTTCGGAGTTGGCTCCGGCGGTGGATTTCTTTGGAAGGAGGCTCGCTTCCCCTCCGTGGGGGCATTCCCCCAGTCGTCCTCCCTCGTGGAGACCTTCTAGTAGCTGGAACCCTTCTCGATTTCATCTTCACGAGCCTGGCTCGCAACATTCGGGACACAGTCATTTGGGCTTTTCTGGGGGTCATGCCGCGCCTGATTCTGGCCCCCATTCACACATCGGAGCGCAGATGGCGAGTACGAGACCGACTGGCGCTGTTCTTGAAGGGAGACTTCGAAGTACTACAGCGCAGCTATTTGGCGTCGTCAGCACCATCCGCCCGTCGGACTCGGCATGGCACAGTGTCGCCCGTGCCGGCTCGAGTACAGAAATTGGTAGCAGTGGGCGATTTAAGTCGAGCGGCGCGGGTTTTGGAGGGCCAGGCGCCTGTCCTCCCCTACGATGATAGTCTCGCCCAGACGGTGTCGTCTTTGTTCCCTGAGTCCGACGTGGATTTGTCCCCTGAATTCGAGGTATTCTTGGACCGTCCGGAGTTGGCCAGGTTTCGCATCGATCTGACGCTCAGTGAGTCTGACCTGGAGGATTTGCTTCGTACCTCGCGTCGGGGACGCTGTCCCGGACCCTCCGGACTAAGAACAGAGCTATTGCAGGCCCTGAGCCAGCCTGGCCAGAGCGCGCTTCTGAGGATCCTTAACAAGTCGTTCCAGGGCGAATCGGGTGCGTCTGCGCCATGGGAACATCTCCGGCAGGCACAGCTTTGCTTGCTCACGAAACCTGACCACCAGCCGGCCCACCCGCGTCTCCGGCCGATCGGGATGGTGGAGAGCCTACGGAAGTTAGCCGGGAGGTGGCTATGCCAGCGCCTTCGCCAGCGCGTCACAGCGTTTATGGCGCCCTTGCAAGTAGGGGTGGGATTTTCTGGGGGTTGCGAACTGATCACCCATGGGATCGAGCTAGAACGCGCCAGTAGGCCGGAGTGGGGAGTCTTGGTGGTTGATTTCCGGAACGCATTCAACAGCGTGTCGCGGACGCATGCGCTAGAGGTGCTCCGACGGGTGTTTCCGGAGGCGTGGCCGTTTCTATCGGGTATTTACGGAGGGGAGAGCCTCCCCTACTTGACAACGGAGGGCACTGTTTTTCAAGCACATACTGGCGTCCAACAGGGCGACCCTTGCGGACCTCTTCTTCATGCCTGTGCCCTACAGCTCGTACTTTTACGTCTTTCGACTGAGGTCTCGGATCTTCGAATCTGCGCGTACCACGATGACGTAACATTGCTGGGCACCCCTGACACCCTGGCTAGGGGGCTGACCGCGATCGAAGCGTTTGCACGTCGCGTCGGTTTGACTGTGGAAACAGAAAAATGTCGCTTTCTCCCCCCGAGGGACGTGTCGCTGACCTCTCTGCCACCCACTCTGCGACTAATCAGCGAACGTGAAGGGTTCGAACACCACGGCGTCGGATTGGGGACTGACAACTTTGTTCAAGCATCCTGCGAGCGAGTTTTGGCACGGCACAAGCAACTCACCGACGCCATTGAGCACCTACCCGACAGCATGCTGCAATCGGCCTGCTTGCTTTCCCGCTTTTGTGCCGGTCCCAGACTCAACTACTGGTTGCGCAGCCTGCCTCCAGCTTGGGGCTCGTGGATCGCGGCTAAAGCCGACGAGATGACCCCGCAACACTGGGGAACGCTCTTGGATGAGCCCCTCGATCTTGAAGCTGCTCCCGACAGGGACTTGATTCGTGCACAGATCGCTCTACCGTTGCGATTAGGGGGATTCGGCGTTGCAGACCGTGGGCTGGTATGCTCGCCAGCGGCGGTTGCCTCCTGGGCTACCGCGCTGCGAACGTTGGTGACCTTCCAGATGCGAAGTGCCTGCCTCTTGGCTCGAGCTTTGACCAACGAGGATCCAGTGACCCTGCCGCCCCCGCTTTTGACAATTTATGATGGTCTTCAACACGCGTTCAGGAGGTGCAACGCCGTGCCGGACGCAAATCGGTCCGGCTTTCGTTCCTGGAGGGAGCTGTTATGGGGAAGAGCTGTAGCGATTGAGGATTCTCCCCTCGACCGAGTTCTTGCCGATGACGGAGAGGCTAGCCCCGGGTCACCTGTTGCAGACTACCCGGGTTTGAGCCGATTGTGGAGCTCCCGCACTGATGTGATTCAACATAGCCTCACCTGGGGCCAACACAGTGCCGCTCACACAGTCATGCTCAATTCTCCTCTCACGCCGCCTACCACTGCCGCTCGTCTCCGCGGCATGGGAGGCCACCTCTCGCACTTGTGGTTAACCACTCTACCGTCGTCATTGAGTCATCGTCTCGATGCTTTCCAGTTCCGTTCTGCCGCACGGATCTATCTCGGTTTGCCACAGGCTCCGTGGCACTCTAATCGGCCGTCTTTCTGTCAGGGATGTGAGAGCCGGATTGACGCTTGTGGCTACCACTTCCTGGGTTCCTGCGGACTGTTGCGAGGTCTCCGTACGAGGCGTCACACTCGCCTCAAGTACATCCTCAGCGAATTTTTGACTCGGATAGGGCATACGGTTGAGGTTGAGTCGGAACTGCCCAGATCAATCTCGGACTCTGCACCGCCCCGCTGTATAGCCGATCTCCTCGTCTCTGACGCTGCTGCCAGACGCTCAACATATGTGGACCTTGCGATTACCTGCCCCGTGGCCAGCGCCCACCTCACCGCAGCCGCCCGCCGCCGGGGGGCCGCGGCTTCAGCCCTTCGAAGAGTTAAGGAACGACGGTATGCTGAGAGCATGGCCAGTCTGCCTTGCGCTGAGGGTCGCTCTCACCGGTTCCAGCCATTCATTGTGGAAAGCTTTGGTCACGTGGATAAGTCGGGTTTAGAGTGGTTGCGGAAATGTTTTGCTGAGCATCCTACTGAATATTTGGCGCTCTTGAGGCGTTTAAGTGTCTCCCTTTGGCGATATTCCAGCCACATGCTTTCCGAGGCGCGCCATCGGCGCCTGGGGTTGCATGCTTCATCTTCACGCCTTGCGTAGCGCTTCAGGCTATGCTAGTAAAGTCAAGTATATGAGACGTCGCAAAGAGTTGAAATATGCGGGGGCCTTCCCCAGGCGTTGGTGCTTCGGCTCCTAGCTCACCGCAGGGTACCTCCGATCATTGAGTTCACTGGTTTTCTGGATTCCGTTGGTTCTCGATGACTTCGGGAAATATTCCACAAACTCCGTGAACGTCTGTCCCCGTTTGTTTCCCCGTTTAAGTTTCTTGCTCTGTCATATGAAGGCTGCTTTGATGTTGGAGGCGCGCGATCTGCGTCGAGCTTAGTCATCGATAATAGTGTCAATATCTTCCTGGTACACATCGTCACGCCCTGACTTGCACCGTGCTGCATATGGCCGACTCCTCGCGCAGATGGTCTCATCTTCTCGCGCTCGCGCCCGCCTACGTAGTCTTGGAGGGGTTATTAGCTCTCAGTGGCTCATGACCGTACCAGCCTTTCCGCCACTCACACTGTCGGATTTCGAAGTGCGTACTTCACTGCGCTTATACCTCGGCTTACATCAGCCCCCTTGGCCGTACGAGATGGGTTCGTCGTGCCCTCTCTGCTCTCAGACTGAAGACAACGCAGATTTTGGCGCCCACCTGCTCGCTAGTTGCCCGGCGGTGAAAGGTGCTCGAACCCGCCGCCACACACGGATCTTGAACCTGTTATACCGGGAACTTCGGCCTATAGTCCGGCAAGCCGGTCTGGAAATCGAACGTGAGAAACCTTTACCCGTCGCGGACTTTCAAAATGATGAACGCCGTGTAGCCGACCTGGTGATCACCTGTGACGACAGCCGCCGTACCACATACGTTGATCTTGCTGTTCCTAACCCTCAAGCTAGTCGTTATCTCCCGGCTGCGGGGGAGCGCCGTGGATCTGCCGCCGCCAGCATGAGACGCCGCAAAGAGATCAAATACGCGGGGGCTTTGTCTTCCCCTGGTGTTCGTGCTTCGGCACTAGCACATCGCTTGGTACCCCTGATCATTGAGTGCTTTGGGTTCATGGACTCTGTTGGTTCTCGCTGGCTTCGGGAGTTGTTCCGCGAACGCCCTGACCGTCTTCAATCGTTGTTTACCCGCTTAAGTTTCCTGCTGTGGCGCATGAATGCCGCTTTGATGTTGGAGGCGCGAGTACTTCGCCGCGCTTAGTCTTTTTTTCCCCTCGGGGGTTTTTTTTTTCAGCCTCCGATTAAACCATTCATTCATCATTCACCTTCCCCGGCGCCACACGACCCTGACCCTGACCGGCAAACCCTCTTCTTTTAGTTTTTTAATTGGTTGTTAAGAAAATCAACAGATGCTGTTAAATTCGAGTATATTTCAATCTGCTAACGGCATTTTTTCGATTTATGTTGATTGAACGTGGACACAGAAAAAAAAACGTTGGGAGACTGAAATGCGTTTAAAAAAAGGTGGATGAGGTTTGGGGTGCTAAGATTATTAGTCTTGTCATCGGGAGCGCTGTGGATTTACCAATGCCGGTACATGGGACGTCGGTAAAGAGTTGAAATATGCGGAGGCCTTGTCTTCCGCGCGCATATTGGTGCTTCGGCTCCTAGCTCATCGCCTGGTACCCTCGATCATTGAGTGCATTGGTTTTCTGGATTCCAACCGTAGGTTCTCGCTAGCGTCGGGAAATATTCCACATAACTCCGTCACCGTCCGTCCTCGTTTGTTTACTCGTTCATGTTTCTTGCTGTGCCGCATGAACGCTGCCTTGATGTTGGAGGCGCGCGATCTGCGCCAAGCTTAGCCTTTTTTCTCCCCTCGCGGTTTTTTCTTTCAGCCTCCGAGTAAACAAATTCGTCGATAAATGTGTCAATATCTTCGAAGTACACTTCGTCACCCCCAACACTCCCCCCCCGGCGCCCCACGACCCTGACCCTGTCCGGCAATCGCTCCTTTTTAGTTTTTTTACTAGTCGTCTAAGACAATCAACAGATGCTTTAAATTCTAACACATTTCAATCTACAACGGCTTTTTTTCGATCTATGTTGATTGAATGTGGAGACGTAAAAGAAAACTGCAGGGAGATTGAAATGCGTTTAAAAAAGGCGGATGGGTTTTGGGGAAGTCAATTATGAAGACTTGAACGGGAGTTGATATTTTGTTTTAGAGCATGTCTTCTTCGGTTACAGGTTATCTCCTAGTGACAATTTGCGACAAACCCTTGTATAGACATGATATGAATGGGTCCGAAGATTAACGAAATGGTGAGACCCAACATTTCAGAGGCAATTCCGAGATGGACTGTCTATATAAGCTTGTCCGGAGGCACGGTTCCCCTTTCGGCATGACTTTCGCTGTGGATGAACGTACCTAGGTCTAGGCCAAAAGGCGCTTGAAGCATTGAGGAAAGGACGGGTTGCGGAAGACCAAAAGAAAAATGATGGGCGGAAAAGTGATCTTTCTTCTACTCCTGGTGGTCATCACTATCGGTGTGGCACAAGACACATGTGCTTCATTTCAACTTCCTGTACCCACAACGGTTAGACCAAACGGCGACCCATCCACTTCTACCAAGCGGGCCTTTTGGGGCGATAAATACTGCCGGAAGTTGACGGTGCCGGAGCTGGATGGAAGCGTGCCGGTAGTCTGTGTGAACACTAAGATGATCGACGAAGACACGACCTGCCTAAAGATGAGGCTGCGAAACGTTAACCGGTCCCTGGTGAAGTCCCTCAAGATTGGCGTGCACCCAGATTGCAGTATGGTTCCTCCTGTTGGTGGGAACCCGAGGAGGTTCCAGAGCCAGAGACTTGGAAAGAATTTAGGCGCTGGTCAAGTCATAAAGTCAGTGAAGCTCTGTTTCGACAAAGTCCCAGCGACACAACCGTGCTGTCGGACAACTCGGTGTTTGGTGATGGAAGCAACTATTGAGGTCGATGGAGTGGACACGACAGTAGAAATCGATGACCCTAGATGTGGCGAGGAACCGACGTGTCCATACTACATCGGCTGTCCAAACGTGATCGACGAAGAGTCAGACACGAGAAGGGGTGTTAAATACTTTTATGGCACAGTTTCCGACGATGTAATACTTCTACCTGATGTCCCGAACACGGCGACCTATACCTACGACGGTAGAGACGTAGTACTTGGCGGCAACGGAAACGATGTTGTGTTCGCCGGAGAAGGAGAGAATATTATGAAAGGGGGCTTGGGCGACGACCAGTTTTTTGCCAATGAGGACGGAGTAAACAGAGTTTACCTCGGTGGCGGCATTGATGCATTTGGCCCCTTCCTTGACGGTGGTGCAACTCCAGACTACTATTATGGAGGCCAGGGGAATGACTATTACTTCTCTTACAATCTGGATTACAACGATGTTGTCCAAAGTTTTGATGGCCCCATCTCGTAACCCCAGACTAACGTAACCCCATCTCGTCGTAGATGGGTAGGAGGAGGTTATTGTTCTCAGAGGTTTAGTGTAAACCACGGAATGTGTCCCTTACGAAAACTAAAACAAGGGGAGAAGGTAGAGGACCTCCCTCAATGAGATATCAGAAAAGCCCCTAATCGCAAAAAGTTTTTGAGCAGACGATTCAGGTGCTATCGCATTGACCGCCAGCTAACCATTACAGCTCCAGAGAATCCTATTGATTCCTTTGCCGCTGCGGACCTCAAAGCGTCTTTTCTGCGTGCCTTCGGCGGCTTCCACCTGTTCCCCGCCGTCCACACGCTGCTTAAAGCATAGAAGAGAACACTCGACAATTTTGAGGGAGCCACAAAGCAAAGCAAAAAGGCAGAAACTGATATGGCAGATTGTGGGCGCCCCAGATAAACGCTTACATCCGTGATTGTCGGGATGACACCCCAGACTTAAGTAAAAACGCCTCCCTTTGTGTCGACGAAATCTGTTGGAACGGTCTCGCGGTCAGCGGTGACCGAACGCTCTCAGCATGTAGAAGGATGATTCGCACATCGTCATGCATACGGTAGGACCGATGTGAGAACGGTATACGGTAGAAAAACCTTATAGGGGTTCAAACGTTTGAAATAGTTTGAACGGTACAAGGCATCGACTATCACCACAATATAGTAGGTTACTTAAGTGCGAGATATCGACCCCAAGGGTCAGGGAAACAATAAAGAAACCATCGAAGTTTGGCTGACGGGACTTTGGTCAAGGTTGGGAATCCTCGAAAATTCCAACATGGTCTCATCGCTTGGTGCGATTTTGTAAGAACTGCTTGGTGCGTTTTTACGGGAATAGGGATTGCCCGTGGTGTTGCCTCAGGATGGCGGCGAGGGGGAGTGTTGCAGAACATGACGCGCGCTTGAAGGATTTCGCGCTACCGTCAGTGTTCACCGGGGATCAGGATTCCTTCCGATCCTTCCGGAATTGGAGACACCAGGTAGAGTGCTACCTGACCGTCAAAGGTCTTAGGGATGTAATCGACAACCCGATAGACGCGACGGAAGCGGAGAGACAGTATGTCTCTGCGGTGTTCCCCAGAGTGCTGGATGGGCCGGCGCTGGACACTGCCTTTGCCTCTTCGAGAGAGGCAGCGCCAGAGCAGGTATCGGCGGCGCTTCGGGCTAGATATGAGCCCTCCTCCCGCGAGACGGCTGACAGCGTATGGGGCAAGGTGTATCGGCGCGAGATGCACACCAACGAGTCGTCACGCTCTCTGGTGAACTGGCTACAAACCCAGTTTGCAGAGATCAGGGAGATAGCGGGCGTGGCACCCACGGATGAAGAAAAACGTCGGGTCCTCCGGAAGACTTTGGAGGTGAGGGGCGACGAGCATGCGGAGTTCCTGTTCTATGCCGCGAAGGACAAAACTCTAGGCTGGACAGATTTCTGTAACGACTCCGAGGAGCTGGACCGACTTCGAGGGTCCAAGCAAATCAAGTCCAAAACGGATTCCCTCACGCACCACGTCACAACGGTGCTGAAGAAGAAGAAGAAGAAGACCCCCAGGGGATTTCTGTGTTACGGGTGCAAGAAACCCGGACACATCCGAGCCAGCTGTCCTGAAGAGCAGGACAAGGAGGAAAATAGGTCGGAAACGCGAAGATTCCGCACCGGAATGATAGAGAACAGAGCTCCAGAGTGGTCCAAAGTGCGAGGGCTGCTAGGGTGAAGGGAACACAGCATGTTTCAGAAGAGCTCTTGACAAAGAAGGAGGATTTGTCAAAGTGGGTTGCGGATAAGGAGAAGCAACAACCGATTACCGATCGGAAGTCTAACCTGGAGAATGCCCAGAGGAGAGACGATGAAGCTGAGGCTTTGCTGGAGAAAGCGGAAAAGGCAATTAGCGAGCTGCAGAGTGAACTTGAGCAGGTTTCTGCGGAGAAGAACCTGAAAGTTGAGATGCAGTTGGAAGAGTCCTTGGGGAGGGAGACAATCCAGGGTAGAGAGATCGCGAGACGCTTCGGGCGGAGCCGGATGAGAGCCCGGGTAGATTCGATGATTGAAAAGCTGAAGTCACTACACAACGATCTTAATCCAGCGAATGCAAAGAAAAGGTCTTTAGAAAGTGATCTGAGAATGGCACAGTTTCGATGTGGGGGGATAGAACGGGAAAAGATCTCGCGTGAACACGAGCTCGAAAGCTCGAGAAAGGAGCTTGAAAGAGAGCTAGCAAGTGTGCGAGAAGCTTTTAACAGATCAGAGAAAGAGAGCAAATCTTGTGAAGGGGAGCTTAACAGGAATAGAGCGAACAACAAGATACACGAAGACATGATTACGCAGCTGGGGTTGGCACTTGAGAACTCGCGACGGGACAGTGCTCGGAGTACTGAAGAACTGAAACGAGTTCTTCATAGCTTGGAACGCGACGAGAAAACGGAGAGACAGCTGAAGTACGATCTGTCAGGATTAACGGAAGAGCTGCGAAGCGTCGAGAAAAGAGTCGATGAACCTGCACGTAGTATTGGCGAGCAGCAGAGCACAGCTGACAATCTTTCGCAGAGGATTTTGGATCTGGAAAACGCATTGCAGACAGGTAATGATGGGCTTACGCAGTTGGAAGCGGAGTACAAAGATTTGAAGCCGAAGCCTGCGGATCGGAAGCAGCAGATCCGGAACTACAAGCTAGTAAGCAAGTAGGTTCAGAACGAAGTGCAGGAATCGAAAGGAAACATCCGAGTCTCCTGCATAGTGAAGCCAGGGATGCGTGAATACGAAGGGAGTTCAGGCGTTGACAAAGTATTCAACGACCTGGAGGCTAAGTTCGGAGCTCTTGGTGCAGACCTTGAAAGCGAAAAGGGAAAGGCACAAGCTCCAGAACACGAGAGAGGCGTCGGGGAGAAATCGCTGAGCACGGAAGCCGCTGACTACAAGAAACATGCGGTTTCTTTGGAGACACAGATGGTTGATGCCGAGGTCGGTGTCGCGAAGGATTTCCTGGGGGTATTAGTCGAGAGGGACAGAGAAGAGCGTGAGATAAACTTGATCCGGGAGGACTACACTAAGAGGGTCGTATCAAAGTTCGTGATGAAGCGCGGTCGCCCCGTAGCAACACCAATGGCCATCGAAGCAAGTACGAAGGGAGCTTCGAAGGTTATGACACCAATACCCTGTCAGGAACTAACCGGATCCCTCCTGTACCTGCACCAGAACCCCGATGTAAGTTTTGCAGTCGTTTTGATAGCACGACAAATGGTAGCAGACCTACTGACGAAGGCCCTAACGAAGGAAAGGACGAGGGTCCTAAGGACTGACCTGGAGTGGGGTGGTAGACCGACCTTCTACTATGGCATGAGACCGAGGGGGAGTGTTGGAACGGTCACGCGGTCAGCGGTGACCATACGCTCTCAGCATGTAGAAGGATGATTCGCACATCGTTATGCATACGGTAGGACCGATGTGAGAACGGTATACGGTAGAAAAACTTTATAGAGGTTCAAACGTTTGAAATAGTTTGAACGGTACAAGGCATGGATTATCACCACAGTATAGTAGGTTACTTAAGCGAGATATCGACCCCAAGGGTCAGGGAAACAATGGATGATCCGTTCATTCAGTGGTAGTTGGCCTCTGAATAAACGGATCACCGAAACAACAAAGAAACCATCGAAGTTTGGCTGACGGGACTTTGGTCTTTGGTCGAACGAATGGTTTAATCGGAGGCTGAAAAAAAAAAAACCCGAGGGGAAAAAAAGACTAAGCGCGGCGAAGTACTCGCGCCTCCAACATCAAAGCGGCATTCATGCGCCACAGCAGGAAACTTAAGCGGGTAAACAACGATTGAAGACGGTCAGGGCGTTCGCGGAACAACTCCCGAAGCCAGCGAGAACCAACAGAGTCCATGAACCCAAAGCACTCAATGATCAGGGGTACCAAGCGATGTGCTAGTGCCGAAGCACGAACACCAGGGGAAGACAAAGCCCCCGCGTATTTGATCTCTTTGCGGCGTCTCATGCTGGCGGCGGCAGATCCACGGCGCTCCCCCGC
The DNA here is from genome assembly GCA_029953675.1 of Rhodosorus marinus. NCBI lineage: Eukaryota > Rhodophyta > Stylonematophyceae > Stylonematales > Stylonemataceae > Rhodosorus > Rhodosorus marinus. The sequence goes on from JAMWBK010000001.1 coordinate 1,314,688, forward strand.
AGCCGGGAGATAACGACTAGCTTGAGGGTTAGGAACAGCAAGATCAACGTATGTGGTACGGGCGAGGTTGGGAATCCTCGAAAATCCTAACAAAATCAGTAAACTTGTTATGTCTCAAGATAGGGAACAGAATTTCTACCTCTGTTACGCCATGACGGAACAAGTGAGCCGTCAAGAGTGTAGCCCAAAACAAGGCTAATAATAGATAAGTCTAGATCTAATAATAGTACTCTAGCAAACCCAGGACATGAACCGGAAGCCTATAAATACGGAAGTTACGACCTTCCGTCTTAGGATTAGAGCTAGAGGAGGGTATCCAAGATAGATAAAAGACGAAAACAAGAAGGGAATTTCAAATTATTTTGGATCACCGACACGCGTTAATGGAGAACGTGTCAACCTCTGTGACGTCCTGACCTGACATCTGGCTAAACGTATCGGTGAGCTAAAAATAACCAGAATGGGTACAAAAACTGGTAAGGCCAAGATGGCTCGCAGCGGGCAAGATATGGTACGGTCTTGGCTAATAATAGTAATCTAGCATACCCAGGTCATGGGTCAGAAGACTATAAATACGAGAGTTACGACCTTCCTTCCTAGAATGAGAGCTAGAGGGAGCTATCCAAGATAAGAAAAACATAAAAATAGTGGAGGTTTGGGAAAATAACTTGGATCCGGACAGTTGGAAACCTGAATCGTTACATTGGTCTCATCGCATGTGTTGCGATTGACGGAACCTGAACCCCGAAACCAGAGGAACTCCTGAAACTTCAGAACCAGAGGAATATCCTATAACACCTTCAAAGACGACGACCCAGAAGCAGTTAGCCTATCAACAAACGGCAATTGACCTTTTTAACCAGAGAATCAGAAAACTTGAACGAGAATGGCATCTTTGATAAAGATTCAAGCACCGCAGCCTAAGGCATACGATGGCAAGCGGGACGCGCTCGTCATAAGCACCTTCCTGAACAACCTTCGGACTTATTTCAAATTAGCCCGATTGCCCGACAACGACGATGACTACAAAATTACTTTGGCGGAGGGTTACCTCACAGGAGACGCCTCCTACTGGTGGTCCCTCATCCCGGACGCGAAAAGACCCCTATACTACGCCGGATTTGAGGAAGCGTTAAAATCCCAATTTTACCCGGCTGACGCGAAGATCCGCGCCAAGCAGCAATTGGCACGCGCCGTACAACGCACAACGGTCGCCGCCTATACAGCGTATTTTAACAAATGCTTGATCCAGGTTGGAGAAATATCAGACTCGGAGAAATTTGATCGCTTCGTGGAAGGGTTGCAACCAGACTTCAAGAAATATATTTACATTCAAGATATAACCACCTTCGAAGAGGCTCAGGCCCTGGCCCTTAAGATCGAAGGAGCGGACATTGCGAGTTACAGCTCAAATTCGCGTAAGGAACAGACGCCCTACGAACAACCAAAACCGGTACCAAGGGCGACTCCTTCTGCGAGCAGACAAACCCGTTCGGGACGTCAATATCCACCAAGGACGCAAGAGCCCAACCGAAGCAAATATGCGAACATAATCTGTAACTACTGCGGCAAGACGGGCCATACCAAACGCATCTGTTGGGATAATCCTGACCGAGACATGACGGTCTCGAAATCGGCTCCGCCGCGAAGCAGCAGTTAAACGATACGCAGCAGTAACCGACGCCGCCACTGCTGCAAGAAAAGGCGTCTCGATCCAGGGAATAATGATATGACGGTACCTGGCTTGGTGAATGGTAAGGCCGTTACACTGCTCGTCGATACAGGGAGCAGTCATTCCGTCTTGAGAGGGAGACCGAACGTCACTCCAACAATTTCGACTCAACACGGGAAATTGGACACAGCCTACCCGGGCGCGTCAATAGAAATATTGGGCAAGGCCAAAAATGACCTTACAACTCGGCGGTCATAGCTTCAATTGGCAACCCTATATTGTGAAGGACGCCGCAAGCCCTGGATACCTAGGAAGAGACTTTCTGAAAAGTCTTAACGCACAATTGGATCTCCAGAACTTACTATCAGGTATCGGCAAAGGTTGTAGCTTTCCTGCTGAGTATCGCAGTGGCTTCTGTTTCTGGCAGACTTCGCAGGTTCGTAGGACGTCTTCAATATCCCGCTTTAACGTCGGCCAGTAGTATTTCCGCTTTAGTAGACTGATGGTCTTCGTGATTCCGAAATGACCACCCGTAGGTTCCGTGTGGTAGCTTTCCAAAAGTTCGGGTACCATGGAGTCTGGTATACAGATTCGGTGATGCCGGTACAGGACGTCGCCCCTTCTGATAAAACCTTGCTCCCGATACTTCGGAGGACTTTGATAGATCTCCGCAAACTCAGGGTCTTCGAGGTACGCCTGCGACCAGTCCACATCGGTCGTGATAGTGGACTCAACCATCTGTTGCACGGCATGACGACTTAACGCATCCGCAATATTCTCCTTGCCTTTTTTATACTCTATCGTAAAGGAGAAGGGCAACAGCCGGTTGACGTAACGTGCTTGCCGTTTGGTGAGTTCCTTCTGAGACCGAAGGAACCTCAGCGGGTGGTGGTCCGTCCGAACAGAAGCCACTGCGATACTCAGCAGGAAAGCTACAACCTTTGCCGATACCTGATAGTAAGTTCCAATCCATTTCTATGGATTTCATTACGGCCTTACCGACGACCACCGAAGGCTTTGACGCGATCCTTGTCATTGTCGATCGGTTCTCCAAATACGCCCGTTTCCTTCCAACAACGACAACGGCGACTGCACAGACAACCGCGAAGTTATTCATGCGTCATTGGATTAGGTTCGCGGGGGTACCCGAAAATATTGTTTCGGATCGAGATTCAAAATTCACGGGGCATTTTTGGAAGGAATTAATGAGGCTGATGAAGATCCAGCAGAAACTAAGCACGGCGTATCATCCGCAAACAGACGGACAAACCGAGCGAACGAACCAGACGTTAGAGACATACCTGAGATGTAATTCAACAACCTCGACCTGGGCGACCGACCTTCCAATTGCAGAGCTAGCTTACAACTGCCAGGCTTCAGACTCAACGCAATTCTCGCCTTTCGAGTTGCTTTATGGCGCGAATCCGAGATTACCTTTTGACATCACAGTTCCCGCCAGCGAAAATCCCTCCCGACCACTACCTGAGGCCGCCACAGTTATGATGCAACAACAACAGGACCAACGGTTGCTCGCAAAAGCTAACCTACGTTACGCCCAAGAATGTCAACGTCATTACTATGATCGAGGAAAGAAGGAGATCAGCTACGAAGTAGGAAATTATGTCCTTTTATCTACACAGAATCTCCAACTTCCAGGTTCAAACGTTTTTCGACCCCGATATATTGGACCTTTTAAGATTCTACGAAAAATCGGAGAAGTCGCTTACAAGTTGGATCTGGGAGGAAAGCAGGACATTCACGACGTTTTCCACGTATCTCTCTCGCGGAAATTTAATGGACCTGAACCAGGAAGTACTCCTAAGACGACAGCGTTTCTACCCACCTATTCACAAAGAGAGATTAAGTCAGTACTTGGGCATCGACTGAATGCTGCGCAGCTGGACGAATATTTCGTTTACTTCCAAGGTGAGACCACCGATGACTTGAGATGGTTACCTTACCATCAACTACCTCAGAATCAGAATACTCGGAAGCAAATTAGATACTATGTTAACCTTCATAGAGCAGCCTCTTCAGCAACCGGGTAGCTCTCTCTTTCAGTGGGGAGGAGTGTGACGTCCTGACCTGACATCTGGCTAAACGTGTCGGTGAGCTAAAAATAACCAGAATGGGTACAAAAACTGGTAAGGCCAAGATGGCTCGCAGCGGGCAAGATATGGTACGGTCTTGGCTAATAATAGTAATCTAGCATACCCAGGTCATGGGTCAGAAGACTATAAATACGAGAGATACGACCTTAATTCCTAGGATGAGAGCTAGAGGGAGGTATCCAAGATAAGAAAAACATAAAAATAGTGGAGGTTTGGGAAAATAACTTGGATCCGGACAGTTGGAAACCTGAATCGTTACAACCTCTACCCACGCTATGACAGCCTGTCTAGTTCTGTAGAAGTAATCATGATTCATTTTTATACATCGTAAATGGCAGCTTTTTCACGCCGAGTTCTCACGCCGAGTTCTCACGCCGAATCCTTTGGGAGCCATCCCGCAAGCCTCGTGGAGTGGCCGGTTGACCAGTTTGGTGAGGTTAGGAGGCAAGCGCGCGAGGACCGACTCCCCCGGGTCTAAGGGGGAGAAGCACGATTAGCTCCCCGGGCACAGTTGCGAGGTCGCAGCCAATGGACCTGCAGTCTTATGTCCTCAAGGAGGGCGGAGACTGGGGCATCTGGCGCACGCACCTGCGGAGTTGGCTCCGCCGATGGATTTCTTTGGAAGGAGGCTCCCTATCCCTCCGGAGAAGGATTCCGCCTCTTGTTCTCCCTCGAGGAGAGCTCTCCATGGCTGGGAAAATCCTGGATTTTATTTTCCAGAGTCTGGCGCGTAATCAACGGGACGTCGCTATGTGGGAATTTTGGGGGGTCTTGCCGCGCCTGATTCTGGCACCCACTCACACATCGGAGCGCAGGTGGCGCGTCCGAGAATGACTGGCCATGTTCCTGAAGGGGGAATTTGAGTTGTTGCAGCAGAGCTACTTGGCGTCATCCGAGGCATCCGGCCGGAGGACTCGTGCTGGGCCAGCCTCGCCTAGGACGACTCAAGTGCAGAAATTGGTGGCGGTTGGCGACCTGAGCCGAGCGGCACGGGTCTTTGAGGGTCAGGTGCCTGAGTCCCCTACCACGAGAGCCTCCACCAGACCGTGTCGGCGTTCTTCCCCTCGTCCGATGTGGACTTGCTCCCCGAATTCGAGGCATTTTTAATAGGGGTAGGCCAGTCGGAATCAGGAATGACCGGAGCGGAGCGCTCGGGTCGGTTGGAGGCAGGCCCCGCGGTACTGTGCGGATCCGCGGGGACGGGCACCGGGGGGTATGGGGCAGGCGCGGAGGCGGAGAAGCGCTCCAAATAGGCGATCAGCAGGGGCAGGCGGTGTTCCTGGGAAGCAGTCACAAGAAGACTCGTCAGTTTCGAGCAGATCCCATGGGCCAACTCGTCAGCGCAGTCCGTGAGGGTGGCCGCGGTACTAAACCCGCCCACGCTGAGCTCCACGCGCGCTGAGAGAACGGCTCCGTCCGCCGGAATGGGTGGGAAAACCCCAACCATAACGATTGGAAGGTGTGAAAAACCGATTCCCCCACGAAACCCTCAAAAAGAGAACTTGTTCCCAACGTTTGTAACCAAAGAAAAACCACCACGACCTCCAAGGGGCGCTAGCAACCCCCAGCACGCACCACACCACTTGAAAATGCGGGGGAAAGGCTGCAGAAAGAAGCGCCTCCCACCGAAGAACACAATTGCGACGCAAAACCACCAAAAGCCAGCGCACCATACACCCTCACGAAACCAAAAACCGATCCAACAGGCTAAATAAGGGCTTCCGGATTGGTTGCCAGTCTCTTTGTCGACCTTTGGGAGTCCCAGAGCCGAACCTGTACGGATCCCTTCGGCAAACAGTAGGTGTTTACGTAGAGCTTCAGGGGAGCATTCCATATGTGCAGATCAGTCATAATCTTCTAACCTTTACAGCACATCTGCTAACACGCCCCTCGAATGATCACCTTGATGTCCAGGCATTTATCACAAATTGAACGAAACAGTTGGATATTTTATCGCAAATACGAACACGAGTTGAGTTTACTGGCACGTGTGAGATACTTTTCTATTTAGAAAGATATTTGACTGGAACAAATCTCAGGAAGGGGGGGGATGAGGGTCATGTGTTTGAAGATGCTTCGTAAGTTTTTGACTTCGTCTAGCGTACTCCGCCGAGCACACTCGTCGCTGCCTTACTTCGGTAACCCTGAGGCGAAAAAAAAGACTAAGCGCGGCGAAGATCGCGCGCCTCCAACATCAAAGCAGCATTCATACGCCACAGCAAGAAACTTAAACGAGTAGACAACGGGTACAGACGGTCAGGGCGTTCGGGGAACAATTCCCGAAGCCAACGAGAACCAACGGAATCCAGTAAACCCCAAGGACTCAATGACCAGAGGTACCCGGCAGAAGCACGAATGCCTGGGGAAGCAAGACCCCCGGCATATTTCAACTCTGTGAGACGTCTCATATTGTAGCGTGGCAGCATACAATGGTGCCTCATTTTCTACATGAAGTTCTCCTCCTCGGAGATAAAGATCCGGCTCTAAGTACTGGTTGTCAAAAATGCTCCGCGCTCTCCCGGACTATACCGCACATCCATCCTCGGAGTGTCTCCGCGCACTTCAAAACGGTGAACTAGGAAGATGAGGAATGTGAACTGGATTGGGAAGAAGGTTAAATGGTTTAGGAGACCTTGACCAAGCAAGACACAGGGGGGAATTTCACTCCCGGATTCCGGAAAAAGTTAACCAGTACGAAAATACTACCTTTACTTTTTATACGTTTTTTAATTCATATACACCAATAATAACGACCTTACATTCATGGGGGAATATGAATGGTGAATCTGCGTAATAAATCTCTTTTATTGGTCATAACTGTTTCATATAATTTTATATTTTTGTAGGTCCCAGCAGCTCAAGGGAACCGCTGGCTCTCTCCATTCCTCCAAACTTTCCCGCTTGAATGAATATGTTTAATCGGGTGACTGAAAGAAAAGCTCTTGAGGGGAAACGCGTTGGAGTACGCGCGGCCGAAGACCGCGCGCCTCCAACTTCAAAGTAGCGTTCAAACGCCACACACAGCAAGAAACTTAGACTGGTAAGTAACCGAGGAGAGGCGGTCAGGGCGTTCGCGGAACAGCTCCCGAAGCCAACGAGAAACAACGGAATCCATAAACCCAAAACACTCAACTCGATCCAGAGGTGCCAGGTGATCAGCGAGAGGCGAAACACGGATGCCAGGGGAAGACAAAGCCCCTGCTAATGCGTGCTTCCGACTCAAGAACCCAAGACTAAGGTGGTTAAAAAGCGTTGCAAGCCGGCGGAAGTCAAGCCTCGGTTGGCATGCCGTGACTATACAGTCTGGGCTCAGGTCACTACTAATCAGTATTGGGTGTATTTTTGACCAGAGAACGAGGTTTTGGGGGTAAGACTGATTGAAACGGTCTTAATTCATTCGCGTGATCGAGATATTTGAGTGCTTACACGAGCGCACATTGTGTGCCTGTAGGAGTGCGGAAGGAAAGCAATACCCGGGAGGAGGCTTGTATCCTGTTAAGGTGTTTGGGATCGTGGAGTACAAAACGATAGCAAGAAGGCCTGGCTGTTCCCTCTCAGATTTGGTTTTTCAAGTTCTGACCTTGGCATGGTCGGTGCCCCTGAGCGCCTTGATAGGCACAGGGGAGAACCAAATCTCTAAGGACAGCAGTTGAACGTTTTCCGTTCCAAAGGTGTCCCTGGAACCCGGTTGATGGGAAAGTCGAACCAAAGCTATTCACTCTCGCCCCTGTCTCTGGTGCTCATCGGGGAACTGGAAATCCAGTGCTCCCTTCTCATTTGAAGATTACCTTGTACAGCTTTCTTAAGAGTCTAGTCCATCAGATCAATATTCTGACAGGGGATGTAACCTTTCGGGGTACAGTATGGCTAGAGAACAGCCATCTTACCCCTCTGAAGAATTCCCATTAGCATCCTGTCTTCATTGTACTAAAGAGGATCGATTCTAGTCAAATGGGAGCATATTTATACTCCGGTGCTAGATCATGTTCAACCCTTATCTAGATTAAAATCGTTGAGATTTTAGCCCTCCTCGAACTAAAAATGTGAAAGAATACGACTTATCTGCCCTAGATCAACCCCAGAGTTGTCATGCCTTTGGTAGTACATTCGATGTAACAGTTCACCTTGTCGATGGTGCTCCTCCGGTGACCAACGGTCACACTTCTGGCCGTTTTAACAATTGTGCTACAATTAACGTGCTCCCACGGACGGCGTCTCACGGACACTCCCGGGTCTGAGTTAAAACAACTCAACTCACAGTCCTTTGTCAGCCCCCGCTGACATTCTCGCTTGACGACTCGGCCGTTATCGGTCTCTATCATCGACACCGCCGCTGCCATCAAAACTGGTGACTGCGTTCGTTTTGTGGAACACCCTGCTGACCGTACCACGCGCAGTTGTTGCTGTTGCCAGCCGTTCAGTCTTCTCCTCTCTTGATTTAACAGGTATGCAAACGCCAGTGGCCACCAACCTAGGGCTTCCTTCCTTAGGTAGGTCATCAGTACGAGGATTCATCAATATTTAGCTGAACCCTCCACTTTGGCTTGCACGCTTTTGTTCCTCGCCCCCAGTGAACTGTCCCTAACTTGAATTTTGCGGACCTGCCTCGTATTGCTACTGGTTAAGTTAGTAAAACGAGAAAAAAAAAGTGCACTAACAAGATCGGCTCTACCACCAAGGCAGTCTATTTATACGCGAAGGTTAGGTATCGTTCAACCCACACCTAGACTAAACCTTCGCGCTTCTAGCCCCTGGAGAACTATAAATGCCAATAATACGAATCTTTTGTCCTAAACTGAAAACCGAAATTGACATTGTTTTAGCGCCTGCTGCCTTGCTTAGTACATTCTACATTTTACTTCCCAGTGCTGCATTGGGATAAACTCTTTCATTAACCATAATACGAATCCGTCCGGGGACTAACAAAATGAATGAATTGGTTTAATCGGAGGCTGAAAAAAAACGCCGAGCGGAAAAAAGAGACTAGGCGCGGCGGAGATCGCGCGCCTGCAAGCATCAAAGCAACATTGTGAGTTGCAACATTTCCGAGGCAATTCCGATATGGACTGTCTATATAAGCTTGTCCGGAGGCAACGGTTCCGCTTTCGGCATGACTTTCGCTGTGGATGAACGTATCTAGGTCTAGGCCAAAAGGCACTTGAAGCATTGAGGAAAGGACGGGTTGCGGAAGACCAAAAGAAAAATGATGGGCGGAAAAGTGATCTTTCTTCTGCTCCTGGTGGTCATCAGTATTGGCGTTGCACAAGACACATGTGCTTCATTCGAACTTCCTGAACCCACAGCGGTTAGACCAAACGGCGAGCCAACGACTTCTACCAAGCGGGCCATTTGGGGCGATAAATACTGCCGGAAGTTGACGCTGCCGGAGCTGGATGGAAACGTGCCGGTCGTGTGTGTAAACACTAAGATGATCGATGAAGATACTACCTGCCTAAAGATGAGGCTGCGAAACGTTGGATTGTCCTTTGTGAAGTCCCTCAAGATTGGCGTGCATCCAGATTGCGCCATGGTTCCTCCTGCCGATGGGAACCCGAGGAGGTTCCAAAGGCAGAGACTTGGAAACAATTTAGCGAACGGACAAGTCATAAGCTCAGTGAAGCTCTGTTTCGACAAAATCCCAGCGACACAATCGTGCTGTGGGACAACTCGGTGTTTGGTGATGGAAGCAACTATTGATGTCGATGGAGTGGACACGACAGTAGAAATCGATGACCCTAGATGTGGCGAGGAACCGACGTGTCCATACTACATCGGCTGTCCAAACGTGATCGACCAAGAGTCAGACACGAGACGGGGTGTTAAATACTTTTATGGCACAGATTCCGACGATGTACTACTTCTACCTGATGTCCCGTACACGCGGAGCTTTTCCTACGACGGTAGAGACGTAGTTCTTGGCGGCAACGGAAACGATGTTGTGTTCGTCGGGGGAGGAGAGAATACTATGAAAGGGGGCTTGGGCAACGACCAGTTTTTTGCCGATGAGGACGGAGTAAACAGAGTTTACCTCGGTGGCGGCACTGATGCATTTGGCCCCTTCCTTGACGGTGGTGCAACTCCAGACTACTATTATGGAGGCCAGGGGAATGACGTTTACTTCTCTTACAATCTGGATTACAACGATGTTGTCCAAAGTTTTGATGGCCCGATCTCGTCGTAGATGGGTAGGAGGAGGTTATTGTTCTCAGAGGTTTAGTATAAACCACGGAATGTGTCCCTTACGAAAACTAAAACAAGGGGAGAAGGTAGAGGACCCCCCTCAATGAGATATCAGAAAAGCCCCTGATCGCAAATTTCTTTTGAGCGGGCGATTCAGGTGCTATCGCATTCACTGCCAGCTGCCCATTACAGCTCCAGAGAATCCTATTGATTCCTTTGCCGCTGCCGACCCCAAAGCGTCATTTTCCCGGATGACAACGATGTTGTCAAAAAATTTGTTAACAAGTAAAGCCACAAACACCTGGTTTTGTCCACACAAAGGGAGGCTTTTTTACTTCCTCGACCCACGCTATGACAGCCTGTCTAGCTCAGTAGAAGTAATAATGATTCATTGATACATTGTAAGTGCTCATTACCCTCCTGTCCACAGTCGATTCAATTGATAGTGGTCGGGAAAAAGCGCTTTTGATGGGGTAAACAGTGCAGGAAATGGAAGTTCTTAGAGGGTTAAAGAGATTCGTAGCCACGCACACGCCGTTACCTTTTACTAAAGCAATCCCTCTAAGATCATCCGTAATCATCGGGGTTGCTTGACTAAAAAGTAACTGTGTATGCTCCTCCACGGGTCACTACAGCTCTGTAAGAACTTTCCGGTCCAGCAGGTTATGAGTCCAGCTCACAGCCTCGGAGAGGTGTGACCTAGGAAGATGAGGAATGAACTGGATTGTAGAGAAGGTTAGAGGAGACCTTGGCCAAGGAGGACACAGGGGGGACTTTTGTTAACAAAACTAGGTGTATGAGTGTTGTTCATCCTCGACGTTCATATATACTCCGAGTCAACTATACTTGATGGCTTCTAGTATCAATATATATGAGGTGCTATCTCTGAGATGCTTGGACTTAGGGAAAACCTTCATGCAGATGCAAGCGTAGCAAAACCCTTAATCCTACCCAGGTTTTATCCTATTCACTCAGGTAGCCAACAAAAATACGAATCCCTACTGACGATACAATGGCTCTGTGTTAGTAACCGTAAACTTTACTGCGCAGCTGCCTACTGCAGCGTATCACTAGTTCTACTACTATCTAGCGAAAAGCTTACGCTAATCCCGCTACCGGGGTCTCATGCTGCGTTCACACGAAAAAACAGGGACGAGTGGATTCGCCAACTGGTCCACTCCCAGAGCGCCCATAGCTATCTCCGCGTTCCTCGGCCATAATTTGCGGTTGATCTGAGCCCGAACATCGCTCAGTTCTAAGCTCCGGTGCAACAAATGCTTGCATCTATCTCGTAGAAATTCTTGGGCCATTTGTCCTGTACGCCCAAAGCTCTCGATCGCAATGGGAATGAGCTTGTCGTCTGGCTTCTCCACTGACATCGCCTCTTTGTAATGTGCCATTTCCACCTCTTCGCTCGTTTCGCTGCATATCCATTCTCTGACCCACTCCGATTCACGTTTTTCTCCTGCACTGGCGATGTGACAGTCACATCCAGCGCATACCTTTGGAACGTCCTGGGATGAGTGGCAATGATATCCGGTCTTAGTCGGTAGTTCTCGAAGTACCCCTCCGGTTCTTGCTTAACGTCGATGAAATTCCCGTGATTCAGCGTCAGCTCCGTCAGATTTCGTCGTACCTTCGCTGCCATAGTCCCGTCGATGTTGGGCAATGGTTTCACCATTGTACGCCGTTAGTACCATGCGTACTACCACAACTAGTACACTTCCCCGACGTCCGTATGTCCAGTATCGGCAAACCCAACAGCTGTCGTACATTCACTTGCAGTTCTGCTGTACTCTGTTTTTTCGGCGCGAGCGTCGGCATTTCCCGTAACCACACTCCTGATCCGGCTCCGGCTGCGGACCGAATTCTGGCCCGATCTTCAGCCGAAATTTGCCCGTGGGATCCCAGTCTTTGGAAAGCTGCATGGTGTGCCTCTCTCGAGAGGGTTTGTTGAATGCCCTATTTGTCACCAAATCCGACTGAGACAGAACCCCCATCTAAGTGCACTAAATATATATAAGGGCTTCCGAATTGGTTCCCAGTCTCTTTGTTGACCTACGGGAGTCAAAGAGCCGAACCTGTACGGATATCTTCGGCACGCAGTAGGTGTTTACGTAGAGCTTCAGGGGAGCATTCGATACGTGCAGATCAGTCATAATCTGCTAACATTTATAGCACCGCGCCCCCATCGAATGATCACCTTGATGTCCACGCATTTGTCACAAATTGCTCCTGCTCCAGATCGGTCTCGGATAGGGCACCGCCCCGCTGTATCGCAGATCTCCTCGCCTCCGATGCTGCCACTAGACGCTCAGGATATGTTTACCTCGCGATTACATGCCCTGTGGCAGGCGCCCATCTGACGGCTGCCGCCCGCCCCCGGGGAACAGCTGCTTCGGCCCTTCGCCGAGTGAAGAAACGACGGTATGCTGAGAGTGTGGCCAGTCTGCCTCGCGCTGGGGGTCGCTCCCACCGGTTCCAGCCTTTCACTGTGGAAAGCTTTGGTCACGTGGAGAAGTCGGGTTTGGAATGGTTGCGGAAATGCTTTACTGAGCATCCTGTTGAATACTTGGAACTTTTGCGGCGTTTAAGTGTCTCTCTGTGGCGATATTCGAGCAGCATGCTTGCCGAGGCGCGCCATCGGCGCCTGGGTTTGCACGCTTCCCTACCTAGTTCTTAGTTCCTTTTCACGGTTTGCGTAGCGCTTCAGGCTAAGCCAGTAAAGCCATGTGCGTAGCGCTTTAGGCTATGCTAATAAAGCCAATAAAGCCATAAAGCATATGTTGACCTCGCGATTGCATGCCCTGTGTCACGGCTGCCGCCCGCCGCCGGGGAACAGCTGCTTCGGCCTTTCGCCGAGTGAAGGAACGACGGTATGCTGAGAGTATGGCCAGTCTGCCTCGTGCTAAGGGTCGCTCCCACCGGTTCCAGCCTTTCACTGTGGAAAGCTTGGTCACGTGGAGAAGTCGGGTTTGGAATGGTTGCGGAAATGTTTTACTGAGCATCCTGTTGAATACTTGGAACTTTTGCGACGTTTAGGTGTCTCTCTGAGGCGATATTCTAGCAGCATGCTTGCCGAGGCGCGCCATTGGCGCCTGGGTTTGCACGCTTCCCGCTTCCCTACCTAGTTTTTAGTTCCTTTTCACGCTTTGCGTAGCGCTTTAGGTTATGCTAAAAAAAAAAAACAACCAACAAAACCAATAAAACCACCCCCACATAAAGCAATACGGATATATGGTTTAACACCATCGACCTTTGCCTTACCGCTTGCAATGAATGAATTGGTTTAATCGGAGGCTGAAAGAAAAAAAAACCGAGGGGAAGAAAAAGACTAAGCGCGGCGAAGATCGTGCGCCTTCAACATCAAAGCAGCGTTCATACGGCGCACTGCAAGAAACTTAACGGGTAAACAACGAGGAGAGACGGTCAGGGCGTTCGCGGAACAATTCCAAAAGCCAACGAGAACCAAACAGAATCCATAAAACCAAAGCACTCAATGACCAGAGGTACCAGGCAGAAACACGAATGCCTGGGGAAGACAACGCCACCGCATATTCCAACTCTTTGAGACGTTTCATATTGGTGCTAGCGTGGCAGCTTATACAGGGCTTTACTGGGCTTTAATAGCATAGCCTGAAGCGCTACGCAAACCGTGAAAAGGAACTAAGAACTAGGGAGGGAAGCGGGAAGCGTGCAAACCCAGGCGCCAATGGCGCGCCTCGGCAAGCATGCTGCTAGAATATCGCCTCAGAGAGACACCTAAACGCCGCAAAAGTTCCAAGTATTCAACAGGATGCTCAGTAAAACATTTCCGCAACCATTTCAAACCCGACTTCTCCACGTGACCAAAGCTTTCCACAATGAAAGGCTGGAACCGGTGGGAGCGGCCCTTAACACGAGGCAGACTGGCCATGCTCTCAGCATACCGTCGTTCCTTCACTCGTCGAAGAGCCGAAGCGGCTGCCCCTCGGCGGTGGGCGGCAGCCGTGAGATGGGCGCTCGCCACAGGGCATGTAATCGCGAGGTCAACATATGCTGAGCGTCGTGCAGCAGGGTCTGATACAAGAAGATCTGCGATACAGTGGGCCGGCGCCGTGTCCGAGACCGATCTGGGTAGTCCCGATTCTACCTCAACCGTATGCCCTACCCGAGTTAAACATTCGCTTAGGATGTACTTGAGACGAGTGTGGCGCCTCGTGCGGAGACCTCGCAACAGGCCGCATGAACCCAAGAAGTGGTAGCCACAAGCGTCAACCCGGCTATCACATCCCTGACAGAAAGACGGCCGATTAGAGTGCCACGGGGCTTGTGGCAAACCTAAGTAGATCCGTGCGGCGGAGCGGAAGTGGAAGGCATCGAGACGGTGACCCGGCGACGAAGGCAGAGTGGTAACCACAGGTGCGAGAGATGGCCTCCCATGCCGCGAAGGCGAGCGGCGGTGGTAGGCGGTGTGAGTGGACAGTTGAGCAAGATTGCGTGAGCGGCACTGTGAGCTTTACTAGCATAGCCTGAAGTGCTACGCATGGCGTGAAAAGGAACTAAGAACTAGGGAGAGAAGCGTGCAAACTCAGGCGCCGATGGCGCGCCTCGGCAAGCATGCTGCTAGAATATCGCCACAGGGCGGCACTAAAACGCCGTAAAAGCGCCAAGTACTCAGTAGGATGCTCAGCGAAACATTTCCGCATCCACGCTAAACCTGACTTATCCACGTGACCAAAGCTTTCCACAATGAAAGGCTGGAACCGATGGGAGCGACCCTCGGCGTAGGGCAGACTGGCCATGCTCCCAGCATACCGTCGTTCCTTCACTCGTCGAAGAGCCGAAGCGGCTGCCTCTCGGCGGCGAAGCTTATACTGGACTTTACTGGCTTTATTATCATAGCCTACAGCGCTACGCAAACCGTTAAAAGGAACTAAGAACTAGGTAGGGAAGCGTGCAAACCCAGGCGCCGATGGCGCGCCTCGGCAAGCATGCTGCTCGAATATCGCCACAGAGAGGCACTTAAGCGCCGCAAAAGTTCCAAGTATTCAACAGGATTCTTTCCGCAACCACTCCAAACCCGACTTCTCCACGCGACCAAAGTTTTCCACAATGAAAGGCTGGAACCGGTGGGAGCGACCCTGAGCGCGAGGAAGGCTGGCCATACTCTCAACATACCGTCGTTCCTTCACGCGGCGAAGGGCCGAAGCAGCTGCTCCCCGGCGACGGGCGGCAGCCGTCAGATGGGCGCTTGCCAGAGGGCATGTAATCGCGAGGTCAACTTATGCTGAGCGTCTGGCGCCGGCATCGGAGACGAGGAGATCTGCGATACAGCGGAGCGGTGCCCTATCCGAGACCCATCTGGGTAGTTCCGATTCCACCTCAACCGTATGCCCTACCCGAGTCAGACATTCGCTGAGAATGTACTTGAAGCGAGTGTGACGCCTCGTACGAAGACCTCTCAACAGTCCGCATGAACCTAAGAAATGGTAACCGCAAGCATCGATCCGACTCTCACATCCCTGACAGAAAGACGGCCGATTAGAGTGCCACTAGCATAGCCTGAGGCGCTACGCAAGGCGTGAAAAAGAACTAAGAACTAGGGCGGGAAGCGTGCAAACCCAGGCGCCGATGGCGCGCCTCGGCAAGCATGCTGCTAGAATATCGCCGCAGGGCGACATTCAAACGCCGTAAAAGCGCCAAGTACTCAGTAGGATGCTCAGCGAAACATTTCCGCAACCAGTCAAGCCAGTTCAGGCTATGCTAGTAAAGTCCTTCTCTGAAGATCACGCGCTTCTAAACCCGACTTATCCACATGACCAAAGCTTTCCACAATGAAAGGCTGGAACGGGTGGGAACGACCCGCGGCGTAGGGCAGGCTGGCCATGCTCTCAGCATACCGTCGTTCCTTCACTCGTCGAAGAGCCGAAGCTTATTCTGGCTTTATTAGCCTACAGCTTTATTAGCATACTAATGACTCGTGTTCTATCGGAACTTCTCCTCCTCGAGATAAAGTTCCGTCTCTAAGTATTGGTTGTCAAAAAATGCTCCGCGGACTCCCGGACTATACGCGCATATCCGTCCCCTGGAGTATCTTCGCGCACTTTAAAACTGTAAACTGGGAAGGTGAGGAATGAATGGTTTGAGGAGACCTTGGCCAAGTAGGACAGAGGGGGTCAGTTTCACCCCCTGATTGAATGAATGGTTTAATCGGAGGCTGAAAAAAAAACCCCGAGGGGAAAAAAAGACTAAGCGCGGCGAAGTACTCGCGCCTCCAACATCAAAGCGGCATTCATGCGCCACAGCAGGAAACTTAAGCGGGTAAACAACGATTGAAGACGGTCAGGGCGTTCGCGGAACAACTCCCGAAGCCAGCGAGAACCAACAGAGTCCATGAACCCAAAGCACTCAATGATCAGGGGTACCAAGCGATGTGCTAGTGCCGAAGCACGAACACCAGGGGAAGACAAAGCCCCCGCGTATTTGATCTCTTTGCGGCGTCTCATGCTGGCGGCGGCAGATCCACGGCGCTCCCCCGCAGCCGGGAGATAACGACTAGCTTGAGGGTTAGGAACAGCAAGATCAACGTATGTGGTACGGCGGCTGTCGTCACAGGTGATCACCAGATCGGCTACACGGCGTTCATCATTTTGAAAGTCCGCGACGGGTAAAGGTTTCTCACGTTCGATTACGGGAAAGGTTAACCAAACAATACGAAAAAATACTATCCTTATTTTTATACGTGTTTTAATTTAATATACACCAATAATAGCGACCTTACATTCATGGGGGAATATGAATGGTAAATCTGCGTACCAAGTCTCTTTTATTGGTCATATTTGTTTCATATAATTTTATATTCTTGTATGTCCAAGGCAGCTCAAGGGAACCGCTGACTTTCTCCAATTCTAAACTTTCCCATTGAATGAATTTGTTTAATCGGATCACTGAAAGAAAATTTCCTGAAGGGGAAAGAACGAGTACGCGCGGCTGAAGATCGCCCGCCTCCAACTTGAAAGTAGCGTTCAGACGCCACAGCAAGAAACTTACACGGATAAGCAAACGAGGAGGCAGGGTCAGGGCGGTCGCGGAACAGCTCCTGAAGCCAACGAGAACCAACGGAATCCACAAAAACCCAAAGCACTCAACTCGATCCAGAGGTGCCAGGCGATCAGCCGAGAAGCGCAACACGAATGCCAGGGGAAGACAAAGCCCCTACTAATTCGTGCTTCCGACTCAAAAACCCCTGACTTCGGCGGTTAACGAGGAACAAAAAAGTGTGCAAGGCAAGCCGGCGGAAGTCAAGCCTCGGCTGCAATGGCGTGACTATGTAGTCTGGGCTCAGGACAACTAATCAGTATTGGGTGTATTTTTGACAAGAGAACCAATTTTTGGGGGTAAGCACTGATTGAAACGGTCTTAATGCATTCGCCTGATCAGCCATTTGAGCGCTTACATTGTGTTCTCCTAGGAGTGCGGAAGGAATGAAATGCCCGGGAGGAGGGTTGTATCCTGTTAAGGTCTTTAGGATCGTGGAGCACAAAAGGATAGCAAGAAAGCCTAGCTGTTCCCTCTCAGATTTTCAAGTTCTGACCTTGGGATGCTCGGCGCCCCTGAGCGCCTTGATATGCACAGGGGAGAACCAAATCTCTAAGGACAGCAATTGACTGTTTTCGTTCCAAAGGTGTCCCTGGGATCCGGTTGAAGGGAAAATTGAACCAAAGCTATTCACTCTCGCCCCTGTTTCTGGTGCTTATCCGGGAACTGGAAGTCCAATGCACCCTGCTCATTTGAAGATTACTTTGTACCGCTTTCTTAAGAGTCTAGACCATCAGATCAATGTGTATTCTGACTGGGGATGTAGACTTTCGGGGTATACTAGAGTCCAGGTAATGCTCACATCCTTGTCATCTTGCCCTCTGTCTTGCCTGTGCTAAACCTGACTGACTCTCTAGCCAAGGGGAAATCTATTTATTCGCGCACTCGATATGCACAAGGGAGAACTAGAGCGCAAAGGAGAACAATTGGCTGTTTTCCGTTCAAAGAGTTTCCCTGGATCCGGGTTGAAGGGGAAGACGAACCAAGGCTATTCATTCTCTCCCTTTGTTTCTGGTGCTCATCACGGAACTGGAAATCCAATGCTGCCTGCCCCCCACTTGAAGATTGCTCTTGTACCGCTTTCTTAAGAGTCTGGACCATCAGATCAATATGCATTCTGATTGGGGAAGTAAACGTTCGGGGTATAGTATGGGTAGAGGACCGGCATCTTACCCCTCTGAAGAGTTCCCGTTCGCATCCTTCTGATTTTTCCTTCTGTCTTCATTGTACTAAACAAGATCGATTCTAGTCAAACGGGAGCATATTTATACTCCAGTGCTAGATCACATTCGACCCTTATCTAGACTAAAATCGTTGAGTTTTTAGCCCTCCTCGAACGAAGAATATGATAGAATACGACACATCTGCCCTAGATCAAACCCGGAGTTGTCCTGCCTTTAGTGGACTTTACCGGACTTTACTGGACTTTACTAGCACTAGCATAGCCTGAAGCGCTACGCAAGGCGTGAAGATGAACTAATAACTAGGGAGGGAAGCATGCAACCCCAGGCGCCGATGGCGCGCCTCGGAAAGCATGTGGAATTTACTAGCATAGCCTGAAGCGCTACGCAAGGCGTGAAGATGAACTAATAACTAGGGAGGGAAGCATGCAACCCCAGGCGCCGATGGCGCGCCTCGGAAAGCATGTGGAATTTACTAGCATAGCCTGAAGCGCTACGCAAGGCGTGAAGATGAACTAATAACTAGGGAGGGAAGCATGCAACCCCAGGCGCCGATGGCGCGCCTCGGAAAGCATGTCGCCGGAATATCGCCAAAGGGAGACACTTAAACGCCTCAAGAGCGCCAAATATTCAGTAGGATGCTCAGCAAAACATTTCCGCAACCACTCTAAACCCGACTTATCGACGTGACCAAAGCTTTTCACAATGAATGGCTGGAACCGGTGAGAGCGACCCTCAGCGCAAGGCAGACTGGCCATGCTCTCAGCATACCGTCGTTCCTTAACTCTTCGAAGGGCTGAAGCCGCGGCCCCCCGGCGGCGGGCGGCTGCGGTGAGGTGGGCGCTGGCCACGGGGCAGGTAATCGCAAGGTCCACATATGTTGAGCGTCTGGCAGCAGCGTCAGAGACGAGGAGATCGGCTATACAGCGGGGCGGTGCAGAGTCCGAGATGGATCTGGGCAGTTCCGACTCAACCTCAACCGTATGCCCTATCCGAGTCAAAAATTCGCTGAGGATGTACTTGAGGCGAGTGTGACTTTTTCTTTAGTAGCTTGTGCTTGGATAGTACATTCGACGTACCGGTTCACCTTGTCGATGGCGCTCCTCCGGTGACCAACGGTCACACTTCTGACCGTTTTAGCAATTGTGCTACAACGTGCTCCCACGGACGGTGTCTCACGGACACTTCCGGGTCTGAGTCAATACTCACTCACAGTCCTCTGTCGGCCCCCCACCTGACATTCTAGCTTGACGGCTCTGCCGTTATCGGTCTCTAATATCGACATCGCCGCTGGCGTCAAAACTGATGACTCCGTGCGTTTCGTGGACCCTGCTGACTCCACCACGCGCAGTTGTTGCTGTTGCCAGACGCTCAGTCGCCTCTTCTGTTGATTTAAGACGTATGCAAACGCCAGTAGCCACCAACCTAGGGGATTCTTTTTCCATAGGGTAGGTCATTAGCGCGAAGAATCATCAAGATTTAGCTGAACCCTCCGCTTTGGCATGAACGCTTTTGTTCCTCCCCCCTAGTGAACGATCTCTAACTTGCATTTTGCGGCCTGCGTAGTATGTTAGGCTATGCTAGTAAATCGAGCCGGCCATTGAATAAATTCCCGGCGGGATCGCCAGCCGGGTCACCGTCTCGATGCCTTCCACTTCCGCTCCGCCGCACGGATCTACTTAGGTTTGCCACAAGCCCCGTGGCACTCTAATCGGCCGTCTTTCTGTCAGGGATGTGAGAGCCGGATTGACGCTTGTGGCTACCATTTCTTGGGTTCATGCGGCCTGTTGCGAGGTCTCCGCACGAAGCGCCACGCTCGTCTCAAGTACATCCTAAGCGAATGTTTGTTTAACTCGGGTAGGGCATACGGTTGAGGTGGAATCGGAACTACCCAGATCGGTCTCGGACACGGCGCCGCCCCGCTGTATCGCAGATGTTCTTGTATCAGACCCTGCCGCCCGATGCTCAGCATATGTTGACCTCGCGATTACATGCCCTGTGGCAAGCGCCCATCTCACGGCTGCCGCCCACCGCCGAGGGGCAGCCGCTTCGGCTCTTCGACGAGTGAAGGAACGACGGTATGCTGAGAGCATGGCCAGTCTGCCCTACGCCGATGGTCGCTCCCACCGGTTCCAGCCTTTCATTGTGGAAAGCTTTGTTCATATGGATAAGTCAGGTTTAGAGTGGTTGCGGAAATGTTTCGCTGAGCATCCTACTGAGTACTTGGCGCTTTCACGGCGTTTGAGTGCCGCCCTGTGGCGATATTCTAGCTTTTCAGGCCTTGCGTAGCGCTTCAGGCTATGGTAGTAAAGCCCAGTAAAGCCCAGTATAAAACGAGAAAATGCACTAACAAGATCGGCTCCCAACACCAGGCAGTCTATTTACACGCGAAGACTAGGTCATCATTCAACCTGCAGCTAGACTAAACCTTCGTGCTTCTAGCCTCAGGAGAACTATAAATGCCAATAATACGAATCTTTTGTCCTAAACTAAAAACTGGAATCGACATTGTTTTAGCGCTGCTTTCTTGATTAGAACATTCTACATTTTGGTTCACTGGTGGGGATGCTTTTAGTTTACCCCCTAGTGCTCATTGGGACAAACTCTTTCATAACCATGATACGAATCTGTCAAACCATTCGTTCGATACGAATCTGTCTGGGGACTAACAAAATGAATGAATTGGTTTCTTAATCGGAGGCTGAAAGAAAAATGCCGCGAGGGGAAAAAAGAACACTAGGGACGGCGAAGATCGCGCGCCTCCAACATCAAAGCAATATGGTGAGTTGCAACATTTCCGAGGCAATTCCGATATGGACTGTCTATATAAGCTTGTCCGGAGGCAACAGTTCCCCCTTTGGCATGACCTTCGCTGTGGATGAACGTATCTAGGTCTAGGCCAAAAGGCACTTGAAGCATTGAGGAAAGGAAGCGCCGCTGAAGAGCGAGAAGAAAAGGCATGCGCGGAAAAGTGGTATTTCTTCTACTCCTGGTGGTCATCGGTATTGGCGTGGCACAGGACACATGTGCTTCGTTTGAACTTCCCGAACCCACAACGGTTAGACCAAATGGCGAGCCAACCACTTCGAACAAGAGGGCCATTTGGGGCGATAAGTACTGCCGGAAGTTAACGCTGCGGGAACTGGATGGAATGGTTCCGGTAGTCTGTGTGAACACTAAGATGATCGATGAAGACACGACCTGTCTGAAGATGAGGCTGCGAAACGTTGATTTGTCCCTGGTGAAGTCCCTCAAAATTGGCGTCCATCCGAATTGCAATATGGTTCCTCCTGCCGGTGGGAACCCGAGGAGGTTCCAGAGCCAGAGACTTGGAAAGAATTTAGCGGAAGGACAAGTCATAAAATCAGTTAAGCTCTGCTTCGACAGAATCCCGGCGACACAATCGTGCTGTGGGACATCTCGGTGTTTGGTGATGGAAGCAACTATTGACGTCAATGGAGTGGACACGACAGTAGAAATCGATGACCGTAGATGTGGTGAGGAACCGGCGTGTCGATACTACATCGGCTGTCCGAACGTGATCGACCAAGAGTCAGACACGAGAAGGGGTGTTAAATACTTTTATGGCACAGATTCCGATGATTTAATACTTCTACCTGATTACCGAATCACGTCGAGCTTTACCTACGACGGTAGAGATGTTATACTTGGCGGCAACGGAAACGATCGTGTGTTCGTCGGAGGAGGAGAGAATATTATGAACGGGGGCTTAGGCAACGACCAGTTTGACGCCTATAAGGACGGGGTGAACAGAGTTTACCTCGGTGACGGCTTTGATGGGGTTAGACCGTACCTTGACGGTGGTGCCACTCCAGACTACTATTATGGAGGCCCAGGGTATGACGTTTACTTCTCTTACAATCCGGATGATAACGATGTTGTCCAAAGCTTTGATGGCCTCGGCTATACGTAGATGGGTAGGAGGAGGTTATTGTTCTCAGATGTTTAGTATAAACCACGGAATGTGTCCCTTACGAAAACTAAACAAGGGGAGAAGGTAGAGGCCCTCCCTCAATGAGATATCAGAAAAGCCCTTAATCGTAAACGTTTTGTGAGCAGACGATTCAGGTGCTATCGTATTCACTACCAGCTGCCCATTACAGTTCCAGAGAATCCTATTCATTCCTCTGCGGCTGCCGACCCCAAAATCATTTTTGCGCGCCTTCCGTGGTCTCTAGCTGTCCCCCGCCGTCCGCACGCTGGTTAAGAATTGAAGAAGAAAGTGACGACTTTGAAGGAGCCAAAAACCAAAGCAAAAAGGCAGAAACTGAGACGACAGATTGTGGGAAACGATTTACCAATCTGGTCGATACCGAGCCTCATCCTCCCCCGACTCAACCCCGCACTCATCTGCCGCGCCGGGGGTCAGAGTTGGTTTCCCTGTCAATGGACTTGCAGTGGTGACCTCTTCACTAGACTCCACGTGTTGTTCGATGTCAACGAAAACAGCTCCTGCTCCAGGTCCAGGGCGCTCGCCCACCGACGGCACAACGTGTCCATGCTGTTGGGTGCGCTAGTACAAATCCCACTCGGCACGAACTTCAAAGGACAAACTGTCAAATGCAACATGTTACGCTGACAAACGTCTTATAGATTTATTGAGGACGGCTAGCTCCTCAGTTTACAGCGCTGCGTTCTGTCCTCCCTGTATCTGTTGCGAGTCTTGTCAAATGCCCGCGAAAAACTATTTGTAGATCGATCACTGCGACGAAAACCGCTTACTGAGATGAAAGTCATGTTTTGGAGACAAGCTTAGCGATTTGGAGCGGTGATTGTCAATGGTTGGAATCCCCCTGGATTTAACGTCAATGAATGGACTTGCATTAGGGAAAGCCATGTGGTGAGAAAATGAGTTTTACAATTCTGTTCATGACGTTTAACCCCTTGCGCTCCCAGTACTTGGCAATGATCCATATGCTCAGACAATTGGATGAGTGAATGAATTTGTTTAATAGTGCTCTCAAGTATCTCAATTACGATGCTCTGAACAAGTTAGAAAGTTCACATGGCTTTGGGAAGTTCGCGGTACAGCGCGTTCAGTCCGCGGCTACAGGCTCCTTGCACAAGGCAATAATACGAGTCCTTTATCCTAAACTAAAAACCGGAATCGACATTGTTTTAGAGCTTGTTTTCTTGGTTAGTACATTCAACGGATCGTTCAGCTTGCTTCACGACCGTGGGGATGCTTTTAGCTTACACCCAAGTGACACATTGGGACAAGCTCTTGACAGATTACGAATCTGTCCAGGGACTATCAAATGTTGAGTTGCAACATTTTCCGAGCAATTCCGAATGGACTGTCTATGTTGTATCCCGGACGGACCCACTGGAGGTGGTTCGAAGGGTTTTTCCTGAGGCTTTGCCTTTTTTAGCTGGGATCTACCGGGGAGGAGGCCTCCCCTGCATGCCTGAGTGGGGTGAAGTTTTTGGAGCACACACAAGGGTACAACAAGAGGATTCTTGTAGGCCTGTCCTTCACGCCTGCGCTTTGCAGCTCGCTAGATTGCAACTCGCGACCGAGATGGAGGAGCTACGTATCTGTGCATATCATGACGACGTGACGTTGATTTTTGTAGCCCTAGAACGGGGGTTGACCAGGATCCAAGCCATTGCAAGTGAGGTGGGGTTGATAGTCGAGCAGGAGAAGTGTTGGTTTCTCCCACCCGGCGGAAGCCCCTCCCGGTAGTCTGCCCGACGCTCTCAGGCACCTTTGCCTACCTGAGGGTCTGATGCATCATGGTATTGGGTTGGCGAGTCATAACTTCGTGCAATCCTCCTGCGAACCACCCGGCACAGGCAGCTCACAGATGGTGATGAGCGTCTTCCTGATGCTATGCTGCAATCGGTGTGCCTGATTTCCCGATTCTGTGTGGGTCCCCGGCTCGACTATTGGCTGCGAAGTCTTCCATGCAATGGGGAGCGTGGACTGCTGCTAAGGCCGATGAGGCGACGCTAACACATTGGGGCACACTCTTAGACGAACCACTTGCTTCGGCATCGGCACCTGACAAGGACCTGATACGGGCCTAGTCGTCGGACCGTGGTCGATGTGCAGCTTGACCAGACCATTTCCTAACAGTAGAAGCATCAACCACAGTACTCATTTTGGGCCAACCTAGGTCGTCTTATAGCCTCCTCACGGAGCTGTCCTTGACCTTGTGGGGTTGCAACGCCGCCTTATTGTTGGACGCACGTCATCAGCGTCTTGTTTCTCGCTTCTCAGCGTAGTTAGGATCTGAATAAACGGAACGGAACTCATTCCTTGCAAAGCAAGTGGGATAATCTCCGGTGTAGACAAGTCCGCATAAACCAGTTCTGTTCCCCATTCTTTTAAAAACGCTGCTCTTCGCAAGTTTCTAACCATACATTTGACGGAGTAACCTTCATCTAAGGCTCTTCTTGTTAGCAGTGTTGATCCGGTATTTATTTCAACCCCGAGTTGTAAGAAAGACAACCTAAGTGTACAAGCTTATTGGAATCCTTTTGGCGAATATCTGATGAAACTTCATGTTCCACAATCGCCTGGAGAAAGCGCGTTCGACACGAACAATTCCGCTTTCGTGAAACTCCTTTCCGCTAGCCGTTCTATGCGATTCGATTGTGAAACTCACACCAATACGCAATAGAATCAATCCACTCAGGAACTCACCCTTCTCAAGAATTTCACCTTTTGCCTTCAGTCCATATGTCGCTAATCGACGGTCGCTATGATGCATCATCAAGCATATAGAAAAACCATTAAATCAAGAGAGACAGTCTGTTACGCCCAGAAATGCTCACTATTCAATGCCAGAACCAAAATTCCAACAAGGAGATGTAGCAGATTATGACTGATCTGCAACGCATCAAATGCTCCCCTGAAGCTCTACGTAAACACCTACTGTATGCCGAAGGGATCGGCCCAGGTTCGGTTCTACGACTCCCATAGGTCAACAAAGAAACTCGCAACCAATCAGGACCCTTATATTTAGTGTACTTACATGGGAGTTCTGTCCAAGTCGGATTTGGTGACGAATGAGGTTACTAACACAGAGCCATTGTAGTCGCCCAGCAGGGATTCGTATTTTGTTGGCTAACTGAGTGAATAGGATCAAACCTTCGTAGGATTAGGGTTTTTGCGCGCTTGCATCTCCATGAAGATTTTCCCTAAGTCCAAGCATCTCGGAGATAAGCACGGCATATATACTGATCCTAGAAGCCATCAAGTATGGTTGGTTCGGAATAAATATGAACGTCGAGGATGAACAACACTCATACACCTAGTTTTGTTAACAAAATTCCTCCCTGCGTCCTCCTTGGCCAAGGTCTCCTCTAACCTTCTCTACAATCCGGTTCATTCCTCATCTTCCTAGTTCACACCTCTCCGAGGCGGTGAGCTGGGTTAGCTTTCCGGTGACCGGAAAGCTCTTACAGAGCCGTAGAGACCCGAGGAGGAGCATGCACAGTTACCTTTTAGTCGAGCAACCCCTATGATTAGTTCGGAATAAACAACAACTCTGAGGATGAACAACACTCGTGCACCCAGTTTTTTTTTACCCTTCTCAAATTTTTTTTGTCTACCGTTAATGTTCCTGCAGTTCCTACACCTAATAAACTCATAAAATCTCTGCAATAAAAATTTGTATAGGTTTGCCGTTGCAATAAAACCTTTTCTATCTTTAATTATAATAGAGTAATCATAGTAAAACTATATATATAGGGCAAAGGGCAACTTGAACCCTCAAAAGTTGTCACATTTGAGTGTGATGCATACCAATTTGCGGACTAAAGGGCTTACTTAGAGTTCACTGGACTGCGGTAGAAAGGGAAGAAGAAAACGGAATAGAAGAAGGGAACAACGTTTCTTGCGGTTTTTGAATGATACGGGTTTCATCTCTATGGCTGATTTGGACTGTAGAGTCCGTGGATTTCCATCCCCGCCATCCGGGTCATTGGAGACCCTTTTGAGTGGTTACGGCCCGCTCTAGGTCGAATGCTGTGTTGAGGGGGTTGGTTTCTGACGACATTAAGATCTACAATTTGCCCCTTCTAGAATAAACCATTCGTTCTAGAATAGGATAGACTTCATTTACAGCTATTTTCAATCTTCTGAGATAGTCTATTTCGACAATGGTCTAAAATTCAAACTTTTGTCCTATTTCATTTTCATAGTTATCAATACAAACCTTTTCTCTTGGCTTCATTTTATTTTTATTATCAAAATTTTGAGCTACTATCTCGTTTGCAATTACTCCTAATTTAAATGGCATAATTAAGTTCTTTATTGTGCTATTTAGGTTTTTAAGCACCCCTTATTCTTAACTCTATGTCTTTCAACCAGTTCTGGGGGTAAATATTAGTGTTGTGCTAGTTCTGGGGGTAAATATTAGTGTTGTGCCAGTTCTGGGGGTAAATATTAGTGTTGTACCAGTTCTGGGGGTAAATATTAGTGTTGTGCCAAGTGGGTCGGGTTTTTGCAGAGTGGATCGGATTTTGCCTGTTTACTCCTCTAAACCCTCCTGTTTTTGCTGGTTTAACCACTTCCGGGTTGTAAACAGCGAAAAACCCGGCCCACTTTGAACAACCTTCTACATAGATATACTAAGAATTTGGAGACAAACTTTGCAACTCGGAGCAGTGATGGCTAACCCTCAAGCTAGTCGTTATCTCCCGGCTGCGGGGGAGCGCCGTGGATCTGCCGCCGCCAGCATGAGACGCCGCAAAGAGATCAAATACGCGGGGGCTTTGTCTTCCCCTGGTGTTCGTGCTTCGGCACTAGCACATCGCTTGGTACCCCTGATCATTGAGTGCTTTGGGTTCATGGACTCTGTTGGTTCTCGCTGGCTTCGGGAGTTGTTCCGCGAACGCCCTGACCGTCTTCAATCGTTGTTTACCCGCTTAAGTTTCCTGCTGTGGCGCATGAATGCCGCTTTGATGTTGGAGGCGCGAGTACTTCGCCGCGCTTAGTCTTTTTTTCCCCTCGGGGTTTTTTTTTCAGCCTCCGATTAAACCATTCGTTCGATGGTCTTGGAATCTCAGCTGGATCAAGATCCGGAGAATATTGGCTAATGAATAGAATTGCATTAGATTAGACCACAACCTACGAAAGTGAGTCTTGTAACTCGCCTCAACATAATCTAATTATCCTAAAATTTATCCTAATTATAATCCACCCTATTTATTTCTAAATATTTATCAGCATGCCCTGTTTTTGTTGCTCACTTTTTCTCTTGAAGGAGAATCCGAGTGTTTTCTTTCTTCATTTGAGGGCCTTTTTTTTTTATTTTGTTGAGAATATTGCTTTATTCTGTGAACAAATACGCGGGGGCTTTGTCTTCCCCTGGTGTTCGTGCTTCGGCACTAGCACGTCGCTTGATACCCCTGATCATTGAGTGCTTTGGGTTCATGGACTCTGTTGGCTCTCGCTGGCGTCGGGAGTTGTTCCGCGAACGCCCTGACCGTCTTCAATCGTTGTTTACCCGCTTAAGTTTCCTTCTGTGGCGCATGAATGCCGCTTTGATGTTGGAGGCGCGAGTTCTTCGCCGCACTTAGCCTTTTTTTCCCCTCGGGGTTTTTTCTTTCAGCCTCCGATTAAACCATTCTTCTTCATTCTGTGAAGTGTTTTCATTCTTTTTGCCCACCGGGCCAATGGGGGTTGTTGTTCACCGAATCCGAATCACCGTATCGGATGTTAACTTTGGTGAGCAGCTCGGAGGGACGTGACGACAATAACAATGAGGGAAGGTTTTTTTTCTCGGCGCGGTCTTCGGGAGCTTTCGCTCTATGTCGGTATATGATCGATCACTGCTGATCCCGCGTTTTGCTTTCAGTTCCATCCTTAATCAACTATGCTAATAAAGCCTTATCATGGTTTAGGCTTCTCCCTGTATGCTGCCCTCCGTGGCGAGTGGATCTACAGCTCATAAAGACCTTCAATGAATGTGCTATATGGAGGAAAAAAGATTCCTGGAAGCCTTCGGGGCCTTCTCTGGCCCGCTAAATGACAAGGAATGGAAACCTCGTTTTCTGTTCATTTTCCTGGCCAAATCCCATGCCATTGTTCGTCCAATCGACTGTTTCTGACCTGGTTGGGATCCACCTACGGACAAACGTTATTCGCTCATTCAACCCATCAAGACGGCAAACAACACAAATCTACTCCAACCCCCCAACCATTCTCCGCCCACCTCCTCGTCTTCCCCATCAACTGGACTTTACTAGCATAACTGGACTGGACTTTACTAGCATAACTAGTTCAGTCCGCCTGATTGATTACTTAACCACTCCTCTCGACACCGCAAAACGCTCTCCAAAGACCAACACCATTCCTCCGTGAAACGCTCGCCGTTGATCTTAAATCACTACCACCCCATCGCTCTTAGAGCAATCATTCTAACTGTGAGTCTCCCCTGGCCCCGATCCAATGCATCAAAATCCTTTGTTTTCGGGTAGTCTGCCCCCGACCAAAGGCTATTCAGGAGAGCATGTTGTGCCACGCCAGTCTTTCCTGGCCCCATATTCAAGCGCTCAAAAATCTTCTCTTTCGGAGTCAATATTCTGGCCAAATGGAGTGGCTAATGTTCCCAACGAACACGTTCCTCCCCCCGGCTCAAACATATGTTCGCATCAAAACAATATCTCCTTGGCCAAAGGGAGTCATGGTCATGGTCATGGGTCACAAACGAGGATTGGACTCATGAGTCTTTGGCCCGCCAAAAACGGCCTTGTTCGGTTCAGACAATTTCCGGGCCAAGAGTGAAGTCATCAGTGCTTCCCGTCCGCAGGGTTAAAAAATCTCAAAACCTTGGCTTCGAGGGTAAATATTCTGGTCAAAGAAAGTCCGGGCTAATGTTCTGCTGAGGAATATCGCCCTTGGAGATGTGGTTGCTGAATTAGAGTATTAGCGACTGCGCGGAGCCTCCTCCGCGCAGTAAGTTACGGGGGGGAGTGGAGGGGCGAGTTGGAGAGGTGTGGACGGGGGGAAACGAGTGAGGATAGCGGTGGAGTTTGCGGACTATATTTTTTGGTTTCTTTCCGCAGGCTTTCCGAAAGTTCTTTAGAAGAGATCTTATTAGTCGGTATTGAACCCGCTAGCCTGTCTCGCGCAAGCGGTTGGGTTTCTTGGGGGACATATTGGCTGTTATGGCATGGCCGTGAGGTTGGATGGTTGGCTGTTTAGGAGTCGAGAAGGATTGGAGCTGTGAGGAGTCAGATTAGGAAGAGAACCGTCGTGCCCACGGTTGGGTTCGCGGGTTCTGGGGGTATCGCAAGCAAGGAAGAGGGAAAAACCCGTATGGACGCCCACGTGTTTGCAGTAGTGCTGGTTGCGCTTGTTTTGCAGCGGACGGGGGTCGGTGCAACGCTTACGAAGGTTGACTTCGAAGATGCTCCTGTCGTGGGTAGTATTGATGGTCTTCCGACCGACTTCGCTTTTCTGCCTCCTGGTCAGACTGACCGCATTCTGGTGACAGGTTATAGGGGAACGGTCCAAGTTGTCGTGAGAGGAGCGGTGCAGGAGAAACTATTCCTGGACGAAAGGGTTTCCCAGGCGGAGCTGGACAGTTGGACGGGCTACCCCAGATTGTGGGATCGAGGCCTGGCGCCAGAGTATCGATCGGTTGCTGTAGATTCCGACTTTCAAAATCATCCGTATGTGTACCTCGCGTACTTTCACTACATTGAAAGAGTGCGAAGAACTCCTCCCCAAGGGTTTGTGGTTCGGTACAGGGTGAGCAATGACCTCTCAGAGGCGATCCGTAGCTCGAAGAGATTCATTCTCGGAGGATACGTGAGTGGAAATTGTACGCAAATTAGCACAACGGAGGATACCATTTGCATTACTGCTCCTGATCATACGATGGCGGGGTTACTCGCGGACCCCCAGGGAAGAGTTTGGATATCAGTAGGGGATTCCGCCTTTTGGGACGATTTTGACCGACCGAACGCCATGAGGGCTCAGGACGTTGACACTCTATACGGGAAGGTCCTCAGGGTAAATCGGTCTGGGAAAGGCCTACCATCTAACCCCTACTACGACGGCAGTCCGGATTCAAACCGATCAAAGGTGATGGTTTTGGGTCTGCGCAACCCATGGAACATTCATTGGGATGCTGAGCTTGATACTCCATGGGTCAGTGATGTTGGAGAAGCAACCCTGGAAGAGTTCAATCTAGTTCAACCGGGTGCGAACTACGGGTGGCCATGCATGGAGGCAGAGCTTGATCGCTTTCAGTTTGGCATCTTCAACGAGTGCGTAGATTTGTTCAATAATGTTCCCCCATCATCCGGAGCCTCATATGTGGGTGCGAAAGTGGGTCCGAAACTAAGCTACTCCCACGAGGAGGGTACTGCGATTACTGCCGCGTTGAGGGTGAACATCGAGGGTTGGCCTGACGCTTTCAACAATGGCGTTTACTACAGTGACTATTCCGGAAACTGGATACGGTACGTCAAGGTAGACGACGTCGGTAACGTTGTTTCGGCTCCTCTCGAGTTTGCCACAGGGGTCCCTGGACCGATCAACCTTCGACCGGGGAGCGACGGATGTCTGTACTACCTAGCTCTCGCTTCCAGTCAGATAGGTCGGATCTGTTACAGGGAGAACAATTCGCCGCCAGAGGTGGTTGGGATCGTACCGCCGGATGGGTTCACGGGCGCGGCTAGGTCGACCTTGGTTGAGGTGGCTGTAAGCAAGAAGGTGACAGCGGAATCGGCACAAGCGTCTATAGTTGTGGTAGAGACTGTATCGGAGGTTGTTGTTGCTGGGCATGTGGAACAGGATGAGGTCAGGAACATTCTTACCTTTGTTCCAAACGAGGCGCTGAAGGAGGATGCGGAATACACGGTGACTGTTTCCGCGTTGATCGACTTGAAAAACCTCTCCATGATAGGCGAGGTGACGAGTACATTTTTTACGGGCAGAGGGTTCGTGCAGTATGTTTCCGATCTGGCCCTAGCTGTGGATCCTACACCCGAAGCGGTTTACCGTGACACAGCGATTAATGGCGTGACTCCCATATTCATTCGCGGCAGGCGATTCAGGAAGGGCTTGAGCTTCGTCCCCGTCGTGCGAGTAGGTGTTCAAGTCCCTTCTGGATGTACGTCGATCGAAGGTTTCTACGGGATGGACGACACTGCTAGGTGGATTGTAGCGGGCGCAGTCATCTTTACGATCGCCGTGGACGGCAGTATTGTGTACGACTCAGCTGCGGATGGACTCGGATTTCCCAGCAGAAAAGTCGATCCCGCGACCTTCTTCAGCATGGATGTAGAGAGTGGGAGTACCTTGACTCTGGGAGGCGACTTTGGAGGGAGACACGAGAATCAAGAGGACAATCGCGGAGCGTGGGCGGATGTCAGGTTCCGCTGCGGCAACATAGACTCTAGGGCACCAAAAATCGAGTCGATCGACCCAGGCGACGGCTCAACTACATCGATCGATGTGGTGATTCGCATCGTATTCGACGAGGTCATGAACTATAACACGGTCCTTCAGGCAGTGAGCATTGCGTCGGTGGATGGGCGTCGCATCCCGTGGCTTCCAGTTGAGAGTACCGAGCCCCGACTATTTGCGCTCGAGTTGGAGAGCTTGGAGTTCGATACGACGTACGTGGTCAGCGTATCGAAAACGGCGATTGACGTTTCTGGAAACCGATTGGAGGAAGACGTGCAGTGGTCGTTTGCCACTGAGTTTCCGCCAGCAACTGGAGAGAAGCTCCAATTCCTGGGAGATTTGACACCCAAGCGCTCGAGAGGTGGTGTCTCGTTCAACGGATTTCCGAGGAGGCTTAGCCCAGGAGTGCAAATATACGAGAACGGTCTTGGTATGCAGGCAAACGCCATGGTCAGCTACGACCTGGGTGGTCTCGCTTGTACTCGGCTCAAAGGGCTCACGGGTAAGGATGCAGCTGCACGAGGCGATTCTGGTGCTTGCCGGCTGCGGGTTTTCAGCGGGGCTAATCGGGAAGCATCGCGGATGCGTGTTGATCGGTACCCTCGCGCAGCTCAACGGTCGCGGGGCCTAAGTGTTGGACTAGGAGGGGATAGCTACCTCGAGATTAAGCTTTCCGCGGGGGGGGATGGCGGCCAGGCTAAGGACCTTTGCGACATCGCCCGAGCTAGGGTGGAGTGTGATGGTGTTGATATCTACCTGACGGAACTTACGCCGTTATCTGAGCGGGGGGTGGTTGAACGGAACAGGAGTGCGGTGCAGTTGCCGCTGCAGCTGCTCAGGTCCTCAATGACCTTCGAGACTGGAATTGTTATCCCCGCCGGGGCTGAAGTGACGTATGCAATTCCTGGACGGTGCTCAACGATCAGCTTCACAGTGGGAGCGGGCAATGGAGCGGACTTTGGAGACACCGAGTTGGTGACCACTGTGGATGGGGAGGCGGTTTGTATGGATCAGAACTTTTCCCATCGCGACGGAGCGAGGACGTTCTTGTGTAACGTGGAAGGAGGGGAGGAGCTGAAACTTGCGGCCATCCGAGGAGATACTAGTGGTGCAATCATTGTCGGGGAGGCAGAGTTGGACTGTGCTGTCGGAACTCGGAAACCTGTGTGTGAGATGACCTCAATTCCCAGCAACTTTCGGGTTGGGGACACAATCGAGTATGCGGGGCAAGGCTACCGTTTCAACGGAGCAGAGCTACCAGGGAGCGCACTGAGCTGGGATATCACGCTTGTCCATTGTGAACCGGAATGTCACGACCATCCGGAGGTCAGAGTAGAGGGCAGGAAGGGTGGGAGCTACGATGTTCCCGATCACGGCGACTACTTCTTTATCAAGATCGACTGCACAGTAACGGACATGGGTGAGGTGTCTAAGAAATCGACGAGTGTGCTTCCGGAGACGGCTTTAATTACGGTGGAATCCGTGCCGACTGGGAAGCTCGCCACCGCCGACGGCACGAACGGCGAGACGCCCCTGTTGAAAACGGTGGTCGTGGGCTCAACGTTCACCGTGGATGTGGACCCAGTGGCTTTCGGCATATGGTCACACGACAACACTCTCGGTCCAACTTTTGACTATCTTCTTGAGAGTGACACCCCGTTAGTCTTCACTGCTAGCTACAACTAAAGCCGACGGTTCAGAATTTTTTCCCAGATGTGCGATAAAAGTTGCGCTGGCGGGGCTCAGCTGAATGCCCACGTGAACCCAGCTACTATCAAAAAAGGCTTCTATGATTCTGGAAAGGCAAATCCATAGGCTGATTGCTAACGATGAATCCAATCAACAGAGTGATAGGAGTTACTGTACTCAGACATTGGGTGCTGGCAGCGAGCTAACCGTGTACCACCAGTACTAACGGCATGGAGATGGCTGTCAGAATAGAGGATTGTAGTTTGTAAATACCAAATGGGAAACATCGTCCAGGCCGCCTGGGTCAGATCATATGTTTGCACGCATGTTCCAGAGTGAACGTTTCCGAAGTCCGAAGACCGCGGAGCAAAATTTTCATATAAAGACCAATATTTGACGTGAGCATACCCAAAGTGGACGGAGAATGAGAACATCCACTTCGGGTATGCTCAGTAAAGTCCATGTGTTCGTTTACGGGAAGCGCTTCCCTGGTACGCCTTCCCCTCGATTTTCCGCGGGGCGTCGTTTGCATTTGCAAGTACTTCTGTCTTCCGGGTGGGTGTGTTGCGGGGCCTTTCCTATTTGGGTTGGGTTTGGTCGATTATTCTCTCGGTGCGGTTTCATATTGGTGGTGCAACGTTTACTTTGCGCATTCCCTCAGGATGGTAGGGATATCTCCGCGCTCGACGGAGCCTCCTCCCAAGGAGGCACTGCCAGGTGGGGGACTCCGTGTTCGCATCAGCTGCGACACCTTTTCTTCCGAGGTTGACTTGGAAGGCGCTTCTGGCACCCAGGCGCGTGCACTTATCTCCGCTGTCACCAGCCTGATCACGGCTGCGAGTGATCGTGGAGTGCTCCCTCAGCTCACCCAGAAGCTAGGTGGGCTGGAATCGGGATTGCTGGCCAGGTCAAATTCAAATTCGGACGAGAATTTGAATTGCCCCAGAGTGGCAGCGTTGGCTGAAGGCAGTCAACATCAGGTCAATCAACATGAACCTGTCCCGGGACAGGCGAGGGTGGTTGCTTCTGCGCGGGACAGTACGACGTTGGGGAGCGGCAGGCCGGGCCAAAACGCGCTTCAGCGCTCGGGGACTCGAGGCAATGGTGGTGGTGACTGTGCGGCAACCGGTGTGGAGGAGACTGCAGCTGTGGACTTCCCTCTCTTGGACCAGCACTCAGGTGGTCACCAGCTCCCGGCTACTGCGGGGGCACGTGGTGGCCGCAAGGGGGGCGCTTCGTACGCATCAGTCTTGCGAAAGGGCACCACTGCCACACGTACGGCGGCTATGCTCCGTTTCATACCATCTCGCGAGCCTCAGGATGGACCTGTGGAGACCACTCTCCAATTTCTGTGGGTGCGAAATGTCCGGCCCCAGACTACACGAGGACAGGTTCCGTCTATGCGAGACTTCCGGGACACTTTTGCGGAATCCTTAGGGTGCAGCCGGGGTGATTTCTTCTTCGCAAACTATGAGGGCCGCGATGTGCTGTTTTTGGTCTCCGCAACCGCCGCCAAGTACCTGGAGGCCTTGCTGGCGAATCCTACCGAGCAGTGGCCTGAGGGCGCCAGGTGGCTGCGCTGCAACCCGCAGGTGGTTTTGCGCTTGGATTTTGACCGTTTCTCGGGCAATTTCCTGTCTCCGGGAGAAACGGCAGGGCTCTCTGAGCATGAGAGCAGCGTGAAGGCGGCAGCGATCCATTGGCTACGGTTTCAGCGCCTTGAGAGGATCTTGTTGGAGCGGTTCCGGTCGGGCCCTCGTCACCTGCGCATGGCGGTGTCCAGCTTCTTCGATCTGGAGAGGCGACTTGTGCTGACTTCGCGCTACCAGACAGAGCTGCAGCGGGTGGAGATTTTGGAGGGCTCTGCTTCCAGCACCACTTCCAGCGAGAGTGGTGAGGCAGGGGAGCAGACTGAGAGCATGGCGGTGGAGGACGCCCAGGTTACTTTGCTGAAGCCCGCGGGATCCGTTCCGCGAGCCTCGCGGAGTGGGCGGCTCACGACTTTGGTGCGGATAGGAGGTAAGAGAGCGAGGACCGACTCCCCCGGGTCTAAGGGGGAGAAGCACGATTAGCGCTCCAGGCACGGCTGCGAGGTCGCAGCCTATGGATCTACAGTCTTATGTCCTGAAGGAGGGCGGAGACTGGGGCATTTGGCGTACGCGTTTTCGGAGTTTGCTCCGGCGGTGGATTTCTTTGGAAGGAGGCTCGCTTCCCCTCCGTGGGGGCATTCCCCCAGTCGTCCTCCCTCGTGGAGACCTTCTAGTAGCTGGAACCATTCTCGATTTCATCTTCACGAGCCTGGCTCGTGAAGATTCGGGACACAGTCATTTGGGTTTTTCTGGGGGTCATGCCGCTCCTGATTCTGGCCCCCATTCAAACATCGGAGCGCAGATGGCGAGTACGAGACCGACTGGCCCTGTTCTTGAAGGGAGACTTCGAAGTACTACAACGCAGCTATTTGGCGACGTCAGCACCATCCGCCCGTCGGACTCGGCATGGCACAGTGTCGCCCGTGCCGGCTCGAGTACAGAAATTGGTTACAGTGGGCGATTTAAGTCGAGCGGCGCGGATTTTGGAGGGCCAGGCGCCTGTCCTCCCCTACGATGATAGTCTCACCCAGACGGTGTCGTCTTTGTTCCCTGAGTCCGACGTGGACTTGTCCCCTGAATTCGAGGTATTCTTGGACCGTCAGGAGTTGGCCAGGTTTCGCATCCATCTGACGCTCAGTGAGTCTGACCTGGATGATTTGCTTCGTACCTCGCGTCGGGGACGCTGTCCCGGACCCTCCGGACTAAGAACAGAGCTATTGCAGGCCCTGAGCCAGCCTGGCCAGAGCGCGCTTCTGAGGATCCTTAACAAGTTGTTCCAGGGCGTATCGGGTGCGTGTGCGCCATGGGAACATCTCCGGCAGGCACAGCTTTGCTTGCTCACGAAACCTGACCACCAGCCGGCCCACCCGCGTCTCCGGCCGATCGGGATGGTGGAGAGCCTACGGAAGTTAGCCGGGAGGTGGCTGTGCCAGCGCCTTCGCCAGCGCGTCACAGCTTTTATGGCGCCCTTGCAAGTAGGGGTGGGATTTTCTGGGGGTTGCGAGCTGATCAACCATGGGATCGAGCTAGAACGCGCCAGTAGGCCGGAGTGGGGAGTCTTGGTGGTTGATTTCCGGAACGCATTCAACAGTGTGTCGCGGACGCATGCGCTAGAGGTGCTCCGACGGGTGTTTCCGGAGGCGTGGCCGTTTCTATCGGGTATTTACGGAGGGGAGAGCCTCCCCTACTTGACAACGGAGGGCACTGTTTTTCAGGCACATACTGGCGTCCAACAAGGCGACCCTTGCGGACCTCTTCTTCATGCCTGTGACCTACAGCTCGTACTATTACGTCTTTCGACTGAGGTCTCGGATCTTCGAATCTGCGCGTACCACGATGACGTAACATTGCTGGGCACCCCTGACACACTGGCTAGGGGGCTGAACGAGATCGAAGCGATTGCACGTCGCGTCGGTTTGACTGTGGAAACAGAAAAATGTCGCTTTCTCCCCCCGAGGGACGTGTCGCTGGCCTCTCTGCCACCCACTCTGCGACTAACCAGCGAACGTGAAGGGTTCGAACACCACGGCGTCGGATTAGGGACTGACAACTTTGTCCAAGCATCCTGCGAGCGAGTTTTGGCACGGCACAAGCAACTCACCGACGCCCTTGAGCACCTACCCGACAGCATGCTGCAATCGACCTGCTTGCTTTCCCGCTTTTGTGCCAGTCCCAGACTCAACTACTGGTTGCGCAGCCTGCCTCCAGCTTGGGGCTCGTGGATCGCGGCTAAAGCCGACGAGATGACCCTGCAACACTGGGGAACGCTCTTGGATGAGCCCCTCGATCTTGAAGCTGCTCCCGACAGGGACTTGATTCGTGCACAGATCGCTCTACCGTTGCGAGTAGGGGGATTCGGCGTCGCAGACCGTGGGCTGGTATGCTCGCCAGCGGCGGTTGCCTCCTGGGCTACCGCGCTGCAAACGTTGGTGACCTTCCAGATACGAAGTGCCTGCCTCTTGGATCGAGCTTTGACCAACGAGGATCCAGTGACCCTGCCGCCCCCGCTTTTGACAATTTATGATGGTCTTCAACACGCGTTCAGGAGGTGCAACGCCGTGCCGGACGCAAATCGGTCCCGCTTTCGTTCCTGGAGGGAGCTGTTATGGGGACGAGCTGAAGCGATTGAGGATTCTCCCCTCGACCAAGTTCTTGCCGATGACGGAGAGGCTAGCCCCGGGTCACCTGTTGCAGACTACTCGGTTTTAAGCCGATTGTGGAGCTCCCGCACTGATGTGATTCAACATAGCCTCACCTGAGGCCAACACAGTGCCGCTCACACAGTCATGCTCAATTCTCCTCTCACGCCGCCTACCACTGCCGCTCGTCTCCGCGGCATGGGAGGCCACCTCTCGCACTTGTGGTTAACCACTCTACCGTCGTCATTGAGTCATCGTCTCGATGCTTTCCAGTTCCGTTCTGCCGCACGGATCTATCTCGGTTTGCCACAGGCTCCGTGGCACTCTAATCGGCCGTCTTTCTGTCAGGGATGTGAGAGCCGGATTGACGCTTGTGGCTACCACTTCCTGGGTTCCTGCGGACTGTTGAGAGGTCTCCGTACGAGGCGTCACACTCGCCTCAAGTACATCCTCAGCGAATTTTTGACTCGGATAGGGCATACGGTTGAGGTTGAGTCGGAGCTGCGCAGATCAATCTCGGACTCTGCACCGCCCCGTTGTATAACCGATCTCCTCGTCTCCGACGCTGCTGCCAGACGCTCAACATATGTGGACCTCGCGATTACCTGCCCCGTGGCCAGCGCCCACCTCACCGCAGCCGCCCGCCGCCGGGGGGCCGCGGCTTCAGCCCTTCGAAGAGTTAAGGAACGACGGTATGCTGAGAGCATGGCCAGTCTGCCTTGCGCTGAGGGTCGCTCTCACCGGTTCCAGCCATTCATTGTGGAAAGCTTTGGTCACGTTGATAAGTCGGGTTTAGAGTGGTTGCGGAAATGTTTTGCTGAACATCCTACTGAATATTTGGCGCTCTTGAGGCGTTTAAGTGTCTCCCTTTGGCGATATTCCAGCGACATGCTTTGCCTGCTCGCTAGTTGCCCGACGGTGAAAGGTGCTCGAACCCGCCGCCATACACGGATCTTGAACCTGTTATACCGGGAACTTCGGCCTATAGTCCGGCAAGCCGGTCTGGAAATCGAACGTGAGAAACCTTTACCCGTCGCGGACTTTCAAAATGATGAACGCCGTGTAGCCGACCTGGTGATCACCTGTGACGACAGCCGCCGTACCACATACGTTGATCTTGCTGTTCCTAACCCTCAAGCTAGTCGTTATCTCCCGGCTGCGGGGGAGCGCCGTGGATCTGCCGCCGCCAGCATGAGACGCCGCAAAGAGATCAAATACGCGGGGGCTTTGTCTTCCCCTGGTGTTCGTGCTTCGGCACTAGCCCATCGCTTGGTACCCCTGATCATTGAGTGCTTTGTGTTCATGGACTCTGTTGGTTCTCGCTGGCTTCGGGAGTTGTTCCGCGAACGCCCTGACCGTCTTCAATCGTTGTTTACCCGCTGAAGTTTCCTGCTGTGGCGCATGAATGCCGCTTTGATATTGGAGGCGCGAGTTCTTCGCCGCACTTAGTCTTTTTTTCCCCTCCGGGTTTTTTCTTTCAGCCTCCGATTAAACCATTCGTTCGCTATTGCGTGGAGCCCTTCGCAACTGCTCTGGCTTTGAATCGCTGAAAAAAACCGCCTAGGGCTTGCTTCATATGGAACACAATTCTCGATTGAAGAATTCCCCCCCCTCCCGCCCCCCCCCGCGGGATTTCTGACCCAACGGATTCCGAGGCTCCTGATTGCATCACCTGGGCACTTTCGCACTCCTTCGCGCGATCTGACTTAATCTTTCTCACCCTTGAGGAGTATTAGGTTTGAAAAGTCATGATCGCTTCCCGCAGCGCTTCTTCCACCTCGCTCTTCTTCGTGACCGCGAAGAGCGAGGTCCAGCTTGCTGTCTCGCCTACAAAGACCGCGAGGTATCTTTATTTCCCCATACCAGTGGGGAACGGACCACAAGAATCCGTATGCAACATCTCACTGGGTTCATCCGCATGAGTGACTACTTCAGGGTGCCTGCTGTTATTTTGGCCTTCGTGCAGTCTTCCCAGTCCCCGCCTCTTGCTACGACGTCGGTTATCCCACGTCTGGACAAGACGTCCAAAGCCTCTTCTCCCAGATGTCCCAATCGACGATAGACGATCTCTCTGGGCTGTCGCCTGTTGCCCGCGATATTTATCAAAGTCGATACATAAGGGGTGATCTCACGGCGAACTGGTCGTCCGTTCCAAGTCGACAAATCATTAGTGAGACGTTACCTTTACTTATTACTAATTCTTCGGGACCTTCGCTATGAAGTCGGAAAGTCCCTAACCGAAGATAGACTATAGACTACTTCAGGAATATAGTGGGATTTTGCTAACATAGCCTGATGCGCTACGGAAGACGCAAAAGTGGACGTCCTTCAATATCATTTCCGCGCTGAGCTTAGCGGGAAAATAATGTCGCCCTTGCCAACGGCGGGACTATGAGAATCGTTCCCGAAGTAAAATGGAGTCGGATGATCTCCTTGTAATTCTTGAGATACTTCCTCTCGTTGCAGACGTGATCCGTGCAGCCACTGTCAAGCCAGAAGTTACTCTCAACAGGGATAACTTCTTCTCGCAGCGAACTCGCACAACGAACTTCCATCTCCCCGGAGGGCACTCCCTCTTAAAGCGCCCTTCTTTTCCACATCTCTAACAGGTTGGCCTCTGCACAACCTGTGTCGCCAAGGCCCTTGTCGTCCGGGGATTTTCCTTCCTCCTGCTGCCAAGCCCCATCACGCTCCAGTAGCTCTCCAGTTCCCTCACTGTGCTCCCCACGTGAGTGGACTCGAGGCCCGCCACTGTAGATAGACGAGCTCCTGGAAGAATTGCATTCCTTCCGAACGAATGGTTTAATCGGAGGCTGAAAAAAAAATACCCCGAGGGGAAAAAAAGACTAAGCGCAGCGAAGTACTCGCGCCTCCAACATCAAAGCGGCATTCATGCGCCACAGCAGGAAACTTAAGCGGGTAAACAACGATTGAAGACGGTCAGGGCGTTCGCGGAACAACTCCCGAAGCCAGCGAGAACCAACAGAGTCCATGAACACAAAGCACTCAATGATCAGGGGTACCAAGCGATGTGCTAATGCCGAAGCACGAACACCAGGGGAAGACAAAGCCCCCGCGTATTTGATCTCTTTGCGGAGTCTCATGCTGGTGGCGGCAGATCCACGGCGCTCCCCCGCAGCCGGGAGATAACGACTAGCTTGAGGGTTAGGAACAGCAAGATCAACGTATGTGGTACGGCGGCTGTCGTCACAGGTGATCACCAGGTCGGCTACACGGCGTTCATCATTTTGAAAGTCCGCGACGGGTAAAGGTTTCTCACGTTCGATTTCCAGACCGGCTTGCCGGACTATAGGCCGAAGTTCCCGGTATAACAGGTTCAAGATCCGTGTATGGCGGCGGGTTCGAGCACCTTTCACCGCCGGGCAACTAGCGAGCAGGTGGGCGCCAAAATCTGCGTTGTCTTCAGTCTGAGAGCAGAGAGGGCACGACGAACCCATCTCGTACGGCCAAGGGGGCTGATGTAAGCCGAGGTATAAGCGCAGTGAAGTACGCACTTCGAAATCCGACAGTGTGAGTGGCGGAAAGGCTGGTACGGTCATGAGCCACTGAGAGCTAAGAACCCCTCCAAGACTACGTAGGCGGGCGCGAGCGCGAGAAGATGAGACCATCTGCGCGAGGAGTCG
The DNA here is from genome assembly GCA_029953675.1 of Rhodosorus marinus. NCBI lineage: Eukaryota > Rhodophyta > Stylonematophyceae > Stylonematales > Stylonemataceae > Rhodosorus > Rhodosorus marinus. Next base: position 1,355,866 of record JAMWBK010000001.1, read on the forward strand.
GCCATATGCAGCACGGTGCAAGTCCCAAGAAAGGATATTTTGCAGCGCATCCGTGCGTGCTTGAGCTCGGCTCCCAGCGCGCTGGGAATCATCAGGAGGATCAACTGGAACTTCTTCTTCTGCGACAACTACTGGGTCAATCTCCCCTAGAACAGGTTCAGGCGCAGGACGAATCCCCGGGGCGGAGCCTCGAGAGCGGTCAAATACAGCTCGCCAGTCAGGAAGACGGGGTTGAACGGTTTCGGGGAGACTAGTACAGGAATTCAGGGCGGTTTGGAGCTCCAGAAACAAGTCTTGGGCGCTTTCCGGTACGCTGGGAAGCAAAACACCCCGCGAGAGGCTCGCCATCAAATTGCGGAACTTCGAGATACCCAAGCTGCTCAAAGTGGGAAGTGCGGTTCCCCAGGCCCCTACTGCGGCTGCAGGTTGGACCACAACACGATTGCAGAGGCCCAGTCCCCCCAATCGCAATGGGAGGCCTACCTGGGCGCGCACAACATCACAGGTGGGTCGCGGCAGAGCGCTCAGCTCTTCATCGAGAAAATACCCCAGGTCACGGAAACTTTCAGCATCCGCACGAGTGGCCAACCACCGGCCCCAATGAGTTGGAAGTGAGCGAAGCCAATAGGTTAACCGCTGACCGCAACAATACCGAAACAGCAACAACGAGCACTGGAGAAAGCCCGGAGGTAGCCGTCGAAGCTCTGCAACCAGCTGTCTGTGCTTACCGAGGAGCTGCAGCAACTCGCCTTCAACGAAGGACGGCGACCCGTAGGGGATGCCTAAGTGGACAAAACCATCCGGTCTCCAAATATCCTGGAACGACGCAGGTACCTGCTGCTCTTGTGCAGCTACACCTCCCCAGTAGAACGATTTGTGATGATTAACCTCCAGGTCAACCCGTGAAGCCAAGGAGCGGAGACGATCATAAGCGAGCGCTAGAGTATCAGGGGGCCCCAGGAGGCACACGTCGTCGTGGTATGCAACCGTACGAACCTGCGGGAATTCGGAGCGAAGACAAAGCAAGACGAGTTGTAGTCCACAGGCATGTAGGAAAGGGGACAAGGGATCACCCTGTTGTACCCCTGTGCGCGCCGCAAACGTGTGTGAGGAAGCGCCAAGGGTGTCATAGGTAGCCCCACGACCAAGGGGAGAATAAAGTCTACTAACAGAGGGAAAGCCTACAGGGAAGACTTCGCGCACCACGTGCATGAGAGCCGGACGAGAGACGCGGTTGAACGCATTGGTAAAATCTACAGAGAGGAGCCCAGAATCTGGGAGTACGCCATTTCCGAACGGAGTAAAACAGACAACAACTCACAGCCACCACGATAGCCCACGCCTAACTGCACGTGCCCAAAGAAACGGCGGGATTCGGGAACCAGGATTTTCACTAACCATCGCGCCGCCAATTTGCGGACCACCTCAACCAGGCCAATAGGGCGAATAGCAGGGCTCGAGGCCGTGTGGCTGGGCTTCGAAAGCAGACACAACTGCGAACGCCCGACCAAGAACCACGCACACTCACACAGGGGATCACCATTCACAAGCGCTTCGACCACCCACGCCAACGCCTTCAAACCTTCATCACTTAAGAAACGGAGATATTCCACCCGCAGCCCCGAGGGCCCTGGGGAACGGCCCTTCGGAGCATCATGAACCAACTCACGCACCGCCTCCAGATTGACCACTAACCGCGCACTGGGATGTGGCGCGGCGCGGTACTCTTCCAACACTGATTCAAACGAGGAGTCCCAAGGGGAGCCTTCCGAGGGAAAGAGCAAACGGAGCGGTGAAGAAAGATCATCGGAGTATGGAACCACAGGTTGCCGCTGCTGGAGGATCCCGGCTGCCCGCCGCAGATCACCGCCCGCCACCGCGTGACGCGCCCGATTCTGTCGAGAAGCCCTAAAAGCTGAGGGAGCACTAGGAGAAAAGGAAGAGAGAGAAGCAAAATAAAGACGTTCGAGGTCCTCAAAGTCGCCGGAAAGGAACATTTGCAGTTTTCGGCGAGGGTGGACCCGGCGAGGATGTGGGTTGAGGGGGACGGTAGAGGAGGTGAGCACGAGGCGGGGAAAAAAGAACAAGAGTTCCCAGCGAAGAGAGCAGTGAGGGTTCGCGGCGACCTGCTGCCAGAGAAAATCCAACACCAATCCTAGGGGCTTATGAAGTCGACGAGGGAGCCGTACGGCCGTGCTCTGACGACAAAGGGGAAGGGAACCGTCCGGGTAGGAGGCGACAAGGTGCGAAAACCACGAGAGGACACGCTCATGCCAGGCTGAGCGGTCACTGGTAAACAGGGGTAACCGGGACGACACGCACGCGGAGGAGGAAGACTCAGACATCGGGCCTCCCCTCAGTCGGGAAGGCAGATCGAATATCCGGAGGAGGTGCCTCGGAGGGAGGCTCAGGAGCCGCACGACGCTTACGTGGGGGGCGCACGAAGGAACTAAAAGACCTGAAGAAAGTAGACACAGGGTTTTCAGCAGCGGAGTCTTGACTGAGGGTGTCCAGAGCCAGCGGATTCGGAGAGGCCGATGGTGCTCCTGCCATGTCGGTGTCACGAGCCTCGGAGACAGGGTGAGGGGAGGAAGGGTGCTCAAGAGTCGGCGGCAGAAGGTCAAACGCAGGGTGGGCTTCCAGCAGGGTGGCCTCAGTGGAGAGGAAGGCCTCTAGCGCGGTGCGGAGGACCCCGCGAGGAGGAAAACGCGCGAAGAGGCTCGCCTGTATGCGCGAAAGCCGCGCCGCATGAGTGTGTAGCGCGACAACCGAAGCCTGCGAGGCATCCAGGTTTTGCAAGGCCGACGGAGGAACCCAGCCGGCGTCAAAACGATCGAACTCGACAAACAAAGAGACATGAGGACGAGTCAGTATCATGTTGGCCAGAGCAGAGCGCTGGGGCGCGGGGGTGGTTACAAGCGATTGAAGGAACTGGTAAGCCGAGTCAGTAACAAGAAAACAGGCATGAGGGCCCGTGAAGTCCACATATAGGAATTCAGATGGGGCGACCCCAAGGGAGGAAGCCATGGTGTCGCGAAAATCGCGGTAGTGGACGGGCGCGCGGCCCCGACCACGAGAGGGGGTCTGGGGACGCACGTTCGTCATCCAAACAAAGTGGAACGGAGATAGTTGGCGAGAAGAGTCAATAGGGATGTGTTGTGGCATCATACGCACCATTGCCGTCGTGCGTTGTTCAGGAGAGCCCCTGCGCAGGACCTGCGAATAGGTCGCACGTGGGGCACTGGAGGGAGCAGGATTCGGGCCCGACGCGGGCCCAGGAGGCGTCTGTCCTTGAATAGGGGTAGGCCAGTCGGAATCAGGAATGACCGGAGCGGAGCGCTCGGGTCGGGTGGAGGCAGGCCCCGCTGTACCGTGCGGATCCGCGGGGACGGGCACCGGGGGGTATGGGGCAGGCGCGGAGGCGGAGAAGCGCTCCAAATAGGCGATCAGCAGGGGAAGGCGGTGTTCCTGGGAAGCAGTCACAAGAAGACTCGTCAGTTTCGAGCAGATCCCATGGGCCAACTCGTCAGCGCAGTCCGTGAGGGTGGCCGCGGTACTAAACCCGCCCACGCTGAGCTCCACACGCGCTGAGAGAACGGCTCCGTCCGCCGGAATGGGTGGGGAAACCCCAACCATAACGATTGGAAGGTGTGAAAAACCGATTCCCCCACGAAACCCCCAAAAAGAGAACTTGTTCCCAACGTTTGCAACCAAAGAAAAACCACCACGACCTCCAAGGGGCGCTAGCAACCCCCAGCACGCACCACACCACTAGAAGATGCGGGGGAAAGGCTGCAGAAAGAAGCGCCTCCCACCAAAGAACACAATTGCGACTCAAAACCACCAAAAGCCAGCACCATACACCCTCACGAAACCGAAAACTCTCGCGCCTTCCAAGGCACTCCTCAGAATACGAGCTTTTCATCTTCTCTGAGCTCCTCCTGGGTAAATTCCGTGATCTCCGTGAACTCATCCTCGAAGAATTGGATGAGGTCGCAACCACGGGTTCCCCTGATCTTAGGCGTCTGTGGCAAAAGCCTCGTCCAGACGGCATCTGCAGTTCCCCCCTGCCTGTAATCGTACGGATCCAGGAGGATCAACCAAGACCGGCTGGGGTCCAGTTGCGCCCTCCACATCGCAACGTCAAGTGCTGGGCCCTGCAGCGTAGATGAGAGGACTGCCATCACAAACCTGCCCCCCGTGGAGTTCGTGTCCAGCTCCTCACTCCAGGCGATAGCATCGGCATAGTTGTGCAAGTTCAGGTACGCAAGTATCTGAAACTTTCATCTACCGAACGACGACTTGTCCCTTCTCTCCCCGAGAAGGGTTCAGGCATCAACATTCTTAACCTCCGTGGCAAACCGCCACCCTCTCTTTCCTCCCTCGCCATTACGACAAAGAAAAAGAACTAACCTAATGCCTTTGCGATGAGACCATGTTCCCCCCCCAAATTTTCGCCAGCACCGGTACCCCTTCTTTATTGAGCACTAACGCGCTGCGAACCTACAATTCATTAAGTACTCGATCGGTTAGTCCGCCGTAGTACGACGAGGATGGATCATCCAGATCAATCACGATACAACCGTCTGCGTTGCTACATACCGGGTATCTACTGGGCTTTACTAGGTATCTACTAACTACTTATGCTACTGCCTACTACCGCCAGTACCCGCTTAGGTCTGATCACGAATGACCTCACCTACCAACACCTGAGAACTGATATTCTATGCTCTGTCTGTAGCAAGAGGTGCAAAATCGAAACGACTCCAAACAGCATGAAGACTTGTCAGTTGCTGATACAGTTGCCATCCCGTCACATGGCCCTGAAACGTGTTGACGGAGGTAATCAACGTGAAACCCTAGAAAAGGAACAAGGCGTGTTGAATCAAGACACATATGTGTAGACTCTGAGGTGACTTAGAAGAGTCGGAGGAAACCAAGCACGGTACCTATATAAGCCAAACTCACCGGCATACTAGTGAGGGATACTCCAAGACAAGAAACAAGAGACACAACAAGCGTCAACTCTGAGGTGACTTCGGAGAGTTGGAGGAAACCAAGTGATACCCATATGAGCCAAACTCAACGCATCCTAGTCAGGGATACTCCGAGACAAGCAATAAGAGATGTAACAAGTAAGGACACAAATACCTGATTTTGTTAACAGGTTATCTGGGGTTAGGGTACAACGGTTTCATCACTGCCCAACATCAACTGGACTGTGGCAACGTCGGCATGACGAAATCTGCAGAGAGCTGGCACGGTGGCTAAGGCGATGGAACTTCATGGACGTAGAGCAAGAACCTGAGGGGTACTTCGAGAACTACGGACTGCGACCTGATATCGTTGCTAGGCATCCGAGGACCAAACAAAGGTATGCGCTGGATGTGACGGTGGTGTCACCATTACAGGGAAAATATTTGCGGCGGAGCCAAGATGATAGCGGATACGCGGCGAGAGCTGCGGAGAAGTGGAAAATCGCTCACTACAAAGAAGCGATGGTGATCGAGAAACCGGATGATAAGTTCATCCCGATAGCGATAGAGACGTTTGGGCGTACGGGGCAAATGGCACAAGAGTTCCTCCGCGACAGCTGCAAACACCTACTGCACAGGAGTGAGGAGCTGAGAGACGTGAGATCCCAGATAAAACGGCAACTATGGCGAGGTAACGCAGAGATAGCATTAGGCGCTTTGCGCGTGGACCAGCTGGATTACTGGCATAGCCTGAAGCGCTACGCAAGGCGTGAAGATGAACAAATAACTAGGGAGGGAAGTATGCAACCCCAGGCGCCGATGGCGCGCCTCGGAAAGCATGTCGCTGGAATATCGCCAAAGGGAGACACTTAAACGCCTCAAGAGCGCCAAATATTCAGTAGGATGCTCAGCAAAACATTTCCGCAACCACTCTAAACCCGACTTATCGACGTGACCAAAGCTTTCCACAATGAATGGCTGGAACCGGTGAGAGCGACCCTCAGTGCAAGGCAGACTGGCCATGCTCTCAGCATACCGTCGTTCCTTAACTCTTCGAAGGGCTGAAGCCGCGGCCCCCCGGCGGCGGGCGGCTGCGGTGAGGTGGGCGCTGGCCACGGGGCAGGTAATCGCAAGGTCCACATATGTTGAGCGTCTGGCAGCAGCGTCAGAGACGAGGAGATCGGCTATACAACGGGGCGGTGCAGAGTCCGAGATTGATCTGGGCAGTTCCGACTCAACCTCAACCGTATGCCCTATTCGAGTCAAAAATTCGCTGAGGATGTACTTGAGGCGAGTGTGACGCCTCGTACGGAGACCTCGCAACAGTCCGCAGGAACCCAGGAAGTGGTAGCCACAAGCGTCAATCCGGCTCTCACATCCCTGACAGAAAGACGGCCGATTAGAGTGCCACGGAGCCTGTGGCAAACCGAGATAGATCCGTGCGGCAGAACGGAACTGGAAAGCATCGAGACGATGACTCAATGACGACGGTAGAGTGGTTAACCACAAGTGCGAGAGGTGGCCTCCCATGCCGCGGAGACGAGCGGCAGTGGTAGGCGGCGTGAGAGGAGAATTGAGCATGACTGTGTGAGCGGCACTGTGTTGGCCCCAGGTGAGGCTATGTTGACCAGCTGGAGAATCCGCTGGTGCCTGTTTTTTCTTTTGAACGTAGCATGAGACCCCGGTAGCGGGGTTCCAATAAGTTTCTCCCTAGATAGGATTAGACGTAGTGTTGCGCTGCAGTAGGCAGCTGCCCAGTAAAGCTTACGGTTACGTTAGTCTGGGGTTCCTAGTGAGGGATACTCCCAAACAAGCAATAAGAGATGTAACAAGTAAGGACACAGATACCTGATTTTGTTGACAGCTTATGGGCACAGCCTGGGTTTAAAAAAAAAAAAAGTCGCAAGAAGAATGGATTCGGTTGGATATTTTCTTAGATGTCCACCCAAAGTTGACAGGACCGGATGACTATAACAATTGGAGAGCCAGCGTCACCAATGGATTCAAGCTGGGAGGTGTACATGAAGCCGTGTTGGGGCAGGAGGATAATGTGGACGAACGAGTTCGAGCGGTGTCGCTGCTCAAATTGAACCTGGGAATTGAAGCTATGCTGATCGCAGAACAGCCCATAGACGCAAAAGAACCCATGGAAAAATTGGAAAAGAAACACGTCACGAAAACGATAGCGACCTTTGTGAATGTGAAACATGAACGGCAACCAAATTTCAACGAGGTACCATGAAAGGAACACTGGCCCACGCCAGCCAACTTGGAGAAACAATCCACACGGACGTTTCGGACACTAAATATATCGAAAGGAGCAGAATATTGGCTCACCTTTACCGACGAGGTATCGAGATTCACCACAATCTACGGAACAGAAGAAGAGCGACGTATCCCAGGTATTCGACGTATGCATGGCATATTTCGAACGCATAACTGGCCAAAAGGCAACCACCGCCAACTCAGCACAGGAGCAGAATACCTGGCTTTAATACCTACGGATGAAAGAAAATTCAAGAAGCTTGACATCACCCTGGACACAAGGTCTAGACACGACGTCTTGAATTTTAACTACGTATGGTGTATTGGGTCTGGTTCTTGTAGAAATGTACAGTAGAGCCCCGACAAGTTCACGGTAAGGAAACTCCTCTTACCTTCAGGATTTTTCTGTCGGTATATAGTCCTTTGTCGTCTGCGTTGGCACAGGTTTGCTCTAGCTTATTCTGAACTCTTCGAGTATTTTCTCGATGTATGTCTTCTGCCCAAGAACATCATCCATTAACTTGGGGCAGAAGATATACATCGAGAAAATACTCGAAGAATGCAGAATGAGGGAGAGCAAACCGGTGCCAACGTCCATGACAAAGGGCTATATGCCGGCGGAAAAGTCTCGGACTGGTTAAGTTTTCTTCTGTAGACCCGTGCCCATACGCCGTCAGCCGTCTAGTGGCTGGGCGGTTCGTTCCAGCACCCTCGAGAATACCGCCTTGCGTATCGTCTCTCGGTGTCCGTGGCCTCCTCGGGGTTGTCAATTACTACCCGTAGACCTCTCAAGTCAAGAAAGGTCTCGGCCTGCAAAAAAAGCAACTTTCAGTATCTGAAAGACAAGATCTCCATTAAAAACGGAGGATAATTTGAACTGTCCTCTGGAGTCCCGACCAGTAATCAATCGTTACAGTTGCAGCTATTCGCAACTTGATGCATGCAAATTTTAGAGGCTGGTTACAAATATTTTTCTGGAGGGGGTTATGTTTGGTTAGTGGCTTGCCACGCCAGCTTACCGCGCTTTGCTCAGACTTTGCACCGCTTTCTGCTGCGGAGCAACCCCTTTTACTCCCCGAAATACACCGGAGGCTTTGTCTTCCACAGGCATTCGTGCTTCGGCTCTCGCTCATCGCCTGCTACCTCTGCTCATTGAGCGCTTTGGGCTTGTGGATTCCGTTGGTTTCTCGTTGGCTTCGGGAAGTGTTCCGCAAACACCCTGACCGTCTGTCCTCGTTGTTAACCCGTTAAGTTTCTTGCTGTAGCCTATGAACGCTACTTTGATGTTGGAGGCGCGTGATCTTCGCTGCGCTTCGTCCTTTTTTTCCTCTTCGTTTTTTTTTTTCAGCTCCCATTGAACCAATTCATTCATTCGATGTCTGGTACTACTACGCCCTGCGTAGTGTTTAAGGCTACGTTAGTACACTACTACTTTGCTGAGCATCCTACTGAATATTTGGCGCTCTTGAGGCGTTTAAGTGTCTCCCTTTGGCGATATTCCAGCGACATGCTTTCCGAGGCGCGCCATCGGCGCCTGGGGTTGCATGCTTCCCTCCCTAGTTATTAGTTCATCTTCACGCCTTGCGTAGCGCTTCAGGCTATGCTAGTAAAGTCCAGTACACTACTAATACGTAGTGTTCTAAGTTCACAGGCAAACTCTGCCAAAGCTAACACGTGTCACATGCTAAATGAGCTTGCGTGGTGACCTTCAGAGCAACTTTGGATAAGGCAGGCTCTTTCCGTTCCTGCGCACCAAAAAAAAGCGGACCACGTCTTGACCCCCCAAAATTACATCGGTATTAAGACTAGATGAAATTCGTTATTTCTGTCCACTTTCAAGAAATGGGCGGCGGCGAGTTGGACGTGGATTCCACTGCCAACTCCGAGGGGATAAAATAACTTTGATATAAGGTAATTAAACCAATTATATCTCTTTCGAGCTCGTTCTAACCTATTACCATCTGCTATGGCGCACCGAAGTATTAGATATCATTAAAGGGCATAAAATAAGTTTAATATAAACTTATTAGACCAAATATATTACTTATCTTTTATCTTCAACCAATTGAAATCTGTTACTCTTAAAATACTGGACCGTTTAAAAAGCATTTTGATTGTTTTAAACAAGCTGTGGTTGAAATAATTTTAAGATCAGCTGAAGCTCTGTTACTCGGCTGCCCAGTTTCTGGTGAGGTGCTAGTGCAAACCCCGCCATCGTGCTAGGCTGGTCACGGAACTATCCTTGAAACTCTGACTCCGTACCAATGCTGCTCCGTTACTGTACCCCCCTTCATCAGCATGGTCGTGTTTTTATGCTACTCAGAGCAGTTCGGCTGTGAATGATGAGGTCATAACACCGCCGTGGTACGTTTACACACGCGCGATCCAAATCACCGCGTTAGCTCTTTAAATTCCGCTGTTGTGGGCCCTCTATTCGCTGAGGTTTTGCCGCTCTCATGCAGCCGTAGTTTTAAGAGGCCCGCTCTCTTGCATTTCGTCCTCTCACGCTATGTGGTAGCCATTCGGTGCTCAATTATTTCGCTAGTGCTCGATCGGGATATAAAGCGTCAGAAGCACACGATGGACCTGACAAAACAACCAAAAATCCACTCCGCGTTGAAAAAAAACCAGAAATGAATGCGTTGCATCACGTTCGACCCGTCGCGACATTCGCAACAACGGCTGTCTCTCCTCCCCTCTCCCCCTTTTGCAAATTTGTGATTACTATGGTAAAACGTAACCATTTTACCAAAACGGAGAAGGCGGTAATCTTCGCAACTTTGGCCAACCTCCCTGGCTCAACCAGTACTACTCCCTGCTAACTTCCGAAATCTGGGACCCCCCAGGGAAGTTGTTTTGGTGGGCTTCACGACGGCCAAGGCTGGGATTTGTTTTTTTTCCTTTTTCCATGCCCACCATTTGAGTCTGGGACTCTACGAAATTCGTGATGGATTTTGTTTTGAGCGCCAGGGAGTGCTGTGGAAAAATCAAACAATTTCGAAGGAGAGAGAAGTCAAACCACAACAAAAAAAAAAAAAAAAAACCTTCCGCGTTGTAAAGCCACGGTGTATTAAACTCCCAAACTACCCCACCTTTTCACCTCAACCCCACCCCACACCTACCTTTTCTAATAAATGAAGAAAAAGGTTTTCCTCAACCCTTAATTACGTATTGAAACACGAGCCGCCCTTGGGCTCACTGTAAAATATTCAAATTTGGTGCATTTTTTCTCTTGCTCATGGATGAATGCAGTTTTTGTAAAATAAAAACCAATAAATCCAAATCCCGCTGAATTATTAGAGTAGTTTTAAATTTTGCAAATGTCCTTTGTCCGAAATATTTACCGTCATAGCGGGTTGTGTCTTATTACGACGTATGATCGTGGGAACATCGGCTATACAACACCCCGTTGGCCCAGTCAAGGTTGCTTCAAAACCTGGTTATGCCTTGTCTTGTAGTCGTTTTCTGTGTTTTCTACAACGACGGATGATCGCGGGAACATAGGCTATCCACCTTGCTGGCCCAGTCAAGATTGCTTAAAAAACCTGGTTGTTCATCATCAGTTTATCAGAGTGTTTTATCTTCTTTTTTTCTTCACCCAAGCTAGCTTTTGCCGTTCCAAACACGTCTTTAATGGAGAACTTGTCTTTCAGACACTGGCCGTTCCAGGCCCAGTTCTTTCTTGACTTCAGAGGTCTCGGGTAGTAATTGACAACCCTGAGGAGGCGACGGACACCGGGAGACGATACGTACGGCGGTATTCTCGAGGGTGCTGGAATGAACATGTGTATTGTTTTATATTCCTTTTTTCTTCACCCAAACTAACTCTTGGAGAAGAAGAATTCCCGATTGGCCGAGGACACTAGACTGGCTACCAGCACGATTCACCGGGGAAGTGTCTTTTCTTTCTGGAGGTTGAGATCTGTCTGTCGAACGTCGTGATAGAAGACAGCCACCGCAAGAGATAAATTTTTATTTAATTCATTATAGACACTCTCTAGTACAATCGCATAATTTTTAACCATTGTGGAACGAACAAAAAAGGTTGAAAATTTCGATTGGGACCATATGGGAACATTGGCCAATACGCTTGTCCCCGGCCAATGGTTGTGGATTTTCCCTGACCTAGTCATGGCCGTATCTTATATAAAGATTAGATTACCTGGATTCGGCAAGAAGACACGTCCTTGTTGGCTAAATGCTCCATATGGATGTCTTTCGCTTCGTCGCCTCGGCTAGTCCCTCTTCCTTTCTCTTTTTTTTGAACTCGGGTGCGCTGGTAAGATCGTCTTAACCATTCGTTCGGTAAGATCGTCTTCGGCAATGAAAAAACTACAACAATAAACATTAATATATATTTGTTTTTCTACAAGACGGAATATTGGGGAAGAGGCCAGGGGGGGGAGGGGTTAAGGTGGCATCTTTGGAGGGGATAATTCACGAAGGGGGAGGCAGAATGTTTTTTGTGTTCAGAAAATTTTTGAATTTGCTCATCAACAACGTTTGATAATGCATCAAAATGTTTTCGAGATATTTTTAATTTTCCGTGGGTTGCGTGTGTCTAGTTTTGTTGCAATTGGCTGATGCTGGGTGAAAGCCTCTACAGTTCCCTCTTTTTTCCTGGCCAGATGGTGGAATAGTAGTTATTTTTATACACAGAGACATCAACAACGTTTGATAATGCATCAAAATGTTTTCGAGATATTTTTAATTTTCCGTGGGTTGCGTGTGTCTAGTTTTGTTGCAATTGGCTGATGCTGGGTGAAAGCCTCTACAGTTCCCTCTTTTTTCCTGGCCAGATGGTGGAATAGTAGTTATTTTTATACACAGAGACATAAAAAACCGGGGGTGGGTGGTAGAGGGGGTGCCGCTCCTCCTTCCATTATTTTCATCCACTTTAATCTACTCTATTGCTGAGGACAAAAAACAACAACAAAAACACTTCAGTGTAAGTAACAAAATCTCACATTTCCACTGGCAATCTATGAGTAAAGACGAGTAAACGTGAAAAGATACTCACCTTGGAACATCGGCCAACCTCTATGGCCCCGGCTCAGCCCCTTCCGGGGGCCGGGAAGGTTCGCCGATGTTCCGATCGCGGTGTTTGTTATTTTAAAAATGAATCGATCGGAGTGGGATTTTGAGCGATGCTAAAGAGCTCGTTTGCTGGTTTGGGTGACGCTAGTAATGTCGCTTTAGGCTATGCTAGTAAAGCCATGTTGACAAAGCAGGTGTTTAGTACCTATTTCTAATGTCTCTTGTTGCTTTATCAACAAGTAATACGCCAGAACTATGGCAACTCTGCTTTGGGAGGGGGGAGGGACTCGTTTACCACCTTCGGTAACTGTCGATGGGTTAATTTCCAGGATGCACCGAGGATATTCGACGCCCCTCTTCAACAAAGTCGCAGGTAACATACTTCCCTATATGGGCAACCACAGAAGATGAGTGTGTGGTTTTTTAAATTTTTTTTTTTCGAGTTTCGGTCGAGTACGTTTCTGTAGCACCTCGTCGAAGTGAAGAAGGGGAAAAAACCAACAAAGTCCGAGCATGTAAATGTCAGGTTTGCACTTACTCACAAGTTTAATGTTTGCAACCGGACTGTGCCGCCAATGGTAGACAAAACAAGTAGGAAAAAAAAAAAGTTAAGAACCTGACCTTAAATCGGTCGCGGAGGGGGCTGGGAAACCCATGTCACGAATGCACCGGCTTTAGAAGAATGAGAACGGATTTTGAAGAGCATTCTCAAGATGGCTTATAAAGAGTTGTATCTTTGATTTCTACGACGGTGAGGGAGGGAGGGAGGGAAGAATGGGATTGCCCTATCGGACGAGTGGATGTTTTGAGGATTTTAGGAGGAGTTTCCAAGAGGGCCGTGAGACCACGGTAGGATAGAACTATGAGGATTTGAGTGCCGGGAGTCCGGGAAACATGGGGTGTAGGGTGTTGGTTGTGCTGGTGGTCGCTGCGGTGGCGCTGCAATATGCGGCGGTTGGAGGAGCGCTGACGCAAGTCGATTTTGAGGATGTTCCTGTCGCAGAGGGTATTCCTGGTCTACCTACTGACTTTGCGTTCATGCCTCCAGGTCAGACGGAGCGGATTCTGGTCACCGACTTTAGAGGCATGGTCCAAGTTGTTGTGAAGGGAGCGGTCCAGGAGAAATTGTTTCTGGACGAGAGGGTGTCCCAGGAGGAGCGGGACAATTTCATAGGCTACGGGAATTTTGGGGATAGAGGCATCGCACCAGAGTATCGGGCTGTCGCGGTAGATGCTGACTTTGAAAATTTTCCATACGTGTACTTTGCGTACATCTACTATCCCGCAACTGTGGAAGGACCAGTACAAATTCCCATGCAAGGGTTTGTGAAGCGATATAGGGTGAGCCCTGACCTCTCAGAGGTCGATCGCAGCACGGGGAAGATCATTTTTGGAAACTACGTTAACGGAAACTGTTTGGAGGTTGACGTGAAGGAGGACAACTACTGTGTAACTCGTCCGCCACATAACATGTCCGGGTTGCTGTCAGACCCGAACGGCAGGCTTTGGATAACCACAGGGGACTCTGCGTTTGTGTACGACTCTGAACGACCCTTGGCAATGAGGTCTCAGGATCTTGACTCGCTGTACGGAAAAGTGCTGAGGGTAAATCGAAATGGATTAGGTCTGAAATCTAACCCGTATTACAACGGCGACTACCGGGCCAACCGATCAAAGGTGATGGCTTTGGGGCTGCGAAACCCATGGAATATTCACTGGGACGACGCGCTCGGAACCGCGTGGGTGTCTGATGTTGGGGAAGCATCGCTTGAGGAATTTAATCTGGTCCGGCCGCGGTCGAACTTTGAGTGGCCGTGCTTTGAGTCGGAGCTCGATCGCTTTCAGTTTGGCATCTTCCCCGAATGTGCGGACATGCTCAATGACGTGCCACCATCGTCCGGCGCCGTGTATACGGGGACGAGAGCCGGTCCGGCGTTCAGCTACTCGCACCGGGAGGGTAGTGCAAATACTGGTGTGGCTCCCGTGAACATTGAGGGATGGCCGGAAACTTTCAACCACGGCGTATATTTCTGCGATTACACTGGAAACTGGATACGGTACGTCAAAGTAGACGAACCTGGTGACGTGGTGTCGGAGGCTTTAGACTTTGCCACCGAGGTCCTCGGGCCTGTCAACATTAAAACAGGTAGCGACGGATGTCTGTACTACCTGGCGCTAACTGCGAGCCAGTTAGGCAAGATCTGCTACAGGGAGGATAATTCACCGGCCGAGGTGGTTGGGATCGTACCCCCGAATGGGTTCGAGGGGGTGGCGCGGTCGGTCGTGGTTGAGGTGGCCGTAAGCAAGAAGGTGACGGCGGAGACGGCAGTAGCGGCTATAACTGTGGTGGAAACTGTATCCGGGGAAGCTGTTGCCGGGTTTGTGGAGCACGATGGGACCAGGAACATTCTTACCTTCGTTCCAAACGACCTACTGAAGGAGGACACGATGTACACGGTGACGGTTTACGGGTTGATCGACCTGAAAGGTATCTTAATGAAGGGCGAGGAGACGAGTACATTCGTGACGGGTAGTGGTTTCGTGCAATATCTTTCCGACCTTCCCCTGACCGTGGATCCAAAGCCGAGTCGAGTTGTGCGTGACATGGCGGAGGACGGCCGGACTCCCATCACAATCCGCGGGAAACGGTTCAGGAAAGGCTTGAGCTTCAGCCCTGTGGTACTGATAGATGTACAAGTCCCCGATGGATGTACGTCGATCGAAGGCTTCTACGGGATTGACGACATCTCTCGTAGGATTGCGAGCGGTGCTGTTATATTTACGATTGCTGTCGACGGCACCTTTATCTACGACTCAACGGTGGATGGTCTCGGCATACCCAGTAGAAAGGTAGACCCCGAGTTTTACTTCAGGTTGCCGGTGGAGAGTGGAAGCACGGTGACTTTAAGAGGCGACTTTGGCGACCTCGATGACATAGAAGCGATTGAGAATCGTGGAGTGTGGGCTGATGCTGCCTTCCGCTGCGGGAACTTGGATTCCAGCGCCCCACAGGTCGAGTCGTTTGAGCCTGGTAACGGCGAAACCACATCGACCAACCCCTTGATTCAGATCACATTCGACGAGGTCATGAACTATAACACGATCATTCAGGCGGTGAGCATCGAGTCGGTGGATGGGCGTCGTATCCCGTGGCTCCCGGTGGAGAGTACCAACCCCCAAGTTTTCCTGCTCGCCGTGGAGGACCTAGAGTTCGACGAGACGTACATAGTGAGTATATCCAATGAGGCCACAGACGTTTCTGGAAACCGATTGGAGGAAGACATGCAGTGGTCATTTACCACGGAGGCGCCGCCAGCAAGTGGAGAGAAGGTCCAACTCGTGGAAGATCTGATACCTAAGAGCTTAACGGGCGGTGTATCTTTCGATGGATTCCCGAGGAGTTTAATCCCAGGGGTGCAAGTGCACCAGAATGGCCTTGGCATGCAGGCAAACGCCAAGGTCAGCTACGACCTGAGTGGCCTCTCTTGTACACGGCTGAAGGGGCTCGCGGGTAAAGACGCAGCTGCAGGAGGGGATTCTGGTGCTTGCCGGCTGCGAATTTTCAGCGGGGTGAGTGAGGAAACATCCCAGAGGCGTTTGAATCGGTACCCCCGCGCAGCTCAGCCGTCCCGGGGGCTAAGTGTTGGTGTGGAGGGGGATAAATATCTCGAGATTAGACTTTCCGCCGGGGGGGATGGCGGCGTCGCTAGGGATTTTTGCGACATCGTCCGACCTAGAGTGGAATGTGATGGTGTTGATATCTACCTGACGTCACTCACGCCGTTGTCTGAGCGAGGGGTAGTTGAAAGGAACAAGAGCGCGTTGGGCTTGCCGCTGCAAATGTTCAGATCCTCAATGACCTTCGAAACTGGGGTTGTTATCCCAGCCGGGGCGGAAGCGACGTATGAAATACCTGGCCGGTGCTCGACCGTGAGCTTCACAGTGGGAGCGGGCAACGGAGCGGACTTTGGAGACACCGAGCTGGTGACAACTGTAGACGGAGAGGCGGTTTGCACGGATCAGAACTTTTTCCATCGCGACGGGGCGAGGACGTTCTCGTGCAGCGTGGAGGGAGGGAAGGAGTTGAGACTTCAGGCCGTCCGAGGGTCCACATCGGGCGCGATCGTCGTGGGCGAGGCACAACTGGATTGTGCCGTTGGAAGTCGGAAACCTGTGTGCGAGATATCGTCGCTCCCTGTCAGCTTCCGGGTCGGAGACACGATCGAGTACACAGGGAAAGCCTACCGCTTCAACGGAGAGGAACTGCTTGCGAGCGCTATTAGCTGGGATATCACGCTTGTCCACTGTGAGCCGGAATGTCACGACCATCCAGATACCAGAGTGGAGGGCAGGGAGAGCGGGAGCTACGACGTTCCCGATCATGGCGACTACTTCTTTATCAAGATTGACTGCATAGTGACGGACATGGGTGAGGTCTCTAAGACGTCGACAAGTGTGCTTCCGGAGACAGTTTCGGTTACGGTGGAATCAATACCAACAGGGAAGGTCGCCACCGTCGATGGCACAAACGGCGAGACACCGCTCTCGAAAACACTGGTCGTGGGCTCAACGATCACCGTGGACGCCAGTCCCATCGCTTTCGGCATTTGGTCACACGATAACACCCTCGCCCCAACTTTTAACTACTTTCTTGAGGACGACACACCCGCCGTCTTCACCGCCAACTACAACTGAGGGCGCGAGGTCCCAATTCATTCAAGAACTTAATTGGATGAATTGTTGCCATTAAGGCTTGTGGTTGGATCACTCTTTCGTATTTATATTGATTAATGTGCATAATTCCAATTTACTGGTAAACTATTTGTAGATAGTTGCCCTATGGATGATATGATTGGTTATCCAAACTGTATTTGGTTTTAGATTTTACAAACAATAAACAATTGACTGCGTGTGTTGGAATGAATGAATTTTTAGGGTTGTCTCTAAAAGATCAAAGGTGATGGCTTTAGGGTTGCGAAACCCATGGAATGTTCACTGGGGCGACGCGCTTGGAACAGCGTGGGTGTCCGATTTTGGGGAACTATCGCTTGAGGAATTCAATCTGGTCCGGCCGCGGGCAAATTTTGAGTGGCCGTGCTTTGAGTCGGAGCTCGCTTTCAGTTTGGCATCTTCCCCGAATGTGCGGACATGCTCAGTGACGTCCCACCATCGTCCGGCGCCGTGTATCCGGGGACGAGAGCCGGTCCAGCGTTCAGCTACTCCCACCGGGAGGGTAGTGCAATTGCTGGTGTGGTTCCAGTGAACATTGAGGGATGGCCAGAAACTTTCAACCACGGCGTAGTTTTCTGCGACTACACTGGAAACTGGATACGGTACGTCAAAGTAGACAACCACGGCGTCTATGTCTGCGACTACATCGGAAATTGGATACGGTACGTCAAAGTAGACGAAATTGGTAACGTGGTGTCGGAGGCTCTCGATTTTGCTGCCGAGGGTCTCGGGCAGGTCAACACTAGAACGGGGGGTGACTAAAGTCTATATTACCCGGCATTCACTGCGAGCCGGCTAGGCATGATCTGTTATAGGGAGGATAAATCACGGCCCGAGGTGGTTGGGATCGTACCGCCGAATGGGTCCGCGCTGTGGCGCGCTCTTCCGTGGTTGAGGTGGCGGTAAGCAAGAAGGTGACGGCGGAGTCGGCATTAGCGGCTACAACCGAAGTGGAGACTGTATCGGGGAAAGCTATTTCTGGGTTTGTGGAGCAGGACGAGACCAGGAACATTCTAACCTTCGTACCTCGCGATCTACTGAAGGAGGGCACGATGTACACGGTGAAGGCTTCCGGGTTGATCGACCTGAGAGGTATCTCACTGGCTGGCGACGCTACGAGTATGTTCGTGACGGGCAGTGGCTTTGTGCGATGTATTTCCGACCTTCCCTTGACCGTGGATCCCACGCCGAGTCAGATTATGCTGAAAATGGCGGAGGATTCCGGGACTCCCATCACGATCCGCGGGAAGCGGTTCAGGAAAGGTTTGAGCTTCGGCACTGTGGCGCTGATGGATGTACAAATCCTCAACGGACGTACATCAATTGAAGGTTAATACGGGATTGACGACATCTCCCGTAGGAGTAGCAACGGTTCTGTTATATTCACGATTGCTGTGGACGGGAGCTTTGTCTACGACCCAACGGTGGGTGGTCTCGGAATAACCAGCAGGAAGGTCAACCCCGAGTTTTACTTCAGGTTGGCTGTGGAACGTGGAAGTGCTGTCACTATGAGAGGGGACTTTGGAGACATTAGCCACAAGGAATCCATAGAAAATCGTGGAGTGTGGGCCGACGCTGCCTTCCGCCGTGGAACCTTGGATTCCAGCGCACCAAGGGTTGAATCGCTCGAGAGACGACAAAAAAACATCGATCGATCCTGTAATTTCATCAAGTTCGACGAGGTCATGAACTACAAAACGATCATTCAGGCGGTGAGCAACGAGTCCGAGGATGGTCGACGTTTCCCATTGCTTCCGGTGGAGAGTACCGACCCCCAAGCATTCCTGTTCGTTGTGGAGAACCTAGAGTTCGACGAGTCGTGCACTGTGAATATATCCACAGAGGCCACAGACGTCTCTGGAAACCGTTTGGATCAGGATTTCCAGTGGTCGTTGACGACAGAGTCACTACCAGCGAGCGGCGAGATTCTCCAACTTCTGGTAGACCTGATACCCAGAGGTTCCAGTGGTGGTGCCTCGTTCAACGAATTTCCAAGGAAATTGTGGCCAGGAGTAAAAGTAGCAAAGAACGGTCTTGGAATGCGGGCAGATGCTATGGGCATCTACGAACTGAGTGGTCGAGACTATAGCCGCTTCAAGGGGCGCACGGGCATGGATGCGACGGCCGGGGGCGATTCCGGTAATTGTCGTCTCCAAATTTTCAGCGGTTCCAGTGCGGAAACGTCCACGAAGCACGTGGACAGGAAGTTTGGTGGAGCTAAGCGGTCCCAGGGGTTGCTATTTGGCATAGAAACGGGTGGGTATCTCGAAATACAGGTTTCTGGAAGTGGCGATGGCGGTAGGGAGCTCTTGGACATCGCTCAACCTAGGGTGGAGTGAAATGGTGTGGATGTATACTTGACAAATCTCACGCCGTTGGCTGAACAGGGACAGGTTGAGCGAAGTAGAAGTGCTGCGCAACTTCCAAAGCAGCTGATCTATACCTCAATGACCTTTGGAGGAGGGCATTCTGCTCCCCGCCGGATCGGAAATGACATACGAAATTCCTGGCAGGTGCTCGACGGTCAGCTTCACTGTAGGATCGGGCAACGGAACAGATTTTGGGGACACCCAGTTGCTGACACGGTGGACGGGGAGGCAGTTTGTACGGAGCAGAACTTTGTACATCGCGACGGTGTGAGGTCTTTTTCGTGCAAAATCGAAGGAGGGGAGGAGCTCAAGCTGGAGGCTGTCAGAGGAGAGACTGGCGGTGCCATTGTCGTGTGGGCGGCGAACTGGAATGTGCAGTGGGAACTCGAAAACCGGTCTGTGAGATAATCTCGCTCCCCACCATCTTTCGAGTCGGCGACATGTCGAATACAGAGGACAAGGCTACCGCTTCAACGGTGAATAGTTTCCTGCGAGTGCTCTTAGTTGGGAACTTACGCTTGTGCACTGTGAGCCGGATTGTCACAACAATCCGCAAGGCATTGTAGTTGGGAGGAAGAGAGGGACCTACGACGAGCCAAACCAGGGCGATTACTTTCCTTTCAAAATCGACTGCAAGTGAAAGATGGAAGTGAGGTTTCTAAGCATCGAATTGTGTGTATCCTGATACGGCATAGTGGAATCCATGTCGGTCACGGCATCGCCACCGTCAATGGCAAGAACGGCGAGACCCCGCTCTCGAAGACGGTAGTTGTGGGCGCCGTCTTCACCGCGGACCTCGATCCTGTAGCATTCGGAATCTGGTCACATGACAATACTCGCAAATCAACATTTGAGAACGCTCTCGAGAATGAAACCCCCATCGTCTTCATCGCAAACTGTAGCTCCGGCAGGGAAGAGAAAGCGGGTTATACCTTCTATTCTTCGATTGGATGTAATATACGCCTATCTTGTAGCATTCGGGATCTGGTCACATGGTAATACTCTCAATTCAAACATTGAGTACTCTCTCGAGAATGAAACCCCCCAGGGTCTTCATTTCAAACTATAACTGAGGCGGCGAAGAGAAAGGGGGTCATACCTTCTATTTACTTCTACTCTGTGCTTGCGTGCTTGTAATATAGCCAAGTCAGTAGCTAAGAGTATTTATTAGTTGACTGGACTTTACTAGCATAGCCTGAAGCGCTACGCAAGGCGTGAAGATGAACTAATAACTAGGCAGGGAAGTATGCAACCCCAGGCGCCGATGGCGCGCCTCGGAAAGCATGTGGCTGGAATATCGCCAAAGGGAGACACTTAAACGCCTCAAGAGCGCCAAATATTCAGTAGGATGCTCAGCAAAACATTTCCGCAACCACTCTAAACCCGACTTATCAACGTGACCAAAGCTTTCCACAATGAATGGCTGGAACCGGTGAGAGCGACCCTCAGCGCAAGGCAGACTGGCCATGCTCTCAGCATACCGTCGTTCCTTAACTCTTCGAAGGGCTGAAGCCGCGGCCTCCCGGCGGCGGGCGGCTGCGGTGAGGTGGGCGCTGGCCACGGGGCAGGTAATCGCAAGGTCCACATATGTTGAGCGTCTGGCAGCAGCGTCGGAGACGAGGAGATCGGCTATACAACGGGGCGGTGCAGAGTCCGAGATTGATCTGGGCAGTTCCGACTCAACCTCAACCGTATGCCCTATCCGAGTCAAAAATTCGCTGAGGATGTACTTGAGGCGAGTGTGACGCCTCGTACGGAGACCTCGCAACAGTCCGCAGGAACCCAGGAAGTGGTAGCCACAAGCGTCAACCCGGCTCTCACATCCCTGACAGAAAGACGGCCGATTAGAGTGCCACGGAGCCTGTGGCAAACCGAGATAGATCCGTGCGGCAGAACGGAACTGGAAAGCATCGAGACGATGACTCAATGACGACGGTAGAGTGGTTAACCACAAGTGCGAGAGGTGGCCTCCCATGCCGCGGAGACGAGCGGCAGTGGTAGGCGGCGTGAGAGGAGAATTGAGCATGACTGTGTGAGCGGCACTGTGTTGGCCCCAGGTGAGGCTATGTTGAATCACATCAGTGCGGGAGCTCCACAATCGGCTCAAACCCGGGTAGTCTGCAACAGGTGACCCGGGGCTAGCCTCTCCGTCATCGGCAAGAACTCGGTCGAGGGGACAATCCTCAATCGCTTCAGCTCGTCCCCATAACAGCTCCCTCCAGGAACGAAAACGGGACCGATTTGCGTCCGGCACGGCGTTGCACCTCCTGAACGCGTGTTGAAGACCATCATTAGTTGACTAGATCAAAGCGGTGCTGAATACCCTCTACTAGTATCGTCCTTGGCGCCCTTCCTAATCTTTAGCCCTAGTATTTTGTCCATTGACTGCTTGGGCTTGCGAAGAAACGAAATCGATGGTAACAACACGAAGCTTCTCATGAGCCCTCCAAAGCTCAGCAACAAGGATGACTATGTTGAGTGGAAGGAGCAAGTAGATTACGGTTGAGGTGGAATCGGAACTACCCAGATCGATCTCGGATAGGGCACCGCCCCGCTGTATCGCAGATCTCCTCGTCTCCGATGCTGCCGCCAGACGCTCAGCATATGTTGACCTCGCGATTACATGCTCTGTGGCAAGCGCCCATCTCACGGCTGCCGCCCGCCGCCGGGGAGCAGCTGCTTCGGCCCTTCGCCGCGTGAAGGAACGACGGTATGCTGAGAGTATGGCCAGCCTGCATCGCGCTGAGGGTCGCTCCCACAGGTCCCAGCCTTTCATTGTGGAAGCTTTGGTCACGTGGAGAAGTCGGGTTTGGAGTGGTTGCGGAACCCAATGTTTCACTGGGCATCCTGTTCAATACTTGGAACTTTTGCGGCGCTTAAGTGTCTCTGTGTGGCGATATTCGAGCAGCATGCTTGCCGAGGCACGCCATCGGCGCCTGGGTTTGCACGCTTCCCTGCCTACTTCTTAGTTCCTTTTCACGGTTTGCGTAGCGCTTTAGGCTATGCTAAGAAAGCCAGTAGATTACAGTCCGTCCCAACTAGCACATAAGGTGGTTTTCCCAGACGAAAAACACGAGTCACGGAGGCACAGGGTTATCGAACAAAACTCGTGTACCTGCCTGGCAGAGAGAGCCCTAGAGGCCGAGCCCGATCAAGTATACAAAGAGGCCTGCGACGGCTCGCTCGGCGATCCAATGCTATGCGTAAAAAACAAACACAAAGATAGCTTTTCGACAGACTGTTTCTATGAAAAATCTTGTCTCGATCGTGAAGTCGTTTCCCAAAAGTAAATCAAACCGAGGGCGTGTAACAATAGCTGTTTGCAAACTCCCATATTTGGCCAATGCGACAACACTAAAATAAACCACTTGCAACATCCCCCAAATTTTTTTTCTGTAAAAATAACGCTGTCGAGAGTTTTTTTTTCTTTTTTTCCGGCAATACTGCTGCGTCCACCCGTCATTTTATTTTCTTTAAAAACAATTACTTTTCCTGCATTCCTGGGACAAATTTTTATTGCTAACGTAGTTCTTTTTGTCGGGCCAAGCTTAGCAAACAATGTTCCAAGTTATATCTTTTGAGAAACAACTAATTCCTGAGAGTTTCTTTTTTTAAGATATGCGGACTAGTTTTGTCTTTGTAAACCTTTTAAATTCGCGTCCAAGATCATAGTTGTCTAAATAATTCTAAAGATTTGGAATATGTTCCGAACACTAATCCACCTGCGTGCTTATTCAGAAATTTTGTACAGGGTCTCCTTGTTAATGTGAAATTAGACCTACCTCCCAGGCCAGGTTACCATTGTTTTTTTTTGTTTAAATGGGTAAGACGCTGGTTATCATCATGTTGCTAATGCGGGTCACCTATAGGGTATCCTTGAGCTAGCCTGAGGAGACCCTAATCTTGCGTATCCCCGTTGATGATGTATCCCTAGCGCTACACTCGGTAGGTAAACTAGAGGACCACCGCTACTTCAATCTCGAACGGGTATGGTAAGCGTATGCAACACGTACCTGACTGCCGAGGGTTGATCAGCGGAGAATCCCCTGTACAGGGAGACCTGCAAGATTCTCACCTGATCGTTGCTCCCGATCCCTTACGCAGGAAGGGTCTGTGAATTTCGTAGGTTACATATCCCTAACGCTACACTCATTGACGGAAACTATTTACTACCCGTTCCCCGCATCGGAACTTCACGTTTTTCTGCAGTCCCGTGCTTGTCAGGCAGTAAATCGAGACATCCCTCGTCCGTCACTCCACGCCCTGGTAGCTTCGATTCTGATCCTTTTATTCAGAGCCTACCCTGAGAAGCGAGAAACTTCGATTAGTGAGTGTTTTGGTTTGGTTGATCGGAAAGCCCCCAACTCCAGTGACGTATTCCCTCGAGTGCCACCATCGACTCTCCTCTCGAGGTGTATGACCTGAGTTTTCTTGTTATGTGCATGAACATCTCCCTGGATCCTGCAGCGCGCTTGGTCTATGCCTTCCACAGTATTCTCCGCTGTCCCAACAGTCTGCTAGTGAACATCAAGTCCAGACACCTCTCTGTTCCTTTTCAGTATCCTCGATACTCCCGGTCCAATAGACGCGTAACATCAGCCAAGAACAAAACCGATTCACTGATAATTTTTTTCTGGGCAGACGCAACAGAACCCAGTTCGCGACATGGATGAGCAAGGTCATTTTTAATACGAATATCCTGGCCAGGAGGTTCACGGGTCAATGTTCCGTAGGAATATTGGCAATGTGGAACAGGTCGTCATTTTCAGTTCGAACGCCGTGGCCAAGAAGTTCAGAACATCGGCCTCCACAAATGATCGCTGGAGACAATATCAATCGTGCTCGATATGCATTTAGACAGCGTTTGAGAGTGTAGGGGATAGGGCTGGGAGGTGAAGGAGGAGGAGGGCCTTAATTTATTGGTTATCGGCAGTGTTAAGGGAGAGCTTTGCGTTCCCAAGAAGGTAGAAACTATGTCCACTTGAGTGTTCAAGGCATGAAGTGGGTCGACGAACGAAGCATCGAACGCGCAAGATGGGACGGGAGGTGCTTGTGCTTTTCATAGTCGCCGTGGTGGCGATGCAGTATAGGGGGGTTGGAGGAGCGCTGACGCAGGTTGATTTTGAGGATGTTTCTGTCGCGGAGGATATTCCCGGTCTTCCTACGGACTTTGCGTTCATGCCTCCCGGTCAGACGGACCGGATTTTGGTCACCGATTTTAGAGGCATGGTTCAAGTTGTTGTGAAGGGGGCAGTTCAGAAGAAACTGTTTCTGGATGAGAGGGTGTCCCAGGAGGAGCGGGATAATTTCATAGGCTACGGGAATTTTGGGGATAGAGGTATTGCACCAGAGTATCGGGCTGTCGCGGTAGATTCTGACTTTGAAAATTTTCCGTTCGTGTACTTTGCGTACATCTACTATCCCGCAACTGTGGAAGGACCAGTACAAATTCCCATGCAAGGGTTTGTGAAGCGATATAGAGTGAGCCCTGACCTCTCAGAGGTCGATCGCAGCACGGGGAAAATCATTTTTGGAAACTACGTTAACGGAAACTGTTTGGAGGTTGACGTGAAGGAGGACAACTACTGCGTAACTCGTCCGCCACATAACATGTCCGGGTTGCTGTCAGACCCGAACGGCAGACTTTGGATAACCACAGGGGACTCTGCGTTTGTGTACGACTCTGAACGACCCTTGGCAATGAGGTCTCAGGACCTTGACTCGCTATACGGAAAAGTGCTGCGGGTGAGTCGAAATGGGTTAGGTCTGAGCTCTAACCCGTACTACAACGGGGACCGGCGGGCAAACCGTTCAAAGGTGATGGCTTTGGGGTTGCGAAACCCATGGAATATTCACTGGGACGACGCGCTTGGAACAGCGTGGGTGTCTGATGTTGGGGAAGCATCGCTCGAGGAATTCAATCTGGTCCGGCCGCGGGCGAACTTTGAGTGGCCGTGCTTTGAGTCGGAGCTCGATCGCTTTCAGTTTGGCATCTTCCCCGAATGTGCGGACATGCTCAATGACGTGCCACCATCGTCCGGCGCCGTGTATACAGGGACGAGAGCCGGCCCGGCGTTCAGCTACTCGCACCGAGAGGGTACTGCGAATACTGGTGTGGCTCCAGTGAACATTGAGGGATGGCCAGAAACTTTCGACCACGGCGTGTATTTTTGTGATTATAGCGGAAATTGGATACGGTACGTCAAAGTAGACGAAGCTGGTAACGTGGTGTCGGAGGCTCTCGATTTTGCCACCGAGGTTCTCGGGCCGGTCAACATTAGAACGGGAAGTGACGGATGTCTATATTACCTGGCACTCACTGCCAGCCAGCTAGGCAAGATCTGTTACAGGGAGGACAATTCACGGCCCGAGGTGGTTGGGATCGTACCGCCGAATGGGTTCGTGGGGGTGGCGCGGTCTGCCGTGGTTGAGGTGGCGGTAAGCAAGAAGGTGACAGCGGAGACGTCATTAGCGGCTATAACTGTGGTGGAGAGTGTATCGGGGGAAACTGTTGCCGGGTTTGTGGAGCAGGATGAGACCAGGAACATTCTAACCTTCGTACCGAGCGATCTACTGAAGGGGGACACGATGTACACGGTGACGGTTTCCGGGTTGATCGACCAGAAAGGTATTTCAATGAAGGGTGAGGAGATAGGTACGTTTGTGACGGGCAGTGGTTTTTTACGATATCTTTCCGATCTTCCCCTGACCGTGGATCCAAGGCCGAGGCGGGTTGTGCGTGACATGGCGGAGGATGGCTTGACTCGCATCACAATCCGCGGGAAAAGGTTCAGGAAAGGTTTGAGCTTTAGCCCTGTGGTGCTGATAGATGTACAAGTCCCCAATGGATGTACGTCGATCGAAGGTTACTACGGGATTGACGACATCTCCCGCAGGATCGCGAGCGGTGCTGTTATATTTACGATTGCTGTGGACGGCACCTTTGTCTACGATTCGACGGTGGATGGTCTCGGAATACCTAGTAGAAAGATCGACCCCGAGTTTTACTTCAGGTTGGCGGTGGAGAGTGGCAGCACCGTGACTTTGAGGGGCGACTTTGGTGACCTCGATGACATAGAAGCGATCGAGAATCGTGGAGTGTGGGCTGACGTTGCCTTCCGCTGCGGGAACTTGGATTCCAGCGCCCCAAAGGTCCAGTCGTTCGATCCCGGCAACGGCGAAACCACATCGACCAATCCTGTGATTCGTATCAGGTTCGACGAAGTCATGAACTATAACACGATCATTCAGGCGGTGAGCATCGAGTCAGTGGATGGGCGTCGTATCCCGTGGCTTCCGGTGGAGAATACCAACCCCCAAGTTTTCCTCCTCGCCGTGGAGGACCTAGAGTTCGACGAGACGTACATCGTGAGTATATCCAAGGAGGCCGCGGACGTTTCTGGGAACAGAATGGAACAAGCCGTGCAGTGGTCGTTTACGACGGAGTCACCACCGGCGAGTGGCGAGAGGCTCCAACTCGTTGGAGATCTGATACCCACGCGCTTAAACGGCGGTGTCTCCTTCGACGGATTTCCTAGGGAATTGTCACCAGGCGTGGAAGTATACAAGAATGGACTTGGCATGCAGGCAAATGCCATGGTCAGCTACGACCTGAGTGGTCTAGGGTGCCGTCGCTTAAGAGGGCGGACGGGTAAAGACGCGACTGCGGGGGGCGATTCTGGTGCTTGTCGGCTTCAGATTTTCAGCGGTGCGAGTGAGCGTACGTCCAGAATGCGTTTGGATCGGTACCCTCGCGCTGGCAAACCATCCCGGGGGTTAAATATTGGCGTGGAAGGGGATAGGTATCTGAAGATTAAGGTCTCCGCGGGAGGAGACGATGGACGTGCTAACGACCTTTGCGATATCGGACGAGCAAGAATGGAGTGCGATGGTGATGATATTTACCTGACACGTCTCACTCCGTTGTCTAAGCGCGGAGTGGTTGAACGGAACAGGAGCGCGGTCCGGCTACCATTGCAGCTGCTCAGCTCTTCAATGACCTTCGATGCTGGAGTCGTGATCCCTGCCGGGGCGGAAGTTGCATATGAAATTCCTGGTCGGTGCTCGACTGTAAGCTTCACTGTAGGAGCGGGTAACGGAGCAGTTTCTGGAGATACCAAGTTGGTGACAACGGTGGACGGGCAGACTGTTTGTACCGAGCAGAACTTTGTACACCGCGACGGAGCGAGGACGTTTTCGTGCAACGTTGAAGGAGGGGAGGAGCTCAAACTGGAGGCCATCAGAGGAGAGACTGGCGGCGCCATTGTCGTGGGGGAGGCCGAGCTGGACTGTGCAGTGGGAACTCGAAAACCGGTCTGTGAGATAATCTCGCTCCCCACCAGCTTTCGAGTCGGCGACAAGGTCGAATATAGAGGACAAGGCTACCGCTTCAACGGTGAAGAGTTACCTGCGAGTGCTCTCAGCTGGGAACTAACGCTTGTGCACTGTGAGCCGGAGTGTCATGATCATCCGCAAGACATTGTAGAAGGCAGGAAGAGGGGAAGCTACCACGTCCCTGACCACGGGGACTACTTCTTCGTCAAGATCGACTGCATAGTGAATGATGGAGGTGAGGTTTCGAGGATGTCGAGGAGCGTTCTTCCAGATACGGCATTGATAACGGTGGAATCCAGGCCTATCGGAAAGCTCGCCACAGTCGATGGCACAAACGGCGAGACGCCGCTCTCAAAGACAGTGGTTGTGGGCGCGACATTCACCGTGGACGCCGACCCCGTAGCATTCAGAAGCTGGTCACATGACAAAACTCTCGGAGCAACCTTTGAATACACTCTTGAAGACCAAAACCCCGTCGTATTTGACGCCAGGTACAACTGAGGGAGAGCATGGAACCGGTGTCTCCCAACATTATTCTTCTGCTGCTTGATTGGTCGTAATAAAATTAAATCAGTATGTAAGCTTTATAATTGGATATAATAGACCTATATCATGATGTAAGCTTTTTATTGGCTAATTCGAATACGGCGCTGGATATCGCAAAATGCATACAGCGACTGTGAAACGGAATCAAGGGTACACAAGCCGCGCAAGAAATGTTGTTTTGCTGCAACGAGACAGGTTCTCATTTTCCTTGATGAATCCCTAAGAATTCCGCGTTGCTGGGGTTGCTTTTGTTGGAACTGGAAGTTCTTTCATATTTGTTAAGGTGTCTTGGATTCCAAGCGCCTTCTCCCGAGGCCTTTTCCGGCTGCCTCGCCTTGGCCTTGCGCTCAAGATTCCTTCAGGCAATTGGATTGTGTAAGGCCAGTCCTCCACAGCTACTCCAGACTGATAAAGCATCATACTCATTAACTGTAAAATTAATGAGTTGGCTCTCTCAGCAATCCCATTTCTCTCTGGCGAGCAAAGTGCTCATGATCCCATTCTATTCCATAAGATTTGCTCTTAGATCTCAGACTTCATGTATTTCATGAAGTTTTCCTCTCTGCTCAAGTTTCCGGAATTCCGACTAGGACTTGTGCCTTTTTCTTCCGCGCTCACCCTTTCTCTTCCGTCCCTTTAGCCAGACCAGCTCATCACTTCGGATGGCACACTTTCAACAAACATTCACATGTTCAGGACTCTACAAGTCCGTATCAGGCACTTGCTCTTCCGGTCATATCGGACCTCTGCCATGGCTTGGGGTTTTCGAATTCGGGGTTTCGCGCAGGACTTTTCCGACTCGTAGCAAACAATCCGGCTGCACGAGCCCTTGCAGAACTTCCATTGTGCAAGTGTCGCCATTGGAACGGTAACAAAACTCTCACATTCTTGTCCAAGTACTTCGTCTTTGGTTCATGTTCTCTGCCTAGCACAGTCTTTGTCTTCTTCCTCCATGCGCCATTGCAGTCTTGCTTCGCCTGAGTTCGTAAGCTCTCTGCGCCCGGTTAGCTGTCATTATCATGCTCAATTGCTCTCCACGAAACCTCCACATCCCGTTCTTCGCTTCGGTACAAGGAGCTGGACGAGGTCCTCCTTTGCAACGGACTTCCCCAAACCATTAACCTTCTCTATAATCCAGTTCATCCTCATCTTCTTACTTCACGCGGCTCCCGGACGGTGAGCTGGGCTCATAACCTGTTGGGACTGGAAGTTCTTACAAAGCTATAGAGACCCATGGAGGCGAATCATAACCTTTGAGCAAGTTTGAGCCAGACCGTCTATATCCTTTTATCTCACTTACTTCACTCCTAGCTTCCCATCCTAATCGTGGGGAATCCACAACTTGTATAGGTATTAGCTCATTAGCGAACTCAAGGAAGGAAGATGTCAAAGCTTGGCTTCGCATTCAAGAAAACTTGTTTCTACAATCCCAATACATGCAATTCTCATTCTCGCACTGTCTGAGCTACACACAAAATGTTAGCCATGACCCCAACTACAATACACAATCCCCCTGGTCCCAGGGGGGGAGGGTGGGGGAAGACTCGAAATCTTTCAGAATTTTAACGATTGGTGATGGGCTTAGTCGGAGGCTGCAAAAACACCCCGAGGAGAAAGAAAAAGGCTACTGCAGGCGAAGATCACGCGCCTCCAACATCGAAGCAGCATTCATACGCTCCAACGGGAAACTCAAACGGGTTTACAACGAGTTAGTCCGCGGGAACTAACGGAATCCATAATCTCAAAACACTCAATTACAAAAGATACCAGACGATGCCCTAAATTGGAAGTGGCGGTGAGAAAATTCAGTCAGTATTCAGTGATTGACTTAGGATCAATCAATCAATGTTCCTTTTTCATCGAATTGATCCGCATTTTTGTCCGCCATTTTTGTTTTTCTTAATAGGATTGGAAGAATGACCACTTCCCACGGTGGAGGGCAAAACCAAAAATAAAGAAAATGCAGTTCTGTTTTAAGGTATATAGGCTAGTTTTGTCCTGGAAAATCCCTTCAGTTCGATCCTAAGGGACGATTTCTACAATGATTGGGCCCAAATGTAGGTCCTAAGTTTAGACTGGCTGTCGGATTTTTCTCAACCAGTTTTTGGAAAATTTTCCTCTGGTCAAGGCTCATGTTTGTTTTTTGTTTTCTGGTTCCGATGTAACTAAATGTTTACTTGTTCGGAGACTTCCCAACAAACGGTATTTCAATCCGAAACGGCATGCGGTGCATGGCGCCTCCGACGCGTCTCTCTCTTGAGGAGTTTGATCAGCTTGCGGAAACCCTACACAGGATCTACAGTGTGTGCGCGAAGGAGACTCTATTCCCCTACCCGGAAAAATGCTTGGGAAGGTCCGCCCTCCTTCCGGTTCCTATTATGCCGCATCCAGGCAGCTCCACGAAACGCAAAAGCAAACAAAAAAAAGAAGAATTTGGTACGTCTGATTCTCTACGCCAACTGGACGACGACATTTGCTAACTGCTGCGATGCAAAATCAACTTTTCCAAACATCGCCGAATCAGAAAATTCAAAAGAAACGTGCTTGCCAAAGAACATGTCGAGACATTCCAATGTTACTTCAGATATACCCACCCTGAGGTCTGGCCCGGGTTTTTAGGTGCGGGGCAGGAGAAGGGACGTTTTTTGGTCTGATTAAACTGGCCAAGGAGGTTCTTCAGCCAATGTTCTCAACGGAACATCGGCCTCAAGATGTGAGCTTTGGAGAAACTCCACGGGTTTTTGTGTTTTTCTGAAGTAAAACTCTGGCCAAACTGTCACCCAATGTCCCCTTCCCCTAATGTCATTCATACTCCCGATGAGTATCTCCACGCGAGAAAAGATTTTCATCATGAAAACACCATTTATGACTTTTTTTCCCGGGCCAAAACCCTAGCCACTGTCAATGGCGTTAAATGGAAACGTCGTTTTTCGGAAGGAAATTCTGGTCAGGAGGACCAGGAATCCCAACTGGATTTCAAAGAGTATAATCACGGAGTTCAGAGTGTTTCTAAGGAATATTTGAGAGGAAAGAAGGAAGGAGACTGGTTGCGGGTGGGAAGGGAGGGCGAGGGGGAGGGGAGAGAGGGGAAGGATGTGATCAGGATCCAATTCCTCTGATTTGAGGAGGATTCAATGGTTTTGGGAGTTTTTAAGCGCTTGGCGATATAATGTTTGGGAGTGGTGAGAGCTGTGAGAGTTTGTGGTTGCGGATTTTGTGAACTGAATATGGGGAGTGGAGTGTTGCTCTTATTGGTTGTGGCTTCGCTGGCTTGCAAGCAGGCAGTAGTCGGAGCAGCGCTGACGAGGGTAGATTTTAGGGATCTTCCTGTCGCGGAGGATATTCCTGGACTTCCGACCGACTTTGACTTTTTGCCTCATGGTCAGACGGACCGGATTTTGGTGTCGGGGTACAGAGGCCTGGTGCAGGTTGTCTTGAAGGGGGTGGTCCAGAAAAAGCTGTTTCTGGACAATACAGTTCCCCAGGAGGTTCGGGACAAATTCACTGGGCACTCCAAGCTCCTCGATAGAGGCCTTGCACACGAGTATCGAGCAGTCGCGATAGATGCGGACTTTGATCATAATCCGTACGTGTACTTTTCGTACGTACTCTACCCGGAAAGGGTAGAAGGAATTGCTCCCCAGGGATTTGTCAGTCGATATCGCGTGAGCGATGACCTCACAGAGGCCGTCATCAGCTCAGAGACTGTCATTCTGGGAAGCTACGTGAATGGAGATTGCAGAAACGTAACCTCGAGTGAGGACAATATTTGCATAACGCGTGGGGCACATACCATGGGCGGGTTATTCACAGATCCCGAGGGCAACGTGTGGATATCAATAGGAGACTCTGCTTTTGCCGCCGATTATGACCGACCGAACGCGATGAGATGCCAGGACATTGACTCCCTGTACGGGAAAGTCTTGAGGGTAGACCGGAACGGGAAGGGTCTGCCAGGCAACCCATATTACAACGGCGATCGGGAGGCGAACCGGTCAAAAGTGATTTCTTCGGGTCTACGCAACCCATGGAACATTCACTGGGACGCCGAGCTCAGCACCGCCTGGCTGGCTGATACTGGCGAGTCAACGCTTGAGGAGTTCAACCTGGTTGAATTTGGGGGGAATTACGAGTGGCCTTGCAAGGAGTCCTATCTCGATCGCTTTCAGTTTGGCGTCTTCCCTGAATGTGCGGACATCCTCGGTGCCGTTCCACCATCGTCCAGACCCGCATATACAGGTAGAAGAGTCAGCGCAGCATTCAGCTACCACCACACGGAGGGTACTGCTGTGACGGCAGCCCTGAAGGTGAACATCGCGGACTGGCCAGAAGAATTCCAGAACGGTGTGTACTTCAGCGACTATACTGGAAACTGGATAAAGTACGTTAAGATAGATCGCACAGGCAAGGTAGTCTCCGAGGCTTTCGACTTTGCCTCCGAGGTACCGGGCCCGGTCAATATCAGAATCGGTAGCAATGCGTGTTTGTACTACTTGGCGCTTACTGCGAGTCAGCTGGGTCGGATCTGTTACCACGAGAATAATTCACCTCCGGTCGTCACTGGTCTAGTCCCTCCGAACGGCTTCAAGGATGCGGCTCGGTCGACCTTGATCGAGGTCGCGGTAAGCAAGAAGGTCACACCTGTATCCGCATGGGTGGCCATTACCGTGGAAGAGACGGTATCGGGCAATGTCGTCGCCGGATCTGTGGAGCAGGATGATTTGAGGAATGTGCTTACTTTCGTACCGAACGCGATGCTGAAGGGGGCCACGAGGTATACCGTGACCGTTTCTGGGCTTGTGGATTTCAAAGGAAAGCGCATGGTGGGGTCGGAGAGAAGCATATTCAAGACGGGCGAAGGTTTCCTCCAATACGTCTCCGACCTTCCGTTGGATGTAGAGCCACGTTTGGAAAGGGTTGCCCTGGACACAGCGTATGATCTAGTGACGCCCATCAAGATACGCGGGCGGCGTTTCAGGAAGGGCCTGAGCTTCACCCCATCGGTTCTGATAGATGTCAAAGTTCCCGAGGGATGTACGTCGGTGGATGGTTACTATGGGATGGAGGATCTTGCCTTTAGGATTACACGCGGCGCTATTATCTTTACGATCTTTGCGGACGGTACCCTTGTCTACGATTCAACCGTGGATGGTCTCAGAATTCCAAGTAGAAAGATCGACCCCGAGTACTTCTTTCGGTTGGACGTCAAGAGTGGAAGTACACTGACGTTTAGAGGCGACAAAGGAGACCCGGAAGGACCACTTAACAAGGATAATCGTGCGGTGTGGGCCGACCTTAGGTTCCGCTGCGGTGATTTAGATGCGACGTCTCCGAGGGTAGAGTCGTTTGAGCCGCACGAGGGCGAGATTACATCGATCGACACCATGATTCGCATCACGTTCGACGAGGTCATGAACTTCAACACAATCATTCAGGCTGTAAGCATCAAATCAGCTGCTGGTCGTCGCATCCCCTGGCTTGCGATTGAACAGAGCAACCCTCAGCTATTCGTGCTCGCGGTAGAGGACCTGGAGTTCGACACAAGGTACGTGGTGAGCATATCTAAAGTAGCTACGGACGTTTCCAGGAACCCGTTGGAAGCGGAAGTGGTGTGGTCATTTACGACGGAGTCACCGGCAGCCAGTGGCGAGATTCTCCGATTCGTGCGAGATTTGATACCCCACCGCTCAACAGGTGGCGTATCCTCCGACGGATTTCCGAGAAGTTTCAGTCCTGGAGTTCAAGTATACGACAAAGGTCTTGGTATGCGCGCAAACTCCATGGTAAGCTACGACCTGAGCGGTCTAGGTTGTACTCGCTTCAGGGGGCGCACGGGTAGAGACGCGGCCGCGGGAGGCGATGCCGGTAGCTGCCGGCTTCAAATTTTCAGTGGTCCGAGCGCAAAAACGTCCACAAGGCGTGTGGACAGGTACCACCGAGCAGCTGAGCCTTCCGTTGCACTGGATTT
Source organism: Rhodosorus marinus (assembly GCA_029953675.1). NCBI lineage: Eukaryota > Rhodophyta > Stylonematophyceae > Stylonematales > Stylonemataceae > Rhodosorus > Rhodosorus marinus. Next base: position 1,390,092 of record JAMWBK010000001.1, read on the forward strand.
TGACTTGCAAGGGGATAAGTACCTCGCGTTTAAGGTTTCTGCAGGTGGGGATGGCGGCAGAGCCAGAGACTTTTGTGACATCGCTGGAACGAGGTTGAAATGTGACAAGGGCAACATTAGAGTTGCAGATCTACCCGCGTTGGCTAGACAGGGAGTTATTGAGCGGAACAGAAGTGCTGCACGACTACCACTTCAGCTGTTTCGCTATTCGATGGCGTTTGACTCTGGTATCTCGATCCCCGCCGGTGCAGAGGTGACGTACAAGATTCCGGGAAGATGTTCGAGAGTCAGTTTCAGAGTGGGAGCAGGGGGTGGAGCGACCTTTGGAGACACTAAACTGGTGACCTTGGTCGATGGAGAGCCAGCTTGTACGGAGCAGAATTTTATCCACCGCGATGGAGCGAAAGTATTCTCGTGCAGCGTGAATGGGGGGAAGGAACTAAAACTGTTGTCCGTCAAGGGAGCTACAAAGGGTGCGATCATAGTGGGAGAGGGAGAGTTGGACTGTGCAATTGGAACTCGGAAACCTGTTTGTGATATATCGACGCTCCCCAGCAGCTTTCGGGTCGGACACATCATTGACTTTGCGGGACAGGGCTATCGCTTCAACGGAGAGAAACTACCTGCGAGCGCTGTCAACTGGGATGTCACTCTTGTTCACTGTCAGCCGGAGTGTCACGATCATCCAGAAGCCAGATTTGAGGGCAGGAAGAACGGGAGTTACAGGGTGCCAGACCACGGTGACTACTTCTTTATCAAGATCGACTGCACGGTGCAGGACAGGGGGGAAATATCCAAAACGTCAGCAAATGTTCTCCCAGAAACCGCTGTGATAACGGTGGAATCTGTGCCAACCGGGAAGATAGCTGCCATCGGCGACACCCCGGGGCGGACGCCACTTTCCAAGACGGTGGTCGTGGGCTCGAGGACCACCGTAGACATCGACCCCGTCGCATTCGGATTATGGGATCATGACAATAGCCTGGTTCCGACGTTTAATCATAAGCTCGAGGACGGACGTCCAGTCTTCTTTGTCGCCAGGTTCGATTGAAATGCAGAGTAGGCTGGGAACTCATAAGCTATAGAACAATTGATTTCTTATTTAAAAACCGAATTCATGTTTAGGATAGATGATTGAATATCTACTAGTGTAAGCAATACAGAGTTTAAACTTCATAGAGATTTATTGGATAATAAAATGAAATTGATTAGATTGTGACAACTAAAGCCTATAATAAGTGTTTGGATTGGATAAACGAATCGGATAACAAGGATTTGGATTGGATAAAAGCTGCTTAAGTATTCAATAATGCACAAATAAATAAGACGAATTTGAATTGATTGGATTATGTGGAAAATCACTGCCCTTCTGACATCGGTACGTGGTTGGTAGTTGCCATTTATTACCGCTATTACTGAAACCTTTACCCGTCGCGGACTTTCAAAATGATGAACGCCGTGTAGCCGACCTGGTGATCACCTGTGACGACAGCCGCCGTACCACATACGTTGATCTTGCTGTTCCTAACCCTCAAGCTAGTCGTTATCTCCCGGCTGCGGGGGAGCGCCGTGGCTCTGCCGCCGCCAGCATGAGACGCCGCAAAGAGATCAAATACGCAGGGGCTTTGTCTTCCCCTGGTGTTCGTGCTTCGGCACTAGCACATCGCTTGGTACCCCTGATCATTGAGTGCTTTGGGTTCATGGACTCTGTTGGTTCTCGCTGGCTTCGGGAGTTGTTCCGCGAACGCCCTGACCGTCTTCAATCGTTGTTTACCCGCTTAAGTTTCCTGCTGTGGCGCATGAACGCCGCTTTGATGTTGGAGGCGCGAGTACTTCGCCGCGCTTAGTCTTTTTTTCCCCTCGGGGTTTTTTTTTTCAGCCTCCGATTAAACCATTCGCTCGTATTATTGGTAAATGCCAAAACAAGTTCGCATTTACCAAACCGCATTTCGACGGTTTTTGCGCTAACTTCTCTGAGCCAAGATACCGCGGATTTCGGGGCCCACGTGCTCGCCAACTGCCCCGCTGTGAAAGGTGTCCGAACCCTACGACATACGCGGATCTTGAACCTGTTGTACCGCTGAGGAGCACCTGCCGTCGCAGCCTACCAAATGATGAACGCGGCATGGCTGCTCACCTCGTGGTCACCTGTGACGATAGCCGCCGTACGACGTGCGTTGATCTTGCTACTAATCCTCGGGCTAGTTGTTATGTGCCGGCTGCGGGAGAGAGCCGTGGAATTGCCGCTGCTCTGAGACGTCGCAAGGAGTTGAAATATGCGGGGGCTTTGTCTTCCCCAGGCATTGGTGCTTCGGCTCTAGCTCATCGCCTGGTACATCTGGTCATTGAGTGCTTTGGGTTTATGGGATCCGTTGGTTCTCGTTGGCTTCGGGAATTCTTCCGCGAACGCCCTGACCATCTCTCGTCGTTGTTTTTTTTTGTACCCGTTCAAGTTTCTTGGCTGTGGCGCGAGGGGGAAAAATACCACTCGCGGCGAAGATCGCGCGGCTCCAACATCAGAGCAGGCGTTCACACACCACAGCACGAAACTGGCTTTATTAGCACGAGACTTAAGACCCGTAAACGACGAGGGGAGACGGTCAGGGCGTTCGCGGAACAACTCACAAAGCCAACGGGAACCAGCGGAATCCATAAAGCAAAAAAAAATCTCAATGACCAGAAGTAGCAGGCGATGAGCTAAAGCCGAAGCGCGAATGCCTGGGGAATATGAAGCCCCGCATGTTCTATTTTACTTCTTCGGCGGGGGCACGCCGTGGTCCCAAGCGGTGGTCCCAAGGGGGGCCCGTCTTGGCCTGGAGCTGTCGCCCACCTGAGGGCTGCCCCAGGACGGAAAGGTCCGCTCCCGCTGAGGGAACATTCGAAGGATTAGGCAGCTCTGTACCCCTCTCCGAAGAGGCCCCAGCCGCGGAACCGCCTTTGTCACCTCCAGATCCCGGAGCTGCCCTCGCCTGTACCGGGACAGGTTGTTGATTGACCTGGGGAAGTTGACTGTCTTCCGCCAACTTGGCCACCCGGCTGGAATTTAAATTCTGACCCGAATTTGAATTTTCCTTCGCCAGGAGACCCGATTCCAGCCCCCTTAGCTTCTGGGTGAGCTGAGGCTATGACACCTCGATCGCCCGCGGCCGTAATCAGGCTTGTTACAGCAGAGAGCAGGACACGCACTTGCGTACCAGAGGCGCCCTGTAACTCCACCTGCGTGGAGAAAGGGCCCGCACGAAGAGACACTCTGTGTCCACCTTCAGTAGACACCTCCGCCGGCGGGGTCTCCGGACCCTCAGGAGTGGAGCGCGGAGGGACCCCGGCCATCACGGAAGAGCGTGTTGAAGAGGAGTTTCACGAAGGAACTCGACCAAAAAAACCCGCACAACCAGCACCTCAGACAGAAAGCTCCGGATCGAACACACTCAAAGGGGGAGAATCCCCGAGAACCAACCACGAAACCCGAAAAAGCAGCGAGAGGATGCGCCTGCAACGATGAACACTCTCGGACCCGAACACGACTCCAATCGCAACCGAAGACCAACTCAAACCCCCCCCCTACTACTAGCCGTACAATAGGTCAAAGTTAGGCGATATTATAGAAGCACGCTGGCCGAGGTGCGCCACGGCCGCCTGAGCTTGCACACTTTTCTCCCTAATTCCTAGTTCGCCTAGTTCCCTTTTACACCCTGTGTAGTGCCTCAGCTTTTTTTTTATTAGGTAGCCCGCACCACCAGACTTGCTGACTTCTAGGATTACTTCTTAGACACTTCCAGTCTCTGAGATTTTGGAATTGGGGAATTCGTTCATGCAGAAGACGCAGGGTTGCAAAAACCTTAGTCCTACCCGAACTTGGTCCTGATTACTGTACTAGCCGAAGAAGTATGAATCACTGGCATCGCTTACAACGGCTGTTTTTGTCCTAGTAGCGAAGTACGTCAGCAATAAAACCACCTCATGACCTGGCAACCTGTCATTCCTCCTTCATAGGTTGTATTACGTCCTGCGTAGCGTCCAGCCTGGAGCCTGGGCAGGAGGTTTGGGTATTGTCTGAGCGTGTCAATAGTGTTAGTGGTGTGTGTTTAGTAGCTGCAAAATAAAGGCTACAGCGAGCAGGCGGGGGATGGGGGATGGGGGGTTAACTATCGCTGGAGGCAGTGGCGGGGAAACTTTTCACGACAAAAACCCCGAAAAAGACAGCACACTCCCTAACAACAACATCAAAAAACTCCCATTAATAACCCCAGTATAAAGAATCAAAGCCGGAGAGCAAGCAACACCTGGGGCTTACATGCCCTTCTCCCTAGTCCCCATAGTTTCCTTTTACGTTTTGCGTAGCGCTCAGGCTATGTTGGCAAAACCACCACAGGTGGCTAACCGGGAAAACGGGGGAAAAGGCAACTAAAGTAGAGCTTCCAATCGAGAAACACAACGGCGGCCCAAAAACAACCCGAATCCAAAGACACGTAACAGCCGAGATCACGGCCAACAAACATTCGGGCTTGCCGCGTTCATAATCATACTTTGTTCAGAGACAACAACCCACAAGGTAAGAAGCCTACGGGAAACCAAGAGAACGGAACAACATCTGACCGAAGAGTAGCGGAAGCGGCAATGTTTTTTAGAATGTCGCGCACATCAAATTCACCAAAAGGATCATCCGCACGCTCGGCCCGGTAGATTCGGTTCCGTAATCCATCCGGTCTACGGGGGTTTTGCGTCGTCGTCTCCTTTTCAGAAGTAGATTCTTTCCTCTTCAGGTCCCATTTTTTAAATTCATCTGCAGGAGACAGCCAAGAGAATGGCCTCCATCTAACGAATGAATCTATAGTCCGTAAAGACTGTGTTTTTTATTGTCCAAGGGCCATGTTTTTCAGAATGTCGTCTATATCAAAAGTACCTTTAGCCTGATTCACGCCCTCGCCCCCGTAGATTCGGTCTTGAAGTCCATCGGCAATGGATTCTGCGAAGTCGTCTCCTTTTCCGAAGTAGATTTTTTCCTCCTCAGGTCCCATTTGAACTTCGTCATTTCCTCCCTTCAGGAATAAAGTACTACCATCCCCCCCATAATACTCATTGTTAATTATTTCTGTGCCCTCGGACCCGATCACGACGTCATAGCCTTTGAAAAGACCAAGGTAGGCGTCATTAACTTCATCTTCAGAAACGATAAACAAGTCGTTGCTATTCGTTCCATTCCAAATGTCCAATGCGCAGCCAGGAACACAGTCCTTATTTGCTTCATTGATCAGATTCGGACAGCCAATAGAGTACGGACATCCCTCATCAGAGCTACATGCGTCGTCCTTAATTGTAACTTTCGTATCAACGCCCGCAACCTCGACGATCGCCTCAAACACTAGACACTGCTCCGTCTCACAGCACGTTGATGCTGCTGGAATTTCGTCAAAGCAGATTCTAATCGCCCCCATTTTCTTCCCAGGGGTCAGCTTGGTGGCGTTCCTCCTCCTCTGAAATTTATCCTTGACTTCTGTTGGGATGCTGCTGCAATCCGGATGGATACCTACCCTCAGTTCCTTGATCATTGCTGGGTCAACGTGCCTTAACGATAATCTCAAGCAACCCGTCGGAGCCTTGTCTTTGGGGTTCTCATTTCGTACGCACAGCTTGGGAGTTTTCCCGTTCAGCTGGTCAAGTGTCAGCTCCTTGCAGTAGGATTCACCCCAGAGAACTCTCCTTTCAATCTCGATAATACGTCCCTCTCCGTCAACTACCTCTGGGTCAGGGAGATCAAAACTTGCACACGTATTACCCAACGCATCTCCCCACACGAGACACAAAGTGCCTGCTAAAGCCACCACCAACGCCAACTTCATCGCTTCCAATCTAGCCAGCCATCTACACACTCCCATACCCCACCAATACAATGTCTCACCTTCTGAACAGCGGATGCGTCGACAACGATGGTGCTACATATATTATGATGTTGGCTAACTGGATTTCGTTGACCTCGGCTTTGATATTTCGGCACGAGGTCCTCGCCTTGAGTAGTCGATGGGGAGAAGAGCATAAAATTGGGTTTTGATGTTGGAGGCGCAGGATCTTCTTCGCCTTACACTAGCCAATTTCCCGTTGTGCTAAGACAATCTGGGGGGCCTACACTTACCGTAGTCGGTTTTTGTTTGTTTTCTGAGATTTTGATAGATCGATCCCCTTCCCTCTCGACTGGCTCTACTAGCAGCCCATTACTAAAGCTTTCACGGCAAAGTATCTTGCTCAAACCATTTTCCAATAGACCGTAACTTGAGAAGAAACTTCGATGGAGGAAAAAGCAAGTCACCGACATGTTTATTGGACGTAGACAGGTTGGGAAAGCGGTGGGGAGCTGTTGGGAAACAAAAACAAAAAGCCGTTGGGAGGAACGGACAGTACTAGTATGGCAGTACTAGTAGGGTTCTGCTGGAAAACGTATTGTCCACCCCGGGTTTACGTTAGTAATGTTTCGCATTTGCCCACCCTCGGTAGGATATAATTGAATGTATGTGTTGGAACGGTCACGCGGTCAGCGGTGAATATACGCTCTCAGCATGTAGAAGGATGATTCGCACATCGTCATACATACGGTGAGACCGATGTGCAAACGGTATACGGTAGTAAAACCTCATAGAGGTTCAAACGTTTGAAATAGTTTGAACGGTACAAGGCATCGACTATCACCACAGTATAGTAGGTCACTTAAGTGCGAGACATCGCGACCCCAATGGTCGAACGAACGAATGGTCAGGGAAACAATAAAGAAACTATCGAAGTTTGGCTGACGGGACTTTGGTCAAGGTTGGGAAACCCCTAAAAACACAACAGTTTTTGTTTGTTTTCTGAGATTTTGATAGATCGATCCCCTTCCCTCTCGACTGGCTCTACTAGCAGCCCATTTCTAAAGCTTTCACGGCTACGTATCTTGCTCTAACCATTTTCCAATAGACCGTAACCTCAGAAGAAACTTCGATGGAGGAAAAAGCAAGTCACCGACATGTTTATTGGACGTAGACAGGTTGGGAAAGCGGTGGGGAGCTGTTGGGAAACAAAAACAAAAAGCCGTTGGGAGGAACGGACAGTACTAGTATGGCAGTACTAGTAGGCTTCTGCTGTAAAACGTATTGTCCACCCTGGGTTTACGTTAGTAATGTTTCGCATTTGCCCACCCTCGGCAGGATATAATTGAATGAATTTATTTAATCGGGGTTTTCGAGTGCCGTCCGCAAACGTTTCTATCGGACGCCACCAATAATTTGTTGAAGTGGATAAACTACATGTAAAACAATATAAAACAAAGGGGTGTCCGATTCTAATTCTACGCAAAAAACAGGTTCTGATGATTGCCCGTGCGATAAACATGTGCGATAAATCGTCCGATATTCAATCAACGTTAGTCTAATAATCAATCATCTCCCGCCGAGGTATTGAATCATGATTACTTCTTGTTATGACAAGCTCTCACTGGCATATCATGAATCATGATACTTCTCGAGGTGAAATGCTGCCGGTATCATGCAATGAATCATGATCACTTCTGAAACCGACAGGCTGTCATAGCATTGGTTGAGACAGAAAAAACCAGCTTTCGGATCCAACCGAAAAAGGTAATCATAACCTCGCATGTAGATGGGAATCAAACCGAATTCGAGTTTGTAGACGACCATGCTGTGAAAAAGATGAAAACGATCATTGAAAAATATCGGACCGAATCGGTCGTTATCGGACCACTTATGCGGACGAAGCCAGTTTTTATTGTATATTCAGGTCTGATAAACTCATATCGGACGGAGAGATGGCCGAACCCCAACATCTCCTCGGCCTTTTGGCTAACATCAATTTGTTAAACAAAACTAGGTCTATGAGTGTTAAGTCCTCCGTTTTACCCCACCTTTACTCCGAACCAACCATACTTGATGGTTTCTAGGAGTTTTCTTCTTTCAGCCCCGGATTGGACAAATTCATTCAATATGCGATTGATTACCTTTTTCGGTGGGTTCACGAAGGTGGTTTTTGCTCGCTCAACCATGCCATGACAGCCTGTCGATTTCAACAGTAATCATGAGCCATTGTTGAGAACTGGAAAGCTTCTTCCGAAATATGAAGACGTCGCTGAACTCTTTATTTCATATACCCGTCCTAGAAGAGCATCTCCAGTTCCGCTCCGCCGCAATTATCTACTTAGGTTTGCCGCAAGCCGAGTGGGGTCGTCTTTCTGTCAGGGATGTGAGAGCCGGATTGACGCTTGTGGCTACCACTTCTTGGGTTCATGCGGACTGTTGCAAGGTCTCCGCACTAGGCGCCACACTCGTCTCAAGTACATCCTAAGCGAATGTTTAACTCGGGTTGGGCATACGGTTGTGGTGGAATCGGAACTACCCACATCGGTCTCGGACACGGCGCCGCCCCGCTATATCGAAGATCTTCTTGTATCAGACCCTGCCGCCCGACGCTCAGCATATGTTGACCTCGCGATTACATGCCCTATGGCGAGCGCCCATCTCACGGCTGCCGCCCGCCGCCGAGGGGCAGCCGCTTCGGCTATTCGACGAGTGAAGGAACGACGGTGTACTGAGAGCATGGCCAGTCTGCCCTACGCCGAGGGTTGCTCCCACCGGTTCCAGCCTTTCATTGTGGAAAGCTTTGGTCATGTGAATAAGTCGGGTTTAGAGTGGTTGCGGAAATGTTTCGCTGAGCACACTACTGAGTACTTAGTGCTTTTACGGCGTTTGAGTGCCGCCCTGTGGCGATATTCTAGCAGCATGCTTGCCGAGGCGCGCCATCGGCGCCTGGGTTTGCACACTTCCCTCCCTAGTTCTTAGTTCCTTTGCACGCCTTGCGTAGCGCTCGCTGAGCATCCTACTGAGTACTTGGTGCTTTTACGGTGTTTGAGTGCCGCCCTGTGGCGATATTCTAGCAGCATTCTTGCCGAGGCGCGCCATCGGCGCCTGGGTTTGCACGATTCCCTCCCTAGTTGTTAGTTCCTTTTCACACCTTGCGTAGCGCTTCAGGCTATGCTAGTAAAGCCCGAATTTATGATGGTCTTCAACACGCGTTCAGGAGGTGCAACGCCGTGCCGGACGCAAAGAGGTCCCGCTTTCGTTCCTGGAGGGAGCTGTTATGGGGACGAGCTGAAGCGATTGAGAATTCTCCCCTCGACCGAGTTCTTGCCGATGACGGAGAGGCTAGCCCCGGGTCACCTGTTGCAGACTACCCGGGTTTGAGCCGATTGTGGAGCTCCCGCACTGATGTGATTCAACATAGCCTCACCTGGGGCCAACACAGTGCCGCTCACACAGTCATGCTCAATTCTCCTCTCACGCCGCCTACCACTGCCGCTCGTCTCCGCGGCATGGGAGGCCACCTCTCGCACTTGTGGTTAACCATTCTACCGTCGTCATTGAGTCATCGTCTCGATGCTTTCCAGTTCCGTTCTGCCGCACGGATCTATCTCGGTTTGCCACAGGCTCCGTGGCACTCTAATCGGCCGTCTTTCTGTCAGGGATGTGAGAGCCGGATTGACGCTTGTGGCTACCACTTCCTGGGTTCCTACGGACTGTTGAGAGGTCTCCGTACGAGGCGTCACACTCGCCTCAAGTACATCCTCAGCGAATTTTTGACTCGGATAGGGCATACGGTTCAGGTTGAGTCGGAACTGCGCAGATCAATCTCGGACTCTGCACCGCCCCGTTGTATGGCCGATCTCCTCGTGCTGCCAGACGCTCAACATATGTGGACCTTGCGATTACCTGCCCCGTGGCCAGCGCCCACCTCACCGCAGCCGCCCGCCGCCGGGGCGCCGCGGCTTCAGCCCTTCGAAGAGTTAAGGAACGACGGTATGCTGAGAGCATGGCCAGTCTGCCTTGCGCTGAGGGTCGCTCTCACCGGTTGCAGCCATTCATAGTGGAAAGCTTTGGTCACATGGATAAGTCGGGTTTAGAGTGGTTGCGGAAATGTTTTGCTGAGCATCCTACTGAATATTTGGCGCTCTTGAGGCGTTTAAGTGTCTCCCTTTGGCGATATTCCAGCCACATGCTTTCCGAGGCGCGCCATCGGCGCCTGGGGTTGCATGCTTCCCTCCCTAGTTATCAGTTCATCTTCACGCCTTGCGTAGCGCTTCAGGCTATGCTAGTAAAGTCCAGTAAAGCCCAGTAAAGCCAAGAAGAGCATCTGAAGCTTGTGCAACTTCAAACAAAAAAACTGTAGGGGTTACAAACACACCTGCCTGCTACACTTTTTCCACTTTTCACCGTTTATACAATTTATACAATTTATACAATCTATACAATCTATACAATCTGTGTACAATTCGTACAATTGTATAATTTGTATAATTTGTACAATTTTCAAGATTTTCAAGATGTTCAAGATTTCACGTTTTATTGTACAATTTGTACACTTTTCAGAAGTTTCACAACTTTCACAACTTCACAATTTCTACAATGTTTACAATGCTTAGATCGTTTACACTTTATGTGCTAGACTCGGTTTTTTATGCGTTACCTCCGCAAGTGGGAGTGCGGCACCGTAACCATTCATTCAGTAAAAAAGAAAGTTAGTCTAGAATGTGAGAAACTTGTTCAAAACATGGTGGCGATGTGGTTAATGGACCGAAGTCCGTTGGGAGCGGCTAGACGGAATCGATTACTTATCTAAGGATCGGCGATCGATTACGTAGCATTGAACGCGATTTCGAGTGTGTTATGGAGCGGCACCGGCCGATGTGGACACACCAATCGTGCGTGAGTCGATTTCTGGCTCGACATCTGAAGCACGCCGCATCGCCTCTATATTGTTTGGACCGTTCAAGACGTTATCCGTTTTCCAACGTTGTTCAAGAGTAACCAAATTCGGTCATTCAAAGTTCGAGTTGGAACACTTCGGTCCACTAGCAGTTGGGAGCGGCTAGGTGGAAGGGGTTACTTAACATTGAACGTGATTTCCAGTGTGCTAAGGATCGGCGATCGATTAAGTAGCAAAGAGCGCGATTTCGAGTGTGTTCAGGGGCGGCACCGGCCGAAGTGGACACACCAATCGTGCGTTAGTCGATTTCTGGCTCGACATCGAAGCACGCCACATCGTCTCTATTTTATTTCGACCGTTCAAGAGGTTATCAATTTTCCAGCATTGTTCAAGAGGAACCAAATTCGTTCATTCAAAGTTCGAGCTAGAAATCCCCTGCACAACAATCGGCCTGTAGATGGTAAAAAATAGGCGGAACGCATTCGATTACGTACCATTGAGCACGATTTCCAGCGTGCTAAGGAGCGGCACCGGCCGATGTGGACACACAAATCGTGCGTGAGTCGATTTCTGGCTCAACATCGAAGCACGCTTGGTCAATATTGTTTTTTTTGGTTGGGGGGACGAGACCGGAGAAAACATTCTAAAACCCACGGTTCCACAGTGCCTAACTCTGACCCACCGATCCAAACTGTTTCACTCTGTGTAAATCTTGAGCACGGTATGTAGTAACCGTTCTAGTTCTGTAGCTGGAGAGTACAAGTGTCAAGAGATGGCGAGCATAAGTGCGAGGGATTGGGGGATTGGAGAAAGCCCAGCTTCATTCTTGGATCTTGCAAAGTTGGGAGGCTTGGAGCACGGAGTTGTGGTACTGAAATTCGGACACTGGGCAGCATGAAATGCGTTTATTCTCTTGTTGTGGTTCTGGTTAGCTTGAGCTGTACTGTGGATGTGGTTCATTCAATTCCGACGCCTGATGAGGTGCCCTGTGACCCAGGGTTTTGCTTGGAGATGGCGCCTGATGGTTTGCCTGAGATTCCCACCGTAGGCGGTGGCGGTGGTTCTCTGGTGGTCCTTAACGATCCACACACCGGAGATGATGAACATCAAGATGAACAAGAGTGGAACTGTATTCCACTTAGTGAGGTCTCTTGCCACCGGAGCCAGGCCGCGACTAATTCTCGTGGAGAATGCGCTTGCGTTCCTATTCCTACTCCTACCCCCAAACCTAGGAGTAGTCCCAAACCTACCCCGGTGCCCTGCCGCATTGTTGAAGTAGATTGCATGAAGACAGTCACGTCGGCGGAGCTGTGTGATACCAAACTAGTTGCCTGCGGAATGCAGACCGTAACAAACGCTGCTCAGTGCGGGTTCAAGACGAGTTGCAATACGGTTAGAATTTTGTGCGGTTTCAGAGGATTTAGGCCGACGTTCTGCAACCATAACTACAATTGCCGAGCGGTTGCGAGAACTTGTACCGTGCCTAAGACATGTGTGGTCCCCAAGACGTGCGACGTACTAGCAAAATGCGAGGAGGAACAATGCCCGTAGATCGCTTGAGTTGGGCCAAACTGTAAGCCTCTAATAACGTAAACCAAGGTTCAATACAATCTATCCCCTCTTTGAAAACGAAAAGCTTGGTGTTAAAGCTGATGATGTTTGGCCCCTATTAGCATAGTCGTAACCGACCGATAAAAGTTCTCTATTGGAGAATAATAAGACTCAATAAAATGTTGAAACCCAGGGTGTGCCAGATTGAAAAAGTTTTAGACAATATGTCTCACTGAGGGTCCGATAATCGGTCCGCTGGTCCGATGAATGATCCGACTCGCGGATCTACAGTGGCCTTTACTGATTGTGAAATTTTCCCCCTGAGTTTGTAGATCTCTCCGTGAGGATGCCTCTGAGGGCCACCGCTCGCCATCCTCGGCTTCAGGTAGTCCACCCGATGGGTGCTCAGTAAGGATTGGGATCTCCTCTCCCAAAATGTCCACAACTGCCTCCTCAGAGTGGTCACCGTGATCACCGCCAGTCTCCGAGGGCTGAGGCTCAGCGAGAGCCCGGGGGCCACTAGGAACTCGCACGCTGTCCGGCGAAACCATCTCTTAGCTGCACAGACCGAGGGGTTATCGAAACATATTATGATGACATGAGATTTTGCTGGAAGCTACGTAAGAAGAAGCGTCGTACGGTGCTGATGTCATTGTTGGTCTTACGCGTGAAGCCGGAGTACGGTGATGCTTACCGATACATCCGTAGCGGATGCGCCGTCTGAACCGAAGTTCATTTTGGAAACGGCGGAGGGCATTGGGCTAGTTGATGTTGAGAAAATGATTTGCTAGCATGTCAGGGGAGGAGGGGTGCCAACTCTGTGGAACAGGAGGGCGTTGAAGAAGACCAAGAAGAACGTACTAAGAAGTAACCCCAGGCAAGACAGAGGTCAAATATGACCGGAAGAGCAAGTGCCCAATATAGACTCGTAGATTCATAAACGTAGGAAGGGTTGTCGAAAATTTGCCATCCGAAGTGATGAGCTGGTCTGGCGAAAGGGCCAAAAGGATCGGGTATCGCATTGTTGATGAGGTCGTGGGCGGTAAATGAGTAATTCCACCAGCTGGTTCCCTCGGAAAGTTGTAATAGTCTCCGAGACTGGCGGTGATCACGGGGTTACCACCCATATTCCCCACCTCGGGATGGCCGATTCATTTCCTGCTCACACCCGAGAAATGCCATCCGGGGGAGGGGGGGAGGGGAGGACGGGGTTGTGGAAAGTTTCATATTCCCAGCGAGCATTGAAAAAATGAGAAACATTGCCCATTCCTATTGCCCGGCCTTGCACCGTGCTGCCTACGGCCGACCTCTCGCGCAGATGGTCTCATCTTCCCGAGATCGCGGCCGCCTGCGTAAACTTGGAGGGTGTATCAGCTCACAGTGGCCCATGAGCATCTCCTGTATTCCGCCATTCACACTGAAACTTTTCGAAGTGCGCACTTCTCTACGTTTATACCTCGGTTTGCTTCAGCCGCCCTGGCCTTCCGAGATGGGTTCGCCGTGCCCTCTATGCTCTCAGAACGAAGGTAGCGCGGATTTTGGCGCCCACCTGCTCGCCAGCTGCTCCGCTGTGAAAGGCGCCCGAACTCGACGGTAGACGTGGATCTTGAACCTGTTATACCGCGAACTTCGACCTATAGTACAGCAAGCCGGTCTTGAAATTGACCATGAGAAGCCCCTGCCTGTCGCAGACTACCAAAATGATGAACGCCGCGTCACTGAGCTCGTGGTCACATGTAGCGATAGCCGTCGTACGACGTACGTTGATCTTGCCGTTCCCAATCCTCATGCTGGTCGCTATTTGCCGTCTTCGGGAGAGCGCCGTGGGTTTTCGCTGACAATATGAGACGTCGCAAGACGATGAAATATACTCGGGGGCCTTGTCTTCCCCAGGCATTGGTGCTTCGGCTCTAGCTCATCGCCTGGTACTTCTGGTCATTGGTTGCTTTGGTTTTATTGATTCCGTTGGTTCTCGTTGGCTTCGGGCATTGTTCCGCGAACGTCCTGACCGTCTATCCTCGTTGCTTACCCGCTTAAGTTTCTTGGTGTGGCATACGAACGCTGCTTTGATGTTGGGGGCGCGCGATCTTCGCCACGCTTAGTCTTTTTTTCCCCTCGGGGGTTTTTTCTTTCAGCCTCTGATTAAACCAATTCGTTCATTGCCCGGCCGGCCTGGGGGTGGCCAGTTCATTCGCCGAACAACTAACTCGACAAAGACTGAACGAAAATTTTAATCGGAAACAAACCTATGTATATTGATTGATGGTAGACGATTGCCGAGATATTGACTGTTTTGATACATACCCCATACACCTTGAAGATTTGTCAGATTTTAACTTTAACTACCATTTATTACCTGTCCAAACTCGGTCAGATTCGCTTTGCAAGAATGAACGGAGGCCGAAAGAAAAAACTCCGAGGGAAAAACAGACTAAGCGCGGCGAAGATCGCGCGCCTCCGACATCAAAGCAGCGTACATACGCCACAGCAAGAGGCTTAAACGGGTAAACAACGAGGATAGACGGTCAGGACGTTCGCGGAACAATTCCCGAAGCCAACGAAAACCAACGGAATCCATAAACCCAAAGCACTCAATGACCAGAGGTACCAGGCGATGAGCTAGAGCCGAAGCACCAATGCCTGGGGAAGACAAGGCCCCCGTATATTTCAACTCTTTGCGACTTCTCATATTGTCAGCGGAAAATCCACGGCGCTCTCCCGCAGACGGCATATAGCGACCAGCCTGAGGAGTAGGAACAGAAAAGATCAACGTACGTCGTACGGCGGCTATCGTCACATGTGACCACGAGGTCAGTGACGCGGCGTTCATCATTCTGGTAGTCACACACAGGGTTGGCTCCAAGACCCAACCACGGCCGCTGGTTGGGTAACAGCTTGGCTACAGATGCCTAGGCCGCCTAGACGTAGGGGTAGGACCACTTGGGCGCGAACGATATCACCTGTGGGGCGTGGAAAATGACCGAACTCATCATCTAAGAAACACCCCAGCTCACCAAAGCTCTCGTCGTCGGCACGGGTTGCCAGCCACCGGACCCAGTGAGTCGGGAGCGAGCGGAACCCATAGGTGAGCCGCTCACTGTAACAATATCGATAAAGCTGGCTTTATCGATATCGATAAAGCAACAACGAGCATTGCAAGAAGCCGCGGGGCAGCCGATGGAGCTGCGAGACCAGCTGCTGGTGCTTACTCGGAATCTGCTACAACTCACCCTCCACGGACGACGCGGACCCATGGGGATGCCCAGGTTGGCAAAACCTGCCCGACGACAAATATCCTAGAAACGTGCAGGGACCTGCTGCTCTTGAATATCCGCTCCTCCCCAGTAGAGAACGACTTCGCATGATTGACTTCGAGATCTACGAGGGATGCCAGTGTGCGGAGACGATCTTACGCCGCCACGAGGGTATCTGGAGGCCCAATGAGGCAGACATCATTGTGGTAACCCACTGCGCGGACCTCCGGTAACTCTGAACGTATTTAAGCAAAAACATTTGCAAGTAGTACAGAATTTTAACTACTATTTATTATCTGTATCGAACGAATGGTTTAATCGGAGGCTGAAAAAAAAAACCCCGAGGGGAAAAAAAGACTAAGCGCGGCGAAGTACTCGCGCCTCCAACATCAAAGCGGCATTCATGCGCCACAGCAGGAAACTTAAGCGGGTAAACAACGATTGAAGACGGTCAGGGCGTTCGCGGAACAACTCCCGAAGCCAGCGAGAACCAACAGAGTCCATGAACCCAAAGCACTCAATGATCAGGGGTACCAAGCGATGTGCTAGTGCCGAAGCACGAACACCAGGGGAAGACAAAGCCCCCGCGTATGTGATCTCTTTGCGGCGTCTCATGCTGGCGGCGGCAGATCCACGGCGCTCCCCCGCAGCCGGGAGATAACGACTAGCTTGAGGGTTAGGAACAGCAAGATCAACGTATGTGGTACGGCGGCTGTCGTCACAGGTGATCACCAGGTCGGCTACACGGCGTTCATCATCTGTATCAACGCCGTTTTTGATATAAAATAATCATTGTTTTCTGTATCGGTGCTTAAATTCGCTACCTCGATTCCAGCCTCAGATGCTGGGTGTTTTGTTTTCCAACTAATTACTTAGCAATTGGTGATTTGCGGTGTTCGCTGGTAATTTCATATCTCTCTGTGCGGCAAGCTCGCAAATACGCATCTGTTCAGGGTTGTGTCTTGCACCAAGAAATATACGTTTATTTCTATATTTTAGATCTGTCGCCAGAGTGTTATCCAATATTCATTGGCTCTGCAATCCTCATTGGCTCAATGTACAGGGTGGAACGTGAGTGCCTAGTTCAAGTGTAGTGCTTGAGGCATTGTTTTGTAAACCCAGGAATGAATGCGCATTACTTACTCGCAGTGTAAAGCAAACTAGAGACAAACCTTTCTTGACCAATTCTCTACACGCTGCAGGGAATTGTAAGTATATGTCTCGAAACCCGAGTCAAACAATGTGTGAGTAACAAGCACAAACAGCTGGTAGCGCAGCCAGATCGTTGGTATAGCATTGAGAAATCTGTGCCGGTTGAGAAATCTGTTCCGGTCCCAACAAGGACATGCAAGACATGCAAATTAAACTTTGCAAAAGAGACCGCGTATTTGTTTACTGGGATGGTACCACCCTCGCGGTGGGTGTCCTACGAAAGGGAAGGGAGTCGCAAGTGTGTGACATAATAGGGTACACTAATCCGGTTAGGTGTTTTGGGCGCTACGTATATTGAGAGATCTTTTCGTTCCATAATCACATGGAAAGGAGAGCAGTCGACGCGGTGATATCCATTCTCCAAAGTAAAATTGTAGGTGTATGTCTCGGAAATGGACGGAGTTTTTCAAAATTCTGGCATCGTCATATCCAGCTCAAAACTCGGGTCATACAATTGACTGAATGAATTTGAGCACACGCAAAACTATAATAGCATTAGTAAAATCACCAAAATAATAGGCTAAGGAGACCGCATATTTGCTTACCCGAAAACTAACAACCCGCGGGGGTGTCGTGTCCTGCGGGAGGGAAAGGAGTCACAAGTGTGTGACACATACCCCAATACCGAAAAAAAGCATTTTGTGTGTCGGGTGCTAAGCATATTGAGAACTCTGTTTTGGCTCGAGCAAGGATACGCAGAAAAACCAAGCTAAGCATATCGCCTATTGGGTGCATCCTGAACCCATTAGGGAATTCTTAACGCATAGATAGACTCTTTGTTGCCAAACCCAGTTGGGCTAAGGAGGTATCCGGTCTCCCCGTGAGAGATTCTCATCGAATGTCCGGGGTTTCCTCTACTGTGTCCATAGCTCGGGGTGCTGAAATTTCAAAGCGAGGTGTTTTGAACTTTTCTTCTTTTTTTTTTTCGTGACCTCATGGATGTGAAGGGTGAAGTAGTTGGTCGATACACTGGTATTGGTTCATTCTCTAAATGGTTTCCAAGCGTTCGCCTGTTCCGCTCCGCATACTTTGTTTCCAAAGAGGTCAAGAGCATGCACAGAATTTCGCTAGAGGAGTGTTGGTCTGGAATTGGAAAACCACCGCCACCAGTGTTGTATCAGTCAGACTGGATGACTACTTGATAGATTGGCCAGGTGAGTACTTAAGACCACCACTTGGGCACGCGATGACTGCGAAAACGTTTCTGAGGGATTGGGTGAGTGGGTTTGAGTCTCGTAATCGAAGATCTGAAACAGGACGTTCTCCATGCTTGATCAGCCGCGTAGAGGGAGGACAAGGAGGGATGGGGAAGATTGTCCGGTTTTGGGCTGCCTTGGCCATTCTGGCTGGACTCACTCGCGGTTTAGTTTTTGATGCTGAGGACTTGGTTTCTACGGTTGCGGTGGAAGGAGATTTCCAGTCTATCCTGGACTTGGACTGGATACCCGGGGATGTGTCGCGGCTCGTATTGTGCGAGAAGCGTGGATTGGTGTGGTTGGTCATCGACGGGGCGCTTCAATCCAAGCCGCTCCTAGATATCTCAGATGAAATCGTAAACTTTGGGGCGAGGGGTTTAACGGCGTGCATGGTGGACGTCGACTTTGAAAACCACCCATACTTTTACGTGTCCTACGTCGACAACAGGCTAGCAAAGACAGATTTTCGCACCGGAACTAAAGGCGCCATTATAGCCAAGTACGAGGTGAATAGTGACTTGTCTGAGGCAGTCAACCCGGTTATTCTTATGGGCTCACAAGCTCCTCCAGCGTCTGGCTGCAGTGATCCACATATTGCCAAGCGGGACAATATCTGCCTGGAAGATAGGAGCCACAACATGGGGGGTCTTGTGATGAGCCCCGACGGCAGGATTTTTGTTGGAATTGGTGATGCAGCCAGCGTCTCACAGTTTACAGAACTGCAGATCCGAGCTCAGAACCTAGATTATAAGACTGGTAAGGTCCACTGCATCACCAGAACGGGCGTGGCGTGTGCGGACAATCCCTTCATTAGGAACGGTAACCGGACTACGAACAGAGCCACTGTGTGGAATTTCGGAGTTCGCAACCCTTTCAGAATGGGTTGGGACCCAGTGCTCCAAATACCACTAATCGCGAATGTGGGCATGGCAGCCTGGGAGAGCATCTGGCCGGGTTATCCGGGTTTCAATTATGCATGGCCCTGTAGAGAAGCTCAGCGCACCAATCTAAAAGCAACTTCGTACGAGATTTGCGAGCAGATGAAGCGGGGCGATATTGAAGTAGATTCAGATCGCAGCCTCTGGGACTACAGTCACGAATTGGGAGCGGCGGCTACTGGTGTGGTTCGCTTACACTCAGATAAATGGCCCGCCCAGCTGAGGAACAAGATTGCAGTAGCTGACTATACAAACAGTTGGGTCAAATTAATCGAGGTCGATAAGAATGGCCTCATCGGATCCCACGTAGACTTTATATCCGAGGCTGGTGGCCCTGTTCAGCTGAAAGAGGGCCCAGACGGTTGGCTTTACATGGTATCAATCCTTACGCAACAGGTGATCCGGATAGAGTATAGGGTGAATACAAGCAGACCAGAGGTTGTAAGGGTAGATCCACCCCCGAGTTTTAGGAAGTCAGAGCTCACGTCGGAGATTTCGGTGAAATTTTCGAAGAATATTGACTTCTCCACCGTAAGAAAAGAGTCAATGAGGATAGTCAAGACTTCGACGTTGACGAGGGTCCCTGTGGAATATTCTTGGAGACGCGCTACAAACACGGTGACTGCACGTCCCCTGGAAATTCTAGAGAGTAATATGCGGTACAAGCTTACTGTGACAACGGAGATCACCGACACTGCTGGTCGAAAGCTGCAGAGCGATTTTACATCCTTTTTCCGAACTGGCACTGGCTTTGCCCTGCAAGTTTCAGGACTAGAATGGATATCGTCTACCAATGGAAACTCCGAGTATAGAGTTTTCAGAGACAAACAATTCCCTACTTTTGCTATTGATGTGCCACCGCTTAGGATTCGAGGTACAATATTCGAAGACGGAATTGCCATGATCGCATCCGGCAGCGTAGAGGTTGAGGTACCGAGGGGTTGCACTAGACTGCAAACATATGCTGGCGTCGACGATGTTGTTCAGCTGTTCGACTCCCCAGGTATCTTCTTCTTCGTTAGGAAGAGAACCAGCAACGGTGTCAGGACTCTGCACCGAAATGACCTTCCGGTGCTTAGGACGGATCGACCACTCTTCATTGATGTGGATGTCACCGGTGCTAATAGCGTGATTCTGGAGACGGTAAAGCCCAACGCCACTACCAGAAACAACGCGATTGCGACCTGGGGCTCACCAAAGTTCCGATGCGGAGGATACGACGACGACAAAGCTAGCGTAGCGAGCATAATGCCAACCGGCGTCATCGGAATACGCGCTTCAGTCACCGTCAACTTTTCAGAGTCCATGGACATAGCGTCGACCACCGCTGCGACCCAGATGCTTCTCCCTATCGCTTTGGGAGGCTATATCATTGGCTTCAAAACGGAATTCAGTCGAGATCAGAAAACGATGATTCTGACTCCAAACCAGCCACTAGATTATGATACTGAGTATACGCTAACGGTCAAGGAGACGGCAATGGACCTCGCGGGCAACGGCCTAAAAAATACGGTCGTGCGAACTTTTAAGACCGAGGCTGTTGATCTCTCTGGTGACGTGTTTCAGCTTGTGGATGTGAAGACGCAAGCCATCAGAAATCCTCAGAACGTGGTGATCTGGCGGGAAGGTCATGAAATGAGGATAGAAGCTGGCACCGATGTTGACTACCTAGTCCCTGGAAAGTGTGGATTGTTGAACCTCTCTGTGACGTCCAAGTGGGGCCCTGTCTGGGTTTCCGTTCGAGATTCAGCTGGAGATCGTATTTGTGGAACCGGTCGCATCCCTGAGAACAAGAGCGTGGACCTCTCTTGCGATATCTCAGCGCAGGCTTGGATAAGGCTCGTGATTCGGGGGTCTGGTAGAGCGCACATCTACAGATCCACCATCGACTGCAGGTCGGGCTCGCTGAACCCGCGATGTGAGTTTGGAGACGAAATTCCGAATGAGTTCAGGATCGGGGATGTCGTGAGATTCAGCGCCAAATGCTACGACTACAAGGGTGCTTTGATCAATAGGCGTGCGCTCTTTTGGATTGTTTCCCTTATTCACTGTCAGACTATATGCCACAGGCATGAGGAATTGACTGAAGAGGGAGTTTCTGGGGGGATTTATGAGGTGCCAGACCATGGAGACTTCTTCTTTCTGGAGATTCAGGTATTTGCGGAGAGTGATGGGAAGCGTGGCGCCTCCACTGTTCAAATACGCCCGTCTACTGCTTCAGTGACTGTCACCACGATGCCGCCTGGTTTAACAGTATCTTCCGATTCATTATCTGGACCATCTCCACTCCGTTCTATCACTGTGGTGGGCTCTAATTTCACAATCAACGCTGTGGAAAGAGGTCGCGGTAAACGATTCGCTTTTTGGGATGATGACAAGAAGCTCGGACCCGCTCGCTCCTTGCTCTTCAACACGAAAGGAAGTCGTACCTACAACGCAGTCTACCATGATGGGTGAGGTTATTATTTCTCGGGTGACCTTGCGAGACCATGACTCGGACCATCGACATGCTTGATTTGAGAGACTGACTACAGCTCGGCAGACATCTTTGACATACCGCGGAGCGACGGAGCAGAGTAGTTGATCGCAGCAGATAGGGTTCTTCAGAAAGTGTTATACGCTTCTTTGCGTGAAGCGCTCTAATTGAAGAACTTCAAGGTCGTGCGGAGCGATGCAATGAAAAACGGCACCGTAGAAGGAAATTCTGTCAGGATTTAGCTTCATCCCAAAATAGTCGTTTGGTGGTTTGGTTTAGCTGGTGGTTGCGAGCCTTGGCTAGCATGCTCTAATAAGATTGCTATAAAGCGACACTGATCTGGCGTAGGAGCACTAGATATTGGCAGGATGGTCCCACATGTCCTAGAAGTCCCGTCCCAGGTTGACGGACCAAAGTACTTTGGCCTTTTCTCTCGAGCGCAGCGAGAGGTTAAGAGAGCGTTTTCAGTTGTTTTGAGTCCCATGTATGTTTCGAGGTGTGGCAGTCACACGTTTTTGTGCCCGCTTTCCGTGTTCTCTCCCCTATTTGGGGCTGGTGCGACAGGGAGACGGTGCTCCCCGGAATATTCTAGAGCTCCGCTTCTTTTCAAATCCTTTCGGGTCTGATGAGTTCCCTCCTCTGTTGTGATGCAACTGACTGAGCCCCTCGATAGTGGACTGTGCAGACTCACAGGAATTGGGTGGCCCATCAAATAGTAAACACGACTAACAAAGGTCGTGTTACTAAGGCCCAGTAAAACCACGCAGATCTCCTCGTATCCGATGCAGCCGCCACACGCTCAGCATACGTTGATCTCGCGATTATATGCCCTGTGGCAAGCGCCCATCTCACGGCTGCCGCCCGCCGCCAGGGAGCAGCTGCTTCGGCCCTTCGCCGCGTGAAGGCACGACGGTATGCTGAGAGTATGGCCAGTCTGCCTCGCGCTGAGGGTCGCTCCCACCGGTTCCAGCCTTTCATTGTGGAAAGCTTTGGTCACGTGGAGAAAGCGGGTTTGGAGTGGTTGCGGAAATGTTTCACTGAGCAACCTGTTGAATACTTGGAACTTTTGCGGCGTTTAAGTGTCTCTCTGTGGCGATATTCGAGCAGCATGCTTGCCGAGGCGCGCCATCGGCGCCCGGGTTTGCACGCTTCCCTACCTAGTTCAAATTCGGACGAGAATTTGAATTGCACCAGAGTGGCAGCGTTGGCTGAAGGCAGTCAACATCAGGTCAATCAACATGAACCTGTCCCGGGACAGGCGAGGGCGGTTGCTTCTGCGCGGGACAGTACGACGTCGGGGAGCGGCAGGCCGGGCCAAAACGCGCCTCAGCGCTCGGGGACTCGAGGCAATGGTGGTGGTGACTGTGCGGCAACCGGTGTGGAGGAGACTGCAGCTGTGGACTTCCCTCTCTTGGACCAGCCCTCAGGTGGTCACCAGCCCCCGGCTACTTCGGGGGCACGTGGTGGCCGCAAGGGGGGTGCTTCGTACGCATCAGTCTTGCGGAAGGGCACCACTGCCACACGTACGGCGGCTATGCTCCGTTTCATACCATCTCGCGAGCCTCAGGATGGACCTGTGGAGACCACTCTCCAATTTCTGTGGGTGCGAAATGTCCGGCCCCAGACTACACGAGGACAGGTTCCGTCTATGCGAGACTTCCGGGACACTTTTGCGGAATCGTTAGGGTGCAGCCGGGGTGATTTCTTCTTCGCAAACTATGAGGGCCGCGATGTGCTGTTTTTGGTCTCCGCAACCGCCGCCAAGTACCTGGAGGCCTTGCTGGCGAAGCCTACCGAGCAGTGGCCTGAGACCGCCCGGTGGCTGCGCTGCAACCCGCAGGTGGTTTTGCACTTCGATTTTGACCGTTTCTCGGGCAATTTCCTGTCTCCGGGAGAAACGGCAGGGCTCTCTGAGCATGAGAGCAGCGTGAAGGCGGCAGCGATCCATTGGCTACGGATTCAGCGCCTTGAGAGGATCTTGTTGGAGCGGTTCCGGTCGGGCCCTCGTCACCTGCGCATGGCGGTGTCCAGCTTCTTCGATCTGGAGAGGCGACTTGTGCTATCTTCGCGCTACAAGACAGAGCTGCAGCGGTTGAGGATTTTGGAGGGCTCTGCTTCCAGCACCACTTCCAGCGAGAGTGGTGAGGCAGGGGAGCAGACTGAGGGCATGGCGGTGGAGGACGCCCAGGTTACTTTGCTGAAGCCCGCGGGATCCGTTCCGCGAGCCTCGCGGAGTGGGCGGCTCACGACTTTGGTGCGGATAGGAGGTAAGAGCCCGAGGACCGACTCCCCCGGGTCTAAGGGGGAGAAGCACGATTAGCGCTCCAGGCACGGCTGCGAGGTCGCAGCCTATGGATCTACAGTCTTATGTCCTGAAGGAGGGTGGAGACTGGGGCATTTGGCGTACGCGCTTTCGGAGTTGGCCCCGGCGGTGGATTTCTTTGGAAGGAGGCTCGCTTCCCCTCCGTGTGGGCATTCCCCCTGTCGTCCTTCGTCGTGGAGACCTTCTAGTAGCTGGAACCATTCTCGATTTCATCTTCACGAGCCTGGCTCGTAACATTCGGGACACAGTCATTTGGGTTTTTCTGGGGGTCATGCCGCGCCTGATTCTGGCCCCCATTCACACATCGGAGCGCAGATGGCGAGTACGAGACCGATTGGCCCTGTTCTTGAAGGGAGACCTCGAAGTACTACAGCGCAGCTATTTGGCGTCGTCAGCACCATCCGCCCGTCGGACTCGGCATGGCACAGTGTCGCCCGTGCCGGCTCGAGTACAGAAATTGGTAGCAGTGGGCGATTTAAGTCGAGCGGCGCGGGTTTTGGAGGGCCAGGCGCCTGTCCTCCCCTACGATGATAGTCTCGCCCAGACGGTGTGGTCTTTGTTCCCTGAGTCCGACGTGGACTTGTCCCCTGAATTCCGAGGTATTCTTGGACCGTCCGGAGTTGGCCAGGTTTTGCATCGGTCTGACGCTCAGTGTGTCTGACCTGGAGGATTTGCTTCGTACCTCGCGTCGGGGACGCTGTCCCGGACCCTCTGGACTAAGAACAGAGCTATTGCAGGCCCTGAGCCAGCCTGGCCAGAGCGCGCTTTGTCAGGGATGTGAGAGCCGGATTGACGCTTGTGGCTACCACTTCCTGGGTTCCTGCGGACTTTTGAGAGGTCTCCGTACGAGGCGTCACACTCGCCTCAAGTACATCCTCAGCGAATTTTTGACTCGGATAGGGCATACGGTTGAGGTTGAGTCGGAACTGCGCCGATCAATCTCGGACTCTGCACCGCCCCGTTGTATAGCCGATCTCCTCGTCTCCGACGCTGCTGCCAGACGCTCAACATATGTGGACCTTGCGATTACCTGCCCCGTGGCCAGCGCCCACCTCACCGCAGCCGCCCGCCGCCGGGGGGCCGCGGCTTCAGCCCTTCGAAGAGTTAAGGAACGACGGTATGCTGAGAGCATGGCCAGTCTGCCTTGCGCTGAGGGTCGCTCTCACCGGTTCCAGCCATTCATTGTGGAAAGCTTTGGTCACGTGGATAAGTCGGGTTTAGAGTGGTTGCGGAAATGTTTTGCTGAGCATCCTACTGAATATTTGGCGCTCTTGAGGCGTTTAAGTGTCTCCCTTTGGCGATATTCCAGCGACATGCTTTCCGAGGCGCGCCATCGGCGCCTGGGGTTGCATGCTTCCCTCCCTAGTTATTAGTTCATCTTCACGCCTTGCGTAGCGCTTCAGGCTATGCTAGTAAAGTTCCTTTTAACGGTTTGCGTGGCGCTGTAGGCTATGCTAATAAAGCCAAGCCATTGAAGAAGACGAAAGCTGTTTAATCGGACTTATTCGTGCTTCCGCTCTAGCTCATCGCCTGGTACCTCTGGTCATTGAGTGCTTTGGGTTTATGGATTCCGTTAGTTCTCACTGGCTTCGGGAAGTGTTCCGCGAACGCCCTGATCGTCTATCCTCGTTGTTTACCAGTCTAAGTTTCTCGCTGTGGCGTCTGAACGCTGCTTTGATGTTGGAGGGGCGCGATCTTCGCCGCAGCTTATGTTGTTGTTTTTTTTCCCTCGGGTTTCATTCAGTCTCCTATTAAACAAATTCAGTAATTCCTCGGCCACCCACATAAACTTCCCCGTTTTCGCGGGTTTACTCACTTCTGGGTCGTCAACCGCAAAAAACCCCGGCCCACTTGGCACAACCTACAGTTGGCCGGGGTCACGACCGGTTGTAGCTCGAGTGAGAACTAGGGGGTGTGGACATCTACCTCATCTTCGTGGGGCCATCTTGTACTTCGTAGACGATCTGTCCCAGCAAGGTTGCAGTCGCTTGGCGCTCTTCCGCGGAGGCGGAGGGGTGTTGAGAGTTAGAATGGGATGCACTGCCACAGGCGGGAAACCGAGCATGGATCAGTTCCTGTTGTAATCGGTGCGGGGATGGCAGATCTGAGGAGGCAGGTGGAATCACTCGCGGTAGCTTGAGGAGTGAGACCCATCTTTTGGCCTCCCATTGCGATTGGGGGGACTGGGCCTCTGCAATCGTGTTGTGGTCCAACCTGCAGCCGCAGTAGGGGCCTGGGGAACCGCACTTCCCACTTTGAGCAGCTTGGGTATCTCGAAGTTCCGCAATTTGATGGCGAGCCTCTCGCGGGGTGTCTTGCTTCCCAGCGTACCGGAAAGCGCCCAAGACTTGTTTCTGGAGCTCCAAACCGCCCTGAATTCCTGTACTAGTCTCCCCGAAACCGTTCAACCCCGTCTTCCTGACTGGCGAGCTGTATTTGACCGCTGTCGAGGCTCCGCCCCGGGGATTCGTCCTGCGCCTGAACCTGTTCTAGGGGAGATTGACCCAGTGGTTGCCGCAGAAGAAGAAGTTCCAGTTGATCCTCCTGATGATTCCCAGCGCGCTGGGAGCCGAGCTCAAGCACGCACGGATGCGCTGCAAAATATCCTTTCTTGGGACTTGCACCGTGCTGCATATGGCCGACTCCTCGCGCAGATGGTCTCATCTTCTCGCGCTCGCGCCCGCCTACGTAGTCTTGGAGGGGTTATTAGCTCTCAGTGGCTCATGACCGTACCAGCCTTTCCGCCACTCACACTGTCGGATTTCGAAGTGCGTACTTCACTGCGCTTATACCTCGGCTTACATCAGCCCCCTTGGCCGTACGAGATGGGTTCGTCGTGCCCTCTCTGCTCTCAGACTGAAGACAACGCAGATTTTGGCGCCCACCTGCTCGCTAGTTGCCCGGCGGTGAAATGTGCTCGAACCCGCCGCCACACACGGATCTTGAACCTGTTATACCGGGAACTTCGGCCTATAGTCCGGCAAGCCGGTCTGGAAATCGAACGTGAGAAACCTTTACCCGTCGCGGACTTTCAAAATGATGAACGCCGTGTAGCCGACCTGGTGATCACCTGTGACGACAGCCGCCGTACCACATACGTTGATCTTGCTGTTCCTAACCCTCAAGCTAGTCGTTATCTCCCGGCTGCGGGGGAGCGCCGTGGATCTGCCGCCGCCAGCATGAGACGCCGCAAAGAGATCAAATACGCGGGGGCTTTGTCTTCCCCTGGTGTTCGTGCTTCGGCACTAGCACATCGCTTTGTACCCCTGATCATTGAGTGCTTTGGGTTCATGGACTCTGTTGGTTCTCGCTGGCTTCGGGAGTTGTTCCGCGAACGCCCTGACCGTCTTCAATCGTTGTTTACCCGCTTAAGTTTCCTGCTGTGGCGCATGAATGCCGCTTTGATGTTGGAGGCGCGAGTACTTCGCCGCGCTTAGTCTTTTTTTCCCCTCGGGGTTTTATTTTTCAGCCTCCGATTAAACCATTCGTTCGTTCGTTCGTTCGATAACCGCCGCTTGCTGACCGCAAGTGTATGGCTCGTCACATTTCTTCGCACCTGACGCTGTTGGTGGTTGTCCGTCTGGCAAGGCCCCTTCTTTGAAAACGCCGAGTGCTGATTCTGAGAAACGTATGCCATGAGCGCGTCAGGTGGCGACTCGCAGAGTATCCACACGGCGAAGCCTTTACGAACGACATGGATTGGATTAGTTTGGACTTGTTGTTGTAAATTGGCGTGCGCAAGCCACTAGCAACACATAAGCCCCTTCAAAAAAGAAGAATAAACAGCAGAGTCTCGCGGCTGGTTTTGAAATTCAAAAGAGACCGCGGCTGAGAAATGACCCTGGCCAATGGAAAACCCGTTTGAAGTCACATGTGCAGCCCTTTGGTGTGGTTCTACACGAACCATTCTGGCGTTAGGAGTTTGGCCTGTGTCATGATTCATCTAGGATTGCCAGTGTTTGATGATCGTGCACACGAAACTTCTTGAAAAAAACAACGAGACGAGCCCTCATCAAACGGCATCAACTCTCTTTCCATCAAGGTATTGCAAAATGCAAAGATCGGCTGATGTTGTCGAACCCTCCCCCGGGCAACGGCAGCGAAGCACATTCGACGATAAAATTCGATGCTCGTGGTTGAGGGCGGTTCTTGCCTTTTCATCTACCGTAGTCGTAGAATCGCCAGCAACAATCTTGTTGATCCCCGAGCAGATGGCTAGAACTGATGAATGCTGAAGTTGGGTTTTGGGTGGCTCTCTTTCCACCTGACGAAAACAAGGACCGTAGCGATTGTATCCCTCAGCCATTTCAACCAGCGCGTTTGCGTGTTCTGTTTTTTCGTTCGCACCATCTGCTTTCGGTGGTTTGACGAGCGCAACTATGAGCAAATCTCTTACATTCTTGTTTCCCAAGAGAAACGGCCACCTGCCTTCTGGTAAGATGTGGAGCTAGAACATAGTTGTTGATGAAGTTGACATCGAGGGTAGCCAACTTGACTCTGGTTGATTGGTGGAGTTAGCTGTTGGCGGTAGTAGTTTTACTAGTTCGCCCTCGTCGTGGCTACCGTCGTTCTCGTTCCATCCCTCATGCTTTCGAAGCAGTTGAGCAAAGCGATAAAAGGAGTCAAGTGGGAGTTTACGATATCTTCAACCGTGCGAATGATCGGCAATGTGAAAAGGAGGTGTAGGAAAATATACATGGTCCAGACGGAAGCTGACGAGGAAATTGAGAGGCAATGAAGGTGCTTGCGAGGGTGTTGTTTGTTTTGCTGTCACTGGCGGCGTACTCACTCGCTTCGCCTGTGATGAAATCGCACTTTGAAGCTGTTGAGGTCGCTGAGGTCGCTCGGCCGGTTGTTCTGGGGCTAGACTGTCTTGAGAGCTGTATTGACAACTGCGACTATATGTACACAAAATACAGTTCGTCGTGGTTCGTTTGTAAGAGAACCTGTAAGAACCTGTGTGGATCGTTTACCACCAAGCCGGATCCCACTCACGGTACCGACGACGATGGCGATGATGATTCCGAGAACTTTCTCGAGCTCGCCTAATGATAAAGTCGAGTTAGGCACTTCCGGGTATGATTGTCTGGGGAGATGCGTCAAGGGCTGCGACGAAGAATATGCCAAATATAGTTCATCATGGTTCGTATGTAAAAAGTCATGCAAGAACGTGTGCGGGTCGCTCAGGACGCCTCCGGATCCGACGCATGGCGATGATGGGGATGGCGAAACATTGTGGTCTGGTTAGCAGTAGTTTTGGTATGGCTTTCTAGAGCTCAGTTTATCGGGGAATGGTCAAGTTGTGGGGCTCTTCGCTCTCTGAGTAAGCTCATTGTGTCTAGATAAATCGATCCATGGCCAACGTCAAACCCGGTCTTTGCAAAATGAGCAAGCAACCGTGGTCATCCGACCACCAATGCGCCGAGGGCATCACCATATTTGGCTCGTTTCCCCGCTTCAGCATTGGCAGCGATATAGCCAGTTTGACAGACGGGGAGAGCGATCAGATGGGCGCGTATATGGGGACTCCCGCTTAACAAATTCATTCAACATCAAGAACACTCTGCATCCGGTACGATGATGACGAGCAACAATGTCTCGTCGGATACGGTTACCCGTAAAAAAGCTGGCTCAACCGAACCTCATGAATGAAACCACCATGAATGAGCCACCGCCATAAGTGATGCGCCAGGTCATCACAAATGAGACTATGACTCAAAGTCTAACTCCCGGCCGAAGTTGGGCGTTGGAATAAGCGTTGAATCCCATGTGGAAAGCCACCAATATTTGAGCTATCGGGAGGGGATGCCATCGGGAATCGCAGTTGAGTTCCAATTCGAGGCTGCACGGTGTTCTGAGAAGCGGGAACAAGACGCTAATGACGCTACAACAAAAAGTAGCATTGGAACGCCAGAGTCTAAAGGACTACTCCGTGAGGGGGTTAGTCGTGTTGTGCCTGGTGTTCACAATCTCGCCCTATGGCAATACATTATGTTTCCGCAGTTGGTTCGGACAACTCCTCTGCCCTCCAGCTTCCTGCAAGAGAGATTCAATGTACGATGCTTAAATTCCGAACAATCAGCAGGAGCGATGAGTACATCCTACGAAGAAGACTGGAGGAGAGCCGTGGCGGAGGAGCTTAGCTCGTTAAGATCAAACAATACGAGGAGCTCATCAACAGTTGTTTGACTCGGGTAGGGCATACGGTTGAGGTGGAATCGGAACTACCCTGATCGTTCTCGGATAGGGCACCGCCGCGCTGTATCGCAGATCTCCTTGTCTCCGATGCTGCCGCCAGACGCTCAGTTTATGTTGACCTCGCGATTACATGCCCTATGGCAAGCGCCCATCTCACGGCCGCCGTTCGCCGCCGGGGAGCAGCTGCTTCGGCCCTTCGCCGAGTGAAAGAACGACGGTATGCTGAGAGTATGGCCAGTCTGCCTCGCGCTGAGGGTCGCTCCCGCCGGTTCCAGCCTTTCATTGTGGAAAGCTTTGGTCACGTGGAGAAGTCGGGTTTAGAGTGGTTGCGGAAATGTTTCACTGAGCATCCTGTTGAAATACTTGGAACTTTTGCGGCGTTTAAGTGTCTCTCTGTGGCGATATTCGAGCAGCATGCTTGCCGAGGCGCGCCATCGGCGCCTGGTTTTGCACGCTTCCCTACCTAGTTCTTAGTTCCTTTTCACGGTTTGCGTAGCGTTTCAGGCTATGTAGTAAAGCCCATCAACAGTTCAGAAGTATCGATTGGGAAGAAAATTTTGCAGTCAAGCACCGTGCTGCAAGGGAAGCGAGCTCTAGACGGCTTTTTTCAACGCTTCAAAGTGAGAATAGTTGCGAAGGGTTTCACGCAACGAGGAGGTATCGATTACGAGGAACTTTCTCCCCATGGTCGATTCCTGTGGCTGCTGCATGTATAGCTCCTTTTTCAGAACTCCATTTAGACAAGCAATCTTAACACGGGAGGCTATGCTAGTAAGGAGTTGTTGTCGAGGATTGGGGTTTTGTTTCTTTTTCGGTCGCGAGCGTGTTCGTTTACGGGAAGCGCTTCCTCTGGTACGCCTTCCCCTCGATTTTCCGCGGGGCGTCGTTTGCATTTGCAACCACTTCTGTCTTCCGGGTGGGTGTGTTGCGGGGCCTTTCCTATTTGGGTTGGGTTTGGTCGATTATTCTCTCGGTGCGGTTTCATATTGGTGGTGCAACGTTTCCTTTGCGGATTCCCTCAGGATGGTAGGGATATCTCGGCGCTCGACGGAGCCTCCTCCCAAGGAGGCACTGCCAGGTGGGGGACTCCGTGTTCGCCTCAGCTGCGGCACGTTTTCTTCCGAGGCTGACTTGGAAGGCGCTTCTGGCACCCAGGCGCGTGCACTTATCTCCGCTGTCACCAGCCTGATCACGGCTGCGAGTGATCGTGGAGTGCTCCCTCAGCTCACCAAGAAGCTAGGTGGGCTGGAATCGGGATTGCTGGCCAGGTCAAATTCAAATTCGGACGAGAATTTGAATTGCCCCAGAGTGGCAGGATTGGCTGAAGGCAGTCAACATCAGGTCAATCAACATGAACCTGTCCCGGGACAGGCGAGGGCTGTTGCTTCTGCGCGGGACAGTACGACGTTGGGGAGCGGCAGGCCGGGCCAAAACGCGCTTCAGCGCTCGGGGACTCGAGGCAATGGTGGTGGTGACTGTGCGGCAACCGGTGTGGAGGAGACTGCAGCTGTGGACTTCCCTCTCTTGGACCAGCCCTCAGGTGGTCACCAGCTCCCGGCTACTTCGGGGGCACGTGGTGGCCGCAAGGGGGGTGCTTCGTACGCATCAGTCTTGCGGAAGGGCACCACTGCCACACGTACGGCGGCTATGCTCCGTTTCATACCATCTCGCGAGCCTCAGGATGGACCTGTGGAGACCACTCTCCAATTTCTGTGGGTGCGAAATGTCCGGCCCCAGACTACACGAGGACAGGTTCCGTCTATGCGAGACTTCCGGGACACTTTTGCGGAATCGTTAGGGTGCAGCCGGGGTGATTTCTTCTTCGCAAACTATGAGGGCCGCGATGTGCTGTTTTTGGTCTCCGCAACCGCCGCCAAGTACCTGGAGGCCTTGCTGGCGAAGCCTACCGAGCAGTGGCCTGAGACCGCCCGGTGGCTGCGCTGCAACCCGCAGGTGGTTTTGCACTTCGATTTTGACCGTTTCTCGGGCAATTTCCTGTCTCCGGGAGAAACGGCAGGGCTCTCTGAGCATGAGAGCAGCGTGAAGGCGGCAGCGATCCATTGGCTACGGATTCAGCGCCTTGAGAGGATCTTGTTGGAGCGGTTCCGGTCGGGCCCTCGTCACCTGCGCATGGCGGTTTCCAGTTTCTTCGATCTGGAGAGGCGACTTGTGCTGACTTCGCGCTACAAGACAGAGCTGCAGCGGGTGGGTATTTTGGAGGGCTCTGCTTCCAGCACTACTTCCAGCGAGAGTGGTGAGGAAGGGGAGCAGACTGAGGGCATGGCGGTGGAGGACGCCCAGGTTACTTTGCTGAAGCCCGCGGGATCCGTTCCGCGAGCCTCGCGGAGTGGGCGGCTCACGACTTTGGTGCGGATAGGAGGTAAGAGAGCGAGGACCGACTCCCCCGGGTCTAAGGAGGAGAAGCACGATTAGCGCTCCAGGCACGGCTGCGAGGTCGCAGCCTATGGATCTACAGTCTTATGTCCTGAAGGAGGGCGGAGACTGGGGCATTTGGCGTACGCGTTTTCGGAGTTGGCTCCGGCGGTGGATTTCTTTGGAAGGAGGCTCGCTTCCCCTCCGTGGGGGCATTCCCCCTGTCGTCCTTCCTCGTGGAGACCTTCTAGTAGCTGGAACCATTCTCGATTTCATCTTCACGAGCCTGGCTCGCAACATTCGGGACACAGTCATTTGGGTTTTTCTGGGGGTCATGCCGCGCCTGATTCTGGCCCCCATTCACACATCGGAGCGCAGATGGCGAGTACGAGACCGACTGGCCCTGTTCTTGAAGGGAGACCTCGAAGTACTACAGCGCAGCTATTTGGCGTCGTCAGCACCATCCGCCCGTCGGACTCGGCATGGCACAGTGTCGCCCGTGCCGGTTCGAGTACAGAAATTGGTAGCAGTGGGCGATTTAAGTCGAGCGGCGCGGGTTTTGGAGGGCCAGGCGCCTGTCCTCCCCTACGATGATAGTCTCGCCCAGACGGTGTGGTCTTTGTTCCCTGAGTCCGACGTGGACTTGTCCCCTGAATTCGAGGTGTTCTTGGACCGTCCGGAGTTGGCCAGGTTTCGCATCGATCTGACGCTCAGTGAGTCTGACCTGGAGGATTTGCTTCGTACCTCGCGTCGGGGACGCTGTCCCGGACCCTCCGGACTAAGAACAGAGCTATTCCAGGCCCTGAGCCAGCCTGGCAAGAGCGCGCTTCTGAGGATCCTTAACAAGTTGTTCCAGGGCGTATCGGGTGCGTCTGCGCCATGGGAACATCTCCGGCAGGCACAGCTTTGCTTGCTCACGAAACCTGACCACCAGCCGGCCCACCCGCGTCTCCGGCCGATCGGGATGGTGGAGAGCCTACGGAAGTTAGCCGGGAGGTGGCTATGCCAGCGCCTTCGTCAGCGCGTCACAACTTTTATGGCGCCTTTGCAAGTAGGGGTGGGATTCTCTGGGGGTTGTGAACTGATCACCCATGGGATCGAGCTAGAACGCGCCAGTAGGCCGGAGTGGGGAGTCTTGGTGGTTGATTTCCGGAACGCATTCAACAGCGTGTCGCGGACGCATGCGCTAGAGGTGCTCCGACGGGTGTTTCCGGAGGCGTGGCCGTTTCTATCGGGTATTTACGGAGGGGAGAGCCTCCCCTACTTGACACCGGAGGGCACTATTTTTCAAGCACATACTGGCGTCCAACAAGGCAACCCTTGCGGACCTCTTCTTCATGCCTGTGCCCTACAGCTCGTACTTTTACGTCTTTCGACTGAGGTCTCGGATCTTCGAATCTGCGCGTACCACGATGACGTAACATTGCTGGGCACCCTTGACACCCTGGCTAGGGGACTGACCGCGATCGAAGCGATTGCACGTCGCGTCGGTTTGACTGTGGAAACAGAAAAATGTCGCTTTCTCCCCCCGAGGGACGTGTCGCTGAACTCTCTGCCACCCACTCTGCGACTAATCAGCGAACGTGAAGGGTTCGAACACCACGGCGTCGGATTGGGGACTGACAACTTTGTCCAAGCATCCTGCGAGCGAGTTTTGGCACGGCACAAGCAACTCACCGACGCCATTGAGCACCTACCCGACAGCATGCTGCAATCGGCCTGCTTGCTTTCCCGCTTTTGTGCCGGTCCCAGACTCAACTACTGGTTGCGCAGCCTGCCTCCAGCTTGGGGCTCGTGGATCGCGGCTAAAGCCGACGAAATGACCCTGCAACACTGGGGAACGCTCTTGGATGAGCCCATCGATCTTGAAGCTGCTCCCGACAGGGACTTTATCCGTGCACAGATCGCTCTACCGTTGCGATTAGGGATTCGGCGTCGCAGACCGTGGGCTGGTATGCTCGCCAGCGGCGGTTGCCTCCTGGGCTACCGCGCTGCGAACGTTGGTGACCTTCCAGATGCGAAGTGCCTGCCTCTTGGCTCGAGCTTTGACCAACGAGGATCCAGTGACCCTGCCGCCCCCGCTTTTGACAATTTATGATGGTCTTCAACACGCGTTCAGGAGGTGCAACGCCGTGCCGGACGCAAATCGGTCCCGCTTTCGTTCCTGGAGGGAGCTGTTATGGGGACGAGCTGAAGCGATTGAGGATTGTCCCCTCGACCGAGTTCTTGCCGATGACGGAGAGGCTAGCCCCGGGTCCCCTGTTGCAGACTACCCGGGTTTGAGCCGATTGTGGAGCTCCCGCACTGATGTGATTCAACATAGCCTCACCTGGGGCCAACACAGTGCCGCTCACACAGTCATGCTCAATTCTCCTCTCACGCCGCCTACCACTGCCGCTCGTCTCCGCGGCATGGGAGGCCACCTCTCGCACTTGTGGTTAACCATTCTACCGTCGTCATTGAGTCATCGTCTCGATGCTTTCCAGTTCCGTTCTGCCGCACGGATCTATCTCGGTTTGCCACAGGCTCCGTGGCACTCTAATCGGCCGTCTTTCTCTCAGGGATGTGAGAGCCGGATTGACGCTTGTGGCTACCACTTCCTGGGTTCCTGCGGACTGTTGCGAGGTCTCCGTACGAGGCGTCACACTCGCCTCAAGTACATCCTCAGCGAACTTTTGACTCGGATAGGGCATACGGTTGAGGTTGAGTCGGAACTGCCCAGATCAATCTCGGACTCTGCACCGCCCCGTTGTATAGCCGATCTCCTCGTCTCTGACGCTGCTGCCAGACGCTCAACATATGTGGACCTTGCGATTACCTGCCCCGTGGCCAGCGCCCACCTCACCGCAGCCGCCCGCCGCCGGGGGGCCGCGGCTTCAGCCATTCGAAGAGTTAAGGAACGACGGTATGCTGAGAGCATGGCCAGTCTGCCTTGCGCTGAGGGTCGCTCTCACCGGTTCCAGCCATTCATTGTGGAAAGCTTTGGTCACGTGGATAAGTCGGGTTTAGAGTGGTTGCGGAAATGTTTTGCTGAGCATCCTACTGAATATTTGGCGCTCTTGAGGCGTTTAAGTGTCTCCCTTTGGCGATATTCCAGCGACATGCTTTCCGAGGCGCGCCATCGGCGCCTGGGGTTGCATACTTCCCTCCCTAGTTATTAGTTCATCTTCACGCCTTGCGTAGCGCTTCAGGCTATGCTAGTAAAGTCCATCTTAACATTAGCCTGCTCGATATTTCCGGATCATCCTGAGGGCTAACGTTGTAAAAGGGCCATAGGGGCACGTTAGCCCTAGGGATGATCCGGCAAGTCCTATGTAGGTTTCGATGAATGGTTTCGATAGGGAGGGCGATAATAAAAATCATTCGAGGGGTAAAAAAATTCATTCCAGGGGTACCCTCGATGCTGTGCATGAATGCCGCTTTGACGTTGGAGGCGCGAGTTCTTCGCCGCACTTAGTCTTTTTTTCCCCTCGGGGGTGTTTCTTTCAGCCTCGGATTAAACCATTCGTTCGATGCTGAAGCATTTCGACAGGGGCCATAGGGCGAAGTTTAGTGGTTTTTAATTGCCCTATGCAGTAGATTTATTAATTCATGCCTATGGATCCGTAGCGTACGAACGCTGCTTTGATGTTGTGGAGGCGCGCGATCTTCGCGGCGCATAGTCTTTTTTTTCCCTCGGGGTTTTTTCTTTAGTCTCCGATTAAACAAATTCAGTCATGGTAGTGCAACTAGACCAGGTCGGATCCCAGACCCAACAAAAAAAGCCCTGTGGCTCCACAGATATCTCCGTGAACAACCAGAGGTATATTGTAGCTGGCGCAAGGCAGGCTGCTGAGTACGCGGGTCCACTTGTCCGCTAAAAACATAGTATGCTGTATCGGAGCTGAGGTAAAAGCTTTTAGTACAAAATCCCGCCGAGCATACCCTGGTAGACACCAGAAGCTGTTCGTATTATCAGAGGGCATCCTCCGGGGGTGTTGATACTGTACTGGGTGACTCCTTCCCCGCTAGAGAATAGGCGATTGTTGAAGAGAATAAGCCCAACCGTTCCTCCCACGTCCGATTCGCACTTCACCTCCAACTGCGCGTCAGCGATGTCGTAGGCAGTTACGCTGTCGCATCCAACATATAAAATCTTTAGATCTTCGGAAAGCACTAAACTTTCCACACAGGGAGATTTGACCTCGGCAACCACCTCAAGCGTATCCGGGTTCCACCGTCGTATGGTCTTAGTCAAGAGGCTTGGGAGGAACGGGTTAACTGCGTAGAGATCGGATTGTCCCCTGATCTCAAAATGAGCAATGTAGATCGTTCTGACTTCGTTCACCTTCGTGTAGTTCTGGGAAACGTCGTACTGCATGACAATTCCTTCGCTCTTGAGCTCAGGAATATTGTACCCCACGTATAAATACTTGGCCGTGAGCGCAGCATCCACGGGCTCTAGTTGGAAGTTTCCGTACATCTCAGGTTTGATCTCAACCTCGGTCTGGAGGGTTATTGGCTCCATGATCTTGACGGATTTGCCCACTGGAGAGATCAAAAGCATTTTCTCTATGAGATCATCGCTCGAACCTCGGATGAAGATCGGTCCTTGTGACGTGAGGAGATTATCTCTCGTCTCAAGTAATTTCCCGTCCTCATCGATATGCCATCGACGAACGAAGCCGGCATCATCTGTTTTCTCCCACGTATACATGTATGAGCGGTACCGCATTACGGTCTTGTATCCTTCGCCACCTTCTTGAGGTTTAAGCATCTGCATCGCCCTGCTACCATTTCTGAGGCTGTGTGCAGCGTACAGCTCAATATTTCCCAGCTCATCAACAACCGCGACGTTGGTCTTACAATGAGCCAGTGATCCTATCAAGCTGATGAGCACGAAAGCAAACACTACTTTCATCTTCCAGCGCGCTTTTCTGTCTTCTCAGAAAGAGGTGTAAAAACCAACCACGTCTGTTTTCGATCGGCGAAACCTAACTGAAATTTCAGCAGCAGACTACTACGAACGAATAGACTACTAGGAGCAATGCTAGGAATAGCTTGTTATCAGCTTCACACAGAAGAAACAGCGTGAACTTTCTTTTAAGCGTCTGCTTGGTTTGGCAGCCTCTCCAACAGATTCCTCTTATTCCCTCAACAAGTCGTTGCACTAATTCTGTTCCAGTTGTTCCAGTTGCACCTTCCCCCTCTCGTGCCAAATGATGTTTCACAATCCCCACACTAAATTTATATACACTCTAGCAGTACCCCAGGTCCAAGCTCGCAAACGTCGACGTGGAGGTCTTTACCACTTTAGTTGGTTTTGTCTCTTTACGGCGTCTAGCCAAATCTCCAGATGGTTGGAACCAATCAAAAGAGCTTTTTGGCGCATGCTAAAATTAGAACTTGACTTTAGATTTCGAACGGAAAGAGAATCTTCGCATATGATCGCCCAGTCTAGTTGTGTACATCTGAGGGGTCCAAAATTTTCTCCTCGCTGGGTAGAATATAATGGTGTTGTCATGTACCGTCCGATAAGGTTTATCGGACAGTACGGATATTTTTTGAAGTGGAAAGACTATTGAAACACAGCATAAGACGAATGGGTGTCCAAATAAAATTATTCGAAAACTAGGTCCGATTGCCCGTCCGATAAACAGGACCGATAAATCGTCCGAAGTTCAATCAACGTTAGTCTAATAATCAATCATCTCCAGTCCAGGTATTGAATCATGATTACTTCTTGGAATGGCTCGTATATCATGAATCATCATTACTTCTCCTCATGACCAGCTGACACTATCATGTAATGAATCATGATTATTTCTGGACTCGACAGGCTGGCAAACGTTGGTTGAAGATTGCGGTTAAGGTGGCAAGGACTTGGAGTAGAACAAGCGAGTCCCGAAGGGAGTTGTCTCGTGTCCTCTGGTAGCGTGAGTACTTTGGGGATCGACCATATGGTTGGTCGCGTTTCAGTGTCTTTTTGGGTTAACCCAGTGGTGGAGTTCAACCGCCGTTATTCTCGAGGCGAATTCTGTGTGCCGTTCGTATTCCTTAGCCCCCGGGGGACTTAATTCTCGGAGCAAGCCGAGTGGACTTTTTCTTCGAGCCACATAGCCAGGAGCTTCAATAGTTTGGTAACCATGAGTTCTGCCCGCATCGCAGACATTGGCATTTTGTCGCCCGCTCTCGTCTATGAAATCGCTGAAACCCTCCCAGACCACACTCTTCTTCTTCCCCTTCCCTATTCTGCACTACTAGGAATTTCAACTACAGTTCCCGAACGAAGACTTTCCTTGCTGCCCTAGTGCTCGTAAAACCATCCTAGTGGACCTCGGAAAATATTGGGACCCTTACGTCCTCGGAATTTGCTAGCCTTTGTAAGTGGATTATCAACGGTAAGTCCTTGGAATCTCGTAACTCTTGTATGTGGATTGGTACCGTTGGAAATGCAGACAGCAAATGATCACATTGTTTATTCATCAACGGAAAAACCACCTGAGAGCAAGAAACCTAGCAAAACCCACCTGTACGATCCCACCGAAAAAGGTAGTAAGTCCTCGTATATTGATGAAAATCAAACCTTAGTCAAAACACAAACTCTGAAAAAGAAGAAATCCGAGCTAAGGGTAGGCGGGAGGGGCGGATCTCCATAAAGAGGAGCAGCAATGCAGCCCCAAATAACAAACCCTGAGCTCCTCCAGCAGCTTCAGTAGCCCCGCTGGCACAAGATGATTTCCTTCATCCACACAGCAATGGAACTAAATCGATATCCTAAACATGCGAGGAGCAAAGAAGAGGCCATCAGCCCAGGTGGAGTCGGCAGGCACTGAAACCCTTGGATACTCCGCAGGACTTAATCCCTCGGTTCAAGTTCCTTTGCACTAGCTCATGCTCTCACACCCTATCACCAGATAGTTGGCCACCGCCTTATCTCCTCTTTCTACCACTTGCCCTGTTCCTTCCGCGACGGCTACTCTGACTTTCGAATATATTCTGAGTAGGGTTGTACCAAGTGAGTCGGGTTTTCCGCTGTGAACCCCTCTAAACCCCTTGTTTTCGCCGGCTTTTGAACATTTCTGGGTCGTAACCGAAAACCCGGCCCCCTTGGCACAACCCTATTCTGAGCAAGTCATAACCTGCTGCTTTTTTGTTGGTGATTAGCCAAGCAAAAGTTCCCCAACGCCCGCAGCGAACGACCACGCACCGAAAAAGACGCATTGAAATATATCTGACGCAATCGGTCGTTATCGGATCATTTATCGGACGACGCATATCCAGTCTTTTATATTCAGGTCCGATTAACTCATATCGGACGGAGATCTGCAGAATATATCGTAATACAGGACGACCTGTATTATGTAATAATCGGACGGTCCGATATTTATGGGACGCAATCGGACGTTTTTTTAGCGGACGGAGCCGGCAACCCTAAATTATAACAATTTCGCCAAAAATTCCGCAGATGCAATTCCCCGGTTGCTCACCACCCCCCAGTCAAAAAAAAACGCCTTCCCCACCCTCTTCCATATGAATGATTTGCGCATGGAGCACGTAGGCAATGGACCGACAGTGGTTGCATGCTTGCCGAGGCCCGCCACCGCCGCCTGGGCTTGCATGCTAATTTCCCTAGTCCTAGTTTCCTTTTGCGTCTTGCGTAGCACATCAGGCTTTGTTAACATAACCACCGCAGCCGTGGTCGGAACTGTCGACCTCAGTGCCAAAGTGAGCGGGTTACTTAGCCTGGGTTTTGGGGAAGTCTTGGTGCCACGCTTGTTGTTTGGGTGCTCAAATCGGAATCCTCGAAAGCGGCCTGTTGCGATGTGTGTAAAACTTCAAAAAATTATCGGTACTATGTAATCGTGCCTTCCGATAACGATGATCGGACGGCACGATGATCGGACGGCACGATGATCGGACGGCACGATAATCGAACGGCACGATGATCGGACGGCACATGCCAGCGCTACTTATAGCCTTGCCTTGAAGATGGGTACAAAATCTACAGACGTCAGGCGGAGACAATGTTCACTATCTTCACAGCTGACAATGGGATCGGCAACGCTCATCCTGAAAATCAATATTTTCTAGCTAATCAATGCCACGTCAGATCATGTGGGGCTAGTCGTCGGATTTTTGCGCTAATCCAAAGTTTCCTGCTGTGGCGCATGAATGCCGCTTTGATGTTGGAGGCGCGAGTTCTTCGCCGCACTTAGTCTTTTTTTCCCCTCGGGGTTTTTTTTTCAGCCTCCGATTAAACCATTCGTTCGCAATCCAAAGTTGGTCCACCAAGTCAATGTTTGGCGATATTCCGCGATGTATAATCGATTCCTACGGATTGAACGAGTACAAATTGGTTTCACGGAATATAAATTTGACTGATAAGAGACTGAATTGTGTGTTCAACGGAAGTGTTTATTACCCGACGTAGGGGTCTCGTCATCTTTCATTCATCATTGGTAACCATGGCTATAATTAAATATAAAAACATTCTAACATTTAACTACTTCATACAATTTATTCTTTTTTCAGTTTGGAATGAACTACCATTTCTAAATATGCGTATTTGCCAAACAACCGTGCGCCAACATAAGTACTCCATTAGGATCGATCTACTGTCTAATGAGTACCGTACCGTTACATGGAGACACTAAATATAGTAAGAACCTTATTACCCCGGACTTCTCTGGTGTGTTGCTATTGGGAGGGGGAATGATGTCGAGCTGGTTGTGTAAATACATTTAATCCGAGACAGAAACCGGCAGAGACGCCGACTGGGAAAAGAGGTCGAGGATCACGCGCCTCCAAACATGAAAGTAGTGTTCATACGCCACAGAAGGAAACTCAAACGGGTAAACCACGAGGCTGTTGTGCCTGTAGTCGCGAAGCCAACGGGAATTAACGGAAACCACCTGAACGCATAAACGGGGTCTTACGATAAAGCCCCCTGTGTACTTCACTTCTTGTGCGTTGGTGTATTGAACACGACTGTGTGCGCGACGAGCAGAGTTGGAGAGGTCCTTGTCCAATGAGCTAGGACTAGGTTTGGAAGATTGATAGGGGTGAAAGGATGTGGCAGGGGACCCCCAAAACTTTGACGTGGTGATAGTTGATGTGGAGCTGACGTGGTTTATAGTCATGACCGTGAGAGTGTGGACTTCTTTTGGTTTTTGCGTGTTGTGTGCATGAAAAAGTCTCATGAAGGTTTCATGCAGGTCTTTCGCAGGTTCCTGTATCCACGGTTCCCTTCCCCAACCTCCTACCTCCTCCACACCGGACGTCATTCGTTTGGACGATGTGGTTTCACCAGGCAAGCATTGGCTGGCTGGCTTTACTGGGCTGGACTTGACTGGACTTTACTAGCATAGCCTGAAGCGCTACGCAAGGCGTGAAGATGAACTAGTAACTAGGGAGGGAAGCATGCAACCCCAGGCGCCGATGGCGCGCCTCGGAAAGCATGTGGCTGGAATATCGCCAAAGGGAGACACTTAAACGCCTCAAGAGCGCCAAATATTCAGTAGGATGCTCAGCAAAACATTTCCGCATCCACTCTAAACCCGACTTATCCACGTGACCAAAGCTTTCCACAATTGAATGGCTGGAACCGGTGAGAGCGACCCTCAGCGCAAGGCAGACTGGCCATGCTCTCAGCATACCGTCGTTCCTTAACTCTTCGAAGGGCTGAAGCCGCGGCCCCCCGGCGGCGGGCGGCTGCGGTGAGGTGGACGCTGGCCACGGGGCAGGTAATCGCAAGGTCCAAATATGTTGAGCGTCTGGCAGCAGCGTCGGAGACGAGGAGATCGGCTATACAACGGGGCGGTGCAGAGTCCGAGATTGATCTGGGCAGTTCCGACTCAACCTCAACCGTATGCCCTATCCGAGTCAAAATTCGCTGAGGATGTACTTGAGGCGAGTGTGACGCCTCGTACGGAGACCTCTCAACAGTCCGCAGGAACCCAGGAAGTGGTAGCCACAAGCGTCAATCCGGCTCTCACATCCCTGACAGAAAGACGGCCGATTAGAGTGCCACGGAGCCTGTGGCAAACCGAGAGAGATCCGTGCGGCAGAACGGAACTTGAAAGCATCGAGACGATGACTCAATGACGACGGTAGAGTGGTTAACCACAAGTGCGAGAGGTGGCCTCCCATGCCGCGGAGACGAGCGGCAGTGGTAGGCGGCGTGAGAGGAGAATTGAGCATGACTGTGTGAGCGGCACTGTGTTGGCCCCAGGTGAGGCTATGTTGAATCACATCAGTGCGGGAGCTCCACAATCGGCTCAAA
Organism: Rhodosorus marinus; assembly: GCA_029953675.1. Taxonomy (NCBI): domain Eukaryota; phylum Rhodophyta; class Stylonematophyceae; order Stylonematales; family Stylonemataceae; genus Rhodosorus; species Rhodosorus marinus. The sequence goes on from JAMWBK010000001.1 coordinate 1,432,617, forward strand.
CCCGGGTAGTCTGCAACAAGTGACCCGGGGCTAGCCTCTCCGTCATCGGAAAGAACTCGGTCGAGGGGAGAATCCTCAATCGCTTCAGCTCGTCCCCATAACAGCTCCCTCCAGGAACGAAAGCGGGACCTATTTGCGCCCGGCACGGCGTTGCACCTCCTGAACGCGTGTTGAAGACCATCATAAATTGTCAAAAGCGGGGGCGGCAGGGTCACTGGATCCTCGTTGGTCAAAGCTCGAGCCAAGAGGCAGGCACTTCGCATCTGGAAGGTCACCAACGTTCGCAGCGCGGTAGCCCAGGAGGCAACTACCTGCTGGCGAGCATACCAGCCCACGGTCTGCGACGCCGAATCCCCCTAATCGCAACGGTAGAGCGATCTGTGCACGAATCAAGTCCCTGTCGGGAGCAGCTTCAAGATCGAGGGGCTCATCCAAGAGCGTTCCCCAGTGTTGCAGGGTCATCTCGTCGGCTTTAGCCGCGATCCACGAGCCCCAAGCTGGAGGCAGGCTGCGCAACCAGTAGTTGAGTCTGGGACCGGCACAAAAGCGGGAAAGCAAGCAGGCCGATTGCAGCATGCTGTCGGGTAGGTGCTCAATGGCGTCGGTGAGTTGCTTGTGCTGTGCCAAAACTCGCTCGCAGGATGCTTGGACAAAGTTTTCAGTGCCCAATCCGACGCCGTGGTGTTCAAACCCTTCACGTTCGCTGATTAGTCGCAGAGTGGGTGGCAGAGAGGCCAGCGACACGTCCCTCGGGGGGAGAAAGCGACATTTTTCTGTTTCCACAGTCAAACCGACGCGACGTGCAATCGCTTCGATCTCGGTCAGGCCCCCTAGCCAGGGTGTCAGGGGTGCCCAGCAATGTTACGGCATCGTGGTACGCGCAGATTCGAAGATCCGAGACGTCAGTCGAAAGACGTAAAAGTACGAGCTGTAGGGCACAGGCATGAAGAAGAGGTCCGCAAGGGTCGCCTTGTTGGACGCCAGTATGTGCTTGAAAAACAGTGCCCTCCGTTGTCAAGTAGGGGAGGCTCTCCCCTCCGTAAATACCCGACAGAAACGGCCACGCCTCCCTAAACACCCGTCGGAGCTCCTCTAGCGCATGCGTCCGCGACACGCTGTTGAATGCGTTCCGGAAATCAACCACCAAGACTCCCCACTCCGGCCTACTGGCGCGTTCTAGCTCGATCCCATGGGTAATCAGTTCGCAACCCCCAGAAAATCCCACCCCTACTTGCAAGGGCGCCATAAAAGCTGTGACTCGCTGGCGAAGGCGCTGGCATAGCCACCTCCCGGCTAACTTCCGTAGGCTCTCCACCATCCCGATCGGCCGGAGATGCGGGTGGGCCGGCTGGTGGTCAGGTTTCGTGAGCAAGCAAAGCTCTGCCGCCGGAGATGTTCCCATGGCGCAGACGCACCCGATACGCCCTGGAACAACTTGTTAAGGATCCTCAGAAGCGCGCTCTGGCCTGGCTGGCTCAGGGCCTGCAATAGATCTGTTCTTAGTCCGGAGGGTCCGGGACAGCGTCCCCGACGCGAGGTACGAAGCAAATCCTCCAGGTCAGACTCACCGGACTTGACTAGCATAGCCTGAAACGCTACGCAAACCGTGAAAAGGAACTAAGAACTAGGTAGAGAAGCGTGCAAACCCAGGCGCCGATGGCGCGCCTCGGCAAGCATGCTGCTCTAATATCGCCACAGAGAGACACTTAAACGCCACAAAAGTTCCAAGTATTCAACAGGATGCTCGGTGAAACATTTCCGCAACCACTCTAAACCCGACTTCTCCACGTGACCAGAGCTTTCCACAATGAAAGGCTGGAACCGGTGGGAGCGACCCTCAGCGCGAGGCAGACGGCCATACTCTCAGCATACCGTCGTTCTTTCACTCGGCGAAGGGCCGAAGCAGCTGCTCCCCGGCGGCGAACGGCGGCCGTGAGATGGGCGCTTGCCATAGGGCATGTAATCGCGAGGTCAACATAAACTGAGCGTCTGGCGGCAGCATCGGAGACAAGGAGATCTGCGATACAGCGCGGCGGTGCCCTATCCGAGAACGATCTGGGTAGTTCCGATTCCACCTCAACCGTATGCCCTACCCGAGTCAAACATTCGCTGAGGATGTACTTGAAGCGAGCGTGATGCCTCGTACTAAGACCTCTCAACAGTCCGCATGAACCTAAGAAATGGTAACCACAAGCATCGATCCGACTCTCACATCCCTGACAGAAAGACGGCCGATTAGAGTGCCACGGGGCTTGTGGCAAACCAGGTAAATCCGTGCGCGGAGCGAAACGCTCCGAGCTGGTCCTAGCCAGAGGACCAGCTCGGAAAAGCGAAGTGGAGGTTTGTAGAAGCGAATGACCTTTGTGCCGGAGATATGGGGGATATTACCACCTTCGTTCAATGCCGCTCTCCTGATCTTCTGCTCTTGCACTCGCGGTCACCGGCTGTCAATGAAATCCTCCCGACAAACGCTGATGGCCATTTTCTGAGTTCTAGCTTCTACATTTAGACGTATTCTCCATATATATATCTGAAAAACTGATACTGTTTATTTACGGACGAGTTTTTCCTATATTTTGACCACACGAAAGGTTGAGGCTTGCCCAGATAACCGCCGCTGCTGACCGCCCTAAGTGAATGGATCGTCACATTTCTTCGCACCTGGCGCTGTTGGTGATTGTCCGTCTGGCAAGGCCCCTTCTTTGAAAACGCCGAGTGCTGATTCTACGAAACGTATGCCATGAGCGCGTCAGGTGGCGACTCGCAGAGTATCGACACGGCGAAGCCTTTACGTGCCGCCGAACGACATGAATTGGATTAGTTTGGACTTGTTGACGTAAATTGGCGTGGGCAAGCCACTAGCAACACATAAGCCCCTTCAGAAAAGAAGAATAAACAGCAGAGTCTCGCGGCTGGTTTTGAAATTCAAAAGAGACCGCGGCTGAGAAATGACCCTGGCAAATGGAAAACCCTTTTGAAGTCAGATGTGCAGCCCTTTGGTGTTGTTCCACACGAACCATTCTGGCGTTAGGAGTTTGGCCTGTGTCAGGATTCATCTAGGATTGCCAGTGTTTGATGATCGTGACACGAAACTTGCTGAAAAAAAAACACGAGACGAGCCCTCATCATACGGCATCAACTCTCTTTCCATCGAGGTATTGCAAAGTGCAAAGATCGGCTGATGTTGTCGAACCCTCCCCCGGGCAACAGCAGCGAAGCACATTCGACGATAAAATTCGATGCTCGTGGTTGAGGGCGGTTCTTGCCTTTTCGTCTACCGTAGTCGTAGAATCGCCAGCAACAATCTTGTTGATCCCCGAGCAGATGGCTAGAACTGATGAATGCTGAAGTTGGGTTTTGGGTGGCTCTCTTTCCAACTGACGAAAACAAGGACCGTAGCGATTGTATCCCTCAGCCATTTCAACCAGCGCGTTTGCGTGTCTTTTTTTTCGTTCTCACCATCTGCCTTCGGTGGTTTGACGAGCGCAACTATGAGCAAATCTCTTACATTCTTGTTTCCCAAGAGAAACGGCCACCTGCCTTCTGGTAAGATGTGGAGCTAGAACATAGTTGTTGATGAAGTTGATATCGAGGGTAGCCAACTTGACTCTGGTTGATTGGTGGAGTTAGCTGTTGGCGGTAGTAGTTTTACTAGTTCGCCCTCGTCGTGGGTACCGTCGTTCTCGCTCCATCCCTCATGCTTTCGAAGCAGTTGAGCAAAGCGATAAAAGGAGTCAAGCGGGAGTTTACGATATCTTCAACCGTGCGAATGATCGGCAATGTGAAAAGGAGGTGTAGGAAAATATACATGGTCCAGACGGAAGCTGACGAGGAAATTGAGAGGCAATGCAGGTGCTTGCGAGGGTGTTGTTTGTCTTGCTGTCACTGGCGGCGTACTCACTCGCTTCGCCTGTGATGAAATCGCACTTTGAAGCTGTTGAGGTCGCTGAAGTCGCTCGGCCGGTTGTTCTGGGGCTAGACTGTCTTGAGAGCTGTATTGACAACTGCGACTATATGTACACAAAATACAGTTCGTCGTGGTTCGTTTGTAAGAGAGCCTGTAAGAACCTGTGCGGATCGTTTACCACCAAGCCGGATCCCACTCACGGTACAGACGACGATGGCGATGATGATTCCGAGAACTTTCTCGAGCTCTCGCCTAATGGTAAAGTCGAGGTAGCCACTTCCGGGTATGATTGTCTGGGGAGATGCGTCAAGGGCTGCGACGAAGAATATGCCAAATATAGTTCATCATGGTTCGTATGTAAAAAGTCATGCAAGAACATTTGCGGGTCGCTCACGACGCCTCCGGATCCGACGCATGGCGATGATGAGGATGGCGAAACATTGTGGTCTGGTTAGCAGTAGTTTTGGTATGGCTTTCTAGAGCTCAGTTTATTGGGAAATGGTCAAGTTGTGGGGCTCTTCGCTCACTGAGTAAGCTCATTGTGTCTAGATAAATCGATCCACGGCCAACGTTAAACAAGGTCTTTGCAAAACGAGCAAGCAACCGTGGTCATCCGACCACCAATGCGCCGAGGGCATCACCATATTTGGCTCGTTTCCTCGCTTCAGCATTGGCAGCGACATAGCCAGTTTGACAGACGGGGAGAGCGATCAGATGGGCGCGTATATGGGGACTCCCGCTTAACAAAAATTCATTCAACATCAAGAACACTCTGCATCCGGTACGATGATGACGAGCAACAATGTCTCGTCGGATACGGTTACCCCTAAAAAGTTGTCTCAACCGAACCTCATGAATGAAGCCACCATGAATGAGCCACCGCCATAAATGACGCGCCAGGTCATCACAAATGAGACTATGACTCAAAGTCTAACTCCCGGCCGAAGTTGGGCGTTGGAATAAGCGTTGAATCCCATGTGGAAAGCCACCGATATTTGAGCTATCGGGATGCCATCGGGAATCGCAGTGAGTTCCAATTCGAGGCTGCACGGTGTTCTGAGAAGCGGGGAACAAGACGCTAATGACGCTGCAACGAAAAGTAGCATTGGAACGCCAGAGTATAAAGGACTATTCTGTGAGGGGGTTACTCGTGTTGTGCCTGGTGTTCACAATCTCGCCCTATGGCAATACATTATGTTTCCGCCAGTTGGTTCAGACAACTCCTCTGCCCTCCAGCTTCCTGCGCAAGAGAGATTCAACGACGATGCTTAAATTCCGAACAATCAGCAGGAGCGATGAGTACATCCTACGCAGGAGACTGGAGGAGAGCCGTGGCGGAGGAGCTTAGCTCGTTAAGATCAACCAATACGTGGAGCCTCATCAACAGTTCAGAAGTATCGATGGGGAAGAAAATTTTGCAGTCAAGCACCGTGCTGCAAGGGAAGCGAGCTCTAGACGGCTTTGTTCAACGCTTCAAAGTGAGAATAGTTGCGAAGGGCTTCACGCAACGAGGAGGTATCGGTTACGAGGAAATTTTCTCCCCATGGTCGATTCCTGTGGCTGCTGCATGTATAGCTCCTTTTTCAGAACTCCATTTAGACAAGCAGTCTTAACATTAACCTGCTCGATATTTCCGGATCATCCCTAGGGCTAGCGTGGTAAAAGGGCCATAGGGGCACGTTAGTCCTAGGGATGATCCGGCAAGTCCTATGTAGGTTTCGATGAATGGTTTCGATGAATGGTTTCGATGGGCTTTACTAGCATAGCCTGAAGCGCTACGCAAGGCGTGAAGATGAACTAACAACTAGGGAGGGAAGCATGGTTTCGATAGGGCGGGCGATAATAAAAATCATTCGAGGAGTAAAAAAAATCATTCGAGGAGTACCCCTCGATGCTGAAGCATTTCGACAGGGGCCATAGCGCCAAGTTTAGTGGTTTTTAATTGCCCTATCTCCGTGAACAACAAGAGGTATATTGTAGCTGGCGCAAGGCAGGCTGCTGAGTATGCGAGTCCACTTGTCCGCTCAGAACATAGTATGCTGTATCGGAGCTGAGGTAAAAGCTTTTAGTACAAAATCCCGCCGAGCATACCCTGGTAGACACCAGAAGCTGTTCGTATTATCAGAGGGCATCCTCCGGGGGTGTTGATACTGTACTGGGTGACTCCTTCCCCGCTAGAGAATAGGCGATTGTTGAAGAGAATAAGCCCAACCGTTCCTCCCAAGTCCGATTCGCACTTCCTCTCAAACTGCGCGTCAGCGATGTCGTAGGCAGTTACGCTGTCGCATCCAACATATAAAATCTTTAGATCTTCGGAAAGTACTAAACTTTGCACACAGGGAGAATTGACCTCGGCAACCACCTCAAGCGTCTCCGGGTTCCACCGTCGTATGGTCTTAGTCAAGAGGCTTGGGGGGAACGGGTTAACTGTGTAGAGATCGGATTGTCCCCTGATCTCAAAATGAGTAATGTAAATCGTTCTGGCTTCGTTCACCTTCGTGTAGTTCTGGGAAACGTCGTACTGCATGACAATTCCTTCTCTCTCGAGCTCAGGAATACTGTACCCCACGTATAAATACTTGGCCGTGAGCGCAGCATCCACGGGCTCTAGTTGGAAGTTTCCGTACATCTCAGGTTTGATTTCAACCTCGGTCTGGAGGGTTATTGGCTCCATGATCCTGACGGATTTGCCCGCTGGAGAGATCAAAAGCATTTTCTCTATGAGATCATCACTCGAACCTCGGATGAAGATCGGTCCTTGTGACGTGAGGAGATTATCTCTCGTCTCAAGTAATTTCCCGTCCTCATCGATATGCCATCGACGAACGAAGCCGGCATCATCTGTTTTCTCCCACGTATACATGTATGAGCGGTACCGCATTACGGTCTTGTATCCTTCGCCACCTTCTTGAGGTTTAAGCATCTGCATCGCCCTGCTACCATTTCTGAGGCTGTGTGCAGCGTACAGCTCAATATTTCCCAGCTCATCAACAACCGCGACGTTGGTCTTACAATGAGCCAGTGATCCTATCAAGCTGATGAGCACGAAAGCAAACACTACTTTCATCTTCCAGCGCGCTTTTCTGTCTTCTCAGAAAGAGGTGTAAAAACCAACCACGTCTGTTTTCGATCGGCGAAACCTAGCTGAAATTTCAGCAGCAGACTACTAGGAGCAATGCTAGGAATAGCTTGTTATCAGCTTCACACAGAAGAAACAGCGTGAACTTTCTTTTAAGCGTCTGCTTGGTTTGGCAGCCTCTCCAACAGATTCCTCTTATTCCCTCAACAAGTCGTTGCACTAATTCTGTTCCAGTTGTTCCAGTTGCACCTTCCCCCTCTCGTGCCAAATGATGTTTCACAATCCCCACACTAAATTTATATACACTCTAGCAGTACCCCAGGTCCAAGCTCGCAAACGTCGACATGGAGGTCTTTACCACTTTAGTTGGTTTTGTCTCTTTACGGCGTCTAGCCCGCCAAATCTCCAGATGGTTGGAACCAATCAAAAGAGCTTTTTGGCGCATGCTAAAATTAGAACTTGACTTTAGATTTCGAACGGAAAGAGAATCTCGGCATATGATCGCCCAGTCTAGTTGTGCACATCTGAGGGGTCCAAAATTTTCTCCTCGAAGAGTAGAATATAATAGTGTTGTCATGTACCGTCCGATAAGGTTTATCGGACAGTACGGATATTTTTTGAAGTGGAAAGACTATTGAAACACAGCATAAGACGAATGGGTGTCCAAATAAACTTATTCCAAAAACAGGTCCGATTGCCCGTCCGATAAACAGGACCGATAAATCGTCCGAAGTTCAATCAACGTTAGTCTAATAATCAATCATCTCCAGTCCAGGTATTGAATCATGATTACTTCTTGGAATGGCTCGTGTATCATGAATCATCATTACTTCTCCTAATGACCAGCTGACACTATCATGTAATGAATCATGATTATTTCTGGACTCGACAGGCTGGCAAACGTTGGTTGAAGATTGCGGTTAAGGTGGCAAGGACTTGGAGTAGAACAAGCGAGTTCCGAAGGGAGTTGTCTCGTGTCCTCTGGTAGCGTGAGTACTTTGGGGATCGACCATATGGTTGGTCGCGTTTCAGTGTCTTTTTGGGTTAACCCAGTGGTGGAGTTCAACCGCCGTTATTCTCGAGGCGAGTTCTTTGTGCCGTTCGTATTCCTTAGCCCCCGGGGGACTTAATTCTCGGAGCAAGCCGAGTGGACTTTTTCTTCGAGCCACATAGCCAGGAGCTTCAATAGTTTGGTAACCATGAGTTCTGCCCGCATCGCAGACATTGGCATTTTGTCGCCCGCTCTCGTCTATGAAATCGCTGAAACCCTCCCAGACCACACTCTTCCTCTTCCCCTTCCCTATTCTTCACTACTAGGAATTTCAACTACAGTTCCCGAACGAAGACTTTCCTTGCTGCCCTAGTGCTCGTAGAACCATCCTAGTGGACCTCGGAAAATATTGGGACCCTTACGTCCTCGGAATTTGCTAGCCTTTGTAAGTGGATTATCAACGGTAAGTCCTTGGAATCTCGTAACTCTTGTATGTGGATTGGTACCGTTGGAAATGCAGACAGCAAATGATCACATTGTTTATTCATCAACGGAAAAACCACCTGAGAGCAGGAAACCTAGCAAAACCGACCTGTACGATCCCACCAAAAAAGGTAGTAAGTCCTCGTATATTGATGAAAATCAAACGTTAGTCAAAACACAAACTCTGAAAAAGAAGAAATCCGAGCTAAGGGTAGGCGGGAGGGGCGGATCTCCATAAAGAGGAGCAGCAATGCAGCCCCAAATAACAAACCCTGAGCTCCTCCAACAATTTCAGTAGCCCCGCTGGCACAGGATGATTTCCTTCATCCACACAGCAATGGAACTAATCGATATCCTAAATATCCGAGGAGCAAAGGAGAGGCCATCAGCCCAGGTGGAGTCGGCAGGCAGTGAAACCCTTGGATACTCCGCAGGACTTAATCCCTCGGTTCAAGTTCCTTGGCACTTGCTCATATGCTCTCACACCCTATCACCAGATAGTTGGCCACCGTAAATATAATATAAACGGTTATCGGACCGTCCGATAACCGTTTATTGGAGTTGTCTCTAGTAATAAGAGGTACTTTCTGTATAATTTTATCGGACTGGAATATAATAGGGCTTCCTCCGATAAATTTTCCGATAACGATCAATTGCGTCCGATATTTTTCAATGATTTTCTCTTCTTTTTCGGTGCATGGTCGTTTGCCGACTCGACTAAGGTTTGATTTTCTTCAATACGCGAGGTTGTGATTACACCTTCCATGATATCCCGAAGGTGGGTATGGCTCGATCAACAAATGCTTTGACAGCCTGTCGAAATCAGAAGTAATCTGTCCGGGAGGTTCTCACTTAATCATAATCATGATTCATTGCATGATAATGGAAGCTTGTCATGGCGAGGACAGCTTAGGCGTAAACATGATTCACGATAAGCGAGCATTGACCCAAGAAGTTGTCAATGTTTCAATAACAGGACTTGGAGATGATTGACTATTAGACTGATGTTGATTGAATATCGGACGACTTATCGGACCTGTTTATCGGACGGGTATTCGGACCTGTTTTTTCGAAGAATATCAATCGGACACACGCTGCTTTTATACTTGTTTTCAATAGTCTATCCCCCGCTCCAAAAAAATTATTGGTAATATATAATCGTGCCGTCCGATAACGTTTGTCGGACGACACGATGATCGGACGGCACATGCCAACGCTACTTATAGCCTTGCCTTGAGGATGGGTACAAAATCTACAGACGTCAGGCAGAGACAATGTTCACTATCTTCACTGCTGACAACGGGATCGGCAACGCTCACCCTAAAAAATCAATATTTTGTAGCTAATCAATGCCACGTCAGATCATGTGGGAGTTAGTCATTGGATTTTTTCGCTAATCCAGAGTGGGTCCAACTCAATGGGTGGCTTTATTCCGCGATGTATAATCGATTCCTACAGATTGAATGAGTACAAATTGGTTTCATTGAATATAAATTTGATGAATGGGAGACTGAATTGTGTGTTCAATGGAAGTATTTATTACCCGACGTAGCGGTTTCGTCATCTTTCATTCATCATTGGTAACCATTGCTATAATTAAATATAAAAACATCCCAATATTTAAGATACTACTTCATACAATTTATTCTTTTTTCAGTTTGGTATGAACTACCATTTTTAAATATGTGTATTTGCCAACCATTCCATTGACCACCCACCCAGTTCAACCCGTCCGTCCTACAAGACTGATGCTTTGTTACCCCAGTGCCAGTCGATCTCGTCCAAGAAACAAAAGCTTGGGTAACGCTTTTTTATGGGGACGGCTGGCAAACCGGCAATTCCACCCCTTGGTTTGGTGAAAGCTTTATATTCCACGGGGCAGTGCTGTCAGGGGCTGTTGAGGAACCAAGTCACAGTCTGTCTCTAAATGAAGAACCTTCTAGAAGTCAAACTGATTAGATTTAGGATATGCTTTGGTATTGCTCAGCCGGAGAAACGGGTCGCTAAATACCGTTTTAGAGCAGCATCTATGTACAGTTTACGGAATGGACTGGTCAAGCTGCGCATCGACCACAAGGTCCGACGCCTAGTGGCCATGTGGACTACGTACCCAAGCCTTGTACGTAACTGTATCCTTTACTGGTCAGCTGCCTACTGCAGCGCAACACTAATTCTATCACTATCTAGGGAAATGATCAGGCTCAACCCGGGCTCCCTGGGTCACTAGTTACGATAAAAAGAAAAATAAGGAATCAGCGGCTGCTCAGACTGATCCACCCGCAGAGAGCTTAGTGCGAGCTCTGCGTTGCCTGCCCAAAGTGTACGGTTTACTTGCGCTCTCACGTCGCGTAACTTTTCCTGCTTTGTCAGCATATGGGCACACCCATCTCGTAGGAAATCCTGGGTGATTTGACCGGTTCTGCCAAAGGTTTCAATCGCTATCCGGATGAACACATCATCGGGATGTTCAGTCGCCATGGCCTCCTTGTAGTGCGCTAAATTCCATCTCTCAGCATGTTTCGTGGCGTATCCGTTGGTGTTGTGGCTCTTAGGTAGGTGTCGTGCTTGGAGGGGCGAGATTACGGTCACAACAATGGCAAAACGTTGCCATGTCCTAGGGTGGATACCCACTAGATCAGGTCGCAGATTCGAGTTCGTAAAGTAGTCCATGGGTTCCTGATTGACCTCTCGAAATTGCCAATGGTTAAGCCATCTTGCCAGCTTAGTACATATCTCATCATGGCGCCTTTGCCACAGCCCAGACCAGGTACACAGTGGTGAAATATTTGTACTTTTTTAGTACGGTGCGTACTATGACAGGTAGTACACAGCTCCGTCGTCCGTAATCCTAGAATCGGCGGCGCAACAGTTGTCGAATATTCACCTGGATTCCCAGATCAAGCACTCTACACAGCGGCATGCCCGGCCATCGGGAACGGCAGTACACGCCGAGTTCAAAGTTCAGAAAGCCCCAGGCAGAGTAGAAGACGCTCACCTCCGAACCGTTGGACGCCCAGGCCCGCAGTTTCAGCAAGCTGCTCTCAGACAGCCGCACGTACGGTGGGAGGTCTTCCTGGGGACCAGAGACCACACCGGTACTCGCCACCCTCAGGAACGTACGACCCCTACGACAGGATGAGGTGGCCCCCTCTGACTTTACAACGGTTCTTTATCGAGCCTTAGGGCTCCCAAGCCCTTATGAGGTGCACGTGGACCTCATTGCCTCCCACGCCAGCTTGCTATGTCACCCGGACGCGATTCCGAAAAGCGCCATTACCCGGGGAGTTTGCATCCTCTACCCTGCGACATCCCGATCGACAAGTCAGCCTCTACACCGGTCAGGCCCTGGAGGTCGACAACTTGTTGGGTTACAATGAACGTCAACGCCTCGCACAAACGGACAACACGACACGCGGCCCAGACAATGAAGAGGGAGATCGAACACATTGTTAGGATCCGCTCGAGGCTGAGCAGGAGGCAACTCTTCTTCAATACTCTCGCGGTGATACACGAGTATCTGGATGCAAGGCTCACCGCCCTACAAGCCGGGCAACCTCCAACATAGGTACCCGGGGAGAGTGCGGAACCCCCAGTGCCTGCAGCCCCTGCGAACGCAGACCCTGAAGCCTCGCCCTATCGAGGCGACGCACAGGCAGCCCGTGGGCAATCGAGAATCTGGGTGATTCAAGGGGACATCCATGTAACCAGGAGGATACACCAGAGGGCAACCCCCACGCGGAGCTTCTCTGCAACCTTCCGGAGCCTCCACAACCGAAGCGTTCGCGAGCACGCGTTGTCGGCACAATCCCAGATACGAAGATGACCCCGGCACCTGTAGAGACCCCATGAGCCAACACCTTGCCACAGCCTAACCTTGACGGCAACCAACACCAGATGGACACAAGGGATAGTCAGGAAAAAAAACAACACGCCCAATAATGCCCAGCAGACGTAGGGGAATCAAACGACGACGAGAGGAGCCTCTGTTCTTCTCCAATCGTCAAGACTGGATCAAACGCTGGACGGACTTCGTAGACGACATTACGGAAGGAGGCATGCAAAGGACACGCATTACACACTGCCCGGTCCCCACAAGGCGCTTTGTGCCTCGCGCCCACGTCAATACTTGGAACCGCCTCCTCAGCGCTGCACTTGAGCTTTCCATAGCCAGCGCCGCACCAACGAACGCGAGCCTGCTCCTCGTTGGACTTCCAGGCCTGGTACTAGGATACTCTGCCCTTGTCTGGGGTTGCAACAAACCCTCTCCAGAGAGGCACGCCATGCAGCTTTCCAAAGCCTGGTATCCCACAGGCAAATTTCGGCTGAAGATCGGGCCAGAATTCGGTCCGCAGCCGGCGCTGGATCAGGAGTGTGGTTACTGGAAATGCCGACGCTCGCGCCGAAAAAGCTGAGTACAGCAGAACTGCAAGTGAATGTACGACAGCTGTTGGGTTTGCCGATACCGGGAATACGGACGTCGGGGAAGTGTACTAGTTGTGGTAGTAGTCATCGTACTAACGGCGTACAAAGGTTTCACCACTGCCCAACATCGACGGGACTATGGCAGCGAAGGCACGACGAAATCTGTACGGAGCTGAAGCGATGGCTGAATCGCTGGAGTTTCATCGACATTGAGCAACAACCGGAGGTGTACTTTGAGAACTACCGACTAAGACCGGATATCATTGCCACTCATCCCTAGTTCCAAAGATAGCGATAGGTGCTCTGCGAGTGGACCAGTTGGCGAATCCACTGGTCCCTGTTTTCGTTTGAACGTAGCATGAGACCCCGGTAGCGGGGTTAACGTAAGCTTTTCCCTAGATAGTAGTAGAACTAGTGATACGCTGCAGTAGGCAGCTGCGCAGTAAAGTTTACGGTTAAGCTAGTCTGGGGCCAAGGACTCTTCCCAGAACCTGCGGCAGGTCACTTACCAGACGAGGTGGCGGAGGCCCTGGACTAGCTGCACAACACTGACAACACGACTCTTAAGAGCCGATGGGGTCCCACAAAAGCCGCTGATGAGGGCCTCCCGTCGATTGTGGCACGTCTTCCGCAGAGCAAGAGCCCAGGGCCCAGTGGAATGCCGAGGATGAGTATTGGCATCAACTCCGGGAAGCAGGCTTCAGCTACCAGTGCCGCCACTCTCCTGTCGATCCCGTTGAACGCGTTCTCCAAGTCGAGTTTCAGCAGCGCGTGTTGAGGTTCGTACTGTAATAAGTGGGCTTGAACGGCGTGTAGGGCTTGTTTACATCCGCGACGAACGGATATTTCCAGTTGTTTTGGAGCAAGAAACGTGCTCAGTCTACTTGAAACCTCGCGAAGCACCCACTGGGCTGCCAACTCTCGTAAAACTTCTGGAACCGCGATCATTCTAACACGAACTCGTCGAGGGACTTCGACTTCAGAGGCGTATTCCTTGTCGGGCTTTATGAAGGGCAGCAGTCGGCTGCTACTCAGGGCTTGCCGCAGCGTACGTGGAAATATTTCAGGGTTCTTCACGAGACAGCGCAGGAACCGTATCAGCAGAGGCCTTCGTTGGAGTCACTGCCTGCAGACGCTCGGCGCGAAGGCCTCAGGACCCGTTTTTGGCAGGTGTCAATAGACACCTATTTATCACGTCAGACGGGTTCCATTGGCGGGGAGGGTGCTCCCTAGCTTCGTCGAGAATTCGGTTCATTTCTTTCGCAACATCCGGATGTAACGGTTCCATCGACGCCTCTGGAAATAGCTCACACAGAGCATTCCACGTGGACGACGTCTGCGGTGCGAGCTCCGTGGCCTCCAGGCGCTGTGCAGCTGCAGAGAGGCGTCCAGAATGGGCCAGCTTCACGACCTGTCTATTTTGTCCAAGTCTCTCTCTGGTTATCAGCTCTCCTCTCACGAGGAGAGGGCTGACTGGTGGTAGCCATATTTAACGCCTTCCATACAACTGAGAATTCACCCTCCAAGCCGTGCCCCATTTGTTCCCCGATCTGAAGATCACAGATCCCTAGCGCCAGGCCAGGTAGTGCCATGATGAAGAGGCGTAAAAGCGGAGCCGCTGCAGTGTTCAATGCGAGACCTAGAGCACGGTGGAGTAGTAGGTCCAAATTTTTCACCTGGGCATCAGGTACGTGTTCACGGGTCCGTACAGGGCTAATTTTTTCTGTGACCATCCACCAGCGGCGGCCGTCGTCCGTATGTGCAACTAGGAACATGTGAAGCCGTTGTTCCCAAGTCTCCGGATCCGTGGTGATCAGCGCGGTGTCTTGCAGCCGCTTTCTCGAACCTGGGACGCTCATGATTGGACGTTTTCGGGCGCAGATGGGGTAACCTCCTGTCTCGGCTTCTTCAGAGATCGTATCTCGTCGGTGACGGGGGTATTTTCATCATGAACCACTTCCATAGTTCTCGGCTGGGCCTCTGAGCTGCCGGTACCCGAAGTTTCAGAAGGCCCAATATCTGGCGGTAATTCGCTTTGTGCATTGCCCGGTGTGACTTCGGGAATCGGTGCACTTTCGTTATCGGCTCCTGTCTGCAGGGGGATCTGACTCTCTCCTTCCGTGACAGTGGAGACCATGCGGTGGGGTGCGGGTTCCCGCGACTCAAGGCGCGAGCGCAGATACTCCATGAGAGCATCCAGGTGCACATGGATGGAAGCCGAGGTAGTGAACGGCATCGAACGCAGGGAAATCAGGCTCTAAACTCTCTCCATATCTTCAATGGCTCGTTCAAGTGTGCGTTGGCTGACTTCATGTGTCTGCAGTGTGAGCCTCTCATTGTACCCGATCAGGTTCCGCGCTTCTGGCTCGACTCCGGTGTGAATTGTTACCTAGTGATCTTGGAGGCGTCTCGCGAAGGATCCAAACACATCTGAGCGGAACACTCCCCTCGCAATGGCGCTGGTGATCAATGGTATCGGGTCAGGATGACATACCAGCAGTGCGTGGGCGGCGACAAAATCGATATGTGCAATCAGGTGTACCGGAATACCCAACGCTGTGCACAGGACTTGTTTGTAATCCGAGAGCGCCACCAATTCGTTGCGCGGCGGGCGTACGTTGCGCTGCGGGCGTACGTTGCGCAACGTGGCGAGCACCGGGTCCGTATCGGGGCCCCGTCTACTTCCTCCAACCGTGGCGTGCAGTTGTCTGAGGGCTGTCTGCTGATTCATCCGGGCTGCCTTCGCTGCACGCTGTGCGTACGTGCCACTGGGAGGGGTATATCCCAAGGTGGGGAATGCTAGATCCTGTTGTCCCACCCGGACTGTCCCGGACTCCGCTGTCCCAGTTGCTGTTGTCCCATGGTGTGCAACCCTCGGTGTCCCACCCCAGACTCCTCTGTTGACTGATCCATGGATTGACTCCCAAGTTGATAGGGTATCTTCTGGTTCTGTCCACGGCGCGCGGGTGACTTCCTTGCGGCACTTCCGAGGGGTTCCACAGCATGGGGTTTGCACCCAAACGCTCCAGTTGATCATTAATCCCCTTCAGGTCAGCCGCTGTGCCTGCCCTGGAGTACAACCGGTCGACATTAACGAAAATACGCTGCAATCTGCGACTGCCACCCCAATATCTTCATTGGTAGACATTGATTAAGAGCAGTTTTTGGTTTCGTGAGGGTGTATGGTGCTGGCTTTTGGTGGTTTTGAGTCGCAATTGTGTTCTTCGGTGGGAGGCGCTTCTTTCTGCAGCCTTTCCCCCGCATCTTCTAGTGGTATGGTGCGTGCTGGAGGGTGCTAGCGCCCCTTGGAGGGCGTTGGTGGCTTTTCTTTGGTTGCAAACGTTGGGAACAAGTTCTCTTTTTGGGGGTTTCGTGGGGGAATCGGTTTTTCACACCTTCCAATCGTTATGGTTGGGGTTTCCCCACCCATTCCGGCGGACGGAGCCGTTCTCTCAGCGCGCGTGGAGCTCAGCGTGGGCGGGTTTAGTACCGCGGCCACCCTCACGGACTGCGCTGACGAGTTAGCCGATGGGATCTGCTCGAAACTGACGAGTCTTCTTGTGACTGCTTCCCAGGAACACCGCCTGCCCCTGCTGATCGCCTATTTGGAGCGCTTCTCCGCCTCCGCGCCTGCCCCATACCCCCCGGTGCCCGTCCCCGCGGATCCGCACGGTACAGCGGGGCCTGCCTCCACCCGACCCGAGCGCTCCGCTCCGGTCATTCCTGATTCCGACTGGCCTACCCCTATTCAAAGACAGACGCCTCCTGGGCCCGCGTCGGGCCCGAATCCTGCTCCCTCCAGTGCCCCACGTGCGACCTATTCGCAGGTCCTGCGCAGGGGCTCTTCTGAACAACGCACGACGGCAATGGTGCGTATGATGCCACAACACATCCCTATTGACTCTTCTCGCCAACTATCTCCGTTCCACTTTGTTTGGATGACGAACGTGCGTCCCCAGCCCCCCTCTTGTGGTCGGGGCCGCGCGCCCGTCCACTACCGCGATTTTCGCGACACCATGGCTTCCTCCCTTGGGGTCGCCCCGTCTGAATTCCTATATGTGGACTCCACGGGCCCTCATGCCTGTTTTATTGTTACTGACTCGGCTTACCAGTTCCTTCAATCGCTTGTAACAACCCCCGCGCCCCAGCGCTCTGCTCTGGCCAACATGATTCTGACTCGTCCTCACGTCTCTTTGTTTGTCGAGTTCGATCGTTTTGACGCCGGCTGGGTTCCTCCGTCGGCCTTGCAAAACCTGGATGCCTCGCAGGCTTCGGTTGTCGCGCTACACACTCATGCGGCGCGGCTCTCGCGCATACAGGCGAGCCTCTTCGCGCGTTTTCCTCCTCGCGGGGTCCTCCGCACCGCGCTAGAGGCCTTCTTCTCCACTGAGGCCACCCTGCTGGAAGCCCACCCTGCGTTTGACCTTCTGCCGCCGACTCCTGAGCACCCTTCCTCCCCTCGCCCTGTCTCCGAGGCTCGTGACAGAAGCACCATCGGCCTCTCCGAATCCGCTGGCTCTGGACACCCTCAGTCAAGACTCCGCTGCTGAAAACCCTGTGTCTACTTTCTTCAGGTCTTTTAGTTCCTTCGTGCGCCCCCCACGTAAGCGTCGTGCGGCTCCTAAGCCTCCCTCCGAGGCACCTCCTCCGGATATTCGATCTGCCTTCCCGACTGAGGGGAGGCCCGATGTCTGAGTCTTCCTCCTCCGCGTGCGTGTCGTCCCGGTTACCCCTGTTTACCAGTGACCGCTCAGCCTGGCATGAGCGTGTTCTCTCGTGGTTTTCGCACCTTGTCGCCTCCTACCCGGACGGTTCCCTTCCCCTTTGTCGTCAGAGCACGGCCGTACGGCTCCCTCGTCGACTTCATAAGCCCCTAGGATTGGTGTTGGATTTTCTCTGGCAGCAGGTCGCCGCGAACCCTCACTGCTCTCTTCGCTGGGAACTCTTGTTCTTTTTTCCCCGCCTCGTGCTCACCTCCTCTACCGTCCCCCTCAACCCACATCCTCGCCGGGTCCACCCTCGCCGAAAACTGCAAATGTTCCTTTCCGGCGACTTTGAGGACCTCGAACGTCTTTATTTCGCTTCTCTCTCTTCCTTTTCTCCTAGTGCTCCCTCAGCTTTTAGGTCTTCTCGACAGAATCGGGCGCGTCACGCGGTGGCAGGCGGTGATCTGCGGCGGGCAGCCGGGATCCTCCAGCAGCGGCAACCTGTGGTTCCGTACTCCGATGATCTTTCTTCACCGCTCCGTTTGCTCTTTCCCTCGGAAGGCTCCCCTTGGGACTCCTCGTTTGAATCAGTGTTGGAAGAGTACCGCGCCGCGCCACATCCCAGTGCGCGGTTAGTGGTCAACCTGGAGGCGGTGCGTGAGTTGGTTCATGATGCTCCGAAGGGCCGTTCCCCAGGGCCCTCGGGGCTGCGGGTGGAATATCTCCGTTTCTTAAGTGATGAAGGTTTGAAGGCGTTGGCGTGGGTGGTCGAAGCGCTTGTGAATGGTGATCCCCTGTGTGAGTGTGCGTGGTTCTTGGTCGGGCGTTCGCAGTTGTGTCTGCTTTCGAAGCCCGGCCACACGGCCTCGAGCCCTGCTATTCGCCCTATTGGCCTGGTTGAGGTGGTCCGCAAATTGGCGGCGCGATGGTTAGTGAAAATCCTGGTTCCCGAATCCCGCCGTTTCTTTGGGCACGTGCAGTTAGGCGTGGGCTATCGTGGTGGCTGTGAGTTGTTGTCTGTTTTACTCCGTTCGGAAATGGCGTACTCCCCAGATTCTGGGCTCCTCTCTGTAGATTTTACCAATGCGTTCAACCGCGTCTCTCGTCCGGCTCTCATGCACGTGGTGCGCGAAGTCTTCCCTGTAGGCTTTCCCTTTGTTAGTAGACTTTATTCTCCGCTTGGTCGTGGGGCTACCTATGACACCCTTGGCGCTTCCTCACACACGTTTGCGGCGCGCACAGGGGTACAACAGGGTGATCCCTTGTCCCCTTTCCTACATGCCTGTGGACTACAACTCGTCTTGCTTTGTCTTCGCTCCGAATTCCCGCAGGTTCGTACGGTTGCATACCACGACGACGTGTGCCTCCTGGGGCCCCCTGATACTCTAGCACTCGCTTATGATCGTCTCCGCTCCTTGGCTTCGCGGGTTGACTTGGAGGTTAATCATCACAAATCGTTCTACTGGGGAGGTGTAGCTGCACACGAGCAGCAGGTACCTGCGTCGTTCCAGGATATTTGGAGACCGGATGGTTTTGTCCACTTAGGCATCCCCTACGGGTCGCCGTCCTTCGTTGAAGGCGAGTTGCGGCAGCTCCTCGGTAAGCACAGACAGCTGGTTGCAGAGCTTCGCCGGCTCCCTCCGGGCTTTCTCCAGTGCGCGTTGTTGCTGTATCGGTATTGTTGCAGTCAGCGGTTAACCTATTGGCTTCGCTCATTTCCAACTCATTGGGGCCGGTGGTTGGCCACTCGTGCGGATGCTGAAAGTTTCCGTGACCTGGGGTATTTTCTCGATGAAGAGCTGAGCGCTCTGGCGCGACCCACCTGTGATGTTGTGCGCGCCCAGGTAGGCCTCCCATTGCGATTGGGGGGACTGGGCCTCTGCAATCGTGTTGTGGTCCAACCTGCAGCCGCAGTAGGGGCCTGGGGAACCGCACTTCCCACTTTAAGCAGCTTGGGTATCTCGAAGTTCCGCAATTTGATGGCGAGCCTCTCGCGGGGTGTCTTGCTTCCCAGCGTACCGGAAAGCGCCCAAGAATTTTTTCTGGAGCTCCAAACCGCTCTGAATTCCTGTACTGTACTTTACTAGCATAGCCTGAAGCGCTACGCAAGGCGTGAAGATGAACCAATAACTAGGGAGGGAAGCATGCAACCCCAGGCGCCGATGGCGCACCTCGGAAAGCATGTCGCTGGAATATCGCCAAAGGGAGACACTTAAACGCCTCAAGAGCGCCAAATATTCAGTAGGATGCTCAGAAAAACATTTCCGCAACCACTCTAAACCCGACTTATCCACGTGACCAAAGCTTTCCACAATGAATGGCTGGAACCGGTGAGAGCGACCCTCAGCGCAAGGCAGACTGGCCATGCTCTCAGCATACCGTCGTTCCTTAACTCTTCGAAGGGCTGAAGCCGCGGCCCCCCGGCGGCGGGCGGCTGCGATGAGGTGGGCGCTGGCCACGGGGCAGGTAATCGCAAGGTCCACATATGTTGAGCGTCTGGCAGCAGCGTCGGAGACGAGGAGATCGGCTATACAACGGGGCGGTGCAGAGTCCGAGATGGATCTGGGCAGTTCCGACTCAACCTCAACCGTATGCCCTATCCGAGTCAAAAACTCGCTGAGGATGTACTTGAGGCGAGTGTGACGCCTCGTACGGAGACCTCGCAACAGTCCGCAGGAACCCAGGAAGTGGTAGCCACAAGCGTCAATCCGGCTCTCACATCCCTGACAGAAAGACGGCCGATTAGAGTGCCACGGAGCCTGTGGCAAACCGAGATAGATCCGTGCGGCAGAACGGAACTGGAAAGCATCGAGACGATGACTCAATGACGACGGTAGAGTGGTTAACCGCAAGTGCGAGAGGTGGCCTCCCATGCCGCGGAGACGAGCGGCAGTGGTAGGCGGCGTGAGAGGAGAATTGAGCATGACTGTGTGAGCGGCACTGTGTTGGCCCCAGGTGAGGCTATGTTGAATCACATCAGTGCGGGAGCTCCACAATCGGCTCAAACCCGGGTAGTCTGCAACAGGGGACCCGGGGCTAGCCTCTCCGTCATCGGCAAGAACTCGGTCGAGGGGACAATCCTCAATCGCTTCAGCTCGTCCCCATAACAGCTCCCTCCACGAACGAAAGCGGGACCGATTTGCGTCCGGCACGGCGTTGCACCTCCTGAACGCGTGTTGAAGACCATCATAAATTGTCAAAAGCGGGGGCGGCAGGGTCACTGGATCCTCGTTGGTCAAAGCTCGAGCCAAGAGGCAGGCACTTCGCATCTGGAAGGTCACCAACGTTCGCAGCGCGGTAGCCCAGGAGGCAACCGCCGCTGGCGAGCATACCAGCCCACGGTCTGCGACGCCGAATCCCCCCCATCGCAACGGTAGAGCGATCTGTGCACGAATAAAGTCTCTGTCGGGAGCAGCTTCAAGATCGAGGGGCTCATCCAAGAGCGTTCCCAAGTGTTGCAGGGTCATTTCGTCGGCTCTAGCCGCGATCCACGAGCCCCAAGCTGGAGGCAGGCTGCGCAACCAGTAGTTGAGTCTGGGACCGGCACAAAAGCGGGAAAGCAAGCAGGCCGATTGCAGCATGCTGTCGGGTAGGTGCTCAATGGCGTCGGTGAGTTGCTTGTGCCGTGCCAAAACTCGCTCGCAGGATGCTTGGACAAAGTTGTCAGTCCCCAATCCGACGCCGTGGTGTTCGAACCCTTCACGTTCGCTGATTAGTCGCAGAGTGGGTGGCAGAGAGGTCAGCGACACGTCCCTCGGGGGGAGAAAGCGACATTTTTCTGTTTCCACAGTCAAACCGACGCGACGTGCAATCGCTTCGATCGCGGTCAGTCCCCTAGCCAGGTGTCAGGGGTGCCCAGCAATGTTACGTCATCGTGGTACGCGCAGATTCGAAGATCCGAGACCTCAGTCGAAAGACGTAAAAGTACGAGCTGTAGGGCACAGGCATGAAGAAGAGGTCCGCAAGGGTCGCCTGGTTGGACGCCAGTATGTGCTTGAAAAACAGTGCCCTCCGTTGTCAAGTAGGGGAGGCTCTCCCCTCCGTAAATACCCGATAGAAACGGCCACGCCTCCGGAAACACCCGTCGGAGCACCTCTAGCGCATGCGTCCGCGACAAGCTGTTGAATGCGTTCCGGAAATCAACCACCAAGACTCCCCACTCCGGCCTACTGGCGCGTTCTAGCTCGATCCCAGAGGTGATCAGTTCGCAACCCCCAGAAAATCCCACCCCTACTTCCAAGGGCGCCATAAAAGCTGTGACGCGCTGGCGAAGGCGCTGGCATAGCCACCTCCCGGCTAACTTCCGTAGGCTCTCCACCATCCCGATCGGCCGGAGACGCGGGTGGGCCGGCTGGTGGTCAGGTTTCGTGAGCAAGCAAAGCTGTGCCTGCCGGAGATGTTCCCATGGCGCAGACGCACCCGATACGCCCTGAAACAACTTGTTAAGGATCCTCAGAAGCGCGCTCTTGCCAGGCTGGCTCAGGGCCTGCAATAGCTCTGTTCTTAGTCCGGAGGGTCCGGGACAGCGTCCCCGACGCGAGGTACGAAGCAAATCCTCCAGGTCAGACTCACTGAGCGTCAGATCGATGCGAAACCTGGCCAACTCCGGACGGTCCAAGAATACCTCGAATTCAGGGACAAATCCACGTCGGACTCAGGGAACAAAGACCACACCGTCTGGGCGAGACTATCATCGTAGGGGAGGACAGGCGCCTGGCTCCTCCAAAACCCGCGCCGCTCGACTTAAATCGCCCACTGCTACCAATTTCTGTACTCGAGCCGGCACGGGCGACACTGTGCCATGCCGAGTCCGGACGGGCGGATGGTGCTGACGACGCCAAATAGCTGCGCTGTAGTACTTCGAAGTCTCCCTTCAAGAACAGGGCCAGTCGGTCTCGTACTCGCCATCTGCGCTCCGATGTGTGAATGGGGGCCAGAATCAGGCGCGGCATGACCCCAGAAAAACCCAAATGACTGTGTCCCGAATGTTGCGAGCCAGGCTCGTGAAGATGAAATCGAGAATGGTTCCAGCTACTAGAAGGTCTCCACGAGGAAGGACGACTGGGGAATGCCCCCACGGAGGGGAAGCGAGCCTCCTTCCAAAGAAATCCACCGCCGGAGCCAACTCCGAAAACGCGTACGCCAAATGCCCCAGTCTCCGCCCTCCTTCAGGACATAAGACTGTAGATCCATAGGCTGCGACCTCGCAGCCGTGCCTGGAAACGCTAATCGTGCTTCTCCCCCTTAGACCCGGGGAGTCGGTCCTCGCTCTCTTACCTCCTATCCGCACCAAAGTCGTGAGCCGCCCACTCCGCGAGGCTCGCGGAACGGATCCCGCGGGCTTCAGCAAAGTAACCTGGGCGTCCTCCACCGCCATGCCCTCAGTCTGCTCCCCTTCCTCACCACTCTCGCTGGAAGTAGTGCTGGAAGCAGAGCCCTCCAAAATCCCCACCCGCTGCAGCTCTGTCTTGTAGCGCGAAGTCAGCACAAGTCGCCTCTCCAGATCGAAGAAACTGGAAACCGCCATGCGCAGGTGACGAAGGCCCGACCGGAACCGCTCCAACAAGATCCTCTCAAGGCGCTGAATCCGTAGCCAATGGATCGCTGCCGCCTTCACGCTGCTCTCATGCTCAGAGAGCCCTGCCGTTTCTCCCGGAGACAGGAAATTGCCCGAGAAACGGTCAAAATCGAAGTGCAAAACCACCTGCGGGTTGCAGCGCAGCCACCGGGCGGTCTCAGGCCACTGCTCGGTAGGCTTCGCCAGCAAGGCCTCCAGGTACTTGGCGGCGGTTTCGGAGACCAAAAACAGCACATCGCGGCCCTCATAGTTTGCGAAGAAGAAATCACCCCGGCTGCACCCTAACGATTCCGCAAAAGTGTCCCGGAAGTCTCGCATAGACGGAACCTGTCCTCGTGTAGTCTGGGGCCGGACATTTCGCACCCACAGAAATTGGAGAGTGGTCTCCACAGGTCCATCCTGAGGCTCGCGAGATGGTATGAAACGGAGCATAGCCGCCGTACGTGTGGCAGTGGTGCCCTTCCGCAAGACTGATGCGTACGAAGCGCCCCCCTTGCGGCCACCACGTGCCCCCGAAGTAGCCGGAGCTGGTGACCACCTGAGGGCTGGTCCAAGAGAGGGAAGTCCACAGCTGCAGTCTCCTCCACACCGGTTGCCGCACAGTCACCACCACCATTGCCTCGAATCCCCGAGCGCTGAAGCGCGTTTTGGCCCGGCCTGCCGCTCCCCAACGTCGTACTGTCCTGGCGCAGAAGCAACAGCCCTCGCCTGTCCCGGGACAGGTTCATGTTGATTGACCTGATGTTGACTGCCTTCAGCCAACGCTGCCACTCTGGGGCAATTCAAATTCTCCTCCGAATTTGAATTTGACCTGGCCAGCAATCCCGATTCCAGCCCACCTAGCTTCTGGGTGAGCTGAGGGAGCACTCCACGATCACTCGCAGCCGTGATCAGGCTGGTGACAGCGGAGATAAGTGCACGCGCCTGGGTGCCAGAAGCGCCTTCCAAGTCAACCTCGGAAGAAAACGTGCCGCAGCTGAGGCGAACACGGAGTCCCCCACCTGGCAGTGCCTCCTTGGGAGGAGGCTCCGTCGGGCGCGGAGATATCCCTACCATCCTGAGGGAATGCGCAAAGGAAACGTTGCACCACGAACATGAAACCGCACCGAGAGAATAATCGACCAAACCCAACCCAAATAGGAAAGGCCCCGCAACACACCCACCCGGAAGACAGAAGTAGTTGCAAATGCAAACGACGCCCCGCGGAAAATCGAGGGGAAGGCGTACCAGAGGAAGCGCTTCCCGTAAACGAACACGCTCGCGACCGAAAAAGAAACAAAACCCCAATCCTCGACAACAACCACCCCAGACTAGGACTTTACTCCCCCTGTACTAGGCTCCCCGAAACCGTTCAACCCCGTCTTCCTGACTGGCGAGCTGTATTTGACCGCTCTCGAGGCTCCGCCCCGGGGATTCGTCCTGCGCCTGAACCTGTTCTAGGGGAGATTGACCCAGTGGTTGCCGCAGAAGAAGAAGTTCCAGTTGATCCTCCTGATGATTCCCAGCGCGCTGGGAGCCGAGCTCAAGCACGCACGGATGCGCTGCAAAATATCCTTTCTTGGGACTTGCACCGTGCTGCATATGGCCGACTCCTCGCGCAGATGGTCTCATCTTCCCGCGCTCGCGCCCGCCTACGTAGTCTTGGAGGGGTTATTAGCTCTCAGTGGCTCATGACCGTACCAGCCTTTCCGCCACTCACACTGTCGGATTTCGAAGTGCGTACTTCCCTGCGCTTATACCTCGGCTTACATCAGCCCCCTTGGCCGTACGAGATGGGTTCGTCGTGCCCTCTCTGCTCTCAGACTGAAGACAACGCAGATTTGGGCGCCCACCTGCTCGCTAGTTGCCCGGCGGTGAAAGGTGCTCGAACCCGCCGCCATACACGGATCTTGAACCTGTTATACCGGGAACTTCGGCCTATAGTCCGGCAAGCCGGTCTGGAAATCGAACGTGAGAAACCTTTACCCGTCCCGGACTTTCAAAATGATGAACGCCGTGTAGCCGACCTGGTGATCACCTGTGACGACAGCCGCCGTACCACATACGTTGATCTTGCTGTTCCTAACCCTCAAGCTAGTCGTTATCTCCCGGCTGCGGGGGAGCGCCGTGGATCTGCCGCCGCCAGCATGAGACGCCGCAAAGAGATCAAATACGCGGGGGCTTTGTCTTCCCCTGGTGTTCGTGCTTCGGCACTAGCACATCGCTTGGTACCCCTGATCATTGAGTGCTTTGGATTCATGGACTCTGTTGGTTCTCGCTGGCTTCGGGAGTTGTTCCGCGAACGCCCTGACCGTCTTCAATCGTTGTTTACCCGCTTAAGTTTCCTGCTGTGGCGCATGAATGCCGCTTTGATGTTGGAGGCGCGAGTACTTCGCCGCGCTTAGTCTTTTTGTCCCCTCGGGGTTTTTTTTTTTCAGCCTCCGATTAAACCATTCGTTCGAATATCTTCGTAAAGGGCGGTGTACTTCGAGAACTTCTGCATGAAGTCCTGTAGAAAATTCTCTTCTGAAAGCGTTGACGCAGTATCCATTGTATCCGCTGGATTATCACCACTGGTAACCTCATGTACATACTGCTCAGAGTTCTCTTCGATTTCCCCCTCCTCAAGCTGAGCAGCGGGGCAGCAATTGTCTCCTCCAGGGGGCACTCTCATCGCTCAAGGTTCCCTCCCCACCCCGGGAGGGGGGGGGGGTTCTCCAACGTTCGTCATCACTCTCAAATAATCATTTCTTATACCACTACCAGATTCCAGACTAACTTCCCACCCCAGACTACCCCAGACTACCCCAGACTACCCCAGACCAACGTAACCGTCAGACTAACGTACCCCAGACTAACGTAACTTCAGATTAAAGTAACTGTAAGCTTTACTGGGGAGCTGCCTACTGCAGCGTAACACTACTTCTATCGCTATCTAGGGGAGTATTTACCGGAATCCCGCTACCGGGGTCTCATGCTACTTTCAAAAGAAAAAAGAGGGACCAGTGGATTGTCCAACTGGTCCACGCGCTAAGCGCCTAGGGCGGTCTCTGCATTACCTCGCCGTAGTTGCCTGTTGATCTGCGATCTTACATCGCTCAGCTCCTCGCTCCCGTGCAATAGGTGTTTGCAGCTGACCAGCAGAAACTCCTGTGCCATATGTTTCTACCGCAATTGGGATGAACTTGTCATCCGGGTGTTCTATCGTCATCGCCTGCTTGTAGTGCGCTTTCTTCCAGCTCTCTGCACATCTTGCTGAATATCCATTCTGCGCCTCACTTCGCAACAGATACTTCCCTTGCAGAGGAGACGCAACCGTCACGTCCAGTGCATATCGTTGAAATGTCCTCGGATGCGTAGCAATGAAGTCTGGCCGTAGCCCGTAGTACTTCTCTGGTTCCTGCTCGATGTCCAGAAAGTTCCACCTGTTCAGCCTGCTTGCGATCTCCGTGCATATCTCGTCATGCCTACGTTGCCACAGACCAGTCGACGTGGGGCAATGATGAAAGCGTTGTACTCCGTTTGCACCGTGTTTACCACGGCATCGAGTACGCTTTTCCGTAGTCCGCAGCCCCGGAATCGGTTGCCCCAGTAGTTGTCGGATATAACCCAAGACTAACGTAACCCCGTAGCCTTTATTGGGCAGCTAGCTAATGCAGCGCATCACACGATCACTACGTACGCACTAATCAAACCTGGACTCCCTGTCCAGGAGTCTCATCTAAATTCTACTTAGGGGAAATATCGGTCTATCTGCGCGATCTTTCTCGATCGCGTGCTCAACTAGCGCAGCATTGTGCTGCCACAAAATGCGGTTTAATTGACCCCTCACCGACGATAGATGGGAGTCACGATCATGCAGGTGCGTGCTCGCCGTTCGAAGAAATTCAAGGCTTGCCTCGCCCATTCGACCAAAACTCTCAAAAATGAACGGCACAACAACCACATCTCGGTTTTCCCCCCTCAGCACTTCCTTATAATGCAACTGGACTTTACTGGACTTTACTAGCATAGCCTGAAGCGCTACGCAAGGCGTGAAGATGAACTAATAACTAGGGAGGGAAGCATGCAACCCCAGGCGCCGATGGCGCGCCTCGGAAAGCATGTCGCTGGAATATCGCCAAAGGGAGACACTTAAACGCCTCAAGAGCGCCAAATATTCAGTAGGATGCTCAGCAAAACATTTCCGCAACCACTCTAAACCCGACTTATCGACGTGACCAAAGCTTTCCACAATGAATGGCTGGAACCGGTGAGAGCGACCCTCAGCGCAAGGCAGACTGGCCATGCTCTCAGCATACCGTCGTTCCTTAACTCTTCGAAGGGCTGAAGCCGCGGCCCCCCGGCGGCGGGCGGCTGCGGTGAGGTGGGCGCTGGCCACGGGGCAGGTAATCGCAAGGTCCACATATGTTGAGCGTCTGGCAGCAGCGTCGGAGACGAGGAGATCGGCTATACAACGGGGCGGTGCAGAGTCCGAGATGGATCTGGGCAGTTCCGACTCAACCTCAACCGTATGCCCTATCCGAGTCAAAAATTCGCTGAGGATGTACTTGAGGCGAGTGTGACGCCTCGTACGGAGACCTCTCAACAGTCCGCAGGAACCCAGGAAGTGGTAGCCACAAGCGTCAATCCGGCTCTCACATCCCTGACAGAAAGACGGCCGATTAGAGTGCCACGGAGCCTGTGGCAAACCGAGATAGATGCGTGCGGCAGAACGGAACTGGAAAGCATCGAGACGATGACTCAATGACGACGGTAGAGTGGTTAACCACAAGTGTGAGAGGTGGCCTCCCATGCCGCGGAGACGAGCGGCAGTGGTAGGCGGCGTGAGAGGAGAATTGAGCATGACTGTGTGAGCGGCACTGTGTTGGCCCCAGGTGAGGCTATGTTGAATCACATCAGTGCGGGAGCTCCACAATCGGCTCAAACCCGGGTAGTCTGCAACAGGGGACCCGGGGCTAGCCTCTCCGTCATCGGCAAGAACTCGGTCGAGGGGACAATCCTCAATCGCTTCAGCTCGTCCCCATAACAGCTCCCTCCAGGAACGAAAGCGGGACCGATTTGCGTCCGGCACGGCGTTGCACCTCCTGAACGCGTGTTGAAGACCATCATAAATTGTCAAAAGCGGGGGCGGCAGGGTCACTGGATCCTCGTTGGTCAAAGCTCGAGCCAAGAGGCAGGCACTTCGCATCCGGAAGGTCACCAACGTTCGCAGCGCGGTAGCCCAGGAGGCAACCGCCGCTGGCGAGCATACCAGCCCACGGTCTGCGACGCCGAATCCCCCTAATCGCAACGGTAGAGCGATCTGTGCACGAATAAAGTCCCTGTCGGGAGCAGCTTCAAGATCGAGGGGCTCATCCAAGAGCGTTCCCCAGTGTTGCAGGGTCATTTCGTCGGCTTTAGCCGCGATCCACGAGCCCCAAGCTGGAGGCAGGCTGCGCAACCAGTAGTTGAGTCTGGGACCGGCACAAAAGCGGGAAAGCAAGCAGGCCGATTGCAGCATGCTGTCGGGTAGGTGCTCAATGGCGTCGGTGAGTTGCTTGTGCCGTGCCAAAACTCGCTCGCAGGATGCTTGGACAAAGTTGTCAGTCCCCAATCCGACGCCGTGGTGTTCGAACCCTTCACGTTCGCTGATTAGTCGCAGAGTGGGTGGCAGAGAGTTCAGCGACACGTCCCTCGGGGGGAGAAAGCGACATTTTTCTGTTTCCACAGTCAAACCGACGCGACGTGCAATCGCTTCGATCGCGGTCAGTCCCCTAGCCAGGGTGTCAGGGGTGCCCAGCAATGTTACGTCATCGTGGTACGCGCAGATTCGAAGATCCGAGACCTCAGTCGAAAGACGTAAAAGTACGAGCTGTAGGGCACAGGCATGAAGAAGAGGTCCGCAAGGGTCGCCTTGTTGGACGCCAGTATGTGCTTGAAAAACAGTGCCCTCCGTTGTCAAGTAGGGGAGGCTCTCCCCTCCGTAAATACCCGATAGAAACGGCCACGCCTCCGGAAACACACGTCGGAGCACCTCTAGCGCATGCGTCCGCGACACGCTGTTGAATGCGTTCCGGAAATCAACCACCAAGACTCCCCACTCCGGCCTACTGGCGCGTTCTAGCTCGATCCCATGGGTGATCAGTTCGCAACCCCCAGAAAATCCCACCCCTACTTGCAAGGGCGCCATAAAAGCTGTGACGCGCTGGCGAAGGCGCTGGCATAGCCACCTCCCGGCTAACTTCCGTAGGCTCTCCACCATCCCGATCGGCCGGAGACGCGGGTGGGCCGGCTGGTGGTCAGGTTTCGTGAGCAAGCAAAGCTGTGCCTGCCGGAGATGTTCCCATGGCGCGGACGCACCCGATACGCCCTGGAACAACTTGTTAAGGATCCTCAGAAGCGCGCTCTGGCCAGGCTGGCTCAGGGCCTGCAATAGCTCTGTTCTTAGTCCGGAGGGTCCAGGACAGCGTCCCCGACGCGAGGTACGAAGCAAATCCTCCAGGTCAGACTCACTGAGCGTCAGATCGATGCGAAACCTGGCCAACTCCGGACGGTCCAAGAATACCTCGAATTCAGGGGACAAATCCACGTCGGACTCAGGGAACAAAGACGACACCGTCTGGGCGAGACTATCATCGTAGGGGAGGACAGGCGCCTGGCCCTCCAAAACCCGCGCCGCTCGACTTAAATCGCCCACTGCTACCAATTTCTGTACTCGAGCTGGCACGGGCGACACTGTGCCATGCCGAGTCCGACGGGCGGATGGTGCTGACGACGCCAAATAGCTGCGCTGTAGTACTTCGAAGTCTCCCTTCAAGAACAGGGCCAGTCGGTCTCGTACTCGCCATCTGCGCTCCGATGTGTGAATGGGGGCCAGAATCATGCGCGGCATGACCCCCAGAAAAACCCAAATGACTGTGTCCCGAATGTTGCGAGCCAGGCTCGTGAAGATGAAATCGAGAATGGTTCCAGCTACCAGAAGGTCTCCACGAGGAAGGACGACTGGGGGAATGCCCCAAACTGGACTTTACTAGCATAGCCTGAAGCGCTACGCAAGGCGTGAAGATGAACTAATAACTAGGGAGGGAAGCATGCAACCCCAGGCGCCGATGGCGCGCCTCGGAAAGCATGTGGCTGGAATATCGCCAAAGGGAGACACTTAAACGCCTCAAGAGCGCCAAATATTCAGTAGGATGCTCAGCAAAACATTTCCGCAACCACTCTAAACCCGACTTATCGACGTGACCAAAGCTTTCCACAATGAATGGCTGGAACCGGTGAGAGCGACCCTCAGCGCAAGGCAGACTGGCCATGCTCTCAGCATACCGTCGTTCCTTAACTCTTCGAAGGGCTGAAGCCGCGGCCCCCCGGCGGCGGGCGGCTGCGGTGAGGTGGGCGCTGGCCACGGGGCAGGTAATCGCAAGGTCCACATATGTTGAGCGTCTGGCAGCAGCGTCGGAGACGAGGCACGCCTTCGCTTGTTCTGCTTGTTTCGCAGCATGCCCGCAGTTCCAGCTCGTATGTTTCAACTGATGCCTTTGAAGTGGCGATGTCACCATCACATCCACCACGTACACGCATCCGCTCGTCGGGTGTCGTCCAACGATGTCTGGGAGAATTCCAGACCCAGAAAAGAACCCCTGAGGCTCTACTTGTATCTCCGTGAAATTCCATAGGTGTAACCATTGACTCAGTTCGACCTTTAGCTCGTCGTGCCTCTTGGTTCGCATCCCCGATGACGTCCTGCAGTGGTGCAGCCGCTGGATCCCACGCACATCGTGTGGTTGCTCGCAGACTGTGCACGTGTGTGACCGGCCTAGTCCTTGCAGTGGTGGCCTTAGAAGCATCCGGATGCTCCACAACATCTCATTTCGTGTCAACTGCCGCGGCCCTGTACTAAGACAGTCGCGTAGCCAGACCCCGCACCCCGTTCCAGATGCCGATCCGATCCTATCCCGGTCTATGTCGTCCAGTGTTGAGTCTCCAGTAAGCTCCTCAAAGGCTTGTCGGTGACACTCTCGAGAGAGTGTTTTTTTGGATCGGACCGTCAAACCTTTGGGTACCTGCTGTGTCTTCTGCTGTGCCTTCGGCCGAGTCCTCCAGCGGTTGCCAATCGGCCAGCCTCTGGATGCGTGCACTGGTGGTCGCTGGCAAACGTCGTCTAATTGCGCGACTTGCCTGGACCAGTTGCCAAGCAAATGCATCGGTTGTCCATCGAAGTCGCACCCGTGGCAGCGATTCTCCTTGTGCTGCCGCAATACGCTCCTGGGAAAGCCGTTCGAGGTAGCGTGATTCTGTGGTGTTCTCTTGCACGCTGTGTTTCCACCCTGCATGGAAGGGAACTGGTTGAATTCTCGTGCGCGTGGCAAAGCCAAGTCCTCCCCATCGACACGGGAGTCGAACCTGTTTCTCAACCGCTGCAGCCCCACGTGCGGTGATATCCTGGTGTTGACATAGGCCTCCACACATGCTTTCAAGCTCCGAGAGGGTGATCGCGTCCGCCTCGCCCCCCCAGACTAATGTAGCTAGAAAGCGGTGAACTCGTAGTGGGGGTTCCATGTTGACATCAAGCTCGTACTGCTCGCCCGTGTCGTGATGACGAACAACACTGTCGGGTCGAAGACAACTACTCTCAAAGAGCCCGGAGGGGTTCAACTTGAATCTCAAGAGGGTACCACCGTCGTAGGTGACGCGCAACGCAAGTTCATCGCGAATGCAATTATGTCACTGAGTCCAATTCCCGGCCGAGGCAGAGCATTGGAATAAGCGTTGTGACAAGAAGTATGCAACCAAGTTTTCCTGCCCAGTCAAATTCTGTCTTATTTATTTCAATTCCGAAGCTTCAAACCAAAGGTTTTCAATCCACAGACCATCGTAACCACAACCACGTAATAGTATCCATTATTGGGCAGCTGCCTAACGCAGAACAGTACTGCCTGGCCAATGTCACAGAGCACCAAGCAACATCCAAAGTCATCTTTCTCTCCTGCATTGGGGCCAGCGCGCCGACTCGAGCTCCCAACGGATCCTCTCCAAACAGATTGTATGAGCTAATCTGGTACAACTCAAAAGAGGAAACATGCTCTAGCCTATTCGGTATAAATTAGACCATGTGCCCACGTAGTAATCGTCCCCTTCTCCACCAACCAAAATATCGTTTCCCCCACTAGATCCCAGAGGACCCACGAAAATATCGTTTCCTCGTCCGCCATATATCCTGTCCTGCTGACGATCAAAACCTCCGTTACTGAAATAATCGTCTCCAGTCTGCCCGTACATGATGTCCGCCATATGGTGGCTTCCCGCTGACCAGAAGCGATCGTCGCCGTCACCTCCCAGGCCTTTCCCGGCCATAAAAAGAATATCATCACCATCATCTCCATAGAAAGTATTGAAATCAATGGACGTGTCGTACAAAAAGTCGTCCCCGTCGCCGCCAACGTGTTTGTCCACACCACTTCCACCTAGTATTCTATCATCATCTTTACCTCCATACATTTTATCATTACCGTCGTGGCCATATATGTAGTCTCTACCACTACCTCCTCTGATACTATCATTACCGTCCCCACCAAAGATCACGTCATCACCCCCTAGTCCGTCTATCTTGTCGTTTCCTCCCATACCGTAGATGTAGTCCTTCCAGGGAGTTCCGCGGATCACGTCATCCCCCTCCGTTCCATAAATCACATTCCTACAGATCGTGCTCAAAGAGCATATTCGATCTCCCCCGCTACGCTTCTTGCACTTTTCGGAGGTAACAGCACGCGTAAGACGTACAACCTCGCTGTCAACATCTATCATGTCGACCTCTGCCACAAAGCATGGAAAGCAACAATCACCATGTTGAGTTTTCGGGATGTCTTTCATCTTCACAGTAAACTTCAACCTGTTTGAGTAGTCAAGCACATTCTCAAACGAGAATTCGTCGCTGTGGAAGAACTTCGTGGTTCCAA
The DNA here is from genome assembly GCA_029953675.1 of Rhodosorus marinus. NCBI lineage: Eukaryota > Rhodophyta > Stylonematophyceae > Stylonematales > Stylonemataceae > Rhodosorus > Rhodosorus marinus. The sequence continues at coordinate 1,465,700 of JAMWBK010000001.1, forward strand.
ACGGTATCCGCTCACAGTCGGAATGGAAACCGAAACGGTATCCCTTGATCAGGTGGGTGATCTTCGAATAATCCGCAGGCCTCCTAAGGAATTTACCGTTCACGTCATACCGAGCGTCGAGCTTTACCACGATATCCTTTCCTGAGACTTTTATAGTCACCCTGACAACTCTCTTGGTGAATCCCTTGAAAGAAAGCACATAGTTCGCATCCGGAAGTCTTTTGACAATATTGTCCTCGTTTACCACCGACTTGCATGTTGCAGGTCTTGCAGCCAGCAGCTCACCCAACTCAATCCTCTTGTCAGTGGGCACCCCAAGGCCGCCGTGGAAAACCACAAACACAACCAGGCAGACTAGCAAACACTCAACCTTACCAGACATCTTGCAATCAAGCGCAAATCAGGAAAACATAAGAAAACGAAGCATACAACACCAAGCCCCTTTCAGCTCATAGCCCGCCCTACTCCACAACACCCCCTTCCCATAGAAGCTCCAGTGCCTCGCGCCCTTTTAAGTACCCTTCACGCCTAGCGTAGCGCTATAATCGTGAAACCAGTACATTCCAAAAAATAATCACGGCGATCACCGCGATATCGTCGGCAACCCAAGTCGCTCATCTACTCGCACAGACGAGGGTAAAAACTCCTCCGACTGTACTCCGACTGTACTCCAGCAAAACTGGTTTTTACCAAATAAAACCAGCCAACTGTACTCCGACCGGTGTTTCGGGAGCGGAGACAAAAAAAAAACACCAACCTACAAACCACCCAAGTAATACAAGCGCAGCCCACATACGTCCCCAGATAGCTAATCCAAACACCGTTGAAGTGAACGTTTACCTGCAGTGAATGAATGGTTTAATCGGAGGCTGAAAAAAAAAAAACCCCCGAGGGGAAAAAAAGACTAAGCGCGGCGAAGTACTCGCGCCTCCAACATCAAAGCGGCATTCATGCGCCACAGCAGGAAACTTAAGCGGGTAAACAACGATTGAAGACGGTCAGGGCGTTCGCGGAACAACTCCCGAAGCCAGCGAGAACCAACAGAGTCCATGAACCCAAAGCACTCAATGATCAGGGGTACCAAGCGATGTGCTAGTGCCGAAGCACGAACACCAGGGGAAGACAAAGCCCCCGCGTATTTGATCTCTTTGCGGCGTCTCATGCTGGCGGCGGCAGATCCACGGCGCTCCCCCGCAGCCGGGAGATAACGACTAGCTTGAGGGTTGGGAACAGCAAGATCAACGTATGTGGTACGGCGGCTGTCGTCACAGGTTATCACCAGGTCGGCTACACGGCGTTCATCATTTTGAAAGTCCGCGACGGGTAAAGGTTTCTCACGTTCGATTTCCAGACCGGCTTGCTGCCACGCTGTACCTGCAGTACAGTGTGTTTGTAAAACCATCCACCATAGGAAGTAGTCTTCTACCCCGCTCTGGGGTCTCCTTAGCCTAGCCCCCTCCTGCTTTGCTTGCATCTCCATAGCGCTACATTCGGTAGTTTGAATAAACGGAAACAGTGAAAGCTATCAACGTCATTAACCACCATAGTCCCCCCCTAAGCGGTCAGACTATTAGTTCGAATGAATCCTGACCGATAGCAGGTGTAGCGGGTGTACTCCACTGACCACACTAGCTCGGGGTGGGAGGGGGGGGGAATCTCATACGGTGAATGAATGGGCAAAATCGACGACTGGAAAAGCGGGAATTGGAGAAGAAGACTAGGTGTAGCGAAGATAGGGGAATCTGTTGCGGCGGTTGGCATCCGCCGTCCAAATTTACAGTTGCGTTCGGTGAACTTCGGCAGGAGACGTTTTAGTACGGATATGTAAATGCGGGCATGGTGTTTTCTGGTATTTTCTGGTAAGACCATCAACTAGCAAGCGGGCGATCCATTCCGATGTATCGCGCTGACTTCTTTTTGGCTTTGTGCGGTTGAAACCTTCTCTGCGGGAGGTATTCCGCGACCGCGCCACACCCCCGTCTTCAATCGTTGTTTACCCGGCTTGAGTTTCTTGTTGTGGAGTATGGACGCTGTTTTGAAATTGAAGGTGTGCGCGACCTTTGCCGAAGACGCGTTAGTCTTCTTCAGTCTCCGATAAATAAACCATTTCGCTTTTTGCTACAACAAAATCCCTCCCCCCAAAAAAATAAAACAAGGAAAAACCAGCGTAGAGCAGTTCTTGATTAGATTGTTTCGACTAAATAATTTCCAACTGTTTCGAGGGAAAAAAAAAAAGCGAAACGGCGAGTCGGCAAAGTGTACCCCAGCAGTGGTCCCCTGGTGTTCGTGCTTCGGCACTAGCACATCGCTTGGTACCCCTGATCATTGAGTGCTTTGGGTTCATGGACTCTGTTGGTTCTCGCTGGCTTCGGGAGTTGTTCCGCGAACGCCCTGACCGTCTTCAATCGTTGTTTACCCGCTTAAGTTTCCTGCTGTGGCGCATGAATGCCGCTTTGATGTTGGAGGCGCGAGTACTTCGCCGCGCTTAGTCTTTTTTTCCCCTCGGGGTTTTTTTTTTTTTCAGCCTCCGATTAAACCATTCATTCAGCAGTGGTCGCAGCGGGAGTACACACCCGCCTAGTGGATGCTGTGGGCGATGGTTGTGCTGGAGATGGGTTGGTGGGATGTTTCTTTTGTCTTTCTAAGTAGATCTGGACCAAGATGCTGCACAGTTTCTCCAAAGGGGATTGTACTGATACTTGTGTTCAAGATGGTACTTAAGGTCGTATGGGGTGATGGAATTTGGGCCAGGAGAGGGTGTCGGGGGAGGACTGGCGAGCTGAAGCCTTTTTATTGGAGTAAGGGTTTGGATCTCTTTTTTTTTAAAGTCTGAGCTTGGTTTTCAAGATGCGTGGTAAGGTTGGCATAATGTTTCTGAGCTTGGTGCTCTCTGCCGCGTGCGGTGGTCTTGGAGCTCCAACGAGTTTGAGCAGTGGGCTTCCCGGGCTGTTGACCGTGAGGGCAGCCGAAACATGCAATAGTGTTTTGGAAAGAACGATTGACGAAGATCTCCCGAACACGAACTACGAGCTTTCGTTCAAGGGTTTCAAGAGAACCGTTGTGAACGTAAAGTTGCGTTTATGGAAGTCTAAGGGTGGTAAACTTTGGTTCAAGTGGAAGTTGGACGCACGTTACGACCGGAGTGGCGACTTCCTTGGAAACAGTAACAATTGGAAAATTGATCACTTGATCAAGGGCTACCGTCTCGGGTTACATTCCGATTGTGAGCGGATACCGTTTGGAAACGACAAGTTCTCCATCAGCGACGAATTCTCGTATGGGAATGTGGAGAAATACCCTAAATACGTGAAATTTGCTACGACTATGAAAGACATCCCGGCAACTAAGCATGGAAATTGTTGCTTTCCATGCTTTGTGCTTGAGGTCGACTTGATAGATCGCGACAGCGAGGCTGTACGTCCTGTGCGTGCTGTTACCTCAGAAAAGTGCGAGAAGCGTAGCGGGGGAGATCGAATATGTTCCTTCGACACGATTTGCAAAAACGTGATTTATGGAACGGAGGGCGACGACGTGATCCACGGAACTTCTGGGAAGGACTATATCTACGGTCTGGGAGGAGACGACGTGATTATAGGACTGCAGGGGGATGACGTGATCTTTGGTGGGGACGGTGATGATACAATAGAGGGAGGTGATGGTAATGACTACATATACGGCGAGGATGGTGATGATAACTTAGACGGAGAGGATGGGGATGACAAAATTGATGGTGGAGACGGCAGGGACGAGATGCGCGGCGGGTCTGGGAACGATAAAATGTATGGTGGAGCAGATTCAGATTTCGTCCAAGGAGGTGGCGGGGACGATATGATATTTGGAGGAGGTGGTCGAGATTTCCTCAGCGGGGACTCCACAGCGCACAGTTCCCGTGGCGGCAACGATGTAATATATGGTGGCTCAGGACCTGATCAAATCTTCGACACCGCAGGTAATAATCGTCTCTATGGTGAAGAAGGTAACGATCATATCTTTGGAAGACCGGGTGCTTACATGGATGGTGGGGAAGGCAAAGATCATCTCAGAGAATTTGGCGAAGGGATCAATATGTACGGTGGTCCTGGGGACGACTTTATTCAAGGTATTGGCTCAGATCCTCTGGATCAGGACGGTTTTGATGTCCATCTGCCGGGCGACCGAACCAAACCTATACAGTTTGGCTAAGAAAGTAATATTTTCTGTGGAGCGAGAGAGTTTCCACGTGCGATGAGGCCAGTTGAAAGTTTTTTAATTCCTTTTCACGCCTTGCGTAGCGCTATGCTAATAAAAACCAGTTGAAAGCTATGCCAGTAAAAACGTAAAAACGTACGAGGCGTTACACTCGGTTCAAGTACATTCTCAGCGAATGTTTGACTCGCGTAGGGCATACGGTTGAGGTGGAATCGGAACTACCCATATCGGTCTCGGATAGGGCACCGCCCCGCTGTATCCCAGATCTCCTCGTCTCCGATGCTGCTGCCAGACGCTCGGCATATGTTGACCTCGCGATCACGTGCCCTGTGGCAAGCGCCCATCTCACGGCTGCAGCCCGCTGCCGGGGAGCAGCGCGGCTTCGGCCCTTCGCCGCGTAAAGGAACGACGGTATGCTGAGAGTATGGCCAGTCTGCCTCGCGCTGAGGGTCGCTCTCACCGGTTCCAGCCTTTCATTGTGGAAAACTTTGGTCACATGGAGAAGTCGAGTTTGGAGTGGTTGCGGAAATGTTTCGCTGAGCATCCTGTTGAATACTTGGAACTTTTGCGGCGTTTAAGTCTCTCTCTGGCGATATTCCAGTAGCATGCTTGCTGAGGGCACGCTATAGGCGCCTGGGTTTGCACGCTTCCCTACCTAGTTCTTAGTTCATTTTCACGCCTTGCGTAGCGCTTCAGGCTACGCTAATAAAAGCCAGTAAATACCAGGTGGCGACGAGTTCGCACGATCTCACGCCTGGAGGGCTGATAGCCATTATCAGTCCTGCGTGTAATTTTCAGTGCCAGGAGAAAAGTACCCCTCTCTGCGATATTCTGGCTGCATGTTTGCCGAGGCTCGGAATCGTCGCCTTTGTGTTTCCACGCTTTTCTCCCTAGCTCGTGTTCTCTTTCACACTTGCCGAGCACTTCAGGCTATGCTCGTAAAAACCATTAAGAGAATAGCCGTGAAGGTGGAATAGTAACTGCCCAGATTAGTTTCGGGCACGGCGTCGCCCCGCTGCGCCTCAGATCTCCTATCACACACAGTGCCAGCACAGTAAGACCCACGCAGTCTTGCTCAACTCTCCCCTCACACGGCTCACCACCGCCGCTCTCCTCCGCGGCCTGGGAGGCCATTCATCGCGCTTGTGGTTAACCACTCTGCCTTGGTCACTAGGTCACCGTCTCGATGCCTTCCAGTTCCGCTCTGCCGCACGGATCTACCTGGGTTTGCCACAAGCTCCGTGGCACTCTAATCAACCGTATTTCTGCAGGGATGTGCGAGTCGGATTGACGCTTGAGTTGCCACTTCTTGGGTTAATGCGGACTGCTGAGAGGTCTCCGTACGAGGAGTCGCACTCGCCTCAAGTACATCCTCAGCGCATGTTTGACTCGGGTACGGCAACGCTTGAGGTGTAATCGGAACTGCCCAGATCGGTCTCGGACACGGCGCTCCCCCGCCGGATCCCAAATCTCCTCGTCTCAGACACTGCCTCCAGACGCTCAGTATACGTGGACCTCGGGATCACATGCCCTGTGGTGATATGCTAGCAGCTTGTTTGCCGAGCCGCGCCATTGCCGCGTGGGTTTGCACGCTTCTCTCCGTAGTTCTTAGTCTGCGCTAGCCAAAAATGGTAAAAACAGTAAAAACGACTGCTTTTTGTTTAGCAGTAAAACCCTTGTTTTGTGAATCGTAACTAACACTTATGTATACGGTGGTATTCCAGCAGCATGCTGGCCGAAGCCCGCCATCGGCGCCTGGGTTTGCACGTTTTCCTCCCTAGGTCTTAGTTCCGTTTTCACGCCTTGTCTAGCGCTTCAGGCTATGCTAATAAAAACCAAGTTCACAGCTCGTAATGAAGTCCTCGCACCTGACAGCCTTTTGTACAGATTGAACTCACGCAAAAAAGTACAGCCCATCTTAGGCAAGGGGTCTAAGTTCAATCTATACGAAAAAATGATTGCACTTTTCCGCATTTCCGTCGCGTTATTACATCTGGTTTTATGATATCTCGCATCCTGACTTGTACTGGTTTTACTGGTCTTACTGGTTTTACTGGTTGAACTGGTTCTACCAGCAAAGAAAGAAACTCATCGCCATGTTTCGATCCTGGGACCGCTGGAGTTATGAGCCCAGAACGCTATACACTGTGCGATGATGAGCTGGTTTAACTGGTTCTCGCTGGTTTTTACGAGCATAGCCTGTAGCGCAAGGCGTGAAAAGTAACTAAGAACTAGGGAGGGAAGCGTGAAACCCTAGGCGCCGATGCCGCGCCTCGGCAAGTATTCGGCTAGAACATCGCCACATGCGAAACTTAAACCTTGTAAGAGTTCCAAGTATTCGATACGATATAGAATATCACCACATGGCGGCACTTCAACGGTGGCAGAGCTCCAAGTATTCGATAGGGTGTAGTGTTGACGAATAGGCTCTATCTCTTTTAGCAAAAAATCGGAAAGAGAGTTTGTACTAGACAAGGGAGTTTCCTCGCGATCATTACTTGTACGTTTCCGAACAAGGGAGCCCTTTGCGTGGGCCTTAAAGGGAGTATTCGACAGATGCGGGCATGTTGCAATATGCGGAACACAAATTGCCGCGGGGCTTTGTCTTCCCCAGGTGTTCGTGTTTCGGCACTAGCTCATCGCTTGGTACCTGTGATCATTGATTGCTTTGGGTTTATGGATTCATATGGTTCTCTTTGGCGACAAGAGTTGTTCCGTGAGCGCCGGACCGTCTTCAAGTCGTTGCTTACCAGCTGAAGTTTCTTCCTGCGGCGTATGGACGCCGCTTTGACGTTGGAGGCGCGCGATCTTCGCCGCGATTAGTCCCTTTTTTGCCCTCGGGGGTTTTACTTTCAGCCTCCCATTAAACAAATTCATTCAATATGTTACGCGCTTCCTCCTGAACGTTCTACCCTTCCCACATCCAGGAATTTGGCTGGGAACGGGTCAACCCGACTACTCCAGGAGTGAGTGAGGATGCTTATGATTTTAACGGTGGTTTTACGTATGCAGAACATCTGGCGGCTGCGTCCTATACAGGAGATCTGCGATGCATCGAGGCGGCGCGGTGGAAGAGGCTGGGCTGGGCATTCAAGGCCGTTTAGAATCAACCTCAACGTGTAGCCAATTCTAATCAAACGTTCGCTCGGGATGTACTTCGGCGGGTTAACGTCTCGTACGATGAGCTCTCAATAATCCACACGATTCCAGATATTGGTACCCTAAACCTTCATTCGGCCCCCCCCTCCCGCAAGCGTATTTCAGCTCTTTACAATGTCCCTAACTAGGGGCGGCAAAAAACAAAATGGTGTCATTGAATGAATGAATGAATGGTTTAATCGGAGGCTGAAAAAAAAAAACCCCGAGGGGAAAAAAAGACTAAGCGCGGCGAAGTACTCGCGCCTCCAACATCAAAGCGGCATTCATGCGCCACAGCAGGAAACTTAAGCGGGTAAACAACGATTGAAGACGGTCAGGGCGTTCGCGGAACAACTCCCGAAGCCAGCGAGAACCAACAGAGTCCATGAACCCAAAGCACTCAATGATCAGGGGTACCAAGCGATGTGCTAGTGCCGAAGCACGATTGACGCGATTTCTGTTTTTACCTTTTTTCTTGATTTGTGGCAACCACAAAATACATGGTACAATTCAACTTTATTCATATATTATTTTCTTAATTTGTACAAATAATATACCAATGGACGCTCAATACCTAATTATTCATCTTAAATATCAACTTGTCATCGATCCCGAAATAGGCTTAATTTTATCCTTTGTTTTGTAAATAGTTTGAACGAACACCTGGTGTGACGTTGCTTAGTACGAATTGGCTGACATGGTACTATATAATATTACTAAAATGTAGCATATACCTTTAAAAAGCATATAACGATCATTGATTGGATAATACGGATGTGATTACACCAGTTTGGGCGGCGTTCGCTAGTTGGCAGCCCTTTTTTGATTTTGGGTGAATTTTCAAACGGGGCAAAATTTAAATCTCTCTTGGAGAATATTTAGACGTGACTTCTCTAAAGGGAACGTTTTTCACCTTGAAATTTCGTATTTCATTGATTGTATTGTATATTTAGAATAGTAAGAATCTAAAATATTGACGGGACGATGGTTGGGGAGAAGCATTGGAGCGATTGATTTGGTTTAGGGAGGGGGAGCTGGCCGGGCAAGTGCAGGATGGCGAGCACTGATGCAATGGGGAACTGGGATAGCCCTGCTGGTGGGATCCCATGCAATTCTATTTTTTCCCGAGGCTTAAATAGACTGAAATAAGAAAGAATTTGCTTAGAAAGCACATATGAACTCCATAGTTGACTCCGATCCGAAGCAGGGAGATTTTCGGTTTAGCGTGGCTAGGCAACTTGGGACTGATGCAAGGTTGATGGGTTGCCTGTCACATCGACAACTATACGGTTGTCAGGGGTCATGTTTTTTTTTGCGAAAGAGCACTCTATCTGTATGCCATCTCGCGTTGTCCTGAACGGTTTGGAGAGCCGTCCCGGATTGAATTTCTTTGGCTGCCAGGATCCCGAGCTGCCCGGATCACGGTTCTGGAATAAACGGCGCATTTCCGCACTCGGGAGACGGCCCAGCTACAGGTTAACGAGATCTTGCTGACGTCCATAGGAGTTTGAATGATATTAAGCCACCTCTTGTGTTCTGGCTGGCCTAGAACGTCTGTCACTGTAGAGCTTACGAACCGAATCCCAGTTCATCTGGCTAAGCTTTCATCGTGCGCACCTAAGGCTATCGTCAATCGCCTTTTTTCATCCACGGACAAGGATGAACTTGGCCACTGCTCATGAGCTTTTTTGGCACAGGAAGGGTATAAAAAGGTCACGGTGAGCTTTGAGGATGGATGTATTCGGTGAGTGGTCATCAACAGAGAAACAAAGAGAGAGAGGCAAAGAGAGAGAAACAGAGACGATGAAGACAACAACGGTAATATTAGTAATTCTGGCGGCGTTTGTCGTGGGAAGCCAGGCGAGTTATGAAGAACGTGAGTTTTGCCTTCCGAGGGCGCCGGCGACAATCGGGATCCAAACCTACCTCAACTCGATCCACATGTGCCTCGACAACTGGGGACCGTGGAAGGGAATCGCTAATCGCTGGTATAATCCGGACGGAAGTTTCCTTGTCTTCCCCTCGGGCAAACAGATCCAGTTGAAGGTACTTCCGAGCAAGGCCAAGAAGGTCCCCAACAAGCCTGGCTTCAACCGTTGGTACGAGGCCTACGTCCGGGACGTTTGCACTCAGGACATCGACTTCTACCCTTACAAACACCCCAAGATGGGTCAGCTCAACGTGTTGAGGCTTCACATGGAGAGCGCGGGTCCCGAAGTGAAAATCGGATGCAGCAACACGCGCACGGATGCTCCCTGCAAGGCGCACTTCCTCAAGCACGACATCTCGCTGGACAACTTCAACATCAGGATCTACTTCAAGCTCCAATCCAGCAAGAAGAAGGAAGGGTTTGTCCAAATGGTTCCGAAGTACGTCAAGGTGGACTTTGACATCAAGCCGGACTCCTGGGTGCTCGACAAACTGAACAATGTGATCAACTACTTCTACGACTTGAAGGGTTACCTGGTGAAGGAAGTTGAGGAGGCGGTTATGGCTGAGCTGGACAGGCCCGACATCCAGGAGCAGCTCACCTTCGACCTCAACGAACTGATCACCGACAAAGTCATGGACTTTGTCAAGTCGAGGCTTGGCGATACCAGCGCGGTGTCCAACTGGGTTGAGAACAACACCTCCATCAAGAGCTTCAACGAAAAGAAGACCGAGCTATGCTTTACTGTTAGATACCCCAAGCCGGTACACATCTTCACGACTCAGATTCAGTACTTTAGAGCAGTCAATCCCGTCGTGAAAAAGATGTGTCCTTTCCAGTTCGGGTTTATCAGCAGGGTCAAGGCCGATGCACCGGTCAATGGTTATGGATACATCCGCTACTCCGATGGTTCGAAGAGCAAGAACTTCAACTGGGGATTCTCGAAGCCCGGCAGCAGCACCGCCAACTTCTACAAAACTATTAGAGAGCAGGAGTCGGGTAGGGCCATCCTTTACCTCAAGCATAAGCTGTGGCATGGCGGATGGATCACGAAGAGGTCGGCCCTAGCCATGCGATGGGGAACGTCATACAGAGGAGAATGTGAGCTCGGATTCAAGTTTGAGATGGCGACCTCCAGAGCCCAAGAGGCCGAAGTCGCTGATGACTCAGGTTTCGTCCAGGGCGAGTACCATGGTAAGACTGATCCGAACGAGAGCGATGAGGACTTTGAACAAGAATTCGCCCAGCTAAAAGATGAGCAGTGAAGAGATGGTGCAATTTCCCGCTCCATCGGAAGGAACAGTCGCACTGAAATCGTACATAGATCCAAATCTTTGTTCATATCCGTCATTGGTCACGTTGTTCACTAAAAGTTGAATCTATTCTGGAAGACACTCACGGACGTCGAAGAACCTCATCCCGTTTGTTCTTGAGGACAGCTTTTGCAATGGCCTTCCAGTTCCAAAAAATCATCCGGCAGAGCTCGTGGAGCATGGCCAGGTATCTGCCTCGCGAAGAGTACGGATCTCCTGCGTAGTAAGCTACTTGGTTTCTACTCCTCTTGCGTCCGTTTAGTGTTCGTTGAATGGCAACACTCGCACATTACACGTTTGCTTTCAGAGAGTGGCTAGCTTACACTGGTTTTTATTGGCTTTATTGGCTTTATTGGCTTTATTGGTTTGCCTTTATTGGTTTGGCTTTATTGGACTTTACTGGACTTTACTAGCATAGCCTGAAGCGCTACGCAAGGCGTGAAGATGAACTAATAACTAGGGAGGGAAGCATGCAACCCCAGGCGCCGATGGCGCGCCTCGGAAAGCATGTGGCTGGAATATCGCCAAAGGGAGACACTTAAACGCCTCAAGAGCGCCAAATATTCAGTAGGATGCTCAGCAAAACATTTCCGCAACCACTCTAAACCCGACTTATCGACGTGACCAAAGCTTTCCACAATGAATGGCTGGAACCGGTGAGAGCGACCCTCAGCGCAAGGCAGACTGGCCATGCTCTCAGCATACCGTCGTTCCTTAACTCTTCGAAGGGCTGAAGCCGCGGCCCCCCGGCGGCGGGCGGCTGCGGTGAGGTGGGCGCTGGCCACGGGGCAGGTAATCGCAAGGTCCACATATGTTGAGCGTCTGGCAGCAGCGTCGGAGACGAGGAGATCGGCTATACAACGGGGCGGTGCAGAGTCCGAGATGGATCTGGGCAGTTCCGACTCAACCTCAACCGTATGCCCTATCCGAGTCAAAGATTCGCTGAGGATGTACTTGAGGCGAGTGTGACGCCTCGTACGGAGACCTCGCAACAGTCCGCAGGAACCCAGGAAGTGGTAGCCACAAGCGTCAATCCGGCTCTCACATCCCTGACAGAAAGACGGCCGATTAGAGTGCCACGGAGCCTGTGGCAAACCGAGATAGATCCGTGCGGCAGAACGGAACTGGAAAGCATCGAGACGATGACTCAATGACGACGGCAGAGTGGTTAACCACAAGTGCGAGAGGTGGCCTCCCATGCCGCGGAGACGAGCGGCAGTGGTAGGCGGCGTGAGAGGAGAATTGAGCATGACTGTGTGAGCGGCACTGTGTTGGCCCCAGGTGAGGCTATGTTGAATCACATCAGTGCGGGAGCTCCACAATCGGCTCAAACCCGGGTAGTCTGCAACAGGGGGCCCGGGGCTAGCCTCTCCGTCATCGGCAAGAACTCGGTCGAGGGGACAATCCTCAATCGCTTCAGCTCGTCCCCATAACAGCTCCCTCCAGGAACGAAAGCGGGACCGATTTGCGTCCGGCACGGCGTTGCACCTCCTGAACGCGTGTTGAAGACCATCATAAATTGTCAAAAGCGGGGGCGGCAGGGTCACTGGATCCTCGTTGGTCAAAGCTCGAGCCAAGAGGCAGGCACTTCGCATCTGGAAGGTCACCAACGTTCGCAGCGCGGTAGCCCAGGAGGCAACCGCCGCTGGCGAGCATACCAGCCCACGGTCTGCGACGCCGAATCCCCCTAATCGCAACGGTAGAGCGATCTGTGCACGAATAAAGTCCCTGTCGGGAGCAGCTTCAAGATCGAGGGGCTCATCCAAGAGCGTTCCCCAGTGTTGCAGGGTCATTTCGTCGGCTTTAGCCGCGATCCACGAGCTTTACTAGCATAGCCTGAAGCGCTACGCAAGGCGTGAAGATGAACTAATAACTAGGGAGGGAAGCATGCAACCCCAGGCGCCGATGGCGCGCCTCGGAAAGCATGTCGCTGGAATATCGCCAAAGGGAGACACTTAAACGCCTCAAGAGCGCCAAATATTCAGTAGGATGCTCAGCAAAACATTTCCGCAACCACTCTAAACCCGACTTATCCATGTGACCAAAGCTTTCCACAATGAATGGCTGGAACCGGTGAGAGCGACCCTCAGCGCAAGGCAGACTGGCCATGCTCTCAGCATACCGTCGTTCCTTAACTCTTCGAAGGGCTGAAGCCGCGGCCCCCCGGCGGCGGGCGGCTGCGGTGAGGTGGGCGCTGGCCACGGGGCAGGTAATCGCAAGGTCCACATATGTTGAGCGTCTGGCAGCAGCGTCGGAGACGAGGAGATCGGCTATACAACGGGGCGGTGCAGAGTCCGAGATTGATCTGGGCAGTTCCGACTCAACCTCAACCGTATGCCCTATCCGAGTCAAATATTCGCTGAGGATGTACTTGAGGCGAGTGTGACGCCTCGTACGGAGACCTCGCAACAGTCCGCAGGAACCCAGGAAGTGGTAGCCACAAGCGTCAATCCGGCTCTCACATCCCTGACAGAAAGACGGCCGATTAGAGTGCCACGGAGCCTGTGGCAAACCGAGATAGATCCGTGCGGCAGAACGGAACTGGAAAGCATCGAGACGATGACTCAATGACGACGGTAGAGTGGTTAACCACAAGTGCGAGAGGTGGCCTCCCATGCCGCGGAGACGAGCGGCAGTGGTAAGCGCTACGCAAACCGATAAAAGGAACTAAGAACTTGGTAGGGAAGCGCGGCAAGCATGCTGCTCGAATATCGTCACAGAGAGACACTTAAGCGCCGCAAAAGTTCCAAGTATTCAACAGGATGCTCAGTGAAACATTTCCGCATTTGGCTTTATTAGCATAGCCTAAAGCGCTACGCAAACCGTGAAAAGGAACTAACAACTAGGTAGGGAAGCGTGCAAACCCAGGCGCCGATGGCGAGCCTCGGCAAGCATATGGGCTTGAATATCGCCACAGGGCTTTATTGGCTTTATTAGCATAGCCTACAGCGCTACGCAAACCGTGAAAAGGAACTAAGAACTAGGTAGGGAAGCGTGCAAACCCAGGCGCCGATGGCGCGCCCCGGCAAGCATGCTGCTCGAATATCGCCACAGAGAGACACTTAACCGCCGCAAAAGTTCCAAGTATTCAACAGGATGCTCAGTGAAACATTTCCGCAACCACTCCAAACCCTCCTTCTCCACGTGACCAAAGCTTTCCACAATGAAAGGCTGGAACCGGTGGGAGCGACCCTCAGCGCGAGGCACGCTAGCCATACTCTCATAATAAGTTCCAAGTATTGAACAGGATGCTCAGTGAAACATTTCCGCAACCACTCCAAACCCGACTTCTCCACGTGACCAAAGCTTTCCACAATGAAAGGCGGGAACCCGTGGGAGCGACCCTCAGCGCGAGACGGGCTGGCCATGCTCTCAGCATACCGTCGTTCCTTCGCGCGGCGAAGGGCCGAAGCAGCTGCTCCTCGGCGGCGGGCGGCAGCCGTCAGATGGGCGCTTGCAACAGGGCATGTAATCGCAAGGTCAACATATGCTGAGCATCTGGCGGCAGCATCGGAGACGAGGAGATCTGCGATACAGCGGGGCGGTGCCTATCCGAGACCGATCTGGGTTGTTCCGATTCCACCTCTACCGTATGCCCTACCCGAGTCAAACATTCGCTGAGAATGTACTTGAAGCGAGTGTGAGTCCTCGTACGAAGACCGCTCAACAGTCCGCATGAACCTAAGAAATGGAAACCACAAGCATTGATCCGACTCTCACATCCCTGACAGAAGACGGCCGATTAGAGCGCCACGGAGCTTTTGGCAAAGCCAGGTAAATCCGAGCGGCAGAGCGAAACTGGAAGGCATCCAGACGGTGACCCAGTGATGACGGCAGGGTCGTTAACCACAAATGTGGTAGATGGCTCCCATGCCGCGGAGGCGAGCGGCGGTAGTAGGCGGTGTGAGAGGAGAGTTGAGCAAGATTGCGTGAGCGGCATAGTTATATGGCTGGGTTTGCAAATGTTTTCCTCAGTTACCTGAAACTTTCGAAAAGATGAAGGTGGTGGTGTGGTATTGTGCGGTGCTGTTTATGTGCGCTATATCTGTGGATGCTGAGGGCTACCTGACATGTGCTGATTTGTCCGTGACCACGGGTCTGCTTATTGAGAGTGTGGATGGGGTAACCAAAGACCTCGTTTTCAACGAACGAATGGTTTAATCGGAGGCTGAAAAAAAAAAAACCGAGGGGAAAAAAAGACTAAGCGCGGCGAAGTACTCGCGCCTCCAACATCAAAGCGGCATTCATGCGTCACAGCAGGAAACTTAAGCGGGTAAACAACGATTGAAGACGGTCAGGGCGTTCGCGGAACAACTCCCGAAGCCAGCGAGAACCAACAGAGTCCATGAACCCAAAGCACTCAATGATCAGGGGTACCAAGCGATGTGCTAGTGCCGAAGCACGAACACCAGGGGAAGACAAAGCCCCCGCGTATTTGATCTCTTTGCGGCGTCTCATGCTGGCGGCGGCAGATCCACGGCGCTCCCCCGCAGCCGGGAGATAACGACTAGCTTGAGGGTTAGGAACAGCAAGATCAACGTATGTGGTACGGCGGCTGTCGTCACAGGTGATCACCAGGTCGGCTACACGGCGTTCATCATTTTGAAAGTCCGCGACGGGTAAAGGTTTCTCACGTTCGATTTCCAGACCGGCTTGCCGGACTATAGGCCGAAGTTCCCGGTATAACAGGTTCAAGATCCGTGTGTGGCGGCGGGTTCGAGCACCTTTCACCGCCGGGCAACTAGCGAGCAGGTGGGCGCCAAAATCTGCGTTGTCTTCAGTCTGAGAGCAGAGAGGGCACGACGAACCCATCTCGTACGGCCAAGGGGGCTGATGTAAGCCGAGGTATAAGCGCAGTGAAGTACGCACTTCGAAATCCGACAGTGTGAGTGGCGGAAAGGCTGGTACGGTCATGAGCCACTGAGAGCTAATAACCCCTCCAAGACTACGTAGGCGGGCGCGAGCGCGAGAAAATGAGACCATCTGCGCGAGGAGTCGGCCATATGCAGCACGGTGCAAGTCCCAAGAAAGGATATTTTGCAGCGCATCCGTGCGTGCTTGAGCTCGGCTCCCAGCGCGCTGGGAATCATCAGGAGGATCAACTGGAACTTCTTCTTCTGCGGCAACCACTGGGTCAATCTCCCCTAGAACAGGTTCAGGCGCAGGACGAGTCCCCGGGGCGGAGCCTCGAGAGCGGTCAAATACAGCTCGCCAGTCAGGAAGACGGGGTTGAACGGTTTCGGGGAGACTAGTACAGGAATTTTTTCAACGGGGAAACGGTTGGTACTGTCACGGTTCGGGTCCAACCCAACAAGGAACCACTATTCGTGCGTATGCAATTCGATGTGGTTGGCTCTTTCTCGTTGGTGAGCATCAAGGGGGGGATCTTCTCGAAGAAGGAGGTCATACCTGAACGGGTGGAATACCACAACTGGAGGAATGTTGCCAAGGTCGTGGCCTCTAGGGGGGTACCGGAGAGCACTTTATCGAACAGATTGAGCTTGGCCATCTGTCAGGACCAGATGCTTTCGGACGAGATGGGGTTTTGTGAAAACTCCTGTCTGCTTTGGGGTTGGCCACGCCATCATCAAGGGACCAGATGGCAATCAGGTTTCGGGTAGAAACCATCCCGGACGGTGCATGCGAGCTCCGAGTCGCTGATGGACCCGACGTTCCGGTTTGCGAGCTTCCGGTGGTGTTCAGCTGCAATGAGTTTCGTGTGGACAATTCCTGCTTGGCTCTTACGGGAGATGATGGTGAGTGCCGTTGCTGCGGCGATGTTGGGGATGAACCCGCCGGTGGCGAAGGGCTCGATGCGATGTGTCTTGAGCTGGACGATTTTGAAGCATCCGTGTGTCCTGAGTTTGCGGTGAGTGATTGCCAATTCGTTTGCAGGAAATGAGACTGGGTTGGGCCATAACTTACTTCGTAACTCTCGTTTCTCTCCGACTAAACGCACCAGATCATAAGACGCCTGGCTCATGCCTATGTATTATCCGCGGAACTGACGACGACGACTTGCTCCTTGGCACTGAGGAAGACGACTTAATCTTCCGGTACGGTGGCGATGACGAGATCCTTGGTTATGGTGGAGATGACTATATCTACGGCGGTCGGGGTGTCGACGTTATTTCCAGCGGGTACGGTGATGACCGTATCTTCGGCGACCAAGGCGAAGATTTTATCTTTGGAATTGATGGCGATGACAAGCTTTACGGCGGATCTGGTGATGATGGGCTTTTGGGGGGAGTTGTCAACGACATCTTGAATGGAGGCAGGGGTGATGACTCTAGAAGGCGGTGCCGGTAATGGTTCATATTACCAGGACGGACCTTAAACCTAGTAAAACCATGGATAGTGGATATTAAACCGATCTGTCCGAGAGAGGAGACCATATACTGAACTGCAGGGGAGTGAAAGAAGGAAGGGGGTGAAGGAGTGGGCGATGATGCTCTTGAGGGCGTCTATTGGAATGATCATTTCAATCCTGGTACTGGAGATGACGTACTCAGCGACTACGCCCCACGCCAGGATATTGACGGAATGCAATACTTGAACATCATCGTTCACATCCGCAGAGTTGTGCTAATATGGTTTTTGCTAGTCTGGCCTGGAGCGCTACGCAAAGCGTGAAAGGAAAACTAAGAACTAGGGAGAGAAGCATGCAAGCTCAGGCGGTGATGGCGTGCCTCGGCAAGCATAGTGCTAGACTATCGCCAAAGAGCGACACTGAGACGGTGTAGGAGCTCCAAAACTTCTACAGGACGGTCAGTAACGCATTTCCACGGCCAAGCCCGACTAGTCCAGGTGGCCAAGGGTTTCTAGTATGAAAGGCGAACCTGTGAGAACGACCCTCAGCGCAGAGGAGACTGGCCATACCCTCAGCATACTGGCGTTCCTTCACTCGGCGAAGGACCGAGGCGGCTGCTCCCGCGGCGGAGGGCGGCGGAGCTGAGATGGGCGCTTGCCACAGGACATGTGATCGCGAGGTCCACATATGTTAAGCGTCTGGTGGCGGCGCCGTGGCCGAGACTACCCTGGGTAGTTCCGATTCCTCCTCCACCGTATGACCTACCACTCTCTAGCAGAATACTTACGGAAACCCCGCTACCGGGGTCTCATGCCACGTTCAAACGTTCAAAAGAAAAAAGAGGGGCAGCTGGTCCACGCGCTGAGCACCTAGTGCAATATGTGCGTTACCCTGCCATAGTCTCCTGTTAATTTGAGCACCGACATCGCTTCGCTCCTCGCTCCTCGCTCCGGTGTGGTAAGTGCTTGCAGCCGTCTCGTTGGAATTCCTGCGCCGTCGGTCTAGACCGTCAAAAAGTTTCTATAGCATTCGGAATAAACTTGTCATCCGGTTCCTCGATCGTCCTGGCTTCCTTGTAGTAGGCGATCTTCCCGTTCACAGCTACCCTCGCCGCATACCCATTCTCACTCTAACGTATCCCCGTCTGTTGCCGCATGCCGACAGCTTTGGCAGCACGTTGTGCATATGTGGCGCCAGAGGCGGCTTGTGCCAACGTAGGAAATTCAAGGTTCTCCTGTCTCAAGATTTCTGGGTGGGACTGCCGCTTCGTATGTAGAGAATTGCTTACGCAAAAATGAAGATAGGAACGTTTCCGTTCCTATCTTCAACCATGCAACTTGCCTCACCGAAAGCGTCGTTGAATCCTACTCGGAGCAAGCGGCAGGTCCCCATACTCTCTTTGCCTATGGCAATCAGGCCTAGGTAGTGGTTTTGCTGAGGCGCTACACAAAGCGTGAAAGGAAAACTAGAGAGCTGGGGAAAGAAGCGTGCAAGTCCAGGCGGCGATGGCGAGCCACGGGAAGCATACTGCTAGAGTATCGCTACAGGGCGACACTGAAACCGCGTATGAGCTCCAATTATTCTCCAGGATGGTCAGTAAAGCGCTCGCGAAACCAATCCAAACCCAACTTGTCCAGGTGGCCGCGGTTTCCCGGCTGAAAAACTGGAACCTGTGCGAGAGTTTTGTTAACATGGCTTTATTGGTTGGCTTTATTAGCATAGCCTGATGCGCTACGGATGACGTAAAAGGGAACTAGGGACTAGGGAGAAGAGCATGCAAGCCTAGGCGGCGGTGACGCCCCTCGGCGAGCATTATGCTAGAATACCGCCAGCGAGCGACACTTAAACGGCGGACGGGCGCCAGATTGTTCAAGATGTTCGGAGGAACGTTTTGCGCAGCCAGTCCAAGCTTGACTTTTCCAGATGCCCAAATGAAAGGCTGGAACATGTGAGACCGGCTCTCTTCCCGGGGAAGGCTGGCCATGCTCTCAGCATAGCGTCGTTCCTTCACGAGGAGTTCGCTCAGGTTGTATTTCAGGCGCGTGCGTCTCTTCGTGTGATGACCTCGCAGCAGTCCGCACGAGCCCAGGAAGCGGTATCCACATCTGTCGATACGGCTCTCGCAACCCTGGCAGAAGGAACGGCGATTAGAATGCCAATGGCCCGTGGCAAACCCAGGTAGATCCGTGCCGCGGTCAGGAGCTGAGAGGCGTCCTGTCGTTGCTACGGTGGCGGGGCAGAGTGGCTAGCCATGGGTGGGATAGCTGAACTTCCATGCCGCAGGCGGTGTGGAGTTGAACTAGATTCCGTGAGCAGCACTGTGTTGGCCCCGAGTGAGGCTATGTTGGATGACATGAATGTGTGAGCTCTACGATCTGCTCAGACCCGGGTAATCGTAGAGCCCGTGGGTGACCGGGCTGATTTGCAGATCGTCGATCATCAGGCGATTATTCATCGTTTCCAGTCCAAACTCCCTGCGTCCCCAAAGCAGCTCCCTCCAGGAAGCGAGCTCTGCGATGCTCTTCCGGAAAGGCCTTGCACTGTCGCAGGGCGTCATAGATGCGCAGTAGCGAAGCCGGAAGGTCGACTGCGTCATCGTTTGTCAGTGCCCAATTCACAATGCAGGCACTGCGGAACCCCCTAAGGGTATGCAGAGCGGTGGCCCAGGAGGCTACCGTTGCAGTCGAGCAGCAAAGACGTCGGTCACCAACTCCAAAGCCTTCAAGGCGCAAGGGTGCTCTACCCCAGAGCCATCTGGGCCTGTATGATATCCCTGCCAGGTGTCGATTCCGAGGCAAGTGGTTCATCTCAAAGTGTTCCCAAATTCGTTAGCGTCGTCTCGTCCGCCTTGGGGGCAATCCACGCCCCATTGGGTGGAAGACTTTGCAAGCCTATGGTAAGGGGCCTCGGTACCCCAGGCGTTTTGAATGAGTCCGTCATCCTATTGTCTGGAATGACAACATGCTTTCTTCGTGAGTTTTATTTTGAAAATATCTCCGTACAGGGTCAACCATCTAGACTACCGTAGCCGCAGATACTAATCCATTCCCTCGCAACCACTAGCGCAAGCCGGCCCTTCAGAATAGTGCGAGCTCTTCAGGGGGGGGAGAGAACGGGTATTTACACTGGTGTGACGGTACCACCACACTGTAGTGGAACTTTCCATTGATCTCCAGAATCGCTGAAATCTCCGTCGAGCTCAATATTACCTACGAAAAAGGAGAGTATTCGAAAAGTCGTCGCCGCAGAATCGTGCAACGGTTGGGCCGACGTCTGCGCTGTTGTGGGAGTGGCTCCCTCCTGCCACCTTCACTCCATCAACTCTCACATCGATATTTTTAACAGTTACCTCGGGGGACTACCCCGGTCTAGCATATGCCATAATGGACATCTCACAGACTTGGTGGTCCTTAGCTAGACCAGTCAAAGGGTCACCAAAATCCCATGCTCTTTCAAGTGAATAAGACTGGCTTTATTAGTGAATAATACAGATTTACGGTCCGGCGAAACACCACATAAATAGTCGACTGCTGATCTCCACTGTTCGGGAAGTACTTAAAGCGAAACGGGACAGAGTGTTGCTGAGAGGGGTCCCGTAAGTGCGAACGACGCCAAACCATCTTCGGGGTCCCCAAAGTCTTCAAAGTTGGTAGTCACTTTCGTTGAAATCTACCGCATCGAAAAAATCCCACCTTTGGTCCCCCCCCCCCACCTTTTAAATCAATTGCTTAATGGGAGACTGAAAAAAAAATGAACCGACTCCAAAAAACAACACGGATCCGCGGTTCCAGCATTAATGCACCACCGTTCATACGCCGCAAACAAAGAAGCTCAAACAAAGCGTAGACAACGAGGAGAGCCAGTCGGGGTGTGCTCACGAAACGATTTGTCAGTCAATGAGGGCGACCGGCATCCACAAACCCAAAATACCGTAATTTCAAAAGGGACCAACATCCCGATGTGTGCAGAGCCGAATTCCGCGGGAAGACGGTAACCCCCCCCCCGCATCTTTCACTTCTTTAATGAATGAATGAATGAATGGTTTAATCGGAGGCTGAAAAAAAAAACCCCGAGGGGAAAAAAAGACTAAGCGCGGCGAAGTACTCGCGCCTCCAACATCAAAGCGGCATTCATGCGCCACAGCAGGAAACTTAAGCGGGTAAACAACGATTGAAGACGGTCAGGGCGTTCGCGGAACAACTCCCGAAGCCAGCGAGAACCAACAGAGTCCATGAACCCAAAGCACTCAATGATCAGGGGTACCAAGCGATGTGCTAGTGCCGAAGGACGAACACCAGGGGAAGACAAAGCCCCCGCGTATTTGATCTATTTGCGGGTTACGGAGTGCTCTAGTAAACCATTCATTCATTCAGTAAAGCTAGTTTTTTTTTTTTTTTTTTTTTCCCCTCGGGGTTTTTTTTTTTTTTTTCAGCCTCCGATTAAACCATTCATTCAGTAAAGCTAGTTTTGCACTTCGATTTTGACCGTTTCTCGGGCAATTTCCTGTCTCCGGGAGAAACGGCAGGGCTCTCTGAGCATGAGAGCAGCGTGAAGGCGGCAGCGATCCATTGGCTACGGATTCAGCGCCTTGAGAGGATCTTGTTGGAGCGGTTCCGGTCGGGCCCTCGTCACCTGCGCATGGCGGTTTCCAGTTTCTTCGATCTGGAGAGGCGACTTGTGCTGACTTCGCGCTACAAGACAGAGCTGCAGCGGGTGGGGATTTTGGAGGGCTCTGCTTCCAGCACTACTTCCAGCGAGAGTGGTGAGGAAGGGGAGCAGACTGAGGGCACGGCGGTGGAGGACGCCCAGGTTACTTTGCTGAAGCCCGCGGGATCCGTTCCGCGAGCCTCGCGGAGTGGGTGGCTCACGACTTTGGTGCGGATAGGAGGTAAGAGAGCGAGGACCGACTCCCCCGGGTCTAAGGGGGAGAAGCACGATTAGCGCTCCAGGCACAGCTGCGAGGTCGCAGCCTATGGATCTACAGTCTTATGTCCTGAAGGAGGGCGGAGACTGGGGCATTTGGCGTACGCGTTTTCGGAGTTGGCTCCGGCGGTGGATTTCTTTGGAAGGAGGCTCGCTTCCCCTCCGTGGGGGCATTCCCCCAGTCGTCCTTCCTCGTGGAGACCTTCTAGTAGCTGGAACCATTCTCGATTTCATCTTCACGAGCCTGGCTCGCAACATTCGGGACACAGTCATTTGGGTTTTTCTGGGGGTCATGCCGCGCCTGATTCTGGCCCCCATTCACACATCGGAGCGCAGATGGCGAGTACGAGACCGACTGGCCCTGTTCTTGAAGGGAGACTTCGAAGTACTACAGCGCAGCTATTTGGCGTCGTCAGCACCATCCGCCCGTCGGACTCGGCATGGCACAGTGTCGCCCGTGCCGGCTCGAGTACAGAAATTGGTAGCAGTGGGCGATTTAAGTCGAGCGGCGCGGGTTTTGGAGGGCCAGGCGCCTGTCCTCCCCTACGATGATAGTCTCGCCCAGACGGTGTGGTCTTTGTTCCCTGAGTCCGACGTGGATTTGTCCCCTGAATTCGAGGTATTCTTGGACCGTCCGGAGTTGGCCAGGTTTCGCATCGATCTGACGCTCAGTGAGTCTGACCTGGAGGATTTGCTTCGTACCTCGCGTCGGGGACGCTGTCCCGGACCCTCCGGACTAAGAACAGAGCTATTGCAGGCCCTGAGCCAGCCTGGCAAGAGCGCGCTTCTGAGGTTCCTTAACAAGTTGTTCCAGGGCGTATCGGGTGCGTCTGCGCCATGGGAACATCTCCGGCAGGCGCAGCTTTGCTTGCTCACGAAACCTGACCACCAGCCGGCCCACCCGCGTCTCCGGCCGATCGGGATGGTGGAGAGCCTACGGAAGTTAGCCGGGAGGTGGCTATGCCAGCGCCTTCGCCAGCGCGTTACAGCTTTTATGGCGCCCTTGCAAGTAGGGGTGGGATTTTCTGGGGGTTGCGAACTGATCACCCATGGGATCGAGCTAGAACGCGCCAGTAGGCCGGAGTGGGGAGTCTTGGTGGTTGATTTCCGGAACGCATTCAACAGCGTGTCGCGGACGCATGCGCTAGAGGTGCTCCGACGGGTGTTTCCGGAGGCGTGGCCGTTTCTATCGGGTATTTACGGAGGGGAGAGCCTCCCCTACTTGACAACGGAAGGCACTGTTTTTCAAGCACATACTGGCGTCCAACAAGGCGACCCTTGCGGACCTCTTCTTCATGCCTGTGCCCTACAGCTCGTACTTTTACGTCTTTCGACTGAGGTCTCGGATCTTCGAATCTGCGCGTACCACGATGACGTAACATTGCTGGGCACCCCTGACACCCTGGCTAGGGGACTGACCGCGATCGAAGCGATTGCACGTCGCGTCGGTTTGACTGTGGAAACAGAAAAATGTCGCTTTCTCCCCCCGAGGGACGTGTCGCTGACCTCTCTGCCACCCACTCTGCGACTAATCAGCGAACGTGAAGGGTTCGAACACCACGGCGTCGGATTGGGGACTGACAACTTTGTCCAAGCATCCTGCGAGCGAGTTTTGGCACGGCACAAGCAACTCACCGACGCCATTGAGCATCTACCCGACAGCATGCTGCAATCGGCCTGCTTGCTTTCCCGCTTTTGTGCCGGTCCCAGACTCAACTACTGGTTGCGCAGCCTGCCTCCAGCTTGGGGCTCGTGGATCGCGGCTAAAGCCGACGAAATGACCCTGCAACACTGGGGAACGCTCTTGGATGAGCCCCTCGATCTTGGAGCTGCTCCCGACAGGGACTTTATTCGTGAACAGATCGCTCTACCGTTGCGATTAGGGGGATTCGGCGTCGCAGACCGTGGGCTGGTATGCTCGCCAGCGGCGGTTGCCTCCTGGGCTACCGCGCCGCGAACGTTGGTGACCTTCCAGATGCGAAGTGTCTGCCTCTTGGCTCGAGCTTTGACCAACGAGGATCCAGTGACCCTGCCGCCCCCGCTTTTGACAATTTATGATGGTCTTCAACACGCGTTCAGGAGGTGCAACGCCGTGCCGGACGCAAATCGGTCCCGCTTTGGTTCCTGGAGGGAGCTGTTATGGGGACGAGCTGAAGCGATTGAGGATTGTCCCCTCGACCGAGTTCTTGCCGATGACGGAGAGGCTAGCCCCGGGTCCCCTGTTGCAGACTACCCGGGTTTGAGCCGATTGTGGAGCTCCCGCACTGATGTGATTCAACATAGCCTCACCTGGGGCCAACACAGTGCCGCTCACACAGTCATGCTCAATTCTCCTCTCACGCCGCCTACCACTGCCGCTCGTCTCCGCGGCATGGGAGGCCACCTCTCGCACTTGTGGTTAACCACTCTACCGTCGTCATTGAGTCATCGTCTCGATGCTTTCCAGTTCCGTTCTGCCGCACGGATCTATCTCGGTTTGCCACAGGCTCCGTGGCACTCTAATCGGCCGTCTTTCTGTCAGGGATGTGAGAGCCGGATTAACGCTTGTGGCTACCACTTCCTGGGTTCCTGCGGACTGTTGCGAGGTCTCCGTACGAGGCGTCACACTCGCCTCAAGTACATCCTCAGCGAATATTTGACTCGGATAGGGCATACGGTTGAGGTTGAGTCGGAACTGCCCAGATCAATCTCGGACTCTGCACCGCCCCGTTGTATAGCCGATCTCCTCGTCTCCGACGCTACTGCCAGACGCTCAACATATGTGGACCTTGCGATTACCTGCCCCGTGGCCAGCGCCCACCTCACCGCAGCCGCCCGCCGCCGGGGGGCCGCGGCTTCAGCCCTTCGAAGAGGTTAAGGAACGACGGTATGCTGAGAGCATGGCCAGTCTGCCTTGCGCTGAGGGTCGCTCTCACCGGTTCCAGCCATTCATTGTGGAAAGCTTTGGTCACGTGGATAAGTCGGGTTTAGAGTGGTTGCGGAAATGTTTTGCTGAGCATCCTACTGAATATTTGGCGCTCTTGAGGCGTTGAAGTGTCTCCCTTTGGCGATATTCCAGCGACATGCTTTCCGAGGCGCGCCATCGGCGCCTGGGGTTGCATGCTTCGCGCGCTAGTTATTAGTTCATCTTCACGCCTTGCGTAGCGCTTCAGGCTATGCTAGTAAAGTCCAGTAAAGTCCAGTAAAGCGTATGCAAGTAAAGTCCAGTAAAGCGTCCACGACTGCGTGCGTCCATACGCCGGGCAAAACAAGAAGCTCAAACAAGGGTAGACAACAAGGAGAGCCGGTCGGGGGGCTCACGAATCGATTTGTGCAGTCAATGGGGGCCACTAGCATCCACGAACCCAAAATACCGTAATTTCAAAACGGACCAGCATCCCGATGTCCAGAGTCGATCTACGAATTCCACGAGAAGACAACCCCCCCCCCCCCTCGCATTTTTCACTTCTTTGATAAGGTTTTACGGCGTCCTTTAGTAAAGCGTTCACGGCTACGTTAGTCTGGGGTTCCTGGGGGGAGACAACCCCCTCACCGACATATTTCGCTTCTATGAAGCTGTTGAACGTTTGTTTTTTTTTGCTGTTTCACGTTCCCCCCCTTTTGCTCGGCCCGCACCGGAGGGCAAAATCTTATCAACACAAAGTATATACAAGAATCTCGCAAAAATAAAAACAAACATGAAACGAACTAAAAAGTAGTATTTTTTTGAAACAGCGACGGAGCAAAGAAAGTATATACAAAACTCTCGCAAAAAACGAGAAACGGACTAAAAATAGTATTAAACATTAAAAAATACTCACGCGTGCTACAGATATAACAAATGTCAATCACTTTAATTTCTTGAGTTTGCATTTCTTGTACACGTAGTAAATGGGGAATATTATTACGAAAATAGGATCAATTCACTTCTATGAAAGTATGCCGGGCTGTTCAGCTCTTGAATGAAATTGTTTTTTTTACTGTTTCACGTTCTTTCGTACTTTCTCAGTCCGCACGGGAGGGTAGAAACTTTTATTAAAAAAGCATATACAAGCCGGTAGGGTCGCTTGTGGAGCCAAAGGGGGGCGCGACCGAAATGCACAAATCGAGGGGACCAGACCAGGCCGCCCAATGTGTTTCGAATTTCAGGGGAAGCCCGAAGACGAGCATATTTCACCTCTTTGATGAGGTTAGCTTGCCTTAAGGGCTTTGCGTGTGGATCAGTCGGACCAACCACTGATCTCTTGTTTTTGTTTTTTATCGTAGCTAGCGACCCCGGATTGCTGGGGTTAAACCCAACCGTCTTCCCTAGATAGGGTTTGCGCGTTAGGCAGTTGCCCAGTCAAGTCTACTGTTACGTTAGTCTGGGGTACTCCTGGAGAGGGGGTCTAAGTCAGATTGGAGCGAACATAGAGTAGTGGTATTGCGCTGCTGTAGGTAGCTGCCGAATAAAGGCCACGGGGTTCTAAGGGGTGACAAAGTCCGTGCAAATTTTTCACTTCTTTGGAAGTATGCGGGCTTGTGCAACTGTTGAACGAATTTTTTTTTTGGACTGCTTTCACGTTTTCCCCTTGCAGCCCACCGCGAAGGTAGAATCTTATCTCAAAAAGTATATTACAAAAATCTGACAAAAATAAATACTAAAGACGTGCTAAAAAGTAGTAGACTTTCAGCCTCCGATTAAACCATTCATTCATTTTTAAAGGACTCAACGCGTTAAAGGCTCGAAACTGATCCTATTTTCGTCAACACGAAATGCTTAGGTGCTCGAACGCGACAGCGAGATCAATGTATGTGGGACGCCGGCTATCCAGTAGATTGGCCATTCAGCGCTCATCATTTTGGGAGTCCGCGACAGCAGCGGCTTCTCACGTCCAATTTCAAGACCAGTTTGCCGGACGATATTACGAATTTCACTGTATATCAAGTTCAAAATCCGCGTTTGAGCACCTTAGCACTTCGTATACACGTAGTGGATGCCGAATATGACGAAAATAGGATCAATTTCGAACCTGATAGGAGCTGAACACAAGTACTCTTCGCTCCCTGTCGAGAACATATCCGTATTGCGCGAGCTCAATGTCTGTACAATTGACATTGGTGTAGAGATGGATATTAAGCCCTTTATACGTTCCAAAACCGAAAAATACCAGCATCTTCTCGAAAATCTGTTGTTTATGGGGAGGTATGTGACCCCAAAGAGTTGATAGCAAACGTGTACAATCGAAGCGACCCCCTTCACCATGAAGACTTTTTCAGAGTTGTTGATACAATGCCATCCTAGCACATGGCCCTGGAACGTGTTGATGAGAAACAAAATGGGCGTGCAAACTCTAGGATGGAAGCTAACCTGTTGAATCAAGACACACGCGTGTATACCATGAAATGACTTCGAAGCATGAGTCTGATGCCAATATCAGCCAAGATCGTTTGTCATCCTAGTGAGGGAGACTCTTAAGATAAAAAGCAATAAGAGACATATAAGAAACAGGAAACAGGTACAAAAACACCTACTTTGTCCACAAAGATGTCAACGTCATTATGAGAATCTTCTTCTCTAATACCTTTCATCCAATGAACGAATTGCTTATCGCCCAACACTACAATCACTTTAGTTCTGGGCTGACCAGGTTTTTTTCAACTCAGCGGTCATGACGACACTCTGCCCTATAAAAATTATAAAAAGTTATGAAAAGGGTATACAAAACGAGTAAAAACATAAAAGTTAAAAATGTATTTAAAAGTATGACACGGGATTGATAATAAGCAAATTCGTTCATTGGATGAAGAGAGTTAGAGTAGAAGATTCTCATCATGACGTTGATATCCCGACTCTTTGGAGTCATACCTCCCCATGAAATATTTTTTTCTTTTTTTTTCGAGGAAGGTGGAAGGCATTTTTCGATTCTGGAACGTATTATGAAGGGCTTAATATCGATCTCTACACCAACGTCGATTGTAGCTCACGCAATACAGATGTTGCGCAGTATGGAGCGAAAAGTAGTTGTGTCCAACCCCTTAACAGGTTCGAAACTGATCCTATTTTTTCGTCATATTCAGCACTCAATACGGGTCTACAAAGTGCAAACCCAACAGCTAAAGATGTTGACATTTGACTAGCTGAACAGTACGTGTGAGTACTTTTTAATGCTTTCTACTACTTTTTAGAGGGTCTTTACTATTTTATTTATTTTTGTGAGGCTTTTGTATGTACTTTTTTGATAAGATTCTACTCCCCTGGTGTTGGGCATTCGTTCGGTGTTGGGCTGAGCGACGGGAAATGTGAAACAGTAAAAAAAAACAATTTCATCCGACTTAGACTCCACCTGGGTCTCACCCATCCCTACAACTAGTTTTTTTGCCGGACAACGCTTCACCCGGTGCCCGGGTTAATGACCCCCAAAGCACCTCCTCTGCCTCCAGTCTTCACTCCGGTTGTCCAGACGAACAGAGGTCACTTCCCTGACCTCGGTCACACGTTCCCAGGTTCTTCAGAGAGAGCGTCCCAACTAGACTGCCTTCGACGGTCTTCATAGGGACCCACCCATACCGTACTATGCCGTACTATGAGCGTGTTGTGCAGGACGCGGATCAGCGCCACCTGCGTCTGTTGATTCGCGCCTTGCACCTATTCTCTGCACGGAGTCCAAAAGGTTGGCCACATGATATATTTCCTCGTAACCGTAAGCTTTACTGGGCAGCTGCCTACTGCAGCGCAACACTACGTCTAATCCTATCTAGGCAGAAACTTACTGGAACCCCGCTACCGGGGTCTCATGCTACGTTCAAAAGAAAAAACAGGCACCAGCGGATTCTCCAACTGGTCCACGCGCAAAGCGCCTAATGCTATCTCTGCGTTACCAAAAAAAAAGCTTCTGAGACAGAACTTGAACTGGACTCGCACGGCCAAAAAAAATAAAAGCAAAACTGACCAATCTGGACATGTCGAGGCTCTCTGTTCTCAGGACAAACCTCTTGCCGAGGCCTTTGTATCCAATAAGAGGACGGCGTTTTGGAATCTGGTGCTGAGGGAAGCCGCCAGAAAACAGATATGGTTAATGGTCTTGTGTCTTTTGGGGGGATGCCATCGACTAGGAACATGCCCTACTTTGGACCAACATCACAATGCTCCTGCATGGAGAGTATAAAGTATACACCAGTACGGCGTTGTGGAGGGATTTGTGGAGGGATTTGTGGATTGGAAAGCCTCGTTCACGAAAAAGACCTTGCTCTTTGTTTTGTGTTTTTTTTGGAGGGTAGCCTTACTTTGGAACAACACTCGACATCCATTTCAGAGAGCTTTCAGAACGGCTCCTTCGATAGAGATATTCAAGAGAACGATGCACCCGCTCTCTTCCACAAGTATGTTGGATTTTCAATCTCTCCCTGGCGGAGATCCTTCGCATTTCCAGAATCGGTGCTGGGAATTTCGGATACGCTTTGTGTGGAGAGAAGAAATCACGCATATTTTTCCCGAAAACCCAGTAAAATTCGGTGGCAGGCAGCTTTTGGTTCGATGTACAACCATGTCCAAAGGTTGGCGATATGATACGTTTGGTAAAAAGAATTCGTTCGAGATAGAAATTCGTACCGTAAAAGAAAAAGGGACAAAAATGATCTTGTCGAGGCCTCTGTCGCCAGGAGGTTTGGAGGCGCTCCTGCTGAGGGGAGCCTCGTCGTCCAAAAAAACAGATGTAGTTGATGGCCTTGTGGTTTCTTTTTTTTTGCAAGCCATCGGAACATGCCCTACTTTGGACCTATAGCACAATATCCCTCGATGTAGACAAAAGCCGTCACCGATCTGGAGAGTTTTTTGGAGAGGCTCCTTCGATCGAGGCAATGCGGGGAGCGAGGCTCCCACTCTCTTCAACAAGTACGGGGGATCTTCCGATTTTCCATAGAGCCCTTCCTCCCCTGACAGAGCCCGGAAGGTCTATCAAAGCAACTTCCAAAAGACGGAATCTTCCGATTTTTCGTAACTGGTTTTTAGAAAAGTCCTCCGAAACAGTGAGTCTTCCGATTTTCCGTCGATGTTCCCCCAACCCCCCCCCCCCCTCCCCGGCTTCCTCCGGGGTGGCTCTACCAAGTAAGGCCCCGCAAGGCTGGAAAACCTGACCCACCGTGGGATGGGATCAAACACCAGAAACTCGTATACTAGCCTGAAGCGCTACGCAAGGCGGGCTGTGGGGTGGGAGGCATATTGCTTGTATAAAGCGAGAGCACAGGCGTGGAGAGGGCCGCAAACGGGAGGCGCTAGGCTGGTGGTTTTTTTCGTGGCATACGGTGGTTTAGTCTGGTTTTGGAAAAAATTGGACCTCGGGCCTTGTGCTTTTCGTTGGTGTTTTGTTGTGTGG
Source organism: Rhodosorus marinus (assembly GCA_029953675.1). Lineage (NCBI taxonomy): Eukaryota > Rhodophyta > Stylonematophyceae > Stylonematales > Stylonemataceae > Rhodosorus > Rhodosorus marinus. The sequence goes on from JAMWBK010000001.1 coordinate 1,495,835, forward strand.
AATCAGCAAAAAATGGTTGCTCTTAGGGGTTGTTGGTCACCTCTGGTTTTGTTGCTTCTGCTTGTGGCATCGAGATACTGTTCTTCTCTGAAGATGAAGGACTTCTGGAGGAAGAATGCCCAGCCCAGTTGCTCAACCTTTTTGTCCAGTGCTGACGTCGCCCGGCTTGGTGAGGATGGGGAGGTATGTGTAGACCTTTCCACAACTCCGTTTGATCGCCGTCGGCGTCCAGACCTTCCAGAAGTAATGGGAAGTGCCTGCGCAACCTTGAACGAAGACAGGGACCAACTGGAAGTCAAGTTCCAAATACTTGATGGGGTTGGGGGTGACTTTGTGCTCAAGAGGACTCAGGGAGGTGTGTATATTAGGAAATCACATATTCCACGCAGCACCTCCCGAGCGTACAAGAAGAGTGTCTGGCATACCGGCCATGTGACAGAAGCCACCATGAGTTTCGACTTGACAAGCGTCCGCCACGATTGTTGCTCCAAGGGAATCCTGCTAGTCTTGAGAGCGATCGTTTATCCGAAATCAAATCCGAGATCCCGCTTTTTCCTCTACCCAGCTGAAGATGACAGCGGGACTTGCAAGAGAAACTATCGGAGCCGTGTGAGAACGTGCGTACTGGATGTTTCTTGCGAAGAAGATGAATGTGCAGCTCCCGACGTGGACGCAACAACGTGTGTTCGAGCCATTTGCCCGGATACAACTTCTTCCGTCGGACCGGTTGTCTGTGATATTATCAATCAGTCCGTAGATACACCGTGTACTTTGTTTGGAGACTCGGGAGTACGTTTTTCAAATCAGCACTGCCTTGCTGAGCCTTCTGAAAATTTAGTCTTGGGGTTGCTCTATCTCTAGACATGGCAGTCGGACACTGCCGGAAACCATTGTGTCTGTGAACCCAACAACACCCCGGCGCCTTGTATTCTAGAAGGCGTGAATGTTGAGATCTTTCCAGGCGATCGATGCTTTTTTGCAACGAACCCAAGTGAAATGGCCATTCGCACTTCCGCAAACGGTGAATGCGAGTGTACCGGGGATCCTCAGGCGGTCGTTTGTGGGCAAAGCTTGACTGGAGCGGAATGCCTTAGTAATTCCAATGCACCCGGGGTACGCGATTTTGCTGATTTTTTGGGAAGGTTTCCTGGACCGGTTGGTGCTCACCTGATCCCTACTCGTATTTTGTCAAAATGAAGGTGTTCTTGAATATCGGGGTAAATGCCCAGGGTGGAGTAGAGGTAGGTCAGTGCAGAAAGAGAACCTATCGAAGAGGAAGAACACACCTCATAATCGGACCGTGAACGTCTCCAACGGACTGCCAACAGTGCGTTTGCACAGGAGCCTGTGAATATCTCACCAACCCGGTATCGAATCCGAGTGCTGTTGCTGTTGGTCACATTGGACAAGAATGCAGCGCAGAGCTAGCTGGTTCGGATGTGAAACCTCCAGGGGTAAGTTATCCACGCGCATATGAAAAGGTGTTGGAGGCCGAATAGTGTGTGTCTACTGAAGCTTCTCTTCATGGACTCCTCCGCTTTTGCCCTAGGTACTCGTTGACTCCAGATTGGGAACCTGCTCCTGCCAGCCATTGGATTGGGCGCTCGATCTCCAGTGTGAGTTTGAGGAAATAGATTCTGACGGGTCCGTAAGTGTCGAGGAGGACCGTGTCTATGAAGGATGTAGGATCGGTGGTAACACTCGAGGAGTGAGCAATCCAAAACACAAGCCGTGCTGACAAGACGAAGCGACATGGAGCAACAGCTCACCCTGTCTTTACTTCTGGGTTTCTAGGTCCTGATTCCGTCGAACGCGGATCCAGCTGTTTGTGACTGTGTACCGAGAGAGTCTTGTCAGTGTCCCTATGGTCAGACGTGCCAGTATGCCGGTATGAATCCTGGCGATTCGTGCCAGACCGAGTTTGGCAATGGGGTATGGCCAGAAAGATAACAATTTCAACGAAATTTCCTGGCTTTTGGGAATTCTTACCAGTTCACGTGTCTGCCATAGTTCCTAGCACAAAGATCCGATAATGGTGGGTGCAATTGCAGAATCAATTGTGAGCTGGATTCACCTTGTGACGGGGACTGTGACGATTACACGTTTGGCTCATGTGAGATCAACGGCGTGAGAGGGGTAGGCGTCGTGAACCCGTTCGGAGACCTTGCCCATAAAGCTCTTCTAACTAGATAATTTTGTACGCCCGGGGAGTTAGTTTGTAATACCAACTTCAGAGGCTGGCGTATGCACTTGTGAGTTCTGTGATCCTGGCCAGTGTGGGTATCCTGACCTTGGATGCATTCACGAAGGATCATCATGCACTGATCTTTCTGGTCGAGCGGACGTAAGTATATATAGAATCTGCGGGCTAGCTCTAGAAGCTCACGTACCCATGTGATATTTTTCTGCGCCATTCAAAATCTTTGCAAAGGTCCTCCTCCGCGACGTTGAGACAAGATGTACTTGTGGTTGTGACTTACGCATCGGATCCCAATTTTTGAGGAGGTCATCCGCCGGAAAAGCTTGTGGTCTAGATTTAGCCACTGGCGTGGTACGTCGGAGATATCCAGTTGAATGTGCGGTTTGAGATGGACCCAGATGTTTTCCTCACATTTCTCGCCCTCTCTCGACACATGCGCAACACAGGTCGTGACTGGAAGCTCTACTGGCTCGTGTGGTTGCCAAGTACAGAATTGCACTTCTTCAACCTGTCAGGGACCCGATTGTGAACCATTCGATGGCGTGATAGGAGAGACATGCGAATCAGAAACCGGCGTGAGTCGAAAATCTTCTAGTCGAAATATTCGATATCCAAAGTGATCGTCCCCTTTGACGCTTGTCCTGTTCTTAAACACCCGAGTGCAGATCATCAAAATTCTTCCAGACGGTAGTTGCAAGTGTGAAAAGATTTGTAAGACGATCAACTGCGGCGACGGACAGGAAGATTGCACAGAGGAAGATTTCATAGCAATTGTTGGCGATGTATGCTTTTCAAGCGGAGTGGGGGTTAGTGGATTTCTGGATTTTCAGACGCAAACGCTTGAGAATTAGACGGCTAACTTTCCTCTATATACTTTCCAACCAGGTCCTAGAACCTTCTTCAGATGTCGATGGTGAGTGTGACTGCGTTTCGATAACTTCGACAACCTGCGTTTTTGAGAGCGGAACGCGGCTACCGCAGGCGGAGTTTCTAACGGGCGTGGCCGCTGGCAGTCCCGGCGATTCATGTACTGTATCCAGCGCACTCGGGGTAGGGAAGAAATTCGACAAACTCCGACCTCGACAGCCTTTCGAAATGTGCTCACCTGCAAAGTACGATGCTTGGCGAACAGGTGGTCACCGGTGAGAATTCTGATCCTTTTTGCTTGTGCGAGCCGTTGTGTAAGGAAACATGCTTCCCAGTAGGTTGTGATACCTCATACGGTGTGTGCGACCCTGAGGCGCCCAACACAGTTGTCGGTGCGCGATGTATCACAAGCTCTGAATCACATGGGGTAAGTGTATGAATATGACGATAGGTGCTGCCCAGTATAACAATCTACGATTTTTTTCCGGCCATATTGCTCTTTTGCTGCACATCGTGCCTAGTGCTCCCCGGCTAAAGCGCTCGTATGTCCTTTTCATTGGAATTTAGACCTACAAGTATGTATCAGGATCGAGCGGTTTTTGTGAGTGTGTTTCATCGGGATAGTTTCGCAAACTCCAGATTCGGGCAGGGAAGATGGGACAACGATCATAACGCGGACGATGACTCAAAAGAGTCCAGCGCCTCATAATCTACAGGAGTTGCCGTAAACGTAGCTCATGAGTTATACAAATAGAATGACTAGTTGCGTAGCGATGCGCAGATCGTTGTTTATCCGCTTAAGTTTCCTGCTGTGGCGCATGAATGCCGCTTTGATGTTGGAGGCGCGAGTTCTTCGCCGCACTTAGTCTTTTTTTCCCCTCGGGTTTTTTTTTTTCAGCCTCCGATTAAACCATTCGTCGTCGTCGATCGATGCGGTTGCACGTAGTCGCCAGTAAAAACTAGTTGGGGGTTTTGAGATGTTTTTCGGTTGCAATTTGATCCATATTTGGTCCGAGAGTGTTCTTCGTAGAAGGCGCACCTTCTGACTGCCTTCCCCCGGCTTTTTTCGGGTTTTGTTGCCTGTTGATGGTGAATCCTACCTTCTTACCTTCGGGTTCGATCCTGGGTTTTCGGTCTTGTGGCGTTAGGTTGTGGGGTTTTTTTGGTCGGGTTCCGTTTCATAACATATTTTCGTGATGGCCGGGGTCCCTCCGCTCTCCACTCCCGAGGGCGCGGAGATCGCGCAGTAGATTCCGACTTTCAAAATCACCCTTACGTCTACGCGTCTCATACGTTCACTACTTTGAAAGAGTGCCAAGACCTCCTCCCCAAGGGTTTGTGGCTCAGTACAGGGTGAGCAATGACCTCTCGGAGGCGATTCGTAGCTCGAAGAAGTTCATTCTCGGAGGATACGTGAATGGAAATTGTACGCAAGTTAGCACAGCAGAGGACAACGTTTGCATTACTCATTCGGATCATACGATGGGAGGAATAATATCGGACCCGCAGGGACGAATTTGGATATCGGTAGGGGACTACGCGCGTGCGGACGATTTTGACAGGCCGAACGCGATGAGGGCTCAGGACGTCGACAGTCTGTACGGGAAGGTCCTCAGGGTAGATCGGAGTGGTAAAGGCCTACAAACCAACCCCTACTATGACGGTAATCCGGATGCGAACCGGTCAAAGGTGATGGCTTTGGGCCTTCGCAACCCATGGAACATCCATTGGGACGCTGAGCTTGGTACTCCATGGGTCGGTGATGTTGGAGAGATAACCCTGGAAGAGTTCAATCTGGTTCAACCGGGTGCGAACTTCGGGTGGCCATGCAGGGAGGCAGAGCTTGATCGCTTTCAGTTTGGCATCTTCGACGAGTGCATTGATCTGTTCAACAATATCCCGCCATCCTCGGGGGCCGTATGTGGGTACGAAAGTGAATCCAAAACTAAGCTACTCCCACCAGGAAGGTTCTGCGATTACTGCCGCATTGAGAGTCAACGTCGAGGGTTGGCCTGACGCTTTCAACAACGCCGTGTACTACTGCGACTATTCCGGAAACTGGATACGGTACGTCAAGGTAGACGACGTCGGTAACGTGGTTTCTGCGCCTCTCGAGCTCGCCACAGGGGTCCCCGGACCGATCAACCTTCGACCGGGAAGCGACGGATGTCTTTACTACCTGGCTCTCGCTTCCAGTCAGATAGGCAGGATCTGTTACAGGGAGAATAATTCGCCGCCGGAGGTGGTTGGAATCGTACCGCCGCATGGGTTCATGGGCGTGGCTAGGTCGACGTTGGTTGAGGTGGCTGTAAGCAAGAAGGTGACCCCGGACTCGGCACAAGCGGCTATAGTTGTGGTAGAGACTGTATCCGGGGATGTTGTCGCAGGCCATGTGGAGCGGGATGACGTTAGGAACATTCTTACCTTTGTTCCAAGCGAGTTGCTGAAGGAGGACGCGCAATATACTGTGACTGTTTCTGGGTTGGTCGACTGGAAAAATCTCTCCATGATAGGCGGGCTGACGAGTACTTTTTATACGGGCAGAGGGTTCGTCAAGTATGTTTCCGACCTTGCCCTGTCCGTGGATCCTACGCCCGAATCGGTTTTCCGTGACACGGCGATTGATGGCGTGACTCCTATACTGATTCGCGGCAGGCGATTCAGAAAGGGCTTGAGTTTCGTCCCTGTTGCGCAAGTGGAGGTTCAAGTCCCCGCTGACTGCACGTCGATCGAAGGTTTCTACGGGATGGACGACACTGCAAGGTGGATCCTAGCGGGCGCACTCATCTTTACGATCGCTGTGGATGGCAGAATTGTGTACGACTCAGCCGTGGATGGACTCGGATTCCCCAGCAGAAAGTTCGATCCTGCGACCTTCTTCAATATGGATGTCGAGAGCGGGAGCACCTTGACGCTGGGAGGCGACTTTGGACGGAGACACGAGAATCAAGAAGACAATCGCGGAGCGTGGGCCGATGTCAAGTTTCGCTGAGGGAACATAGACTACCAAAGGTAGAGTCCCTCGAGCCTGCTGACGGTGCGACTACTTCAATCGACCCGGTGATTCGCATTGCGTTGGACGCGCAAGCGCTGGTGCGCGGAACTGAATCGAGAGCTATGCCGAGGTACGGCTCACTTGGCGATTCATGCCTTGCGCAAAGATAGTCATGTTCGGACGCTGTTCCCTATAGAAAGTAGTCTTCCACCCCACGTTGGAATAAACGGAAACAGTAAAACACATTTCCTAGTTCTTAGTTCCTTTGTCACGCCTTGCGTAGCGCTGGGGGTTAAGTAGACGACTAGGATCGGGATTGGATTGGGAAGAAGTGGGGTTTTGAATCTTTTTCGGTCGCGAGCGTGTTCGTTTGTGGGTAGGGTTTCCTCTGGTAGTCCTTCCTCCTGCTTTTCCGGGGTGTGTCGCTTCTACTGCAACTTTCTCTCCCTCTCGTGGGGGTGCGTTGAGGAGATTTCCCCCTTTGGGTTGGGTGTGGTCAATTATTCTCTACGTGAGGTTTTTTTGGCGATGCAACGTTTCCTTTGCACATCCTCTCAGGATGGTAGGGTATCTCCGAGCTCGACGGAGCCCCATAACGAGGAGGCACTGCCAGGTGGTGGACTCAGTGTTCGCCTCAGATGCGCGACCTCTAAGAGAGCCCCCGGAGGGAGAAAAGCGATTTTATGAGCGGAATAGCCCCGGGCACCTTCTCTTCAGAGGTTGACTTGGAGGGCGCTTCTGGCACCCAGGTGCGTGCACTGTCTCAGCTGTCACCAGCCTGATCACGGCTGCGGGTGATCGAGTCGTGCTACCCCAGCTAAACCAGGGGCTCGGCTCGCTGGAATCGGGACTGGTTTCTTGGTGAAATTCAAACCCGAGTGATAGTTTGAATCTCAGAGTTGCAGCGGTTGCTGAAGGCAGTCAAAATCTTGCGGTCAGTCAAAAATGAACCTGTCCCGGGACAAGCGAGGGCGGTTAGGCCAGAGTGGGACAATGCGGTGTTGGGAAGTGGAACTCGGGGCCAAAACGAGCTTCAAGCGCTCGGGAACCGGACGCAACGGCGGTGGTGATTGTGAGGCAACCGGGTTGGCTGCGAATGAAGCTGTGTCTCCAGGCTTAGCAACCTTATCATCTGGAGCGGACTTCCCGGTCGTTGGCAGGCCCCGTGCGGGTCAACCGCCTCGGGCCCAGGCTGGTGTAAGTAATCGCCCCAAGGCGGGGCCATCGTACAGTTCGGCGCTGCGGAAGGGCACCACTGCCGCCCGTACGGCGGCAATGACACGCTATTTGCCTCATAGGGAGCCTAAGGTTGGAACCACGGAAATCACTTCGCAATTTGTCTGGGTGCGGAACGTTCGGCCGCAGACAACCCGTGGGCAGGTGCCGAACATGCGCGATTTCCGCAAAACTTTCGCGGAATCCTTTGGCTGTAGTCGGGAAGAATTTATCTTTGCCAACTAGGAGGGTCGGGACGTTCGTTTGCTGCTCACAGCGAACACTTTGGGCTCACGTCGCGAGGATTTCATCTTTGCCAATACTGAGGGTCGAGACGGCTTGTTCATCGTCACTGCGAACGCGGCCACCTACCTCCAGGCATTACTGGCCAAGCCCACCGAATAGTGGCCTGAGAGCTCCCGCTGGTTGCATTCTCACCCTCAGGTCGCCCTTTTTTTCGCGTTCGACCGTTTCTCGGAACAATATCTGTCCCTGGGATAGACTGAAGGGCTCTCGGAGCAGGAGCGCAGCGTGAAGGCGACATCTATCCACTGACTGCGCATTCGACGCATGGAGAGGATCTTGTTGGAGAGGTTCCAGTCAGGGCCTCGTCACCTGCGCACAGACGTGGAGGCAGATCCCTCCAACACCCCCAGCCTCCATAGCTCTGCCTGGTCCTGCGAGGTCGGCACAAGGACGTATCGACCCTCAGTACTGGCAAAGATGAAATCCTCGCGACGACAGCCCAAAGATTCTCAAAAATTGTTCCGAAAATCGCGCATACTCGGAACCTGGCCCTGGGTTGTCTGGGGCGTAAAGTTCCTCACCCAGACGAACTGCAAAAAAGTTTCGGGGGTGCCTACAACCCCAGACTACGGAACCTACAACCTCAAACTACGGGGTTAAACTACGAGACTCTCGCCCATGCCGATCGGCCGGAGACGCGGGTCGCCGGCTGGTGGTCGGCTTTCGTGAACAAACAAAGCTGTGCCCGTCGCAGTTGATCCCAGTGGGCACTCGCACTCCCTGCGCCCTGGAACAGCGTATTGAGTGTCTTCACCAGTGCGTTCTCGCCAAGTTTGCTCAAGGCCTGCAATAATTCCGTTATTAGCCCGGAGGGTCCAGGGCAGCGTCCACGACGGGAGGTCCGGAGAAAATCCTCCAAAACAGATTCTGGGTTTAAGTGGCTTTCTGAGCTGCAAACTCGGCGAAGGTTGGCCTTGTAGGGCCCTCCCCGATGGCTGGGAATGTCTCCGCATAGTGTCCTAGATCCCGGACACCTGTCCCTCCCCGGGGCGCGGGGAGCCGGGTTCCTAAATCATGGACGTCATAACTTCCTGGCAGTCGACCGTTACGGTAACGGGTTTCGGGGGCGAGGTGGTTGCCTACGGCCTGTCGCGGGAGATCAGGCGGATATGGTGCAGAATTCGTAGTAGCGGCTCCACCTTCCCACATACCCGGTTTCCGGGACAACTCCGTAAGGCGTCCGGTGACGCCTTGCAGCTCTTGCGAGCTGTTGACCGGTGAGTACAGTTGAAAAACTGCTTTGTAGAAGTCTGTAATTTCGGACGCAGCGATGCCCAGGTCCTGGTAGCATCTGTCGAAGCTACGCAGTTGATGCAAGAATGTGGCTGCCGGGTCGGTTGCGGCTGCAGACTCGGTCCACGTTCTTGCTTGAACATCGCCTGCTTGTGGTTCCGTCGGTGCCTCCTGTACGTCGCCATCAGACTGGTGCTGGTGCCTTTACAAACCTTCCCAGGTGCCCAAGGGGTCCGGGCCCTGAATGACAAGAGGTTCGGGGTACGGCCCGCGTACCTCCCTCACAATCATCTTCGGACTCTCTTACGAACTTTTCCTTTTGTCTTCCTTACGAACTTTTCCTTTTGTCTTCCTTACGAACTTTTCCTTTTGTCTTCCCCCCAGACTAACGTAACCGTAAGCTTTACTGGGCAGCTGCCTACTGCAGCGCAACACTACGTCTAATCCTATCTAGGGAGAAACTTATGGGAACCTCGCTACCGGGGTCTCATGCTACGTTCAAAAGAAAAAACAGGCACCAGCGGATTCTCCAACTGGTCCACGCGCAAAGCGCCTAGTGCTATCTCTGCATTACCTCGCCATCGTTGCCGTTTTATCTGGGATCTCACATCTCTCAGCTCCTCACTCCTGTGCAGTAAGTGTTTGCAGCTGTCGCGGAGAACTCCTGCGCCATTTGCCCCGTACGCCCAAACGTCTTTATCGCTATCGGGATGAACTTGTCATCCGGTTTCTCGATCACCATCGCTTCCTTGTAGTGAGCGATTTTCCACTTCTCCGCAGCTCTCGCCGCGTATCCGCTATCATCTTGGCTCCGCCGCAAATATTTTCCCTGTAATGGTGACACCACAGTTACATCCAGCGCATACCTTTGTTTGGTCCTCGGATGCCTAGCAACGATATCAGGTCGCAGTCCGTAGTTCTCGAAGTACCCCTCAGGTTCTTGCTCTACGTCCATGAAGTTCCATCGCCTCAGCCACCGTGCCAACTCTCTGCAGATTTCGTCGTGCCTACGTTGCCACAGTCCAGTTGATGTTGGGCAATGATGAAACCGTTGTACCCCAGTCCTTCCGTGTTTACTCTGGCAACTAGTGCACTTCTCGGTGGTCCGCAATCCCGGAATTGGCAGCCCCAGCAGTTGTCGAACGTTTACCTGCATCTCAACCGCACTCAATTTTTTCGGTGTCAGCGTTGGGATTTCACGCAGCCAGACTCCCGACCCGGGACGGTAGTTGCAAATGTAAAAAGATTTGTGAGACGATCAACTGCGGCGACGGACAGGAAGAATGCACAGAGGGAGAGTACATAGCAATTGTTGGCGATGTATGCTCTACAAGCGCGGGAGTGGGGGTTAGTGGATTTCTGGATTGTCAGACACAAACGCTTGAGAATTAGACGGCTAACTTTCCTCTGTATACTTTCCAACCAGGTCCTAGAACCTTCTTCAGATGTCGATCGTGAGTGTGACTGCGTTTCGGTAACTTCGACAACCTGCGTTTTCCATAACGGAATGCGGCTACCGCAGGCGGAGTTTCAAACGGGCGTGACCGCTGGCAGTCCCGGCGATGCATGTGCTGTATCCAGCGCCCTCGGGGTAGGGAAGAAAGTCGACAAAGTCGGACCTCGACAGCCTTTCGAACTGTGCTCACCTGCAATGTACGATGCTTGGCGAACAGGTTGTCACCGGGGGTGAGGATTTTGACATGTTTTGCTTGTGCGAGCCGTTGTGCAAGGAAACATGCTTCCCAGTAGGTTGTGATACCTCATACGGTGTGTGCGACCCTGAGGCGCCCAACACAGTTGTCGGTGCGCGATGTATCACAAGCTCTGAATCACATGGGGTAAGTGTATGTATATGACGATAGGCGCTGCCCGGTATAACAATCTACGATTTTTTTCTGGCCATATTGCTCTTTTGCTGCACATCGCGCATAGTGCTCTCCGGCTAAAGCGCTCGTATGTCCTTTTCATTGGAATTTAGACCTACAAGTATGTATCAGGATCGAGCGGTTTTTGTGAGTGTGTTTCATCGGGCTAGTTTCGCAAACTCCAGATTCGGGCAGGGAAGATGAACTTGATAAATCAGAGGACAACGGTCATAACGCGGACGATGACTCAGAGTCCCAGCGCCTCATAATCTACAAGAGTTGCCATAAACGTAGCTCATGAGTTATACAAATAGAATGAGTAGTTGTGTAGCGATGCGCAGATCGATGCGGTTGAACGTGGTGGCCAGTAAAAACTAGTTGGGGTTTTTGAGATGTTTTTCGGTTGCAATTTGAGCCATATTTGATCCGAGAGTGTTCTTCGTAGAAGGCGCACCTTCTGACTGCCCTTCCCCCGGCTTTTTTCGGGTTTTGTTGTCTGTTGCTGGGGAATCTTGCCTTCTTACCTTCTGGCGGGTTCGATCCGGGGTTTTCGGTCTTGTGGCGTTGGGTTGTGGGGTTTTTTTGGTCGGGTTCCGTTTCATAACATATTTTCGTGATGGCCGGGGTCCCTCCCGAGGATGCGGAGATCGCGCGGGCAGAGGTGTCCGTAAGGGGGTGGACACCGTGTGTCTCTCAGCTCGGGCCCTTTCTCCACGCAGGTGGTGTTGCAGGGTGCCTCTGGCACGCAAGTGCGTGCCCTACTCTCCGCGGTCACCAGTCTGATCACCGCGGGTGATCGAGGGGTCCTTCCCCAGCTAACCCAGAAGCTCGGTGGGCTGGAATCGGGCCTACTTTCGGAAATCAAATTCGGGCGGTGATTTGAATTCCACCGGTGTGTCAACGTTGGTTCAAGGCAGTCAACATCCGCAGGACAGTCAAAATAAACCTATCCCGGGACAGGCGAGGGCAACTGCGGGAGTGCGTTGTGGGGGCGTGGGCAAAAGGGCCAAACAGAGCTTCCGCGCTCCGGAACAGTGGGCAACGGCGGTGGTCGTTGTGAGTCCACTGGTTTCGAAGAACGTGAAGCGATGTCGGCTCCCTTAGCACTTCAAACATCAGGTGAGAACTTCCCGGTCCTGGGCAGGCCCTTTGTTGGCCAGCCTCGGGCCCAAGATGGAGTGAGTGATCGGCCCAAGGCGTGACACTAGTACATAACGGCGCTCTGGAAGGGCACCACTGCCGCCCGTACGGCGGCTATGCTATGGTATTTGCACGCTAAAGAGCCTACAGGTGGACCGTCAGAAGTGCGACCCCCTAACGTAACCCCCAGACCCCCAGACGAACAGTTTGCTGTTCGTCTGGGTGCGCAACGTTAGGCCCCAGACTACCCGGGGCCAGGTTCCGAGTTTGTGCGATTTTCGGAACGTTTTTGCAGAATCCTTGAGCTGTCCTCGAGAGGACTTCATCTTTGCCAATACTAAGGGTCGAGACGTTCTGTTCATCGTCACAGCGAGCGCGGCCACCTACCTCCAGGCCTTAATGGCCAAGCCAGCCGAGCAGTGGCCTGAGAGCGCCCGATGGTTACGTTCTCACCCACAGGTCAGCCTGCATTTCGCGGACGACCGGTTCTCCAGGCGCTTCCTGTCGCCGCGTGAAGGCGGCAGCAATCCATTGTCTGTGCATTCATCGAATGAAAAGGATTTTGATCGAGCGGTTCCGGTCGGGCCCAAGTCACCTGCGCACCGCCGTCTCCACCTTCTTCGATCGGGAGAGGCGTCGGGTGGTGACCTCGAGTTACAAGGTGGAGCTACAGCGGCTGGAGGTGTTGGGGGGATCTGCCCATCATGCCAGTTCCAGTGAGAGTGGAGACTGGAACGCCGGAATGCATGTCGCTTGAGAGAGTCCCGATCGATTCTTCGAATCTCGAAGGCAACGTACTGCGATCCTCGCGGACTGGGCGTCTGACAACTTTAGGGCGACCATTCAGCAAGCGCGCTTGGACCGACTCCCCCGGGTCTAAGTGGGAGAAAGATGATTAGTTGCTTAGGTTTGGCTGGACGATCGCAGTCAATGGACTTGCAGGCTTACGTCCAGGAAGAGAGCGGAGACTGGGGTATCTGGCGGACGCGTTTTCGGAGTTGGGTCCGACGGTGGATTTCCTTAGGAGGAGGCTCCCTACTCCTACGGGGCAGGATCCAGCCTCTCGTTTTACCTCGAGGAGATCTCTCAATGGCTGGGACTATTCTCGACTACATTTTCCTGGGTTTGGCGCTCAACTTACGGGACGTGGCTATGTGGGAATTTCTGAGCGTGATGCCGCGCTTGCTCCTGGCCCCTGTATGCACACCAGATCGCCGATGGAGAATCCGCGACCGATTGACTTCATTCTTGAAGGGAGAATTCGAGGCGTTGCAACAAATAAACGTAAACAAAGTTATTTGGCGTCACCGGAGCCGTTCGGCTCGGCCGGGAACAGTCTAGCCCCTGACGGCGCGAGTGCAGAAACGGGTGGTAGTTGGCGATTTGAGTCGAACGGCGCGGGTCTCGGAGGGAGAAGCGCCTGTCCTCCCCTACGATGAAAATCTCGACCAGACGGTATCGTCTTTGTCCCCCTCGTCCGACGTGGACTTGCTCCCCAAATTCGAGGCATTCTTAGACCGTCCAGAGCCGGCCAGGTTGCGCATCGACCTGAGGCTGAGTGAGTCTGATTTGGAGGATTTGCTCCGCACATTTCCCGTCTTAGACGCTGCCTTGGACACTCTGGGCTACGAACGGATTTTTTACAGGCCTTGAGCATCAAGCCTGGCCAGATCGCACTGTTGAAGGTCCTCAATACGCTGTTCCAGGTGCTCAGGGGGTGCGTCTGCTCTGTGGGATCATCTCAGAAAGGGTTTGCGAAACCCGACCACAAGCCGGCGCACCAGCTTCTCCGACCGATCGGCATGGTCGAGAGCTGGGAAGTGGCTATGCCAGCGGCTTCGCCAGCGGGTCGCAGCTATTATAGCGTCCTGGCAAGTAGGGGAGGGATTTTCCGGGGGTTGCGAATTGATAACCTTCAGGCTATCCTTTTAACGGTTTGCGTAGCGCTGTAGGCTATGATAATAAACTAGGCCGGAGTGGGGAGTCTTGGTGGTTGATTTCCGGAACGCATTCAACAGCGTGTCGCGGACGCATGCGCTAGAGGTGCTCCGACGGGTGTTTCCGGAGGCGTGGCCGTTTCTATCGGGTATTTACGGAGGGGAGAGCCTCCCCTACTTGACAACGGAGGGCACTGTTTTTCAAGCACATACTGGCGTCCAACAAGGCGACCCTTGCGGACCTCTTCTTCATGCCTGTGCCCTACAGCTCGTACTTTTACGTCTTTCGACTGAGGTCTCGGATCTTCGAATCTGCGCGTACCACGATGACGTAACATTGCTGGGCACCCCTGAGACCCTGGCTAAGGGGCTGACCGCGATCGAAGCGATTGCACGTCGCGTCGGTTTGACTGTGGAAACAGAAAAATGTCGCTTTCTCCCCCCGAGGGACGTGTCGCTGACCTCTCTGCCACCCACTCTGCGACTAATCAGCGAACGTGAAGGGTTCGAACACCACGGCGTCGGATTGGGGACTGACAACTTTGTCCAAGCATCCTGCGAGCGAGTTTTGGCACGGCACAAGCAACTCACCGACGCCATTGAGCACCTACCCGACAGCATGCTGCAATCGGCCTGCTTGCTTTCCCGCTTTTGTGCCGGTCCCAGACTCAACTACTGGTTGCGCAGCCTGCCTCCAGCTTGGGGCTCGTGGATCGCGGCTAAAGCCGACGAAATAACCCTGCAACACTGGGGAACGCTCTTGGATGAGCCCCTCGATCTTGAAGCTGCTCCCGACAGGGACTTGATACGTGCACAGATCGCTCTACCGTTGCGATTAGGGGGTTCGGCGTCGCAGACCGTGGGCTGGTATGCTCGCCAGCGGCGGTTGCCTCCTGGGCTACCGCGCTGCGAACGTTGATGACCTTCCAGATGCGAAGTGCCTGCCTCTTGGATCGAGCTTTGACCAACGAGGATCCAGTGACCCTGCCGCCCCCGCTTTTGACAATTTATGATGGTCTTCAACACGCGTTCAGGAGGTGCAACGCCGTGCCGGACGCAAATCGGTCCCGCTGTCGTTCCTGGAGGGAGCTGTTATGGGGACGAGCTGAAGCGATTGAGGATTCTCCCCTCGATCGAGTTCTTGCCGATGACGGAGAGGCTAGCCCCGGGTCACCTGTTGCAGACTACCCGGGTTTGAGCCGATTGTGGAGCTCCCGCACTGATGTGATTCAACATATCCTCACCTGGGGCCAACACAGTGCCGCTCACACAGCCATGCTCAATTCTCCTCTCACGCCGCCTACCACTGCCGCTCGTCTCCGCGGCATGGGAGGCCACCTCTCGCACTTGTGGTTAACCACTCTACCGTCGTCATTGAGTCATCGTCTCGATGCTTTCCAGTTCCGTTCTGCCGCACGGATCTATCTCGGTTTGCCACAGGCTCCGTGGCACTCTAATCGGCCGTCTTTCTGTCAGGGATGTGAGAGCCGGATTGACGCTTGTGGCTACCACTTCCTGGGTTCCTGCGGACTGTTGCGAGGTCTCCGTACGAGGCGTCACACTCGCCTCAAGTACATCCTCAGCGAATATTTGACTCGGATAGGGCATACGGTTGAGGTTGAGTCGGAACTGCCCAGATCAATCTCGGACTCTGCACCGCCCCGTTGTATAGACGATCTCCTCGTCTCCGACGCTGCTGCCAGACGCTCAACATATGTGGACCTTGCGATTACCTGCCCCGTGGCCAGCGCCCACCTCACCGCAGCCGCCCGCCGCCGGGGGGCCGCGGCTTCAGCCCTTCGAAGAGCTAAGGAACGACGGTATGCTGAGAGCATGGCCAGTCTGCCTTGCGCTGAGGGTCGCTCTCACCGGTTCCAGCCATTCATTGTGGAAAGCTTTGGTCACGTGGATAAGTCGGGCTTAGAGTGGTTGCGGAAATGTTTTGCTGAGCATCCTACTGAATATTTGGCGCTCTTGAGGCGTTTAAGTGTCTCCCTTTTGCTATATTCCAGGACATGCTTTCCGAGGCGCGCCATCGGCGCCTGGGGTTGCATGCTTCCCTCCCTAGTTATTAGTTCATCTTCACGCCTTGCGTAGCGCTTCAGTCCAGTCCAGTAAAGTCAAGTCAATAAAGCCAAGCCAAGTAAAGCCCAATTGATAACCCATGGGATCGAGCTGGAGCGAGCCAGTAGGACGGACGGGGGTGTTTTGGTGGTTGATTTCCGGAACGCATGCAACAGGATTTCGCGGACGCATGCGCTAGAGGGGATTCGGCCGGTATTTCCATAGGCGTAGTCTTTTCTCTCCGGTATTTGCAGAGGGGGGAGCCTCCCTTACCTGACCACGCAAGGCACTGATTTTGAAGCCTATACTGGAGTGCAACAAGGCGATCCATGTGGGCCTGTCCTTCACACTTGTGCTTTGCAGCCCCTTCTCTTGCTTCTCGCGACCGCGGTTCCGGATCTTTGTATCCGCACCTATCACGACGACGTGACGTTGCTAAGCACCCCTGAGAACTTGGATCGCGGGTTGACCCAGACTACAGCAAGACCGCGCTCGCCTGTTTCATTCACAGAGAACCAAAGTTGGAGTTCGTCTCCCATTGGCAAGGAAGATCGCCGGAATAGTTGTTCAACGAACGCTCCACACGAGAGTTTTCGGTTTCGTGAGGGTGTATGGTGCTGGCTTTTGGTGGTTTTGAGTCGCAATTGTGTTCTTCGGTGGGAGGCGCTTCTTTCTGCAGCCTTTCCCCCGCATCTTCTAGTGGTGTGGTGCGTTCTGGGGGTTGCTAGCGCCCCTTGGAGGTCGTGGTGGTTTTTCTTTGGTTTCAAACGTTGGGAACAAGTTCTCTTTTTGGGGGTTTCGTGGGGGAATCGGTTTTTCACACCTTCCAATCGTTATGGTTGGGGTTTCCCCACCCATTCCGGCGGACGGAGCCGTTCTCTCAGCGCGTGTGGAGCTCAGCGTGGGCGGGTTTAGTACCGCGGCCACCCTCACGGACTGCGCTGACGAGTTGGCCCATGGGATCTGCTCGAAACTGACGAGTCTTCTTGTGACTGCTTCCCAGGAACACCGCCTTCCCCTGCTGATCGCCTATTTGGAGCGCTTCTCCGCCTCCGCGCCTGCCCCATACCCCCCGGTGCCCGTCCCCGCGGATCCGCACGGTACAGCGGGGCCTGCCTCCACCCGACCCGAGCGCTTCGCTCCGGTCATTCCTGATTCCGACTGGCCTACCCCTATTCAAGGACAGACGCCTCCTGGGCCCGCGTCGGGCCCGAATCCTGCTCCCTCCAGTGCCCCACGTGCGACCTATTCGCAGGTCCTGCGCAGGGGCTCTTCTGAACAACGCACGACGGCAATGGTGCGTATGATGCCACAACACATCCCTATTCACTCTTCTCGCCAACTATCTCCGTTCCACTTTGTTTGGATGACGAACGTGCGTCCCCAGACCCCCTCTCGTGGTCGGGGCCGCGCGCCCGTCCACTACCGCGATTTTCGCGACACCATGGCTTCCTCCCTTGGGGTCGCCCCATCTGAATTCCTATATGTGGACTTCACGGGCCCTCATGCCTGTTTTCTTGTTACTGACTCGGCTTACCAGTTCCTTCAATCCCTTGTAACCACCCCCGCGCCCCAGCGCTCTGCTCTGGCCAACATGATACTGACTCGTCCTCATGTCTCTTTGTTTGTCGAGTTCGATCGTTTTGACGCCGGCTGGGTTCCTCCGTCGGCCTTGCAAAACCTGGATGCCTCGCAGGCTTCGGTTGTCGCGCTACACACTCATGCGGCGCGGCTCTCGCGCATACAGGCGAGCCTCTTCGCGCGTTTTCCTCCTCGCGGGGTCCTCCGCACCGCGCTAGAGGCCTTCCTCTCCACTGAGGCCACCCTGCTGGAAGCCCACCCTGCGTTTGACCTTCTGCCGCCGACTCTTGAGCACCCTTTCTCCCCTCGCCCTGTCTCCGAGGCTCGTGACACCGACATGGCAGGAGCACCATCGGCCTCTCCGAATCCGCTGGCTCTGGACACCCTCAGTCAAGACTCCGCTGCTGAAAACCCTGTGTCTACTTTCTTCAGGTCTTTTAGTTCCTTCGTGCGCCCCCCACGTAAGCTTCGTGCGGCTCTCCTGAGCCTCCCTCCGAGGCACCTCCTCCGGATATTCGATCTGCCTTCCCGACTGAGGGGAGGCCCGATGTCTAAGTCTTCCTCCTCCGCGTGCGTGTCGTCCCGGTTACCCCTGTTTACCAGTGACCGCTCAGCCTGGCATGAGCGTGTTCTCTCGTGGTTTTCGCACCTTGTCGTCTCCTACCCGGACGGTTCCCTTCCCCTTTGTCGTCAGAGCACGGCCGTACGGCTCCCTCGTCGACTTCATAAGCCCCTAGGATTGGTGTTGGATTTTCTCTGGCAGCAGGTCGCCGCGAACCCTCACTGCTCTCTTCGCTGGGAACTCTTGTTCTTTTTTCCCCGCCTCGTGCTCACCTCCTCTACCGTCCCCCTCAACCCACATCCTCGCCGGGTCCACCCTCGCCGAAAACTGCAAATGTTCCTTTCCGGCGACTTTGAGGACCTCGAACGTCTTTATTTTGCTTCTCTCTCTTCCTTTTCTCCTAGTGCTCCCTCAGCTTTTAGGTCTTCTCGACAGAATCGGGCGCGTCACGCGGTGGCAGGCGGTGATCTGCGGCGGGCAGCCGGGATCCTCCAGCAGCGGCAACCTGTGGTTCCATACTCCGATGATCTTTCTTTACCGCTCCGTTTGCTCTTTCCCTCGGAAGGCTCCCCTTGGGACTCCTCGTTTGAATCAGTGTTGGAAGAGTACCGCGCCGCGCCACATCCCAGTGCGCGGTTAGTGGTCAATCTGGAGGCGGTGCGTGAGTTGGTTCATGATGCTCCGAAGGGCCGTTCCCCAGGGCCCTCGGGGCTGCGGGTGGAATATCTCCGTTTCTTAAGTGATGAAGGTTTGAAGGCGTTGGCGTGGGTGGTCGAAGCGCTTGTGAATGGTGATCCCCTGTGTGAGTGTGCGTGGTTCTTGGTCGGGCGTTCGCAGTTGTGTCTGCTTTCGAAGCCCAGCCACACGGCCTCGAGCCCTGCTATTCGCCCTATTGGCCTGGTTGAGGTGGTCCGCAAATTGGCGGCGCGATGGTTAGTGAAAATCCTGGTTCCCGAATCCCGCCGTTTCTTTGGGCACGTGCAGTTAGGCGTGGGCTATCGTGGTGGCTGTGAGTTGTTGTCTGTTTTACTCCGTTCGGAAATGGCGTACTCCCCAGATTCTGGGCTCCTCTCTGTAGATTTTACCAATGCGTTCAACCGCGTCTCTCGTCCGGCTCTCATGCACGTGGTGCGCGAAGTCTTCCCTGTAGGCTTTCCCTTTGTTAGTAGACTTTATTCTCCGCTTGGTCGTGGGGCTACCTATGACACCCTTGGCGCTTCCTCACACACGTTTGCGGCGCGCACAGGGGTACAACAGGGTGATCCCTTGTCCCCTTTCCTACATGCCTGTGGACTACAACTCGTCTTGCTTTGTCTTCGCTCCGAATTCCCGCAGGTTCGTACGGTTGCATACCACGACGACGTGTGCCTCCTGGAGCCCCCTGATACTCTAGCGCTCGCTTATGATCGTCTCCGCTCCTTGGCTTCGCGGGTTGACCTGGAGGTTAATCATCACAAATCGTTCTACTGGGGAGGTGTAGCTGCACAAGAGCAGCAGGTACCTGCGTCGTTCCAGGATATTTGGAGACCGGATGGTTTTGTCCACCTAGGCATCCCCTACGGGTCGCCGTCCTTCGTTGAAGGCGAGTTGCTGCAGCTCCTCGGTAAGCACAGACAGCTGGTTGCAGAGCTTCGACGGCTACCTCCGGGCTTTCTCCAGTGCTCGTTGTTGCTGTTTCGGTATTGTTGCAGTCAGCGGTTAACCTATTGGCTTCGCTCACTTCCAACTCATTGGGGCCGGTGGTTGGCCACTCGTGCGGATGCTGAAAGTTTCCGTGACCTGGGGTATTTTCTCGATGAAGAGCTGAGCGCTCTGCCGCGACCCACCTGTGATGTTGTGCGCGCCCAGGTAGGCCTCCCATTGCGATTGGGGGGACTGGGCCTCTGCAATCGTGTTGTGGTCCAACCTGCAGCCGCAGTAGGGGCCTGGGGAACCGCACTTCCCACTTTGAGCAGCTTGGGTATCTCGAAGTTCCGCAATTTGATGGCGAGCCTCTCGCGGGGTGTCTTGCTTCCCAGCGTACCGGAAAGCGCCCAAGACTTGTTTCTGGAGCTCCAAACCGCCCTGAATTCCTGTACTAGTCTCCCCGAAACCGTTCAACCCCGTCTTCCTGACCGGCGAGCTGTATTTGACCGCTCTCGAGGCTCCGCCCCGGGGATTCGTCCTGCGCCTGAACCTGTTCTAGGGGAGATTGGCCCAGTGGTTGCCGCAGAAGAAGAAGTTCCAGTTGATCCTCCTGATGATTCCCAGCGCGCTGGGAGCCGAGCTCAAGCACGCACGGATGCGCTGCAAAAATATCCTTTCTTGGGACTTGCACCGTGCTGCATATGGCCGACTCCTCGCGCAGATGGTCTCATCTTCTCGCGCTCGCGCCCGCCTACGTAGTCTTGGAGGGGTTCTTAGCTCTCAGTGGCTCATGACCGTACCAGCCTTTCCGCCACTCACACTGTCGGATTTCGAAGTGCGTACTTCACTGCGCTTATACCTCGGCTTACATCAGCCCCCTTGGTCGTACGAGATGGGTTCGTCGTGCCCTCTCTGCTCTCAGACTGAAGACAACGCAGATTTTGGCGCCCACCTGCTCGCTAGTTGCCCGGCGGTGAAAGGTGCTCGAACCCGCCGCCACACACGGATCTTGAACCTGTTATACCGGGAACTTCGGCCTATAGTCCGGCAAGCCGGTCTGGAAATCGAACGTGAGAAACTTTTACCCGTCGCGGACTTTCAAAATGATGAACGCCGTGTAGCCGACCTGGTGATCACCTGTGACGACAGCCGCCGTACCACATACGTTGATCTTGCTGTTCCTAACCCTCAAGCTAGTCGTTATCTCCCGGCTGCGGGGGAGCGCCGTGGATCTGCCGCCACCAGCTTGAGACGCCGCAAAGAGATCAAATACGCGGGGGCTTTGTCTTCCCCTGGTGTTCGTGCTTCGGCATTAGCACATCGCTTGGTACCCCTGATCATTGAGTGCTTTGGGTTCATGGACTCTGTTGGTTCTCGCTGGCTTCGGGAGTTGTTCCGCGAACGCCCTGACCGTCTTTAATCGTTGTTTACCCGCATAAGTTTCCTGCTGTGGCGCATGAATGCCGCTTTGATGTTGGAGGCGCGAGTACTTCGCCGCGCTTAGTCTTTTTTTCCCCTCGGGGTTTGTTTTTCAGCCTCCGATTAAACCATTCGTTCGAATCTAGGGACAAAATTTTCTTTCGTACGAGGAAAGTTGTTTTGGAGACATAAAGTATGCTTGATGAGCTAAACTTGCGGTTAAATACGTGGCACGAGGACCGTCCGGACCGGGCGATATTTCCGTTAGCTAGTTTCAGATGAGACCCCTGGACATGGGGTTTGGGCATGTTTAGAGCGTGCATAGTGTTTTAGTAGTGCCCTACGGTGGGTAGCAGCCGAATAAAGGTTACCAGGTAGCATAAGACAGAGCAGCTCTGCGCCATATTTATTGGCCACCCAGCATATCAAGGTCAAGGTAACCCCGTATACGCACCTTTTGTATTACAATTTCATTTCATTCATTGGGATTGCCCACCCAGGACATCAAGCTCCGGAGAGGCCAAGGTTCTCCCCAGGTACTGCCCCGTTTGTCCCGTTTTTACTGGTTTTTACTCGCCATAGCCAGAAGCGGTAGGCAAGGCGTGAAATGGAGCTAAGAACTACGGAGGGAAGCGTGCAAACCCAGGCGCCGATGGCGTGCCTCGGCAAGCATGCTGCTAAAACCCAGAACATCGCGCACAGAGCGACACTAATACATCGTAAGAGTTCCTAGCATAGCCTGATATGCTTACCCTACACTTTTTGTATTTGAAATTTCATTTCATTCCTTGGTATTGGCCACCCCTTTAGAATATCGAATGAATGGTTTACTCGGAGGCTGAAAAAAAAAAAAACCCCGAGGGGAAAAAAAGACTAAGCGCGGCGAAGTACTCGCGCCTCCAACATCAAAGCGGCATTCATGCGCCACAGCAGGAAACTTAAGCGGGTAAACAACGATTGAAGACGGTCAGGGCGTTCGCGGAACAACTCCCGAAGCCAGCGAGAACCAGCAGAGTCCATGAACCCAAAGCACTCAATGATCAGGGGTACCAAGCGATGTGCTAGTGCCGAAGCACGAACACCAGGGGAAGACAAAGCCCCCGCGTATTTGATCTCTTTGCGGCGTCTCATGCTGGCGGCGGCAGATCCACGGCGCTCCCCCGCAGCCGGGAGATAACGACTAGCTTGAGGGTTGGGAACAGCAAGATCAACGTATGTGGTACGGCGGCTGTCGTCACAGGTTATCACCAGGTCGGCTACACGGCGTTCATCATTTTGAAAGTCCGCGACGGGTAAAGGTTTCTCACGTTCGATTTCCAGACCGGCTTGCTGGACTATAGGCCGAAGTTCCCGGTATAACAGGTTCAAGATCCGTGTGTGGCGGCGGGTTCGAGCAGCCTCCCCGGACCTTGATTAGAATATCAAGGTCCGGGGAGGCCAGAGTTCCCCCCTGGGTACGCACCTCTTGTAATATAATTTCATTTCATAAATTGTTTTTGGCCACCCAGGACATCCAAACCAGAATATCAAGATCCGGGGAGCCTAAAAGATTCTCCTCGGGGTATGTGTCAAGAGATGCGCATGTTCTACTCCCTATGAAAGGCGTGAACTAGGAGCGCATTGAGAAACACCAAAAACCGTGAGGACGGAGGAGACTCTGATAGAGGGGTGGAATTGCTTCGATGAACAGGATTGTTGAGGGCAACACACGAGGAGGGAGGGACTGAGCGCTGCTCAAGGAACTTTTTTTTTCTTTTTGGAAAAACCCGTTTCAACTAAGCCGGAAAGCCACTTTCGGCTACCAGGTACCAGGGGATGAATGAATTATGCAATCTGGCCTTTCATCTTCCTTGGCGAGATCCCAGCGGAGCCGGTTTCCAGTAGGGGTTACGCTGGGAGACGGATACCAGTTGGGATCTGCCCGGGGGGGAGGGGGAGGGGAGGGGCTTGGTCGTCACGGGTATCTCAGTCAAATGTAATTGGGGTAATTTGGCGTCCAAAATACTGCACCAAAAGCGAAATCCGCTTCTGTGAATCCCCTTTCCCTATCGTAGGACCGCCACCCGCCCGAATTGTTGTTTTCCTAGTCAACCCAAAGGAGACGACGAAACTCGGGCATGGGTTCATGGGCTCCCCCGCTTACCAAAAGAAATGTCAGCATGTCGACTGTTTTTCAATCAATACTATGCACACACTGCAGAGAAGAGAAAACTCAATCGTAACCCCAGACTAACGTAACCCCGTTGTAGCCTTTATTCGGCTGCTACCTAGCCCAGACTAAACTCAATCGTGTAGACAGCTATATATATATATGCACACAGCGCGAAAGGAAGCGCTATGTCAATTGTGCTTTGCAGATGTGTTTCTCGAGGACGTGAATGGCAACCAAAGAACGTGAGGCTACCAAAGGCTAAAGGCATAGACGAGACGGTAAGGACAAGGGAAGAGGGACTGTAGGTTTTCAGGTTCAAGAGTGGTGATTGGTTACGGCATTGGAGAAGATGGGACCGTACGCGCTGTTACTCTTCGTGGTTGTGGCGGTTCAAGCGGTGGCTCAATCTCAAGATTGTTCCGCGGACCCATTGGCTGGAGCGTTTGAATTTTCAGAGTTCTGTAGACCCCTTCGCAACAGAGATGGAGTCCGGTTCGGCCAAGTGTGTGCGGACACCAAGTTGAACGACAAACAACTTGATCCCGGGGCATTGTTCTTGCCGAGTTGTATCAGAGCCAAGTTCAGGGCTGATGATGGATATGAATTGAACCTGATCCGAGCTGGAGCGCACTTCGATGAGCCCCCTACCGGGCAGGATAGATTCACTTCTCGCAGGAACATCGACGGGTGGAAGACGAAGAACGAGGTGACGGATTCAATCAGATGGGCTAGGGTTCTCATTTGTCCCGAAGAATTGCAAGGACAGACAGATTGTTGCGGGCAGGGCGTCCGGTTGGTCGCTTCCGCGGTCGTCAGTAGGATAGGCAGTAGCGACGAGCAAATCCGGGTTTTTCTGGGCGCCGAGGACGACGATGATATGTGCACGACGAGGGAAAGCGACAACACGACTGCCTGTGACGTTATGATTGCTTGCCCACCGTGCGAGACGAGTGATTGTCGAGGGCCAGGAGGAGTTTGTGAGGATGCCCTAGCGTTTGAATGCCCGATCGGCGAGGTAAGTCAAGTCGCAAAATCTGCTCTCGCGGAGCGCTGTTTTCGGGGTCGCTCCCCCGCCCGAGGTCTCAGCTCTGATGATTTGTGAACACTTTGGGATACGACTAACTTTGTTGGCAACCACCAATGTCTAGGAACCATTTATTCGAGAGGATGGATTCTGCGATTGTTCGCAACCTACGGCGACATCCTCGCCAGCACCTTCGAATGGTCCTGTAGAATTGACGTGCTCTAGCCATAACGTGTTTTTGTACTTCGATGCTGGCGTCACAAGGCTCGTGGTATACGACATATCTGTACCTGCCTGTCAAAACTATTTTATCACTGTTAATACCGGAGGAGGACCCTGCAACCAACCAATCGACCTTGCCGACGCAATAAACTCGGGCAGAGCTTGTAATCACCGAGACCGAGAACCAGGTGGGTGTCCCAGTTGTTCAGAAATAGGCTTCATAAGTCAAACTTGTGGGGACCGGATTGAATCAATCATCAGCACTGCTGTGTGGTGGTTCTGCCATGAAGCGGGAGGCGACCCGGAAGAAACTCTTCTGATAACGTGCGCATCAGAGTATGCGGACGGACGAAATGACTGTCGGTTCGAAGATGGTGCAGACTGCAATTGTCCGGCAACTATTCCTGCTCCAGTGACGCTCCCTCCAACAAACTCTTAGTCCTGCTGACTTATGCTAGCTGTGCCCTATAGAAACTAGTCTTCTACCACGCTCTGGGGTCTCCTTAGCCTCGCCCTTCCTGTTGTCCTTGAGCATCCCTAGAGCCATATTCGGTAGTTGGAGTAAACGGAAACTGTAAACAAGCACAGTATCTCTTGGTGAATGAATAGTTTTATTCAATAGTTTTGTTGCGCGGGTATCATCATTCATTCATCGGTATCACATGCGGGCGCGGGAGGAGGGAAAGGAATTTAGCGATCCAGTTCCAGCTTTAGACCATTTTCGTATGTGCTCTATAAATTTGAATATTTCAGGAAAATATCATTAAAACGATGTATGGATTGGACATTTTGTTGACTGAATAATTTTACTCGATAGTTTTATCAGATACGATATTTCATCTGAGACATTTGTTGGCGCACGGTTGTAGCCGGACAGAACGACACCATCAGGGCCTGGCTGACAACAGACGTCAAGCTAGGCGAGAGCAAGGGGTAACTGTAGCCAATTGCGACACCAAAAATATAACATAGATGGCTACCAAAAATAGCACTCTGTCTAGATGAGAGAAATGTAGAGGCCTAGTCTGAGGGTATAAATAGGCTAGGACGGAGTAGAATATGATAGGGCTTAGCAAAGAGTAGTCCGGGGGAAAAATTCTTTGGACTTATCAGGCAACTCTTCGTGAGGGGGTAACTTGGGCGAAAAGATCCAATATTTGGTGGATTTCCGGGGCTGAAGCCGCTGGAACTTGGTGATTGAAGAAAAATGGAACCCGATCCTCCTTTGGGTGCGTAGATGCCCGCGGTTGCTCAACTACTAGAGCAACAACAGCGGATGACGGAGCAGCTTGTGCAAGCGTTGCAGGAACAGCAACAGCTACAACAACAGCAGCAGCAGCAACAGCTACAACAACAGCAAGGAGCTCGATCGGGACGACTACCAAGAAATCTGAGTCCCCGACTTTCGACGATACTTCAGACGTCGAGACATTCATAAGCGAGCTCGAGCACCTGAAGGGCGTTTATGTCCTCGAGGAGGACAGTGACTTGCTTTTCATCGCGGTTCGAGGGCTTGCAAAAACCGTTACCGAATGGTACCGCTCCCTCCCCGTGACACAACGGGCAACGTGGGCAGCGTTGCAAGTTGCCCTGCGAACGCGATTCGCGAGCCACAACCAGGATGTAGAACTGGCGGTCAAACTGACGAGGATACGCCAACGTGAAGGGTCAACAGTCAACGAGTATGCCACGGAGTTTGAATCCACGCTGGACCACCTCCGAATGTATGACCCTGAATGCCTCAGCGAGTTTATGCAGATCCAACTCTTCATAACGGGCTTACGGACGTACCAACAAACGTACGTAAGAGCTCTACGCCCGACAACGTTACAGCGAGCGATCGAATTGGCTGTGTCAATACCCGAAGAGACACCTGGGTCGAGGCGGAAGGTGATGAAGGCGTGGGGTAAAAACGAACAGACGGCCAGGACAAGTCATGACCAGCACGAAATCGTCTCCCAACCACCACTTCACCTGGATGCACCAGTACCAATGGCAGTTGGAACGGTGCGCGGGCCGCGGCAACGACGCCAGGGCCAGAAAAGTAGGGTGAACATCGTGGAGGCACCATCTGGCACGAAAGACGGGAGTGAAGACCCGGCAACCCGGGTATTGACCATCTTGCAGGAAGCTGACGTCCCCGACCAACGGCAACCGTTGTTGCGGATCCCGGCAGAAGTAGGCGGCGTCAAGCTCAACGCGATCGTGGACAGCGGATCGCAGGTGAACCTCATGACGACCGCGGCAGCCGCGAAGATGAAAATTTCGGTGCCTAAGGAGACCGAATCGCTGGGTGCAGCGTTCGGACAGGCATTCCACGTAGGTATAGTCCGAAGGATTACGGTGGAGTGTACACCCAAGTGGCGCAGTCAGGAGACGTTCCGAGTCGCGGAACGGGGAGTGCCCGAAGTCATCCTGGGATTACCCTGGTTAAAGCGCAACCGCGTAATAATCCACCAAGGTGACGGGTTGCTGACGGCGGTCAACGATCTAGGGCAGGACGAATCACTACGGTACCTCAAACTTCAGCCTACGCCGAGTAACGTCACGGAGGTGCTGCTGGTCGGACGAAAGGAAGTAGCAGTCAGCGGTGACGAGAACATCGGTGTTCTCCAAATCTGCGCTATTGATACTCCGGGAACGACGAAGGAGTTGAGCGCAGCCGAAAAGGAACTACAGAGAGAGTTCGATGAGCTCTTCGTCGATACGTTGGCGAAACTACCGCCACGTGGGGAGCAGGACGCAGCAATTGAAACGGGTAACGCGAAGCCGGTGTTCAAGTGCCCGTACCGACTATCGCCATTGGAGCGGCGAGAGTTGAAGACTCAGCTGGAGGACCTCATCGAGAAAGGCTTCATAACCCCTTCCAACAGCCAATGGGGGGCCCCAGTGCTTTTCGTAAAAAAGAAAACGGGCGAGTTACGTTTGTGTGTTGACTACCGCGCATTGAACGAACGAATGGCATTGAACAAGGTCACCGAGCGGTTAAAATATCCGTTGCCAAAAATAGACGAGCTTGTGGACCAACTGGCGGGCGCTGCTATTTTTAGTACACTCGATCTACGGAGTGGGTACTGGCAACTGCGGATACGGGAGGAAGATGAACCAACAACGGCCTTTGTGTCGGAATTCGGCGATTATCAATGGCTTGTGGCACAGTTTGGGTTGACTTCCTTACCCGCCTACTTCTCGCGATTGATGTCGGACATCCTACGGCGTCTCATCGGCCGGTTTGTAGTGGTGTATCTCGACGATATCCTCGTCTACTCCTGTAATAAGGAAGAACACGAAGAACACCTCCGACAGGTCTGGAGCTGAGGCGGCATCACCTATACCTACATCCGGTAAAGACAGAGCTATTTCTTGACGCGGTGACATATCTGGGCTTCCGGATCGAAAACGGCCGCATCTCGATCGACGAAAACTAAGGTGGATGCGATAAGGAAGCTAGCGGTACCCCAGTCCGTTAAGGGGGTCCGTTCGATCATGGGCTTACTTTCGTACTCTCGACGATTTATACGAAACTTCTCAACCCTAACAGCTCCCCTAACCGAGTTGCTTAAGGATGGGAAGCCTTTCGAAATCACGATCGAAAAACATACGGCATTCGAGAAACTTAAGGCGCTGATATGCAGTGCGCCCATTTTGAGACTCCCAGACCTGGATCATCTTCAGTTCGAGGTAACAACTGACGCCTCGGACATAGGATTGGGAGGGATGCTGACGCAGGGCGGAAATCCGGTGGCATTCGAAAGTCGGAAATTTACAGACACCGAGCGAAGGTACCCAGTTTACGAGCGGGAAATGTCTACGATCGTATTGTCTGTTCAAATGGCGACACTTCCTGCAGGGAGCCCGGACTACGGTGTTCACGGACAACGCCGTGCTCACCTTGAAAACTAGAGAGCACGCAGACGCAGTGTCCCTGCCCGCTCGGCGGTTTTGAATCAGTGGTACCATGCAGCAAACAAAGTCTTCCGTTTAGCGCTGACTGAGTTCATGCTAGTAAAGTCCAGTTCATGCGCGTAAGCTTTGCACAAAAACTGAAAAAATCGAAGGGATCAGCAAGTGGCGCCATCCACAGAAACAATCCTGACATCGGTTGGGCAGCTGCTGGATTCTGCACGTGAGATAGATTTGACGGCGGAATCCTGGACAATATGGTTGAAACTTGCAACAGCAGCCACGCGGGTAAAGCTAATAACGACATCGTCTGAGTGTTCCCAAAACATATATGAACACGAAGGTACCGCCCTCGCGGCGGATGACACGTTACCTGGAAAAACTATCTCGGTTCGATTACGAGATAAAACACTTGCCGGGCGGGTCGAACGTCGTGGCGGATGCGTTGTCACGCTTGTCTCGAGTAAATCTGTTGACCACGGCGCAACTCACGATGTATGCGCGAGAAGGAAAGGAGACAGGTCTGACCGCCGAGGAGCAATCCGTGATGCGCAAGGAAATGGAAGGCGTCGTCTTCGACGCAGCTACAGGAGTATACACTCGAGAAATTGATGGCCAAGCACGTATTTGGGTTGAGCCCGAAAATCGGAACGACGCGCTAGCAGATGCGCACCAGGCGTTGGGACACCTATCGGCAAGAGCGCTCTACGAACACCTGCGAAGCGAACTTTGGTGGAGGACGCTGAGGACGGACGTTTACACAGCCGTACGAAATTGACCTCGCTGTCAATTGAATCAGTTGCAGGCTCCGTTGGCTCGGAAGGCACCACTGCATCCTTTACCTACGGAAGCCATCTTCACCCGGTGGCATCTCGACTTCATAGGACGATTACCGAAGGCGCACGGCTCTGGAAATCAGTGGATTCTTGTATGTGTAGAGTCCCTGACAGGTTGGTAGGTAGTAAAGGCAATGCCGGAAGCGACGCAGGCAAACGTCGCCAAGTTCATTTACGAGGCGATAGTGTGCCCATACGGAGCTCCAGTTCAAATATTAACCGACCGAGGAGCTAATTTCCGGTCGAAAGTGGTGGAGGAGCATCTGCGACTGTTGCCAACTGCCCAGCGATTTGCTAGTAGCTACCACCCTCGGACGAAGTCGACGGCGGAACGGTGGAGCCGGACGTTCCAGGAGGTGCTCGTGAAATTAACGAACGGAGCAGTGACGAGGTGGGATCGCTTTATCCACCAGGCGAACATGGCGCTGCGAATGCGGACCAGTACGGTCACCGGCATGTCACCATACGAAATCCTATATGGGGTGAAACCGCGAATCCCCGGACTGGCGCAGGCACCGTTATTGTTCGATGCTGTCGACGAAGATGTTTCTGTTCAGGCGCGAGTCATACAACTAGAGCAACTAGGTCGAGAACGCGAGGCTGTCACGCTGGGGACAGAAGCCGCAAAAAAACAAATGGCACGTTACTATGACTGGAAGGTGAAGGCGGACCCACTGAAACCGGGAGAATTCGGCTTGCTCACGAACGAGGTGAAAACAAAAGGCACGTATCGCCACATCGGACCTTTTCGAGTCTTGGAGCGCCGATTATTCGACACGTAACGACTAGCTGAGCCAGATGGGACGCCGCTCAAGACCTTGGTTCATCGTGATCGTATGAAGGGAGCCCAGATCGACAAGGAAGTGCGGAGTTATTGGTACCATCCCACAAAGGGTGAGCTGGGCGACCTGCGCGGCGAATAGTACCAGATAAAACTCAGATTCGGGAGGACCCGTGAGTCTGAGTTGGCGGGTTTATGTTGGCGCACGGTTGTAGCCGGACAGAACGACACCATCAGGGCCTAGCTGACAACGGAGAAAGCCAGGGAGACGTCAGGCTAGGCGCGAGCTAGGGGGTAACTGTAGCCAACTGCGACACCAAAAAGAGAACATAGATGGCTACCAAAAATAGCACTGTGTCTAGATGAGAGAAATTAGATACCTAACCTGAGGGGATAAATAGGCTAGGACGGAGTAGAATATGATAGGGCTTAGTAAAGAGAAGCCAGGGGGAAAAATTCTTTGGACTTATCAAGCAACTCTTCGTGAGGGGGTTACTTGGGAGAAAAGATCCAATACATCTACGTTTTTGGGAAACGCCCAGCTGGCAATGAAATGTATCATTTAAACTATATTCGTCCACGTCGTAGATTTTTTAATAGTTAGGACAATGCTCATAAAACGACGGATGGATTGGATATTTTGTTTGAAAGGGGAATTTACAATGTAGACTTGTACGGTTGGATATTTCATCTTAAAAATTGACACTTGGGTAACCCAGTTTGGCAGTGTAGTCTATCATTTAAACTATATTCGTAGATGTTGTAGATTTTTGAGTAGTACGGAGCATATCAATGAAACGATGTATGGATTCCATTTTTGATAAACAAAAAGTCTTATTCAGTGGTTTTGTCCATGTTCGATATTTCATTTTTAAATTTGACGCTTTCGCATTTGGCAAAGACGCAGCTTGGCCATGAAATCTATCATTTAAACTATAGTCACATATACTTTAAACATTTCACGTTTTCATGAACCTATTAATAAAACGATGTATTGATTCGATATAGAGTTGAATAAATCGTTTTATGCGATAGTTTTATTGTACAGGGGAGCGGGGGAGGAAGGAAAGTATTTAGCGATCCCGCTCCAGCTTTAGACTATACTCACATGTGATTTATAAGTTTGAATATTTGGGAAATGGTTTTAAAACGATATATGAATTGAATATTTTATTGAATGAATAGTTTTTTCCGATAGTTTTGTCCGTGCACGATATTTCATCTTAAAATTTTACGCTTTGGGAAAAACCCAGCTTGACAATGAAATCTATCATTAAAAACATATTCGCATGTGTTTTAGATTTTCGAATAATTGGGAACATATCAATAAAGCGATGTATGGAATGGATATTTTGTTAAAAACAGTTTTTTCGATAGTTCTGCCTTTGCACGATATTTCTTCTTAAATTTGGATACTTTGGGAAACACCCAGCTTTGTGATGAAATCTATCAGTTAAACTATATTCGCATGTGTTTTGCATTTTTTTAATATTGAGGGACATATGAATCAAACGATGTATTGATTGGATATGTTGTTGAATGAATCGTTTGATTCGATAGTTTGGTTGTGCAGGGGTGCTCCAGAGGTCGGAAGGGATTTGGCGATCCCGTTGCAGCTTTAGACTATGTTCGTATGTGTTCTATATTCTTTTTAGTATTCAGGAAAATATCATTAAAACGATGTAAAGTTGGACGCTCAGCATATGTTGACCTCGCGATTACATGCCCACCTCACGGCTGCCGCCCGCCGCCGAGGGGCAGCCGCTTCGGCTCTTCGACGAGTGAAGAAACGACGGTATGCTGAGATCATGGGGTCATCAGTCTGCCCTACCGCGAGGGTTGCTCCCACCGGTTCCAGCCTTTCATTGTGGAAAGCTTTGGTCATGTGGATAAGTCTGGTTTAGAGTGGTTGCGGAAATGTTTCGCTGAGCATTCTTCTGAGAACTTGGCGCTTTTACGGCGTTTGAATGCCGCCCTGTGGCAATATTCTAGCAGCATGCTTGCCGAGGCGCGCCATCGGCGCCTGGGTTTGCACGCTTCCCTCCCTAGTTCTTAGTTCCTTTTCACGTCTTGCGTAGAGCTTCAGGCTATGCTAGTAAAGCCCATTTTTGCTCACTGGCGATAGTCCAGTAGCATGCTGGCGGAGGCGCGCCACCACCGCCTGGGCTGGCCCGCTGAGAATCCTCTCTGATCGGACCCGACCCCGCCACAGGACATGGCCGTATATCAGTACTTAGGCCTCAACCTCTTGGGCTCCAGTTTTTGTGTCAGCCCGTCAAGAATTTTATATTTGCTTTATACTCTTTAACTGTATCTAAGGCCGCTACAGCCGAGAACACTCCTTTTATGTATATTGAACAACCATAATATTCCAAAAACCTATTCAGAACGAATAAAATATCTTCTCCCCGTAGATTTAGGATTTTTTTGTGCTCGTTGAAAGCACAATTCGGGAGCTGGAGAGCTACTCGAGGGTGAGATGGGGCTTGACAACAGAGGGAGGGGAAAAAGCCGGGCCTTGTCGACACAAGTTGGGAAGAGGTCAAACTGTTGGAGATGTACAAAAGAAGGGCACTTCAAGAGAGAGCGCCCTCAGTGGAGACAGAAGTTCGTTGCGACGAGTTTGGTGCGAAAACAACTATCCCTGTTGAGAGTAACCTCTCGCTTGACAGTGGCTGCACGGATGACTTCTGAAACGAGGGGTAATACTTGAAGAATTACAAGGGGATCGACACGACTCCAATCTACTTCCGAAACGATTCTACAAGTCCCGCCGTTAGCAAGAGGCAGATATTTTTTTTTTTTTTTTTTTTTTTTTTTTTTTTATTTTCCTGCTAAGCTCAGACGCGGACTTGATACTGAGGGACGTCTACTATATTCCTGAACTAGGGGGGACTTATAATCTACTTTCGGTTAGGACGTCCTTCGTTAGAGTCGGAACCCTTTGGAGTCGGAGCCCTTTAGGTTTACACCAAGCGATAAAGTGGTGTGAATACTCTGTCGGCTAACGCCATCAACTCTGAGTGTTTGATTTCCAGCCATTCAAACAGTTCAGATATGGTCTCTCCTGCCCTCATCTTTCTGCTGAGCAGTTTCCTTTCCAGCTCTGCCTGTAAGTCAAAATCAGGTTCGTATAAAATTGCTTAAACTTATCCCAGATCTCCTTTAGGTCGCAAGGCACTGCTTTTGAAGCCTATACTGGAGTGCAACAAGGCGACCCATGTGGTCCTGTCCTTCACGCCTGTGCTTTGCAGCTCCTTCTCTTGCGTCTCGCGACCGCGGTTCCGGATCTTCGTACCCGCACCTATCACCACGACGTGAGGTTGCTAGGCACTCCTGAGAACTTGGATCGGGGGTTGACCCAGATCGAAGCAATCGCACGTGGAGTAGGTCTGACGGTGGAACCAGAAAAGTGTCGTTCTCTCGCCTCCCTGCCATCAAGTCTCCGAGTCATTGATGAACGTGAAGGGCTCGAGCACATGGTGTGGTTTTGGGGAGTGAGAACTTCATCCAAGACCCTTGCGAACGAGTTTCAGTCCGACATAGTCAGCTCAACGACGCCATTGAGCGCCCACCGGACAGCATTCTGCAATTAGTATGCCTCCTTTCCCGTTTTTGTGTTGGTCCCCGGCTCCGACTGAATTCTTGGCTGCGAAGCCTTCCACACATTGGGGTTCATGGATCGCAGTCAAGGCGGACGAGATGATGCTGAAACACTCGGGAACGCTCTTGGATGAACACCTGGATGGGGAACCGCTCCTGACAGGGATTTGGTTCGTGCCCAGGTCGTTCTACCGTTGCGATTGGGTGGATTTGGCGTGCCAGACCGTGGACTCGCATGTTCGCCTGCGGCGGTCGCCTCGTGGGCCATCGCACTTCGTACCTCGGTGAGATTTCGGATGCGAAGTGCCTGCCGTTTGACTCGAGCACTGACTAGAGAGGACCCCGTGACCCTTCCGGCCCCGCTTTTGAGTATCGATGATCGTCTGCAACAGGCGTTCTGTAGGTGCAACGCCGTGCCGGACGAGAATCGATGCAAGTTTTGCTCCTGGAACGAGCCGTTATGGGGAAGTACGGAGGCGATCGAGGATTCTCACATCGACAGAGTACTCGTCGACGAGGGGGAAGCCAGCGGGGTCACCTGTTTCAGAGTACCCGGGTACGAGCCGATTACGGAGCTTACGTACTGATGCGATTCAGCATAGCTTCAGCTGGTGCCAACACAGTGCCAGTCACGCAATCTTGCTCAACTCTCTTCTCACACCGCCTACCACCGCCGCTCGCCTCCGCGGCATGGGCGGTCGCCTATCGCACATGTGGTTAACCACCCTGCCTTACCCCTGGGCCACCGTCTCGATGCCTTCCAGTTGCGCTCTGCCACGCGGACAAACGGACCTAGGATCTACCTGGGTCACAAGTTCCGTGCCACTCTAATGGCCGTCTTTCTGGGATGGATCAGCTTGGGTGAGATTCTATCCCCCACGTGGAAAGGTACATTTCCTCGAGTTCCCCTCCCCTGTCTGGGGATATGTCGGGGGAGGTTCGCCATCATGTGGCATGTTTTTGCGATCTTCCGAAATCACCAATTCGTTGCCTCCTGCAGCGTATCACTACTTCTACTAATATCTAGGGAAAAGCTAACCCCGTAGCCTTTATTCGGCCGCTACCTACCGCAGCGCAATACCACTACTATATGTTCGCTCTAAACTTACTTGGACCCCCTGTCCAGGGTCTCATCTAAGTTCTACTCAAGGGAAATATTGTTCTATCCGCGCGATCTTTCTCGATCGAATGCTCAACTAGCGCAGCATTATGCTGCCACAGAATCTGATTTAATTGACCCTTCACCGACGACAGATGGGAGTCACGATCATGCAGATGCGCCGTCCCTATGCGAAGAAATTCAAGGGTTGCCTCTCCTATTTGACCAAAAGTCTCGAAAATGAACGGCACAAAAACCAGGTCTCGGTTTTCCACCCTCAGCACCTCCTCATAATGCAACGCCTTCACTTGTTCTGCTTGTTTCGCAGCATATCCGCAACTCCAGCTCGTATGTCTCAACTGATGCCTTTGAAGTGGCGATGTTGCCATCACGTCCACCACGTACACGCAACCGCTCGTCGGGTGCCGTGCTACAATATCGGTTCGAATTCCGGACCCTGAGGCTCTACTACTTTCTCTTTGAAATTCCATAGGTGTAACCATCGACTCAGTTCGACTTTCAGCTCATCGTGCCTCTTTGTTCGCATCCCAGATGACGTCCTGCAGTGGTGCAGCCGCTGGACCCCACGCACATCGTGTGGTTGCTCGCAGACTGCGCACGTGTATGACCGGCCTAGGCCAGGTAGTGGTAGCCCCAGTAGCATCCTCATGCTCCAAATCATCTCATCCGGACTCAATTTCCTTGGATCCAAGTTAGGGCAGTCTCGTAGCCATACGCCACAACCCGTCCCTGCCGCCGACCGGATTGCCCTGTCTATATCCTCCACCGTTGCATCCTCCGTGAGTATCTCGAATGCGTGACCGTGGCACTCTTGAGAGAGCGTTTTTTGAATGGGACCGTCATATCCTCGAGAACTCGTCGGATCTGCCTCAGTGCCTCTTGCACAGTCTGCTAATGGCTGCCATTCCGCTAGCCTCTTGAGCCGTTCGCTCGTCGTTGGTGATAGCCTCCTCTGTACCGTATGACTTGGCGCTACAAGTGGCACTGCCATATCGTCCGTGGTCCACTGCATATTGATCTCACGCCGCTGATGTCCATCCGCAAGGGAAGTACAGTCCAAAAGTAGCCGCCTAAGGTAGCAGGACTGAGTGATATTCTCCTGAAGACTCTGCTTCCACCCAGAGTGAAAAGCGACCGGTTGAATCCTCGTCCGCGTAGCAAAGCCAAGCGCTCCCCATCGGCATGGCAGTCGAATCTGCTGCTCCTCCACGTTTGCCTCAACTCCGGTGATGTCTTGATGGTGTCTCAGTCCTCCACATAATCCTTCCAGTTCTGCAAGGGTGATGCCGTCGGCTTCCCTGGTGGTGGTGCGGCCCAGTGAATACGCCAGCCCCCTGGTATGGCAGTCAAGTCGCGTTCCCGCACAGTATCAGAGAATCGCTAGCCTAACGTGCAATTCAGACTCTGGGAGACGTTGAAGAGCATTCACGAGCTTTGCATGACGTGTTTGGGTGGTCCTGCAGGTCGACTCCGCGTATTGGCGCCTTCCAATGGGAATAGAGTACAGGGTTATCCCCTCGCGCCACCTGAATGTCTGGAATATCCACATTTATCCTACGTGGTGTGTCCAGACTAACATCCCCAAACTAACGTAATCCCGTAGTCTTTTCGGCAGCTACCTACCGCAGCGCAATACCACTGCTCTATGTTCGCACTAGACTCACTTAGACCCCCTGTCCAGGGGTCTCATCTAACTTCTGGACTGGACTTTAACTACTAGCTAGTGGGAATATCGACCGGTCCGCCCGGTCTTTGGGGGCGGACCGGTGCGTGTTGTACCAACTGTGCGTTCTGTTGGCAGTAAATGCGGGTGAATTGTCCTCTCACCGACGATGAATGCGAGTCCCGATCATGGAGATATGCCGTGGCTCTTCGAAGGAACTCCAGCCCCTCTTGTCCAAGTCGCCCATAGGTTTCAACCACAAATGGTACTAGAATCAGCTCTCTGCCCTCATTCGATATCGCTTCTGCGTAATGTGCCACTTTGCTATGTTCTGCTTTCTCCGCCGCATACCCACTCTTCCAACTAGTCTGTTGCAAGTATTGTCGCAGCACTGGTGACGTCACCATCACGTCCAACACGTACACGTGTCCACTTGTTGGGTGCCTCCCTACGATGTCAGGACGTATCCCTGAATACCTAAAGAACCACTGCGGTTCCACTTACAAGTCCGTGAAATTCCACAGATGCAACCTCCGACTTAACTCCGTTTTTAGCTCATCGTCACCCTTAGTTCGCATACCTGATGATGTGCCCCAGATACTCCTTCTGCTGACCAATCCTCAATACTCCAGACTACCGCAACCGTAAACTTTACTGGGCAGCTTCGTACTGCAGCGTATCACTATTCCTCCTACTATCTCGGGAAAAGCTAATCCTAGACTAACGTAACTCCAAACAAGTTTGGAAGAAAATAAGGGGAAACCGAAATCACTCTACAGATATCCAGTCGATCCGTTTATTCAGAGCCCAACTACCCTGAGAAGCGAGAGACAAGACGCTGATGACGCGCATCTACAAACAAAGCAGCATTTGATCACCGCAGGGTCAAAGAAAGCTCCGTGAGCAGACTATCTAGACGCCCTGGGTCGTTGCGAAAGAGACCTCGCAGCCAGCGAGAACCTACACTATCTATCAAGCCAAAGCTATCCGGCCTGCGAGATTGAGACTGTGGTTACCACTTCTCAGGTCGACATGAACGTAAGAAGTGGTAACGAACAGTTAAAAACCCAGGTTACTCCAGTTGCGTTCGACATGAAACTTCTTGGCCAATGTGAACTTAAATGCTTGAATGTACGGCCCCTGAATCACCCGCAAGAGGTAGGGTTCTGGAGGTCATTTATCAAAATCGCAAGCTGAGCAGCCATAAAAACTTGCGCAATCATTACCCAATATCTTCGGAAGCTTCAGGTTTCAAATCGAATTGAGCAACGTCGTTTTTGTTCGGAGGCCGAAAGAAAACACCTTGAGGGAAGAAAAG
This sequence comes from Rhodosorus marinus, assembly GCA_029953675.1. Lineage (NCBI taxonomy): Eukaryota > Rhodophyta > Stylonematophyceae > Stylonematales > Stylonemataceae > Rhodosorus > Rhodosorus marinus. The sequence continues at coordinate 1,533,467 of JAMWBK010000001.1, forward strand.
ACTAAACGCGGAGAAGATCGTGCGCCTCCATCGTCAAAGCAGCGTTCATACGCCACAGCAAGGATTCGTCGAAACCTTTCTGGGCTCTCCAACTTTATCTGTGATCTTTCCGCAGGTGAAAGCAAAAAAGCAACAGCAAGACTACAACACAATGCCAATAAAAACCAGACTACAGTAAGACCACGCTCATCTGTTTCATTCACAGAGAACCCAAAGTTGGAGCTCGGTTCCCATTGCCATTGAAGATCGCCGGAATAGTTGTTCAACGAACGCTCCAATCTCTCGACAACGTCTTCTTCCTTGCGGGGACAAGGAAAGTTCTCTTCGAGACAAAGAATGCTTGAGGTAAACCTGGGTTATTATCGTTAGCCTGGGGTAGCGCAAGACAGAGATACAGTCCCGCGCCATATTATTGGCCACCCGGAGTATCAAGGTCAAGGTTCGCCCCTACCTTTTGTATTACAATTTCATTTCGTTCATTGGTATATTGCTCAGCCAGAACATGAAGGTCCAGAGAGGCCAAGGTTCTCCCCGGCTACTGCCCCGTTTGTCTGGTTTTTACCGATTTTCTTTTTACTCGCCATAGCCAGAAACGCTAGGGAAGGCGTGAAAAGGAGCTAAGAACTAGGAAGAAAAGTGTACAAACCCAGGCGGCGCCGATGGCGCGCCGATGCTAAAAACCAGAATATTGCCACAGCGCAAAAGGCTAAAATACGTCGTAAAAGTCCAGTCCAGAGTTCATAGCATAGTCTGCTATGCTACGAAAGGCACAAGTCCAGTCCACGAAAGGCACATGTACACACCCCTTTGTATTGCAATTTCATTTCATTCCTTGGAATGGCCACCCCTTTAGAATATCGAACGAATGGTTTAATCGGAGGCTGAAAAAAAAACCCCCAGGGGAAAAAAAGACTAAGCGCGCCGAAGTACTCGCGCCTCCAACATCAAAGCGGCATTCATGCGCCACAGCAGGAAACTTAAGCGGGTAAACAACGATTGAAGACGGTCAGGGCGTTCGCGGAACAACTCCCGAAGCCAGCGAGAACCAACAGAGTCCATGAACCCAAAGCACTCAATGATCAGGGGTACCAAGCGATGTCTAATGCCGAAGCACGAACACCAGGGGAAGACAAAGCCCTCGCGTATTTGATCTCTTTGCGGCGTATCGAACGAATGGTTTAATCGGAGGCTGAAAAAAAAAACCCCGAGGGGAAAAAAAGACTAAGCGCGGCGAAGTACTCGCGCCTCCAACATCAAAGCGGCATTCATGCGCCACAGCAGGAAACTTAAGCGGGTAAACAACGATTGAAGACGGTCAGGGCGTTCGCGGAACAACTCCCGAAGCCAGCGAGAACCAACAGAGTCCATGAACCCAAAGCACTCAATGATCAGGGGTACCAAGCGATGTGCTAGTGCCGAAGCACGAACACCTGGGGAAGACAAAGCCCCCGCGTATTTGATCTCTTTGCGGCGTCTCATGCTGGCGGCGGCAGATCCACGGCGCTCCCCCGCAGCCGGGAGATAACGACTAGCTTGAGGGTTAGGAACAGCAAGATCAACGTATGTGGTACGGCGGCTGTCGTCACAGGTGATCACCAGGTCGGCTACACGGCGTTCATCATTTTGAAAGTCCGCGACGGGTAAAGGTTTCTCACGTTCGATTTCCAGACCGGCTTGCCGGACTATAGGTCGAAGTTCCCGGTATAACAGGTTCAAGATCCGTGTGTGGCGGCGGGTTCGAGCACCTTTCACCGCCGGGCAACTAGCGAGCAGGTGGGCGCCAAAATCTGCGTTGTCTTCAGTCTGAGAGCAGAGAGGGCACGACGAACCCATCTCGTACGGCCAAGGGGGCTGATGTAAGCCGAGGTATAAGCGCAGTGAAGTACGCACTTCGAAATCCGACAGTGTGAGTGGCGGAAAGGCTGGTACGGTCATGAGCCACTGAGAGCTAATAACCCCTCCAAGAATACGTAGGCGGGCGCGAGCGCGAGAAGATGAGACCATCTGCGCGAGGAGTCGGCCATATGCAGCACGGTGCAAGTCCCAAGAAAGGATATTTTGCAGCGCATCCGTGCGTGCTTGAGCTCGGCTCCCAGCGCGCTGGGAATCATCAGGAGGATCAACTGGAACTTCTTCTTCTGCGGCAACCACTGGGTCAATCTCCCCTAGAACAGGTTCAGGCGCAGGACGAATCCCCGGGGCGGAGCCTCGAGAGCGGTCAAATACAGCTCGCCAGTCAGGAAGACGGGGTTGAACGGTTTCGGGGAGACTAGTACAGGAATTCAGGGCGGTTTGGAGCTCCAGAAACAAGTCTTGGGCGCTTTCCGGCGTATCAGGGTCCGTGGAGACCAAAGTTCTCCCTTCCCCCTTGGTACGCACCTCTTATATTACAATTTCATTTCATGCTTTTATTTTGGCCCCCCAGAATATCCAAACCAGAATATCAAGCTCCGAGGACACCAGAAGATTCTCCTCGGGATATGTGTCAAGGGACGCGCATGTTCTGCTACTAAGAAGAACTGAAGCGCTGCGAAGGGCGTGAAATAGGAGCGCATTGAGAGACCCCAAAAACCAAGAGGAAGGAGGAGATTTCTGAGACACTGCCTTCTACCAGGTAGGTACCAGCAGAGTGAATTATGCAATCTGGCCTTTCCTCTTGCTTCGTGCCAGGTTCCCAGAGCCAGTTTCAAATACGGGTTACTCTGGGAGCGGGATACCTGTTGGGATGCCGCGGAGGGGGGGGGGTTGGGAGAAAGAAGAGGCTCGGTCGGCACCAGTGTCTCAGTCAAATGAAATTGGAACTTGGTATTTTGGCGTCCAAAATACTGCACCAAAAGCGAAATCCGCGTCTGTGAGCCCCCTTTTCCTTCTCGTAGGACTGCCCCCTGAGTTGTTATTTTCCTAGTCACCCAAAGGCGACTAGGAAACTACCAAGTCATGGGTTCTCCCTACCGAGGAATTTCAGCATGTCGACTGTTTTGCAACCAATACTATGCACACCCTGCATAAAAGAGAAAACTCAATCGTGTAGGCAGTTATATATATACACACAGCGCGAAAGGAAGTGCTTTTTCAATTGAGCTTTGCAGATGTGTTTCTCGAGGACGTGAATGGCAACCAAAGAACGTGAGGCTACCAAAGGCTAAAGGCATAGACGAGACGGTAAGGAGAAGGGAAGAGGGACTGTAGGTTTTCAGGTTCAAGAGTGGTGATTGGTTACGGCATTGGAGAAGATGGGACCGTACGCGCTGTTACTCTTCGTGGTTGTAGCGGTTCAAGCGGTGGCTCAATCTCAAGATTGTTCCGCGGACCCATTGGCTGGAGCGTTTGAATTTTCAGAGTTCTGTAGACCCCTTCGCAACAGAGATGGAGTCCGGTTCGGCCAAGTGTGTGCGGACACCAAGTTGAACGACAAACAACTTGATCCCGGGGCATTGTTCTTGCCGAGTTGTATCAGAGCCAAGTTTAGGGCTGATGATGGATATGAATTGAACCTGATCCGAGCTGGAGCGCACTTCGATGAGCCCCCTACCGGGCAGGATAGATTCACTTCTCGCAGGAACATCGACGGGTGGAAGACGAAGAACGAGGTGACGGATTCAATCAGATGGGCTAGGGTTCTCATTTGTCCCGAAGAATTGCAAGGACAGACAGATTGTTGCGGGCAGGGCGTCCGGTTGGTCGCTTCCGCGGTCGTCAGTAGGATAGGCAGTAGCGACGAGCAAATCCGGGTTTTTCTGGGCGCCGAGGACGACGATGATATGTGCACGACGAGGGAAAGCGACAACACGACTGCCTGTGACGTTATGATTGCTTGCCCACCGTGCGAGACGGGTGATTGTCGAGGGCCAGGAGGAGTTTGTGAGGATGCCCTAGCGTTTGAATGCCCGATCGGCGAGGTAAGTCAAGTCGCAAAATCTGCTCCCGCAGAGCGCTGTTTTCGGGGGTCGCTCCCGCGCCCGAGGTCTCAGCTCTGATGATTTGTGAACACTTTGGGATACGACTAACTTTGTTAGCAACCACCAATGTCTAGGAACCATTTATTCGAGAGGATGGATTCTGCGATTGTTCGCAACCTACGGCGACATCCTCCCCAGCCCCTTCAAATGGTCCTGTAAAATTGACGTGCTCTACCCGCAACGTGTTTGTGGCCAAGTTTGTCGCAGATGGCATGCTAAGGCTCAGTGTATACGGCGTATCTTTAGGTGCCTGTAACAGCTATTTTGATCTGGTTAATAGCGGAGGAGGACCCTGCAACCAACCAATCGACCTTGGCGTGTTCTTCCCATCTTGTTTTCACTTAACCCCAGAACCGAATGGGTGTCCCAGCTGTTCAGAAATAGGCTTCTTAAATCAGACTTGTGGGGGTGATGACGGGCTTGAATCAATCATTAGCACTGCTGTGTTGTGGTTCTGCCATGAAGAAGGAGGCAACCCGGACGAAATTCTTCTGATAACGTGCGCATCAGAGTACCCGGACGGACAAAATGACTGTCGGTTCGAAGACGGTGCAGACTGCAATTGTCCGGCAACTATTCCTGCTCCAGAGACACTCCCTCCAACAAACTCTTAGTCCTGCTGACTTATGCTAGCTGTTCCCTATAGAAAATGGTCTTCCAACCCGCTCTGGGGTCTCCTTAGCCTCGCCCTTCCTGCTTTCCTTGAGTATCCCTGGAGCTACATTCGGTAGTTGGAGTAAACGGAAACAGTAAAAACTGTTCAGTATCTCTTGCGCTACCTTCGGTAGCTGGAGTAAACGGAAACAGTAAACTGTTCTGTGTCTCCTACGCCGCATTCGGTAGTTGGAGTAAACAGAAACAGTAAATAAGCATTCAGTACCTCTTGCGCTACATTCGCTAGTTGGAGTAAACGGAAACAGCAAAAACCACGCTCTGGAGTCTCCTTTTCCTAGCTCCTGTTTTCCTTGCGAATCTGTAGTGCTACATTCGGTAGTGCGGGATAAAGGAAAAACTGAAAGAGACGGGGATTGGATATCAGACCAACCAGTAGTTGAGGAGCTGTCAGAGACGAAGACATTGTGGGGGTGGATATTGCAAAAACAGATCCTCGTCTGCGAGTACTCTGTTGATAGCATGGTCCTCGATTGCCTCAGTACATCCCCATAACAGCTCCTTACAGGAGAGAAACCTCGATCGATTCTCGTCCGCCTCGGCGTTGCACCTACTGAACGCCTGTTCCAGAGCATCATAGATACTCAGAAGCGCTGGCGGAAGGGTCACGGGGTCCTCTGTAGTCAGTTCTCGAGCCAAAAGACAGGCACTTCGCATCCGAAAACTCACCAAGGCACGAAGCGCGGTGGCCCAGGAGGCGACCGTCGCAGGTGAGTATACGAGGCCACTGGCTCAATAGCGGGGGTGGTGGTCCGTGGTGCAACTTCTTCCGAGCGCAAGCCGACTCTCTCGTCGTAGCCGAGCAGGTTCCGGGGGTCTGGTTCGAGGCTCGTATGCACGGTCACTTGGTGACCGTGACGGCGCTGTGCGAACAACGCGAAGACTCCGGTGCGGAAGACTCCATTCCCCATAGCACTGCTAATAAAGCCAGATGAATGGGATGGCATCTGGATGGCAGATGAGCAACGCGTGTGTGGGGACAAAATCAATGTGCGCGATTAGTTGTGCCGGTAGGCCCAGGGCCGTGCAGAGCACCTTCTTGTGATCTGACAGCACCACCGTTTGCGTGCGCGGCGACCTAACACTTGGGTTTCCGGGCCAATGGACTGCCTATTACGGTCGCATGTAGTTGGTACAAGGCAATGTGTTGGGGGAAGGGTCCAAGGGGGGACCCCAGAAGCACATTGCACCAGAGTAGGAAAAAAATTCAAGGTTTTCCTGTCCCAAAGTGCCAGAATGGGACTGTCCCACCAGCCGCGCGCGCCCTGATCCCATATGGCCCTTGTCTTTTACTCAATTCTAGGTCCTAAAGATCTAGCAAGGCTAGGCCTTATATAGTCTTGGTTACTGTAAACTAAAAAATACCTGACAGTAAAGTAGAAACTAGTGGATGCTAAAACATTCACGTCCGCACTAAAAGTAGGTGCCTGACACTAAAACAAAGACGGATTATACAGCTGTCAGCGGAGGTTCTCGCATTCCTCAAGACGAGGTTGGGCGCAAAATCAAAAAGTTGAAGAGCATCGAGCATTTTTCGGTAGTTGAGGTAGTGCCGGAGGCGTTGTCGAGACAGCATATCCGCAGGATAATCGTATTCAGGGAGCCAAATAGCATCAGTCCACGATTCATTTTCGCGGTAGCATAGAAACTGGCGGGTGCCTTCGTCGTCAGTACGCACGCTCAATACCGATTACACAGGTTGCGTCGGGTTGGCAACGGAGCGGACTTCGGAGTCACCGAGCAGGTGACTAGTGTGGACGGGAAGGCGGTTTGCACGGATCAGAAATCTTTCCATCGAGACGGAGCAAGGATATTGTATGCAAAGTGGAAGCAGGGGAGGAGCTGAAACTTGAGGCTATCCGAGGGGACACTGGTGGCGCGATCATTATCGGGGAGGCAGAACTGGACTGTGCGGTTGGAACTCGGAAACCGGTGTGTGAGATGTCCTCGCTTCCCAGTAGCTGTCGGATAGGAGACACGATCGAGTATGCAGGGCAGTGCTACCGCTTCATCGGAGAGGAACTAGGTGGGAGCGCAATCAGCTGGGATATCACATTGGTCCATTGTGAACCGGAATGTAAACGACCATCCGGAAGTCAGGGTGGAGGGAAGGGAGAATGGGAGTTACGAGATTTCCGATCACGGCGACTACTTTTTTTGTTAGGATCGACTGCACGGTGACGGACGGGGGTGAGGTCTCCAAGACGTCGGCGAGTGTGCTTCCGGAGACGGCATTGATAATGGTGGAAGCGGTGCCGAGCGGGAAGGTGGCTACCGTCGATGGTACGAACGGCGAGACGCCCCTCTCGAAAAACGAGTGGTCGTTGGCTCCATGTTCACCGTGGACGTCGACCCGGTTGGATTTGGGATCTGGTCCCATGGCAATCCCCTCGGTTCAAATTTTGACTACTCTCTCACGGATTACACCCCCGCTGTCTTCATCGCCAAGTTTAACTGACGCCCAGCGGGAGGCTCGGAAATGAATGCACCTTTTGCCGACTGCAGGAAATGCCGAGCTCTTGGAGGCCTTTCTTATAAAGCCTATTCAAGACATGAAAGCAACACTCTTAGGATATGTGAATGCATGAATGAGTTGTTTAATCGGAGACTGAAAGAAAAAAGCCCGGAGGAGAAAATAAGTCTAAGCGCCGCGAAGATGGCGAGCCCCCAATATCAACGCAGGTTTCATACGCCATAACAAGAAACTCAATCGGGTAAACGACGATTGAAGACGCTTCGGGCGTTCGAGGAATATCTCCCGAAGCCAACTAAGACCCAATGGAGCCCATAAACCCAAAAGGATTCGATAATCAAAGTACCCGGCGATGAGCAAGAGCTGGAACACGAACAGCAGGTGGACGGGAAGCCCTCGCATATTTTTTTGACGGCTATCGTCAGAGCTGACCGCTAGATCGGCCATTCGCCTGTCGCAGAGGCTTCTCACGTTCATTTTCAAGACGGGCTTACCGGGCGATAGGCCGAATTTCCCTGTGTAACAAGTTCAAAATCCGCGTATGGAGACGGGTTCGAGCACCTTTCACCGCCGGGCAACTAGCGAGCACGTGGGCGCCAAAATCCCGCGATGAGCCACTGAGAGCTAATTCACCCCCGAAAACTACGTAGGGAGTCGCGATCTCGGATAGGGGAGGCCATCTGCAGGAGAAATCAGCCATATGCGAAATTTTCCCAAAAAGAGTGTTTTGTACCGCATCAGTGTGTGCGGTAAAGCGACTCCCAGAGCCCAGTGCATCATGAGGAGGATCGCGAGGGACCTCCGTTTCGTGCTCCACTACAGGATCAAGCGCGACCAGTACAGGGACAGAAGCGAGTCCCACGAGCACCAGCAAAAAAAAAGCTCGTCAAGCGGGGATGGGTATCAGCAGGGAGACTAGTACAAAATAAAATCGCCGATTGAAGTTCCAAAAACAAACCCCGGGCGCAGTCGAGGACACTGGAGTGTAGTTCATCCCGGGAAAGACTGCCCTCTAGATTCCGGAAACATGAAACCCCCAACGCGCACAATGTCGGAATCGCGGTGCCCCTCGGACCCGACCACAGTTGCTGGTTGGAATACAGCTCGGTTACAGAGGCCTAGACAGCTCACGCGTCGGGGGAGGCCCACTTGGGCCTCCACGACATCACGAGTGGGGTGTGGAAGGTAAAACCAGCTCGGGCGTCGGGCTTGGCCACCAGTTCGGGGACATGAGCGCAACCGCACCAAAACCAAAAGAAAAAACGACGATTGATATCAAACCCCAAAATACGATCGTCTACAGTACATACGGGTTATCCAATAGCTACTAACGATAGTATCGTACTGCCGCTTACTGAATTGCACCGATCGCACTATGGAAGTACTTCATACAAAATCTAAGAAAAAAATGAAATATAAAATAATATATTTACTATTTACCCTATTTATTTCTAAATATATATCTAATCCGTTCTAAATCCATGCTTTTTGGTTCTTTTTGGTTCGATCGAGATACCTCTTGTTTTTCTTTCATTTTCGGAGTACTTGTTTTTATTTATATTTTGTCTCGAATGCTTTTCGTGTGTGATAATGATAGGAGGCGTTTTTTTCTGCGAAACAGGCCAATGCGAATGTTACTCAGGGTCAGTACCGCTAGTGGCAAACTTGGTTGAGCCTTTGGAGGATGCCCTACCGATGACCCATGGGGAAGGGTTTCCTTTGCTCGCTGCGACTTGAGGTCGGGAGCGTTCAATCGATGTTGGCTATGGACCAACATCACCGCTGAACCCGCGTTTCCTTCAATTCCATCCTCTCTACCCCGCACATGGGTGTCTCGCCGTATAGCCTCACTCGGTGGCGGACGGAACTCGAGCTCCAATGGGCTTCCAAGAAGGAAACGAATACTGGCAGCCCTCTCGGAACCCTGTGTGCCCCGCCGATTGAGGGAATGAAAACCTCTATTTTTTCCTGCATTCAGCTGGCCAAATGACGTGAGGGCCAATGTTAACCGATTGACTATTTCATGCGTCATTCGCTGGAATCTCCCCTGGTACCATCCAAAGCACAAAAAATACTTATTTTTGAGTACTTCTCTTCACCCCTGGCCAAAAAAAAGGTGTTAGGATCAATGTTCCTAACGAAGATATTCGCTGTCAGTTTTCCCTGGTGAATACATCAAAACCGTCGCTTTCGGAGTCATTATCCTGGCCAAATGCCAGTCGGGGCTAATGTTCCCAAACCAACGAGTGCCTAGTTGGGGTCCCGTACTCGCGCCTAGAGCTCATCTCTACCGTAACGTGGTTTTTCGGGACAAACCCTTGTGGCCAAATGGGTGTGCTTGAGCCAATGTTCCCAGGGGAACATTGGACTTGCTAGGTCTTTCGGCCCTCATCGAACCCAATCAAAAACGAGTCCTGTTCGGTACGATTTCCGGACCAAGGCTTCCTTGGTCAGGAGACCCAAAAAATCTTACAGCCTGGTTTTCGAGGGGAATGGGCTGGCCAAATTGAGTCTCGACCAATTTTCTTTTACGAATATCCTCCTTGAAGATCACCTTGGCCAAAAAGGGATGTCATGGTCATGGTTCTGAAAGGGAACATCTGGACTTCTGTAAGCCTTTGGTCAGCATCGAACCGATCAAAAAAACGGGTCTTCTCCTGTCCGGTACGATTTCCAGGCCAAAAGATGAAATCCTTAGAAATTATTTTTTCTGCGTCGGGAGGGCGAAGATCTTACAACCTCCGTTTCGAGTGTAATGGACGGGGTTTGGATGCAATGTTCTTTTTAGGAGAATATCGGCCTTGAGAGTTCTTCTGGCCAAAAGGGATGTCATGGCCAATGTTCCCAAAGGAACATTTGGACTTCTTTTAAAGCCCTTTGGCCCGCCATCGATAGTGGAAGAGGTTAAAAGAGTGGGGGTGGAGGGATCGGTGGGGGGAGGAGAGTGGTGTGGGAATGACGAAAGAGTTGTAGACTACTTTTTACGTATCTTTCACCAGAGACTTTGGCAGCTTGAGGGACCAAAAAGGTTTTATTTGGATGGGACCTAGGTCTCATCTAAGTCCGTAGTGAACTGCCAGCTGGTCTGGTCCAGGCGGTTGAGCCTTTCTGTTGATATATTGACGGTTTAGGCATCAGGTTGAGTGGGTCGAAAGCGTTTGGAGCTGGGAGGAGTCAGACTAGGAAGAACCCGCGTGCTCACGTTCGGGTTCGCAGGCTCTGGGGATCTGGTAAGCAAACAAGAGGGAAAAATCAGGATGGTCGCCGATGTGTTTGTATTGGTGCTCGTTGCGCAATTTTTGCTGCGGACGGCGTTCGGCGCACCGCTCACCAAGGTTGACTTCGAAGATGCTCCTGTCGTGGAGAATATTGATGGTCTTCCGACCGACTTCGCATTTCTGCCTCCTGGTCAGACTGACCGCATTCTGGTGACGGGTTATAGGGGAACGGTTCAGGTCGTCGTAAGAGGAGCGGTGCAGGAAAAACTGTTTCTGGACGACAGGGTTTCCCAGGAGGAGTTGGACAATTGGACGGGCTACCCCAGATTGTGGGATCGAGGCCTGGCGCCAGAGTATCGATCCGTTGCCGTAGATTCCGACTTTCAAAATCACCCATACGTCTACGTCTCATACGTTCACTACTTTGAAAGAGTGCCAAGAACTCCTCCCCAAGGGTTTGTGGCTCGGTACAGGGTGAGCAATGACCTCTCGGAGGCGATTCGTAGCTCGAAGAAGTTCATTCTCGGAGGATACGTGAATGGAAATTGTACGCAAGTTAGCACAGCAGAGGACAACGTTTGCATTACTCATTCGGATCATACGATGGGAGGAATAATATCGGACCCCCAGGGACGAATTTGGATATCGGTAGGGGACTCCGCGCGTGCGGACGATTTTGACAGGCCGAACGCGATGAGGGCTCAGGACGTCGACAGTCTGTACGGGAAGGTCCTCAGGGTAGATCGGAGTGGTAGAGGCCTACAAACTAACCCCTACTACGACGGTAATCCGGATGCGAACCGGTCAAAGGTGATGGCTTTGGGCCTTCGCAACCCATGGAACATCCATTGGGACGCTGAGCTTGGTACTCCATGGGTCGGTGATGTTGGAGAGATAACCCTGGAAGAGTTCAATCTGGTTCAACCGGGTGCGAACTTCGGGTGGCCATGCATGGAGGCAGAGCTTGATCGCTTTCAGTTTGGCATCTTCGACGAGTGCATTGATTTGTTCAACAATATCCCGCCATCCTCGGGGGCCTCGTATGTGGGTACGAAAGTGAATCCGAAACTAAGCTACTCCCACCAGGAAGGTACTGCGATTACTGCCGCGTTGAGAGTCAACGTCGAGGGTTGGCCTGACGCTTTCAACAACGCCGTGTACTACTGCGACTATTCCGGAAACTGGATACGGTACGTCAAGGTAGACGACGTCGGTAACGTGGTTTCTGCGCCTCTCGAGTTCGCCACAGGGGTCCCCGGACCGATCAACCTTCGACCGGGGAGCGACGGATGTCTTTACTACCTGGCTCTCGCTTCCAGTCAGATAGGCAGGATCTGTTACAGGGAGAATAATTCGCCGCCGGAGGTGGTTGGAATCGTACCGCCGCATGGGTTCATGGGCGCGGCTAGGTCGACGTTGGTTGAGGTGGCTGTAAGCAAGAAGGTGACCCCGGAATCGGCACAAGCGGCTATAGTTGTGGTAGAGACTGTATCCGGGGATGTTGTCGCAGGCCATGTGGAGCAGGATGACGTTAGGAACATTCTTACCTTTGTTCCAAACGAGTTGCTGAAGGAGGACGCACAGTATACGGTGACTGTTTCTGGGTTGGTCGACTGGAAAAATCTCTCCATGATAGGCGGGCTGACGAGTACTTTTTATACGGGCAGAGGGTTCGTGAAGTATGTTTCCGACCTTGCCCTGTCCGTGGATCCTACGCCCGAATCGGTTTTCCGTGACACGGCGATTGATGGCGTGACTCCTATACTGATTCGCGGCAGGCGATTCAGAAAGGGCTTGAGTTTCGTCCCTGTTGTGCAAGTGGAGGTTCAAGTCCCCGCTGACTGCACGTCGATCGAAGGTTTCTACGGGATGGACGACACTGCAAGGTGGATCCTAGCGGGCGCACTCATCTTTACGATCGCTGTGGATGGCAGAATCGTGTACGACTCAGCCGTGGATGGACTCGGATTCCCCAGCAGAAAGATCGATCCTGCGACCTTCTTCAATATGGATGTCGAGAGCGGGAGCACCTTGACGCTGGGAGGCGACTTTGGACGGAGACACGAGAATCAAGAAGACAATCGCGGAGCGTGGGCCGATGTCAAGTTTCGCTGCGGGAACATAGACTCTAGGGCACCAAAGATAGAGTCCCTCGAGCCTGCCGACGGTGCGACTACTTCAATCGACCCGGTGATTCGCATTACGTTCGACGAGGTCATGAACTACAACACGGTCATCCAGGCGGTGAGCATTGCGTCGATGGATGGGCGCAGCGTCCCGTGGCTTCCTGTTGAGAGTGCCGAGCCCCGGCTGTTCGCGCTCGAGTTGGAGGATTTGGAGTTTGATACGGTGTACGTGGTCACCGTATCGAAGACGGCTGTTGACGTGTCTGGAAACCCATTGGAGGAAGACGTGCAGTGGTCTTTTGCTACTGAGTTGCCGCCGGCAAGCGGAGAGATGCTCCAACTCCTGGAAGACTTGACACCCAAGCGGTCGAGAGGTGGAGTATCGTTCAATGGATTTCCCAGGAGCCTTAGTCCAGGAGTGAAAATATACAAGAATGGTCTTGGTATGCAGGCAACCGCGATGGTCAGCTTCGACCTGGGTGGTCTCGGTTGTAGTCGGTTGAGAGGACTCACTGGTAAGGATGCGGCTGCAGGAGGCAATTCTGGTGCTTGCCGGTTGCAGGTTTTCAGCGGGGGAAGTGAGGAAACGTCGCGGGTGCGCTTGAATCGGTACCCTCGTGCGGGTCAACGGTCGCGCGGGCTAAGTGTTGGTCTGGGAGGGGATACCTATCTCGAAATTAAGGTTTCCGCCGGGGGGGATGGGGGCCACGTTAAGGACCTTTGCAACATCGCGCGAGCTAGGGTGGAGTGCGATGGTGTTGATATCTACCTAACCAAGCTCACGCCGTTGTCTGAGCGGGGGATAGTTGAGCGGAACAGGAGCGCAGTGCAGCTGCCGTTGCAGCTGCTCAGATCCTCGATGACATTCGAAACTGGAATTGTTATCCCCGCTGGGGCGGAATTGACGTATGCAATTCCTGGACGGTGCTCGACAATCAGCTTCACAGTGGGTGCGGGCAATGGAGCGGACTTTGGAGACACCGAGTTGGTGGCTACTCTGGACGGAGAGGCGGTTTGCACGGATCAGAAGTTTTTCCATCGAGACGGAGCAAGGATATTATCATGCAACGTGGAAGCAGGGGAGGAGCTGAAACTTGAGGCTATCCGAGGGGATACTGGTGGCGCGATCATTATCGGGGAGGCAGAACTGGACTGTGCGGTTGGAACTCGGAAACCGGTGTGTGAGATGTCCTCGCTTCCCAGTAGCTTTCGGGTAGGAGACACGATCGAGTATGCAGGGCAGGGCTACCGCTTCAACGGAGAGGAACTAGGTGGGAGCGCAATCAGCTGGGATATCACGCTGGTCCATTGTGAACCGGAATGTCACGACCATCCGGAAGCCAGGGTGGAGGGAAGGAACAGCGGGAGCTACGAGATTCCCAATCACGGCGACTACTTTTTCATCAAGATCGACTGCACGGTGACGGACGGGGGTGAGGTCTCTAAGACGTCGGCGAGTGTGCTTCCGCAGACGGCATTGATAACGGTGGAATCGGTGCCGAGCGGGAAGGTGGCTACCGTCGATGGTACGAACGGCGAGACGCCCCTCTCGAAAACAGTGGTCGTTGGTTCAAGGTTCACTGTGGATGTCGACCCCGTCGCTTTCGGCATCTGGTCACACGACAATACTCTCGATCCAACTTTTGACTACCATCTTGAGAGCAACACCCCCGTGGTCTTCACCGCCAACTACAACTAAGGCCAAGCGGTTCTGAAGTTGATAGCAGATTTGCGATGAAAGCTGTGCTGTCGAATGCTCAACTGAATGCCCACGTGAACCCAGTTATTGTCCAGAATGTTTGGTATTATCGTAGGAAGGAAAATCCATTGGTTGATTGCGTAGGATGAATCCAATCAAACATGGGGCTACCAGCGGAAATGTTTTGCTGAGCATCCTACTGAATATTTGGCGCTCTTGAGGCGTTTAAGTGTCTCCCTTTGGCGATATTCCAGCGACATGCTTTCCGAGGCGCGCCATCGGCGCCTGGGGTTGCATGCTTCCCTCCCTAGTTATTAGTTCATCTTCACGCCTTGCGTAGCGCTTCAGGCTATGCTAGTAAAGTCCAGTAAAACTGGTTTCTAACCATAACCACCACTGTACTTACCTGGCCGGGCTCTTCGCTCCTCATGTATAGCGTCTGCTTGGAGGAGAGTGGACATGGCGCGTCTTTTTGTCTTCGGACAATTGTGACGGTCTCGCTTGCCTCCTAGGAAGTGGCCTTTAGGTGACGGTCGACGACTTACTCTCTGACCATGCGGTGGTTTGGTTCGCACGACCTCCACCAACTCCCCATCCTGTTAAAAATACTTGGAACTCCTCACCCCATTTTAGTGTGAGACAGGACACGGAGGTTCCTCACGATCCTCCTCATGATGGACTAGCTCTGGGAGTCGCGTCACCGCACGCACCGATGCGTTACAAAACACCGTCTCTTGGGACTTGCACCGTGCTGCATATGGCCGACTTCTCGCGGGCAGATGGTCTCATCTTCCAGAGATCGCGCCCGTCTACGTAGTCTTGGGGGGTGTATAAGCTCTCAGCGGCTCATGACGGTTCCAGCCTTCCCACCTCTCACTCTCACGGATTTCGGAGTCCGTACTTTTCTGCGCTTATACCTCGGGTTACACCAACCCCCCTGGCCGTACGAGATGGATTCACCGTGCCCTCTATGCTCTCAGACTGAAGACACCGCAGATTTTGACGCTCACCTTCTCGCCAGTTGCTCGGCAGTGAAAGCCGCAGTCATACGCGGATTTTTCTTAAGCTTCTATACCGGGAACTTTGGGCAATCGTTCGCCAAGCAGTGCTTGAAATCGAACGTGAGAAACCCTTGCCGGTTGCAGGCTCCCAAAACGCTAAGCGTCGAGTGGCCGACATCGTTGTAAGCTGTGATGATACCCTCCGTACGACCTATGTCGATCTTGCTGTGCCTAGTCCTCAGGCCAGCCGTTGTGTGCCGACAGATGGCGAGCGCCATGGATTTGCCGCTGCCAGTATGCGTCGCCACAAAGAATTGAAATACGCGAAGGCTTTGTCTACGCTTGGGGTTCGTGCTTCGGCTCTAGCTCACTGCCTGGTGCCTTTCGTCATCGAATCCTTTGGATTTATGGACTACATTGGGTCTCGTTGGCTTCGAGAGATATCCCGCGAGCGCCCGCACCGCCTTCAATCATTGGCTACCCGATTGAGTTTCTTGTTGCGGCGTATAAACGCCGCATTGATCTTGGGAGGCGCGCGACCTTCGTGGCGCTTAGTCTGTTTTCCCCTCGGTTTTTTTTTCTTTCAGTCTCCGATTCCATTTTAGCGTCGCTCTCGTGCGATATGCTAGCAGTATGCTTGCCCAGGCGTGCTATCGCCGCCTGGGTAGTTCTTAGCTGCCTTTCACGCTTCAAGCGAGGCTAATTCCGAGGCTATGTTTGTTAACAGACAACAACATATCTGTACCTATCGAATACCTATCGAATACCCCGAGGTCTGGGTCCATGTAGATGGCTTCTACGTTTAGAAGGGTACCAACAGTAGACGGGTAATTTGTTAGATATCCGAAGCACTGGGATCAAGACTCGATAGGAATAGGGTTTTTGTAGCGCGCATCTGCATGACTTTTTCACAAATTCCAAGGATCTCAGAAGCTAGGAAGAGCATATATATGGCCACCCACTGAACATCTGACCATGGTGAGCATTCCTATGGGTGATTAACATAGAGAAGAGGGAGATATACATACTGAGAAATACAAAAGGAAGATGAGAAATGATACATCCCTGGCTCCTTCTCCAGGTTATGAACCGAGATCTAGTTTTGAGCTGTACAGAGTAAGAGTATGTTAAGGGTGTGGTTTGGTATAGAGCGCATGGACGAGGAGGCTAAAGATAGATTGATCTTGCAAGTACTTTTGAAATGCCTGCAGCTGGAGCCTCATGAAAGATATCGACGCTGGGCAACGCTAGTCCAGTCACGATTGGAGGCTTGCAGGCCGACAAACCTTATCTTCGGTGACGACGAAGCGGAAGTCGATCAACAGCGGACGCGAAGGTCATGACGCACGGGACTGTAAGGCTTGTATCGCATTTCATAAATGCTTGCACGATCAATCTATCCCCGGCTTCCTCGACCATGCTTTTTTCACCAAACAGACCCTCGTCACGCCCTTGCTCTCAACAGTTCAAAACGTAAATCGGGCTCATCACCTTTGACGAAGGAGCAAGGTGTGTGTCCTCTCTCTTCTTCCTTTTACGTCTCTCAGTATATCTATCTCCCTCTGCTCTATGTTAATCACCCCCACCATGCCACCCTGGTCACAGCTTCCGTGGGTGGCGATATATATATACTCTTCCGATGCAATCCGGTGGTAATTGAAGAGAATGAGGTAGTACCGAGAGCGATTGTCTATACTGGACTGGACTTACTTACAGTACCGTATGCTTACGATGGGTTAAAGAAAACGTTAAGTGCACACCAATCGTTCATATCGGTCTCCAATATACTCAGTGAAGTCCAGTAAAGAAAACAAAGTGGGCTGTGAGTTGTTGTCGAGGATTGGGGTTTTGTTTCTTTTTCGGTCGCGAGCGTGTTCGTTTACGGGAAGCGCTTCCTCTGGTACGCCTTCCCCTCGATTTTCCGCGGGGCGTCGTTTGCATTTGCAACTACTTCTGTCTTCCGGGTGGGTGTGTTGCGGGGCCTTTCCTATTTGGGTTGGGTTTGGTCGATTATTCTCTCGGTGCGGTTTCATATTGGTGGTGCAACGTTTCCTTTGCGGATTCCCTCAGGATGGTAGGGATATCTCCGCGCTCGACGGAGCCTCCTCCCAAGGAGGCACTGCCAGGTGGGGGACTCCGTGTTCGCCTCAGCTGCGGCACGTTTTCTTCCGAGGTTGACATGGAAGGCGCTTCTGGCACCCAGGCGCGTGCACTTATCTCCGCTGTCACCAGCCTGATCACGGCTGCGAGTGATCGTGGAGTGCTCCCTCAGCTCACCCAGAAGCTAGGTGGGCTGGAATCGGGATTGCTGGCCAGGTCAAATTCAAATTCGGACTAGAATTTGAATTGCCCCCAGAGTGGCAGCGTTGGCTGAAGGCAGTCAACATCAGGTCAATCAACATGAACCTGTAACGGGACAAGCGAGGGCGGTTGCTTCTGTGCGGGACAGTATGACGTTGGGGAGCGGCAGGCCGGGCCAAAACGCGCCTCAGCGCTCGGGGACTCGAGGCAATGGTGGTGGTGACTGTGCGGCAACCGGTGTGGAGGAGGCTGCAGCTGTGGACTTCCCTCTCTTGGACCAGCTCTCAGGTGGTCACCAGCTCCCGTCTACTGCGGGGGCACGTGGTGGCCGCAAGGGGGGCGCTTCGTACGCCTCAGTCTTGCGGAAGGGCACCACTGCAACACGTACGGCGGCCATGCTCCGTTTCCTACCATCTCGCGAGCCTCAGGATGGGCCTGTGGAGACCACTCTCCAATTTCTGTGGGTGCGAAATGTCCGGCCCCGGACTACACGAGGCCAGGTTCCGTCTATGCGAGACTTCCGGGACACTCTTGCGGAATCGTTAGGGTGCAGCCGGGGTGATTTCTTCTTCGCAAACTATGAGGGCCGCGATGTGCTGTTTTTGGTCTCCGCAACCGCCGCCACGTACCTGGAGGCCTTGCTGGCGAAGCCTACCGAGCAGTGGCCTGAGAGCGCCCGGTGGCTGCGCTGCAACCCGCAGGTGGTTTTGCACTTCGATTTTGACCGTTTCTCGGGCAATTTCCTGTCTCCGGGAGAAACGGCAGGGCTCTCTGAGCATGAGAGCAGCGTGAAGGCGGCAGCGATCCATTGGCTACGGATTCAGCGCCGTGAGAGGATCTTGTTGGAGCGGTTCCGGTCGGGCCCTCGTCACCTGCGCATGGCGGTGTCCAGCTTCTTCGATCTGGAGAGGCGACTTGTGCTGACTTCTCGCTACAAGACAGAGCTGCAGCGGTTGGGGATTTTGGAGGGCTCTGCTTCCAGCACCACTTCCAGCGAGAGTGGTGAGGCAGGGGAGCAGACTGAGGGCATGGTGGTGGAGGACGCCCAGGTTACTTTGCTGAGGCCCGCGGGATCCGTTCCGCGAGCCTCGCGGAGTGGGCGGCTCACGACTTTGGTGCGGATAGGAGGTAAGAGAGCGAGGACCGACTCCCCCGGGTCTAAGGGGGAGAAGAACGATTAGCGCTCCAGGCACGGCTGCGAGGTCGCAGCCTATGGATCTACAGTCTTATGTCCTGAAGGAGGGCGGAGGCTGGGGCATTTGGCGTACGCGTTTTCGGAGTTGGCTCCGGCGGTGGATTTCTTTGGAAGGAGGCTCGCTTCCCCTCCGTGGGGGTATTCCCCCAGTCGTCCTCCCTCGTGGAGACCTTCTAGTAGCTGGAACCATTCTCGATTTCATCTTCACGAGCCTGGCTCGTAACATTCCGGACACAGTCATTTGGGTTTTTCTGGGGGTCATGCCGCGCCTGATTCTGGCCCCCATTCACACATCGGAGCGCAGATGGCGATTACGAGACCGACTGGCCCTGTTCTTGAAGGGAGACTTCGAAGTACTACAGCGCAGCTATTTGGCATCGTCAGCACCTTCCGCCCGTCGAACTCGGCATGGCACAGTGTCGCCCGTGCCGGCTCGAGTACAGAAATTGGTAGCAGTGGGCGATTTAAGTCGAGCGGCGCGGGTTTTGGAGGGCCAGGCGCCTGTCCTCCCCTACGATGATAGTCTCGCCCAGACGGTGTCGTCTTTGTTCCCTGAGTCCGACGTGGACTTGTCCCCTGAATTCGAGGTATTCTTGGACCGTCCGGAGTTGGCCAAGTTTCGCATCGATCTGACGCTCAGTGAGTCTGACCTGGAGGATTTGCTTCGTACCTCGCGTCGGGGACGCTGTCCCGGACCCTCCGGACTAAGAACAGAGCTATTGCAGGCCCTGAGCCAGCCTGGCAAGAGCGCGCTTCTGAGGATCCTTAACAAGTTGTTCCAGGGCGTATCGGGTGCGTCTGCGCCATGGGAACATCTCCGGCAGGCACAGCTTTGCTTGCTCACGAAACCTGACCACCAGCCGGCCCACCCGCGTCTCTGGCCGATTCGGGGTGGTGGAGAGCCTACGGAAGTTAGCCGGGAGATGGCTATGCCAGCGCCTTCGCCAGCGAGTCACAGCTTTCATGGCGCCCTTGCAAGTAGGGGTGGGATTTTCTGGGGGTTGCGAACTGATCACCCATGGGATCGAGCTAGAACGCGCCAGTAGGCCGGAGTGGGAAGTCTTGGTGGTTGATTTCCGGAACGCATTCAACAGCGTGTCGCGGACGCATGCGCTAGAGGTGCTCCGACGGGTGTTTCCGGAGGCGTGGCCGTTTCTATCGGGTATTTACGGAGGGGAGAGCCTCCCCTACTTGACAACGGAGGGCACTGTTTTTCAAGCACATACTGGCGTCCAACAAGGCGACCCTTGCGGACCTCTTCTTCATGCCTGTGCCCTACAGCTCGTACTTTTACGTCTTTCGACTGAGGTCTCGGATCTTCGAATCTGCGCGTACCACGATGACGTAACATTGCTGGGCACCCCTGACACCCTGGCTAGGGGGCTGACCGAGATCGAAGCGATTGCACGTCGCGTCGGTTTGACTGTGGAAACAGAAAAATGTCGCTTCCTCCCCCCGAGGGACGTGTCGCTGGCCTCTCTGCCACCCACTCTGCAACTAATCAGCGAACGTGAAGGGTTCGAGCACCACGGCGTCGGATTGGGCACTGACAACTTTGTCCAAGCATCCTGCGAGCGAGTTTTAGCATGGCACAAGCAACTCACCGACGCCATTGAGCACCTACCCGACAGCATGCTGCGATCGGCCTGCTTGCTTTCCCGCTTTTGTGCCGGTCCCAGACTCAACTACTGGTTGCGTAGCTGCCTCCAGCTTGGGGCTCGTGGATCGCGGCTAAAGCCGACGAGATGACCCTGCAACACTGGGGAGCGCTCTTGGATGAGCCCCTCGATCTTGAAGCTGCTCCCGACAGGGACTTGATTCGTGCACAGATCGCTCTACCGTTGCGATTAGGCGGATTCGCAGACCGTGGGCTGGTATCCTCGCCAGCAGCGGTTGCCTCCTGGGCTACCGCGCTGCGAACGTTGGTGACCTTCCAGATGCGAAGTGCCTGCCTCTTGGCTCGAGCTTTGACCAACGAGGATCCAGTGACCCTGCCGCCCCCGCTTTTGACAATTTGTGATGGCCTTCAACACGCGTTCAGGAGGTGCAACGCCGTGCCGGACGCAAATCGGTCCCGCTTTCGTTCCTGGAGAGAGCTGTTATGGGGACGAACTGAAGCGATTGAGGATTCTCCCCTCGACCGAGTTCTTGCCGACGACGGAGAGGCTAGCCCCGGGTCACCTGTTGCAGACTACCCGGGTTTGAGCCGATTGTGGAGCTCCCGCGCTGATGTGATTCAACATAGCCTCACCTGGGGCCAACACAGTGCCGCTCACACGGTCATGCTCAATTCTCCTCTCACGCCGCCTACCACTGCCGCTCGTCTCCGCGGCATGGGAGGCCACCTCTTGCACTTGTGGTTAACCACTCTACCGTCATCATTGAGTCATCGGCTCGATGCTTTCCAGTTCCGTTCTGCCGCACGGATCTATCTCGGTTTGCCACAGGCTCCGTGGCACTCTAATCGGCCGTCTTTCTGTCAGGGATGTGAGAGCCGGATTGACGCTTGTGGCTACCACTTCCTGGGTTCCTGCAGACTGTTGAGAGGTCTCCGTATGAGGCGTCCCACTCGCCTCAAGTACATCCTCAGCGAATTTTTGACTCGGATAGGGCATACGGTTGAGGTTGAGTCGGAACTGCCCAGATCAATCTCGGACTCTGCACCGCCCCGTTGTATAGCCGATCTCCTCGTCTCCGACGCTGCTGCCAGACGCTCAACATATGTGGACCTTGCGATTACCTGCCCCGTGGCCAGCGCCTACCTCACCGCAGCCGCCCGCCGCCGGGGAGCCGCGGCGCCTGGGTTTGCACGCTCCCCTCCCTAGTTCTTAGTTCCTTCTCACGCCTTGCGTAGCGCTTCAGTCTATGCTAATAAAATCCAGTAAAGCCAGTAAAGCCCAAGCCCAGTGAAGCCAGTTAAACCACCGCCGCTCGCTTCCGCGGCCTGCCAGGCCATCTATCCACTTGTGGTTAACGACTCCACCTTTTTCACTGGCTCACCGTCTCGATGCCTTCCAGTCTCGCTCTGCAGTGCGGATCTACCTGGGTTTACCACAAGCTCCGTGGCACTGTAATCGGCTGTCTTTCTGTCAGGGATGTGAGGGTCGGATTGACGTTTGTGGCTACCACTTCTTGGGTTCATGACTGTTGAGAGGTCTTCGTCCGAGGCGTAAGACTCGTTTCAAGTAAGTGCTCAGCGAATGTTTGACTCTGGCAAGGTATACGGTTGAGATGGAATCGGAACTGCCCAGATCGGTCTCGGACACGACGCCGCCCCGCTATATCGCAGACCTCCTCGTCTCGGACGCTGCCGCCAGACGCTCAGTATATGTGGACCTCGCGATTACACGCCCTGGGGCAAGCGCCCATCTCACTGCTGCCGCCCGCCGCCGCGGGGCAGCCGTTTCGGCCCTTCGTCGAGTGAAGGAACGACCGTATGCTGAGATTATGGCCAATCTGCCTTGCGCAGAGGGTCGCTCCCACCGGTTCCACCCTTTCATTGTGGAAAGTTTTGGTCACGTGGAGAAATCGGGTTTGGAGTGGTTACGGAAATGTTTCACTGAGCATCCTACCGAATACTTCGAACTTTCACCCCATTTAAGTGCCCCTCTGTGGCTAAATTCTAGCAGCATGCTTGCCGAGCCCCATGCTTGCCGCGCCATCGGCGCCTGGGTTTGCACGCGTCCCTAACTAGTTCTTAGTTCCTTTTCACGCCTTGCGTATCGCTTTAGGCTATGCTAGTAGTAAAAACTAGTGTAGCGTAGCGCTTCAGGCTATGCTAGTAAAGCCCAGTAGTAAAAACCTAGAGAGCAAAATGTCGGGATGCCATCGGGGCCCATAATGAATTCCAATTTGTTCCCTTCGCAGTCGTAGGGTTTGGACGACTAGGTCAAGCTGCCCAAGACTTCATCCCCGAGATTACCGAACGTCTTCAGCACAAAGTGGACGCAAAATCGCTCGTGCTCGTGGAGCTTAATCGAGAGCTATGGCGTGGTACGGCTCGCTTGGCGATCCATGCCATGCGCAAAGAAATCATGTTCGGACACTGTTCCCCATAGAAAGTAGTCTTCTACCCCGCTCTAGAGTCTCCTTAGTCTAGCCCCTCCTGCTTTCCTTGCGTCTCTCTAGCGCTGCATTCGGTAGTTTGAATAAACGGAAACAGTAAAAACCAGTAAACCACCCCTAGGGAGGAGAGAGAGCCCCCGAACCAACCATAGCACCAGAAACACCGGAGCAAGACCAGAGAAGGCAACACCTCCGGCGAAAAAGCCCTACGGCCATCAGATCAGGCCCCAATCCAGCACCAGTAACCGCTCAAACCCAGATGCCATGTCCAGAGGCTCTCGTCGCTTACTCAGCGCCATTCAAGGCCTAACTTGGAAGTTTTTTAATTCGATTTTAACAGACTATAATGAACCAACCCAGGTATGCTCGCCTACCCTCAAGCGCTACGTTGCCTGTGGTGGGAAACTAAAGGCTAGGCCTGAAGCCCTATTTAGGGTGTCGCGGCAAGAGTGCGCCTCGGCGATCATTTTGGTCGAGTATCGCCTGGTGGTATTCGCCCGTACTAGGAACCCAACCAGACGTGCACAAAAGTTTTTAATTCTGTGGGCGGGTTCCGCACTGAATTTCAACCTTGCTTCCTTCTTGGGAATTGCTGAATACTCCCTCGAGTGTGATATCCCCCGTGAATTTGAAACCTTGATTATAGTCGTCGCGGCAGAAATTCGCTATCGTCGCGTCTCCTTCTGAGCTATTGTGAATGAATGTCCCCAGATTCATGGGTGTCCCTGTGCTTCCAATTGTCAATTGGAGATTGCTCACGATTATAGCGGCTTCCGCGTCAGGTGTCCCCTGTGCTCTAACAAACAGCTCACAGATTTCATGGTCCAAAATTTCACCAGTGATAGGGTTTACCATGCCACTGCTACTGTTCACGGCCATATATTCCCTCTCTAATGATCCATTGGAAACAGTTGTATGCGTCCCAGCAACAAGGCCACTTGATGGCTCGTACTCGAGGGAGAAACTCATATCGGGCTGGTTGCCTAGGTTGCCGTCTGCAGCTCGATTTGTAGCTTGACCCAGATCCCCAAAGCCCAAGAAGAAGGTTTGACTCTGACCGCCATCTAGATTTCGTACGCGGACAGCCGCACCTTTCATATCTTTCACGCAGGGCTGGGGACAAGTGACATCGATGCTCACGATTCCCGCGCGTACTTTCTCACATTTAGCACTGTCTCCCGCCTTGCATTGTACGGTTAATTTCTCGAACGATTTCGAAATGAACTGGATTTTTTTCCATCTTGGAATGCAACTAGTACATTCCGGGCTTTTCTCGCTCTCGTAATAACCCTTGCACCTGAGGTCCCGAGAGAGGTTACAGGACTCCTCTGCAGAAGTCACTTCCACCTGGCAGAATGCGCATCCGTCACCGGGGTTCCCCGCGCACGAATAGTCACCATTGACAAGGGTTGCACCTTCGGGCAGCTGACTCTGGAGCTCAGCCTCCCAGTCTGCATTCCAGCCCTCGGGTATCGTGCAAAGACCACACAGTACCGCTCCCGCAGTATCGCAGCATTCCAAGTCGTAGTTTTGCGTCGATTCACTTCCGTTGGACCCATCATAACATTGTTTACATCTCCCACCGGTGCAGTTTGGAAAAGTCTGCACTGCGTTGCAATGTTCATCGCAGCACTGTGTGCAAAGCACTTCCGGGTCCGGCTTCTCCAGGCCGACATCAACCCAGTGATCATCGTCACATTCCTTGACGAAGTTCATCCGCACCGGCTTGCACGTGGTACCAACGTTGCAAATATCTCTGCAGCTGTAGTCGTTGCAAATCCTTGATCTACCGAACGCGCCAAGCAAAAGCGTCAAAAAGGCCAAGAGAAACCTCATACGCAACATCACGGCTATTTTCTCTCCCCTACGACTGGCTCGGCTCCACTCTTAACAAAAGCTTCTATCTCCCAGGACGAAAAGAAAACGAAAACGAAAACCGAAGACCTACCGCCTCATCTCGCGCCTGCTCACACCCTCAGCACTCTTTACCGCACAGCTCCATCTCCAGGTCCGATCAGGGTTCTTATAGTCAAACACCCCTCCAAAACTCTCTCCCCCGCCCTCTCTCATCCAGCATCCAGGCGGTATCTTTTTCACACGAGGATCGGAATCCGCAAACTAAAAACATAAAATCAAAAAAACTGGTGCTGGTCGTTTTCCAAGCTTTGAACGCTCTTCCCGCTCGCCTCACCTACCACATTGTCATTTCCAAGTTTTGACCGCTTTTCCACGCTCGCCTCTTTTACGACCCCCCTCCCACGTAAGCAACACAAACAAAAAAAATCCCCGCTCCTCCCTCGTTGCAATAGTCAATCCTTCATGTCGATCTCGTGATAGTCAGGGATCGCATTGATCTTCCGAAGGTTGATAGGCCTAGGCTTGGGAATATCTAGAGCACAAGCAAACAAGCGGCCTTTCTTGCGGATCCCTCGCCATCAGAGCGGGGACATGGACGTTGCCCTAACGCACGACGCGGAAACGAGCTAGTAAGCTCTTACTACCACTACTTCAAGATACCGTATGAGAGCACGGGTGCTGCAGAAAAAGTAGATTAAAGGTGGTTCTGTGTAGGGAAACCCCAGTGCCATGTACGAGACTAGATTCTATAGGTAGCAATGTGTACGCTTTCGGAGCCCCAAGAGCGAGGCAGTCGACAGAGACTTACGCCAGGCGGGGAAACAAGCTACTAACACAAACTTAAACATATCGAAGGTGGGCCGCTGAAGAAAAGCAAATTTAAGGTGGATTCCAAATGATATGTACAAGACTAGATTCTACTGGCAGGAATGTGCCCGCAGCTTCAGATCTTTGCTCGTCGCCCATGCATGTCACCGTTTGCTTTAGATCAACATATTAGGTGGGATGCAACCTCAAAGGTGAAAACCAACCTCTCAAAGTGTGTGCCGCAGATTTTTTCCCGTCCAGGTCGCTCCAACGTGGTTAGAGAGAGAAAAAAACAAGTGCGGTTTGTTTCACCCAGTTTTAGCTAACTTTCTTCCAACTATTGGTCTAACATCTGCTCCCCCCCAGGTTGTTTTGTATTCCTTTTGTTCCACGGCGTGTTGACTTTTTGATGTAAACCTTGAGGTCTGTTCTGGTCTTGAATCAAAAATTTGCACCCTCTCCTCTAACAGAATGCGACGGAAGTGTAGCGACCTTCTTTTCATTCCGCACTTGTTTTTTTCTCTCTCCAACGTAGTTGTTTTCTCTCTCCACTATAGTTGTTTTCTCTCTCCACTATAGTTGTTTTCTCTCTCCACTACGTTGGAGAGAGAAAAAAACAAGTGCGGAATGAAAAGAAGGTCGCTACACTTCCGTCGCATTCTGTTAGAGGAGAGGGTGCAAATTTTTGATTCAAGACCAGAACAGACCTCAAGGTTTACATCAAAAAGTCAACACGCCGTGAAACAAAAGGAATACAAAACAACCTGGGGGGGAGCAGATGTTAGACCAATAGTTGGAAGAAAGTTAGCTAAAACTGGGTGAAACAAACCAAACCAAACCCAAACCCCCCTAAAAGGAACAGAACTTAATCCTTCTCACTTGGCCCGGAGGAATTTTTTTTTTTCAGCCTCCGATTAAACCATTCGTTCGTTCGTTCGTTCGTTCGTTTCGAGGAATAAGGCCGCGACAGATCTCAAAGGTCGAGTGGTTCCAACTCTCTGATCTTGGAGGCACTCGATCTTCACCAGAGAGAGAGAGCGAGAGAGAACGTATGCTTATCCGTGACGTACCTCCTTTTCGAGGAGCGTGTTTATCGGATGGCTGAAAAAAAAAAAAATCATCGTGGCGACAAGGTGGAGATCACACCACCCGCCTCCAACAGTGGAGTGTGCTCCAACATTTTTTTTTTTTTTAATCCACCACCCGTTCATACGGCGAAGATCAAAAAGCAGCATACGTTCGGAATTCTTTTCGAAACACAAAGTAGAACGAATACTGTATCGAAAAGCATATGCAACATTTGCATCCATTTTAAATTATAATTCAGCTAGTCTATTTGCTCACCGTCAATGGTTTTTAATGGGCTGGTTTTTATTAACATAGCCTAAAAGCGCTGCGCAAGGCGTGAAGAGGAACTAAGAACTAGGTAGGGAAGCGTGGCAATGTGGACATGACCTCATAAATTGAATGAATAAATGGGTTGCATGAGGCATCTCTCTCAACAGATTCGTTGGTTTGGAATCTCCCCCTCTAGCCGGAGAAGAACCCTGGGCGAGAAAGGAAGACCCTTGGTTACTGTAGCTGAGAAAGTCCTACCGAATGCTTGGAACTCCTGCGACGTAATAGTATCGCCCTGTGGCGGTATTCTGGTTTTTATGAATATAGCCAAAAGCGCTACACAAGGCGTGAAAAGGAAGTAAGAACTAGGTACAGTAACGTACAACCCAGGCGCCGATGACGCGCTTCGGCAAGTATGCTGTTTTAGAATAACGCCACAGGGAGACACTTAAACGGCGTAAGAATTCCAAGTACTCGGTAGGATGCTCAGCGAAACATTTCCGCAACCACTCCAAACCCGATTTCTCAACCTGGCCACCTCGATTTTTCCCACCTCAAGGAGGGGCGCTTTTTTCCGATCCTTCAATTCCGCGATTCGAAGTTGGAATGAGGGGTGCAAAAAATCGACCAATATCGCTGCCAATCGGGGGGGGGGGGGCGAAAAAGTTGAGTTTTTGGGACCACTAGCATATACCGCCTGTGGAGCTCGAACCCACGACCACAAGGCTAAGAGCCTCGCGCTCTACCAACTGAGCTAGGCCGCCCGCTTCGAGATAAACAGGTTGGCAAAATTGCGGGCGCTAAACCGCTGCCAATCGCGGGGTGCGAAAAAGTTGATTTTTGGGGACATTGGACTTTACTGGACTTTACTGGACTTTACTAAAGCGCTACGCAAGGCGTGAAGATGAACTAATAACTAGGGAGAGAAGCATGCAACCCCAGGCGCCGATGGCGCGCCTCGGAAAGCATGTCGCTGGAATATCGCCAAAGGGAGACACTTAAACGCCTCAAGAGCGCCAAACATTCAGTAGGATGCTCAGCAAAACATTTCCGCAACCACTCTAAACCCGACTTATCGACGTGACCAAAGCTTTCCACAATGAATGGCTGGAACCGGTGAGAGCGACCCTCAGCGCAAGGCAGACTGGCCATGCTCTCAGCATACCGTCGTTCCTTAACTCTTCGAAGGGCTGAAGCCGCGGCCCCCCGGCGGCGGGCGGCTGCGGTGAGGTGGGCGCTGGCCACGGGGCAGGTAATCGCAAGGTCCACATATGTTGAGCGTCTGGCAGCAGCGTCGGAGACGAGGAGATCGGCTATACAACGGGGCGGTGCAGAGTCCGAGATGGATCTGGGCAGTTCCGACTCAACCTCAACCGTATGCCCTATCCGAGTCAAAAATTCGCTGAGGATGTACTTGAGGCGAGTGTGACGCCTCGGACTTTACTAGCATAGCCTGAAGCGCTACGCAAGGCGTGAAGATGAACTAATAACTAGGGAGGGAAGCATGCAACCCCAGGCGCCGATGGCGCGCCTCGGAAAGCATGTCGCTGGAATATCGCCAAAGGGAGACACTTAAACGCCTCAAGAGCGCCAAACATTCAGTAGGATGCTCAGCAAAACATTTCCGCAACCACTCTAAACCCGACTTATCCACGTGACCAAAGCTTTTCACAATGAATGGCTGGAACCGGTGAGAGCGACCCTCAGCGCAAGGCAGACTGGCCATGCTCTCAGCATACCGTCGTTCCTTAACTCTTCGAAGGGCTGAAGCCGCGGCCCTCCGGCGGCGGGCGGCTGCGGTGAGGTGGGCGCTGGCCACGGGGCAGGTAATCGCAAGGTCCACATATGTTGAGCGTCTGGCAGCAGCGTCGGAGACGAGGAGATCGGCTATACAACGGGGCGGTGCAGAGTCCGAGATGGATCTGGGCAGTTTCGACTCAACCTCAACCGTATGCCCTATCCGAGTCAAATATTCGCTGAGGATGTACTTGAGGCGAGTGTGACGCCTCGTACGGAGACCTCGCAACAGTCCGCAGGAACCCAGGAAGTGGTAGCCACAAGCGTCAATCCGGCTCTCACATCCCTGACAGAAAGACGGCCGATTAGAGTGCCACGGAGCCTGTGGCAAACCGAGATAGATCCGTGCGGCAGAACGGAACTGGAAAGCATCGAGACGATGACTCAATGATGACGGTAGAGTGGTTAACCACAAGTGCGAGAGGTGGCCTCCCATGCCGCGGAGACAAGCGGCAGTGGTAGGCGGCGTGAGAGGAGAATTGAGCATGACTGTGTGAGCGGCACTGTGTTGGCCCCAGGTGCGGCTATGTTGAATCACATCAGTGCGGGAGCTCCACAATCGGCTCAAACCCGGGTAGTCTGCAACAGGGGACCCGGGGCTAGCCTCTCCGTCATCGGCAAGAACTCGGTCGAGGGGAGAATCCTCAATCGCTTCAGCTCGTCCCCATAACAGCTCCCTCCAGGAACGAAAGCGGGACCGATTTGCGTCCGGCACGGCGTTGCACCTCCTGAACGCGTGTTGAAGACCATCATAAATTGTCAAAAGCGGGGGCGGCAGGGTCACTGGATCCTCGTTGGTCAAAGCTCGAGCCAAGAGGCAGGCACTTCGCATCTGGAAGGTCACCAACGTTCGCAGCGCGGTAGCCCAGGAGGCAACCGCCGCTGGCGAGCATACCAGCCCACGGTCTGCGACGCCGAATCCCCTAATCGCAACGGTAGAGCGATCTGTGCACGAATAAAGTCCCTGTCGGGAGCAGCTTCAAGATCGAGGGGCTCATCCAAGAGCGTTCCCCAGTGTTGCAGGGTCATTTCGTCGGCTTTAGCCGCGATCCACGAGCCCCAAGCTGGAGGCAGGCTGCGCAACCAGTAGTTGAGTCTGGGACCGGCACAAAAGCGGGAAAGCAAGCAGGCCGATTGCAGCATGCTGTCGGGTAGGTGCTCAATGGCGTCGGTGAGTTGCTTGTGCCGTGCCAAAACTCGCTCGCAGGATGCTTGGACAAAGTTGTCAGTCCCCAATCCGACGCCGTGGTGTTCGAACCCTTCACGTTCGCTGATTAGTCGCAGAGTGGGTGGCAGAGAGGTCAGCGACACGTCCCTCGGGGGGAGAAAGCGACATTTTTCTGTTTCCACAGTCAAACCGACGCGACGTGCAATCGCTTCGATCGCGGTCAGTCCCCTAGCCAGGGTGTCAGGGGTGCCCAGCAATGTTACGTCATCGTGGTACGCGCAGATTCGAAGATCCGAGACCTCAGTCGAAAGACGTAAAAGTACGAGCTGTAGGGCACAGGCATGAAGAAGAGGTCCGCAAGGGTCGCCTTGTTGGACGCCAGTATGTGCTTGAAAAACAGTGCCCTCCGTTGTCAAGTAGGGGAGGCTCTCCCCTCCGTAAATACCCGATAGAAACGGCCACGCCTCCGGAAACACCCGTCGGAGCACCTCTAGCGCATGCGTCCGCGACACGCTGTTGAATGCGTTCCGGAAATCAACCACCAAGACTCCCCACTCCGGCCTACTGGCGCGTTCTAGCTCGATCCCATGGGTGATCAGTTCGCAACCCCCAGAAAATCCCACCCCTACTTGCAAGGGCGCCATAAAAGCTGTGACGCGCTGGCGAAGGCGCTGGCATAGCCACCTCCCGGCTAACTTCCGTAGGCTCTCCACCATCCCGATCGGCCGGAGACGCGGGTGGGCCGGCTGGTGGTCAGGTTTCGTGAGCAAGCAAAGCTGTGCCTGCCGGAGATGTTCCCATGGCGCAGACGCACCCGATACGCCCTGGAACAACTTGTTAAGGATCCTCAGAAGCGCGCTCTTGCAAGGCTGGCTCAGGGCCTGCAATAGCTCTGTTCTTAGTCCGGAGGGTCCGGGACAGCGTCCCCGACGCGAGGTACGAAGCAAATCCTCCAGGTCAGACTCACTGAGCGTCAGATCGATGCGAAACCTGGCCAACTCCGGACGGTCCAAGAATACCTCGAATTCAGGGGACAAATCCACGTCGGACTCAGGGAACAAAGACGACACCGTCTGGGCGAGACTATCATCGTAGGGCAGGACAGGCGCCTGGCCCTCCAAAACCCGCGCCGCTCGACTTAAATCGCCCACTGCTACCAATTTCTGTACTCGAGCCGGCACGGGCGACACTGTGCCATGCCGAGTCCGACGGGCGGATGGTGCTGACGACGCCAAATAGCTGCGCTGTAGTACTTCGAAGTCTCCCTTCAAGAACAGGGCCAGTCGGTCTCGTACTCGCCATCTGCGCTCCGATGTGTGAATGGGGGCCAGAATCAGGCGCGGCATGACCCCCAGAAAAACCCAAATGACATTAGCATACCGACTTTGGGGCTCGAACCCACGACTACAAGATTTAAGAGCCTCGCGCTCTACCAACTGAGCTCTCAGTGGCTCATGACCGTACCAGCCTTTCCGCCACTCACACTGTCGGGTTTCGAACACGCACACTTCACTGCGCTTATACCTCGGCTTACATCAGCCCCCCTGGCCGTACGAGATGGGTGTCCTCTCTGCTCTCAGACTGAAGACAACGCAGATTTTGGCGCCCGCCTGCTCGGTAGTTGCCCGGCGGTGAAAGGTGCTCGAACCCGCCGCCATACGCGGATCTTGAACCTGTTATACCGGGAACTTCGGCCAATAGTCCGGCAAGCCGGTCTGGAAATCGAACGTGAAAAACCTTTACCCGTCGCGGACTTTCAAAATGATGAACGCCGTGTAGCCGACCTGGTGATCACCTGTGACGACAGCCGCCGTACCACATACGTTGATCTTGCTGTTCCTAATCCTCAAGCTAGTCGTTATCTCCCGGCTGCGGGGGAGCGCCGTGGATCTGCCGCCGCCAGTATGAGACGCCGCAAAGAGATCAAATACGCGGGGGCTTTGTCTTCCCCTGGTGTTCGTCCTTCGGCACTAGCACATCGCTCGGTACCCCTGATCATTGAGTGCTTTGGGTTCATGAACTCTGTTGGTTCTCGCTGGCTTCGGGAGTTGTTCCGCGAACGCCCTGACCGTCTTCAATCGTTGTTTACCCGCTTAAGTTTCCTGCTGTGGCGCATGAATGCCGCTTTGATGTTGGAGGCGCGAGTACTTCGCCGCACTTAGTCTTTTTTTCCCCTCGGGGTTTTTTCTTTCAGCCTCCGATTAAACCATTCGTTCGTACCAACTGAGCTAGGCCGCCGGCTTCGTGATTAACGGGGTTGGCAAAATTGAGCGCGCTAGCCCGGAGCTCAAATTGCTGAGAGCGTCGGGGTCTTTTGCGGCAGTTGCTGGCTGGGGACGTACGAACTGGGAGGTTCGTGGGCAGTTTGACATCAAGACTGCGTACTAATATGGCATGGAAGAGGAATTTAACATCTATAGAACCACATCAAGGAGATAATAGGCGATGTTAATGAAGGAGAAAAGGGGCGCGGAGGTGCTCTTGTCGAAACTAGACAGAGACCGGCGGGAGAAGGCCATGGAAGAGGAATTTGGCGTCTATAGAGCAAGATCGGATCTGAAATTTTGGTCAAGGGGTTCGCTGGGAGTTTAGGTAATGAAGACAAAATTACAGCCACGCTCCAGGTCGATCCCCCGGGTGATCAATTCGCAACCCCCCGAAAATCCCACCCCTACTTGCATGGGCGCCATGAAAGCCGTGACCCGGTTGGCGAAGGTACTGGCATAGCCACCTTCCAGCTAGCTTCCGTAGGCTCTCGGCCATACCGATCGGTCGGAGACGGGGGTGGGCCGGCTAATGGCCAGGCTTCGTGAGCAAGCAAAATTGTGCCCTTCGGAGATGTTCCCATTGGGCAGACGCTCCCGATGTGCCCTGGAACAGTTTGTTCAGGATCTTGAGCAATGCGCTCCGGCCAGGCTTGCCCAAGGCCTGCAATAACTCGGTTCGAAGCCCTGAGGGTCCAGGACAGCGTCCACGACGCGAGGTACGAAGTAAATCCTACAGATCAGACTCGTTGAGACTCAGGTCGATTTGAAACCGGGCCAACTCCGGACGGTCCAAGAATGCCTCGAATTCGGGTAGCAAGTCCATGTCGGAAGAGGGGAGCAAAGATGACACCTATTCTAGCATCATGGTTGTCCAGAAGCGCCATCGGCGCCAGGGTTTGCACGCTTCCCCCCCTAGTTCTTACGCCTTACATAGCGTTTCAGGATATGCTAATATACTCCCCACTACGTGCCCACCTCCTCGTTCGAGCGCCCGTCAAACTGGTTATGCTGCCGCCAACGTTTGGCCGGGAAACGAGCCAATATCGGGATACCATCGGTGACCATGATGACCGCCAATTTGTACCCTTCGCCGTCGAAGGGTTAGGACGCTTGGGCAACCGCCCCAGGACTTGATTACTGAAACCTCCAAACATCTTGAGCACACAGCGGACGCGCAAGCGCTGGTGCGCGGAACTGAATCGAGAGCTATGGCGAAGTACGGCTCACTTGGCGATTCATGCCTTGCGCAAAGATAATCATGTTCGGACGCTGTTACCTATAGAAAGTAGTCTTCAACCCCACTCTGGGGTCTCCCTAGCCTAGTCCCTCCTGTTTTCCTTGCGTATCCTTAGCGCTTCATTGGGTAGTTGGAATAAACGGAAACAGTAAAACACATTTCCTAGTTCTTAGTTCCTTCGTCACGCCTTGCGTAGCGCTTGGGGGTTACGTAGACGACTTGGATTGGGATTGGATTGGGAATAAGTGGGGTTTTGAATCTTTTTCGGTCGTGAGCGTGTTCGTTTGTGGGAAGGGTTTCCTCTGGTAGTCCTTCCCCCTTTTCCGGAGTGTGTCGCTTTCTACTGCAACTTTCTCTCTCTCTCGTGGGGGTGCGTTGAGGAGATTTCCCCCTTTGGGTTGGGTGTGGTCAATTATTCTCTCGGTGAGGTTTTTTTGGCCGTGCAACGTTTCCTTTGCACATCCTCTCAGGATGGTAGGGTATCTCCGAGCTCGACGGAGCCCCATAACGAGGAGGCACTGCCAGGTGGTGGACTCAGTGTTCGCCTCAGATGCGCGACCTCTAAGAAAGCCCTCGGAGGGAGAAAAGCGAGTTTATGAGCGGAATAGCCCCGGGCACCTTCTCTTCAGAGGTTGACTTGGAGGGCGCTTCTGGCACCCAGGTGCACTGTCTCAGCTGTCACCAGCCTGATCACGGCTGCGGGTGATCGAGTCGTGCTACCCCAGCTAAACCAGCGGCTCGGCTCGCTGTAATCGGGACTGGTTTCGCGGGGAAATTCAAACCCGAGTGATAGTTTGAATCCCAGAGTTGCAGCGGTTGCTGAAGGCAGTCAAAATCTTGCGGTCAGTCAAAAATGAACCTGTCCCGGGACAAGCGAGGGCGGTTGGGCCAGAGTGGGACAATGCGGTGTGTTCCGCGAACGCCCTGACCGTCTTCAATCGTTGTTTACCCGCTTAAGTTTCCTGCTGTGGCGCATGAATGCCGCTTTGATGTTGGAGGCGCGAGTACTTCGCCGCGCTTAGTCTTTTTTTCCCCTCGGGGTTTTTTCTTTCAGCCTCCGATTAAACCATTCGTTCGTTGGGAAGTGGAACTCGGGGGGCCAAAACGAGCTTCAAGCGCTCGGGAACCGGACGCAACGGCGGTGGTGATTGTGAGGCAACCGGGTTGGCGGCGAATGAAGCTGTGTCTCCAGGCTTAGCAACCTTATCATCTGGAGCGGACTTCCCGGTCCTTGGCAGGTCCCGTGCGGGTCAACCGCCTCAGGCCCAGGCTGGTGTAAGTGATCGCCCCAAGGCGGGGCCATCGTACATTTCGGCGCTGCGGAAGGGCACCACTGCCGCCCGTACGGCGCAATGACACGCTATTTGCCTCATAGGGAGCCTAAGGTTGGAACCACGGAAACCACTTCGCAATTTGTCTGGATGCGGAACGTTCGGCCGAGACAACCCGTGGGCAGGTGCCGAACATGCGCGATTTCCGCAAAATTTGCGCGGAATCCTTTGGCTGTAGTCGGGAAGAATTTATCTTTGCCAACTACGAGGGTCGGGACGTTCTTTTGCTGCTCACAGCGAACACTTTGGGCTCACGTCGCGAGGATTTCATCTTTGCCAATACTGAGGGTCGAGACGGCCTGTTCATCGTCACCGCGAACGCGGCCACCTACCTCCAGGCCTTACTGGCCAAGCCCACCGAATAGTGGCCTGAGAGCTCCCGCTGGTTGCATTCTCACCCTCAGGTCGCCCTTTTTTTCGCGTTCGACCCTTTCTCGGAACAATTTCTGTCCCTGCGACAGACTGAAGGGCTCTCGGAGCAGGAGCGCAGCGTGAAGGCGACATCCATCCACTGACTGCGCATTCGACGCATGGAGAGGATCTTGTTGGATAGGTTCCAGTCAGGGCCTCGTCACCTGCGCACAGACGTGGAGGCAGATCCCTCCAACACCCCCAGCCTCCATAGCTCTGCCTGGTACTGCGAGGTCAGCCCAAGGCGCCTCTCCGGATCGAAGAAGGTGGAAATGGGTGTGCGCAGGTGACAAGTGGCTGACCGGAACCTCTTCACCAAGATCTTCTCAATGCGCTGAATACGCAGCCAGTGGGTGGATGCCGCCTCCACGTTGCTCTCCTGCTCCGAGAGCCCTTCAGTCTGCCCCCGGGGACAAAAAGTGCCCCGTGAACCGGTCGAACGCGAAATCCAGGATGTCCTGGAGTTACGTTAGTCTGGGGTTACGTAACCCCGTGGGGGAGAACGTAACCATCGGGCACTCTCAGGCCACAGCTCGGTTGGCTTGGCCAGCAAGGCCTGTGGGTAGGTGGCCGCGTTCGCGGTGACGATGAACAGGACGTCTCGACCCTCAGTACTGGCAAAGATGAAATCCTCGCGACGACAGCCCAAAGATTCTGCAAATTGTTCCGAAAATCGCGCATACTCGGAACCTGGCCCCGGGTCGTCTGGGGCATAAAGTTTCTCACCCAGACGAACTGCAAAAAAGTTTCGGGGGTGCCTACAACCCCAGACTACGGAACCTACAACCTCAAACTACGGGGTTACACTACGGGACTCTCGCCCATGCCGATCGGCCGGAGACGCGGGTCGCCGGCTGATGGTCGGTTTTCGTGAGCAAGCAAAACTGTGCCCGTCGCAGTTGATCCCAGTGGGCACTCGCACTCCCTGCGCCCTGGAACAGCGTATTGAGGGTCTTCACCAGTTCGCTCTCGCCAGGCTTGCTCAAGGCCTGCAATAATTCCGTTAGTAGCCCGGAGGGTCCAGGGCAGCGTCCACGACGGGAGGTCCGGAGCAAATCCTCCAAAACAGATTCTCGGTTTTACTGGCTTTATTTGCATAGCTTGAACGCTACGCAACGCGTGAAAATGAACTACGAACTAGGTAGGGAAGCGTGCAAACCCAGGTGCCTATGGTGCGCTTCGGCAAGCATGCTACTCGAATATCGCCACAGAGAGACACTTAAGCGCCGCAAAAGTTCCAAGTATTCAACAGGATGCTCAGTAAAACATTTCCGCAACCACTTCAAACCCGACTTCTCCACGTGACCAAAGCTTTCCACAAAGAAAGGCTGGAACCGGTGGGAGCAACCCTCAGCGCGAGACAGACTGGCCATAACAACTCTCAGCATACCATCGTTCCTTCACGCGGCGAAAGGCCGAAGCCGCTGCTCCCCGGCGGCGGGCGGCAGCCGTGAGATGGGCGCTTGCCACAGGGCATGTAATCGCGAGGTCAACATATACTGAGCGTCTGGCGGCTGCATCGGAGACGAGGAGATCTGCGATACAGCGGGGCGGTGCCGTGTCCCGAGACCGATCTGGGTAGTTCCGATTCCACCTCAACCGTATGCCCTACCCGAGTCAAACATTCGCTGAGAATTTGTTGGCTTTATTAGCATAGCCTAAAGCGCTACGCAAACCGTGAAAAAGAACCAAGAACTAGGTAGGGAAGCGTGCAAACCCAGGCGCCGATGGCGCGCCTCGGCAAGCATGCTGTCGAACATCGCCACAGAGAACTACTTAAACACCGCAAAAGTTCTAAGTATTCAACAGGATGCTCAGTGAAACATTTCCGCAACCACTCCAAACCCGCCTTCTCCACATGACCAAAGCTTTCCACAATGAAAGGCTGGGACCGGTGGGAGCGACCCTTTCCACAATGAAAGGCTGGGACCGGTGGGAGCGACCCTCAGCGCGAGGCAGACTGGCCATACTCTCAGCATACCGCGTTCCTTCACGCGGCGAAGGGCCGAAGCAGCTGCTCCCCGGCGGCGGGCGGCAGCCGTCAGATGGGCGCTTGCCACAGGGCATATAATCGCGAGGTCAACATACGCTGAGCGTCTGGCCGCTGCATCGGAGACGAGGAGATCTGCGATGCAGCGGGGCGGTGCCCTATCCGAGACCGATCAGGGTAGTTCCGATTCCACCTCAACCGTATGCCCTACGGAGCCAAATATTCGCTGAGAA
Source organism: Rhodosorus marinus (assembly GCA_029953675.1). Lineage (NCBI taxonomy): Eukaryota > Rhodophyta > Stylonematophyceae > Stylonematales > Stylonemataceae > Rhodosorus > Rhodosorus marinus. The sequence continues at coordinate 1,570,612 of JAMWBK010000001.1, forward strand.
TGTACTTGAAGCGAGTGTGACGCCTCGTACGAAGATCTCTCAACAGTCCGCATGAAGCTAAGAAATGGTAACCACAAGAATCGATCCGACTTTCACATCCCTGACAGAAAGACGGTCGATTAGAGTGCCACGGAGCTTGTGGCAAACCCAGGTAAATCCGTGCGGCAAAGCTTTTTTCAGCATCTCAATATGCTGCCACTGATTTAGGCCCCAGACCACAAAGGGCCAGTTCCCGTCTAAGCGTGATATTCGGAACATATGTTGTCAGTTTATTTAATGTTCGCAAAGAGAAAAGCTCCTTTCAAAAACCGTTTCGTTGTGTTTCTTTACAAACCGGCTCCGTTCCCTCATTAAATCGTCACGGTATTTCCTTGCCTGCTCTATAGTCATCGGCCGCTCTGGATGACCTCCAGATTGCGATTTTTTCCCGCGATACCATGCCTCCTGTTGCGGTGGAACCCTCCTCGTGCTCCACACACGTCTCGTTGGATCCACCAGGAAGAACACCAGAATCTTCCTCACACCGGGCTTCCTCGTGTCCGACAGATGAAACGGCTCTACTCGGTGCTGAAGCGTATTCGGAAAGCACACGCACCGACCAGAGGTACATAGAACGTACCCTTTGGATTGGTTCAGCGGATCTTCGTCAACTATCCCGTACACAGCCTCAACGCCTCGTTGATCGTCTTGTTCGTAGTCTGGTTCCTGGACAGCCTGTCTGAAGCTCAACCTCGACTCCGTGATGTTCTCCGATGCATAATAGTAGATCCCTGACGCGACGATGTGCTCGTTCTCCATTCCCTCTACGTGCCAAGCGCCGCCTCCGTAGCTCGGTTTGGCTGGAGTGAGAACGATGTTGGCGAGCTTGGTAATCACCTGCAGCCTTCGTCCTCGGAGTTCAACCCTGTCGCGGAAACCCTCTGGCACGGGAAACGACGCCGGTAGCGATGGTTCAATGACCGGCCGCGTCTCCTCCCACTGTTCCGTCGCTCGGTAGTCCTCTTCTTCGTCGAAGTTGGGAGTTGGGGGGTACCATTCGGTTTCTACTTCGATCAAATTGGGCCAGGGGTTCTTCATGTGCGTCAAGACCTTTTCAAACATTGGAATGAACCTCGAAAGGATCTTTTCCAGAACTTGAACGACGTGCGCGTGGTCGACTGGGTGGACGTTGTTCACGTACGAATCGAACTTGGCGTTGCCACAGTCGTCGATGACGACCTCAGAGGGAAGCCACTGGAACTTTGAGGATACCGTGTACCTGCACGCCTTGAATCTATTGAAGTCAAATGCCTCATCGGAGCGATCCCTGCTTTCGTCTCTGAAAAATTCATCGGTGACCGGCTCACCGTGCCCAAGCAGTTGGCTCCAGTCCATGTCCATTTCCGCCTCCGATACCACGGGGCTGACTCCCTTCACGAGGCAAAAGAGTGAAGGATGAACCAAGTCTAGAACCTGTTGATCCGATCCAGGATGCCAATCCTTATCCGGCGAATCTTCAAAGATCTTCACAGCGCTCAAAAGTCTGTCACGGACCTCCGCTACGATCCGTTCATCTGACTCGTAAACGCCATCAACCGGAGCCGGTCTGATGTCACCATCGCGCAGTTGATTCAGGAAATTGAGCTTCTCCATGACGATCTTATACGCCTCGCTGGAGGCACCCTGTTCACGCGCTTCTGCCTCCCATCTTTGGGCAACCTCTTCCCTCTCAATCTTGTTCCACCAGTCGGGCTTGATCATCAGCGCATTGCAAAGCTCTTGCACCCTCAGCTCGACCAAGCACCTCGGTCGAGCTGAGGGTGCTCCGTCCAGTACATACGACGGAAATTTGCCAAGATCATCGTTGCTCTCCATCACGGATTATGGTTCCCGTCTTCGCGCATCTCCATCTCCGCTCCCCGGCAAAAAAAAAGTTCAGTCTTTACCCCTCGTGCACTCCAGATCAGATCGTATCCCCCTAACAAAAAAAACAACAAAAAACTTTCGCACACAGGTTGCTAACCCCAAAACTCACAAACCCTGCACTCGTTTCATCTAACCCTGTCTCGGCCCTACACACCCTCCCCCCCTCCTAACTCATCACTAGGCCGCGCCTTTTTATCCGCTCAGGTATCTTCTGAGTTCCCATCCACACAAATCGCCAGCCGATTTCTACCTTTTTCTAAATAATTCTATCGGGCCAAATCTGGCCCCGACGGGCAGATTTGTCATGGTGTGCCAACTGGTTTTTATTGCATTGCCTGAAGCGCCAACGCAAGGCGTGACAAGGAGCTAAGAACTAGGTAGGGAAGCGTGCAAACCCAAGCGCCGATGGGCGCACCTCGGCAAAAATGCTTCTAGAATATCGCCACAGGGAGATAATTAAACGGTGTAAGAGTTCCAAGTATTCGGTAGGTATTCGGTAGGATGCTCAGCGAAACATTTCCGCAACCACTCCAAACCCGATTTCTCCACGTGATCAAAACTTTCCAAAATGAAAAGCTGGAACCGGTATTCACAATCTTCCTATATTCTGAGATTTTGGGCTTCGGGAAAACGTCATGCGGAAGGGCGCGGGCAAAACCCTAGTTCTACCCGTCGTGGACTTCCAAAACGAAGAAATCAGAGTAGCCGACCTTGTGATCACCTGTGACGACAGCCGCCGTACCTTCTACGTCGATCTAGCTGTTCCTAATCCCCAAGCTAGTCGGTACCTCCCGGCGGCGCGGGAGCGCCGTGGATCTGCCGCCGCCAGTACTGGGCGCCGCAAAAAGATCAAATACGCGGAGGCTTTGTCCTCCCCTGGTGTTCGCGAGTCGGCACTAGCGAATAGCTTGGTACCTCTGATCACTCGCGCTTTGGGCTTATGGACTCTGTTGGGTCTCGCTGGCTTCGGGAGTTGTTCCGAGAACGCCGTGACCGTCTGCAAAACGATATTTGCCCCGCCTACGTTTCCTGCTGTGGCGCCCCGAATGCTGACCTAATGTTGGAGGCGAGCGATCTACGCCGCGCTTAGTGAAGTTCTTTTCCCTTGGGGTTTTTTCTTTTAGCCTCCGATTAATCCATTCCTCTTTATCCGCTCAGGTATCTCTTGAGTTCACATCCCCAAAAATCGTTTGGCCATTTTATACCTTTTTCTAAATATTCCTACCTGGCCAAATATGGCCCGGATACGAACGAATGGTTTAATCGGAGGCTGAAAAAAAAACCCCGAGGGGAAAAAAAGACTAAGCGCGGCGAAGTACTCGCGCCTCCAACATCAAAGCGGCATTCATGCGCCACAGCAGGAAACTTAAGCGGGTAAACAACGATTGAAGACGGTCAGGGCGTTCGCGGAACAACTCCCGAAGCCAGCGAGAACCAACAGAGTCCATGAACCCAAAGCACTCAATGATCAGGGGTACCAAGCGATGTGCTAATGCCGAAGCACGAACACCAGGGGAAGACAAAGCCCCCGCGTATTTGATCTCTTTGCGGCGTCTCATGCTGGTGGCGGCAGATCCACGGCGCTCCCCCGCAGCCGGGAGCGGCCCGGATAAGGGCCAGATTTGGCAAAATAGAACATCTCCGGAACCACTCCAAACCCGACTTCTCCACGGGGTTACCAGAACCAGTCAAGTTCTGCTCTTATTCAGAGGCTAACTACTCTGAGAAGCGAGAAACAAGACGGTGATGAGGCAGCATTCGAGCGCCACCGTGTCAAAGAGAGCTTCATGAGGAGGTGGTCCAGGCGTCCCGGGCCGTTACCGAACATACAACGCAGCCAGCGCGAACCTACACCATCTATCAGACCAAAGCACTCGAGAATGAGCGGAACAAACCTGTAGGTTACCGCCGAATCGCGAATCGTAGATATTGACATTGCCTCGGTGTATTGCGATTCCTTCAGTTGGCGCATGCTCGAGCTGCAGCTCCGCGAAGACGAGCGGACGCAGAAAGGTACCTGGACGCCTGGAGACACTGGTCAAGCCTGTATGCAAAACAAACCCGAAAAGACCAGATTTCAAGCCCGGCGTGTCTCACGATGGGCCGAAGTTCGCAGTGTAACAGGTTCAGGATCCTCGTATGTCAGCGAGTCCGAGCGCTTTTCACATCAGGGCAGCTGGCATGCAGGTGTGCGCCAAAATCAGCGGTGCTTTCGACACGAGCGTGGGGAAGGGTTGCAAACCCTGCGCGATAAGCCAATTCGGCTGGTGTAAAGCAAGGTACAATCGTAGGGACGTACGGATCTCAGTATCTGTGAGCGTCAGTGGCGGGCAGAGTACTAGCCAACAGTTCTGCCGTCAACTTTGGGACGTCACATAGTGTCCAAGGCGGAAGCTCTCCCCGGTCGATTCCGGAGGGAATGACCGGCGGATTCTACCTCCCTCTTCGAGGGAAATTCTATACTCAACTGAGAGGATGCGAAATCTGACAAACTCTGCACATGTGTTCCCGGGGCCATCGAGTTCTATGCCTTGCGTACAGCAAGCCTTGGAGAGATGGGCTCTGGAGGAGTCCAAGCCAATGAGTACTCCGGCTGTGGACCGGTGGACCCTGACCAGGGTACAAAACGAATTGAAGATCTGCTCTCAGACTTGCTGCTCCGAGCATAACGACTATCGCTGAGCATCCTATCTAATACTTGGATCTCTTACTCCGTTTCAGTGTCGCCCTGTGGCGATATTCTAGCCAACATGCTTGCTGAGGCGAGCCATTGGCGCCTGGGTTTGCACGTTTCCCTCCCTAGTTCTTAGTTCCTTTTCACGCCTTGCGTAGCGCTTCAGGCTATGCTAGTAAAAGCCGTTGCGATATTCTAGCAGCGCCCTTGCCGAGGCGCGCCATCCGCGCCTCGGGTTGCACGCTTCCCGCCATAGTTCTTAGTTCTCTTTGAATGAATGAATGGTTCCCTTTCACGCTCGCGTTGCGCTCCGGCCAATGCACGTAAAAAACTGATAAAAACTGTTCCTTTTCAGACCACTTCAGGGTAGGCGAGTAAACACCAGTAAAAACCAGTTAAAATCGTCATATGCCAGGAAGGGAAGAATCGAGTGTTCAGGTACTTTTGTTTACGAATTTTGTATTCTTTAGCGTATTAACCGGTATTTGTCCCGTATGCGGTGGCACTGGAGTTCAATCAATAGAGGGGCTGTCAGTCAATCAATGAGTGTGAATTGGGGCTGGGGCTAAGGGCTGAAAGGCGGCCGCCTTCTCCTGGTGCTCAGGTGACTGTTGGGCTGAGTGCATATACTGGTTTTTGGTTGGTTAGTACACATATACGTGGATGGATAAGGGTAGTTGCAACACATCGATGAACTGGACTAACGATTTCTATGCAGAGAGTGAATCCCTGGGGTCGTCTCTGCGGTTATCTCGCCGCCCCGCTGTATCGTAGATCTTCTTGTCTCAGACCCTGCCGCCCGCCGCCGAGGGGCAGCCGCTTCGGCTCTTCGACGAGTGAAGGAACGGCGGTATGCTGAGAGCATCGCCAGTCTGCCCTACGCCGAGGGTCGCTCCCACCGGTTCCAGCCTTTCATTGTGGAAAGCTTTGGTCATGTGGATAAGTCGTTGCGGAAATGTTTCGCTGAGCACCCTACTGAGTACTTGGCGCTTTTGCGGCGTTTGAGTGCCGCCCTGTGGCGATATTCTAGCAGTATGCTTGCCGAGGCGCGCCATCGGCGCCTGGGTTTGCACGCTTCCCTCCCTAGTTCTTAGTTCCTTTTCACGCTTTGCGTAGCCCTTCAGGCTTGCTAATAAAGCCAATAAAGCCCAGTGTATCTAGCTCTCTTGCGGTAGGCGAGCAACATGCTCGCCGAGGCGCGCCCACTGCATCCTGGGCTTTGCATGTTCTCTTCCATAGTCCTTAGTTTCTTTTTACGTCTTGCGTAGCGCATCAGGCTATGTTTGTGAAACCACGTAGTCAAGCGCAACAAATACACGTGTGCCCTCGGTGACATCTTGATTTGCCGAGCCCGTTCGGGCTGTTCTCCTGCCAAGGTTTGTGGCTCTCAATGCAGCGTTACGCTGGGACCAGCGGGGCACGCGTCCATTTGCATGGATAGGTGTACGTGTTTACATCGTCTTGCCAGCAAAACAGTGCATCCCTAAATCGCGGGAGCTACCACCGAGCAGCTGGCTAACAAACTGAGCCCATGAAGCTGGGTTCGAAGGTTATCGATGGTCGTCGTGGCTCTGCCACTGTAACCTGGGTTTTTACGACTGTAACCTTAAGCGCTAGCAGATCTGCCATCATACGCCTTACGCCCTGCGTAGGGCGTACGATGGCAGATCTGCTGTCCGAAAGGTGTACTGATAGTCGGCAAGACGGTGCGGGTTCGTTTTCAGGCAACGTCGTACGAACCTGAAACGACAATATCCACTTTCCTCTCAATGTTATCGTCCACCAGCGGCAGCCTATTATCCCAGTAAAGGCGTACGTTGTTGAGTGAGGACTACACTTAGAGGTTTTGCTCGGGTATAAAGCCATGGACCTTCAACGGACGGGGAAGCGGAGTTTCGACGCTGGCCTGTAGTCTGCCCCTATGCTAGGCTAGTAAAATCTAGTAAAAGTCAGTAAAAACCAGGTAAACTGAGAGAAACAACCGAAGCAAACATGAGATCTGTTGGATTTGCAATTGTAATGATCACGATAACCCTGGCTGCGTCTTCCTATGCGCTGAAGAACGGAGGTTGGGGCGACTACGACCCGGAACCGGAACCTGGAAATCCGACCCCGACACCGAAGCTAGGATGCGCAGGCAATCCGTGCAGGAACGGATCTTCTTGTTATAACCGCGGATCTGGCGAGTACACATGCCACTGCCGCCTCGGATGGTACGGCACTCGTTGTACGAAGCCTTGGGGCAGACTGACTGTACGGGCGGTGAAGCACGACGGAAAACTTGAGGACCTTGACGGCTTCAAAATCCCAGTGGAATTTGGCGACTACTCCGACCTGTACGTCCAGGTCATCGGTACCCAGTACAATGGGTACAAGCGAACGCTCAGGACCCAGACCTGGGACAACTACATGGGCTACGGAAATCTCAACGGAGACCGCACGCTGGCCTTTGGCAACGGCTACTGGACTTCCGTCGACGTCTACCTGGTGGACAGAGACGACGGGCTCATCTTCGAGAGAAACGATGAGCAGATTGCAAGGAGAGTCTACAGCCTCAACACCCAAGCGAGGGGACCGAACAGCGGCGGATACAGGCAGTTCACCATTGACACCGCTCACGGGAAGATGGTCATGGAGTATGAATACAAAGCGTAGGGTTCTTTGCTACAGGCGAAGGAATCCGGAAGGACATTGCTCTCACTAAAGATAAATATTCTCCTCGGTGACATGCCACTGCGACAAAGTTGTAATTCGTCATAGCTGATTGGATCGAGCTCGGACCCTAACCAAGTGGCTTAAAAGTTTTTTCTTGGGCTCATAGTGAAACCCGCAGGGATTGAAATGGAAAGTGAGACTACGCTACTCGTGGCGGGCTACCGGAATGAAGAGCGCCGTGTTACCGACCTCGTTGTCACCTGTGACGACAGTCGGCGCGCTACATGCGTTGATCTATGCTGTCCCCAATCCTCAGGCTAGCCGCCATCTGCGGGCCGCGCGGAGCATCGTTGATAAGCCGCTGCCAATAGGCAATGTCACAAGGATGTGAAATACTTAAAGGCTTTGTCCTCCCGTGGACTCCGAGCTGCGGCTTTAGCTCATCGTCTCGGACCCATGGCAATCGAGTGCTTTGGTTTCATGGACTCTGCGGGTTCCCCTTGGCTCCAAGAATTGTTTCGCGAGCGCCCTGACCGGCTCTCCCCGTTGCTTACTCGTTTGAGTTTCCTGGTGTGTCGTACGAACACTGTATTGATGTTGGAGGATTGTAATATCTCCTCCTTGAGTAGAATATTTTTCCCACTCGCGTTGTTTGTTCTTCAGTCTCCGATAAGCACACTCTCTCACTCTTTCCAAACCTAGGAGAATCAGTCCTCCAACCCAGAGAAAAAGAAACCGCATTCTTTTTGCATATGTGGACCATCTCTGTTGAAGCTTGCGAAGGGCTTGCAAGAGAAGGTCTTATCGTGTAGTTGGTTAGCACGGGGCATTCTGAATCCCTAGCTCCGAGCTCAGGTCTCGGCAGGACCTCGGGTATGTACATGTCCTGTGGGCGCGCCCACCTCGCTGCCGCTGCCCGCCACCGGGGGCCATCCGCTTTTTGCCCTTCGCCTAGTGAAGGAACGACGGTAGGCTGAGAGTATGGCCAGTCTGCCTTGCGCAGAGGGTCGCTGCCACCGGTTCAAGCCTTTCATTGTGGAAAGCTTTGGTCACGTGGAGAATTCGAGGTTGCAGTGGTTGTGGAAATGTTTAACTAAGTATCCTACCGACTACTCGGAACTCTCAGGACATACTAGTCTCGCCCGATTCCAGCAGTATGCATACCAAGGCGCGCCATCGTACGCTTCCCTCCCTAGTTCTTAGTTCCTTTTCACGCCTTGCGTAGTGCTTCAGGCTATGCTAGTTTTACTGGACTTTACTGGACTGGACTTTACTAGCATAGCCTGAAGCGCTACGCAAGGCGTGAAGATGAACTAATAACTAGGGAGGGAAGCATGCAACCCCAGGCGCCGATGGCGCGCCTCGGAAAGCATGTCGCTGGAATATCGCCAAAGGGAGACACTTAAACGCCTCAAGAGCGCCAAATATTCAGTAGGATGCTCAGCAAAACATTTCCGCAACCACTCTAAACCCGACTTATCGACGTGACCAAAGCTTTCCACAATGAATGGCTGGAACCGGTGAGAGCGACCCTCAGCGCAAGGCAGACTGGCCATGCTCTCAGCATACCGTCGTTCCTTAACTCTTCGAAGGGCTGAAGCCGCGGCCCCCCGGCGGCGGGCGGCTGCGGTGAGGTGGGCGCTGGCCACGGGGCAGGTAATCGCAAGGTCCACATATGTTGAGCGTCTGGCAGCAGCGTCGGAGACGAGGAGATCGGCTATACAACGGGGCGGTGCAGAGTCCGAGATGGATCTGGGCAGTTCCGACTCAACCTCAACCGTATGCCCTATCCGAGTCAAAAATTCGCTGAGGATGTACTTGAGGCGAGTGTGACGCCTCGTACGGAGACCTCTCAACAGTCCGCAGGAACCCAGGAAGTGGTAGCCACAAGCGTCAATCCGGCTCTCACATCCCTGACAGAAAGACGGCCGATTAGAGTGCCACGGAGCCTGTGGCAAACCGAGATAGATCCGTGCGGCAGAACGGAACTGGAAAGCATCGAGACGATGACTCAATGACGACGGTAGAGTGGTTAACCACAAGTGCGAGAGGTGGCCTCCCATGCCGCGGAGACGAGCGGCAGTGGTAGGCGGCGTGAGAGGAGAATTGAGCATGACTGTGTGAGCGGCACTGTGTTGGCCCCAGGTGAGGCTATGTTGAATCACATCAGTGCGGGAGCTCCACAATCGGCTCAAACCCGGGTAGTCTGCAACAGGGGACCCGGGGCTAGCCTCTCCGTCATCGGCAAGAACTCGGTCGAGGGGACAATCCTCAATCGCTTCAGCTCGTCCCCATAACAGCTCCCTCCAGGAACGAAAGCGGGACCGATTTGCGTCCGGCACGGCGTTGCACCTCCTGAACGCGTGTTGAAGACCATCATAAATTGTCAAAAGCGGGGGCGGCAGGGTCACTGGATCCTCGTTGGTCAAAGCTCGAGCCAAGAGGCAGGCACTTCGCATCCGGAAGGTCACCAACGTTCGCAGCGCGGTAGCCCAGGAGGCAACCGCCGCTGGCGAGCATACCAGCCCACGGTCTGCGACGCCGAATCCCCCTAATCGCAACGGTAGAGCGATCTGTGCACGAATAAAGTCCCTGTCGGGAGCAGCTTCAAGATCGAGGGGCTCATCCAAGAGCGTTCCCCAGTGTTGCAGGGTCATTTCGTCGGCTTTAGCCGCGATCCACGAGCCCCAAGCTGGAGGCAGGCTGCGCAACCAGTAGTTGAGTCTGGGACCGGCACAAAAGCGGGAAAGCAAGCAGGCCGATTGCAGCATGCTGTCGGGTAGGTGCTCAATGGCGTCGGTGAGTTGCTTGTGCCGTGCCAAAACTCGCTCGCAGGATGCTTGGACAAAGTTGTCAGTCCCCAATCCGACGCCGTGGTGTTCGAACCCTTCACGTTCGCTGATTAGTCGCAGAGTGGGTGGCAGAGAGTTCAGCGACACGTCCCTCGGGGGGAGAAAGCGACATTTTTCTGTTTCCACAGTCAAACCGACGCGACGTGCAATCGCTTCGATCGCGGTCAGTCCCCTAGCCAGGGTGTCAGGGGTGCCCAGCAATGTTACGTCATCGTGGTACGCGCAGATTCGAAGATCCGAGACCTCAGTCGAAAGACGTAAAAGTACGAGCTGTAGGGCACAGGCATGAAGAAGAGGTCCGCAAGGGTCGCCTTGTTGGACGCCAGTATGTGCTTGAAAAACAGTGCCCTCCGTTGTCAAGTAGGGGAGGCTCTCCCCTCCGTAAATACCCGATAGAAACGGCCACGCCTCCGGAAACACACGTCGGAGCACCTCTAGCGCATGCGTCCGCGACACGCTGTTGAATGCGTTCCGGAAATCAACCACCAAGACTCCCCACTCCGGCCTACTGGCGCGTTCTAGCTCGATCCCATGGGTGATCAGTTCGCAACCCCCAGAAAATCCCACCCCTACTTGCAAGGGCGCCATAAAAGCTGTGACGCGCTGGCGAAGGCGCTGGCATAGCCACCTCCCGGCTAACTTCCGTAGGCTCTCCACCATCCCGATCGGCCGGAGACGCGGGTGGGCCGGCTGGTGGTCAGGTTTCGTGAGCAAGCAAAGCTGTGCCTGCCGGAGATGTTCCCATGGCGCGGACGCACCCGATACGCCCTGGAACAACTTGTTAAGGATCCTCAGAAGCGCGCTCTGGCCAGGCTGGCTCAGGGCCTGCAATAGCTCTGTTCTTAGTCCGGAGGGTCCAGGACAGCGTCCCCGACGCGAGGTACGAAGCAAATCCTCCAGGTCAGACTCACTGAGCGTCAGATCGATGCGAAACCTGGCCAACTCCGGACGGTCCAAGAATACCTCGAATTCAGGGGACAAATCCACGTCGGACTCAGGGAACAAAGACGACACCGTCTGGGCGAGACTATCATCGTAGGGAGGACAGGCGCCTGGCCCTCCAAAACCCGCGCCGCTCGACTTAAATCGCCCACTGCTACCAATTTCTGTACTCGAGCTGGCACGGGCGACACTGTGCCATGCCGAGTCCGACGGGCGGATGGTGCTGACGACGCCAAATAGCTGCGCTGTAGTACTTCGAAGTCTCCCTTCAAGAACAGGGCCAGTCGGTCTCGTACTCGCCATCTGCGCTCCGATGTGTGAATGGGGGCCAGAATCATGCGCGGCATGACCCCCAGAAAAACCCAAATGACTGTGTCCCGAATGTTGCGAGCCAGGCTCGTGAAGATGAAATCGAGAATGGTTCCAGCTACCAGAAGGTCTCCACGAGGAAGGACGACTGGGGGAATGCCCCCACGGAGGGGAAGCGAGCCTCCTTCCAAAGAAATCCACCGCCGGAGCCAACTCCGAAAACGCGTACGCCAAATGCCCCAGTCTCCGCCCTCCTTCAGGACATAAGACTGTAGATCCATAGGCTGCGACCTCGCAGCCGTGCCTGGAGCGCTAATCGTGCTTCTCCCCCTTAGACCCGGGGGAGTCGGTCCTCGCTCTCTTACCTCCTATCCGCACCAAAGTCGTGAGCCTCCCACTCCGCGAGGCTCGCGGAACGGATCCCGCGGGCTTCAGCAAAGTAACCTGGGCGTCCTCCACCGCCATGCCCTCAGTCTGCTCCCCTGCCTCACCACTCTCGCTGGAAGTAGTGCTGGAAGCAGAGCCCTCCAAAATCCCCACCCGCTGCAGCTCTGTCTTGTAGCGCGAAGTCAGCACAAGTCGCCTCTCCAGATCGAAGAAACTGGAAACCGCCATGCGCAGGTGACGAGGGCCCGACCGGAACCGCGCCAACAAGATCCTCTCAAGGCGCTGAATCCGTAGCCAATGGATCGCTGCCGCCTTCACGCTGCTCTCATGCTCAGAGAGCCCTGCCGTTTCTCCCGGAGACAGGAAATTGCCCGAGAAACGGTCAAAATCGAAGTGCAAAACCACCTGCGGGTTGCAGCGCAGCCACCGGGCGCTCTCAGGCCACTGCTCGGTAGGCTTCGCCAGCAAGGCCTCCAGGTACTTGGCGGCGGTTGCGGAGACCAAAAACAGCACATCGCGGCCCTCATAGTTTGCGAAGAAGAAATCACCCCGGCTGCACCCTAACGATTCCGCAAAAGTGTCCCGGAAGTCTCGCATAGACGGGACCTGTCCTCGTGTAGTCTGGGGCCGGACATTTCGCACCCACAGAAATTGGAGAGTGGTCTCCACAGGTCCATCCTGAGGCTCGCGAGATGGTATGAAACGGAGCATAGCCGCCGTACGTGTGGCAGTGGTGCCCTTCCGCAAGACTGATGCGTACGAAGCGCCCCCTTGCGGCCACCACGTGCCCCCGAAGTAGCCGGGAGCTGGTGACGACCTGAGGGCTGGTCCAAGAGAGGGAAGTCCACAGCTGCAGTCTCCTCCACACCGGTTGCCGCACAGTCACCACCACCATTGCCTCGAGTCCCCGAGCGCTGAAGCGCGTTTTGGCCCGGCCTGCCGCTCCCCAACGTCGTACTGTCCCGCGCAGAAGCAACAGCCCTCGCCTGTCCCGGGACAGGTTCATGTTGATTGACCGGATGTTGACTGCCTTCAGCCAACGCTGCCACTCTGGGGCAATTCAAATTCTCGTCCGAATTTGAATTTGACCTGGCCAGCAATCCCGATTCCAGCCCACCTAGCTTCTGGGTGAGCTGAGGGAGCACTCCACGATCACTCGCAGCCGTGATCAGGCTGGTGACAGCGGAGATAAGTGAACGCGCCTGGGTGCCAGAAGCGCCTTCCAAGTCAACCTCGGAAGAAAACGTGCCGCAGCTGAGGCGAACACGGAGTCCCCCACCTGGCAGTGCCTCCTTGGGAAAAGGCTCCGTCGAGTGCGGAGATATCCCTACCATCCTGAGGGAATCCGCCAAGGAAACGTTGCACCACCAATATGAAACCGCACCGAGAGAATAATCGACCAAACCCAACCCAAATAGGAAAGGCCCCGCAACTCACCCACCCGGAAGACAGAAGTAGTTGCAAATGCAAACGACGCCCCGCGGAAAATCGAGGGGAAGGCGTACCAGAGGAAGCGCTTCCCGTAAACGAACACGCTCGCGACCGAAAAAGAAACAAAACCCCAATCCTCGACAACTAGCATAGCCTCCTACTAGCATGGGGGGGGGGGTACCCACACAACTGTAACTCGCTCGGTTTTTTTTTTGACGAAAAGCACTGGAGCCCCCCATTGGCTGTTGGAAGGCGTTATGAAGCCTTTCTCGATGAGGTTCTCCAGCTGAGTGTTCAACTCTCGCCGCTCCAATGGCGATAGTCGGTACGGGCACTTGAACACCGGCTTCACGCCGCCTGTTTCAATTTCTGCGTCCTGCTCCCGATGTGGCGGTAGTTTCTCCAAGGTATCGACGAAGAGCTCATCGAACTCTCTCCGTAGCTCCTTCTCGGCTGCGCTCACTTCCTTCGTCGTTCCCGGATTCTCCATGCGCGGATTTGGAGAACACCGATATTCTCGTCACCGCCGACTGCTACTTCCTTTCGTCCGACCAGCAGCACCTCCGTGACGTCACTCGGTGTAGGCTGAAGTTTGAGGCACCGTAGTGATTCGTCCTGCCCTAGATCGTTCACCGCCGTCAGGAACCCGTCACCTGGGTGGATTATTACGCGGTTGCGCTTTAATGGGGAGTGCCCGAAGCCATCCAGGATAATACCAGGATCGCTTCGGGCACTCCCCATTCTGCGACTCGAAACGTCTCCTCACTGCGCCACTGTAGTGTACATTCCACCGCGATCCTTCTGACTACGCCTACGCGTAATGAGTGTCCGAACGCTGCACCCAGCGACTCGGTCGCCTTCGGCACCGTGGATTGCATTTTGGCAGCCGCCGCGGTCGTCATCAGGTTTCACTTGTGCCCCACTGTCCACGACCGCACTGACCCTGACGCCGTCTACCTTTCCTGGATCCGCAACAACGGTTGCCGTTGGTCAGGTACGTCAGCGTCCTGCGATGGTCAACACCCGGGCTGCCGGGTCTTCACTCCCATCCTCCTTGCCTGACGGCGCCTCCACCATGTTCACCCTACCTTTCTGGTTCTGTCTTCTTTGCCGCGGCCCGCGCACCGTACCAACCGCCAGCAGTACTAGGGCATCCAGGTGGGGTGATGGTTGGGGGACGATCTGTACTGGTCGTGACTTGGCCTGGCCGGCCGTTGGTTTCTACCTCGCGTCTTCGCCATCTTCCCCCTGGATCCGGATGTCTCCTCGGTAATTGACACTGCCAATTCTATGGCGTGTTGCTGTGACTTTGGTCGTAGTGCACGGACGTAGGCTCGTTGATGAGTCCGCAACCCCGCCACAAACAGCTGAGTCTGCATGAACTCGCTAAGGCACTCAGGGTCATACCTACGAAGATGATCCAATGTAGATTCAAGCTCCGTGGCATACTCATTAACCGTTGCCCCTTCCGGTTGACGCATCCTCTTCAGCTTCATCGCCAAGTCCACGTCCTGACTGTGACTGGCGAATCGCGTTCACAGGGCATTTTATAACGCTGCCCACGTTGTCCGTTGTGCCACGGGGAGGGTGCGGTACTTCGGTAGCGGTCTTTGCAAGCTCTCGAACCGCGATGAAGAGCACGTCACTGTCCTCCTCAAGGGTATAAACGGCCCTCAAGTGTTCGAGCTCGCTTATGAAGGTCTCGACGTCTGAAGTTCCGTCGAAAGTCGGGGACTCAGACTTCTTTGGTAGTCGTCCCGATCGAGCTCCTTGCTGTTGTTGTAGCTGTTGCTGCTGTTGTTGTCGTTGTAGCTGTTGTACGCTCGCACAAGCTGCTCCGTCATCCGCTGCTGTTGCTCTAGTAGTTGTGCAACCGCGGGCATCCATGTACCCGGAGGAGGTTCGGGTTCCATTTTTCTTCAAACAGCAGGTTCCAGAGGCTTCAGCCCCGAAAACCCGCCAAATATTGGAACTTTTCGTCTCAGTAACCCCTTCACGAAGAGTTGCTTGATAAGTCCAACGAAATTTCCCCCTGCCTCCACTTTACTAAGCACTATCATACTCTACTCCGTCCTAGCCTATTTGTACCCTCAAACTAGCTCTCTACGTATCTTTCATCAAGACTAACTGCTATTTTTGGTGCCCATCGCTGTTCTATTTTTGGTGCCGCAGTTGACTGCAGTTACCCCTTGGTCTCGCCTAGCCTGACGTCTACGTCAGGCTAGGCGAGACGTACTCCGTTGTCAACCGGGCCCTGATGGTGTCGTTCCGTCCGGCTGCGAACCGTGCGCCAACAGAGTGAATGAGCACCGTCCATCGTAGTCGGAGACTAACCGAACGTTAGAGTACTTATTGAATCCATTTGTTGCATGGGGTCCGGGTACGACGAATAAATGAAGGCACCGATGTTTGGGAAAAAGATTACAATAGAGGTCAATTTTCTACATGGTCTCATCGCTTAGTGCGATCACAAATACCTTTGTGTGATGGAAACCAGAGTGAGTTTGGCTGAGGGATCAGCAAACTATGGACCTGAAGTTATCCCCAGTATTTACGGGGGGGAGGAATCCCGAAATGCCTTCGGGCAGTGGAAATACCAGTTACAGACGTTTCTCCGGCTCAAGGAAGCAGCAAACGTACTAGTGGACGGCAGGGGAGTCGACAACAAAGACGCAGAATATGTGTCTGCTGTCCTAGGGCGGGTTCTGGTGGGGCAAGCGCTTGATATAGTCATCGGCGCAGGGGAAAACCGAAGGACCAATGGGATCATCTTCGCGAAATATACGACACGATGGCAATAAGAAACGCGGACAGCGTTTGGGCCCGTGTTCACCGACGCAAGATGAGGCCCACAGAAAGCGCTCCCGCGCTAACTTCGTGGCTAGACAAGGAGTTCGCCGAGATACGAGAAATCTCTGGCGAGACTCCGAAGGACTCTGAGAGGTTAAGAGTGATGAGAAAAATCCTTGAGGACCGGCTAGAATTCTAGGATTTCCTCTTTAACACGTGGATAGATCCTAACCTCTCGTGGGCGATGTTGTGCAGGAACCTCGAAGAGTACACAGGAAGTTGGCAAGAACGCCAATAGGAGGAACCCAAATCCAAAGAGAGGCGCATGGGAGGGAAACCCCTGATGGCCGCGACCCAAGCGACCAGGAAGACGCACAAGTTCAGGTGATACAATTGCGGCTCACGGGGACCACTTCAAGATTACATGTCCAGAACCGGAAGAGCCAAAGAAGTTCCATGCCAGCATCGTCAGAGACGCGGAAGGCTCAACGCGCTTCTTCCTCGTGCCACCGACCACGTATGCGTCGATAAGGAGGCGTTCAGGACCCTCACAACAATCCCGAAGGTCGGAATCACCCTCGGAGACGGGAGAGAAAAGGGAGCTAGACGCAAGAGGAGCAAGTGGATCTCCATACGTAATATAGAACTCTGCTGACGCTCAACAACACCTATTACTTGAAAGGCGGTGCAAAGAACGTGATTAGCTTGAGCAGGCTAATGGAAAAGGGCCTCAAAATTAGCAGCACGAGTCGCGCAGTTTTAGAAATCAGTAAAGAAGGAACGAAAGTTTTGACATGTTACTTGAAACGGGGCCTCTTAGTAACTAATTTATGGACTGCAAAGATACACCCTTCGGTAACTGTGAAATTTACTGGGCAACTACCTAATGCAGCGCAACACTAACCTCGTAGCCTTTATTCGGCAGCTACCCACCGCAGCGCAATACCACTACTCTATGTACCCCAGACTAACGTAACCGTAAACTTTACTGGGCAGCTGCCTACTGCATCGCACAACTATTTCCACCCCAGACTAACGGGCGAAATACGGCATCCCTCATGCTGAGCACAGAAGGCTAATTCACCCAAACTCAGAGGCGACAAGAAGTTTGATGAGCGCGGGGTTGAGATTAGCACAGATGAGAGCACCCCAAACCCCCTCGACTGCGAGGATTGCCTGAGGCGAAAACGACGGTGAAGCAAAAGTCTGGACACCTACGACACGGAAGTTTTCAGTGAAAGCCTGCATTCAGACATTGCAGTGCCATTCCCGGAAGGAGTGCAACAGGATAGATACCTCGTAGTCTTCCCCGATGAGGCTAGCGGATGGCCAGGAGTTTACCCGCTGCAAAGCGAGTTGTGGTCGACGAGGCGTTCAAGGAGCACATCATGTAACCTGAAAACCCAGCTGGGAGCGACGGTGAACAGGCTGAAGTAAAAAAAAAGAAGAAAATGCAAAGGAGTACGAATCTATGGAATATATCCTGAAGGAAAGAGGTATTGTATGGGACGTATCCGCCCCATATACGCCTGCCAGCACCGGGATAGCAGAAAGGATGGTCAGAACGGTCACCAAAAGGATCATGTATCTATAACAGCGGCGTACCAAATTGCTTCTGGACGGAAACTTTGGAGACAGTGACACGGAGGACTGAACAACACACCGAGAGCGTCCCTTGGAAACATAGTCCCCCACGAGTACGTCCTTGGAACGAAGCCGAATCTACAGAGCCTATGCACGTCCGGGGCAGAGATCACCTTCAAAAAGGAGGGAAAGGGAAAACTGCCACATATTGCCCAGGGCAGTGTCCGGAATTCTTACGCAGGTGAGTAACGCCCGTGTAGCGAGAGCATACTTGTCAACAGAAGATAAATTTATACATACACGAAACTGGAACATACAGGAAGAGCAACGTCCTGCGAAAGCACAGAAGATTCGCAAGCCTGACAACGAATGGCCCGAATCGTCGGGAGAATCACAGAGCACACAACAAGTAGTAAACACCATAACCCTGAACTTGCTCCGAAACGAAGATCACATGTAAGCCATTGGCGGTCCATACGCGGCAGAGTGGAAGAGAGCAGCCGTTGAAGAAATTGGCTCACTGAGAGAAACGGGAAGATGGAAATAAATCTCCAAAGAGATTTACCCAAGGGAAGGAGTTTCCTGAGCAGGGGTACTGTTTCACTCGAAACAGTACCCCTGCACCGCTTGTGATGAAGCGGTGACAAACTTCAAAGTAAGAATTGTCACTAGGGGATTTACGCAAGTTGACCGTCAGAACTAAAAAGAAGGACGGAAGCAAGTTGTGTATTGACTCAATGCTTTACGATGTCGCGTGACTTCTATCTGTCTTAAAGGTAAATAATGAATAAGACTAGAGTACTAGAATCCGTCTATTTCTCATCTCATCATTACATTTTCCCCTGACCTTTTTATTGTGGCATTGGCATTGCCGTAGCCATAGGCTCAAGCTCCAACCGCGTTGCGCCAGGTATGCCAGTATTTGGCATTTGGGTCTCATTCGCATCATTTTCGCAATTGAGTCTTTGTGTGCAGGACACGACATCTCTATAAGACCTGATCGCACACTGTTCCTTACCCTTTTGCGGATAAGCCCACTTGGTGTAACGTCTTCCAACCTTGCGGCTCTTAACTTTCATGTACATGCATAGATCTGTGTTGCAGCAGCCTTCACCGTTGGAACCCTCAGGAACCTTAAACTCGCTCAGACAGACAGACAAGACCATCACACTCTTAGGCCCCCTCGTCCTCCTCTCCTGGTACCGCTTGTTGCCTCGATTCCTGCAGTCGCCCTGTATCCCTGCGTAAGCCTGCAGAAACTTCCATCCTCTCTTGGCCGTGAAGTTGAACTTGACGCACGTTTTATCGTTTTCTTCGTCGACGGTGGTACATACTGTACCGACAAACTCGGGTCTCCTCCCACTATTAACGAGCACATAGCATTTTTCATCTCCATCACCGAGTTCAACGTTGTCAAAGTTGCTCGTATAGTCAGAGCATATCCTTAAATCTGATGAGTTTGATCTCCTCAAAGACAGCGCATCCTCGCTCAGGGAAACACCGCTGCCACAGGCCAGATTTGTGAGCAAACTGAGCACTATTGCCGCCACAGACAGTACCCTCATCTTATCCCTTAAACACTGAAACTGGCACCTGTGGATTCGCACGACACAGAACACGAGCCTTACTGCCGTCTACACCCACTCTTCACAAGCTCTCTCCAACGTGCACGAACGACTTAGGAATATTTACTACAACCACCCACTCGCTCAGGACACGACGTATCCACCACATTGCACTGTCTACTTTCGAAAGGAACTGAGGGCGGATGTCTCAATGTAGTATACCTATATATACCTATGCATACATAGCAAAACTAGATACAATTGCTGGTGAGCACCGTGTGCCCTCCAAAAGCTTTTGAAGGCAACGCTGCTGAGCGGACAGGCCGGGGTCCAGATCAAAATGAAATTTGATCTTGTTCGCACTGTTGCCAGACCTCTATCCGACTTCTTCTGTTCCCAGAAACCACTCTCGCCCCTGATGTCCGATTAAACCATTCGTTCGTCGATGAAAGGTATGGCTTCAAGCACCTCCGAATCAAAATTCAAGGTCCAACTACCATATGGGGGACCATATCCTACGTCGCATCGACCACGTTGACTACCTACTTTCGAAGGGAAATGATGGCTGATGTCGTCAATGTAGTATACGTATTTGATGGTGGTGTAAAGTCACCATCGTGCAACCCGACATCGTGCAACCCGACAAAGTGCAACCCGGCATCGTGAAAATTGCAGAACACTATTCATTTATTTTATTGAATCTAGTAAGCGCAGCCGTTGGGGATTCGTAAGTTCGGATGGAGCAATTCGTTGTTCAGGAAAGCCAGCCAACCTACTGCGCGCACAACCCGCCAGGGTGGAAAAAGATGAGCAGAAAACCGTGAATATGGAAAATTCATTCAAGGGGTGGCCATCGCAGAATTTCGACGATGTTGCGGAAATCATGCTTACAAGTGGTGGTTTTACTTAAGTGAAAAAATTGCAAGATAAGAGGTGGTGGTTTTACTGGGTGGTTTTACTGGCTTTATAGGGGTGGTGGTTTTACTAACGTAGCCTGATGCGCTACGCAAAACGTAAAGGGAAACTAGGGGCTAGGAAGAAGAGCATGTAGATAAGAGACTTGTTCACAAGCACAGGAGAGCGATGGGATAGCCCGCACATTGAGGTTATTAAGGCGAAACTGTTAACAAACAGATCCTATTATACGTTGACGACAGGGAGTACGGTAGACGGATAGGAAGGTCCGCACGTTGAGATGGACTACGTTAGTCTGGGGATACGTTAACGCCAAACCGTTGACAAGCGGATCCCCGATTGTGCGTTCGCAAGGAGCACACGTGCCCAATAGGAAAGAACGCGCAAAGAGATGGAGGGTCCGTCTAAACAATCATCTTTGGGACCCGGCCTTGCACCAGCGTCGTGTTGAACGCTGTTTTGATGTTGGAGGCGCGTGATTGCCTTCAATAGTCCGTCTCTCCTCGTTGTTTCCCTTCTAAGTTTCCTGCTGTTGCCTATGAATGCTGCTTTCATATCGGAGGCCCGCGCGCGATCTTCGCCGTGCGTAGTTTCTTTTAGCTAACGGTTTTTAACCGTTAGCTATAAGCCGAATAATCAAATCATTCAACGTCATGTTTCCTGATGTACGTAAGTTTCCCTCCAATTGCTTTAATCGGAAATTGAAACAAAAACGGAGGGGGAAACAAGAATTCAGTGTTCATAGCTCTTGGCGTGTCCATCAGCTCCGTGCGGTAGCAAGTCTGAGCAATGATACCCTGCTAGTCACAAATTGATTCGCGATCATATGAATCCGTAGTTTCTCAACTTTTTAGCAACTCAAAAGGGGTACAAATAGGGGAAACGTGAAGTTGCATAATAGGGGAAAGTTGCATAATACGATAGAGCTGAGGTTGCATAATAGGGGAAAGCTGAAGTTGCATGATACGATAGAGGTGAGGTTGCATAGTAAAGGGGAAAGCTGAAGTTGCATAATACGATAAAGGTGAAGTTGCATCACCGAGGAAAGGTGAGCTTGCATAACAGGGAATAGGAGTGAACACGTGAAACAAATTCATTCATGAAATATCGGGCGACAATCTGTCGCTATCGGATAAAGCCCCTTTTTTCTTTCCAATTCAGATATGCTCCATAAGCTCATATTCGATTGGAATCCAACAAAATGTGCTCTGTTATTACAAATTTCACGGCCAATCAACGAACGATCCGATATCTTGAAGACGCAAACCCCCAACCAATGGTTTTTGACGTCACAGATGGTGGTCTAGCTTTTCAGTGTTCAATCACAACGCTTCGACTGTCGCGAACGAAAACTGACAACCCTACTATTTGTTCACTGTTACGCTAGCTCGTGGGGGGTTTAATACTGCACGATAAGTTAGTCGCGCCTCCTTGAATTCCGCAGAAACCGCGGAGATAAACGTACCGCACAATACCACACCACGGTTTTCATCTCTTCAAGAAGTCGTCTTCAACGGGCCAGGAAAGGAATAAGAAGTCCTGCTGACCGATACAGCTGATGATACCAGGCAACAACAGAAAACACACCCGAAAACCTCGCCCCCAGTTTGATAGATAGGCTCTCCACCTCTCCCCCACGCCGCACCGTCACCGTCAGGGGCAATCCAAACGCGAAGCTTGAAACATTATCACAACAAAAGTCCCTTTTTGTACATAGATTTTTCGTCAGTGTGTCGACACAGGAAAGAATCTATTAGATATTAAAAATATTAAGTTTGTTTCCATCTGAAAGTACAATTGGATACCGACATTTTAAAATACAAAAGAAAACAAAGACTGCAATTTGATCAAAAAGTCTATTCCCTCATGGGTTGTGGGTATCTAGGACCTTATTAAACCATTCATTCATTTGGCATGTATATATTGCTTCACCTGTATAGATATAGGTATGCCTGAGCAAAACAAACGAAGTTCAAAAATTAAAATCCAAACAAGAGCACCCGAAAATTAAGATTTTCTAGTGTAATATTTTCCTAGAATAGGAATGGAATAGGGAAAGCCTCGCGATACAGCGACCCTTTTGATTCAGTGGGAGCGAACGGGAGTTTTCGTTGTGAAGGCGATGGGAACTCTTGAAGATAGCAACCATTCGTTCGTTTGATTCAAACCTTATTGAATGAAAGTGCTTATAATCTTTGTGAGAAATCGTTGACCTCCGTCGTATTTCTCCAAACTTCGGTGCCCTCTGTTAGCAGATTAGATATAGTCGGTTACAATCGAATGCTCGCCCTGGTATGTGAATGTTTGCATCCAGAAGCGTTTCTGGGATACGTCCAGTTCCAGGACAACCATAGGCCAATCCACGGCGGGGTAGCCTATGATGTTTCTCATATTAATCGAGCTTGCAGAGGGGGAACTGAGGCGGTAGCATTATTGGACCGAGTCCGCTACTGACACAGAGGACTTATAAGCATTAGATGTGATTCGTAGTTTATCAGCCACTATAGCAATAAGGATCAAGCCTGGGTAGGATTAGAGTTTTTGCACGCTTGCACCTGCATGGACGTTTTCCCTTAGTCCAAAGATCTCAGGGACTGGTATTGCATCTATAGTGATCCTAGAGTCCATCAAGTATGGTTGGTTCGGAATAAAGAGGAGTATGTGCTGATGATATAACACTCATAGACCTAGTTTTGTTTAACAGGTTATGAGCCCAGCTCACGTTTTGAGCTGTGAAGAGGATAGGTGTTGATAATTGTGGTTGTAAGGAGGAACCATGGAGGGAAATGCTGGGGATCGTTTGATTCTAAAAGCATTCCTGAAATGCCCCCAACTAGAGTCGTACGAAGGCTACAGACGATGGGCAACTCATGTCAAGTCACGTTTGGACGCTTGTCGGTTGACAAAACTGGTTTTTAGGGATGACGAGGAGATTGTGGACAAGGATCGGTTGTCATTAGTCGGAGCGTGTGTAAAACTCACGCTTCCCTGGAATGCGTCGTACCTCGTACTCGAACTCGACAAGTTTCGCGGGGAACCGCGTCATGCTTCGCGATGGCTGAGCCACTTCCTTTTTCGGTGAAGACCACCGTCTTCAATCCTTCCAGGTAATGGCGCCATGTCTCGAAGCAGTCTACTACTGCTAGCATCTCCTTCTCATGCGCGGGGTACGTAAGCTCTGCACCTTGCAATGTACGCGATGTGAAAGCCACCGAACGTCCTTCCTGCACCAAAACCCCTCCGATCCCCTCCCCAGCGGCATCGGTTGTGACCTCAAACCCGCTAAGGCGGGGACCGGTTCCGAGGTCACGGCAGACATCAGTTGCTCGAAGGTCCCCAAGATCTCCTCCGTAATCTGGAAAGGTATTTCCTTCTTAGGCAGTCTCGTGATAGGAGCCGCTCTAGCAGAAAAACCCTTCACAAATCTCCGGAAATAAGAGAGCAGCCCCGTTATCAAGCGCACCCTCGCCACATTCTTCGGAAATCTCAACTCTGCTTAGCACAGTCCTCACGTGTTGATAGTGCTGAGTCTCATCTGAACTGAATATTAAGATGTCATCCAGGCACACGACAACACAGCGGCCCAGAAACTCCTTCAGCACTTCCGTCATATTTTCGAAAAGTAGGAGGGTAACGAAGTCAACCCAAAGGGTGCTACCCTACACTGGACTTTACTAGCATAGCCTGAAGCGCTACGCAAGGCGTGAAGATGAACTAATAACTAGGGAGGGAAGCATGCAACCCCAGGCGCCGATGGCGCGCCTCGGAAAGCATGGCGCTGGAATATCGCCAAAAGGAGACACTTAAACGCCTCAAGAGCACCAAATATTCAGTAGGATGCTCAGCAAAACATTTCCGCAACCACTCTAAACCCGACTTATCGACGTGACCAAAGCTTTCCACAATGAATGGCTGGAACCGGTGAGAGCGACCCTCAGCGCAAGGCAGACTGGCCATGCTCTCAGCATACCGTCGTTCCTTAACTCTTCGAAGGGCTGAAGCCGCGGCCCCCCGGCGGCGGGCGGCTGCGGTGAGGTGGGCGCTGGCCACGGGGCAGGTAATCGCAAGGTCCACATATGTTGAGCGTCTGGCAGCAGCGTCGGAGACGAGGAGATCGGCTATACAACGGGGCGGTGCAGAGTCCGAGATGGATCTGGGCAGTTCCGACTCAACCTCAACCGTATGCCCTATCCGAGTCAAAAATTCGCTGAGGATGTACTTGAGGCGAGTGTGACGCCTCGTACGGAGACCTCGCAACAGTCCGCAGGAACCCAGGAAGTGGTAGCCACAAGCGTCAATCCGGCTCTCACATCCCTGACAGAAAGACGGCCGAATAGAGTGCCACGGAGCCTGTGGCAAACCGAGATAGATCCGTGCGGCAGAACGGAACTGGAAAGCATCGAGACGATGACTCAATGACGACGGTAGAGTGGTTAACCACAAGTGCGAGAGGTGGCCTCCCATGCCGCGGAGACGAGCGGCAGTGGTAGGCGGCGTGAGAGGAGAATTGAGCATGACTGTGTGAGCGGCACTGTGTTGGCCCCAGGTGAGGCTATGTTGAATCACATCAGCGCGGGAGCTCCACAATCGGCTCAAATCCGGATAGTCTGCAACAGGGGACCCGGGGCTAGCCTCTCCGTCATCGGCAAGAACTCGGTCGAGGGGACAATCCTCAATCGCTTCAGCTCGTCCCCATAACAGCTCCCTCCAGGAACGAAAGCGGGACCGACCCTACACTCGAAGTGCCAAATTCGCACATGAAAGCCGTCTTCGGAATGTCGGCTTCAGCGACACGCATCTGCTACTCCGAAGATCCAACTTTGTGAAGACCCTGTCCCTCGCCAATGGATCGAAGAGTTGGTAGATCCTGGGCGATGGGTACATCAAACGGCGTGTGACCTTATTCAGGAGGCTAAAGTCTACACATCTGCGAAGTTCATCTCGCGCTGAGGGTCGCTCCCACCGGTTCCAGCCTTTCATTGTGGAAAGCTTTGGTCACGTGGAGAAGTCGGGTTTGGAGTGGTTGCGGAAATGTTTCACTGAGCACCTGTTAAATACTTGGAACTTTTGCGGCGTTTAAGTGTCTCTCTGTGGCGATATTCGAGCAGCATGCTTGCCGAGGCGCGCCATAGGTTGCGTTCTCACGCAATCTTGCTCAACTCTCCCCTCACACCGCATACCACCGCCGCTCGCCTCCGAGGCATGGGAGGCCATCTATCACATTTGTAGTTAACGACCCTGCCGTCATCACTGGGTCACCGTCTGAATGCCTTCCAGTTCCGCTCTGCCGCACGGATTTACCGACGAATGGTTTAATCGGAGGCTGAAAGAAAAAACCCCGAGGGGAAAAAAAGACTAAGTGCGGCGAAGAACTCGCGCCTCCAACATCAAAGCGCCATTCATGCGCCACAGCAGGAAACTTAAGCGGGTAAACAACGATTGAAGACGGTCAGGGCGTTCGCGGAACAACTCCCGAAGCCAGCGAGAACCAACAGAGTCCATGAACCCAAAGCACTCAATGATCAGGGGTACCAAGCGATGTGCTAGTGCAGAAGCACGAACACCAGGGGATGACAAAGCCCCCGCGTATTTGATCTATTTGCGGCGTCTCATGCTGGCGGCGGCAGATCCACGGCGCTCCCCCGCAGCCGGGAGATAACGACTAGCTTGAGGGTTAGGAACAGCAAGATCAACGTATGTGGTACGGCGGCTGTCGTCACAGGTGATCACCAGGTCGGCTACACGGCGTTCATCATTTTGAAAGTCCGCGACGGGTAAAGGTTTCTCACGTTCGATTTCCAGACCGGCTTGCCGGACTATAGGCCGAAGTTCCCGGTATAACAGGTTCAAGATCCGTGTATGGCGGCGGGTTCGAGCACCTTTCACCGCAGGGCAACTAGCGAGCAGGTGGGCGCCAAAATCTGCGTTGTCTTCAGTCTGAGAGCAGAGAGGGCACGACGAACCCATCTCGTACGGCCAGGGGGGCTGATGTAAACCGAGGTATAAGCGCAGTGAAGTACGCACTTCGAAATCCGACAGTGTGAGTGGCGGAAAGGCTGGTACGGTCATGAGCCACTGAGAGCTAATAACCCCTCCAAGACTACGTAGGCGGGCGCGAGCGCGAGAAGATGAGACCATCTGCGCGAGGAGTCGGCCATATGCAGCACGGTGCAAGTCCCAAGAAAGGATATTTTGCAGCGCATCCGTACGTGCTTGAGCTCGGCTCCCAGCGCGCTGGGAATCATCAGGAGGATCAACTGGAACTTCTTCTTCTGCGGCAACCACTGGGTCAATCTCCCCTAGAACAGGTTCAGGCGCAGGACGAATCCCCGGGGCGGAGCCTCGAGAGCGGTCAAATACAGCTCGCCAGTCAGGAAGACGGGGTTGAACGGTTTCGGGGAGGCTAGTACAGGAATTCAGGGCGGTTTGGAGCTCCAGAAACAAGTCTTGGGCGCTTTCCGGTACGCTGGGAAGCAAGACATCCCGCGAGAGGCTCGCCATCAAATTGCGGAACTTCGAGATACCCAAACTGCTCAAAGTGGGAAGTGCGGTTCCCCAGGCCCCTACTGCGGCTGCGGCTTGGACCACAACACGGTTGCAGAGGCCCAGTCCCCCCAATCGCAATGGGAGGCCTACCTGGGCGCGCACAACATCACAGGTGGGTCGCGACAGAGAAAATACCCAAGGTCACGGAAACTTTCAGCATCCGCACGAGTGGCCAACCACCGGCCCCAATGAGTTGGAAGTGAGCGAAGCCAGTAGGTTAACCGCTGACTGCAACAATACCGAAACAGCAACAACGAGCATTGGAGAAAGCCCGGAGGTAGCCGTCGAAGCTCTGCAACCAGCTGTCTGTGCTTACCGAGGAGCTGCAGCAACTCGCCTTCAACGAAGGACGGCGACCCGTAGGGGATGCCTAAGTGGACAAAACCATCCGGTCTCCAAATATCCTGGAACGACGCAGGTACCTGCTGCTCTCGTGCAGCTACACCTCCCCAGTAGAACGATTTGTGATGATTAACCTCCAAGTCAACCCGCGAAGCCAAGGAGCGGAGACGATCATAAGCGAGCGCTAGAGTATCGGGGGGCCCCGGGAGGCACACGTCGTCGTGGTATGCAACCGTACGAACCTGCGGGAATTCGGAGCGAAGACAAAGCAAGACGAGTTGTAGTCCACGGGCATGTAGGAAAGGGGACAAGGGATCACCCTGTTGTACCCCTGTGCGCGCCGCAAACGTGTGTGAGGAAGCGCCAAGGGTATCATAGGTAGCCCCACGACCAAGCGGAGAATAAAGTCTACTAACAAAGGGAAAGCCTACAGGGAAGACTTCGCGCACCACGTGCATGAGAGCCGGACGAGAGACGCGGTTGAAGGCATTGGTAAAATCTACGGAGAGGAGCCCAGAATCTGGGGAGTACGCCATTTCCGAACGGAGTAAAACAGACAACAACTCACAGCCACCACGATAGCCCACGCCTAACTGCACGTGCCCAAAGAAACGGCGGGATTCGGGAACCAGGATTTTCACTAACCATCGCGCCGCCAATTTGCGGACCACCTCAACCAGGCCAATAGGGCGAATAGCAGGGCTCGAGGCCGTGTGGCCGGGCTTCGAAAGCAGACACAACTGCGAACGCCCGACCAAGAACCACGCACACTCACACAGGGGATCACCATTCACAAGCGCTTCGACCACCCACGCCAACGCCTTCAAACCTTCATCACTTAAGAAACGGAGATATTCCACCCGCAGCCCCGAGGGCCCTGGGGAACGGCCCTTCGGAGCATCATGAACCAACTCACGCACCGCCTCCAGATTGACCACTAACCGCGCACTGGGATGTGGCGCGGCGCGGTACTCTTCCAACACTGATTCAAACGAGGAGTCCCAAGGGGAGCCTTCCGAGGGAAAGAGCAAACGGAGCGGTGAAGAAAGATCATCGGAGTATGGAACCACAGGTTGCCGCTGCTGGAGGATCCCGGCTGCCCGCCGCAGATCACCGCCTGCCACCGCGTGACGCGCCCGATTCTGTCGAGAAGACCTAAAAGCTGAGGGAGCACTAGGAGAAAAGGAAGAGAGAGAAGCGAAATAAAGACGTTCGAGGTCCTCAAAGTCGCCGGAAAGGAACATTTGCAGTTTTCGGCGAGGATGGACCCGGCGAGGATGTGGGTTGAGGGGGACGGTAGAGGAGGTGAGCACGAGGCGGGGAAAAAAGAACAAGAGTTCCCAGCGAAGAGAGCAGTGAGGGTTCGCGGCGACCTGCTGCCAGAGAAAATCCAACACCAATCCTAGGGGCTTATGAAGTCGACGAGGGAGCCGTACGGCCGTGCTCTGACGACAAAGGGGAAGGGAACCGTCCGGGTAGGAGGCGACAAGGTGCGAAAACCACGAGAGAACACGCTCATGCCAGGCTGAGCGGTCACTGGTAAACAGGGGTAACCGGGACGACACGCACGCGGAGGAAGAAGACTCAGACATCGGGCCTCCCCTCAGTCGGGAAGGCAGATCGAATATCCGGAGGAGGTGCCTCGGAGGGAGGCTCAGGAGCCGCACGACGCTTACGTGGAGGGCGCACGAAGGAACTAAAAGACCTGAAGAAAGTAGACACAGGGTTTTCAGCAGCGGAGTCTTGACTGAGGGTGTCCAGAGCCAGCGGATTCGGAGAGGCCGATGGTGCTCCTGCCATGTCGGTGTCACGAGCCTCGGAGACAGGGCGAGGGGAGGAAGGGTGCTCAAGAGTCGGCGGCAGAAAGTCAAACGCAGGGTGGGCTTCCAGCAGGGTGGCCTCAGTGGAGAGGAAGGCCTCTAGCGCGGTGCGGAGGACCCCGCGAGGAGGAAAACGCGCGAAGAGGCTCGCCTGTATGCGCGAGAGCCGCGCCGCATGAGTGTGTAGCGCGACAACCGAAGCCTGCGAGGCATCCAGGCTTTGCAAGGCCGACGGAGGAACCCAGCCGGCGTCAAAACGATCGAACTCGACAAACAAAGAGACATGAGGACGAGTCAGTATCATGTTGGCCAGAGCAGAGCGCTGGGGCGCGGGGGTGGTTACAAGCGATTGAAGGAACTGGTAAGCCGAGTCAGTAACAAGAAAACAGGCATGAGGGCCCGTGAAGTCCACATATAGGAATTCAGACGGGGCGACCCCAAGGGAGGAAGCCATGGTGTCGCGGAAATCGCGGTAGTGGACGGGCGCGCGGCCCCGACCACGAGAGGGGGTCTGGGGACGCACGTTCGTCATCCAAACAAAGTGGAACGGAGATAGTTGGCGAGAAGAGTCAATAGGGATGTGTTGTGGCATCATACGCACCATTGCCGTCGTGCGTTGTTCAGAAGAGCCCCTGCGTAGGACCTGCGAATAGGTCGCACGTGGGGCACTGGAGGGAGCAGGATTCGGGCCCGACGCGGGCCCAGGAGGCGTCTGTCCTTGAATAGGGGTAGGCCAGTCGGAATCAGGAATGACCGGAGCGGAGCGCTCGGGTCGGGTGGAGGCAGGCCCCGCTGTACCGTGCGGATCCGCGGGGACGGGCACCGGGGGGTATGGGGCAGGCGCGGAGGCGGAGAAGCGCTCCAAATAGGCGATCAGCAGGGGCAGGCGGTGTTCCTGGGAAGCAGTCACAAGAAGACTCGTCAGTTTCGAGCAGATCCCATGGGCTAACTCGTCAGCGCAGTCCGTGAGGGTGGCCGCGGTACTAAACCCGCCCACGCTGAGCTCCACGCGCGCTGAGAGAACGGCTCCGTCCGCCGGAATGGGTGGGGAAACCCCAACCATAACGATTGGAAGGTGTGAAAAACCGATTCCCTAACGAAACCCCCAAAAAGAGAACTTGTTCCCAACGTTTGCAACCAAAGAAAAACCACCACGACCTCCAAGGGGCGCTAGCAACCCCCAGCACGCACCACACCACTAGAAGATGCGGGGGAAAGTCTGCAGAAAGAAGCGCCTCCCACCGAAGAACACAATTGCGACTCAAAACCACCAAAAGCCAGCACCATACACCCTCACGAAACCAAAAACTACTCTGTCCGGGGAGTAAAAGAGGTGCTCCGCAACAGAAAGCAGTGCAAAATCTGAGCAAAGCGCGGTAAACGGGCGTGGCAAGCCACTAACCAAACATAAACCCCTCCAGAAAAATATTTGTAACAAAAGCATCTAAAATTTAGATGCATCAAGTTGTTACACTTGCGGAGATAAGTGCACGCGCCTGGGTGCCAGAAGCGCCTTCCAAGTCAACCTCGGAAGAAAACGTGCCGCAGCTGAGGCGAACACGGAGTCCCTCACCTGGCAGTGCCTCCTTGGGAGGAGGCTCCGTCGAGCGCGGAGATATCCCTACCATCCTGAGGGAATGCGCAAAGGAAACGTTGCACCACCAATATGAAACCGCACCGAGAGAATAATCGACCAAACCCAACCCAAATAGGAAAGGCCCCGCAACACACCCACCCGGAAGACAGAAGTAGTTGCAAATGCAAACGACGCCCCGCGGAAAATCGAGGGGAAGGCGTACCAGAGGAAGCGCTTCCCGTAAACGAACACGCTCGCGACCGAAAAAGAAACAAAACCCCAATCCTCAGCCAAACAATCTAGTCATTTGATAACGTAGTTCCTTTTAACGGTCTGCGTAGCGCTGTAGGCTATGCTTATTAGCATAGCCTACAGCGCTACGCAGACCGTTAAAAGGAACTACGAACTAGGTAGGGAAGCGTGCCAACCCAGGCGCCGATGGCGCGCCTCGGCAAGCATGCTGCTCGAATATCGCCACAGAGAGACACTTAAGCGCCGCAAAAGTTCCAAGTATTCAACAGAATGCTCAGTGAAACATTTCCGCAACCACTCCAAACCCGACTTCTCCACGTGACCAAAGCTTTCCACAATGAAAGGCTGGAACCGGTGGGAGCGACCCTCAGCGCGAGGCAGGCTGGCCATACTCTCAGCATACCGTCCTTCCTTCACGCGGCGAAGGGCCGATGCAGCTGCTCCCCGGCGGCGGGCGGCAGCCGTCAGATGGGCGCTTGCCACAGGGCATGTAATCGCGAGGTCAACATATGCTGAGCGTCTGGCGGCAGCATCGGAGACGAGGAGATCTCCGATACAGCGGGGCGGTGCCCTATCCGAGACCGATCTGGGTAGTTCCGATTCCACCTCAACCGTATGCCCTACCCGAGTCGGACATTCGCTGAGAATGTACTTGAAGCGAGTGTGACGCCTCGTACGAAGACCTCTCAACATTCCGTATGAACCTAAGAAATGGTAACCACAAGCATCGATCCGACTCTCACATCCCTGACAGAAAGACGGCCGATTAGAGTGCCACGGAGCTTGTGGAAAACCCAGGTAAATCCGTGCGGCAGAGCGAAACTGGAAGGCGTCCAGACGGTGACCCAGTGATGACGGCAGGGTCGTTAACCACAACTGGCTTTATTAGCATAGCCTACAACTGGCTTATTAGCATAGCCTACAGCGCTACGCAAACCGTGAAAAGGAACTAACTAGGCTTTACTGTACTTTACTGTACTTTACTGGACTTTACTAGCATAGCCTGAAGCGCTACGCAAGGCGTGAAGATGAACTAATAACTAGGGAGGGAAGCATGCAACCCCAGGCGCCGATGGCGCGCCTCGGAAAGCATGTCGCTGGAATATCGCCAAAGGGAGACACTTAAACGCCTCAAGAGCGCCAAATATTCAGTAGGATGCTCAGCAAAACATTTCCGCAACCACTCTAAACCCGACTTATCCACGTGACCAAAGCTTTTCACAATGAATGGCTGGAACCGGTGAGAGCGACCCTCAGCGCAAGGCAGACTGGCCATGCTCTCAGCATACCGTCGTTCCTTAACGCATAGCCTGATGCGCTACGCAAAACGTAAAAAGAAACTAGGGACTAGGGAGAAGAGCATGATAGCCCAAGCGGCGGTGGCGCGCCTCGGCGAAAATGTTGAAAATACCGCCAGAGAGCGATACTTGAACGGCGGAGGAGCATCAGATATGCTTCAGGTTGTTCGGCGAAATGCTTTCGTAGCCACTCCAAGGGGTGTAAGTGGAGAGCCGTCACACTCGCCTCAAGTACATCCTCAGCGAATCTTTGACTCGGATGAATGAATGAATGGTTTAATCGGAGCTATGACTCGGATAGGGCATACGGTTGAGGTTGAGTCGGAACTGCCCAGATCCATCTCGGACTCTGCACCGCCCCGTTGTATAGCCGATCTCCTCGTCTCCGACGCTGCTGCCAGACGCTCAACATATGTGGACCTTGCGATTACCTGCCCCGTGGCCAGCGCCCACCTCACCGCAGCCGCCCGCCGCCGGGGGGCCGCGGCTTCAGCCCTTCGAAGAGTTAAGGAACGACGGTATGCTGAGAGCATGGCCAGTCTGCCTTGCGCTGAGGGTCGCTCTCACCGGTTCCAGCCATTCATTGTGGAAAGCTTTGGTCACGTCGATAAGTCGGGTTTAGAGTGGTTGCGGAAATGTTTTGCTGAGCATCCTACTGAATATTTGGCGCTCTTGAGGCGTTTAAGTGTCTCCCTTTGGCGATATTCCAGCGACATGCTTTCCGAGGCGCGCCATCGGCGCCTGGGGTTGCATGCTTCCCTCCCTAGTTATTAGTTCATCTTCACGCCTTGCGTAGCGCTTCAGGCTATGCTAGTAAAGTCCTGCTAGTTGTCGAGGATTGGGGTTTTGTTTCTTTTTCGGTCGCGAGCGTGTTCGTTTACGGGAAGCGCTTCCTCTGGTACGCCTTCCCCTCGATTTTCCGCGGGGCGTCGTTTGCATTTGCAACTACTTCTGTCTTCCGGGTGGGTGAGTTGCGGGGCCTTTCCTATTTGGGTTGGGTTTGGTCGATTATTCTCTCGGTGCGGTTTCATATTGGTGGTGCAACGTTTCCTTGGCGGATTCCCTCAGGATGGTAGGGATATCTCCGCACTCGACGGAGCCTTTTCCCAAGGAGGCACTGCCAGGTGGGGGACTCCGTGTTCGCCTCAGCTGCGGCACGTTTTCTTCCGAGGTTGACTTGGAAGGCGCTTCTGGCACCCAGGCGCGTTCACTTATCTCCGCTGTCACCAGCCTGATCACGGCTGCGAGTGATCGTGGAGTGCTCCCTCAGCTCACCCAGAAGCTAGGTGGGCTGGAATCGGGATTGCTGGCCAGGTCAAATTCAAATTCGGACGAGAATTTGAATTGCCCCAGAGTGGCAGCGTTGGCTGAAGGCAGTCAACATCCGGTCAATCAACATGAACCTGTCCCGGGACAGGCGAGGGCTGTTGCTTCTGCGCGGGACAGTACGACGTTGGGGAGCGGCAGGCCGGGCCAAAACGCGCTTCAGCGCTCGGGGACTCGAGGCAATGGTGGTGGTGACTGTGCGGCAACCGGTGTGGAGGAGACTGCAGCTGTGGACTTCCCTCTCTTGGACCAGCCCTCAGGTCGTCACCAGCTCCCGGCTACTTCGGGGGCACGTGGTGGCCGCAAGGGGGCGCTTCGTACGCATCAGTCTTGCGGAAGGGCACCACTGCCACACGTACGGCGGCTATGCTCCGTTTCATACCATCTCGCGAGCCTCAGGATGGACCTGTGGAGACCACTCTCCAATTTCTGTGGGTGCGAAATGTCCGGCCCCAGACTACACGAGGACAGGTCCCGTCTATGCGAGACTTCCGGGACACTTTTGCGGAATCGTTAGGGTGCAGCCGGGGTGATTTCTTCTTCGCAAACTATGAGGGCCGCGATGTGCTGTTTTTGGTCTCCGCAACCGCCGCCAAGTACCTGGAGGCCTTGCTGGCGAAGCCTACCGAGCAGTGGCCTGAGAGCGCCCGGTGGCTGCGCTGCAACCCGCAGGTGGTTTTGCACTTCGATTTTGACCGTTTCTCGGGCAATTTCCTGTCTCCGGGAGAAACGGCAGGGCTCTCTGAGCATGAGAGCAGCGTGAAGGCGGCAGCGATCCATTGGCTACGGATTCAGCGCCTTGAGAGGATCTTGTTGGCGCGGTTCCGGTCGGGCCCTCGTCACCTGCGCATGGCGGTTTCCAGTTTCTTCGATCTGGAGAGGCGACTTGTGCTGACTTCGCGCTACAAGACAGAGCTGCAGCGGGTGGGGATTTTGGAGGGCTCTGCTTCCAGCACTACTTCCAGCGAGAGTGGTGAGGCAGGGGAGCAGACTGAGGGCATGGCGGTGGAGGACGCCCAGGTTACTTTGCTGAAGCCCGCGGGATCCGTTCCGCGAGCCTCGCGGAGTGGGAGGCTCACGACTTTGGTGCGGATAGGAGGTAAGAGAGCGAGGACCGACTCCCCGGGTCTAAGGGGGAGAAGCACGATTAGCGCTCCAGGCACGGCTGCGAGGTCGCAGCCTATGGATCTACAGTCTTATGTCCTGAAGGAGGGCGGAGACTGGGGCATTTGGCGTACGCGTTTTCGGAGTTGGCTCCGGCGGTGGATTTCTTTGGAAGGAGGCTCGCTTCCCCTCCGTGGGGGCATTCCCCAGTCGTCCTTCCTCGTGGAGACCTTCTGGTAGCTGGAACCATTCTCGATTTCATCTTCACGAGCCTGGCTCGCAACATTCGGGACACAGTCATTTGGGTTTTTCTGGGGTCATGCCGCGCATGATTCTGGCCCCCATTCACACATCGGAGCGCAGATGGCGAGTACGAGACCGACTGGCCCTGTTCTTGAAGGGAGACTTCGAAGTACTACAGCGCAGCTATTTGGCGTCGTCAGCACCATCCGCCCGTCGGACTCGGCATGGCACAGTGTCGCCCGTGCCAGCTCGAGTACAGAAATTGGTAGCAGTGGGCGATTTAAGTCGAGCGGCGCGGGTTTTGGAGGGCCAGGCGCCTGTCCTCCCCTACGATGATAGTCTCGCCCAGACGGTGTCGTCTTTGTTCCCTGAGTCCGACGTGGATTTGTCCCCTGAATTCGAGGTATTCTTGGACCGTCCGGAGTTGGCCAGGTTTCGCATCGATCTGACGCTCAGTGAGTCTGACCTGGAGGATTTGCTTCGTACCTCGCGTCGGGGACGCTGTCCTGGACCCTCCGGACTAAGAACAGAGCTATTGCAGGCCCTGAGCCAGCCTGGCCAGAGCGCGCTTCTGAGGATCCTTAACAAGTTGTTCCAGGGCGTATCGGGTGCGTCCGCGCCATGGGAACATCTCCGGCAGGCACAGCTTTGCTTGCTCACGAAACCTGACCACCAGCCGGCCCACCCGCGTCTCCGGCCGATCGGGATGGTGGAGAGCCTACGGAAGTTAGCCGGGAGGTGGCTATGCCAGCGCCTTCGCCAGCGCGTCACAGCTTTTATGGCGCCCTTGCAAGTAGGGGTGGGATTTTCTGGGGGTTGCGAACTGATCACCCATGGGATCGAGCTAGAACGCGCCAGTAGGCCGGAGTGGGGAGTCTTGGTGGTTGATTTCCGGAACGCATTCAACAGCGTGTCGCGGACGCATGCGCTAGAGGTGCTCCGACGTGTGTTTCCGGAGGCGTGGCCGTTTCTATCGGGTATTTACGGAGGGGAGAGCCTCCCCTACTTGACAACGGAGGGCACTGTTTTTCAAGCACATACTGGCGTCCAACAAGGCGACCCTTGCGGACCTCTTCTTCATGCCTGTGCCCTACAGCTCGTACTTTTACGTCTTTCGACTGAGGTCTCGGATCTTCGAATCTGCGCGTACCACGATGACGTAACATTGCTGGGCACCCCTGACACCCTGGCTAGGGGACTGACCGCGATCGAAGCGATTGCACGTCGCGTCGGTTTGACTGTGGAAACAGAAAAATGTCGCTTTCTCCCCCGAGGGACGTGTCGCTGAACTCTCTGCCACCCACTCTGCGACTAATCAGCGAACGTGAAGGGTTCGAACACCACGGCGTCGGATTGGGGACTGACAACTTTGTCCAAGCATCCTGCGAGCGAGTTTTGGCACGGCACAAGCAACTCACCGACGCCATTGAGCACCTACCCGACAGCATGCTGCAATCGGCCTGCTTGCTTTCCCGCTTTTGTGCCGGTCCCAGACTCAACTACTGGTTGCGCAGCCTGCCTCCAGCTTGGGGCTCGTGGATCGCGGCTAAAGCCGACGAAATGACCCTGCAACACTGGGGAACGCTCTTGGATGAGCCCCTCGATCTTGAAGCTGCTCCCGACAGGGACTTTATTCGTGCACAGATCGCTCTACCGTTGCGATTAGGGGATTCGGCGTCGCAGACCGTGGGCTGGTATGCTCGCCAGCGGCGGTTGCCTCCTGGGCTACCGCGCTGCGAACGTTGGTGACCTTCCGGATGCGAAGTGCCTGCCTCTTGGCTCGAGCTTTGACCAACGAGGATCCAGTGACCCTGCCGCCCCCGCTTTTGACAATTTATGATGGTCTTCAACACGCGTTCAGTTGGTGCAACGCCGTGCCGGACGCAAATCGGTCCCGCTTTCGTTCCTGGAGGGAGCTGTTATGGGGACGAGCTGAAGCGATTGAGGATTGTCCCCTCGACCGAGTTCTTGCCGATGACGGAGAGGCTAGCCCCGGGTCCCCTGTTGCAGACTACCCGGGTTTGAGCCGATTGTGGAGCTCCCGCACTGATGTGATTCAACATAGCCTCACCTGGGGCCAACACAGTGCCGCTCACACAGTCATGCTCAATTCTCCTCTCACGCCGCCTACCACTGCCGCTCGTCTCCGCGGCATGGGAGGCCACCTCTCGCACTTGTGGTTAACCACTCTACCGTCGTCATTGAGTCATCGTCTCGATGCTTTCCAGTTCCGTTCTGCCGCACGCATCTATCTCGGTTTGCCACAGGCTCCGTGGCACTCTAATCGGCCGTCTTTCTGTCAGGGATGTGAGAGCCGGATTGACGCTTGTGGCTACCACTTCCTGGGTTCCTGCGGACTGTTGCGAGGTCTCCGTACGAGGCGTCACACTCGCCTCAAGTACATCCTCAGCGAATTTTTGACTCGGATAGGGCATACGGTTGAGGTTGAGTCGGAACTGCCCAGATCCATCTCGGACTCTGCACCGCCCCGTTGTATAGCCGATCTCCTCGTCTCCGACGCTGCTGCCAGACGCTCAACATATGTGGACCTTGCGATTACCTGCCCCGTGGCCAGCGCCCACCTCACCGCAGCCGCCCGCCGCCGGGGGGCCGCGGCTTCAGCCCTTCGAAGAGTTAAGGAACGACGGTATGCTGAGAGCATGGCCAGTCTGCCTTGCTGAGGGTCGCTCTCACCGGTTCCAGCCATTCATTGTGGAAAGCTTTGGTCACGTCGATAAGTCGGGTTTAGAGTGGTTGCGGAAATGTTTTGCTGAGCATCCTACTGAATATTTGGCGCTCTTGAGGCGTTTAAGTGTCTCCCTTTGGCGATATTCCAGCGACATGCTTTCCGAGGCGCGCCATCGGCGCCTGGGGTTGCATGCTTCCCTCCCTAGTTATTAGTTCATCTTCACGCCTTGCGTAGCGCTTCAGGCTATGCTAGTAAAGTCCAGTCAACCCGCGAAGCCAAGGAGCGGAGACGATCATAAGCGAGCGCTAGAGTATCCATCAACCAGAGCAAGGTAGACCCTAGGTATAGTGTATATCCGCTATGGTACCAATATTGTCTTCTACTTCTACGAAAGGCTTTTACCCCTGTGGTGAAGGCCGTATACCCTTGACCTTTCAACATAGTGCATGGGGTCCGGGTACGAATAAAGGAAGGCAACGATGTTTGGGAAAAGGTCACAACAGAGGTCAATTTTCTACATGGTCTCATCGCTTAGTCCGACCAAAAATACCTTTGAATGATGGAAACCAGAGGGGGTTTCGCTGAGAGGGATCACCCAAGTATTGATCTGAAGTTACCCCCAGTATTTACGGGGGGGAGGAATCCCGAAATGCCTTCGGGCAGTGGAAATACCAGTTACAGACGTTTCTCCGGCTCAAGGAAGCAGCAAACGTACTAGTGGACGGCAGGGGAGTCGACAACAAAGACGCAGAATATGTGTCTGCTGTCCTAGGGCGGGTTCTGGCGGGGCAAGCGCTTGATATAGTCATCGGCGCAGGGGAAAACCGAAGGACCAATGGGATCATCTTCGCGAAATATACGACACGATGGCAATAAGAAACGCGGACAGCGTTTGGGCCCGTGTTCACCGACGCAAGATGAGGCCAACAGAAAGCGCTCCCGCGCTAACTTCGTGGCTAGACAAGGAGTTCGCCGAGACACGAGAAATCTCTGGCGAGACTCCGAAGGACTCTGAGAGGTTAAGAGTGATGAGAAAAATCCTTGAGGACCGGCTAGAATTCTAGGATTTCCTCTTTAACACGTGGACAGATCCTAACCTCTCGTGGGCGATGTTGTGCAGGAACCTCGAAGAGTACACAGGAAGTTGGCAAGAACGCCAATAGGAGGAACCCAAATCCAAAGAGAGGCGCATGGGAGGGAAACCCCTGATGGCCGCGACCCAAGCGACCAGGAAGACGCACAAGTTCAGGTGATACAATTGCGGCTCACGGGGACCACTTCAAGATTACATGTCCAGAACCTGAAGAGCCAAAGAAATTCCATGCCAGCATCGTCAGAGACGCGGAAGGCTCAACACTCTTCTTCCTCGTGCCACCGACCACGTATGCGTCGATAAGGAGGCGTTCAGGACCCTCACAACAATCCCGAAGGTCGGAATCACCCTCGGAGACGGGAGAGAAAAGGGAGCTAGACGCAAGAGGAGCAAGTGGATCTCCATACGTAATATAGAACTCTGCTGACGCTCAACAACACCTATTACCTGAAAGGCGGTGCAAAGAACGTGATTAGCTTGAGCAGGCTAATGGAAAAGGGCCTCAAAATTAGCAGCACGAGTCGCGCAGTTTTAGAAATCAGTAAAGAAGGAACGAAAGTTTTGACATGTTACTTGAAACGGGGCCTCTTAGTAACTAATTTACGGGCTACAAAGAAACACCTCTCGGTTATCGGGCGAAATACTACATCCCTCGTGACTTGGGACAGAAGGTTAGCACCCCCAAACTCATAGGCAATAGTAATTTGATGAGGACAGGAGAGATAAGCACAGATGAGAGCCTTCCAACCCCTTCGACTGCGCAGATATCCTGAAGGCGAAAATGACCGCGAAGCAGACTTCTAGACACCTACGCCACACGGAAGTTTCGGTCAGAGCCTGCATTCAGACACTGCAGGGCCATTCCCGGAAGGAGTACAAAAGGAGAGATACCTCGTGGTCTTCATCGATGAGGCACGCGGATGGTTAGGAGTTTACCCGCTGCAAAGACGAAATATGGTCGACGATGCGTTCAAGGAGCACATCATGTACCTGCAACTCCAGATGGGAGCGAAGGTGAAGAGGCTGAAGTCCGACAACGCAAAGGAGTCCGAATCGATGCCATACACCCGGAAGGAGTTAAGCATTGCATAGGACCCATCCGCCCCATACACGCCTGCCAGCAAAGGGATAGCAGAAAGGATGGTCAGAACGGTCACCGAAAGGATCAGGGCCTGTTTCTACGACAGCGGCTTACTGAATTGCTTCTGGACGGAAACGTAGGAGGGAGTGACTAGAGGACTGAACTCGACACCAAGAGCGTCCCTTGGACACACAACCCCCCCCCTCCCCGAGTACGCCCTGGGAACGAAGCCGAGTTTACAAAATCTATACACATTCGGGGCAGAGATCTCCTTCAAAAATGAAGGGAAAACTGCCGAAACTTGCACCCAGGGCAGCGTCCGGAATTCTCCAGCGCCCGTGTAGCGAAAGTATACTTGCCAACCCAAGACAAGTTCATACATACGCGAAATTGGAGTATACAGGAAGAGCAACGTCCTGCGAAAGCTCAGAAGCTCCGCGAGCCTATCAACGAATGTCCCGAATCAACGGAGGAACCAGAGAGGGCACAAACGAGAAGAAAACACCATAACCCTGAACTGGCTCCGAAAGGGAGATTCCATGTACGACGTACCGGAGCCACCGACATGAGGTGAAGCAATTGGCCGTCCATACGCGAAGAGTGGAAGAGAGCAGCCGTTGAAGAAATTGGCTCCCGGAGAGAAAAGGGAACGTGGCAATTAATCTCAAAAGACGAAGCGCCCAAGTGCTTTCAAAGGTAGTGTTTCGGGTGAAAACCGGTTGTGATGGAGCTGTGACAAAACTCAAAAGTAAGAATTGTCGCTAGGGGATTTAGGCAAGGAGAAGGCGTCGACTACGGTGAAGTATTTTCGCCCACAGCTGACTTCTCTAGTGTCAGAGTATCACTGAGTATAGCGGCGACTGAAGACCTTGAAGTGGAACAGGCAGATGTCACTACAGCCTACCTGAACGAGACACTGGAGGAGGAACTTTTTATGTATATCAGCCATGTGGGCTAGAAGCACCAGGAAACGCTGATAAGATATGCAAACTGAAGAAAAGCCTCTACGTTCGAGGCAGTCGGGGAGGGCTGGCACGAGCAACTGAAAGCCGAACTTGAGGCAGACGGGTTCGACGCCTTGAGAACGGACAGCTGCGTTTACAAGCGGGGAACGCTCATCCTTGCAGTTTACGTGGATGATATGCTGATCATTGGAAACATTTACGAGCGACGCGCGGGAAGCCAAGGAAACGCTAAGGTCGTTGTACAAGGTAAAAATGTTGGGTAAGGACACGGCACCTCCCCGCTGTATCGCAGATCTCCTCGTCTCCGACGCAGCCGTCAGACGCTCAGCATATGTTGACCTCGCGATTACATGCCCTGTGGCAAGCGCCCATCTCACGGCTGCCGCCCGCCGCCGGGGAGCCGCGGCTTCGGCCCTTCGCCGCGTGAAGGAACGACGATATGCTGAGAGTATGGCCAGTCTGCCTCACGCTGCGGGTTGCTCCCACCGGTTCCAGCCTTTCATTGTGGCTCTGGTCTCGTGGAGAAGTCGGGTTTGGAGTGGTTGCGGAAATGTTTTACTGAGCATCCTGTTCAATACTTGGAACTTTTGCGGCGTTTAAGTGTCTCTCTGTGGCGATATTCGAGTAGCATGCTTGCCGAAGCGCGCCATAGGCGCCTGGGTTTGCACGCTTCCCTAACTAGTTCTTATTTCCTTTTCACGCCTTGCGTAGCGCTTCAGGCTATGCTAATAAAGCCAGGTAGATGAATATCTCGTCGTCAAGATACAACGAGACCGAAGGAAACGCGAAATCTACCCCGGGCAGACAGGATATGTCAAAGACATCGTCAAGACGTATGGAATGTTAGGATGCAAGCCCCTATCCACACCAATCATCATGACGTCTAAATCCGTTGCGGAAGAAGTCACCGAGACGACGCAAGAACCTTTTCAAGAACTGGTTGGGTCGCTCCTATACCTCAGCACCAGAACGCGGCCCGACATAGCCTATGCCGTTGGACAATGTGCAAGGAAGATGATAAGTTTTAGGTCCTGAGACAACAAAAAAGCCATAAAAATTGTCAAGTATCTCCAAGGTACAAGGGATCTAGCATTGCGGTTGGGTGGAGAGAGTGTGAACGGCACAAAGTACCAGGTGACAGGGTATTCTGACTCAACTTGGGCTGACGGCAAGGTCGATCGAAGGAGCACTAGCGGGATGCTGGTCACTCTGACACATCAACCGTGCTGTACGGGTCGTGGAGGCAGCGCTCAACCGCGCAATCGACAACCGAACACAGTCTTTCAGAGCTACTAAGGTACAGATGGCGCGGTGAAAGGAATCTGCCCGGCGTTGCAACTTCAGGATGCCAGCGCGGCAACACCCGCAGTACGACGAGGTTAAGGGCAAGCTGATCTGCAAGCATTACGACTTACCGGTAAGAAACAAAGTTGAGCACCTCAAGAAGCACCTGCAGAAGTGCGATCGGTACATGATCGCAGATGACGCTCCCACGGGCAGCAGACGATCCGGTTCAACTCCAGAGTCCGGCCGTTCAAGCGTCGCTTCGAAAAGCGGAAAGCGCGAGGGAGCAGACATAAGTGACGATTGTCCGACGATTAAGAAAGGAAAGCAAGCAGAAGAGCTCGACGTTAAGCTCGCGAGGATTATGGCGGAAAGAAACCTACCGTTTCGGCTGGTTGAAGACCCAGAGGTGCGAAGGTAGGTTTGAGAACTCGTACTCGGGCTAGTCGCGTCCAGTATTCTGTGCAACAGGCGCTGAGTTTCACAGTGTTTTTTCCAGTTTCTTTAAGATCTTAGGATATCGGCTACCCAAAAGGAGAGATATCCCGGAGCTGATCGAGCTCAAGTAGCTCTTCTATCCATACCATGTGGATCCCTTGTCCAATTCGAAATACTCCTTGAACCCTCAGCTTTAAGACGGTAGGGGGAGGTGCTAAGGCTTTGTAGAGGCTTCTATAGATGCTTCACCTCCTCCGCAGAACTGCTTCCCCATCCTGTCAATGGACCGTTTTCCAATCCCCCAAGCTTCCCTCACTGTTGTTCTTGGTCTGCGGCGCTCCCCTCAAAGTAGGATTCTGAAAATCAAAAACCCACCATTGCCCTCGAAAACAGATGCATTTTCCAGTTACCCACTAAAAACCGGGACAGTCATTAAAATTTCATTGCCCACCAACCAAATATTCGACGGTCGCCTATTGCACACTTATATTGCCCACTTATTACCCGCTTATTGCCCGGGCCCTCCTTAAACCCGTCTGTTTCCGCAAGTATACCCACTTCTGTAACCCCAGACTATCGTAAGCAGCCAAAAACCCAACCCACTTGGCACAGCCCTACGCAAAACATACCCTACCAACCCCCTGTCCAGGGATCTCATCTAAAAGCTAAAGTCTATCTAAACGAAATATTGGGAGATCATCGGGATCTTTCTCTAGTCCGGTTCAACTGTGCGCTGGAGAGATGTGCTTCTCGGTCATGTAGGTGCTTAGGCGCTGCCTGAAGAAATTCCACCCCGGCCTTACCCAGCCTTCCATACGTCTCTGGCAACGAACGGACTAGGATCACATCTTGTAACAGCGAACACTGTACTAAAGGAGTCCCTATTGTAGCCGGTGAGGAGGAAATAAGGAGTCTATCTATGCGTTAAAAAACCCTGAGTTGTGTGGCTACGTTCTACTACAGGGATGATCTCATAGTTCGTTTCGCAATTAGGGGCGCCGGCGTGGCAAGTAGTGCATTCCGTTTTCCACGAGGACCGGTTGAGTGTCGCGCGTACGTCGCTGACTTGTGTCGATAGGTGCTGCAAGTGCACAGTCACGTCTTTCAAGAATTCATCAGCTTGCTCACCCATCCTACCGAACGTCCCCACCCAGAAGGGCACGAAAAGGTCGTCATTGTGGCTCCGATCGCATCCCGGTATTTGGACTCTAAACTCTCGGTCTTGTTCGCAGATGATTCCCAGGACGCTTTGTGTAGGTAGGCCTTTAGCAGCGGCGAGGTCACTTTGACGTCGATCACGTACAACTTCCTGGTCCGAGGATCGCGTGCTAAAATGTCCGGTTGAAGGTAGCTTCCTGGGTAGTGTCCGCTCGGTTCCAGCGTCACCTCCAGTCTCCATTGTCTCAGTTTTGTAGCAAGAGCGTGCCAGACCATGTTGTGTTGCAGGGTCCAGCTCCCTGTAGAACCGGTGCAGTGGTACAGGTGTTGCATCCCTGCAGAGTCATCGGGTTGTGAACTTCTAGTACATGTACTCGAGTGTTCGTACCCCGGCATGGGCAATCCCAGCAGCTGCTCTCAGGCTTTGGTTCACTTCGCAGTGTTCAGACCGCGCGGGTGTCTCGAGGGTAAGTCTCGCAGCCAGGTGCGCCTCCTGATCCGGTGCAGGAACGGAGACGCGCACGTACCGTCTCACTAAAAAAAGAATTGATAGTAGTGAATAGTTCCTGGAGAGAGGAATCGTGGTAGCTTTTTAGTGGGTTTGGAGAGGTGGGTGGGAACGATGTGTTTTCAGACCGCGCGGGTGTCTCGAGGGGAAGTCTCGCAGCCAGGTGCCGCCTCCTGATCCAGTGCAGGGACGGACACGCGCACGTACCGTCTCACTAATCCCCGGGTCCTCAACCAATTCCTCAACGCCCGTCGGTGACTTAAGTTCGATAGGAGTTTTTGGATGGCACCAATCATGGGGACTTGACATCGGGGATTTCCCCGTCGACGAGCCTAGTCTGTAGGTGACGACCGAACAGTTGGCATTTCGTCCGATGGAGTTTTGCTCCGGCAGGTGTTCTTCACTCCATTGCAATGCTTCCTTGACCTCAGGTAGGGGGCCAAGAAGGGTGATTTCGTCGTGTATCGCGGTCAGCGTAAGCGTTGGGTACCGATCCCGGAGTGCTCGCAGCAGCGGGGATAAGACCAGCGTGTGCAGGGCAGGTCCAAGTGGATCGCCTTGTTGGACGCCAGCGCAGGCCCGTAGGTGCAGCAGTCCTCGGCGTTCTGGTCATACCAGCCGAATTGATGTGGG
Source organism: Rhodosorus marinus (assembly GCA_029953675.1). NCBI lineage: Eukaryota > Rhodophyta > Stylonematophyceae > Stylonematales > Stylonemataceae > Rhodosorus > Rhodosorus marinus. The sequence continues at coordinate 1,614,977 of JAMWBK010000001.1, forward strand.
GCCCTTTCGCCGTTGAGCCCACAGCTGAGTGTAATCAGCGGCTGCAGTTCAGGGAACGCCTGTTCGATGACCCGGTTTGCAACGCGTCTGTCGATCAGATTGAAGGCATTCTCCAAGTCGAACTTGAGGACTACTAACCCCAGAGTAACGACGCTCCGTTATAGAGCAGGAAGGCTTCGATGAATTTCAGGTAACTTGAGAACCAATTCGTGGTCCACTTTATTTCTTGCCATTTTGCCTCTCTTTTGAAAGGCACCGGGCACTCAGTGACCCGTCCGCAATAATAATTTCCAGTTTGAATCTCCAAGCAAACACAAACGCTACTCTCTTCAAAGTACATCCAATTCACATAGTACGGACTTTTGCCTCCGACCTTTACTTGCGGCCGAGTCTACGCCGCTTCTAGTTTGTTCTCTACGATAACCTCGCTGTCATTCAAACAATTGCTCCACTTTCCTGTTTTGGTGAAACTGTTCTGCAGAATGTCTGAATTAAAATTCTCCACAGTTCCATTCCTCCGGAGTTTCAAGCCGCCTCGCGGTAGTGAGAGTATCTCCAGCGCCTCAATTGATCGAGCTCGACTTAGAGCAACTACAATGTATCCACCGGAGGTCAAAAAATGGGATTAGTACTAATTCTATGTATAGGTGCTGCAAAGTTAAGCAGCTGCATTTGGGCTCAACAAACCAATCCGGGTCAGTTCAGAAAACAAATTCCAATGCTTACCATAAGCTTGCCCAAAATCGAAAGTTCCATCCAAGTTCACTTTGAGCCTGTCCAAAGTCATGCCCTGACTCTTGTGTACGGTTACAGCCCATGCTAGAGCTAGAGGTATTTGCAATCTGACGCAAGTACCAACACCGGGGATTTTCATGGTGAACTCCTCTGTTGACACCTCCTTACTCTGACCGTTCCGAAACCTCACCACGGGGTTGCTAAATTGACAATAGCACAGAAGTAGCATATTAGCAGGTCATGTCTAGGACATCGATAAACAAAGAATGTTGACGCATGCCATTTACCCTGAATCCGCAAAACCTTGAACAACTCCCCTAGAACCATTGATCAGGTAAGCACCTCGTGTCTGCGAAAGGTTCTTCAAAAGCATCACTTGTGCTCCCTCCTTAAGAGCGAGTTTCGACGAGGCGCGACAGTTTTTCCAAAACGCATGCGCTTTGAGAGCTTTCTCATGCTTTACCTCCGACTCCTTCGGGCCGAATGGGTAGATGCGGTCTTTTGCTAAAAATTTTACTTCACGAGATGCAATTTGTTGCAGCTTTCGAAGATTGTGCCTATCGACAGATACATTGTGGCAGTAGAGAATCGTGGACTCAATCCCATCGACTGGCTTCGGTAGCTGCCTTCGAACCTGACGTAGCAAATTTTGAAACCTGGGAGTGTCCTCCCCTCTTCTCAAATCCGCCAGGGCGAGAACAAACTCTGAATCCCTCTGCCGATGAACCTCTGCCAAGTCCACAACCTTCAGGTCACCACTCTGCCACGCATTGCTTTCGAAAGCGTAACCAAGGTTGTTGAAAGCCTTGGCACTCTTCACAACTTTTGATTGCCTAACAGGCGGCAGCTGGTAAAAGTCACCAGAGAAAAGCACTTGAAGACCGCCAAAGGGTTTGGGGGAATGACGAACCTCCTTCAACTCCTGGTCGATATAGTCCAGCATCTCACCAGAAAGCATTGATACTTCATCGATAATTAGCAAGTCAAGTCTTTGCAGTCTTCTACTATTCGACTTGTTACGCATCTTCCCGAAGTCCTTCCTCTCGTATGGAACGCCAATTCCCAGTAGAGAATGCAGAGTGCACCCATCCACGTTTTCGGCTGCAACACCTGTCATAGCGCAAACTCCCACGTTTTCCTCTCCAAGGATATTTGTCATTTGCCATATAATCTCCCTAAGTACCGTGGACTTTCCCGTTCCTCCGCAACCAGTGAGAAACAAATTGTGCCCTTTTCGCACGTGCTCAATGGCTGCCATCTGCTCCTCGTTAAACTGTACTCCAGGCTGCGAGTCGCATGCCGGGTGCAACTCGGCCGAGAGCTTTGACGGCATGGTTTGCGACTCCTCGAGCCCAACCCCGCCGGTGAATTGCGCCATTGAGAAGAACTCCCTATCCCCGTTAGAGGAATCCTGGGTGGGCTCTTTTGGCTGGACAGCAAAAAGACTCTCTTTTTTCAATGATGACGCAGAGCCCGGACGTGCGAGCTCGCCCGACACCAAGGAACGATGATGAGATGGTTCGGGGCCCAATGGTTGCGCGTTCTCACACTGTGGTGCTCCGTCAAGCCTGTGCTTGGTTTCCTCCACAGAGCTACACGAATACCCTTTTGCATTTCGATGTCCTCTCACCTGCAAAGAGAAGAACCATCAGATCAGGAGTAGAAGAGGGAGTTCAACCGGGACTCCAAAAGGGACACGACACGCTAGCCAACACAATCAGGTCAGGTGAAATGAAAGGGAATGTATAGCCCACGCTAAAGTGACAATCCAAACGGTAGAGCAAGCGGGATACTAAAGGAATCCAAACTAGGGTTAGCATCGTTAGCGCACTCCATCTTGCCTGCTGTTCAGATTCCTCCCACGAGCAGCCAACGCCACGTTTCCTCCCGTTCCGCGCGACGAATACAGGGTCCGACATAGGTTGGTAGAAATCGAGCGAGGATCATCCAGCGGAGCAAATGAACCGGAACGGGATTTACCCGAATTACCTAGAATTCGCAAGCAGGAACTCTTCCCCAGAACACGGCTGAGCATTGGACTCCGGGCAGTAAATGCTCAGTGACAAACAACCCAACCACTTTTCCCATTCAATCGAAAACCAACGGGAGCACTACTACCCTCACCCTCCGTGAAGCTCCCACCCACAGCACAGAGAGAAAAACGCCTCCTGTTAAAGAACTGAAGAAACCTTTACCACCCTTCGTCTTGCTGGTACGAAACCCAGGACTTTTCCAACACTTGAGAACGGAACAACCCTGAACCTATTTAGGTTGAAATGTCCAGCCGACTTCATGGGCAACACAAGGGTTTCGGTTTCTCAAAAACCGGCGCTGAAGGCAGCGGAATTAGGGACTGATCTAAGCGTTAGAGGGATTCACAAAAAAATCTCGACCTTTTTTTTAAGCGCCCCGCAGATGCAGAAAAGCCGGGTCCACCCCCCGGCCCGTCCTGTGGGGGGGGGTGGGGGGAGGGGGGATTTGCCGGGGCTGAGCCAGGGCAATTTTTTGCTGCGAGGAAACACGTGGATTTCAAGAAGAGAGTTTGAAAACAGAGAGGGTGTGTGCGGCGTAAATATTTATGTATCGTGGGTGCACCTCGCTGGAAAAAAGGCCATATTCCTTGGTCGGAAGGAAGAGAGAACGTCAAAGGCTCGTATACTTGGGAATTCAACTCAGCCTTTGAACTAAACTATGCCTTAGGAAGGAAGAGAGAAAGTCAGTACTTTGGGATTCAGCTTCAGCCTTTCGAACTAAATTGATCGGAAATCATATGAGCGCGGAAGACTTCGTACCGTCTAGATGAAACCTTTTCTTTGGTATTCGTGAAAACGCGGGAAAAGGTCCCGTTTGAAATTTTCTTAATATTTTGGGGGCGTTTGGTTGTTTCTATCATTTGATTGCATATGAATTACGGTGGCGCTATCAAGCGTATACCGACATCCATATCGCTCACTATGCTCTACGTTGCCAACGGCGCATGTGGAATGCTCGCAGGTCTTGGATAGGTGGGTAGCTCCGGTGATAACGGAAACAAAGCACCTACCGACGACAATTCGTTCCGGAATCTTATTTTGTGCAAGAGCTTTAATCCATGATGCAGACCGAGGAAATCCCAAACCGCGTCCCTCTGTCGACTCCTACTCCTGCATCTCCGGCAACGAACAAGCACGTATATTTGCGTCCAGATCTGTGCAATACTTTTGGCCAAATGTGTGATACGCAACCCCAGGAAGCCATCGATCGTCGACGCTGACAGTCGTGTTGGCGGGATGCAGCCGCATAGCGTGGGCCAATCTCGCCGCGTTGCTGCTAAAAGCACAGACAAACACTTCACTTTCTGCCAGAATGGAAAGATCTAGCAGAAGCTCTACGGTGCTTTCAAATCGTTTGTAGCCTTTCAGCTTGTTGTGGGCATGTTGACTATGGCCAGAGCGCGCTTCCTAGAGAATCCAGCCAAAACACCTCGATTTTTGAGTTGGCCCGTTGGTATTTGTAGGCTTCACCAATGACGAGCTCACTGGGGGCAAGGAGTCTTACAGAGGCCAAAGTGACGACGCGATATCCTGATGGCATAAGCAGCTTCCTCAGCTCCAAGGCCTGCCGAAAATCATCGGTTGCTACAAAAACCTCCCGACTGTCTTCTGATAAATTCTCAACCAATGTTGCATAAAGTTCAGTTGGCTGAAAAACCACTTCTTTCACCTTGTCCCCTCGTCTCAAGTGTACGCCGATGTATGGGCCGTCAAAGTTTAAGGCCCGCCTGCGCTTGGAACAGAAGCACGATAAGTCGCCGCTTTCGGGCATCGCGAGCTGACCAATGTAGAGAATACTCCTTCGACAAGGGCGGAGCTTACCTAACCTTCGCGAGAAGGCTTTGGAGAGAAGGATTCAAATCGATGATTGCATGCGCTGCGCTCCTTACTGCGCTAAGCATTTGTGAACTTGGATCCTGGTACTCCTCCAAATACTGCACTAATTGCGTATGAACAAATCTCTCAGATTTCTCGCTTCCAGCAACCCAGCAGCCATCGCCAGTAGGAATCTCTTCAAGGGCGGAGTTACATGAGCCAAGTTCGAAGGAAGAAAAGCGTGCCTGAATCTAATTCATTGAGCACGGGACGTATCAGTCTGTGAAAAGGAATGCTGCAGTCTGAGTTCAAGCGAGGAAGTGCTGTCTTCGCCCTAGTAAATCAGTCCGAATGAGCTTACTTGATGAACCTTAGAATCCTTCCCAAGACACTCTCCACGCAGATCTTCAAAGTAGCAGTTCCAGGTTTTGAAGTTACCGCATCCATAGTTCCAATCCTTAGTCGTGGGAAGTACGAAAACCGCACCGACAAGGCGAGCCAGCACGGCCGCCTCAAGTACCCTATTCACCTGCGCACCAAACCCGTTCCCTTTCTCATCCGCAAAGGCAACAATGCGGTCACAGCTCGGAAGAACGTCATACTCGCTCCTGGAATAGTTCACATGGGCTATGCGAAGCTCGTCCTTCTTTTCACTAACCGATTCGGGGAGGTTGCTGAAGGAGTGCGCAACCGAAGCCAGCAGTACTCGTAGGAACACGACAACAACGCACGAACACCAAAGAAAGGCTACGAGGACCATTCCAGTAGTTTTCCAGCGGTACGCCTTCCGCGTGCTTCTGTGGCTTCCGTGGCTGACGCACAGAGACGACTGCTCTCTTCCCCATTGCCTCATCCATTTCCTGTTCCATCGCGCAAAAGTCTTCCTCGCGCGTTGAACCATTCCGTCTTTGAGGAAGCCGCGCTCTCCATTCAGTTCTGACCCTCCATCTGGCCTGGGAAAGCTGTCCACTTCACTCCCCACCGGCTAGCCCAAATTGTTAGGAGGGCCTAACTCGAATTGTATGTATGATGCGGGCTGCCGGTGCAAGCTGCCGGTGCAAGCCTAGTCTGCCGTAATGCGACAGCGTATCGAGATACCCTACGAGCATGTATCCTTGCGTTTGAGGCTGGACCAATATTCTGTCGCGTGCAGTAGCTGATGGAGTTTCTCAAGAAGCTTCAGGCGATTTCTTCGGGAGCGGCGATTGAATCAAATCAACCATTGGACGTTGCCAATAGGAAACTACGGGTGAAGCGGGGAGAGGGCGGTCTTTAGCATGGAAATGCGCCTGGCATAGTCCAGACCCAGAATCCTGCATTGATTCATTTCCCAAGGTATTGCAGAGGCTAAGACAAGTTATGGGTTACCTTAATGAGGCGATGTCATTGCCTATGCTTCAAATTCACCATTCTACTCTACACACTATCCCTAATTCCGTAACCTTCTATAGAACCATCCGACTCTTCAATGTGGTATGCGCATTGTTGCCCTCAAGAACCCTAAAGTAGGCGTCAATGCAACAAGCCGACGAGACTCGATTTTGTCTCGTGCTAGTGGGCTGGTGCCTTTCCACGCAACTGCCCTTTCCCAACCACATCACAAACCTCAGCAACATACCGGAACCGGATTATTCCAAAGCAATACCCCCAACCTGTCTATTGCCTACTCTCTATTGCACAGCGACCTCTTCAGCCCCAATGGAATCTTGTCAAAGCGTCACTAGTCAGCACGATTCTCGGTAATAATACTGTGACTAACTGCGTTTCCCTCCTTATCGAAAAGGCGTCTTATTCGCCGACGGCAACGCTCGTTGATGTAACACGAGAATTCACACCACCACGGAGTACTAGGTGGGATACTCAGCGGTGCTGAAGCATAGGAACCGCAGTTCAACAAGAAGCTGCTCCTTTGCTCAGGTCCACCCCAACCGATAGCGGTTAGATCCCCTTCGTCGTCGACCCTGAAATCAATAGATACTGCCAAGTCAGCAAGTGATTCCGCGAACACTCAAAAAGAGTACTAACTACCATAAACAACAAGTGGCCGATTTCTTGCGCAGGCATACAATCCGTAAGAGGTTATCTTATCAACGATCTTTCCATCCTTGTTCGCCGTGAAGGATTCCCGTACAGTATCATCCGCGGCTTGCCACAAGAAGCTCACCGATGAATCGTAGGAGATAATTCCAGCTCCTAGAGAAGGTAGCCGGGCGGACTTGGTTTCTCCATGCCATTTACCTACAAGCGATAGGAGCGATGTCGGATACCGATCTTCCCACAGATCGTCCTGGACCTCGTGTAAAAGAACTACTCTCCTGAGAACCGACTCAAAGTCGTACAACAGAAACGATCTCAATCTCTCCGTTGCTGAAATTGTCAGGCACATCTCAACTGCAAGCCGGGATATTGGAATATCAGCAACTTCCAGCATCTCATGCTCAGCGCAATAGCTTCCGTCCTCAAAGACGTAGAAACTGGGCATTCCAATATTGTAGGCTACTTTCCAGTCCCATCCGTCCCCGCTCATGGTACCTGTAACTCTCACATCCCGATTCGAGAATGTCGCATCACTCATGCTCCACGAATACTCGTCCAGACGGACTTGGGCCATTGTTCTAACGTCCACGTGTGTTGATCTCCCGGACCACTTTCCCATATGGCGCCCCTTAAACCGCTCCCATGCCTCATCACGATCCATTCCAAAGGTGCTCAAGGACAAACGCCCATACGCACGACGTCTGCTAAAACACCGGACTTCAACGCGAACTCACAAAGCGGCAAGTGACAAACAGCCGTGCAAGCGTTACCTAGAGGCTTGCAGCAACCCATCAACGATCGATCCCTAAGTCTCCGTTCTCCTGTGTTCGTGACGATCCTTGATGACGCCACGGAGTAAAGCATTATACTCCCCCCGTTGGCTCCCGAGGCGCCAGTGCACCCCACGAGCAGGAAATAGTGACGGAGGTTGCTTTTTGGTTTACCTTGAGGTGGTGTTCTCTGAGGCACATCTTGAGAGGAACGCTTGTCCCAGTGACCTTCAATCGCCTCAATTGTTGATCACCTCAACAACGACGAAAGGATTAGACTAATCAATTCTTCAAACACCTTTCTCGCGAAATTTTTGAAATTTGATGGCATCAAACTGAGACGCCTGTTGAGTTTGTCGTGGTAGGGCCGTGTTGACAGGAACTCTGAGCGAAGCTGCTGTGCGGAAACGCATCGAGGAAGATCGAGTTCGTTAAGAATTACTATGACAATGGAGCTCAGTTCAGAGATACTTGGATTTGTGCATTGCGCAAATCTTGGATCCTCCCAACGGAAAGGAGCAATCCAAATGAGATATGCGCCGGTGCCGATTGGAGCCAAGTTTAGCTTCGGCGATCGTCGGGTGGGGGCCGTGGGATTGGGAACCTGGTCTTGGGGCAATAAGCTGCTCTGGGATTACGACGAGAAGAACGATCCTGTCCTAGCTGAGCTATTTGACGAGGCTTTGAGGTGTGGTGTTGGGCTATTCGATACCGGCAACTCGTACGGAACTGGGAAAATAGAGGGACGGGCTGAGCAGCTTCTCGGAGACTTTTCAGAACAGACCTTGTATAGTACGCTAGCTGACCAGGCTGTCTTCGCAACAAAAATTGCGCCCTACCCGTGGATACTAACTCGTCAGAGCTTTGTTGAGGAATGCAGAAAGTCATGCAGAAGACTTAGGAGGACGAAGATACCGCTCGCGCAACTACATTGGTCCACAGCAAACTATTTCCCTTGGCAAGATAAAATTCTTTGGGATGGTATTTGCGATGCGTTCGAGCTTGGCCTGATTGAGACTGTGGGCTTGTCAAACTACGGACCTAAACGACTTGAACAGGCTAGTTCATACCTCCTCTCTCGAGGCGTCCAAGTTGCATCCTGCCAGGTGAGGATAATGAACTAGGCCGGAGCTGCACAGCTGCGTTGATCTGTCTGCGGAAACTGGACTGTGCATTGATTTTATCCGGCAAAGTCTGATGAGGAATCTCGGCTCTTTTACTCTGGCAGGTACAGCTATCGCTACTGTGCAGGGGTTCTCTGGAAAGTGGACTTCTAGACCTCTGCGATTCTGAGGGCATCAATGTGATCGGCTACAGTCCAATGGCCCTGGGACTGCTCTCCGGAAAATATGGTATCGCAGAAAGCAAGAAAAGGCTATGTGGTTTCCGGGCAAGGGTCTTCGGGGATAGAAGTTTGCGGGAGATCCAGCGCCTGCTTTCGCTGTTAAGTGAGATTGCGTCAACCCGGGGAAAGACAGTCTCTGAAACCGCTATCAACTGGACACTATGCCAAGGCTGCTTGGTTATCGCTGGCGCAAAAAGTGCGGAGCAAGGTCGATCAAACTTCTCCGCGATGAATTGGCGTCTGAGCGAAGCAGAAGTAGCCGAGCTCGAAGCGGAAGCGAAGAAATGCAATTTCAATATTATTCAAAATATTTTTCAGACCTCATAGGCACGATAGACTAAATTTTCTGCGACAAGAACAAATTGACGCCGTGCTAAGTTATACAGTCCCGTCACTTCTGTATCGGCACACCCTCATGCGGAATCAGCAACATGCTCACCAGAAATATTGAGCGTGTACAGAGCTTCGTCATGCAGAAGTTTAGCGGTATGAAGAACGTAGTTACAAATCCGAGAAAAAAATTGGGTACCGCAGAATTGCCTGAAGCACAGATGGTGCTGGGATGCCACACGCGTATGGGGCTCGACCGTGTGCGGTCTTGTGTCGTAAGTCTACTAGTATCCGTCATCCTATAGGCAGTTTTTCAGGCACGATTCGGTTACACAAGTTAAATCCTGCCTTCTTGAGCAAGTGCACCATATCCACAGACGCCTTCTTTCCTGCTCCACCCTATCTGGATGAAAGTTTGTCTCAAGGCTTACTGTAGATCCAGGCCACGGTTCCTCCCAACCCGGGTTCAATCCTCGGTTGTTCGTTTCAGTAGGACTCGCATTGCAAATAAAAATCCTCGCTGTACCATTGCAGCAGGTGCTAGCTTGACGCTCTCCAAATCTGGAAACTAAGCGCAGTCGTGATTCAAACCACTATCGTCACGAGCAGCGCTTCTCCACCAAAAAAAAAAAAATGTGTTTTTGCCAACGTTCCGCAACCACCAAGAAAAGTTGCGATGGAACGACCTCTCACTCTACTGCACGAGAGTTTCACTTTGGAGCTCAAAGTTCTCAAACAACCAGGGTCGTAGGAGGCTGAAGGAGGAGTCGTATTCGGATAGTAGTTCTAGGCGGGATGTAGTTTTCGAAACGAGTTCTGGTGATAATGACGAAGGTTCAATGGAGCGTTGAAGCGGGTTAGTAGTGGCATACCTAACCTGATAGCTCGTTGAATTCGCACCGATCAACGCAATGCCTTCAGTTCGTTTGCGGATACGTTGGCAGCGCAGCGTTCAAGGTGAACCGTTGTCAGCAACGCTGGTCTTTTTCATATTCGGATGAGGAATTAATATGAAGTAGAGAGCCTTCACTCGCATTCGAGCTGACGTCTGCCTTCATTCGCCTCCCAAGTTCTAGCGGAAGTCCGATCAATCAGATAAACGGGTCGCGCATGAGTTTCAATTAGGGACGATTATGAGGCGCGCGAAGGAGATTATCACCTTGCTGGACGGTCTTGTAACCTCCGAGGAGGCACGCCCGAGAGGAAGGCGGGAGCGTCTAGTTGATGCCACCGCTGTTATCAATTTAATCCGCAACGAGGTTCTTATTCAGAGTCTGGACTGGGGTGCAGCTACGGTACTCGCCGTGGACGCGATCGAAACAGAATGCAGGGACGCCCAGAAGCGGGCTGGAGTCCATCCCAGGAAGCAATTTGCTGGGCTTATCAGAGCGGTGAGTGGGATTCAGCTTGACCTACTGGACTCTATCTGGACACGCTAGACGGTTTACTAGCCCAACCCCATCGATCAATTCCTGTGAAACGTGGCCTATCCAAGCGCGTCAGGATTGTCAGCATCTATCGCTCACAACAGGAATCTAACGACTCAAAGATGAGTCCCGTAACGCGCTTGTTGTGTGACTTACAACGGGCTTCTTCCGACTGACCGATTTCGTAGGTTGTTTCAGCAGCGCCAGTAGGGTCCCTAAACAGACAGTGCCTGATATGCTTGCGCCTCGCGGATGCTTGTCTTAAAGATGAGTATCGGGCCGCCACTCTCGGGGAAGACATGTTTATTCTGACGCGGTCGATTCTGGAAGTCGAAGTGTATCGTGATCGCGTCACCAGCTCGCTATCAAGAGCTCTAGTGCGAAGGTGTCAAGAAGCGGCCCTCTCCGGAAAGTTAGTCCAGGCATCCGATAGAGTAGCCTTGCGTATCGGTGTTGCATTCACAAAACTGATGTTCTACTTTGTGCTCGATGTGTAGGAGCAAGTCACTACTCAACGTTCAACGAGTCCTTCATCTGCTCGTAACACCAACTGCAAGTCGGGAGTTGACGGTCAATGGAGGAGATCGAGTTGCCCATGTATTCGAGTTCATTTCAGAGGTCATATTCATGTTGAGCGCAGTCGATTACTATTCGCGATGAGATCTGACAAACTCTGTTCTACGCACAGGCACTGGACAAAGGAGATCTTTCGAATTCTATGCAGATGGTGCTGATATCAACCCTTGCGTCCGTCACAAAGGGCAATTTGTTCAACTTCCTTACTCCGGAGTTTGTGCATATTCTGGAGGTTGGTGAACAAGCACACTCTCACGTTCCATCCCTCAAAGCCCGTTCTTTTGGGTCCTGTCGGAACTGAGATATATACGTTGCTCATGGGTCACTTGACGCTTTGTCGTGAAATCCAATCCACCCTCACAGCGAATTATCCCAATGTGCGTTGGACTTTGGGCTGAGAGACGAATTCGAGCAGAAATCCTTCGATTAGTTCAGCACGCCTGCCGTACGGGCATATTATCGGAAGCGAATCTGGACAGTATCAAGTTCCGCGTGGAGGAAGGTTCGAATCCCCTCAATTCATTCCAATATTACATATCGGTCGGCGACCGAGCTTTGGGTCGTCAATGAGTTGGTCCTGCTCCTGATTATCGAGAGCTTTGCCCTCAATCCGGACACGTCCTATTCGATTTAGATATTCGGGTTATTACACTCCGAAAGCATGCGCTTGTCGAGATTGAGCATGAGGTTTATGATGTGCTGTCACTACTATTCTCAATAAGTCACCTCGAAAGGAGGGCTTTCGAAGATTCGACATCACCGTTATCGGCAGCGTGGTTGCGTGCGCTTGTTTTAAGACTGAATCGAGAGTCTCGCCAACGCTCAGAAGAGCTGCTGGACAGGGTTGTTCTCAGAATTGCCAACAACCTGTTGAACCCGGAGCTCTTTGGCTCGGGAGGTGTTGTTCTGCACGCGCTTGAGACGGTGAGAGCAAGACCTCCTACCCACCACCTCCTATTTGAACTAATTGCTAGCCTCTGAAATTGGCCTGAAATTACTTCGGCTCTTCCTTCTACAGATACTGGAAATACATGGCTGTACCCTGCTCGAAACTAAAACAGTGGAACGTCTGGCCGAGAGCCTTCGCTACCACCTCAATACTTTGTCGGGATCGCAGGAACAGTCCGTTCGAGTTCTCAAGGCAATTAGCAAACTGTTTTCTTCCGACGACGTAAATGGCGCTGTGCTTCTAAAAAAGTTTGAAGGTACGCGAGCGCTCTCGATACCACCTGCGTCGCCCTTGGCAGTAAGAGCCATGCTTGCCCTACTTGAACCAAGGGGTGTCTACATTCGTGACGTAAGCAAGTCGCCGATGATGTGGTTACTTAGCGGCCTGCAAGTATCGGACTCCGAGCCCGAGATTATTGCCCAGGCTGCGTTGGGAGTGCTTGGCTATCCATGTGGAACTCCTTCGCTTTCTGCGAAACCCGTGGATCAGACCCTAGCAGCTATGGATGCCTTTAACCACCTCTATCGTGAACGCATAGATTGGAACCGAGAAGGGCACATAGCGGAAGAGTTAGGAAAGGTTCTTCAGTTTCCCGGGCCTGTTGCGAAGGTGAAAGCGTCCAATGGTTGCCGGCTACAGACGAGTGACAAATCACGAGATAAGATCTACGAGCTCATTGAATGCGAGATTTCGAGGAGGACAATGGTCTTTCATGAAATGTCCGGTGACAAGGATCCCACCCCCGAGGCAAATAGTCTTGGAATTCCAGGTGTGCATGTACCCACATGTCTTCGCATCCTTCGATTTGTTGCGGATCTGTCGGTTGGATTGAGCTCCTCCAGGTTTGAGAGAGTATTTCGCAGACTCTTCAGCAGGTTGTGTGGGAGCGAGGCAAGTGACCTGTTCGCGACTGGGAACACGGTAGAGGCGATTTCATCTCTCTGTTTTGTCCTCCAGGCCGCCATAGAGGTCTTCAAGTCGAGCGAGCACGACCTAATCGACGCAGCAGATACCCTGCTGAGGAAGCTCCTTTTGCTAGTGCAGCGCTACACCCGTCAAATAGTCAAGGCAAAGGACATGAACGGGAACGGGAGCGCAGGGCACGGGCCCAAGAAAAGGAGGCGAAAAGAAACTATTTCCTTTGATTCGGACAGTGATGAAGACGGCGAAAGAGCCCGCTTGGCTACTGATCTCAGGGAGAACGTTAGCGTCTATCAGGCACATACCCAGTCGCTCCTAGCGCCACAGGAGCTTGATCTCGAAAAAAGTGGTACGATCTCCATTTGCACAGAGTTTTCCCGATATCGATCTCGAATAATGTACCTGAAGTCTCGTAACCCTCTTAAAGGGACAACCTCTCATCAGCAGAGAAGCGACGACGTACTCCACGCACTGACCAGTCTGGGCCATCTAAGCAAGCTTTCAGTGGAATTTCGGAAACTTGTTGGTAGCTGCTTTTCTTCATTGCTAGCCAACCTCAGTGATGCGGAACCCGATGAACTGACGCTGTCCGTCAGGGCAACAGTGTGGACACTCCTTCTCGAATTTGAAGGAGGGCCCAGAGCTGCTCTACGCGACTCACTTGCAGCTTGCGATCAGGCCTACTCGTCTCAGAAAGAAGGAGCCTCGCTTGTGTACGAGAAGGCGCTGCTGCTCTTTAGGGACGCAATCGGTCTGTGCCAGAGCAAGCTTCTACCCATCAAGAGCGTTGCAGTAGAGCTGCAAAAAGTGGCGGACTTTGTTTTTGTCAACAGCTCGCGGGGAACAGGTCGGATATCTTTTAACAGAGACTCCAGAATAATTGTGATCCATATTGTGCAATCTCTTCGGGAGCTAGAAGCGCTCCATAGTTTCGATTCATGTAGCTTCGTGTCGACCTACCTGTATGACCACGACTTCACAGTGCGATGCGTGGCATCAAAAGCTTCTCCGAATATTACTGACAGAGGTCAGCTAATGTCGTGCTTGAACCGGTGCACCGTGGACCCCAAACCGTTGGACAGTTGCTCGATTTGGTGGACGAAAACGATTGCAGCTGGTAGGATAGTTGTCCGCTTCCAGACTCTGTCGCTTGCTCCGTATGTGTCTTGAATTGTTTTCGGAAGGTTGCTCCGGAGACTGACAAGATTTTCCGGCTTCTATGCACAGGGGAACTTGCTATTCACGGTACGTGTGCCAGGGAGGAGTGTGTACTTTGGATATATTGCCAAAAAATCATTTGGGAACCGGCTTCGAGGGAGGTAGGAATTAGTGTTTTGGACATGATCGGGGCGGAAAGTAAGACAAGAAACCGACGAGGTTTATTCTCCTGCTCGGCTGGACTCTTTCTCAGCCTCTTCTGCCAAAGCGGGAAGCTGGTATCGGACTTCCCAGTAGAAGCTGTTGCTTACTCTGCCGCAGAACGGAAGAAGTTCTTGTCGGAGTTCGCCGGAGACATAATTCCAACTGCATTGTTGCTTGACTCTGATGCTCATGGAAAACATGTACTGGACGTTGCACGTGTGTTGCCCTTAGCCAATAACCATACTTGGAAAACCGTGAGATTTTAAGCTACTCGGGCTTCTTCTTTCGCAGGCGCTCTTGAAATGGACTGCGGTCAGTATCTCCGTGACAACGTACAGCATGTTTGGAGAATGTTTCCGCTGTTCTACTCCGAAGACAGAGCTAAAGCCCATAAACTCTGGACATCTTTGCAGCAAATGTTACCTGGTATGGAAAGGCTCGAACCCTTGCTGCTCGAGAAAGTGGTGACCGAGTTGCTGTTGAGCGTCGCTCCTGCGTAAGTTCGTGCCTAGTTGAGTAGCATTTTAGGACAGGGGAGAAACCTTTATGCAATTTTCTAACTAGTTGGTATCTTGCAGTTCACCGAAGCCGAATCCGCCAATGTACAATACCGAGACTGTGAAACACGCACTTTGGAAGTTTGCGGGAAACGGGGACTCAAACGTTGCGTTCAGAAAGCTTGTGTCTGGAAAACCGAATAGATGCGCGAACTTAGGTCTGCAGATCTGGCAGGTGCTGTCTCGGAAGTCGGGACAAGGCACTTCTCGCCCGTTGTGGACAATAGCAACTGGGCTATTGCTGCTAGTACAGCAGGGGTGCCAGGGTATGGACGTTGGCCCATGCAGAATTCTTTGCCACGTTGTGATGCAAGCAGCCCGCGATGCACGAGAAAAGGGTGACCGTGATGCTGAGAGTGTATGCAAGGAGGTCCTGGGAAGTTTATTCGACGGTCAACCAAAACTTGCACGCACGGTTCTGAACGCTTTGGTGTTGGAGCCTTCCTTCCATGACGAGGACATAATTCGCCTGAAAGGATTAGCTGGAGCAGACCCGAAGGAGACCACACTTGTAGCTATACTGGAATCAGAGCGCAGACTGGGTCGTCTCGGACTGACTATGGACTTCAAACCGCTCTATGGCTTCTTGCAACTGCTTCGTGAAAGTGCGAGTCTTCTCTCCCCCGAGCTGTCCAAGCAGGCGAGTGATGCACTCCTAAGAGCAAGCACGAATTCCACGTCGAACCATGATCTGGGGCACCTGTCGGACTGCTTACAGACCTATTGCTTGGTTGATTCATATGCAACAATTTTGGATGTCACACTCGAAGAGAAGTTGCCTCACGTTTCGCAAGAAATGGAGTTGGTAGGGACTTTTCCAGGGCCTGTTTTTCATTCACAGAACGCTTGTGATTGAAACTGATTGAACTTTATTCATTCGTCGTCTCAGATACGCTTCAAGAAGTGCACAGCGTTTGAGAGCTTGTACGCGATGTTAACTGACGAGCACGTGAACATTTCTAGGGCCAGTCTCGATGCTGTTCGTGCTATCGTGAGTGACGAGGAGAGAATGCAGAGTTGGGATACTCGATACGTCAACCAAGAAACTTTACGAGAGGGACAGGCGTTCCGCTTGTCAAGTGAGGCGTTAAAGAAACTGCATAACTCTCTGGAAACCGTTAGAAGAGCTTTGAAGAGCAAGCCTCTTGACGATTCGGCTCTGTGGGACCTAGCTGTTGAGAACGTGAGGAACATAAAAGGGTCCTGAATTCTTACGAAGTTAATGCCATCTGCAACTCTGCCCTTAGAATTTTTGACTGAAACTGTTCAACTCTGCGCAGGGGGATACGTGGGTACAACGATTTTGCGAGCTCGTTGTCGCAAAGTTCTGCTGGGACGACGATTTTTTGCCTTGCGTTGCTGTGCTCTGTGGAATTTCAACCAGTTTTGCTAGAGCGGTTCTTCCATGGGCATGCGCTGTTGCGGCAACGAGAGATGGTACGAGATTGAAGCAAAGCTCAGGCCCTGATATCCTTTGTCGAGTTTTACATAACATCTAGCCTCTCATACGAGCATCTGTCGTTGCAAACCGTTCCACTGTTCAGCAGACTTTCCGGCGACCCTCGGGCCGCTTCTAGAAGGCAGAATCTTCCGGAGGTGCAGTGCCTCTTGCAAACGAGCCGCCGTTACAGCCCTGGCGATTCTAGAATTCTCCAGGAACTGCTTCTTTACTAATTCCAGGAAGAATTCTGTAAGAACTGGTGCTCGCGGAACTGCCGGGGAGCTGTATGTCATCGTTAACCCAATGCTAGCAGCGGAAGCAGCACTCCAATGCGAGAGGTACTTCGATGCAATCCTCTATTTAGAGACATACTTGCAAAGGATCCGCGTTAACTCCTCACATGGTGGAAGCGGTGTTCGGAGATCTTCTACCGCAACGGTTCTTGAGGAGGGGCATCGTGACGACGATGCTTTAAGGCTACTCTCCGAAGCCTTGAGCAAGATAAGTGAGGTATGTTGCCAAACAGATTACACGAGTTTCCGGTTTACATTCTAGATATCCGCTGTTACTCAAAATGCCTGCACTTTCCGTTCCACAGCCCGATGCAATCTATGGGTTACCAGGGATTACCGAGATGGGATTTGCAAACCCTGCACTGCGGGAAAGAGAAGGAGATTATCTCGGGTCGTTGAGATCGTACGATGTACGGTTAACGCGGGGTGTGGAGCAGAACGTCGTTGGAGGGGTTGCGCGATCTTTGAAAGGAATGGGACTCTTCAACACGGCTGAAGCTCTCTGCGCGGTAGCAGAGTGCTCCTCGTTGGAGACGGAGGAGCTCAACGAAACTCGCTTCGAATCTGCGTGGAGAATGTGCCGGTGGGATTTACTCGAGCTAGGAAGCATCAAGTCGAAGACCTTCCACGCGAATGTGTTCAGGGTACTCTCGTCACTCAATTGTGGTCAAGTCGAGCATGCGGGAGAAGAGATTGTAAGGTCTACTCTTAACACGATACGCGCGCTAGGTTCAGCGGTCGAATCTAAGTCGGCTAGAGCTGTTCGCGAGTATGTGACAAGATTGCGCATGTTGCAAACCCTCACGATGGCAAAAGATCCCGAAGCTTCGCACTACGTGTTCGAACAGTTTAGTCCAGCGAAAGACAGGGATGAAATTGATCTAGCTCTTCTCCACTCCCTCTCGGATATTCTGAAGAACCCAGACATCAAGTGTCGGACTGCCGTAATCCTGAGCGATAAGATACGGGACTCCAAGTCTCTGGACAGCGCCCACCGAGCTATGAGCATTCTGAGCGGAAGTGCTGATGCACTCGTAGGCCTGAATTCCCAACAGCTTTCCGGGCTTGAAGACGCAGTAGTGCTTTTGGTATTCTGCAGAATCTAACCTCATGTTCTTTCCTGTTCACAGCCCAATGTCTCATTGAAGACCAGAGCGAAATGGAAACTGTGTGAGGCCAACCTTCTATGGGACATGGATGAGAGAAGGGCGGCGGCTCGGGCGGCGTGCGAAGTTGTCTTGTTTCTCGGAGGTTCACCCTTGGACATGCAGTGGAAACAAATGACAGGATTCGCAGACGCGGACTTGGCCCCGTTACGCTCCAAGGCTTGTCACGATGCTGCCCGCTGGACATCTGAGCTGAGGAATCACCATGAGGAAGAAACAGCGAAGGAGTATTTGGAGCTTGCTACTAAAGCTTTTGCGGACGTTACTGACGACCTCGGCGCAAGCAGCTGCTTCGTCCGGTTGGCCGAGTTTGCGGACCGAAAACATGCATCCCTCAGAGAGAGGATGGGAACAACAGAATTCCGTCAATCCGACACGCTGCTACGGAAGAAAAAGGAAGAGCTGGAAGCGTGTGAGGGCGTTTTCCAGCACGGCAAAAAAGAGGAGGGAAGAGATGACTTACGAAGGCACATCGCCGCGTTGAGAAAGCAGATACTTGTCGAACACCAGGAACTCGAGAATTTTAAAGAACAGCTTGAAAAATGGCTGCTTATTTCCGTAGTGCAGTATTCCAAAGCGTTGAAAGCTGGATCCGCCAATATCAAGGTTGCGTTTCGTTTAATCGCTCTGTGGCTTGCGTACTGGGCAGAACCACGTGTAAACGAGGTAAGTTACCTGAAAATCAAAATCAGGATGACACGTCTGTTTTGCTTATCTTCGGGAGAGAGTCGTTGAAGAGCGAATATCTGGCCTTTTCACTGTTTGCTTAAGAAATTTGATGATGAGATCCGAGACGAGTTCCCATGGGGGAAGCTGCTTCCCCTTTCTTACCAGCTAACTAGCCGGATCTCGGTGCGTGACAAATCGACCTTTCAGAGGACCCTTAAGTCAATCGTGAAAATACTATGTACAAGACATCCTCACCATTGTCTATGGCACATCTGGGCACTTGCAAACGGCAAGCGTATACCAAAAAGACAGAGGGGGGCTTCTAGATATGTCGCGGACGAGGACAAGGTTGGCCCACATCAAATCTAGCTACATCCTATGCCGGGGACAAGGGCAAACAGTCTGACAAAAGTTCTGCGTTTACTTTGTTGGAAATCGCTAGGTAGATGCTGCTGAGAAGCTCTTGAACGAGCTGCGAATTGTCCATGGGCCTTTACTTGAACAGATGGAAAGGCTCAGCGAAGGATACATTGAGCTCGCCGAGGCGGATTTCTCGTCGAACTCCGGACGCACTAGCTTCCGGATGGAAAGAAGCCTCCTCGGGAGAATTGGCGAACTGTTTCTTGTTCCCCCGTTGACCCTCGCCCTCCCACTTCAGGGGTTTGAACACGATACAGGTACTCCGCACGTGATGGGGTTTCGGGGTTCAATTGAATTGGTCGGCGGCATCAATGTCCCCAAGGCCATTTACTGTGAGTGCTCCGACGGTGTTGAAAGAAAGCAACTCGTCAAGGGTGCGGATGACTTGCGACAAGATGCTGTGATGGAGAACTTATTTTGCATATTGAACGAGCTCATCGCATCGGATAGCGAAGCGTCAATCAGGAAGCTACGAATGAGAAACTACAGGGTGGTGCCATTGACACCGTGTACTGGGTAGGTCATTTTCGCGAACTCTCTATAGATGGAGCCAGGGCTTCTGTCGTTTTCCAGTAGTTCAATTGAACAGCCGTTCAGTATGTGTACCTAATTGAAGCATAGCTGGGCTAGATGTCTAACTGTGTTTTTGTTCATATTTAGAGTACTGCAGTGGGTAGAAAATACAACTCCGCTGTCCGCATATCTCGTCGGTCGAAATGGAAAAGAGGCGAACAGCGCGCATCAGAGGTTTCGACCTGCAGACTGGCTAAGTTACGATTGCAGACAGCGACTTCGGAACGCACCTGGCACTATGAGAGAAGTGGTTTATGAGGAAATCTGTTCGAATTTTGGGCCAGTGCTGAGTAATTTCTTCTTGGAGCGATTTCACAAGGCGTCGGATTGGTTTGATAAGCGCCTGTCATACACTCGGTCAGTTGCTGTCAGTTCAATCATAGGATACATAGTCGGGCTTGGCGACCGTCACGGAGCAAACATTCTGCTTGATCTGGACACCGCCGAAGTTGTTCACATCGACCTTGGCATCGCATTTGAGCAAGGAAAGTAGGTTTTCGGTGAAGGCTGCAAGGGTTGAGGAATTCCACGGGCTAACGCTTGGTATCTCCTCATACAAACACAAAATTCCTTGATCTAGAACGCTAAGAACCCCTGAACTCGTACCTTTCCGCTTAACACGCGACGTTGTTGACGGGATGGGCATATCCGGTGTTGAGGTATGGTGGATGAGTGCAACACATTTCACTGTAACGAACCCGGAGATTTGATTCTTCTCGAGGTCCCTGGTCGTAAAAGAGTTGTTTGGGCAGCGAAGGAATCGTAATACCATGCTTTCTCAAAAGTTCTCTCTGATTCCTAGGGGGTTTTTCGTCGATGCTGTGAGGTGAGCCTGAGGCTTCTGCGCGAGAACAAGGGTTTGCTGATGACAGCCATGGAAGTTTTCCTCTATGACCCTCTGTTCAAATGGTTGCTCTCACCCATTGAAGCCTTCCAGCTACAGGCAAACCTGGGCGAGGAGACTCCTATAAACCGTTTTGGTTGGAAAGTGGTGGAGACACAAGACAGAAGCGATGACATCATTCATCTGAACAGCGAAGCTGCAAAGGCCTTGTTGCGAATCAACGACAAGCTGCAGGTGATGCGAGCAGAGCAGAAAAAGATCTTGAATGCTACATATCCGTTAACATCTTCTATCTGCCCGTCCTTCCAGGGCTACGATGGGAACGAGGTCACTACCGTGGAGGGCCAGGTGCATACGCTCATTACAGACGCCTCGGATCCAAAACTCCTGTCCCACATGTTTGATGGGTGGGCTCCTTGGGTCTAGGCTTCAGGAATTGAAACGTATCGATGGGTGCTGGGTTGGGAGGGGGTCCAGAGAGTCCCGATCAAACGTGCTAAGAGCTGACGATTTGGTGTCTTATGCACATAGAGTAACCAACAAGGTTAAACAGGAGCAAGTGTTTTTTCGCTATAGTTTGCGGTTTGGTCCATGCTTGGACCAAACTGGAAATTTCTGGTCAACCAAACTACAGCAACCAAACTACAGGATCTTGCCCTAAAACGTTTGAAGCCGCGAGCTCAGTCTACGAGTTTCGTCACCCCTTCTGCGTGGACCCATGGGCTGAGAAACAGTACCCGCTCTCCCCCCGGCGCAAAGGCTTAGTAGCCCTGTGGTATGGCTCGACAGCAGCGCCAACTTTCATGACCCAGCGCTGAGATGGGCAAAACTACCTGCATTCACTGCTCATGTCGGTCCTTGCGCATGGTGGATATTGTTTTACGTCGGAGACAGTGTAGATAGCCCTCCTACATCTTGTGCGCATTGAGACTGTCGTTGATTGGCCTTTTCAGAGGCCCAAAACCCCCCCAACTTAGAGACATGCAAGTGCTCTGACAGCGTTCTGTCTGGGAACACGCAGCACATTGCACAGTTGCCAATCGGCTCTCTGAACAAAGTGACCTGAATTGGAAATTCAGCCTCGGCGAAACGAACGTCCATGGAGAAACGAGTCGAACAGAACTAACTGGCCGTCAGCACAAAACAACCCAGCGAGAGTAACTGTATCCTTTATTGGTGGGCAGCTGCCTAATTTGCAGCGCCCACTAGTTCGACAATCATCTACGGAAAAGGATTGGGCTTAACCCCGCACTCCGGGGCCAACGTCGCCCCGGCGAAATTGATGGAATTGATTTAGTCCATACGTAATGCCGTTATACCTCGCGCGCGGCCTCTATATGTACTATGACTTTGCAACTGCTTAGGCTTCTCGTCCCTCTGTCTGTACCCCCCCCAACCAGCCATTCTCAAGGGTTGATAAAAGGAAAAATTGCGGGAAAACCGGTCAATTCTTGAATTTTGTTATTTTTAAGTGATTGGCCGCTTGCAAGCGGTCGGCTCTAATGCGCGCGGGGGGAAATCCGAATGTGGTGAGCAATTGTCGTAAATGTCCAAGCAAGCGAAAACCCTAACCATGATCATGTAGTCTGAGGCTGGACTAGAGGTTGCGGGGGGGGGGGGAAGAGATTTTCAGGTGGGTGCGGCTTCGGAGGTCTTTTCAAGCAGTCTGAGTCCCGAGATTACACTGGGAAATCTCAGCAGGAGGCGAGAATGAAGTACGTGGTGGTTTCCGGCGGCGTGATTTCCGGCATCGGCAAAGGTCTTACGGCCTCATCCGTCGGGGTGCTGCTCAAATCCTGTGGGTACAAAGTTACAGCCATAAAAATCGACCCTTACATTAACATAGATGCTGGTACAATGTCCCCGTTCGAGCACGGAGAGGTGAACAAGAGAATTTTTTTCTGCTCGTCCTCAGTTTAGCTCATGTGTCCGGCTTGAACTGACCGATGTACTGCTCTGAAAAGGTGTTCGTTCTCAATGACGGTGGGGAGGTGGACCTGGATCTTGGCAATTACGAAAGGTTCCTGGATGTGACTCTTTCGAGAACGAGCAACATTACAACTGGAAAAGTTTACCAGGAGGTACGCTTACACGGTTCATTCGTAGCTATTGATAGCAGACAGAGACCGGTATCATTAACCAAGGATGCTACCCCTTTTGCAGGTGATCGAGCGCGAAAGACGAGGAGATTACCTGGGAAAGACGGTCCAGGTGATTCCGCACGTGACAGATTGCATCCAGAACATGATCGAGAAATCCGCCGAAAACGCAGAGAAACCTGAGATATGTGTTATCGAACTGGGAGGCACTGTTGGAGATATTGAATCAATGCCGTTTGTCGAAGCACTCCGCCAACTCAAGTACGCAGTATTCTCTTAAGGACGAGCTTGCCATTGATGCTTCGTACTTCAAGAAAGTCAGAAATGCTTAACCCTCTCCTTCAAACTGGTCCAGATATCGAGTGGGGGATGAAAACTTCTGCTCGATATTCGTATCCCTCGTCCCGCAGCTCGGCGTTGTGGGAGAGCAGAAGACGAAGCCTACGCAACACGGAGTGAAGAATCTCACCTCTATGGGGCTAGGACCGCAGATCATTGTTTGTCGCTCGGAACAGCCACTGCTGAACGAGACCAAGCGAAAGCTTGGATTATTCTGCCAAGTTCCACCTGAGGCAGTGGTTTCGGTTCACGACGTGAAGAACACATATAATATTCCTCTTATGCTACAAAGCCAAGGTGAATCTTCCGTCCCTCGCCGTGTCCGAATATCGTTTGGAAGTTTTTCCTTACTGACCTTCACACGGAACCCGATTGTACTAAATCAGGAGTTACCAACCAACTTATCAAGGCACTCCGCCTAGTTTGGAGACTTCCTTCCTTGTTGGAGGGCTGGTCGCAAATGGCTTGCTCAGTTGACGAAAGCGCCAAAGAAGTGTCGATCGCGCTGGTTGGCAAGTACACAGGATTGGCGGACTCTTACATCTCTGTGGTGAAGGCAGTTGAGCATGCGGGCATGGCTGTACGCCGGAAAGTCAGCATCAACTGGGTGGAAAGCAGTGCTTTGGAGTCAGTGCGTGAGGTACGTGCACCTTGAGTGAGCGCGAGTGCTGCCTTTTCATGTCTGTGTCCTCCGTCCCTATTGCTGTTTTCCACTACATGCGCTGAATAGTAGGTTGCAATGAACGCTTTAGGACGAGGATCCAGCGACACTGAAAGAGATGCAAGCGGCTCGGGAAGCCGCTTGGAAAACGCTCATGGAATCTGACGGCATAATTGTCCCGGGTGGGTTTGGTGATCGAGGTGTTGAAGGAAAGATGTTAGCAGCCAAGTACGCGCGAGAGAATCTCATACCATTTTTAGGAATATGTCTCGGTATGCAGCTTGCGGCTGTGGAGGCCGCCAGGAATCTTCTGAAGATCCCGAAGGCGAACTCGGAAGAATTCGAGGCGAACGGGAAGGAAAGCGTGATTATCTATATGCCAGAAGTTGACCGAGAGCACCTGGGGGGGACGATGCGCCTGGGTGCGAGAAAAACTGTTCTTCGAGAAAGCGATTGCATGGCAGCGTGGTTGTACGGGAAGAGCGATATCTGGGAGCGCCATAGGTATGGTGATTTAGCAAGCTGTTTTGTTCGATCACGAAGCCGTTGGCCCTTCTAATGTATAGTTCAATTGAACCTGACTTCTCAATCCTAGACACCGATATGAGGTTAACCCAGACTATGTCGAGAGACTTGAAAAGTGTGGAGTTCACTTCGTGGGGACTGATGAAAACATGGTTAGAATGGAAATTCTCGAGAGGAAAGATCATCCCTTCTTCTTCGCAACGCAGTTCCACCCTGAGTACCTGACCAGACCTGGAAAACCGTCACCTCCTTTTCTGGGGCTTATTATGGCAGCAGCGAAGCTCCCCCTGGATCGGAACACGATCCAGTCGAGCCTTGAAAGAATTTCAAAGGAGGTTAGTCTGAGCTTTGCAGCGCAGTGCCAACGTCGAAAAGCTCGGCAACAGCGCTTACAGTTTCTCCTTTGCTTCCTTTCTTGTGCCCCTTTATTAGAATCCGTGGCTCGACGTTGAGAACAAGAAGGATAAATGGTCAATTTAAGTTGTTTTGGTAATTAGCAGATGGTGAACATGGTGCGTTGTACAATTCTCGCGCAGCTAGTCAAAGACAATCGGCAAGGGGATCCGACGCATAGGCAGCTTCCGGAGCTGTTGAACATCAAGCTCTGACCGATGTACGACTGGAGTGAACTTTTTTTGATTTTTCGTAGACCTGCTCCGTTCAGATTTGCAGAACCACGTAGGGGAGAAAAACAAACCAGTTCTAGAAAGTGTAACAACTTTCGCTGCGATGTAAAGATAAAGCCGTGGAGTCGTTTCCCACGGACAGCTTAGCCCTTTGTTTCCACTGAAGAGAATTTCACAGCGATCCCTTCGATATTTGAGTCCACCGGATCTCGTAGATGGAACAACACTAGGGAGAACGCCGCAATTATGGGGCTGTTTGATCTACCGAGTGAAAAAAAAAGGCTAGTTTCTCCTGGAGATTCTCCGAAGGCTTAATCTGTTTTGCAGCACCTCGCTTCAGAACCTCGGCTGCCAGAGACCTTACGCATTTCAGGGGTTCACTAACCAACAGGATCTGCGAGAATTAGCCGCTCTTCGGTGGCGCATAAGGATTCTATGGATCCTGCAGCAGTGCAGCGAGAACCAACAGAAGCAGCGGACGCTGTCTTTAAGAAGAACGTTGAAGATTTAACGGAGGTGGAGATGGAAAGGTAACACCTGCGAGTGAGAAAGCTCGCTCTGATCATCACACAGCCATCATGCATGAGTTCCCGCGACGTGTCTCAGGTCGTCTATTCTTCGTTTGTTTTGTACCGACTCTGATTCTCATGCGCGTCGCGAAGAGAAAAACAAGAACTCACCGTTTCCATTCAGAAGCTGAGAGAATCAAACAAGGAAATCAAGGATTTCGATCCTCAAGGTATGCTTCAAACCACTGAATGCTCCTATTCCGTAAGAGGCTGAAGAACGCGACCCGCGTTTGTGAGCAACCGCAGGACAGGATGAAGAGCTGGTGATGGCGATCAAAGAAAATTTGGAAGTTATTGTGAGGAGAGAGCAGCGCCTCGAAAACATTGAAAAAAGGCTTGTGAAAGTCTCTGGGTTGGAACTTTGAGAGTCTGAATCAAGCTTGCAAAGGCTCTTCAACTTTGGCTACTGTCAGTTGGAAGGAGCGTAAAGATAAAAGTCTTGAGCAAGTGCGCGCACAACAGGCTGTTCACGGGCGGTTCATCCTTAGTCCCTGTAGATGCCCTTTGGCATGGATACGTCTCATCTCAAAACCTCATCATCCTACGTCAAGGCTAAACACGCAGTGGTGTTGCACCAAACGTGAGATGCGGCACGGACAGAACCGCATACCACATTAACACGCCGCGAACGCAGCGCCGGACTCATGCCCCTGCCGAGAAGGGCACAGGAGCGTAGGCTTGATGCGACTCCAAACCTAGTCCCCTTCATGAGAGCCGATCTAGTAGACGCTCGGGAGCGGAGAATTATGCAGTCTGGGCCACCGCAACACAAGACCAGCAAATTTAGTCCGTACCGGAACTTGTACCTACGAGGCGCACTTTTGGTCAATCGTGAAGGTGATCCATTCTCGTGGACATCGGCCAGACTCGACTGCCTGGTTCATTAGCCAGATTGGGGTTGCCCAGAAAGTTGGGTGGAAAGCTGGTTGTCCTGAGTAATGAACCGAGCGCAAATATGGCCTTTCGTTGTCAACGCGTCCAGATGAGAGTGTAGTGAGTGCACCCTGGGTCCAGTCAGGCCCGGAGCTTGTTCAGCGAGAGTTTCAACCTCGTCCTCGCGGAATCCGACGGGGAGTCCGAATCCGTTTCTGCATCTGGTCACATGGATTTAAATTCTTTCAATTTACTCCGTGCGGCAACATACCCCCACACCGTAACCGTCCTCCTTGCAATGACGACTAGAAGGCAACGAGTCTTAATCCATTTCAAAAAAGCCCGTACACATGGATTCAAGTGCTTTCAATTTACTTCACGCTGCAAACATAGACCGTTGTACCTACGAAGACCGTGACAAACTTATACAAACTAACTGCCAAGAGAGCACTAACCAAACCTCTATTAACCGTGAAATAATATTTTAGCTTCCGGACGATCAAATCACGTCCGTATGACATTCAGTACCATAGTGTTGTAGCCTTCACACTTGTGACACTTATGATACTGAGAATGGTGAGGAACTTCGGACTTCACCTCGCAGTCATTGCAGAAAATCTGAGACTTGAAGTCACTCCGACCAGTGCAGACACGACTGACCTTCAGCTGCTCGTCAATTGCCTTGTAGAATTCGGTCATGTCACCTAATGCCTTTCTACACAAGGGACAGGTGAAGTAGTGTTTCGTGTAGTCATTGAAACACATGTCGTGCATCGCGTGACCACACCTCATGAATATGACCCTCTCTGTGGAACTAAATAAAGGGTCGTGACAAACAGGGCAATTGCAATCCAAAGATCCTGCTACACACTTGTGGTCAGCTTTCGACTCGAGAGCCACACACGCGTTACAACGTGAACAGTGAAAATAGTCTTTCCCAATGCCCTTTCCAAGTCTGCAAATACCGCAATCGTCACAATGATAAATGTCCTTCCCCGGCTCGTCCTCCCACAAATTGCATATGCCGCAAAAATGCCTTGCAAATCTGCTTCCACATCCTTTGCACTCCGCACACGGAGCTTGGAACAGCCCACACGTCATACACTGGATCTCCTGTGTCAGTTTTCGGTCCATGACGTGATCCTCGTTCTCATCATGACATCGTCGACAAGTGTAGAGTTTGCGACAACAAAAGGCTACTACCCTACACCCTCTCTTGTAGTGTGAACAGCCCAGTACCCTAGACGACTCGTCATTGTATGTCCTTTGCACGGTCGACAGGTCCGACCCAGATGCGTGCTCAGAGTCAGTAGCAGAACCCTCGCAAGACACTTGGCTTCCAAGCCTGTATAAAGATTTCGAGACAAGCGCAAGCACATCTAAGAGAAGGGGAACACACGATTGGCCAGAGCCTGAAATTCAACCATACCCATAAGTTTGATCATCTTCATCGCAGCGATACGGATCGTTCAAACCCTTTTGCAGCAGAAATTCCTCCAAACACCTAGATGAGTTCTCTACGCCTTCAAAGCTTTCTCGTTCGATTAGCAACGCCAACGGGTAACCAGACATCTCGCCAAACAACCGTTGCGTAGAAAGCTCTAACGCTCACAAATACCTTTCGCGGAGTAGAACGGACGCTCAAACGAGTGTCCAACGAAGAAGACCAAGATATGCACTCTCCATTTTGACGTAATACGTTGCAAAATCCTCTTCCCGATAAGCCCCGCATAAAAACACACAAACACAAACCACCCTTCTACGCCAAAAAAAAAATTTGGCACAAAGCAAACCCGTAGAACAGCGCCTGAGCCTCTACACGAAAAACTCGAAAAGTGCAATTAACGAACGCCCTCCTCACAGCTCCTCGGTCAACAAGCAAACCTTAATACTTAACCTGGGATTGACTGGCAAACGATAAGGTTTGACCTTTTTGGTGTCCCTTAGACGAGCAACGACTTCAGCACAAAGAAACAACGCTGCGAACAGGAACAGCACGGAACAATCACCGAAAAGCTCGCTCTCCTCCCTCCTTTTTTATAGGGTTCTCGTTTTTCGCAAACTCCCCCAACCCCATTCCTGGCGACCCCCACTGCCAACACACAGCTTCCCCTTCGGTTATAAATCCGACCCAAAGCCACAAACTTGTCTGTTTTTTGTTGTTTTTTCTGACTGGACCAAGAATTGAGAAAACAGCCTCTGAATCGTACTAGTTTGTTCTTGTTCTAGCCGAGCAAGCCACGGACGTATACAAATCAGGAACAACTTCCTTGCGGCTCGCAAATCCCTGTAACCATACTGTATTAGGCGATCTCGAGTCTTGGAACAATCGAAAGCCCCCCGGTGTTTTCTGTTTTTGAAATCGGGCGGGTCTATTCTTGGAAGATCTCTGTCGGAATTTCACTATCTAGGGGGTTGGAGTTGCTTTGCATGTTCTGACCCGGAAAGAAATTTTGCAAAAAAACCCACGTATTATTTTGACTTTGAGCAATACAGGGTACAACTGTTGATAGATTCACTTTTCCCTAACCCCTCATCCGAAAAATCATGGTGCGGCGGCAAGTATGGCATACTGGCTTTGCGTTCGCTACAACTTCACTGGTATCTTCTCAGAGGATTTCTGCTTTCCGGGAAACAACAACTTTTCATTTTTGTAGCCCTCACACAACCCGCACCCCCTAAAGTTGTTCTCCATGTAACATCCGGGAAAACCAACCACGGGGCAGTTCTAATTCCAACATGCTAGAACACTTGATATCAAACCGATTTGAAAGTGGAAATCAGTTTGTTCAACATTTGCCAGGGGTTCGAGGACTGCCGGGAGACAGCATGCCTACCCCACCCCCTCCCACACAGATGAACACAAACAGATCCCCTCGGAACGTGCCAAAATTGAATCAAGTCCTGCATTGTTCGAAAACGGTAGTAAGAGCGGTGCTCGCGCATGAGTTTCGGTTATCAAATCAATGGGGTTCTACTTCCAACATGGTCGAAAGGATAAAAATATATTGCAATTATTTTTCCTCACTTTCTTGAAGTCGTCTTTTGATTGGCATGGTTGTCCTTGTCGGAACTTGTACCAAAATAAGCACCTGATTCGTTGAGTAGCGATTGACTTTAAGAGGGACTATCCATTTAAAAGACACCAATCACTTTTTGATATGCCATTCCGATCTTTTTTGATTGCCTCTCGGAGAGTGGCACTGGATTTCATTCTCTATCAATAAAGAGAGGAGATAGACAAACATGTTTTTCAAAATTTTATTGGATATACGTCCAAATATCAATTGATATTCAAGATGAATTTCTACTTATTGGTGAAGAAAACTGGAGGCAAACTTCTGCTGCTTTGCCGTGTTTGTTTCGGCGACATTTCGGCTTTTGGATGACTTCGAACGACCTCGAAGAGTTTTCTGCATTTGCATAAAGGAGAAGGCTCTGTGGCATAATTACCGGTGGGGATACGGGGTCATGCCCGGGCATGTTGGAACAAAGTTGAGGACGTGGAGAATATTGAAGGCTTTACAGTGGAAGATCACCATGGAGGTTTAAGCGTCAGCTTGCGTATTGCGTTCTGAGCAGTTGTGTTTTCGCACAGGCAACTTTTTGTTGAAATGAATAACCTTATTCGCGGTTTCCGTCATTGGCTGTTTACGAATCATCACAGAGACTAGGGAGGAAGAAATTGGGTCGGTGTTATCGGCGAGGAGGAGGTGGTATAATTGCCGTTGGTGAAGTATCAAAGTTAGACATGGAGTTGCCGCAGGATCTGGAGGGGAGGGTGAACAATATCATCGCCACCCTCAAGCGTTTTGCGAAGGAAACGCAAGCGAGAAATAAGCGCATCGGTGTTGTCAAGAAGATTATCAAAGAGCGGGAATTCTCGGCGAGAGAGCGTTCTAAGAGGATGCAGGCGTTTCTTTCTAAGTGCAAAGGCAATGGGGTTATGAAGACGTCAGTGAGGAAGTTCCAGAACAAGGAGTCTAGCGACCTCAAGGAACGAGTGCACGTGGAAGTAGTGAAGGAATACTCTTTGAAGTTGCAGAAGTTGTCGCAAATGAGTGCAGCGAGCTCCAAGACTCCGAACGAGGAAATCTGTAAGGCGGAGTTTGCCCAGCCCCAAACTGCGAAAGAAATCGATCTCCCGTTTATGCCAAACGGGTACTGGGAGCAAGATGTGGATGTTGGTGATCTGGACTTTGCAAGCGATGTGCAGGGTGGAGAAGATGTCTACGCACCTTAGTTGTAGTTCTAGGGAGTCCGAAGCTCTTGCTATTTTTGCACGGGATGGATTGATTACTTTTGTCGCCGCTTTCAATGCCTTATCTTCGAAGAAATAAATTATCTACGGAAGTGGAGAAGACATCGGAACCAAAACAGGAGGTGCACTTCCCGCCATGACTAGCACTAGAAACCCCAGACTGGAAGTGGAGAAGACATCGCGACCAAAACAGGAGATGCACTTCCCGCCATGACTAATGCAACACACCTGTCAAAACTGCTGGATTCTTTGGAAAATAATTCTGGGTTTGACTCTTGATCTGCATGTGACTGGCTGGGGTACGCTCGCTCCCGCAGCCCCCTATATCAAAAGAAACCTACATCAATAAAACGATCGCTGAGGATGTGCACCAACACGGACTACCGGTGGTGGCCTCGCCGCGTGTTGCTGCTATGCTTTTTTACTGGCGTTATCAATCCCAGTAGCGTCTGTGCTGGCCTCATGCAAGAACATGAGAGTGCGATGACGAAGTGAAGGTTATCCTGAAACTCTGGCTATGAAATCTTGCTCAGTGCTAAGCAACAGCACTTGCGTGGCAAAAGAATTACTTGATCTACGATCGATGATCGTTTATCGAGTTGCCTCGGTAAGACAAGCATTGTAAAAATTCTACAAGAGAAAAGTTGCGCTTGTAGGAGACGGTGGCAATGGACCTGGAGAAGTACTACTGGCAGCGCTATAGGTTGTTCTCAAGGTACGACGAGGGAGTTCTACTAGACAACGAGTCGTGGTTTTCGGTAACACCTGGTAAGCGCGTTGACTATACAAGTCAGAAGATAAGCCCGCAACTCATCGTCAGTCAGTCCTTCTCTAATGTGATCTCGAGTTCAGAAAAGATAGCATGGCACATAGCGGAGAGATTTACCTGCGATGTTGTTGTAGACGCGTTCGCAGGTGCCGGAGGAAACACGATTCAGTTCGCGCGGACATGTAAACATGTGGTGGCCATCGAAAACAACGAGAAAAGGCTCCAGCTCGCAATGCACAATGCGTCGATCTATCAAGTCGAAAATAGCGTTGAGTTCGTTCTGGGCGACGCTTTCGAGATGATGCAGGCTTTGGCCGGCATTGCAGACGCAGTGTTCCTGTCCCCTCCGTGGGGTGGACCACGTTACGCTGATGAAAAACTTTTTGATCTCAGCGCAATGAAACCTTACAGTGCCCTATTCGTTGTCAGCAGAGCTCTTGAGCTCACTCCAAACGTAGCCATCCTATTGCCAAAAACCACCACACAGAAACAGATCTTGCGCTTCCTGAAATTGAACTGTAGCAACGCACCAGATTCTTGTGAGGTGGAGTATAACTATCTTGGGAGTCGGCTGAAAACAATCACCGTTTATTTTGGGAACCTGGCCCGGGATACGTTCAAATGAGGGAAATGGCTCGCTTCCTCAATGCATTCTGTACCTGCTCAAACGGTTGTCGTTTTGCGGAGTTTTTATACGTAAGCGTAAAGTGGTATTACGGCAATGGCATACGCAAATGGCAAAACCGGCGACGGAATAAGCAAAGAAGCCTCCCCACCAACCCGTCTTTGAGCTGAGCAAGGCTTGAGGGTAAAGCCGTTTGCTCACGCTAGCTGCTTTTCCTGTACTGGCGGGGCTTGGATGGACATCTTTGATTTTCATCCAAAAAGTAAGCCACTAAACCGAAAGTTGTCTCACCGGGCTGCCCCATGGTCACAACCACGAACGGTCATAAAAGAGGGCAAAGCTCTTGACCTCTGGTCGGCGTTGGCGCTCTGACCTCTGATCGGCGTTGGCGCTCAGAGCGGATGGTCACTCGCAGATGATGCCTGACGGACTCCGGCAAATTGCTTGGTGTGTACAGAGGTTGGGTTTCTTTATTTTCCGCAAAGACTGAAGAATAGATTATTGTCTCTCCTGTTTCGTCATCATCTCACTAACCAAGAACGCCAACTCTAGAGCCTGCGACGCATTGAGTCGCGGGTCGCATTGGCTCTCATACCTTTGGAAAAGATCCTCATGATCAAGCTCCATCATTCCTCCAACACATTCTAGAAAACAACAAAGAAAAAGAGTCAGAGCCTTGGTCTCTTACAGGAGCTTGAACAAAGGAGAGATGATACGAATCAATTACCGGTGACGTTCTGGCCAGTCATCTCGAGATGAATGCCACCAGGGTAGGTGCCCATTGCCTTGTGAACTTCAAAGAACTCCTTCACCTCAGAAAGAACATTCTCAAAGCGTCGAGTTTTGTACCCAGATGGTGACGACTCAGTGTTCCCGTGCATAGCATCACACACCCACAGGACATTTCGACCTTCCTCCTTGATGGTCTCGATATGTCGGGGCAGGTGGTCCCAAACCTTTCCAGCCCCGACTCTGTTAATCAAGGTGATCCGTCCGGGCTCATTGTTAGGATCCAATATTTCAAGCAGTTCCAACAGGTCGTCTCTGGAAAGAGTTGGACCACTGCATATCCAGAATCCATTTAGAAAGGAGCAAGACCGATAAGCGACAGGTCAGTATATGTAGAGAGGCACCTGTAGTCTAGAGAGGCGAATTCAGGCTCTGCTCCAATCCCCAATGCGAGCTTTTCTACGCACACAACTCTTAATCCACTAGTTCGGAATACAGCGTACCACTTAATCCCAATTGGGTTCGCAATTCCACGAAGGAACTCAACGTGCGCACCGTTTGGCTGGCGGGTGCGGTCTCCTAGCCATATGAAGTGACCAGACGTGGCGTAATGCTTCCCCGTGTTCTTGTCATAGCGAGTCATGGCCTCTTCATAGGGCAGCAGAAGGGCCTCGTGCGAAACATAGAATTCTGCTTGTCGAACGTCCGGGGAATCCGTCTGAAAAGTGGTTCATATGAAGGAGTCCAGAAAACGAACAGCCAGTCCTAACGGTTAGTAAACTCTGCGCGTAGCCCGCGCGGTAGAAAGTATTCCCCCATTTCGCACCGGAAGGCCGCAAGAACCCATAAAGGCAATGGCGTTGGTAATGTTATTTGCGTAGTCGAGAAACTGCTGCCCTTGTGGGGTTCCGTTCACGAATTGCAGATTGATGTCGTGAACTTTGTGCAGATCTAAATAACCCCCTGATGCCAGAGCACGCAGCAGGTTTATCGTAGCTGTGCTCTGGTTCAGAGCCCTGATCATGCGATCAGGATCTGGGACCCTCGCTCTGCAACAAAAGCACCAAACGAACGTCTCTTTAGGCGAACTAGGTTCCAAAAAAACAAACTTGTACCCAAAGCTACTCACTCCAATGTGAATTCTGGGCCGTTGATCATGTCCCCTCTATAGCTAGGTAGCTCCAGCTCCTGGTTCTTTGCCTTCTCCATGGGACTGCTCCGAGGCTTCGCAAATTGTCCAGCCATCCTCCCAATCTTCACCACCGGTTTCTTGAGTCCGTACATCATTGCAATGCTCATCTGGATGAGCAAGGTGAACGTGTCTCTAATATTATCCCCGCCATACTTTTCAAATTCTTCAAAGCTCTCTGCGCAGTCGCCACCCTGGAGTACGAAGTGCTTGCCTGCCGCAGCCTTGGCAAGCTGGGACTTTAATCGTTCTACTTCACCTGAAAATACAAGCGGCAGAACGCGTCTAATTTGCTCCTCAACATCTTCCAACTTCTCCTTGTCTGGGTAGTCCGGAACCTGGCGGACGGGCATTTCCCTCCAAGATCCAGGGGTCCATTCCAGGTTTTTCTGCGAGGGAATTCGCAGAAAATTGTTGAGAGAAAGTTTGCAGACTACTGTGAAGCCACTCGCGACCTCGGTATACATACCCGATCGACCGAGGCCGGCTGTTCTGGAGCCACTACATTCCGACACGTTCGGACACCCCCAGACCTGCGACCTCCGACGACGGGCCCCGAACCACCAACAAACCCTAACTCAAAGGGCTCCATATCGCGCCAGCAAGAAGGTGAGGACTCCCTACACGGTTCACACTACTGTCACGGACACACTGCAACTCTATACCCCTCCTCTCGCTGCGAATACTTCGTTGCAACCCCTTCTGCTAATAAATGCCTTTGCAATCCGAAGCCTATCCCTGCAATGGACTCACTACCCCCAGCTCAAGTGCGTCCCGCTCACAATTGCGTCTTTTCCAAAAAAAAAAAAATAATCGAAAAATAACGCAAATTCAATATAATCCGGCCTTTCACAAAAAAAAAAAAACAAAACGTCGTTGCCCACAAATGATTTCCAAGTCTCAAAGCGGGTTGTCTCTAAATCCTTTGCTAATGAATTAGTGAAGTTTATCAGTTGTGACTCGACCGGAACTCGCACGGTGGAACGACGACAAAAAAGCCTCCCAGACGATACGGGGCAAACCCCTCCCCCCTCGCGGGGGGAGGGATTCCAACCAGGACTGGTATACCCCCCCTTAGAATGGATCAAGCAAAACCGTGGTACGGATATTTCTATACGCGTCAAGGGCGCTAGGAAATTAGTACAAACGACAGAGAGTGAAAAGAGCTGTAATATACTTCTTTTTATGGACATGTTCCAATATGCAAAAAAGAGGATATCCAATCCGCCATGTGCTAAAAACGGTGAGGGTAGTTCCCTGGAATATCTTGCACCCTCGGCCAGGGCTGAGTCGTAACTAGAAAAATCTGTCATACAGCTTGTTCTAGGCGAGGGGGGTGGAAATTCTTGAGAAAGGTCAAGTGCGCCCTCAGAATCTTCTCACCGAGACCTGCCCACATCGGAAACAGCAAAAAAAGAAGAAATCATATTCCGGCCGCACCGAGCACAAACTCAATTGGTTAAGCCCGGGCATAAGTGAACTTCTATCCAATCAAGAATCTGTAAAATATTTGAAATAAGATAAATAATATCGTCTTCAATCTGAATGACGCTTAATGACTGAGCACGAGTTTTTTTTTCTTAACAATGCTCAAATACAACCGCGTGATTGAGGCATATGCCCCAACGGCCGCCTTGAAAGAATTTTGACGGGCTTGCTGCCTCCTTGCCCAAGCAATATCGGCGATTCCACCCTGGACTTAGATATTCTCATGCCTCATATCTGCCCCAACACTTGCCCCTATGTATGTGTTGGGGGAGGGCTGGTTCCAGAAGGTTAGATGGGCTGAGGGCTCTCATATATGTCGAGGTCCCCTGTCAAAGGGGCTGCTGCTACTACTCAAGAAGCACGTATATCTGCATCGATATAATGATTTTTAATGACGCTTCAATTTATTTTCATTATACGAATGGCTTCGCGATTTTAGTTGTCTGAAAGCATATGATAATGGGACAATTTTCATGAATATTTAAAATAAATTTGACATGGGGCATATCCGCTTTGGGAACGTGCCCCAAAATAAAAATGACCCATCATATTTTTATCCTCATCGCATTGGGGCCCGCCCCCTTCAGGATGGCATGCCTCAATCCGACAACCCCTATTGCCCAAGCCACATCTTCCCAGGCCCACCTCAGAAATGTTTACACAGAGAGTTTCGTTGCTTTGCACGATACAAGTTGCTACAAAGAGTCCATCTCCGCTAGCGTGAGCTCAGGATACGTGATGAGTTTGTTGAAAGACTACGTCCAATCTTTGGCAAAAAGTATACAGCTGTGCCGACAACAGTCGGTTGCAAACAGAGACGTTGCCGTTACGGCTGTATGGTTCTACCTCCGCTTCCGTCAGCGGATTCCTCCCGGTGTTCTCTTAAAACTTAGCAGCTCATTCAGCTATTATAAGTACTCCGTTGCAGTCCAATGGCTCCGACTTGCAGTCTCGGCCGCGATCAAATCTGCATTTCTTGATTTGCGCCAAAACTTTTTGCATCTCACAAAATAGTACTATGGCAAGCACAGATGAGGGTTGGCATTCTCCGTATTCCAATTGAAACCGAAACGGGTGCGACCAATATTCGAATCCATCCGGTTGATATGCTCCCGCATATGGGCACTAAACGTGCTGAGATATGGACAAAACAGAGTTTCTTTATCTGAAAACCCAAACTCCCACTTGACCCAAATCGAAGTACGAGCAAGCCAGAATCGCGACCAAATTGATTTGATGCCAACCTCAGCGGAAATGCCAAAAAGCAGAGAATGAGAGACCCATCTGCAGACTGGCAAACGTGTTAATTATTGTTTTTTGGGCGTCGTTTCCAAAGCACTTTGCTCTGGCATTATCTCGATCAACGAGCTGCAGGTGATGCACACGCTCGTCAGAGCCCATAGTCACTGCATCGTCCCAACTGTCTGCATCGGATGACTCTTCGACCAGCTTTGGGACAACCACGTATGACATCAAGTCCGCAGCTTTAGCGGCATGTGCAAACACCGCGTCGATCTTTGCCTGAGAAGGAGCCGCAGTGAAAAGGCTGCAAATTGTCAACAAGAACACAGAGAAACACGTGGAGAAGAAAGCGAAGTAGAGGAAGTTTGAATAGACACTAATGGAGAGAACTGCGTTCTTCGGAGGGTTTTCCATTATCTTAAAAACGCTCTCCACAACGAAGCGAATAAGGCCTATTAGACCTCCGGAAAACAGTGTTATAGTGGCCGCCCTTGGAGTCGCTCCCTTCCACAGGATTCCAGCAAGATACACTACTGCGATAGGCGGGGCCACGTACGAGATAATGCTCTGGATGTAGAGGTACAGACCGTCCCCAGTTTTCGAAATGACTGGGATCCAAAGGATCCCGATGATGGTCAGAAGTACAATAGAGACTCGACCAACAATTACCAAGGAACGGTCAGTAGAACGTGGGCGCAGCCGCTTGTAGAATTCATAGGATATGATCGCAGACGTCGAGTTGTAAGTTGACGCAAGAGATGACATGAGTGCAGCGAGCATCGCCGCTACCATAAGCCCTAAAAGGCCATGCGGCAGTATGTTTGACACGATCGTCGGAAACGCAAGGTTGGAATTCTCCCGCACCTCAGGATACAAGACACGAGCGCATAGTCCAGGTAACACCATTATCGGCGGAATGAGGAGCTTCGCATAAGCGGTTAACACGCATCCACCCTTCGCATGAGCAACAGACTTCGCCGCCAATACCCGCTGTGTGATAACTTGGTCAGTGCACCAGTAGAAGACCTCCATAGCAGGGAGGCCCAAGACTATCCCTGGCCAAGGGAACTCAACCCAATCGGGCCCGTTTGCAGGTTGAAAGAGGTGCAGCATCCACTTTCGATCCGGAGATTCAGAAACTATTGCCTCGGACATGCTGCTCCAACCGCCAGCTGCTTGAATCGACAAGACCGCTAATGGCAGCCCTCCCAGGAGCAGAACAAATGCCTGCACAATTTCCGTCATAATAACAGCTTCCAACCCGCCGATAACGGTGTAAATACAAGTACCGATCACAAGTGATAACAGCGATACCCAGGGTGACCACCCGAGCAGGCTTTGAAGTACGAGCGATCCGGAGTATAAAGTTACGCAGATCTTCACAACCACGCCAGTGAAAACGGTAACAATGGCGATGTAGACCCTCGCCGCAGTTGAGAAGCGTATACTGAGAAATTCTGGAACAGTTGTAATCCTCGTTGACAGATAAAACGGAACGAAGAGGTATCCAAGAACTAGAGTTATGAAAACAGAAGCCAGCCACTCGAAACTGGCTACTGCCAGTCCACTGTTGGCCCCAGAACCCGCAAGGGCCACGAAATGTTCAGATCCAATGTTCGACATGAAAAGCGAGCATCCTACTCCGACCCACGTTGCATTCCTCCCCGCGAGGAAAAAGTCCTCTGAGTCTTTTACGCGCAGTCCGTCCCCATCATCTGAGGCCTGAGATGCTCGGACCTTCTTTCTCCAAGACAGGAACCCAAGGAGAAGTGCTAGCAAAACAAAATATCCAACAACGATGACGACGTCGGCTGAGTTCAGTACAGCGCCTGTCATACCAGATCGAGACTTGGTACGATCTGATCGTTGGAACAATCCCAACGGCTCGAATTGGGTCACACCATTATGTAGGAATGAGAGCAAAGCCTTCCCGCGTCTGGACTATGGGCTCCTCCCTAACGCGTGCAAAACTGGGTCGATGAACTCCCGGCTCCCGAGTACTACCGCTTATAAAGCAAATGCTCCCTTGTCCACGTAGCTTTCTCTATGAAGACTCCAGAAAGCTCTCTCCGACGAGCGATGCATTCAACACAAAAGGACCGCGTCGACCCGCAGCAAACAATACTAGCACATCAGGCAAACCCACGTAGACTTTTAGTGGGTCTTCACAAGGCACCTCAAAATGTCTTCCCCCAAGTGGGAGGGTGTCGTAAATAGCATACACCC
This sequence comes from Rhodosorus marinus, assembly GCA_029953675.1. Classification (NCBI taxonomy): domain Eukaryota; phylum Rhodophyta; class Stylonematophyceae; order Stylonematales; family Stylonemataceae; genus Rhodosorus; species Rhodosorus marinus. The sequence continues at coordinate 1,653,461 of JAMWBK010000001.1, forward strand.
CACTACATTCCGAATTGTTGCTTCCGTAGGTGAGGATTCATTCGCAAGGTTCCAGAAAGAGGAAAAACTTGATCTCGCATTGCCGGACAGTTTTGTTCAGCAGCCATAGACGCCGTTTCGGGGTTCAATCGCAGGCTCTTAGGATGCACAGATTGAGCGTCTAGCAAAACTACTTCGCAAGACTTGCAGTTCCTTATAAGAAACTCTGGCAGTTTTCGGATCACCTTTGAATAGGCCACACATAGGCGATGCTCATCGCCTAGTCATTCCCTTAATCCAAACGCGCCTCTGCAACATTTGATCCCTGAGTGGGGTCGTAATTCACTGTTTGAAGGGCCGAAGTTTTGATAGTCGATGCCCCTACAAAAGCAAGGACGCGAGCTTGACTCGGGCTCTTCGCCTTGAGTCAGAAACCCCAGAACGGGTATTCTCCGTTTTATCGCCAGCACCTTGTAGCCGGCCGGACCCGAAGTTTCTTCGATAAGGTCAAACCCTTTCCAGTTCTAACCTGAAAAACTTCAGCGCATGATGGGACCAACGTCTCTCTCGTGTGGAAGATCAAGAGACAGCGTCATTCGCTGTCTTCCCTGAGGCAATAGCTCGGTTTGTGGCCTTTGGAACAAACTGTGGCTACCCAACTTTCCGGCGCTGCAAATGCTAAGCTTCTAAGAGGCCTGTCTGGCTGTCCAAGGCATTGAGGTGAGATTGAACTCTTGTCCGTCCTCCTCTGAACATTCTTCTGGATTGTGGCGTGGGAACGGTATCTTGCATTCAATAAGACGAGTTCAATGTCAGGCTACTCTTTCGCATCGTCCCCTATATCCCAGCTGAATAGTGCCTTTGACGAAGCGATCATTGTTGCACCCTCACACACGCTGATTTTCAGGGCTATGACTTTGAATGCGGTTGCGCATAGAGACTGGGTGTCTGTGGCAAGAGTCGGGTAAGAGTACTATGAAAGCAAGCCAGTGGTTGGAGGGGCCACGAAGAAGTGAGGAGTCCTACGAATCCGATGACGAGCTTGCATGCGTTGGGAGCAGATTCTGGTTTCGTAGGCTTTGGGTTTCAGGTACATGATATGAAATAGGAATTCGGCCGAGGGCTTGTTAATTCCTTTCGCCTAATGGAGTGTTTCCATGCGGCAGCCGCCGCTGGAAAGCATCCAACGATGATGGTTGGTGAGAAGCCTAGGGCAGAGGTGAATGGGGTGACGATCTCCGAGGATGCGAGACAGTTAAAGAATGGAGGCTTGGTTGTGACGACGCATCGGCTTATTTTCTGGTCGAAAAAACTCTGCGTGGCCGCGAAAATATCGGATGTGCGAGCGGAGCCTGAGAAGTCCAAGGGCCTCTTAGGTCTGCGAATCACCCTCACGCTCGGGGTTGCCAAACGAAGGGTGAAAGTTGACTTTTCGAGTAAGAAGGACCGCGATGTTGCGATAGCGGCGATCTCAGACGCCCTCCGAGAGGAATCCTGGAAGTCAAAGAAGGCGGCTCCCGTTGCGAATCCGAAGCCAAAGGAAGAAAAACAAACTGCTAATCCGCAACCAGCGTCATCTAATACTCAAGCCGTGTATCAGCAGACCGCCGTTCAGTCGCAGAGTTACCAAGCATACCAACAACAGCAGCAGGCTCCTCCCAACCAGTGGGGATATCCAGGACACTACCAGCAACCATATGGACAGCCGGCACAGTACAATAACCAGTTTCAACCATACGGATACTATCCGCCGCCGAACCAGGCCTATCCACCCTCGCAAGCCTATCCAACATCCCAAATGCCGAACCAGTACGTAAGTGGTCCTCCGTACTACGCTCAGCAGCAGCAATACCCGCTTGGGAGTGGACCAGGCAACCCTTCGCCAGGAAATTATGGCGGGGCTCAAGGCTATGCAGGACCAGAAGCGCAGAATCAGACGGCAGGTGAAGGGGGATTCAATCCCGTTCAGATGGGGGTGGGGGGGTTGATTGCGAGGGAAAAGCAGAAAGAGTACGATAGAGGCAAAGCCCTGAACGCTGCCTTTACTGACCTGGACGGGTTGATGAATAATGCGAAGGAGTTGGTGATTATTGCTCAAAAATTCAAAACCCTGCGGGCACAAGAATCGGACATAGCGCCGGAGGACGAGGAGTTTCAGGCGATGATGGCAGAGATAGGGATTGACGATCCTGTCAGTAAGACATCTATAGGCAACGATCGTCAGAAGTATTACGATGAACTATCCAAACAGTTGGGCACCTTCCTCGTAGAACCATTGGACCGAATGGGAGGTGTGCTGACCTTGACAGATGTGTACTGCGTCTACAATAGGGCTCGAAATAGCACTGAATTGGTGGCGCCCGAAGATGTCTTTAAAGCCTGCGAAAGATTTGAGATGCTTGGAGTTGAACTCAAGCTTACGAAGCTCGACTCTAACGTCCTCATCGTTGAATCAAGGGACTTCAGGGGGGAAAAGGGGGCACAGAGGGTTTTAGAAGCCACAGAAGAACGGTAAGTGTGGCGCCCAAATCGTGGTTTTTGGCTCTGGTTCTGTGTCCCATGTTTACCAAGCCATCTGTTGACAAAAAAAATTGTGTGATTCCGTGAATGTGCAGAGGGAGCTTGAGCCCAATGGACCTCGCCAATGAAAGCAACATTCCCCTTGGACTGGCGCTGGAGCAACTTCAAAACGCAGAAAGGCTTGAGAAGCTATGCCGCGATGAAGGAGGGTTAAATGACCAGGGTGTCCTCAGGTTCTATCCCAATCTCTTCCACACCCAGTACGCCAAGAAGAACTGAAGTTTGAAAACCCAATCCTGAGCTCTGCACTAGAACCCGAGCGACCTTCCAAGGCATGAGAACTTCTGGAGTAGGCGAAAGTTAAATGTGCAGGGTCTGTAATCCGAGAATACCGAACACCATCTAGAACTAGTTTTCACCGTGTAAATACGTAATATTAAACAGAGAGAAGCCAGAGTGCACCAGTAGCTCAAGGCCTGGGGCTAAGGCGCGTTCGTAAAGGAGAGACCTTGCTCCATCTATTAATTGCCAACCTACAGTGTTTTTCGACGAGCAAATCGGCGACAAAATCTAATCAACACCCATTGGGAGGGTATCCAACTTTCGACAGCTCATGAAGTAGACAACACCTTCGCACCAGCGATCTCAAGTTGGGATTTTGATTTTTCTCGCCGCAGGTGCTCGTCGTTGAACCATGTTTTCCAACGTTGAGCGCTGGCTGATTCATCTGGCTTGCGCTTCTTCGCCGGCCTCCACTGGATTGCTGCGTCCTCCTTTCCCCCAGTGAACATCAGTCGACCACCATTAACAATTCTCATTTCAAGCCTATTTAACATCTCGCAGCTCAGCGTCATCTCCTCCCGTTTCCGCTTGGAAATCTTCGACTCGCAGCTCTTCAACCACCGAGAACTCAAGCTCTCGTCTCCCTCGCTCTCGTTGTCAGTACTCTGTGCACTAGCTTCCAAGGTCCTACCGAAACCGGCATTATCAACACCAAGAAGATGCATACGTACGAGGGAACGGTTTCCCGCGGTTCCGAGTCGGTACATGGACACCTTCCTCTCCTCCGCAAACCGATTACTCGCAGCACGATGATAGATTTCCTCTGAACTTTCACTGCGGACTCCTTGAATTGCATCGTGCTCGAAGAACAACCTTGCTAAGTAGTTGGAAATCGAGTTGCTGTTGTGTCCAAAAATGTGAATGACCTGTCAAGAGCAACGAGACAATCCCGTTTTCAGTCATCGGCACGTCCATATCAAGAAACGGGTGATGCCAATTCCTCTATTGGATCTCTCCCATCTCACCTGCTTTCCAAGCTTTCTAACGTGCTTGTCCATCGTGAACAAGAGATAGGAAGATGTTCCAAGGATGCCACGACATCTATCATCATAGCGGACAGCATCTATACTATTGTTCAGAAGGCCTGTCAGCGACAGTACGTATTCCCTGAAGAGATATTTGGGATCGGTTGACGTCAACCGAAATGCGCCGTTCCCATATTCTGCAGTCTGCCCTAAGGAGGACGGTCTACTCATGAATTCAATAAGGGAGGATTAGACAAAGAAATAAATGACCTTCAGCTTGCTGCCACCCAGGAATGTTTCTCGTAACCATCTTCCCAAGCAAAAGACTTACAATTTTTTCATTCCGTGTCCGCCAGATCCGTTCTCTGCTAGTTCATTTCGCTTTCTGCGTCTTTTCTCTTCTTCACTTTTCTCTACAGCCATTCTCCACGCGGCGCTCAGCCTTTCATGCACGATGTGTCCAAATCTGAATAATATATAGAGCATTTCATCGCAGTACATCACCATATCCTCGCGCAACCGCTTCTGACTATTCGAGTCCGCATCACCAGTAGCGAGTTGCGCCACAGGGATATCCTCCCCGAACCGGGGTTTCAATGTCGCCATTACATCGTCAAGATCAACATCTGAGAATCCACGACCCTTCAGCCCAAACACGGAGCCAACCAGATGCCGGTACGCAGCAGTCATTCTGGCAGCCTCCGTTGAGTTCGAGCACTCGGTCGCCAGAAGGAGCTCAACAATATCCGCGATTTCCGAGTGCATTTCTGGTTGTGTATACGGCAACTCGATGCAGTTCGGCATAATCTTCGATACACGTGCCGCGGCTGAACCGTACAGCGAAAACCCGTCCAAGCCCGAGCCTTGCGAATGAATGGTATTGCTCGGGTTCGTATGACTGGAGCTAGCGTTGCTATGACCATCATTTGATCCCCGGGACCCGCCGTTCGCCTTGGCAGGATTCGCTGAAATCTCCTGGATCATGCTTTTCGCGCTCAGCTCCTTCTTATCAGCCTGCTTAAAGTAAAATGAACGATGATCCAGAGACTTGTAGTAGTTCTTTTCGCACACTTCCCTCCAAATCTTGTTCATTTCAATTCTTGCTTTCCGCCACTGCTCGTCTTTTTGTTTTAACCGCGCAAGAACAACCGGAATGGCCACAGATGGATTCAACTTAACCTGCTCAATAATATCGGATCCGTGGTCTCCGTAGATCCTTTCGATCGCTCGCACATGCACGGGGCTAAGGGCCTCATCGGCTAAGGCGTGTCTCTTCATTTCGTCCGATGAAAGCTTTCCGATCGTTGCTGCAATAGGCTCCAGCTTGGCAATTATAGCCGCGTTGGTTTCGATAACCATGTCGAGCTCATATCGATCGTCCTCACACCGGAAAAGATTGTCCTCGAATTGGTTCTTTCGAAAATGCTTGAATGAGTAGTCCTCACTGCCCATGGGCACACTAACCCAATAATCGTTGAGAGTTCTCTTCTCAATCTCAGATCTTCCCCTGCACACGGGAACCACGAAGTCCGGGGGAAGTCGCTTATACGACTCAGTACAGGTGATAGTACTCTCTGCGGCAATTTCCGACATAGGCCGGGACTTGTATTGCTGGTGCTTAGCCGACATCGTCTTCGATGCCACCGGTGAGCTCTCGAAAGCTGTATCGTCCCTCTGATCACTTTCCTCGTCCCCGAAGCGTGAAGTTGAACTCGTAGAGTACGACAGAGCATCCTGAACTCGGGATTCGTTCAAACCGCGGACAGCATCAGCTCCGTACGCTGAGCTGCTAGCCACGGCTCCGCTGTTGGTCATCAAATCAAGGCTGGACGGAGGTTGATCAGAGCCTGGCATTCCTGCGGAGGCATCTAAAAAGGCCCTGAACGCTTCCCGCAGACTTGGTCTTCCCTGGAACAGTTCTTCAGCCAGCATCATTAGCTCTTGTCTAGTAATTATTTCCCTGGAGAACAAGGAGAGGCACTTAATAAACTCCTGGTACAAGTGCGTTCCAGACTGCCCCACTCGCTCCCTAATGTCATCGAACAGCTTGACTTCATCACTTTCTCTTTGTGACATCGGCCCCTGAATGAAATCAACTGGTTTGTTCCCTGAGGCATCGAGCGCTCCGTGGCCAGACAACAATCCAGTTCCGCTAGACTGCCGCCGCGGAGAATTTTCACCTCGTTGCGAGGGGCGCAACATTGGAGGCGGCCCTGGCGGCTGCATTTTCATGGGTAACCGTGACTGACCAGTAATTCCAACACTCGCATTAGAACCGGACTGTATCACTGCCCCGGGTGACCTCGACGGGGGTGTGGGTCCAAGCTGTCCACTAGGAGATTGGGCTGGAACTTTGCCTTGAATGACGTGCTGATGCCCAGAGGCCGGAGGGCCTTGTCCTGCCATTCCCATTCGCACACCAGAACCGCGCGAGCCCGCCATCGCATCCTTGCCATCGCTGGCAGACGCTCGCTTACGTTTCGACGGTGGACCTTTTGAGGGCTTGCTTCTTGGAGGGGTGGACAATGGAGCGGAAGAAGATGTAATAGCACCCTTAGGCACCCTGCCAAAGGCGGGGGGTGTACCTCCGGTCCCATGCACAGGAGACTTGGGGCCTGCTCGCCTATCCCCGGCATCAGCAGTGTGAGGAGACGAATCCGGGAGAAACCGCTTAAACTCCTCGAGCAAATCCGGATCATCCTTGAAAAGCTCCTGCACTTGTGCGTAGACCTCTTTGATTGACTTCTGGTCCTTTTGATAGTTCTGCAATATTTCCAAAAATTGCTTGTACACCTCCTCGTGCTCCCGAAAACGACCTTTGATCTTGTTCACGTAACTAATTGCGTTCTCAAACTCGAGATGGTTTCCAATCGGCTGTTCGCCCTGACTTCCCATAGCCCCTACTCCAATAAAGAACATGGGAGTGGACGAAATTCTCAGTACGGGTTTCTAGTATCATCTCAGAATATGAGGAAGGGTGAGAACAAGGAGACGCCGCAGGCACAAGCCCGAACTCGCTCCATGTTGCCCATTCGCGTAGTTCCGCAAGACTGAAACCGAAAGTTCTGCAGCGAGGGAGGTGTCATTACCTTGTCCAATCGGTGGATACGGTCCCATACCTTTCCCTCCAGACATCATCGTTCCTTGGCCTGGGACGTTCATCATTGGACCTCTGTTTCGCCCAGCCATCTGGGAAGGCCCGCCATGCCCTTCAGCAACCGCTCCAAGCGCAACACCTGCTGAGTGAGGCCCTCCGCCATTTTGAAAAACATTCCCCGAGCCCATTATAGCACTACCCCTCTGCTGCTGTCGCTGTTGTTGACCATGAGGTCCCGGCGACAATCGCGTCTGTCCCATCGCCATCGAGTTGTCCGCTGGGAACTGAGCCATCCCCATCGCACCCCTGGACCCGTTAGGATTCTGAGACTGCGCACCTAGCGTCGTCTTTCCACCTCCCGGTGACGTTCGTCTCTGCTGCGATGTCATATTCGAGCTCGACGAGGGGCCTCGAAGCTTTTCCATTCCTGCGCCGAGCGGATCCTGAGGCCCTGCCTGTAGTTGGGATGACATCGAGGATGCGCAACTGGGCTCTTAGTATCTAAAATGAGTCTCTGACCACTTCCGTGAGGTCCAGAAGCTGGTCGAAGATTGTAGCATATGCCTTGTTAATTGGTTTTGGACTCTCTGCGCAAACGAACCTGAGAATTATGCTCTGGGGGTCCGGGTGAGCGAGAGCGCTGCTTATTGGCCTGTTTATGCGAATGTCGCTGCTGTTTCCCTTGCGAGGCCTGGGATTGCTGCTGTTTCTGCGCATGCTGTCTCGGCGTGTGGACGTGAATGTCTCGGTCAAGTCCAAGATTTTGACCGCTTTGTCCGTGATGAACAGCTAACAAATTCTGCGCCTCCCTTGCCGGGAATGTTGGAGCGGGCCCGGCAGCGGCTGAGCCTTCTTGGGCAACCTTTCCTCTGCCCTTTCCTCCCGCACCTCTAGGCTTCTGCCCACCGATGCTCGGCTCAGCAGGGAGACCGGCGTTGTTCTGATGTGCAAAGACAAAAAAGAAGAAAGCACGAAATTCGACTTTCGATTCAGAATCGCTTGTGGTCGCCGGAATGACAACGGCATGCTCCTGAGCAACCAAGCTCTACAATCGTGAAGCAGTAGTCCTAACTTCAGGTAACACAAGGCTCACCTTGCTCATATACCGCGGCTTCTTGTCATACGACTGATTGTCACCGCCTCCGTCGAAGGAAACTCCTGAAGCATCGTGCGAAGGGCCAAGGCCAGAGCCTTTGCTACCATAGGATGCACCCGTCTGCTTTCCCCCACTAGCCTCAGTACTGCTTGCCCCTCCTCCGATGGGAGTTTTCTTAAAGCCATGTGGAGTCGAATACGTTGTTGTGCACTGTCCGGTAATTGGGTCGTCGCGCATACCCTGAATTCTGTACCCCGGAGGCAGGAACGTGTCGAAAGCAAGGATCAGCTCGGTGTGCCCCCTGAACAGCTGAGAGACTCGTTCGATGACTCGATTTGTGTCAATTAGCTGTGCCTTGAATTCCTTCATGATATCCAGGAATTGATTGTACACGCTTGGCTTGTCATGGAAACGGCTTTTTACGTGTTCGAGGTACGCTAAAGCGTCTTCAACCTGTAGCTCAACACGAGACGGAGATGAGCTCAGCACTAATCCTTGGGAGGAATCACAAGTTCAAACAACCCGTAGAAAAACGATCTATACTTTGCCGATATAACACGTACCCTTAGCAGTCGGCGATCGCTGTTGGGAGGGTAGTTCCCTTGTTCCACTCTCGTGCTTGGAGAACTCACTGGGGGAGATGGTGATGGTAGAGTTGCTCCGACGTTCGATCCCACTGCGCTATTAAAGCCTCTTCCCCCCTGGGAAACCTGCAAGTACATTTCACACCAACCATTAGCTCATGGTAAAGGCTTACGCGAGGGACGAATTCAAGATTTATTTGCTCAAAAAGCTGCTCACCCTCCCAGAGTGCTCCTGATTTCCTTGCGGGAATGGAGGGCCCGCGGGATTCGCAACAGGCGCAAGAGGCACGGCTCCCGACTCCCCAACTTCACCAGCACGCGGCTGACGGGTCACATGAGGAAAAGCTCCAGCGCTTAGTCCAGGAAGCGGTGCTTGAGCCTGCTCCGAGCCTCGCCGAGCGATCCCAGAGCCGCGCGATTCCGCGTCGATTCGATCGGTTACCTTAACCGCTTTCCCGTCAGCGGGGTTAACTCGGCCAATGCTCACCGCCGGTACGTTCTGTACTAACGAAACTGGAGGGAGATTTGCGCTCTGCGTATCCTTCCCTTGGGGTTCATCAGCTTTGGGAGCATATCCATCTACAAAGTGCTTGCCTTGTTGCTTCTCATGATCCTCGGAGAGGGGAGCTTGAGTCCTCTTTGTCTGCGCTTGCGTCGTCTGCATTCCTCTCGCCGACCCTGGTTCGTCATGCTCCCCTCTTTGCTTGGCACCACCCCAGTGCTGCTTTACGGCTACAGTTTGCGGTCCGGGCAACGACTGAGCACCCGGTAGCGCTTGTGCACCAGGAAGAGACTGTGCCCCTGGAAGCGCCTGGGAACCCGGAAGTGGTTGATTTCTAACCAGAGATTGTCCACCTGAAAGCCTTTGCACAGGTGAAAAGCTTTGAGGCCCTTTCGCCATATGACCGTCGCGTTCGGTTGGTAGAGTTGATGGAACTGGCAGAGACTGCGCGCTAGGCAAGGGCTTCGCCTCTGTAAGCGATTGCAGTTTCGGGGGACCAGGCAACGCCTGGGATCCGGGTAAGCCCGGACCACGTGGAAGTGTATGCGCTCCCGGCAAACGGGGTCCTCCTTTTAGCGTCTGAGGACTAGGCAAGGTGTGGGCTCCTGGCAAACTCCGAGGGCCCTCAGCCTTGAAGCCATCCTGCGGAGTGGACCCGTCATCAAAAGCTGCACCGCTCTTGCTCATGTCAATTTCGGGTGCTGCAGATACCATGCTCTCCTTTGCGTTCGACAGTCCGTCCGATATCGATTCCGTGCGCGTTCCCCTCGAACCGATCACCCTGTCGCTATTGATTGCACCAGACCTACCCTCCTCGCCTGAAAACCGAGTCACGTTATCCTCGCCAGCTGGTTTGGAACTGGTTCTACCTGCCCAATCACTTGATCCAATTAGCGATTCCGCCTGCCCTTTACCCTGAAATGTATCCTTCTTGTGCGTAGGCTGCCTCGAGCCAGTATGCTGTTTAGCCACGTCCTGAAGATTTGAATGATGACGAGCTTCATTCTCTTTTAATCTATGTACAAGTGGACTCTCCCCAACCGCTCCCAGAGCGCCCTTTGACACGTCTAGCGCTTTGTCACGGGAGGACTCCTTCAAGTCATCACTACCTCCACCTCCCTCACCCCTACTCCGAGCAAAATGCCCACCGGCAACTGCACTCCCTACAACAGGACCGCGAGCGCTCGCAACATCACCGCTTAGGTATGATCCGTTTGAGCTACCGAAACCTTTCCGAGTAGCACTGCGCCCGTCCGATTCCCGGCTTGGAGACACTTTTCCAGGCCTCTTTTGAGCAGATTTTCCGTCGCTCACCACACGGGGCTTTGGCTCCATGCTCAGCTCCTGAGCCTTTGCTTCCGCTTTCCCGGAGCTCCTCTCGCTCTTCACTGCTGCCTCTTCCCTTCGATCGAGATTGTCATCAGTCTCTTCTCTCGAGGCACTAGGACGCGGCCTTTCAAGTATTCGGGAGTCACCATCAGCTGGCGCTGCTCTCGGTGGATCCTCGCGTTTGTGGATCGACTTATCCAGACCAGCTTGGTTTCCTTTATCAGTGGGAACTTCGGCTGAAGTGCTGGCCTGCCGCGGCGTTTCTGCTGTATTGGGTTCCGGTTCCGACCCACCGGTTCCTATCAATTCCGTAGAGAGTAACAATCGTGAGTTTTCAATCAGCTGGCCTAGACGTCATCGGGTTCGAGGAAGGCTCTGAAATCGGGAATACCTTTCTTCGCATTGTCAGAAACGGAGTCCATTTTCAACTCGCGCCCACTCCCAGATGACTTGAAACGGCTTGTCTGAAAAGCGCAAGATAGTCTACCGAGCTCGCTTGACCACTTGCAAAGGCTGTGAACCTCACTTCCTCAATAGGCTCAAGGCCCCGTTCCATCCGCAAGTAGCTATATCCAAGAATCCGCACATCCCTGAACAGTGAGAAGCGAGTCATTTGAGCATTAACACAATGACGTCCTGTCCCATTACATCAACAAATCACTCTGAAAAACAGGGTTGAATCGGTCACCAAGCCCGTACCGAGATGGCAAACGCTCCCTAGAAAGGCAAACCAGTCAGATTGGAACTCCTGGTAGACAATGACAGGCAGAAAATGTACTAGCTCCTCGAGAAACCTTCACAAAACCTCTGAACGACGCCAATCTACAATCCTGAACAGGTTACAAATCACCAGATCTTTGCATATCGAAACATCTCACAAAACCCGGAAGAGGACCCTCGTCTTCCCTGCCCGAACCGTCCCGTTGTATTTCACCTGCCCTGCATTAAGCCTCTTAAGGACCGTTTTGATTCTTCCGTTTTCTCATCCATTTAACCGCTCACGCCAATTAGCTGCTAAACTCTACTCTTACCACTTCCTCTGGAATCCACCTTGTCTACGCCGTTTTCAACGCCCCTTGCGCGTGCATCCAATTTACAGCATGAGAAGAGATTTTCCCCCCCTTATGCAAACACTATTTCTTCAGAAATCACTTAAACGTCAGAGTTCCTAGTGCAGACTCGAATCTACCGTAACTGATTCACGTTGAGTATTTTCACCGGGGGGTAACCGAAATGTTACTTTTCTCTGAGTTCCGGATCCCTTCTAAGGCCGTTAACCAATTCCCCACGAGGATTGCTTAACAGGAATTTTTCCCACCCCTGCGGTTCTTTCTTGTACGGGAGAAGAAAGATCCGGACTCGAATTTAGGGATTCTGATACGCCTTGCGAAAATCGGCTACCCCTACACTTCATTTTCAACACGCATTTCCAAAATTCCTAAACACCCTATAGGGGGGGGGAATTTCCAATCCCAGCAACAAACAAATAATCTCATGATTTCCATTTTTCCATGATTTTTTTCAAAGCGGTCCAATGAGACATAAAACAAATGCCTCTTCATCAACTTATTGCGGGTGTCCAGAAAGCAAGGGTTTGCTAGCAAGGGAAAATCACCGCTCAACCCACCCCTCGTATGGATGATTCCGGAACTGCGAAATCCGGTCTTAAAAAATAAAAAATCAGCTCTTGTATGAATCTGAAGGGGGGCTTCGTCACCTGTTCCTGAACTCCAGGGGAAGTCTGAAGCCTCACCTTCAAAGTTCGCGAGGTCAGAATTCGGTGGGCACTAGCTAGGTCAAGCAAAGGCTCGGAGAATAGCAATAGGCAGAGCTTCTGACGAGGATGGAAATCGTCTCTCATGTTTTGTTCGGAACCAACCGAGAGCTAGATAGCTCTAGCGAGGTATCTACCTCGCTAGGGTCTTCAATCTAGACAATTTTGTGCCGGAGGAGCTTTATATAAAGGGGTGCTGATCGGAGGAGGTGGTGGCCGCTTTCTTCGCATTGTTAATCCAAACAGTTTGAGGATGCCTACCGGACCATCCGATTTCTAGTCACACATGCGGTAACCCTCAACGAGAATCTAGGTTGCGGTGCGTGGTGACTGGCTTCCACTGTGGACGACTGTGAGCAGGCAATCGCGATGGCCCTGGAAACGAAGTTGTCGATACACAGAAGATTGATTGTAAAAGATACAGCCTTCAAATGGAAGCTGGACACGGAGCCCACTGAAATCTCGTGAATGAGTGCTCTAATGGCTCAGGCTCAAAGTGTGCATGGTGACGGACCTCATGTTGTCAGTTGATCATTGATGCTTTGGAGGCTGGCTACAGATGGTCATTGTTCAAGGGACGGTCGATCTCGAGGAAATCCATGATCGCTTCGTAGCCAACTCGAGTAGGCCTTTGTTTACGTTTCATATAGATCACAGTTTATACAGGCTCATTGTCCGCGTACTACCGATTTTCGCAGCGCTGGCCGCTTTTGGGAAATGACCAGACGCTCCCGTAGGAAAGTAGTCAGAGACATCTTTGGACGACGACTTCCTAGCCGATGCATACCTAGAAATTGGTGTGAGTTGCATCCGCTTGAGGGTTCTCCTTTTAGCCACTAGTACAATCCAATGAATCCGGTAGTAGTATGTTATACTCGGGATCGTTTGCGACCCGGTTGCCACCGCGTGCGCTAGTTTAGAACCTGTGCAAGTACATGTTGCGACTGTACAATAGACCTGTCTCCCGTATTTCTTTCAATTTTTGATTTACGGTTAACTTCTTTTGAGGTTCTCCAAGTCTCTCCTCACACCCAATAGCACTTGTTGGCACAACCCGCTTTCCAAACTGTGCGGGACACATTCAGGGTGATCATGAACTGGGTGGCAGTGATTTTCTTTGCGTATTCTCTAGCACGTGAAACAGGAAGTGTGGGTTCCTGGATTCAGTATGCTGAAAACCCAGCACGTTAGAATCTTGATCGGAGAAGGCGACGTTAAATGACAGGCGTAGGAAAGGAAAATGCGGTAGAGTTTGTTCCCAACCATTTAGCAGGGAGCGTACAAGAGTAGTATTTGACAACCTCAGGTATACACTTAGGCTGCGGCTCTCTGGACTGTCGTGAAATGGAAGACCGTTCACTACGCTCAGGAAATTTCGCGGCGATGCATACATGCCAACCCATGCGAGCTATGAATCCATTCACAGGTCGTGCCGAGGAGCAAAACTCCGGTTCCATTTGTCAGAATTGATCCCACTCCTTTCGCAAGCAAAATAACTGCCCTGCCCAGGTTAGAGTGACATTCGCGGTCATGCTTCTCTTATAGTGGGAGCACCGAATGAATTTATTTATTCGGAGGCTAGAAGAGTAACCGAGGGGAGCAAAAGGGACTACCGAAGCTGTAAAAATCGCGCCCCTCCAGCACCAAGCAGCATTCATTCGCCACAATAGAAAACTCAACCGGGTAAACAGCGAGGAAAGCCTAGATTTAGCGAAACCGCAACCTTTACTCGGCAGCTGCCTATTACAGCGCAGCACTTGCTCCATCACTGTCTAAGGGGAAAGGTCAGACTGACCCCGCTACCGGGGTCTTGCGCTAGGTTCAGAAGAACCCTAGAGCGGAGCATCAATAGCATAGCTGGTCTTCAAGTTGTTGGATCCTCTCATCACGTCGTTGGGTCGAAATGACTGGTCTTTTGAGTTCAGAATCCATTGGTAGATACGCAAAGGAAGGGTCTCCAAGCTAAAAAGCTCATGGACGTGGCAGCTGTCAACTGGAGCTATTACTGAGGCAAATCCGGTGTCAGTCCCGCACCTTTGAGTGTGTTCCACACGAACTAACCAGGATCCTGTCGGCAACTCTTTCTAAGCATCCTGAACGTTGTTGAATTCGACGGCATCTTCGAAAACCGTATCGGTTTCTTTCGATACGAATCCGTTTAGACGTACAAATCTAGTCCTGGCCTCTGCGGGCAGGGTCTCCGCGGTGTTCCGGGATGCGTTTTGCATTGGTAGCCTTGTTTGCACAGATTTTTACACTTTTTTCTACAGTTTTACAATGTTCTCATCAGTTTACGCACATTCTTGCATATATATTTTTTCGTATTATTCAGTGTGTTGCCGAGGAGTACTAGGTTATAGCAAAAAAACCAGCACAACTGGTGTTTGTTAGAGGGCAACCTGAATTTCTAGGATTCGATCAGTATCTACTCTTAGAGTCGTCTAAGCCAACGACTCTGAGAGCATTATAAATGAAGGCCAATCCGAAAATCGCCAGCCACCGACAGGCCCAAACGAACTAAACATTTTTCAGTCAGCAGAAGCGAAAGTCGCTATAATCCGCCATCAACAACAAATCGACATCCGATGTTGATTGATCAAATCCGCGATATTGACTGAATTCGGTAGTCGATTTTGGCCCTCACCACTAGCGGGGCACAATTCCATCTGCGAATCGAGCAATTAGTTACGGAATGAGAACACCCGTCTTGAGGAATTACTCATCAACCAGAATAACAATCAAGCAATCCTCGGAACAGCACTCACAATACTCTTGGCACCACCTTCAGAATAATACCCTGACATGAATACGCCGAAGCAAGCTTCAACATAGATGAAAGTACCTATGGAGCCACCTTCTGCACACTCACAGGACTGCATGGACTCCATGTAATAGCCGGAACACTCTACCTAGGCATAGCAATGACCAGAATCAATCTGCACACTTTAGCCAGAGAACGCCATATAGAATCCGTGCTTATAGCAAAATAGCTGTGTTTGTTCGGGATCGAGCGTTGAGGCCGCTGCAGCCGCTTCTTCATACCAGCTCATATGCTGGTATGTTTCGCCGATAACCACCAATTAAATGAAATACCAGGTGTTTATTTCCCTCGGGACAACCTTACTAGTACTTGGGTCGTGCCGAGAGGGTCCGGCTTTTCGCCGTTTACGACCAAGAAGTGGCTAACCCTAGGAAACTGGGGGGTTTTAAGGGAGGGGGGGGGGAAGGGGGCAAGAGTGGCAATATAGGCAATAGGCAATTCCAATGCGTACGTGCAAAAGGCGGGCAGTGAAATTTTAATGGCGATCGCGGGTTTTTAGTGGTTACGAAGAAAACGCACCTGTTTTCAGAGGTACAGGGGGGTTTTTGATTTTCAGAATCGGAGTTCATGGGAGCCGGGCAGAGCACGAACCATAGTGGAGGCAGCTTGGGCGATTGGAAACGGTCTTTTGATAGGATGGGGAAGCAGTTCTGTGGAGGTGGTGATACAGAGGACAAGGGATCCACAGGGTATGGGTAGAAGAGTTACTTGAGCTTGACTCGGGCTTGGGAATTCTCCCCAGTTTGCAGATGATTAAATTTCTTGCAGGAAGTGGGATCATCGTTCTTCTCACAAGAGCATTGGAAGCCCGATTGGGCGAGCCATAAAGTAGAAGCGGAGGCAATAACTGCTAGCTTTACGTACGTGATGAGGGTTTGAACTTTTGAAGCCTTGATAAACTTTTCCTCCCCTCTCTTCTCTCTTTTGAAAGCGCTGCTATCAGCTCCGGGTTATCCGTCCTTTTGGGCACCTGATGTCCTAAGATCTTCAAAGAAACTGGAAAAAAACTGAAACTCAGCTCCTATTGGAAAGAAGGTACACGACTAGTAGGAGCACGAGTTCTCAATCCTACTTTCTCACCTCTGGGTCTTTCAACCTGCCGAACCAGTAGGTTCTAGTGAGGCCATTGTCCTTGCAAGCTTAACGTCGAGCTCTTCTACTTGCTTTCCTTTCTTGATGGGCGCGTAAACTCAGTTATGTCCGCTCCCTGGAGCTTTCGGCTTTTCCAAGCGAAGCTTGAACGGGCGGACTCTGGAGTTGAAGCGGATCTCCGGCTGGCTGCTGGAGCGTCACCTGCGATGATGTACCGATCGCACTTCTGCAGGTGCCTCTTGAGGCGTTCAAAATTGTTGCTTACCGGTAGGTCGCAATGCTTGCAGATCAGCGTAGCCTTGACCTCGTCGTACCGCGGATGCTTCTGCGTTGGCATCCGGAAGTTGCAACGCGCTGCAGTCCTTTCTCCTCGACATCTGTATCATAGTAGTCTGCTAGACTGTGTGAACGGCGCATACAGTCTACTCTTTGACCTCGTCGCATCCTAGCTGCAGAATATGTCAACCCATGGCCATCCGTACCGCGTTTCCACTTGCAAACCTTCTATCGACTCCCGCCGCTCCAAATATATTGAAAAACGGGGGAAAAATATTTGCAAACTGTATGATGACCAATAGAAGAGGCTTCCGGTTCATTTTCAGCATTCATAATCATTGGTAGTTACTGTTCTAATTAACCAATAAAAATAGACTATCCCTTAAAATACTAATTTATACAATTTCATTTTTTTTAGTTTATCCAATGCATTGCCGTAAACTTGCATATTGGCCAATCATTGAATTGCCAACAAATTCAAAGCCTACCCAAGATGGGCTTTGTTTTCCAAGCATAGTCGATTCCGTGCAATGAAGAAGGGTGGGAAACGCTTTTTTGCCGGGGTGGGCGGTAAACGTGTAGTTCCACGCTGGTTGGGGGAAAGCTTTATGTCCCATCGAGCTTGGGCAAATGCGAAATATTGCCCAGCTATCTTCCTCCCAGGGTGGGCAATTCGATTCAGTTTCCACAACCCTAGTAGACTGTCGACACATAGCACATTGGAAAACGACCTAAACCGCATTCCCACAAGTCGCGGATAGAAGCTTTGTTGACTTAAGCATGACGACAATCAATTCGAAAAACCTCAATCAATATTGAGAATGTCAAGGCAGGCTGTGTTAATACGTTCGTTTTTAGAGTCGATTTACAAAGCTCAAACTCATCGTTTTTTTGCTGGTTCTACACTTTCCCCGCCGCGTCAATCACAGTGGATCGGTTTGGAACCCTTTTACCCCCTCTTGTTGTATGTCTCCGAGAAGGTGTTGTGGATTTACTTTGCGGTACTATTTGTACGAATGAACGGTCAAAAGTTTTCAGCTTTTCTAGGTCAGTTCTTGGACAAACAATCTTTTGGAAGAAAATGTAAGAAAACGGAAATTTCCCAAAAAATTCTTGTTCAAAATTTATCAGTTTTTCTAGTACTTCTTCTATGTCAACACCGTCAATCTTCCGTTCAGATAGGAACCGTGATTTCAGATGTAGAACTTTTGAAATTGTAGGGGTGGGAGATGGTTTAACGCAAAACCAATTTCGTAGTTTTTCGAAATTAAAATTGACCTGTTCCTGATTTCCGCACAATCAAGGCGTTCATTGACACCACCACTCACCGTTGGAGAAGCAGCTTTGTATTGTCCCGAATATGATAGAAAATGGTACAGTGTATCTTGAGGACAGACGACCCTGGGTAACTGACGAAAGCGTTTGACAGAGCGAATGATTGAGAACCCTCTGACGATCACTCCCCCCGGGGCCCCCCACGTTACTGGATTTTTTTCGCAGGAACAACTCTTTTCCAAGAGTCGAGGGGGGGGGGGGGTAAAACAGTTTGCCCGAATAGAGGCTGGCTCAGATGGCAGAATTTTGGTTTTACCAAAAGAAAGTCGAAGATCGTCAATCAATACTTTGTAAAAATTTCCAAAATCAAACCCTGCCAACGTCGCGAAAGCGAAAACGGGGGAAACTGGTGTTTACCAGAGTGTGCCTTAGTCTATCAGGTTTTGTTTTGTTTTGGAAGCCCTTTTTTCTTTCAAATTTTTGAAAGGAGGATGTCGTGGGAGTCATGGTGGTGGGAGCGTGTTGCTGGGGTGGCGTGTTGGCGATAGAGCGTTGTATCAACTGGCGAGCTATACAGCGAAGGAGAATTACTAGCGTTTTCGAGATGTACGCGATTGCATTCATCGAGCAGTCGAGAGGACAAATTTTGGGGGTGCGGGGAGGGTTTTGCTTCTACTTTTTCTTTGTATAGGAGACGTTGAGATTTCCAAGCTCGATCGTTTTTGAGGCGGAGTGGGTTCACTAGTCAAGGGTTGCTTGCTTGTCAAGGTTGTCGAGGAAAATCGTATCCCCAGTCCACACTCTGCTTGATGCAGTGGTGAATTGCCGTTCCGCTTTGACAGCTTTTTTGCCTTTTAAAGGTCTTCGGTGGTTTCGGCGTACTCCTTAGCGTGCGATTCACGATTGGGGTATGCATGCAGAGGTGGATGTGGTGAGGTTAAGTTCTGTGGGCATGCGCCAAGGGCGAGCAGAGTCAAGTGGAGGTGAGTCGCTGGTATCGCTTCTTGACGCGGACGGAGGGATGTTCGAGGGTGGATTGGACCTTCTATGCTACGCGGTGGACCTCGAGTGCAACCGTGACCCTGTCCAACGGGAGCTCAGTCCGAGGGTCAAGGGGCCCTGGAGTCCGTCGGAGGATAGGCTGCTAGTTGAACTGGTTCAAAAGTATGGTGCACGGAGGTGGACTGAGATTGCTACGCATATCCACGGAAGGACTGGAAAGCAGGCTCGGGAAAGGTGGTTAAACCAATTGAATCCGCAGCTGACGAAAACTACTTGGAGTGAGAGTGAGGATAGGGTGATAACAGAAGCGCACGCCAAGCTCGGAAATCGATGGGCGGAAATTGCAAAACTGTTGCCTGGCCGCACTGATAATGCAGTGAAGAACAGGTTCAACACGTCTCTGCGGAGGCGCCGTCCGCTATCACCACCTGTAGACCTCTACAGCGTGAAAAGATCCAAAAAGGAGCACAGCGCCCAAGAACAGCTTGTACAATTTTCTCAGCTAGAATCGTAGGGCTGGAGACTGACGTTTCGTCTCCAAGAATCCGCGGGTTCATGAGAACGCAGCCGCTGATTTTTGCGATACAAGCTGATGGACGGGTCTACACATCTGTTTATTTTCGACGTGAGTGCTAAGGATTGCACGCAACTCACAGGGTGTGCCCATTGGCTTAGTAGGAGACTAGGAACAACTAATCTTAGGATCATAATAGAGGACTCCGAGGCTGTGCTGTGGTAAGCCCTGCTCCTCTTTTTTTATTTTAACAACCAAGGATAATTTGAAAAAGAAATACGGTAAAGATTTTCTGTGCAACCTATGCGATTTCAAGTCCATGCTGCCCTGCTAAACGTCATCCAGCCCTTCCTCAAGGTCTGCCAACGGGTTTCACTTTCGATCCTCCGCTCTGATCTTCAACAATTGTCGTACACGACACTAGGTGGATGCCTAACAAAAGGTTCCGGCCACATACCAGTCACTACCCCATTTCCGAAAAAGTCGCATGTGGTGAATCGCGACCTCGGGCTTCGGTAGGCCTTGTTAGCGGCGATCAGGATGCGTGGACTAGACTGAGCCTGGC
This sequence comes from Rhodosorus marinus, assembly GCA_029953675.1. NCBI lineage: Eukaryota > Rhodophyta > Stylonematophyceae > Stylonematales > Stylonemataceae > Rhodosorus > Rhodosorus marinus. The sequence goes on from JAMWBK010000001.1 coordinate 1,673,194, forward strand.
GGGATAACGGGAACGTAACGTTTGCAGGATCTACATCATCGGTATTTGCGTTATCCTCAGTGTCTTTTGTTGTGCCCACGAAATAGGTGGGGAGGCGGTTGTGACCCGCGCGGAAGAAAACACAGTTGCTCTAGGAACAGGTGTTGGGGCACGAGGGTCTGCATCGGAGCTGGGGGTCGGAGCGGTTAGCAGTCGATCTCTAAGTGTACATACTTGCAGCCCCAGCTGAGCTCGAATCTGGAATGAATTCTACAAGCCATTCTGATGTACCACGAGGGGAGGCGGGGCGACCAGTTGGACGTCATCAGTTAAATTCCAGGTTCCATTTCTCATTCATGAAGCGAAGCGCGACAAGCCGGAACGAAACATACGGCTCCTCGATAAAGGAGATAGGAAGCTTTGGGTCTATTGAAGACTTTTGGTGCTTCTATACGCATCTGACACGACCCAACGACCTCGCGGTGAACACTGACTACTACGTGTTTCGGGAACCGGTCAAGCCTCTATGGGAAGACCCTGAGAACAAGGTACGCCCAAAAGCGAACATGAAATTGTCCCCTATTGGAACCTGCTCTTCCGACCAAATTCGTTATCATCGTTTGAAGCATTCAGCTCAATCTTATGTGACCTCGCAGAACGGAGGCAGGTGGACAATCAGGCTGAAAAAAGGGATCGCAAATCGGGCGTTTGAGGATATGTCAATCTGCTTGATTGGCGAACAATTTGATGAGTATGAAACCGTAAACGGTAGGCATACCTGTACGCCGGAATACTGTCCCTAATATCCATTTCGTGGAGTAATTCTCAGAGAAAGTTTCCTTCCAGGGCTTGCGCTGTCCGTGCGGTATCAGGAGGACGTCTTGGTAAGTAAAGCGTTGTTTCCCTGGGCGCATGCAGAGAGTATAGAACAAACCCTTCCCCCTCTAATGCAGATCTCTGCCAACTTCTTTCTTGGAAATATTCCTCGCTGCGACAGAGCCTTTGGACAAGAACATCAGACGAGCAACCGAGACTCGACTCGATTCGTGACGTGGCCCAAGCTGCCATGGTAACAACTCTATCGGTAACGCCTGATTCGCATCCGTTGGTGATGACTGAGCACAGCCTCTCCTTTTTCGTTCGCGAGCAGGAGTACCTGCCGACCATGAAGAACACGGACTGGGAATACAAGAGGCACGAAGTCGTTCTGGATGCAATGCTCAAGAGTGATGCCGCACCTAGATGAACATGAAATTGTAGAGCTGGCTCGCTGGGGGGTGGGAAGAGAAAGACACACTAGTCCAGGCGCCGTTGTCGGGCAAACGGATGGAGACAGCCGCGATGAGTTCATTGCCCGATGGCAATACTCTTCTTCAAGCTTATGGTCTCCTCAAGTGATGCGGGAGCTTCTTCAAGCGCCTCCCAGCTTTCCTATGAATCATCGGGTCGCCTCCGCGGAAAAATGGCCGCGACTTAAGCAGTTTTGTGAGTGCAAAGCGGTGTGTTGGCCATCTGCCTGTGACTGGGCGACACTCTAGGATCTGGAGTCGGATGCTGGTGCCTGTTCGACACTAGAAGAATTCACCTCAACTAGCAATCCTTTCTTGTCTAAGCACGCTGGTCAAGGGTGACAAACATATCTTGTACTGAGCATTGGCTGAGGACTCCAGTGGTCACACCCACTAACAGCTTGTCGTGTTGTAAACTAAAGCGCAAAACAATGGAGTAGAGGTCTCAAGGCCGCAAGTATATGTACCTGAATACTTGAAATTCATGATCGCAATCTTTTTACTTGCAATCTTCTTGAATCAGGTAGCTACGTTGCCAAACCCAGGTCTGAGCATTGACTCCACACAATCTCTAAAGGGTTCAACAGGCTACTGTGGGTGAACGGATTGGCTGTCGCCTATAGCGCGTCCAACCTCCTCATCGGCAACGATTTGCCGCCTGTTTGTTTCTTGAAGGCAGGTAAGAGGCAGTGCTTATTGATTGATTTTTGTTGATTATGAAGTAACGGCTTGGGTGAGCAAGCGAAAAAGGTTCCAGCATACCCAAAACCACCACCCACGGAAGTCTTGACCGTGCTGATGTCCGTAAATGGAGAGCCAATGTTTATAGATCTACGACAACTGCAACGAAGTTCACGAAGACTAGATTTCCAGGCTTCCGGGAGAGCGACAATTTTCGTTCGATTTTTTTAACCGCCTGCTCTGGAGATCCGGTAGCGACTGAAAGTTGCCTGCCGTATCCGAATATTTGTTGTGAACGCCTTTACTAGAGCCCCGAACGAGTTCGATTTCAAATGCCATATAAATGAATCACATGAAATAGATTGAGCTCGTTCCGTAGCGGCAGTATTCCACTTTCGACCGCGTTTCCCTCGTTGTTTTCAAAGGTTTCTGAGTCCGGAAGTCTCGCTTCATTGATTGAACGACAGGAACCTGAATTGTACATAAATCGGGGCTATGTGGGCGGGACGCAACTCAAAAATCTGTGTCACACCGGTTCGTTCCGCCTGCTGTCGAGGTCATCGAGAGTTCCGGGGCGACCTGGCATGAGGACTGTTTTAGCGATCTTGAGACTCACACGCGTTTCCTGTCTTGGTTGAGCCTTATGCTGTGGGGTTCGAATGCGGCATTAGTTCTAGAGTCCCGTTCTCTCGGTTTAATCTAGCCCTTTCCCTCTCAGAGCTGTTCTCTCTGCATAAACGATGGTGATTATAAAAGTCATACTCGTCCACAGTTCCTCGGATGTGCAACCTGATTTGTCCCGAAGAGGTAGTGCCTGGAATGGTTTTGTACAACAGAGGAACGTGAATCCAGACAGTTGTTTCCGCTGAGTGGACCTGTAGGTGTAAGTACTTTCACCCGAACTGGATATGCACAAGCTCTCTCCTGAATGAGGAGACGTTGTGACCAGAGCTCTATATGCATCCCGCTGTGAAACGAAACACCTACGTACTTAGTAGTTCAGTACGGCCACGTGATGAAAATCCCGTCCGATTCTACCCTGAAAGAGATAAAATTGTCTGATCTTAGACTCTCTATCCTCTGACTAACAAAGCGTGCACGTGGCGATGGAGGCCGTTTAGGAATTCGGATCATTGAAACTATACATCCTGTGTGGCAATCTGCTTTTGCACCCTCTTCGTTACGGTCGGGTCGATTGTGGAATATCAAAGATACGCACCGTAAAGATAAAGGCTATGGAGCTCATTGGTGAGCTTGTTTTCAATGAGGCAAGGAGTGGAATAAGTGCGTTACTTGTTTTTCTTTTATTATTGCGAAACCCTCACCCCCAGGCTTGGATTGGTCATCAAAATGAGAACCGTTTAGAAAAAACGTATTTTCCTATTCTCGTTTTTCTTTCATTGGATAGACGAGCTCCCTTTACCCAATTATGATTGTGATATTCAGTTTTTCAAGAAATCAGTGAATGAAGGTTAACAGGGGCACGTCGATCCAACTTGAGGGGGCTACACCGCTCACGGCAAAATCCACTTCAAGGCTCATCGGATAGATGGATGTCGATTTCGCTCCGATGGGACATGCTAACTGACCCACAATAAAAGAACGTCGAGCAGCAAGTGTGCCTTTCTAAATTCATCGATCGAGGCTCAGTCCGGAAGCCGTCTTTTCCCGCACAGGAACAGCGAATCAACTCAGGATCTCCTAGACACTGAGTTGCGACAATGGGAAATCGGAAGCGATTATTTTGTCTTGTATTGAGCAAAACGCTTTTTCCGGGCGAGACTACATACAACCCTCTGGAGCTGTTCTTTGACAACCAATTAGATGCCCTGTAGCAGGCTCGTTCCGGTTAGGAAGGCCCCCTCTTCACCTGTGTGTATATATGTTTTTAAATGTACACATATCCCGCAACGGCGATGTAAAGAAAATATTTGAATAAAAAATATATTTCTCGAAACGTGATATCATACAGATTCTTATAGTTTGTTTCTCAGGGGCGGAAAAAGGCCACATGAAGCCAGAAAACATACAGAAATGAAAACAATCAATCAGTTTATCGCGACCTTGAGGGGTGCAGAGACCCCGCCTTCGCGTAGAAAACTGAATTTGTTAAGAAACTGTAACAGGGTATAGATTTCCACTTGGATCGGAAGCTGAGCTACCCCATATGACAAAGCAGTACAGAGGATGCAGGTCGCTGGAGAGCGGGGGAAGGGGGGTGCCCGTGGGTTTCAGGGGGGGGTTCGGCTTTTTCTAGAGCCCGAATGAAGACAAGACGGGAAAGAAAATATCTTCCGGCGGTCTTCATGTGATATAAAGATGTGAGCGAAACGGATGTATACGGACTCTAGTTGTTGAATGGCCACTTATTGGTAGAGGGGATGAGAAATGGAGGAGCAAGCGGTCCATGAGGAGAGGGACCTATGCGCTGTTTGTCTCTCACAAGATGCTACGGTCAAGTTTCGCCCGTGTGGGCATAGGATGGTTTGTGATTGCTGCTTGCCTTTCTTGGACGAGCCCCACTGTATCATATGCCGGAGACACATAGAGCTTGTGGAAGATGGTGACCGACAAGTGAAATGGGGTGAAGCATTTAGATTCAGACTTGAAGCGGAAGCTATGGATCTCCAGAATACGTTTCAAGTTCTGTTCCTCGGCCCTGGCTCTGTGAGCACTAGGGCTCTTGTGAGGGAGCTATGTTCAACTTTGTCCTCCGATAATAAGCGCAGATTTTTCAGGAGGAATGTCCGCAGAAGCTCGACAATTAGTGAGGAAGAATTTGTGGTCGGCGCGGAGTGGAGTGCCCGCTTCCAATGCAATGGCTATATTCGAGGCGCGAGGCATCGATTTTCCTCGTTGCAAGTGGCGACCACGCCTACCCGTGGTGCTGTAGCACGCATATACGAAGAAATCGTACCAGATATGGTCGTTCTCTGCTGTGACTATCATGACCCAGAATCATTTATGAATATGGTGAGGTGGGACAAAGCATTGCGTCTGAGGTGCAAAGTGCCAAGAATGTGGATTGTACAAATTCATTCTGGTTTGGATGAATCTCCCTCTGTGCTTAATGTTGCCGGCTCGGTTGAGAAAGTACTCGCAGATGCGCAGGCGAGCGTAAGCTTTCAAGCCCCGTGGAGTGTACAACAGGTATGCGTCGATGGCTGGTTCAACGTCGGCCTGAGTGAGGTGGTCAAGGCTATCTCAAGGAACTCTTACTCACATAGAAGGGCGAACTGGAGAGGCTCGATCGATCAACCGTTGAAAAAGCATTCCATTGTGAAGCGCCCTGAGAAAGCTACGGAGAAGGCGGGAGCTTAGCTCACCGGCTTTCCGATTCGCAATTTTAACTTCCAATGTAACTACCAACTCGACTGAATCAACTCGCTACGCTACACAAGGGAGCCTATGGAGCTGCGACGGGTCGGCGACCGATAGCCGCTCTTTCCTTGTCTTCTGTGTTCTAATACACCTAGCGCTTACTTTCAGAGCAGTCCTAGATAGAGCTCGCGGATCGTACACTAGCGCAACGACAAAAACAAACTGAAGAACTATGGTTCTTTCGCAACAAGACTTTCGAAGTAAAACGAGAAAACTCACAAACATTATGGGGTCCACTTCTCCTGGGCTAGGACGCGTTCGAGCTGAGCTCCATTCCACACACTCGCTGGGATTCGCTCAAGGCTAGAGGACGCCCTTAACGTAGTGAACTCACCACCAGGATTTCGGTGTGGATAGTGCTAGCGCTGGTGGGGCTAAATTCGCCTCCAGCAGCACGCGCTTTTCGGCCCCGGTTCGCGCAATAAGAACGCGCGCGATTCCTGTTGGGTCGACATCAAGAAAGCCACAAAAGGAACTGCAAGGCGAACGACGACTATTCCCGTCGGAGAACCGTGATCTTCACTAGGAGAAGGAAGCTTCGGGTTGCGTAGTAGTAATCGTAGAGGAGGACAAAACGCCAACGAAGAAACGAGAGAAGAAGACGCACTCGGCTCGCCTGGAAGCAATCGTAGCGCCGACAAAAGCACCGATTGCTTCCAGGCGAGCCGAGTGCAAAGAAAGGGATGATTTCCCGGACCCAAAAAGTCTGCACCTGTGCGTCAAAGGGTCGCTATGGGTCGCTCCGAAAGCTCTCCAGGAGCGAATGTCCAGACAAGTTCTCAAACGCTTCCCCACGGCAGGGCACCCATACCCACATTCCAGATCCTGGCCATGACCTAGTATCACCCGCCTATGAATCTACCTGTAAATTGGGGACGATTCAGACCGAATTTCCTTCACAGGGCTCTCCCACACAGGACTCTATCACATCTGAGCGCACAAAAGTTCAAGTGACCGGAGAAGAAAGAATAGCAAGATTGTTATGCTGAACTCCATATGTTCATGAAACGTAATTAGCCACGCTCCTCTCGGAGCGTTGCACGATCAAACTTCCCCTTTGCGAACACCCTTATCAAATTTGAGCCCAAAAAGGAACTGGCCTCTAAAAAGTTTTACAAAAACTGGAAACCCTGTCTTTTGCTCGGAGACGGTTTCAATCTGGACGGGGATTGACTTTTTTTTTGTCTTTTAGGCGGCGCAGTAAAACACTGAATTTTCAGGTCGGATTTACAACAAAAAATTAGAGGCTATTTTGGGACCAAACCAATGGGTGTAGTAAAAGTTTCGATTAGGGGGGGTGAACCTCCTGAAATTGATGACTCAAAATATTAAAGAATTTTCCAAATCATAATTCAGGGTTGTGTTTATTTATTTTTGGTTTACGTGTACGTAAGCGAGGCGAAACATTATCTATTGATTGAGGAATCGCTGTTTCGCGAAGCCCCAGCAAGAATTTGCTTTTCGGTAGGTGGTGAACACCGAGGGTGCGTAAAATACACATTCGGTGTTGTTGTCCAAATGACGTCAAGCATTCGTGATGTGGGTGATACTAGTGTTGTGCCAAGTGGCTCGGGTTTTTTAGCTGTTTACGACCCACCCACCCCCTTAAACCCCCCCTGTTTTCGCGGGTTTAACCACTTCTGAGTAGTAAACAGTGAAAAACCCTTCCCACTTGTCACAACCCTAGATGTATTGCTAAAGAAAAGGGGGGGAAGAAGGCAGCTGTGTGTTTGACTACAACATGAGAAAGTAGAAATTCGTAAAACCAGTAAATACGTCATATACTGGTGTTTGTAATGGAATAGCAATTTTCTACTTTTTCGTGGGGGGAAGGGGGGAAGGTTGGTGGGCAAGAAAATCAGGGACCCAAAAAAATCTCTGAGCTATTTGTAGGAAGCCTTTTTCAATTCTTCTCATTGCTACGTGGGATGTGCGAGGGACTCTTGATTCATCCGTTAAAAGTTCTGTTTTTGATTCCCAACAAGGGTTACCCGGAGTCTTGTATGTATTATATAGATGGGCTTCCCTCAGCGCTTTGGATGGCAAAGGGATAGAGAGATGTTAAAGGATGGAAAGTTTCGAAAGGAATAGAATTTCATCGATTTCTTGGAGTGCATGTCATACTCACGGAGGTGTATGGAGAAAAAAAGAATACCCATGGAGAGATTGCGAAGGAGAGCGAAGAGGAGGAAGCCTAATGGTTTTCACCGACGAGGTCGAAATTTAGCCTGGCAATCTCAGGAATTCGCTTTGCTTGTTCCTAAGCTTGAAGCTACGAAGAGAAACACTAGACTGACCTACTTGCTAGAGTACGAGTGTTGGCCAGTATCCAGTGAGATTTTGGATTGATGGCGGGAGCTGGCAGGTTGGTTTTTTTGAGGAAGTTGCCGTGTGGTTCGAACCTGAGGAAATTCTTAAGAATGTTAATCGTCCGAGGACGTTCCGCCTAAGGTGGAGCTTGTTTAATATTGTCCCGGAAACAGCTGACCGTCCATACCCCTGCTCGTCAGCCGCTGCGCTGCGCCGCTGTATTTAAACGTATATGACATCAGGGAACAAAGTTATGAAACAAGCATGCGTATGAAGTGAAATAAATAGACCTGCTTATTTTAAGTACCACTGATTTGCTTCTTCATAGTGGCTCTTCACAAGCGTGAGCGCTTCAATTCAATTCCAATCGAGATTCTAGGAGGAGGGTAGGCACTGCATCCACCACATACCAGGTACGGAAAGATGCGGTTCTCTGTCCGGCACCAACTAGAATCCATTTCATTGGCGGCTGCAAGGTCTGGCAAGTAGTGGCGAGCTCAGGGCACGACCCCTATCTTCAACCTGTTCGTCTCCAGCGGACCTGATTACTTTATTGGCTTTTTTGTCCAGCACACAGTTTCACCATACACACGCCCGTGACCCGGTATGCGGACACATCACTGACGGCGATTGGGTAATGCTTATTTTCCGAACTGGGGTCTCACGTTGCTGAAGCATCGACTTCCATCGTCCTAAAGGAAAGATTTTCATGGGTGATCTCAGAACAGTGTGCTGGAAAACGAGCTACGAGGAGTTTGGGACTCGCGTATTGGCAGGCCTGGATATCAGGGCTTCTTCCCTCATTCCGTTAGCCCCTATCCCCTGATCGCCGTCACGCATGAATGTTTCTGGATTTCAGACGATGAGCGCGGGACTCTATACTTTTGCTCTTAGGGCACTTGTTGGTTGGGCAGTCGCTAGCCTATACTATGGTATTGGAAACAGCTGAAGGAGCCCCTTTGATAGACTCTCGACGGTTTCCCGACATCGACAAGAGTGGTACAAGAGGATACTGGGTTTCTCAGAACTTCCTCCCGTCCACTGCAATACGTGCAACGAACTTTTGAAGAATTTGAGGTAACCCCAGCTTCGCCCGGGAGATGGGTGCGCAGAGCCAAAATGCTGCAGTTCTTTAGATTATCTAATTTGCCATATCCAATGAATGTGATTGCATTCACAATTCCATTCGCAAAGACGTTGTACAAACCCCGTAGGATCTCAGCGGGTTTCGGACAGTGAAAGCCATGGAACGGAAATCGGATTCGGTACTGGACTCACAAATTTCAGAGAGACACTTCACAAACTTCTTTGGAAACACACATTTGCACAAACATGAGCTCATATGAACGTACCGCCCAAAGCCCCAAAGCGTCCCAAGCGCGTCGCGAGGGGGGTTACTTCCTGGCCCTTGCAATGCTGCGTCGAATTCCGGGGGTCTGCATTTGTTCACACACCTCTTGTTACGCCCGTGCTCACGCAGCTACGCAACCACCGGAAGAAGCGTATTTAGACTGCGCTGAATGTTCCATATCTATAAGGTGCGTCGTGCCAATCTCGGTTACACACAACGACGCGCGTGCTTCTCGAACCCGCGCAACGCGTAGCGTCCTACCGGCGTAGCCTATTCTTCTTTGGCCGAAACACTTTTTTCGTCCTGTTGAGCCCACTTGCAGACTTCGCCTGCACCTCAGCGAACCTTCTCTGCGCTCTTTCCCGTATATAACCACCTGACAGAAGCTCATCTTTGACATGCTCTTTCCTCTCCCGCCTTGCAATTCTTCCGGTTAAATAGTCATGCTGACTATCTAGGACGGTCCCAACTTGAAAGAACTCTGGGTTGGATGATCCCCATCCTGTGCTCTTATAGTGTCGATCTGGTTCCAGGTGGGCCCTCATTCTGAGCACGCGCAGGTCCTTTTCCAGCTCAGGGGTCATGGTTGGCTTTGGCATATCATACCAAGCCGCTCCCGCTGTTTCTCTCGGAGTTACCTCTCTCTGACGTTTGTTTGTAAGACCCGCGGCAATTCTCTTCTCCGCTCCGTCGATTCCACTTGCTCGAGCTGCCAAGCCGCCGGCGTCCTGTTGTGGCTCAACCAGGAGCTTTTCACAAGGGCCAGCAGTTACGCCATCAAGTTCTCCTTCTAAGAAACGCGCTAGGGCGCCCCCAGCATTCTCCCATTTCGAATTCGAAACGGATGCGGTCCAAGAATCTTCAGCCTTGTTCACCTTTAGCAAGCTGGCCCCTTCCCTGAACTCATCAGTTACCATCCTAGAACAAAAAACACTCCCAACTCCCTCCGCGCGGATACCACAAGAGAAAGCGGAGAGGACGAATACTCCAATTCACCTTTATTGCCGCCAACCTCACCAAGGAGCTCGAAAGGGCTAAATCCTTCACCCCGAAACATGTATAAAGCCCCACCGCCTCTGTGTCAATCCTCACGCCGGGAGACGTGAAGGAATGAGAATATCAAATAGCCGTCAGAGCAGCGGTCAGAGCGGCGGTCAGACTTGGCGACCAGAGTGGGGGCCAGCCGAGGAGACCACGAACGCGGAATCCAGACTGAATAGTTGTGTCACTGAGAATAGAAAGCTTTATTTTCCAGACAAGTACTGAAAGTCAGTCCACTATCCCCAGAGGTAAAATCCTGGGGCAAAACCGTTTCTCCGGGTAAAGCTCTTATCGAGGACCTATATCAACTCAGAATGCAATCTCTCAATAACTAGCTGAGAAGATCAGTCGGAAGAGAACTCGGCCAGATAGCTTGATTTGTTCATCAAACTGGTCTCACAGTCTTACCGCCCAGCACACAGTAGCTCCCACCATGAACCAACAGCTATGTCAACGGAGACTGGACTCCACGCGCTGAGCAAAGCACAACTCGATCGCCGGCAGAGTGGGAAGGCCGTGTTACTATTGTTAACGCAGCCCTAGCGAACAGTAGGGTGATTGACGGAGTTCGAGACGTTGACTTCTGTTTGTCATTAGCTTTTAAGCGAGCGACGTGCGCATGTACTGGAAGGCCTAGAACTAGAAGTCCCTTTCTTTGTCCGGAAGGCAAAAATCTGATATGGTCGTTACACATCGAGAGACTGGGGAACAAATATGTGTAGGCCTCGAGGTGCAAGCGCTACCGAGTATTCGGCCCAAAATGGAGGCTGTGGAGGTAATCAGTTCAAGCAGAACAAAAAAGCTGTACCGTGTTCAGAGCGATTAAGGCATTGAGTGTTGTTGCTTTCAGGCGATCGGCGCTGACTTCGTTGTAGGACCACTTGTACATCCCCGATATGAACGCGGGGTTTCCGAGGTATGATTGCTCCTGGGACCGATATCAACTTGAATGAATCGGATGCTGTGTCTAATTGACTTCCACTACGGTTCCATGACTTCTTCGGCTTTATTAGCCCGACGTCAGCTCCGACGCACCAAGGATCGAGAGAAACGATCCGTTCACGAGATCTGACATGGAACTGAGCTCCAGCGAATGGTCTTCAGGATTTATTGGCAAGCTCTCTCCCTGGATTCGGTGCGATTCAAGCAGCAGAAGACTGAGCCTTATGTCCGAAGCCGCCCTCATGCAGGTACTTCTCGAGTCCGCTGAAAATTGTTGCTCAACCTCTCTTCCCGTTTTCGGGAGAATTTCTTGCCTGTGCCTCTAAACCATGACCTTCGACCCACTTGAATCATTAAGGAAATTGCTTTCGCCAAGCATCTTGCGCTGAGGGCGGTGCTAACCCCGCCGATCACCAGGGGATGCTCGGGAGCCAATTTCGCCAGAGCTCTTCTCAGTAGCTTAAGCCTCAACCCTGGAATGAATATCTGGGTTCGCGTGCCCCTCGAAGGCTCGGTAGGGGGCAACCCGGACGACAGCGACTTGAGCTATTCCCGTGAGGAAGGGACGCCGGACGTTTGGGAGGACTGGAACAGGGTGGGCCGAAAATATTCAAACCTACAGATGGAGACGAATGATTGGATCCGTCCTCTACGTCAGGACCGCATTCTAACCTGACGCTTTGCTGTGGGACACGTTTGCAGCTCAGCACTCTATGTGACGGCCATCCTAGCCTGGGGGTTGCCCTTGAACTTCCTGCAAATCTACCTAAGAATGCGCTTGAGCGTTGGAATGGAGAGCCGGTTTGTGCTCTTCTTGTGAATGCTAATGCATTTGTCCTCAACAGACATGGGTAGGTCCAGAGAGGCTTATCTTGAGTGCCTTTCTCTTCTGCTTGTCTATTTATTCACATATGAAACGCGGTTATGGAAATACTCACAACTGAGTTGTTGGTTGCTGCTTTTTAGGTTTCCCGTGCTGCCGAGAAGACATCAGGAATTTGTCCGTCAGATGTTCAAATACAAGTGCTATATAGCTGTGTCGGGCAGGTCGAACAGCAACTCAGAAGGAGATCGCGGAGCGCAGCAGTATATCCAATACCTCGGCTACCTTTTCGGAAAACAACCAGGTTCAACGGAAGCAGAGCGTTTCGAGGCGCCGTATCAGGACTTCCTTCAGTCGCCTCTCCAGCCTCTTGCTGACAACCTGGAAAGCAACGTGTACGAGGTGTTCGAGAAAGATCCAGTGAAGTATGTGCGATACCGCGAGGCTGTGGCAAAGTATCTTGAGACAAGGAAGGGAGAAGACGTCGTCATAATGGTAAATTTGACCAAAGGATTCGGCAAGAGACCGACGAGACGCTGATACAGAAAACTACCCTGTCTCTTCCTCAGGTCCTAGGCGCTGGGAGGGGTCCACTGGTAAAAAGCTGTTTATTGGCGTCCCAGGAAACGGGTGTAAGGGTCAAAATTTATGCAGTAGAGAAGAATGTCAACGCTGTAGTTACTCTTAGAACGCTCGCAGCGTCGCCGGCATGGTCAAATGTTGAAGTAAGGAAAAGAACAATGAGGAGGGCAATGATGGATTATGACGGCCCCGCGAAACTGACTCAATGTTTGGAACTGGAACCTTAGGTGATCGCAACCGATATGAGAGTATGGATTCCCCAAGAAAAGGCTGATTTGGTGGTCTCAGAGCTGCTAGGTTCCTTCGGAGACAATGAACTCTCTCCCGAGTGCCTGGACGGAGCAAGCAAATGTCTGAAGGTAGGGTAAATTCACTCGCGTTTTTGCGGATGACGGTGAAAACCAGCTTCACATGCGAGGATCTGCGTCTGAGGCATCCTGGCCGATTCTGTTCTCATCCATGCTGCCCGATACCTAGGAGAACGGTGTTAGCATTCCCGCAAGCTATACGAGCTTCTTGGCACCCCTGTCATCGTCGAAATTGCGCAATGAAGTGAGAGCTTTAGGCGAATCTACCGCGGTAATGGAAACGCCATATGTCGTAAAAATTCATAGCGGCTTTGAAATATCTCCCTCCAAAGAGTGCTTCACGTTCACCCATCCGAAGAAAGAGTCGGTGAGTCAACTCCCTGGCCATGCTTAGTGGGTACATGATGCTCACGTGTTTCTTTCCGTGCGTGTCCGTGAAACCGCACAGACACCTCGAGATAATTCGAGATATGCGAAGCTGACATTCAATCCGTCGGAGTCGAGCATGCTCACGGGTCTTGCCGGGTACTTTGAAGCTGTCCTTTACGATGACGTGATGATCTCGATTCGACCGGAGTCTTTTTCGGAGGGCATGTTTAGTTGGTTTCCGCTCTACTTCCCGCTTCGAACCCCACTGCCGGTGAGAACAAGCAGCGAAGTTGAGGTTCACATCTGGAGAAAATGTTCACCATCGCAAGTCTGGTACGAATGGTGCATAACCGAGCCGAATATCACAGCCATCCACAACCCGAACGGGCGCTCGTACTCGATGAGCCTCGGCTAATGCATCTTCGCACAACAAGAGGATTTTTATGAGCGCGTCCGCGGCGTCAACGGCCTCTGCGTTTCGGACACCTGTCCATGCTCCCGACTAGCAACGCTTGAGTTGACTCGTCGATCTTGGTTGTGAATGGACTGAGTCTGAAAAGCGGCACAGGGGCCGAGGAACATAATTGACGGAACTCCAGCTGTGAAAGCAACGACACTGCACAAATAGAGCTGCTGACAGTGCAGAAAGACGAACGCTGACTGTCTGATACACTGTCGTCGGCAAATAGGAAATAGGACCAGGGTGTCACAACTATCCTCATGTTGTTCATGTGGTACACAATGTGCCCACTGTCAATCGCCTTCCTCTGAAGAATTTTGAAACTGTCCGTTCAGAAACGATTTCGCAAGTCCCTCGTACGCTTTTGCTACTTGTGCTACATGTTGATGCTGGTCGCGAAACTCCTATAGCTCTTTTGGAGCTATAGGAGTTTCGCCCCTGTTTAATTTGGTGCACAGATCTTCCGTAATGGTTTCTTCCTAAAGGTTGGACTTCATTCCTGGGGGTACCTTTCCTCCTGGAACTGGTTGGAAGTCCCAACCGCCGGCTTCCTATTTCACCAGTAGGAGTGAGCGAGACTGAGAAACACGAAGCATCTCGTGCATCAGGGAGAGGCTGGGAATCCCTACCGGTGGCCAAGTTTTGTTAGGCTCTATGTCAGGATTGAACCGGTACTTCGACAAATCATGAATCCCTTTGGATGCAAAGTACTCCTCGTCAATCAGTGCCTGGGCAGTAAACGTGTTTGGATCTTCCTGGATAATGCTGAACACTGCGTCAGCAAGGATCGACGCTTTTCTCCACTGACTACTCTCTGACATTCGGAAGTTCTTCGTCGCGAAACTCTCGATGAGAGTCGCAGGCCATAGGGCGTTCACTGCGACGCCTTTTCCAAGAAGCTCCTGGCCCATACCATGTGCCAGCATTGTCATCCCGTACTTGCTAATACAATAGGCAACCTAGCGTCCCTCAAAAGAGCAGGGATGTCCACGTCAGCGCAAGGCTCCCACACATTGAGCACGGAGCCAGGCTTCAAAAAACTGTTCCGAAGTTCCATACTTTGCCTTTGAGAAGGTTGAGATCGATCGGAGGTGACATTACAATGATATGGCCAAAGCCCTGCTTCAACATCGTTGGGAGAACCGCATGTGAGCAGCTAAACGATGCTCGTGAATTTATCGAGTGCACTAGATCATATCGTGACATTGGCGTGTCCAGAACATCCTTCCACCACAGTGCCTTTTGGAGAGATTAAGTCACAACAAGAGCAAAGCTCTCAGATTCTGGCAATAGGTTCAGCAAGTGACGTTAGGGCGTGATACGTACGCCACTGTTGTTTACTAGATAGTCGATTCTCCCGAACTCTGCCAGGGTTGTGTCGACCATGTTCTTAATCGCCACGTCATCACGCACATCCACGCGCACTGGTAAGGCTCTGACTCCTAAAGCTCTAACTTCTTCCGCGACCTATGTACAAGAGCAGAAGAGCACGCTAAGCCGCAATCCCCTGCAGTGGCCAGCCTAACTCATTCGAAAGGAACATACCGAATAAATTGTTCCGGTCAAGTTAGCCTGTGCTTCGATTGATTTCCCAACGACTACAACATCGGCGCCCTCCGAAGCAAGCTTGAGAGCAATTTCTCTGCCAATCCCTCTCGTAGAACCAGTTATAACCGCCACCCTCCCAGCCAGGCTCCTTGTCGCACTCATCGTTAAAAACTCTCCAGCAAACCCAAGCCAATGTAGATAGCAACTTGCCTACTTCTCTAACAGCATTCCAAGAAGTTGATCACGTCACATCTCTCCAAGACTCACTCCTATACTACCCTTATCCCAAAATCTGTCGTACACGATGAAGCTTACCAGCCTCCACGCCAACTAGATACAATAACTTTTTCTTGGCTTCTACAAGGAATCAGCCGGTTTTTTTTTGGCTATCATCTGTAATGACTGAATCATTATTTTTCTTCCCAATACATTCCGTATAGATTGAACTGTAGGATATACTGATTGGACGTTCACCTGGCTTTTGCGAAGAATGCATTCACGAAAGCCGCCGTTTCGAGGCATGGGAGAGCTGATTTGTACAGACTTCAGTACTACGTGATTCCGTTTAGAGCCTGTGCGAAAGCTGAAATCAGCTCGCAGATAGTATCTCCGTCTGCCATTTAGAACTTCGAACAAAGTCGGTTTTAACCCCCCGACGGGAAACCTCCGTCGCGCAAGGTACCTGGACGGGGCAATAGGATTTCCTGCAGTGTATTTCCCAAGCCGCGACTCTCCAGTATCCGCCCTTTGCGCATGCTTCAGACCTTTGTTATGCTTTGATCGGCATGAGCATTTTGGGAGTCTGCTAGACTTTTTCTGCGAAACTGTATGCTTGAGACCGAGCTTGAGTACCTTCGCTTTAAGCCCTGTACCGCATCGAAAGATTCATCCAAGATCCATCGCGCAAACGAACTGGAGGATTCGTTTATATTATGAACGGCACGCACGTACTTTTGGCTGCGTCCTGGGGATGTACGTCCTTTTTGTCCAAGTATGCGCGGAATACAGCCAGGAAAAGGGTGTGTATAAGGGGTCTACCGCTCGTGTATATTGGAAGCATGGTGAGAACAAGAGGTTAAATAGAAGGAGTCACATCCATGCTGTACCTATCTGAAAATTCATACCCGTTGATGTCTGGCTAACGCAAAGTCTCAGTTCTCTACCTACGCAGCAAAGGGGGCGCCCTCGGGTGAATATTCCATTTTCATAAAATATTCGACAAAGCTTGGGAGTTGCCCTCCACATTTGGCGGTTGAACTAGAGTGTCGAGTAATAGTAGATTGGATTCGGTCGGAAGTTGATATGGAGATGTTGGTAGGGGTCACTCTCACCTCTGGGGCCCCTTTTGTAAACGCGGGTGGCGATGATTTCGTGGTCGAAGTGGTTAGGAACGAATCGTTTGAGAGGACAGGGCAGGAGGGTGAAATATTCCATGCCTTGCTTGGTAGAGATAGAGACGATCTTGGTTTTTTTTCTACTGACGGTTCAAAACGGGACGGGTTGCTTCAGTAGCGCAAAGGGTTCATTTGTACTTTCAAACAGGTCAAAGTTCCTGAGTCGGTTCGCATAGTGAAATGAGAACCAGTGCACACATGTAGTTTTATGAAGTAGAGTTGGCCTGGAATTGACTTTGGGCAGAAAAATGGGGGTGCAACCGGAAGCCGAGGAAGCAGCTATGAGTTGCGCCTTGAGGTGCGGGTTGAGTTCAGTCAGAATCCTGATGGAGGCGCTGAGTTGCGTACATTCGAGCGCACACCGCGCTGAAGAGGTGACGGTTTCTGCCAGCTCTTCCGGTGAGGGTGGATTGAGATTCACGGTGGAGGACTTCGGCTGTCTGCAAATTTGCGCGCTGCTGGGGCGCGAGAGCTTCCCATCTTTTCACTGTCGCGATGAACATGTCTCACTAACGGTGAACCTCAACCAACTGTTTGACTGTTTGAACGTCTCCAGCGGAGTCTGGGACAGATCAGTCGTCCCACTGCAAATCGAGTACGAGGGCGGAGGCAGTCCGCTAGTACTCACAATGCAGGTACGTCGCACCACACCAATACCACGCCAAAAAAAAAAAAAAAAGCCTCTCATCGCTGACGTAGGAACGCCTTGTTTCTATACCAGGACAAGGACGTGACCGTAAGGAGCGAGATCGTTACCATTGAAGCTACAGCGTTGACCGACTTCAGATTTCTGAGTTCGAATGTGCTAAGCTCCGTAATCCTACAGTCGGAGTCGCTTCGCGATGCGCTGACCGAGTTGGATTTCGGTGGAGCTTCCATTGCAGAACTTAGAATATCGCCAACTGATCCGAAGGTTTCTCTGCATTGCTCATCCAACGTCGGTGCGGCCTGTGATATTGTGTTCCCCGACCCGGAAAGCCATGCTCCATTGTTCGTTGCATTTCAGAGTCAGAAGAAACAGGTGAGCCGGAGACTCATTTTCTGATGCCGAAGTTTGTGATCCTATTCGTCTCGTCTTTTGACCACGCGCAACTAAGACATCGATACCGTTTTAGACGAGCTTTTACAAGCTGAATTTTCTTCGTAGGTCATTTAAGGGGTTGTCCTTGTCGAAGTCAACCAGGCTCAGAATGAATTCGGACGGCATGCTCTCGCTGGTGATGAGCATTCGCTTCCCGGGTGCGAGTACAAAGTACAGCTGCTTCTTGGAATGTCTCATCGTCGCTGAGGAAATACGGGAGAGCGACATGGGCAGCAGCAGCAGTATGGACGGATGAAGTTTCATACCCGCACCTGCGTCCTACCGCTCAGGGGTTGGTAGAGACAACAACGAACGACTTTCGACTACCCATCGAAGAATGAATACGATATCTGATTCTTCCGGAGCGAAGGTGTACTGAACTTGACCTAGTAATCCCCAGAACCCTCAAAACGCATCCAGCAACTCGTAGCCCCCCCCCCAAGCCGAGTACCAGAGGACAAAGCCAACCCCCTCATTCACTGTCAGCGAGGGGAACGATTCGAAGAGAAAGAAAAAAAAGAAGAAAAAGAGAGAACAAGTATACATAACCATTTATCAACTCACACGCGTCTCGATCAACCAATGAAGATTGTTCACGTTAGCTACATCAGATTGGATGGGATCCAGAAAAAAAATTGTTGGAATATTTTGTAAAAAATCACAACAGCAGCGTCAAAGCAGCAGCATTTGAGAAAATGATCTTTTTTACAGAGGTGCGCGCGGGGATGGATTTCAATCCATTTAGTTTAGTTTTCTCGGAAAAGTGAACTTAAGAGTATGTATGGCCACAAAGCAATCAATCAACTCCGTCTAAGTTTTTTAGCAATTTATATTATATCTTCCATGAATTGAAGTTTCTTAATTTTGAATGGAGAATGGATTGGATGACATGAGGCGGCCTGTGGTCGTGTTGCCACTAAGGTGAACAAACACTTTTCACTGCTTTTCGGAGGATAAATGGGTGATAGGCGCATGGCTGCGACATATTATATGATGATAAAAGTGTTGAGCTTTTATAATCCAAAAAGAGAGGCTTTGATAGAGAGAAGAGAAATAGCAAATGTTTGATGATTGCACTGGAAAAAAAACGTTCCCGAGAAGGCGGTATATATATATATAAGTAGGTGAGAGCTTGCTTCGAATGTTTCTGACAGTGCAGCTCCTGTCCTAGGTAGGCCGGTTGGAATCATTCGAGCGTGTGGGGTAACTTTGTGGTGTACATGCAAGATGACTTTGAACTTTGTTGCGGGGGCGACCTTTGTGGGGGTTGGGATTCCTGGCTTGCTAGGGAAAAAAAGAAGTGTGTGCAAACCGTCGGCCCGGACTAGCAGGCATTTAGGAGTTCGCACGCGGGCGGAATCGAAAGAGACCCTCGCGGTGAAGGAGAAAGCGGATATTGGTGCATTGGGTGAGATCGATGACCTATTCGAGGCGAGGGAGCTTCTGGATGGCTTATTCGAGCAAGGAGACCTGAAAAAGTGGAACAAGCAGAAACTTTCGGTGAGGCCTGTCAGCATTCCCGAGCTCAAGATGAACGCGAGGCTAGACGCAGACTCCCTTGGGCTGACCCAAAAGAATGCAATCGACTTGAAACTTGCGTCGTTTGTGGTCATCGGGGGCTCTTCCGTTCTGGCCGTTCTCTGCCAAGCTATCTTCAGCGGTGATCTCGCGTATTTCTCGAGCTATCTCATTGGGGGGGTCAGCATTGCCTTTCTGGCCGTTGGCTCAACAGCCCCGGGATTGCTCACAGCCCTTATCACCACCATTTCTGCAAATGTATGTTGTTCACGGAAACAAGTTTGGAATAATTTCCACGGAAAAACAGCGAAAACAGGCTCCTAACTCTGATGATCTTTCTGCGCGCATCATCTCATTGTAGCTACGTCCCGACTTTAAGGAGCGCCTAATTCTTCACGAAGCTGGTCATTTTCTTGCTGGATACCTGTGCGGCGTTCCCGTTAAGAAATACGATGTAAACCCAATCACAACAGGTGTCACTATTTTTGGGGGTAAATTCCTCACAGAAGACGTCAGCCAGGGCAGAATTTCGAGGGCCGACGTGAATGCGTTATCCGTAGTAGCCCTTGCAGGTATGATTTGTTGCGCCCGTACCGTATTTCTCCCTTTGACCAAAGCTGGTCCCGTTCTCGAATTTAAGCGAAACCTCTTTTCATCCTGCAGGACCTGTGGCTGAAGTAATTAAATACGGGCAAGCTGAAGGTGGTATGGCGGATTTGAACCTGCTGCAAAATCTCCTTGTTAGGACGAAACCTCCACTGCTATCCAAGGAGCAACAAGATCAAACACGATGGGGAGCCCTTATGGCATACACGTGAGTTAGGGGCCGAACTCCTCAAAACTGTAAAGCCTTAGTTGCGTGAAAGTGGGTTTGACTCTGTGCGGGCTTCTCTTTTCCCGACATTAGTGTCTTAAAGAAGTACAGCGCAGAATTCGAGGCTCTCGTGGAAGCAATGACAGCGAAAAAGAGTATTGCGGATTGTATCAAAGCAATTGAGCAAGCATGAATAATTTGCTTCCATCGACTGGTGTCGCAGCGAAACTGAAACTTTTTGCACCGGGTTCGCGCTTGAGACTTGAGAATCATCGATATATTCCGGAGTGGCGGAAAGCAAAACTTCAATCGAAGAAGCATTGTTTGCGGGTTCAGTTTGCTGGGCTCTACGAAAGTTAGACTTCATCTTTCGCTTACTATTTATGATACTCGAGAGCTTCGAGCTGATAAAAGTAAACAACGCCCCTTCCGTTTGGCGACGCCCGGAGGGCATTTTCTCAGCATGCCGAAATTTCGCTGTACTAAATTTCATCGGGGCAAAATTGCAGCATCCCAGGGAGCCACGACCTTCCCCCACCACGGATGACAGCTTTTTCAGCTTGGGTTCATCCTCTAAATCTGCTATTTGTTCTATGGTGTTGCTAGAAGACAGACCATTGCTCCGGTGTCTATCAGGGCTTCCACCTTTTGCCCTATGATGCCCTTTTGCGGAAGCCGCCACTATCATTAAGTCGGACATGCAGTCCGGATCATGCTTCAGGAGTTGGTCGAGGGCTCATTCGAGCGTATACATGTATTCTCTGATCGTGCGTCCCTCTCTGTGCCCCATGCTCATGATTTTGAAAGCTAGCACCCAACGACGATTGGCCGCTGCATATTTTTCCCTGAAGGCTGTTTGCAGGGAATCCCAGTTGCTATTCTTGTCATCCTCCAGGAGTGAATACCCGGCAGCCGCTGACTTTGTGAGTCCACGCGTAGCCACCTGTATCTCCCTTCCCTCTCGAACCTCGTATGCTTTGAGTACGATGCAGACTTACTCAGCTTACATCTTCAAAATCTGTTGTACTGAACGAATGAGGCGACAGCCTGTCTCTCAAATGGAAAACCCACTAGACGCCACGCTGATAGTCCTCGACGTTCTCTTCAGCGGTGAACTCTGGGGAAGCGGCTTCGGCAAGTGGCTCGACGGATCTTCTTGAGATAGAAGAGCTCGGGTCATTCGCTGTGTAGCCTGTTCTTGCCTTGCCAGGACTCGACCAATGGCCAGCAAAACCTGAGTTAGTTCAGGATTCTGCTCCATTTGCGCTCCTCCAGCGGTACTCTTCTCAATCGCTGAATAGCCATGAGACCATTCTATTGGATCCGATGTCCAATATCAACACAAATTCTTTCCCCCGGAGGAATAAACATCAGCGATACAGTGCACGAGGTATCATACCGCTGGAATGCTCCACAACGAGTTGGAAAAGTGGACTAACAAAGTCTCGGTTTCGTGTGCTTCTCTGCAGTGCAAAAATGAACGCCGTCGTGAACGTCCTCAAGACTGGCCGGAAGACGAACTGGGCATATTCCGGTCCAAATCGAGCAGATTACGAACACCAACGTTGGACTATTGCATTCGATGTGACAAAATGGAGCCCTAGTCTAACTTTAGAACCATCTAGATGACAACGGTTACATCTATTCCCAGTTCAACCTTGTTCTCCCGCTTCTTTTTGACCTCCTAAGCCTACCTAATACGAAAGTCGTATCTACCATTTATCTTGCTACCCTCTGGCGCTGGGCAAATACCAAAGCATATCCTAAATCTAATCAGTTTGACTTCTAGAGGGTTTTCCTTTTGAGAGACAGGCTGTCGCCTGATTCCTTCAGTACAACAGATTTTGAAGATGGAGTAGTATTGGAGGTCTACTCTTTCCGGGGAAGTAAAAGAGACACACGTCGGATATGAAACACGATTCTAAGATCCTTGAAAAAAGTCCGATTGGGAATATGATAGAGCCCCCTACGAATCGTCGGTTTTTGAACATCGGAAGAAGTGTACTTTCCCAGAGAAAAAAAAATGTCCTCCAACCACTTTAAACGTAGTCAAAGCGATGCGCCGGACTCCACAGGTCCAACCACTGCCGCCGTGGGCGGGAATAGTATAGTTTTTGATCAATATAGAAAGAATATTCAATCATTAGCGATGTAGCAGTTATATAATTGGTTATACAGTTGTAGTATTTCTCGATAATATTGCTAAATTTATTCCCTGTTGCGAATATCAATCTTGGAAATAAAAAATAGTATATTCTAAACGAGCAAATTATTGGGGACTGCGGTTCCGAGATTCTAGTATTATAGAAGAAAAACTGATGTAAATGAAACAGACGAGTTGATTGGATAATTAAAATCGAAATTGCTTGTTGATATTTTATATGGATGCCGTATTGGGCCATATGGGGCCGAATTGGGCCGTATATGGCTCCTAGTCAAACTGAATTTGAGAAAACAAATCAACAATTCTGGTCTTCGACACGCGGAAGCAGCGTGCTTTTCGGGCTCTTCCAACGCCTGAATTTCGCCTCCTCCTTGCTGTGTCCCGTCTATCCTTGGTTGATGAACTGAGCCGGTTGACCAAGAAGGAGTCTCGACAAGAGGCTTACTTGGCCTCCACCAGAAGTGGCTTCAAATCAGTGTGTACTGAAAAAGTCGAAAGCAAAACCGCCGCGGTTTAGAAGTGGAACGCAGAAACCCACAGAAAACATACGCTGCATCTGAATTTCGGAAGCGGGCTTAAGACAGATTGTCCGCATATACTGTGAGCAGTGGGAAGATCGAGCATTTCGGCCCTGGTCAGTCTCTGCGGGCGGAAGCCAAGAGCCTCTATCGCCGTTTGCGTGCTCTCGCGTTCAAAATCATCATTGGATAAATGTTTAGAGTCTTTGCTACTCTGCTGTCTCCCTTGTTCGATTCATTTCGTAGTTGTCGGACTTCGGTTTCCACGAAGCTGGAAGTTGACAGGCTGAATACGAGTTTTCCAAGTCGCACCTCGTCGAAAAGTTTCTCGCCGCGGGCAGGGGTTTTTGACCGAACTGCCCGGGGCGTCGACAAAATACTCTGTGGCCACGACCGGGACGAGGACCTTCTCCGCTAGTTTTCATGGCGAGGCACTGGCGTACCCCGAAAAAGGTGCGTTTGCTTTCGAAAGTTTATTTGTCACTGTCCATTTAAATTTCGAGCTATGAACCACCGTTAAAAGTTTAAAAGTCTTGAAAGTCGGCGTAAGTTACTTCAGTCTGTACAAGCGGATAACCAAGTAGAAAAAGCAAAATAGTTGATAAAACAAACAACAGCTACGCTCTATTCAGGAGGGTATAGCTCTGCGCCATAAGAGCGTGGTAAACAAACATAGCATTGAGGTCGTACTCATCGTCCTCCAAATCTTCTACAGCCCGCATTTTCTCCAAGTCCATCAGGGACGGACCCAGTTGTCGTCTAATAGATTCCTTGCTCTGTTCTCTCTTTCCATGCCTTCGTCTTTCTTCCACATTTTTCTTCTTCTTCAGGCCACCAAAGACGGACGACCACATGCACTCCCTGTTGCAAAAAAGTCCCTTCTCCGAGTCGTCAACTGCACTTCCCAAATCCACAACCTTTCTCTCACAATTTCTGCACACTAATTCCTCTTCACTTTGTTCATCATCCACATGCGCTGTCAGTACCTCATAATCATCCACAGGACCAAGGCCCCTACCCAGCGGCCCACTCTTCTCCATTAACATCATCATTCCCTAGCAGCTCACAGACCCGTGGCCACCTACCAAACTCTTACTTGACCTCGCCCCACATCGACAACAGAAACGACCATGAACGCGTCCTCATCCCAAAAGAAACTCCTCTCCAATCCTTCCTCTTCCAGCATCTCCTCGCCGGTCTCCGAGCAAGGCAAAGTTTTGCATCCTTACTTCCAGCTCAATTATATAACGTTTGTTTCAATACCGTCTACATGTAAAGCCCAAACAGGCTCTCTTGGAGCAGACGAGAAATCTACTAAGCGGAGGGCAAAAAAAGCAAATCAGCAAAAGACACACGCCCAATAAATGCAGCCTTTCAAGGCCGTGAGCAAGTTTCTTGCGTGAAAAACAAACGTTCTATCCAACCAACCAACGCGCAGGAAACAGGTTTCCCTCTGTTACTACCAAAAACCATGGAAGCCACTTAAATAGAGTACTCGAGGCCCTCCGAAGACGCCCCGAATGTCAGAAAAATCCGTGGAAAAATCAGCCAAAACCAGTGTAGCCAGACGTGATTCCGGAATAAAAAACACTCGAAATGAAAATTCGAAACTTATTGAAATTAAAAGTCATATTCACTTTTGATTGGTTCAGAGAATTCGAGGTGGGTTGGAATTTCTCATACAGATGTGAGCGAAGCTCATCGCCGGCAAAAAAAAGGGGGGCAAGTGTGTTGGAATGAAAAAGAGCGGTCTCGCACAGCGTAGTCGCACTCTCTTAAATATGGACAAAACACGCTTCAAAAGTTTCAGAAAAGGTTTAACATGCCTCTATTCTACCAAAATAAATACAACTCTATCCTAAAGAGGACTAAATCCCACTTAGCGAGAAAGGCTAAGGGGTATATTATCGGTTTGGGGAGCATCAGAAGCATTGGAGATTACAGCCCTGGCTGGCTTCCAGCCTCAAGGAGCTTTTTTGGGGTCTTCATGGCCTTGGTCAGTTTTTTCCTTGTTGACCTTGATTGGATGCCAGAACACAGGATCACCAAAAATAGTTTAAAGAAACTGCTTCTGCTTTTGAAAAAGCAACCGAAGCACTTTCAAGATCTGGAGCAACCAATAATGAATTTTGAAATTTTATTCCGTTATAATCGGTCATAAACTAAGTTTTAGTAATAATCATGCTTGATCCGAACGCCTTGGGGTGGGAGGAAGAAAATCGCCACGTCCGAGCATCCGAGCGGGTGGTGTAGTAGAGGAGCATGGGAAGACTATCATATCAAGGGTTAGATACGGGCAGAACGGATTTCGTATCAATTTTTTTGGAACTTGGAGTTCAGGTTGCGACCAACAGGTCACCTGACGTTTGGGCTTATCGTGCACTAGTTCTAGAGATGTTTTAGCGAAAAGGGAACCAAGGAGCCGCGGACCGTTGGGAAGAGACCTCCCTTTTCGGACCGGATTGGACAATAACTGTTCATAGATATCCATTCGTTGTGGGTTCAACCAAGCTTGACATCTACGTCATTCGGGGGAAAAAAAAAGCAGCAGGAGATTTTGTAGGCTTCAATAAACCCTGGGAATTCCACGTCAATTTGATCGAATGCGTGACACTCCAAGACCTTTTTCCATCCGAGGCTGATACCATCCAGCGGGGGAACGACAATCCGTGACCTCCTGCGACAGCCGCAACATCTACTTTGAACAGCGTTTCGCAGCCTAGTACCCCAGTTTCTTGTCATCTCTAGGCAGAGTAGTTCAGCCTGAACTGCCGGCTGCGTTTGATCGTGGACCTCTCCTTGCTCAGCTCATTGCTAGGGACCCCTATTGTTGACACGTCCATAGCATTGATCCCACCGCAGTCGTAGAGAAGGCCAGAATCGGGTTTTGCTATTCCCTGACTAATCCGGCCAAGCGCCAGACGAAAATTGGGAAGCAGACAGAATGCAGTCAGGGCAAAAATAGAGAAGATTTTCAAGACAAACTGTAGCAAACCGAAAAGGCGGGAAATTGCGACATTTGGTGAATACCTAAACTAAATTAGAACTTGGAAAATTCAACATCAAAATTTAAAATATATATATATAAACATAGCTCAGATACAATCTCAACTTGGATTCTATGACCATTATATTCCAAAAAACAATAGACGAATCTACGAGAATTATTCGATTAGTTTAAATTTATAATTAGCTCTTTCAGATATTTTGATTCCTCGGGCAAAACTGATTGACTTTAGGCAAATAACTTTTGTACCGAATATATTTGGGAGAAACCCTTTTTTTTGTTCCAACTCACTTGCATTGTGATCAAAAAGAAAATCTCATTTTCATGACCCCCTCAGGGGAGATCTGTACGGGACACTAGCTAATTGAAATGCTCACCGAGGTTGTACAGGCTTAAAAATCAGTCCGATGGCAAATTAATAGAAATCGATAGGCTAAGCAGTTGAGTAGACACCGGCGGTTCACATTTTCCTTTGCGAAGGCCAAGATTTAAATCTCTTTTTGTTGCCCACTTCGTACTGAAATGTTGTGAACGAAGGATGTCTCGTTTTCTTATATGGCTCCCCGCCACACTCTGGATACTCCTTCTTACGAAAGCCTGGGCTTTTCGCTCACTGTGTGAGCAAGAAAATGCATCGACCCGCGGTTTTCCGATGGGAGCATCGCGAAGTGGGAAATCTCAGCTACCTGAAAGCGATTAATAGCTATCTACTGGAGCTGAAAAGGAGGGGCTTCGTCGAGTAGGAGACTGTTCTTCAGTAAGCGTTCACATCGACAAACGCGGTCCCATGAGCTCACTTGATAACGCAACCCCGGCAGAGTCTATATCTGGTTCCCAGAGACCGAACTCAGAAGCTGCATGCAGGAAAGCGCTACAGACTTCTCTTGCCTGATAGTAATCCACTCTCGAGCTTGAAATCGATCACGTCCACCTAAGCGGATCGTTCATGTACGTACAAAAGGTCGCCACTACTGCGCAGCAGTCTGTCAGAACGAGGGAAGCTGTCCTTTCGTTTTCCTGCGAAGCATCTCTCACCTGTGACGACGGACAACTCGTTTGCGAAAGCCTACCTGCTGCTATTTTAGCATACGATCAGAGGAAAGTCTGTGATTTTCACAGCAGAAGCGTGGTCAACTCGGGTTTGGTATAACATCCCGCCTTGAGGCGCTGAATGAAGGCCTTCAATAGTCGCAGTAGTTTTCCAGGATTCCAATTGGCAAAAGCCTTGGATGCTCGTTCTAGGTTTGCACGAAAGAGGGTGAAGGACGAAGTCCACCCTGCGAAAAGCGAACTGTCAACTTGAGAAATTACGTTGATATTCCTAGGATCGTCCAACAAAACCCAATTACAACAGTACTCATGTCTGAGACTTCACGACGGACACGTAGACTGGAAATACAGATTCTCGCCCCTGCCTCCCGCTATATGCCGGAACCATGACGGGTGTCCTTCTGCAAGTTGAGCGCTCAACTACAAGGGCGCTTGCGAACTGAAAATCTTCCCGCAAGCTTTCGACCTGTGGAAGAGCGCATTTCACACGTATTGCGTGCCAATGACCAGTGGGTTCAGAGGGCTCGCTACCCCAGACAGTGATATGACTGAAAAGCACACGCTCTTGCTTCCAGCAACTGAATGCCTTGTCGTCCCTCCTCTTCCGGCAGGGAAACTTCGAATCATCTCGCAACGCTGGATCAAGCGGGTATTGGCAGCTACTCCGTCATTACATGAGCACGAACCGTCATGAGCACGAACCGACTGAGGTAAGAAAGGATTGATCGGCGACCAAGGGGCTTGCCTCTACCAGCAATGCGCACCCTCGACTTAGTCCTTTTCCCCAATCCGTTGAAGGGCATGTTCTCTTTTGGGTTTTGAAATTTTCGTTCCAGGTCCTGCGCAGAACCAGCGGATTGAATTTCCCCCCTTTTTCAGGCCTTTACCAGTGGAATGAAAGCTATATTGGGGTACATGCGCAGTAGCTAGTATCAATCGCCAACTCTTGAAAACCAGTGGGTATCCTCTGAAGTACGTAATGACGAAATGGCGAATCTTTTTTTCTCCAAATTTAGTCAACCGTGCGTTCCATGTGAAAGTGGATGCCCAACCTCACAAAGGTTTGACCTAGCTTGGATCTGGCTCCATCTCGATTTAACCCGTGGATTGAAGAACTCTCTGGTATTGTGACATGGCCGGTCTTCCCACATCACATCTCGATAACAGCGAAGGGCATGAGGAGCCTGAAGTGGGAAGAATTACGTGGTTATGCTGATGCTCGGCACGAGGAAAAGTACTCTTCGTTGGTGGATTGACTAGGGGTTCAATGTAGAGCTCCTCTTTCCGAGTATTGTGGCGCCTCTTGAGCTCAACTACAGCGGTTCCCCCCTCCGTTCGAGGCCACCAGGATTTGATGGTTTGAAAGAGAAACACTACTTTCCTTAGGAGACCACTATAAGGCAGAAGGGCTTATGGGTTGGTCCGCGACTGTGACAGTGCTTTTCGAATGAACACGATCCTCGATTGCCGAACTTCTGGTAAAGGGGAAAAACCTGCACATTTATTGTATCAAAATTTTGTATATAAAATATTACGGGCAACGAGAAAAAATATTATATCGTAACACTTGCCGCGCGGACGAGCGCGTATACATTAAAGTACAATACATAGTCATGTGATCCTCATTAGTTAAGCTACTTTGAGGTTCTCCAAGTATTTCAGTACAACACGAGCACCAACAGTAGCGTCGGGTGGGGAAAGCCATTCGGCTGGATTGTGGCTGATACCACCAGCGCATCGGAGAAATAGCATAGCTGAAGGTATCTTGTTTCCAACAATCATCGCATCATGACCAGCACCACTGGAAAGGATTCTCACAGAATCCGGAGAATCCTCCAGTCCCTCCTCAGAAATTGCCGTAGCCAGCGCCCTCCTGATTTCTGGGTTCATTGGCACAGCAGGTGCCTCGTGAGTTTTCGTTATTTGCAACTCAAGACCCCGTCTAATTCTCACAGACTCAAGATATTCCACAATTCTATCAACAGCGTGAATGCGCACTTCATCAGTCGGTGCCCTGACATCAACGGTGAACATAACCTCACCAGGAACGACGTTGCTTGAGGCATGCACAATGTTGAGCGTTCCCACGGTGGCCACGAGCCCATCATTGGAGTTGCCCACTCTTTCAATTTCCGAAACTGCTTCAGCCGAAGCGCCCAGTGCATCCTTACGCATAGTCATAGGGACTGTTCCGGCGTGCCCCGACTCACCAAAGTAGCGAACTTGCATTCTCGTCTGTCCATTAATTGCATCTACAATGCCAATAGGCCGACCTTCTGCCTCGAGAATGGGTCCTTGCTCGATGTGAAGCTCAATGAAAGCCGCTACATCCTCCAGCGAGGTCCCCGCTGACTTCATCAGACCTTGGACGATTCCGGAGCGCTTAGAATCGAGCCCATAGTTGATCTGATGCTTCCGGAAAGCTTCCTCCAGGCCCGCATATTGCTCCAGCAGTTGTTCAGCGGCCTCTTTCGTTAAGTATTCCCCCATGAAAGCCTTTGCACCCGTGTTAGTTGTTCCAAAGCTGCTGTTTCCCTCCTCGTCATCAAACGCCGCTACCTCCACCGTGAAAGGAAGGCGCTGTCCACGATG
Organism: Rhodosorus marinus; assembly: GCA_029953675.1. Classification (NCBI taxonomy): domain Eukaryota; phylum Rhodophyta; class Stylonematophyceae; order Stylonematales; family Stylonemataceae; genus Rhodosorus; species Rhodosorus marinus. The sequence goes on from JAMWBK010000001.1 coordinate 1,702,396, forward strand.
CTTAAGCACTTTCACTACAGAAATTGCCGCAAGGACACCGTATACACCGTCAAACTTGCCCGCGTCATTGACGCTGTCGAAGTGCGACCCGAGGACTATTGTCCTTGGGTTGCTCGTAGAGGGGTCCGCTTCGTACCTCCCGACAACATTCCCAACAATGTTTATGGAGCTTGTCATGCCCGCGTCCTCCATCCAAGCTTGAACTTGGCGTGCCGCGTGAGCGCTTGCCACCGAAAGGTAGGGTCTGTTTATTATCCCCGGGTCTTCGGTTATTCGAGAGAGTGTCATATGCCGCTCGAATAACTCCTTCCCCATAATGCAACTCTCGTCTCCCCACTCGCAAATGCTATGTGAGTCCTTACTGTGCAAGCTCAAATTATTTGATTCAATATTTACTCCCACAGCCCTCTGCGCAATTCCAAAAATCAGTGGAGTGCTCGCAAGTAAGACCAGGACAAACGAAATCATCTGCGTTAAGCTCGGTCCACCCTCCCTACTATTTTCCCCGACGAGCTTTTCCTTTTGCTTCAAGTCACTAGTTGTTAGCGGCGCCGAAGTTGCCAGGTTGGACATCCCTTGCAAAGAGGAATACGACCCATTCCGAGTCATGCTCCCGAAGGAAAACACTCTCATCATTCTAGACTTAGTTTCCGACATATCTAACCTCTTTCACTTCCCTCTTCACCCTACATTAAACAACAATGAACAACCAGGAATATACATACACACAATGTACAAACACTACAATCCTACCCTCTCAACCGCCACATGTATCTCTCCTATCCTCCCACTAGCGACCGTCTTCTCCTCAAACTACCAACTTTACAGTATAGCCTCCCTCTTCCCCTCAGCAACGTGCTCTTCTCCCCCCCTAGTCCCCCCACCATGAACACTTACATATATACTACGTATCCAGCCCTAGCCCTAGCCCAAAAGTTGACATCCGCTTTTGTCCGCCGTTCTTGAAAATTTAATAAATAAGCCGACCTCTGGCATCAGGCGTTTATGAAGCTTAGAGTTATAAAAGGCAACAATACGACAGTCAGCCCCTCTTCAAGATGAAAAGCTTCCAGAAACTATCTATTTTCGAGGAATATTGGTTGTCTACGCCTTACGCTTTTCTCCCCACTGTATTTGTTCAAGCAAAGCCCCAGGGCGATCCGAATATTCTTCCCAATAATTAAGACTTTTCAAAGCACCAACTAACACGGTCAGGAGACGCCGGTCTGCGAAAAGGCCTACAAATATTAACTAAAGAAGATAAAGTTTATGCAAGTTGATTGGTCTAACGACTTAGAGCTTGTTTGCTGACGGAGGTCAACTAACCCCCCCCTACGCGGTGAAAACATTTTAAGGCAAGACAAAATATCTTTTTGAATAATACCCCTGCTCGAATCTTCTCGAAGAAACCTGTATTCTTATAATTTGGATATTTTATAACGCTTATCTCTCAGAGTACAATTTCCTCAAGGGCCGTTGAGGAAACTAACTGAAGCCCTTTACATTCAGCCGCAATGGGGGTGAGGGTCTACCGATAGCGTTTTCATGGCACAAGCTCTAGCAGCTACGTGAACCCCTGAGCAGGAGTCAACTGAATTTCCATCGTCCAATCAAAACACAGATACACGTCCTTACGTGTTCGTTAACAAATGAATCTCTCCCACATTGTTATTCCCGCTCCCGCTTCCATCAATACCTCTCAACTGAAATCTCTTCATCAAAATAATAGCTGCCACGCGTCCAACAGTGCCCTAATTCAACCAATTATCCCATGCCAGCTCCGTAATTTTCGTTAAATGAGACATCCATTTGTGTGCTTCGTATCAACTTCAGTATACTATCATTATGCAATAATAGGACTTACAATGATTGATGTGAATTTTGATAGCTACAGTCAATATATCAGTCATTATTATCATTTCACGCCGCCGCCTCACGGGGCCGGAAGGCCCGATTACAAAGGAGCTTTTCTTTTCAACAATTATGGAAACCAAAAGGTATGTTCCTAGCCCCCCAGGGGCCAGGATCTGATTATTGAGGTCGCTCCTTCAAAGGATGGTCTGTTGAATAGATATTGGGATATAGCCAAGCTCATGGAATTGTTGCTTTCGATTATTAGGGGTTGTTGGTTGTGCCTGTGACCTCGCCTGAAACTTTCAAGAAAGCCTGAGAAGTGGATTGAGGTCCGTCGTGGACGTCCGCCTTTTCCTGCTTAGGGCTTCAGCTGTGAAACTTTGGATCGCGGGGTGTTGTTGGTATTCGAGGGTCGGGGGAGGGGGTGTGTGTCGGGGAGAAGATAGTTGGTGCGGAACAAGGTACGTATGCACAATTCTTGCTGCTGTAGAGGTTGTTACCGGTCCGTTTATGTTTTGATAGGGGTTTTCTGATCTGGACTTGTGCTGTACGTTTAGCGTAGAAAGATGTCAGGAATTGCCGTGGGACTCGAGAAAGGTCACGTTGTGACCAAGAGGGAATTGGCGCCTCGCCCAAGCTCGAGGAAGGGAAGATCCACGACGAAGACCAAGTTTGTCCGTGACGTTGTACGTGAAGTTACTGGGTTGGCTCCGTATGAGAAGCGAATTATTGAGTTGCTTCGCATCGGTTGCGATAAGCGGGCTTTGAGGTTGGCTAAGAAGCGATTGGGAACTCATGGACGTGCCAAGAGAAAGAGGGAGGAGATGTCTGATGTGCTCCGCAAGAAGTAATCTCAGTAGCGGCGAATGGTTGCAAGTATTTTCGGCTTTCTTTGGACATAGATACGCTCTCTAGAAACCAAAAGAAGGCGTATGTGAGGGAAATATGGAAGGATGCACTGGCGCTACGAAATTGTAGGGTGCGAATAGGTGCGGTTCTCGGCCACGAGAGAAAGTTACGATTAAGACGGAACGTAGCTTTATAAAGTGAGGGCTTTTCGAATTGATATGATAATTATGCCTTCATAAGCATGGGTTCACGCTTCCGATGAATTTGTCATTATCTTGACTTTGTCTGTGACCAACCACATTACAGCCTCCTCTAACTCGGGAGAGTGCTAATTGGTTCTATTTTCCAGTGGCTGAAATCCGCGAGGATGAAAGAACACTCTGCACTCGTAGCCAGATTCCACCCTGAGCGACCCAACTACTTAGTTTCCTATACACTTTGTTTACGAGAAAAGTTCATTCCTGTTCTACAAATGGGTTTTCCGTCTCCTCCATTCCGTCGGTTGGACAAATAGTCATTACTGAAGTGCCACGAGCAACGAGGAGGCCCAGTTTCCGTTCCTTCCCTGTGAGTACGTACGGATCAGTGGGGTCTAGTCCATAGGCAAGAAATTGGGCCGCGCATGGATGTGAGAAAGAGCAAAGAAATTGAACACACAGTGACATGGAGTGGAAACCCTACCTCGTAGCTCCTCTACAGCATCGTCAAGGACCAAGTTCACGAGAGGATCCCATCCCTTCAAGGTGCCTCGAACTGCGGGCGTGCAAATCGAAAAGTGACAGGAAACGCGAATTTGGATGAGAAAATGACAAAAACTCAACAAGCGGCAGAAGATCCGTTGCCAAGGGAAGCTTACTTTGTCTCCCGCCAACCAGCTTGACGAGAACTGATCTTTCCACGTGCTTGGAAAGATCCAGTACCACGGGCCGTTGTCGGTTTCCCGATCCTCCGCTTGATGACATTTGACCACTCTGCATCATTCAAAAACGAAGGAGAAGACGATAGGAAGGCTTCCATTCAACAACTCGATAAAGCCCACGATTTTTGCTCCCAGGTCAAACCCGACGCGAAATCGCGGGTCGGAAGCGCGCAACGCCAAGCCCCAGAACACCGCAACAAGACCTAGAAACCCAACTAGTCGAAGATGGAGTATTCAACTTACCATGCTTGAGAGAAATTTGCGGCCCGCTCTTATCCGCCAACCCCTCCCCTCCCCCCCCGCCACGCCCCAAAGCGTCGGACTTGGTCTATCGAGTTGGTCAACACTAACCAGCAGCTGCAACTCGTGCGCTCCCCGTCGCAAAAGTTTAATCGGTACCGGGAGAAAACAAACGTCTTCGCAAAGCGGATGTGAGTAGAACTCACGAGCTCTTGATTCAAGACCACAAGCAGGGCTGCCGTGACGACGTGGATTTGGTAAGCGGGTAATAAGCGGGTAGCTGTGAGTTATGGCGGAAGGCATTGTGCCTTGCAATAGCGACCTTGCAGCAATGGGTTGATTTATTCGGGTCGTGAGCAGGCCCGAAGCTGTCGAGGGAGATAGTGCGGGCGTAGCCTGAGGCCAAGGGCTTGTCTGCTGCTCAGTGGATAGTGTTAGAAAGTTTGCGATTCACTTTCGTGTAACTCTGGTTCAGACAACTCACATCAGCCGCAAAACTTACAGAGGCGACAATTTCGAGTTGACTGGTGCGATTCTCAGATTTGTTTGCGTTGGGACAGCAGTCATGTTCATGGTACCCGAACACTCCTGCTCTAGCGCAGCCGACTGTAACATTGAGCACTGGTTTCGATCGTCCCAGTGGTCGAATGGACGTGTGAGCCTTCAAGGCATGTGTCTCTTACTCTTTCTGAAGTGGATAGTTCAGAAAGGGAAAGAATGTCCTCGGCGCCTGGGCTTCATGCTTATCTCGAATCTGAGGATGGAAGACGAGCGATCAGGTGGCACTTATCCAGTAAAGTTCACCTGGGACTGAGGAGGCTGTTCTGATCAAAACTAAATTGAAACCCTCCGGTTGTTGCAACTGCGCACAAAAACTTCAAGGTCAAAGTCACCACTTTAACCGTACCCAGGATTGAGCAGTGGGGGTTCTGGTCCCATTAAGGTGAGGAGCTGGCGGCGTACCACAAAAGCACGATATCATGTCATACACTTTTATGAACCGTGCATTCAATGAGTTCACAGCAAAAAACAAATATCGGGATTTCTCGGGTCAGAGGTTCTGGAGTGGCGGTCCAGGGTCTGGATTGGTAACTGGATTCGTGCATGAACAGAAGTCTTGAGCGTGGAGCCCTGAATCCCGCAGGAGATGCTTTCATGGGTACAGTTCTCACATCACCCAAACAGCCAACCATTGATGAATCTCAATCACTTTGGTAGGTCTCCACAAAAGTCGAGCATCTAAAATGCACAGTTGGTTCTCGCTCCCAACCAGTTTCTTAGTGTCCAAGTCATACGGGAGAAGCTGAGCGGCTCAAATTCTCTCCCCACACGCCCAGCTTCAGGCCTCGGATTGAATCTTACTGAAAGACCTCAAGACCGCCTCATCAAACTCCAAAAAGGGAGTCGTAGATCACATTGGGAAAACCTGAACGGTTGAAGATTATTTATTAGCGACAGACGGAAATCGATGTACCCCCTTGGCCATAGGGAAACGAGAGACAAAAAAGGGTCAATTCTGTTATCCTAATTGGAACCAACTTCCTTTCCTCAAAGCTCACCAATATGGATCTCGGTTGCTTCCCTCACACCACACACCCCACCATTTGCCATTTAATGTGAAATAACCTCAAAATTCCGGGGTTGTCTCTGCCAACGAATTTCTGGGCATATACGACTTTCTGGGCATATATACGCTGATTGCAATCATTGAGTCGGATAAAATGGGATAGTTTGTAGAATCATGAAAATTGAATAAAAACATATTATTGTCTGTTCCTATTGGATGTTCGTTTCTACCGGATTCTATAAGGCGTTTTGTGATATTGAATAAACATTATTAAAAAGATGATGATGAAAGCGCTAGTTCATATGCTGTTCCTATTGGACATTGATCGGATACAGGATGAAGTCGATGATGTTTATTTAGGAATTGTTAGTTTCGTATCACATTTGCCAACGACCATCTGCTTTAACGGAGTTCAAGTACTGAGTCCAGAAGCAGTAGGGTGTGCTGCTTGTTGTGAGCACGTTTGGAGTGGAATAGGTTAGGGACAGAGTGCATGTCCAGGTGGAAAATTTGGTATCTTTACAGCTGCGACCGGTGCAGTAGAAAACGGGTGCTGCCGGGTTGGATGGTTGATAGCCGGCATGCTTTGAGGGATCTCATCGAAAAAGGCGCAGATAGATTGTTTCATTGCATCCGAGGGGATTGTAGAGTCAGCAGGGAGACGAAATATAATCTGGAGCAGCAGTTATTCACCGGTTCTGATAAAAGACTGTTCAGATGCCAACATTGTCCGAGACCCTACAAGAAAAAAAGCGGATCATCGTGGACACCAACCCTGCCCATTATTGTCCGCAAAGGCTTTACTGTACCTGCGTAACTCGCGATAAAGGTGAGGAAGCAATTGAAGTCGCACCTGAATTCCCAGTTCCCGAGTCTAGTCCAGATGCAGAACTCCTTCTCAAAACGCGATGATGCTCGGCAAACGCCATGGAAAATGAATCTGGCCGCCAAAAAGGCACCACTGGCCGCGCTTCGACTAAGAATTTCAATGAGATAAGTTTGAATCAAGAATCACACGTGGCGCACCTCCCCCGTATATTTCCTGCGAAAAAAAAACAGCGGAAGGATTGTGATATGGCCTGATGGTGCTTTGAGCAGTCTACACGATTTCCCCAACGTCCTAGAGAAGCTTCCGCCCCTCTGAGAGACGTCACCCCTACGGGCGGATTGAATTCTGCGAACTACATTGGTCGGGCGCGCACATAGCTTTTTTTCGAGTGTGGGTGAACTTCTTTTTCATCAGGACCATCTTTTCACGGGACTAGGTCCGAACAAAGTGTAAATCCAGCGCAGACGGCCCTCTGCGATGCTCGACAGCATTGTCCTCTCTATTCTCATCATCCAAACTGTTCATTTGACGAAATGAAACGTGAACCATTCAGTCATTCTACGAACTGGCGAGAGGGAGTTGAGTGTTGCGCGTTTCCACTCAAGTTCAGGCGCGTGACCGGAACCGTGGCCAGACCGGAGCTTCCTGGTTAGAAGGATAACATTGCTTGGGCTTTGAAGCACGAGATGTACAGATTACGATAATAATAAACAACAACAAAAAATGCAGATCTTGTACAACCATTCACAAGTTAGAAACACCGCCAGCTACGTACTTGGAGGCTTGACTCGTAGTTGCAGATGCACACTCAGGTGACACGGGGTTCTTCCTGGGATGCGAAGTCCAAGAGACGCGCTAAGCTTTCCCCGTATTTCTTCATGAGGCGGCCCATCGAAAACTGCTTCAGCCACGGATTTTTTAGACTGAGTGCTATCTGCGAGCCATGTCCTGAGAAGGTTGTGCAAGAGGAACTACGAGACAAGCAAATTGAGAACTCCTCGACACCCCATCCTAAAAAGCGATCACACAGGCGACGCAGAGCCGCTGGATAAGAAGATTAGCAAGTTCTTGGTTTGCGTGAATGTTCACATACCATGGAGCTGCAGAAGCGCGTCGGTTTCAGACTTGTCCGGATGCGGCAAGCTCTCTGGCTCAGAGACTGCTCCGGTGCTTGTCGGAGCAATGACTTCTGCGGTGCATGGAATCATGGTTGCGGAGTCGTTTGTGGGAGTGCTTTCCAATAATTGTAGCAAGAATTCTGACAGCAGTGAGTCAAGTGAGCAAGGTTTCCTCAGAATTCCTCCTGCACAAACACTACCGGGTGGACCCTTCCAATCTACACTCTGTGATCTAGCTAAGCAACTGACAACCTCCGATTCATTTTCCATTACCGGAGCGAAACCATAAAGCAAAATACTTACATACTGCCCCACTAAAGCAAACCCAGCTCCTTCAACTGCAGTTGAGTTGCTTATCCACTCCTGCTCTTTTAAGGCATGTTCGCTTTCTCGGGTTCGAACAAAGGACGCTAAAATCCCAAAAAATGTGCTTAAAATCCATCTTGTTTTGATTTAATCAATCTTTTTCGAATAATCAATCTTTATTACTTATTCAATCTTTTTGCTTAAGCTGCGCTTAATCGCTCTCGAAGGCTTGGTTCCCGTATGTGCTCTACCATGATCGAATTTCCGCGGAACTAGAATTTATTTTGAAAAAAAACTATTTTCACGTGATATCCCCGAACGCTCTCTGAGGGGTTGAAAACACCAATGAACAAGTTGAAATCCTAGACGTAGATTATAATATTTTATAAAAGACGCATCCTAAGGGGTCCACAGAGGCGATATAAAATTACGTTTCCTGGCCAAAATTCCAGCTCGAACGAGATATATATGTATACATCTCTCTCTCTAGCAGTCAATCTCTGCGGCATTCTACTAAGCAACCTCTTCAACGCTAAAGCCGATGCTGAGGGCCTATTATGTGTCATCAATCGTATTTTTTTCGTTTATTGGAATATTGTTGATGGGCTGCATATAGGGGTCAAGCGCCAATCTTTTTTGTTTGACTATTTTTAGGGTTGGGAAGTTGACATTCTCAGTGATTCACTTTTAGTCAGAAAAAACAATAGGATATTAGCGCATTGTGTCAATGTTCCGACCCCTTGAACGTTTGCTAATATATTGGTAGGAGAATACTCCATTTTGGATTGTTTTGTGCATTACATGGAAAACTTAATAAGTGCTAAGTAATTTGCTGAGAGAGGATACGCTTTGTTTTCAACTATTGTGGTATTGTGGCAATAGGACTTCGGGAGATTCCTGTAAGATTTAACAGTATTTTTGCTACGACCGTTCCTCCTCAAAAATGCGGTTGATACAGATGATGGATCGCTAACAAGTGTTAAATTTGAAAATAAATCTGCCTATATGTGTAAACGTATGTGTCGTCGGGGGCGGGCGGGGGGGTGGGGGTATAATTATCAAAGATTTATGCAAAGCCGCAAGGAAAATAAGTAAATGCCATATGGATCGTATGTTGTATTTTTCTTCTAAAAGTTTTTATCGTCGGTGGTGTCAATAGGGTTCTTTCGCGTATGCGAGAAACACACCCTACACAGTGGATAAGGTGCTGGTTTCTTCCCTTTTACCCTCTTGACATCTAGCCCACACATCGAAAACAAAATGATAATAGCAAAAAGTACAAGGCATTGACCACAATGCATTTAGATCCAATGGTTTTTCCTGACCAAAAGTGAATCACTAAGAATGTCCCAACTTCCCATCCCCACCAAGAGTCATACGCTCCACTTCGAAGGGGAAACAGGAGAAGCCCACCCCCCCCCCCTCTTCACCATGGCGGTCTTGATCCATTCTGGTGGACAGCCCCAAGCCATCTATCGACTTTCATAAATCGTTCACTGGTGGAAGCGAGCTCTGTGCGGACGATAGTAGGTCATTTTCTTTGGATTCAACATTCAAGACAGAAGTGGACAGCTCCCGTATTTCCTTTTCAGGTGTCTGGGTCCAGGGAAGTCTCTTGTTGAAGTGTAGTGGCATAGGTAGACTATAGGCAACCCGCTCTGCTCCGGTGCTCCACATGAGCTTGAGTTGCAATCAGGTAACGCGAGGAAGAAGGGTAAGGACTGAAGATTAGTGGAAATTCGGACAGTAGGACCTTTGTTGTGTTGCTTGAAACTCCGCCTGTGCGCCATCACAGACAATGGACAACGAACCTTGGGATCAGCCTCAGGGCCCGCCTCCGGGAAAAAGGTTGGCAGATTCTGGAAGGCACAGCCGGGAGAAACGATCGAGGGATGTTGGTCTGTTTGCTGTTCAATTATTTCGGGACACTGTTGTCAACCAGGAATGATCTCCAAAGACACATGAGATATCACAACAGCAATCCTGCGCGCCGTAATCTGTGACGAAAGTTGCTGAGGAGGCACTTGATCAATCATACTCCTGAGTGTGGCTAAAAAAAGATATCAGGACACTCCTTGGTGCAAAGCAGCGAGGAGTACTACCACGGGCATCAGGTCAACCTAGGCAGCTTGGCAGGCATGTCAGAAGCTTTAAATGCAACCCCCAATAGTCGAGCCAATTGAGTACTACAGGACGACTAAGCGAGCAGATTGCGCACTCGGACTATGTGCGACCAAAGGGTGGATCAAAACATTCAGAATGTGCATCAAACCAATATATCAGATGTACCTATCCAGCTTCGGAGTGAGAAAGGCAAACCTGCACCACGACTGCTGAGAGCCAGATGCATTCGGTGCAAACCGCCATCTGGATTTGCTAGCACTCATCAACGACGGCAACATCGCGAGGTTCGATTTGCTGTTAGCGAAGATCCACAGACTCTAATCACAACGTGAATAGAGACAATCAGGACCGGCTACGGGCACCCAAACCCAGCCAGTGAAATACTGCGGGAGCCGGACGGAAAAAATAGCAAACCAGGGTAGCGCGATGATGAGAAACAGCATCTCGTGAGGCAGTGATGAACCAGTGCTGCCTCGGAGACAATGTGAATGCACACCACACCTCGCCTCCCCATCCTCGCCGCCAGTTTGCGACCTGGAATATGGTATTTTCGTTACCGATCAGTCGCATCTGCAGCACTGCAGGAACCAAGGGGAAAACTGAGCAGACAATTGCTGAAATGCTCGTGGGAGGTATATGAAAAGATAGAAGGGAGATAGGTCATTTGAGCAAGAACGGTCCGTTCGAGAGAGAAACAAGAAGTTTCGACCTGGAGGAACTGACAGCAGATCGAGAAAGGCGCGTATGTTGAACGAATTGAGTCATTTTTCTGCCTACAGTAGCCTCACTGCTGCAGATGGAGGATCTTAGCGTGGATTAGAACGGCAAGCTTGCCCTGAGTTGTACTAAACTGTTGTCACTCCCTTGAGGCTCTCTATGCTTCAGCGACATTTGTACATGCGATCCTGGAGAGGTAGAAAGATTTGTTCTTTTTGGACGGCGGTTCAACCAGACAGGGACTCCCTTCAGCCTCAAATCGCTCCTCCATCTGTTCATGGTGTCCAGGACCTGTGGAAAACTAGGGAACACGACTGCCAAAAAGTGCCGTTTTCCTTGAGTTCGTATCAGCTGATTACGCGAAACAATCCTTGCAAATCAGAGCATCGCACCAAGCTTTGAGAAGAGGAAAACAAAAAGGCGGAGTCCACTGGAAGTGCAACAATTTTCGCCCTCTGATGGGCACCTGCTTCGTCTGTTAAACGAAGGACTAGCTTGTGGTAGTTCCCCCATCTTCAATCGCTCGGTGAGCTGCACAACCTCAAGGTTCGTGGCTGAGCAATACCTCGCCTTGCCGAAGAGAAGAATCCTATGTTCTCAGCAATGCAACTGGATGAAAGCGGCTATTGCGTCTCGTAAAAAGCGAATAATAAAAGAGGAATGTTTACCATTTAAGGTTGCGAATTTTTTTTTCTAGACCGCGCAGGAAAAATATACCAAAGACGGTAGATATACTTTGTTATTTCCCGTCGGACCAAGTGCGGACGGCTATGAATCTGTGAAAGACGGGCAAACAAGTCGTTTCAGAAACAATACACCAGCCGAAAAAAAACAAAATCACCTTAAAAGAAGTCTATTAACTTCTTGAAAACGCTTGTCTAATCGCGGAGCTCGCTATAGAATTCCCGTCCGCCACAACCTCACCCGACATCAGCATCCCCCTCTGTAGATCGTGCATGGGATTGGCACCTCCACTCAACCCAACCCAATCAACAGAGCGCTCAATACGCAGAACACCTGTACCGCGAGTAAAATTAACCAATCATATAACGAGAAAATTATATCAGTATTTCTATTGGAAACTCTTGGCTGTAAGTTCAATGGAACTGAGCCTGGGATACACAACCATTACATCGGGTATCCAATCCAGATTTTACTTTAAAATTTGAATATCATAAGTAATCTAGGTGACCTTCGATTCAAGATCAGAAAAATAGTTGGAAACAAGAGCATTAGGCTAAGTAATCAGTCAATTTTCTGTTATGCTTAATAGGAATCATAACGTCTTTTCGCGCCGTGGCAGAGGAGGGGGGGAAGGTGGATATTTGGTTAGTGGGTTAGGAAGGAGGGGGGAAATTTGCGTGAGCAATTTTTTTTGGGGGGTGGGGTGGGGTGGGGTGGGGTGGGGTTCGAAGTTGAATGACGAGGAGGTAGGGCATGACGAACGGGTTGGAAGCGAAAAACTATGGCGCGTCGAATGAGGCGGCGGGGCCTGTGAACGATTTGAAGGGCGTGGAGAAGTTGGAGGATGGGGTGCAGAGGAGGATCACAAAGTCCGGAGTGGTCCACGTGTGTCCAAAGTGTCGGTTTATTTCGAGGAGGAAGTATAACGTGAAGGCGCATTTGAGGATACACAATAACGAAACTCCGTACAAGTGTCGCGCCGCTACTTGTGGACGGCTGTTTCGCTGGGTACAGACGAGGGACAGGCACGAAGCTGCGTGTCACCTTTTCCAACAGAAAGACAATGAGGTCGATGATAGATATGCCTGGAAGTTGCTCCTTGATTTGAAGAATGGTGCGTCGCCGAGCAGTAAGGAGTGAGCAAGAGAAGCTTGTAGTCTGTATAGAACAAAAATATGGTACAGGTGAACTCCTGCAGTTCAATGAATGAGATCCAGATTTGAGACGTTTGAGTTGTAGCACCTTTGTGGATAGTGTGGCGTAGTAGATGCTAATGGAGAGGACTCCCAGCGCCCCGGTGAGGACTTGGGAGTCGCCCAACTGACTAACAAGTCGTTAACAAAAGTAAAAAAATGTTTGGTTTTGTGAAGCAATAGGTCATGCATGATCTTATCGTCGGAATGCGCTCCAAGGCAGCAACAGCGTTCAACAATTCCGAACTGGAGCGACATCCGCGCAGGTACGTCCGTCATCGTGCATGGACTAGACTGCGTCTTTTCTGATCCTGTGAATTAGCAATGATCGTGTACAAACCTGGCACTGGGATGGTCATGAACGACGGCTGCTCATTCTACAGCTAACATATATGGAGCATACTTGAGACTGACGAGTGCGGACAAGCATTGAGTCCCCCTCTCATGCCCGCGATCGATTGCAACTAGATACGCTTGAGAAAAATCACTAGATCGTTTTTCCTCAAACCCCCTCGCTCAAGCCGCCCGAGTGGTTGAGGAGAGACTAAAAGCGAGGAAACCGCATATAGAATTCTACATAAGAAAAAAAAAGAAAGCACCCAAATCCCTCACCTGTGGATTCGCTCGAGAAGCCCCCGCTTAGCGAGAAATTTCAAGTTGATAGAATCAATCGAAATGGAACTCAATCTCCTAAATTTCGAATATATTAACGTCCATCTAAAACTAGAAATGACTGATAAACTTTATGATAATGATTGTGCTGTACTGAAGATAAACCGCGGGTCGATTTTTTTTTAAATATACTCGTAGTGCTTGATGTAGGTCCAAAATAGTGAGGTATTCATTTGCACGTGTTAAGCAATTCACCAGCAAGAGATGATACGGCAAGTTTTTTAATCATGATACAATGAACTCGCGGGATAAGTTTTTCTGGTCGAATCGAAATCAAGCCCATGTGGAAATAGACGAATTTATTTATGTTATTTAATTTAAATTGGATTTCCTTCCATTAGAGTGCATAACGTCGTCGTTCTAGAACATCTCAGATTAAGAAGATTTTTCGGGATCTCTCAACAGATTGTGTGTGTTGCGCGTTGAAAAGAGTGGAGGGGGTATTTTTGGTTTTCCTCTTTGTATTATATTTATTTTCGATTCATTTTCAAGGTTAACCTTGGAATTCATTTTAGCGCAACTAGGGGTTTTCAGGAACCTTCGCTTCGTCGGAAAGAATCTGGATTTGCGTTGGCCACGGGAGGGGAGGTGGTCGGTGAGGAATCCCAAAGTTCCGGTGTTCAGCGGCTTTCGAGAATTCAGCTGCCACAGTTGTCTTCAGGCACCCGATTTGGCTTGCGGGCTTCTTTACCGAAAAGCTACAAAGCTCCGGCTGAGTAAAACTAGTCTGTCAAACGATTTTCGGTAGCGTCTTGGTTGGCTCTCAGTCATTTCGATTGACGTGTTTGAGCCACCTGCTTCCTGGTTGGCGTTCGATACGCATGAGTTCTTCCTCAGAGCCTCAGAAAACAAACTGAAGAGTTACAGCTTATCGCTCGAATTGGCTGGAGTTCGGCGCGGTTAGGTCTAGGGTTTTCGACCTCAACAAGCGCCGGGCCCGTTAGACCTCTTTAGACTGCATTTGAAAGATATGCTGGAAGTCCTTTTGTCGTGCATATCGTTGATCCTGCAGGTTGGTACAATGGCAGATGTGCAGCGCATTATGCAATGGAGGCGACGGGTACAATGGCAGATGTGCAGCACATTATGCAATGGAGGCGATGGGTACAATGGCAGATGTGCAGCACATTATGCAATGGAGGCGATCGGAATCGCGCTTCTGTAGAACGCTCCGCTGGCTCACACTGTGTGGTTTTCAGGGAATGTGCACCTGCCTGGACAGCCAGGCAGCCCTGGATGAATTGAAGGATGAAAACAACCCGCCAATGATGAAATAAATCTTAAGAGCAGAAAACGTGAAGCACAGCAATCCCCGGTTTCGCACGCTCCTCGGGATACTTGCTCCTACCACCAGCAAGACAACAGATTGGACTGTTTCAACATTTCCTCATTGCTTTCCGCGCCTGTAGGCATTCAGAGGAGGGACTCGCGCTGATCGTGGTTGCAGTGGGAGTGGGTCCCGTGGCATATCCGGTTCAATCGCGAGCGGGGGAATGACAGCGCTGCGTGGATGCAATCCTGCGGAACCACTCAGCTAATGTGGGAATGAAATTCTGGACTACTTGGTTCGGCAACGGTCCTAGGAATTATACTCTGCCCAACTCGCCACTGTTCCAGCGCAACAGAATACCATCACTTCAGTGGGGTTTCACAACGTTGACAGATCAAACCACCCCCTAGTCGAGCACCATCGGCACGTTTAGGTTACAACCAGCACAAGCAAACTCTCCACGCCCGCCTTCGACTTCGTGCCCCATGCCCAATCCTTCTTACCCGCTCCAAAAAGGAAACCTAAACAACCCGTCGAAAAGGTCCCCAGTTGAGGAATTGAAGATGATTCGTACTCGTTAGTAAAATAGGGTTTCAATGAAATATTGTCAAACTTACTAGGGAGGCGTTTCCTTGAGATACGCCTCCCTTCGTTTTGTTCTGTTCATGCAATGAAGCACTCCTAAGAGAATGGTATAATGGAAAATTCTAAGAAGTTCTCCTGTTTTCGGCGGAAAAGAGGGAAAGAGGGAAAGAGGGAAAGAGGGAAAGGGGGAAAGAGGGAGGGGGAATGGGGGTACTATGTCTTGCTGAACAGGGCTGGTTCTAGTAAGAGGCCGTATGGATACGGTTTTAGGGTAGGGATATAGAGAATACTCTAGGACTTGAAGGAAGTGGAATGATGGTGTGGGGTGACGCAGGGGGATGTTTGATTGTTTTAGAAATTTGTGGAACTGGTAGTACGGGAGTAGTGGCTGTATCTAGTCGTTGATGGGTGTAGATTGGAGGTGGGGAAGGACGGATTCCGTGTTTACATGCGTTTTGAAGTTGAAGAGGACTTCGTTGGGGACCAAGGTTGTCAGGTCGATGTAGTGTACATGAACGGGGTGGTTATCAGTTCGTGTAGCGTCTCTGCTGTTGGAGGAGGGGCTTGTTTTGGTACAAAGGGCTGGGGTAGAGATAGTCTTCATCTAAGTTGACAAACCCGCACGTAAAAATTCAGTTTTGGCATGGATGAGCACGAGTCTGGCCAGGCAGAGTCTAGCTGTTTCGAGCCTGTACAAATGAGTCTGTCTCAGCTGCTTCCTACTTGGACTGAAATCGAAAAAACTCCGGATGGCAACTCTCCTGGACCCCGCGCCGGTCATGCGATGGTGGACTATTCTAGTCGGCTCTACCTCTTCGGAGGTTTTGGAGAAGGTTGGTAGAAATAAGAACCAATCAGCTACTAAACCGCTCCAAGGCGGCGCGAAACACTGTTTCCTTATTGTTCTCCTCTGCTTTGGCTCGTAATTCTCACGAATAGGACATGCACCACCTGATGCCAACCCTGAAGATCCTGCAGAACGTCAGCCAGTTCCAGCTGAGTACTACAATGATGTTTACGAGTTTGACTGCGCCAGCGGTGTTTGGACTGAGATAAGAGTATCTGAGGAGCCCAGTGAGCTTCCGGAACCTCGGAGAAACGCCTCCATGGTGAGTATCCTTTTCAATTGGTCGGAAGTGCAAGATAGTATAATCTCTTTGCAGAGAAGATGCACCTACAATGTAGTCCGGCAAAGCAAGGGACGCATAGACATGCCGCTTGGCATCCTTAAGTGATAGGATTGAAACAGTGAAGAACTTCCCCGTTCTCTTCTTGATAGCCGCTGGAAGCCAATTCTGAACTACCGTCCTCAACTTCTTCGTCGGCTTGATCTAGAATATTTACGGGGGTTCCTTGTTCATCTTTGGGGGATTCAATAGTAAGAATCAAGTCCTGGGTGACATGTGGGAGTTCAAGATCGGGGAGCGTGAGTGGCAGCGCGTAAAATGGAAGCAGTCTGATGTCTCTGGTTCGGACAGATCAGTCCCCATTGCGAGGGCTGAGCATTCGGCCGTCGTCTATGGGAACCAGTTGATTGTGTTTGGTGGTTACGATGGGAAGAAGAAACTGAATGATACTTACACGTTCAACTTTTTGATGTCCGAATGGACTCGACTCGATGAAACGGAGGGGAACGTACCAAATCGAAGATGCAAGCATGCGTCTGTTGTTTACGGGAAGAAGATGTACGTCCTGGGAGGTTTTCAGTGTGTCCAGGGGGCAAATTTTGCGCTCACCGATCTCCACGCTTTTGACTGCGAAGAGCGAACATGGTCGAGTATTCTGATGCGGGGGCAGGTTCCCGGATCTCTCCAGGTGCGCTAGTATACCCCGTCCTCAGCAACATGACCAACATATTCCGGGTCTGCGAAACTACCGGATCCTAAAATACGGCCAGTGATTGTTTTCCCTTAATGGTTTTCCAGGGCCATAAAGCTGTAGTATGTGAGGATTCGATGTACATAATCGGGGGCAAAATCAAGCCAAAGCCAGTTGAGGGAGTGGATGGTATTTGCAGTGAGCTCAACCAGGAGCTATGGCAGTACCGGTTTAACGTTAACGTGTGGTCAATTGTGCCCTATGCGGGCAGCCTTCCCAAACCGAGACAGTTGCACGCTGCCGTTATGATACCGAGCTCGGAGAATCGTGTAAGCGTGTACGTGTTTGGCGGAACGGACAGGTTGAAATCTACGTACTATGACGACTTGCACGTCTTAGAAAGCCCGAGATCCTCCGTCAACAGTCTCAGTCATGGTTGTTCACTGTGTGGAGATATGAAGAAGGTCCTGAACAACGAGATGTTCTCGGACATTGTGTTCATAGTTGAGGGAGAACGGATCTTTGCACACAAGTGAGTTTCAGTTAGATGCTTTTTTCGGCTAGAGTGTCCAAGCTTTTTCCCTGTGCCCGATTCGTTGAGCGCGTGCGTGACTCACCCCCCTACCTTTTTCTGCCTTGCTTTTGGATCGGTTTAGATGCGTCCTCGTCGCAAGAAGTCAATATTTTAGAAACATGTTTCAGAGCAACATGAAGGAGAAGAACCAAAACGAGATTGTCATAGAAGAAATTTCAAGGGGTATTTTCCTTGCGCTGTTGGAGTACATGTACACCGACCACTTGGATCTGCATCGGGATATGTGCATTGACGTACTGAAGGCTGCTGAGAAGTTTGGACTCGACGGACTCAGAAGCCAATGCGAGGAAAAGCTGTCACGGGTGAGGGTCTTAGCCATTGAATCTCACAAGAACGGCGAAAAGAATGCACGGTGAGAGTAGCTTTGTTGTCTAACGAGTGATTGTTTCTTGCTTTCGCTTGGCATCAGGCAATTACGGTGGATAATGTTTCAGCTCTGTGCGAAATTGCCGACCAAATAGGGGCTCCCGATTTGAGAACCTACTGCATTCAGTACGTTGTACAGAATTTTCTTGAGGTTTTGGATACTCCTGGATTCCAGGACATGATGTCTCGGTTGGAGAGACGATCGCTCGTCCGAGAGATTCTGCACCGGGCTTTCCGACACTCAGTTCCACAGCAACCTCGGAAGAGGGTTCGGGAATCCAAAGCTTGAATCTGCCACCTGGAACACAGTGAAGGGGTCTGGCTAGAGCGAGCGCCCAGCCACATGTTTCCTTGTGCTCTAATAACAAATCCATGCCTAACAGAAAATTGATGAAAGAAAACTACTACGTAGTTCGTTTGTATCTACGGACCGTTTACGTTGAGAACCACCCAAAGCAGCTCAACCCAACAATATTCCACAAACAGCCCAGTAGGGCACACCATCGGGGTTGGGATGAGAGGTTGAACTCCCCCACAAATCTTTCGAGGCAAGATTACCTGATGATCAGTAGTTCCGCGCATCGATTCTAAGCCAGTGCTCGTCTGTTATATCCTCCATCGAATCATCCGCGCACACGCGCACATGGCATATGCATTTATCAGGGTTCATGGACATCTTTATCGTTACATTAACATTAACTTAAAACTTTTGGATCGGGTAAGCGACGAAATATTGAGAAATATTTTGAGCCTCGGTTCTTGTCAACGCGGGCTGCTTCATCTGTTCTGTCCCGGACGTAAGTTGATACGGGATCACTAGCCTGTGAACAGCGTGGAGTACAGTAGACTGACATGTCAGAGAATTGACAGACTCTGAATGGTTATCTTCGCTACCGCGAAACTATGCTGCTGAGAAGAAAGCTTGTCTTGGAATTTGCTTACGATTTCTTCGTCTGTGAGTTGGGTGAAGAGTGGATGCTTGGTTAGTCTTTCTGATATCCACTGGAAGAGTTCTTCTACGTCAGTGACGACGTAGACAAGAGCGGAAGGCGACAAAACGTATGCGTATTCTGCAAGAAGCTGCATGGACACAATTCTCTGCCGGTGTTTTTTCTTCTTGTAGTGTGGATCTGGATAGCAAAAGAACATCTTTTCGACACTGCCCTTCTCGAAGAAATTCACGAGGAACTTCATCACGTTGGTGCGGATATACCAAACGTTCCCGTACGATCCGGGTGCCTCTTTCCGTAGTTTCTTGATCCGTTCTTCGCAGAACTGAAGCGGGCGATCGCGAATCTCAAGTCCTGCGAATGCATACAGTCTGTTAGCGCAACGCTCGCACCTTCACTCTGATCATGAAACCCTGCGGCTCAGAATTGGACGACCGATTGATTGATCCACATGAAGTTGTCCTTACCGACCATAAGCTTATCCGGAAATGCCGTCGACATTTCCGCCAAAAGGCCTCCGTAGCCGCACCCAATATCCACCCATTCCGGTCTGGTCACGTCAACCTCCTCCTTCAACGCTCGGGCCCTAAGACCTTCACTAGTCGCACTTTCAAGATCGAACCACTTTCTCCACTCAACCTCCGAAGGCCTCGACGGAACATCGAAATTCCCGTCATTCAGAGGATTCGAATGTGCGCGCGCTCGAAAGTCTCGATTAGAAAGTCTAAACTTTACCCGGCTTGTCAAAGGATGCGGTTCATCCTTTTTAGCAGACGCCATCCAACCACAAAACTTCAACCCAATCCAACTCTACCCCTCACCGCTACAAGAAGAAACCCACCACACACAATCCCCGAGGCAACCACGGTTCCAGTCCACTTGACGACTTCGTAAAAGGGGTTCGCAACGCTCGTTAACTAGTAGAAGCAGTAGTACTAGTAGCAATAGCAAACTCCTGAATGCATGACTTTCTTCCGTCTATCCATAGCACCTCCGCTACGAAGCCTCGCCTCCAGTAACAACTAGAACAAGACAAGTGCTTAGAACAAGTATCGATGTCCACCACGCGCGGGGGAGGTTGAATGAAATGTCTAGCCGACGGTCCTGTTCTCCTGATAGGGTTTTGAATGACTTCATTGATTCGTTGTGAGTCGAGTTTCTGAGGAGCTCTCTCAAGCAGATGATACAGTGTTTGCTTCTTCTGCAGTAGCAGTTATGTTCGTCGCTGAGCGTGTGTGAGAGCGTCTAGTTTGATACGATTCCTCGTGGTAGCGGTTCGTGAAATACAAAAACAAAACCCGGTCGATCAGGATGGAACTCAATTTGAGCACTAGATAGCTGTTTCTGGGTGAGATTGTCGCTCGGAGTTTATGGTTCAGGTGACCACCATCTTAGTGGTTATCGAGGCGGTCACTGAGGCATATTGTTGATCCCCATTCAGCAGATGAGGCTTTTTGACCGATTCTTCAGGTTCGATGCGAGTAGTCGCTAGATGGCAGGAACAGCAACGTCAGCGGTATGAGGAGGCTCTGACCTTGGATGACGATGTGTTATGAAATCCAGGCTGGCATCTGGTGTGAACGTGAAAGGGATCTGGAATGGTATAGAAGATCGTGTGAGGAAAGCTGTAGAGCTAGGAGATTCTAAGCGCGTGAGCAGGCAGCTGCGGAAGTATACTTCTAGGGAAGACTATGGCTCAGCGGAGAGGCTAGCTCGGTGCACTGTCCTTTTTGGAAGTCAGGAGACGGCACAGTTCGTTGTCTCTGATTTTCTCAACCTGCTAACCTCTCGAAAGGATGAACATGCTGGTCGGATCTGTCGCGAGTTTGCGTACTGGCTGCGCCAGAACAGGTTTGAAGGAACCTCGTCCACACAGGAGTCACTCTTAACGCTATGGTACGCCTTGTCTTTGAATCTACCCTCGTACCGAAACCGCCCGGCTCCGCTCTGATCAAAGTAGTAATCGGATCCTTAGGACTCGCGAAAATGACTCTGTGTCAGCGGAAGCAGTGTTCCAGCAGTTGGTAAAGGGGTCCGCGAAAGTACAGGTTTACGATCAGATGATGGAAATGTATTCAAGACAAGCCAAGCCCGCCGCTGCCATTCGGGTCATGGAGCTCTCTCGCAAGTGTGGTCTGCCACTCACTAGCAGACTTTGGAACCACCTTCTCCAGGCGTATCTTGCCGGAGGAGATGTACAAAATGCCGAGCTTTCTTTACGGCAGATGCAAAATCGAGGATTTCAGCCGGATGTACGCTCACTGGAATGCTTCTTGAGACACTTCACAGCCACTTCCAATACGGAGGAGATGAGAAGATTCTATGATCTCGTTCGTGAAGGCTTTGTCGGTCCTCTTGATCGGCTGACCATGCTCCTTCTAACAACTTACGTGAGAATCGGGCAAGTTCAAGAAGCGCTCAACTTCCTTGAGGAGAGTTTGGACGAGAAATCAATTATGTGGAGAGGTTTCGAGATGATAGACGAGTTAATGATCGAGCTGATGAACGTGAAGGACATGTCAGGCTGCATTTCAGTCTGGAACTTGGCGCGTGAACGCGAATTGGAGCCGTCAGCAACTCAGTGTTCTATCGCCCTCCGGGCTGCGACTGAAAGCAATGACGAAAACTTGAAAAGTCTTGTCCATACGTTGGCAAGCAAGAACTGGCTTGATTTGTAAACCAGCAGCAATTCGCTACTTCTCAGTGCAGACCATTTTGTGACCTCAAAAAGCATCAGTTTCTTTCTTTACCGCTTGTACACGGCCTACTTGCGCCTTTTTTTCTTCGCGATGACATTCAGCTAATGTCCATCAGCGATTTGAACAATAGAAGAAGTAGGTACCTGCCGGTCTGTACAAAAAGGATCACGTACCTACTTCCAACCCTAGGATGATCGCTTCGCGCGTTTTGACGGTGTTGTGATAAGATAATCTGTACAAGTTGCGCATCGGAAGTTTTTCCCGCCCCGCCTTTGTATGCTGCTTCTGCCACATCTCGGAACGAAAAAGGAATCAAAGCATTGTGCGCAGCCCATTCTTTGATCGACCCATCCCAGCTACGCGTTTGAACCAGCTTCAAGCGCTATAACCAATGCAAGGATAAAGCCGGCCTGTTCTGTAACTGTGATCGCATGCTTCTGCTCCACTAGATCCTCCAGAACGCTCGTCATCTTCAGTTCCCTACTCAGCGTTGGCGTGAGCTTCCCGTTGTCCACACTGATTCGGATCAATCGCAGCATAAGTATCTGAAGGCGAGGAGTCTTCGAGCCAATGTAGGACACCATTAGTCTCAGCAAACGCTCCTCAACGATGATCCTAGAAACAACTTCTGAGAATTGCACGATATTGACGAGCGACTCTAGCATAGCATCCAATCCAGCCGTGAGAGCTAGATTCGACTGAGGCAGTATCCTCCTTAGGAAAAGTGACTTGGGGTCCGCCCTTTGCCTAGGCCTCTCATTAGTCACTCTAACGAGCTCCTTTTCGACACGCTCCTAAAACCAAAAGACCGCGAAACAAAACAATGGTGAGGGACGACTTTCACTCAGCATCGCTCATCACCCCAAAAACAGTTAACCCGCCTGAACGTCGACGTGTTACCTTTTCGTTTTCAAGCCATTCGAGGAGGGACTGCAGAATCTTCACGATGTACATGTTCAGAGTTGTTGGAGATTCCAAAATTTCCATATAGAAATCTAGGCCATCATGCTTCCACAGCTCTTCTCTGGTCCTCGAGGAGACCATGGCCAGACCCGCGTACAGATCCAGGGACCATGCTTTGAGCAATCCCGAATTTCTGATAAACCACTGAAGATGAGGAATTACCCCTGCCACACAAGCAAGCTCCTGCCGCTTGGAGCTCACGCGACAGATAAGGCTCAACGTGGAGATGACTTCGGTCATCATCTTCGGAACCAGTGCAGAGCACGTGTGGTTTGCGTACGACTCATGATAGGTGTCGAGGATTCCCACTAGCCTGGGGATGACATCGGCATTTTGCAGTGGCGTGTGGCTCAGCGGATCC
The DNA here is from genome assembly GCA_029953675.1 of Rhodosorus marinus. Lineage (NCBI taxonomy): Eukaryota > Rhodophyta > Stylonematophyceae > Stylonematales > Stylonemataceae > Rhodosorus > Rhodosorus marinus. The sequence continues at coordinate 1,725,075 of JAMWBK010000001.1, forward strand.
CTTGCAAGATCCAGGATCGACGACAGGAAGAGCTCCAGCGATGGCTCGAGGTCCGGTATCTTGAGAGCGTCCAATGTCTCAACCAGAGTCCCAAGCACTTCCTCGCCAGACAAGTACTTCTTCACCAAAGGGTCAGGCCTCTTGGCGAATATTTGGATCACCTCCGCGGCCTCGAATCGAATGCTCTGGTACTCTTCCTCTGCTCCCTTACGAGATATCCAGCTAATACAAGCTGCCAGACGTCCCAGAGCTCCCTCGTGGCACATTCTGCGTGTGAAAAAGGCCCGATCCGCGTTCATCAAAATGGCCTTGATCCCCGAAATTCCGATCTGGACCATCTCCATGTGAGCGTCGCTCTCCATATCCGTTTCCAGAAGGGATATGAAGCCGCTCGATGCACGACACGCGCACAGGGTTCGTACTGTAGATTTGTCTAATGTCATTTGTTGAAGAAAGCGTCCAGCGGACAGCCGTACAGTGTCGAGATGCACACGATCGCATAATGGGATAATCACGGGAACAAGTCCAGACAGGCACAAAAGCTCTATCAAGTTCCCTGCCTTTGGGAGGTTTGTCGCAGTCGAATCTCTGTAGCTGGTCAGAAATGTCGCGCTTCTGTGCAACATTTGGAAAGTCACATCCCTTGCCTCCTTCTCCTCTTCCATTAAACCATTCAACAGTAACAGGACAGACTCCAATACTTTCTCATTCAGAGGATCCTCTAGGTTTTCCAAAATCGGGAGAAGACCTGGCTGAACCAGGAAATTCGATCTGCGACACGGATATGCATAAGGGAGGGCGCATTAGCTTCAGGAACAGCCAAAGACAACAGGTAAGCCATAGTTTTCCGCTAGGGCAGTAGGTTTTGGCCTACTTTTGAACTGGATGCGCAACAAAAATTTTCCGCAGTTCGGAGCACGCTCGAACACGGGCTACTGGAGATTCATCGAGCAATCTAGCAGCGATTCTCTTCATCTCCTCCCATTTCTCAACATGACCTCGCTCACGTTCTCTTTCCTTGTCAGCAATCGGATCATCCTGATGGACAAGAGGATTACATGATTCAACAACCCCGAAAACCATAGCGAGGCCCCATTCATCCCGTTCGTCATAGCAAAATTAGTTCGACAAGACGTACCCCAAAGTCGAGATCTGAGGCCCAATCCATTTCCTCAGCCAGAGCGCCGTCTTTAAGCTGTTCGTGCTCATCGTCCAAATCAATCCACTCGTCCATGTCATCTTCTCGTTCCTGATACTGGCTTAGTGCCATTTTCTGCGAATCACCACCAATTCCGTTCTCATCGTCAAGCAAGTCCTGATCATCATCATCCCAGGTAGTATCAAACTCTACCGTACGGCGTACAAGGGTAGGGGAAGGCAAAGAACCCTATCTTTCAGCTCAAACAGCCAACAAAAAACGGTACGTGTGGTACACATACCGTCTGACGGCGATGCTGACACGGATGCATCGGCGGCGTTGTCCAGAATCCATCGATGCTTTAACAGCTGCTCGGCAGTTGCTCGGGTTGCGATATCCTTGCTGAAGCATTTAAGCAAGAAGTCCTCCAGAGGGGGAGATATATCCCCTGGTAGCGGTGGTCGATCATCTGTTACAATGCGATACATTGCAGAAAACTCGTTGAGGTCCCCATAAGGGGGGACACCTGAAGATCCAATCGCAGGTGAGGAGCTCGTGAGATGATGCGCCCAGGACAGAAACCTGCGGAGCATTGAACATACCGGTGAGTAGTTCTATAATGGTGCAGCCAAGACTCCATATATCAGACTCTGTGGAAACGCCAGTAAGTGAGATGATCTCCGGAGCCATCCAATATGGTGTCCCAACCGCGTCGAGGTCTTCTTCTTCTGCTTGATGAACATGCTTCTTCACGGAGACACCAAAATCCGACAACTTGACATGCCTGTCTTTGGTGATGAGTATATTCGCTCCCTTGATATCCCTGTGAATGACTCCCTGCTTGTGTAGATAAAGCAGTCCTTGCAAAATTTGCTTCACGAACCGTGCAATAAGCTTTTCCTCCAGCAGAATAGTGCATCCTGTGGCACAAGCGCCCCCCCCCCCCAAAAAAAAACGCGATCCAGAGTGAGCCAATAGTCTAGAAGCCCTAGTGCAAACTGGTCTTGCTCCGCACTATCGACTACTGGTTCCTGCTCGTTTTATCAGGAATGGCGTAGACCCAAGGCAGGATGCGATTTGTCCGGTTGTTCAGGAGTCCAGAAGACTCACCTGAGGCATATAGCGAGTCTGCCTTGACTTTGGCGACTGTATTAACGAGTTGCTCCAGAGAGCCGCCTTCGACGTACTCCATGACAATGTCGAGGTATTTGCTCTTAGGATCGTCGATGGCTTCATAATAATTCACGACGAATTCGTCCTAAAGTTGCGGCAGCGCACCAGCGGACACAACAAGGGTCAACAATCGTTTCACGTGACTGTATGTCGCAAACGAGTCTATTAAGCAGTCAGCCTTACTTCCAAATTCTTCAGCAGCTCAATCTCATAATGTAGGGCTCTTTCCTCCTCTGCAGTCAGTTGTTCTCGAAGAACACGTTTTACGGCGACATGAAGACCTTCCGAGATCATTAGTGACTTGTAAACCACTCCTCGACCGCCTTTTCCAAGTCTCTCCAATATTTTCTGCGTGCGAGCAATCCATACCAGAGACTAGGATTTTAGCAGCCTCGAAGCGCATTAATCAAATGAATCGGCGTGCACCGAAAGTGTGTCACTTACATATTGCCCATTCTTCCCAACGATAACGTCCTGATTCTCCTTTTTACCCATTTTGGGGGGAAAACCACCTAAGGGAACCTTCTCCAACGGCACCCGACCCACACTCTCAGAAAGAGCAAACACAAGCCAGCTCCAACCCGCCAAAACCGCTCGTTACCTCACACCCATGGCTTTCAAGTTCCAATCAACGATTTTCTCCGTCTGCAGTATGTCTGAAATAACTTTCATTTCTACTACCAATCCATTCATCCCCTTCAAAACTTTCGCCTCAAACAACAAAACTCAGGCATTCACTAGGCCCTTCCAATGCTATAAAACACCTCTCGAGTCGGTCCAGACAAAACCCTTTTCGTACATCTCCGTAGGCTTTCCTCATCAATGACTCATCCTAGTCCCTTCCTCTACTCGATTCCCTACTCAGTTGATTATCGACCTGACCTCAATCCGCTATTAGCCATAAGAAGGTCAACGAGTGTGGTGAATACACTACTTGCCCGATACCTCCTGAACAACAAAACGCACAGGAGTCTATATGATCAACAGTGTCACAGTGTCAATGACTTGACCCGTTAAGTGGGTTGGCTTGAACCCGTGTTTCGGATTTTGGAGGAGTGGGTTTTGTTGGTTTGCCACGCTCTAACTCAGAACCAATCGCCAATTTTCGTTTTACCCTGTTTTGTTGATACCTTCAAGGTCTCCATTCTTACTTTGCGTGTCAGTATCTTTTGAATCAAAGGAGTGTTTCGGCGCGAACCTAAGTGAACTGGGCGAGAAGAGTCAAGGAGCAGTGGAGATCTAAAAACCGAACTACTCGGTACATCTTGTATTTCAACTGTACTCTGGACGCTTTCAGCGGAGGAAGGACTTCGTGGAGGGCCTGTACATGAGGATCCCGCGAACACTGCGCCAGCTCGGACCCTCATTCCATTCGGGTGTTGTGACGATTTTAAGAAAAGTCTTAACTGTGGAGCATTATCGGACACGATGGCTAGCGAAGGATTCCGGTCTATCCGTCAATTGCGCATCGATATCTGATTTATAATCTCATCGATTACTCCTATCCGCCAGCTCTTCCACTGGCAAGAAACACATCCTCGACTTGAAGCCGACGTTGTTCACCCTACATAGAAAAACATAATGTTCTCTGCTTTCTGTAAGAAAAAAGCTTTCCATGACCGGACAGATAATGTCTACGCTCCTCCAAAATTAAGAAATATCTAAGACAAATATATTCTTAACCTTAAATATATTTAATCGCCAAGCGATGAGACCACCATGCCAGAAATATTTGACCCCAGATGTATTTCTCCAAACTTCCGTGCCTTCCTTTACTGTGTCCCTGTCCCGCAAGCTTTTTGTGGACCCTCAATGATTCCGTTTTTTCGGATCTACAGTATACTATCTATACACCGGATATACTATCCTTGCTACGCACTACGTAGTCTGACCTTGCGACTATGAGGGAAAGTCATTACCGTCAAAACAAAAATTTACCGGAAGTTTCGATGTAACATTCAATGCTGCGAATGCGTTTCGGAATTGTAGGCTTAAACGATTACCCAGCAAAAAACCGTGTTTAGAGAGAAAACACATAGGCCAGGCCTGCCCCTAAGGTGTTCACCTATCATTTAGGTTGTTTAGGAGCAATTGCCGTTTAGTTTTAGTAGTTGTCCGACTAGCTTCTATTTTGCAGACCGTCTAAATGATTGCTACGTGAGGTATATACTAGTAAAATACTATATAATATAGTATTTCTCTATGTAGTTATGCGTCTACTTAGCTGGAAATCTGCTAGGAAATCCACTCCTCAATGTTTTGCCCGTCGAGGGGTTGCGTTGTCTCATCACACATTTCCTCTGCAACAAGCCGGTTTTCAGCAAACAAATCTGGTAAGCGCGTCTCCATTGATATCCGACCGGTTTGGTATGCTAAGAGGGGAGTTTCGTCTTGTCGACAACTTTGGATATGAATCTTCAGTTGCACGGCTGATGTAACCTGCTTCGAGAAAGCAGTACATAGAACCTTACAATTAGATCTATAGTAGGGTTGTGTGAAACAGACAGAGTGGAATTTTGAGAGCCTTTTTTAGCGGTCAAACTCCTTCACAAATTGATACTTGGAGTGGTCGTTCTGGCTTGTAGAGTGACTATTTTCGTGGCGAACTGCTTGATGGAAGCAATGAATTGATCAGATACCGTCAATCTTGGGTAGAACGAGCCCCTCGGCGGTTGTTCAATGAAGACTTGAGGGGGTCCTCAGAAGTCGCCTCATCGCTGGAATCATGGCAATTTGCTACTTTTTTTCTTGTCGCGTAGCAAGGCGGTACCGAGCACTCGAGACGCAAACAGATGCTGAACTCTACAAGCCAATGCGTAGATGAAATCCGAAGGTTCACAACTCAATGTCCAACGAGAGCTAGTTGTTTTAGTTAACTCATGCGGTTGAAGCCACCGATACTGCGCTCAAACCCTAAAAATTACACATAATCTTGCTGATGAGGACGGTAATCACACTTGACGTCTAGTGATACCGCAAGCCAGCTCTGTGCGGCGCTTGCAAGTCTCATAAGGACTCTGCCCGCAATCGATAAAAACCGAAATAGCTCATGTGAGGACTTTCACCGGGATTAACCGAATCATGGCTGTGGTTGATGCTGATCTTGCGTTCGCGCACACTCGCTCCGCCTCCAAGCAATAGCCCAAGTACGGTTGGGTTGTTCTTCAACTGGCCACCTCAACACCGTTTTCAGCCGTGTTCCATATTATTAGCATCAAAGCTGATCCTTCCAAACCTGGACGGTATCAATAGCAATAAAAGTTACTTCTATATGATTTTACAAGCCATGAACGTATCTGATTCAATCAAATTTCAGGGCTTATATTTGATACTCGGAATTGTTCTTTGAGAATCTTTTCCTCGATGGTACTCCGCGCCAAAACGACAATCGTGCATATGTTTAGGGACGCTCTTCGTTGGGTTTCGTTTATGAAAACGGTGTTGAGGATCGGTGAGCTGGAGATGGTTGAGGAGGTCCAGGCTGTGGAGTAACGCGCTTTTGGGGCGAAGGATGTGAATGCCCAATAGGTCGCCATGGAAGTTTCATGGCGTCAGCTCGCTTCTGAGCTGGAAGCTGAAGTTGAGCAGCTGAAGTCGATGGTTGCTCGATGCCGATCGGAGAGTGCGAACGTGAAGGGAGAGCTGGAGGCTCTAGGTTCGTTGATAGAGCAAGAAGAGCAGAGAGAGGAAAAGCTTAGGGCGAGTGTCAATAAATCAGTCAAGCCAATTGAGGGAGATCGTGGAATGGAGGTTTTCGCCCTCGAGACGCAATTGGTAACGATCAAAGTTGGTATTGCGCAGGCCAGATTCGAACGGGACTCCCTACAATCCGAGGTACGCCCTCTGAGAGAAAAGCTTGCATCCGGTGCGCCCTCGATGGGAGACCAGCCTATTGTCTCCCTTTCTAGAGAAGCAAAATTTGACGACAATGCGTTGGTGGTGGGTGTTGGAATGAGGGTTGGTTCTGTCTACCAGGCCGGAGCACTGGAGGCAGAGCCGGGCGTGCTCAAGTTTTATCCCCTATACCGTACTGCTCTCAGAAGAAAAGAGCGGATGCTGGAGATCCAAATCTCGCCGAGAGATTTGTGCTACATTGAGGAAAACTACGAGCCAGACCCAGCCATCACCCAGCTCTTAAGCGCCGTGAAACTCGGTCAGAAGGGACAGGAACCGTACTCTCTCTTGGGTCTAAGATCGAGTCTTGAAGTATTGCACTCCCACCTCAAGCCGAGATTGCGTATCTCCTATACTCCACCGGGAAAACCGGAAGCTCTGGCAAAGCCAACAGTCGCATGGCCACCAGTGGAAGGAGCAGAGCCTAAACCCGCTCGTGAAGAGCTGGAAAACAAACCGGACACAATTCGGAAAGAGACCAGCCCAACGCTAAAATTCACGAGAGCCATGTCCAATCCATCGGACATCTTGGAACCTGGAGTGTGTGCACAGCTGGTTAGAGCTATGCCAGCGAGGAACAGAATGGGCGACTGGCAACTGCTCTATTCAACGTCCTTACATGGATTTTCACTGCAAACCTTCTTCGCGCTCGTTGGGAAGAGCAGCCCGACTTTGTTGGCGATACGCGACTCAAACGACAACGTTTTCGGATGCTACGCAGCATCGCCGTGGGTATCGACAGGCCACAGATACTATGGGACTGGGGAGACGTTTCTATTCTCGGCTCATCCGCACTTCGCAGTATACAAATGGACTCACGCAAACTCCTTCTTTCAGCTTAGTTCCCTTGACAACCTCGCCGTTGGGGGAGGGGGTAAGGCTGCAACTCATGCTTGTTGCGGAACGGAGATCGTGATCTCTTGGTACAAACACGGCTAAATCTGAGCGCTTGTTTCCCACTCGTACGTCAAGGTCATTTCGGACTGTGGATTGATTCCGAGTTCCACACGGGTACAAGTGGGCGGTCCGAGACATTTGATAACGAGCCGCTAACAGTCGACGGAGATTTCAGATGCATTTCGTTTGAGGCTTGGACTTTCAGGCCAAAGTCACAACTGCAGGATGCGACACCCGAGACAAAACACTGAATTGCGGCGAGAGAGAGGACTGAAGTTCCGGTGCCGACGTCTTCAATACTTCAAGCGTCTGCAAATGACCTTAAAGGTCAGAACAGCACCAGGAGCATGGACAGGGGGCCCTCCAGCTGCAAACGCGGCGCTTGCGATACCAGAAATACCACCTACAGAGTTTACGTATGGCATTATGAAGAAGCGACAAGTTGCGGCCAACAAAACTAACTTTTTCTTACGTGAGTGTCGGGGCTTGTCATAGTGTATATATAGCAAAAGGCTCGCTGAATTCTCATAATCCGGAGTCACCCAAGCTACTATTAAACCGGGAAACTCCCTATGCCGACAGACTGCACTTTAGATTCCGTCCGCCCATATCCTTCTGTCAGGAGATGCTTCCAAGCGAACGCCCTTATCCAGACCCACGGTGAAAACAGTAACACGCTCGGGGTTTGCAAGTGAAGCAAAATGAACACCACATCTTCTGAGCTTCCCAAGACATCGACTTAAGAGAACTGTCTATTCCACATAGAGTCAGACTGCGTTGTTCAGGACTAGGCACTGACAGCTTTTTGGCATCACAGGCACGGGGAGAAGACAGCATCAAGTGCATTGGGGCCTGGAGTGGTTCTATAACCACGAATGTACGGCGTTCCAGCTTTCGCTCCCATATACCAGTCAAGATCTTTATGCTACCATTTATATCTTGGTGCCAAGCAAATTCGTATGTCTCAAGCGAATAATGTTGTTCCCAAAACGGCAACCATCACCTCGGTCGCACGCATCCGTTCAATCAATCTACTACCCCTAACCAACCAGGAAAACGAAACCCTTACAAACACGATATGCCGGGGGTTCGGACTGTGGGGAAGAAATACGAATTCAAGCAAAACGAAAATATTATCCACCTCTTCACCGCATGCTGTGTGGACGCTCACCCCTCTTAGAGAGATAGCTTCATGACAACGGATCCCAATCAGAGGGTATATTTTTTGCATAATGAATATCAATAAAAAATATTTAAAAATCCGTTGGACAGCTGTTTATTTTTTTCATGTTTGAATCTTAGCAGAAATGTAGGCACGTTTCTGTTAGCTTAGAATAAGGATATGGAGACAAGATTAAGTATTTTTTCTCAAAATATATTTTGTTTAAGAATTTTTCTGAGTTAGTGGACTACATTAGGTCCCTACGCAAAGAAAAAATGCTTTATATTTAGGCACTCCGAATGATATTTTTGTAACTGGTGTTTCCATCGTAGCCGCTGGTTCGTTTTAAGGGAAAACGGAGAGGTTTTTGAGGGATTTTTTGTGCGGGTGGGACTGAGAGGGGGAACAGTTTCAGGGTTGGCAATAGTGGCAGCAAAGTTTGATTGCGTGTCAAAAAACTCTGGGAAAACAACCCAAAAAGGAGAAAACCATGACATGCAGGGAATATATTAGGGATGTGACGGGGAAGGTGAAGAAGTGAGAGGTGGAAGGGTAATGGGTAAGGGGAGCGAGTGGTCTAAGGTATCCAGAGGAATTGAAGGATCTAGTGTGAGAATGGACTAAACGCTTGGATTTCAAAAGGGTTTGAAGTGTCTTGAGGATTTGCGACAGGTGGAGATTTCTGCGGATAGCTATTGAGAGGAAGTTGGAGTGCTTTTTGTCGTTGGAGGAGCGAGAGGATAAGATGGTAGGTGGTGGGGCTCCTACGCTGATCCCGAGCTATGATCCTAGCCTGGCGGAAAGCGATGATGCCGTAAAAGGTTTGGCGGAGGATGAGGGCCCCCTGGCTCCAAAGTTGTCTTTGTTTGGCGTTGCGGTTGGGTTGCTGGGAATGCAGTTCGCTTGGACTGTGCAGATTGGATACGTAACGAAGGCGTTGCTGGAGTTAGGGGTCTCCCGCCAGTTTGTAGCTTTGGCCTGGCTTGCGGGACCGATCGCTGGTATCGTTATGCAGCCCATTGTTGGCTGGTATTCTGACCGGAACACATCGCGATTTGGTAGACGGAGGCCATTTATTATCGTGGGTGTCATCCTCGCGGTGGTTATGATGATCATCTTTGGGTTTGGCGACAAGCTTGGGAAGATGCTCGGTGACACGGATGATCACAAACGAGGTAACCTCACTGGAGCACCAACCTTACGAACGTACTTTCCAGAGGCTCTAAGAGGAGTTCCGTTTCCTCCGTTTTTCTTCCGATCAGCAATTTTTGTCTCAGTGAGCGCATTCTGGTGTCTTGATTTCGCCATCAACGCTGCGCAAGGCCCGGTAAGAACTTTGCTGGTTGACATAGCCCCGCCGTCCCAGCAAGCTGAAGGGAATTCCTATCTCGCTTTGGGGACCTCCCTGGGCAATTTTCTCGGCAGCTTAATGGGTAGCTTGGACTTGAAGTGCGCCGCACACTCAGCTTTCATTAGCTGCTTAGAAACTTGGTGTTGTGCCTGTGCATTGCCCTAGGGGTTTGTCCTCAACTGTAGGGCTGAATGCAGATCATCTGAAAGCGCGTGTTCTTTCTACTGTTCAGGAAAGTTTTCACGTTTTTCCACAACGACGTGAGTGCCATCTATACGCTGGGGGCCATTGTGCTTCTCGCCACTTCTGTTGTTTGTGTAGTTTTCGCCAAAGAAACGCCAGCAACCGACGAAGAGATTGAGGTGATACAGAATAGTACAGAGAATGGCTTCTCAGCGTTGAAAAGAGCTTGCTCTGAAGCGCCCAGTGCCTATTGGAAAATTTATGGAATCAACTGCTTCACCTGGTTTGCTTGGTTTACTCTGTTCGTCTATGGAACCTCCTGGGTTGGGGCTGAGGTGAGGGTTCAATCAACACTTGATGCGTGGTGTATCAAATGTCTGTGTGTGTGTACGTAGCTGAATGGTCTACTTGTATATGCCCTAGGTTATGGGTGGTAGCGAATCCGCTGAGGAAGGTACTGAGGCAAGGACGACCTACGACGATGGCGTTCGGTTGGGAAATTTGGGTTTCTCGCTGCAGGCTGTGGTTGCTATTGTCTATTCGATTATGCTGAACTTCTTGATGTCAAGGTTCGGGAAGCTGGGGCCGTACATCTTCTCACAGATCGTTCAAGCGGTTGTATTGTCGTGTACCCTTTTTGTCAAGAAGGCTGTGACGGCGATCGCACTGTTTGGAGCGCTCGGAATTTGTTGGGCAAACTCCATGGCTGTATGATCTCATTCATCCTAGTTTTTTTGTTGACCCCAGCACTTGACTGATGCTGTTCTGGTGGCTAATACGAGTAGTACCGTCCTAAACATCCCCTTCTTCAATGCCTTGCAGGTTCCATGGGCAATCATCGGTGAGATTACGGGTAAAAACGCCCCTGAGTTGGCTGGCATGTACATTACTATTTTTAACTCCAGCCAAGCGTTTCCGGAAGTTTTGGTTTCTGTTGTCGCTCAGGTACTGCGCCTCTCTTCGGAACAATCTGTCCGGAATCCAGGATGCAGTTGGTAGTGATGCTGACTTGATTTCTCGTTTTGCGTATGCTTTCAGTGGATTGTTGGTGCCACGGGGAGCCAGACGGTCGTCCTTGTGATGGGCGGTGGTGTCGCCACGCTAGGTGCATTGTTCTTGTGCATAGCACAGATCGATCTGCCGGTTATGGATCCATACTTCTAAATGCTTATTGACAAAGCGCTTACATAGGAAGCCCGCTAGAAGTGCGTCAAAGGTCCCACAACCCCCGAAGTAGGTTTTACAGTGCGTATCGAACGGTTTATTTATTGCGGACATAGAGAATTTTGCGCTACGCGCAATCGGAAACGCGCAAGCCATAAACTACTTGTTAGCCCCTGCAGACGTAGACCCAACACAAAAGATTCTGCTCTGAAGAAGCCACCAACCTCGAGAGCAAATCTGCATACCGCAGTGTTCAAGACGACAACCTCGTACGAAAGCCACGAGGACGCATCGCAGCATCTACTTCACGCGGTGTCATCACTTCCACTGCAGAAGCTTGCAAAAGCCTCCTTCGGTACCCAGAATTATGAGCCTTCCTCCTGCATGCAACCGTTAGATCTTTATGTAAGAGTCAGGCGGCGAACTGGGTGGGCATGCTGATGCGTGCCAGCTGCAAAGGGAGTCGTGGAAAGCAAGCTAGGAAGCTCCTATCACTGGCTCTCTTCCACCGGGCTTTGGAAGGAGATGTGATCCAATATGTGACGAGCTGGACCTGTGGCTTACATAGGTCAGCTAGCACTCAAGAAATGGCCCATGTTAAATGTTCGTGATCAGATCCTGCGCTCGTTCTAGGCAATCAGAAAGAGTGGCACCCAAGCGAACGCACATGAAAACCTGACCGTCAGCTCCTCGAAGATAGAGCAGTTTGACCAAGTACTGGTTCGATCCCGCTGCGAAAAGTGGATCTGGCCTTGGTTACGAGATGTTGCCACAGAACACGAAGACGGGGGTGGAGATGGACCTAATGAGGGATAACTCGAGACAAGTGAAAAATGTTCTATTCCAGGAGTTTCTCCCAGTTTCCGTTTTTCGGAGCTAGATATAGACAAAACAAAAAAAAGGGCTAACGAGTGGGTCTCGCCAATTAAGGCGGCGACCCTGTCTGGAAGCGCTGAGTGGTGAGTGGTTGCTTTGCGACGAAGATATATTTGTGAACTTCTGCTTGTTGATCTGAGACAATCACACAGTCATTGAAACTCGGGGGGATGAACGACATCCCAGAACTAGGCTAATGAGGTAAATAGCCCTCCTCGGGAAGAGGGAAGAGGACAACATGCACTCTTGATCTGGTGTGGTGTATACATAGTAGTCTGGCAGGTCAGCAAATGCCAAAAAGGCCGAACAGGTTTCATCCTACCCACTTGCAGGTGCCTTTCCCTCGCACAACCAATCAAACCTCGCAAGCGTTCCTTAAAAAATAAGATCCAAGATCATCAGCCCATCAAACCAGCAAGATCCTTACACACAATCATCTTAAGACAGTAAAAACAGTCACACGGCATCTGTTGAGTAAGAAGACATCTCGTATCGCGCGGTCTTCCCCACCAAAATATACGCAACAAGTCAACGGAAAGAGGATTGCATTGAACAGCCAATGTCAACATCAAGAGCCCTATCAAAATTCATGGGTTCTCATGAACCCTATCAAAATCTCATCGATTCTGATATGAACCCTATCAATAATGTAAAGATCTTCAAAACTGCATTTGCTATGATGTACAAATATTGAATAATTATGATTTAAATTAAAGAATTTTGCTATGATGTACAAAAACTGGATAATTATGATTTAAATTAAACAATTTCGATGCATTTCGGTCCAGAATCCGATTTAAATATGGAATTTCTTCTTTTTTTTTGCATTGGAAAAGGCGGAAAGGACGGGCCGCACGCGGGTGTTGTGGGGGGGGGGGCCGTTTGGTGTGGCTGCGTTTTGAGGGGTAATGGTAACCAGCTTTTGGATGAGTAGTGGCAATCTATACTTGCAATAACCAAGTTCATAGTCCTGGAAGAGTTCCAAGGCTAGCGTTCTGTTGAAGCAATACAAACCAGCCTAGTGCGACTAGATCGAACCTTTTCAACCCTCCGGTTGCGTCCTTCGTGGGAGACCGCGCTTTGCTTGCTCGCGAGAAGTAGGAGGAGGTTTGTTCAGCAGGCAGTTCCAGTTTAGCTTCAACAGCTGTGATACTGAGTTAGAATATATGTACAGAGTTTCGAAGCTAAATTCTAATAGATCACGACGCTCGTTCACAGCTTCCGACATTGAGAAACACTCCCGGATTTCATTGTGCATTGCTTGAGATCGGCTAAATACAGAAGAAAAATTTTGTTTTGCATTTGAATTTGATTTCTTTCGGTTACACGTTTAGTGAATGACTGGTGATACATAAAGAGGCGTTTGAGATTTGGTATGATTGGGGACGGTGCTGACGGTGGTGGATGTGTCGAGGGTTTGTCAAGGTTTCTACTGGAGGTAAGATCTACACAGTGGAGGACGGGGTTTTGTTTACTGAAATCTGGAATTGAGGGTTTGGCGTCTGTCAGCTTGGAGAGGGTAGGTGTAGAATTATTAGACACGATGGGGGATCATACACTGGGATTTTTCACCGGGCTTCAGGTCGGGAGCCTCTGGCATCATAATCATGCACATGACTTGCTGGACAAGCCTCGTCGAGCTAGGTTTACGGCTGGTTTGAAATCTGTTTCCGCTGAGAAATCCGAAAATCCTCGTCTGGAGGTAATTACGTCGAGTCCAGTTTTCAAGAAGGCTGGATTGGAGGCTGATATGGACCAGGAGAGCTGGGCCGATTGGTTCAAGTGTGCGAAGCTCCTGAACAAAGAGCTTGGAAGGGATGCAACCGTAGATCGCGTTCATAAGCTGTATTTGCCCGTGTTCTTCTGGTTGAAGAAGCAGATTCGAGCAGCGAAATCGACAAAAGACGGCACCGTGATCGTTGGGCTGTCCTGTCCACAGGGTAAGGACAAATTACACTTGCACCTTTACCAAATTCTCAGGTGATTCCCTCTCAGCATAGTAGCTTCTCTTGCATGTAGGCGGAGGAAAGACCACGATAACCAATTTTCTGGTTAAGATGTTCGCCGCAGAGGGTATTACGTGTGCGATTGCGTCTACTGATGACTTTTACCACACCTACGAAAAGCAACGAGAGCTTGCGGAAACGCACGCGTCGAATCCGCTGCTCGAATTCCGTGGGAACCCCGGTACTATGGACGTTGACTTGATGTGCAACACGGTCAGCGCACTCGCCCATTGCGGACCAGGCGACGAAGTCAATATTCCACGCTACAATAAATCCGCGTACAAAGGACGAGGTGATCGTGTACCAGAAGAGGACTGGCCGATGGTCAAAGGACCCGTAGACCTCGTAATTCTGGAAGGATGGTGAGTCAATGTCACAGCAACCCGCCTATCCTGCGTTCGCTCTCTGCTTCTTCTTCGTCGTTCTCAAGTCGGTCGTCGCCCAAACGTTTGCTTGCAGGTGCATGGGTTTCCAACCGGTCGAGAATCCCAGCACTAGTGATATTGCGGAGGTCAACGAGTTTCTGAAGGATTTTGCAAAAGTGTATGACCTGCTGGATCTGATGCTGGTGGTTGAGATCGCCGATCCGGAATAGTAAGTACCTTGAGAAGTTTCCTCAGCGCGATGTCGTCGTTGCCGCCCGTAGCTCGCTAGTCGTCTGACCGTCTCCACTTCTTTTTCTTTGACCAGCGTTTACGATTGGAGAAAGCAGGCAGAAGATACGATGAAAGCGAAAGGGAAATCTGGCATGACGAGTGCACAGCTGAAGGACTTTGTTGATCGTTTCATGCCCGCCTACGAAGAGTACCTTCCCGGGCTGTATGGTGACGGCGTTTCGACGGAACTGCCTCAACTGAACATCAAGATTGACTCTAACAGAATCCCAATTGACTGAAGACAAACGGCAGTGGACGAAATACCGACCAAGAACAAAACTTTGGAAGCATGTCAAGCAAGCACTCAGCAGCATCGTGTTAGGTACATGGTGCGAGTCCATTATTTTTAACCAACCTTTATAATAAAAACTTCGTATTCAGAATGAGAGAGCGCTGAGAAGACTTTATGCACAAGTGCAAGCCAGTCCACAGCCAGGAACAAACCAAGCAACCCAGGCTGCCTCTGGCCATCAGTAACAGCGCAGAGCTTGCCCTCTGTCACGTTTGGCAGGTCGTGAAGTTCGCGGTCCACGGGAAAGATTTTGAAGAGGAGAATGGACTCCGGCTAAACCTGCTGGCTTTCGCAACCATTATAAATAACCCAGCGTAAAGGTCCTATGGGGCGGCTACCAGGAACGTTACGAAGTTTCAGTCACCTTCAATCACCTGAACTCGTTCCTAACTAAGACGGCTTGTGAAGCTGAGTGACCGACGCATCGGTCGTGGTGAAGTGGAAACTTCGCGTCCAAGGATGTGAATAGATCAGGATTTGTGAAAAGCGCGTATTAATTCTGTCTTCGTACCGATCGATGGGGTGGTTTAGTTGGGTAAACGCCTGAACACTAGAATTCCACTACAGAGTCGGCGCCTTTCAAGTATTGGTGCGTAAGCTGATCGCCTTGTTCGTTACGACGACACGGAGGCTAGCGTTCAGGGCTCTTGAACTGTGAGAGCTGTTGGTGGCTTTTTAAGTGGGTGGTGTTCGTGTGTGTCGATGATTCTTAACCGGCGGGAGGAATTTTGGAGTTTGGAAAGATTTGAAGAATGAGTATTGTGCTGCGCGGAGGTAGTGAGACGGATGTAGCACTGGCCGCGTCGGCGCTGAGGCGGGGGGAGGTGGTGGCATTTCCGACGGAGACAGTGTATGGCCTTGGGGCTGATGCAACTAACAACGATGCCGTGGCGATGGTGTTTAAGGCAAAGGGAAGACCGGCTGATAATCCGCTAATAGTGCACATGGCCAGTCGTGAGGCTCTTGACGAGGCAGGGTTTGCAGCTATGTCTGCACCTGCGCTTTTACTTGCGGAGAAGTTTTGGCCGGGGCCTCTGACTCTAGTCCTAGCCTTGTCGACGGAACATCCAACGTCGGAAATTTCTTCGCTAGTCACTGCTGGTTTGGATACTGTGGCCGTACGGGTTCCAAAGCATCCAGTCGCGAGCGCTCTGCTCGCTGCCACCGGTCTTCCCATCGCGGCTCCGTCCGCCAACTCCTCAGGCAAGCCCTCACCAACCCTGTCATCGCATGTCATTACAGATCTTGGCGGCAAGATCCATTCCGTCGTTGACGGCGGACAAGTCATTCTCGGTATCGAGTCAACTGTCCTCGATACAACAACAAATCCTCCCACAATTCTTCGCCCGGGATCCGTCACACAGTACGTGAAACTCATGCGCCACAGTGGCCTAGACTCGCTTACTCCGACTTCAGCGCTCACAGTGTTAGACTCCCGACAGGCACGAAATCGAAGCATGCA
This sequence comes from Rhodosorus marinus, assembly GCA_029953675.1. Lineage (NCBI taxonomy): Eukaryota > Rhodophyta > Stylonematophyceae > Stylonematales > Stylonemataceae > Rhodosorus > Rhodosorus marinus. The sequence goes on from JAMWBK010000001.1 coordinate 1,741,329, forward strand.
TAGGCCATAACGTGCGCGTTGCCAACAGCAACGGCAAGACCGACGATCTTGCGGCACCGAAGGCGCCGGGAATGAAGTACAGGTAAGGCACGTGCCATTCAGACAGGCTTCGCGTTGCCCACAACTGAATCTGAACCCTTTGTCTTTGTCAAAAACTCGACAACTTACGGTAGGCATTATGCACCGGCATCGCCAGTGAAGATTGTCTACGGTGGGCACCGGGAGTTTCTGAAAGAGCTCTCGGCGGCATCGGTAAACGGCGTTTCGCAGGTACGTCACCAAGATGGGCAAACACTTTCAGTGAAACTTAATGGCCGCACCGTTATCCGCTAGTCGGACATGGCGATTGCCTCAGTCTGCTTATTGAGCACAGGCGATCGACCCACTGCATGGTTGACAACGTGGCGAAGGCGTTGCTTGGTTGATCTGTAACTTTAACCAGTCCGTTATGGCCTGGATATTCGTTCGCAATTTTACTGGATTCGCCTTCTGGACTTTACGTCAAACTCGTGCATAACTCCGTCAGCTACCATATGCTCTGTCCTCCCCCCACCCCTTTCGTGATCTGACGCAAGCTTGAATCTTCTACGTTAGGCTGCGGTGGGTGTATTTGCGTGGAACGACACCTGTGCGAGCCTGGAGTCGAGTGAGTATGGGCCAAGAGTGACGACAACCTCGGCTGGAGAGTATGGTCAAGTTGATGTCCTCGCACAGAGGCTGTACAGTGCATTGCGATGGCTTGATGAGGTGAAGAAGGTCGGTCTGATCCTGGCTCAGGGGGTGAACGATGAGGACGGAGCAGGGCTTGGGTTCGCGGTGATGAACCGACTACGAAAGGCGGCGTTGGACCACGACAGATGACTACGTAAACCAGAACGAGACACTGCAGCTAATGTCCAAGCTAACCACGAAGTGCCACCACTTCGGTGGCAGGTAGAGCATTTCTCCAGCGTACAGAACCAGTTTGAACCCTCTCGCTTGCCGGTAGAGAGGAAATCTGGATTCGTCAGGACGAAGCACGTCCACCTGGCTTGTGTTTCCAAACATCGTGTCCTCCGCGAATGGATACAGGTTTAGGAATTCCTCCGGTGGAAAGACAACTACGAGCTTGGCTCCAAACACCTATGAAGGGATTAGAGCTTTGGAGTCGGATTTCACGCTATGAATAGAGAGCTGACGAGACTCGCTAGCGACCTACCTGACATAGTAGGTTGTGATATGGATCATGGTGAAGAGGAGTTTGAGTCCCGGATGGTCCCAGCCACATGTTGACAACTGCTTCTGATGAAGAATCCCCTAGGCTTGCAAACTCTGGTTCGATGATATCACTGAGAAGGGAAGGAACTTGTTCAAAGAGCTGGTGCTGTGCTAGGTATCCCCTGGATTCGCCACGGAGATGTTGCTCCACAAAGTCGCTCATGGGAATCAGCTGAGTTTCGAAGCTAGGATCTGTGTACTTAGAGCCAAGCTCCACTGGTACCCATCGATGGCCATACTCAGCTTCCCAAAAGCTAAAGTCGTTCCATTTTCTAAACGCTGGCCATTGCCTAACAACCCCCGAGATGATTTGCGGACCTTTCCAGAATATACGTGAAACGAACTGCGCAATCGAGGGACGCTCTATTGAAGGTATCCTTTCCACGAGATTTTGAGTTTCCATCTTATGGCCCGCGATTTCCCGAATTCTCTCATGCCCTAGCAATGCCATCGGCTCGGGATGAACTCGCAAAGCTCCAGAAAGTGTCGCTAACTCGTCAGCAAATGATGAACATAAGGACTTGAATGAGGGATGGCCGAGAATCAGCGCTTCATCAAGAAGTCGAACGGAATCAGTCACCGAGGTGCTCTCCCTCAGCGCCAGTTCGACGCTGATCGCGCTCAACTTTAACCTCAACCTTGTTTCACATTCATTCCTCTGCCCTTTCTCGTGCAATTGGTTCCATACCTCCCTCCTTGAACTCCAAAGCACCTGAAGCGGCTTCTTCACCTGAATATCCTCATTCTCTATAAGAACCTCCAGGCGTCGTGCATGCTCCGCGGCGTTCCTTAGGACTTTCACCCCGGAAGCCATTCCACACGTTTTTAAAGGGGCCTTCACCATCCCTCAATCAACCAGTTTCTTGAGTTAGAGCTGGACATCACGTTCTCCATAGTAGTTCTTCCAACGAAAGCCACCAAGCACAGCTCAGTTCTCGAACTTCGCATCGCCATGATTGCTTTCCCGCAAAAGCAAGCAACTTCTCTAAGTAACGAAATCCAACGGAACAGGTTCTTCCCTTCATCCTAAGATAGCCGATATCTTCTAGTCGCAGAACGAGAACCTGATCAACGTTCATACGGAAGAAGAAGTGCTCTCAGCATGTCCTCCTACCTGCCAAGAATCGGTCTCATTGTTCAAACTTTGGAGAAGCGGATGTGACGGTTTCCTTCCAATACTCAGATATCAGAATGTGAATGGACTTAAATACACGGTGATCGCACACAGCTTCAGCTCTTTTGCAATCACGTTTGGTCTCCCCCAAGAACCGAACCACTTCCGATGCGAGCGCAGAACAGATGCAGTTCCAAGGAAAGTTGGCCAGTCGTGCGATGAGCAGACCACGCTAGTAGGTGCGATTGTGAGAACGGCGGAATGGCATCACCACTAGCCAAACTTTCTGAATCAAAAAACACCTCATCTGTACAAGCTTTTAATAGAGAACCTAATTTCCTAGGGATTAGCGAAGCAGCAGCCTCACCACCTAAAGCAGCCACACTTTCCTGAGCTGCAGGTACCAATGATGCGATTCAGCGACTTGTCTCTGAAGAGTAAAGCTCTGTCTTCTTGCACATTCCTACGAGGATGCTTTTAGCTAGAGGCCCTTCTTCCTTCACGAGTGCCAGTGCTAGATTCCTTGCCCTTCCCAGCTCTGCAGCAAAAATTGCCGAGGCTAGTGGAGGAGTATCGATGTCCTCTGCGTGTGATTGCAGGAGATCAAGCCATTGCACTCGAGCTCCACCCACAAATGCCGCTACATCGTCACTGAATGATTTGGTTGACTTGAAGAATACGTTGGTAACGTTCTGAACGACATGAGACAAGCTCATGCCTCCATGCAAACTCAACCTTGAGATCCTCGATGGGTCGAGCAAGCCGTTGAGGGGATCTGACCTCGCAGCCTTTGCCAATTTCGAAGAGTCAACCGGTTTGAGAGCCAAACAAGCTCGAACTGGACTGTCGCAGTCCTCCCCATCCATCTTAACGAAGAACTCTTGATACTTGGAAAAACTTTTCACGCCAAACAGCCCGTCAAAAGGGTCAATAATCCTATTAAATCATATTTTCAGAGCCGCACAGTCAGCACCCGTAAGGCATGCGTGGAACGCCTATAAAGCTGGAAACTTGTATGGGAATAACTACCTGAGAATGAAATCCAAAGCCCGCAACTGTTTATCCTCTGGGATCGGTTTAATTGGAATTGAATCCGTATTGGCTCGTTCCCTTGTCGTCTCCACTCCACCTACGAACTTTGCAGCCAACGACAAGGACAGCTGCAGCCTGTGAACGATTTCACGAAACACTATTGTGAAATCCGACCACGGAAGGTCTTGCGATGCAGCCTCTTCGCTCAGGAGGCCCAACCTTTTCGTCACTAGCTTTTCCATGTTCTCATGATAGTCCATTGGATTTGCGCCCGCGTCGTAAGTCGAAACGTAGGGGTCTCCTCTGTTGTCAAAGGGAAAAAACGACCTCCACTCGTCAATGAGGACATCTCACGGAGCTCAAGACGCGTGCTTTCAATTACCCTTTTAAACCTGGCTCATCTTCGTCAGTAGCGAAGTGTAATCCACGATCAACCGCGAGACGCGCAATCTCGTCTAGTGTGCCCTCGTCAGCATCCATATAGCCGTACTTAATCGCCTCAACATCGTAGTCTCCAACGCAGGGGCTAAAAAAGCTGTAGAAGTCAAGAAGTAAGATTGCATTCCCTTGCATCCCATTGCTTAACAGCTGGCAAGCTCATTCGTTTTGCATGTGCTCACTAGTTCTGTTCCTTTTCATCAGCCATTATGATCATCGGCAGGTAGTCCATGATAGACGATGAGATACCATGCTCGGAAACAAACGTCTTGTTCTTCAGGTCGTTCCAGTTGTAGTTGGCGCTCCCGCGAAAGTTATGGCGCAAGCCAAGCGTATGACCAACCTAAACAGCGTGTAACTCCAAGACCGTCAGTGCGCAAATCAGCCATGCGCGGCGTGCGAGAATTTCTTGCCCGTTTACCTCATGCATGGTCACATCCGTTACCCCATCCAGCACGAGGTCCTCAACGGACTCATATGATTGCCTTGCAAAGGCTGCTGCCATTAAGCTGATCCGATTCATGTGCTCTTCTGCAATCACGCGCTGAAAGGAAAGTCTCGAGTTCAACCTCGGACGTATGCGAAATCCTGTTGAGGCGCGTGAGTAACGTTCTGTCAAAGACCAGTGACTCGTTCTTCACCCCCCTCGGCTTTGCTGTTACAGGAGGCAGGCGCTTACCCGGTACTTTTCCATTTCGAAGCAACCAGTATCTTTGGGTCCAGGTATTCAGCCAGCCGTGGGTGAACACAATATTGGCTCGGAGAATTTCACCCGTGCGTGGATCGACATCAGCGGGTGCGATCGCAAATGTTTCATCCAAGTCAGCTGACCACGAAATGGAGCTGAACCGGGCATCTCCAGCATCAAAGTCGTCTGGAAAATCTGGATCACTCTGTTGGTTTAACACCCGTCAACTTCAGACTACGTGAAAAAATCCAATTTGGCCGCAGGCCAGCGATTACTGACTTACGGGGACCACAGCTTTGATTGCATCCTTGAACCCAGCAGCTTCGAATGCCTTCTGCCAGTTTTCAACTCCCTTTTTCATGGCCGCGCGAAGATTCTCGGGAACGGACTCATCAATATAGTAGATGATCTGCCCTTTTACATCCGTTATCTTTCCACCAGCCTCGCGTTTCCTTTCCAACCTCCTCCTGGATTAATATCAAGACGTGACCCTGATTAGTTCGAACTTCTCGTCTCTAATTCAAAGCGCAGTTTGGAAATAGACAAGATCGGAGGATTGCGTCAGAACAAGTTCTGATGAATACCTGGTGACCATTTCCTTCTTCCCAGTGCCAGGATCCCGCCCATCCAAACTAACATACGGTATAGTGAAGAAACCCAGTCGCTCGTCAGCATATCTTGCCTCCATAGGTTTATCAGGTAACATCATTATCGTAAACTGTATGTCCACCGGAACGAGGACCTCCACGTCAGGAGCTTTGTCGTCGGTTGCAGGTAGCTGGGACTTCACCTCGACGTTTAAGTTCATCGGGAAAACAGATACGCCTGAGATCCTCGATTCAGTAAGTTCCGAGTCCTATCGAAGAAGTACGAGAGACTTCAGATATTCGCAAGCAGATTCACCCCACCCGCAATCCGGAAAATGTGTATCCAAGTGACTTAAGTACCAGTTCGCCGAAAAGCCCGAACAACTCAGCTACCCAAGGGGCTATATCGATGACATACCCGCCAGTCTGTGCACTCTTAAAGTATTGAAACGAGCTCTCAAAGCCTTCGTAGACCCCGAGATCGTAGGCATCTTTCAAGCCAGAATCGTCGTCAATTCGAACAGAATATTGAGGCCGATAAACGTCCATTCTGCGAGGGCACGTGGGAGTATTGGTAAGTCAACTATTAGCGCAAGAGCCCAAAGCTACTCTGAGTTATTCGCCTACGTAAATCCCAGTCCGTCCGACAATTTAAAAGCGAAGACATTGGATTCATCTGCGCTGGCTGACATGTGGGCAACAACCACTTCAGAATCTCCCTTCGAGAAGATGGCGCCAATTATGAACGGCTTTCCCAGCGATTCCTCCGGAATGTCTAACATCACGGTTGGTTGAAGGAAATCTGAATAGAAGACGGGGAAAACGCTCTCCTCCTGGAAACCAGAAAACCCACAGAAAAGGTCTTTCACATTAGAGCGGCGAAGGTGGGCCTCAGACGCTGGTTGCGGGCGGGCTGTTCTGACGGCGTACAAACTCTAGCAGACTGGTGTCAATTGTGGGCGGCTCCAGGGAGTTTTTAGCATGCGTAATGGGCGCTGAGGTTGGTCTCCCCGGTAGCAAGAGCACAAGACATCCAGCAATGATTCCAGCCACAAGTGCGGAGAAAAATGACCACTTTCGTGACCCGAGCATGGCAGTTAGCCGCTGGCGCACGGAGCCTCGAAACAGTGGGTCTTCCAACTCCGACTCGCTACTATCAGAATCCTCAGCGGTCAGCGCCGTCCGAACGTTCATCATGGTCCAATGTCTAGGGATCAGGTATCCCTTCAGTTTCAAAGCACGCTCATGGCGCCTTCATCGATCCCCACAACCATCGGATCTCATCGCTCCAATTCGACCTGCATATCCTCGCTAAACAGAGCTCATCAGGATCCAAAACCCACGAAAAATGCCTTTGCGTGTAATCCTTAACAAGAGATTGCGTTCAGAAAGCTCTTTCCAAAAACCAGGAGCTCTTTGCTCTTTAAATCCAGTTCTAATACGTAACCCTCGCTACGATCGCACAAGCACGCCTCCATCCAGCACGTACCCTAAAGCATCCATCCACCACAGAGAGCACAATCAATACTTCACCGCCATTCCCCTATTTATCTTTTTTCATGTTCTTTTCAACCAACCATTGAATCTAACATATATCAAAATTCAAAGTATTCAAAAATAATTGTAAAATATCTCAACAAGACATTTATTCATTGGACTGATCAATACTTCTTATCCAATATATTTCATTCAAATAGTATCTAACCAATGACATACTACATACGAACTAAAATTCCTATTTTACAATAATTACAGGCTATCATAACCAATGAAATCTGCTCTCGTGTCCCACTGGCATATCTAATAAATGACATATTTCTATGAATATAACAAAATACATGAAATCTTCTAATTGTATATACGATAATATACCTCATTTTAGAGTATATATATTGTATATACTTCATAATATCGTCTTTTAACAGAATTATGTTGATTGACTTTCGAATTATGGTATATTTTATAAGTTTTATTCTAGATGACATTTATGATCAAATTTCCAAGGGCGGGTTTTTAAAGCGAAGGCTGAATGAGTACTCTATTTCTTTTATTTTTACTTTTTGATGGTCGTTTTGGGGGAATGGGCGTTTTTGGATATCAAAAGGCAAAATGTTTCGTTTTCTTGAGAAAGATTGAGGGAGTTGATGAGGATGGGGAGAGGGAGAGGGAGAGGGAGAGAGAAAGAGAGAGAGAGAGAGAGAGAGAGAGAGAGAGAGAGAGAGAGAGAGAGAGAGAGAGAGAGAGAGAGAGAGAGAGAGAGAGGAAATGGTGCGCGCGTGCGCACATGGATTTTGGGATTTCTACGAGTTGATATGTCTCGGAAGAAAGGCAAAGGCGGGTTTTGGGGAATAGATTCTTTTGGTTTTGGGTGATTGGGAGGGAAGTAGTTAAGTTATGATATGATTCATGTGATATGTTTTGCAGAGGTTTCTTTTGAAAAGATTGATTGGGCTGGTTTAAATCTGGAGTGCAGCATCGTCTGAAGGAACTGGGATCGACGGGTTTAGGGTTTTGGTAGACGCCGGGATTGATGTGATCGATCGGTGACTACGTTCTGGGGAACTTGTGGTTGTACGCTAGTGAGATATGGCACTATGGACTTGAGCCTAATGGCAGAGACGTATTGGTGACTCAAGCACTGTTTTGTTCTCCGCTCGCACCTCCAACCCCGGCCAACATGGAGGCTGCCTTCGTAAATGGGTTTGGATTAACTGACGCGCATGGGACCAAAGCATGTAAATGTTTCGGAATAAGAGATGGCGTGGTGGACGTGGTTTCTGCGAACAGTAGTCAGACTCGGCGCACAGTCCTTGAAAGCGAGGTCACGAAGCCTCTGAAGAGATGTCGATCAGTTTTGGCAAAAATGGAGATCGCTGGTTCTCTGCTTTGCGGCCGAAGCCAGAAAGTTCAAAACGGGCTTTACATTGAGTCGTCCATAAGGTATATCGAAACGAAAAGCAGTTTTGGGTATGGCACACTCATGCGTGCTTGGAACAGCCTGAAGGAGAGCATAGGATGGTCGGAATATACCACAACAGAAGCCAGAATGCTCGGACTTCCTTTAAGGACCTTGAGAGAATCTGAACGTTACGGACGACATGTAGTTTGCGACCCAAGGGTGAGTGTCACATTGGATGTATTGCGACCTTGTTTTGCGGGACCCTGGTATGCGGACCAGGGTCCTGCAGGGATGCCCCACCCGCTGAGCATGACGTTGGTTTTTCTGAAAGGTTGACATGCTTCTGTCCCAGGCTATTGCAGAGCTTTCAAGAATTGCGGGTGACTTGAATGTTCCGAAGCCGAGTGCTCCAGAAAGCTATGGAAATCCAGACCACACGATTGAGCTACCTCGACTGCCAGCTGCTGGTGAGCATCCACGGCACACGGCAGCGTCGTCTCACGCAGGACGTCACTAATTGTACAAGATTCGTTGACAATTCTCAACAGGCAACACAAGAAGCGTTGCAGCGAAGTGTCCAAACGTAGAGGCTCACCGAAATGGAGATCGCCACCCCAGTTTGATTCTTTGGATGAATGCTGATGGTCGAACGGGAGGCGGCCAATGCCAAGTTTGCTGCGGATCTGAGGGAAAGCCAATTCGATATTCGGTTTGGTATTCCGGTAATTCTGCTCTTCTGTACAGACGTCGTGAAAAGGTTCAGGGGTCTAATAAGTACGTGCTAGACATCGCCGTGAAGCCTAAGGTAAAGGGATGCAGGAACACAGTTGGCGAAGAGGGAGTCGTGGACCAGGATGGAGTGCCAGTGGGAGGCTACGTCATGAGCGCCGACAAATTGGAAGAGCCCATGGTCGAGGGAAATCACGTGTGTGCTCTCCTAAAGGTTCGTCAGAACACGGTCAAGGAGCAATCGCTGTCAATTCAACTCACAGAAGTCTCGCTGTTCACTGCGCAGAATCTGCACAGGGCGGACGGTTCCAGGACAAAGTTCCGAACAATAGGACACCTGAACTCTAAAGACCCCATTGAGATTCTAGAAATTGCGGATAGAATGTCAAGGTCTGATAAGAGCTTAACCCAAGCAAAGCTGTGCAGCTGGATGACCAAGCAGGCGATCCATTCCGGAGACGAGTGCGAGGACCTGCTGTACACGAGGATGCTGTCAACGTCGGGAATGGTTGTTTCGAGCTGGAAGCAGACCAATGGAAAGTCCGGGCAACCTCTGTTCCTGCCCAATGGTTGGGAGCCCTTGGCTCAGAGGTGGATATTATTTGATCTGGATGACTTGCAGATGCTCTGTGAGGCTGGTACACTATTGAGCACATCGAATCTCTGAGCTGGTGTACGAGCACTACTGAACTGGTTCTGTTTCTTGGGTGGGCGTAATAGTTGTGAATATTGCTTGCAATAAAGTGAATGCTGCTGTCCAGAGCGATGTGAATCTCAGCGGGCGACTGGCTGTCGTGCAGACGGGTCCGAACGGACTGCAGGTTTGGTGCGAGCTGAGGGAAGTGAGGGAGAAGCCCAGAAAGTGGGTTGCAGAGCACAGTACCAGGGAGTGGTATAAAAGACTGGGACGGAAGATTTTGAGATCGGCTCGGAGCGCAGGGGCGCGCGGAGGATCTGTACGAACCTATGTATCTCTTTGCTTGTGGAGAACGTTGAACTGATGCTTGATCTCATCTCACTCCTTTGTGCAGGTGGACCTTGCTTCCTATGCGGCTGGAAGATTTGGGAGAAGGCCAGGATGGAGAGTACTAGAGCGTGGAGATATTTTCAGGTCTAGGCTGTTGTATGCTCGAGACGAGCGAGGCCCTAACAGGGACCCTCGATTATGATGCTCCAGGTTGTCGATGGCCAACCTCAAAAGTTCAGTTCTTCAAGCGGTTTGTTTTTAAGAATTCTGAAATTGGAGTCTGGTACTCTGGTGCCCGAGGGGATGATGTGGTTATGCACGCGTCATGCGGCATTTGTCGAGTGCCGTTGAATCCTTGCGGCTCATTGAATGCTGGAGAATGGAAACGCGATTCGCCAATGGCTTTTTCTTCATACAGCAAGATCGGACAGTTGACGTTTGCGGGAGTTGCTCTCTACGAACGTTTCGAAACGGAAAGAAAGAAAAAAGTGAATTCTTGCATGTAGACTCTCCGTCGACGTTTGTGAGTCGGCGGGGCAGCTTTAGATGAGACTTCCAGTGCATCAGCCCCGCTACTGCAAAGGTTGAGCAAGCAGATTCACATGCACGTCATACGCAACATGCTTACTCCCTCCCAGTGCAGGAAGCTCGCTACGGGCAAATGAAGGTGCCAGCGGGAGATAAGATCTGTCACTGGGAGCATCCGGTATCAGAATTTGTTAAGTGTGTTTCCTCTATATGTAAATTATTTAGTAGCGTGACAAAATGAACTGTTGAAGATGCAACGAAAAAAGTGCCTCCATCGCGTAGCTAGCGATCACCGTTTTCGTCGGTTGTTCTCTGAGCTCACCCGGTGTAGACTCTCCAGGTGCTCCAAAAATCTTGCGGTCTCTGCTGCAGCATAGCTCTCTCCTCGGACAGATTGTATAAAACCAAGATGACCTCCGCTTTCCGTATACACGAGTTTCACTGGAGCCTTTCCTACTTCTTCCTGTTTTGGAAGTGATTTTCGCTCAATGAACGGGTCGTCCAGCGAGTTCACCACCAACGTAGGCACGTTGATACGAGAAAGAAGTGGTCTCGTATCGTTCTTTCGGTAATAGTCCATGTTCGACTCGAAACCGAACATGGGCGCAATGTATGCGTCATCGAAGTCCGCAATCGTGCGGGCGGCTTTGATAAGCTTCAGGTTCACCTGTGCAGGAAACATTTTCGATTTCTCGATGGCCTTCTTCTTCAAACTTTTAAGAAAGCGTCTGCTGTACACTAATCTGCTGAAACCCCTTTCAAGCTTCGCCTGGCACGCGACGGGATCAAAGGGGACGCATTGAACAGCGGCGCCGAAAACCTTGAATTTCGCCAACTCCTCCGCGCTCCTTTCCGCGAGAAACTTCAATACCACATTCGCCCCAAGGCTGAAGCCAGAGAGGTAGATGCGGGTATCCTCAGGCACCCTGCTCGACAGGATCTGAACGTAAGTGGCCAAATCGTCCGTGAATCCGAGGTGATAGTCGCGCAACGTCGTGTTCACATCCCCAGAGCATCCGCGGAAATTCATAGCTGCGACTGTATGCCCACGGCAAGCCAGCGATTTCGTGATTCGACGAGTGTGCGGCCCTCGACTAGTGGATTCAAGACCATGGTACAGAATAACGATCGATTTTCCATCGCCCTAGGGTAGCGGAAAAAAGGAAAGCATAAAGCATTCTTAGCAATCGATCTCTGACAACGGGAACAACCACCCGTTCTCCCGTGCGCATGCATGAACCGCACGAGTGCGGAGGTCTCACATCTGGACTAGAAATCTTCGCAACACTTCTACCGATATGAAAGTCTCAAAAATACTTACAGAATGATGAGTGTCCACATCGAAAAACCCACCGCAGCGAGTTGCAAACCTTTCGCGGTCATAATTAAGTTGTTCAGAGCGAGGAAGAACCATTCCCCCTATTGTCTGAGCATGATGATTTGCTAGCCACCTTTACGGAGAGCAACAACACACAAAAAAGGCGATCGTCAGCAATTCCAAACGAGAACAACCAAGCGCTAGCGCCAAAGCGATCTTGTTCCCACGATCAGGCACAAAAATGAAGATGACCGTTCCGGGAAACACCGATGTTTTGACGAAACAACGCTTACCAAACAGGACGAAAGGGACTTGGCTTGAAGGATTTCGCCGCCTTCAATGCCAGCTGCGATCGCTCATCCGTTTGAACGCTAGTACCGATTTCAACGACCCCTCTCTTTGCGGTCCTTGCGAAGCTCGGACTCTTCTTATTAGCTGATGGCATCACCATACTCCCAACAAACGCCACGTGCAGACTTTCCATCCGACAAACAGCTACAAAAACGTTTCAAAAAAGAAAGCTAAACCAAAATTGTAACCCGCCCCGTTCAAAAAAGAAAAGAACTAGCCGACCCCTTCCAAACCAAATGTCAGAAAACCATCACTGATCCTCTACCTCTTCCTACACGCCCTAAACTCTCCTCATCCCCAACCGTAACCCTCTTCCCCTCCTCCCCTCCTCCCCACTTACGCTCACCCCCATAAAACAAATCTAAAAGCACCCAATACAAAATACCTAATATGCTCTACCAATTTCCCCCACATCCCCACAAAAACCTCCCCCACGTCATCAGAACAAAATAAATCAAAACAACAAAAGTCCTTCTATTTTCTTTGGAATGAATGAAAATATCAATCACATCAAATAATATTATATATATATATATATATATATATGTATTACCTCGGGCATCAAGATCCACAGCATCCATAGCCATCCACAAGACGTCATCTACAGCATCCATAGCCATCCACAGCATCCCATCCACTAACAAACAATACCATCCCATCGTCACATCCCCTCCCAAAAAAAGAAACAATCAAATCCTACCCCCTTGACATCCATTATCACCTTTAATCTATCCCAAAAATGAGAAACCAACGTATTTCCTACCTCCAATGAGAACCATTCTTGTCTAAGTAGACCTAAAATATAATAATAATTCCAGTGTTCATGAGGGAGAAAAATTATTATATTTATGTTTGTTTGAAATTATTAATGAATTTATAGTTCTAGGGATGGTGGAGAAAGGGGGGGGGGGGGTAGATTTGGATTTGTGAACGTAGCCAACGAATCCAACGGTTCAGATTCACACTTTTACTCTTAAAGAGTAATATTAAATTTCCATTCGTTGGGATATTTCGTACCTGAAAAAGGGATGATTTACAGAGAACGGCTATATTTCTCCCTTACGTAAACAAACCCCACCTTGCTCGATACCAAAAATAATGCTTTTAGCGGATTGCAAATCAATGATACCCCCCTCCCCACCCCCGGCTGTCCCCCCTTCTTTGCATCCGCAGCACGAGGAACACTTCAAACATTTACAGAAAGAAAATTCGGAATATTCCTCTTTTTTAAAATAATATATAATATTTGGAGTATATTTTTCTTCCGTCCAACGGACGCTTGGGGGTCACGTGTTGCTGATACCCACGTTTTTCGACTCTTTTAGGAGGTGCTTTGTGTTTTATTTCATCTGTTTGAAACTTTTAGGGGCTTTTGCCTTTGTGGGGTAAAAGTCGTTGAACGTTTTTTGGGGGGGAGAATTTTGGAAAGTTTGACTTTGGTGGCATCAGCCTGGACTGATGTCAACTTTTTTCATGCGTGTGCCGGGGGAGGAACGGGAGGGAGGGGCGGGACGGGTACTTTAAAGTCCCTCGCTCGAATGTGAAAATGTGGCTTTCAAAGTTCCGATTCTGAAAAGTTGCTAAAGGTTCCTACGATGTGGAAATTCTGGTCTGCTTGTCCACTTCCGGTGTAGTGCGTGCCTGGAGACCCCGAGTAGAAAAGGCTGTACCGAAAGACGAATAATCACCAAAATGTTTTTGGACAGATTGCTGTGCTTTCGTCACTCACTGTCCCAATTTCAATGTCCCCCTTATCACTCAACAAAAACAAAATCTGGAGATTTTGTCAATGCACAAAGCTGTGGGGGAGCAGGCAATCGTGTCCTTGTGCTTGAATGTACTTGTTTCCGGCGCGCCTTCTACTAGTTAACAGGCCCATCTCCAGCTGTTGTGTTTGGGTACGGCATGCAACCGATTCTCTCCCTGGAAACCGGAGACTGTCCTTGGCATCAACTAATTTTTAATGAATGCGGCTCTTTCCATAACTCTTTAAGACATTAACATAGCTTTGGCGATCAATTTTTGGCGCGAGGCAAAGATCCGACTACTTGTGATGATCTCCACTATTCGGTTCTACGGTTTTAAGCTTGGTATTGTGTGACTGGCAGAAAGAGCATCTCAAATAAAGGAAGTGGAAATGTACAGTGCTCTCTTTCTGGCAGTCGTTGCAAAGCACCGTCGCTCTTGCTGATCTGTATTCCGACGGCATTGGCTCTCGAGTCATCATAACGTTCTAAAACATTGCGAGAAAACCATTCAATCAGACAAAAATCTTTCCGGGGGGAGCGGATCACCTCGCAGCACAAGTTTCGTCCGCAACCAACGCGAGCACGCAGTTTGTGGCCAGACCTACCAAGCGAGCGATTTGGTCTGACATATCCTCCAACGACTTTTGGCAAACAGGACAACGCCGGTACAGCTTGGCATAGTGAGAATAGCAATGCTTGTGCATCAGATGCCCACAAAACAGGTACTGTATGGGCGTCGTCGAGGAAAATAGATAGTTGTTGCAGATTGGGCAATTCGATTCCATGACCTTTTCTATACACTTATGCTCCCTCCGCGATAAACTAAGACAAGCGTTGCACCTGGCAGAAACGCGAAAACAAGGAAAGATGAGGACTCCTGCAGACCGTTCAAGGAGCAAACAAACAGCGCTAGATGTTCCATTGAACTGATGCCGGCGAGCTTACTTCATGCAGTGGAAGAAGTCTATTCCAAGACCCTTCCCAACACGGCAGACGTTGCAGCTGTGGCAGTGATAGATAGATCTGCTCGCGTTACCATCATAGAGTCGGCATATAGAACAATAGTATTTCGCAAATTGCGCATGACACGAACGACACGACTCGCCCACGGGCTGCAACGTGTCTGTAAGAGCGAAAAAAGTGCCTCCCAATTCAGCTTTGGCGCTCCGCAAACGAACAGCACTCAACTACAGTCCCCAATGATTGCATTTTTCGTATAAAATTAAGATATTAGTATTGGAAAGCACCTACCGCAAAGCATGCACCAAATTTCCTCAGTTTGGTACCGGTTCATGGTGTGGTTTGACACAGCGTCGTGGCACAATCTGCACGTGAACAGCTTTCCACAACATTTGGCTCGTACTTTACATCGTCGTTGGTAATGCTTGCAGCCAAGCACCTTCTGACCATCAGGCAAATAGATGTATGATTTCACCCGTTCCTCCGGGGTGACTACTCAGGGAGAGAAGAACACAAAGTTAACAAAAATGTGCTTCACATCAGAAACTAAACCTATGGCAACAAGCGCGCCGGGCTTTCGGGGCCTCGGTTGGCATAATGTTGAATACGTACTCTCAGATTGTGGACTCTCAGCTGGGGCATTCTTCATCCAACGCGTTACCAGCAAACTCTGCATAACGCGACTCTTTTGCTCCGAGGACAGCGCTTCATCTGCTGCCACCAGTCGCATTGCTCTTTGTACATCTTCCTTCCCTTGCAACAACATCAACCCCACGGCAGCACTGTCGACGGGAAGACGCGTAAAGGCACTTGAGTTAGCAACCGGGTTATCGGCAGGGCGAGGAGCTGTTGTCCGGGAAGTAAGCATACCCTTCCTCAACGGTCGCGTCCTCAGATTCTTTATTTGTCGGCTGTTCAGGCTCCTCAGCAGCCGGAGTCGCGGACTTGAACGGGAACCAAGTTCGTAGCCATTTGTCAAAAAGCGTAGAGCCAGTGACAGCAAATATGTGGTTCATCATTTGATCGCGCTCCGTTGCACTTAGCACGCGAATCATCCACGGAAGCATTTCTTGAAGAATCTCCCCTGGCATTTGGCCGAAAATATTGGCCACTACCTCGGATTGTTCCTCTATTGTAAAATTCTTGACCAGGAGGGGCCAAAGATGTGATTCTTCCTGCGTAAGATGATTCATCATGTCATCTCGGAGCGTCCGAGCTACTACATATACGGACATTGCCACGTCAACGTCTCCTGAACATTGCAAATTTTCCAATTGTTTTGCCAAACTCCCGAACAGTCGACGCTCGTCAGAGTGCTCATCCTCATAGGTGCCCGACACGTTCGAAACACGCTTTTCGACCAGAGGCAATACAATCGAGTCTTCCGCTTTTGAGTGGAAGTGTACCTATGTCAGAGGTGTGAACGAGAGGGTGTTCGTGGTGAGGGAATAACGTTCAAACAGTTGACAACCGAAACCCTCCTTCAACTCTTCTACAACTCCCCTTGGAAAGCTAGCTACGAGTGAGCATCAAAACTTCAGGGGTCAGACAAAGTTTACCATTCTGCGAAGGAAGCTGCACCTTTCTGCGAGGGAAGAAACCGCATTCGGGTTCATGGACTCCGGCAAGACCGTTGAAGCCTCCATAATTGCCTGCAGCTCTATCCGGATTGCTTTATGAACCCTTAGTATCTCGTTGATGGGACTTCCGTCCGCAAATTCTCCATTGTCTGCTACGCCTTTGCTTTGAGTCTGAAGCTGAGGAACCCGAAGGCACAGTTCTTCCCATTGTCGCCGGCTTTTCTCACCCTGCAAAACAAGTAAACAAAGATAACAAAGCCGTTAAGTAGCTGACTGAGCGAAGACGCTCAGAAAAATTAGGTCCGCTGGGACACCTAAGCGCCTAACTGATGTAGCGAAATCCAAGTCAGTTCTAAACATACAGTCTGAACCGCTCTCGCAATCGCTACAGCAATGTTCCCAAATTCTTCCTCTGGAGAGTATCTCAGGACGTTCCGGAGCAGCCTTTCCTGTTCATCAAGGTTGAGGGCCTCCAAACACCACAGAATCAGGTCTGCCAGAAATTCGGCCGGAATCTGAGTTCCAACACAACAAAAGAGAAGCCGCAGTCCACTTCAGCCTACTATTCATAATCACCAGCTGCTGTCCGAGTCTGAGGAAGGGCAGGCTCTCACCATTGCCATGGCTTTTCGGACAAGCTGATCTTGATCCTCAACGGAGAAGTACTTTTCAATAAGAGGGAAGATTGTGGTCTCCTCATCATCCATGTACTTGGTGAAGTCCTTCGCGAACTCCTCTAGCATACGCAAAAGCACAATTTTCTCCACTCCCCGCCCGTCATCAACGGCTTGCCCTGACGCAAGCATCGCCTTGAGTTTCTGTTGCAGGGCCACCAACGTTTCTCGTGCTTCCGTTGGGTCATCCTTTTCTGGAAGGCCAGAAACGTTTGTCTTTCCTTCGCTAAGCCGCTGCTGTAGCTCCTTCTTCAAAATCTGCACCTCACCAGCCACTCGGTATGTCAGCATCTTCTCCAAAAAGGCAAACCTTTCTGCTAGACATTTAAGCTGTGCGTTGTCAAACGGGTCCACGTGTTTTGTGAACTTCAAAAGATCCTACCCAACGAACGTCGAGACAGCCCGAAACGATGATCGAAACAAAAAAAGTTCATGTAAGCAACCTAGGCGGGCAGTCCAGATAGGTCAATAGCAGCCCCCGAAAAGGAACGAATACAATACGCTAAGCCTCTCGAGCTCTGTTTTTGCTTCGACTATTGGTTATTCCTTCACAAACGAAAATCCGGGAAACAAGTAAGGAGTGTTTTCAAAGACGTACCGCGAGCTCAATGCGTATGGCCTTGTTGATGTGGGTAATTTCGACGAGCGGGTTTGACTTGATCTTTGCTGCCTTCTCAAAGGCAGGGAACACATTGCACAGGTCCGACCATTCCGACGCTGAAAGATCATGTGCAATGCTAGAGGCGATCTCAGCCAGCTGGTCTTCCGTGCTGTACTTTTCAATTAACCCCAAAAAGTCAATGCGTTCTCCTTTTGACAGAGCTCTAACAGTCCAGGTCAAGACCGGTGTGGCAAACATCACGGCGAGCATACCAACTAGCAGCTTGCCTTGCTCTGCTTCGCTGAAAATATCATTGAACAGGGGTAACAGGACTTTCTCCTCCTCGTCTAGATGCACATTGACGCAATCAATCAGCTGAGATAGCTTTTCCTGCTTGAGGTCCCGGATCGTCCCCTCCCAATCTGTCTCGGATTTTTTCGGACTGCCAATCTCTTTTTGTAGAGTTCGCAATGCCTCAGTTATCTGATCGAAATACTCTTCCATATCTTTGTGCTTGTGTTTTAGCACGCTGATGTAATGCTTCGCTGAGGGGTTCGATTTCTCCTTAGACTCCTCAAGCTTCACCATTAGGGCTGGACAAAGAACAGACTCCTCGGACTTGCAGTGCTTGTCCATCATGCTTTTCAAATAGCTAATACGGGCCAAAATTCCGCCATAGAACTGCGCCGTCGAGCTCACGCTCACGTCCGAAATCGTTCTCCGGAGCAACTCTAAATTTCGTCTGATCGCCTTGTGGACGTTGAACATCTCTGCCAAGGGCTCAATCTGTGTCGAATTCTGCGCGGCATCGCCATTTTCAAATCCATCCTCGATTATCTTGAGGCGCTTTTGAGCTGGCCCTTCTCTGTCCAGCTCAACGTTCTGGGTACGCCCCACAAACTCCATCTCACCTCCAAGCCCCTAAACACTCAAAGGGGGGTGACCCACTCATCGAAACCTTTCCGGAACCCAGCCAACCTCCAACCAAAAGCAAACACACAGACCGCAGCTCTCGGCTCTCCTGAAGACTCAACCTCCAGTCCTCACTCCGAAGACCCCACGCAACCACCCAAACAAGACAATCCTTCAACCCCTTCCCCAGCGACAAGACTTCACCAACATTCTCCTCCTGGTCCTCTCCCAAAACCTCTACAGAAAAGCAGCAACCAACACTTCCAACAGCAGCTTCAAGAAGCAGTCGTCCCTTCCCCTACCTTAATAAACGGTTATGAACCTGCACGTCCGCGAAGGTCTATTTTATGTCCTCTCCTCACCCACAGGTGACTCACCTAACCCCGACATGCTACGTTCATCTACTACCCCCAACCAGTCCAACCCTTCTTCTTCCCTGCCCAACATATTTGTACACCTCTATACCCCCCTTCTCCATTTTTCTCCAAACGATTTGAAATTGTTTAGTTTAATTTTTTGAGAATAGAAAGTTCAGCGATCCCCCCCCTCCTCCTCTTTCCTAACTCGGTCGTCATCTGGGGAGTCCGCACCCTAAAAAAGAAATATAAAACCAAACTATACCCTTCCCTGAGGGGAATAAATGAAAGAAAAAATCTCGTGCTTTGGAAGATGAATACAATAATACAGAAGAATTTTCCGAAGGGGATTCTCTTGTTGTCGGAGAAGGGTCGTAGACTAATTTTGAGATGCGAGTCATTCTTTAGGGAGTAAGTGGAGTTTAGGACTCTCTGCAATTCTTAAACGAGTAATTTGCTCGACGACCTTCAAAAGCTAAGACGGAAATGTATTTAATCTAGGGTGCAATGGGTTATGGACAGGCTAACTTGAAGGCACAAGCTTGGTATCCCGTTAAGAGTTATGGGCGGGCTGGTCCAATTATAGTGGATTGCGCATCTGCACAATCTTTGCTCGCATCGTTGAAGTGCTGAGTTTTCGTTTGCGCTGGCTCATCTTCTTAAGGCGGTTAGCAATGCGTCGTCCGAGTCAGTAATCTTTAGGTTCCACGTTTCGTCTGACAGGTAAATGTAAGTACAACCCTTAAGCTTCTACTTTCCAGTCTCATCGGCATGGTTACGTACACGTAACTATGGTGTCTACAGCTCCTTGCACCGTCTTGCATACATCACTCCTTGAAACAGTGAGAAGTTTGTTGAGCTCAGTTGATTTTTCGTCGCTGGAGTAAGAAGAGTCTCCCTCACCACGAAGTGACGCGACAGTCGCCATCCGATTAACTGACGACGCCGCGCGTGAAACCGAGACCCTGCTTAACAGCTCTGCGAGGATCTCCGGCCTTGCTGAATCGACAGGATTTCGAATCTTGGGGACTTTTCCCCCTTAAATATGGCTTCAGAAACGAAATCTACAAATTTCACCGGTGGAATTCGTGGCGCTCATGGAGCGGGTTCGGCGGTCAGAGTTGAATTGCCCAGAAACCCAATTTGATACGGTTCCGCGCATTCCGGTATATACCCATCAAGCCGGTCACAACGCCTGCATCCTCCTGAGCAGATTATCCAAGATATCCGTTGTTATGGCTTCAGTCGCCCTGATCCTCTCTGGACTCTTTTAACCAAAAACGGTGATATGTCTTTCAGAGTACGTTTTGTAGCCCAACGCACTAGTTTTGGGACTAAAAAATGATCTGTCAGGGACTTTTCTTGGAAGACGAGTTTGAAACCAAAACGTTTGAAACGTGCAATGTCCGAGTTTGGAGACAGGCTATCCCACATTCCATGGTATTGGCTTTTTCATAGAAAGACATAAGCGCGAACAACATTCCTGTGAAAATGAGATACGGAGATTTACCAAGGAGAAAGGATCCGCACACTCCGCATAAGTGCATGCGAGTGCATCAGCCGGAATCCCGCCCGTCTTCGGACTTCGGGTCAGTTGACTATTGTCTATGAACTTTCGTGGATCGATTCTACACAAGTCCAAATGAGACCTTCCCTCTGAAACAATCAGTCACTGTAGAAAAAGAAGACTGAGCAGGGTCCAGTTCCATGAGGTGCAAGACAGAGCATACAGTCCTAGTTTACGCCAGCGACGACCCAAACACGTGTTAATTATCGGGGCTCACCGCTCAATAACGACCCCAAAACCCGTTTCTTCTCTCCCCCCCCCCGCCTCTTCTTAGGTTCTGAATCCCGCAATCAGGAGAGTGTCTTCCGCAGAGTTTCTGACGGACATAGTCCATAACTCCGCGCGTACTAAAACAAAAAAATCATAAAAACGTTTTTTAGGGAATCATTTATCTGTACTAACGTAGAACAGTAAAAACAGTTGCAAAACATTTGGAATTCATTTCTTGGAACCCCAAGCGTCAGGATTATTTTAGGATTTCGATGTGCTGGGGTGGGTGGACTTTGAGCTTTTGATGATTGTGATCGCCGACAAGGTTTGGTCCGTCGAGATGAACTGATCCAGAACGGTTCTGAGGGAGCGGCTTACTTTTCGTCGGGCCGTTGAAGCCGTGCTATGCACCCTTGGTTCACGGTATCCTGGGAACAGGATTCTATTGGGAATATAGTGCATTGAAACGGACCAGGTTGTCCAACAGAGCTCCTGATGTTTCGGCGAAAGAGCGGCACTCAGCGGTCATAAAAAGAAGCTTGTCCCATCTCTAATCTCGAGCTGGAAGTGAATGACGCCAGCAACTGGTGCCTGACAATATAGAACTGTCCCAAGCACGCGGTTGATGAGCATTCAGCCTTCGATTACGGTGCTCAAAGGTTGTCCCATCCCGCGCGGAGGTGCTCACAGAATTTCAGCACAGCCTTCGCACAAGCTGTGTACCCAGTGCGACCAAATTTAGTCGCTGTATCCCGAAAAACCAAAGAGCTATGCGGATGGTCATAGGACTCTCATCAGCTACCGTTCATTCCCAGCACGGGACATAGTGTTAACCGGGACAAACGTTAACCGGGACGCTACACGACTTTGGCGGTCAGCCAAAGTTCGTCGCAAAAGCCGCAGTCTTTAGTTTAGGAGCTAAGGCTACAAAGCCCGTCCCTTCTATCCCAGCAAATGAAGCAGGCGATATCGCGGTGACTAGGGTCCGACAATTTTGTCGACGTCTTCAGGCTTCTCCAATGGACAGCTGAAGGTTTTTTATTGCATGACGGTAGGTGTGCGTTGGGTGGGTTTGGGGAGGTGCCTGTAATCCAGGAAGGCCTTACCTCGGGGGGCAAAGCTAGGAAGATTCTTCTGCGTTGACTTCAGCCTGCCAGTGAAAGAGGCGGCGAAGGATGAGCTTCGAGGATGCATAACGAGTTGTACATTTCTGTGGAGAGGGCATGATTACTTTCGGACGACTTTGACTTATCCGGTCAGTGACGGGCAGGACGAGTTATCTTTAGTCTTTGTGACGGTCATCGGAGAAGGGAAAAGCTTGTGGCTTGCATACATTACTTCTTTGAAAAATCCTGGAATTCTAAGCAATGCAGCCGAGGGAGTTCTTAACTACTCAGGAAGAAGTTGACCTGAAGGTTGATGGAGAGAAAATATGTAGCCAGATCTATAGGTCCGAGTATAGGGATCACATGGAGGGAACACCGCTAGGTGACTTCTTGGCGGACTTTGTGGAGCTGCAGAACGACCCGACAGCGGCCTATCGCGCTTTTCATGTGTTGGCATGCCTTGGCTCAGTTCATGGGCGTTTCCGTCAGCGGTTCTTGCAGACCGTTTCAGGGGCAGACCTTGTGATGATGGTTGTGAAGCATGTTGAGGACAAGCTCGTTCAGAGAAAGGCGATGTACTTCATTTCTGTCCTGGCCATGGAAGAGGATAATCGAATATTACTCATTGAAGCCAATATTGTCCAAGCGCTAGGTGAAGTAGTGACGAAACTGTATGATTCTGATGACGTCCTCCAACGAGCAGGCATAGCCTTCTCGAACCTCAGCATCGTCCCTTTCGAGAAGAAGGTTGCGATTGGTCAGGAGGGAGGAATTCGGATCATCAAGGAGGTGATTTCCAGGCCGGACATTAACGTCGCAACACTTATGGCATGTCTAGTGACTCTAAGAAACGTCACCGTCGCATGCCATGAGAACATGCTGATTTGCAGGGACGAGAATATGCCTGAAATAGTCTTCAATATCATGATAAGCCGTAAGCACAATCTTGGTGTGCAGGGACAGGCTGTGGTTGTCATGACCTACTTAACAAAGCAAGACGATGAGCTTCGGGAAAGAATCGGAAAGTCACCGGAGAAATTGGAGGCGTTTGTGAACCTGATAAAAGCTTCGGGTAGGTCCCAAAGTGTCGCGGAGCATACGCTGGAACTGCTGAAGGTTCTTCTTGACAAGAACGATAGTGCGACTGAAATTGTACGCAAGAACAACCTTATTGAGATTATTCAGGAAAGATTTGACGGTAAGTCTTATAGCAAGTATCAGTGCATCTTACCTTCGTCTTATCATGGATGATGATGATCCTCGTGAGGCTTCCCGAGGAGTGGTTTGACACTTACAAGCATCTCTATTTCTTTTCCGCTTTTTCTACTTTAGCCTTCAGCTCATCCGCAAAGTTCGTCGAGAATGCCTGCGCCGTGTTGCGCGCGCTCGGGTTTCTAAATGAGCCTCGGGACATGATGCGAGAGCTGGGAATTTTTGAGAGACTGATTTCGAGCCTAAGGCACTACGACTCAAACGTGAATGTTGTAGAGCAATGTCTGTGTGCAATATCGAACGCATGCGTGGACAATCCTAAGAATCAGGAGAGCCTTGGGATGCGGGGTGCAGTAGAGGCCACAATTCATGTGATGGAAATGCACAGAGAGAATCCATTGCTGCAGGATTACGGATGCAGAGCGCTCAGAAATCTCGCCGACAATTGCGAGTTCAACGTGCGGATTGAGGGAGAGAACGGTGGAATCAATGCGGCCACGTTTGCGATATTGGGTTTCCCCAGGAACGCTGTACTCACGGAACAGGCTTGTGCTGTACTGAGCAACATGGCCCAATCCGAGCAAAATGCGATACGAATGTTACAGCAGGATGTGCAGGACATAGTGACCCAGGCATTGCAGGTGAGATAATCCACTTTTCTATTCGCGCAATGAAATTGGTATCAGCCGTTGCCGGTGGAGGCTCTACCTCACCAAATGTTGCATGCCGCAAATAATAGACTAACCAAAAAAAAAATCCTCATCATCTTCTGTGTTTTTCAGTCAATTGACAGCGAGGATGCGCAGAAACAGGCAACCAGGGTTCTGTTGGCGTTGAAAACGCACGTGGATAGAGCGGAGTTGGCCTCTCAGGGACGGGATTCTGCTGCAGGGAAGAACATGGGACACGTTCCGTCTGGTATATATCGGTTCCGATCTGGGCAGGCGGTTGTTAGCCGTAGGACTGTGAACCGACGGATGGGTAGGATGAGATTGAAAAGTATGCAGCGCCAGGAGGTGAAGTCGAATGACACTGTCGACCCGGGGGGAGCGGGGCAGAGCCTCACCTGATCCGGAGCTTGGGCACTAATCTCGTCCGCCGAATAGTGGGCTGACACTCTTCCCGGAATCCTGGACGAAGGTGAACCATGCTACCAGAGCAGGACACCGTCGCGTGCATAGAAACACGGATGGATGAGAAAGCTGAAGAGCGAAAGACCTGAAGCGCACCCAAGAGCGACTTTCTTCGGTGTTCGGCGCGTGGGGATGCCCAAGGCTGTCCGTGTATATACGCGTGTGCTTCGTCAGCAAGCCCCGGCCGCTCACTGTCCTTGAATCCTAATTGTGCATATAAAATATCTAAGCACTAACTCCGCCCTGTGACGGTTGCTCCACACTCGACTGACAGGGCAGATTGGCCAAACGACTCAGTGGTCGATACCAAAGCACACCGTAGAATCGAGGATTTACTTGAATCATACAGTGCAGCCCTAGTTCGCAGTTCGCACATGTGCGAACGAACGCCCTCAGCTTGCGTTCGAAGACCCTGGACGGGCCAGGAACGCGAATCACCCGAGCTTTTAGGCATATCTACAAACCCAACTCCTCCCCAAATTTGAGTTGTACGGACAATCTATAACAGTTCAGAGACGGTCGACATTGGCGATAAGCGTTTCTCAATACGCAAGGCAATACAGCCACCGCGAGTTTCCGAAACCGACCTCGCAAGTTGTAAACCCTGCTCACCAGATGAATTCGAGGGCTGTTACAATCAAGGCGGAGTTAAAAATCCCAGTCGGCGTCCTCCCTGAAAATTTTCATCGCCACCCACTGAGTAGGCTCTTCGTGGTTGTTCATCGCCAAGCTTCAAGCACAGGACTTGGGTGAAGCGTGGACTGAGGATTGATGATCTCGGTTCTTTTTGTATTGGGATGGAGGGAGCTGATGGTATGTTAAGATTGAGATCTAGTAATGCTGGTTTGTTAAGGCTTTGTGAAGGTGGCGACCCGATCTCGGGGTTTGCTTTGGTTTGTCGGTCGCGTTCACTTTATTTTTTGGCTGGTTCTTTGTATTTTGTGAATCACGATGGCGCCTAGCTCAGCGCCGAGGACCACGTTGAAAAGGGTGCTGCAGATGTATACGAGGAAAATTTGGCGAGCACCTGAGTACCTTAATGGGATTAAGCCTCAGCGAAAGTGGAGGGTGCCACCGGTAGTCGATTACGGGGGGAAGAAGGACTCGGAGAAGATTGGGACCAGCGTGTTTTTCTATCCAGCATCCAATGTGTCGAAGAGACGATGTGTGGTGAAAGGGAGATTGGGTACCATCGAGCAGCATTTACCATGGACTGCACTTGACATTGTCAGGACTCCAGGCTCGACGGAGTAAGTTCCAATGAACCACGCCTCCGATCCACAGATTCTGTTTGCGAATCTAGGTGTATTGATATACGCTTCTCTGTTCAACAGAAATACAGAGTTTCGGTATTTTGCGGATAACGGCACGGCCAGTCTCGTCAAGAACGCATTCATCGGCGTTCAAGACGGCTGTTCTGTGGTCCTCGAACTTGTTGGAGTTGGATACAGGGCTGAAGAAATAGATGATATGATACATCTTCGCATAGGCTTCAATAGACCTATCGAACTCCCAAAAGAGAAGGACGGGATACTGTACACGGTTTTACAGCCAACGCGTCTTCAGGTCGCAGGAGTTGATAAGGCCAAAGTACATTTGGTAAGCAGATTACAACAAAGCCGAACAGACGCGTACTGAACACGCACGCACCTCTCTCGGAAATCGAGAAGATCCCGAAGGACTGTCGTCTGTTCTAATCCTGAAACTCCTTTTTTCACCGATGGCATCAGGCTGCAGCCACGGTTCGAGGTTATCGCAAACCAGATCCATACAAAGGCAAGGGTATAAGGTACCTGGGCGAGGAACTTAGGCTGATTCCTGGCAAGAAGAATCAGTAAACCGTCGATGAGAGTTTGCAATTGGTTTGAGTGTATTGCTCTCAAAGTGGAACGCACTCCGAAGGGGAGACTCTTCATGGATTAGTCGGAAGAAACATCCACACAGGGGCCCTAGTTGTGCGGTGCGTGGATATTGCCGAATCGATCGTGCACATCTAATCTAGAGCAATTTGTGACTCGGCCGGGTGTTACCGATGAATTTCGCGGCGGTTCGGTCCGCTAGGATCCAGGCCCTCATGTTCGTCGTACGCGTAGTCTTTTTTAGAACTAGACGTGCTTACCACGCTTCGGAGATTATCTGCCAGGTCCAGTCATGCGCCAACTTCTGCTTGGATCCTTTCCGAGGAAACGAGTTCTTCTAACTTTTTGGGGGGGGCTGCATTTAAGATCCCGGATAGACACGCACGTGTTCGCGCGTCTCAAGCAGAGTGCTTGAATTCGAAGTTGCGCCCGTTGAAGTAATCGACCCGCTCTGGCCGAGGGTGTATAAAGCCATCAACGCTTCCTACGATGACAGAACAAAGTTATTAACCTGGCGGAGGTTTGCTGTCCGGTAGGATGAATCGTTTCCAGTCTCGATTGTCTCGGTTTCAAGTCTAGCGTTCAGCCATTGAGCATCAGCAGACACCTCCCGCCCACCTGCGAAGCTATTCTCTGACAAGCACGAACGTACCGCTTAGCCTCCTCATCCGGATAAGGCCAACTACAATCCCTCTCCATCACTCTACCAAAGAACAACGTTGAAGCACGTCCACAAAGCAAATTCAGCGCCGACTTATACTAGTATTGTCTGGCAGTTACCGTTTCCGAGAGGGTTGACAACACTCTGTTGCGATTTACCATCGAGCTGAAGGGCGGTCCACAAACCATATCCAGCAAGCTCCAGCAGTCATCAAACCACTCTCGATGATGCTGCACAGAGCTCACCCCACCGCGACAACCGCCGGCCAGCCCGGTTTGTCGGAAACCAAGACATCAGGCGAGGAGTCCTAGGAGATTGAAAAGAGCGTCTCACACACGAGAGTGTGTGGCACACTATTGCCTCTAAGCAAACAAGGGCAACTAAAATGGCTACTGGCCCTCTTATCATACGAAGTGCAACCCAGGAGTTGCCCTACAAACAGGGCGTGCGTGGTTTTAACTCTGCAGCTCGACTCATACCAAATGAAACGAACTGGATATGTAATTCGTACACTTACTAAGACACCGAAAGCAGTTTTGTCGAAAAGTTTTCACTTCTTTTACCGGAGCTTGTACGAATTCTGTTCTAAAGAGATTTGAGTCGTCGTAAGTTTCTCTTCTCAGGCAGCAAAGGATGGGGGGGGTGGTGGGGTGGGGGGGGTGGGGTCGTAGCTTTGCGTCCAGTGGAAGGCGGGCGGAGGTTTCATAGAGAACGATGGTCGCTGAGTAAGGACGGAGGGAGGTTGACTGTGTTTTGGTCAGATTTGATTTATGCCACAAGCTATGGAATGCGGATAGAAATGGAGAATTGAGGATTGAGGATTGGAGAGGAAGGCATTTTCTCGGGCGTGGGAAGTTTGCGGTGGGGGCGAAGGAAGGTTTGGTGAGGTTTAGGTAGTTTGAGAGCTTTGTTTCTCTTTTCGGTGGGCCTTTTTTAGGTGTTTTCTGGTTCGCGGTTGCGTTTTTGGGAAGTGGGTA
Source organism: Rhodosorus marinus (assembly GCA_029953675.1). Taxonomy (NCBI): domain Eukaryota; phylum Rhodophyta; class Stylonematophyceae; order Stylonematales; family Stylonemataceae; genus Rhodosorus; species Rhodosorus marinus. Next base: position 1,768,793 of record JAMWBK010000001.1, read on the forward strand.
GGGGGGTCGTTGGTGGAAGGGGCAGGATCTTAAAAGATGTCGCATTTTGAGCACACATGGCCGTCAATTCACCTTCTTTCGTGGATGGATATTGAAAGTAGAGGGTCGAAGAAAAGCATCAAGCGGAGGCTGGTTGAACTGAGAGGAAAGCACTTTACGATACGAGATGATGAAGTGGGTTGAGCTGGACTAGAGCCTTCAAGAGAGCTACTTGGTAGAGTCGTTTGCTGAAGTCATGTCCTTTCCTTCCTTCGTAGCGTTCCGTACCAAGGCAGGAGGTCTATTTGAACGAAGGGGGTGTCGCCAAAGGAGAGAGGGAGCTGGAAATTGTTTTAACTGTAAAATCCAAAAATGTGTCCATGTTTCCAGCTGACGAAGTAGTCCGAGAAAGGTGGATAGAGGGTTTGTTCTTCGCGTTCGCGGTAAGCGATTACCTCCTATCGGATTTTCGAAGCATACGGGATAATCCCGTCTGAACTGGAAAACGCAACGTTCGTCTCTTGAAGAAACTTGAGCACTTCTACGAAATAGGACCGGAGATTGGTCGTGGAGCATTCAGTAAAGTCTTCAGAGCAAGACACAAGAAGACAAACAGATTATGTGCAGTCAAGGTCGTAGACGGATCAGAAGGGGAGAACATGCAGCTAACGGCTCGAGAAACGAACATTCTTTTAACTTGTGTCCATAGAAACATAATTCAGACGTATGATAAGTGACTTAAGCTATAAGGAGGGGCGTCTTTTCAGCTCCAGACGATGCTGACATTGTCCCACATAATTTCCAACGATTCCCATGATAGGTACGATATTTTTGATGGAAAGAGAAAGGTGTCGTTCGTCATGGAGTATTTGAGCGGTGGAGAACTGTACGACATTATTGCAGAGTCCAAGTACTTTTCAGAAGAGGTATGGAGATCACTTGACCAGTCCATAGTTCTTGTTGGGGTTTCGGGGGAGGATAGTTTTTGACGGTCAGAGTGGATTTCTAGAGTCAGGCAAAGTCCTGAGGAGTACTTGGAGGCACAAGGAACGGTTGGCAAAATATTTGCACCCCTAAAACCCCCTCTTTCTTCGTTTGAATTCTCAACAGAACGCGCGGGATGCGGTTGGGGATATACTGGGCGGGGTCGCATATTTGCATTCGCAAGGTATCGCTCATCGAGATCTTAAACCCGAAAACTTGTTATGTGTCAACAAGGACTTTCCACTTCACGTAAAAGTGACCGATTTCGGGTTATCCAACTTCCTCGAGAGCGAGAAGGAAGGACCTATGCTACGCACCGTTTGTGGGAGCATGAATTACATAGCCCCGGAAATGCTTTGCGCCGATGGCTATGGTCCCGAGGTTAGTGCACTGACCGTTCCACCCGCAAACCCCCGAAGCTCTCATCTGAAGAGATTGCATGCACCGATTTTCAGGTCGACCTCTGGGCCTGCGGAGTTATTCTTCATGTTATGCTGAGCGGCAAGTTGCCGTTTACCTTTGCGAACGATACGTACCAGTTTCTCACTTCTCTCAAATCGGGTGTAGCGTTTGATGATGCAGTGTGGACGACAACCTCGTATGAAGGCCGAGACCTGGTCGCCGGCCTACTTGAAAAAAATCCGCGAAAACGACTGACGGCGAAGCAGGCTCTGCACCATTCATGGTTCCTGAAGACAACAGAGCTGTCGAAGAAGTCCTTGCGCGATTTGAACAAGATCAGACTACTCAAAAGCGTTCGGGGTTCACCAACTGCGACGAGCACTGGTAGTCGAAAAGTGAACCTCCCCAAGAGATTGAACACTATGGCTATAGTTGAGTCCAAACCCAAGGGCACGGATTTTGTATAGAGGAAGGGCACCTGACTATTTAAACAGTTTCCAGCTAAGGAAATCAAAAGATGTGCATACCGCTGCTGGATAAGCCTCACATACATAGTGTGGGGGGGAAGACCCCACAAGATATCCATGCCATGGCTCAATCCGTTGTTGGAGATCAAAACATCCTTTGCATCGCTCCCCAATGATCTCCGCTCTCCCTAAAACTTGCGGACGTACAGCTGTAGCTGTGCGAACAGCCAAGAGTCCACATCCTTGCACGCGTAGTAGGACCATCTCCACGTCCAATTGCCACCTGGTTCAAAGAGCTCTTGCCCACAAATCACAAAGCACGAGGTTGAAAACAATTTTTGAACCCCATACCTAACCTCATCATGACCAACATACACCATGAGCATTACCCTCTTTCCTCATCTAGCCGCAGGAACCCAACGCGCAAACGGACTTAAAACCCCGCCCCTCAAGCACAGGGAGAACGAGTAAACTCACTGTTTTTGTTTGTCCATGGTGCTGATACGGTTAGTCGACTCATAACCCCAAGTAGCCGGCTGGATCGGAGAACGAGCTATTGGCAGGTCAATGTCTCAGAGTCGCTATGGCGTCGTAAAAGCGGTCAGTGGCCGACTTTCCTCTGAGACCATAACCTGCCCCAGATCCCTTCCTCCGATCTGGCCGACGACAGTACTCGTGCATCCCTAACCGTGATCCTTAGGGCAAACGAATAACACCACACATGAACTGTGCAGATTTCGATGGATCCTGTTTCAATCCGAAAGGCAGGCAAAACGACCCACTTGCAGAGCCCCCATGGCCTGGTATAAGCTGTCAGTGGCCCACACTTGCATCGGTGACCATTCACTGTTCACCCAAGAGACTGGATCCTACCGCCCACAGCTCCCCCATCGCCTTCATTGTGGATACAAAAGTTCTTAGGGTTATCTCCCACCTACAAAGCAACGTCCGATTAGCGTCCGATAAACGTTTATCGGACTACCGCTATTGGAGGTACTAAAAGGCACATGGTGAGGACTCTCGTCCGATATACGCTTATAAGAGCTGAACAGAAAAGAAATTTTTATATTTCCCCTCCGTAAATGGTCCGATATTCCGTCCGATATTCTAAAGTCCGGTCCGAATGCGTACTCTTGTTGCACCAGTCAAACATGGATGAGTACCCCTACACTTTTGCTGGCCTACAACAACTTTACTTCGGCCATCATACGGGATATTCACCGTATTTTCTGTTTACCGGAGGGCATCCGCGTTTGAACTTAAGACGTCTCAACCCCGACCCCAGCGATTAACAATCTTGCCGCCGCGGTGACTGCTTTCGTTCAAGGACAACAACGAATTATTGACGATGCACGCAAGTCTATGGCCTTTTCGCAGGAGTTATATGCTGAGCATGCGAATTCTCGTCGCATCGCCAAGGTGACAACATTGGCGACAAAGTCTGTTTGTCGACCCGGAAGCTCACCCTTGACGGCCATACGCCCTTTAAACCTTGCTGGTTGGGCCCCTTCCAATAAGTGGGAAGCATTCTGATGTGGCCTATAGCTTACAGTTGCCTGATGAGATGAGGATACATCCGACATTTCATGTCTCCTTATTGAAGAGCGCGCCGACTACTACAGCTCATCCTGTGATCCAGCGTATACCTCTCCGATCAAACCTAGACCCGAAGCGCAACCTGTTCTATCGGTTTTGAACGTCCGTACTACCAACGGCATCCGCCAGTTTCTGTGCCGCCGCGAAAATGAAGCCTGGACTGATGCGATTTGGGTATCTGAACCCGACTACCCTACGGATACCGTGTCTCGAAGACGCCTCAAACACTATCCTCAAACAATACCTCAACTATCGAAAGATGCTCGACGCTCTTCCTCCAACCCTCTTGAGTTTGCGCCCAAACTCTGCGGGAGGACGTGAGAAATCCCCCCTGAGAGGTTGTGCCCTGTCCATTTTTAGTGTCAGGTACTTTCTACCTTTAGCGTTCGTGTTCCTATTTTTAGCCTCCAACAGTTACTTTAGGGGTTACTTTAGCGTCAGGTGGGTCGTAGTTTACAGTAACCAAGACTATATAAGACCTAACTCTGCTAGATCTTGGGACCGAGGTTCGAGTAAAGACAAGTTGGTTCGGAAGTTCCTAACACGTGAGAGGAACTCCCCGGACAGACTGCATTTTCACTCCCTATTTTTAGACGAAGAGTTCTAACAACATGATCATAATGCATTCCATGATAGTGAGCAGCTTCTCGTGTCAAGAAATAATCCTAATTCATAGTATGAGAGAGAGCCTCGAATAGCAAGAAGCAACAATGGTTGCTTCTTGCATTGTTCAATGGCTGGGCTCTGGAGATGATTGATTTTTGGGCCAACGTTGATTGAATATCGGACGGGCCATCGGACCCGGTGTTTTTAAGGCCTTTCAATCGGAGGACACCCAGTACTTTTCTACTGCATTTCAATATTATATCCACGCGAGAAAATTTATCAGACGGTCTATGACAACAACAATCGAGTTGAAAGTTAATCAATAGCAAAACCCCCCAAACAGCCCCCCCCAAAGAAAAGTTCAATCAATAAATCAATCATTATATATCTCCAATCAATTTTCACGAAGGGGGTTTGGTCTTGTTGGTTTCTTTCTTCTGTTTTCGGAAGAATTCGGAGATCTCCCCTTCAAAAAAACGTTTGCTCCCCCGAGCGAAGCTCTAAGAATAACCCAAAAAACAACAACCACACAGATTCTTGGAGATAATAGGACCATCCGACCAATCAAATTACCTATGTACCAATAGATGAATATTATAAGATTTATGTCATTCTAAGAATCCATTCGATGGATTGCGGGGGGTGTTTTCTGGTCAACGAGGTAAAAAGGGGAACATTTCGATAAGTTCATGTTTTTCGTTTAGTTTTGAAAGCAAAATTCCTCGGGATCGAGTTTTGCTTTTAGGGGAAAGTGGTGGGAAGTTGGGGGGAAGGGGCGGGGGGAGGAGTCGGGGCCTAAGACCCTGAGAGGGGAGGAGGGGCTCTGGGAGATTTGCGGAAAAAAACAAAAACAAATGGAGGCTAATATAAAATGCAAATCGGAAGATTAGATTTTATTTTTCTTTTAGAGTGACCTGGAGGTTGTCGTTGATTATTTTTCTATTATTTATGTTTCATATGATCGCTTAAAGTATGATTAGAAAAATCCAACCCCCCCCCCCCCCTTACTAATAATATTTTGCGACCCTTGAAATATGCTAAACTGTACGTAGGGAGAATTCATTTTGAGGCGGTTTTCTGCTGCGGGTAAAACTAGCTAATGATATTTTTGAAAACAATATATTGGGGTTTAGAAGGGGGGTAATATGTAGGGTTGTCGAGATAGGTAGTACGGGAGGGGGGGATAATCAGTTTTGCAGATGTGGTCATGGCCGTCGAAGAAAGGGGTTAGGGGCCGGAGAAGGTCTCTTTGCTTGAAGTTGGGGGGGAAGGGGGAGGCTTATTGGAGACGCTCCAGGTTGTACCTGCAAACTCGATTCGTATATTTGGGGTTTGGTGAGGAAGAGGACGGAGAATCGGGAAATCATAGTAATTGTGTAGGATTTGTATTGTCGGGTGAGGGCGAGGAGGTTGGGTCTGTTAGTTGGTAAGGAACGCGATTGGAGAGAGGTAGGAGGTGCGGTTAGTAAGTGGTTTTTTTCGGTCTGCCTTTTTGGGTTGTGAAAGGAATGGCGTCGTTGGCAATTACTGGTGCGGCTGGAGCTTTCGCTGCGGCTGCCGTAGCTCTCAAGGGTGCGGTTGAGGTTAGGACTCATTTCAAGTGGGATAACAACGTACTCGCGCGACAGGGAGAGGGAATGCTCGCCAAACCCTCGGATGCGAGCCGTCTTCAGCAGCAGAGAGCGGGAGGTATCAAGGGTGTCGGTGCTGACGAAGATAAGGTAAGGTTTTGTGTGGGCTCTGGCACGTGAAGTCTGAGCTGGTCACGCTAGTATGCGGCAGGGGAGCTGCGTTTGGGCGCGTGGTTGTTGACCGGATTGTTGTTTCGCGTAGGAACCAAGCTTCATGGACAAGGTACCGAAGAGAGAGGTGCTGGGAGATTTCCGCTCCGACTACAAAACCTCACAGGGCACCTCATTCACGAACAACACGTCTTCACTTGGTAAGTAGTGGAGGGATGTTCCAGTTGTAAAACTCCGTGAATGTTGGGAATGAGTCTAATCGTGGTTTATTCCCTGTTTCTTCCCCCTCCGGTAGATGATATTCTCGCCGCCGTCCCGAAGAAGGCAAACGGTACTTCCGAGTATCAGAAGATCGCCCGGCCGAAGCCAAAGCCTACCTCAATCAGCAACCAGTTTGGCGGATAAGTTATGCGTTCATCTGTTGCCAGTTTGAAGGCACATTATTTGGTTTTTCAAGTACTGTGGAGGATATGCCGATAGCGAAGCACTGCGACAAGCTCGAAAAGTCAAGTATCGTAGGTTGACCTATGTAAATCGCGATATGGAATCAGTTTTCTGGAAAAGTGGATGACCACGGCTTGATTGTATGGGCTAGACGTCAGCTTTAGAATCCGGGTTTTGGACCCTCTCAGTTCGTTTTCGTTGACGAGCCCGTATGCGTTGTTTGATGTTATGCTTGGCTTAACATGCAAGCGTTTTGAAGCAGTCCACACATCCACCCTCAGCATAAAGCACGGAACGATGTGACTACCCGTGTACAACTCACATGTCGCTTGCTCACATTGAAGGCAGAATTTGGCTACCACCTGGAGCGTACAAAACGGTCTCATCCCACACCGCAGACGCGGACAGCTCCTTCCCGAGCTACCCAACTAGTTCGGAACGACTTTGGCCTACAGTCTGAGGTTGTGAACCCTCACCTTGACTGCAACCCTTTGACTGCAACCCATGGGAGCTCGTTAACAGACTACCTTTGATAGAAAGATTCTAGAACCTTCTCCAATCAATTCAAGGATCGTCCGAGAAAAGGCTATGTCTCCATCAAGTCCAGTTCCAAGATTTGAACCATTCACTACCCGAAAGTAGAGCTAATGTAGTTGAAGAGCGTAGAACAAAAGTGTACCCAAGATCCTTTTCTACAGGAAGTCTCTATGGGGAAAGGACGAATCAACAAGATACACACCTACTCCTACTCCTGATGCTGACGAGTACTTCGAAAGCTTTTATATCGACGGGCAGACATTGACGGAGTGCTGCGGCTGGGAGTTTGCTGGGTTAAGAGGAAAGGATTGTAGATACGCTTTCATTCTACCGTCGTCGACAACCTTGTCTCTACTTCCGAGTAGTGAATGGTTCAAATCTTGGAATAGGACTTCACTCGTCAAATCTTTTCGTAGGTTCACAACCGGCAAACAAGCCTCCCGAAGACAGGACACCGCGCCGCCGGGTCTGAGCCGGTCCCAAACTCGAGCTCGGACTTGCTCCATTATCGGGGTTCAACAGGGAACGGACTTGGTCTTTCAACAGAGTTTCAAGGCACGTGATACGCCTTGACAAACCAGATAGTTCCTGAAGATGAAGCTGTACACTAAATCTGGAGATAGAGGCACAACGAGCCTATTCAATGGCGAGAGGGTCTCCAAGGACAACATTCGCGTGACTGCTTAGTAAGTACACGAGGGGCTTCGAGTACCGGTTCGGTGCTGCGTGGAGTTAGAGGCTGACTTTTTTCACGTGTCTTCTGAATTTGTCTTCACAGTGGAACATTGGACGAGTGCAACTCGGCCCTGGGAGTCGCGTGCAGCATATTGTCCCAGGAGGCTCGTTCGCCATCCATAACCAAATATAAGCTTGACAAGTGAGCTAAATGAAATGAAACTCCTGACGTTTGTCGTCCAAACGAGAAATTTGGGGGATTAAGGAACTTGTCTGAATCCATGTATCAGGCTAGAGCTCTTACTGGATCAGCTGAAGTATATTCAACACCGATTTTTCGACCTCGGAGCTCACCTGGCTACTCCTAGGGTCAGATCAGACGAAAGCACTCTCGATAAGACACGCTTCGAGATGGAGGTAATCTCCACTGCACACCCAAAGGGGAATCACGTGTCAATGCAGTTGAGGAAATCTCATCATATCGATACGGCCTTGTCAAACTCCAGGCGTCAAATCAACTCGAGGAGTGGATAGACGACCTCCAAGCATCGCTTCCACCGCTTACAACTTTTATTCTACCTGGTGGCCACCCGGCAGCTGCCCATTTGCATCTGGCGAGGACCACTGTTCGAAGAGCTGAGGTAAACACGCCGCAATTTTTGAAGACGTTGAGAAAAACTCTACGGAAGAAGGGCACTTACCAAAAAGTGTTTCTTTACCCCTCGGTTAGAGAATCTCAACAGCTCTAATCGAAGAGGAGGAGCTTGATGAGGCTGCGTATGTCTTTCTTAACAGAGTTTCAGACTATTTCTTCGCTGCAGCTCGATATGCAAACCACATCTTCGATATTGAAGACGTTACCTGGCATAAACTCTCGTAGATTGAAACTGTTGATATGGATCCCCTTGGGCCCTACTCGCCGGGGGTGAAAGTGGAGGGTGGGAGAGGAGCGACAAAGACAACAGGGTTTGGTGGATGTTAAATTATCAGCCTCAAGCCCTGTGATAAAGCTCTGCCTTGACTGTCGCCCTAATCTGTAGTGCTGTGGAATTCTCGAGCCAATGCCTCGGGCGTAGACAAGCTAGACAAGCGTAGACAAGCATTGGTAATATACACTGCCTCTTTACACTAAATAGAATATAAACAAGGGGTAGTGGGGATGTGTCTGAAGGAACCTCGGCTTACTTGAAGAAACTCGTGAGCAGCTGTTGCTCAAGCTTTCCGCGCTTCCGCGAGCGGCCAACGAATTTATGCTTGTGTACATTCCCTTCGTCCCCACTGGGCTTCAGCGATAGCTCAGGTTTTCGCTGTGGACTGGCATCCACGCTTTTAGGCAACACTCCGCTAACCTCATCGATACATCCGGGGTTCTGCCCAGCTCTCTGTGAATCGGTTCGTCTTACGCTGCCATCACTCATAAAGATCCCGAAAACCTCGACTGCGTCAGTCTCGAGACTCTCTCCAGGAGTAGTTTTGGAGAGCTCAGGATCTCCGTATAGCTCGTCATTCACATTGCGGCTTGTCCGTTTCTGTTCACCACTCTCGGACTCTGTCTGTTTTCTGCTTCTAGGACTGCTCATCGTTCCCAAGAAGTCGGTCCGGCCACTCTCTATGGTGTCACAAGCTCTGTCGGAGTAATCACGGCTACCACTGACATCGTTCTTCAACTCTGGGCGGTTCCGCTTTTGACTGGCAATCTCAGATTCTTTTCGTTTTCCGCCGGAAGGGCTACCGAACTTGCCGAAAAACTCAACCATGGCCGCTCTCTCATCGATCAAGCCTTTGAAACTTGACAACAGGGCAGTATTTTTGGCAACAGTATCCTCCCCAACCGTTGGTACAACTCTCTTCGGTCGTAGGAATCCCACCCATTCGAGTAGCTCAGAGTAGGACGAGTGTTCACTATAAGGCACTCCGTAGATCTTGAAGCAGCCCTTCTCCTGAACGCTCACTGTGCCTTTCACGTTCCAGCTCCAACCAGTGGGTACAAATCCAACCACTCGTTTGAAATAGGAATCCTTACGATACATGTCTCGTCGCCGGAGGTTCTCAGTCTTCATGATCGCTTCCATCTTCTCATAGTTTGGCTTGAATCCCCAAGGAACAGATTGTATGAACGCCTCCCACGGGGTTACATGGACAAACGTCTCCGAGACGTTCGTCGTGAATACTCGTTCATAATAGTCAAGTTCCAGGAGACTCAAAATGCTAGCTTTGGTGTCAGTGATACCGATCTTACACCCCAGTCTTCTCGACAGGGCTTCTAGTACCCTTTCCTTACCGATGAGGTATGTGGAAATGAGGAACAGTACCGGTTCTCCTCCAGCGACTTCCCCCTCCGCAAGCGAAACCAACGTTTCAATCGCTTGGTCTTGTGCGGGGAAGACATACTTCTTGTTGCAGTAGGTCGTGTCCAAATACACTGCATCGAACTGATTATCAGAGCCAAGCTGCTCGAAGAGTTTCATTTTGGGGTGGTATCGCATGTCACCCGTGTGAAGATATCTTTTCCCATCAACGGTTTCGAAAAGGAACTGAACAGATCCAGGACAGTGATTGGCGTCCAGAAGCGTCACGTTCAAACCCACCTCTTCCTTGATCGCTGTTCTAGTACTCATTGGAAGCGCAACAACATATTGCTCGCCGACTCCCATATGTCCTATAAGCAGACGAGCAGTAATCTCCGACGCATAGATAGGCTTCCCCTTCCATCGATGAGTAAGGCCTCCATAGTGGTCGGCATGGAAGTGCGTGAGGAAGAGAGCTTCCACCCACGATCGAATTGGAGGGCGAAACCAATCCACCAATATCTTGGTTCCAGGAACTCGGTTTCGTTCTTTAACCATTCCCAACCACCACAAGAAGTGTCCAAGCGAACAAGATCAGACACCACACCAACTAAACACAATTGTCATAGCCAGACATTTCCTTCTTACTGTTTTTCTTCATTCAGATAGCTTCCAACCTCGGCGTCATCCGAAACAAAACCATTGGTCCAACCCTACTTAGCATTTCTCTTGTTCAAATCTCAAAAGGCCTCTCCTTGAATACAAGACCGACGCTCCACCTTCTCACTAGAAAGACCTCAAGAAACAAGCACAAAAGGCCCGACGATGCTCAGTAAACGAATCCATGCTGGCCTTTGAAGACGATACCACTTTACATTGCTAAACGAGGAAGATGCCAAGCACAAAGCGGACTGGAAGTATCCGTACAAGAGTAACTTTTTTTTTTTGCAAAAGGATTTCTCTAGTTGCCTCATTTGACTGTTGTTTGTTCGAATGAGCTGTTGAAAGGTTAGTGAGAAACCCACGGCCTGAGTCTGTTCAAGAGAACGAAGCACGACTGGTGTTCGTACTTTCGAGCATTAGTTATTGCATTCAACTGATCCAAGAAGCCCTTTGAAGATGATACGGAGTCTACCGGAACTTCATCTGGTCGACGGAAGATATCCACTGAACGTGAACTCTTGGAAGTCACTCTGGTCAGGATATTTATCATTCATCGATGCACCAGTTCCATTGGAGGGGTTCATGAACTTCCTACAGTCCGCGTTCGTCAGAGAGTCGTCTTTTGGTAGCTCGACGGCCATCCATGTATAGAGAGAACCAGGCTGTCCTTCTGGAATCAAGCATACTACTGCTCTCGGGCATTTGCCTAAGTAGAAATACATGATCTCTTCAACGCTGATCCTTTGATGGCTCAATCCAAACCACCGTCCTCGAAGTCGAATAGACTACCAGCACAGTCATAATCCTAGAGGCGCGGTGACTCGAGCCTATTCACCAGGTTTGAGGCTACGGACTGCTTTTGCGTTCAGGTGAGTGCCAAAAACAATGTTTGGGGCTTTACTCTCTCCTGGAATTTGAATCACATCTGAGCTCGTCTGCTAAATGTACTCTAAGCAGACGGATGTCTACGTGGTGGGTCAAGGCGCAACCAGTCCCACTCTTCAGTACTCGACTATCGCTTTAGAATTTTAGAAAACCCCAGACACCTGTCCGCATCTTTCGCAAGCGGTTGGAAACCTTGGCCGCGCGTCACCTTATCAGTGCGTCGTTGCAAGGATGTTGAAACGCTCACGGTGAGAACAATCTTTCAGGACGAATCCGCAAACAGAAACACTCTTCGCTTCATTCGAGCATTCGATACCAGAGGCATAATCCTTCTTGTCACAACCTCAACGGGAAATTTGACCCCTGCTAGTCCAGACTGAACTCCGCATTCAACCTCTGCCTAATGGAATCGGTTCAAGAATCGTTGACTACTTGGTGATGGTTGCGTCGATTGCATTAAGCAATTCCGTTTTCAGCTCGGGCGAAATTCCTCTTTCCTGCGTTTGGTCGTAGATTCTCTCAAACGCGCGAACTTTGATGGAAGGCGGGATGAAGTTGGACACAAGCAGGAGTCCAATGGCAGCCCCGCCCATGTCTCCACATCGAAGGGCGATGTACACATCGGAAGATATTGTTCCGGTTCCTTCTCTCATAGTAGCAAACAGAGTCTCTACGTAGTGCTCATCTCCGGTGCATGAATACATAAACAAGTTCGACGCCGCTCGGACGAGAGATTTCGGATGGTCCAAACAGGCCCTGACTTCCTCAATTAGCTCGAAAAGCTTCAGATTATTTGCCGTCAAAATTAAAGTAGGAAGCGGCTCTGATGTGTTATCTCCATACTTGTAGCCATCCACATCTGATATGAGCGTCTCCTTTCTCGCTCGAATGATCGCCTGCAGTGTAGAGAAGCGTTACCGTCACCAACCTAATTGAAGATCGAACCCTCTGACTCTTTTCGTGAAGGCCATACCTTCAACTTTTCTGCGACTTCCGGTTCGAGGTGATCAAACTCGAAGATGTCCGTTTGACTTGCTTGTCCCTCGTCAATTTTCTGCAAGCGCAAAGCCGATTTCACAATTTTCTCCTTGACGACATCCAATACGTACTGAGGAACGCCCTCTGGTCCGCGGTTTCTCTCCGCAATCAATCCAAGAGAATGAAGCGCGTTTTCGCGAAGGAAGAAATCCTCTTCCTGTATGCATTCTCCAAGAGCCCTCATCGTAGCCTCCTTTACAGGCTTTACTTGTGCGACTTTGCCAAGAGCCATGACCGTTCTCTTTCTCAGCTTGTACACTAAAAATTGAGAGGGTGAGTGGAAGATTTCTTTTAAGACGAGGAAAACTGTCAGAATTGTGAAAGCTGGGGCTGCTTGCTTACTCTCCTCGGTCCGTATATTCGTACTCAAAAGCGATTCCACCAGCGGTTGCTCGGCCTCAAATACAGAGAATCTACGTACCCACCATGCAGCAAAGTATCTGGCAGCGACAACTTCGTGGTTCTTCAGATTGTATATTGCCTCTTCCTTAGATCTTGGACAGTAATCTTCATGTAATTCCGGATCATATTCAAATTTGTCACCTAAATCGGACCCGCTTTCGAATACACCTGCTATGAAAGCTTCATCTGACATCTGAATCTCCAGTTCCAGTGGATCCATTCCTTCGAACATAAATTTCTTAGCCTTCTGAGTCATGAGAGCTTCATGTGCCTCGAGGCCCTCAAATCCAAGCTTGTCGTAAACTTTACGCAGAGTGTCGTCAGTCAGCACACTGTATGCTTTTGTGATGGCATCGAATTTCTCCGTCTCCTGGACCGTCTGTACTCCTCCCTCAACGGAATCTGGGTGCAAGTCCCTTGCCAGCTTCAAATAAGCATTTCTAATTTGCTTATAAGATGCATCCGCCCCGTCCCCAACTCCCAACGTTGCATACAAATCCTCCCGAGCGCTCATCCGCAACTTTCTCCCTCGGCGCTCACAGACGCGACTACCTTCAGGTCCTCTCGAGGAACACCCAGTCCTCAGTCCAGACGTGAACGCCAAGAACCCGTCCATCCTAACAAGTCAATCACAACTCTCCCAGACCCCAGGCACAGAGAACGACAGAAAGAAAGAAGCTACGATACCTCGAATCCGTCTAGAACCACCCCTCTCTCCAAATTAGACAAGTACAGAATCCAAGGAACGCCTTTCACAGACACCGACAATCAGACTCTCAACCATTTCGATCGTCCCCAAAAACAATCAAACAACCCTCAGCAACAGTTCAAGAACCAAAACTACTACCAGCCCCAATGAAGTCCAGGACCATTACCAAATGTCCTAGCTTTCAACGCTTCCTACTCTCACAAGTCCAAACTCGCCTTCCATATATGGTCTTTACCCAAATCCATCCACGGTTCCCCAACTGACTCCAACAAGTCTTAAACGTCCTCGAGATCACGTCGATCTCATATCCTACTTTTTTAAATGTTTTTTCTACTCCGATTGATTGTGTGGTTTGGGACAAATCTAAATGGGACATTTTTGTCCCACTTAGAAGACGGCTGTGATTTGTTTAGTAAAAACAGTACGGCGTTAGTACGTATTCGTCTTATTTTAAATAAAAATGCTCTTTTTCATTTTATCCTTTTTGGTTATTTTAGAATCTTAGGATCTCAAGTTCTTGAATGGGGAGTCCAATTGCAACACGGGGGTGCCTAGATGAAAGTACCGCTTCTAATCCAACAAGCTAAGTGCTAATTCTAGAGGTCCATACCCGCTTTAGCTGTTCTTCATGCAACCGCCTCACCAATCCAAAGAAGGACGAGAGCGAAAACAAATGCTGCCAATTCACAGGCGCTTCGTGCATCGACCTAGGGTATGAACCGAGTACCATGAGTTTCCTGGATCTATGATGATCGTTTACAGCTGCAGCTTACAATCATGCTTGCAAAAGAACGATTTCTACTTCGATCTAATAGGTACCAGTGCAGCAATGTCAGGGACGCGGATTCAAATCCGGGTCCTTCGGTTGACAGGCACAGGCGGTAGCAAGCGGAATCAATTCAATCCATTAAATTTTCATCCCTTTCGGGACTCCTTCATTGGATGTTTCTCCTTCTCATTCGAGCCGTGGCCCTCTAACGTGCAGAATTCACACTGAGCTTTTATTCTCATGCGCTTCCATTCCGTCTCGCTAACTTTCTGGGGTAATGCGCTGCCTTGTAGCTTGCAGTTGAAAGTCCTTCACGGCATGATGCTTCCCATCCGGTATTGTGGTCTTCAGGCATCATCGTCGATAATCCGTACGTAACTGGCAGCTGACCATCGCCGATCCTCCCGACAACCTTTTTCAGCGCAACCATTTCTTTGCTTGTATAACGGAAGAGGAGTAGCGCACGTTCTCAACGAGGAAGACGGGCGAGAATGAATGTAGCAGTTGGTTCACGAATTGAGTGACTGGAAAGCGGTGTCTGAAATTTGGAAAATCAGAACGTATTCTATGGAAGATTGAGTCTCAGGACCTCCAAGTTTTGGGGTTAGTGCGGCATCGCATCAAGAATCGTGGCTCGAATCTCGGAAAAGGAGCGGGCGTTTCTAACCCCGTGGAGGTTGCTGATTGCTATTGGATTAGTGCAATGCCAGCCTAAATACTTCCACCTACTGCGACCATTCTTACTTCAGGCCGATGAGGCCTCACAAGTGGTCAGCAGATATGACAAGCTTGTTGAGCATGCCGAACGTCTGCAGCTTGGGGAAAGGACGTTTGCCGATTACATTATCATGGGCGCAGGGTCGTACTTTCTCAATGTGGATAGTCTGATGGGGTCTGTCGAATCTCTGTTCTGGAGTTTTGTTGCGGAAACGTACGAGGGCTTAGACGGTACCAGTTTGGTTTATCAATATGTGCGGCGGGTGGTTGTGATCTTCGACGCTATCCAGTTCGAGGGCGTTTGCGCCTTGTATGATGAAACAGTCAACTACATCAACGCTGACTTTGAAACGCACGTGGAACTACCGAAAATCCAAAGCCGACCATCCTTACAGCAGCAACTAAAAGATCTCCCCGAGGAAAACTTCACCGATGCTGAGGACGCTGTTCACCGCTGCTTTGACCTCTCCCTCGTGCACGTTAAAAAGAGCCGCACCGGGTCACCAGCCGAGTTCGCTTCAGGTGTTCACTATGCTCCACTCTCGCTCGCGGCAGTGCAGCACAAATTCGGACATAAATCCGAAGCGGAGGCCGCGCTTGGTGAAGCAGTAAATATAGCTCAGCAGATCGGTAACCAAGAATTCCAGTCCCTGGTAGCCCCATGGCTTGCGGAAATACACGACGATTGGAGGTTTTTGGAAACGAGGGGAACCAACTATGAAGCGGAACTCGAGCTCGCCAGAAAAGAGGTTGAAACCTTGGGGCTGGGTAAGCCCTCAGACGAACGGCTTTGTAGAATACGGAAGCACGTTGCGAAGGCGACCGCCCTGGCAAATAGTTCAGATCAGGCTGCTGTCCCTGGGTTTCTTCTTCTCGCCGGTGCTTGGCTGCTGGAGGGCGGGAGGTCCGTGGCATATTCCTACGCACAGCTCGCTCTTCGCCGATCGAGCCACTTGGATGGTAGCCTCCATGCTAATGCTTTCTGCGCTGTACAGTCGCTACGTTTCGATGAGGGGTATCCTGAGGAGGCCTTGGACGCGCTCTTCGACCAAGCGAAGAACGCGGACAGTGGTTCTGTTCTAGTCCGAACGACTCTGAAGCTCTCGATCGAACTGGCACTCGCAAAGGGTGAGATTCGAGTAGCGGAGGCGCTCTTGAGCAGAGCGTCGGGGCTGGATGATAAGGATAACGATTGCGCTGCTCTTCTTGCAAGTGCAGAGTGCTGCCTCGCCAAGGGAGATTTGTTCGAAGCAAACAGATTGGCTGAGGAACTGGTGCTTGAAGCTGCACAGAGACGTACGTATAACACAACATCGAGCAACACGTGTCTATTGTCTGCAAATTTAATATACATTCAAAGTCTTTGTGTTCATGGAAGGCCCCGCCTTCCACAAGTCGGTGGGGGGCGCTTGCTGGTTTACCGTTATCGTAGCGTTTGCTCAGCGTCTTTCTCTCCCTCCATCATTTATATGTAGGGCTGTGTCCTTTCGTTGTGGAGGCCTACCTGATCCAGGCGCAATCCCACCTCAAAGCACAATCTGTGTCCTCGGCCCTTGCTCCGGTTCTCTCCGCTCTGTCGTTTGCAAACTCTTTACGATGGCAGCCACAGCGATGCAGGGCTGTAGGAATGCTGGCAAAAATTCATTTGTTCCTCGGTCAACGAAATGAGGCTTTGTTGAAAATGCGACAGATAACTCCCGTCGCACTCAACGCGCTCCCCTGTCGGCATAGAGGGGAGCACTACCTCATTCACGCCATGTGCATGGCCGAGTGCGATGGCCAAGCTTATGAAGAAATTGTGGCTGAGCTCGAGAGAGCACGGACGAACTTTGAAAAGGCCTCATGCCTTACAGGCTTTCTGGAAACAGAGATCCTCGCGGCGAAGACGGCGGATCGGTTTTCGAAGCAGAAGGAGCGAGATCAAGCCGCCAGGGAAGCCCGAAGCATTGCCAAGAGGATTGGGGCAGCCGCGCGAAAGCTGCCAAAGGCAGAACTTGGCCGGCTGCTAGCTCTGGCTGCAATGAACTAGAACAACTGATGTGAGCAAAGAAAGAATCACTAACGAACTGTTCAGCCCTGTGCAACCTCGCAGAGCACGTACAGCTGCTTTCCCACAGTTTTTTACCTGTTCCCCAAGCGTAGACAGCAAATATGAAGATGTCTTCTTCAAAAAGAGAAGTCTTCAGCGCCAGGAACCCGCTTTTCTTCACCGAGAGCATCCTTTTCCTCTGTCTCCCTCTCATCTGGGGATTCTAGCGCGAGTTCACCGAGCAGACCCGAGCGAAAATCGGTGAGAAACCGTCGCGCGAAGCGCTCCGTGTCTGATGCGAACGACTTGTCTGCCACTGCAAACTAGCGGGATGCAGAAGAAAATTGTCACGCTTTAGACTAGTCCGGGCGATGCCTGCTCAAGGTTTCGTACGCGGGAATGAGATTCTTATACTAATAGCAGGACACTTACCAAGTACTCATCACCAGCCATCTCCCCGAATTGGACACCGTAGCGGTTCTGGGAGCGATGAAAAAAGCAAAAAGAATATCGCAGACGTTCAGATCATGCGGCATAGAGAACAGTAGAAGCATAACCTTTCGTAAAGAACTTGAACAGAGGGACCAACAGCAAAACGCAAAGCTGCGAGTGGACCATTCCTTTTCCAAATAGCCGAATCTTGTTGAAAGCAAAACAACCCCGTTATCAAGAACATCCAGCTTACCTCAATCCTTTCCATGTCTACAAAACCGTTGATTCTTGTGGACACGGATCTTAATTCCTCTGCGAGAAACGCCTAAAGCACGAATGCATAGGGCTGGAAGTTCAGATAACAATTGAGGAGGTTGGGAACCAGCAAAACCCACTGGGATGCTGTACGTACAGCTACTAGCTGGTTGTCATAAGAGGCCTCTCCGATATCATCGCATACAGCAAGCCGGCTAGCAGTAAGTTGACTAACGAGCTTCATTGGTATGATACCCGGTGTGTCGAGCAGCTCAATATCGCTAGAGATCCGAACCCACTGCAATCCTCTCGTGACTCCGGGACGATTCTCAGATTTTGCAGCTCGTTTGTTGACTAGTCTATTGATCAGAGCGGATTTCCCTACGTTCGGATACCCGAGCACCATGCATCTGACGGGGCGAGGCAGCAGGCCACGTTTCTTGCGCTTCTCGTTCATGGCAGTGCCAGCTTGCAACGCCGCACGTCGAAGCTGAGGTACGCCTTCCCCTTTTTGAGCGTTTGTGAAAAACACGCTGAAACCGCTGTCCGACAAATGCCGTTTCCACATCACCTTTGCCTTTTCAGGAGCCATGTCGGACCTGTTCATGGCCACGATGCAGGGTTTGTTGCCCACCCTGCGTAGCCGTGCAGAAACAAGGGGAAAAGGTGAGCACAGACGGTTAACTCCAGCCGCAAAAGACACTGAGGAGGCTCTTCCGCCAATACGCCATTAGACGAATCTAAGAAATCAGTTGGTGCTAGTACGAACGTACCACTTTTCTACGAGGGGGTGCGCAGTTGATCTTGGGATTCTGCAGTCACGCATCTCAATGACGACATCAACTACCGACAACATCTCCTTCAGCTTTTTCTCAGCCTTTGCAATATGTCCGGGGTACCAGTTTATCAAAGGACGAACTAGCCCTTCCTCAGGCAGTTTATCCCTCCCTTTCGCCATCGCAATCACTTCTGGACGAACTCGTCGATAACCGCATCTCGAACCAACCCGCGCGTTCGACGAAAACGCATTCACCTGTCCAGCCGACACAAACAATAACATCGTATTCATCCTCTCCTCAACAAAAAAAAATCCGCCCAAGAAGACCTTGGTCCCCTTTCTTCAAACCCGGCTTCAGATCGTTCGTCCTCTTCTCCAATCCCCGTGAAAAAACAAACCAGTTCCAATTATGTGTACTATCTATACACAATACAATAATAAGATCTAAAAGGATTCTTCAGCAACCATGACTCCTCTCACCTTCCTCCCTCCCCAAACTAATGCCCATCCATCGAGGTTGTCCAAAAATCTCGTGAGAATGTATTTTCTGGGGGCAGGCGTTTTCCGTCTGACGTGAAAATCTATATTGAAGGAGTAAATGACGCAGGACGCGCACTACTCAAAATTGCCAGACCGGCGTCTCACTTCAGACGTTAAACTCGACTCAAAAGCTTGGGCATCAGTAGCCATGATACCTTGGCCCGGCTCGTATTTCATCTTTTTCAAGAAAAAAACAACTCGTCCGTCTTCACCACCGCTTTAGCAAATTATCGTGAAAGAAAAAAAACGGAGATTTTACAACGCACGGCTTACGTCGGACATTTGACGCTGACTCTTGCTTGCTATGGGCGAAAATGGGAATCCACCAAAAAAATTAAAAAACTCTAGCGGAAATGATACATAAAAATAAAATAAAACCAAACCCTTTTATTTCGAAAACAGTTATTTCCGAATACCGTATTTCCAGCAAAAAACCTGGCTTCTGCTAAGTAATTGATTATTTTAGTAATATTCAATTTCACAGGGCGGCAGCAGGGGGCTCTTTAGAAGCCACTTCTTGATGAGACTGTGTTTCTGAGTCAACAGCCGCGCTTTCAAAGAAGGGGACTTTCAGTACTGGACGATTGAGTGCTTAATGAATCCTCTCTCCACGCCCCACGCCCCAAGTCCTGCCCCGCTAGCAGGAACTTAAGCATGTTGTGATGCTTCAGTTCCTATAATGCTCTGAGCATTATCTTTCCGCGAAGGTCCTCCGGGCAAAGGATATCTCGCTAAGCCCTGGGCAGAGGGGCTGAAACTCATGACACCAGTATACAGTTCTGGGACATACGTGACGCGCAAACGCACGCACGTGGTGACGTTGTTCTAGTAACCCAGAGCAAGCATTGATATACCGGGAGCTTACTGTCTAAGACCTCAATCCACCCGCCGGCGTTGAACGCTGGAAATGAGAGTTTATATAGAGAGCTCGGTAGGGTTGGTTGGAACCAAGGAGCTGCTGGAATATGGAGGAAGTGCAGAGCTCGAGGGGCTTCAACCAAGAAAAGTGAAGCTGGAACAAAACGGCGAGAAGATGTAGAAGAGTGCATTCACATCGAAAGCGAGCAGAGGCGTTTAATTTTGCTATTCGGTGTGGAGGGCAAGTTGATTCTGTTTAAGAGCTCAGGTATCGTTCAAGAGCTTCGAAGGGAAATCTGAAAGACTCAGAGGTTTTAGGAAGTGCAAGGATGGATGTGAAGATCGAATCGGATATAGGATAAGATTCCGTGAACAGTGTGACACAGGTTTCGTGGGTAGGAGGTTAGATTCTATTCTGCTGGCAATACTTTAAAATTTCAGCTGATGGTTCCGCTGTGGTTGGAGGTGCTGCTCATTGTATTCTCGTATGCTATGACTGTCGGATTTCTATTACTTTCAGTTGTAGCCCGAGGGAGTCGATGGATGTATGGGCACAACGCGTTGTTGAGGAAGCGGTGGACGAAGAGAATGCTAAGTCGTGAAGCAGACGCTCTGGCCCTTCTCGGTGTTCAGACTTATCGGAACGTTATCATGTCGAGTTCCTTTCTAGCCACAGCCGTGCTAGGGATTTCGTCCTTTTTCCTCAGCACCGTGTTTAGTTCGGACGAGGTACAATTCCCCGAAAGCAGCGACGCAGTGGGCGACCCTACTCGCTCGTGCAAGTCCAGTACTCATCTTTCTCCCAACGTACTTGTTTGAAATGACCCGCGTTTAGACTGAAATGATCACGAAAATATCGCTGAACGATCCGCTCACTAGCGTGGACCCTGAGACTGGCCTCCCTTATATAAGCGTGACGGTGAAGTTGATGATCCTGTTCATTATTTGCTTCGTGGCGTTTTTCTTCATGACACAAAGCATTCGACTGCATATGCACCTTGGATTTGCGATGAAGGCGAACACGGGAGATGAGATCACCGACGTTATCAGAGGTTTGCGAGTTGCACGGCCCGTACAAACATAAGTACTGGTTGATCGAAACATCTTAAACTCGTAGTATGTGCTTTCTTCTTGACTTTCCAGAAAGAACAATGTCATCGGCAGTTCTTGGGCAATCCTACTTTGCATTTGGACTGCGAGTATTCTACCTGCTCTTCCCTTCTGTGTTGTGGCTGCTGGGAACGATGTGGTTGGTAATTGGTAGTGTTTTTACAACGGTCGGGCTTTTCGTGTTTGACACTAACCACGACAATTGGGGCAAGCGCTTCTCTGTCTCGTCCCACGATGGTGGGCTCGATCACGTGCTCAACGAACCGTAAACTGTGGTGCACTGGTGAGCATCGCCATGCAAATAAGACATTGTCCGCATAGTATGGAGTTCCCTCTTTTTCGAGGGGAAGTCGCTCGACGAGACGATGTCCTGGAGACCTGCGTAGATCTGTCCCAAAGTGGAGGAGGGCTTTGTAGTACTGTTCTGTGGGTACTAGATGTACTTCGTCTTAGAGGCTTGAAACCCATGAGCCGAGGAGGAGGAGACGTCAGTTGAAGTTTCCGAAACACCGAAACACGAGGTTGCGTAGCGAGCTCTGAGCTCGCGTACCTAGGATATCCTCAACGTCCCGACCACTAGTTTTTACAAATGATCGTTTCAAGCCTGAGAAATCCGTCCGGAGGCTTTGGGTCTGAAGTTGAATGCGTGGCAGTCGCGGTCCTGTGTGTTGTGACAATGGTTAGCTCAGAACTTGACTGGATTTTGGTCACTGCATGTATCCAGTGGTTTGCGATTCGCTTTTTCATCACGGCTAAGCCGGTGAAGATGAAGTGAACTAAACATTGTTTATATCTTCAACACAAAAAACTCGCTGTACCTGCGAGGAACGTAGCTACTAGAATCCACATCTGACCTTCCCGTTTCGGCTAGACTTCAGGAACACAGTGGTGAGTGCCAGTCAACACAAGATCACCATCGTAGCTCACTTCTTCGTTGCGGTGAGGAATTCCTTCATTTTCGAATGAAACTCTTGTTTACATGCAACCATCACCCAGTGCACCGCGGGCAGAAAAACCGCTTCAGAATGGTCGCTACGTTGCTGGAGGGACTGTAGCCACTGTTCAGGACAAAATTTCATGTCCTTTTTTGTCCCAACGAAAAACAGAACCGGGTGTCGTGGGAATGTTCGAATATCCAACTGTATAGGTACGGGCAAAGTAATGTCTATTAGCGAGCGCTTCTTTCGTAGCGAGATTTCGACTGAACCCATACGTCCGAAACAAATGTTAAATCGGAGCAGCTGACTAGGAGAGAGCTTACCGGTTCCGGGGGTTTTCGAAGGCCAAGGCACATGGCGACTCGATCAAGATGAGCATTCCAATAGCTATGCCCGACGTCGGCTGTCAGTTGCGATATGTCAGTATCACTCTCAGAGGCCATGTACGCCATGTGTTTGCGTGCACCCCGATCCGCCCAGTCTTGTAGGAACGGAACGAATCTTGCCACAAGATAGTAGAAAATAATTCGGTATTGGTAGAAAACTCCAGCGAAGAATAAGCCAACGAGTTCTTTTACCCTAGACATATCGAATGTACAGCGCTGTAAGTATCCTGTTCGAATATCCGAGAGTAGAATGTAGAGCAAACCTCGGTGGCTGCATCCATACGGGCCCCACATCAACTCCGATCGTTCGGGAGACCTTCTCCGAATGTTTCAGAATGTACTTAAAACCATATACGGAACCCCAGTCGAACAGACAAAGAGTGATTGGGAAGCGACCGCGACAACTCTCGTCGATGGTTTCAGCGATCATGTCCACAACTTCATCCACGTTGTAGCCAGATTTTCGATATACTCCAAGAGACTTGGCCTCCTCACGACTACTGTACATTGGCAGCCCGATACTCACACAACGATATTCATTGGAAAACTCCTTAACCGTATCATCCCAGAGCCTGGGAGTATCTGGCCACCCATGAATGAATACAATCGTCTCCGCTCCACCGTCATTCACAACCTCGAAATGTAAACCCATCCGTCAGACGAAACCAGTCAAGCACCTACTCAACTACTTCCAAAAAAAAAATCACTGAAGAACATTCCATTCTCCCGTTGCAAAGTGCTTCTCAGTCAGCCACCCCACCTCCACCACCTCGCAACGTCCCCCCACTCAAATCCTTCTCAACACACCCAGACCAGAAGAATATCTTGCAATTTGACCAAAGTATCTGAAACTGATTTGGGGACCATCAGTCTCTAAGAATGTGCAACCTCAGAGGCGAAGCATCCGCTGTGTACCTTTCCAACCGTTAGCCGGGGAGGCCATCCGGGATCTCATCCCTAAGAGGGTACTGCGGTAGTAGAGCAGTATTGTAGGTACTTAGTAGATGACCGGTATGTAGTAACGTAGACGATTGTATCGTGATTGATCTGCATAGTCCGTCCTCGTCGTACGACAGTGGACTACTGGATCGAGTACTTAATGAATTGTAGGTGCTCAGGCATGTTAGGGATCAGTAAAACAGGGGTACAGCAAATGCACTCAATAAGTACTCTAACGTTCGTGGTCTCCAACCACGATGGGCGTCGTGTGGTGAAGGCCGCATAACTTTCAACGCGGAAAACCAGTACCGCGATTCTGTGCACCAATCGAGGTTGCTGTACCAGTGAGTGGCTGGACACCTTTCCTCATTCTTCTCACAAGAGCCGGACTCGGGTAGCAGGGTACAACCAGAACAAAATCTACTGTTTTGCTACCAGTGGACCGGTTGCCATGGTCTGTTCACTGATTAATCTACCTTTGAGTAGTAGTAGTCCGATCCCGCGCCCATGCTTCGCTAGCTGGCCGTATGCGCTTCCCGTGCATGGCCATATTATCAGCCTCGTGGAGCATAGATCCATTTCTTGAATTTAGTTTCAATTCGTCAACGAAGAGGACATACTTCCCTGTCTCTGATGCGTTCGGAAGCAGGATGAGTAGGCCATTAAAGTGTGAGACGTAGGATGTTTTGGAGCAACGTGCTTGGGCTCTCGCCAACTGGTGCTTGGCCCACAAAGGCGGATCACGGGGATCGATCTGCTGACACAGAGCAGTCACAAAGTTCTCGAACGTCTCGGGATGAGGATCACAGGTCTGGAGGGCATACCAGTTGCAGACATGCCTGGTCAGCGAGGCTCCACAATGCTAAGGTTGTAGTCATCATCGGCGTCTGACAGCTGGGCCAGGCGGAACATCCCCCCCCGAATTCCATGAACAACTGTCATTGATGGTAGCGTCCTCGCTGGCCATCATGCGGCGTCGGCTGATGCGCCAGTAGTTTGAACAGCGAAGTTGGCATCGTCTTGAACCGCACACTTACCATGGTCCCGGTCACTCTTCAGGGTAGGTACCGTCACATCGCCTAACAGTTCCTGATGTAAACGGGTTGACTACAGAATTTAAACTAGAGCCGGATTATGTGCTCGGAGTTTTGACTGCGATGACAAAATCCAGAGAGGAAGATGGTGTTACTGGCTGGCTGTCAAACAGTATTCCCAAAACAAGTAAAAGCGAAACCCGAGAATCTGAGTTTTGGCCCAGTCCCAGGAATCTAACTTCTCCAGTCAGCTCGGAGCGAACACCGCGGATTTCGATAACAAATCGAAAAAAGGGACCGTGCACTGCTGGCTCCGAAGTATTTGGGAAGGACAGCCAGGAAAAATTTCAGGTCTTGTAGTGCTGCTGACGGAATCACCATATGAGCACAATCACAAGCAGTAGTTAGTACTTTGTACAACGAGGATATAGGGGTAGGTATTGTATCGATCGGGGGTAGCGCGTCTTCATCTCGTTGCGGAATCTGAGTTGAGCCGAGTCGCGCTTCTTTCGTGTGGATATTGCAGGAGCCCATCGGGATTGGAAGGGAGAAGACAGTGCTTGGATCTTGTTTTCACCTAGCGAGCTCAGTCAACAGCTTTCAGATGAGTTGATGTTTTGGAAGTTACCGAAAGCTTGTGGTAAGCCTGGGTTGTCGTTTTTAGAGGGGAGTTGTTCCAGATTGGGGAAAGATGTCCGCGATATTTAACTTTCAGAGCCTTCTAGTAGTCGTACTGCTATTCATTTGTACGTGCGCGTATATTCGAGCTCTGTATCCGTCGATTCTTGATAAGAACAAGGATGGGTAAGGGTCACTCACATCAGGTTCCCGAAAGCGAGCTATTCGACAGCAGCTCGGAACTAATCGAAGGAAACCCTTTTTTCCATTTTTGAACACCAGGTGGTTAGGGCTATTTTGGAAAGCAGCTCGTATAGGTAAGTAGCAGAAAACAGATCGTTTGCTTTTTGAGATGCACCGTGCTAATACCTAGGCGTCCCGCATGCTCTGTCTTTTAGGAGAAAGACTGAGCCCTTACGTTTCAGGAGCCTGTATTCTTATGGGTGTCAGCTTACTGGTTTATCGCGGTTAGGAACCGTGGACGCAGCTCCAAGGCCCAGGGCTGTTCAGCTGGTTCGCTGCGGGCTTTGCTGTAATTCTTGAGGCACATCTATCTCACACAACCAGATCGTTTTTCTTTGCCCTTCGAACGAACCTGAAGGACGATATTAGCCACCTTCATGCACTGGTAAAAAAGGTCGATGAACCGCATCTACATATTTAGCACCTCTGAGCTCTGCCGAGGTCGTCATGTGGTTCATGGCGAGCATGCGATATTCGAACTGGAATTTTCCGTATGAAGAAAGGAGTACTATCTTGCTAAACATTGAAGGACATCCGTTTCCGGTCAGGTATTGCACATCCTAGATCAGGAATTCTGCTGGACCTTCCAACAGTGCGCGGAGCTTCATCTCAATACACACGCGTCCCGACATCATCAAAACGCGTTTCTTTCGTCCTTGGCGAAAGAAACTGCCATCAACAGCACGCTTTTACCCAAGCATGTAGTCGAACTCACTGGAATGAACCAGTTTCAAAGAGTCCCAGACACATCTTAGTGCTTCAAGCCTGGCGACGGAGCTTCATCTAAGCCACCTCCGCCAGGCTACCAGTTACAATGAAAAGCCTTTTGTATCAACGTCATGGCCCAATATCATCTGTCGGACGTGAAAAGTTTCCGAGAGGGAGCCAGTCTCATAAAGGAGACGAGCATGAATAAGGAAACCTCATTCAGTTTTTTGATGACAAACAATGAGTTTAGTCTCGCAACTCATTATTATGTAGACAGCTGTATCAAAATATAGATGGTCATCACCTAGAAGTGCATCAACCTAGACGACCTCCCGTGTCATCGGCCAAGGTCCTTTTGGCCCAACGCGTTTCCTTTCGTTTATCACGCCAATTACATTTGACGTTAAAATTCTTATCCTGTCCGAGAAATTGTAATGCGTCAGACGGGAGACAGCGTAGGGCGGGGTATTTAAAGGGGTGAGATTATGGGTTGGGCTGGACGAGAAGGTCTTGAAGTAGTTGTAAAGTAAAGCACGATCAACAATTGAATTGGAATTTACTTGTTCTAGTCTTGTGAGGTTGCAGAGAGGAACCAATATGCCTGGTATGTATAATTCAGATTTTATCTGTACCGTACTTTTTCGGGGAATTTGTCACTTAGAAGACGGCCTGTGTTTTTTTTCTTGGGTGAAGGACGACCGAGAAAAGTGAAGTCGGCTTGGGACGACGAAACAGATGAAGACGACTTGGATGATGAGCTGGTTGCTGATTACATGGCGAACACGGGGCTTGATGATGATGTGAAGAACGGCAGAGAACCAGAATATACCGAAGATGTTGATGAGGAACCCTTTCAGAGGTATAAGAGGTATGAATATGAGGATGAGGATGAGGAATCCGGAGAGGAGGAAGCAATGAATGCCGCAGAGAAGGAATTTATGAAAGTAGGGCTCAACTACGCTCATTTCCTAAAGTCCAATCAATGACTGACAACCTGTCAATCGGCACGATCTTTTAGGACAGTTCGAGTAGGCCCGTCGTTCAAGGCCGGAGTAGTTACAAGCCTTCGCGGACAAAGTTTTCCGTGGATGCGGCTATTGAAAACTATCTGGAGGACGAATTTCAGATTGCTTCGCTGACGATGGCGAAAAGGTGAGATTTTCTGAAGCCGAACAGAACCATGAGCAGGTTCCTGAAAGCCAAAAACGAACACGTCGTCTCGAAATCGAAGGAGCTCAGGTTCGTCCAGTTCGTTTGGCATCGGGAAGGACCGAAGCCGTCAGGTTGAAACTAAGGAGTCAGCTGCTAGATATGGGTCAGCTTCTGGAACCAGAGAAGAAGAAGTTCTTGCGCAAGGGCACAAGATTTTGAGGTGGATCGCAAGCAGTGGTGACCGGTTAATAATAGGCCATTACACGGGTAAATCCAAGAGGGCGCTCGGGGACCTTGCAGTGAGTATTTGCGCGCCACTGCACTTCCGCGAGTTTCGTGCAATAACAATAATTGGCCGTCCCCAATAGGATCATTGTGGACTCGAGTACGGCACCCTCGGGACAGGAAGAGAAAGCAAAGTTTTTGTTCAGAGAACTTACGAAACGAACGCCATTAGTGCAGACCAGGTAAGCGTCCGTTCGCGTGAAATTTCAGCTGGTATTTTTTTGCCGCTGATGGATGAAGATCGTTAACTTGAATGTAGATGGAGGCAATTATTCTCGCGAATGAAGTGAATCCTAGACCCAAAAAGCCACGTGAACCAAGAGACGCACCATACAGAGTATCCGCCAAGAAAGAACAGCAGATGAAGTAAGCTACAAATCGTCGCAACCTGTTGGAATTGCTGCGTCAAGATTTGTTGGATAGACGCATTTGTTGACACGTGTGTTTTCTAACAGGAAACTTGAGGAAACCGCGAATGGTGTTCCTTTGGAGGACACAAACGCCGGCCATATGATGCTTAGGAACATGGGCTGGTCCCAGGGCTCTGGTTTGGGTGTAAAGAAAGATGGGAGGACAGAGCCAGTACCCGTGAAAATCAACGTAACTCGAAAGGGCTTGGGACTAGACTAGCTATGCCGTCAATTTTTTCCATTCGGCGAGCGAGCAACTAGCCTCTTTGGTTTTCTAGACTCTTTGGTCCTCCCATTTCCATAGAACGGCAACGTCGTGGCTGCTCTTGTTCGAAGTTTGCTCTATGTGTGCAGTAGTTGTTTGGTTTGCATATTAAATTGAATTTTGATACTGGAGGACGGCATGAAGACTAAATCTTAACAAGCACAGGGAACATCAGATGGAGCACGAAGTGATACGCTCAGGAAGCCAGCGATTGGGAGAGCTAAAGCAGACCAATCTAAAGCAGCCATGTGTAGAATAGCGCGCACCGGAAAGCCCAAAGCTGACTCCTCAAGACATACAAAGCAGCACTTCACGAAACACGTAGAGTAGTAGCTGGCGAATGGGGAGCAATGGCAGGTAACTGCATCTCACGCATCACCCTACCCAGAAGCTCTCCAACTGCGATCTAAACTGTGCTACAGCTCCCCAAAGTTCCACGTGATTGAGCTCTGTTTGAACTTGGACCACAACTAACTGGGACGCTTGAGATCATCTGCCAACGTCCCAGTCAGAACTTTTTAGTTTTTCAAATCCATTGTCGAGGTCATTCTTACCGCAGCCCAGTAAGTAAACATTGCTCAGCTGCCTTATGCCCTGCTCTCAATAAAAAGGGTGGGTCAATAGCCTACTCATGCGGCGGGTCGATGAAAAGTGGAGCGCCTAATGACTGGGCGGCAGGCTAAACACTTACTCATCGTGTCGTGAGGTATTAGTGGATGTTCTTGAGTTTCTTGTTGAACAACATGCTCAGATTGGTGCATTCTGTGGCACTCGTTGTTCGACGACCTCATAGCGGTACGTTTTCCGGACGCTTCTTGTCCGTTTCTGGGGATTCAAGCGTCGAATCCGAGGATGACCAAGCAACGGAGATTAAGGAGGAGAGGAGGAAAGGAATGTTCCTCAAAAGTAAGGACATGAGTCTTGAAGAGCTGATAACTGTCGAGGGGTATCTCACATCATCCAAGACATCAGTAGTCAACATGTCAACTGATAGTGGCCTGGTTCGAAATGGACTTCAAAAGGTTTGTTGATTGAGAACCAAGCAGTGGAGCACCCCCTTGAGAGGGTGTAGCGCCACTCCCTCCGCAGACTATCGTTTCCGAACTTCGGAGATCGCACCGTACGTGCATGCTGAACTGTTCATTGTCCTGTCCGATGCTACCGTTAGGTCTTTGGGAGGTTTAGGCGCGATCCGGAGGAAGAGAAGAACGAACAAAGAGCGTCCAAGGTCAGACGGCGACTAAGAGAGGAAAAGGACAAACTCATGGAGGCTGTGGGACGATCCTGCAACATGGAATTTGAAGCTGTTGCGGATGGTATGGACTACGCGTATATGAAGGCACGGCGAAGGGGGATTCGTGAGATGCCGGGCGGGCTGGCGAAGACCCGTGCGGTACGACGATATGAGGAAACAGAATCGATGGTTGAATTCGCTCGAGACCATCTGCGGAAGGAGGTGTGGGAGGAAATGCGGTTCTCGTCCACTAGGGTTTTGGAGAAAAGGTTTAGCCATCGAATGAAGGGCGAATACCGAGATCTGCCGTACAAGCGGAAGATGATCCGACGTAGAAAAAAGAGTCCCACTTGATACAGACAGCTAGTTCGCAGAGCTGCAATGGCCTTTATTAATTCTTCCGTTGACTAACCTAGCATACTCACCACAGGGCTTGGCAAGCAGGGTTTACGTCTCCGTTTGAACGAGGCCAGGCGTACCCATTGAGAGCAGTAGTTACGAAATCAAACCTTAATTGTTGAGTGTTCCTGTGCTAAAGATTACCAATGTTATCTTTGTATTGTGCCGTCGAAAAGACTAGCGCCACGAAGCTTCGCGTCTGTGCTCCCAACTTCTTGTCGGATTTTCTCAAGCTCCTAGAGGACGAGAGAAAAGCAACATAGCAATTAATACTCAGGGAGACTTGGGAGCAGAGGTTTAGAGCGGATACAGTACCGCCGCGCTGTTCAACCCAGCCTTGTTCTTCGGGAAGTAGGATCCGACCAGCTCGGGGATTTCTATTTCACCACGGGAGAGTTTGTCAATCTTCTGCATAAGGTCGTAGTTGATTTCTTCCGTGACTCTAGAATCTTTTCTATACGAAGGGTGTGTCTCCACAAAGTGGCGCATCCACTTGGCTGTTGTCCAGAGCGTTCCCTACAACGGATCATAAGGTGGGGTTAAAAAAAACACGCTATTCTTTTCTGTTCTGAGCGCTGCCCTTCTATGTCACCCGTTCAAGATGCTACAAACACCAAACGAGCTGGATGAGATTGTTTCTCCTATTATGTGCATCCACTCACGTTCGCCTTATCCGAGACAAAATCGAGGTAAATCCCAATCTTTGAAATGATTTCCTGATTGTCCGCGTGCGTCCCTAGAGCATGCAGATACGTCCGAATGAGAGGGATGAATCCCGGAAACGCAAAGTTGCAGTTTGGCCCGGATAAGTTCGTTCCGTTAAATATCTCATCCAGCGTCATCAGTTCAAGTGCTTCTGCGGGTAAACCGCAATCGTCAAACTCTGAAGGCCAAGAGAACTGAAATCACAAATTGCAAACGCGAATATCACGAAGATAACAAACGGATTAAAACAAAACAAGCACTAGGTCCAGTTTTTTGGGGGGTGGTCAGTGATCCATACCTTCGGGACATGCACATGACCACAGCAGCAAACGAAGCTAGGAACCTTATGCGGACCCTCTCCGAATATGTTTCTTCTAAAATAGAACCTGCCCGATTCAGCAGCATTCCTTTCGTGCGCGATCTGCATGTTTTCGTCGACTTTAGATATAGGCATGTACAGGTTCAGATCGAAGGCAATAATAACCCTTGACAGGAGCACGATGAATATGCTGAAGGCCGCGTTCTCAAAATCCGTGAATTGTACCTGGTCGCGGATAGAAACGCGATCGAAGAAGTCAGTAGTGGCTGCTCCCCAATGTCAGGTTGTCGCGTACACTGGACATACCTCCATACTCCTGAACTCAGTTCTCCAGCCGATGTCTGAATCAGGTGGGGGTGGCTTAAAACGTACTGTATTCCAGTTAGTAGACTGTATGTTCTCAAAGTGGCCCATGTCAGTTTCGTTGTCCTGCGCCAGATGATCTTCGAAAATAACCAGTGGATCTCGAATAAACAAATGAGCAATGTGCTGGGCGAGCAGATCATCAACACCTGGCACAGAAACAGTTCGATCAGCGGCTAACTCAAGGTAAGGAGGACAGTACGGACATTCATCCCTGTAGCTGCCCATACAGAATTCAACTGCGCTTGTAAGTGTCCATCTTACCTCCGTCCCGCAGTCTCTTGTATGCGTTCTCGTCCACTGCGATTGGAATGTCGTTGTAAATATCAGGAATCATCGCCTTTCGATCGGAGATATAGAGATCGATCGAGTCATATCGAGACTTCCCAATCTTTCCCATCGCCTCCTCAGGAGTTCTGTCGTCCACAGAGCCTTCGGCATCGCGGAGAGAAGCATAATTAGATGGTGTCAGAACTTGATCCGTTGCATAGGAGCTAGCACTAGGTGCGATTGATTGACTACTCGGTAGCCTTTGGCAACAAGCTGTGATGGTCCTTACCAGCAATAATGTTCCACCTCACGTCCGTGTCCAAGAGGTATCCCCGGATCGCTGGACAGGCAGCAGTCAATGCCAACAATATTGGGGCTACAACATGCAGCTGGTCGTATAGATGGCGGCATTCGCCAATATCGGTGCATTGCAAGGTCACCTTCACGATATCAAAACGTTTAAAGGATCGTTGGTTCAGGTCGTCCACACTGACGCTCAGGCTCAACCATCACTTCTTTCCTCCTCGGTTCAGCATGCCAACTAGCGCGCTTACGTCAGAATCAATGCAAGGCCGTATGCGTGAAAAACGTACCTGCAAGCAGCTGCATCCCATGCCAAATGCCATGGAGTCCATGTAGACATCATCCTTCTTTTCCCCGCAGGCATCCTCGATTTTCTGATACGCATGGTCGTCGATTGTTACTTCCTCTGGGGGCATTACGCACCCGGGATCGCATTCATCACAAACTACTGGAACTAATTCCGGAGTGTTCTCGTCCATGAACAAAGGCATGTGAATATCGACCTGCGAATGAACGAGTACTCTGTTCTTGAGTGAGTTGCAGATCAATAGACACGCTTCAAGGGGAAAAAAGCGCTCTGCCTTATAGGTTATTAGCAAGACGGGGACAGAAATCTACAATCCCGAAAGCGACGCTATTCGCGCTCCAGTACCTTCGAGCCTCGTCGCAACCGAATGTTCCTTGTCAGGGTGCGAAACCGTGGGTGTGGATTGATATGCATATCCGAGGTGTAGAAGGACCTCGCATATTTCCCATAGACTGGCTTCGGGGGGTCTGTGAACTGCTTGCAACCGAGTCGCGGATACGCGGTTAAAGATAGCACCAGCTCATTATCTCCTAGTAACCTAGACGTGATAATAATGTACATGGGACACGAAAAATAAATATAGTGGACGAACACCACCATGATCAGCTTTTTACATAGGCGATAATTGTTTGCACTACATGAACAGCGGCGAAGCAACTCACCCTTGAATTTCGGCGCGTCGCAAGGCCATGTTCTTCTCCACTAAGGTAAGATCTCTAATAAAGCTCCGATACGGCGTCCCAGGAGTTCCTTCAACCATCCAGTTTGCGTACTCCGGTCTCCATAAAGTCTCGACGATGATATCCGAGGATTCACTATTGCGCAAGGGACGACACCAAGTGAGCACGGAGGGAAACGTAGCCCGACAAGCAGGTTGAAATGTTAACAGTTGACCATGAGCTTGAACAACCAAGAGCCCATACCCAGAAATTTGGAGGTGTTCGGCGACTTGGAGCTCTTCGATGACCTCAGGAGCCCGGACGCACAACCTGGCTGTCTTCGAGGTCTCATCAATCATGATGAGTGCATACTCCACTTCATCACCCCATTTCAGCATGGGCCTCCTCCGGTCCCTCACCTTTTCATACGCATGCAAGAACTGCGTAATCCCATCACTCTTGACTCTCTGACGGTGCGGTTCTGAATCCTTCCAGGTCAAAGGCCTCCCAGCAGTTAACAGTCCCATTCTGTGCAATCCAAGATCACACAAAACCAAAGCTAAACCAACCAAAACAAAAAAAAAAAGACCTTCCTCAAAACTCCTCAAGAACACCCTGAAGGCCACACGCCCTACCACGACGACAAACCCAAACCTAACACTACTGCAGAACACTACAACAAGCAACCATTAGCTCCTCACAGGAGTTCCTCTTGCAGTCCGCTACTCACCCACCTCCTTCCCAAGAAATCCTTACGCATTTTACTGAAAACTACGCCTCCACCTCTCACACACTCTTCAGGTCATCTCACTGGAAAGCGGCACCCTCTCGTCCATGCCTTCTCGTCCATGCGGGTCCTCATTTCTCCCTTAAAAAAACAAAGATAGTTATCCCATTTCCTTCCCATCCTTCACACAAATCAAAACGCGTCAGCTTCTAGAGAGATACCGGGGGGGAGGGAGTTGTTCTAGCCAGAGTCCTCGAGTCTACGAAACCATCTTTACGATTCCTTGATGGAATTTTCCAACTGTACTTGATGTACGCTCTCTCAGAACACGCCTCCCAACTCATCAACCAGGCTCCCCCTTCAACCACGCCTCCAAACCCTCAACACCAAAACCTGAAAAAGGCTCGGGAAATCAAAGGGGATATTTTTGAATATAAAAATCTATAATCAGCGCTAAAATTATATAAATACATTTATAAGAATAGTTCTCTTATATCGTACCCTCTGCCTTTAAATTATACTTCTGTGTACTATGGCAAATGTTCTTTGATCGGGGCCAAAAGATCTTTTAGTCTAGAAAGCGAGGAGCCAATGTTCCTTGGCCCGGTATAAGTATTTGATTTTTGTTTACAATATCCAATTAAAACGGAAGTGGTCGAAAGTGCTTCAGGGTTTGCTAGTCTGGTTCCCCAGTGGTCTGCTAGTAGGAGTAGTCAACAGTAGTGGACGACTGTTCTCAAGTCTTACATTACGCGCCAGGCTGTAGATTCGCCTAGTCCGCGCAACGCGCCGAGCAGGTTCAGATAGTTCCGCGACGCGTTTGTGAGCTTCTGTGGACCTGCATGTGACCACTACCAACGCATTGACGGGTGGTTATGTCCCGAGTAGAGGTCCGCTCGTATCACTCCTATCAGCAGGCGCATGGGTCTGATAGCTTGTTGTGGTAGAGTTACCAACTCACCGGAAGAGCAAGCTCAGCGTTTCGCCTCAGTCCGAGTCTACAGATGAGACTGCATGGAGACCCATGACATTGAATACGAAGGCGAGGCCCAAAGGTACTGTCGCAGAGCCTGCTTCCGTGCCGTAACCGGTCGTGCTTGCTAACAAGACTGCCATCATCAGGAGGGGGGATGGCCATAACCAAAAAATGATTAGCCTCTTCCAATCATGAAAAGGATTATTGTGACAATGCTCTACCTCCGAGCAAAAAGTTAATCGGGGCTGCACGCAGCAAAACGCTGTGGCTGAGAAAGCTCGCCAGGAACGCCCGAATGTAGTACGGTACTACGATGAACAAGTTGCCTATACCGAAAATGCTACCAGCTGTCTTGTATCCCAAATCCGCGACGGTGAGAATCGAGCTCTCCTGATAAATTGAAAAGAGTGCGCACGGCAACAACAACGCGGATGCCATCGATACCTGACAGATGAATAAACTCAACATCAGGAGCCAGGATTCTCCTCGAGTGAACCGCACATACTGTGTGAAAAAGTCTGGAGACAGTTGGCCTTTGACAAATCACTTACCGACAGAGCAAAGCTTCTTTTCGTTCCCCCAACTACCGTTGCCAATTTTCTACGGTATCCGCTGGATCCAAGGGTCAAGGCCGACGAGCATAGAACGAGAAATATTCCTAGTTCAATGCGAAGTGCGCCGTCTGCAACCACCAACCCGTGATTTGTTCCTTTTAAGTCACCGCCCCCAGAGTTCCGCAGATCCTCCTCAAGAACTTCCAGGTCCTCGCCAAGCAATCTACGCATGCGCTGTGCCGCATCTTTCTCGCCCTATGCCCCACACAGTTTACAGATCTTAGTTGGAATAGCTTGCAAGGATTCACGGATTATGCAAAGACCACACCTGGTGTCTCTTCGAGAGTTGCTCCGCCACATTCTCGATCTTCGCCTCTGCACCTGCTTTGATCGACTCTAGCGCCTTCTCTGCTTTCATTCCCAGCTTTGTGCTGGCGAGCCTAGCTGCATCTCCACTCTCTCTTCCGCTTGCGTCGTACATTATAAGGGCATACGAAAGCAAGACCTGCGACTGGGATTCAGCGTCTTGCATAGGGAGACCAACGAGCTTGACAAACGCTGAATTGACATCACGTTGCTCACCAGTACGAGGCCCCGTATTTTTCGTCGGGAAGGTCTGTCACGGCCTCTTAACAGATTGAGGGCATAGAGCATCGGCAGCTCCGAGCAATCCAGCAGTAAAGCACGCATTGGTCCGCAAGCGCGCAGTCCTGCTCCGTAAACATACATTGTCAACGCCAGTAGAGCTCCGCCTACCACAACATCCTGTAGCCCAGCTAGACCGAGTGGTTTGCCCTGCCAGGGCTTTTGGAGCAGCAAGAGGACGATCGAGGCGCCAGTCATTGCCAGAAACAGAAATATTGGAAGCGGCAAAGTGGTCAGCATCCGAGACGCAGTACCTGTTACAATCGGCTGACTCGGGAAATATTTGAAACTTAGCAAAGATCAACAGTAAAGCCGTGCTCAGTCGCAGCGAGGGAATTTGCTGAAATCAAAAAAAGAATCGCATGGCCCTCTCTGAGCCACAAAGGAAATAATCGAGATCTCCATACCGAAGTTAAATAGTCAAAGGTCAGGAACACAGCAAACACTCTGGACGCCTTAGCCGCGACCAGTGCAAATCGAGCCCCTTGCGAAAGTCGGCGCGACCTCTTCCTCGACACAACTGGGCTCGCATTACGGGTGGTTGGCAGCTGGCCGTTGTCCATTCCTATTCTTGCCAACGACCAAACCCGCTACTTAACCTCAACAACAACCTTCAGAACAGAAGCACCGCGGCATACTTATCGCTACTCTATACCAATTCAGCTCCAACGATCCAAACCGAAACCTCTATCAAACCTTGCTACCAAACTCCCACCCGCAATATCCGCCCATTCCCTCACACCCACCTAAATACAGTGCCCGTGGTGTCCCAGTTATTCTGTCCCATTGACAAAATATGGAAATCGTTTCCAAAAAAAAGAAAAACAATTTCGGTCTTGAGCCATTGTCCCAGTCCGGCTCAAGACCGAAATTGTTCTGCAAGCTAGGTGAGGTTTGGGCAGGGTGTGGAGGATTCTCTCTTGAAAGGTTTGATGGAAAAAACATCAGCGAGTTTATGGTAGCGAAGTGAATTAATCGCACTCTAGTTCGCTGCATGAAGGACTGGAGTGGATGTGTGCATGCCTGAAAGCTTAGCGTTTGGTAGGAGGTGGTTTTGCCTTTTTTGCGGGCTTCTGTGATTGGTAGTTCTTGTGCCGGCCATGGAGCGCAATCGACTTGCAACTCAGGTAACATAGCCCATGCGTTTCTTATACGAGCTAGGACTCGGACTGAATATGTTTTATCGACACATGGGTTAGCTTGAGGCGATCAGAACAGAAATTGATACTCGACTTAAGCCGGACTTGGACCTTGTCTGCGGTCTTCGGGATCGTGTCTTTGAGGAGATCATGCAGATTCTCCAACTCAAGCAAAACATAGAGACTATAAGAGATAACCAGGATAAAAATCTTGAGCTGCAGGTGAGGAGAAAAGCCGTTAAATCTTTTCCCAATAGCCTGGCGTTCCTTACCTTTCTATCCAATACGCTGGAATCTCAAGGTTGACATCGGCGAGAATATATATGTTCAGGCAGAGGTGCCAGATTGTAGCCGGATCTATGTTAATTTTGGTGAGCATTAGGTGGACTCCTGCTCCACTGTTGAGCTGCATGGGGTGGTGGAGACTTAAGCACAGCCGGCACTTCTCCTTTTCGTTAGGGCTTGGTGTCTGGGTTGACTTGGAGGCTTCGGAAGCGCTGAAATTCATTGAAGCGCGTCGTAGAGCACTGGAGGAGCGATCTGAGCAGTACACCGGAAGGTACGCGAGACCCTAAATCGCATTCGAGCGCTGGAAATACGATCACCGTCCTGAAATAGGATCTGTCAGCATGGCGACACGAGAGTTTAAAACTGCCGTCCAAAACTCTAATTGAACAGAATAAGTGAGATCCAAGCTCACCTAATCCCGCTCCTCCAAGGTGCCCGAGAGCTGGAATCGCTCATGACCTAAGGACTCGCTATTGGCGATTGCAAACGCACCGCGAGCAAACCTCAGGGAATAGACATGCTGCAACACCTCGGCTACCGGAACGCTCAAGAGGCGACAGTCAGCGTCCTTATTTCACCAAACTCTATCCTGGCTTTTTACCCCAAGCAAAATTATAAGGTAACCAAGTTAGTGCCAATCTAAAGTCTAATCTTAAACCATCGGCACCTACTCATAGATATACTCGAATTGCTTCGATTCTTTTAGCCAAGATTGTAGGATATGTCATGAAATCGTAAGGGCTCGTTCAGTACCAGCCCGCGAACCCGCGCCCATCATGGTTGAAGTAAGAGTCTGGACCGGTGTCTTCAACCATTTCTCTCATCCGTTGTACTTAATCATCTCAAGATTATTTTTACGTACTACTAATTTATTTTACGAAAATTAGGCTGGAGAATTGAAATGGGAAAAGTTCCGAGCGGTAACTTCGAATTGACCAATGAACATCAAGTTTGTAGCGGTCGCGAATACTCTCTGCTGCTGCTGGGAGAAGATGAGTCTATTTTGGTTGCGCTTGAGTATTTGTTAGGTGCTCGGTGGATGGCAGAATCCCCACTGAGCAGGTTTAATAAGTGTCAAGAGATCAAATCATATGTATATAGGACTTATTCCTTATATTGTCCGAAAATGACGCTGCTGTTGTGGCCTCCAAAACCGAAGGAATTGCTCAAACCGACCTTGACGTCCATGTTAATCGCCTCGTTGGGGACGACGTTGAACTCGACTCCCTCTTCTGGTTCCTCGTGGTTAATTCTGTTGGTTTTGTGCCAGCATGAGAATGGCTATCAGGAAAATCCTTGCTGCCGTGAGCAAGACTAAACTTTTCCGGGGTTAGCTTACGTTGGATGGACCTGGCCCGTTTGTATCGCCATCAGCATGGCAATCCCTTCGAGAGCCCCTGCTGCGCCAAGGCTGTGTCCAGTCATCGACTTGGTTGAATGGATCTTCACGTGATCTTTGTACTCTCCGAAAACAGAGTTGATTGCGGAAACTTCGCAAAGGTCCCCGACTGGCGTGCTCGTCCCGTGAGCGTTTACCAAGTCAACCTGAAGGGTGAATTAGGTCGCTCATGTGAGAAACTCATTGCGTACGGGCATGACTCCCCCTCTTACCGAATGCTTACCTTATCAGCGGTTATACCAGCGTCATCTAGCGCTGACTTCATACACAGGATAACATCCCTCCCGTCCGTTCTAGGGGACGTCAAGTCGTACGCATCGCAAGAGACGCCACCACCAAGATATTCTGCATAAATAGTCGCCCCTCGGTCCTTAGCATGGTCAAGAGACTCTAGAACAAGTATTCCGGCTCCCTATTATTGTCCGCACAGGTGGTTTGTGTGAGTTGCTAGTAGGCTTCCTCCAGATCCAACGACGAGCGTACCTCTCCCATTACGAATCCGTCCCTTTGCTTGTCCCAAGGACGCGAGGCACGTTGCGGCTCATCGTTCCTCGAGGATAGAGCCTTGCAAGCGATGAAACCCGCCATCCCCATTGCGGTAATAGGTGCCTCTGCACCCCCAGCGATGATGAC
Organism: Rhodosorus marinus; assembly: GCA_029953675.1. Lineage (NCBI taxonomy): Eukaryota > Rhodophyta > Stylonematophyceae > Stylonematales > Stylonemataceae > Rhodosorus > Rhodosorus marinus. The sequence goes on from JAMWBK010000001.1 coordinate 1,807,596, forward strand.
GTCGCTTTGACCACTCCTAATGTGTTCCGCCGCGTTAATGAAGCCTATCCCAAGCGCAGAAAATCGCAAACAGTGTTAGGGCCGAATCAGTGGTCATCCCGAGTTCACGCATCCGTGGATCTCGTAAACCGCGCCTTTAGGTCTACTTGGTAGGTTGGATCTGTATCCTGTGGCACTTACAATAGTTACTAGTTGCGCATGCCGTGTTAATGGAATAGTTGGGCCCCCTAAAACCGAGCTCAGGTTCCATCGCTATCATGCCGGCGCTCATGTTGCTCAAGTAGTACGGAATTGTGAAGGGGGAAACTCGTTTCACCCCGCGATTACCTAGAGTTGAAATGTTATCTTCGAGGAATTTCATTCTTGAAACACATACGGCAAAAGTGGAGTACAATCGTGACGATGTTCAGCCACCCGTGCTATTTGGATGGAGCTACGGAATACTAGTCCTTACCCTCCCATGGCGCTGCCGACGATGACGCCGAATCTAGTTAGGTCGAAGTCTTTCAGATCATCCGCATATAGTCCAGCCTGCTTCAACGCTTTCTTCGCCGCGACTATGGCATACGCATGGACGGGGTCCAGTCTCCGAGCTTTCTTTGGATCCAAATACTCTCCGGCCTTGAAATCAGTGATCTTCGCTGCAATACGAGTCGGAAAGTCGTCGAAGTCCCCAGGAAACAGTTCTTCAAGGGACTTGACGCCGCTTACTCCAGATACTAGGTTCTCGTGAAACTCCTCCGGGGTGTGTCCGAGTGGCGATACAACTCCCATACCCGTCACAACCACTCTCTTTGACGCCTCTGCCTGGCATCGAACTGTTCTCCGCTTCGTGCCATGCACCGAGAACAGGAACGCCATCTTTGCACACCCTGAAGCCCTTCACACCCGATCTACGCAGCCACGCCCAGCCTGACCAAGCAATCAACTTATCCGTTCCAAATACACCAACCAATTCAAACAGATCCGATCCAGAAACACTCCAGATTTTAGATTCTACACACTGTAACACCTATCCAACTCTATCCAGTCCAGCCCCACACGGCAGATCAACCTCGGGCGTCCACCTCCCCTACCTATTGCCCACAGCTGTGTCACCGGCCAAAAACCATCGCTGTTAATCCCACGCACCAATAACGACTATCCCGATTCGATAAAAATAAATGGCTACGCAAAACCCCTTTCCAAATTTTCTTCTACCCCCTCCACCAACTACCACCCAATCTAATCCCCAACCGGATTTCAACCGGTTTGGAGGGGGGGAGGGGGGTGGGGAGGTCCCCCACCCCCTAAGCAAAGTGTGAAGGTTCACACTTTGCTTAGGCCCGCAGAGCAACAAGAAGGTTTCCAACCGACCCCTTCAGGTTAATTTAACAACCCCTTGTGTTAAGACAATGCAATCAGAAGGCGGAGAGAAAAACCCGGGCATACTTGATGTTCAAGTTAAACACCCGCAAAGCCCTTGTTGGGGATTGTCCGCAACATCAATACCCCTTTGCGGATACCGAAAAATACTAACTGTATTACCCCGTTGTCCAGCCCTCTAGTGCTCTCCGGTGGGTATTCGTTTGGGTGTTTCTTGGGCCTACACCCCCCTCCCAACCCCGCAAATGAGTGGGTAAAATTTGTCCTGGGCGAAACCCACTCACACGATTGATCTCCATCCAAAGATATTTTGAATTAATTTATTACTTGAAATGTTTGTGAACAAACCAACAAAAGCTTTGCACGTGGAATTTAAAATTCAATGATAATAAGCCACGTGTCCAAAGGCCCATATCAAATAGATATGTTCCACGTGTCCGAGTGTTTGGCCGTGCCCAACTGTTTATGGCGCAGTCGTTTACTTCCCAATCCGCGACAGAGGCGGGATCAAAGTTCTCAATCCTTAGGGAGGGGTATCATTTGAGAGCGGGTGGATATCAGTTACTGAGCTAGCTCGTCTCTCAGATCCTGTTCCAACACATCCCTCTTGAGCAATCGGATTTTCTAGCTTATGCGCTAATACCGAGGATATTGGAGTCGAACGCCTCGAGTAGCTTGCGGAGCTCGATCTAGCAATGCCCGAGCCTCCAACTCTAGTCGGATAGTCCACAAGAGGAGGAAAGAGATACCCCGCTTTGCCCGCCTTTGCACAACTGTCTAGATCGATTGATTTGGGAGTGAAAATTGGGTTTAGTTCCAAGGCCGGAATAACTGAAGAGAAATGGGTTGCTCAACCAACGGGGACATGTTTCGAGCAGCATCCTTGTCGTGCATAAACAATGGACGGTGACTAGGGGGTAGTTGATCTGAAAGCTTCAGTCCTGTTTCGGACTTGAGTGCCCCGAAGGAATGTCGTTTCAGGAGCTCGGACTACGTAATGATCTTTGTCGCTTCTTGACGGAAGACCTAGGATGGGCAATCCCGAGACCAGTTCAAGCGGAAACCATTGCGCAAATGTTATGCGGGCGAGACCTCTGTGTGGTGGCACCTACAGGCTCGGGGAAAACGGCGGCATTTTGTCTTCCGCTCGTCCAACGATGCATTGAAACACAGCTAAAGCCATCCCAACCTGTAAAGCATTCGACTGACACGCTCAAGTGGCGAGCTGAAAACTGTAACATTAAAAGCTCCAATATCTCCGCTCGCCGTGCGAACGGTTGGGGGTATGCCAGAGCCGATATTCCTGTTACCGAAGGAAAATGCTACTACGAAGTCCAAACGCTATCTGATGGTATCTGCCGACTTGGATGGGCGACTAGCAATTCTAGCAAGGATCTTGGATCTGATGCTTTTGGTTTCGGCTATGGGGCGACAGGCGTAAAAGTTCACAACTCGAGCTTCGAAACGTATGGCTCGTCGTTTTCTGCTAAAGGGCGAACAGTGGGTTGTGCTCTGGACACAGAGGCGCGGAAGATGTGGTTCATATTGGATGGGGTTTCACTCGGCGATGCTTTTGAATATATTCCTACAGCGCCGCTCTTTCCCGCGATCTGCGTCAAGGACGCGACAGTGCGCGTCATTTTTGAAGCCGCCAAGCTGAAATTTGATCCTCCGCCTGGATTCAAGGCTTTGTTAGGGATGAGCTCGAAACGTCGCGGACAGACCTCATCTCAGAGTCCTCTAGCTGTCATCGTTGAGCCCAATGCTGATCTCGCTTTGCAGGTGTATAGTTTCCTTGTATCCTGCACATCGCAGCTGGAGGGTGATCTACGGATACCTATCGGTGGTTCGGCAAAAAGAACTGAAAGGTCGAACGGAGTAGAGGGAAATGGAGGAATCTTGGTAGCCACGCCGGCTCGACTAGATGATCTATGCTCCTCGGGCCAGCTCAGCCTTAATACAACCAAAATGATTGTTGTGGATGAAGCAGACGTCCTCGCGAGCTCCTCCACGAAGCAGATCCGGAAGATATGTGACTTTCCACTTGAACAATCGCAGGTTTCTTTCTTTTCAGCAACGCTTCCTTCAGCGGCCCTGAACTCTCTGTCATCAGATCTGCAAGTCAATCCAGAATGGGTAAAGCTGCATGGTCTGCCCATCCCTACGTCTGTTCATATTCTCGTCCACTACATTTCTAAAACCAATGCGGGGCTCCCCAGTCACGGGCCGCAGCCTTTGGATGCCGAGGGACTCGAGGAAAATTCAAATCTGCCTCGGGTCGAATTACATCCACAGAAGGTTGTAATGCTCATGCAGATCATTTCAGAACTCTCAATTGGGAGGGCTATAGTCTACGTCCGAACACGAAAGGAGGCTGACGGACTCAGCAAAGCTCTACATTCTAATGGGATCTCGTCGATTGTGCATGGGTCTTCTCCCCGGGCGGTTGAAGAGTTTCGATCCGGCAAAGTCCGTTTTCTCGTTGCTAGTGACGGAGGGGAACGGGGACTAGACATACCAGATCTGGATTATGTCGTTCTTTTGTCGGTGCCAGAGTCGACCCACAAGTTTGTGCACCGAGTGGGCAGAATTGGTATGAACTAGCCAGCAACAGCTACTAGTCCGATTGAAAACTTGAATTGTGGGGGCGCTGAAGACGAGCATCTTTGCTACCTCTCGATCGAACAGGACGAAACAATCGCCGCGGAAAGGCTTTCGTAATAGCGTCTCCGAACAAGGAGAAGGTATGGGGGGCGCTGCCATGAAGCTACCATCTCATTTTGGCGAGAGCTGAGGTTTAACTCTTCGTAATGCTGCGCCCAGGTTTGGTACCACACGTGTCGCAAAGGCCATAGTACCTGTAAAAATATCGATAGGTGCACTAGGTGGATGGACGAGGCCAACTCGCTGGAGAAAATTGACCGAGAACTCGGCGGAGTCCTGAAGTACGTAGATGATCAGCAAGGTGGAACCGCAGCAACCGGGAGAACCGTCACAGTTCCCGACTTATATCACCTCCATACTCTCCCTGCTACTCGAAGACTCGCTGAACTGGAACGCGCAGCCCAGCTTTCATACCTTTCGTACCTACAAAACAAACGCTAAACATGCAGAATCCGCTTACACACTGAATACATATACTTTTTTTCTAACATCCTAAAGCATCTACGCAACAGCAACTAACCAAGACTACTTAATCTTTCTCTGCGAACTAAAATACCTCCATTCCCTCGGCAATATCCCAGATTACCACCTCCCCACAGTCCATTTCCACCTAGCAAAGAAGCCCGAAAACAGCGCGTTCACCGGAGGGGTCAACGTGTACAAACAACTTAACCGTAAATACACAAAAAAAAATATGTACTCAATCATCTGATTCTAAGTTCAATCATCTAACCAGTGATTGTAGTTCCATCTTAATTTCAGTTTTCGCTTATTTTTGTTCGTACATAATCTTTCGTAGTAAAAAGTACAAATTTATACTATTATGATGATCTCCGAGGCAGAAAGCCAAAATGGATTTATTTTACTTTTTTCATTAAAAAACGTCTCTGTGGAAAAATTGATCCAATGTTGACCAATGTTACCTTTTCGGTTTTATAAAAGAAATGGAAAATCGGGGTCGTCCCGAATTGAATTGAATTGCAAAATAAATAGAAAATCCTAACTAGTTCATAGGAAACCGGTAACGAAATTTTTTTTTTAGGGGCTGTTGATATGATTCTAAATGTACATATTCTTCTTTTAATTTTTTTGAAAGAGGTATTTATGCAAAAATTTGTACTTGCCGAGGAGGGGTAGGGCAGAGATGTTTTTCTTGTTTGGCATGTATTTGGGGGATTTCTTGTCTAGTGGGAGAGGAGGCTTCACAGGTATAAGAGGGTAAGTTTGGAACGCTTTTGGAGTTGGAGGGGGAGGGTTGAAGAAGATGTCAGTGGGAGATTAGTTCGGGGACGTTGTTCTTGTCCTTGTGTTCTAAGGTACTTCTGCGGTGCTGGTTTTTTTGTTTTGAGTTTGGGTTGGTAGGAGGGTGGGTAATGGGTAAGGTTTTTTGAAGTGGCAGAGCGTGGGTGTAAGTGTCTAGCGATGGGGGGAGGTTTGGGATTTGTTGCTGGAATTTCGGGTCTGAATAGGCAAAGGAATTTCCGGAGCGAGTCTTACTTGCGGAGAGGTCGGGATGGGTCTTCACTGTGCCGTAGTCGGCGGGTTATTACGAGGATGACAGCTGCGGAGGAGAGCGAGAACAAATACCAGCGTGAAGAGGCTGAGCTTCTCAATACTCTCAAGGCTATCATAGATCCGGACTTGGGCAAGGATATTGTTACGCTTGGGTTTGTTCAGGAGATACAGTTCGCAGTGGACGGGGATAAATTGAAAGTTTCCTTCAACGTCGAACTGACAACGCCCGCGTGCCCCATCAAGGACCAGTTCCGAATCGACTGCAAGGACCTAGCGGAATCTTTGCCGTTCATCTCCACTGCGGACGTCAACATGACAGCTGTCGACGTTTCAACAACTGTGCGTGAAGCGAAACAGTACCGTTTTGGTATGGACAAGACCCTTGCTCGATTTCTACTCACACCAGTGACCAGCGACACTTGCATGTCGTGCTTTCTGCTCGTTCGACTGGATTATAGGTAAACGGCGCTCTCAAGGGCGTTAGGAGCGTCATCGCGGTAGCCAGCTGCAAAGGAGGAGTTGGGAAAAGCACAACTGCGGTCAACCTGGCTTACGCGCTCTCCAAGGCGGGCGCCAGAGTCGGAATAATGGATGCAGACATCTACGGACCAAGCCTGCCCACAATGGTTAGCAAAACCGCAACAGAGGTTTACGTTGAGAAGGAAACTGAGAGTCAGAAAATGGGTGTTTTGATAGGTTGTACCAGAATCCGACATGGTCGAGTTTGAGGAGGGTTTAATCAAGCCTTTGCGATACGAAGGTGTGAAGCTCATGTCGTTCGGATACGTCAACAGCGACTCCGCAATTATGAGAGGTCCAATGATCGCGAACATGTTATCGCAGCTTCTTACTACCACCAATTGGGGTGAACTCGACTATCTCATAATAGACATGCCGCCAGGTAAGAAAATACTTGCCCATTGTTCTTTTTGGTGTGCTACGTGGAACTTGACGCAGAGGCGTCTTCGGAGTTTTTGAACCTCGCTGGAAATAGGCTCACCATGGTTCATCAATTCACCTGTATGGAATAGGTACTGGCGATGTCCAGCTAACGCTGAGCCAGAACCTGAATATCACTGCGGCTGTCATCGTGACAACACCACAGAAGCTTTCCTTTGTGGACGTAGTAAAGGGACTCGACATGTTCATGAAGGTGAACGTTCCCAGCATAGCGGTTGTCGAAAATATGTCCTACTTTGAAGCACCAGATACGAAAATCAAGCACTACATATTCGGCTCCGGATACACTCAAAGACTTAAGAATCAGTTTGGAATTCAGAACAGCTTTGGCATCCCAATTGAGACTGATCTCGCGGAGAAATGCGATGCAGGTGTGCCGTTTGTCGTCTCGGAGCCGGACTCTGAAACCAGTCTAATCTACGATGACATTGCTAAATCTGTGGTCATGGAGGTTGCCAAGATTCAGCACGGAGCGCTCCCCCTTCCCAAAATCCAGTTTGACAAGGAATCGGGTCTAATTGAGGTTGTGGTGGAGGGCTCACCAAAGCAGGAGGTTGTTCCAGTCAAGTTAAGGCGACAATGTAGATGTGCGCTGTGTATAGATGAAATGACTGGAGTTAAGGTTTTGAAGGACGAGGATGTGCCGGAAAGCATATCTCCCCGTGCTATCAGACCAATCGGAAACTATGCCACCCAAATCGACTGGAGTGACGGCCACACAAGCCTCTATCCTTTTTCGAAGTTTGTTGACGCTTGGGTGGAGGGACCAAGACAAGTGGAAGGAAAAGCGGAACAAGTGGCAGGAAAAGCGGAACAAGTAGAAGAACCAGAGCTGGCGACTGCATGATTTTGTTTGGTATTTCAACAAGGTTTCGTTGTGTCGTGAAGTAGAATTATGGGCGCACACTACCAACGATTAAAGACTCTTGATACGTGGAAAGTATAGAATTCTTTGCGCTTTTCAAGTACGCTCAAATGCAACTCCATCTTTAGCTTCTGATTAACAACCGCAACAGTTCATTTGGCACTCGAGACAAGCGCAAGCTTCTTCCGATGGAAGCCCTACTCTGCAAGTTTCAGCGAATGTGAAGGCTACCCCATCACAGCTTCCCCGTCTATGATTCGCTGAGAGTCTGCAGATGCAGTAACAAAGGTACTGCGACTAGGCCCCCCGCAACTTCCTGATGTAGAACAACCGGATCTCGTCCATTGGCGGGTATAGAAACAACTGGGACTTGAAGCTCTTGCGACAGTGAGTTCTTGCAAAGAAATGGATCTACAGAAGAAAACAAGCGAACGGATAAAACCGAGCCCACCGCCTGAGCTTCTGACTTCAAGTACTCAACTACCGCTGAAAGGCCATCCGTCACCCCTCCTTCAACACCGATCTGCACACAAAACATATTACAAGCTCATTCAGCCAAGGAAGTAGAGCTTTTCGTGGTTTTCGGTTTCCTGCAGACGAACGCCTACCTGCCAAAAAGAGCGCTTGGCTAAGGTTCTTTTTGAAGAGAAGAGCTTGCAGCCTAAAACTGTTTCTTCCATGAACGAGCAGCGGGCCCTCTCCTCTCCAACACGAGTACCATCGCAGCACAGTTCAACCACAGCAGACCTCGGTAGGCCCGTAACTTCAACCAAACTTATCATGGGCATGTTGTTATCCCACGTACGTGCTAGCTCCTCAGCAACAGCCTTCATTGACTCGTTCGATGCCAATCTTGTGTACGCCGTAACCTGAATGAGCCGGTCTAGCGAACTTCTTCAAAAAAAACAACAGGAGCAGAGAACATTGGATCAATCGAGTCAGCCTCTGGACCACCTCGTTTGTGAAGTCAGAGTTCTTCCAAGCGCTGGACTGTGACCTCAATAGGAGGTTGAGTACTTGATGACAAACTCTGGGCACCGGTAAGCTCACTTTGACTCTATCGCGACTGACTCCAAGTTGGACACGGTCAACCGCGTCTGGTCGATTGGACCCATTCCGCTTGGAATGTCAGCGGTTGGCGGAAAGAGGGGAATCACTCCAGCGAGATGGACAACCTCCGAGACGCCATTGCTCTGCGCGTATGGTCCAATACAAGGAGGTGCCCATTCCGATATTGACTGTACATGAAGGGTTTCTCTTCTTCCAGACGTCACCGCTACGTCGACACGTGTACCGGCTCCACATTCGATGCAAGCGCGGGCGGAGGGCTCTTTCGCGGGCAGAAACGCGCAGTACTCTTTGTTAATCAACCCAAAATTTGACATGTCGGAAATGTACAGGTAGATGTAGTAGGCATGTGTGAAATTGGATCCCAGTGCAGCCATTTTTTCTTCAATGGCTTTCATCGCCTTGCACATTCCGAGAGTACCTTCTTCCTTGCATTCTGCGGAGAAGAAAGCAAACCTTTGCGGGACTTGATTCAGAAACGAAGCTCCGTCGCCAGTTGGGAATGCTTCAGCGGAAACGGGACTCCGCACTTACTCTCCTTTAACGATGCTTGACAAAGATGTGTCAGATATCAACGATGTAATAGATGATCTTTCACTGGGTGAGTCCTCTTCCACGTCCTCAGTGCTGCGCTGTGGTTGTAAAACGGGGGTTGACACTTTTGAAGCCTCCTTGTCCACTAAGTGGAAGTTGTCGACCTTGAGATATCCCACTGGAGCGTACTTATCTTCATTCGTCACAACCACAGTCGAGCTATCGATTACTGGTAGTCATTCCGACAGGTACGAGACAGAGCACGACTAAGCACTAGCGTCGAAATGGCACCAAAGTAATGCCTCTTTGTGATGGAGGTCGACTTTCCTAAGAACGGATGAGATATGAGGTAGAAACTACGCACCAATTCGTCGTTTGAACATTGGGCAGTCCAGGACGAGGGTTTCGAATTCGCCTCCCTCCCCACAAACGCTCACGCCGTACTTTTCCTCGAGGAGAATCAAATACGGTTCCATAGCCTTGATGCTCTGCTTCAGATGCTTTTTGGGGTGAAGACCAATTGCTGCAACTTTGATGAGGATGGCGTCGACCTGGGAAGCCGCAGACCACCCGGATCGCGTTAGGAGCGTTCACATTGACATCAGCGCGTACATACGAGCAAGCTGAAGGTACCACGATTTGACTGATTGTTTTACCTGCTGATCGATCATTTCGCGGAGAAGAGCCCGCTGGTCCCTCTTCCATAGATACGCTAAAGATGTCAGACCCAGGCGAGAACATACGTTTTCTACTCTAAGACGCTGGTAGTTGGACAGTACCTTGCTCAATCGACACAGTAGGGAAGAACTGTCAGGTCTTGAGTTTGTTTCACTGACCGATCGTTCGGTTATCACATCCTGATTTTTTCCAGGCTCGTACGTACAGCTCCAGATGAAACGGCCTGGATTTCCGGATACTGAGATTTTACAATCGACAAGAGTTGACAAAGGTCCTCAACTTCGTCACCTGGAGTCGGTTCGTAAGCCAAATCTGAATTAGCCAGCTTGGCTTTGGTCTCCAAGCGCACCAGTGGGACTCCCAGGCACTCGCTGTACGCCTCGATCACTTTAAGATGAATTGTGAAGACGAAAATATCTCAGCTGTCTACTTCCAAGGAGTGTTGGGGAACCGTCGCTCCAGGCGTATACCTTCATGACCCACAGTTTGGTACATATAGGAATCCGCCTCATCAACATTACTAAGCGGCTTCAGATTTGCGAGAGCGACCAGTTCATGTCCATACGCCAGGCATTTCATCGCAGCATAGCAGCTGTCCTTGCCCCCGCTAACCAGCGCGACGACCTTCATTGTCGCTTGTATTTGATGTCGTTGTTAGTCCTTAAACAACAGCCCACATCTTCCCGTTGTTCTCCACCGCGCGCGAAGCTCTAGAAACATGGTGCCTCGACTGCAGAGTTTGCAAAGACCATCGCTCCGAGCACTAAGAGCTCGGTGGCAATATCTGCACCGCGAAACATCCGGCTGACGAACGTAGTAAAGCCGTGTTGTCACCAAAGAATCTATATGTCTGATACGAACCTCAGAGATACTATCAATAAGCAAGTTTCAGGGCAGCTCGAGGTCCTCCTGAGAAGTTTCCTACCGCCTTCCATCGTCCAAGCAAACACACTGTCCCAGCTTGCTTAGCGACACCAAGCGTTCGCTCAGGAGGTTCTCTGATACCGTCACGTTTTGAGAGAGAAACTGCAAATATAATACTAATGTTTAAATGCTCTGAATGTATTATCCATGAACACGTTCAAGTCAGTCGAGGTTCTCAAGATGATGCACAGACTTTTCATGACCATGGCGCCTGTGAAGAGTAATGGGACAGTCCCACCTGAGGCAATAACATGCTAGATAGGATTTTGAAGCGCTCTTCAATGACTGTTGCTACTCAAGCAGAAGATATGACAAGGAAAGAACTGCAGCCAAAGAATTGCAACATCATCTAGGGCTGACTGGGTCCAGCAATATTCATAAATGACCTGGAATCGATTTTACCCGTTTGAGCCTTAGTTTCTGCACTGGCATCGTGTGGGGCCTGCACACAAAGATGAGAAACTCTAGCATCAACGCCTGAAGAGAATCGTAACATCTATGAGCAGCGTGTGCAAGACCGTTTGATATTCTCCAGATTACGTCCAGGCACTGAATTGTCAAACCAAGAAAGCTATGGGACAGTCCCAAGTAAGATTGTCCCAGCGCAGCTCCAGCTGCGTTTGTAGGAGCTGAGAGTCGACGAGTTGAGAATGGCATTCTAGTGGAAGGCTACATGAGGAGCGCAGCGTGAAAGTTTAAACGCATCAGGGTTGACTGATTACTTCTAGGAGCACTGCACTGATTTAGAAATGACTTTGGATGATCCAGAAGCGTTTGGTTGACGGCATCGTCGGTGCTTTTGGGAAGGCCTGTTGAGGAAAAACGCCGGAATGAAAAAGGAAGTGTTGAATGATGAAAAGATGAATGGTGCTGTGGAGGACCTCGCAGCACCAATCAAGAACGCAGAAGACAAGGCAAAGCTTCTTCCGGCGTTTCTTCAGGTACACTGGATCCCGAACAGGATATTCATCTGTTCGAGAAATTGCAAGAGCTTTCTTGTAATGATCAGCGGGAGCGCACGAATTTTTCCCTTCGCTCATGTCAATTAATGCTGTCGCAGGTCCGAGGTCTTGTGAGACAGCACATCGACTCTTTCAACTACTTTATCAACGTCGAGATATGGAACATTGTCAAGGCTAACTCGAAGGTCAACAGCGATGCAGATGCCAATTTCCAGTTGGTTTACACAGATGTTCAAGTTGGGAGACCTAGCGTGGTATGTACACCGGAACAGAACTCCGCCTCTAACCTCGGCTTTGGCTTCTTACCTTTAGATCGCGCTGACAATCACCTCTCTTCATTCTGGCTCATCACCTCTAAAACGACCTTATTTAGGAGGATGAGTTTCGTGCTGCTACTTCCGTAACGCCACAGAAATGTAGGGTACGCGACATCACTTATTCTGCCCCGATAACGGTGGATCTACAGTACACTCTTGGGAAAGAAGTAGTCAAGCAGAACGGAATCCTCATCGGAAGACTTCCGATCATGCTCCGATGCTGCCGATGTCTACTCGCAGGCAAAAACGATCTTGAACTGGCGAAGCTAGGTATCAACTGGATCCGAAACATGACGATGGAGTTGCATCTAGTTAACTCCATCCCCCTTTGCACATCTGGTAACGTAGGAGAATGTCCTCTTGACCCTGGTGGATATTTCATTGTCAAAGGAACGGAAAAAGTAGTTCTCACACAGGAGCAGCTTTCCAAGAACAGAATTATTGTCGAGCCAGATAGCAAGGGTATGCTTTTTTTGTATTTGGACCCACCGCAGCATGCTACGGCTGCTGAATATGTTCTGTGGTTGTCTTCTTGTGCCTGGACTAGGATTGATGAGCGCAACTGTACAGAGCTCTACACATGAGAGAAAATCGAGAACGAATATCATCATGAAGGCGGGGAAGATGTACCTCAAGCACAATACGATCGTTGAAGATATCCCTGTGGTCATCGTTTTCAAGGCAATGGGGATGGAGAGTGATCAGGAAATTATGCAGTTAATAGGTACGACTTTGGTGGACAGATTGGCGATAGCCTTTCTCCAAAAGCATTTGTGTTTTCTACACAGTGGACTTATTCCGCGGTCCCAGCTCACGCCCGTACATATTTGTTTTGTGTGTCAGGATCCGAGAGTGAATTTGTAGAAGCTTTTACGCGAAGCTTAGAAGAGGCGGCTAGCCTAAAAATTTTGACCCAGGAAGCGGCGCTAGCTTACGTCGGAGCAAGGTAATGACGAGAACGAATTTAGCCACTGGTCGCCGTAGCTCAGAAAAATTATATTGATCAAGGCCTCTCTCTATGATACGGTAGGATGAGGATCACAAGGGATATGCCGCGGTCACTAAACCGGACAAACCTGGCGAGGGAGTTTCTAGCCCATACTGTCCTCGCCCATGTACCTGTTGTCGAGTACAATTTTCGAACCAAATGCGTGTACGTGGCACAGATGGTCCGTCGGATTCTTCTTGCACTAGGAGATTCTTCATGGGTCGACGATCGAGACTACTACGGAAACAAACGTTTGGAACTCGCGGGTCAGCTCATAGCACTTCTTTTTGAGGATCTGTTCAAGACGTTCAACACCGAAGTGAAAAAAAGAGCTACTCAAACGCTTTCCAAACCACATAGGGCGGCTCAGTTCAATATTATCAACGTAGGCCCTCACGTCCTTCAAATCTCAAATAACGGTGGAAAGCAGAACCTGTAAGCTAACATGAGAGTGCAATCTCTTCCTGCTCCATTCCTTTCATTACTGCGTCTCAGTTGTTTCCTGTAAGTATCATTACGAATGGGCTAGAAAGTTCCATATCAACGGGAAACTGGCATGTGGAGAGATTTAAGATGGATCGCGCGGGAGTGACGCAAGTACTGTCGCGGCTAAGCTTCATCTCCGCGCTCGGGATGATGACAAGAGTGAACTCACAGTTTGAGAAAACGAGAAAAGTATCGGGTCCAAGGTCCCTCCAACCGTCAACTTGGGGCATGCTCTGTCCTTCAGATACCCCGGAAGGTGAAGCTTGTGGCCTGGTATGGATCCAGCTTACCAGTCATCCTATTCAGTCGTTCATATGACTGACATGGTAAGTGCCTTTGGTTTTTTTGGTGTCTTGGTGGTTTGCGGATCCAGGTGAAGAACTTGGCCCTCATGACGCACGTGACAACGGATGACGAAGCTGGACCGGTGGCGGAACTGCTGTATATACTGGGAACTGAGGATACGAGCGTAGTATCTGGAGATGAAATTAACGACAAGAGGAACTCTCTTGTGTACCTCAACGGCTTGCTCTTAGGCGTGCACTCCAACCCAGATGCTCTTACCAAGGCCGCGAGAAAGTTGCGCAGGAAGGGGTTGATTGGAGAATTTGTCTCGGTGTGCCAAATTGAGGGGCAGAACGCTATCTACGTCGCTTGCGATGGTGGAAGGGTATGTCGGCCTTTGATCATCGTAGAAAACGGAAGTCCAATGGTTACACAGACTCACCTGGACGAGCTCAAGGCGAAAACCCGGGTCTGGAGAGACTTTGTACAAGATGGCTTGATTGAGTATCTGGACGTCAATGAGGAAAACAACGCATTGATAGCTGTTGATGAGGAGAGCGTCCAAGAGGAGACCACACATATGGAAATTGCTCCTCTCACCATTCTCGGCGTATGTGCGGGCCTGATCCCGTTCCCAGACCACAACCAAAGTCCTCGGAATACGTACCAATGCGCCATGGGCAAGCAGGCTGTCGGCGCCATTGCTTATAACCAACACCGAAGGGTTGATACGCTGCTATACCTCCTGACCTATCCACAGCGGCCAATGGTAGAAACTCAGGTGCTCACCCTGGTTGGTGGTGACAGGCTTCCAGGTGGCCAGAATGCATCTCTAGCCGTCATGTCTTACTCTGGATATGACATTGAGGATGCTGTGGTACTGAACAAGGCCAGCCTTGACCGAGGATTTGGTCGCTGCTGTGTCATCAAGAAGTACACCACCAGCCTTAAAAGATACGGAAAAAACAACCTCAGGGACCGCCTTGCTCCCCTATCAGCAACGGACAGACCTCCGGGGTCGAGGTATGAAGCTCTCGATGCCGATGGTATTGCCCCGCCGGGAGAGAAGTTGGTTCCGGGTTCTATCTTCGTCAACAAGCAGGTGAGCTACACGAAACGAAGGTTGTGAACGAAACAATGCCTGAGTGGATGGTGCCGACGAAGATACAAGCTTTGCTAACCACTTTCGGAACTGGTACACATCCTTTCCGTCGGTACACGAAATGACCAAATATACTTCGACAGGTGCCATCTGATGCAGCGCTCACTGACGCAATGACAGGCAGTGTCACAGAGTATCGTGACGCTCCAGTAACCTACAAGGCACCAGTGGCTGGATATGTAGATAAGGTGGTCATCACGTCGAACGAGAACGAGGATTTCCTCATCAAGACGATGGTTCGGGAGACTCGGCGGCCAGAAATTGGGGACAAGTTCTCCTCCCGTCACGGACAAAAAGGAGTTTGCGGTTTGATCGTCCCTCAGGAGGACATGCCGTTCAGTGATCAGGGCATCTGTCCTGATCTAATCATGAACCCGCATGGGTTTCCTAGTAGGATGACGGTCGGGAAGCTCATTGAATTTGTTACGGGCAAAGCTGCAGTTTTCGAGGGACGTTTTGGGAACGGAACGGCGTTCGCAGGTGATAAAATCGACGAATGTGCGAGAGCGCTGGTGAGAAAAAACCAGCCACGGCTCCTCTCCCTGCAGGGACTTACAGACGCAAGATCGGGCCTCACAACTAAATGGCTTTTGATGTGAATCCGCATCTGTTGTGCTTCGTCAGGTGAAAGCCGGTTATAGCTACACCGGCAAGGATTTTTTCTATAGCGGGATGACTGGTGAGCCGCTGCGTGGATACGTTTTCGCTGGTCCGATTTTTTATCAAAAGCTCAAGCACATGGTTAAGGATAAGATGCACGCAAGATCCAGAGGGCCAAGAGCGCTGCTGACAAGACAGCCAACGGAGGGTCGCTCCAGAGGTAGGCCCGGATTTTCGCAGGGAACGAAATGCTGTGTTGACGTTGTTTTGACAAGGACCTTCCGCCTTCCGTTGCCAAAAATTGACAAGCAGATGGCGGACTACGTCTCGGAGAAATGGAAAGGGACTGTCTCATCGGCTATGGGGCGTCCATGTTGCTCATGGAGCGTTTGGTACATAGCAGTGATGCGTTTACTATTTACGTGTGCCAGAAATGTGGTCTCATAGGTTACAAGGGCTGGTGCCAACATTGCAAGAGCGGGGTAGAGGTAATTATGGAAGATATCTCGGTTGACTACTAGCTCTTACTAGAAGCAGTACAAGACTAACCAGGCCGGACCTTTTTCCCTCCGGTTTGGGCCTGTTGCCTAATGTGTTTTGCAAGGTTGCACCTCTTCGCATACCATACGCTTGCAAGCTGCTCTTCCAGGAACTGCTTGCGATGAATGTCGTGCCTCGTTTGACACTTACAGACCCTTAAGGGGCGCAAGCGGAATGGATCGTGTCGATGCTTGGAGTGGCCACAGTTCTGTGATACACCACGTACTTATAAGCATCTACAACCTCCAATCCCTTGTACAGCACCAAATACGTCATCACCGCCGACGGCGCCCTGCCCATTCCCGCTGTACAGTGAACGTACGTAACCTTTCCCTGTCCTAAAACCCTTTCTAAGTTGGCAGCTGCGTTTCTGCCTTGGTCGATAAAGCTCTGCGGATCGTTGTCCCGGATCGGATATCTCACATGCTCGATACCGCTTCGACGATAGCAGTCCTAGGATTAATGGGCGCGAACACAGGCGATTTCAAGACGTTCCATTGTCAATAGACTGCCCTTGCGAAAGCAACCCCGCTTGTAGAGATTCTTTTGTTTGTGGTTTTAGGAGCTTGGGGTGCTGACCTCAATCAATTGTAAATTTACTTTCCTCTTGCTAATGTCGTCGTCAGTTTGCAAGTTGAGCACCGCGCCTACTCCAAGCTTTTTCAGCTCGTCCACATCGAGTCTGCTTTGTACATACGAACCGATAACAATGTCTGGAGTTCTCTCACCCATTGGGACAATGTCGAAGTTCAACCCGGGAACGAAGTTTGCATCTACAACCTAGTGGTTCGTAAGAGAGTAACACAAAAACTGTTTCAAAAATGCCGGTCTGGGTGGTCCAGTGCTGCAACAAACCAAGACTAGAATGTCGGCAACGGCTTACCTCCACTACGCCGTTAATCATTCGGCCGTCCGAGCGATCTGGAAATCTTTGCATTCTGTTTGGCTCATTCTCGACAAGGTAGGTACCCTCTAAATCAACCGCTAAATATCTATAGTACACGTCACTTGCTGCAGCGTTGGAGTCTATCGGGAAGGTTGTTTCCCAGCATAGACCGCGACTTCCTAAACGCCAGAAATGAATTCGTCCGTGAGGCACAAGGAACCGTGTGTCGACAATCTTCGAGTTCGTTTCAACCGAAAGGAAAAAGCAGGCTTTGGCTTTACAGCTTACCAGTAACAAGCTCCCGTTCAGGACCAAGCTCCATTGGCCTTGGATTGTTCCAATCCCAGTTCTGAAGAGACGGATGTCCGCCAACAACACACATTCGCATGCCGCTGTCAAGCTTGTGATACATTACGAGGCGCACTGCAGACTCATTGAAGCTATGCCACAGCAAACTCACGCCATCCGCATCCTCCTAAACCATTGAAGAAAGCACAGAACCAACTCCCATATTCAGTGCATAGGTCCCATAAACATATTCGCGTAACTATGTGCCCTCAGAACACTATTCACGCCATCAGCACGTTCCCGCTGAATCCTTCAGAAATCTCTCTAAGCCTTTCTACCACCCATGACAGACAAGCGCAACAAGGCACTGGCGAGAGTCTGTTCTGAATGCGCTCAGGCTCTCGAGCCTAAAAAACCCAAAGACCTGTCTTGCAAGTTCATCGTGCGGTTGAAAAAGAAAGCCGCCGGCACATGCGTGCGTGCGAAGCGGACCTTCATCTCGCTGACGATGCTATCATCCTCAATGCTTTGACGCTTTCGAGGTCCATTGTATCTCCAATCAACAGCCGACGCTCCTTCATCGCCGCAGCTGAAAATGAACGAGATTTCGTGGCACCGTTCTTCAAGGTTTGAGGTGACGTCATCGTACTCAGCACACCACCATCGCTTGAAAGCTCGAGTCCATTTTGCTTCCGTGCACCAAATACAGCGCTCGAGTGGAATGCGCTTATGCAAGTTTTCGGGCACCGCCTGCGCAGATTCGACTCTACAGGTCGGTCTCTGGATGCCGCAATTTTTGCCCACGAGCTGTACCCCAATGCCGATTCGAGCTCTCTCTCCATCTCACTCTCATCCAATCTACAATCTACAGAGGAAGTTGGGGGATTGAAGATGTTCTTACATTTGTCTTGGAGAGGTCGCCATTCCGGTTCGGATCCTTCTCCCATTGATACTGTCCGTCTTGGTCTTTGTAAGCAAATTTGTATTGGAAAGGTGTAGTAGACCTCTCAAACGATACCTACAGAGACGAGCAATGAATTAGTTGTGATGCCCATCTTTCCGAGCAGAGGCTTGGATCCTTGAAGCGGGAATCTGTCGCTTGGCATGCAGAGGAGGCTCCTCGGAAAACGAATTCTTGCATCTGCTCTGCCCCACCTCTGTCTGCCAAACGTTATTCTTAACCTGATAAAGCGATTTGGATTTTGAGAGGTCCCACGAGCCCAGTTCTGGAGGAGATCCGACGAGATGGACTTGCGATGGTGATGCGTTGCGGACAAGCAGCTGAAAACTGGTGTGAATGGAAGTATCATCAACGACTGCCTCACGGTCGGTCACTTTCCGCAGATTGTCCTCACTAAGTTTGATGTTGTCACCTGACGGGAACCATTCCTCTTTCGCTTTCCCCGCCACTTTGACGGCGTATTTGTACTCAATATGCTTTGACGAGACCGGCAACAGCGGGGTGGACCACAAACCCTTAGAATCATCAACCTTTTCCATCGCGACGCCATGATCCAGTTCCCAAAATCCCAGGTCTTCGCTGCTCCCGACCAATGTCACCTTCTGCGTAACCCAAAATCGAAGCAATCGGAGAAAAAATCACAAAAAAGGGGTTTCATCAGAATCGAAAAATACCAAGCCCTGTTTCAGTACGGAGGCACTCACTTCAATCCCATCCGTCTTGAAGTCCCTCACAAATCTAACTACAGGTGGTTCGCTGCTGCCACCCATCATCCATTCAGACAAATTAAACTTCCACATCTCATTCCTTCCTCCCTACAAACCCTAGACTCCTCAAATTAACACAGAAATCCCCTCAACCAAAAAAAAACAGATGTCACTCTCCTTTCCATATCCCTTACTTCAAAATACCACCAAACCTGCTATCAAACCTCCCCCCAAAACCCCAATATGTCCATACGGACCCACAACAGTCCACCAACCTCCCCCCGTCCCCCCACACCCCACACCCTACACGCTCTCCCCCCAGCTCACTCTCTCGATATAAACCCTTCCCCGAAAACCCAATTTTCCACTGAGATCTTCATTTTCCCATCAGAAACCCTTTAATAGATAACAACAATGACTTTCCCCCATTCTTCCCAACAAACCAGAAAAAAATAAATAAAAAAAGCTTGACATTTCATCCCCCCACCCCGCCCCCCTTTTCCCTCTCCTCTTTTCTAACACCTATCAAGAAATTCTATGAAAACAAACAAATCCCGAAAATTAATACCCACTCTATCCCCCCTCCGCAACCCAAAAAGTTAAGTTCACACCTCCAATTCGGGGAAAAGACGTCGCTTTTTTCCTCCATAATATATTTATTCTAATTTACAATTGCTAAACTGCCCAATTTCCATTGCTCTGATGCTGTTAAATGTAAATAAGTTTTAGGTGTATTCGAAATAGTTTTTATTTTTCTGGTTTCCCGATGTCAGTCAACGTTTTTTTTCCGTCCAATCACCGTCGCGATCTCGATCGTCCTCTCTTCTGGGAAATATGTAATAATAGTTATTTGTGAGCATGTTTACCTTTTTTAGTAGACTTGATTGGTTTTAGTTCTACCAATCATGTCAGTCTAGAGGAAGAAGGAGCTTTCTTTTTGAACTTACGATTTTCTTGTACGCTCACGACAGAAATCGTTTAAACGATACATCGAGATTTTTTCATCGAAAACTCATCCGAATTTTTAATCCCTCCATCGTCATAAATTTACCCATTTTTTCTTCTCCGCTACTCCAAAAAGTTTTGATCATACTATCAAAATATGAATAATTGCGTAGACGAGAAGACAAAAAAAGGTCCGTCGACACGCCCAAAACAAAAAAAAATTTCCATTGCAGAACATCGTATTCATCAAAAAATCATGGCCGAGATTATACTAATTGGAGAAATAAAATGCAATCAAAAATTTTTTATCATATATGATTGGGTTAAATTTTACCCAATCAAGATTGGAAATGGTGGCTTATGGTGATGTTGTTGAATGGAGACTTCGCAATAGTAGTGAGTTGAGGCGGTTGGTATGGGGGGCCCCCTCCATTCGATACCATTCGATGGTCGGATGTTCTTCATTGGGAGGCGAGCATCCACGTGGATAGACAGTGGGATTTTACTGCTTTTTGTTTTTTTGAGGGAGTTGGTTGGTTGATTTGATTCACTGCTCTTGTCTGTGCGGCGTAGATAGAAAATCGTTTTTTGTATAGAAGAGCCTCGTTGGAATGGGCTGGCTTCCTTACCAAACTCGCACAAGTTCTTCGCGCAAGCTCTATGATTTCATGAATGTAGTAGCAGTTTGCGATGATGTCTAGATTAGATTATTTGTCGCGCCCGACAGGACGCTTTTCACCAAGGGTTTGAGGAAGCATTGTTTTGCATTGGAAGCAGTGCGATTAACCTCGCAGAGATAGGTTTTCATTTAGGTCTCCCGCCCGCCCCGCCCCCGGATGGATGGCATAGAAACGCTAAAGCCATGCGGTAGACCATGCTTGTTAGGAAGTTTGTTTCTGTTGTCATTCTCGCTCGCTGGACAAGAAAAGTATGGTCAGCGCTGGTGATTCTCAGGATCTAGCGCAAGCCACTGGTTGTGCACGCGGCGCACAGGTTACGTTCAGCTTCAGCCAGGACATGACGACTAAGATTGTCTTGCTTCTGAGAAGATTTGCATGATTCTGTGTCCATGCCTCTGCCAGCCTCTGCCAGCCTCGTCCTGAGAGCTTGTCCTAGGTAGCCGGCGCTGGAGCAGATGGATTGAATCTCCCGGAGGAGCAAAATGTGCGGGCTTCCTCGAATACCAAAAAATGTTACCGATGAGGGATCTGGTGAATCCTGCTGACGACGTTGCCTACAAAGAGCACGTAGGCTGGTCCCAGCCGGTACCGGCTATGGAGCTTATGCCACAGTCGTCTTAATCAGAAGATTGCGATGCCAGGAGACGCTTTCGTCGTAAAAGACGTTGGATATTTGGGCATTTCGTTCCTGGCAAAGACTTCCGTTTCCCCTTCTCGTTCTTTTACTTTCCGGCCAAAAAGCTTGTTTTCTTCATATCAGCGCGATCCTAGCTGTTCATAGCTCCTGTTTGCTTCCGCCGTTTCGCTTCAGTCTTTTTTTTTTCTTTTTCTCGCTTTTCCAGTGTCAGTGTGATAATACAATAACAGGTACCCGCTTCCCTCGAGAGGGTTACTCTATTCGCTTCCATATGTAGATCTGGCCAACTTCACCACGTTCAATTTTCAGCTCGTAATCGAGATATGTGACCTCCAAGCTGCGGAAAGCACCAAGAGCTTTCCAGCCTGACTCTGCTTGAAACCTAATCGATTCACAGATATAAGGTAGCGATCAGTAACGCATGACCTCTTTCTGGTGCCCAATTCTATGGACCCCGATATCTGACTTACCGAAGGAACCACAGCTTTAGCGCATCTGGCATCCAGGACAGTCTGTTATTACTGAGCCATTTGTATCGACCGTCGATTAATGCATCCCCTTTCAGGGCTCCTCCGAAATAGCTCACTTTTTCAACCAAATAGCTCCTAAAGTCTTCCGGTTCGATCACCTGTACGGTAGCAAATTGGACACAGCAGGCAAACGGCAAGACGCGGAAGTAAAACCGTCCAATGCCCCGTCACGGATCACGCGCGAGGGAATTCTATAGATACCTGCTCCAGATCCAAGCTCTTGCCAACAGGTAGCAGAGAATGGATACCACTAATTCCCTTCTGGAAGCGAGTGAGAGATGAAGAGGTAAACAACAGCTTCCATCGGCCAACCAAAAAGCTGCTGTCCTCCGCTGAGGGTTCGGGGTTCTCATCCTCGAGGTCACAGACGAGATCATCAATAATGTCGTCCTGATCATCCGTCACGACGACACTGCCGTATCCCTTCTCGAGACCTGCAGCAACCACATAAATCCCATCAAGTAAGCATTTTCAAGCGATATTCAGTGCTCAACACCTCAAGCATGCAAACTACTTTCTATCTCCACCCACCTTTTAGCGAAACCAAAACCTTCTCCTTCAACATCGAAGACCCCTTCGCCTTGCTCGCATTCATGACAACTCTCCGACAGTAGTGTTCCATAACACTTCAAACAAAAAAAATTCCCAGCAGATCCATCAGAAAACCAAGAAAACCAATCAAGCAAAACCCGATCCAGAAAAAGTATGCACGAACTCAAGCGGGAACAGACATCCAAACGCTTACCTACTCCCATTCTTCAGCCTAGTCACCCACACTGAATTTATAAACGCTCCTTCCATTATACTCTAGATCTTTCCAAGCTAAATCGTCTACCTCCTCAAATAACGTAAGAGATATGTAGACTCCAACTACACCTTCCCAAATCGAAGCCCAATCCAACTTCCCCGTCACTAAGCATGGCTTCATCGTTAAATGTTCGGTACAACCCTTGTCCCGCGCGGCAAGTGTGGGACAGTGTCGTTGATCCACTGGACGATGTTCCTGAATGAAACGGATGAACTGAACGTTAAAGTATGAGCATAGAGAAGCTGTGTATTAGCGACTGGTTTGCAGAGATATCCTCTTTATCCATTAGAAGCACCCATTTTATCTCTCCGGGGAATCTTTGTTTTTGGCCATGGGATAGAGATGTCAGATTGATTGGACCAGGCAGTAATGAGATGTAGGATGCGGGAACATATCTAAAGCGGATCCAAATTCGCTTCGAGAGGAGGTTGAAATCACTCGATAACTTCAATGAGCAGCCGCTGGTTCGCGTGAAGTTCGATCATGTTCATTTTTGCATTGATGTGTGCGTACAAAATTACGTCATTATCTGCTCGCCGTGCCCCTCTTTGCAGGATGCGATGCATTCCCCGAATATGTTCATGTTTCAGCTCATAAAGGACCCCGCCCTTCCTAACTAACACGAGATAACCTCCTTAACGAAAGATATTCGAAGCTTGAATCGTCAAACGTCCTTTCGTCGACATGTTGGCGTTGGTGGCTGCCCAGCCGCATTGCGTTGCCAAGACCTGATGTGCTTGACGACCTTGAGATACCAAAAACGGATAGCGAACTCTGAACTTGCGTCTACGTTCTTTCCAGCAGCTGAATTCTTGAACTTCTCTGGTCCTTCGTTTTCGTCTCTCGTTTGGATCTGGCTTCCATCCCCAACGAACTGCTTGATTGCGAATAGGACTGTCCTTGTCAAAGAGAGCTAGATTCCGATAATCCCACTCTCCGTTTCTTCCGAGAATATCCATGGTAGCCGTCATCATCTTCATCCTCCTCCATTTGTGTCTGAGGTTTTGATGAACTCGGACTGCCTGGCTTCCACTTGAGTTGGTCAGTTGGCATACCTGCAAACAAAGAAGTCAAGAAAGAGTTGAGGAACAACTTTTTGGTTCCGGCTTCCAACAATGATCGGGTTGGTTCACCGTGCCTTTACCGGTGATGGTAAGGAAGCAAAGTCAGCCATGATCGGAAAACTTACTTTCGGAGTCTGGCAGCACTTCATTCTGAGCATGTGATAGAGTGAGCTCCCTCGCGATCTTGTCAAACAGTTCCCGTTTTCTCACAAACTGTTCACTGATTTCTACCATCAACGCATCATCCGGATTCGGCTCGGAAAGGAGGAGCTGAATGCTTCCTAACACTGTGGACAAGTTCAAGGCTGGCCTGCGAAATTCAACGATTGGTTAGCATAAAACCTTGTCACCAAGGTTCGATACTCAACTCACTTCCAACCGCCTTTCGGTGGCATGTTCAGTATATTCAGACAGATTCTGCCGCTGGAATCAATATTGGGATGATAAATAGGAGTCAAGAATCGCACTCTCGGAGGTTCGAATGGATATCTCGAGGAGACCGATATTTCAAGGTGAAAGAATCCATCTCTGTACGGAGTATCCATAGACCCCCGTATCACGGCTCTCAACAAATCAACCGCGTCACCTTTAGGCCAAACAGACACTCCTGGAGGTGGCTCTGTCTCCAACATTTCCAGCTCCCGCTTCAACCTCGCCATGAACGCCGAACTCACCATTCTAGACACAGATCACTCTTGAAACAGCCGTTTCCTTCCTATACACCTTGTGACACCTGCTGCTTCAAGTCCGATCAATATTCTTTAGATTTGATGCCCTAAAACCGTCCTTCGGCAGATCCTATACTACCCAATTCCATCCCTCGTTTACTGTCCCACCCCACCACACCCCTCATCCTCATTAACAACATATCTCTTCATTTGAAACTGTCTATTTTCAAAGGAAAATCACGAACTTAATGACCTTTCGGCGGGAACAGGACATTTGCTAGTTTCTCCGTTATTGAAAGCGATGTGAAGCCTTCGATTCGACTCTAAAAGGAGTAGAAAGGAACTTTGGATATTCTTCAAGTAGTCTAGTCCATCAAACCCAACCTCATTAGGGTTGTCTTCTTGATCTTCGCATTCAGAAAGTTTTCAACGACCTTCAAGGTTATCAACGAACTCTGTCAACGTTTTGGACTGATAAAACGTCACTCTATGATTTCTTGAAGTAGTCTTGCCTGCCAAGAATGACATTATGAGCTCTCTCTTTCGTTGTCTTCTGTTTTATCGCGTTTGCGTTCAACGAGCTGCAAGGTCAGGAGGACCAATGCGCTTGTCCACATTCCTGATTGAAGAAGAGTCAGTTTGATCGTTCCTTGAACTCACAGACGCCACGACGTCCTCGACAATTCCTCGGAGTTATGGTAGGCGTGAATTGGCACCCAGCCTTTATCCAGTTAGCAAATGAGAACCCCTTTGGACAGAGGGACTGGGAAAACGCATTAAGAAGTGGGTATTCTTTGGCTCCCTTCCTATCGAGACCTTCAATCCTCTAAACGACTATCTTCAAGATTTAGTTTTTTTTAGTTACATTGTTCACTACTTTGGAAAGGTCTGCAGTGTTTACCCATTCGTCGATCAACTCCACGCACGTCCTGAAATACGACACATTGACCGACAAAACGTTTTTTGATCAGCTCAGAAAACAGTCGAGCGTCTTTTCGGGCAAAACCTACCACAGCATGTCATCAACAGCATCTATTTCGCTTCTCTTAAACTTGCCGAGGACGTAGTCTTTCAGGTCTGCCTTATCCGGCCCACCCACACCAACTTTCAATCGGGGGTAAATCTGCGTTCCCAGGGACTTTTCGATATGTTTCAGTCCGTTATGACCTCCTAAAAACGAGTGAGATTCAACGGCTTGATGGCGTTAGCTCTATGAGCGTAGTCACTCCCTGTTTGAGGTCTTGTCAACGTACCGCTGGAGCCCTTAGCCCGCAATCTAACTCTTCCAAGCTCGAGGTAGATATCATCCGCGACGACGAGGATCGCATCATGCGGTAGCTTGTAAAAGTCTACAATCTTCCTCACGGAGGTCCCGCTAAGGTTCATGAACGTCATTGGCTTCACCAGCATGACCGTCTTTCTATCAAGCTTAATCTCGCACATTTCGGCGAGAAACTTCTGGGCCATCTTCATATTGCCGCCATGGCGCTGTGCAAACGCTTCGATAATATCAAAACCAATATTGTGCCTTGTCGACCTGAATTCGTTTCCAGGGTTCCCAAGCCCGATCACAGCCAATCGAGATCCCCTACTCCCTACCGATGCGAAAAAACGGCACTTCCTCGCCACCGATGACCGTCCATAAGGCCGCCAACTAGCAGCCTGTTGAACGAAACAGGCCATCGCGAGCAAACCCAATCACAAGCGCAGACCAGAAGAAACAATCTCAAAAAGTTCGATCCCTATGAGATTACCTACCCTCGATTAGGGAGACTCGCGATGATCACCACCACCTCGAGACTAGATCGTTCACATTCACGAGGTTCAAGAGACCCTTTTCATAGCTCATCCAGGGCAAAGAAAAAACCGACCCAATGACGTTCGTACTGTAAAAGCCCCGTTCGGTTGTTGAAGAAGCAAGCTGCGCAGCTTGTCGATGACTTTGGAAAGGTGAGATCGGATTATCTGAGCATGGATGGAATTCAGAACAAGCTATTTGGCAGGAATCGAAACATGAAAAGGAGGTGTATAGATGACCTATGAACTTGAATCAGCTCAAGAAAGTTCTGAGGTTGCACGCTGGTGAGTCTCTCGCGTAAGAATTCATGAACATGGAGCATTGCGCGTTTGGACTAGAGGCGGAGTCAGGGTGGCGGGCTTTTCAGTGCCGGTCAGAAGCGTTTTAACAGACGATGGGTTTGCTTTAAAACAATAATAGGATTCGAGATTATACACGGAAAATACCTCCGTCATTGTAAACGATTTTGCCTTCATCAACCAGTCGAAGGATCCCGGCCTCGATCACGGCTTCATCAGGGATTTCGTTCTTAACCTGCTTAAACAACTGCGTTCTCAAATGAAATCGAGCGATGGGTGAGAATCCAGCCGCTTGGGAAAGGGGGTGGGGGAAGAATTGCGGGACAGGAATCCTACCTCATCACGATGGGATACGTCAGTGTTCTTTGTGAGAACATTCAGCGCATTCTTGATAATTTCAAGCTGGCCTTCGGAGATGGCTTTAGAGTCGGCCCCCTGGCTTGAAGTGTTTGGTGGAGGGGAAGCCATATGTACGTGATCGTCGTCAGCACCTATGGTATCTTCCTCGGGTTCCTGAGTTTCAATTCCTGCCGAGGATTGAGCCCGGTCTTGCTGGGACTTAGGATCGGTCGTTCCCTCTCCGGAGAACGTGTCGGACCGCAACTGCGTCGGCTCCTGCGTTTCGGTTTCCACAGGAGCCGGGCTTGGCGAGCGTCTTGACTTTGAAGACCCTCGATTTTTGGGCGGATCTGGACGATGGTCCACGTCCTGCATATCCTCGTCGTGATCGGAGTCATCCTTCGGAATCTGCCCCGGTCTGGGACGTTTCCGGTTCAGAGTATTCGCCTGTTGATGGCTGATCGCAAAGTTCAAAATGGCAAAGGCCTCCTCCGCGTCATCTTTCGTTACTTCACGGCTCAGTCGCATCTTCGCGTACGCCGTGGAAAGACCTACGTATGCACGTTCACGCAAAGCAATACAAACTGAGTCCCGAAACCCACTGCGGCAAGAACAGGAATGGGTTGATGACGGAACTCGGCTAGCTTACGAATCATAGTTTCCAAACATCGGGCGGTGATTGGCAGCGTCTTCAGCGTCGAGTTCAGATAGGTAGCCCTGAGATCGCGATACTTTTGGGCTATGTACTCAGCAGCCTCCGGCGTTAGAACTGGCTTGAACTTTGCCTTTGCAAAAAAGACGTACTTCCTCAGGAAGTCGACAGACAAGGTGTTCTTTGCCCTCCGCCCCTTGGCACCGTAGACCTTCTTCGCATTTCGGTCAAAAACAATCGAGGTCCCTGTTCAAAGGATAAGGAGCAGCGCTGTGTCGGTGAATAAACGTGTTGCGCGCAGGAATCAGAAGGACAGGATGCTTCATCCCTTACCATCCTCTTGCTGCTTTGTCGACGAGTCGTCCTCATCATCTGAGCGGCCGTCTAGGCTTATCATGTGCTCAGCATCATGACCAGGCCTCCGGTACTGATGAACTCGCAGAACGTGAGTGGCGATTTTGGTATCAATCTCCTCATCCATCATGTCGAGGACGGTAAAGATCAAATCGAATCGAGACAACAACGAATCAGGCAACGCGGAGTTTTCGTATGTCGTTTTCCTCGTATCGTACGAGCCGTAAATTGGATTCGCCGCGGCAATCACAGAGCATCGAGCATTCAGGGACGCGTGAATGCCTGCTTTGGCGATCGTTACAGTCTGCTGCTCCATCACCTCTATGATATCACAATCGAATCGCAACGTAAGCTTGTCAGATGTACGCTTGGATAACACCCTTCCAAATGGCTAGCCGTAAAAGAAAAATCAAGACCTCATGTGGATATACAAGGCGTACCGTGAATAGCAACCCTGTCTTCATCCGACATTTTATCAAACTCATCAATACAAACGACTCCACGATCAGCGAGGACCATTGCTCCCGCTTCTAAATGCCGATCACCCGTGTCAGGATCCGAGGTAACTGCTGCGGTGAGCCCAACGCCAGTTGAGCCACGTCCAGTCGTTGACACTGACAGTGGAGCCAGATGCATGACAAACCTGTAGTAGGAGACGCACGAAATAGGACCTTCATATTAGCGATTCGAAAGTGCAGTCGAGCTTCAATTACCGAGAGAAACAAACCTCAGCAACTGGCTCTTTGCGGTGGAAGGATCTCCAATCATCAGCAGGTTGATGTCCCCTCGGAGATGTGTACCATCGCCAATGTTTTTCTCGTTTCCCCCAAGCATCATGAGCAGGATTGCCTTTTTGATATGTTCATGACCACAAATCGACGGCGCCACAGATCCGAAAAGCAGCTTGTACAAATCATTTCTCTTGGAGACCGACCGGATGTTCTTGGTGTCACCTTCCGTGATTCTGACGTATCCAGTCGAGTCCTCTCGAAGCTGTCTCATGGAGTTTGCCACCACAACTGTCTTGAAGACCCCGGAACCCTGAGCAGTAGTAACCCCTCCGAGAGCTCTGAATATACCAACCTATCCAATACGGCAAGGAGGGGACGACTTAGAGCCTTTTCACCTCTTGTCCTCAACAAAGCGCGTTGCGTATTTCTTTAAGAAAGGAAGGGCCTTCTTCTTACCACTCTAATTCGATCCCCAGGTTTGCAGTTTTCTACGAGGTCATCCTCGACGATGACGTCTACGCTGCGCGGCAGTTGTCCAGGGGGAGACTTTTCTGGCATTTCTTGAACCACGACTCTCTGATTATCGAGATATTCACACTTCCCATACTCCGTCTCGAGAACGTTGCCCTCCTCATCCTTCGTCAAATAGGCCGAGGGTGCACCAAATACACCTTCCATGCCTAGCCCGGATATTCCTTCGCGGTATTCACGCATCACCAGCTTATTGGTAGTCTTATTGTAGTGCACAGACTTGACGAGCTTGGGCCGCACCAGGGAAACTCGGGTGACAATTCCTTCGATCTCAACCATTGTGCCAATCAGCTTCGAAACAAGGCCCCTCGGTGTAACACGATGTTCGCCAAGAGATCCCTGAATCCCGATGTGAAACCTTCTCAAGGCGCTCTCATCGTCTTTCAGTTCAGGTCGCTCCTCTTTGATCAATTCCCGTAACGCCTGATTCAAAGCCATCATGTGCTCCAGAGGCCTGTCCACCAAAGATCGCGCCAGGGCCTCTTCCGTCTCGCGAATGTCATCGAGCGAAACAATAAGTCTCTTCCGTCCGCTCTCCAGCAGATCAAGAACGGCCTCCCGCTTCTGACTCTGTCGGTCCGGATTCCTCAAAAAGTCAGCATACTGTCGCACCAGAGGCAGAAACTGCCCCTGATCCACCTGCAAGTCCATTCTAAAAACTACCCCCAAAACGCCCAATCCCAACCTCTCCCAACTCACTTACACAAGCAAACTAAAGCACGTCTATTAAACCACATACAACCAAAATCTCTCCCAATACTCCGATACCCTCCCACTCCACACCAAACCAGTTCATCATCTCAACCAAACCAACCTCTCTCCCCAACATACCCGCTCAAAATCTCCTCGCTTTACACTTTTTCGCTTCCCGCAAAAAAAAATAAAAAATGAAGTCCTTTCCAATTACATCGATTTGATCATCCATCGCCCCAACTAAAAGTAAACATTTAGTCACCCTACCCTTAAAATATCTCACAAGCATATAACGTTTACAACTCCTACCCTTTGTCACCAACACATTAAAATTCACAATATATATCAACATATTCCATTATTAACAAAATGAAAAGTTGGGATCAATTTTTACCCTCCCATATAAAAATGGAAATCCCAAGTTATTTGTATTTTTTTCGTACCCGTAAAAGAAGTATTTTTCCCAATTTATGCAAAAAATGAGTCCTTCTTCTGGTCTCGATGAATTTCTGGCTTTCAGCGATGTTTTCCCGCGCGACAGTTCCTTTCAATACGCAAAAGGTGTTTTTATTAATATTTTCGAACCCTTTAGAAAACGAACGTTTCACGTCCTAGTAATTTTTTTCTCCAGAACAGAGATAGTTTCCCGCGTTTCTCTTCTTCGGAATTTGTTTTTATATGAAATTAGGGTTTCCCCTGTATGATTGTATATTATTGGCTACTCAGCACGTTAAATTACTTTTATATATTAAAATTGATGATTTATGGCGGGAAATCTTATCGGTCAATCTGGTTGATTGGGAGTGTCAGCCGGTTGTGGATTGGACTTGCTGTTAGATTGGACTGCAAGCGCATTCAGCTGCTGGTTAAGCCATTTGATGACCTGTAAGTGGGTTCGCTTCAGAAGCCTGAAAGAGAGTAGCGTTTCTGTTGTTGTTTGTGATGGTTTACCTCATGGTTGTTGAGAATCGTCTTCTTCTGACTGGAAATCAGATGATCCGCCTCCTGAAGCCTGTTCGTAAGCTCAGTAGACTGTTCAGCGAGGGCTTCTCTCTCGTCGAATTGTTTCTGCAGGACTTTGTACTTTTCCCGAAGACTGCTCATGGAGGCTACAAGAGCTTCCTTCTCAGCGAGCGCCACTTCCAACTTCTCCACCTGGAAGGAAGTGGCAACTTTTGCGCTCTCAGCGAACTTGAGTTGTTCCTCGCACTTGACCAGTTTCGAAGTCAGTTCAGCGTTCGCCGATTCAAGTCGTGCGCGTTCTGCAGCGCTCTAAACGTTAACGGTGAGGAGGAATTTAGAGGCTATGAGAAAATCGGCGCAATCGGTTTACAGAGTCTTGCCCGCTGGACCGTGCTTACCGACTCGAGCAAGGCCCCTATGTGGGAGGCCATCTTGTCTCCGTCCTTGGATGCTCTTTCCAAAAACTGTAGTTTCTCTGTAGCAGCCAGTTCTCTTTGCCGCGACGTTTTAGCCTCCGAGGATAGCTTCTCGCTCTCAGTCCTTTCCTTTTCGAGCGTTTTAAGCGCTTCACTCAACTGCGAAAAGCGATTTATGCTCTATTTTCAGCGCAAGCGGTTCACTGACAACCCTCGAGGACAGAAATTCTGAAATGAGCTGTTTGCAAACCTGCTTCTGCGAACCCTGCACATGCTTTCGAAGCTCCTCGGTCTCATGCTGGCTGTTCTCGAGCTTTTCAATTTTGTCCTGCAGTCTGGCCACTTCTTCCGAAGATGCACGTTTGCTTTCCACCAGTTCCTGCAGAAACGTATATGAGTTAGATTATATCGAATGGTGCTATGGAATGGGGCTGCGGAGAGTGAGAAACACACATTTTGGAGTTTTCTAATCTCATCAGCGCTTTCCGCTCGTTTTCTTTTCTCTTGATCTGCGATATTCCCAGCTTCTGCAGCTTCCCGCGTAAGTCTATCGACGATGCCCTTGACGTGTAGGTCAACGTCAACTGGCTCAGCTTCCTTCACGTGCAGACTTAAATGTCTAAGCGTCTTGAACTCGTTTGGCTCCAAGATGGAGAATTGCTTAGTGACTCCCTGAGAGCAAATGTGCGTTTAGCTGAATGGGCCTCACTGGTTCATGCTGAACATGGCGATGTCGAAGACACCAACTTACATCATCAACCTCTTCTACCCAAACTTCCAGACGAGGCTCTCGATGTGATTCTGCGCGGCACTCCTTTAAGAGCCCAGCAAGTTTCACCGGAAAGGAATTGAATTCGATCTTGAGACGCTGCTTTTGGCGTAGTTCAGCGTACTCGCCTGGACCACATTCAAAAACGAGAAGGAAAAGGGGTCTCTTGGAGTCGCTGATCTAAGCCCCCGAAGAGTTGATTCCATTTCGTCAGGTATCTTACACGGCATCGCAGCCCTGATTTGAACGCCCTACCTTCAAGCTCAGCGACAACTCTCTTCCTCTTACATCCCGCTCCAGGACCACATTCAGATGCCGTTTCTCAACTTTCCCACCCTCCGCAACGAGCGACTCCAGAACTTCATCGAACAGCGTATTCGCTGCCATGGATCTTTCCCTCCCAGACCCGTCCTCACGACGCAACAACCCCCACATCAACGCACCAATCCACCGTACAGCCTTCTACGCCTCACATCTCGCCCACATCACCCCTCAAACCCAACCGCCAAAGGAAACATTTCAATCCCACATATCAGATAGTCACCGAACTACCCTCCTCAGCCTATCTACCTTACCTATATCCTCATCATCAACCCTCCCAGTGATCTACAAACCCCCAAGCTCCCCAACCTGATCCCAAATGAATCCCTTTGCCGCTTCAAGTACTAACCCAACCACATACGCAGAAATATCTCAACATATTCCAGATATATAATATATCTCTAAATATGATAGATACCTTCAGATATGTAGAGGACGTATATATCGTAAGATATATACCGATATGTTCACAATTCTCTAGATATGTTCAACGGTAAATCTTCGTTAAGCAGTTAGCATGAAGGGCATTCTTCGCCTTATTCGGTCAGCTCGGTTGGAGAAGAGTCAGTTGGACGTCAGGACATCAAGTGATATCTCTGGATGGTCGTCGAATCATATGGTCGATTCATAAAAGCACTTGAGAATCTGAACTGGCTTTATGGGACCCGAACGTGGAATCCAACTCCAACGAAT
The DNA here is from genome assembly GCA_029953675.1 of Rhodosorus marinus. Classification (NCBI taxonomy): domain Eukaryota; phylum Rhodophyta; class Stylonematophyceae; order Stylonematales; family Stylonemataceae; genus Rhodosorus; species Rhodosorus marinus. Next base: position 1,840,242 of record JAMWBK010000001.1, read on the forward strand.
CACGGATGAAATATCAAGAGGTCATTCCGCCAGTGTACAATGTGAAAAAGCGTCGTAGATGCTGATTATCAGACCTGGGAGCTCATCTGGATGATTTTTGCCTGGGTGTGTATATATCAAACAGCATGAAGGCATTTTAAAACAATTAAGTTGGTTCAAGAATTCTCGTGTTCTCAGGAATCCCCTCTCCCCCCCTCCGCGATAATGTTACGGACCCATCCTCATTCTGTTCCCTACCACTCGTGTGAGACCTGCGCGTTGAATGTTTAACGCGATCAAGTCGTGACCAAGGTTGTCATCGTCTCTCACCATGAACACTCTTCCCTCAGAGTTGAAATTCTGCACAGCCGTGTCTCCAACCCCAGTTGGCATGCCGATGCAAAATTCCTCGTCTTCCGCATTCGGGAGGGTCCAAACGACCTCAGTGAGGTGACCGCCATCCGCATGATCTGAACTGTCCAAAGAGGGTGTCTCAAACTCCGTGGACTCGCAACTCGCAACCCGAACGTGTACATTAGTCTTCATCTCCACGTCATAGACCACAACCTCGTCCCCATCTGTCATCGACCCCCGGACAGGGAGGTATCGGAACATCATGCTATCGAATGTAGCGCCGTTGGCGCTCGACGGGTCTTGCTCGTAGGTCCCGATTAACAGACCATTCCTTGGTCCTTTGTGAAGCACGTTCTGAAGTATCGGCTCCGTGAAGTACGCAACCTGTTCTCGTCCCACATACCGAGTCTTAGCCCTTGACGTGTGAGTGAAATGACCAGCTGATTCATAAACTGGAGTTTCCGACACTTCCACAGCAATTTCTACAACATCTCCCAGATTTACATCGTAGAGCCGAAACGTTTCCCTCCGGGCATCTACAAGTACAGCTCCCAAGAGCAACAACACCCCACTGACTATGGCTGTCTTCCTCATCCTTGGCAGTCGGAATACTAGCCCGAATCTCTTGAAGTCTATAGAATGGATTGACCAGTGGATACTTCTAAGCTCCCAGGATGAGGGATTAAATACTAATTGCCGAGAACACTTTCAACTAAGGCTACTCATGTCAACCTGCTAGGAAGACGCAGCAGTCGGCTTTGTCAACCCTACCAGAAAACCTATGGATAGCCCGGGTTACAGAGGCCGTGGCGGTCGGCTCCTGGGTCAGGCTGGTCGTCCCGAAAGGCTACTTAAAAGCTACCAGGATAGTCTGGGGTTACGTTAGTCTGGGGTAACGTTAGTCTGGGGTAGTGGGTGTGGTGTTACTAACCATCGAAAATACTTTCAGCTAAGTCACGCGACGCGTGTCAACCTACCCGGCTGAGCCAATACTTATTGCGTTCCCCCAACCTTCCACAAGCTCCTTGAGACCGTGGTTAGCCCGGTTTCAAAAGGCCTCATACCATCTGAATAGTCGCTTGGGCGGGGCTGAGGGTCGTCGAAAGGCTTCGCCATCTTCTCATCTGAGCTGGCTAGCACTTTATCAACTTTCACCCGCGAAACCCACAAGGGCCACACCATGTTTTTCTGTTAGTAGTTTTGTATGTTTCCTAATCAGCGGGTCGGGCAGACTTATATATACGTGGACGAAGGTGAGCTGAGTGAATCTCTCGACGGGGCTGGTGATGCACTAGCAACTACGGGGCTGGTGATGCACTAGCAACTACGGGGTGGTTTTTATAGGAACGCTTGGCAAGCAGAGTTTTGGGATACCCAACGCTCTCGCTTTTTTGCTGCTCAATCATCTTAGTGAAGAGCGACAACTTTCTTCAATTTATTGCAAAACTGAGTATCCAGGATTCAGGTGGTTTTTCTTGCAATCCCTAAAACGACTACTCGTGTCCAAAACAAATTCAAAAGAACAAAACCAGAACAAGGGGCGCACTCATGGACCCCCACCAACTAAACTTCGTCGTCCCTGGTTCTAGCCTCGTCTGGAGGCGCATCATTGACGTCGTCGAAGTTTATAGTTACGTCCTTATTTGCGCCAGGCTCGTCCTCGAAACCTCGCAGGCCAGGTAGATTCGTTAGGTCGACATTAACTCCCGCGTTCACGGCGGAAACTCCACCCGCAGCGTTCAGGGCTTCTTCATATGCAGAGCCAGCCACAACCTCGTCAATGGGTACGCTTCGACCAGTAGCACGTTTCGCAACCACCTTCGGGGGAGCCTTAATCTGGCCGTCCGCCGCAATACTCTTCATTTCCTCCATCTTCTTGTTCGCATCTCTGCCATTGATCCACCAAAGTCCAGCAGCGAGGATAACAACGACAACGAACAGAATAAGACCCACGTACCACAGACTCAGATCTGGCCTCATTAGCGAAATCGCGACAAGCCCCACCGTAGTCATCAGCTTGATGAGAATGTTCATAGAAGGCCCGCTAGTGTCCTTAAACGGATCGCCAACAGTATCACCAGCAACCGTAGCCTTATGCCACTCGGATCCTTTCGAGTTCTCCTCACCAAAAAAGCCAGACTCAACCAACTTCTTCGCATTATCCCATGCTCCACCGGCGTTGGACATCAGAATTCCCATCATATATCCGCTGCCGATTGCAGCAATCAGCAGCCCAACCAACGGCTGTTGACCAAACGCGAACCCAATAATCAGCGGAGAGAGAATTGCAATCATCCCTGGCGCAATCATTTCGCGGATGGATGAAGTTGTCGATATAGCAATACAGCGCCGGTGGTTAGGTCGAACTCCAGGCTTTCCCTCACGGAGACCGGGCATGGTATTGAACTGATGACGTACTTCAGCCATGATCGCCCTTGCTGCCCTTGACACAGCGAGCATTGTCAAGGCACCGAACAAATACGGCAACATGATACCAATAAACACCGCTCCAACAACGTAAATGTCAGTCAACGATATTTGGATAGTATCGTCCAGGATCTTTGTGGGCAACTCATCCGCTGTACCCGTCAGTTCAATTGGGTCCGGAGCAAGCCCAGAATCCTGAATCAGAGCGGTTAGGAGAGCATACGCAGTAAGCACTGCAGATCCATTCGAGAACCCTTTCCCAGTGGCAGCTGTGGTGTTTCCCAACGCATCGAGGGCATCAGTAGTTTCTCTCACTTCCGGCGGCAACTCAGCCATTTCCGCAATGCCCCCAGCATTGTCTGCCACAGGCCCATAAGCGTCCGTTGCCATAGTAATGCCCAGCGTACTCAACATTCCCACTGCGCTTACAGCTATTCCGTACGCAGAGAACAAAGCAAATGTTCCTATGATAACAGCAAGCACCAGTAACATCGGCGCCACCGTGGAAAGCATTCCAATCCCAAGTCCTTGGATAACAACAGCTCCAGGTCCATACTCGCCGCTTTGCGCGATGCTCTTCGTGGGCCAGTAGCCCCCGCTCGTCGAGAATTCAGTCAAGAACCCGATACTGACTCCAAGGAGAAGACCGAGAATCACGCACAAAAATAGCCTCCATGGCACCTCGACCGGAGCTGGATACTCATAGAGGAGGGAATCCAAAGGTCTATAGTAATCAAAATCTATGAAAGAGCCATCTGGAATATTGTTCTCATTAGGGATGCACTGTGTATCCGGGTCGCTAGAAAGTACGAAGCGCGGGAGATCCGGTCTTCCAAATCCAAGGTTGTTCTGGAAGTCAGAACCAGCACCAAAGAAGCCCCAAGCAAGGCCAGCGGCCCCTCCCAGGACGAATACGGCTCCGACTGCAATGTTCAAATTAAGTGCAAGCAGGAGCTTCTCATTCCAGTGCTCACGCTTGACCTTGGACAGGTCGGGTACGCGAACGTAGAAAGTACATATGCAAGCAGTCAAGACCCCGACGCATCCCATCATAAACGGAAAGGCAACGAACAATGACACCGATCCGAAGGTTCGAAGAAATGGATACGTCAGATAAAAGTCCTCATTGGTGCAGATAAAATATGCATACGAAGTGCCGTCCGGAAATCCAAGAGGGCCACAGGTTTCGTCAATGTAAAGGTGGTTGGCAACGCACAGCGCAAGGGAATTGCTGAAATAGTACGGCAGCGAGGCCCCAAGAATCGCCGTCGCTACAATGGAACCCACATATGATTCGAACAAGTCAGCTCCCATCCCTGCGACGTCCCCGACGTTATCTCCAACGTTGTCTGCAATAGTCGCAGGATTTCGGGGGTCATCCTCTGGAATACCAGCCTCAACTTTTCCAATGAGATCGGCACCCACATCAGCGGCTTTTGTATAAATGCCTCCACCGACACGAGCAAACAAGGCAACCGAGGACGCCCCAGCGGAGAAACCGGCTAGTGCACGAACGTCCCGTAGCAGAAGATAAGAGGCCGAGAGACCTCCCAGTCCTGTGGAAACCACTGCTAGACCCATGACTGCCCCACTGCGAAACGCAATGTTCAGGCCATCTTCAATTCCTATTGCTGACATTGCGGAAGTACGAACGTTTCCTCGAGTTGCGATGCTCATCCCTATGTAACCCGTGACACCCGACAGAATGGCCCCTATTAACAGGCACACAGCCAGTCGCCAGTTGATTCCAAAGCCGGTGAGCAACAACAGCGCGAGGATCAGTATTATCAGAAACGCGTATTCACGACGAAGAAACTCCACAGAGCCCTCTCGGATATACGAAGCAATTTCAACCATTCTCGGGGTGCCGCAGTCCTGACGTATGACGTTGATCGCGTACAAACACACCACCACATACCCAAGAGCTGCTGCTGTCATCGCCGCCCAGATATAAACAGACGGAACTAAGAACGCAGAAAATGGAACATGCACATTGGCTTAGCAAGTCGGGACAATGACAGCCTGGCACCTGGACCTTCGATGTGGTTGCACGCTTACTTATAAACGGAAATGTTTCGAACAAGTAGCCTGCATCCGGGTTCGTGCTCTGGTCAATGGTAGTGCAGATCCCTTCGATTTGACAGTTCGCGGCCAGACCCAACCAGACCAAAAAGAATAGGGTGATCAGAACCCAGAACACTAGGAAGACAATTAAAATGATGCTGGTCGTGCCCGTGTCTCTCAGAGCTTTGAGGTCCACCTCGTACTCTCCCTCCTCTTCATCCTCATCGTACTTCAGATCCCAGGCCGGCACAAAGCCCTTCTCCCCAATCGCATGATCGGCATCTGGCGGTTTTGGGACAAAGTCCGGGTCGACCTCCTCGTCATCGACACCCGGAGGTGGAGGTATAGGAGCTGGTGGGTCCTCCATCCTCAACTCCAACAATTCAAAAAAAAAAGCCCCCTATCGGAACACCCTGCGAACACCCTGCCCAACCTTCCTATTCTCCAACAAACCCCGACAGAATCAGAAGATTCTAAAACTGTCAAGCTCTGCCCCTCACAAGCACAACTTGTTATCCTCCACCTCAACGCAAACAGTCAACGCTTTGCCTCTGAGAGAATTGCGTCCGTTTTCCCCCCTTCCCTTCTCCCCATTGGAAGCAGATCTGCAAGACGAGAACAACTACCCCCAACCAGCCCACCAAAAAAAAAAAAACTTCCCACCAAAGGTTGGAAAAATATAATTTATGATACTAGTACCATATTTAAAAATGGGAAACTAAGTTTACATTTTTATTGATTGACTAATAACTAATGGCTTCTAATATTTTCTGTTTACGAATATGTCTTTTTTTGATACCCATCAACCCCCTTTGTCTCTTCCCGAAAATTTTCTCGTAGTAGATCAGCGATATATTTTGGAGAACTCATTGCATGAAAAAAAATTTGAAAGCGCGCTCCTAATATAGGATTCCGTTTTCGACTGTCTGGCAAGGGGGGGTGTCGAAGGTCGGAATCCGTTCAGCTAGATCAATGAAACGTTCAAAAACGATAATTTATCTACCAAATATGCGGCTTTTTGGGTGGGGCTGAGCAGCAAGCTCTTCTCAGGAAGGGGTTATGTAAAAAGTTCTCAGGACCCTCGTACGGATAAAAATTTGTGCATTGGATAAGGGGGGGTTCCAATGGTCTTTCCATGCTTAAAGTCAGAACTCAGCAAAGAATGTTTTTAACTTGAATTTTAATTGGATTTCGGTTTCCAGAATCGGGGCAAAACTTCAAACAAGACCCAGAATTCCACCATATACAGTAAAAAAAGAGGAGGAGAGGAGGGAGAGGTTTGCCGAGATGGGGTGGGGTGCGAAATCACAGTCAATGTCTGATTGTTTTTTATTTTCGCTCCCGATTTGAATTCCTGGAAATGAACAAACCAAACTCTTGTATTAAATTTAGGTTTTGCAGATTGGCAGGTAGCTTATTGTCAGGAAATGAAAAGAGACACATGGGAAAAACCTGAAACTGATTAAAACAATTACTAGGAGGAGTATTTCATTGTGATTGGAGGAGAGGAGCAACAGGACAGACTGGCAGATATAGGACAGACTGTCAGTGAGTTCAATTCATTGTGGAGTTCTTGATTTGCTGCCGCGGTGCTCTACCAGCTGTTCTCCCTGTTCTGGGATTCTGTTGTGAAGAGCGTTGGACAATGGCGCTCGAATTCGTGGCTTTAGGCCAAAGAAAAGCTGGAACTGGAACCCAGTTCTCCTCGTCGATATTCGAACACTCATGTTGAATGGGTCTGCCGATGCGTAGCTCTCCTTCGATCATGCGTTTTCGTCGGCAGCCGATGAATTTCGTAGAAGCGAAATACTTTCCTCTCTCGACTTAATGACATCCTGAGTTGAATTTATTCAGTCATCGACAAGCAAGCCCTTCGCAAAGACAGTGATTTAAACAAAACTTGGACGAGCACTGAGGTGAGGGTAAACTAGCTTGAAGATCGAAAGGCTTCTGCACTTCAAACGAGCTACTTCTTTGCAGCCTTCTGGGCCGACTTGGTTGCCTTGCCCTCGGTCTCCTTCTTCTCGACGGACTTGATGACACCGACGGCCACCGTTTGCCGCATGTCACGGACCGCAAATCGTCCCAATGGAGGGTAGGACGTAAAGCTCTCAACGCACATAGGCTTGGACGGAATCATGTTCACCATGGCGGCGTCTCCGGACTTGATCATCTTCGGGGCCTCTTCAACAGTCTTTCCAGTTCGCCTGTCGATCTTGACAAGGAGCTCCTTGAACTTGCACGCAATATGCGCGGTGTGGCAGTCAAGAACCGGCGCGTATCCCGCGTGGATTTCTCCGGGGTGGTTCAGAATGATAACCTGGGCCTTGAAGCTAGCGCATCCCGACGCGGGATCGCTCTTGCTGTCCGAGCACACGTAACCACGCTTCAGGTCCTTAACAGCAACATTCTTAACGTTGAACCCGACGTTGTCACCAGGCACGGCCTGGGGAAGGGATTCGTGATGCATTTCTACGGACTTGACTTCAGTGGACAGGCCAGTAGGCGCGAAAGTCACCACCATACCGGGCTTGATAACTCCAGTTTCCACACGTCCCACAGGCACGGTTCCGATACCTCCGATCTTGTACACGTCCTGAAGCGGAAGCCTCAGAGGCTTGTCCGACGGTCTCTTCGGGGGCTGGATCGCGTCCAGAGCCTCCAGCAGGCACATGCCCTTATACCAGGCTCCAAGCGGATGGTCTCCCTTCACCTTCTCGAAGAGGTTGTCACCTGTCCATCCAGAGGTAGGAATCTTGGGTACCTTGGCGGGGTTGTACCCGACCTTCTTAAGGTAAAGATCCATCTCCTTCGAGATTTCGTCGTATCTATCCTTAGACCAGTTCACAGATTTGTCGTCCATCTTGTTGCACGCAACGATCATCTGCTTCACACCAAGGGTGAAAGCAAGCAGGGCGTGCTCACGGGTCTGTCCGTTCTGGGAGATTCCAGCTTCGAACTCACCTGGTGGAGACGCAACAACAAGAATGGCAAGATCGGCCTGCGAGGTACCGGTAATCATGTTCTTGATGAAATCACGATGTCCAGGGGCGTCGATGATGGTGAAGAAGTACTTGTCGGTCTCGAACTTCCACAACGCAATATCGATGGTGATACCACGCTCACGCTCGGCCTTCAATTTGTCCAGCACCCAGGCGTACTTGAAGGATCCCTTGCCCATTTCGGCGGCCTCCTTCTCGAACTTCTCGATGGCTCGCTTATCGATACCACCGCACTTGTAGATTAAGTGTCCAGTAGTCGTCGACTTCCCAGCGTCGACATGTCCAATGACGACAATAGAAACGTGCTGCTTTTCCTTACCCATGTTTACAATACCACTAACTCCAAAACCAATCTCACAGAAGCTCGCCCTTCCTCAATCGCAAACTCCCTCAACTCCCCGCGCACCATCCACGACACTCCCCCCCCCCGGCGACCCTAAACAGCTTTCCAACATATTTAGAGTGGGAGTCCCTGATACAGCACAATTCGCCCGCCGGCGACGGCAACAGAACTTACCCCTGCCAGAGTTCGTACCACAGATTCTGACCCAGCCTCAAATACACCCAAAAAACGTCATCTACAGTATTTGATAAATTCTCTCCCCCCTAGCTCGCATCTGTACCGGTTATTTTTGGTGCTGGGCGAATGCTCCGTTAGGATTTTGATTGCCGTGACACTTTTCGGAAAGAATTCCACCCCACTAAAAAATTCCCTCGTCTCTGAAGGATAACAAAATTGTGAATATTACCCCCCTACTCCTGCCTTCTTGTGCCCAATCCGATAATCCCAATACGCGACCCCCTTAAGCAGATTGCTATGCAAATTAAATTTAAGAAATAAATAAAAATCCACTCGCTGTGCAAAAGCTCGAACGGGTCGACCAATGAGCGTTTTGTTCAGTGACAATTGTTTGATGTGCGCCTGGGGTTACTTGCAGGGGGTTAAGCATAGGGTGGAGTTGACTTTCGCACAACAGCAGGGATCTGGATTCTATCCACGCCGAGCTATGGGGTCAAACGAAGGATGTCCCTGAAGAGGACTCAATGAAGTTGTCGTTTACGGATGTATACGCTTAGTAGGCCCCACCACAGTACTAAGCAACACCTGTTGTTCCTACTCGATGCCATCAAGCATGATAGTTTCTTCCTGCGCCAATCGGCCACTAGGAGATTTGCGAGAGGTGTAAATTGTGATTCTGGAATGAGACTGGTGTCCAAACGAGGATTGCTAGCCGGAAACAAAGTTGGATTCTTGTAAGGCAATCTTTAAACGTGCGAAGTGCTCGTCGAGTCCCGGTTCATCCATAGCTGATGTCGCCGTTCTCGACAGGGAAGATTCTGATGACCCCTCGGCGTAGTTGGGTATACCACTAAGAGCACCAATGCATGCAAGGTATGTAGCTTCGTCCTCGGCACCGTGTTCAGATCTACGTACCATCTTTCGGCATCAAAATCGCCGCGGATACATCCTCACCAAGTCAGTGGCTACTTCGCACTGCTCCTACAGCCGCTCTCGGTGGAGGTTGCTCCCTGTTCGGACCACAGTCTCCGCTCATACCATAGCACTAACTTTCAACGCAGCGCATTTGCTTATAGATAGTTATCTTTATGCACGTCTCGTGCTCGCGGACAACTACGATCATTTCAAGTCGTCATTGTCCCAACCGCGGATCATCAATCCCATTCCCTAAAACCCCAAAAAACTAGTGTCACTTGAAACTAACATCGAACCGAGAAAAACCATTGGAGAAGCTCACCCTACTGATAACAAATCATGAACGGTAAAACGACCTTAATAAGCCTTATGAGTTTTTAAGATACGTAATTGGATATTATTAGGTTTGATAAGTTCGGTTACCGCCGACGCGTATGTTTCTTCAGAATGTCCCGGACGCTTAAGAGTATAGAGAGAGCTGACTTGGGAGCTACCGTGCTGCTGGTGGGGAGGTCGATGGGTGGAGAATGACAGTGTTCTGTCAGAATTGATGTTAATTAACTGTCTGCCTGGTCAGTTCCAGTGGTTTGTCTAAGGTTCGAGGGGAGGGGACTGACCTGTTCGTTTTTTGGGGGGTGCGTGAGTTTGAGGTTTAAACAGCTACGATGGTGGTTTATAATTTTCGGAAAATACGGGTTGTACCCATTTCAAAGGACTTCATTGATGTTGGCCTGTCCAAAACTCAGAGGAAGACACCGACAGTTGTGCACAAGGGATACGCCATCGGGAGAATCAGAAGCTTCTACATGCGCAAAGTGAAGTATACGCAGCAGACTTTCTACGACAAGCTAGCGCAAATCCTGGAGGATTTTCCGAACATAGCTGAGATGCACCCTTTCTACTCAGATTTGTTGAATGTACTATACGATAAGGTGAGTTCTCTTCGTGGATAGCAAATCAGAGTAACCCCCGAGCTGCCCGGCCTAAGCTTGTTGCTGACCATTCTGCCGCATGTCCATACTACGAACTGTTCAGGATCATTTCAAGCTGGCTCTTGGGCAGCTGGCGAAGGCGAAAACTCAGATCAACACAATCGCCAGGGATTACCTCAGACTCTTAAAGTACGGAGACTCGTTGTATCGATGCAAGCAGTTGAAGCGAGCAGCCCTCGGTCGCATGTGCACGCTCATGAAACGTCACAACTCCTCGTTGGCTTACCTTGAACAGGTGCGGTACTTTTTCAAATAGAGCCGGCCATGTCAAACGCCTCTTTACCATGATCTGGTCCAGAGCCGTTCTGACTCGAGAATTTTCGTCATCTTTTTATGAATGCTTAGGTTCGACAACATATGTCTAGGCTGCCAAGCATTGACCCATCAACTCGAACCCTGCTTATCGCTGGGTTTCCAAATGTAGGAAAGTCGTCGTTTATCAACAGGGTCACCAGGGCTGACCTGGACGTGCAGCCTTACGCTTTCACTACGAAAAGTTTATTTGTCGGCCACATGGACTACAAGTATCTTCGTTGGCAAGTTATTGACACCCCTGGGATCCTGGACAAGATGCTGGAGGACAGGAACACCATCGAAATGCAGTCTATAACTGCGCTGGCTCATCTCAGGGCCTGCGTGCTCTTTTTCATTGACCCATCTGAGACGTGTGGGTTTACAATGGCGGAGCAGATCAAGCTTTTCAAGTCGCTGGTCCCTCTTTTTGTGAACAAGCCTGTGGTTCTTGTTGCCAACAAGACGGACCTCGGCTGGGAGGCTGAGCTGGGAGAGGAACACAAACAAGCAATCAACGATTTAGTTGTGGACAGCGAAACTGGTTCGCGCGACAATGAGTCAGGGCGCGTTGCAGACCTCTTCCTAAAGATGTCAGCGCAGGATGAGATTGGCGTCATGGAAGTTCGGAACAAAGCATGCGAGTTGCTATTGAAGGATCGGGTGGAATCTAAAGTCCGAAACAAGAAGACGCAGTCAGTACTGGGCCGACTCCACGTCGCTACTCCCGCGACAGTGCGGCAGCCTCATATTCCACAGTCAGTCTTGGAGCAGAGGGCGAAGATGGCAGAGCAAAACGAGTCAATGAGAGACGAAGAAGAGGATGAAGATCGCACAGAAGCTGAGGATACCCCGATTCGCAAACTAGAGAAGGATGTACAATGGGAGTACGGAGGCCCAGGCGTATATTCGTCAGACTGGAGGAAACAGTACACTCTCAAGGACGAGGACTGGCGGTACGATGTTATCCCGGAAATTGTTGATGGGAAGAATATAAGTGACTTTGTTGACCCGGAGATTGAGACGAAGCTGGAGGAACTCGAGAAGGAGGAAGAGGCTCGTGAGGCTACTGTCGAGATGCTGGTCGAGGACGATCATGACCTGCCAGACCTAGACGAAGAACAGATGGCGAAGGTCAAGGCTATCAAGGAGAAGAAACTGATGATGAAAGCAAAAACCGTCCGTGAGAAAGTCAAAAATCGTCCCACTGTTTCCCATGCACAGCGTGGTAAGCTTCAGGAGCTGTCCGGAAAGGATCTACGAAGTCATCTCGAGGATATCGGCATGGATGAGGAAGAGGTCGATGAGGTTTCGAAGAACGTTTTGGAGGCCGCAGGGTCAAGAAAACGTGGAAGAGATGAAGCTGAGATTCCTGAGGAACTGCTTCTGGAGGAGATTACGAGACAGCGGCTTGATCCAAGCGAATTGCAGGAAGGTACCCGAGGTACGAGCGGATTGCAATCGTCAGCAAGAAGAGCCGAGGCCAGAGCAATGAAGCGGAAGAGTCAGAAGATCTTCAAGAAGACTGCGAAAAAGGGCGAAGGGGATCGATCAATTCCGACGAAGAAACCGAAACATCTGTACAGCGGAAAGACAGGCAGAGGTGGCACCGATCGCAGATAGGCGCTCGAGGTTTTCTGATTTCTATCCTTTATCGTATTTATGAGTCGAACAGCACGTCAAAAATGGTTGTTCACTTGTCAGCCGTAGCTCATCACGGGGCTTCAAACATGTGTCCAATTGCTAATCCTATAAAAGCCAGTTTGGAAGAGGGAAGCGATCATTCGTCGATGGTCTCTCAGGCCAGAAATCCATGGTTTACAGGAGACATCTTGTCATACCTGCAGCATGATGGCGCGCACTGCTTGGCAAGCCAGCGAGGCTATCTTTGTTAAGTTGGCTATGGCGACCGTGATCAGGTGCCGGTAGGGCGTCCTCCAAGAGGGAGTTGGTCCCAAGGTTTGGAGACCCGTTCATTCAGGTAAAAGTGTGATGTTCCACGCTTTAACTGCTCGGATATTCCTCGCTATTTAAAACCAGTTAGGCAGCATGTACACTTTGCAAGACCAAAGTGAGTTGCGTGCCCATTTCCAAATTGACCTTGACAGACATTTGCAGCCTCAACTGGGGCATCAGCAAGATCGTCAATAGCGGACTATGCATATCTCGGCGCTTGTCGATCATTATACCTTCTGCTACTTATCTTCTCTAGTTGATGCGAACACACTGGGCCGGTTCCTGACGGCGGAACCGGCTTCCATTTGGGGTCTCTGCGTAGATCACCCAGAACCTTTGTTAAGTATGAATCCCTTGATCCATTTAGCCTTTTCTATTCACTGGATTGGAGCCATTTGGACACTGAGAAGTGAACCAACACCGAGACTAGGCCATTCGGAAACATCTACTAGAGTCCGTCCACGATGCTCTTCCATCAGCCTCGAGTTGGTTGCAAGCTGATCGTGGGGTGTGGTAACCCACAGCATACAACAACAGATTCGCAGAGCGTTGCCGTGTAAAGGCTTCTTATCACTCTCATGACAATCCAGCAGTTCCCTATTGGCAACCGGTAGATTCTGCATTTATGCACATACCGTCGGCAGTCCTCTTCGGATGTGAATGAAGTAGAGGGCCTTCGTAAGTACGCGGCGGGGTGGTGGCCAAGGTCAAGTTGGATAGCGTTCTCGATAGTTCCTGTTCATCGGAACGTTGAGCGTGAAAGATGGGCGCTCGTCGCGTTCCTTGGTCGGATTGGGAGGAATGGTGGGAGGTGATTGACGGACTCCTGAAATGGGAGGAGTCGCCTGATGGTGCTAGACGGGCTTTGGAGCGTGTTTGTGCTTGGAGAGCCCGATCTGTACTTTCTGTTGCTGTGGATGGGGTCGCTTCGCTGGTTGAGGTGCTGCTTCAACCCTCTTGCGAGACAACGAGACTGGCAATGGGGTTGGTGCTCACTAGGGTTGTTAACGCACTCACAGAAAAGGAACAGTCGGGCCGAGTCGCAGCGCCATTGTCTGTTCTTGGTGCAGCACTGGGACTGCCTGAAGGCTTGGTCGAGCTACGACACGACGCAACTCACAATGCCCTGCCCACACTGGCCGCCATGCGAACATCATCAAAGCAGTGTTTGTCGTTCTTCTACGAAACATACATTCTACCTCAGTATGAGCTGTCCATGAATCGAGGTGCCGGAATTATCTCGAATGCCGAGAATGAATCCGGGGACTTTGGCTCCGCGCTCCACTTGGAAACCGCCCGTCTATCACAGGCTCACCAGGCAGGTGACCAACGCGCCGCCCGCGACGCTTTCGATGTCCTCATAAGCATGTTAGAAAGAGCCCTGCCAGCGGGGAGCACAAGACCGGATCAAGCTTTGTGGACGACTATTCGAGCGCTGATGCCGCTAGCACACAAGGAAGACGCCCGAGAGGTGATCAACAGGTGTGCTTCCGTTCTAAATCTTCCCGCGGCTCAAAAGGCAAGGTTCGAGTCTCTCATCGAAATCTCGGAACCAGAATTTTTTCATGCGGTTCGTACTCCAAGCATACAAACCGAACCATTGTCGAGCTTTTTATTATTACACGAAATATACACATGCCGTGGCTCCTAAATTCGCATGCTTTTCGCTGTACAATACGGACAAAAACTGCCGCTTTGCAGAACTCGAGCGATTGGGAAAAAGTGCTTGGCGCGCTCATGGAACAAGATCCCCTAGTGGAAACCACCGAAAAGATATCTTCGCTTCTGGAAGTAAGCTGCAAACAACCCTTTCGCCAATCGCGTCTGCCTCCTCGAACTGACCGACCTCAACTTTCCAACCTGCTTGTGAAATGATCCTCTTCGCTCGTTCGAAAGTCGAGACACCGATCAACCTGGAAAGGGAGGTCTCCATGGTCCCTTTGCCCTGCTAAAGAATGGGAAGGCATTCCATTGGGACTGCTACCCGGTTCTTCGAAAGTACCCAAGTTGGTTCGAGAGGGCTCGCATAGTCCCGACGAAAATAATTCCGCGTTGATTGATGACCCTGTTGGGGTTCCGTCGATAACCCTGCAACAGATTGATACGATGTCTCGGCATCTAGTAGAGCTGTTAGAAAGCTAGCCTAGCTGCCGTCTTTGACCGCGACATCAACCATGTTGATCAGAGCCGAACGAACGGGTGAGTTTGAGGTCAGCTGCCTGGCAGCCTCAATTGCAGATTCCGCGTGGAGCATGGCCTGCGCAGCAGTCCTCTCTATACCTCCACTTGTGCGGATCGACTCAAGGGCGCCGAGAGGATCATCGTTAGTACCACTGAAGCCCCTAGACAATGCGTCTTTGAAGTGCTCGTCTCCCTCCGCAGTATGAAGAACCGGCCCAGTGGCGCTCATGGCCAGCAAATTTCTCACACTCTCCCTTCGAAGTCTCTCAGATGTTACTCGCTCCATATTCCGGACATCCGATGCCAGTCGATACGCCATACCTACGGGTCATCGGCAACGATAAAAAGAAGAGAGGCAAGCTTGAACAGGGGAGACATGGTTTGCACAAGGCTTGCAGATGGCAGCGCGGTGAAGCGTGTTTTGGACGCCCTTGATCTCGCTCGTGTTAAGTAGTGGTAAGCTCTGGCGGCTGATTCCTACCGAGGTGCTTTCCGTACGCAAACGCTGTGGCAACGTCAGCCTCTGACCGGTTTTCCAAGGTCATGACAGCTGTTCCTGCGTTTGCTAGCAAAGCCGCGGTTTTGAGAAAGCTCTTCTTGATGTAGTCATCGAAGGTCTCCGCCGGGTTTGGGCTTTCTCGGTGGAGTACATCACCGTGTACGATCGCCTCGATGACGTTTGCCATGAGTTCAACAACGCGACAGTTTCTGAGCTCGGCGAGCAATGTCACGGATCTCGCCAGGAGAAAATCGCCAGCCAGAAGTGATAGACCATTGCTGAGGCCAATACCCAATCTCGGATTGTCTTTTTTCATGTCAGCATCATCCACAATCTCGTTATGTAGAACTGAAGCTATGTGCAACATTTCAACAACCTCCGCGAACTTTCTATGGATGGTCATCCTGTGCTCATCTCCATCAGTGACCGCATGAGCGAGCAGCAGTACAGTAACCGGTCGGAATCTCTCCCTCCTCAAAGACAAAAAATATTCAGCAGCTCGTTCCAGTACAGGGGAAGCCTCATAACCTTTGACTGACTCCTCCACGGATTTTGCAACCTCCTGCAAATCCGCTTCACACATTCTAAAAGGATCTACCGATGCACTATGATCCTCAGCTCCACTCAAATCAACTCCATTTCTCAGGATCCCTCCTCGGCTCCTCATCAACCAGTTTGTGATCACACGTGGACGCCACATCGCCACGAAACTCTAGGAAAAATATTTCAACCCCCCCCCCCAAACCCCCAAATCCAATCCCATAGACAAGCAATCCAACGACCTTCTCACTCGCCCCGAAACCTTTCTTCAAATATCTTCCATCCTTTTCATGCCATCGAAAGCTCTAATAAGAAAACCATTAGCTTCCAGTGCGATGAATGGAGTTTCTCACCAAACACCGATCTGGTCATCGAGACTTTGGATGCCAACGAATGGCTCACCGTCACCATTTCCACAGCCGTTGTAGAGAAAATGCTCTCCAATCGAAATGCGATGACAACCACAGTGGAGTGGAGATGAATCCTTTGGGATTTGTAGGGCGAACGTTAGTGGATTGTGGTCTTCTTGAAGACTCCCAGCAGCCCTGTTTATACATAGTTAGTGTTAGTTGATGATTGGTATGACGATGCTCTGTTGTTCGCCTTGCGAATGGAAAATTCGCGTCGTCGACAACGGCCGTAGAAATGGCGACGGTAAGTAATTTGGTGGTAGCAAAGTCGATCGTAATACTCCCGAGCACGCTCGAAGACGCGTCTTCAAGAGCAGCACTGCTCTCAGCGTGCAAGCGATGGGCGATCCTGGTAGGCGAACTAGCACGTGCCAGTCCATAGCTATATCAATTTTGTTGTTTGCAGGGATATTGAGCTAGGGAGTTGATATGACAGACTATGGTTTTTTTTTCTTTTCTGAGAAGATCCTGGCTGGTTGTTGCGTATGTATGGGGATCTCTGCGGGGAGGGTTACAGACTTGGCCTGTTCGTGGATCTCCGGGGTAGTCGCTTGAAGCCGTTGGGCTCCGCAGGTGAGTTGGGTTGCCAACTCACCTGCGGAGGATTGCAGAAATCTGGTCGGTTGCTTCTGGTATCGTTCATCAATAGACCGTCATGCAGCCTTTGTTAAAGGCAAGAGGCTCTCACGGCTCACCTTCTTTACGAAGCTCTTGCCTTTGGTATACCATGGCAATGACGTGCGCCCGAGCTACAATTTTTCAAAATTAAACAAGGACAGAAACGAAGCGGCATCGATGCAGATGAGATTGAAACAGTGCTCAAGTTTATCCTTGAGCACTGTTTCAAACACCAAGCCAATTGGACTATCGACTGTTTGTGTTTATTCAAACCTTGAACCGCTTTCGTACTGGTCAGAGTGGTGGATGATTCTTGTCCTCGAGATTACCACTTAGTTCCGATTCAGGTCAGGTGAGCTGCAACCGTTCAGGGATAACCCAAATTCGTAAAAACTCAGTCCAAACTACTCAGAGCTCGACAAGCTTACCGCTTGGGGCTCTGCCAACTCCCAAAGCTCCCGCAGACTGATGGCCATTGGCTCTTCCAGCAATCTCAAGAAAGAGTAAATAAACGATTCCAATCTACCAATCTAAATCCTTACAGAGTTCCTCCCAGCTATAATCAATACTCTAATTGGTTCAAAACTTGTTATTGTAGTGATATAAAGTCCTAATAGTACGAGCATAGCAAATTAAGACTCACCAGCCTGTCTCTAAAAGCCAATAATAATTCTTAGTTTGTTTTAATTTGCTGACAATTCATCCGTTCAATATTCTGTCACTTCCGAACAGAACATAGAATTAGGAGGGGGGGTGGTAGCCGATACAACGACAAGAACCGAAGGATAAAAATACTAATTAATTTATAATTTGTATTAATACTTTTATTTTTCTTGGGTCTCATCAGGGGTAGGATAGTGCTTGCTGAAGTACTTTTCTTCCTTATGAGTTGGTCGGACTTAGTTTCGCCTCTCGGCAAGCCCAGCTTGAAGAGGGTGGTTAGTCTGGGGTTACGTTAGTCTGGGGTTAAAGGAGAACCTAGTACAGTAGGTGCTGTGTTTCTGGAGGCAGCGCAGGGACTGAGAAGCTTCAAGATACACATCTAGAGAGGATAGTGGGATAACTAGATCCTAGTTAAGAGCTGAGGACTGTTTGTGTAGTGTTTTGAGGGACGTTGGTTAGGGCTAGGTAGGGTTGAGAGGATTGTCACCTTGGGTGGAGGGTTGGTAGGTTGAGGTTCTCGCGCTGCTGGTGACGAGGCTATTTGGTCTTGTTCTCGGTGTTTTATTCGGTGAGGGCAACTGAGCTGTCGAAGTAGGGTGGCACTGACCTTTCAAGATGGGTGAGGATAGAAAGCCCGGCATTGTTCGGAGAGTGCTGGTGATGTTCGGCTGGCCTGACGCGATTGAGATGAAGCCAGCGAGTGAGTATGATCTGCATTCTGAGGAGTACTACAACCGAATCGCATGGAATTTTGCAAAAGTGATTTATCCTGTTCTCCTTACAATGATCGCGACGCTCTACTTGCGAGGTGAGTGGTGCTCTTTAACTCTTAAGCGACTCTGTTCTTGATTGAGATGCAATTTTTGCAGCAGGCAATTTGTATCCATCCAAGGGTGCAGCTTCGCTCAGCTCAAATCTTGGGCCAATCTCTTCTCGCTCCCTTGCGTGTCATGGATAGGATCTTACGGAGACTATGCTTGTGAATACGACGGGTCGAACCTCAACGGATTCAGCAATGATTTTAATCCGGAGGACCCGAGCTCCTTCGGGCAAAGCGATGATTTCGATGCAACGACAATATTTATAATAATTATAGTGGTGTGGTTCGTCTTTTTGATCCTTGCGACGTTTGGGCTTGTTTTCGTCCTGAAGCGCAACCTGGACTGGATCCTCTTCAGCCTATTGTACCTTTCAGTCTTCATCTTCCTCGGAATCATAGGAGGCAGATATCTATTCTATTGGGTGAGGAGTGTATGTTGGAATTTCGATTGGATAACACTCGTCTTCTTGACTGGGAATTTCTGTGCTGGTGGTATAATTGCTATATTTTGGAAGGCTCCTAGGTACGATCCTGCCCCCTTCCAAGTATTCCTTTCTAGCCCAGGGCCGTTTTGGGGTCACGCGGAACGGGAGGACTCCGTTTGTACGACCACCCTCTCTTACCCTATCTGCTTTTTCTCTTTTTTTTGTTGCGTTTTCCTACAGATGGATGAACCAAGGCTACCTCGTTGCTTTGAGTGCGCTCATGGGTAATATTTTTGATTCATCAGCTCCCGCATGGACTCTATGGGTGTTGTTGGGTCTACTTGTAGCATGGGATCTGTTCGCAGTGTTGGCACCTTGCGGCCCACTGCAGGAGTTGATCAAGGTCGCCGGGGAAAGGTATCTTGGAGACACCACTGACCCATAGCGTTTGTTAGCTGCGTCCGATCAGCGAAAATGGTGATTAACGATTCCTCATTTCGTGTCAACTCGCCCGCGGCAGGCAAAATGATCTGTCTGGAATGTTGTATGACACAAACCCGGTCGCACGTGGTAGGGAGGATCCAGCCGAGCTGAGAAGGAGAAAGGGTGAGCCGCATATGCTCATGTGCTAGAGTACACCTGCACGCAGATATCATTCTTAAAGTCTACTTTCGGCTGTTGTTTATTGAAGAGCGCCGAAATCGCAGACGGCAGAACAATGAGGAAGTAGCAGGTTCTGCACCCGCGACACCGGATGTCACTGGAGCCGAAATTGAGCCCGAAACACCGGCTCCGAGCTCACAGCCTATATATCGTGCTGAAAGACGCGACGGGTCAGGAACTGAAGAGTACATCCCTTCAAGTCGAACAGCGACACAGGATGGCACTGGAACCGGAACTGAGCCCGAAACACCTGCTCCGAGGTCACAACTTATTTATCGTGCTGCAAGACGCAACGGGTCTGGAACTGAAGAGTATATCCCTTCGAGTCGAACAGCTGTGATCGATCCCCCATCAGGTGGCGATGAGGAAATTGTTGATTACAACATTGCGGGCACCAATACTGCGGACCAACCAAACGGATATTCGCATTTGGCAAAGCCAGAGGAAACTCCAGAGAATCGGTTCGCTACGCCTGCTGCTTTGTCCCGCCCGGTAGAACATGGCCGTGGCGGTACCCAGGCACAAGTAGACGATGCGAGCAAGTTTTTGGACAAGAACGTGAAGCTCGGATTGGGTGACTTTGTGTTCTACAGTGTCCTGGTTTCAGTGTCTGCGCGCTTTGGATTCATGGAAGTGGCGACGAGTTTCAGTGGAGTAGTGGCGGGGCTTTGTCTCACGTTTGTAATCCTTATCACACACCAGCGACCACTTCCGGCTCTGCCCATCTCGCTGACGTTTGGACTAATCGCCTTTTTCGTTACGCGGTAAGTGCTTGAGACAGATCAGATTTTCAAAGCGGACCGTTTCTGAAGAATTGATTACGTCTTTTCCTCATGCGCACTACCAGATACTCGCTGAACCCTTTTGTGGGGAATCTTCTCGAGAACATGTTATTCAACTGAGGTTTTTCCCGAATCTTACGGAACAAAATGTTGAGTTGGACAACCAATACCTGTTTCGTATGCTTGCGTGGAGCTGCTTGGGTTCCACAGAAGAAGGATGCCGTTGCCCGCATGTTGGAGGCTGCTTATTCGTCAGATCATGCGGCTCGGAGGAAGGATTATACTGTGCGCAATCAGCCTCCGAGGCTCTCGGACTAGGGGAGCGCAGAGGCGAAGGCCCAGTTACAGACATGGTTCAATATTGTTCAAATTTATTAAGATGTGTGCGGAATGCTGAGCTCTGGATCAGGAAAATAGGTGTAACATTGCAAGGGAAATTTTTTTCACACGAATACAGTCCGTATTTGCAGACTCGCACCCAACCTGTTCCAAGTTCCGGGGAGGGGGGGGGGGTGGGGACAGTTCAAACCCACAATCAGCGATTATGATGGTATTGTCGTCTCCGAGCTTCGCATTAGAAATTGCCCCGTCTTTGTCCAGTGGACCTGTCCGCTATGATGTCAGACAGGTGGTCGATAACGCTACAGATGCACCCATCCCTTCAATGCGTGCCGAGATGTATGTTTCGACAATCCAAGCCTCAAGCGTTAAAGCTTGGGTCTATCAAAGCCGCGCAAGCCCGTGCTGTAATGAAGGTACTTTTAGTGGATTACAAACACCTGCCTGAGAAGCCTGCTACTATTTTTCCCAAGCTGAGGTGACTAGCATGTACACAAACGCTCTCAAACACCCCATCATGAAGGGTAAGAAAAGCACCTTCTGATTCGTTTCGACGTCTTTTAGCAAATGGAGAGGGGAGAAGGGGGAATAGAATTTTTCGATGTATGTGCGGAGAAAGTGCCTGTTCAATTCCCAAGAGCCCGTGTCGGGTGTTGATGTTCTTGAAACGACGCCGCTTCCAAAACGTCAGACAGGTCAGAAGCAGCCAACGTGCGACAGATTGATTGGCTATCTTACATGGTCGTTTTTTATTGGTTATATCTCAACAACCAATCAATTTTGTAACCCACTCATTTCTACGTATTTGTTGTCCAGGAATTTTTTTATTTTTTTGGAGGCCCGTGAGCCTTGCATTATCGTCAATTTTTATTCGAAGCTTTTTTTTTTACCGCTGAGGGGCATTGCGAGACCCATATATCGTATTTACTAGATGAATGCTTGTTTTCACGATACGGGATACACTGATTTCAACGGAAAAAAGGGAAGAGAACTAATCACAGTATAAAGGCACATCGAATATATAGGCCAGGATCACATTAGACGAAAGATTTTCCAAGATCGTTCTGTAGCCCCTGGTGGCTAGACTTCGTCCCAATTCCTTGAAATATGTTTTGAAATAATAGTACTTATGGCTTTTATGACGAAACGCATAGCCCCCTTAAGAAATCGACATACTTATTTATATGCAATTTCATTCGAAAAAAATGTAATTTCTACGAGTCGGCTGTTGCTAATCTAAGAGTCAGACAACTGAGGGTTTGGGGCTGAGAAGGCGCCGTTTCGTAAAATCGATTTTGAAAGGCGGATTTCCTGAAACTGATTTGCCAATGAAATAACTCAAACGCAACTTGTCTCGAATTTAATTCTTTTTCAATTGGTCTGTCCCTTAGAAGAATTGAATTAATGTAATTATTTACGTTTTGGCCTCATTTTTGGAAAATGCCTACAAGAGACTTGATGAATATTTTTGGTGCTGCGGTAAACGCCAACCACTCACTGACTTCCATCTAGAATACATGGGATTTTACTAGGAACAGACAAATATGGCAGCCTCAGAAAAACAATCAGAATACAATATACTTGCTGGGATCTGGTAGAATAGTCATATATTCTTTTCAAAACAAAATCACATTTCAGTCAAACGACGACCTTTCGAAGGGGTCAGAGGTTTTTGGAAAACAAATCTTATCTCGTAGTATCACAGCAACAAACGCAACTGGGCCCGGAAACCTAGAAATGACGGTTCGTGTATACCAGAGGAACTAACCCCTAAATTATTCTTGTATCTTTTCATATATACCTCTTGCATATATATTTTAACATATGTGCTCTTAGTCAGCGAGGGAAGATATCGAGGGGTTAAAAGTGTCCAAGATAATTTCGGATCAGGGAAAATTCCTACAGTCGTTTCTCCCCTACCCCTCCCTCCCTCAACTACTACCCCAGCAGTTGTTTTCCCTAGTCC
Organism: Rhodosorus marinus; assembly: GCA_029953675.1. NCBI lineage: Eukaryota > Rhodophyta > Stylonematophyceae > Stylonematales > Stylonemataceae > Rhodosorus > Rhodosorus marinus. The sequence goes on from JAMWBK010000001.1 coordinate 1,862,648, forward strand.
GATGCCCTCCCTAGCTTGTAAACTGTAAAATTGAACTCTCGCCCTTTGCTTCTTCTGAATACCCCTGTTCATTGTAGACATATTAAGTGGACGTGATTGCTCGGAATATACGGCCTAGGGAATCGAGTAAAATATTTCGAAATCAGGCATCATCAAAGGGCTGGATTGTTGTCCTAAATTGCACATGGGCAGAAATGGATGCGAGGAATAATTATAGGGATATAATTAATTGTTTAAATATACAAATTTACTTAATACAATCATTATATATAGTATTTCAATCATATATTTATCGCTATGTCGAACAATTTTGTTGTTCTTTGTAGGGGGTATTTTTCTAAATAACTTTGCTTGAAGGGGAAGGAAAAAGGGTGGAATTCTATTTCAATCGCATACTATGAGACCGAGCAGAAGGGGAGGGGGGCATCAATGTCTCATCTACACCGTAAAGTTTACCCAGGGGTATATTGGTTTGGGATAGATTGCGTTTGTATTGCATCACCGGTGGGGAAAGGGAGGGGGTGGTTGGGGGGTAAGAATGATTTAGTAGGTTTTCCTGGTTTTGCGAAGGCTTCTATAAGACATGAGGACTGTTCTTCTTGATTCGTGCAGTTGATGGGTGTGAGTCGAGACTGTTGATGGGTTAAAGAGTTACAAGGAGAAGCTTTTCGTTGGAATGCAGTAGAAGGTGTTTCGCTTCGATCTACGAGAGGAGTGAAGGGTTTTTTAATTCGGTGGATCGGGAGAGATGGTGTCGGGTGCGCTTGGGGATTTAGACTTGGAGGAACTTAGTGATGATGTTCTTCGGACGAATCAGGGGACCTTGGCCCTCGATCAGGGCGGTATAGACTATTGGAATGTGATCGACAAGAAGGAGGAGAATTTGGCGAGCCTTTTCCAGGCAGATATTTCTGCTACTACTGAGCTCTTCTCGCCTTCTAGTGAGTTCTCAGACTCGAAGAATGAGACGCAGTATGGGGATATGATCCTGGAAGAAATAGAGGAGAGTAAACCAAGCTTGGCTTCGCTTGCCGTTGAGTCCCCCCCGAGCACCAGGAACAAGTCAATTCCCCCACAAAAGGTGAGTGCTCCTACACGCCGTTTCCCCGGCAGAACATTCAACAATCTCCAGGCGCACTTTTTGCAACGAGATGGATCGGTCCTTTTACAAAAACTCATGCGAACACACTACTTCTTGGCTATGCTTTTAGAATCAGCATCATATGCCCGGCAGAACAGCTGATGAATCCCGAAGCGCTAGATGGCATGCTCGGCTTCGGTTCCGAGAGAAGAAGAAGAGAAGGACATTTGGCAAGAAGATTCTGTACCAGAAGAGAAAGGTTGTTGCCGATGCTAGACCGAGAGTCATGGGCCGATTTGTGAAGAAGCAAACGACCTAACCTGCACGCACGCACGTCTGACTCGTGCGTTTCAGATGAGTTTACACAGTTAGTCGAAGTCCTGCTGGGTCTTTGTGTATGTAGCGGAGAGTCGAGGTTGTTTAGTCCCACACCATCGCCCCCACTCAAGACTTTTGTCACGTTGTTTTTGGAGCGTGGAACGGTCCCCAAGTTTTATTATTAATCGATCGAAAGTAGTTAGTAGCGCTCACGCTCTATTGTAAAATAGCGGACGGGGTGTTGAATGACATTATGAAGATAGTTAACAATGTCATCAAACCTCAGCTTGCCAGAGTAGTGTTTTATAAAGAAAGCAATCCCCGAATAACCCCAGAGGGCTCGGAGACGCGTCTTAAAATGCAGCGCTGCTCTCAGCGTGTAGGCGGTGGGCGACCCTGGCAGGCCAACTAGCCCTCGATCAGTCAATGCTTTCAAGCAATCTCCTTTTAACCAGCTCTAGCTGCTTCGGAGAGTGTGCTTCCAATGCGGGCTTCCAAATGCTTTCCTTAAGAACGGAAACCAATCCGGGCACGAGCGAATCTGCTAGGAAAGCCCGATCCATCAAGAACCGCTCTTTCTGTAGTGCAGGTTCCGCGGCTTTCCCATCTGCTACGTACGCCTTCAAGCAAAAGACAACGCAATCGACTCCATCTGCGAGGACGTCATCCCTCCCCACTCTGGCGACGCCCCCAAGCAGCTCCAGCAATTCGCGACTAAGCTCGGCACATGTGCGAGTCACTATCGAGGATTCACTCTTTCTGCCTTCAACAGCCGAAGTCATATCCGCCAGGGAAATGTTTGCTAAACTCCAATCCCGTTCAACCAGCTCGGATACAATCCTCGCCCGTTCAAGTGCAAAGCAGCGACGCAGGTCTTCACACAGCAGTTCAGAAAGTTTCACCACGAAAATCTCTCGCACGGAGCTGTCCACACTAGAGTCTTCCTCAATCTCTGACCCATCAATCGCTGCAGAGAATCCAACGCATACGTCATGAACCGACTCGTTCCCTGAACCACAAACCTGAAACCGAGAAAGCAAGAATACAAACACATTGGAAGAGTGAAGACTCTTAGCTATCGACATAGGCAGTAGAGGATGATCATGAAGATGGACAGCAGCCGCTCCAATCCTTTCTTCTCAAGCAAACACGAGCTATAATCGAGATGCCGAGAAGAGGGAACGTTGAAGAAAAGCATCAGCTGTGTTTCTCAAACCGGGTACAGTTCTTCCAGCTGCTCGGATCCTAGTTCAACCAACTCACCAGCTTGTGGAAGAACTTGTCGTAAAATATTTCAACCTCGTGCACGAACCACACCAAAAACCTTGATGCGATGCTCTCGTCTTCGGCGTGGAGCTTCTGGTAGTTCCGATGGACTTTGCTTGTGAGACGAATGAATCGGAGGCTCAAGGTCGCCCAGTATTGTGACAGTGGATCCATTCGTGGGTTGATAGCTAGCTCATCTGATACTCGCCCGGAAGAGGAGTCGAAGAAGACGTCACAGGCTGTTGAGGATCGGTCAAGCTCGATCAACCGGAGGCAGTACGGTGTCGGGTCTGCGCAGTCCGAACCACGTGCGACTAGCTCTTTCAGGAGGACCTCTCTCGCGATCGCCAGGCGGTTGCTGACAGATTCTTCCAGTCTAGTAAAATTGCTGGTTCCAGGCAAGAGCTTCGAAATACAACGAGAGAAAAAGGTGGTACTTGTTTTAGCTGTTTTAGGCGGTATGTCGGGCGTTACCCATGTCCCAACCTGAGGCTGTTCTTCGAACCTTGACAGCTCGAACGGCCTCCTCGAAAGACTGTTCGAAGATTGCTCGCTCGAGTTCTCTGATCTGAATCTCGAAATCAAGCTGGCTAAGGACGATTTGTTCTTCTTCCGCAACAGTTTGAGCTACACGTGCTTGCTTGGCTTGGACGAAGGACTCTGCTGGGTGATCGTCGAGGCTTGAGGTCTGGGACGCTTTCCTGATGCTTTTGGAGGTTGAGAGATGGAGAGCTTTTACCTCGCCGAGTCTCTTCTCAGTTTCCTTCAGCTGGTTCTCGAGCTTCTCATCGAGCAAGTCAACGTCGTGAACGCTGCCGGCCTTTCCCGCGTCCAGAATCTCCAACATCTGTACCTGGTCGTCATCAAGCACGAACGCTCCGCTCTTATCAACAAGCGCGCTTTTTGGATACGTTCTGCAGCTCCTCTCTGAAAACCATTCCGAGCTTTTCTTGTTGTCCAGAAGAAAGCTCTCCACACCAGAGGTCAAAATGTCGATTGCGTCCTCCTCAATATCATCCTGGAGTTCAGTTGTCTGTGCTCTTAGCTCTCCAGCGTCCGTTTCACGATCGATTTCCTTCGAAGAAACCCTGCGTTCGCTCGTCGGCCTTTGAAACGGTCTCCAGCTCCTCCTCTTCCTGCTGTCTGCTTTCGACATTCCTGCAAACACTGCTTCATCCCTTCTAAATCACCAGGCGTATCTCCTCTACACGAAGTATATCACAAGCTGAGAACAGGTTTCTGTACAAAATAGTGCTTCTCCAGTCTTCAGAACCATCCATTGACTTTGTTCTCGAAGACCAGCTGCTCGTGCCAACCCTTGTCCACCTGACCTACCAGACCATCATCATCTTACTACTCAACCTGATCGTGGGGGATGATGAGGAACCAGCGCAGCGGCTTCCAGCTCCATGTACCTTCGGGATAGGGTAGCTCAGAAAGACTAAATGCTCTGTTAACAGTCATCTTCATCAACCAATTTAGAGCTTATCAACGCTTTGCTCTCAATGATTGGATCCGAACTGCCGTGAAAGTAAGGGGTTTGGAGTTGAGAGTTGAACAGAACCACCAAGACACGTATGAGCAGACCGGAAACTGAGTCCTAGCATCTTAGAGCTGCACTGAGCAACTGTGTGGTAACAAAAATTCCAAAATTCAAAGCAAAATCGTTTACAAACTGACAACTCATACGGATGGGAACGGTGATGATGACCTTGCAAGGATGTCACTAGGTCTCACGCCGTTTTGCCCCAGGACAGACTCATACAGCTAATGGAAGGCGTTTTCAAACCAGAACCGCAACAGGTTGGAGGATAAGGAGACGTCCCGCTTCAACGGAAAGAGCCTCGATCGGTGAAGTTCCAACTCGGTTGATAACAACTCCGCCCCCTCGCCAACTTTCTGTTGAATGCTTCACATTGTATCCAACTAGTCTAACCACGAGCTGCTTGGGCCACGACTGCAAAACTAGAACTGAACCAGGTTTGGATGCAGGTTTTCGGTCTCGATGATCTCATCTGAGTTGGCAGCGTCTCAGCTCGGTCACATGTGCTTCCGGAGGGTGGGCTACTTTATTCTCATAGCAAGACATCGAGAATCTTCGCCTTTCTCTCAGTCACAGGTGGATAAACAATATCGAGGTCGAAAACTTTTCTGGCGGATTTGTGAAGGAACGCTTTTCCGTTGGAGAAGGTCTCAAACCCACTCTTACCATGGTACCTTCCGATTCCACTGCTTCCTACTCCGCCGAACGGTAGCGTCTCTATAGAGAAGTGAAGGATGACGTGGTTGACGACTACTGCTCCAGTTGACACCGCAAACGAAAAACTGTCTATAGCGCTTCGATTGGTGCTGAAAATGTACGCGGCAAGCGGATGGGGCCGATCGCTGATAAACTGCAGGGCCTCATCCAAGTCTTCAACGGGAAGGACTGGAAGAAGAGGTCCAAAGATCTCCTCCTGCATGATCTTCGCCTCGGGTTTGGTATTATAGAACACTGTTGGTGCAATCCAGTTGCTCTCCCGATCGTACTGACCGCCGATGACCAACTCACCCCTCACTTTCTCATCCTCGTTTAACATCGCAAGAAGGCGATCAGTATGCCGCTGGTGGACGAGATGCGTCGTTTCATCCTTGGCGGCCTCGCCTTTCGGATAGAACTGGTGGTAGGCGTCCAATAGCGCTGCACGAAGAGGTTCCATGGCTTCTTTGGTCACGAGAGCATAGTCTGCAGCAATGCAAATTTGGCCAGAATTAATGTGCTTGCCGAAGAGAAGCCGACGTGCTGTCGTTTCAAAGTTGGCAGACTCGTCAATAAATGCTGGTGATTTTCCTCCCAGCTCCAACGTGACTGGGGTCAATTGCTTCGCCGCTGCTTCGTATATAATTCGACCCACTCGCTCACTCCCGGTATAAAAAATGTGATCAAACTTTCGTTTCAGCAACTCCTCCGCTACGTCGGCTCCTCCTTCGATCACCGCAAACGCTTCGGGGTCCAAATACATGTCTAAGAGCTTTTTAACCGTTGCAGAGGCTTTTGGAGCGAGCTCCGATGGCTTTACAACTACGCAATTGCCTGCGGCAAGAGCGTCCACCAGCGGTACGAGGCAGAGATTGAGGGGAAAATTCCACGCCCCAAAGACCAACACGACTCCGAGGGGTTCATTGATAATCTTTGCAGTCGAGGGAAAATGTGTAATTTCGGTGCTCACGGGAACGGGTTTCATCCAAGACTTGAGGTTTTTCAGGGCGCACTTTATGGACTTCTCTATAGTCGAGATCTCAGTCATCTTAACCTCCAACTTTGGTTTCCACAATTCAGTTGCAACACTCTCCTTAAACTCATCCTCATTTTCCTGCATCATCCGAAGCATAGCCTGCAACTGTGCCTTCCTCCATTCGTACCGCTTCGTTTTCTGGGACTTGAAAGTCCCACGTAGCTTGTTCACCGTCTCATCGATCGACAACGTACCATTGTCCACCATTCTGACTCCCCTACATCCTCTACCTACCGAAACTCCAAATACAACAAATCCGCACGTCGCAACCCACGAAAGCAACCAGACGACTGACTGATCCCCACCCCCTTTCAACTCCGACTATAAACCTTTACTAAACCCCCACAACATACTCTTTTCTTAGATTCCGTACGCGCATCGACCCACCCATCTATTCGCCCCAAATTTCTTATCAAATCACCAAATATTAGAAAATCCATTTAATATAGAAAGCAATCCTAAACTAAGAAATATCTGTTCTCGGGCGTGGTCATATATCTATATTTTTTTAAATAAAATAGAGACTTTACGAGATTTTTTTCTCCCACTAACAAATCGCTTGATGATTGGCTATCTGATGTTGTCTACAGTTCTTAATTGGTTACGTTAGGAGAGAAACATATATATATTTAGATAGCAGTGGAAACAACGCAATTTGTACACGCCTTAATATGCATTTCGAAATTGATATCCGTGGTGATATTAGTTGAATTAGGATGTTTTGTCAAGTGTTTTGCTCACCGTACGGGATATGGAAGAGCTGGGACGGGGTGCGAAAGATTCGTCTTGGGGAGTCGATTTGGGTCGAGAGTCGAGAGCTTGGCCGTTGCGGTGATCGACATAGTCCTGTTCGATGGTCAAGTACAGAGGATTATGCACATCGTTATCGCAAAGAGGATGCGAGGGCGAGGATCTGGAAGCGCTTCAATGGAACAGCTCTGAATGGTGCTGCTAGACTGTTGTGGCGGGCCTGTCCCCATCCGTGCGTCCTTCCCGCAACGCGAATCCAGCTATTCGACGTCTGAGTTTTGGATGAGTGCCCCTGAAGTGCTGGACGATAAGAATATTCTTAATGGGCTTGCCAGGTAAGGAACTGCCAAACTTTTGGTTAGAGAGGGCCCCGTTTCTTGCTTCGGAAACTGAGGAGTCACAAATTCGCTCCCGCTCTGAAGCTTTTCCAAGGACACGTCCAGTAGGGAAGCCGGCCAGTGGAAATCTGCGGAATCCACAAGAGGATACAAAGTAGCAGTAGCAGAAACGCTGAAGGGAGAACGAACCTTTACATCGCAAACCGCATGAAAACAGGCTACTTTCGCGTACCCCGAATTTTGATCAGCTTCAAACTCCCAAACTTTTGTAATGTTAAAATTAATAATTTTTATGTTTGCCATCTTGCTGATAACCGAGATTCGGATATTTCATATTTTTGAAAATATTCTGTTGATCAGGTAAATGGACCGGAGCTGCTGAATAAGCACATAGTTGTTTTTTTGGAAATATTTATTAAGGTTTTGCTGGATTTAATAAGCAATGCCTTTTTTCACAAAAGGCATTGCGAATTCCGTTGGATCGGAATTCGCTTGCGTGGAAGAGAGAGCATAGAAGCGCGGTTAGATCGATGTGGATGTGAGAGTATATAAGGGATGTAAGGTTGGAGTATAGAAAAGAAGATTGAATTGAACGAAGCTACAGAGTTTCTTGGTGACTTGACTAGAAATACACGCAGTGTACTTGATTGCGGGAGGACGCGCTTTCGAGTTTTCTGCTTGTTACTTTTCCTGGAGTTGGGCGACGGCATAGGGAGAGATGGCCTGCACGGCGAACGGTGCTCCTACTCTGGTCACATCTGGTAATGCCAATGTGAACTTGTTCTATATGACAAAAAGGAAGGTGGAGGAGAAGTTGTTGTTGTCGTGTGCGCAAGAGTCCTGGGTGGAGGACGAGCTGATTACTTTGAAGCTTGCTGCATACGCGAGAGATATTCGTGGGGGGAAAGGGGAGAGAGAGGTGGGGAGATTGCTGATGAAGTGGTTAGCAGAAGAGCATCCAGAATGCATGGAAGTGAATTTGCAGCTTTTCGTGGAGAAGTATGGACGGTTCGACGACTTGTTCGTTCTAATGAATACTCCTCTTGAGGATGCCGCCATAAATCTGGCTTGCGAGCAAATCGAGAAGGATTTGAAGGCGCTGGAACAGGATGGGCGAGTTTCTTTGATGGCAAAATGGATTCCGTCTGAAGGTAAATCATTGGACAAGAAAAACGGCGTGACTCGAAAGATAGCGGAGAGGCTTGCTAACGGATCCAAGGGGAAGCTGCGCAAGAAGTATATCTCCCCCCTCAGGGAGCATTTGAAGATCGTGGAAAGGCTAATGTGCGCCGGTCAGTGGTCCGAATTAAACTATAACGTAGTTCCTAGCGTTGCTATGGCGAACTACTCCAACGCGTTCAAGAGGCACAGCGAGGAAAAATTCGGAGAATGGAAAGCAGGTCTTGCCACCGGGAAATCCAAAGTGAACGCGTCAGTGCTGTTCCCTCACGAAGTTGCTAATAAGTACAATATCCGTGCTTTTAATGTCGTCCCCATGGGAGGTCGAGAGCCTGATGAGCTTATTGAAGCCCAGTGGCTGGAGATTGTTAAAGGGGCTCGGGAAGCGGGGACGCTTGGTAACACCTTGGCACTATGCGATGTGAGTGACTCGATGACTGGATTGCCTATGCAACTGTCGCTTAGTCTGGGTTGCCTCATATCGGACCTGGCTGACGACAACTTCAAGGATCTAGTGATAACTTTCGAAAAAGAGCCCCGTCTTATGAACATTGCTGGGCCAACTCTACTTCACAAATTGGCGAAGTTACATGACCTACCTTGGGGAATGTCAACAAATTTCATTGCAGCCTTGGAGCTTGTGCTCTCCATGGGCTTAGAGGCAAATCTCCCACCAGAGAGCATGCCCACGCGCCTGATTGTGATTTCCGACATGCAGTTCGACATCGCGGACGATGGAGCCTTTGAGACGAACTACGAGGCCCTCAAAAAGATGTATCAGCAGAGCCACTACGAGCCACCGCATATTGTGTTCTGGAATGTTAGCGGAGACGCTCAAGACTACCAAGTCATGGCGGACGAATTGAACGTATCTCTAGTTTCTGGCTTTTCTACGGCAATCCTCAAGTGCATATTGTCCGACTCTACACCCACGCCTGTCAGATCGATGATGGCTGCTATCAGCCATGAAAGGTATGATGCTCTTCGCCTCCCTTGACTATCCCGTGACGATGGTGCCCTTGCTTTGACGTCGACTTTGGTCGACGTAGTTGTTTTGTGCCCGGCTTGAAGAGGTTGGCACTGAGCAAGGGGTGTTCCAGGACTGTGAAGCCTCTGGGCTTTGTAGTCTTTGCGTGTATAGATATTCTCCCCTTACCCAAATGTGAAAATACAAGTGACTAATCTTAATATTGACTTCTTGACTAATGCAACTTCATTTAAATAAAAAGCAGACTATTGGAGACAAGAGCAGGGCGCCGTATGGACACTCGCCCCCTTGCATCCTTCTCGCACATCAGGATATGAGTTCAGGTGGTAAGGCATGCGCTAGATCCCTTGCCCAACGTATAAGTCTATCCCTACCAGCAGCCACGTCCTCCACCAGCTTGACCTTGGGTTGCCCATTTTTTGAATTCCACCAAAGACGTTTCGGTACTTGCACTGAATCGGCCATCCACTGACAAACCTTTTCGAAAAGCTGTCAAAGACTATCAAGCTAACATAGGGTATGTCGTCCTCCACACAAATGTCTAAACTGCCAATGGGCGATATGACTCTATGCCTTTCTCCCAGCTCGAATGAAAATTCTCCTCTCACATCCAGGCCTCGAGGTATCCTCTCAGAAAATCACAGCACACCGAAAACCTGTTTTCATCAGATCAAAATGGCTCAAAATTTCGAGCATTTAAACAAAACAAATCCATTTGATCCTAAGCATTCTTTTTCTTGGACGGGTCATATGGCGGGAATCATGGCGGGAGTCACAACCGGCTACGACTTTCATGGCGACATCGCGGTTTTCACCCCCCCCCCCCCCAACCCCCTTCTTCCCTCCCCTTCTCCGGCTCCGTTCCCACCCACCATTCCAGGAAATTCGCACTTGGAGCTGTCTCAATCCCTGATTTCTATAACTCCATCATTGGCTCGAGCAAAAAAACACCAAAAAACCCGACATTTAATGATCCCCGTTCCCTTATAAAACTAACCACCGATGAGATTTTTTTCTTCGTTCACCCAACCCCCAAACCACATCGCAATCGCGCACTTCAAAATCTCAAAATTTCAAACGTTTTGTAAGAGAAACGTTTCACAAAAATCCGAGCTCCCCCCCCCAAGAACAAACCGTCCATTTTGACCACGACCCTTCATTTTTTGAATTTTTATTTGTTTCCTTCTTTTTTTTGAAAGGCAATCTAGAGGAGCAATTCAATTCGAAATACATCTGGATCTGATTGGAGGAAATCTAGCTCCTTGGGATCTGACGGTATCCTTTCGAATGGTTTTGATCTATTATCGTATATACATTATTATATCACATAAATTATGATTATTGAAATATACATCATGTATATACTATATTTGTATTGTTTCGTTCACTACGCTCCATAAATATCTACCGCTGACTCAATCTTATTGGACAACAGTTTCAGTATGTCCAATCAACTATCAGCTATTAGGTCCACGCTGAGGGGGGACCGTTGCAGTTATTTATCACCCCCCCTTTCCCAACTGCACTTTTCAAATTTCTTTGACTAGAATCCGTTCGAAAAACTTCCGTATTGAATAACTATCTCGTTTCAGCATTCCGGCACAGCTACATGGGAACAAAAAAGGGAGAGGGGTTACATACTGAGTACAATTCAATGACGAGGTGAGTTTTCAGCCCCTGAGAGTTACAAGTAGAATAAAAGAAGAAAAAAGGGAATTCACCACATCCGAAACGCCCCATGGCTTTTAGGGATGAGTTGGGACGACACTTTTACCAAACTTTTTGGACAATGTTACAACAAACTCACAACCCCTCGATCGATTTGTATCTAAACGCCGGAATATTAATTTCATCTATTTATCAAAGATTAGGGTAATACTTTTCTCACCTCTCAACCCTCCTCAAGCTCCAACGAATTTGCTCAGATAATTTTCCATAAGCCGGAAAATGAGAAGGCAGTTTTTGATTAAATCGTGATTTTTGGGTGATTGAAAAGGGCCGATACAGTTGAAGAAACGAGATTTCAATCAATTTGATATATGTTGTGAGAATGCCGAATCTATTTTTATTTTTTATTTTGGGGTCGCGTTCCTTGGAGGAGGATTTCAAAGGAGGATGGAAAACGTCGTTTTCATGTATTTTGATGTGATGAGTGTGGATTTTTTATATCGTGGGAGAAATGCAGACCAAGCATATATAGTTTTTGATCGCTGAGGACAGTCGAGTGGTAGGGTTTTGGGCGAGGCGTTTGGTTGGGAGAAAGTCAGCTACCATTACTGCGTTGGTAAATCTCGCCTTGCCAGGGTTCTTCTTGACTTTCCGAAGGTTTTCGAGGAATAGGAAACGAACTTGTGTTGGGGTTCAGAATGGATGGTTTAGGATTTGTTCAGGGTCTCGCCGTGGGTGGGAAGACGGGCACCCGGTCGGCCTGTTCTCGGCCGATTTTGAGAAGCACCGACGATGATTCATGGGCTTCATATATGGACGAAATGAGAAACACCATGAGTGCCACACGCGGAGTGACTTTTGACGAGCCCCGAGTTCAGCCGCAGGAGGTCAAGCCTGAACGGAAGAAGGCATCAGAAGAAGGAAACTTTTGGACTTACACGTTCCACAAGCCAACGGAGGAAACGAGCCCGCTCAGTAAGTGTCATCAATTCACAATCGCTTCGCCTTAGCGGGTTGAGAGGCCTGGTGCTTTTGATATTGCTCTCCCGTCGGAACTAAGAGAATCTCTTTACTTCCCTCAGACTCAGATATTAAGCTCGACAACTGCCAGGTCAACGTCACAGATAATTCGCACAATGGATCCGGAATCAAGTTTGACTTTGATGATGTTGACGATGGATCGAACGTAGACTGGTTTGCCGACAGCAGACAGGCATACAACGACTGGGAGAGCAATGGTGGATACTTTAAAAGGACCCGCTATACCTTCCGTAACGAGGAGATCTACGAGGAGGTTGAGGAAGAGGAGATGCCGGAATGGTCAACTCGCATTGATTATGGAAAGATCGGTGGGTTTGCTCAACAGCAGTCGTCGTGGGGAAAGACGAAGAAGAAGAAGAGGAGGATCACGAAGAAGAAGATCGACCTTGACTTGTTCCAAGTCTTGGGACTCCGCGCTGGAGCCCAGAATACCGATGTAAAGAAAGCTTACCGGTGAGTGTTACAAGAGCTGGGAGGAGACCACTTGCAAACGTTTGTAGTATCGGGACTGAACACTTCTGTATGTTTGTGTTCTGACCACAGGAATCTGGCCAAGCAATACCACCCGGATCTGAATCAGAACAATGAGAAAGCTGCGGAGAAGATGACCCTCATCACTTTCGCATACAATGTGTTGAAAGATCCCGCGACCCGGAAGAATTATGAACGGGGACAGATGTAGACTTTGGGCCTCGTAACGCCCCTCCTCGTGGATCTACCCTATTTTGAACAGCTGTGTCCCAGGAACCACTAGTCCTCCAAAGCGTTCGCGCCGTCCCCTAAGGGGAAGAAAGATCCCCGTTGAAACATTTATTCCCCATACGAAGGTGTCGCAACCTTGTGTAGTTGAGATGAGATATATAGAAAAGTTTAAAGAAGCACGTTCTATGGCAAAAACGAGATCCTTCCGCGCTCTGTTTGACATGATGGACGTCCCAAAGGGCGTACCTCGTTCCTTCCTGCCTCAAGGGGCTTCTTCTCGGCGCCGCTGGTTAGGGCCCCTTCTCCGACCGAGCGAAGATTGGACTTCGAAATAAGGTCTCTTGTTTAAATGGCAAACTATTTATTCACGCGGATGACCACCGCGGAAACGGCATTCCGGAAGTACAAAGGAGATTGTTGTTGTTGGCATATGGCAAGAGCCGACAACAACACTTCTACGGAGATTCTCTACGCCCGCATGGATCGGCGAAAGTTTTCTTTTCGTTCATAATGGCGTGGATTTGTTGGCTGTGCATGTCGACATCTTCGTGAAAAGAGGACCTGCCGTACCGCGTTTTAGCCAGACTTTAGCCGCCTCCAAGGAGCGAGAAATCTCCCCGAAACAGGTGGATGGGAGAGCAGGAATACAACGCTTGAATGCGTGTTTTCGATGGCTAACTTTATTTTGAGCTCGGCGCATCAAGAAACTCGTTGACGAAGTTAAATAGATATTGTGGTTAGTAAGGGAACCCGTGGCAACGCTACTGAAATGACCCCTGGCGGTGAAAATAGTTTGCAGAGCTCAATCCACGACGACGCAACAAGTCTTCGACCAGCTCAAGCTTGAGATCGTGAACTACTCCGGAGTCCCGGCATCTTGAGATGAGCTCGTCCTCTCTCTTCACGTATTCGGACGTCGCTAGTTGAGCCTTGAGCGGAAACAGGGGCACTTGCTTGGACATTGGAAGCAGTCTCTCCGCGAGGAATCGTACACGTACTACACCATCCTTCGTTTTTGATTTCTTACCGTGTTGCAAGAAAACGCTTGCAAGCTCCTCGTCAGAAATATTTAATAGTTTCTTTACCTGCGCAGGATTTCCCGCAAGCGCGAGTTTGACAGGGGAAGGCATTTAGAAACAAAGGTGCAAACCACTAGAGCATATGGCAAAGGACACTCCTCACCTCTTTTAGCTCTATGATGGTGGTTATGTCTATCGGTCTCTCCGAGATGAACATGCCAGTAAAGGTCTCAAAGAGCTCTGATATTGGTGTCATAAATGGTTCTCGTCTCCTGAAATCCTCAACAATCTCGTGCAAGTGGGCAGGCGAATCGGCGAAGGCCATTTGTTCTCCGAAAAGCGCAACCTGTTCAAACGAAAAAAAGAAAAAATCAGAAATGCCCGTCTTCTGACTGGAAAGGATCGCGACAAAAACATGCAAGCAGCTGTCGTGCAATCAACCATACCAACTGTTTTCTACGCTCGGATATCAGCTTCTTAGCAAACCACGAAACAGCCATAGAGCTCGCTACTGCAGCGAGCTGCATGAGTGGAAACGCAGGGAAGGGGCCCTTCGAATCGTCCTCTCCAGCTTTCTCTCCACTATCCACAACTTCTCCATCCTCAATCAACTCAAGCGCAACCTCCACCTCAGATTCCGACTTCTGCACCAACTCCTTCGCATTGCAAGAATCTTCTTCGACAATCACATCCTTGCTCTCCGACAAGTCTTCATTTCCATCATCCCCACCGGTTACTCCCAAATCAACACTCCCCGATTCTCCTACATCCACATTTTCTGGCTCTGCCACATCCGCCTCTTCGCTATCCTCCAAAAGCTCGTTTCCTCCATCCTCCCCTTCTTCATCCCCAGACTCCCATCCGGAGCCATCCACACCACCTCCCTCCAGCATACAATCCAATTCCACCCCATGCTCCTCACGTTCATCACCACTTACATACCCGTCCTCCTCCATCTTTCTTCTTAACAAATAAGGTCCGACTCAACTTGTCCTCACAAGTCTTAATTCCCTCCCAAATTCATCCCAAGCAGTCCCAAAACCCCTCCAAAACTCACGGCCCAAGACTCGTTCACACACTGACTAGTTCCCTTCAAAACTTCATTCCGCACAAGAGTCCTTCACAACAGACCAATTCCACAGCACGGACTACTCAGAAACAAACTTAAACTTATCCCCATAAAGTTCTTCCTCACACTAACAGACTCGTTCCTTCCAACGCGGTCTCCCTCACCAGACCAACCGAAAAAAAAAAAAACCAAAAAAGACACCGGTCGTCTCACAGCAACCTCCTTCCACAACAGACCATAGTCCTTCCCATACAGTAGTCCTTTACCACAGCAGTACACACAAAGTCCTTCACAACAATTTCATACTCCTCAGTTCCAAACACCTCGCCACCATCAACAACACGAGCTGAATGTGATCGCTACCCCACTACACAAATGTACTCTTCCACACCATCTTCGACTGTCCCAATACAAATGCACATCTCCCGACCTCCATAGCGAAGGAAAAAAATACGTCAACGGATCCTTGAAAAACTAAAAACATCTTAAGTGTCATATGTAATAATCAATCTACTTATTTAATTGACTACTTTAATACTTAAATAAATACGAAAATATATACTCAATCTATTAAATAGATTGATTATTGATGACGCTTGAGCATTGTTTGTGCGAGCACGTGGTGGGCTGATGTTGACTGAATGTATGCCTGCCTATGTGCACGAGATCTGGAAGTGGGTTGAAGTATAGGCACATCATGTCGGAATTTCCCGAGATGAATGCAGGTTTGTCGTGGACAGGTTGCCTTCAATTGGCTGGGGTACTTCCCTCTGGAGGATCGCAATGACATGGTCTTCGAGGCAAACCCATGCCCTGTGGGAGACAATTTTAGGTGGTCGTCGACCGTCTGTGACTGTATTTCGTCCGCCATCTGACAGCATCTGCTCCGGTACCCAGTAAGTTGGCACTACATTCTCATACGTGTAGCATGCCGCTGACTCCTTGGCAACTCCCTTAGGTCTATTCTCGAGGGTGTTCAATAGCTATACTCGGTCGAGGATGCCCCTCGGCGGGTGGGAAGCTCTCGAATGACCCACCACCACGTCAGGCTCTAGAAGTCCACGAGGATCCACTTGGTTGCCTTGTCGTCGTTGAACCCGGCCTCTGCCTGCAGTGCTGCATCTGCCTCAGTCCTTGTTACACGTTGAAGTTATGGAGTTTGCGAAGACGTTGAACTTACTCAAAACACTTCCTATGATTCTCTAGGAATCCTGCGAGCTCCCGCGTCCCCGAAAGCGCGTTGCAAGGTCAAAAGTTCGCTGTGAGTGAACATGCTTAGTCACTCGAGATGTAAAATGCTTGGCCGTATTTATTTCTTTCAACATTCCGGTTGTCGATTGCGGCTTTCCCTAAGTGAACCTCTGCGCTTTACACGGTTACCGTAGCTTCGCGCTGCCTTGCATAGCGCGCGTCAAAGAGTTGAATTCCTCAACTACGAGAGTGGTCCGGGGAGCGAAGGACCTGTGAGCGACTCCGCTGCCTTGGCTTTATAGATTATTGCGTAGGCTTTCTGAAGCTTTTGCTGAGGCAAGTTCATGGTGCTGCCTAGTACTAGCTAGGCTTTTGAATGCGGACAACATTTTCCACGAGGAAGCGTCATGTTTGTCAAGTACCGCTTGAGCCCAATGAGGTAAAGCACCAATTTTTTGTTTTTTTTTGGCGAAAAGTTCAGACATGTAGATATTCTTCCGCAGGTACAAAGGGTTCTTGCACACCTGATCACCCTCAGCCACCACTCTTGATCTCAGATATTATTGTATTTCTCATTCGGGTGCTTGCGTGACCGAAAGCTCGAAAACATCATAAGACTTCATTTACTTAGCTAGGAACAGGTATCAAATTAGCGGTAGAGGGACGACCATGTCCTGTTCAGAAAACGCGGGCTGTTTGTCCCACATTATCGTCCCAGAGAGCTCTGAACACCAGGATCGACCGCGCAAGTTCAACATTACTTGTTACTCGGATTCCGCGGGACGACTAGCCATCTCTTCCTGCATCTTCCTGGCATAGTCTGCTTCGTATTGTTTGTAAAACTCTGAGACTCCCAACTTCCAATCACTGACGTACCGGTGCCAAAAATAGACGCCCTACACACAGCGAAGAAACCAACAGATTCAGTTCCTAACGAAAAGACTGGTCACTTCGCCCCCCGGACCAAAGAAGCGGGTCACCACCATCTTTGCACGAAGTAATCAACTTACAATACCTCCGATCAAGCCGGCAATGGCGAGCTCTCTATAAATATTGAGAGTCCTATTTTGCCGAAAATACTTAGCCGGAGCCTTAAAGTTGCTGTGACCCATTCCGGAAAAAAAAAACAAAACACTTCACACCCAAACTCCCCACCCACCCCGGCCGCACCCACACCCAAAAGCAATTCACCAAAACAAAAGCAACCAAACGCTATAGTTTCAATGCTAGTCGACTCAACATAAAATATAAAAGATAAGCCTTCTTCAACTCCTTTCCCAAACCTTCCACAGAAGACAGGACATTAGATCATCCGCAACGACCTCTTGACCCGCACTGCTGCAATGAAAAGACGAAGCCCTCCATCTTCATCAGCACGGATACACCTCCGAAATCCAACTTGAAAACGATCAATAAAAAAATAAAACTTTATCAACTGATCATTCTTATTAACCAATAGAATTCTATTAAATACCAAATTCAATCTAAAACACAACCACAAGATCGTAATTAACCACTTATAGTTCTTAAAACCATATATATAATTTAATTGGTTATTAATGTCCAATTAAAGAGATAGATTCGTTTTAGTTCTCATTCTGTTTATCGGCGTTGGGCTGGGGGGGGCATGTTCCATAAAAGTATGTTGATTTCCTATTCCTATTGCTTTGTTTTCAAATATTTTATTGATTTCGTGAAGTTCGAAGGGGGTTATCGGTTATCTCACCACGTAGTAGAAAATGGATTATTAATTTGCTTTTGAATATTGCTGTTCGCTGTCCTTAAACGGAGAGTGGCTTCGCTTTTGTTGAATTATGGTATAAATTAGATATGAGATCATCAGGTGTGATTGGCTATAGGGATTAACGTACCCCCACTAAGGTACAAACGGAAATGATGAGATTGATTGATGCGGACTCTGCTTGTTCTATTACTGCTCATAGTCTAAGGAACGGTTAACCATCTTCTCGATTGTTCCAAGGCTTTAGGCTGCGGAACATTGTACTAAAGTTCCGATGGGAGGATATGTTGTACGATCATAATCTAGATCTTAGCAGCAAGGGTAAAGAGGTTACCACATTCTCACAACTACGTACTAGTACCGTGCCCATACAAACTGCGCGGGAGTGGTCACCGTCAACACCGGCATGATTCCTAGGCAAGGGTCAGTCCTTGCAATTACAGGTCATTTCAAGATCTTTTTTCATCAAACAGCCCGGAAGGAAACGGAAACCACGTCACAATGCACATACTAGATGCTTTATCGAGAAGTCTCTGTTTCACCAGTGGTGGTACGCCTTCTGAGGGACAACAGACCCTGGGGCGTAGCAACACATGGACTCGTCCTGCAGGCCCGCCTGTCATGGGTTCGTCTTCACCACTGCCGACTGGAGCAAAATCCTAAGATCATCATCCGATCCTACGCTCTTTTAAGCAAACCAATCTGTCTCTCTGTCATTCAGTCTGTCTTCAAACAGCTAAAACAGTATACTCTATATATGAATCCCATTCTGCCATCCTCACCCTTCCAGAACGCGCGACGAAGAAGAATTCTTCGTTTCCACGGCAAATTCGATCCCTCTTTTCTTGCATTTTTAAGCATGGGAACACTTTTTCACCTCCAATTGTTCGCTGACAAGATATTCCTCCGGGAAATCCTGCCATAAAAAAATTGATGAAAAACTGGTTTATCAGTCAATATGAACACGAAATTGATTTAACTTATTGAATGTTGAGCGAGCATTGACAAAAGCAGCTCCGAAGAGTGTTTCGAAGACCGCGGGAGCTTTTGTACTTAAGCGGTTGCTAGGACACTGAGCATCTGGGATGGTTGAAGACCAATATGGGAGCAAGTAAAAAGTATAGGAGGTGCTGTTAAGGTAGGTAGGAGAGTATTTTCTTTTTGTGAAGTGGAGAGGTTGGTTCGGGTCTGGAGTTGGCGTTGGGGTATTGGAAAGCACTATGGCATTCACGTTCTCTGTACCCTCTGAGAGGTCAGGTTCGGGTTTGTACTTCAGGAATTCTACAAGCGCCAAATGGGGGAAGAGTCATATGATGACGTTCAATGTACGAATCCGGGTATCTCCAATCCGGGTATCGGAGTTGGACGTCCACAAAGGTGCTCAGGAATTGAAACCGGGCAATGGCTCTCCTTCGGAAGAAAGATCCGAAGAAAAAGACTCGAAGAACAATTGAATGTTCATGGAGAGTATTGCCGAGGCAAATGGTTGAAAATGACAATCTCTAACCTGAATCATTCTCCAACGTCCGTAGATATTAGTACTTGCCTATTCTGTTAATAAAAACATTGAACATTCTTACTGAAACAGTAGTATCCATACAAAATCCACTATCTACGGCGGATAAGCTCATATCAAAACCTCTTGCACTTGCTCGAGACCTGTAACGTCTGTCCGCTAGGGCTGCCTGCTTCCAGGGCTCGATACGTATAACTGCAGCTTCTGGTAGGCTATTCAAGTTCTTGAGGTTCCTGACGCGATTACGTGCTGATACGTACACCGAGACCTGCGATGTGATCAATAAAGTGAGCTAAGGTCTATAGCATAAGGTTTGAGGTTCGTTAACGGGTAGACTTCGGATCGATACTTCGTCCTCCTGAACAGTACTGCGACACCGTCTGCTCTGACTACAGAGTTCCCATGGTCAGTATCATCTGAAAGGAGGAATGCAGGTTGTATGAACTACGTTATGCCCTCAAAGAAGCTAAGTCGAGCACGGGAAATATCAGCCAAGCCTCCACGAGCTGGATCAAAATCAAGTTGACAACCCTGCCATGTCCTTCACGAACAGTTTCCCTCACGAAGTTTTATAAGCACAGCTTCTTTTTCCTTTTTCCCCGGTACGAACTCCCAGATTCTTCCATTTTCAGATCCGTGAACTAACCTTAAACGGGAAGGAACCCTGTCAACCTCCCGCAAAAAGTCTTGCAACACAGTCCATTCTTTCCACTTTCCTCAAACCCCACACCGCTCTTCAGATAAAAAAAAAAAACCTTTCGAGAATCTATGGTTACCCATACTTCTGTTTCATTTAACTTGGGAAACAAAAAACACAAAACAGTTCCTGTCTCTCAGAGCTTGGCTCCATCTTCCAGCCGCTTGAAGCATCGCTGGCCTTCGAGATAGCATTGCTTCTTGCGCCTGCATTTATTCACACCATATAGTGTGAATAAATGCAGGCGCAACTTACAAAAGTTGTACTATATATCAATATAATGAATTTAGGTATAAAAATATTGGTACAACGTTAAAGCATGTGTTTACTATTTGTACTAACTAGATTTTTCGCCGTTGAGCTGAAGGGGATGAAAGCGAGGAGATCAAATTTTCGAGCTATCTCGTGGAGAAGAGTGAGAGATCCATTTTCATCTTTAGAGCATTCGATGACGCTCAGAAGTCGCTCGTGATAGTACTTGAGGCGTTTTGGTATTGTTTTGGTTTAAAGAGGAGAGCAGTCCTGATGGGGTCGACATCGATGTGGGGGATGCCGGACTTACCGGATGTCGAGCAGATCGAAGCCGGCGATCTATCAAAGCTAGCGCCGGAGTTGATCGTTGTTGGCGCGTACGGGAAAGAAACGTCTGATTTGGATCTTCCTGATGATATTAAGGAATCTTTGTTGGAGATTATCGACGGCGTGGATCTTGAGAAGAAGCCCGGGTCTTCGAATCAGGTTACGGTGAAGTCGGCAAATCACAGCAAGAACGTGACATTCGCCGTGTTCATACTCGGACCAGAAAAGTCTTGCGACAGTTCATCGTTTCTAAAACTAGGAACCTTCGCTGCCAAGACAGCGAGCTCGAAGAAGTCGGTTGATGAGGTAACGCAAGCTGGCCAACCCTCGCTTGAATGACGCCTACCTGACCTTGTAAATTACCCTCTTTGGTCCGTTCTATTAGATGTGCTTGATACTGCCTCCAACGACGTCGAGTCTCCACGCCACAGCCGCACTTGAGGGTATTTACTTGGGTGCCTATAAAGACGATCGGTGGAAAACGGAGAAGAAGACAAAAAGTCGATGCGCTGAATTGGCTTATATCTCAAGCCAAGTGAAGTTGGACATCGCCGCTGTTCGATGTGTTTGTGAAGGAATCATTTTCACACGCCAACTCGTCAACGCTCCGCCAAATGCCCTCAAACCAGCAGTACTGGCGCAGTGTATGATCGAGTGCGCAGATTGTTACGGGATGGACATAAAAATCCTTGAGCGAGAAGACTGTGAGGAGCGAGGCATGGGACTGTACTTGGGAGTTGCCCAGGTACCTTTCTTTCATGTCTACCCGTTCCGCTGTCGTATAACTGAACGACAGTGCAATTTCACGACATCTCCATCCCGTGCTTTAGGGAGCCAGCAGCGATCCGAAGTTCATCCACGTGACGTACAAACCGCCCAACAAGCCTGTCAAGAAGGTAGCGCTAGTGGGCAAGGGTATATGTTTCGACAGCGGGGGTTACAATCTCAAGACCGGGGCCGATTCTATGATCAATCTGATGAAGTTTGACATGGGAGGAGCAGCAACGATCTTTGGCGCCGCGCGTGCTATCGCACACCTCAAGATCCCCGATGTTGAAGTGCATTTCATATCAGCATCGTGCGAGAACATGGTCAGTGGCCACGCTTACCGACCTGGCGATGTGCTGACTGCCTCGAATGGGAAGACAGTAGAAGTTGTAAACACGGACGGTATGTAGCTTGAGGCCCCCCAGGTCTGGGGTTAGCTGTTCTTGCTTCCGTGAGCGGCTTGCGCATGGTCCTTGACCCCTGACATGCCTTCAATTTCAAACGTTTATCCATCTGCAGCCGAAGGCAGAATGACGCTTGGAGATGCTCTCGTCTACGCGGATCAGCTTGGTGTAGATTATATTGTGGACGTCGCGACATTAACAGGGTCTGTAATCGTCGGCTTGGGCAATGAATACGCTGGATTGTTTACTCCGCATGACGAAATCGCTGGGCTGCTCACCAAGGCTGCTTCGGACACTGGCGAAAGCATCTGGAGAATGCCTTTCGTACGTGCGTACCGAAAACTACTCGACAGCAGCATTGCCGATGTCAAGTGAGATCTGCCACTCCACAAAGGAATCTTTCGAAAATCTTCCTTTCACATCTGCTGAGCACATTCGCTTTTGTAAACTTCCCTACTTTTTTCCTTCCGTGTCTGGGTTAGGCAATGCCACACACGCCCCGGTGACTGCATCAATGCTGCGGTGATGTTGAACGAATTCGTGAGCGAGGAAACCCAATGGGCCCATTGCGACATCGCGGGGACAAGCTGGAACTTTGCAGAAAGTTGCGCGACTGGCTATGGCGTTCGTACGTTGGTCTCATTCATCAAAGGGCTCGACCTCAGCCAAGAGCCGTGATCTGGATACTCGTTCACCTACCCTCGAGCGCACTGCTCTCAGTAAACTAGGGGCTCAACACGGCGAAATCGCGAGAACATCACCGGCTTGCTGACTATAAAGCGAACCCGGCAGATTGCGGGTCTGACAGTAATCGTTGATCGTGCGGAAGAGAGGGCCATCTAATCGTCAATATCACTGCGTCAGAAACTGCTGACCATGCATGAGCAACCTCTGGTATCCAAAAGACGTAGTCACCACGACGCTCTAGGAGAACCTTTTGAGTTTTGCGCACTTTGGTTAGGTGTGAAGTAACAGGAGAGATACAGATAGAGCGCTCCACCTCTAGATTTAAGGCGGTGCCTTGCGCCGATAAAATAGATAGAAAAACTTTGGTTGTACAGTTTGGGATGATCCCGGAAAGCTCACCTTCTGCTTCCCAAAGTCAACAAGGAACGTTCCTGAAATGAGAATGCACAAAGTATCGGACTTGATGTTGAGAGTTGCATGCTTGTCGTTTGTTCCAATGGTTAGTTCCGCCCATTTAACTTCTACTCGATCAGTCTTTAGGAGGTTTTCCGCGTTCACAAAGTGCCCAGCAAACCAGCCACCCCTCTCCTTACCTGCAGTTTCCACGTTGTGAGGCGATAGATCTGGTAAGCAAGGAGCTGACAGGGGTGATATCCTGCGATTTGTTTGCTCCTGGTTCTATTTTACCTTCCAAGGCAGCGTTCCCGTACTGTAATCCATTGACTTTGCTCCTTGCTGCGCTTAGAATTTGTTCCTTTTCAGCACGAGGCTTTGTTCTATCGCGTTCGCAAGACGCTCCATAGGCTCTAAGCGACAGCACGGTTAGCAAGGAAGAACAAACTGCAGAAACTATAGCGGTCACCCATGCCATTCTGAACTTGATGCTGTCTGTTGCAGGGTGGAGAGAAGCTTTCCTTCCTGTCCGCTGCCTTTCGAGTCCGGGACCTCGGACGTGGAGTAATCTCGGCAAATCTAACAAGCTCTCAACAAGGGGAGATAGGACAGCCAGAGGTCCGGACACAGCGGTTCGTCGAGCGCAGCGAGGTGTGAGCATGCAGATGCAGGGTTGAAAACGTAAAAAGCGAGGAAAAAAGCTCAAGAAGTGGACAATTTGAACTTGAGAACGTCCATTTCCTAAGTCAGAGTGGATGGCCAAGGGTTACGGATGCAAGGTGTGAGAAGGGCGCATGCAAAAGCCACCACCTATGGTTGAGGAATGCCTGGTGTTCACAATGAACGTCAAGATAGAAAAAAATTCTTGTGCATGAAGCACTCCACCGCAGTTGGCCGACTAACTCCGCCCCGCTAGCAGGACGACATGAATGCTTTTTGAGCCACGGAGCAAAAGGGACTCAGGCGCGGTCCGGTGGGCTGACGCGGCTGGGCGCGGGAGAGGGGGGCGGGAGTTCCGCGTAGCACCATCGGTGTTCTGCATAGTCATCAACTGGGTCGACTTGTGGAGTGAATCGTGACACAGCTTCTATAAAAAGCCACTTCCAGCTCGAGGAGGCTCCGGCTGAGCAAGATCTGGAAGACAGGGTTGTGAGATACCATGTTCGTTGCGTCCTGACAAAATTGAAATGGTTAGGTTAGGGACTTGACAAAGGTTTTGAAGGCGAATCGGTTGTCGTGGTGGGTCGTTAAATCCTATATATGCAGTGAGTTGGACTGCACGAGGTTCCCAGTGAATGAGATTAGCTATCCAACTTGTGCCAGAAAATCGCCAACTCAGGGCAAGAAGACCATGTCTATCATAGTCGCGCGACTCTTGAAAGATACTATTCGCAGACTGGAACATCGAAAGTGTATCCCTCCTCGGGTGAAATTTGTTTGTGAAGACCTTTTCGTCGCTACCGACGACAACCCAGCTCGTGGATATGAAATTCAACAGTTGACTCGTAGAATCTATATAAAATTTCCAGTGGACTCGGGTACGTATGTATCGGAGCCGGACGAACTCTGGTTGTATCGGCAGGGGAGAGGAATCCACGCTCCTAATTGGCACTGAAGAGAGAGAGAGAGAGCGAGATAGAGATGTACAGGTGAGTTCAAAGATGTCACAGAAGACAAAATATCTATGGATCTGAGGTCAGAGAGGCGCGGTTTGCTCAATCTACGTGTTTTCCTCGGACGAGTATAAAGATGCTGGGGAGATGATCACCACCAGTTCATCGAACAAATTCGTGGAGGAGAAGAAACACAAATTAGCTGTAATGCCTTTTCCCAATGCATGAATGCTTCACAACTCAGGTGGAGGGCGACTCTACATTCAAGGCTCATCCTCCAATGGCTCTGAATCCAAGTTCCGATGCGCATGGATTTCGTATCGGTAGTAGCAATTCTCTTGGTGTTTGACCCTTAACAGACACGAGAGTCTCCTCTGAATTCCCATGCTGCATGATTTTGCCTAAGCACCCGTCGCTATCTCTGTGTAGTGGATACCGTTGTTACACCCAAAACGGGTATCAAGAAGCCAAAATCTCGCCATCCTCCAACACCACCGCATTCATGCTGGGACAAGCCCCACTAAATGCAGATCCTTATTCCAATTTAATTTACATACCAACAGCGCTCCAATTTCATTTAATTTTTTCATCGACGAAATCCTGTCCCGGGCAAATCAATATCCGAATGAGAACATTCACAAATACAATTTTTTAAATAGTATTTAGATAAGTTCGCATGATTGATATTCAATTAGAAGAAGAAAAAACTGAGCATCCACGAGTTCAGCGACCAAATGCGCTCAAGCCGGAAAAAATAAAATACAAAAAGATAGAAAATGATTACAAAGTATATCATTATGTAGCAAAACTTAGATGATTTCGTAGGGATGGTTAATTTTATTCTAAATTTCGGGTCTTTCGTGACCGAACGGAAAGCGGAGATGCCGTCTGAATACGAAAAAATCAAAGATGTTCAATGAAATCAAGGAGAAATAACCAATTTATGGTTCTACCGAATGGGGGTTTCGGGTTTTCGTGTACATGAGTTTCTTACGGCGTGGTGGGTGGGGGTGGGCGAGTCGGTTGGGACTCGCATGTGTTGACAGCTAGTAGATTTGTGGAGAGGATAGATTCATTTTACAGGATAGATTCATTTTACCCATATCCGATTGCATGGTAGGAAAGAGGCGATTAATTCCTTTTGTTTTTATTTGGGATGCCACCTCCCGGCACACACCCGAAGATGCCTAAAAACTGACTGATGCTGGTACGCATTTGAAGATCGAGCGTGTTAACGGGCAACAAGATTTTGCCTTCCGTCTTCCGCATGGCAAAGTCAGCACAGACAAAAAATATTAAAATCTAGCCGGGTATTGCTTGGAGCCCTAGACCACAATTCCCGAACTCTGACTTGCTGGACAGAGCCTGCCCCGTGGATCTGAATGGACAAGGAAGTGCTTGTCCTCTCAACGGACCTTTTTTGTTTTGGCAAGGTACCGACAACAAGTTCACACCAACAGAACTGTTTCGTAAACCTGGCGTATCCCGTGGAACTCTGGATTAACGGACAGCGCCTGCGCCTTGGATCTGAATGGACAGGGAAAGCTCGTCCTCCTAACGGCCATCTCTTGTGGCAAAGGTACCCACAACAAGTCCACATCAGGAGAACTGTTTCTAAGCCGCGTGTCCTGGGCGTGTTTCCAGACGTGGCTGTTTTGATGGTGTTGTTGTCAAATGGAAATAACCATCAGGGGGAACACAATACTTTTTTTGTTTGCTTGTGTCTAGGCGACAGCGTCTGTCTATAGCGGTTGAGTTTCCTTGGAAAGTAATAAAAAAAGAGTAAAAGTTAGAAGGCGTCATCTGAAAAAACCAAGTGTGCCCATGTCCCCTGTTCACTGCTGTTTCGGATGTCAAGGAACGCCGTTTGGATGTGTTGGCGAAAGAAGATATCTCTATCCAGGAAGCGTCGCAAAAAAGATATTTCCCGTTAACGGAAATTTAACGAACAAAAACGATGAAAAAGTATCTAAATACCTGCAATTCTAAAATTTGGTATTTCCTCGCTCGAATCGTTTTCCTTCCAACCTACTTGTTATTGGCTACTCTCTTTACCAATCAATGACGCCGAAATCAAATTCCCAAAAAATATTGAAATTCGAGACACGCTCTTGGCGCGATACTCCTCCGCGATCTTGTTTTCATGAAAAAGTATTTCCAAAATTTCTTGCTCCACGGTCGCCCTGATAGCCCAACTGGGAATATAGATAACCAAAATCACGTATTCCAGCTTTTCCGTAATAGAAAAGGGATTGTCCGCAACCAAAACAGTGTACAAAGAAACTTTTCTCAACCCCTGTTAAAATAGATAATTGAACATCCGCCCCTAAAAAGATTGTGATCCCCCCTATTCAGAACACGGAGGGACAATATTTATTCTATTATGTTAGAAATATCGAAGATCGGATTTGGAAATATCATTTTCCTATCTAGTGTCGGGTAAACCAATATTAGAAAATCGGGAGAACTACCCCTACCCCTTAGTGCTCCAACTTCTTTAAAACTGAGTCATCTTACCCCCTGAGCAAACCGACCAAAAACAACTCATCAAGAAATCCGGGAAATCGAAATCTAATCAAGCCGCGCTGGGTTGGTAAGGGGGAGAGTACAGGTGACGCGGAGGGGTCTGCCTCTATCGTTTTTCTAGACGTGACAAAATTTTCACGAAATATGACCTTTCTCCCTATCTCATCTAAAACCCCCAAAAGACTCGATCACTTCCAGTAATATACAATTTTGTTGCGTTTCCTCCCGTCGAGGTTCCAGAGTGACCCACCCCCCCCTGATGAGCATGCACTCTTCCATGCAACAATTTATTTCCAAAATACACATAAAATCATCCAATCAAGTTCATTATGTTTCAAGATCTGAATAAAATCTACCAAAATTGCTCAGATTCGTGTGAAAACCCCAACCCTAATCCCCTTCGAGCAAAACCCCCCCCAACACCCACAGTTTTCGGCCCTCACTCTACAAAAAAATAGCGAGGGGGGTATCACCGGGTCCGTGCTCTGTTTAAATCATACGATACTAATAATATCTCAAGTGTTAGTTTTGTATCTACTGAACAAGGGGCAAGGAAAATCCATATCTTACTTTAGAGGCATATGCTTAAGATGGGTTGAATTAATTGGAAATGTTTACAATGAGATGTGAAGAAGAAAGGGGGTAGAAGGGGGAAGGGGTTGAAGGAGTACTTGTTTCTCCCCCTAAATAACCCCCAAAATGGGAAAACACGAAAAGAGAAGGAGACGGGTTGGGGTGTGGGAGGAGGGGTAGGTTGAAAGACGTAAAATAGCTCATTTTTAGCTGGAAAGACTATGGGGAGCTTCGGCCGAGGTAATGGTGCATTTATAAAAGAGCATTTTTTGAGGGGTTTGAGGACGGTAAGAGTTTGGTGTATAGTGATGGGGGAGGTTGTATGTCTGATGCAAGATGGGGAGGAAGGAGAAGGAAGAGAGCTAGAAAAGGAGATGTGGTATAAATCTGTGAGTCTGTTGTTTTGAAGTTTTGTCGTAGGTTGGGTCAGTTTTTGTTTTTGGTTTGTCAGTGGTTTTTGAGCGTTTTGGGGGAATCTTCTTTTTTTTGTTTTGGTGGCGAGCCGGTTGTGTAGAGATGAGGACGTTCGTGGAGACGATCGCGGAGGAGTATGGCAATCGCAGCGAGCCGCCGGAGATTTTTTGCTCGTTGAGAACCAAGCCGAGCGTTGATGAGCTGCTGGGTTCTGTATCCTCGAATGTTTCGTTGAATGGGGGCTCTGTTACCCCTTCCCACAGAGGGCTGCAAGGTGAGTAGCGAGGGCCTGTGCGCGTAGCAGTTGCTGTGCGTTTGGAAGGTTAGTATATTGAGTTTCGATGGTTTCGTCTGCTCAGGGACGGATGACCATGATTACCCTGACACACCCGGGAAGGGAAGTGGAAGTGGCTCAACCACTCCAAACGTTTATTCGTACGCGGTCGAGGGTGGCAGGGACAGCGAAGAGTTCGTTCTTTCGCCAGTATCTGATGAGGGTGCGGAGTATTCGGAGAGCAATAGGGAGGACAGGATCTTGCCAAAGAAGGAGAAACGTGTGAAGGCTCAGAAATCTGAGTCGACGGTGGAGGTGAGATTTGTTTGGAGTGGTCCGGTGAAGGAGGCTGTATATTTAGTAGGAGATTTCGCTGGTTGGGTTGAGCGTGTACCACTAGAGCCGCAAGGGAACGTATTTCTGGCCACGCTTGATCTCGAACCCGGACTGTACAGATTTAAATATATTGTAGACGGTGAATGGAAACATGATGAGTACGTCCGCGCGCTAATTGTAACCGCCTTAATGTCCGCTCGGGCAGCCTAGCTGATTGGATCACTCGTTTCCTGTTTCTTGCAACAGACGCCGAAGGACTCATGTCGACGAACATGGAAATGTGAATAATGAAGTCAGGGTTGGTCTGAAGCCGGTCAGGTTTGTGTGGAGAACGGGAGCGAGAGAGGTCGGAGTAACAGGTAGTTTCTGTGGGTGGAAGCATGTTATCAACCTTGTGCCTGGCAGTGGGGAGGAGAGGAAAGTGTCGATAATGGTCCCGCCTGGAGTGTACGAGTACAAGTTCATCGTAGATGGGCAGTGGCACCTCGATTCCAATGCACCTAGTCGGAAGAATGCCACTGGGCATTGGAATAGTGTCCTGAGGGTATAGGCTTACCTGGACGTTGGCTAACGATTTGCACAAACCCCCGTTGCTGCTGAACTTTACCCGCAGCTTTTTAACTAATGTATTATGCAATACGATCTCACTGTATCTATAGAATACCGTAGCTTTGTGAATCCAGAGTTGAGCTGTTCGCCGCCGAAGTAGCGAGACAGTTCTTCTCCATTTCTCAGCTAACATATTGCTGAAACGTATTCAAATAAAGTATTTCGCAAGAGCTTGGAATTCACGTGCTGAACCTTTCCAACCAGGAGCGGGCAAGAGCTTGTTCTTCTCCATAACGAAGTTTTTCGACTCCACCGGGTCGCCCTCTCCATCCTTCACATGTGCATTGATCACCTCAGAGACATCTGCAGTACCCACCGCTACTTCGTAAGAGTTGAACAACAAATAAGTTTCCTGGTCCCCAGCACGATAGATTGTGCACTCGATCTCCTGAGTTTCAGGGTTGGCAGAAATTTTGCCAAACCACGACTAGACAAATCACGAAACGGAATAAGGCATGTCAGTTCTCCTGATCCGCTTCTACGCTTCCGAACCTCTTCCAGGATCAGCATGCGGATAATCAAACGGCGCACATACCTCGGTCGTCGCACCATAAACGTCAAACTTAAAAACGCAAGTAGAATCTGGGATCGGCGGGGTGTCCAACGGAATAATCGCTTCCCCTCCCTCACCTCCAGGAACAATCACGAATCTAACCGTGTTCGTCTTCCCGAACGTTGATCTCAACAAGGAGATCAAACATATCACAAACACCACGCGACTGATCATCGCCACTTCAAACGAATACACAAAACAAAACAAAAAGGTGATACAGTGGTAATGAAAAAAATACGACGACGTAGGTGTTCACCCTTCTCACGCGACACTGAACTCCCCAAAACGACACAACAACCCCCCGTTCCCAACCACCTCGAACTCGTTCTCCCAAGTGAAGAGAGCCTCACGCCAGTACGTCACCACACTAAGCAACACACCTGATGACCACGCAAGGACAGAGGTAAACCTTTCTAATGCCTTCCCGATCGGATTGTTACCGGTCACATCTGGTATAGAAGGGGCACCGGTCGACGTTTCGAAACCCGAGAGTAACCTGAACACTTTTGGATTCATAGAGAGCTGGAGTGGTGAGGACGCTGCAGCCCCTTCTGAATATCTGTGCTCACACAAAGCCAACTTCACACAGGAATCGAATCCAAGTGGAGAGTAGCACGGTCATGGACGAGAGAGATCGGGCGAAAGGGGCCTGAAGACGAGTCTAACGATTACAAAGTTTTGTTTGATATGGCGGTGGTGGGGATGTTCGCGGAGTATAACTGGACAGCTGTGCAATAGATTCGACAGCTATGATGGAGCTGGAGGTTGGGTTCGTTTGCTTCTGGCCTGGTCCCGCGAGTCGACGGAGGGTGGCAAACGTGCAACCTCGTTGTCAACGTCAGAGTTTCAGGGCTCGGTATGGCGGTCAAGTTCCCGACTGGGTCCTGAACCGTCTTGAGAGGCTGGGGTTCGAGAATCCAACGGACGTCCAAGAGGAAGCGCTGGATGTACTGATGAACGAACCCGGAACGGATGTGGTGATTCATGCAAAAACTGGCTCGGGAAAGACTCTCGCTTATTTGATACCGATTTTTTCGACGATCGATCCTTCCCGAGCGTCTTTGCAAGCGGCCATTGTGGTCCCTACTCCGGAGCTGGGCATTCAGGTGTACAGGGCAGCTAGAAGGATAGCCGCAGGATGGGAAAGCGGAGAGGGAAGCAGCAAGAAACTGGTCGTTCTACCTCTCCTTGACCAGGCGGACCTGAGGCGTCAGAAGCTTCAAATTCGTGAGTCCGGCCCGAGGCTAGTGATTGGTACTGTGCAGAGGATGATCGAGCTTGAGAAGGCTGGACGATTGAAGCTCGACCTTGTATCGATGCTCGTTGTAGACGAGTTTGATTCTTGTCTGGCAGACATTGAGACCACCAGTCTACTCCGTCAAAGTCTCCAACTAAGAGCTGAAGATGAGAATCAGCGAACCACGATACTCGCATCGGCGACGGTGCCTCAGCATCGGCATTTCCTTCGCACCTGCGTAAAGGAGAAGTGGACGAAACCATGTGTCAAGCACGTCTGGATCGACTCAGACGAGAAGATACCTGAATCTATCGAGCATCTGTTTGCAGTTTGTGACCAGTCTAAGAAACTAGCTGCCCTCTGCAGAATCATAAATAGCTTGAAGCCTTCAGCGGCGATAGCGTTCTTCAGCCCTTCTCGCGACCTCGACGTCATTGCGAAACAGCTGACCAAGATGCTCAAGGCTGAGGACGGATCTGTCGTCGCGTTGACATGGGATTCAGCACTGGGAAGCAGAAAACAGTCGATGGCAAGCTTTCGAAGTGGTGAAGCAAAGGTAAACGCACTTACAACTGAGGATGATGGACTGTCGGAAGTCTCTAACATTTTCTCTCTCGGATTCACTGCGTTTGTGGACAGCTTCTCGTCGCTACGGACATTGCAGCTCGTGGACTTGATATTCCACACTTGACTCATGTTATCAATATCGACTTGCCACCTGACTCGGATACGTATGTACACCGAGCTGGACGAACAGGTCGTCTCGGCAGGTACGGAACCCATGCATATCATATGGCCGAAAGAGAGATAGAGATAGAGAGAGCCGAGCAGTTAGCTCAAAGACGTTGAAGACAACAAACTCCCTTCGTTTGGATTGCAGAGCAGGAACAGTATGCTCCATATGTGGGCCGAAGGAACTCTTCGTTGTCGATCGGATGAGCAACACTCTCGATATTGAGCTCAAGCGGCTCTCAAGCGAACAACTCAAGGGATGAGCCGCCGGTGCGGATTGTTTCATGAAGGAGAGTGACCTCATGTAGACGGAGTTTGTGACTCAAAGGACCTGTACATAGAGTTTGCTTGCTTCCTCCTGTGAACGGCAGGGTTATAATCCTTGAGAACTTTTATGGTGTTCTCGTTCCTCCCAGTAGTTTGCTGACAGAATCTTGTCGGGATGGCCAGGACAAGATTCTCTGGTCCTGCTCTCCTCACACTACTGCTCTGCTGTGAGCAGAGCAGTGAGCAGAGCAGTGAGCAGTTCGTTGTTGGCGAAGAGAGCTGTGAATCGTTAGCGTCTTGTATACTTTTTCGGTGGCCTTTAGTAGGTGCGGGATCTTCTAGAAAGGACTTGCGACTGTGGATTATAGTGCTGTACATGATTAAATGTTGTTCATACTGAGTAAGAGCCAGTCCTTGTCAAAGGCGTTTCATTCCTGCAGATGTCGACGAAGGTCATTGGTGTGTTGGATTTCCTAACCCTCCATCCGAATCACCAGAGCAGTGTAGCTTTCAGATTGAGGTCTGCGATCCACTTTCAGGCTTTTTCCCCACTGCAAAGTTACACGTGTGCTTTTCCGGACCTTCTCCAGTCAACGCCCAAACTCTCCGTTTCAGGTCGTATGGTTCTAATCTGGATGGACTTGTCCAGGCAACATTCCTCAGCGCAAACCTGCGCACTACTTCAAACGCTGTGATCGAACCATTGAACAACACTTCGGAATGGATGAGAACGACTTTCGATTCCGTCCCTGTCCCCTTCACACTCGAAGGATGTGTAGCTTGCGTCGTCGGGTACTTCTACTATTAGTCGGCTTTGGAATTCGATGGGGTTTCGTGTTCGTTCCAGTCAACGCCCAAACTCTCCGTTTCAGGTCGTATGGTTCTAATCTGGATGGACTTGTCCAGACAACATTCCTCAGCGCAAACCTGCGCACTACTTCAAACGCTGTGATCGAACCATTGAACAACACTTCGGAATGGATGAGAACGACTTTCGATTCCGTCCCTTTCCACTTCACACTCGAAGGATATGTAGCTTGCGTCGTCGGGTACTTCTACCATTAGTCGGCTTTGGAATTCGATGGGGTTTCGTGTTCGTTCCGATCTTGTCGATAGGTTGATTGCTCTGGCGACGTCGTTGTCGAGTTTATGAGCCAATGTTGAAATGGACGAGGTGGGTTGATGGTTGCAGTGCGTCCTAGAGACGCGTGTGTTGATGCTTTTGGCTGCGTGAGGAAAGATGGATGAACAGGGTGACGCTGATCAGGACGAATTGAGGAAAGAGTTTGAAGCATGGAAAGAGCAGATTGGAAGGGAAGATGAGATGTTAATGAAAGCTGAGGCTGAAGATGAAGACAGGAAGTCGAAGGAGAAGAGCGTGAACAAGAGTAATCCTGCCGTTTTGATTGAAGATGTACAGAGTGCCGAGGCAAGGGAGCGTGGAAATGGTCTCTTTGGGGAAGGAAAGTTTGAGGTGGCAGTTCAGTGGTACGATGCGGCTGTTCAAGGAGCGGGATCGGAAACGGACAGAGCGATCGCGATGAACAACCGGAGTTTGGCAAAGCTGAAGCTGGGCGACGCACATGGTGCAGCCGCGGATGCAAAGGAGGTTCTTTCGTACGGAACGCTCGATCCACAACTGCAGCAAAAGGCGTCTTTCAGGTTGAAGGCAGCTCAAGAGCTCCTCGAGATGGGAGAGGATGCACTGCGGGAGAAGGGAAACGCGGCCTTCAAGCAGGGGAATATGGTAGCCGCGAGGAATCTTCTCACATCGTCCATAGAGAAATTGGGGGATAGTCTTGCGCTCGGTCTTAGCAATCGCTCGTTAGTAAACCTGAAGCTTAAGGACTATGCTGCAGCAGAGAAGGATGCCTTAGACGCGCTGCGCCTGGAACTGCCGGACCAAGTCCGAAAGAAGGTACTCTATAGACAGGCGACTGCCGTAGCCAACCAGGGAAGATTTCAAGAGGCCGTCGGTCTACTCGAGCATATGATTTCCGAGTATCCGGACTCGACAGAAGCTCAATCGGACCTGAAAACCGTCAAATCCAAGCTAGGGTCCGGCCGAAAGGAACCGCAAGCTGAGGGGTTCCCTGCGACAGGCCTACAGTTTCCCACAGAGGTTCCTAGCGAGGCTCCTTCAAGCTTTTACCAGTTTGAGTTGCTTTGGAGAAACTTCGCACGGAAGGGCGCCGAAGGCCACAAGCTCAGCCTATTGAAGCAAATAAGCCCGGAAAAACTCCCGCAGTTGTTTGGTGAGAGCCTCAGCCCCGAGTTCGTAGAGGACATGGCCAGAGTTCTGACACGAACGGAAGAAGAAGATCACGAATGGCTTATGGATGCCCTGGAACAGCTCGCCAAAACTCGACGGTTTGACCTGGTGCTTCTGAGCTCGCCCGGAGCAAAAGCATCTTTCAGCAAGCTGTTTGACCGCCTCTCAAGCGAGGTGAAGGACCAGCCCTCAGATTGGGAAAGAACCAGCTCCCTTAGGAGAATCTATTTGTAAAACGTCGCGGGCGTACAATTTCGGCACGACCGACCTTCAAGAACAGAGGCCAGAAGGACCTGGTAGGACTTGCACAAAAAAGGAAGAGGCGAACGCCCAAACCTGTATCGTAGGATTCTATGAACACCTATTTTCAAGCACGCGACGGCTTCAACGGTATCCAAAGTTGGTCTTCGCACACCATCGGTTACCAAGCTGTCCACTTTTCGTTCCGACTGGGAAACTAGAATGGGCGTGAACGAGATACTCTGTATGCGGCAAGACAGAGGAGTGCGAGACTGACATCGAAGTGTTGGCCTCCTCAACGGAACGAGGAAGGCTTCACAGAGCGAAAAACGCCACCCACAGAATCAGAAAGGACTGAGTCCTTGAATTCGTTCTACAAGCACGTCTTGCCCATGCTTGCGCCATGAACTCAGCCCAACGACCACCGAAGGAGACGCAATGCTTAGCTTTTCTTCGAATATCAGAATCTCTGGAATTTTAACCGTTCGATCGGAATACACTAAAAACAGTAACAAAACTAAAAATCCTGATTCGACTTGATGCTGTGATCTGTCCCAACGCTGGTAACTGCAATTTACGCATCCACAGGCTCTCTTTCCTAGGACACCCAGCCTGGATCATTATCATTTCAAGGAGACCACACGCTACAGTGGTTTACTACCAGTCATCCAACGAGACCATCATCAACCTACGTGCTGTCCAAATGACATTACAAACCAAACCATTTTTCGAGTTCGATTGCGACACCAACAAGAACCCCATCAAATTTCAACGCATTTTAACATCTACAGTTCTTATTTAAAAATGAAGTTTTTTCAAGAAAGTCATCAATGCTTTTGCACATCCAGGATTGATTAGTTTCAAAGGAAATAGATATGAAACAAAATACCATGGAAAATATTGAGAATATTATTCCACATTTTGCCGGTGTCAAATTTTATATGATAAATATTATCTAAAACGAGCTTGTTTCATGTTCATGATAAAATTTATGAAAAAGCTATTGCGTGCTGATTTTCATTTTTTTTCTCAACTGTCAGCCGGAAATATTGTTTCTGTTGATGTACCCCTTGCTTACACCTATATCAAAAACAATAATTCATATATTATTGTTATTATTTAAAGTATATGGTATTCGTTGGAGTGGTTGAGGGGGTGCACGAAGGTGCTGTTCTTGATCTGTTGCTGTCGCGCGAGTAAGGGCTCGCGCGAGCTCTTTGGTAGTGGGCAACGACAGGGACGAGAAGCCGCTGGGCAGGATCTTCGCTACAAGAGCCAATTCCCGTCGTCTAGTTTTTGGTATAAACAGGATCGAGTTACCCCCTTGATCACTGCCTCGCACGTGCGATTAAGTCATCCGAGGTAAGGACTATCTGCTCTTTTTGCTGATCTGGTAGTGGTTTTGGAGAATGTTCAACAGATATGATCCAGAGAACAACGAGTGGGTTGAGAGTGAGAGGAGGTACCAGGAGGAATTGAGGCGGGCGTACAGGGAGGACAGCTGGGCTGAGAGCGACGGCTATAGGAGGTCGAGCTACAATTCTCGACGTCACGGGGCACCGGGGTTCTGGAGACGGAACCGAAACGCCTTGTTTCTTGGAGTGGGAGGAGCACTCGTGTTTGGAGTCCCGGGAGCAGTGGTAGGCACGTTTTATGGTGTCTACAGCGACAAGAAGAGGAACTACAATTCCTACTGACGCGGAAGATCGAGCTCGAATGAACACGATGCTACGAGTATTCCGATAGTGTTTGCAAAATTAGTATTTTCAGATTTTTCTTCAACAGTAAACCGCATTACACGTCATTCGTGAACTGTAGCGGGGTAGGATGTTCTGTCTGTGTCTTCCCACACACTCCAGTGCTTTAAAATAGCAGTGGCGCACTCTAGCACTGAGAAAGCCAATCTCAAGAAGAGCCATATTCACGCTTTTTGTTAGTACCTACGAAGGACAGGGAGGTGGACGGGAAGATGGATAGCGCTGTGTTTGGTTGTTATCAAGCAAATCTGGAAGAGCTCGTGCGAGCTCTTGGGTAGTGGGGAATGAGAGGGATGAGCACCAGATCTCTTCGATTTTCTGCACTAGAACGATTCCCTGATCGAATCTAACATCTAAAGGCACGCAAGTTAGTGATCGTACTCACGTCGTATCTTTCGAGATCCGTACCATCTGCCTTGTTCTGGTACCAGATTTCTACGATCAATCACATTCCGTCCCATTGCTAAGTTGCTGCTGGCAGTGGTCCTTACAGACTGTTTAACAGAAACCGTCCAAAGGACAACCAGTGATCTGTTACCAAATTTCTACTATCGATCACAGTTGATTTACCAAGCTACTGCTGGCAGCAGGGTTCCTTTGGACAATCTTTCACAGATACCATCCAAAGAGCAACACAACCTCCACCCGTTCTGCTCGCAGAATTATACGATCGATCACGTTTGATCCCATTTCTAAGCTTGCTGCTTTCAGTGCTCCGTCCATAGAGAAAACAAAGATCACATCCAAACGGACAGCCAGCGGGCGTGAAACCAACTAGTTCTTCGTGAGTATCAAACCACCCCCGGTCTTCAATTCCGTAGGTAACCATAGAAGAAGATGTTTATAAAAACGTACGTCACTTAGCGTTCCCAAGTTGTCCCTGACCTCAGTACTCGCCAGGCCCGTTAGAGCTTAACTTTCAAACTTGAGATAGGAGCCGAGTCCACGTTCGAGAGGTAGTGAACGGAACTCAAAAGGAGTACTGGAAAAGAGAGAGTGACCGTTCAAATCATGGCTGCTATTGGTCAAACCTAAATATAATTTTAAAGAATAATTTACAAGGATAAGTAATGTGAAACGTTGTCATCTATCATGACGGCTGACAGTAGAATCTGAACGGGATGATTTGTATCGGATGAATTGAAAGGGAATGGCTATGGGATTCTTATATAATCCTGTGTAGGTGAGAAGTTGTAGGTCGCTCGGCATAGAAGAATAGAGAGAGAGAGATAGAGAGGCGCAAAGGGAAGGCAAATAGGAAAAGGCAAAGCCACTGTAAGGGCCGTAGACCCGCTGGGTTAGTGGGGCACGGAGCTGGTCGGTCTGATCTTCCGTACCAGAAACGAGGATAGGAGATCATCGGGTTTTAGGTATAATAGGATTGAGGGTAGATAAAACTCACTGGGAGTCTCTCTAGGTGAGCATCTGCTTTCCTTTTTGCCGGATTTCTATGGTCGCTTACTTTTCATCCTTTTGTCTCAGCTGGTGTTGATATTTTGGAGAAGGCTCAACAATTATGATCCAGAGGACAAGAAGTGAGGTGAGGGTGGTAGTATACAGGTCAAGTGATGAATATATGGCGACAAAGCGGGTTGAGAGTGAGAAAATACCCCAGCTCAAAATTTTACCGGAGAACAGAGGGGGAGGGTCCCTCAGAGGGAGGGCGTTAGGAGGCAGATCCCCAATTCTCAACGTCGTAGGGCACGGAGGTTCTTAGGACAGAACCAGAACGCCTTGTTGTTCGGAGTGGGGACATCACTCATCCTTGGAGCCCCAGGAGCAGTGGTAGGTACATTGCTTGGTGTGCATATGGACAAGAGGCGCTACAAAGATGTGCGATAGTGCGGAGGTTCAATAAACACAATGGTCCGCAGAGTTTCTGGTCATATGAAAACGAGATACAACAATTGGCGGTAGTATAATTTGTTTTCGAACTATATCTAGGCAGGGTGTTCTGTCTGTGTCTTCTCGCCCACCTTCATGCACTCAAGTAGTACCGAAGATCCTCCAGAGCTGAACCACAGTTTCTCAACGCGCTGAAAAACCTCCACCTGGATTCGCTGTCCAAAGCTTGCGGGTGTACATAAACACATAGAGAACTGAGCGTCAACTTGAAAACGGTTCAGTACGGAACAGAGAGTTTTGACTATCAAAGACCACAGCGTGGACTGGTCTTCTTTACTGTACCTATAACGCGACATGAGAAAACTAGTGTTCTACTTTGCTTCAACTAGCTATCGCGGGGTTTTATGGACGTAGACGCTCACTCGCATTTCATGAGGCGTACGTTGCGTCGAACTTCTTCCTATCCATATGCAGACCCCACAAGGTGCCAACTACCGCTCCCGGAGCTCCGAATACCAGGGCACCACCAGTACCTAAGATCAACGCGTTTCTGTTCCGACCCCAGAATGAGGGATTCTTCCCGTGCTCAGAACAACACGACCTCCGAAAGCCGTCCTTCTCAGCCTTGACGTCTTCCTCAACTCCAGCTTTCAGATTTTCCTCCTCCCATTCACCTTCATTTATCTGAGGGTACTGAATGTGGTGATTGTCCTCACTATCAATTTTGCTAAGCATCGTCTCTTAAACTGGCCCCCTTAACCCGCAACTCAAAAAAAAATCCAACTCGCAAGCCTATTCAAACGATTCGCTATCCTTCTACAACTTCTCTTCCGATTAGTTACTCCTTACCAACACGAACAGTACCAACTCTACTTACTGCAACTCTCAGCCTCTTATACCATTCACAGCAGCATCGAGACCTTGCCCACCGAGCTCCAGCAGTCCTCCCGTTGCATCAATTAATCCATTGCCATGCACCGACTAAGTCGAATTTGTACCCCCCGTAAAAAACTCAAAAAGCCTTCGTTTCTTCCTAATTATAACAAGTTATGATTAGTAGCTCAATGAGAAAATGCAAAGTAAGGGGGAAGATCTCTAGTACATCTTTGCTGACAGTCATCGCAAGCAAAATGGATTCGACCCTTCATGGTGAGCAATGAATTGAGTAAAATTTATACAGCACACTACCGGACCGCGGGTTGTGCAATGAATTCAGTAAAATTTATAGAGCACACTACCGGATGGCTTCGAACCGTTTTTTCTACTCGCACTGTGCAGCGCAGTCGTTCCGCATGTAAAACTGTTATTTTTGTTAGTTTTTACTGAACGGATTTCTGCTTCCACCGATCTGTTTCGTACGATGAAGCCAGCGAGGACTTATCGTCTGACTATCGTCTCGAGATGGACGGTTGAACTGGATATATTGTGAAGATTTGGACTTTGTTATGCCCTGGCGTTTTCGGATGACAGCGTTAGGCAGTCCATGCGTGTGAGGAGTGGGCGGCTCTAGTGAAGTGGTAACGGGGATGAACGCTGATGGTTGTGGCTTTCTCCGTCTGCGCTGAGGCCTGAGAGTCTAGGGCTGTTCTCTGATGCGGTTTGGACTGCTCTAGGGACCATAGTCAAATATTGGGAAGGTAAGCTGCTTGCAATCTTCTCAGTGAATTTGCTTGTGCGACCGGAAACCCGGACGGGAAGAGCTTCATAGTACTCGATAGTACGTGGCGCTATTGGATAAAACAAACCCCTTCTCTCGATAATCATCGCAAGAGAATACCATCAACCGGGGAAGACTGACATGCATGTGCTTCTCCAAACAGGGCAGGTTTCCAGAGCTCCCCCCAAATGTCCAGACTTGTGGACGCAAAAACTCAACTAGTGCTTCGGAGGAGGGGACCTCGAGAGCGCTTAAATCCCGTTTCGTCGCGAAGTCCTACGAAGCTAAAATCCCGACGAACACTCCACATAGTCAACGCACGCTAAAAATTAGTTCCCGATTCGCCAAAAAATGCGAAAAGGACACCCCCAAAAAACCAGGAAAATATATATCGTATATATAGGATATCACGATCCAAAAAAATTCCAAAAGGTAGTCAGTCGTTTTAATATTGATTGATTCTTGGCCAAAAGAGTAGAAACCCCAAGAATCCAGGCTGAATTCCTGGTCCATGCGGGTCGATTCTCTCCACTCACGTAAGGCTCGAGTCCCAAAACTAGGCTGGCTCTCTATTGGTGAAGCCCCCGCAAGGATTGTAGTATTTCATT
Organism: Rhodosorus marinus; assembly: GCA_029953675.1. NCBI lineage: Eukaryota > Rhodophyta > Stylonematophyceae > Stylonematales > Stylonemataceae > Rhodosorus > Rhodosorus marinus. The sequence continues at coordinate 1,902,831 of JAMWBK010000001.1, forward strand.
ATTTTTTGGTACTAATTGAATTGTTCGTTGATTCATTTGATTGATATATATATAAACGAATTCGATCGAGGAGAACGGCTTGGAAGTAGAAAATGATACCCAGTGGCGGAAAGCAGTAGTAGAAGTAGACGTGGTGGGTGGGGAAGGAGACGATATGAAATGCATGGATATCTGTTGGACAAAATTTAATTCCTAGTCTTCGGAAGAACCAACAACTGGCTGACGAGGTACTTGTCCGGCACCACCAGACATCAGTGCGCGGCGTTTTGTTCGTGGGTTCGAATACTTCAGCTAGGGCAGTTCCTCATTAGGAGCCGAAGCTGTTTGGGTTGTTATTGTTCACCCAGTAGGGATCTGTGCAAGACAAGGGATCGAAGGCAAACTTACTTACAGTCCTACAAGCTAAGGTGGTGGTTAAGAAAGTCTTGGAATTCGACTTCCTTCGTACGCTCCTCTGTGGATGTTAACTGAACTCGTGCGCGTTTTGAGAGTTTTCCAATAGAACCTCGGCAATACTACATGTCCCAGTTGAACCCTCTATTCAATTACGGAATCGAGATATTCATTGTACGAATAAGTACTGATGAACTGAAAATACCGATCTTTTGTTTATTTCGGTCTGCTGGACGACCATTCCAATCAACGTCTCCTTCCGAATTCATCTTCCACCCGTTGTCATCTTAAAAATATATTTCTGCCTATCCACGCCAACAATGCTCGAGGGATTGATCGGACGTGAGAGGATGTTTTCGATCGCGTCTTTTTCCCTCATCAAGCTCCAACTAATCAAGAGATTCTATACTTCATCGAAAAATTGTTTCACTCTCTACAGCTTTCCTCCCAAGGCCCACTCTGAGGAACCGTCAAGATACACACAGGACCGCAAGCTCGTCTTGCACGTCCAGTACGATTTGATCATCCAGATCGTGTCTTTTTCCCTCATCAAGCTCCAACTAATCAAGAGATTCTATCCTTCATCGAAAAATTGTTTCACTCTCTACACCTCCCCCCCCCAAGGCCCACTCTGAGGAACCGTCAAGATACACACAGGACCGCAAGCTCGTCTTGCACATCCAGTACGATTTGATCATCCAGATTATGCATGATTTGTTCTAATAAACGCAACTGTCAGCCGGCTTTGATCATAAAAGAAAGCAACCCCTCTGGATATTGGGACCTGAAGAGAAATTGATGATTTTCAATTATTTACTTATTGAAGGTTTTGATACATGACAGGGCCGGGCGGGGGGTACGAAAATCCAAATTCAAGTGGTTGGGTGGATCGGCATTGATGGGGTTTAGAGATGAACAGTGGTGCGGGGATCTGAGAAGATAAGTAGGAACTGGACTAAGGAAGAAGAGATGGCATATGTATACATATTTTCAAACTAGACAGACGTCTGAGAAGCACGTTGTCATCTCTATTCTTCTTGTTGTGTTGGTTTGCAGCAGCAGAAAATGTATTGGAGCGACGATAGTGATTATTTCTCACGTATTGATAGCGACAATGGGTCGTTCGTAGATTCAGAGGAGGAACAGTATCTTGAGACTGAGAAGAAGCTGCAGGAGGAACTATGGCTATGGAATGCGTACGAGCAGGACGAGCAATTCGAACTGTGGGAGCCGATGGAGCCTTTGGCGTGGCATGAGCTGCGGGAAGCGTCCGAGGATGATGTAGTGGAGAACTGCGGACAAGGTGAAACGATACGGAAATCCGGTTCCGTACCTACGAAAAGGCCATGCTTTTGGCGTCTTAACAAGAACGCACTACTGTTCGGTACTAGCGGAGCTATTTTCCTCGGCCCCCCAGGCGCAGTGGTTGGGACGATGTACGGTATGCACAGAGACAAGAAGAAGAAGTACGTAAACGTGTACCAGTGATTATCTTATAGCCCGTCCAGACAGTTTCAGAGTGGAAATGCAGTAGAAGAATCCGTTCTAAGCTACATAATTTTGATGTGCGTAAGTCTAGTTTTTCTATTAGGACGTATCATGTCCTGGAGCAAAATAAAGAACTTGCAGAGTCTAATCAAGATGCGGAACCTCGACAGTCCGTACCGGTTTTAAACGGCCATCACACCTTCATGCAAAATTAGGGAAGCTCCAATGCGGAACCTCGACAGTCCGTTAATGAAAATTTTCTGTCTATTTTATACCAAAATTGGAATCCATGTTCTGCTTGGATTGGTTTAACTGCGAGCTGATTGTATTTAGGAATCAATGATTTGACGATGGGAATATTGAAATCATGAATATTTGTAATCAATTTGTTTGAAGGTTTTGGGTTTTTGTAGCGATTGAAAGCCGAAATTCATTGGGTTGCCTTGACGAAGCTGAAGGGACCGCGATGGAGAAGAGTGGTTGAATAGGAAGCTAAAAATGAGTCTGTCAGAGTTCGAAGTAGAGTCCTGGATTGAAAAATTCAGATTGCATAGTCCCAAGACTAGGTTAATCCGGTTGTCGAGGGAGGTCTGTGAGTATCTGCTCGAAGACAACCTGATAGTCCGGTCTGGTGAAGCAGTTGAGTTGCCGTCCTGAAAAGGCTCTTTCAAGGAAAGGTTCTCCTTCGCTTAATAAGGATATTTTCTTGCGCTATTTTGACGCTTCTTCGAAGGATAATGACGTCTCCAGTGACTCCGACACCGACGGAAGTGAGGATGAATCAGCCGGAGCGTTGTCGGCAAAGACTATCGATTCGTTTCCTGAGCTGAAGACGGAGGTAGAGGAGGCAATTCAAGCTCTGGGGGGGGAAGTGGCGCCTAAAGTCGGGTCCAAGTCACCTGTTGATGCCTCGTGGTAGGAGCGAATATGCGGAGCTCTTGTTCACGGTCCGGGGACTGAAAACTTGCTTCGAAATCACAAAACAGGGCAAATTTCACTGGGCAGACGAAATGCAAGGACTTTTCCGAAGTTCTATTGCTTATGAAAGCCTCCGATAGAGTTGCAGACGACGTTTCCACAAGGTTATTGCTTGGACAGCCCACTTTTTTGATCCTCAGAAAGTAAGGAACAGAGATCATCGAGAAAGAACCAGACGTTGCCAACGGTTTAATCTCACGACGCTGTCACTCTTTATCTTGCGCTCTAGATGGTCCTCCTTGCATCCCAGTATGGAATTTAGAACTTTCATCAAGCAAAGAAGAGTACAAGCGATCTGTCAACGGGATGATGAACAGCACTATCAACATTTAGAGGACGACGCTCCGAAGATTGAGCATGCAATAGAAGGTTTCTTTAACGATACTATGAAAGGTCAGTGATCTACTCAACCCAAGCGCATCAGACCAGAGGGAAACAATCCTGACGCCAACGCATGTGAATTGCTTCTTTCTTCTTCCAACAGAGAAGATGAGTGGAACAGAATATGTGATGGACGTCTACGTGGACAATGCCAGTCGAGTCTGGCTGATTGATTTGGCTCCCGCTAGAGATACTACTGATGCGCTTCTCTTTACTTGGGCAGAGCTCGATGCATTAGCTGCTAACAGCCGACCAGAGTTTAGGTGCGTTCCGATCTATCTCCTTCCACGGAAGCTTCCGGCCGCGATTCGAGGACGAGATTTTCTACAAGCTCAGGCTTTAGCTGAGGAGTTGCTGAACGTTGTTTCGCCTTGACGATTTAGGGTATTGGCACGTCATAAACGAGCACCAGCGAAGAGTTTGTACTATGGAATTCCCTATGAGTTGCGAGGGGAACGTGGATCAGAGGCACTTGCAGAGGCTTCTAAGCGGCTAGCCGAACGACGACTAGGCTGAATCTGAACAGGAACCGGGACCAGCAGCATGCAACACCAACAGCTTTTTTGTTTACCTGTTCAGACCCCTTTTCAGAGCCTTGCGACGTTTAACTATCTTGCATGCTCCAATGCTAATACCTACCATTCCAGCGAAGCCAACGTGGCTTCTCCTCTGCTCTCAAACGTTGTATGGAAGAGCTTGCGGGCCTTATCTGAACCAGGCTCAGCTCCTATTAAATCGTAAACAATTTGTACACCTTTACAGTCTTTCAGATCGTCGATCACTGACCCTTGTTTATAAACAGCTTCCACGTTCTCTAGCAAATTTCTATCACGAACGTCACCTCCAATCTATTGTTCCCACATCGCAAGAAACAAGCGTGGGACAAGGGAAAAGACCAGTAAATCAGTTGCACGAACTCAGAGAAACGGAGGTTCGAAGGCTTGCAGTGTCGACGCTCTCTACTGCCCCTGCACTACATCCAGAACCAAGCTAGGAGAAAACAGAGTGACTGAAAATGTGTACCTGACCACCTCCATTGTTACAACCACCAGGACAAGACATCATCTCCACATACTGGTACTGACATCTTCCAGCAGCAATGCTTCGCATGATCTTCTGTACATTCTTAAAACCATACGCTGCTGCAAATTTTATCATGTTCTCTTCTTTGGCAGGGTCTTGCAGAACATACTCCTACACATCGACAACCAACAAGTCAGGTGGCAAGTAGAGCAGTTACAAAAGACGTTCGATGGAATCACAATGATCGTTTAAAACCGCAATTCTGTTCGCATACCTTGAAATCAGATCCTCTCCCAATCGTTTTGAACTGTAAAGACTCAGGAAGTTTGTATCCAAAGTACTTCTCTGCAACAGCCCTAACGGTGAACTCCAGGTAACCGCCAGAACCTACTAGCTCACCAAGGTAAACGCTGCCAAGGGCGCCGTGATCACCTCCGAAATCGTCGTCCAAGCTGGTTCTTCTTACCGTGCTTAGGGGACTTTAGGAAGACACGAAACAAAAGGTTACGATTCAACATCTTCCCTCCAGAAGGGGCGATCCGAATGCTCCGACTCCCTCATCGAGCCTCATCTGAAGACGAGAAGGAGTAACATACCTGAACGACTTGATGATGATGGAATCAAGTTCATCCGAAGTTATGACAGAATCCACTTCAGGTGTCTCGTGGTATTCCAGCTCTGGCCTTGCTGCTTCTAGTTTCTTATCGTGACAAGGCATGACCGTGGCGACCCATACCTTCCTTCCCTGTGCGACCTCAGTTGCGCTCGGGAGTAGACGCTTTGCCAAGGTCGCCAGGATAGCTTGGGGTGATTTGACCTACCGAAGAAGAAATCACCGACGAACTATAAGCAGCAATAGCTGCTTAGACCGTTCGACTGTGAAAACCTTACCTTGGAGAGTTTGCTTATCACTTCTGGTCCTTGTTTCTTCTCGACGTATGAGACGAACCCTGGACAGGCAGATGTGATGATTGACTGCTGCTTTTCAATCTCTGTGAAAACTTCAGCTAAATGCTCCAACAAGCAAATTCTCCTTGCTAGAGACACGTCGTAGACCTGTGAAAGAAAGCCGTTGAGCTTTTGCCCGTCCTCCCGGCTCTGTGAGCTCGGAGTTGTGCTGGATTTTTACCCTTGACGCTCCAAGTTCCTTCAGGATGGTGCACAGTTTTTCGTACGTTTCGACCAGGCCAAGCCCATATTTTTCAGCCACAGAAGCAACCGCCTGCTGAGACAAACCCACGACCGCAAACCGGGACTCGTCCGAACATCCGCTCTCAAAAGCGCGGAGGGCCTCAGCGCTGTCCAACAAAATCGTCTCCGCGGAGGTCACACATCCACTACATGTAATACAATCAGACAGAGTCACCCTAGCAATTTTGGCTTGTTCTTCAGACTGCTTTCCATACATTGGAGAAGCGAATGACCCGGGCTTGGGCTTCGATGCCGCCTGCATCCCACCCCCGACAGGCAGGATGCAAGCATCGGAGGGTCGAAGAAAATCATTCAAATCAGTTAACTTCACAGTTCCCTGACCCATAATACTATCCTTCTTCTCATTCCTATCCACAAAGACTCCTCATCTTTCTGTCAAACCCTCCACAAACGCAATAACCATCTCCAACCCCTCCCGTCCCCCCACCCCCGAGGTCCCTCCTTCCGTTGCCCCGCCACGCTGCTAGCATTTTCCGTCAACACAAATCCGTTGAAAAATTCCATCAGCCAACCAAATCCTTTAAACAAAGTTAATCCAATGAAACAATCTAAACAATTACTTACAAAAATACGTGGCTTTTAATTGGATGTTATGTACTATTAAAGCCAATTAAAAACGGATATCATGAATTAGTCGTGAAGTACCGTAATTATTTTTATAATATGTATGATTTGAAATTGAATTCTAGGGTTCTTTAAATTATGGGTGAATGAGAGTTGAGAAATGGGAAATGGATTACTTAGCTGGTTTGGTGAGGGGTTTGGGGCTTGGGAGGGGTCTGTGGGGGATGGAGGAGGGTGACAGAAGAGAAGGTTGATGTTGTAGAGGTACTATTGATGTGAAGGATAAGGATCTGGTAGGAGAACAGTGAAATTTTGTCTGGAAAGGGTATGGGTGAAGCTGATAGGAAAGATGGTGGGGAGGGGGGTGAGGTTGCATTTCAGCAGTTCCATTTGGTTCCTGACGGGAAAGCTCAGATCCGAGTTGATAAATCTGATGTGCTTGGTATAGGCGTGGTCGTCGATGTGAGGATTGACGGAGGCTCGTTTTCGGACAAGTGTAGATTGCACTGGGGTCTTGTCGGTGGCAAGGGCTCTCACTGGGAGCCGCCACCGAATGGATGGGTTACGAAACCAGATGTGTCCTACGATGCTGGGGACAACGCCTGGCAAACACCATTCGAAAATGGACTTGTTCGTGTGCACTTTGGAGACAATGTAAAGCCATTCAAAGCGTTCTCTTGCGTTGTTTGGGATACTGCTCATGACAAATGGTATAAGAGCGATAATTATGGGAACATGAAGGTGGAGCTGGAAGGATTACAAGTACTTTGGGACACTCCAAACGTTGAGAATGGAGCAGTGGCCAAGAAAATCGAAGAAAACGGTTCTGTACCTGTGCCGAATGAGAACAATAAGTTGAAAGCCAACGGTTCACATAAGACTCCTCAAGAGAAACGGGCCTTGGACGCCGAGCGCATATGGACTAGTTTGGCGGTAGATGCAGGGTCAACCGAGCCGATAATTAGAGAGGGCGAGCAGAAAGTTGTTGCAGACCAAAACGCGATTTCGTGGATTGCAAACTGCGAGCACAAAGCCGAGAGGTCGCTCATGCATCGCTACGATCTCGTCCGGGAATTTGTCCAACATTTTGGCGCAAGCACATCCGCGCTGACTACCCTGGCAGTTTGGATGCAGCTCAGCACGATGAGGTTCCTTGTTTGGAACCGCAACTACAACGTCAAACCCCGAGAAATCTCGCGATCTCACGACAAGGCTTCTTCGGCCCTCGCCGAGCTGCTGGGCCCGGATGAAGCCAGTAGTTCATGGGAGCCCCTGCGCATGGCTCTTTCCAAAGTCGGTCGAGGAGGATCGTCTGATATGGGACAGAGCATACGTGAGGAGATTTTAATCATCCAGCGAAATAATCACTGTAAGGTAAGTGATCTCCGCCTTCCTTCCCTTGAACGAAGCAGCCCATTGCGACAGACTCATGACGAGGACGCGCTACCATATCTTTGGTAGGGAGGATTGATGGAAGAATGGCATCAGAAACTACACAACAATACATCCCCTGACGACGTGGTCATATGTGAAGCACTAATTGCATTCATTGAAGCTAAGGATGACAAGCTGCAGGTCTACTGGAAGCACCTCAACGACAATGGTATCGACCGTGATAGACTCAAGTCGTTCGATAGAGCGATATGGTCCGAGCCAGATCCCGACCTATCCAAACAGCCAAACCTCAAGGGGGATCTGCAGAAGTTTCTTGTGATATTGAGAGCGGTTCATGATGGCCTCGACCTTAAAACGGCTTCTGAAAAGGTATGCAGCAGAAGCGATCCTCTTTGGTTGATCTATAACCACAATGTCTAACCTCAGAGACGCCGCGGTTGCACAATGGGACTACATAGGTCGTTGGATACCGTCAAGATAGTAGAAAATCACATGTAACATACGCTGCGGTGCCTGGTATCGACATAGGGTTGTTCAACAACTTGCTGAAGGTTTTCTGGTACCATCCGGATGTTCTCGTGAAGTTGGAGGCGATTCTGGAGCTACGAAGAATCGTCTCTGTTGCTATTAAGGGTGTTCCGTCGGAGAGACGATTGGATCTTATCTTCTTAGACTTTGCGCTTGAGCAGGTGAGCTTGCTTGGTTTTTCATTGTTGACGACAGCATACAGAGCACTAACGAAAAACAAAACGCCTGTGGCATTCGGTTTTCTGTGGCACAGACTTTGAAGACGCAGGTTGAAGGTCAACTGAAGTCCCTTAGGGATGCTGAGATGCACGACAAGGCGATGTGCGTTCTAGCAAAGACCCTGGAGAATGCTGCACGCTCGTCAGGTCATAATCGCGACCTCCTGTACGCTTTATCGATGTTAAAGTCCTGCCTCACAGCTGAGTCCAAGGAAAAATCGGAGTACAATCTGAAGACTCTTGCTGCCGCGGACCGAATCAAGGTCTCGCTCCTTGACCATACTCAAAGGTATCGGACTGCATCACCTAAGCTGGTTGCCAACTTCTGGCATCATCGAGGAAGAGGAGTGGGCCACCTTCTTGCATTGGAGGCAAACGCACCTCGAGCAACAGGGCATTCTCTAGAGACGCATTGCTCATGAGACCGAACCCTCGTTTGAGACTGGTTTCAGGAAATGAATGCGTGTGACGGTTCTAACCGGGCACGATTAGGTCTTGGACTCACACCTTGTCCCTTTCATATGATCCCCGTTTTAGGATCGTTGACCGATTCCAGGATACTGCCGTGAAACTATGCGACAGGATGGGAATGAAGAAGAATGTAGCTGAGCAGGTGACTGAAGAGATTACCAGGAGCTCATGCCTGGCAAGCGTGTCACTTGTACTGGGCTGTGTGATGCCAGTCCTTCGACAAGCTGCGGGACGTGGTTGCTGGGAAATCCTCTCATCGTTTGGCGCAGAGGTAGCTACATTCGCGATTCGTTTTTGCGCTGATAGAGAGCTTCTATTGAATTTAACTACTTTTCTTTGCGCGCTTCCAACAGGGCAAAATCCAGTTGGAGGAAAGCCTGGTTCCTCTTCAAGGTCACGTCTTTGCAGAGCCGGTTGTCATAGTTGTGGACAAGCTTTCGGGTTTCGAAGACATACCTCAAGGATGTGCTGGAGTAGTCATAAGAGCAGGGGGCGATCAACCGGATTTGCTCTCTCACATTGCCGTTCGAGCCCGAAACGAGCATGTGCTGCTTGCTGCTTGTCATGATGAAAAGGTCTCGAACGAGCTCCGGGACAGCAAGTATGCCAACTTGAGTCCGCATGCGGGCTCGGAGGACGTTAAGGTGAAGCTCAGCGGCTAAGAATGAGTTAGCAAAGCCGCGCCCTCGACCCTGTTATCATTTTATTTGTAAGTGTAGGATTAGCGTGGGGTATATCAGGACACTCAAAGCAAACGGGAGTCCAGTGCTAGTTTGTCGGTTTCATTCGTAAAGCCATGCCGCTTTTTTTTGGGAAAAGGTCCCTGGTCCTCCTCTTCATTTGGTTTATTTTCTCGTTTTTAGCAGTACAAGCACTTTAACCACGCTATACCCTTTGACTGGGCTGCCAACGCGAGGTTCTCCTTTCTTGGGCGAGCTGGCAAAAGTCCAATGGCCTGCAGAGCCACGTGCTTGGATATTACTTGGGGCGCATGAAAGGGCTCTTGTTCACCAGGTGAGCTATGATCCAGGCATGTCTATGAACAACGAATAGCCCAAGTTGAGCCATTCCAAGATGCCTACCAAATCAACACGAGATGTTAGACTTGAACAAGAAGGCAAATTTAAAAGCTGGATGAGTCAATCCAGGTGTGGTTTGCGAGCCGCGAGCCGTGCTTTCTAATTTTTTTTCAACAAGAGGCTCCTGAAGTCGTCCTGAGTCATGTTCGCCTTCCCTGGCCCCTCCATAGAAGCTTCCCCGCCATCCTGTTCTCCCTTCTTCTGCTCTGTTGACTTGCGTTCCACGGCTGCTGGAACCAAGCCCCTTCCAGAAATCTACGAGTTTATCGAACACATATGGAAGATAAGCGGTCTGTGAGTATTGAGTATTCCTACAACCAGTTCACACCCCTCTGACTTTTTATGCACGGGCCCAAGGGAGTAGAGCCCTTGACAGGTCCCAGCAGCTTTGCGTGGACAACTTCTGTGCCTCGCACGTACCTCTATGGATCTGCGGGGCCGGTCTAAGCGTTTAGTTAAATGCCTCTGAGCGGCCTCACCCTTTGGAGGTTGATGCTGAGATTGATCTGATCGTCCCGAACCACTCTCCTTACGGCCCTTCAGCCCAGACCCTCTACCGCGCCGGCCACTCGCAGCTGCTGCCGCTGGGTTGGACCTCTTAACTATTATTGGCCTTCCCTCTACTATTTTTCTGTTCAACTTGAGCGCCTCAACGACTCCTTCATCAGATAAGAATTCTACGTAGCCATACCCTCGTGAAGCATGGTCCGACTGCCTTGTGATAACCCTGCATGAACGCAAGGAACAAAAGGTCAGGTCAACCCGTACACGAAGAAGACCTGGTTCCATTGCATGGGTTTCTTCGATTTTGTTACTAACCTCGCTTCTTTGAGACCCACGATCTGTGCAAACGCCTCGGCGAGTCCATCTTTCGTCAGATTGAAGGATAGGTTGCTGACGAACACTGTGTTCTCCTCTGGACCATTGTCTTCCATGTCGTCATCCTTTTCAGAAGTCTTTGCCTTCGTTTTCCCCTTCGATTCCCCTTTCGCTCCCTTCGGTTGTCCTTCAGGAGCTTTTCCTTGTATGTCCATGCTAATTTCATGTCTCGATCCACTCTGTGTCTCCTCGCGAAACGCTATATTCGGTTCGCGCCTGGGCGCAGCATCGTTATGCCTCATTCGCTTCGTCTTCCGCTGTTCCTTTTCCTCCCGCGCCCTCTTCCTTTCCTCCAAAGTCTGAGTCTGCTTGGAGATGATGGACCTCGCATACTCATAGCTTTCGAGTGACCCGGATAAGCTTTCAATTTCAAGCCATGCAGATCCTAGGACGCTAATCTCGGCTGTGCTCTGAACGACGTACGAACCACGCTTGAGAGCCGTTGTTGCTGCCTTATAATCTCCGATTTTGTGCAAAGTTTGAGCGTACTCCACCCACCAGTACGCTTCCTTTCCACGCTTTTGCAAGAGCTTTTCAAAGATCGCTTTACATTGCTCTTCCAGCTTCAGTTCTGCACCAATCTTGCCGGTGAAGAGGCTGACTGTGCACCATCCAGGAGACCCATCCTCCTCAGATTCCAGTGCTATCTTCTGTGCATCTAGAATCGCCTCCGCGCGGACTTCAGAACTTGCCTCGGATTCCGTCCGGTCAATGTACCTCTTTGCGAACTGGAGGTAGCACAAGCTCAGCTCCGTAGTTGAGAGTCTATGAAGCTGACAATGCAGAAGTGCTTCTCGAAAGGCGTTGATCATTTCATCCTTGTCAGCAGATAATGCCTCCAGAGCGCGAAGATACTGACACCAGAGTTCCTCGCTCCAAGGGCAGTTGCGAACAGCACGTCGCAGAGTCGTCACGCGAAGCTTCTTATCGTGAAGACGTTCAAATACGAACTGTGCGTATTCAATCCAACATTCAGCAAGAAGAAAGCAACAGCTTATCGATCTCTCGTAGGCTAGTCGAACCCTCGAGAGGCCTTGAATCTCGTGCTTCTTCTCATATTCGATGAGCGTCTTCCAAGCACTCCAAAGTTCAGGGGTCGAAACGCCGGACCCACCAGCAGCAAGTTTCTCGTTTTCAATTATTCTATTCTCAATATTGAGCAGCTTAGTGTTGTGATACTTTACATTCTTGTTCCAGTTTTCAGCAGCGGTCTTCAGTTCATCGCCTCCGTCTTTCGCCTTCGATGCTTCTTCTTCTACTCCTGAGGCATGGTAAACCCATCCATAAGAAGCGATTCGATTAGGTAAACCCACAATCAGAGTACAAAGGAAAAACAAGGAAACATGGTGCTTGCTTGTTCTTGTTCCTACCCTGCAGCGGTACAGAAAGCAGCCTCTTGAGAAGCGCACTTGTACGATCGTTTGTTGTCGTTCCACTTTCTTTCAATTCAGCCTCGAAGGTTATAAATGCTTGCCAGATCCTAATTCCGTTTCTGAAAACTGACCCACACTCTCCTAAAGCGTCCTCATACATCTGCCTCAATGTCTGCTCTGGTAGTGAGCCCTCCAAGAAAGCCTCATGAGCGATGTTCAAGCTCTTCAACGCCAGATCAACTGACAGATAATCAGACTTGCCGCGATCTAGTACTTGTAAAGATGCTTTCCAATCACCAATCTTGAGAAGATCGTCTGCCCATTCCATCCAAAGCTCGGGCGGGATAGGGAACTTTCTGGCCATGTTCTCCCTCGCTTCATTCAGCTTATCAAACTCTCCAGACTTGCGAAGAACTCTCAAGAGTTCTAGATGAGTCTCGTAGTTCCATTCTCCCTCTGGACTTGCTAGCAATCCACTGAGGCGCTTAATGTTCTCCTGAACCAGCTCCTCGTCGTCAGAAGAATCTCCATCGTCATCGCCAGAGCTGTTCATTTCCTTGTCCTCTGATTCCATTGGATCTTCTGTAATAGTCATGTTCCTGTTATTCTCTCCTGTATCTCAAAACGCCTTACCAATTTCATGTCCCCTTCGTTCTTGTCCGTTTACCCAACACAGATATGCAGTTTTAAAGCATCAAACAGATCGCAGAGATTTCAGAAAAGCACATAACTGTCACTGTAGCCAACACCAGCATGTACCAAATTATATAATTTTAAAATAAATAGATTTAAAATTAGCTCGGGCATCTCAGACCAACATATTGATCTGTTCTATTTAAATAGCTTTGATTAGATTGTACCTGATTAAAACTAGGTTATTCGTCACTAAGAACTGGTGGGGGATAGGCGGCGTTGCTCTTAGGGAGAGAATGTATCCTCCTTTCTTATGCCTTGGGATAAAATTTGGAAGATGTTCTCGCTCTGTTTCTTCGAGGCGAGCAGTTCCTGTCTGTAAGAATCACGTGCACTTCACCTCCCTTGGTCAGCACTGATGTGGCGGAGTGTTTCGTAGAGGAAAAGCCTTACAGGGCGTAGCGGATATCGACTAAGCCGCAGTTGCAATCTACGACCTGAATTGTTACGGGGGGATGTTCCCTGATTCACCGAACGTAAGTACCCCGAGATGATACATCGTCAGTTGTCAAGTCCGTCTTATGCCATCAACCTGTTCTCCACAACGAACCCTCTTCTTTGTCAGGATCCAAGGTGGGAATGACGGCCCGCTGACCAGGTCTTGGAGCCTACATTCCACTCTTGTGTACAGTTCGCTAAGAATCCCCCCATTCGAAGTCCACGAGCCTGACCTGATTAGCTATTCTTCAGCTCTAAGAGGTAGTGAGCCTGTGAACGATGAGGTTCTTGAGACCGCCGAAGGTGGTTCCTAATGTACAGAGTTCTCGGGACGATTTCTTCTGTTCAGGAAAAGCTTATTATGAATGTGTCTATCGTATAGCATTCTAGATTCTCCGTATTGTGGGAGTGTTTTGGTCACCTTGCCCATTGGCTGCCGGGTGCTCTGGAGAGCGCAAACGGCGCTCGGGATGATGCCGAGAATGTGCGAAGACGGGTGGCCTTCGCATTCCAGTCGATCCCAGTTGCTGCCTGTGCGCGAGTAACAATTATTGAAATTATTACAATACCTCCCGCAATCTATGTGTCCAGTTCCATTTCCCAAGGCAGATGTCTCTCAGACAATAGCGTACATGCTCACGCTTCCAACATAAAAATTGACAATTTATCTAGGCTGCGAATCAAAGGAACCTACAATTCACTAACTTCTCGAAGCCGACGAATTGTACTTCTCACTGTGTAGGCAGCTTGAGTATTGACAGACCAGGCCCCACCGGCAACAATCTTTCCGCAGTTCTTTGCACTGCAATCCCAGATCCCAACGGCCTAGGCGAATAAAAAATGGAAACCAACGAAGGGTAAGCAATCCGCTAAGCAATCCGCACACATATACAAACAAGAGGTCTCTCCTGAAGGCGAGCTGAAAGCCCTGAACAATGACCAACAAAACTCGAAAACAGAAGAAGTCCAAGTCCGAGAGGACAAACGGATTCCGACAACGGTGTACAAAACCTCACCTTTCTCTTCACGCTGTCCTTCCCGCAGAACCCGCAAGTGTACTTGGCGTGCTGAGTAACTTCCATCTTCTTAATCTGTTTCCTCAGCGAAGCACCAAACCTGGTCCCGTACTTTCCAACAACTCCAACCTTCTTCGTTCTCTTTCCCATTTTTAAGAACAAATACAATCAAAGCAACCTAAACGAATACTTCCCGTTCTCAAATAATTTCACCGCTCTTCGCACCTACGCAACTTCTCCTCCCTCCCCTCCCCAGCTGCTCTCACCCCCAAACCCCTTCCACATCAATGCGTGCCCCGGAACAAGCAAAATGCCTCCTTCGTTAACCATTTCACAGCCTTTTCCCCGTCCCCGTCTTCATCAATAAAATTTCAACCCTTCTCTCTCCACGTAGTTTGCTGCGTAACAATGGCCTCCAATTTCCTAAAAATTCCCCCGAGTGGCCCTATGAAAACATCCAGAAAACAAAACACACCCTCGATCAAGTTTTCGACCATTTTCGCCGCGCGACGGCGACTTAAGACGAATAATATTTATACACGTGTCTATTGGATATCAATCGTTTTTGTTTTATTTGATTGCTTTATTGATTGATGTATGGATTGCTTTGGCTTCGGCTGGATTACGGTTACGATAGGTTTGAGAAGACGTCGAGTGCTTTCCGGTGCCGATGATCTTATTCCTCTTACTCTGCCTGCATGTGTGTAATTTCCCCGTGGTCCTTTGTTGAATCTTTAGTTCTCTCAGCACGCACAACTAGGTAAAGACGAGCTTGACTGGGGATATTTTCTTATGCTCGGGTCGATGCATATCGGTGATATCATCACCTTGATGAAGCGGGATCAGATTGATTTCGTGTGAGGTTGCTGTGCCTGATGAACACAGCTGTTTGCTATGTGGCGCGTTGAAAACGCAAAGCGGGTTCCTAGTCTTACGCAGTCGATCAATAGCAAGACTTCGAAAAGTTCTTACAAGAATGGAAATTTATTCAGTAGTCAAGGGGATAGAAGCTAGCGGTGGCGCAGAACGCGCCTCGGTCATACATACGAGAGCCGGCCTCCATACAAGGCCGCCAAAGAAGCAACATTGGGATCCAACTAAGAGCTCGCAAAAGAGAGGGGCACTCGCATAGGTGATCGTGAAAACACCTGTGATATAGAAAATCTACTTCTTTGCGGCCTTCTGGGCCGACTTGGTTGCCTTGCCCTCGGTCTCTTTCTTCTCGACAGACTTGATGACACCGACGGCCACCGTTTGCCGCATGTCACGGACCGCAAATCGTCCCAACGGCGGGTAGGCCGTAAAGCTCTCAACGCACATAGGCTTGGACGGAATCATGTTCACCAAGGCGGCGTCTCCGGACTTGATCATCTTCGGGGCCTCTTCAACAGTCTTTCCAGTTCGCCTATCGATCTTGACAAGGAGCTCCTTGAACTTGCACGCAATATGCGCGGTGTGGCAGTCAAGAACCGGTGCGTATCCCGCGTGGATTTCTCCGGGGTGGTTCAGGATGATAACCTGGGCCTTGAAGCTAGCGCATCCCGACGCGGGATCGCTCTTGCTGTCCGAGCACACGTAACCACGCTTCAGATCCTTAACAGCAACATTCTTAACGTTGAACCCGACGTTGTCCCCGGGCACGGCCTGAGGAAGGGATTCGTGATGCATTTCTACGGACTTGACTTCAGTGGACAGGCCAGTAGGCGCAAAAGTCACCACCATACCGGGCTTGATAACTCCAGTTTCCACACGTCCCACAGGCACGGTTCCGATACCTCCGATCTTGTACACGTCTTGAAGCGGAAGCCTCAGAGGCTTGTCCGACGGTCTCTTCGGGGGCTGGATCGCGTCCAGAGCCTCCAACAGGCACATGCCCTTGTACCAGGCTCCAAGCGGATGGTCGCCCTTCACCTTCTCGAAGAGGTTGTCACCTGTCCATCCAGAGGTAGGGATCTTGGGTACTTTGGCGGGGTTGTACCCGACCTTCTTAAGGTAAAGATCCATCTCCTTCGAGATTTCGTCGTACCTATCCTTAGACCAGTTCACAGATTTGTCGTCCATCTTGTTGCACGCAACAATCATCTGCTTCACACCAAGGGTGAAGGCAAGCAGGGCGTGCTCACGGGTCTGTCCGTTCTGGGAGATTCCAGCTTCGAACTCACCAGGTGGAGATGCAACCACGAGAATGGCAAGATCGGCCTGCGAGGTACCGGTAATCATGTTCTTGATGAAATCACGATGTCCAGGGGCATCGATGATGGTGAAGAAGTACTTGTCGGTCTCGAACTTCCACAACGCAATATCGATGGTGATACCACGCTCACGCTCGGCCTTCAATTTGTCAAGCACCCAGGCGTACTTGAAGGATCCCTTGCCCATTTCGGCGGCCTCCTTCTCGAACTTCTCGATGGCTCGCTTATCGATACCACCGCATTTGTAGATCAAATGTCCAGTCGTCGTCGACTTCCCGGCGTCGACATGTCCAATGACGACAATAGAAACGTGCTGCTTTTCCTTGCCCATCTTATCAAAATTTTCTTCTCACACCCTTCCCAAAGAAGAACTACTACCCAAAAACCCCTCCTCGCGCAACAACTCCAACTCCCCCACCGCTTCACCCAGAAGCCTCCCCAATCGGCTCCAATGACTTTATAACCCCACCCAGCTTTTCGGGCCGGCGTTTAACATCCGACAGCAAACTCTTCTTCTGAAATCCCTATCTATCATTATTCCTCCACTAGAAAAAAACCTGACTTGGCCCGTGCGCCCTAAAACACAGAAGAAAAAACAAGCTGTTCTGAAGCTCCAGCCATAAGATTGGCCATGGGAAAGTGGCCGTCGAAGGACGGGCACAAATTCCACTTAAAAAAATTCGAAAACAAAAGCCTGTATATTATGAATACGAATAATTTATCGTACCTGGAGAATTTTTCATTCAAAGATTTCGGAAAAAAAAAGAAGAGTTATCGGCTCCTTTTTTAAGCGATTCTGGTGAATTGGCGATGAGGAGTATTAGTACAATTTCATTGTATTCTGTTCACTCTCATGTTTATTATTTCCACCCTTGGATATGTGATAGTACATTGAGTACGAAGACTGCGCACTCACTAAGAATCGAAACTTTCCACAAATCTATTAGTACGAGCCGAGGAAAAGAACCGTTCTACAAAAAATAGAAGACTCTGGATCTGGAAAGGAAGTATTCTATTCCCTCACTGGATTTTTATTATATGAAATATTTAGTTTGGGGAAATAGTTCTAAATATTGCGTAGTTTTGTCTTTGCTAGTTTCAGCAAGAACAGTACAAATACCTGGAAGTCATTTGGTCAGGTAGAGCACCTTGGGATTGCGCGTGGGGCGTTCTGCTGCGGGTTGCAGGTTGCGGAGGTACGTTTGCAGTACGCGCTTCCGTGTTTTGTTTAACGTTTTACTGTGACACAGACACATAGATATCTAGTTGAGAGCAGCTGAGCCTGCAAGGTTTCTCGACTGCAGAAGGCAGCGGTTCCCTCGATATGAGATAGAGAGCTGTGCCTATCGACTATAGGATACTACTTTCCATCGAAGAATTGATCTAGGCTGCCAGAAGGGGGCGGAAGGCTAGTTATTGTCGAGCGCGACTGGCGACACCTCCGCAAACAATATGAGGTTTCCGATGTGGCGCACAGGCGTCCAAAGCATCGTCATCGTGATCGAACACTCTTTCTACAAAACAATTCTCAACAAGAGGGAGCGTCGGACATCGATAACCGCCTCCGATGAGGGTGTTCGGAGCAGCAGATCTGAATCCGAAGGTACCCAATTCTGGTCCGGCTAGTAGTTGCAAAAGCAGGGATGCTAGATAGTAGAAGCAATCCAATCCCGGTGTCCGACAGGGAATTCCTCGGGCCATAGAACGTAGTCTGCTGGCCTGTACCGGAACCACTATTGCCCATTGTGAACTCCAAACAGACCCAAAAAAGTTCACATGCCAGTGGAAAAATATCAATAAGAGCCGTTCTCCATGGGCAGGGTCCGCTCCAAATCGATCAGGCGGCTTTAGGTTGAGACCTGATCATATTTCCAGCGCGGACGTTCTCGTTCAGGAGCTTTGAGAGAGCGTATATTGTCTCCACATGGGGAATGTCAACCCCGGCGATCTTCGCTAGTTCAACTACGGCACCTCCTATTGCATCGATCTCCATCTCCCTGCCATTCTCAACATCCTGGAGCGTTGATGTCTTGTGCTGACCTACTGCTTTAGCCCCATCGAGGCGACGTTGCAGTGGGACCCTGAAGGTTGCTCCAAGCTTCTCACCCACGGCCTGTATCGGCGGAGTTCAAAATAGAGCTCCTCGGTGAGTCTGAAATGGACGAGGCGGAAATCTCTCTCGACTTGAGGTTTCTCTAACCCACCTGTATTTCCCTAAGTGCGTTGATTGAAAGCTCCCTCGTCAGAGGGTAAGTGCACAAGTCCTCCAGCGTCGCGTGCGTAAGCGCGGAAACAGGATTGAAACAGGCAGAACCCCAAACCTTCAGGAACAGTTCACTCCTAATATCTGGAAGGATTGGGCTCTTAAAACCCGCTTCCACTAGCATATTGGAGATTGCTTGAACTCTTTCAGAAGAAGAGCCATCCAATTCTCCGATGGGAAACCTGGAAGTTCAAGAGGTGGTCAACATAGTAAATCCAAGTTGAACGCTCGTCTCAGGTGTTGCTTTCAACTTCTCATTACCTGATCCCTTCGTCGTGCCGGATTACGCCCGGTGCTTCGATATTTGCTGCTGGGTACACCACGCATCCGATGATGCGCTTGGGATCAATCTTCTTGGATAGAGTCCCGTCCGGATCAACAGAACGTACAACCGTCCCTGAGAACGGCCCATTAAATTCTTGAAAAAACCACCACGGGATGCCATTCTGTAAGGTTACTATGCAGCTTTTCGGTCCAAGAACTGCTGATATGTCATCGACAATCGGTTCAACTTGGTGTGCTTTCACTGCGAGGAAGAAGACATCTTGCTCTCCAACGTCCTATACCAGAGAATCGTAGGCCATTGTTCTAAGCATATATGGGCTGAACACGATAGAGGTCGAGAATTAGTGGCAACCGCTTACTCGCAGCTTGTCCGTGGCCTTCAAATTTGACGCTAGCAATTCTTCGCCTCCAATTTTGAGCAATAGACCATGCTTCTTGATCGCCTCAAGGTGCTTCCCCCTCGCGGTCACAGTGACGTCATTTCCAGACTGCGCAAGCTTTACTGCAAGGAAGCCTCCAATCGATCCTGCGCCAACAACACACACCCGCATCTTCGCTCCTCGTACTTTGGGACAACTCCAACACTCAAAACCGAGGGTTTCACCTAACCGAGCTTACACAAAACAAGAAAATCCAACGCCCCGACGTCCGCCCTTACATCAAAGGCAACGCATTCCTCCCACTGCCCTCACATAAATAGCTGTTCCGTGCCCTGCCTCCATGACCAAGCGAAGTCGTAATCACAGCTCGAGCGCCTTACGATCTACCGGAATCATCACCAGTCCCAAACATCCGGAAGAAAAAAAGTCAACGAGCTCGAATGGCGAGTAGTGTCTGACTAAGCCGAGTACGTCAAATGCGTCTATCTTGTGAGGTTTCATCGACGGTTTCAACAGTTTTGATTTTATGTTTGATTTTTTCGATTATTGGGACCACGCGGATAAGAGTCCCCTGCTCTCATTTGTCTTCACAGACAGTTCACTACGAATGTACAATAATACCAGACACCATCCTTATACTTAAAAACCAGTTAGTAGGAGCCTATGAACCGGCGGAGAGAGGGTTCGGCTTCATAAAGCTGCGCGGTCTCTACTCCTTGTTTCTAGCTTTTCCATAGTAAGCACAGCAGACCCCGAGACGTCCCAACGTCGAGACGTATCAAGAAGGCTCGTCGATGTAGTTAGTTTCCGGAATTCGATGATAGGCTTCAGATAATAGCAACGCGGAGCTTCCAAGAGTTCGATTTGTTACAATAATAAACTATGCTCATCCAAGCTTCGCCCCTTGTCACAACTGTTGTACAAAATATGAACAAGCGTCTGCTACAAGGCCTGTTTCATCCTCCCGTACTTCTCGATACACCTCTGCTCAAATGCCTGAACCATCTTGCTTGCGACCTAGGGAGAGATACAAACCAACACTTGACCTAAGATTCCTGTAGTGGAACGGATTCTAAACACTGGCCGGAGAGATGAGGAAGACGGGTGGCAAAAGGTATTACCTGGTCGAAGAAAATTGACGACAGACCTTGATACATTTGATTCTTAAACTGGAAGGCGATTAAGAATTCCAGCCACGTTGTACTTTCGCGAGGTCCTTGCTTGAACAACCACTCATTTACCAGGAACTGGAAAAGCGGATTGTTCTGCACTTCTGCTCTCACAGACTTTTGGGGTTCCACTGTGACAAGGCTCGTATACTGCTCTGAAAGCAAATTGAAACCAACTCCAAGTTTTGCTTGAAAGCAGCTGCCGTTGGAGCTAATTATCCGGCTATCTGTACACCAGGGCACAAATTCCTTGTATTCGTCGACATTCTTCACCACCTCGTAAACCTGTTCAGGGGAAAAGTTTACTAGTCTCCGCTCCAAATGCTTTTTCGGCACCATTTCCTCCACCTCCTCACTCGCAAAAGGATTCAGAGACGTAAACAGAGCTCGCTTCGGAGGCGAAACGAACCCCCTACGATCAAAACTATCCCCAGATGCAAACCGCGCAAAGATCCTCTTCGACCCCATCGCACCGGCACCCATCCCCATCCTCAACATCCCCACATCTGACCGCATCGCCCTCATCCCAGCCATCAACGACACACTCCCCATCCTTCACGCTCCCAAACCAACCAGAACCTCTACCTACCGCAACCCAAACACCCCAAGCTCAAGACAAACAAGAACCAACTAAACGCCACCCACGAACACCCGTTCCATCAAAACTATACCCATCCTATACCACTCATCCGCCTTGATTTCTTAAATCTTGCAATTCCAATATTCATACTCCATCTCCACTTCACCCCGCATCCCCTTACCGGCCCAAAAGCAAATGTACCCAACTCCCACATCCCCTTCCCTCCATATACCGTCTTCCAGTTCCATGCTCTCACTACAGACTCATCACAAACTGCTGACGTTTGAAACGTTGTCAGCTCCCACAAAATCAAAAACGAAAACCCATTTCCAGACTATTTATTCAGGAAAAAGAGCAACCCTACAATCAACACATATATTGATCTAAAATCCAAAATTTAAGAACTTCATAACTCTGATTTACGTGCAAAGATTCTCCTCTTCCCCCCTTGTTGGAACAAGCATTCCAATTTGTTTTATAATTATTTGACTTATTGTAGATTTATATTCCCCCCTTCTCTGGTTCGTCTTGTTTAGCCCTATGTTCTTGAATGCACAACATTATCTCCTTCTTTTTTAGAAGAAAAATTGCTCGTCCCAGCGGCTACTGTGCGCTTGGGAGGGTATATCTTGATTATCCAGTATATTATATACACGTGTCTGTTTTAATTTTATTAACCAATTGTAGGTGAATAATGATGCAATGGAGACGATATTTTGATTGGAACAGATCAGATACGTGTTCTCCACAGTCCATTGGTGAGATATTGTTCTTTTGGCGTTCATTGGAGAATTGCGGTTCGCGGTTTTCGATGCCGTTGGAGCGGGTTTTTGACGGGTGGTCCAAGAGCAAAAGAAAAAAGCGCCTTTTCGATCCTTTTTGTGCTTGATTTTTTGGTCCCTTTTTCTATAGTTTCCCGCGATGTTTGTGCGTTGGGGACGATGCGGGCAGGACGAAAACTAGGGTTTTGATGTCTATCTGGCACCGGATGTTGTGGAGGGAGGACGAGCCTTCAGGGGGTTGAGGACAGCGGAGGTTTGCAAGTGCCTTTACGCGACAAGGTCCTAGGCTGTTGGTTCCGGCTGCGGAGGCAGCAGATTAGCGACTGAGTTGGATAATGGTCGTGCGCGGTAGCCACGGATGGTAGCATCCTCCGGGCTTGCCAATGCATTTTGGCAGCCCCGCCCTTCCTACAACAATTCTGTGCTTTCATTCCACGGCTGAGGTGAGGTAAGTGACGGAGAGGAAGCCATTCATGTGTTCCAACGGATCAACTTCAGAAGAGGTTTCGGTTTCCCCTGATTGGTCTCACCAGAACGGAGCTGGCCCCCCAAAAAGCAGAGCTCGGGGACAGTCAGATATTGCCTGCTGCTTGACATCCTTGTACGCTCGTTAAGCGAGAGTCTTGTATTTACCCTGCAGGATGGGATTTCGTTTTTATACTCGTAGGCAAGACAACCATTGCTTTCCCCAACCACTCGTTTCACGACCACAAGAGAGCCTCCCCAGCCTTCCCATATGCCATGCAAAAAGAAAATTTTCGCGGGAAAATGGAGCGAAAAATGACGTAATTCACCAACTTCAATTAACTAAATGCTAATCAACCAATACAAACTCTTAAGACAAAGTTAGGCATTACACAACGGATCAAAAGATCAAAAATCGTCGCTATTCAGTACACTAAACTGAAAACGATGCAAAAAGGAAAAATAGAAATCTCATCCTGTCAAGACTCGCATACGGCCACTGGCGGTACATCGCCCCAAGCAAAACTTCATATCACATTATCCGTACCAGCACATAATCCATACCCCTCCTTAAACCATTCTTCACATTGTAAAATATATGAAAACAAATATATAAATCACAGCCTTTTCCGTACTACGCAACCCCTCTCCTCGCCAGAGAACTTTCCAGCCGTATACGTTAGGAAAATCTATCCAACCTACTTGCCACCCCTCATAGTCATCTACAAACCCGACCAACCCTAAACCATCTTAAGGGGTTACGAAATACAATAAATAAACTTAATGATAAATTTAAGGGCTTTTTTCTGAAACTACGAAAATGAATAGTAGGGGTAGTACGAATATATCCATTATTAATCAGCCGATCATTTTTTGGAGAGATATGCTGACCGTATTTATGGATAAATTCCGTTTTTTTAATTGACAAAGGGGAAGAGGGTGAAATTGGTTGTCTGTGGGTGGGGTTGAAAGCAGTTGAGGTACTTTTCTGAGGAAGGAGGGGATATATGGGGGATTGGGAGGAGAAGAAGACAGTATGAGAGTGAAGGATTGTGGGGTTTTGTGAGTACATAAGGTATATTGTGTGTTTGCCTGGAGAGTATAGATGTAGATATGGGAACGAACCTTGATGGAGAGAATAGTAGAAGAGTTATTTGACAGAGGGTTAGAACGGGGATGACGATGGTCTAGTTAAGAGGTTTTGGGGTGGGTGGGGGGGGTGGGGTGGGGATTGTTTTTTGTTTTTTTTGGTTTGACGCTGGATTGGGTAGCTGGTTGAACGTGGTCTTTTGGTTTTCGATGCCTGGATTCGTAGAATGGAGAGTAAAGGATCAGTAGATGTTGAGGGGAAAGTCGGTGGATCGACGGAGGTTGTGATTGTAAATGGGAGTGTCTTGGAGTTGGCGAAGCAGGTGAGAGGGAAGGATGGAGAATACGAAAAAAAAAGGCAAAAGGAGGTGAGTGCTTTTGGGTTCTTCTATTTGGTTGCTTAACTGAAGGGTTTTAGTTTCCCTTCAAATGCCAGGGAGGTGGAATTCTGGTGTGCATATTCTGAGATCAATCCTGATTTTTTGACTACGTAGGAACATGCGATAGCTGGAGAACAGACGGAGGGCGGGAGCGTGGTAGACGCATCCGGTTCGCCGTCGGATCTTGTTGAGGAGAAATCTTCCAAGCGGAAGAGGGCAAATGAGTCTGCTGGGAATACGAATATGGTCTCGGTGGGGTCCAAGAAGACCCGAGTAGACACCGTGGAAACGGCTCCAGACCAAACTAACCAGAAGTCCACTAGTCGCAGAAGCGTACGTAGTGTGGCACAGCAGGAAAAGAAAGCGAGGTACGTTTCCAGTGTCGCCTTTTGCCAGCTTTGGAGGATTCCACGTATCCCGGAGCATCAGCAGCGTTGTCGGATATCACCAGTTTGGGAGCCAGATGCTTTTCTTCTTACTTTTGATGTTCCCTTCGTATCGTTCCACTCCTCCAGTCCACAAAATTCGGCTCCCAAGACCGGGAAAACTAGATCACCGAGCAATAGCAACGCCAAGCGATCTGCTGGGCCTCGAGAGCTTGAGGACATGGAGGTGGGCACGATCGAGGAATACAGGGCACTTCGAATTAAACTAGAAAAGATCAGACACCGAAGAATATATGACGGTGAAAAGCGACTGCTTTACGCGCATAAGTTGGTCAAGCTGAACTATGACCATGAAGTGCGGCTGGCGGACATCGAATTTGAAAGTGCCCGACGGCTTCTCATGCAGAGACTAATGCAGGTACGGAAGCAGAATCTGCTGAGCCGAGTGGAAATATCAGATGCGCTGACGAGTAGTTTGCACTCTTTCTTTCAGGAGAACATGGAACATCAACGCCGTGTGGAGGAGCTTCGGTACAAGATCATCAGGGACGACCCTCACGGAGTCTACCCACGAAAGCATGAAATGAGCCTTCGAGGTCGTGGAGCGAAAGACGCGGGTGCCCATGGCGCTCATGATAATTCAATTATAGCGGGCAGCCACTCAACCACTATTGAAAACGATAGCGGTTATACTGACCAGACTCACCAGGATAGAGGTAGGCTGAGCAAGCCCTGAATACTTCTACCTTACCTTTGGCAAGATATGCATCAGTTCATTGATCAAACTGGCTGCGGAATTGCCTCTTGAACGACAAGGATCGAGGAATAGAAGACGAGTATCAATTGATCGAGCACGTGTCAGAGTTGAGCTTGAAACCGTAGAGGTTATGGACGATTTGGCGGAAGTGTTTGGGGACCGTCGACCTGGAGGAGAGGGAGCTGGGAAAGAGGACATGTCAAGGTACGCTTGGAGTACGCACGAATTGGCTTTTTGAAGGGCACAAGAGACTCATTGCGAGAGGAATTTTCACGCAAGCAGGTCAACCGAGGGCAGAACCCCCAGAGCAGCGCATGCAAGAACCACAACAAGAAGCCGTCGCGGAGAGGATAATTCCTCCTCAAAGTAGAGGACTTCGCCGAGGACGTCCTGAAACACTCTGTTGGATCGACTCCTCGGATAGCTTTGCAAAGACCCGACGACGACGGGAAAAAACCGAGCTAACCCAAAAACTCCAGTTCCGAAGGAACCCGCGCTGAATCGATCCGGAAGAAGGACCAATTCAACATTTAACTCAGGAAACTGGATGGATGGAGGGTTGAGGTTCCCGTGGTTTGAGACCGCTTCCTCTAGAGCCTAGGCAGCCAGAATCGATTCCGATATCCTCGCTGGTTTCTTCAGCCCCGCATGGGCCAGTCGATCATAATTTTTTGTAATTATAATAACTATTCTTTTCAATCATTCTTTAACACGTGTCACCGAATCTCGGTATATTGTGACGTCTCCACCTTCCAGCAATGTCCGGCTATGCAAAATTATGCTCGGGCTGTGCCAAAATCTCTGGAGGTGCAACACCCTTTTGAGCTTAATAGTTATTGCACATCCCGATGGAGCAAGAGTATAAGTACGATGGGCAAACTCGATATTTCCCAGGTTATCTGGAGAGAAGAGAGACAAGATAGAGAAGAACAAGATAGAATTGGGATATATTACCTAATTTGGGAGTAATTAGGGGGGAATAAAACTCGAAATATGGAATAATTTGAGTAATACCCAGCTGGCAGTTTGAGACGTAAAATCTGGTCTCATCGCATGATTGCGATTGAGGAACCGACCCGGAGCCAGAGAACCTGAAGGACAATGAAAATGAGCCTACAACCAAAAAACCTGAGCACCTGAACCTGAGAACCTGAGAATCTGAGAACCTGAACCTGAGCACCTGAACCCGAATGTCGTCACTCATTAAGATCCAGGCCCCACAACCTAAAGCCTACGACGGGCGACGCGACGCTTTGCTCATTGCTACATTCCTGAACAGCTTGAGAACGTATTTTAAGTTGGCTCGTCTGCCTGACGACGACGACGACTACAAGATTACCCTCGCAGAGAGATATCTCACTGGCGACGCTTCGTATTGGTGGTCCCTGATACCTGAATCGCAAAAACCCACGCGCTACGCTGGATTTGAGGATGCTTTAAAGTCGCAATTCTACCCAGCGGACGCCAAGACCCGTGCGAAACAACAACTCGCAAGGGCAGAGCAGAAAACGAGTGTAGCAGCATATTCCGCATATTTCAACAAATGCCTGATCCAGGTTGGAGAAATCTCTGATTCCGAGAAATTTGACCGATTTGTGGAGGGTCTTAAACCAGATATCAAACGGTATGTATACATCCAAGATGTGACTATGTTTGAGGATGCCCAGTCACTGGCCCTAAAAATCGAAGGAGCTGACCACGCGAGCCAAGGGCTTAGACGGGATACCCCAGATCCGCGACAACGGAAGCCGGAAAGTAGAATAACTTCGGTACCAAGAGGTACTCGATCTGGCCGGCGCTACCAACCTGGAGTACAACCCGGCATGCAAGCGTTGCAGCGACGTGATTACACGCATATCGTTTGTAATTACTGCGGCAAGAAGGGACACACTCAGCGTGTCTGTTGGGAGAATCCTAATAGAGACCCGACAGTCTCGAAGTCTACACCTCCACCAACCCAACAGTTAAACGAGGGGCGGCAGTGACACACGCCGACACCGCACGACCCAGGCGTCTCAATCCCACTGATATGACCCTAGTTGGACGGATCAACGGTCGGGAGATTCCTCTCTTAGTGATACCGGCAGCAGTCACTCTGTTTTGAGGGGTACTCCAGATGCTACTCCAATTATCCCAACCCAGCACGGGAAACTGGACACGGCCTTGCCGGGTACATCCATAAAAATCTTGGGCGAAGCCAACGTAACCTTACAACTGGGTGGTCACAATTTCGATTGGCAACCCTATATTGTGGAAGAAGCAGCTAGCCCGGGGTACCTAGGGAGAGATTTCTTGCAAAAATACAATGCGCAGCTGAATCTACACAGCCAGACCCTGACGTTAAACCCAGAAGTACCAACATACGAACCGGAAAAACCAGAAAACCATCCTGACACACAACCTGAATACCCAGAAGATCAACTTGTCTATCCAAAAGAACAACCTAAAAACCCTGCAGAACCGGTAGATCCTGAAGAAAACAAACCAGAAGAAAAACCAGAAAAAGAACCTGAATACCCCGAAGAAACTGAAACAGACCCAGACATTAAACCAGAAGCCAAGCTGAGCAATCAACCAGAAGAAGCTGAAGAACTCGTCACTCAGCCTGAACAGAAACCTGAAAACCGGGAAAATTACTGTGAACAAAACCCTGAAGAGTATGACGAAACATTGGAGGAACCTGAAATCAAGAATATGACGAAATTTACACAAAAACGACGGGATGAAACGAAAGATTTGGAGAAATTTATTATGTCGAAATATGGGGACGTCTTTGCGGAGGACATAAAGGACCTGCCACCTTGGCGCAATGTCAATTTTAGTATTGATTTGAAACCGGGAGCCGAGCCAATTGCCCAAAGACCGTACCGTATGAGTCTTACGGATCAACGAGAACTGAAAGCTCAACTGAACTACCTTTTAAGCAAGAATTTGGTGCAACCGAGCTCGTCGCCTTTCGCCTCGCCATGCCTTTTCGTCGACAAAAAAGATGGTGGTCGGCGATTGTGCATTGATTATCGGAAGCTGAACCAGGCTACAATCCTCAACAAAACAGCCCCACCGAGAATTGACGATTGTTTGGATACACTCGGTAATGCCACCTATCTCAGTGTCATCGACTTAAGAAGTGGATATTGGCAGCTGAGGGTAACAGAGACAGATATACCTAAAACTGCTTTTACAACGCCGTTTGGGCTGTACGAGTGGCTGGCAATGCATTTTGGTCTCACAAATGCTCCTGCGGTGTTTACTCGATTGCTCAACAACATCTTCTTCGATGAGTTGAATGATTTCGTCACTATCTTCTTTGACGATATCATTATATACTCTTCGAATATGGCTGACCACAAGCAGCACCTAGCCAAAGTTTTTACGAAGTTACGAGCTAACAAGCTGTATACAAAGCGATCGAAGTGCGTATTCGGAGTGCCGGAGACTAAGTATCTGGGACATATAGTAGGCAGTGGACAACGCCAACCCGATCCCGGCAAGGTTGCCGCCTTAACGAATTGGGGGATTCCGCGGAATGTACATGACGTAAGGTCTTTTCTGGGCTTCACCGGATATCTACGAAACTACGTGCCCAAGTTTAGCCTGGTAGCAGCACCCCTCACCAACCTCACGAGGAAAGACGTGGATTTTCAGTGGGGACCGCAGCAGAAAGCATTTGACACCCTGCGGGAGAAATTGATGCAGCAGCCAGTACTACGAAATCCGGATTTTACAAAAACCTTCACAATTTGTACTGATGCCAGCAACAAGGGAGTAGGGGCTGTGTTGTTGCAAACCTTTGAAGATGGAGAACATCCAATTGCGTACTTCTCACAGCGGTTCACCACTACGGAGGAGAAGTATTCCACTTATGAACGGGAACTCTACGCGTTGACCCTAGCGGTATTACATTGGCGGACGTACGTCGAGGGCCAACGATTTGGGCTTCGGACGGATCATAACCCATTACGATTTCTACGTTCCCAGCGGGAATTAACAAAACGACAGGCAAGATATGTCAATAGACTCCTGCCGTTTACTTTTGATATCGAATAGAAGAAGGGAGCAGAAAATATCGCAGACCCTCTCAGCCGAGGAGCGATCAACCAGCTGGCGGTCTCCGGTATATTACCCCAAGAAGATTGGACCGGAGCATATCTGCAAGATCCTGATTTCGCTGCAGTCTACCCAGAAGCAGTAAAATACGCGGAGCAGGGATTTCGTAGAAAGCAGGACATTTTATACAAACATCATCGTGTTTGTGTGCCGCGGAAATTCGTACCGCACTTACTGCGAAAACACCATGATGAACCAACCGGAGGACATTTTGGGCTTCATAAAAGGGTGAACCTGTTGAAGCGGCGATATTATTGGCGGACCTTACGAGATGACGTCCAGTCCCTGATACAGAAATGTGAGACATGTTAGCGTCAGAAACCATTAAGGGCGGCTCAGGGGCTTTTGCAACCTCTGCCAGTACCAGAATCAAAGCTACAGGATATCTCGATGGACTTTATTGTCAGTCTCCCGATGACGGAATCCGGACATGACGCAATCTTGGTAATCGTGGACCGATTCTCGAAGTACGCGAAGTTTATCGCGACCAGAACGGATGCAGACGCCCGTATGACGGCAGAACTGTTTTTCGAACACTGGGTGCGTTTTGCAGGCTTACCGCGAACAATTGTCTCCGATCGCGATACGAAGTTTACCAGCCTATTCTGGAAACAATTAATGGGTAAGCTTAAGGTCAAGACTCACGTAAGTACGACCTATCACCCGCAGACGGACGGACAAACAGAGCGGGTTAACCAAACCTTGGAGACTTACCTCCGGTGTAACAGTAGCCAAGCGTCATGGGACTCTGATCTTCCCATGGCGGAGTTGGTCTACAACACGCAGATTTCGGAGTCTACTAAGTATTCGCCCTTCGAACTTCTGTACGGACGAAACCCTGAGCTACCGGGATCCTTAATAGTACCACGTGCAGAAGAAGCTACCACTACGCCTTTACCTGATGCAGCGGAAGTTCTTCTACAACATCAACACGACCAATACCTGGAGGCGCGGAACAACATGCTTTACGCTAAGCAAATCCAGAAGATGCGGTATGATGCGAGGCGGCGAAACCCTGACTTTACCCCCGACGAGCTGGTATTATTATCGACCAGAAACCTGCCGTTGCAAGACTCTAAACCGTTTCGACCGCGGTACATCGGCCCTTTTCGCATCAAACGGAAGATAAATGATGCCGCCTATACGTTAACGTTGCCAGCAGGGATGAAGATACATCCAACGCTCCACGTTTCCCTGCTGAAGAAATTTAGGGGAAACCCCAACGACGTTCATCTCAACATACCCGATTTTGCAGCTGAAGTAACGGGAGGCGAAATCAAATCCGTACTTGGTCATCGGATGAAACCAGAGGGAACCAGAGAATATATGGTATACTTCGAGGGGGAAACAGTAGCTGATGCTCGATGGATTGCAGCTCACCAGTTGCCACAAACCTCTGCTACAAAAAGGCAAATTCGCTACTACATGAACTTTCATCGTGCTGCTGAATCTGCCCGACCCCGCGCTTCTTCGGTGGGAGGGATGTGACGTCTCCACCTTCCCGCAATGTCCGGCTATGCAAAATTATGCTCGGGCCGTGCCAAAATCTCTGGAGGTGCAACACCCTTTTGAGCTTAATAGTTATTGCACATCCCGATGGAGCAAGAGTATAAGTACGATGGGCAAACTCGATATTTCCCAGGTTATCTGGAGAGAAGAGAGACAAGATAGAGAAGAACAAGATAGAATTGGGATATATTACCTAATTTGGGAGTAATTAGGGGGGAATAAAACTCGAAATATGGAATAATTTGAGTAATACCCAGCTGGCAGTTTGAGACGTAAAATATATACAGCCTGTCCTTATCGAGATAGGAACTGGAAAAACGCCCCAAACAAGGCAGGAGCAGGGCAGTTTAGAGAATTCATAGGCAGTGTTAGGCAGATTCAAAGTGCTGGAAAGACAAATGTAATCGGCTGTCCTTGAGGATGTAAACCTCAACTTTTTGTCTGCCCACATCCCCGCAGCTACCCTTGCTCCAGGAAGAGCTTGGAGAAGATGAGAACCAATAACGCTTCGCTCCGATTCGAGTCGGCGAACACGTATGTGCCGCGTACGTGTCAGGATATATAACACTACAAGACTGCACACAGAGAGAAACTGTTCTACAGATGCTGCGTTTGCCTTGGATTCTCTCTCTCCCCCGCCTGGGTTCACGCAGCGGATTTCGTGTGCACCGCCCCTCTGCTTTAGGCTTGGTTTATAGAGATTTCTAATCCGACGTCTTCAAGATACCCATTCTGAATATACAAAATGACGAGACTATAAAGATAGACAGGAAAGCCCATCACTAGTTCTCTCGACCTTGTTCGAGGATGGTTGACCTGTACGCCCTGTGGGAGGAGCATGCTGTCGGGAAGGACCATTGAGTGGAGATGAAAAACCGCACAAGCAAAGATTGGGTGAAAGCACTTTTGGAAGTTTTAATGATCCTGGAATAAGAAAGTATGGGGATTCCCTTTGGTCGGCCAATGTATGGCAATAGCGGCGCGCAGGAATCGAACCCGTTGCTTGCAGGGCAGGAGGAGATCTACCCTCATCGATGGAGGGTAGTCTTTCTTTCATGGTTTCAGCTGTGAGTTCCTTCTTCTTCGATGACGGCTGTGAAACACTTGAAAAAGGAGAATTCTGACGTCCGTTTCCGAACGCGCTTCTGTACAAATCCTATCCAGTGTTTTTGGAGCTCTTGGATCGTTGCGAGGTCGATTGTCGGGCATGACGAGGCTTGGCACAGGCGTACTAGGCGTATACGCCACATGGCCACCCTGTGAGAATAAAAATCGGCATGTACTCTTCTATTCAATACTCAACCTATTGTGGGCAAGCGGGAGTCTGTTTTTTCTCCTACTGTTAGTGGCAGGAGACTTTGGCTTCTTCAAGTCGGTAAGCAAATTCTTGGGCTTTAGACTGTTGTATCAGCGGTCCGCTGGCACTCCGCGGGGATTGGCCTAGGGCTGCTTTCTCTTCTCATTTCGGTTTCTTTCAATTCTTTACTAGCGTGTTTAACCTGGGAATTAGTGAGTTAGATCTCGTAGCGACGTTATGTACTTAAGGTGACTGTGTACTGCGTTCGTTGTTTCGATTGTTGCAGATCTTCAAGTATACAGGCTCAAGCGAGGTGTTTCCCGAATTCGGCGACAAGCTCGGCGAAGTTGTTTCACTTCTTCACAAGAAAAATGGCAATGCCATGATTTTCCCCGCGATTCTAGACGTTGTCTTTCTCTTCCTCTCTGCCGTGTGGGGTTTTTCGCTATATTCGGAGATTACTCGCAGAAACCGAGCTGGTCTCCCCGTAACAAGGGCCTCAGGATATGGATCTGACGGTGCTCACTACTTTCCCGGGAGCGGGCAGCGTCTTGGACGGTGATTGTCGACTTCCTTCGATGTACTGCAGAAGCTTCAAGTTCCGTTTTGCTTGCCCTCTGCGTCGTTCGTGCCCTGCAGCGACATTTTCTGAAACTGGCTGGGATCCATTTGCTGTGGAGGGTACCCATAAGCACCATATGGCGGAGGCATTGGAGCACCACCACCCGCCCCAGGAGCCCCACCATGACCTGGCGGTGGAGGTGGATAATATCCTCCATAATATCCCGGTGGTGCGTACATGGGGGCTCCGGGTGCTGCTGGCCAGCCACCGGGTCCAGAAGAACTTTCCGAAGGTATAAACGCAGAGGATCCGTGAGACCCGCTCGACTGTTGGGCGGCGAGCGATGGGTTACCATCAACATCCTTCATAGATGGATTTCCTCCTCCGGAAGACATTCCTTCGGGGTAGCCAGATGCAGGCGCGCCGTAAGGAGGTGGCACTCCACCATACGGATCGGGCATTCCAAAGAAAGTTCCGCCTGGAGGTGCATTGCTCCCTGGGTGCTGGGGAGGTACGCCGTAGTAGTACCCGGGTGGCGGGGGTTGCTGCGGCCAACCGGTACTACCTGGAGGTCCGCTCGGCGGAGGTCCGCTCGGCGGAGGCTCGTTTGCTGGAGGTCCGTTTGCTGGAGGTCCGTTCGGCGGAGGTCTGTTGGCTGGAGGTTCGTTCGCTGGAGGTCCGTTCAGTGGAGGTGGTCCGGCCGCCACGCCTGGTGGGACACCGTAGTACATTGGCTGATTGTCACCGCTCGCCTTTTGGGACAAAACGTCTTTAGAAGACGCAGTCGATCCTCGTGCTGAAAATTCGCTTACGATGCTAACCGTATCAGCCCCGACTGGTGGCGGTCTGGGTTTGATCTTCTTCCTCTTCATATACTGCAAGAACTGGTCTGGAATTCTAGGAGTTACAGGAAACACAGGAAATGGAATAGACCAAACGTTAGCGCGGAATTACTACCAGAACGCCACCAAGTACCAGAATGCTCACGAAAGCGCAAGAGTCTGCTCGCTTCCTGACAAGCTTACTCTTCCAGCACCTCAGAAGCAAGCAAGCCGGGACTCTTTTCGTATTTTCGGAAAGGAACAAATTGCACGATGTCAGCGTCCATTTTCTTGCCGTTCTCATTGGAAACTAGCGGCACTTTGTCGGCGTCCAGGACGTCCATAGTAGAGAAGTCCGCATTGCCGACACCAACAATAACTACCGACATTGGTAAAGCCGAAGCCTGAACGATTTCGTGGATAGTCGCTTGCAAGTCTGAAGATGAAATTGCACCGTCCGTGATGATCAACAAAATGGTATAGGACAGAGCTTCTGTTCTTTCGTTCTCTCTTGCACCTGCGGCTACCGTTCGGATCACCTCAGAAAACACGGTCGGTCCAGACCTGTATAACACATCAAGATATGGGGTCAGCTACTTATGGCAGATTAGTTTGGGGTATTAAAGCTTTTCCTGAAGAACATTACAGTTTTGCTCTGCCCAAGGCCGAATAGTAAGCCTGGAGTACACCATCCGCGCCGAGGCAGTTGGGGTCTGTCGCGTTCCCGTTCAAATTGAAGCAGGCACTTGACGATTTGGGGGAATCAGGCAGCTTCGCACCGAAGCCATAGGTTGGAATTTGGTTGTCGCTGTCATAATTCGCGAGGAGCTGTCCAACGGCGATGATAGCACGCTCATAATCATTCATACGCGCATCCGAAACGTGATGAAGTGAGGTTTTCAGAGCAGGGTTTCCATTGGAGGCCGTGAAGTCAACAGCCACGGCAAGCTCGATTTGATGCCCGCCGGCGATGTAGTCTAGGAAAGACACCTCCTTCTCAATTCTGCGTTCCCTGAATACGAGGTTTCCCACCCGAGCACCTTTCGCATCTGCGATTGGCGCTGTTTCTCCCTGGCTTCCAAACTTCAATGCTCCCCAAGACATAGACACTCTGCAAAGGAGAACACAAGTTTCAAAGCTACACGCTTAGTAACCGTTTCAGTCGTTTGCTCTTCGCATGCGAATAGAATAACATACCCTCCAACGAGCCTCTTGCTCAATTCCTTAGGTCCCCTATAAACGTCAATTCTTACAAGCGTCGCGTCAGTGAAGTGCTTGAGGGCTTGCATACGAACAACCAGTTTCTGGAAAGTAGCCAGGTTCGACTTCCCCTGTACTCTCCCAGATTCGCTCTTAGCCAAAAGCTGCCATTTGCCAGCACCCATCTCCGCTCGCACAGTTACCAAGCATGATGGTTTGCCAATACCACCCATTCTTAAATTATCTGCTTGTAAGCCTAGAATGAGAAATTCCTTCGCGGATAGTGACTCTTCGGCAGACACCTTGAGTTTGCCCCGGAACTTCTTCTTCCCTTTCGATTTAAGTCTGTCGTTATTTAGCACGAGCGATACACGCTGACCCCTAGATGTCAGAATCTACGAGCATACGCACAGAGGGGGGAAACAACCAAAACGTACTTTTCGTCAGAAATTAGTGAACTCGAAAGGCACGTTGTCGTGGCACTGAACACTTGCTCACCCTTGCAACATTAATTTCCGCAGACCCAATAAAGTCGTGCTTGTTAAGATCCTGGCTCTTCGCGTCCCTGTCATAAACCTCAAATTTGAAAGCCTGTACATGGTTGAACTCATACGGAGCAGTAACCGTCTTCTTAAACTTTGGGTTTTTGGAATTCATAATCGTCTCTGTCCTCCCCATCTCCCTCCACGGCGACACCTCATCTCCATCCTCAAACCTTTGGTAAACTACAACAAAAGGATCAGAGTGACTAAATACATCCAAATCTACCAACTCCTCGCCCTCAAAGGACAACTCAATCCTACTCCCACTCATACTTCACCCCGCCCCCTTTTCCCCCCCCCACTCCAAAAAACCTCGAAAACAAACAAAAAAGTGTACACAAATATTAAACCCAGTCTTCCCTCCCTAACACCCTTCACCCACCACTCCTAACCCTCCCTCCACCCTCCCCACCCTCTACCAACAACTCCCTCACTCACTCTGCTTCCTTTTAGAAGCCCAACAGATGTAAAAATCCATTCCGCCAAAAGCCCCTCACAGAAAAGAAAAGAACATTGGCCTTTAGAAAGTCCTATCCTCCAGCCCCACAAAAATTAATCTTTTTTCCATACCAACTTAAATTACAAAAAACAATTCATCGTGAGGGCGGAATCCATTGTTTTCTTTTCAAGAAAGAAAAACCTTATACTTCAACAAACATCTTTTTTGAGGAATAATTCTGATCAAACGGCTTTTTTTAAGTGTATTTCGAATCTATGAAAGATGGTTGCGGTAGTCTTTATGATAAGAACTTTTTCAATGGGGTAGGGTGATATCGTCAAATATTGTATACGTTGCTTATTTCAATAAAAAAGGTCTTAAGTACTTTTTGCCGGACAAGTGTTCCGGGGGGGCGGGGGCTTATACTTGGTTTAGTAAATTCGAAAGTGCTGACATGGCGGCTGAGTCAATTTTTGTTTTCGTTTTGTTGAAATATTTGAAAGAATAATAGAATAAAAATCGTGTCTCAAATTTAAAATTTTGAGGTTGCTGATAGAATATTGGATTTTATTAACATTATGTCAATATGGCAATTTTCGGTTCTTTTTGGTGCCCCCAATTTTGCCCCCTAATTTTTGCCCCCTATTTACGATGCCTTATTGAAATTTTGTTATTTGGATATAATTGGGAGGTCAATACATTGGTTTAGCTTTTTTTTTGTTTTTGATGAGTTGTCGTTGGGGAGTGAGTTTCGAGGGGAGAGTGATCGGAAAGGATCCATGTCCACAAACTGTCAGGAGGGCTGTCGTACTAATCGATGGCAAGGTAGAGCATAAAGGAAGTGAATGGATGCAAGCTTTCTACGTTTTTGTGAACTGAGAGGGTGTATGGTGATATATATCGTTGAATTGGTGCTATTGGTTTGGGTGTGTGTCATTGATGTTGAGGGTCCTTCTGCCTGGTTTTTTTTTTTTGCTCCGAGTTGTTATTACGGCTATATCATCGTTCCCCCTCGAAAGAGGGAGGAGGGTATTCTCATCATGGGTGAAAAAAAAGTGCGAAGGAGTTCACGGAGGAACGTTGGTACAATCCACGAGGCATGAATACCCACTTGCCAAACCTGCATGAATGGAACTCGGATCGGAGTGCCTATGCTATCAATTTTTGCTCTGCGCGGGCTCGAAGTGTGTCAATAGGTTTGTCTTGGGTGAATAAACGTCTAGGAGCTTTGGTTAGCTCCTACAGCTCCTCACTCTATGACTATTAAAGATCGAGCGGGTCGCTGGTCCAATTCGTTAGCTAGTTTCTTCAGAAAACGTATTTCCGTTTGCCGGGTGGGCCTTGTTTACCTGCACTGTCAGTTCTTCACTGTCAGCCCGTCAGGTAATTTTTTTCTTCCGATTTTCGAAGAATCAATCTAAACAGTGCAAGGCCGCAGACGAAGAACTGTCAACTCAGCCGCTTCTGTCGATGGTGGGAGTGCTAGTCTTCCGTACTCGCTTCTCTGAAACTAGAATTGGGCTCCTGTGAAACACTGCATCCACTAACACTTGCTCGCTCACTGATGGCGAGAGTAGCAGCGTTTTAATGCGCTTCGCCCGCCCCCTGCATGGCTGGGTGGAGAAACTCGAGCAAGCGGATTCCGGTGCCATCTAGAGGACACTCCTCCGCATCCAAGCTCTCAATCAAACGTGATTTGAAGTAAGTCATTTATTTCGTTAGCAAGTACCCGAAAGTGAAGTTTGCTCATCCTATCTTGTCCCGTCAAATGTACAGCTCAAACCGTCAACCAGAAGCGTGGACCAGTCCCTTAAAGACCTAATTCCTACGTCCCCAAAGGGCGGAGCGATTCTTGCAGCCCGAACGACTCAGACACATATGAAGACTTCCATGATCCGATGCAGAACCATCCGATCTATCTATCTCTACCCGTCACAGACACCATCGCTCCTGAAAACCACGCGAGCTCCTCAAGCACGATCACGACCACAGGAGCACCTTCCAATCTCATCTATAACAAGAACGGTAGCAGGGTTCGAACTTTTACGGCCTTTCTATCCCCACAGCTGAGGGAAAATATCCTCGGTCGCCTTTCGAGTCCTCTGATTGGCGTGTTAATGTTGATAACAAGCGCATGTGAAGTCGTTGTACTACGTCTCTCTACGCTCGACCTGGTCTCCAATTCCTAAACTCCCGGCTTTCATCGCCCTGGCTGCAGCTGTTGATTCAGACTCTAGTGCTCCAGCGGTCCCAGTCAACGCCAAGTCAGCAAAGCTAGCCGCAGCAAAACTTGCGTCGATCGTTGAGGTGCCTTCCTGTGACCCCTGGACGCGACCTGCTTCGACGTAGTTCTCTTGCTGACCTCCATACGCAGTTCCGCTTCCAGGTTTTGCACGATCCTGATCTCTAGATGAACGCGACCCAGAAACGTTGCTCCCGCCAATGATCCTTCCGGCTTGGAAGGGAGACGGACTGTACGATCCAAACTTGATTTCCGCTCTAACATCGTCATCATCCCCCTGCATCGTCTTTGGGAGCTTGACGACGCTACCAGATGGACCAACCTTAGACTTCAGGCTTATCTCTTCCCGCCTCGCGCTAGATCCTGGTGCCTGAGCGCCGTTTTGCCCTTCAGCACTGTAGCTCCGCGCAACAGAGTCACTCGCCGGCGGAGGTAACGACCCCCCTCGGCCGTTCCACGACAGCGGATGACCGAGTAGTCTTCCTTGTATGAACGGGTGGCATAACGCCTCGCTCGGTGTCCAGCGACGTTGTGGATCAATCTGTTAAAAAAATAAGAGATACAAGAGCCTAAATGAGTACTCGTCTCCTCCGTCGACTACATTTCCTCTCGACATAATCGAAGCGCGCTATATCGCAAACACCGCACCTGGAGCAAGCCAATGATGAAGTCCGCAAAACACTCCCGGACTGCAACATCATGATGTGTAGCTTGAGCTCGATATGGGTAGTCCCTTACGATATCGACAAGCATTTTTCTCGGAAAATATCTGGTCCATGTTCTGTAATCCACGCCTCGCTCTCGAGCTAGCTGCTCCTCGCTTTTCAAAATAAAAATTGGCTCGCCCGCATCTAACAACAAGAAATACGAAACCGGTCACTCAGCCTCCGCACACTACTAGGTATCTCGTCAACAACAAAAAGTGCTTCCCGATACTTACGGGTAGAGATGTTGAAGTAAGTAGGCGCCTTTGCACAGTTGACCAGCATCTCCCGGGCTGGACAGTCTATCATCTCGATGATTCTGTACACCATGTTCTCCTCACTGTCCCCTGGGAATAGAGGCAAGCCCAGGAACAGTTCTCCTATAATTCAAGGCATAGCATAGATGACAAATTCTTCAGACGCGGTCTACTCCACTATTCGAACCCTGGTATATTGACGCACCTGCAATGCACCCAAGACTCCACATATCGATCTTGGCGTCGTATCGCATGCTAAGGAGTACCTCTGGGGAGCGGTAAAACCGGGACTGCACGTATGAGTACACGACTTGATCATCCTGCACAAGAGCAGCCGAGGATGAGCAAAAAGCTTTAGCGAAGTCATGCATTATCGCGTGAAAAAGAAAAACAAGCCGGTACTGGCCTACCAGACAAGCAGAACCGAAGTCAATAACTTTGATGACGGTTGAATTAATGTCTTGCAGTAAAATATTTTCAGGCTTCAGATCGCAATGGATGATTCCAGAACGTTGGAGCACTTCGAGCGTTGTTAGTATTTGTTTTACAAAACTCAGGAGTAATCCAAGACCTGGTTCCAAAGAGCTACCAAGGTCAGCAACCGTACCAGAAACGGTACAACACCAACACCATACGTCCTCGCTGCAGGAACTCAAAAGCTTACCGAGTCCACGAAACTTGTTCTGCTTGATCAAGTCAAACAAGTTGATGCTCAGCTTCTCGAAGACGAGGCATAGGTGGTTGCGAAACTCAAAATGCCCGAGAAGCATAACAATATGCCGCACGTCCTGTGATCACAACAATTTCCGATTGTGAGCCACAGCTCTTCCAGAAATCTGAGGAAGAGGCCTAGCATCACACTAAAGCGTCAAATCCTCACCTCTGCAGAGTTGTCCCTATGGATTTTCTGTAGAATTTTCACTTCCATCTGCGCTTGTCTGAAATACGCTGGCGAATTCTTGATGACTTTGATCGCAACACATTGGCCACTTGACAAGTGCCTACACTTCACCACCTAAGATTGAGCAGCGCACATAAACAGTCGCTGATTAGTACCTCAGGATAAGGCTCACTCTACCGCCGTTATGCAGCCTAAACACAGGTTGTGGTCGCACCTGGCCAAAAGTTCCCGTGCCCAGCAACTCAATGACGATGTAATCGTCTCCCTCCGGTGAGCTCAAAACATCATTCGCGTGAAGGATGTAGTCAAAATCTTCGTTGTCGTATCCGTTATTTAATACTCCGCTGTCCTTCCTAAAAATGACATGATTTCGTAGACAACCGAGCCCTTGATCAGATCCACAAACCTAAAACAGAATATCCTCATTCACAGGAACAACAGCAACTTACGTTGTGAGCACCCTCCTAGGATTGGCATCCGTGCTGTAGCGGAACCCCGGACTACATTGTCTGTAAGTATCCAGCAAGTGCAAAGTGGCCCTAGTCATTTTCTACAATATAGATTAAGACAGGAAGAAATTTGAGACCAATGCACTGCAGTGGATGGCATTCTAGGCCTTGGACGTAAACCTTCCGACACGCGCTTGCTTACCCGCTCCGTGGACGGTCTGTTTTCACTTCGAAACCCTGTCCGAGGCGCGTACACCTGAAACCTTGGTATCGGTCTACTCGCCATGTCGGGATCGCTAGGATTCCTGGACGAGCCGTGTCCCGCATGATCCATAACAATCCGCTCGGCAGCGGAGGGAGGCTCTCCCCCTCCCTACCTAGTCCTCACTAAGTACCCCTATCAGCGATCCGTCGTCCCAGCTACCTTTTCCCCAGTTCCTTCCCCCCACGCCAGCAAAGAACAACTGCGTAAGACTTCTATTCTATCCAAAATAAAAACCAGGACATGGCCTTCGCGCTTCTTCCCAAAACGAAAAACAAACTCTCAAACTAGCAGATGGTTCAACGGATCAACCATCCATCTCACGTCTGGAAACATTCCGCCCTTATAAATTTCCATAAGTTCAAAACCTCGCTCTATCACAAAACCTCGGGTCTCTCTCGTCCAACACAGTACCAGCGCCTCCTTCCTCCTTCTTGCTCCTCTGAAATCCCAAAAACTATTTTAAAAAACACACCCAAAACGTCTCCAAAACAAAAATTAAACCTCCACCTTTTAACGTCCTTTGATCATCCTATATACATCCAACCTCCTCAATTCCTTCTCGTCCTCATCCTGCCATTCATCAAAAATCAACCAAACAGCTCTCCAGCAGATGAGCGAGCCCCTCCCACCCGCCCCCCCCCTTACGTCCCCACCACCAACCTCCCCTCCTTCCACCTCAAAATCTTGTCCAATATCCAACCTTCAGAAAACCATTCCTTCAAAAAGGAGCTCCCCTCGTCCCCTCTCCCCACCCCCCTCTAACCAAGCGCCTTCCAAAAAAATTGCCCCATCACCAAAAACGTTTCCCGCACCACAGACACACCTTATAAACCACTTTTTTGGTTTCTCTCCTTCGCTGCTATCATGTCCATATGCCCAACATGCTCTCCAAATCCTCTAAATCCTCAACATGAATACTAAATGAAGTCTATCTTTCTCTAAACAAAACAAATCAAGAAGAAATTTCTCTGTTTATCGTCCAAATATCCTATTTTAATGTTTCCTTTGTTCTAAACTCCTTAATAGAATCCAAATTAAAGCCCTCCCGCCCCACCCCCTCTTCGAACCCCCCCCCCCCCCCGCCCGCCATAAAATAGCCCCCATAATCCAAAATGAATTGAAAAGAAAATCTTCCAGTGTCCCAAAAAACCCTGCAAAACCATTAAAATCGAGATGAGGGAATAGTATCGGGGGTAGTAAATATTCTTCAATTGGTTGCTGAATAGCAATATTTATTCTTTTTTAGTACGATTTGTGCTTTGTTGATGAATGAAAGGGGGGATAGGCTTTGTTGTTGGATTAGATTTTATTGTTTTACTTGAACCCTGAAAGGGGGGGGGATATGTGAAATTGTTGGAGGTGTGGAATGCTGTGTTGTGAAACGATTACCCCTATGGTGACGACGATCTTATTTGTTATTTGTCAGTAAAAATTATTTTATGAAGTTATTGTTTGGTTTGGTCACCCACCCCCCTTCCTTATTTGGAGTTTTAGTTCGGGTTCATGAATTTTGGGATGCAAGTTTCCCGTCCCCTCCCATAGCTGTATTTTGAGGGGTTTGATTTTCTGGCGTTCGTTTCCTTTTTTTTTTCTCACCTTTTTTGGCCAAATCTGGATGGACGATGAAGATGAGGAGTCGCACATCAGTCCACTTGGCAGATGACTTTTCATCCGTTTCTCTGATGACGATATTGGTTGGTATGACAACTGTCCACCGAACAGTTTTGCTTAGGATGGAAGTCGACTTGATCTCGAGGATCTATAGTTGTTGCTAGGAGAAGGTGGAATGCACTTTTCAGGAGAGAAAATCGGTCAGCACAGATGTTGGACACTCAAGTTCACATGACAAGCCGATCCCTTCCAGGATGATGTTGGAATCTTGGCGCTCCACGCGAAGTTACAGCGCTAGATCCAAGCCTAGGGTATCGCCCATCCCAGCTTACTGGTTTTGATACTCTCCGATTGCTCAAGACGGAAAGCTGAATACCGTGGATATCAAAGAAGCGCAGAATCGATGTCGTCTGCCCCGGAAGCGCAATAGGGACCAACCTGGGAAGCGGACTGGTTGTTCGTCGGCACTAACCGGGATATCACAGACGCGCAGTCTGGATCCGTCCGACATCAGATACTCCGGATACAAGCAAGTAGCGAGGGAATCCTTGCTTAGCACTACATCGATGGAATCCTCTCGTTTTACAGGCACCTACCACAGGCCGTTTAGCTGCTGCGTTACTATGTTGACAGTGGATCCAATGAGGTCGGCTGAACAGAAACAGCAACGAGACCCGGGTTCCCCCTTTGATCTCCACGAGGTGTTTTCAACGAATCAGAGGTCTGACTCCAGACACCGCCAAA
Source organism: Rhodosorus marinus (assembly GCA_029953675.1). Taxonomy (NCBI): domain Eukaryota; phylum Rhodophyta; class Stylonematophyceae; order Stylonematales; family Stylonemataceae; genus Rhodosorus; species Rhodosorus marinus. The sequence continues at coordinate 1,945,338 of JAMWBK010000001.1, forward strand.
ATCAGCACAACTTCGTCACAACTGAAGATCTGTGGACAACAGGCCGAACCCCGATTGCGCGGAAGAGCAATCCTCGAAAATTCCGAAGAATCCATTCTCCTCACCAGAGACCAAGCTGTTTAAGAAGGTGAAGCAACCATTGGGCTACAGAAAAAAACCGCCAGCTCTAATTTGGGCAAAATTGTACTGAATGAAAGCAATAACAGACATTCAGTCACACATGAGAATCCAACAAGAACCCCCCCCTGACCAGTCCTTCCTCGTGAAACACTGCGCTGATTTCCAGTGGAATGCAATGAAATTTATGAGTCTTGTCGCCCATGACAGAACCTTGTAGAAGCAGGAGAGCTTAGCATGCCTGGACGCATAAACAAGGAGTAAGAAGCATAGGACCATCGGACCAGATCTTCTGTCTTGCCCTCCGGCTGTCTTAAATGATTAGACAACTAGCCTCCAACTGAGAGATTGCGATCAGGAAGGGCTTAGCTTGTCACAAGTTGATTCTTCTTTAATGCTTGCGGTTCGTCGGCTGAGATCAATTGCAAAGATGGTGTCTAATGCTGTTATTGATTCCCATCTTCATGTCTGGAGGAAGGCCAGTGATGCTGAGTTCCACCCCCATCCGGACCATCCGCCGGTAAGTGAACACTGAAGGGATCTCCGCGTTGAATCTTCTCAGAGAGATTTCTCTCTGCTGGATCGCTGAAAGTTCTTGGCTCCTTCTGCTTTTTTCTGGATTCAGCCAGAGAACATTCAAGGAGATGAGGATTTCCTTCTCTCTGAGATGGAGAAGGCAGGCGTGCAAACCGCTGTCCTCGTCCAGCCGATAGTTTACAAGTTCGACCATGCTTATATTGGCAGTCTGATCAAGTCCAAACCAACACGTTTCGTGGGCATGGCGCTTGCAAACACTTCGAGTGGCCCCGATGTGGCTCAACAGCAGATGGAAGCGCTGGTCGCAGATGGATTTCGAGGTGTTCGCATAAATCCCAACTTGCTCACGAAAGGGGAAACTCTGTCAGGACCAACTACTCAGGCGGTCCTCAGCACCGCGGCGAAGCTGGATATCCCGGTTGCAATGTTCGTGCAGCCAGTTCACTTCCAAGATCTAAAAGATGTCCTGACAATCTCACCAGGAGCTAAAGTAACTACTCGTCGATGAAGAAGCACTCCACAGAAGTGACCAGCGCCTCTTCTCACATCATTGCTCCTGCTTTTCCGCAGGTTCTAATCGACCATTTCGGATTCTGCAGACCTGTCGGAGATGATGACCACTTCCAAATTCTCCTCAACATCCTCGAACAGTTTCCAAACACTTTCCTGAAGACCTCAGCTTTCTTTCGCTGTTCTAACGAGCCATATCCGTACAAGGTATGTTCTTCAGGTCTTCAACCAGGAACGACCCAAAGCAAGTCTTCTAACGCTTCCGTTTTTCTGACCCAGGATATGTACCCGGTAAGTGCTCCGGAGGCTATGAACCAAAACCTACAACTAGTCCGTCGCCATCGAAACCATGCTGAGCTAGCTCCCTAGATGGCTCTTGGTCATCTGGAGAGCTTGCTACTACAGACGCAAGTTACCTTGTCATTCTGCACGATTGCGTCAGAACGAAGGTCTTGAACATACTAGTCCCAGTGTATCAATGCCTGACTAAACCTCTTTCGCTTCTGCCTGCTGCTTGTTGTCTGTTGCTTTCTCAGTGGATGAATGTGCTTGTGGAGAAGATCGGAGCAGATCGGATGATGTGGGGAAGTGACTTCCCTTGGGTATTGGAGCAGGTGAGCCTCGAGCGGAAAGTCGAGCACAATGTCCAGTCGTAGACAGATATCCACAGCATGTGTTTTTTACCGTAGTTTTGTTTTTGGTTTAACCGACGTCCCCTTTCTTTTACGGTATGGAAGTGTGGATACAAGGAGGCGTTCGACTTCGCCGCATCGATCCCAGGGCTGTCCGAAGAAGACCGAGAGAAGATACTCGGCGGCACATCGAGCACTCTATTTAACCTGTGAATGACTGTTTCATTGAGGACCTTTTTCCAATGTCCCTGCTGCATCGATGGATTTTGCGCTTCTGGGGTCATAGTAAAGGCGGAGATGCGTCGCATATTTTGTACATTATTCCTCATTGTGGGCGATCGTATTTTGAGGTTCAAGCCGAGGTTCTAGGTCTCAACTGCGGACTCGCTCACGATGTCGGTCGCGAGGACTGTTCGAAACTCTTCAGCCAAAGCCCTGAAGAATTGAACAGAAAATCAACCAAACGAGCCGTTAGAGAGCTTGCCTGGATGGATTGTGGGTGCTGATGAGTAGGGTATGAAAACGGTGTCCCCTTCGGCGTACTCAGTTTTCAACTTCAGGAGCCCCAACTCGACGGAAAGATCTCCTTTTAAGCAGATCAGCAGTGATCCCACTGGAGCCGCGCATAATCGCCCACCCTGATCGCAGGGCAGAATCCAGCCAAAAAGGTCACGCGAGTTGAGAGAAGATCGTACTATGTTTGAGGGGTTTGAGGAGAAGAAAAATTAGAATCGATAGCTTACCTCACATTCGACGATCATTGAGCGCAAATTGCTTCTCAAGCTTGAATCTCCGCCGTCGAGTTCCGACTCCGTCTTCCCCAGTGAATCTGCCGTTTCCTCCGCAAAGTTGAACCACATCCCGGCGCAGATCGCTCCCACCAACTTTTCATCACTAAAAAGGGCCCAACAAGAAGGGACGCAGTCTGAGTACCAATCACATAACGAAATAGAAGCTGGCAGGTTGTCTGTCTCCCTCCCTTACTCAAAGTACTCAGCATCCGGGCGGTCCTGCTAGCTCATCGACAAATCCAAGTTTAAAGACGGCAGTGGCATAGGTTTAGAACTTCCATCTTCTTAAATAATCAAGCCAGAAAAAAAAACCAATATGTCGATTTTCCCTACCGAGGAGGCTAGCATGATCCCATCCGAACGAAGAAGAATTGCATGCTGCACGCCACCGGTGCAAACCTGTTTCCAGAACAAAACGCCCTATGCACTGAGCTAGAACAACCTGACCCGAAGGAAAAAGTTGAGCGCTTACCTGAGATAGGAACAGAGGCAAAGCCTTTGGCCTTAGCATCATCCTTATTACACCCGTGTGTTTCTGTACGAGCCCTCTACAACTATCCTTTCGAAGAAGATAACGAAGGCTGCAACCCAAGACCAACCTTTGAAGAAGGCACGAGGAGAGACCTTTATACCCTCTTTCTTTCCGGTGAAGTCCCGCTGCGTACGAACCACCGCGAAAACCTTTGAAGATGATGACAAAGAAGAGAACGACTCCGATCGGCGTGGATGTGGTAAAGCACCAATAGCTCTAATCCATGAAATGCTCGCCTTCGGTCTTAAGAAGTAGTGTAGTGCCATAGTGTCGTCCAGACTCGAGGGAATCGCTTTTGGGGTACGTTGAGGACGTTGAGACTTCAAGACTAGAACTTCGAGGGTCGATTGTGCATGTGTGTGTGTTTGTGCAGGCTCCAAATCGCCAACCCTGGGCGTTGGGTGTTTTTAATGTCGCTGGAACCATCGCTGGAACCTGCGCAGGATCGTCTGGATGGGCATGTTGACGGAGAAAACGAGGATCTTCCCCAGTCAAACTGCCGGAGAACCACACTAGCGGAAAATCTCGAATCTCGGCCGTACGATCCTCCACACATGGCCAGAAGATCTTCAGTGAACATGAGCAGACGTGCCTTCTGAATTGGTCATCAGACCTTGAACAGTAGAAGGAGAAATAGATGACGGGCCAACTTCTGATCCCGTTCTATGACTCCACGTTGAACGACGGACCAAACGGAGTCACCTCCATTTGTTCACACACACATTATGCAGGAGTCTATGATGTACGCTAGCAGCTAGCTGTTGAACTATTTCCCAAGCCATTGGTGGACCCATGTTAGTAGAGCTCATGTATCGAAAGCGATGACCCCTGAGTCTGTTCTCAGTTCATGCAACAGCGCGTTTGAGGCCTTGAGGAAAAGATCTCAGAGCTCTATACTTCTCACCGTCCTCTTCCCCCGCAGCTGTGTACATATGTTGCCACTCTCGAAAACTACAACCAGTTCATATACCATTTTACTTTCGCTACCTGAATGATATTCCTCTTGTGGGCTAGGGATCGGGTGGTGACCGGGATTCTCGTCGCTTTCCCTCTGCAAAGTGGAATAATGTCCTCAAGGCTTATTTTATTACAGACGCAAAAACCAATTCCAACTATCCTCTGCTACTCACCTCATATCTTCACGCAGTAAGGACGGGCGAGGACTGTAGACACCTACAGTCCTCGCCCGTCCTTACTGTGTAACCGGTTCGCGTATAGAAGAAACGAAATACAGAAAACCAACGAAAAAGGAAACAGTCTACACCGCAAATGGTACATTAGCATCCATTAGACTTCCCCGTAAACCAACAGGAAGAAGAACGAGTGGGTTGGGCTCGGTGTGGAAACCTATTCATCCAGACCTTTCCCCCAGGACTTTCGCGTTTCTCTACCTTGGCACGCGCTTCAAGGAAACTTCAGCCAGCGCCGCTGACCATGTTTGACGCCTTAGGCCATTCAAGGCAGTTTCAGTTCCAGCGGAGAGGAAACCAGCCAATATGATATTTAAAATAAGCTGGAAGTCGTCACCTGGGTTTTCCACTCTCCTTCGCTTCCTCTACTGCCCGACGACGGTCTTGCGTCAGTACTGAGTGGGGAACGACATTGAAAGAAGTTCCATCTTCGCTACCTCATGATGTTTCACCTGAGAGTACTTTCTTCTCACGGCAGTTAGTCTCGAGTTGGGTGTACTGCTGGCTACTAAATTGTACATCACTCGAACAGTCTCCATCAGTTCCTCTTCCCTAAAACCAGTATAGTGCTCGAGCGTCTCGTTCCACACCATCGAGCTGGTCTGTTTACCGCTTAGGTAGCAGGCTGAAGCTGCAAGTTGACTTGGAACAATACCGACGAGTCTGTGCGCGATGAACCAGAGAAAAAGGGTCTCTTAGAGAAGTTCTTAAACGCTAACGGTCGCCTCGTAAGTACTAAAGCAGTTCTCACCTGTACTCCTGCTGAGCGAGCTCTAAGCAATAGGTTGCATAGCTTGCGGACTTTTTGTTACAACCCGCAGCCTTCATGAATCGCGCAAGGAACACGTTTGGCGAAGGTGTTGTTACATTGAATCCAAGCCTATTAAGGACTGTCGCTTCCATCTTAAGAATCTCTTCTCTCGTATACGCTCGATCGGAGATGTAGACAAAGTCGTTTGTTTCAGGAGCGTAGATTTCGTGATACTTGCTGGCAATGAGCATCGAGCTCACGCCGACAAGCTGAAGCTTCTGGCGGACGACCTTCTCCGTACTCAGAAAGCGGTCAACCACATTTACAGTTAGAAAAAGCGTATCCGGAGATAGCTTGAACTTTTGATGTACATCAACGAGCCAGTCTACTAGAATGGATCGCATCTTGTCACTCAGATCAGGTTGCTGAGACATGTAGTCTTTTGAAGGTAGATACTTGGCCTCTACTCGCTTCCAGTGATCAAAGATCTCCTTGACGTATTCAGAACAGGCAAGGTGATCCTGATGGTCATTGGCGTCTATGTCTAGAACATTTCTCAACTTGATTTCGGCCATCCGCTCGTTGAGATCATTGGTAACGCTCGTTTTGGGCTTTCGGGTCCCGTGGTCGGGTTCTAGGCTCGATTGGTACTGCCTTCGCTGCTCGACTGAGACATCTCTTCGGTTGGGCATTGACCTCAGAGAGCCTTGACTCGGTTGAGTTCTGCGCAGAGAGGAAGACTTTTCCTGAGGTTTCGAAGCCAGCGGAAGTCGCTGTGCATTCGTCTACAGAAGAAGATGAACAGCGCACAACATTCAATTGCATTTTCTTCAAGTGAGCACACGAGGATGCAGGAGTAGCAAAGCGAGCACGTACCGTCTTCTTTTCCTGAGGATACCCGTTTCCTCCATTGATAACGGCATTGTTGGTGATATCACCAAGAGCTCTCTTGGCCACATTACCACCACCTCGTTGGCTCTGGCGAAGTGTCCGTTTGCCCGGTAAGACTTCATTGTTCTCGGACGTTCCTTGGTGAGCCGATCGCAACCTCGTTGAGTACCTCCCTCCCCCCGCTTCCATTGTAAAACCCGCTCCCGAAACCAGCGAACGCTTCACTTCCGCTGCGACCTCTCTCCGCCCTACACCGACCTAAGCTGCTCTCCTTTCCTCTGATACCTGGCTAGCTTTGCATGACGGCAACCATCTGGTTAAACCTTTTTACTACCACAAATAACCGTTGCGCGAAAACCAAACCACGACTATTGAGTATACTCATGTAGAGCGCACAAGCTACTCCCCAAAGACGATCCCTTTTAACAAGCCCGATATACCAGGCCCAGGCCTTTGCCGAAGTATCCTCCCGCTGCTCTACCAAGCTTATACCCCCCACCCACCAGAATATGCTGATATCTGTTCTCAAGCGCACATAGCCCAGAGCGCACAAGCTGCTGCCTCGCGACGATCCCCTTTAACAAGCCCGAATACCGGATCCTGGCAAAGTATCCTCCCGCTAGCCTGCAAGGCTTATACCTAACCACCCGACCAGAATTTCAGCGTACCCGCTCTAAAGTCCACACAGCCCAGCTTTTTCCGTTACGAACGTTTTAATGAGGTTCTCTACCGCATGATTCAAGCCTGTCTGCCTTGGAAGCTCAATCACGACACCCTTGCCCTTTACTGGATGGCAAACTTCACCGCTCCAGAAAGTTTTCCCTCCACATCTCTACCATAACCGTATCATAACAGTCATCAGCAAGGAGCACCTGTACCAAACACAGATTTTCATAAGAATCTACGCCCCTGATCACGCTTACAACAGACCTCTTCCAATCCGCCCGGCTCCTCTTCCTCATTGCCCTGTTTTTGATCAATTGAAAAATCTCCTTTTTGAGGTTTATTCAATCCGATCATTTCCTTTCAAATAAACTACCCACCACCCTTTCCTCCAATTTATTGTTGGCCAGAAGCCCATTTTGGTAACGAGAAATATCCGTCTAATTATTACTCAGTACATGAAAATTTAGTCATACCCCCCCAAAAATTCTGGTAAGACTTTTGCTTATTGTCTAGGCCATCTCCGAACCCCCTTTTGGAAAGATGGATATTTTTTTGACCGAATTGTTCTAGCCGTTATTTCCATTTGAGAATTCTGGTCGCCACTTGACGAAGAATGAATGAATACATGAAATGATTTCAGGCTTTTATTGAAAACTGGATATATTATTTCGTTATATTAAGTTTCTCATACTATATTTCATATGAAACAGTGGATGAGATCGTCTATGATATATTTATGGCTTAATTATTTATAAAATACATATAAAAGATGAAAGATATTTTACTTCTTTTTACCATAGTAGATCAATATTGCTTCTTCATTGGATAATACCGTCTGGTTTTTTCTTTGTTTTTATGCTTTATAAGAAAAAAAATCTATAAAAGAATAGCTCGTTACGCACAGAGCCTCCATGGGGCTGACAAACAAATTCGCGTCCAAGTGGTTACCACCATAACCTTACTATAAAACCAATAAACATAGACCTAATTACTATATAATTATTACAATAAAACATATTTATTATAGTTTATAATTTCATCAAAAGAAAAAAAACAATATGAAACGTCTCTATGCATAAATCCCTCATATTTAGGTCAAAACGTGGGTTCCTGCTTTAAAACCGACTTTTTCCCCACTATCGTTAAGAACCAGTACAATCAATACTTTCGTTCTATAGAGTCACTATATTAGTCAATCAATATATATCGTTTGTTGATATTATATAATATTATTCTCATACGATTCAGTCGTTTTCGAGAAAACATTAGTAATTCGCCATGACACTTAGTGAGAAACTCTATGGTTGACCCTTATAGAACGGTACCTAAGATCCAAGGGGATTTGATTTCCTAAGAAATAATCAAAAATACTATATCCCTGAAACGGTCAAAATGATAGGCACTTAATGAAAAATGGGGTTGTTTTTCAATCGACATTTTTGTCTTCTTTTTGGGATCATTTTGTAATGAAGTCTAAATGGCAGTTACATCGTATTTTGAATTTCGTAAAAAATATAGATGGGCGGGAAAAGGGATGAAGAAGGAAGAGGGGGGAGAGATTGGTTAAGACATCCGGGCACGTTTTCCGTTGGAGAGGAGGGTTTCTTCATACGGAGAAGGGAATTTTTGTAATGGCCAAACACGTTTTACTTAGTTTTAAAACGCGTGGTAGAGGAGTGCTGGTCATTGATTGGTCGTCTATGACTGCAACGATGAAGGGAGTGATTGGAAGTGAGGTCAGCGCGGACTGAAGTCTCTCGCCCCTAGATGACCTGTCTTTCGTCCGTGGGCAGACAGCCCTTTGCCTCACGATCGCGAGAGCATGAAGATTGGGCCGCTTACAGTGCGGGTTTAGGGAAGCTCAGCGAGAACTTCCTCCGATGGCACGGATGCGCTGCTGGGTGAAGCACATGCCCGATGCCGCAGAGTCGTCGGAGCTGAGGGAACTGAGTATGCTTGGTTAGACAAACGAAAAAGATTGCAGCAAGTCAGTCTGCTGGTTTTGCATGTGTCCTGAGATCACAAGCCAAACGAGATGTTTTGAATTTCGATGACAAGGCTGTGAACGTAAACCCCACACACCGGATGAAAGCTCTCCGACACCGAAAACTTGTCCAGCACAAGCAGGGTCATCGAACTTCCTTTTGAATGTATTAGGCACCTTCGAGGCACACAAAATGCTTTGTACCCAAACCCCCAGTCTTGCGAGCCAAGATCATCCGGTTCCGAATCGTCCACCCCAGTGAACCCCGTTGGTTGGATCCTGGAGGCTCTACGATATTTTGGTAAGAACGCGGGAGGTACGGATGCCATACTTGAAGATCTGACCTCTTCGGATTGTGCCTCCCGAAAAGATGCGGAAGAGTGACAAGGTCAGTTCCGAATCTTATTCTTTTGCTTCGCTTTGTTCACCGTGGCGTTCGCCCTCACTCGGTGAGAGTGCTTTCACGCTTGATCTCTTCAACGCAGTTGAGCGCGCAAGCCGACGGAGCATTGTTCGGGCAATTCCGGACGCCGAAGGATAACGTAGCTACTCATATACCTGGAAATTGCGGCTATGTGCGGTGCACCTGGCAGTAGAAAACCACCGTGGGGAAGCGGGGAAGCTATGCAATGAGAGCACCCCCAGTTGCAAGAAGAGGCACGAAAGCAGGAGAACACTACCATTTTCATGTAGAGCTGTCTGGTCCTATGGAGGTCAGATCTTTGTGAGGAGCTTCGTATGGCTTGGCACATGTGGATGACACTTCACAAAACACGTGGACCCTTTCCCTATCTCCAAAGGACGGTGGCGAAACATGAGTTCATCAAGCTGCTGGGTTGTCTAGAGAACCAATTCTTCCGGGTGAAGAACCTCCGCACCGACAACGGAGATGAATTCAAAAACATTGTCGCACAGGATTTTACAGATAGCAAAGGGACCGAACATCAGAATAACCCGCCGTACACACCACAGGCAAATACCATTTAGTGTGAAAGGCGCCCAAGCCATTCGGGAGATCTGACGCCACATCAAAATTCTGGTCTTCCGCCGCTGTACTTCTTGTTCGGGGTTAACTTCCCCATCACGATAGTATGATCCACTGGCCGATCCTTCTTAGACCCCATCCACTTCTTTGTGAACAAGTCACTCTTCTTCGTGCGACAAGATGCTTGGGACCCTGGTCTGTCATAGCATACAATGATAGAACTTCTGTTGTGACCCTTTGAAGATGCGCTCCTTTCCAAGCTTAGGGCGTCTCATCACCCCCATTGGCGACCCAGGCAGAGCATTCAACGGAAAAGTGCAAGCCGGCAAAACGCTTCAGGTTCGCATCCATTCCAGCAAGACAGGGGTTCCTCGTCTATTTCGTCATACTGCTCATTCATCGCCACCCGAATTCAGATGAAGCAGAACTTCTTCACAGAAACAGGGCACATGTGGATGTTCACATCGTTTCTGATAAGGTACTGCAGAAGCTTGAGCCTATGACTCTCCGAGTTGGAGAGAGGTTCACATCCTTTTGAGTAGCCTTTCCTGTTTCGGCTTTGTATAAATAGCACGATTTCTGCCCCCCCCCCATCTGATGTGCGCGCGTTTCTCGTTCGGGCTTGGGATGCTGAACGTCGTCCATGATCGTCTTCTTCGTCAGGAGTGCCCAGGGACTGGAAAGAAAGTTTGAGCACATGGGATCGATGTACACGTTGGGAGCTGCTTGAGTGGGGTTAGAGGTTGAAGGGGTTGACCTGAGTCCAGGAGGCTTGACTGGAAGAGCAAACGAAGAATGTGGTAGCCGTAAACCTGTGATCATCGTGTGTTTAGCGCTTTCGAGGTGGACTGGACCTTCTCTCCAGGAGACACGATGTCAGAAGGGAGCAGAGTTGAACAGCAGAGGAAGGGAGTTGTTTCCATGACTTCCTTACGAAGTCTCGGAAGTCGCACTTTTGGTTTGAATTTGGGCAGACATGAAGATCATGATGATGGCAGCAGTTCGGAAAGCTCGGACAGCGATTTTGGGCCCCGATCGCATATGGACGAGGGTTCGTTTCGAGGAGTTGCGTCTACGTCTAGCGTTGGTGAAAGCCTGGGTGGATCTCTTTCTGTGTCGCGGATGCCGCTTTACAAATCAGCGTCACTCACTCCAAGTGCGAGTGGCCATGCCTCAGGTTCACTACCTCCGTTTGAGCAGTTTATTGAACATCAACTGGATAGAGTCAGGGAGCAATTTGAAAGCAACAGAAGCAGAGCAGTGGGTAAGATTAGCATCAGCGAAAGGTTCGGTTGTTTTATATATTCCGCGAAGCTGACAAAGCTCGTTTTTGTTCGCTGGGAAAAGGTGGAACCCCAGCTGAAGTTTTGCAAGACATGGAGCACCTTCAAAAGAAACAGCAGGATATCCTTGTCCGTCACGTGGAACTGGAGAAAAGCGGACCGGTAGGAGCATTGGGGAAGCTATCTGATCTACCTAAAGAGAAGATCAAAGAAACGATGTTTTCTCGGGATGAGCAAGCCAAGGCTATAGTATTGGATTTGCGGATCTTGTCGGACGACATCCAGGCTCTCTCGGAGAAAATTGAGAGCAGCAAAATCGGAACCGAGACGCATGTATGGAGACCGGAAGATCCAGTCGAACTGTCTGAGGAAGACAGCGGCGACGAGTACAGCAGTATAGACTTCCAAAGCCCTAGAGATGATAGCTTCTAGGAGGCGTCTTTTAGAAGGCTGCAATGTGAGTGCTTCTCAATCGTCAATCCAGACTTCAGGATCATGAACTCTGGATTCCCAGGAACTTGATGTGCTATTTTGAAAGAGGGGAAAGATCTCCGTCCAGGTCCGAGAGAATGTTTCCAGGATCTTCCGTTCTCAAGGACGAAACGAATGAGTTTGAGGGAATCGTGGTCTCGAACGTGGCTCGTGGCAAAAGCTCACCTTGTGCTTGGCTGAAGGCTTGAACTCACAGAGGACTGGGTTGAACACCGTACGAGCCTGTACAAATAACGGAATGTGGCGTGTAGTGTGCTTTGTGGAGGAACGGTACCCTGTACTTGCTCTAAGGCATAGACTCATAGATGAGTGACTGGACTTGATACCAGCTTTGCATTTACAGCAGCAGCGGAAGGTGACCTCTGGTACGGTTTATGGAGGAACGTCGCCGCGCACTTGGCCAAAGGCACCAACTCAGAGACGACAGGAGTCAGCATCGAAAGAGTCTGAACAGTGAGGGAGTGTGGTCTGGAGTGTTGCTTGCGGATAACCGTCGCTTTGTCCTTGGTCGAAGAAAACGATTCCCAAACGACTGGACATGGCACCCCTATTGTTCTGGAACGGTGACGGATAGTGGCCTGTAGTATGCGTGATGAGAGCGAGGCCTTGTACTTGGTCGAAGGCATGGGCCACGCGCGACTGGACTTAACACCGTACGAGTCTAGAGTAACGATTGTACATAGATTTTTTTTTCAACTGGTGGAGCGAGAGCTTGAAGGAAGGTTGCGTCAACAAACAAGATGACGTTGGAGGTGCGATCGGGATAAGTTCGTAAAGGATAAGTTCGTAAAGGAATAAGCAGTATTGCAGTGTATAGTAGGGCTCACGGGCGTGAACATTGCGGAACCCCGGGAAGGAGATGATCCAATCCCGACTGGAAAACGAAACCAATGCGTTCGTCGGGCTAAAGGTAATGGTTCTGAGGAGGATTCTGGTATTGGCGTTACTCTGACGCTCTCGAGTGGTCTTCAGGCTTCCCGCTGTCGGTGAAAGTTTTTCCGTAGGACGTATTCTTCAAAATTTATTTTTTCTTTATTGTTTTGTGAGAATATATTCTCTTCGAGAGGCGTCAGTAATTATCTTCCGAATCCAAACTAGTTTGGATTTCCTTTTTCCGCGGAGCGTGTTTAAAAAGAGGATTTTGGAAGGAGCACTGAGAAGTTATGTGGAAGCTTCAGGTCGATGCTCTCTCAAAGCGGCCTTCAGTTCCTCATCATATGCCATCCTCGACTCGCCTAAAGTTTCCGCCCTGATTTGTTCCGGCGTCCTGCGAATGTCGTCGAGGTGCTTCTTTGCCAATTTTTTGTAGTCTCCTGCTCTGGTTTTAATCGACTTGATCTCCGCTTCCGATAACTTTTTCTTGAAAACAGCAGGCACTCCAGCCCAAAGCTCACCAGACGGAACTGTTGCGAATGTGGGGACTACCGAACCTGGTCGAACACACGTATGAGTCCTACAATTTTAGCTCGGGGAAAAAGGGTTGGACCTGGGTAGTCGCAACTATCGCAGAAGATTGGCCAGGATTATCATACCCGCGGCAACAATCGAATTTGAGCAGATCTTGGAGCCCACTCCAATAACTGCCCCCATTCCAATGAGGCAGTCATTTTCGAGGACCGCGTTGTTCACAACAGCTCCGTGGCCGATGGTGACTCGATCTCCTATTATCGTTGGGATTGGTACATTCTGATATTTTCGATCCATATTCTTCGCGAAGACTGCCACGCCGTCCTGGATGTTCGTTTCCTCCCCGATAAGAACGGGAGCGTCATCTCCACGGATGGTTGCACCATACCAAACGGACGAGCCGGACCCCACGCTAACAGACCCAACGAGCGATGCACACGGAGCGAGAAAGACTCCATTGGAGGAAACAATAGGGGATTTGAAAAGCAGGTTCATAATCTGTCGGTGACGATCCACTGCAAAGATTCACACACAACATAAGCCGAAGGAAGATTATCAGATTCCTGAAAGCGTACGAATGAGCTAAACCTGATGCGCAAGAGCAGGCAAAGATCGAGGCCCGGACCCAAAACTACTGGACAAAATTCCCGACTCTGGACACAAAAGGTGGAGCGATGCCTGGATCAACTTACAAGGCTCAGCACAGTAGAACTGGCCCATCGAGCGAGCGCCCATTCTTTCTAGCGCCTGTCCAGTCTCACGGAGCATATGTCCCAAAAAATAAGTTCCTCTTTTCAGAGCAGCGGCAGCCATTGTCCTATCGCTTCCAACCCGGTTAACAAAATAACATAAACAAAACAACCGCCCGCACCCAAGACTCTGCGGCAGCCCCAACTCTCCCGCAACTTTGTACGGATGGAGTCTAGTTAGACCTTAAAACCCCTCCTCCAACTCAAATTCTTATCATCAAAACCTGTTCATCATTTTCAGATCCCTCAATAGTTCGAAAGTCAAGCAACACCGTCCGCCCCGGAACTCCCACCCAGATCCGTTCAGAACGAAAACAAGAACAACCAAGTCTACTCAAACCCCTTTCCTTCTCCGTCACAAACACCGTGGGCACGCTCCCTTCGTCCCCACGTTTTCCAATCTCGTCACTATTCTTCACCCCAAACAATTTCTAAACTAAACCCACCCCTTAACAAATCACAGCGGCTCCGTCAAATAAAACACGAAAGCTCAATACAAAACCAAATACCTTCCCTTCCTTCAAAAGCTTCACAAAACCCATCCATCCATCCCACACTCCACCGCCATCGATTCGACGGTACTTCTATAGACTGATGATGATGACTTCTATTCTCTCCCCTTCAATCCCTACCCATCCATCCCCCTTTCCCCAAAACTATTTGTCATTGCCAAACCCCACATCCACTGAGGAACCCCCGTTTTCAGATTCGCAACCAGGCCGTAAAAAAAAGTTATCTATGTTTTAGTACACCTCCCTTATTTCCAAGATCCTCCATCCACAGCCAATTATCCTTCTAAAATTACTGTAAAATTCGTTTGTTTTAGTGCTCTTTAGTAAACATTAATCTGTACTAAATATTGATTGATTTAGCATAAAATTATGGTATCCTTTATTTTCAAATTATTCATTTGCTTTAGAGTTGGGGTGAACGTGGTGCTTATTAAGCAGAGTTGAGTGTAAATCAAGAACAAATGTTCTATTTTGGTGTGGGTTCGATTCTTCCTAAATCTAGATATATATATTGTCTTTATTTTGACCGGATTTGAGTGAGGCTGTAATGTTTTATTTGTGTTAAACTAGTTTAGAAAAATATTGTCTATATTTAGTTCAGGGACCAGTTTTGTTTCGGCGGTGACTGAACTCATTTCAACACTCGGAATACTCCGTACTTTTCGCCACCCTCTAACTTTTGTGCAGTTGTCTTAGATAGATTGATATTTGTTGAACAAAATTAGCTAATGCTAATCACCGTGAAAGTCAATCGATCTACTCCGTATTTTTCGCCACCCTCTAACTTTTGTGCAGTTGTCTTAGATAGATTGATATTTGTTGAACAAAATTAGCTAATGCTAATCACCGTGAAAGTCAATCGATCTTTACCCCTGGGGATTTCGAAATTTAGAAATTGTCGATTGCCCCTTTTTCAATTTGATTTCGTTTCACCCCCTTGGTGAGCATTCAAATTTTTTTCAATATATACAGCATAAAATTTCGATATTTATATAGTTGTAAACAATTATTCTTATTTTTCTACCCCAGGAATCGCGAATGAAAATTGGTGTGTCCCAGCATGCATCAGCATAGAGGATCTTACAGAGGCAGTCACACTCAAGCAGGAGGGCCTCTCGAGCTTGTCACTGTTCTTCGTTGCAGATGTTCATGTTCAGACACACTGATCAGCTCAAATCCCTTCCTGGCTGCTTCTCCTACGGAAAAAAGGGAGAACCTTCCCACAAAGGGGCACCATGGTCAACATCCCCTTTCTCGATCCCCCAAGGGGGGACCATGCGATTCCGGTGCTCGGCACTTTTTAGGTCGCATCGTCCCCCAGCTACGCTGCGGCTCTAGAAAACAATCCAGTCAGCAATTCGACATTGCAGCAGTCTGCAGCCTTAGCCTCGAAGCAGCTTGTCCAACTTGGAATCTCGCCGAAAAAAAAAAAAAAGGTATCCAGAAGCGGCATTCAATCACGGTCTTCTCTGAATGATTGCCCTCGCGGGCACAATGACTTGGAGGATGCTCAAAGTTTTCACTTGAGGTTGCGGTCGGTTGGGACGATGGTGTGGAGAGACGTAGTTTCTAGTCGATGTGCGCGGAAGCTCCTTTGTCTTTGCTTTTGTTTGGCTTCAATTTCAAGACGTTTTTAATTCTTCAGGAGTGGAAGACTTGAAGAAAGCACTTGGAGTCGGTTTTTCTTTTTGAAACGGAGGATAGCTGTTGATTTCAATGTGGGAGGGTTTCGGAGCTTAATCTTGAATCGTTTGCTGTCCCCCCTTTCTCAAGTTTTGCTTCTTCTTTCGGTGAAGAGGGCCGTTTTCGGACAGGTGAAGAAACGGATGTGTCGATATGAGTCTGTATTATAGGTTGAAAGCTACCAGCAAGATTCTCCGACCCGAAGCGGCAAAAGTGTTCCACAGGAGCACCGTTGTTGGGTCGGGAAGAATTCCTAGCTCGGCTTCCGGGTTGATGGGGTGCGTATTGTATTGCATTTGGCATTCTCGGGTCTCTAGGTTTGAAGTTGGAGCACTGACCCTTTTCTTTATTCAATCAGGAGCCAGGGATACCGCTTCAAGCAGTTTCCGCCAGCAGCTGGGGTACGATGGCACAGCGCCTTCTCTCCTACAAGAAAGGACGAGAAAGACTCCGTTGAGGGGTCTCCCAAAAGCGATAATCCGCCCACCAAAATCGAGACGGATAGCTCAGGAGATTCCAAGCCAACTGCGGTAAAGTCTTCCACTGCTGCCGTTGATGTGAAAGTATCAAACGAAACAGCAATGGATCATCTTGGAGATTCCTTGCCTCGTGATAATCCCAGAGTGAGAGTCTACGGTCCTCATATTCTTGCTTTCAATGCGGAGTTGCACAATATGATCTCCATCAGTTCGAGAATTGGGGCGTTGTTCTTAAGCGCCATTATATTCTTGCCAGTGCCGAACTTTTGGGTGCTTGTAATAGAATACGCGCCGATAGGACCTTTCGTTGGCGTGATGGTGTTCAGCGTAATGTCCATGATGGCTCATTTGTTGTTCCTCGTGCAGTGGAGATTTACCTCCAAATTCAAGTGGGGTACGCACTCTGATAAGTGGGAGGATTGAGCCCAAAATTTTGTGATAAAGAAAGCTTTGATTATGGTATAAACTGGTGTTAGCTATCCTACCTACGCGAGTCTTCAACAGTCTATGCTCGACACCGACTATTGCCGCCAGAGCGTACTCCCTCTTGCTTTCAGTCTTCCCACACGCGGGTACGGAACCTTTGTCCTCAGAGTTCATCGCCTTAACTTGAGAACCCAAACGACTGTACGAACAACAGATTTCATCGGGATTTGTTACCCGATGCAGGCAGCCGGATAAAGGCTTCCATTGACAAACAAGTCTAGCAAAACCAGAGACGCCCTGACTTCTGTTGAGGAGTTAACCTCATCGGACCTGCCACGATCCCGTTTTCAGAGGAAGATTGCCTGAGCTGGCCATCCAATCTCAAAAGCGACTAAAATCCTACGCAAAGTCGAACGTTGTACGCGAATATCTGGAGCTCATCCAACGAACGAGAGGGTCTATCACGTTGAGTACTTCAGGGTACGACAGGAATGTCTTTTTCCGGCACATTCAAACACGACTAAAATGAGCACGATACAGCACATCAGATATGTGAGAGATTTTGAGGGCAGCGTGACATGCTTCCAGGAGCTTTTAGATTTCTGGGCACCAAGGTCTTGGCCGGCGACAGATCCCAATCCAGAACGTAGGCAAGACGTCGGAGATGAGCGTCTATCACCATTTATTCTGGTGCTTAATCTGAGGCGATCTATGAATGCAGCCACACGCACGTCCCGAAATCGGACCCCCTTACCACCGGCAAGGCAGAACAAGGCCAAACCACTCACGTAGTCTCTTCAAGAACTTCAGAATCAATGTCGAGCACTGCCAGATCCAGACGTCCCCGGTCCTTGACCATGGCGTCCGACGTCTACCTGAGACGTAACTTGCCTATATCTAAAGAAAGGCGCCACCGATCAAAAGCCGTCTGATCCACAGGGGAGCGCCCTTTACCAATAAAAAATTTGAGGTCAGCGACCGTTCGAGAATGTCTGTCTGTTCAAACACCACAATCCCACCCCCCTCAAAACACGCAGATTTTCCGCAAGAAGGACTCGCAACGCCCATTTTCACTACTTTAAGCAATCATCATAAAACCTCAACCCCCCCCCTAATCCAAGCATCTGACCCTGAACCCATTGGTATTTACCGCCGCCCCCCAAACCTTTCCAAAGATCAGCTCCAAAACTCTCCAAAAACATGAATTGAGGTAAAACAGTACTTTCTTTTCATAATCTCTACCCCCCCTTGCCGCATCCCCCTTGATTTAGTGCCAAGATCTTCGTCGTCAACGGGTGACACTCGATTTCCACAACAACCCAAAGGGGTTGGAAAATCGTTCAAAAAAGAAATCTGACACAAGCCATAAGATTCAAACCAACCCCTATCGAAATACAACAAAAGAACTGTTAATAAAGTATTAGAGTAAAAATTAAAGGGTTTTAGGTCATTTTCTGTGTTGCTCATGATCGTTCCATACCCCCCCTTATCAAGGATATTTCTGCTGGTGAGTAGTGTTTTTCTGTTATATTGCTAATGTGGGGAAAAATGTGACATTTTCTGAGCGACGTGGAACGCTGGTTTCTTGGGTGGTTGATAGACGGGAAATGGAGTTTGGATGAAGGGTAGGAGAGGGGTTTTGGGTGGGGAGGCAGGGGCGGTGACTGTGAGATTTTGGGAGCGGGGGGAGGTGAGTTGGTAGAGCCAAATAATCTCCTGTTACTGTTTTCTTGACAGTATATTTTGGATGTCAAAGCAAGGTTGAGGATCCCCAGTAAACATCTGTGTTAAAGGGGGAGGAGTTTGTTCAGATCATGCATCGAGCGTTTCGTGTACGTGGGGCAGTTGGTGCTCTACGGGTGCTCAGAAAGACCACTGGAGATGTGGGCCGTGAAGTAGGATCCGGTGTCATTCCTGCCGGAGGGCAGTTGCTGAGCGTCAGGAACTTTAGGGTTTCCGCGAGGTTGTATCAGGAAGCTTTGGAGGAGGTATCGGCGCCAGAGCCGAGCATGTCCACAGAGAAGAAGGCAAAACCTGCAAACACCGAGCCTGAGAGCAACTGGGAGCATCTGAAAATGGCGGATGAGGTGAGGTCAGTATTGAAGCGGAAGGGTTTCAAGAATCTGTTCGACGTACAGCTGGCGTGTTTCGAACCTGGGGTTGCCGGGAAAGATCTTGTGGCAAGATCTCGTACTGGTACTGGAAAGACGATTGCGTTTGGACTTCCTCTGGTAACCCGATTGCTCACGGAAGGCGGTCGAGCGCAGTCAGGCAACTGCAGGGCACTGATCGTCACCCCGACGCGAGAGCTAGCAAAACAGGTGTCACAAGAATTGTCGTCGTTATCTAAAAAAATCTCAGTCGCGGTTGCGTACGGTGGTGCCTCATACGGCGTGCAGGCCCAGCAAATCCAAAGGGGCGTTGACATCTTAGTAGGAACTCCCGGCAGGCTTGCTGATTTCCTCCAACAGGGCACTCTGAAGCTCAACAATACAAGCATGTGTGTCCTTGACGAAGCTGACGAGATGCTGAAGATCGGTTTCCAGCAGCAGTTGAATGAAATTACAGGTAATCTCCCAAGGGAGAAACAGATGATGCTGTTCTCAGCTACAGTGCCCTCTTGGGTTAAGGAAGTAGGTTCCCACCTGAAGCCCTTCAAGAGTTTCCGATTTGAAGAGGTCCATGCTGACATTGCTTCCAATTTTAATACCAAACTCAGCTGGCGAATAAGACAATGAAGAGCCCTGTCATGCTCGACCTGGTCGGTGACTCGAAACTGAAGTGCTCGGAAACAGTCAGGCACGTGGCCGTGATGACCCCAGATTGGATGAGGACCAGAATCCTTGCGGATCTTTTAACCTACTACGGGTCAACGAAAAAAGCAAAGTCCATCATTTTCGTTCCCACCAAACGGGAAGCTAGTAGGCTCGCCGGCAGTGAAGAATTGAGATCGACTTCTGTGGAGATCCACGGAGACATTACACAGGCCCGTCGAGAATCAGCGCTTGGAGGTGCGATTGATTCCCGACCTGCTTCCAACATACTGCAATGGTAGCCTGACGAGCTATGGACGGCCACGCGCTTGTCTCGTGTTCGACAGGTTTCAAGAGCGGACTCTACAGAAACCTTGTAGCTACCGATGTAGCCGCAAGGGGATTGGACATCCCGTTGGTAGACATTGTCGTGCAGATACAGTTTCCTGAAGGCAAGACGGGGGGTGCAGATGAGTATATTCATCGCTCCGGGAGGACGGGACGAGCGGGCAAATCAGGCACGTCTATTCTGTTGTACACGCCGGAGCAAGGTGGCGCCCTTGGCAGACTGGAAAAGGAAATCGGAGTAAAGTTTGAAAAGGTGTCAGCCCCGAGCACAGAGGCTATAACGAGGGTACGTTTGGTCTTGACCGAAAGAATACAAAGCGCAAGCTGAAATCGTTGCTGATGACAATCAAAACCTTGGTTAGGCGGGCTCGGCGGAGGCGCTCAAGAAACTAACGGCGATCCCGGATGCAGCTGCAGTACAATTCATGCCCGTTGTAGAGGAGTTCCTGGAGACGCGGAACTTGATACCAAAGGATCGGGAGTCAGCTGGTATGGTAGTTGCACCCACCAGGTTCATCGTTGCAATAGAGACAAAGCCTCTTTTGTGAGTGTATACTTCCCTGAGCCTGATCCGTTAATTCTTACATTCGTTTTCTAGAACTAGTCAAGAAGACGTGGGCGAAATGTGTTGCGACTGTTGCTAACGTCAAGAAAGGAGTGTTCTCAAGATCCGCACTTTCGTTGCGACCAAACTTTACCGCCGTCCATTTCAAGGCCAGCAAACCCCTGACTGCAAACGATCTCACAGCAGCTATCGGGAAGGCCGTCAAAGATGCCGAGGGAAAGCTAGAGAACATTGTTTCCTTTAGTCAAGGAGCGATCGCAGACGTGCCGGAAGAAATGAAGGTTTCCCTTCTTGAGTATGCCAATTGGTCCTTGCAAAGCTCCTTTTTGAGAATCCCCGACTGAAGGATGTCCGCCCTATCTTTCGTCTTTGCGTTTAGCTCCTCTGCGAAGCTTGGCTTCACCTTGGAAGTTCCGGACGTCCTGCCTGAGGAAGTGATGAGCAAGGCAATTAACACGATTCCTGCATATCGCTCTAGTGGCATTGGTGGCGAAGGTGGTGGCTATGACAGTGGCGGTGGTGGTTTTGGAGGAGGCCGCAAGGGCGGATTTGTAGACCGAGGCGGGTTTGGCGGTGGTAGCCGCGGAGGGTTTGGCGGTGGTAGCCGCGGAGGGTTTGGCGGCGGTGGTGGCGGCGGAGGTTTTGGCGGTGGTGGCGGTGGTGGCGGCGGTGGCCGAGGAGGGTTTGGCGGTGGTGGCGGTGGTGGTGGCCGAGGAGGGTTTGGTGGTGGTGAGCGAGGTGGCCGCGGTGGTTTAGAGCGGGGAGGGTTTGGTGGAGACAAGGGAGGATTCGGCGGCGGAGGGTTTGGTGGTAAGGACCGAGGTGGATTTGGCGGCGGAGGGTTTGGTGGTAAGGACCGAGGTGGATTTGGCGGCGGAGGGTATGGTGGTAGGGACCGAGGTGGATTTGGCGGAGACCGAGCTGGGTTTGGTGGTCAGGACCGAAGTGGATTTGGCGGAGACCGAGGTGGGTTTGGCGCTGGAGACCGCAGAGGTGGCAGTCGCGATTCCGGATTCGGAGATGACGACGATTTTAGCTATTCTGGAAAAGGGGGCTCGAAGAGGAGGACGAAACCGCTGGATGATGATGACGACTGGTTCTGAGGAGCCATATCAGCCGTTTACGGATAAGCCTTTACAGGTGATGCGTACGGAGACCTTTGCAAGTTATGGAACAAGACCAACGCACAACGTTGGCTTATGAGATCAAGACCAAGGCTCACACTGGTTCGGGCCAGATAAGGAATTCGTATGCAGACGACAACGATAGTTCTGCCTTCTAAAGCGTGAAGTTGATTAAATTGTTATACATCAAGTGTAAATGGAAACTACTAACGAAGGAGGGGGCGGTTTTCCCGCCGGCTCAAGAAAAGTGCTCGTCGACAGCACACCATCACTACAACCCGTCGCCATGTGAAATGGCGAGTGGCTCAGGATCCCCTCGGATATGGGGCTAACTATGCGATCGGGACCGGGAGCTACCAGTTAGAGATTCCCGATACTCTCGACTGAATCAAGTCTTGCCTCGAGGAGCTCATTACACCGTGCTCTAGAGCGGTGTATCTGGCATTCCAATCTCCTCAGCTGGGACAACGCCTGCCCCTCCGCAAGTTTCAGCTGTATTGCAAAAAACATGCGCTAGTGTCTTAGAATTCTCTGCTTCAGAACGAAGCGACCGATCCAAACTGTTTCTATCTTACCTGAGCGTTCGCCCTTCGCGTAGATTCGAGCTCCTGGACCTGCCGATTTTGAGCTTGAACAATCGCTTTCAGTCTAGTTGAGGGGCCGTGGAATTCATCGGCCGAAGCTCCTCCCACTCCCGCAGGTCGACCCAACAGTCCGTACAGGATCATCGAAAGTTCCTCAACCTGGTGGGGTGTTTGTGCGCAAGCAAAGACGAGGAAACCGGTGAGTCCCTTTTCACACGAACAGAGGTTACACAATATTCAGTTCCTTCTCGTACCTCGCAAGCCTCGTTTTTCAAACTCCTGACTAGCTGCTCCAGCTCTGCGTTTACGTGCTCCAACTTGGTGACCTTCCGTTCAGCAGCACGGTTGTAGATTTCGTTGTCCGCCTTCGCGTTCATCAGTTCTTTCTGTACACCTTGGCGACGAGTCACCGACTCAGCGATCTCCGCATGGGCTTTCGCGTTCTCGTCCTCCAGTCTACGAACGCGCAATTCCAGTTCCGACTTTTCATGCTCCAATTTAGCAGCCTCACGCTCTGCGGCGCGGTTGTAGATTTCATTGTCCGCTTCGGCGTTCATCAGCTCCTTCTGTACACGTTGGCGACCAGCTGTCAATTCGGCGATCTCCTTCTGAAACTTCTTGTACTCGTCCTCCAAAAGTTTCAGCTTGCCTTTGACTTCCTCGTCTGCAGCTTGATTTCTGCGCTTCGCCCTCTCGAGATCCTGCTCAAGCAGCCTCACTTCTTGGGAGAAGTTCGAAGCCAATTCTGCGTTTCTGTTCTTCTCTATTTCGAGTTCAACGGCTTTTGCCTTTGTAGCCTCGAGCTCCTCGAGTTTCAATCTCAAGAGCGCGTTCTCCTCCCAGAGCTTTCCGTTCTTACTGCGCAGTGCATCCATCGTTTCCGAGATCTTCTCATCCGCAACGGGGCTCTGTAAGTCCTCACTCTCGTTCGTTGACATTGTTTTGATAGGGTCCTCGTGCTCTCGATGTTGCTCAGAGTTCTCCGCCCTGAGCTGGGCGTTCTCAGACTCCATCAGCAACAGCCGTCTCCGAACCACGTCGAACTCGCTGGGGAGTTCCTCCAATCGAGAGAAGACGTGCCCGTTCCCAGCTTCAGGGTTTTTTATCTCCTCGTAAGCTTCAAGGCTCCTTGGGGAATCCCATGACCCGCTGCTCGTGTAAACGCAAGTGGAACTCCCTCCAGATCCAACCTGGCCGCTCGACTCAAAGGACAATGAGCCTTGTTCAGCAGTCGCACGATTGGTCGCCTTTCCTTTAATCATTCCAAACTTCGGCGACTCGCTCCAATTCTTCAGCTGCCTAGCGTCGACACACTCCTGCATACTTAAAACACCAAGTCAAACTTCTCACTTTTCTTTCCCTTTTCAAAGAGACTGGCTATTCACTCCCAGCAATATTGAGGCGTCCGTGTGTTCCCAAACTCCTTCAGCAACCCTTACAGACCCCCCAATGCTTCAAAAAAAAAGAATTTATATTTGCACATGACGGACCACATTTCAGGTGTTTCGCCTGCTCCGGTGCCACATGCGACGGGGACTGAAAAACTGAGGAGCGGAAAGGACTGATTTTCTGCATTTATTAAAGGCGGATTCCAACCACCAGCTGCTCGTAGCCGGCGCGATTCGATGTGGAACCGTACTGTTTTTCTGTCAACCAGCTCTCCAGCAGGGACGCAGTGCAGTACCCCACAGAGCGGACCCGGAATCAGTTAAAGACGACCACCATCGGAATGGGGCTGGGCACTGCGCGGGATTGGGATGCACCGCAGAGGACTCCTCTGTTTATCTTATCTTGGACAATGAAGAGCGCAGGTGTTGCTCTCAACTATCTGCGTCTGCGCATCCAGCTGAAGCTCTTTCATTGCATTCTTGCTCAACAGCATCATAGCATTTAAATTCTCTTGTTTAGAATAATATTTTCAAACATACCCTCTAAATATAATATTATTCACAAAATATTATACTGAAATTATAAAATAAAAACGACAAGCGTTTATATTACATTTTTCTATAAATATGTCGTATATTTCAAAGATAAAAACAATAAGTCACTTTCGTGACACGTGCTAAAAATATATTGGTATAACTTTAACGGCCACGGAGATTGCGTGACTGAGAACAGTTTTAATTTTTTAGAATTGCAGTAGAGGGGTAACTGGATTCACAGAACAAGAAATATATTATATAAAAGAAATATTTAGACAGTCTTCAGTTTTTCCACTGGGTCCACGTTGTTTTTTATCTTTCGCCCTCAAATTTTCTTTTGTTTTTCTAGCCAAAGAAATTAATCAATTGCAATTATCGTCAATCAAAATAAACCTTCCATAAATTCCTTGTTCATATTGCTGTTGATCACTCCGTTTACTTTCAACCTACCAAACTACATGCTACGCCCGATCATAAGTACTGTGACTGGTACATAATGCGGCAATAGATAAGTTTCCTAGAAGATCTAATCGTATCAAGTCTTGAGTAGCTCTCTAAGCATTTGGACGAGCCGCATCCAAACACGTCAGTTTATTGAGAGACAACCACCCGGAGAGGAGGAAGAGCAAGGCGTACCGAGAGAACCTGCCTTTAACACAAACAAACACACACTGAAAAAAGGAGGACCCAGTAGTTCTGTTGAGGGATTCGTAATGTGCTGAATCTTTAGACCGCGCCCCGACGCGAAGTTTTCTGGAGAGGGATCGAGACTGAACTTGATGTGCCGGCAATGTAGCGGAGAGGACAATGCAAGTACAGCTGACACTGCTGAACCAAGGTTGATGATATATCACATCTTGTCGAGGGTCTTAACGATGTTTGTATGCACTTGAGGGAGAAATATATAGAAGAAGTAACATCCACCAGCGACCACAGGAGGACGAGAAACCGAAAGAAGGCCGAGTGAATTTGGAGAGACGATTTCACGCTTAGTCTTACAACTACTAAATGTACGATCTTGTCTATGCAGTCCGAATTTTTTTGAGGTAAATGGCGTGAGTGCATTGATGACCACATCGTACGGTCTAAATAGTCACAGTCCGCAAGGGTTTCTAGGGCTGTGGGGACGTAGATCGAATAGACGAAAGTGTTGAAATACGCGGAAACCAAGAGGCGAAGGCAGAGCATTGGGTACTCCAGGGAGGGTTTTGAGTATTGAGCGAGTGAGTTGCGTAAGTAGCATGGTGATCAGAATCATCGTTGGGCTTCAAGGATATTTCCACAATTACTGAACAAGTTCTTCTGGTTTTTGCGGGAAAATCCTTGCCGATATCTGACCTATATCTAGAGGACGATGCCTGTGTACCCAGTCCCTCTCCAGGACTTCCGAACCACCGGATTGCGAGCAAGGGCCGGCAACCAGCTCGACGGATCCAGACTCAACTTCCATTTCGGAAGACACATCTCTCGTACCTCCACAAACCATGATTTCAGATCCAGACAAACCTAATGAAGTACGTCACAAACGGAGGACCGAAAACCAAAACAGAATATCTCGTAGCCAAAGGTCGAGCCCAGCGATTCCGGTCTTTCATTACGGCAAGCCAAATCCAGCAGAGCTCAAATCACCCACTAGAAGCCCCAAAAACAAAAAAATTCCTCCACATTCGGTACGGCCACTACTCAGATACCCTATCGATACCTACTTCCCCCACCGAACGTACCTGGCTGCATCCATTCAGCCGAAGTCGACAACCTGGTCTTCTAAGCCGACTCCACACCTAACCCGTCTATTCAAATCCTCGAAAATTCTTAAAACCACTCTTTTTTATACAAATACAAAATAAAAACTCCTACAGCTACATCATTTTAGGGGGTGAAAATTTTTTGACTTCAAGCAACCAAATCACGTTTGTATTGACATTAGTCATACTCAGTCAATAAATTGCACTGCTTTGCTTGAGATTCGGTGGTCACCGAATGGATGGTTGAGCGGTGATACCGATCAAAACCATTGTTTTTGATAGTGTTTGGGAGGTGTTTTTTTTTTTTTTTTGCTTAGAAATGGATATACGACAGCTTGGGAATCGAAGTAGTTGGGAGTGTCGGAGACGAAGGGGAGGAAAGAGGCTAGTTGCGAGTGGTATAGGGGAGTGAGGTACTGGATTATTATTATTTTTTTTGTTTAGAGTGGTTGAAGTACTTAAGGAAAAATAGGTGATGGATTCTTTAGGATTTTGTCCGAGTTTGGTTGGCAGTAGGTCGGTAAGGCTGCCGGGTTTGTTGAGGATGGAAGCACGTCGGGGGCGGATTCTGCGGAGGAGGGTTGGGGAGGTGGTCCCTGTGGGAGGGAGCAGGTGTGTGTTGAGCATGTCCCAGACTGATCAGACCGAGCAGATTTCTGGGAGGAAGACTTTTACTGTTTCGAAGCCGCTTGGGGTTGTTTTGGAGGAGCTTGAATCTGGAAGTGTGTTCGTCGCGTCTGTGGCTGGCGATGGCAACGCTGGGGAGGTGGGGATTTTGAAAGGTAGGATTGGAGGAATTACAACGTGTGTTTAGCCCAAGTAATATTTCAATGTCCTAATTTGCTTCGGATCCGACTTCTTGAGGCAGGCGATCTTGTTATTGGAGTCGACAGCAAGCTTTTCGCTGGGAAAGGTCTTGAGACTGTGATGTCTGCGATTAATGAAGGAAGCTCCGACAGCGTTGAGCTTCTAGTTGAGCGAACCATTAGCGTACCAACTGCGAATAAGCTCGATGACAAAGTCAGAGAAAAACTCAGAAGTGAAATTTCAGCCCCGTATCGTCAGAATTGGGTAGGGATCATGGTGGTGGCTGTGCTCACCTTAATAGTTCTGGCACGATTCTCTGGCATCCGCTAATTATTTAAATAGATATCTCCAACTAACCAATTGTGGAAGTTTCGACGTGAGTCTAGCGCCCGGGCTCGTCACAATCAGCGTGAGGCGCTGAGAGCGGTTCTCCCTCGCTTTTGAACATGAATCTGGAGATCCTCGCTTACAACCAACTCTGACTTGGTTGCTTGTTGTTCTAGATGCTTGTGTGGGGCAACACTCGCGCATGTTCTAGCATCCTGAGAAAGATTTGTGAAAGTGCAAAGTCGATTCTTGGAGATTAAACGCGGTGTTGAGTGGCTGGGCTCTTGGAAATAAAAGACATTTGTCTTAAACACTTTAAGAATAGTGTGCCTGAGCGGAGACTATGAGGGGCGGTCGCCTGCGACCGCCGAATCGATTTTGAACGGGCTCGGGCTAGCGGAGTAGCAAAGATCGAAGCAGCTGGTCGACGTAGACGATCATCAACTATTATTGGCCTTTCGCACCCTTTCAACAACAGAAATGACCATTGAAACCGGATATCGTCCTCTAGAAGCACGGAACAGCCACTACGAGTGGCCTTTCGCAACCTTTCGACACCAGAACTTATTATGCAGATCTAATCTTCCAGAAGAACGCGGTCCAACTGCCCGAGTCCACTCACGTGCAATCAGCCTCAAGACTCTGAGCCAACACTATGGTCTCTATAAACCAGCCACAAGAGCAAGCTACAGAAAATAAATCGCTGGGTGTTTAGTGGATTTGAGCCCTTCCCCGCGTTTGCACAGTCTAGGCGCGACTCCCTATCGAGAGCGTCTCTATCCTTTACCAATTCTTCGGCATATGCTCGTGGCCTGCGCATGCTGTCGTCTCCATCAACTTATCAGGCGAGCCACTCAAACTTTCTTTCGATAGTAATCCAGAAACAGAAATCCTCGTCTAATTTATTGTATATTTCAATATATTTATACCATACTTGTAACCAATTAACCTACGCTTGAACAAGTTGCATGCAAAGCAGTAAATCCATTGGTACAAGTATTACCGTATTTTAATATTATTTGTCATGATTATCCAATTATTGAAGTGAAATGACGCTCCGCTTGGGCAGCAGAAATTTGCTGTAAAGTTGTGAGCAAATTTCTAAAACACGTCTGCAATGGTCAAGGCGTCTTGTTATCTAACGCGATGCGCAAAGGGTCCGTGACGATGTTCTCCGAGGTGACTTCGAAGCAGGCGTCGACGACAGAATACCAAGAAATGACAGCTCTATGGACTTTGGGGTCAAGGGGGGTCGGGTTTGGGGAAGAGGGGGAAAACTTCTCCCCTTCTATTTGTTTTTTTTGCTCTCGCAAACACAGATTATGAGCTATGGGGAGGAGATACAGAAGCTGGAATCCTTCCGGTAGAGTTCAATTTAGTTGGATGCTCGACGTGGGGGGAACCGAGCTCCTCTATTGCCTTAAAACGAAACAAGAGAGAAAGCTTTGCGGTTTTTCGTTGTTTTTTCTTTGCCGGCAGCCAGCAGACGGAGAGCATAGAGAGAACAATCGCGCTTGTCCCAGGGTGTGAGCCGCCCTGTCTAAAACCTATTTCAACCAGGTTCGCTGAAATAAGAGCACGGCCAGATTTGTATCTAAACGGCTTTCAACAACCAAAGGTATGACAAACTCATACATCCTCCCAAATTGCTCCTTAAACAAAATCCCTCAGCACCCCCAAGACTCAAGTGTTTCGTCATCCGCCTCCCTCCGAACACTAATTACCGATTAGCGCCCACTCTGGAGAAATGAACAGGACAAGACTCAAGACTGTTCTCCAAAACCACAAAATAAGCAGTTTTAGCACAGCCACCCCCCCTTCATTTTTGTATTCAATTCTTTGGCCAAGACCCAAAGTAGCATTGGTCTAACAAACCACGACCCATCAACCTCCCAAATCCTACACAAAAAACAAAAGCTAAACAGGAAATAAAAACCTCGAATAAATACTATAAAAACAACATTCCAACTTTACCAACAAGAAAAACCATTAAAATACCACAATTTCAATATAAAAAGGCTGCAAATACTTAACTTTTAGCTATTCTCCGTTCCCATTGGCTATATCACGGCGACACCAAATCTCGTTCCCATTATGCTCATAAAATTCCCAACAAACACAATCAAACGCGGCACCGGAGACTACCTAGAGATATTTTCACCTCTAACACTTACTTTCATTTTCGCCTCTCATAAAATAATAAATATTTATCATTTACATCAATTTGTGATGCAATTAGCCAATCATTTAAGCTAAAAATATGAAGGCGGATTGGAATTATAAATACTACGATATTATTGGTTAATAATGATTTTAATTTTTTCATTGAAAGATCATAAATATCCAATTAGAGGGTGGCAAATTCACGAGGGGGGAAATAAAAACAGGCTTTTGCTGACATGAGATATCCAGTTTGGCGCTGGTAGAGGTGAGACCCGGGGGGGGGGGCTGAATGGGATGTGGTGAGTGGTAGGATGATTTCTTTTGGTACAACAAGCATGTGAAAATTTATTTAGTGTTTGGAGTGGAGTGGAGGCTTAGTGGCTAAGCTCTTGGCAGCAAAGTTAAGAGGTTGACGGAGATGGTTTGAGGAGTTTCAGTAGTCGTGGTGTATAATAAGCGGCACTCTTTTTTTCAGGATGTGGACATTGAGCAGATGTGGTGGAGGGGTGTGAAGGAGGAGTGGGTGGTGGGGTTTGGTTTGGGAAGTCATTGAGGGTTTTGTGTGTGTTTTTGGGGGTGGGGGGAGGGGGGGGATTTCGAAAGGGGGAGGATTGGATGGCTCAGGCGTTTTCTAGGCTTCGGAAGGGTGGGGTTGCAGGGGGTGCAGTCGTTGCGGCTGCGGCTTTGGCGGCTTACCGATGGCACATGAACGAGACCGCCAGGAGGCGGATGAACAGTAACAGGGAGCAGAGGATATGGAGGAAGGTCAAAGACGAAAAACAGTAAGATTAGTTGCTGTGAGATGGATTCAGGGTGTTTTGGAGATGGCGAACATTCTTTCTCATTTCTATATGTTTTATCGTAAATCATTTCAGGTCACTGCAGGTGGACAAGGAATTCGCACAGAACCTGTTCAAGTTCTTGCGAGTATGTGTCCCTGGTATACGGAGCAAGGAGTTCCGATATCTTATAGCGGTCGCAGGTCTGCTGTTGTTGCGAAGTTATCTGGACATATGGATATCCGACAATGGCGGCGAAATTGTTAAGGTACGTTGCGTGAAGAGTAGCGTACTTGTGCTTTGGAACACACCGCCGAGCGTTTTTCGAGGAAGTCGTGCGTGAAAAGTCTGCTCATTGCTCTCTGTCATGTCCACAGGCCATTGTCGGAAGGGACAAGAAAATGTTCATTATTCGAGCTTTGAGAGATCTCGGGTTAATGATGTTCCCCATCGCAGCGGTGAACAACCTCCTCAAGTACACCTTGTCCCGGTTGAAGGTTATGATGAGAAAGCAGCTCTCACTACACTTCCACGAGAAATATCTCGACCCGCGCGTGAATACGTTCTACAAAGTGTCAAATCTGGACTCCAGAATTCGGAATATCGACCAGCTTATGACAACAGACGTAGAGAGATTCTGCACGTCCTCGGCGGATCTCTACTCCAACTTGTCCAAACCTCTGCTGGACATTGTGCTGTTCACGCACCGACTATCCAAATCATTGGGACTGGGAGGCCCCAGCGCTATGATTATGTACTTCAGCGCTTGTTCCCTCATTCTCCGCGCAATTCAGCCACCATTCGGCGCGCTAACTGCAGAGGAGCAGAGGCTGGAAGGAGACTATCGGCTACACCACTCGAGGTTGATTACCCACTCAGAAGAGATCGCGTTCTACGGTGGCTCTAAGCGGGAAAAGCTCTACATTAACATGGCGTTTGACCGCCTCATGAACCTGATGCACAAGATCTTCTACTTACGTTTCTGGAATGGGATATGGGACTCCCTGTTGGTCAAGTACATGGCCACAATTGTGGGGTACTGTGTCGTGTCGGCTCCCATTTTCTTCAAAGGGGGCATACTCAGTAATCTTCAATCCGGCATGGGAGGAGCAACTGAAAAGGCTGGAAGTGACGACGCCGAAGCTTCGGAGGTTGCTGCAATATACACGAAGAACTCGAGGCTTTTGATTTCTCTCGCGGGAGCAATTGGAAGGATCGTCCTTGCCGGGAAGGAGATTACAAGGCTTACTGGATTCTGCAACCGAGTAGCGACGCTTGACAACGTTCTATCTGACATTCAACGGTCAACATTGTCACCAACACCTCCGCCGTCAATCAGAGCGTCTTCGAACCCCAGTCTTCAATCGACCTTTGAGGAAGAAGTACGACTGAACGAGCTCATGAAGCCTGGAGTACTGATCGTTGGAGATGAGGACAACTATGAGTGTCCGGTAAAATTTGATCACGTCAATCTGATTTCACCGGATAGGACGGTATTGTGTCAGAACCTGACCTTTGAGATTCCGCAGGGCGTAAACGTCCTCATTTCGGGGCCGAACGGGTGCGGCAAGTCGTCCTTGTTTCGCGTGCTTGCCGGCCTATGGCCACTTTACGGGGGAACGTTGACTCGCCCTACGAGCTCGCAGCAGTTTTATGTTCCTCAGAGGCCGTACCTGGCACTCGGAACGTTGAGAGACCAGGTTACGTACCCTTTGACTTGGCTTGAAGCCAAGAGAATCAAGGGCGCGACAGATGAAACCATCATCGAGTTGCTCAACGAGGTCCATCTCGGAGAAATTGCAAAGCGGAAAGGAGGTCTCGATGTCGAATGTGATTGGGCTGATGTGCTCTCCGGCGGTCAGAAGCAGCGACTCGCGATGGCGAGACTCTTCTTCCACAGACCCAAGTATGCCATTCTTGACGAGTGTACCAGCGCTGTAAGTTGAAACACGACTTGTCAAAAACCCTACGGCCCTAACCCGTCGATCTCATAATTTTGCTTCGCTTCTCTCTCTTTTCAGGTAAGCTTGGATGTCGAGGGATTCATGTACACTCGGGCGAAAGAGCTCGGAATCACTCTTATCACAGTGAGCCACCGCCCGAGTCTCTGGAAATTCCACGAGAAGGTGCTGAAATTCGACGGTAGCGGCGGATACGAGTTCAGGAAAATGATGACGGAAGACATTCCTCCCATGGCTTCGTTCCCTCCGAAACCCCAAGAGTCTGAGGTTTCAGTCATGGGTGACATCGTTGATGAGATTTGACCACCACAGAGCTACTCCCGTCGTCAGGAAACTGGAGAGAAAAATTGAACGAAACGAGAGTGACCTGTTCAAACGACAAGATATTAATATGATGCTCTTGCTATCGCATAGTGTTGTACATTGCTTTAGAGATTCACAGATAAAAATATCTCTGTACATTGACGTTGCCCTAGAGAAAAAGAAAAATGAGGCCCGGCGGCACCCTCCACTCCGCTAGACGCTGGCAAGTCATGTGTAGTCAGTCCATCCTTCCAAGCTTCCTACTGTCACCCTACCTGACCGGAGAAAGTGGTAGCGACTACCCTCTCCGCGATCCTTAGTGCCTGGTCTGCTCCGAACCTGTCCCACTAGTAGTGGATGTACCAATGTCCCTTAAACTGTCCCTAATCCACAGGTAATTTCATTGGTTTACGAAAGGTTGAAATTATCAAATATTATGATATAGAGCACCTAGACCAACTTGGAGCAAGTTCAATCCAATTAAGACTCGTAAGTACCTAAAATAATTCAATAAATCTGCTAAGTTGCGTTTACCTGCAAAATAATTGGCTACAAACGAAAACTACTTTGGACCTTTACCCAATAAAGATTCTAGAGCTACGGGACTCAGTAAAAGTCGATGTTATTGGATATAAGCTCCCTAAATCAAAAACTTATAATCCAATAATAAATAGATTAAAGTGAAATAGTATATAATTTAATCCAATGAATGAATCTAAAAATAGTTAAGCGTTTTTGTTGGTTTATAGAGTGCTTGCTGGTCGAGCTAATTTGAGAAATTAATGACTTCTTCGACGAGTGGCGGATGAGGATGCTTTTCGGTTTACCGGTCGGAGAGGAGGACGGCAATGCTTTACAATTGATGACGAGGCTAAGGGTTTTTGGGTGAGAGCGACTTGATACTTTGAAAGCTTTTGGATTCTGGAATGGTGCATGTTGTAGGTTGATCGGTAAGTTGCGAACGGCTTTTTGGAGGTTTTTGTGCGTGGTGTTCGTGTGCGGCAGATACTTTTTTTTTTTGTTTTGTTTTCGGAAGTTGGCGTGGGGTCTAATTGTTTTGGTTGGAAACGATGGCGAGTGAACCGGTGAAGGATAACGTTGTTGAGGAGGAGAAGCCTGAGGAGGAGAAGCCTGTGCAGGTGGTGAAAGAGGAGGGTGGGGAAGGTCCGAAGTTGACGAGGGAGGAAGAGATTGAGGAGGCCTTGAACGTGAGTGCGAACCAGCCCTGATGTCGATGTGGGTGGATTCTCTGATCCGAGTGAATTGGAGATCGCGGTTCTGCCGACTTGAGTTCTTTTTTGTCATTAGTTTCTGAGCTTGCTTTTGTTTCTGTTCTTTGCTTGTTGTTAACCCATGCAGTGTCCGTGTGTCGACTCGATGAAGGAAGGTCCTTGCGGTGAGGTTTTCCTCAAAGCTTATCGATGTTTCTTGGAGAGCGATGAGGAGCCGAAAGGATCTGGTAAGGTGCAAGGAGTGATCGCGTATTCTCGCTATTGAGCAAGAGAATGGCTTGTCTAATTTTTTTGCTGGTGCTTTTGCCTGAAGACTGTTACGAGTCCTTTCTCGAGATGCACAACTGCATCGAGTCGCATCCGGATGACTACAAATTGAATGATGAGGAAGACAAAGAGGCGCTGAGAGCGCTTGAGACTGGAGGTGGTCCGGCGGAGGAATTAGGCATTGCAAAATCCTCGCAGGAGAACTCGAGCGAAGCTCCTACAGCGGAACCGGCTTCACAGGAAACGACTTCACCGAAGCCTTCTTCAAACGACACAGGAGAGGAAACTGTCTCGTAAGACGCGATTTGAGAAGGGCCAGTTCCGCCGGACGGCAAAGCCAGATCCGGACGAAGCCTGGACAGCGAGCTTACCATTAACAAGTGTAGATTTTCCGGCAATGTTCATCTACCAGGAACAAGAGAAGAGACGTAGTTTGTACTAAAGCGGGGGGCTTGCAGAGTTTGAGGGCTACAACCCGAAAGCCTGCTGAGGATGACAGTCGTTCCTTTCGCAAAGGGATTAGAATGCTTCTGAGGATGCCCATCGCGAGCGGGACTCTACACATCCCCGAAAGCTGAGCTCGGGTAGGAGTCTATAAATATTTTTTTGGTAGTTGGGATGCTCAGAAACATGCCCGAACTTCAAATGATCCAATTTACTGATGAATAAAAACTGAGAGGACACGCAGGAAGTGAATAGCTACACCCACGCAGTAAAAACTCGATCCTAGTCCTCACTTCGACTCGAAGCGACGATCACTAAGTAAACCTCTAAAGGTACATCCGTTGGGTTTGTGGTCGCATCGGTTTGAAGCACTTCAGGAACGATGAGATCGTTAGGCACTCTGGATGTTAGAGTTTGAGACCTGACGGAGGAGGACCAGTCTGGTGTTACGTTAGTCTGGGGGATGAAACTGGTAGTCCGTTCTGAAGTCAGGAGCTTGTGTTCTGCTTGGCGTCAGCCAGTACAACTCCGGCGTCGTCCGCAAGGTTCTGAAAAACCACTGTCCGTAGACCAATCAGACAAGGTCTTATTGCTGAATGGTCCACATCGGAAACAACCAGTCATCGGATTCCCAGGTTCTGCTCTAGACATGCTGTATGAGTGGCCTCCCAGCCAAGTCAGGGTCGATGCTCAATTTTGGCGAGAAACTGATGTACAAACCACACGCACAAACCATACAAGATCAATCTAACCGCCTCCGAATCCGTAGTTGTATGATATCCTTACTGTATGCAGAAAAAAAACTGCAGACAGTTCACAACGCCACCATCAGGGATTCCTTACGACCGTTGCAAACAAACTACCCCGCAACTAAAAATCTGGCATCACATCACCACAACCATACCGCCGAAAACGAGAAAATTCCTAGCGTCAATCCATGAAACATCATCGGTCGAACAAGAAATTAATCTGACAGAAAAATTACTCAAAATGCATACTCTAATCCCACTCTCTTCTCCTCCAACATGATTTTTGGTGCTCTCTTTCCATTCCCACCCAATCCCAACCCTCCCCCCCCCCATCGCCTCCACCTAGACAGGAACCAAAACAATCCGAGTCACAGGAGAAAACCGTTACGAACATAAAAAGACTGATTCAATCAATAAAAAGACACGTGGTGTATTTATATTGGTATAATTATTGGCACGTTATAGAAAAGCGGTTGTCTTTGAAAAGACGCAAAATGAGTAACAATTTTTGCGGTACGCTCGATCTCCAATAAATATTATATTTCTTGGACAGTTTAAGATCGTGCAAGATCACCCCAAAATTCCCCGTCCCCCGCCCCTCCCGGCCCCCAAAAACGAACGCTACCGAGAAAAGGATGATTAAAGGACTGTAGGCGGCCTTTTTTTTGGAATTCGGTTAAACGGCCCTTTTTTTGACGGTGTTCGATGTTTACCAATCAAACATAGACTACTGTCCCCGATATTGATATACATTTTTATAGCTTTTGAAGAATATGGTTTCTTTGTATCGAGGAAACACTAGCAAAATTGGACGGAATAGCACGCGTTTGTAGTGGGCTTGTTGTAAATTGGAGGGGGGGTAAACACATTATGAAAAAGTAGAATCAAGAATATAATTTTAAAAAGGAGGTATATCAAATTTTAACTCCGAGGGTGATTTGATCAACTTTACTGTTCTTTTCGGGAAGGGGGTGGTGGGCTCTTCAACCGACTCTTCACTTTTTTGCGTCAATCGATCGGGTATTCAAGGAGCATACCAAAAAATGAACTACAAATTCATATCTTTTTAGATGATTTCGAAACGAACCAAAAAATGACCCCCCCTCTTTCACCGGGTTTAATAGCTTATCCAGTACGGCTTTCCAATAAATCAAAAAAGAGGATTACGAATTTCATACTCGTTTTAACCAAGGGGTTTTGCAGAAAGGTTTCCAAGGATCTAGTCAATATATTGTCCTTTTTTAAAAGGAAAAACGGATATATATATGAAAACCGTTTTTCTCAGGCAAATCAGTGGCCTCCTCTAGTTATGCTTTAGACAGAGCGGGTGGGGAGGTTGGGAATTTCCTAAGCAGGAAACCCCCCAAAAAAGCAGATTTCCTCTCAGTTAGGCAGTTAGGACGAAATTTGAAGAGTGCGAGTTTTTGATAATGTTTTGATGAGGGTTGCAAATAATTTAAAATAAACAGAGAAGGACGCAATGGAGGAGATGTTGGAAAAGAAACGGTTTTTAGAGGCGCGGAGCAGATGTGTTTTGTTTTGTGAAGGCTTTTTGAGGTTTTGGGTTTGAGGTGGGAGCGGGGGGGCGGGGGGTTGGGTTTGGGTTGGGTTTTGGGGGCGGTTTCGAGGACGTATGTGTGTTGGTTGTACAGATTCTTCTCTTTCAGGAAGAGGCTTCTATTTTACGAGGACGGAAGACAAAACAGCAAGTTTCCTGACCACAAAACTGTTCCTTGTTTGAGGGTGGTGGGGCGGGGTTTGGTGGCGGCATTGGTCTGGTAGGGAAGGGTTTTGCGCCGGGGGGGTGGGACGTGAAGGATCGAGCCTGCATGGTTTGTTAAAAATTAATGATCAACAGATCATTAATTTTTTGGAGAGGAGGGGTCCTGGACTGGGCTTTTCTGAAGGGTCGTGAGGAAATGGAGGATTGAGAGCTGATCGATTTGGAGATATGGAAGCCGAGATAGGTGATAGTCCTGGCGTGGAGCAGGCTCCCGCTGTGGATGTTCCAGGTCGACCTGATCTAGATGATGCCAGACAGGAGCCGACTGCAGAGATCGAGGATGGTAGTCCTCCAGATCCTGTCCCGGAGGTGCCGCCGGCCACAGGCGAATCTTCGGGAGCAACGGAAGAAAAACCCGAGGAGCCTGCCGAACAAGTGGATCTAAGTGCTTCTGAGCGTGCTGAAGAACAGGTGCAAGAAATGCTTCCAGTTGCAGCAGCAGAGGCTTCCGAGGGCGTCGACCCAAGTGCCGCAGATGAGATGACAACAATTCCTCTTGAGGGCGACCGAGAAGATCGTGCAGACTCACACGGTGAAACGTTTTTGGAAATCCCTCATGGAACCTCGCAACCAGTTTCCATCCCTAGTGCTTTGAAAGTTCAGACAAATAATGAGTTGGTAGATCTCGAACCGGACTATAGCATTAATCTAACAGCAGCAACAACAGCTGCATTACCACCGAGGCCCGTATTTTTGGAGGACAATGAGAATCTGCAAGCAGTTCAAGAGCAACTGCATCAATTCGATAACCCGGATATTAAAGTCTACCGGGCCAACAAGAAACCGAATAGGGCACAGCGGACGGCTAACCGTGTCAAGAACTCTGCGCTGGAGAAGGGCGTGGATGTCCTCGTTGGGGTTAAAGAAGCAGAGAAGGAGGGTGATGCTTTTCAAGCAATGCTGGAGGATTCGAAAAAGGACCAGACGGGCAAACGGATCATTCGGACGACGCGAAGTGCTACGGCAAACTACGATGACGAAAGTCAAGAGGTGGATATTATTGGCACACTCATCAAGGACGCAAATACTGCCATCCAGGAGGAAGCTCAAATCGGAGCTAATACGGCGGACTCCCCCTTGGACAACCCGTTTATACTTATGGCGGCTCCAGTACTACCCATTGGTGGCTTGGCAGCATATACCATAATAAAGGCCATTCTGCCATATGCCACAGCTGGAATATTGGCAATCCTAAGCGTTCTCGGGTGGCGCTTTTGGGTGGGATCGTTCGTGTTTTCGTTGATAATGCTGGTGATGAACTGGAGCAACATACAAAAAGTTGAGGCCCTGAGACCAGTAAGTCTTGATCCACGGTTCTGCTTCATTTGTTCGTCGCGTTTTACTTGTTTGGTTTCTTTACTTAACACGTATGGATCGTCCTCTGCAGGTCACGCTTCAAGTAGATTTGGCTGTTCTTACTACAGAAAAGGCACTGCATACGCAATGGAAGGAGGCCAAGCCGGAAATTGACAAAGCCATAGAGAAATATTGGCCACGCGCAGAACTACGAAAACTCGACGCGCAGGTTCAGAAAATTCTCGGCTACAGCTTGCTCGACGTTATGATCGCAAGAATATGGGGTTGGGAGTATGACGGGAAGATCAAAGAGTTGTACTTGGACGAGCCAGCTGATGCTGGACGAAGCGATGAGCTCTTCTTCAACATAAAGATCAACTTTGAGTATTTGGAGGAAATCCATGCTAGATACTCCTCCGTATGGCTCGAATGGGTTGACGGGAATATGATCGCTGCTTCAACCCCTGAGAGGGATGTCGTGAAGGAAGGAGCTGTTAGCTCCCAGTACACGGATAGGGGTCATTGGAAGGGCTACGGTGCTCGTCTCAATCTGTGTTCCGCGACCCATGAGGTTTTGATCCCTTATCGATTCACGGACGAAGGTGACCGGGCGGCGCTCATAACCGATCAAAACATTAGGCTGGTCTTAAAGGGAAGAAAGGACATTGTTATTTACAACAACGACGGGGCGCCCAGGTTTCAGAAGGGAGTGGATCAGCACGTGGTGATTGGTGAAGCACTTGTGAGTGCCGCGCGAATTGGCGTGAAGGACCTGTGGGAAGCTGATGAGTCTGTCAAGGTCGTAAAGTCAAAGATACGACTCCCAATTAGAGCACCGGGATCAAAATCCTATAGAGCAGCAGTGCTCCACTGCAACGCGGAAGTGCGATTGGTTGACAACACATCCTACTCATATAGGGACAAGGTTACCAGCATACCGGTGGGAGAGTGGACGGTGAGAGTGAACGTATATGAGTTCCGATCGCTGCACGTGATTAGTTCCGGCGGATCATCTGATCCCATTGCACAAGTTACGCTGTTTGGACAGAAAAAGAGTACAAAGAAAGTGTCTAATGCGACATCCTGTGTGGTGGATGAGACGCTATACTTCAGAAAAGTGGTGGATAGTCCCGCTGAATTCGCGACGGAGGACATTAAGATCGACGTGACCGACTGGGGTTTCTTCGGGAACAGACCTTTGGGCCACTTGATCATGAACCTCAAAAGCATATATGAAATGGACCATCATGAACTGTTTCGGGAATGGTTTCCTCTGATCGTACCAACCTCGATGAAGGTAGTGAATCCTTTCTCCGCTAATGGGTTTATCAAGCTCAGCATCACCGTAATGCCACCGAAGGGAATACCAAAAACGCACGCAAGCATTGAGGACAAGGAAGAGTACAGCAGATCGACTGTGCTGAGAAATACTATTGTGCGTCCACCACCGCTTCGTGTAGAAAGGTGGATCCTCCACGTGAAGCTTGGATGGGCAGACATGCTGCCGAGGTTGACGAATGAGAGCGAGGAAGATGTCATACGCGGGTTTGCCGTACTTTCTCTCACAGGACGCAGGAGGATTCTGTCCCGGACCTTCATAGCGAAAGCACGAGACATTATCGACACCAACTTGGGAAGTACAACGCGAGTGGTCACGCAGAGAATGGTACTGTTCAACGAAGAGTTCCTTTTCCCTTTCTACGTTGCCGACGGCGTTGAGAACTCGGAACGTGTACAGGTTAGCTTGTACCACAGGGGAAAGAACAATATGAACAAATTGATTGGTCGAATTGAACTCAGCTACAAGGAGCTGTCGGCAAACCTTCGTACGGCGGTCGTTCGAGGAGATCCTAAGGATAAGGAGGCAATTGGGGACAGGTACAAGCGGGTTGCCATGATCAAGCCCTCGTACTACAACTTCTATGGTTCTGCAAAGGGATCTCTCAATGTAAGGAAGAAGGCTGTTAGTTTCCGTGGGAGGATGTTGGTTAGCATGGCTGCTAAGCCTGGCGATATTCATGAACCAATCTCGCGGCCATGCAAGCCCCTACCAAGACCTCAGGTGGACCTGTACAGGATCGACTTCACTATACTGAGGGCCACTGAGCTCTCGATTCCGGACGGGGACTACGTGAGGTTGGAAGCTAGCATTGGACCCTATACTTTTGGCTCTTCGATTCCTCAGCAGACTGTGAAAGGCCTATGTGTTTCATGGAGAGAGCAAAACGTGCTGCGAATGAAGAACCTTCAGTTTCCGGCCGAGCTATCGCAGATCCCAGACCTTTTCATAACACTCGAGACCCGTCGGCCGAACACTTCCATATACCACGAAGCGAAGGACTCGAGTGATGCAGAGCAGAGCATGGAAGCATACAAGCCCGTTGCCTTTTTGCGGATTCCAGCTTACCATCTGATCTTGGATCATGAGAGCCCGAGGTGGATGTTTATGGACTCCGTCCGGACCGATTCGACACCCAACGAGAACGTCCCCGGAAGTCTTCTGCTGTCCTGCAAGCTTACGAAGACTACCTTGGGGATGACCTACTTTGCCAAAGAGCGTGGAGACATTGAGACATCGGTTGAGTCGGAGACAGCCGAAAACAGCTTTCACGGGGAGGTTGTCACGTCTGAGAATGAGGCGGAGATAGGCAACAATGCTGGTGGAGAGGAAAAGTTCTATACTTTGAAAGCACTATGCTTGCAGGGCCGAAACCTCCCAGCTGCGGACCAGTCTGGACTTTCTGATCCGTTCGTGAGGGTGTCCATGGGTGAAAGATCTAAACAGGGCACAGCGTCTTGCAAGGAGACGGTGTGTCCGATTTGGGAGGAGGAGATCGTCGTTAAGAACATATCCATTCGGGAGAACGAGAAGTGTCCGAATGTGAACATTCTGGTGTACGACCACGACGATGGGCCCAACTATGATTACCTCGGACGCGCAATAATTGCGGGTGCTTCGCTGACGGACGTTGAAGTTGACCCGAAGAAAGCCGTGTGGTATGACGTGTTTGCGTTTGATCCAGAGAGGACTGTCGGTCAAATCCTGGCCGATTTCCAATTGATCCCGCAGGAGGGACTTGAGGAGGAACCGCCAGAGCCGCAGGAGAGGCAGAGATTGTTCGACGTCGAGTCCAGTACAGTCCTTCGTATGGCGTTCCTTGGCATTCGCGATGTTCGTTTCCTTCGATTTGCTCATGGAACCCTTTCTTTGACGGCGACTACCCCGGGAGATACTGAGGTAACTCGGCAGGTCGAAATTCTCCAGCAGCACGGAATTTATGACGGAGCCGCCGATCTCCTCGATGTCAGAATGCTGAGGGTTGAATCCGTGAAGGATCAAAGAGAGAACAATGTCAACCCCCCCATCACGTTCATGGTGAAGGCCAAGTATTCCTTGTCAGTATCGAGGGATGAGGAAGTCG
Source organism: Rhodosorus marinus (assembly GCA_029953675.1). Lineage (NCBI taxonomy): Eukaryota > Rhodophyta > Stylonematophyceae > Stylonematales > Stylonemataceae > Rhodosorus > Rhodosorus marinus. Next base: position 1,986,532 of record JAMWBK010000001.1, read on the forward strand.
TCGGAAGCACATGCTTTAGGCTCGAAAGAGACTTTCTGGAATCTGCAATACCAGTTCCCGAAGTTGAGAAGCTAACGGACTGGGACAAGGACTTCTACGAGGTTAAGAACATTCCTTCCCTTGAACGATACGAGCTGCTGTCGAAGCGGGGCGTCAACTGGAGCCAGGCGACGCTTGCTCACCAGGGAAAGAGGAAGCTCAAGTTGGCACTGAGGAAAATGGCTCTTGAGGACGCATTGCAGCCGCTCGAAACGGAGACCATTAATACGGATACCAGGGAAATCGATGTGGGATACGAACGCCCAGATAAGGACAGCATGACTGTTAAGCAGAAAATTTATTTCGGGCTGCAGCTTCATCACCTGGAGAGACTGATCTTTGTGACTATTCCCTATAACCTGCGCCTTAACCAGGCCAAGTTCGATGCGGCACGTTTCCAACTAGCCGATAGCATTGCGAACGTGATGCCGGAGGTAGCGTCGAGGTTGGGCATTGAAGCAGGGGAGGTAGACGACATCTTGATCACTGAACCGGTCGGGGCCGATGAAAATTCTGTCCTATATGACACGTCCATTCTGCTGAAGAATCGGTATGGTTTCTGTCCTGGAGCTCTGGAGGACGATTTCAACAAGTCCATTTTCCAGGAGTTCAAGCTGTTTAGGGGTGACAGCCGTGCTGCAGACTCTGGGCTCCTTTTGGATTCATCTGGCGGAGCTGATGTTGGCGACAAAAGGGTGGTATTGGAAGAAAGGGCCCGGACAAGGCTGGAGGGCCAGAGGCCAGTGATCGGAATCTTGAAAGCACAAATGCTGCCGGTGAAGATCAATGAGGACGAACATGACCAGTCGGAGTTGAAGGACATCATTGACAACATGAGGTTCAAGAGTCTTTCAAACTTTGCGTCCACGATGTCCCCGCATGAAGTTGTGGTTCGCATTTACATTCTGAGGGCCACCAATCTACAGCACGGTGAAGGCGATTGCAACCCGTTCTTGGATGTGGAGGTATTCGGAGGATACCCCAAGTACTTCTCGACCAAGCGGGAACCAATTCAGAAGTCCAGCAACCCCAACTTTTTCGAAACGTTTGAGAGCCGCGTCCTTATGCCCGGTGCTGCAATAAGGGTCGGTATTAGGGATAGGCGTATGCCAGAACTGTCATTCCTAACTCCCAGAATGCTAACTCGTGAGGAGGGGCGATGGGTTCGCAGGCCTATTCCGGTGGATATTAACTTGGGCAAGCGTGGAGTTGGGCAAAGCGAAGACATCGGTGAGACGTTGATCGACTTGGACTACCGCTGGTACAACTCGGAGTTCCGAGCTCTCGCGAGGCCCCCCGTGGAGCTCAGACCCCTGTTTACTCCAAACTCGGACAACTTGCGGGGCCGCCTCGAGGTCATTGTTCAGATGATCGATGCGAAGGAATATGACAGCAACCCTCGTGACCCCTTCTTCAGGCCGCTGCCAGTTCTGCTTCCGCCCAAGCGAAGATTCCAAGTCCGAATGGTGGTGTTTGGCATCGAGGATGCGTACAATCCCATGAACATCGATAAGCCAGAGCTGGTTTCAAACTATTTCATCAAGCTCAGACTCGGGAATCGGAGAGAACAGGAGAGGTTGACTGATACCTCGAGGAACGCTGCGGATGGAACTGGAAATTTCAACGAACGTGTAATGTGGTGGATTGACCTTCCTGACCCGAACATAAGGCCGAGAATGAAATTGCAGATTTTCGATTCGAAGAAAGGGTCCGACGACCTGGTGGCGGTTACGGATATCAAGCTTTTGAAACTGTTTGAGGAGGCGCTCAATGCGAACCACACGGTGATACGAAAAAAGCAGGACATTCTTGCGTTCCACCCTGACTACCCGCATGTTCAAGCGAAGATCAGCATTGCCCTCGAAATTGTTCCGGAAGGACTAGTGAAGGAGAAGAAATGCAACTTTGGGAAGCAGTCTTGGCACACCGACCAGCATGAAGATTATGTGCTTCCGAAGCCATTCCGACCCGTAGGCTTCTCAATGTGGAATCCGTATGCATATATCGACTACATTATCAAGGCGACCATCATGAAGACCCAATGGTCCTTAGTGATGGGCTTGCTCGTGTTCCCGTTCATTCCGGTGGTGTTCTTTGTCTTGGGTTGGATCCCGTGGTGGTGGTGGCTTTGCGGAGGAATCTCGGGCTCCATTGTACTCGCGCGCTTGGTGATCGTTATGATGCAGAAGGCACCACCTCCGCCAGCGAAACTCAAGGAAGAGAAGGCGTTCAAGGATGACATTATTGTTGAGGAACACGTTATTGAGGACGAGGCAGTGGCAAGTAAGGCAATTGACCCAATGCTCAGGGGAATCACCCCGGTGTCAGATCTTCTTGAAGGGAAATCGCAGAAGTAGCCATTTAACGTTGTCGACAGGCTTGCGCTTCATCACCAGAAATTGACGGGCGTCGTCATGTACAGATGTCACTCTTTTTGTGCTTACGAGTGGTTTGGTTTTTTTGATGCCCGGCTCCAGTCGCTGATTTCCACGGGGAGGTCGTCGACCGGGTGATCTTCTTTCACCTTTTGATACGATATCAACTAGTAAAGAACTTTGTAGTTTTGCAATTGCTTTGGTCCTCTATTATCTTTCCCAGGACACGAGTCCTAAACTCGCTCGTCTTCCACTCAGTCAATCGCTGCAGTCGCCTCGCCCTGCTTCAGAACAAGGAAAGCCGTCAGAAGTCAAAAAAAGAAAAGCCGTGAGCGCTCTGACGTGCTATGAGCAGGATGAGCCTGATGAACGAGCGACTATGTGTTCGTGGTTGATGAAGTCTGTCTGTCAGACCTAATTCTGTATCGCTTGGAGCGAGCGCAGCTGTGTACTCCACTACTGCCCGACCCTTTCCGGCATGAAGAGGAAGTTCGACGACTCGCCAACCTGATCTCGGTTATCATTCACATCCAAGGGGCTCAGCTCAGGCAGAAATGGTGGGGCGCCGATTTGAAGTGACCTTGAGTGGCATACTTCTTAGCCTCCGGTGGGAAAAGAGTTGTCTTCTAACATGAAAGTTTCGTGCTTCGACGCAAGGCGTTCAAAAAATAACTTTGTTTGTTTATACAACGCTCTCTTCACCCATAAAAAATAGAACTATTGCAGACGACAACCTCTGCAGGCAGGCAAAACAGTTATGCCCGAAAATCCTGAGCAAAATGTTGTCAGATGATGTACAAGTGGTGTCCAAGGTGAGCTAATCAGCATCCTTTCCACCAAATATCCTCAAATCTTCGAACCTTTCACTTCTGCTCCGAGCTAAGGTTCGCCAACTGGGCCTTGATAGCACTGTTGTTCGGACAGTGCTCCAACGCTCTGTTCAAAACCTTCTTCGCTTCCTCACAGCCATTGTTCCGCAGCTCCATTTGAGCCCAGGCTTGCCATGTTGGTCCCGACGACGGATCGGATACTAAGGCCCTCTCGAAGAACGACTTTGCTCGACAAGCGTTCCCTCGCTTACATTCAAACAACGCCCATGCCTGCCAACTCTGTGCATGACTGGGCTGGGCATTCGTCGCCTTCTCAAAAAGCGCTGCAGCTTCCTCCTCGTTTCCTAGCTTGGACTCCAGCAGAGCCCACGCTTGATATGTCGGCGCGCTGAGAGGATCCGACTCAATCCCCTTTTGGAAGAGTTCTCGCGCCTTTTCATAAGACTTCTGCGTGTATTCCAAGAGGCCCCAAGCCTGCCAGATGTAAACATGCTTCGGGTCGTGCTCCAGCCCGCGCTTGAACAAATTTCGAGCTTCATCTAAGTTTCCCGCCTTCTTTTCCATGAGTGCCCACGCCTGATACACTGGTGCAATGTTTTCGTTCACGAGACTGGTACACTTCAGACACCTTCTGTACATGTCTCTCGCCCGACCGTACTGCCTGGCCGATGTCTCCAGCTTGGCCAACGCGTGGAGTGCCTTGAAGCATTCAGGATCTGTAGCGTGAAGTTCATAGAGCATCCTCCGAGCTTCGCGGAAGTTCCTCATCTCGGCTTCAAACTTCGACCAGGCCAATACAATCGCGGAATCTTCCGGGCTTATGAAGGCCGCTCTCTTGTAGATAGCTCGGGCACGGTCAACGTTGCCGTCTGCCGACTCGAAGCTGGCCCAGGCAGTGCTAAGCCTCGTGCAGTCAGGTGCAAGAGCAGTGCCACGCTGGAAGAGAGCCCGCGCCAGTTCTTTGCTCCCGTGCTTTCCCTCAAAGGTTGCAAACGCTGCGAACAGAGGCACATGAGTGCAATCCGCCTTCATCCCGTTCCGAAAGTACTCTGCAGCAGTTGACAAATGGCCCTCCCTCTGCTCCGCAATTCCCCAGGCACACCAGGCCGCTGCCGCCTCCTCCGGAGAACCACAGTCTACCGCACGCTGGAATAGTCCTCGAGCTGTTTCCATCTTGCGCTGCCTGTACTCCATCCACGCCCATGGCCTCAGCACGGAGCTGATATCCCCTTCCTCAACCACTGCACTATAGAAAATTCCCCTAGCCTCTTCAATTCTTCCTTCCCTACAGAGCTTTCTGGCAAAGTCCTCATACACCTCCCCAAGCGGCCTCTCGACCTTCTTCGGGGCGCTCGGTCTCTTCACGACGTTGGCACTGTCATCCAGGTTCAGACGGACCTGTCCAGTCTTGCCCTCCTTACTCAAAACACATGTCACAACTCCCTGTCGACCATTCACGCGTGGTCTCACCGCAGATCGACTGATCTCCTGACGACCACCTCGCAACCCAGCCACAAATCCAACACCCATCCTTACCAAATTTCAGTCGCCCACCACGACCCACAAAAAGCAAACCTCCCCTGCAGCTCCTCCCACGGCGCTGCAGAAGCTTCACAACAAAACACTAACGCTAACACAAGCTTCTCTCCCAAGGTCGCCCTGCCTACCCCCCACTAACCAGTCTCCCCAGCACCCTGCTCAAAGCTCTTCCCATATAAACTCCGAAATAGCTCCAGAAACAAAAACGCCGAAAAAAACAAAAAAACAAAAAACCTTCGTTCCAACGACGTTGACCAATGTTCCATTGAACCCTTCCCCCTACCCACCTCCCCCTCCCCCCCCTCGACTAAAACGCACGAATGACGTGAAACTCGAAAAATATGGTCAATTTTATTCTCCAATTCAGTATTTCATGTATCCGGATAAATTAAGTTCCAGTCATTTGCGACTCCCCTGAACGCCCCCTCTCTTCCCCGCACCTTTGGGATGGGAAGCGTTTTTTTGGTGGCCAGGCAAACAAGCAAAATCATTAAAAACTGCAAAAGCAAATAAAATTTTGAACCGTCCGCAGGTATTTTTTTCTGATTCCTTTTCGTTTGCTGTATTTTTTCTTGATGTCCGTAATACGTTTGAAAAATGAATGAATTTAAATAGGAACAGCTGGCTCAGTGAGGTTTATTTTTTCCCCGAGATACTTCTTGCATAAATTATTCGGATAAACGATAAAAATAAAACCAAAATGGATAGATTGGGAGGGTATGCTAGAAAGACTTCGGGGGTCACCACCACCCCTTTGCAATGCTTCCCTCCCCCCCCCCCCATCGCCATTTGGAATCAGACGGGACAATATGAAAAAACTTCCCCCCCCTGCTTAACTTTTTCATACGATTATTTATCTTCTGTTATTATTGCTTTGATTTTTTTGGGAACTTGCAGGAGGGGGTAATAGCAGATGAGCTTGCAGATATTTTTTCGCATACGAATTTTAGGGGTATAAACTTCGACTGGACTTGACCTTGGAGAGATAACATCAGACTCTATAGAACCATAAGGGCGTGTGTATTCCCCGGTTCTCCGGGGCCGGGGTGCCCCGGAGAATAAGCACGAGAACCTCGGAGATTCTTTACGTATTTTCTTCTATTATTGTGTTTTTAGCAATATACCGTCGGTGCACTGGTTTTCCAAATAAGGGGGGGATAGGATTTACAAACCTTGAAATGCTTCCAACCAGCCTAAAATCCGTCTTTGGCGTTTGCATCCCAAACGACACCTCGATTTGAGGTATAGTTGCGCAGAATCACCACAAATTCTGCCTAATTTCATGTAAATCGCCCTTCCGCACCTCGATTTTGCGTGGCAATCTAGATCCAATCGATTCCCCCCAAAATGTCGATAAATCAATATCGCTCTCGCCCTGTACGAATCGAGTCCACTCGAGCGCAATAATTTGTTTTTTGGATGGAATACGTACACCTCGAGGAAAACCCCCGAAACAGTCAGGAATCGATGTTTAATGACAACAGGCGCAGTCGGAAGTCTTCCACTTTATTTCCTTTGGCGGTAATAGTTCATCTCGATTTGGTCCAACTTCCCCGCGCTAATCGGGTTGACTCTCCTTCTCTCCCACCCGCTTCTCTCTCTCTCTCTCTCTCTCTCTCTCTCTCCCCTTTGGTCTTTTCCCTACGTGAGATTACTCGTACACGTGCACGAGTAATCTCGTCAACCGTTTCTTGGCTGTAGATGTTTGACCTGAGTTTGGTCAAATTCGATTTCTCGCCCGGTCGACAAAGTCGGTTGTGATTAGTTTCGAATAGTGGTTAGGATTGGTAGCACACGTGTACTAAGCACCTCGCAGCTTGAATGGAAACTGGCGGACGCACAGCAAACTAAGGAAGTTTTGGCACAGACAGAGCGCTGTTCTGGTTGACTCTCCCTCTCTCTCGCTCGTGATCGCTTCCTGCCATGTACGAGCTATCTCGTAACCCACCTTTTCGCTGTAGGAGTTGATCCAAGTTTGGTCAAAATTAGTTCTTACTCAGTCGATAAAGTTGGTTGCGTTAGTTTCCAGTACGAGTGCGCGCGCGCGGTTGGAGGTTGAATGGAATCTGGTGGACGCACTGCAATCTAGGCAAGCTCGGCACGGATAGGCGCTGTTCTGGTTGACTCTCTTTGACTCTCTGGTGATCGCTACCTGACATGTACCCGCAATCGGGAATCTCATCACCCGCTTTTTTATCTCAATTTGGTCAAAATTGATTTTTCTTACTCAGACGAGAAACTCGTTGTGATTAGTTTCGAATAGTGGGAGGCTTGGTAGTAGTGTACTAGGCACATTGGTGCTGGAACGGATTCTCGCGCGCACACTTCACTGCAGACTAACCATGACTCGCACGGACAGCGCAACGCGTTGTTTTGGTTGAAGGAGAAATCGGTTTTGTATGTTGTGGATTCAGCGTATTGACCTGAGAGTTGTTGTCAGCGCGGGAGTCGGTCTTGATCATTAGCCCCAGCAAAAACCATTCAGGCCGTTGGACAGAGGATGGTGGGCGGGGGCCGTATGGAAGGTACCCTTCCCCTGCTTTGGGCCATGTAGAGGGTGTCTTCGAAGCTCGATTGCCCACAGTTTACGCCTCCAGAAATCATACTCCCACCAACTAGAACGATTTTGCAATAGGCCGGTAGATTTCATCGCATCCCCCGCACATTGGTTGTTGTGTAGGCTAGGCTAGAGCATAGGGTTTTTTCGGAAGGATACACTTAATAATACGCTGACGATCTATCTTTAAAGACTTTGTATGCAGCGCTCCCGAATGGATCTGTGTCTCTGCCTGGATGACTAAGCGTTGATCTTATAGACTGGCTCATACACAGACAGAATCAGGGGAAAGCTGTAAGAACCCCGGCTAAGTCACAGCTTGGTTTGGACGCTGTCTACCACAACAGTAGGGAAGTCACCGAAAAGAGTCGAATGTGCCAAGACCTGGTACCTAGATGCTACCCGCGGCTACCATTCAGTCATCAGATGGAATCGTGCACCAGGGAGTGTTTCAAAGCAGCCTGCAATGCCCTTGTCACAGCTTTGGGCCAACTAGCATTCTTGTACGTGATTTAAGCAGATCTCCGGGTTTAGTTCAATTATATATTTTATCTAGCCGAACTTTAGAATGCGACGCAAGATGTAGACCGTTTCGACTTCCCGACAGGGACCACGACTACGGATGGCAGAGTAGCGACGCTGAAAACATACTCGTCATGGGAGTGCGCCCAACAATCAAAACGTTACGACCAGAGCAAAATCTAATCTTCATCGTTAAGTACGGTGTTGCGATAGGTCCACTGGCTTCGTGAGAGCGAGCTCACTGACCACGACCCAGAACACTAATCGGGCCAGCAGAGCAATGCATGTTTTCATCCATGTCATGTTGAGCTTCCAAATGGCAGAAGTCATCAGCAACCTAGAACAAGCATCCGTTCAATCCCGATCCAAACTTCCTGAGGGCGCTACAGTGGACGACAGACTTTAGCACAAGTGACTCCTCCCTCAGCGGAAGTCGAAGAGAAAACCTGGAGATTGTCTCAAGTTCATGGCCCAGAATGTGGACTCTTAGGTCACTCTTCACAAGCTTCCTTTTCACGCGATTAATGTCTTTGGGAAGCGGACAGTACAGCAGTCTTGATCAGAACGGGAGGTCATCTAGGAACGTTGCTATATATACTCTGGTCGTAAAGCGCAATGGAAAGCGCAGAGAATTCCGCTTATTTCGCCACGGAGACCTGTACAACTTGTAAGCTTCTTCAGCTGTACAATTATCCTAACTTCACCTCTTCAACGTTCACGTACGGTTGCTGTGCCGCCAAAACAATAACCTCCAAAATACCCAAATCAGGAACTAAATAATTCTAGAAATATGATATCATTCTAAATAAGAACAACAATCCCTGAAAAAGTGAAATATTTAAGACATCTGAATCTAAAATATGAAATATGAGATACTAAGCTAACCTAAAGCTTTTCTTTTGACAAAAATCGACACCTGCAGCTTCGTAACGTCGTTTTCGACAGGTCATTGGCCTCGATTCGACCTAAATGATAGCTCTAGCAATTGCAACATGCAGTTGCCCACACTTCCACTTAATTTTGCAAAGCAAAAGCCCTTTCTTCTACCTTCAAGTCAACCCTTCCGCCAGGCCAAAAGCTCGGAGTTGGCGGAATCTGTTGCAGAAGGTAGAGATAAAGTTTCCTCCCAACGGATACTCTCCCAATGCTTCCGTTCAAACATGCAAGCTCTTATCAGGTAAGCATGGACCAGCCGAAGTCGACCAGCACCTAGGTTATTGGTCCGAGACTGCGAAGGCCACCGGTTTCCGCGGACAATGTGAAGGCTGTTGAATCCTCTGGACTTTCCTTCACGACCAGAGTATCTGTAATGTGGTAACTTTTCCTAGACGACATCCCTTTCTATTAGGTACCCAGGCACTTTTCATTCATCCCCAACGCCATAAAGCGGTGGCTGCTGTCACGTGGAGACATTCCCGTTGACAATGGGGGCTGGTGATGAGGAAGAGGAAGAAGATATATAGAGGTTCTTGGCTATCAACTGGAGGCCAATCTCGAGGCTTTCAATTCGCCAGTGGGATAGGAAGGAGTCAATTGTTGGTCACTTCCGTTGTGTAGTTTGACGCTCGCACCCAAGTCTTGACCTGGATCGGGTGGATGCTAGTTGTGAGTCGCTGAGTGCTTCGATTGGGCGGATGTTGATAGGGAGCTTCGGGAGATGATATGTTTGGAAATGCGAATCTAGCCTAGCATTATCTGTAGAAAAACCACGTGTTCAAATCTGATGTCTGAGTCTGTTTGGGACGTGGGATTAGGACAAGATGAACCAAAAGTGGCACTGGGACTAGAGGGGTGGGAAGCGGCGCAATCCTGGATTTTGCGAGTCGGCCGAAACGTTTTGGCTGCCGGGTTTATCATTGCTTTTTTTGCGTACTTAGCGAGCTTCCTAGACGACGCACGTCTTTATGTGAGCGATTATCGCCGAAGAAACGGATCATTTCGTGGGTTTGCTACGGATTTGGGTAAGCTTTGACCTTTAAATAACTTGTGCTGTTTTACACGTTCAGTTGGAGCTGACAAAGCCAAGAATTTCTGGGCAAACAGCATCTCGTTTACCACCGATGCCTCGACTTGGAAGGGGTCCCAGAGCCGCCAAGCCTCACTATGAGACCACATTTGTTAAACATGAGCAACCTGCTCCAGAGGAAGTACGGCAGCTCAGACTCGAGAAGCTTGAAGGGAGTGGAACAGAAGCAGGCGCCCAGGCGGGGCCATCCACCTACGTCAGGACGGCGATGCACGAGAAAACTGAACGGCCGAATCCCGGTGAAGTAAAAAGCATCCGGATTCAGAAGCTTGATGGGCACTCGGGCTCAGAGAGTCCTCCACCCACAGCTGGAAAGAGATTTCCAGGCATGAAGAAGCAGGATAACCCAGGCACAGAGGAGCTTCGCAATCTACGGATCGGACGAGCGACGGCGGAATTGTCGGACTCAAACGCTACCGCCCCGGAACCAACCTCAACTGCTAGCCGGATTGGCGGCTCAGGTTCTTCCAGCACCATAAGAAGAAGAACGAATATTTCTAGGACAATCGAGAGGTAGGAAAGAAGCCTCTGAGTGCCTCTCCGTGTACATATACATATATATATATATATATATATATATCTCCCTGTCGCGTTTGCTTTCCCTTGCGAGCGGATTGGGAGCCTTGTCAGCTGGGCTTCTGAGCCTTGTCCGAGTGGATCTTGGTCTAAGAGATTTTAGATTGCACATCTGTTTCAATGTTCAGATATAGTTGCCATTTTACTCCAGTTTGCTCATCACGCAGAGAGCTTGTCTCCTTTGGACTCGCAAACACCATTGATCGCTTTCCATCCTTGTTCTACCTGTTGCCAAAGATTGGATTCTGAGTCCGCCTACCTAGCAGAATGAGAGAACTTGTTCTTCGCTTCGTGTTGATTCTGATTCTGAACTGATCGTTTGGCGTTTCCTTCTGGCTGTAGGGCTATGGACGATCGTGGTAGCAGTCCACGGGACTGGCAATGGCATAATACTGTGCTGACAAGTAGTCAGAGGGCATTGGAAAGTGACAGAAGGCTGCGAGAGGAACAGGACAGGGAGTTTGCTGCTTCTTTGGAACGAGATCGGGAGTATGTGGTCGTTTCCGAAGGTTCGGGTTTGTCGAGGGATGCATCTGATCAGCTTTTGTTTCTTGTTGATGTGAAAGGTTAGAGGAAGAGAGGCAGATGTATGAACAAAGGAGGGCTGAGGCGGCGGAGAGGTTGGGGGAAGAACCATCAGAGGATGAGAAAGACTACGTAGTGGTCTGTTGCCCACGGCTTTTGGATACTGTTTTTGCTACCTCAGAGATTCCTCTTATGGCTCTGAAATGAATCTGGTTGTGGTTTTGGGGGGATTTTCACAGGTAAAGGTAGTTCTGCCGGACGGTGTGTCGAAGACGAGACGGTTCAGGGCGAATGACCCGGTAGTCAGACTGTTCGACTTTGTCGAGGCCTGTACAGGCCTTGAACCTGGCTGGTATGTGTTTATGAGAAGTACCTTTCAGCTATCAAAGGAAATATGTCTTGAAGACGTCCTAGTGGGGCGTACTAATGACGGTGATGTACAGTGGATGACTCTCCGAGAGATGGAGATTGAGAATTATGAAACACTTCGAGTCAAGATCATCGACTAACCAAGCAAGAATGTTGACGGGAAGGGAGAGCACGAGGGGCGCTCTCCCTTCTCGTCGCATTGGAATGTATTGGATTAAAATTTACTTGCGATGCAACCACGGAGGCCAAACTCTGTAAAGAGACTGGGGGCTGATCTTGAACTAGGTCAATGCGCCCAGTTCGTCTCCACAAGTTGATGGGACTAGTGTTTCCTCTCAACGTTGCAACCCCAGGAGCTGGCTAGGTCTCCCTGATGAGGACCAACTCTTCTCATGCTCAAGATTCAGAGCGGATGAGATGAAAACCTGTGCGCAAGGTTTTCATCTTCGAAGAGTGGCTTCATCTTTGGTGCCTTGCTGTGCCGGGTCAGCGTGCTTGTGCTTTTCCTTTGCTCTCTCAAGAATTTGGGCGTCGCCCGTGACAACGACGTCGGAGGCCAACTAGCCTTCTTTCTTGTGATAACCACTGCATCCTTAGCCACAAATACGTCGTGTCTGTCAAGTAGCCGTGAGTGGGAGAAAGTCCAAACCCAGCCCAGACTTGCTGGGCACGGCGACCCATTATCACTGCCTTTAGCAAGTTAGCCAATGGATAAAGCAGTGGCTGCAGGAACCCATACAAATGCTAATATCTAAAAGAGTAGTAGATTCTGTTGAGTAAAGGAATCCTCCCGAAGTAAGTTTTGTGAAGGTCCTCCTCGTCTGGAGTCACACAGCACCCAGCTACGATCCAATGACAACAAGCCTGTGAGGAAAACCGCAGCTTCGCAAACGTTGGGCTCTTGAGCCGAAGCAACGAGGTCAACCTTGCTTGCCAGGGCGAGCTGACGAGGAGCTCGTCCTGTTCTTTCGATTCTTTCCCATTGGATGTCGTGTGGGCGGTCCTGGATTGGTTAGGGTTCAGAAATCTTTTAAGTCTAACAGAGCAACTTTGTTGTTTTCGCCCCACGGCCCGCTGAGGAAATATACTCCCTGTACACCGCGAGTCTCCCGACGTCTGAGATTTTCGGGTGGACCCGAACTCCTCTAATGTCCTGGCTCACCTGAAGTCGCCAGCACCAGCAATTTATTCCGCGCCTATCTACACCCCGAGCGGAAAGGGAGACGGTGATGACTCGCGTCCAACAACAGAGCAGCATTCGAATGTCAGGGAGTCAGCACCCGGCTCCGTGACGATGCTGTCAAGACGGCGCGGGGGAATGGCGAAAAACACGACGAAGCCAGCGAGAAGCAGCACTGTCTAAAAAACCCAAAGCATTCGATGATCAGCTGTACAAACCGATGGGACAGCACCGAGCCCCAGCGTCTCTTCGATGGTACCGACCATCGGTATTCCGTTGACCGACCAACAGCATCATCCAGAGAATCGAGTGCCATCCTAGTCGGTCGGCAGGCAAGGCAAAATCTTCAAGTGTTGCGAGCTCTGTTTCAAGTGAATCAAAGCAGTCATCTTCTCTATGGCAGAAAAGGTCAGAGATGCTTTTCAATGAGGTCTAGAAAGCTGAATTGGTTCACGCCATCTCATCTTCAAGGGACAGAAGCTCCAAACTTCCAGAGCAAGTTTTCCAGAACAAGGTTAGGGTAAGCAGACTAGCCGAGCTTTAAAGGGAATGGTTGAAGTGCGGTGTGGCTTGCGGCCTTAGTCACACAAGAACAGGTTATCGATAATGACAGATCGCTGGCTCTGAGATGGCAACTATGCCAAAGAGAGAGAGAGAGAGAGAGGGAGAGGGTGTGAATTGCGTCAAAGATTAATTCACTGAGCTGTTGGTGAAGAAGAGTAGAGTCATCGTGTGTCTACAAAAGAGGGACGGGAACTGGTGATTGGGAAAGGTAGACTTCAGCCTAGGAATGGTTTGAAGAAGGAAGCTGGGGGTGGAATGCCTGGGTTGTACAAGCTGAAAAGGTCGTTTTGGGGAGGATAGACCGAGGGTAGGAACGAGTTTGAAGCAGAAAAAGACGGGAGAGTGGATTGATTGAACAAGTGCAAGGCTGGTCAGACTGATCAAGTGATTCGGGGAAGGAGGAGGGAGGGATTGGGTTAAGCAGCTGGGAGTGGATGTATTGAACAAGTGCATGTCTGGTTTTGGCTGACCAAGTGATGCGGGGAAGGAGGAGGGAGGGATTGGGTTAAGCAGACGGGAGTGGATGTATTGAACGAGTGCAAGTCTGGTTTAGGCTGATCAAGTGATTCGGGGAAGGAGGAGAGAGGGATTGGGATTGGGTTGGATTATGGTTTGAAAAGGAAGAGCGTTTTCTGGGGATGGATTTAGGATTATATTGAGTGAACGAGTTGTATTTTCTGTTTTGGGGGGTTTTGACGGTTAGGTCTTGTTAGCGTGTGAAGTTTGAATTGGACCAGAGGAGTAGTAAGAGAAAGTTTGTTTTGGAAGAAGTTGCAGGGTATGGATGAAGAAGACGGAAGCGGGACCTGCGTTGGGAGGTGAAGAGAGCATGGAATGATGTGCTTCTGGATAGCTGCTCTTCATGTGAATGCGTGAAGGAAAGAAGAGTGTCATCTTTTGAGGATTTTTTTTATTCAGTATTGGATCCTTCTGGAAATTTTGCGTTTCTGTTCGTGGAGGGGATCGCCTGCTTTCAGAGAATGAGAAGGAACACCGTGGCGTGATCTGTTTGAGGTGGAGAAAGACGTGTATAGACCCCCGCTTGAAACTCCCATCCGAGGAGGGGAGAAGCTGCGGGAGGTTTAACGGAAACAGCTTAAAGGGTGTTGGAATTCGCAAACTTCCAGAAGAAAAAAATGTCAGCTGCGCCCAAATCAAGCGGGTCTCCTGCCGTGTTAAGACGAAAGCGATCTTCGAAGGGGAAGGTAGTGGCCCCTCCCAAAGAGGAGGACTACAAGGAGTTCATCCGATGCTTACCAACTTCCATCTGTGAGCTTGTCGATGAAAATGGATCTGTAAATCGCGATTTCGGTATGTTTTCCAAGCGTTATTTTCTGAAGTAGGAAGGAGTGTCCAAGTTCTGTGGCTTAAGACAGCGGATATCTCGCTTGCTACTGTTCGTTTCTCGTGTGACCAGATGTTGATCCAGACCAGAACTTCGATTCCTTGCTGTATTCTGCACAGTTGTTTGAGCAGCGTGGAAGTGAAGGTTCTCTGGAATTCACGAGTCACGTGGATCGTCTTGACAGCGAGCTGGGGAAAAGGTATTGACAAGCCTTTTGCAGTGCTTATCGGTTGCTTTGCTAGTCCTTTAACGCAAAAATTGCTGAGAGATTTGTCTTTCGGTTTGTCTGTAGGATGGGTGAACTAATGCTAACTAACGAGGAGAAAGCAGAGGTCGCAGATATAAAATTGAGCTTACTAGTCGCCGAATTAACTTCCTGCCTTGATTTGTACCGGAATGCTAGAGGTCAGATAACGGTCTCTGCGACATACGCAGCGCAAAATGGAGATCATGTACTTGCCTTGGACGCAAAACGAAAGTTCATCAAACAAGTGCGTCAAGCGTCACCTGCATTTCAATAGTCGTATTCTGTACCCGTTTAGACATCCTTTTGTGTCTAAAACCCCGGTTCTGGGCTTTGCCTCGTCCAGTTATCCCAGGTGCTTTCACTAATTAGGCTATTGAGGACAATCGAAGCAGATGCAAATGACGCTTTGGCAAGTGGGGAGCTCTCTCAGGCCCACCATCTCTGCAAAGAGTACGACGCAGTATTAACTAAGGAGCTCTTCGAAGCGTCCAAGTACGGCTGCATGAAGGAGACATCAGAGCGAATCGCTCAGGTTGCCGTAAGTCCGGGGCCCGGTGGTTTTCCTGGTGATGGTTGTGGGAGATATCCTCTAAACCGTTCTCTGTGTTCATTGAAACTAGGTCGATTCATTGCGCCAACTGCATGGAAGCCTCCGACCGGTCTGTATTAAGTTTGACCAGGAAAAGATCGACAACGTTCTCGTAGCTTATCAAGAGCTCAAAGCAGGTGCATTAGCAACTTCTATTTTGATCTTGTTTCGTGTCGTACCGAGGGTCCTAATCCGAACAATCCACTCTCATCAGGCAACGAACTGCTGCAGAGGTTGATGTCAGAATACACCGACGCGATCGAGGGCTCGCTCGTCATTAACGGTGATGACTCGAAGTCGGAGAGCCCGTCTCGCTCGAAAGCGGCGTCATTTGCAGATCAATTCATTGATACAGCAGAGGCTCTTGTGGACGTGCTGCTGAGCTTCCATCGCATGGTCGAATATTGCCACAGAAAAACTTCTCCAGATCAGGAAGATCTGGATTCCTTCACAGACAGTATTGGAGTTGCGTTGGGCTCTCGAAGAGAAGAGATTTGGAGCGTTGCTGTAGGCGGACTGATGAGTGTACGAGAAAATCCTGCACTTTGAAGTACTGCAGACCGGAGATTTTGACCTACTACTTCATTCTACCTTCTTTTGCGCAGTTGGTGGAGATCAACCGGGAGAAAGTGAACACTCTGAAACCTCAAGCACTAGGCAAACCACTAAAAGTTGCGAGGATATTCCACCGATTCGGAGCCGTCTTCCTCGACCTGCACGAGGAAGACGTGCTTCTAGACTGTCTTCAGGAGCTGGAGAGGATTTACCTTGCTTCGTTCCGTTCTATGCACCATAAGAATATTGAGCTCATGTCCGTCATGTTGCGCAATGAAACCTGGGAGAGCGCTCGTATCTCATCTCAGGTAAGCCCTAGTCGATTCAGATGCTCGGTACTTTGTCAGGACGTTCTCGAGGAGGATTTGTCATTGAACATCAATGATCATTTCTGTTGTATCAGGACCTGACCTCGATCCGGAAAGCAATCAAGCTGCCTGTGCAAATGGCGAATGAAGCGATCGAGATAGACTTGGAGAGTGGGGAAAACCCTATCCGTGCAATGCTCGATGGAGGACTAAGCGATGGAGGAACTAAGGCGGGTAGGGAACTAGATTTGCTGGTGTGTTCATTGGCTGTGCTTGCACGAGAGGTTCTCTGAACTCTAGTGTGTTTGAATGTTTCTCATTCGAGGGTCTTCAATGATTGAATTGGATGATGATGAGGACACCGCTTCCTTAGCTGGGTCAAGTGTGTATACCGCGACCTCCCTCGCCGCTCTGAGATGGATCGGAAGATACGTACAAAGTTGCGAATCGCTCCTTTCGGCCGTTGAGACTGTGGGGGAGGCTATTTTGGAGGTTTTCCTTGTGTATCTTTTCAACGTCACAGAAGTATGCAACAAACGGCGTCAGGGCTCAAGAACACTCGATAGGGTAAGACATTGAGTCGGCCTTTCTAGCTTCTTTGGCCAGTCCGGTTGAGACAAGCAGGTGGTCACTCACCGCGATCGTCTTAAAACTCGATCTCCAGGTTTCTACTTTGGAGAACTTTCTAACGAGGTCGGAGCGCACTATGCTCACTAGATTTAGACGAAAGCACGGCCAGAGTGAAGGAGTCGGATCAACTGGGGACCCGGCTCTAACCTTGCACAGGCTCTGTGTTTCTGTAGAATCCATGTGGACGTTGTCGGCGCTGGTTGACCCTGTTGTAGTTAAAGTTCGTGCGCTGTTGGAGAATGGTGAGCTAGTCAACTCTCGCGTTGGGTTTGAAGGCAAGCGGTAGTGCCCGAGAGTCTCCATCGTTTTTTGACATTCGAACAAAACCGCTTTCCCAACCTCAGGGTCCAAGAAAGCTGGGGGAAGCGGCACGGGAGTATTTGATAGTTCAAGTCTCCTCGCGAAACCCATCAGGAGGGCTGCGTACGTGCTTTTCTCATACGATGTTTGTATAGGATTGGTGCGGGCGGTTGGTTCAACGGGATACGATCTTCCGGACAAACAGCAGGAGTACTTCGCAGGCTCCAGCTTTGTGGAGCCCGTTTCCAAAAAAATAGCCGCGGCGATGTCCCAGTGAGTTGCTTTTTTGTTGTGCGTCTCTGGTTTTCCGAATGTCCTGTTCCTCAGCGAGAGTTTGTTTTGTTTATGTTTAGGCCTTTGGTTCCAGCTTCGGCTGAGCGAATGTCAGAATATATATGCAAAGCTGTTATGAGATCGTACATCGAAGGAATCTCGAACGTTGAAAGGTGCTCCGCATCCGGCAGAGCTCTGATGCTGGTGGACTTTCGAAGCTTAGAGGATGCTCTGCAGAAGGCGACCGGAATGAGAGTAATTCCTGAAGCTGAAAAGGTTGTCACCCTCCCCACAATTGCCGGTTATGAACCAAGCTGTGAAACATGAATGGAATTGCTGAACGAGAAACTTCGCCCGAATCAGGTTGAAAACTACATCAAAGCGTATTACCTGAACGAAGCAGAGCTAGCCAATTGGGTCGCGACGAATTGTCGAAACTACAAACTGAGCTTGAAGCAGGTAAATTCTTTAGGAGAAGTTGGTCCAGGACGGTACGTTGCGGGGAAGACTTGGTCCAAGTGCTTGTTGCAGTCCAGTACCCCTTGCTCACTATGTTTGGTTTGATTCTCGTTGCGGATGGTCAACTCACCCGTAGGTTTCTCACAGCAATTGAGAAGTCCCGACTGCGTGAGAAAATCACACATGAGTACAACAAGGCAATGGCGAACAAAGCCCCATCATCGAAAGCAGCCAGTAGCGATGACGACAACACATCCGCTGGCTTGTTTAATACAGCAAATCGTCCAGCATCGGTGGACGCCCTTAGCAACGCGAGCGCGAAACCTCCTGCTGTGCCAAAGCTAGAAAGTAGACCTCCAAGCCTGCCGAAGGTACCCGATCCCGCAGGACGACAAGAGAGGGTTGCCGAGCCATCCGGTCCAGATCCAACACTCCAACCAAGAGTCTCTGCTCCACAGAAGGCAACTATCTCGAACGCAGAGCAGATTGTGTCAAGGAGCATCGATTCCAGTGATGGTGGAGGCAATATACCTGATGCAGAAGCAGCCAGCTCACCATCCAAAGGAGGAAAAAAATCCGAGAAAATCGTAGGCACGGCCGCACCTGATCCGGTTGCTGAAAGAACGACGTTGGAAGATGGTGATCTTGGGTTGTCTTCTGTTGGAACGGAGGCCAAAGTGGACAACTCTGAACATACGGGAAGTACCTTGGACTGCCGGCACCAAATCACTGCTGACGCAGAAACCCACGAGCGGGCGGCACCGGACTCCACAGGACAGGTTGAGAAAGCCGAAGAGGGTGTCAAATCTGAGCAATCAGCGGCGCCGGAAGGACTCCTGGGAGACGAACCCACGCTATCGGACGAGCGCGAACAGCTCGACTCTGCTACACAGGACGCGGATGGAGCTTCGCCCTCTGATCGTGAAAAGCTAACCCGGGAGATCCGGGAAGAGAGCCTCGGAAATGAAGCGAAGAACAAGGGGATGTGGAATGGGGCGGAAGAAACGAAGGAAGCTGGGCGAGATAGAGCTGACAACGCAGAATCTCCGAACCGTGTGTCCCCGGGGGGGGAGGGTTCTGATGTTGGAGTGGTTGATGTACCTGCGGCTGATCTAGTCGAGAATCAGAGTGTTCAGGAAGAGAAACAAGTCCTAGCCGCCCTGAGTGAAAAATTCATCAGCTTGGCTTCCCCGAAACCACCGGAAACCGTCCCCGAAAGCGGGCAACAGTTGACGTCGGAGTTCCGCACAAGCAGAGATGATTCGAATGCGGCAGCAGCTGATCAGGTCCATGTGCCTGCGGGGGGGAAGGGATCTGATGTTGGAGCGGTAGATGAAGCCGCAGCTGATCCAGTCGAGAATCAGGGCGTTCAGGAAGAGAAACATGTTGTAGCCGCTCTGAGTGAATTCATCAGCTTGGATTCCCCGAAACCACCAAAAGCCGTCCCCGAAAGCGGTCAGCAGTTGAACTCGGAGTTCCGCACAAGCGGAGATGATTCGAATGCGGCAGCAGCAGATCAGGCAAAAGATGAGATGGAGGATACACGCAAAACAAGCCCGTCGTCCGGTCAAGTAGATTGACGTTTTTTTCTTTTTTCTGACGCACCGCTCAAGAGTAGTGTATGCAAGCTTGAAGGAACT
Organism: Rhodosorus marinus; assembly: GCA_029953675.1. Classification (NCBI taxonomy): domain Eukaryota; phylum Rhodophyta; class Stylonematophyceae; order Stylonematales; family Stylonemataceae; genus Rhodosorus; species Rhodosorus marinus. Next base: position 2,005,980 of record JAMWBK010000001.1, read on the forward strand.
GGATCCACTTGCCATGCACGGACTATTCTGACGGAACCCAGCCCGTACAACATCAGCTGAGCTTCAATTCATTCTAAAAAGTACTCTCACAACAATATGGTTCGTCTTCGGAGAACTTTTGTACATTCACCATCCATGCTTGGCTGAGTTTCGAGATATTGAACCTTGAATTGGTGTGAGTGCACAATGTAGAGTTTCGTAAAGGCCAATACAAATTGTCGCCGTGCTCCAATTGTGAATCAAGGGCTCCATTTTCTTCTTTTTGAACGAGATGAACCCAGTTATGAAATTTAGTTGAGCTATGCACCGGCTACTATCCAACAGTAGCCCCCTCAGGGGCGGTGTCTGATGTGAACTCTGTTGTCCAGTCCTCTCTCTGAATTTCACAAGAAACGGATGGGACGGAGAAAGTTTGGTTTTCGTTAGGAATCTCGAATGAGACCACCTTTGACGTCTCAATGCAGTGAAGGGCGTACGATATCCAACAGCATCAACGACGCGAGCTGCTCGGCTTGCACGTCGCCAACGAGCTTCTCAACGAGAGCAAGACTGAAAACTAGAGCAGTCCCGGGGCCCCTATGCACAAACGGACGGGTGGTACGCGAATTTCAGTTCGAGCAGTGGAGCTGCCAGAGGAGTCTCCAACTTCAAACATGAGTCCTGTAGTACGTACCTCGAGGTCATCACATTCCCATCATAGACGACGGGCACTTCGTCATCATCGATGTTCTTGGGGAGCTTCTCCATAAAAGCCGGAGACGGATAACACGTTGCGTTGCGCCCTTCAAGAAGTCCGTGATGAGCCAATACTACAGCTGGGGCTGCGCAAATTGCTCCTGTATAGAAGTTCAACCGATTAGACACAAGTGGAATCGACAAGATCCGCTTTCCCAAAGTCAATTGATGAATCTTACAGGTATAGAAGGATTTGCTACGCAATTGAACGTACCTATCATTTTGTTCCCTGCTTCCTGCTTGATAAGCATATTTTTCAAATCATCACTGTCCCTCAGTCTCTCGGCACCAGGCATGCCACCCTGTTTGACGAGCAAAAAACAACGGCCCACAGAAGGGTGAAACCACATCAGACCTCGGTTCAACTGTGGAGGTTGTGCGCCGGCTCATACAGGAAGTGCGATTAAATCGTAGTCAACGTCCTTGCAGTCACCAATCATCTGGTCAGCCATGATCTTCACCCCGCGGCTCATCGTACAAACTAGTTCATCCTCCACGCTGGCGATTGTTACCTCCACTCCAGCACGCACTAGGGTATCTGCGATCGTGGTCGCCTCTATTTCTTCTGACCCATTGCCGATCGCTACCAAAGCGGTTTTGGCGTTCTGCGAAAGCATATCAGAGCAAAAACCAAAATTCAGAACACAAATCCGGCAGCCAGCGACGCGACATAACAAACTCACCATCGAGACCTGGCGCTTCAAACTGGAAACTCTTCCACGGACTGTTCTAGCCCTCCTCCCTACAACAGATCCTCCAAAGTACAAACTGGTTCTTTCCAGACCGCACCTAGAAACCCTGCAACCCGTCCCCAATCCTACACCACCACTCAACACAAACGCCGCCATCTCTCCCCTCACACAATAAGGTAACAACAGAAAACAGTCCTCCTTCCCTCTCACCCGCCCAACCACAGGCACCAAAATGAACGAAAATCAGCACTCGCTCCCCTCAAAACAAGGTACGAAAACCGCACTCCAGCTGCTCCTTTCCTCTTCTTCCACACTGATCTCTCCAGCGTCCTCCTCAACCTCTCATCTCTTCTCCGACTCCCCCCCCCCCCCAAACAAAAAACCACAAGAGATCTCTATATACACAAATATCTTTCAAAATCTTTCCCTCAACCTCTCAGAAACTCTCAAAACCTCTCATTCCCTCTCATATACATCTCACATTACACCTCTCTCACCTCTTCTCCAACCAACCAACCTCCTACCTTCCTGCCCACCTTCCCCCACCCCACCACCGGAGATCTCTTTAAAGACAATTGCTTTCCACCTGCATCCTTATCGTCACAAAAATATCTTAAAAACATTTATATTTTATCCAACCATATCACCTTATATCCAAAAACCTATAATTAACTCCAAAAATACAATATAAATTCCAGCCAATGATAATCTCGGTTCAGCATGCAAATCTTGCAAAATAATATCCAAAATACAATATCCACCAGTATCTCCATATCAACTTTTTCCTTATTTCGGTTAAAATAGGAAATGGTGTGTTTTATTTATATATTTCCACTATCAGATAAACGTAGGAACAAGTATACCAAAAAAAAGGGCTAGTATATTTATACTGAAAAAAGAAGATAGAAAAGATTCCTAAAGGTCCGGCATTAAATTTCGTTTTGGAGATAAATGTTTTTATGGACAGTTGTCCGAATATCTGGATGGGTTGTTCAGTCTTTTTAGAGGTGTATTGATTGATGTGGATTGATTTTGGAAAAGGGGTTGGGGGGTTTGAGTGTGGTGAGTCTTCGCGGAGGGTTGGAAGTGGTTGGGACTGTAGGGTTTGGAGTATGTACTGTTCAGAATGATTCGTGTGTGAATGTGGTCGTGGAATTTGACTGGATATTTGTTTGCGACTGTTTGGATTCAGAGATTGGATTCTCTGCTTTTCCCGTTTCTACGTCGCGCGACCGGCTCATTCACCCGGGAAGAAGGGAGATTCAGCTTCGCAAGTCTCTTCCGGTTAGAAATAACAGCTTGAAAAGAAGTCTTACTCTCAAGCCCTTTCACCACATTTCTCTCTCGAGTAGCCTCTCGAAGCTGCCTCGCAGCCTGTGTCGTTTATCCACGATATGGTCCAACTCCTCGTACTCCCCACATCGAAACTTAATTTCCGTTTCAAATTGTGTTCTCGCGAGGACACCGCAATGTGTCATGGTCCTTGACTCTAAACTGCCTCTCCAGTAGTAGTCTACCCACACGCATGTTACTAACAGCAACCTAAACACCCACTCATTGCCGGCTCAACCTTCGCACGCACCAGCTCCAAGGTATATCCAAAGCTACTCGCCCTGAGCTGACCAGAGGCCCAAACACTCACTCCTGCTGGCCACCCTCATCAAATCGAGTTGCCCACGACGAGCGATATTTTAGATACGAACATGAGGGCACCGAAAAGAGCAAGGATCTGAGATCCTAACGCCAACCTCTTCCACAACATACCTAAACTATTCGCGTAGTGCTAACGAGAAACTCAAACAGGCACTCCCCATGAATCGACTGATCGCCACCCTATCAAATCCAGTTGCTCACGACGATCGATATAGAGAAACGAACATAGAGGGCACCAGAAAGAGCAAAAGATCTCGAGGTCTTCCAGCCAAACTCTTCCATACCTAAAAGCAATCGCCTAGCGCTGACCAGAAACTCAAACAGGCTCTCCTCTTGGCTCTCCCAATCGTCACACAGTTCCAATCGAATTGCTGACGACGACCGACGTGGAGATAGTTTGAGCTATCTCACATTGGTGACGAAGGAGATATTTGCACCTAGAGATTTGGAGAGAAGAGAGGACAGAAACTAGGAGAGGAAGGTCTGGTTCCGTTCTTTGTTTTTCATTCGGTAAGGTGAATAGAGCAAGCAATCTGAAGGAGTTGCTGGTGGTGTGGAGAAAAATGGATCTTGGGTTCTTAGAAGTTGGGATTGGAGGTGTGGTGAGGAGTCGGAAGAGTTTGGTGTGTGGGTATGGAAGGTCTGGAGAAGGAGGATCTGGATCATATGGCTCTCGAAAGCCGCGTGGTCGAGGTGGCGGAGGGCAGCAGAAGAATAGGAAAAGAGAGGATGATGATTTTGGGTTTGGAAGGCCGACTCCAAATTACTCTAAGAGGAGACCTCAGTCGAAGAAGCCGGAGAAGAAGCAGCCGTGAGATTGTCGGGGCATACGTGCTTGTGTTTTTTTGTTTTTTTGTCAATCAGAGAGTGCTGAAATGGTGCGGGTTATTTGTTTGCTGTCGTACAGGGCAAAATGTGGGACTTGCAATGGCAAGCAGTTGGTGGAGTGTGGTCTCTGCCGCGGCAGCGGAGTCGCAAAGAAGAGGACTCGTGGCAACGCTCCCCTCAACGACATCACAGCAACAACAGTTTTGAACACAAAGTGGACCGCGATTGAGTCCCAACGTGGACAACGGCACTTCGTTTGTGTCGGAAAGACCGGCTCCGGTGCTAAAGGAACCGCACAGTTGACTTCTCTCATCGGTGCTGAGAATTTTTCTGTCACAATCGAGGTAAAGAATCCCTCTTACTTCCGTTTCTTGCAAAACCCGTGAGGGATCTCCGAGAGACTCAGCACAGCACGTTCTCTGTGATGTCTGAATCAACAGGAGCTTAGGGATAAATCCCAATGGCAATCTGGATGGCTCACGAAGAAGGAGATAGAAGATTTGGAGAGCCCTTTACCTTGTCGAGCATGTGCTGGTACTGGTGAGAAGAAATGCCCAGATTGTGTAGAAGAAACGAAGACGACGAGAGACATGAACAGGCAAGATGATCGGGGTAGTGCCAGATCTTTTGGGAGGCCAAAGTACGGGGACAGGGAAGGTGCGAATCAACGACGGGACAGAGGAGGTGCTCGAGGAGGTATGCCTCGTGGACGGGATAGGTTTTTGGAGGATGGGGACGACGAGGAATCATTCTTCAGGGAGCGTCGCAGTCGTGGAGACGAAGCTGGGAGTCGAGGAAAGGGGCGGGACAGCCGTCGCCGTGGAATGTCGAGGGGTGAACGAAACCAGTTTGAAGATGAGGAAGATAATTTCTTCGGGAGTGATCGGAGAGGGAACGACTTTGAGGAGCGCGGGAGTAGTGGTCGTGGTGGGCGGAGGCCGCGCGAGCAGAATGAGACTGGGGATGATAGCCGGCAGGGAGGTAGGGGTTCAAGACGTAGAGAGGGTGATGATTTTGATTTTGATGAGGACAGTTTTTTCGGGCTTAGCGATGATGAGGCTGATGAAAACCCTAGAACGACCCAAAGACAGAACCCCCCAGGGAAGCAGACAGGCAACAGTAGGACGAGGAAGCAGACGAGGGATTCGGATATGGACAAGGTCGACGTGGATAGGATTTGGGAGGAGAGCAGGTCTCTGGATGCGCTCTTTACGGACGGGGGTATGCTTGGAGACGATCGGGATGATTATTTCGACTCCGATGACGACAACCGGAGTTCACAGAACAAGAAGGGAAACAGGAAGAAGAGGAAGGACGATGACGACAATGACGACGAGTCGTTCTTTTTCGGAGAAAACAACTGGTTGTAGTTTTGAATACTTTACTTCTTTCCATTGTCTTGGAAGATAACTCTTCCCACTTGAAGGGACGTTTAAATAACTTAAAAAGAAGGTTATCTTCAAGCCCCCAAGCATGGCGTCGCTAGTTGCTACGAATGAGTTTCCCAGCACCGGGAGTTGTCCTTCCAAGTGCACGACGGGACTGGCTTTTGAGTCCTGGGTTTCTGACGGGATAACATCAATTGGCTCGGCTACAGAACGGTTTGTGTGGACTGTGATGCACTGTTCTTTGCCGTTACCCATCTGTTGTAGTCAAACCTGCGTATGACGAAATGACAGCAATGAGAGGCTGGAGTGTGGAAACGGAGTTCACTGGGGAAGAATGGGTTCGTACCTCAGGATAACTTGTCTGCTCTCTTCGCCCGTGCTCTGACGGGCTCTTTCAGCTGGGTCAATGCTCGTTGCCTGGTAGCCAATCTTATCTGCTGCAACCCGTGCTCGACCGTCTTTTACGAGGAACGAAAAATAAAACAAGTTCTCGACGGACTTGCTGAAGCTCCCTTGATCGACGGCAATATCGTACAGGCTTACCTCCTTCTCTTTTCGAAGGGTGCTGTCCATGGTCTCGATCCTCTTGTCCGCGACCGTTTTTTCGCCGCTATCGCCCTGAGTGACCTCCTCGGGTTTCGCTGCAAAGAAGATGACAAAAAAGCACATAGTTAGCTCACCGCATATCTCCAACGGAGTTCAAGCTAAACTATTGCAGGCCACGTACATAGTTTGCCGCTTCTGTCCTTGTTCCTAACTGTGCGCTTGACCTGTCTTTCTTTTCGCCGAAGCTCCTGAAGCCCGTACATGAAATCAATGCTGGGAGCTATTCTATAGTACTTGGAGACTGCTGCGCCTAGGCTTTCAAAGTCAAACACGGCATTGCTTGGCATAGCTTCTTCCTCCTCAACCAGTTGATTTTCTCCTGCCGTCGTTTGGCGCTTGTTCAGCTGCTCAATAAACAAGGCACCGGAAAAGTTCTTGAGCGACGTCTGCAATCGTCTCGACTGGATTTTTGCTGCTTGAGACAGCTCTAAAAACGACTGCGCTACCAAGTTCTGATGCACAATCAAATTTGACTTGTCGTGCAACTGGTCATTTTCGTCAAAAAAATGGTCCAGCCTGCGCTTGGACGGATCCGCAACCTCATCACGAGACCCCTTCACGCTCTCCAGATGCTCTCTTAGAGCAACCGTCGTATGCTTATCCTTCAGCTCCTTCTCTAGCTGACTCTCGGCATCCATCTCTCTGTCAGAATCAAATCATTCACAGCCCATAATCTCCCGAGAAACACAAGAACCTCCCCCCCAAAGAAACTCGAGTCCTCACTGACCAACCTTCTCCCCACAAATCTCAACCTCATAAACCTTCACAAACCCCACAAACGGAACCTCCCCCTCCCTCGCACCCCCTCAAAAAGCCTTCAACGAAACCAAATCTTCCTTAATAGATCACTAGACACTCCCCATCCATTCCTCTTACAATAACCTCCCCACCTACCTCACCATCCCCAACACATTCCCAACTTCCTCTCATTTCCTTTATGTACCCCCAAAAATTTCCTTAGCGTTTCATGTCAAAAAATGTCACAATTCTTTAAAAAAACATTTCCCCTTTGACATAAAACCCTCTATTGACGTGTAACAACGACCATGCTTGTTGAGCTGAAAACAAAGATTTTCGATTCCAAGAAACAGAGAAATGAAGAATAGTTTTTTTTGAGAGGGCCCAGATTTCGTGCTGTGAATGTTCCTGGATGTGCTGGTATTCCGAACTGGTATTGGTTTGAGTAAATATTACCGCGAACTTGTATTATTGGTTTAAAGGAGTAAGGGCGTGGAGTGGTTTTGCGCTACGTGTCTTGTGGGTCGAATGGTGTGGGGACGGAAGAAATTGTCTTGGTGAATATTTTGGAGGACATGGTACCAGCGTTCCCGGCTCGACGTAAGTTGTGACCTTCTTCTTTGTTAACGGACGAGTTGTTATAGCCTACAGAGAATATGCTGAGACAGGTCTACCCGAGGAAGACTCCTTCACCATCACTAGTTACACACGCCGGCAAAGGTGTTCATGACAATCTCCGCGTGGTTTATGGCAGTTTCTAGAATGTGAGAAGCTCAAGACCATCCTTGCGCTATGCTTGTATGTCCCTGAGGCCTACTCATGGTTGCCTCTGGACGGACTTTCTATCCCATTTAGGGAGACCACTCTCGCGCGCTGGAAAACCTGGCCCGCGGCGCCCTTGACAAAGGTCGCTCGCCGCGGACTTTACTAAACTCCGCAAGCGGCTCACCCTGGAGATCCCCACGGTCCGAAAAACCGGAAGAACAACATTGTCTTTAACTTGTTTTGAGTCGTTGGAATATTGAATCTGTATCTGACAGATTCAATATTCCAACGACTCAAAACAAGTCCCTAGTTTTGAAGCCCAAATCACTCGATGAACGGCGTCTCGTCCTTTAGGTGACACTGACCTTCCTGGCTAAGAAGCTCGATGTCACCATTAGTGTTCCAGCAACGCCTCCGGCAGTCGACCGTCGGTAGGCAGCTCACCAACTTCACAGGAAAGCTCCTCAAGTCAACGCTCTTGCGGAAGGGATGAGGGCGAGCTTCTTGCTTAACTGTTTCCTGAACGCTTTGAGGCAATTGAGAAGCTTTCCGAGAAGAGGATGAATCTTAATGACATCTTCTATGAGCTGTAGTCTCTTTTTGTCAACGTGCTTTGATTTGAAATGGAGAAGTGAACGATTGTCGGTTCTAGAGAGCTCACGCATATTGGGCGAAAGGAAAAGGCAAAAGTTGGTGTTTTTCAAGTAGCCTGTGAGGGTTTTTCCCTGAGGTTTTTGTGAAAGGATGCCGCCTAGGTCGCGGAAGCCTCGGAACGACCCAGCGATCACCGCTTTGGAACGGGGAGTATTGGAAGCGGTGAAGGATAAAAAGCATGGTCTGACTGATGCGGAAATCCTCGCGGCTTTGCCGCAGGAAGCAGACCAAAACAAGCGAGCAATCGCCTACAACTCGTTGTTGTCAAAAGGAAAGCTTCAGCTTCTGAGGAGAGCGTTGGATCGTGAACCGTTGTACGCTCCAGCCAAGGCAGAGGTGACCAAACTTGCTGGTTTGAGGTTGAATATTAATGAAACCGCGCTGTACAAGCTGATAGAAGAGTCGAACAACAAGGGAATATGGTCAAGGTAGGTCAATATCCCTCCTCTTCCTAGGACTCCGGATCAAGTCCATGACCGGCGTAGCTTAGAACCCGCACCGTGTTCGCTTTTTGTCGTTGGTAGGGACTTGCGAAGGTGCCTCAACCTGCCAAAGGTGCAGTTGGAAAAAGCTCTCAAAGACTTGGAGTCGCGAAAGCTCGTGAAAACTGTCAAGTCCGTGTCACAAGCGAACAAGAAAATTTACATGCTCTACAACATACAACCCGCGCCTGAACTATCTGGCGGACCCTGGTTCAACGAAAACCACGACTACGACACGGAATGTATTCGAATCATCTACCAGCAGGTCACTGCACTCGTCAAGGACAAGCCGAATCTCACGAGCAAAGAAATTTGTGAAAAGCTCAACGACAGCGGGCTCCTGAATGAGAAGCTCACCGTAAACCCGATAGCACTGCTCAATGTACCCATTCAGACCACGCCAGCTGACCGAACCGTGCGTTCCAAACTCTTCGTTTCCCATTAGAACGACAACGTTGAACAGCTTCTGGGTACGATGGTCTACGACAGTATGATTGCAGAGCAAAAGAAGCAGCTTTCGGACGGGACAACGAAGGTCACATATTATAAATCAACGTGAGTCACGCTCAGTCCTCTTCAGAGCTGAACCAAGTCCAGTGACCGATCTAACTCCGTCATAAATTTGTCATGCTTCCCATATGCTGCTCGGCGTTGGATCTAGTCCTGTCCCCACTCATAATGCATTAACTGAAACTCCTTGTGGGCTATGCCCCGTCATTTCGGTAAGCTCATCTCAAACAAGGAACTGAAAACCGTTTCGTGTGCAATTTGTTGAATGGTGAGTCTCTGGTGCACTTTATGCGTCTAGCAATGTAGACCTGGAGGCGAGGTATCTCCGGAGAATTGTATATATATTGATCAATGGCTTCAAGGCATGGACTGGTGAGATTTGTTAACGTTGTTTCTGTGCGCAGCATCTGGGCTCATGAGCGAAACAACAAAACCAGAGTTTGTAGATCTTTGATTTGTAAAAAGGAATGTCTTAATGATCGAAGTCCAACGATGCATCGAATCGCATCTCGAACATATTCCTCGGACCGCTAAGGTCCGCGGGTTGGGATGGAGGTGGCTTTTGCTTTTCGTTCCGGAATCCGCGCATAGGATTTTGGTCCTTCCATGACAGCACAATTGCCTCCAGGCCGAGTTCGGAATGAGCGGCTGCATACGACGTACATGTGTGTGTGTTTTCAACTCTTCCATCGCAATCAGGGCTGTCCTTCGCTAGTGAAAAGCTTCAATAGGTCAAGTCGATGTCTCCTTGCAGTGCTAACCTTGTAGTGCAATCAGAAAGAGGGTGCAGAACACTGTCCTCTGCTGCAGACACTTGTGCGAAGCGAGGTACAGCTCTGTATCACTGAACCTCATGTCTTTCCGACCAGAGGCTCACCTACGCTCCCTTCTGCGACTGGTTCACATTTTTGTCCTTATTCTCTACCTGAGACGCAGTATTCTGTGCAGGCTGGGCTTCGTGTAGCTCTTGTGCAGCGTCTCGCTTTCGCCTATCTTCTACAGTTTCCTCGGGTGGTGCGCTCCCGGCAGGCTGGGCTTGGTGGTTTTGACCCACACCCGCATGGTTGATGCTATCCAGCATGTTGTCTCGGGTTATGGCAATCGATTTCCTGAAGTTTTTCAGCTCACCGTCTTTCACCTCTCGGACAAACTTGGCGGGGTTTCCTGCCCATAGCTCTTTCTCTCCGATCTCCGCACTACGGACGCTCGACCCTGGTCAGAGTAAGCACTAGGTCAGAAGCCGTGCACTATTACCCACTTTGGGATATTGGGAGACAAGAAGCTCACTGTGATAGATGATGGATCCTCTACCGACCGTGCTGTTCGAAATGACTACTCTAGCACCTATAACCGCACCTTCTCCAACACGCAGGGGTCCGATCAGAACCGCCCGCTGCATAGCAATGACATCCTCATCCAGAGAGATACGCGTGTCGCTTCCAAGAGATTCCAAACTAGCGCGATCTCCAACAAACGAGTTCTTTCCGATGACGACCTCACCGTTATTCTTTGCGGATAGTTTCGCTCCAGTTCCGATGATCGCATCCTCCGCTATAATGCAATTGCCGTAGATTTTCGTACCCGGCCCTTTGATGACACGATCGAACTTGTTCAAATGTCTGTTGGATACGAGCGTATCAACGAGCCTAGTCCAAGCTCTTCTGAACATCGTCTTTCGTTTATCATTCTTCTCGTACACTGCCCTGTCGTTGATCTGTGAAGCGCTCAACAGCTTTATCAGAGAAACAGGATTCGATTCGCACTTGTCATATCGCCCTCTTCAGAATAAAAACTGATGAGATTTCCGATGGACGATTCCACTTGTCGTCTCCTGCGCGTCGTTGAAACATTCCAGCTTGGTTTAAGATCAGGAAGACCTCAGCACACAACAGGCGGTGCGAAATTCTTGCTACCCGAATTGTACCATACTACTCGGTGTGATCTTCTATGTTGTGTCCTCAGTTGCTTCATCGTCTTCACGAAGAGAGCATTCGGGGACGAATCTCCACGACAAATCTGTTGGACGGTAATGACTTTGCGCCCTTGCCGTAGTTGGAAGGTCAGACCAGATAGCTTAGTTTCAATCAATGACAACTATTGATTGAAATCTAATCGTTTTCTCCGGGATAGTGACTGAAAGATGGCTATCGTGCGAAATTCGATGTTTGGAGGGGATTGTGCTAAAAAAAGAGTCAACGGGGCGGTCTATAAGGATACTGCCCAGGCTACTACAATTTGTAGACTGGGTTTAACCCGGAGATCCATTGCTCGTGTCAAACGAACCGAAGTGGCAACCGGAGCCAGCATGGATTTGCGATCCACGGCCCGAATCCATGATCCCCGCGGCTTAATCCGGGAAGAGTGCAATCCGATCGATCTGCGGCACACCTGTAGACCTTGATTCAGCATCGGCGAGGAAAGCTTCGACAGGATTGCAAGACACGAAGACGAAGGTAAGAGACATCGCGAAGGGGAAAAGTACCTTACAAAAAGTAGTCATCGCAAATGTCACAACTCAGCAGAGGAACAGATCGCTGAGGTGGATGAAGCAGAAGAGGAAGCGGTGTCGATGTCGGAGTCTGATACTGAGGTACAAGATATTAATGAGTTTAACGGACTTACAGGTGCATGCCAGAGCTATCAACTTAGCATCTTGTGGGGCTGCCGAGAATGTCATCTGAAACACACTTTTAAAAGCATCATGATTGACACCCTTGAAGGACGTCTCAGATGACGTCTTGTCGTTGTGATAAAGTTCTCGGCATCCCCGAGTACTCGATCTAGAGTAAGTAGTAGAACTTTGAGTTTTTACATCAGCATAGTTCTGAATTTACTGCGTTAACCATTCGCCATCCCCAGACTACCAGTAACCGGAAGATCCATTAGCTTGTTTATGACAGTCTGTCTACGTCATAAATAATCTTAATTCAATATATCGGAGTGACAGCTTGTCATCACGAGAAATCATAATTATTCAATATATCGGACTGACAGCTTGTCATGACGAGAAATAATAATGATTCAATAGCTGACCAGTGATGATTGATTATCGGACGACCAATGATTGAATATAGAAGAGCACTCGGAGGCTTTTTTTTTGAAGAATTTCAATCAGATACAACTTAAAATTCTACATTTATTCAACAATCCATCCCCGAAATATGTCGGACGGGGTATACTTTACCTAAATTAAACACATACGTTCTAAAACTAAGAAAGTTAGGTATCAAGCAACCTCAAACTACCCCAATCCCAAAAAATGGATATACTTCGATAAATTATGTAACAACTACCAAATCAGTAAACATTTATAAAATAAAAAATGATTTTGCTTGAACTTAAGAAATATATAAGTCTTAATTTAAGACTACTCCGTATATTGAGTGATCGTTGGCGGCAAAACGCCTTCGAGAGAAAGCGAATTAGAAATCGATTGGAAGGGGTGTGGTTTGGTTTGGGTCGGGAAAGGGATGGACAGCCTGGAGACCTCGTGTTTCTTCAGATGGGTTCTCACGTGAGAAACAGACGAAACTATGATCAGATAAACAAGAAGAGAAGAAAAAGAACGCAAGACTGAGCAACGAAAAAAAAGAAAGAGGAGGTAGAGAAACAGAAAAGGGCCCATCAGGGCTTGATTTGTTGTTGTTTCGGATACTGGGAAAAGGAGGGGTTTCTGGTTGAGACTGTTCTGACGAGGAAGATGGCGACGTAGTTTTAGTTCTTTCTTTGAGGAAACGCTGACAGTGCTTGTTCAATCCTTTCGAGTGTTAGATAAGGTGCTTCAGATTCAGAGCTAAGCTTAAGCCGAAGCTTCTTTGGTTTTTTATACGACGGCTTCGTGCGTTGTGAGTACTTTTAGAAGAGGTGGATTTTAAGAGTTGGGCAGGGTGCATGGGAAGGGAAGGGTTGGGAAGAAGGAGAAGATCTTTTCTGTTTTGGTGCTAGGGAAGGTTTTGTTGTAGACAGTATCTTCTTATCGGATTCTTTTTCTGGTGGTCTCAAAGAGGTTAATTTGATACAAGAGGGTTTGGTGTTTTGGAGGATTCGGTTTCGGGGGGTCGGGAGGAAGACGCTTGACGGCGATGAGTTGTTAGGTATGGATTGGACGAGGAGGTGGGAGAAAGCGAGGAGGGAAGACTAGTGAGTTTCAGAGGTTTGGGGGGGTTTTGTGAGGTTGTTTTTTTTGTTTGCTGGGTTGGGGGAAGTTGGTTTCTGTTTTGTGAATTTCCGTGTTTGTTTTGATGGAGGGGAAGGCTCATGGTCAATTCCTGTAAAGGTTTTTGAACGTTTTGAGTCTGGGAGTGCGAGCAATAGTTTTCTGATACTTGTGCGAACGATTTAGGAAGCATGAACGCGCAAGGGGACGCTCAGCCCGGGTTTATTGAGGGAAGTGCGCTTGCGCGGTTCGATATTGGCCGATGGAAGGAGGTCCTCGATCAGCTGAAAGCGAACTACGAAGCTGCAACTCAAGAATATGGTGGCTATGGAACTGTGGCGGAGCAGTATCAGGCCAAAATCGATGCTCAGCGAGCTGAAATGAACAACATGGAAATGGCAGTGAGCAGCCTTCAGAGGAAGCTGATCAATGCGCAGGAGAACTATGAGACTGAGCTTGGGAGGCTGAGGGACAAGCTGATAAAAGCCGGCGGTGATCCTGGAGCTCAACCGGCATCGATCCTGCAGATAGCAGGACTTCCGCGTGCGGAAAAACAAGGCACAGAGACTGGAATGGTACCCGGAAGCCTGCCAGCTCTTGCGGCAAACTTTCCCGAGACACAAGGTTCTCTAGTGGAACCGCCCCTGAAGAAGCTTCGTGATGACGGCCTCGGTGGTGGAATTGATGTTGCTGGGGACAAGAAACCATCGCTTGTGAGGGGAGGAACATTACCGAGCGTCACCGCCACAACCGACCATTCGAACGCCGCAGCACCGCTTTCACTGCCCAGTCTAACCGGACTGGGCAATGCGAGGCTGATGGTTTCCTCACAAGTTCAGAAGGAACCTAAGACGTCCGCAACTGAGAGCGCTACGATTATTGAGTCAGCTCCGAAGCCGGTGCCCAGGTCCTATAACTCGGCTGCGACGAGCTCTCCCGAGAACGACTACACTGTCGTCCATGGGAAGGAATTAACTGGAAACCAAGTGAACGTCGTACTACTGAACACGTTTCATCACAAAGAAGTTGTTTGCTGCGTTCGGTACAGCTGGGACGGGGAGTACGTCGCCACAGGGTCAAACAGGCACGCGTACATGTTCAATGCGAGCACGGGGAAGACTTACGCTAGCTTCTCCCGAGGAGATGGGGATGACTCAGGGGACACCTATGTTCGCGCGATGTGCTTCTCACCCGACGGTAACTCGCTGATCACTGGCTCTGAGGATAAGCTCGTGAAAATCTGGGACATCAGGAAACGATCTGTGAAGCGCAAACTTGCAGGGCACGACGGAGATATCTATGCTGTGGAGTCGACGAGGGATGGGACGATCATCGTCAGCGGCAGTGCAGATAAAACTGCAAAGATTTGGGACGCTAGAAGCGGAAAGATCCTGCACACTCTGGGGGGTGCTGAGAACGACGTCTTGGATGGGATAACCTCCATTTCCATCTCGAACAACGGAAAATATGTCGCTGCTGGTTCCTTGGATAAAACCGTTCGTGTCTGGGATGTGGAAACTGCACAGCTGCTGTGTGCCTATTCGGGTCACACGGACGCCGTGTACTCGGTTGCCTTCTCACCGGATTGCAGATCGTTGCTTTCCGGTAAGTTTGAAGAACTAATCTTGCTTGAACGGGTCGCGCGTGCTGAATGCTCGCTTTGGAAGGTCTCCGATTTCGCTGATTTCCACGATTTCTGTTTCTCTTTTACGTTCAAGGCTCTTCGGATAAGACTCTTCGGTTGTGGGACCTGTCCAACTCCAACGAACCCAAACTCACGTTCGCGGGTCACAAGGACTTTGTTCTGTCGGTCGCGTTCAGTCCAAATGGTACGTGTCATCCTGGCCTTAAAAATAGAGAAAGAACGAACCCTAAAGCTGTGTTCGGCAACTCCAGGTCGTTTGGTGCTCAGTGGAAGTAAGGATCGTACAGTCCAATTTTGGGAACCGAGAAATGCAAGGACATCCCTCATTCTGCAAGGGCATAAGAATTCAGTGATCAGCATTGCTCACTCACCGACGAACAAGATGGTAGCCACTGGATCAGGAGACAACAGGGCCAGAACTTGGGCCTATACCAATTGATTCGGGTAGAGCTAGGTCCACATGAAAGTTTTGATTTTGTTTCGCGCTTGGAGGGCATCTGCTTTTGGCTTGTATCTTTTGACGACGGAGAGGGGTCTGTCAATCGAGCGTGCGCTAGCCGTGAAGATCCAGACTCAGCACGGCGTGATTTACACCACGATCATGGATGGCATGACCGCTGATTTACGAGCTGCCTAAGGTACCGTAGAGACGGGGTGGCCGAGGAACATAGGGCTCTCAGTAGACATTCATGTTTGCTCTACTATACAAGATACAACAGGCCGTCGCTGCCCAACGAATGGCTTGAAGAGGTTGCTGTCGAGACGGCTCGGTTCCCGGAATGTGTCCAGAGTACTGGAGGTTTAATCCGGAGCCAAAAAAAGGAAGGAAGAAACTAACGACAGTGGAGAGGTATGGTCGTCGCTTTTTTTTTTTTGGTTCAAAAGTAAATAGATCTATTCTCTCCGAAGGAAGCGAGGTGTGGTTGTCATTCAAGCCCCGTACCTGGACGTCGAATGCAAAGGCTATGGCAGTTCTGGCGAGCGCGATTTCCAGGTGGAGGTGTCCTGACCCAATAGCCGTTCACCAGGCTGTTCTACTTGCAACTCAAATACTGCACAGTGAACACTGTACAGCAGTTGAGCTGAGACATCCTGGAACAGATCCTATTTTAGAACGAAAAAAAGTGCACTTGTATAATACGCAAGACCCGGAGTCTTCACCAGGACTTTACTTTTGGGCCTTCCGCGATGTTGTTGTAGGTATCTTTCGCTATCCAAAGGCGGCATCCACTCCACAGCCCTACGCCGCTCAGAGAACAAACCAGTCAGAAGCGAGGGATACGAAACGTCGCACTCTGTGTAAACGCGATCAGTCAAAACAATCCAAAGTGGGGAGGGGTGAACAAAAACAACCACCAAAGCTGATTCCAAATTACAGTATGGCACCTCCTGTTTTTACAACGATATAGGGACAAAACCCTCTGCCCCTCCATGTCCAGTTGCTCATCTCCATCTACCCACCCAAACCCAACCCTCTGAAGACATTGTCCTACACGAAAAGCCAACCCAACTAGTGGAATCTGATATTAAACCAGATTCCATTAAAATACCTGAATAGACCATTTCAATCTAAAATCGAATGGTATCGAATTTTGTTGTCAAATTCAAGGGTTTTGGGATAGGATAGCAATAGTTATCGACCGGTGGGGATGTGGATGAAGACGATCGGCACCGGAAGAGGAAGCGAGTTGGGATCCGATGGGTGTTTGTTGTTGGTAAAGCAGAGCTTCTCGATACAGACGTTTTAATGACTTGGAATCACCAGTCTTGCTTGTGAAAAACAAGAAAGATTTTGGGGTCCTTTTTTTTTGGGGGGGGGAGAGAGGAAGGGAGGGTTTTGGCTTCGATGATCAGAACATGTCTTGGAGTACTAAGAAGACCGCATGCTCGTGGTTTTTCTGGTGCGCAATTGGCACCGAGCAGCGCTGGAGGTATCTTCTTTGCGTTTGGTTGCCCTCTCTCCCTGTGCTTCTTTGCTGAAGATCGAGCGTGCTGTTTTTCTTATTCCTTTCTTGTTGTGGTTTAGCAGTTCAGCCAACGAGAGGAGTCCATGCTCTTCATACGGAGCGGCCGAGCGAAAACAGCGATTCCGGCTATGAGGCCGAACTCAAGCTGCGAGATTTGTTAATGGGAGGAAAGATCCGAGATGCCATGCAGTCCTACATGCTTTCCAAAACCTATGGCAATTATCCCAGTCCGGGAACTTACAAGGCCATCGTATCCGGATCACTTGCAGCCGGTTTCTCAGACTTTGCGATCGAAACCATTCATGACATGTATCTCATCGGACAGAAACCTCCATTTGAGGTTCGCCGTATCGTCAGTCCATCTCTCAAACGAGGTCAAAACAATAGCTCATCAAACATCGTCGCCCCAATCTACAGGTTCTGAAGCTCATAACGCTTAACATTGAAGCGAAAACGCTGGCATCAGGCGTTATGAAAATCTTACGGACGAAGGAGATCAAGGATCTTGCTGGAGCTAAAACAGCTGTTCATCCGGATTTCTTCAACGACACCCTTAGCCTGCTGGTTCACCGGTCGAAGATCACCCCGGGCATCCTCGGCGAGCTCCTTGGAGAAATGGAACGAAACAAAGTAGACTTGTACATGGCGAGCATGACCAGAGTCGCTCAGTTCTTCGCAATAAGCCATGATAGATTCGCGTTGAAGAAGTTCGTGGAGGACCTCCCCAGGCGATCAACGGTGCTACCGCCTCAAACCATCACGACCGCCTTGAAAGGGCTCGCGGTGTCTGGTTTTGCTCCGGAGACTGTCCAGCTGCTCAAGCTTTGGGATAGCAACAACGAACGGATCCTTCAACTGATGAAGCTCGAGGCTCCAGACGAAGATCAAGCATTGATCCTTGAGGAATTTAAGCAAACCACTGACTTGGGTATGACCAAAACTCCCCAGATCACGAACAAGAGACAAGAAGGTATCAAAAGTTGACCTAGCCCTTTACGCGTGTGCCTTCTTCCTCCGCCTCATGCTTGCTAGACCTAAACTCGATGGAGAAACTGACTCTCGACCTGGGGACTCTGCACGAGGGTATTCACTCATCGAGCAGGTACCATCGTGAGGATCTGACGATGATGTTCTGGAGGCTACTCGAGAAGAGCTTTCCGGTAAGGGTTTTCTGCAACAGATCTATGCTTTTTGATCTCGCTACCCGTTCAGCCTCGTAGAGAGAGGCGGCGACGCTGTCCACCGACGCGCTTCTGGATGCGACATAACTCAGAATGAATCTAAATCCTCCACATCCCGGGCTTTCTCGTTTGCTTTGTCTCACTTAAGATGAACGTTACAACAGCCCCGATTGATATATTTATTGCAGTGGCGTACGTGAAGGCAGCACAAGGGAAGATCGGTGAGGCGTTTCAATGGTTGCGCAAGTTGGAGGCTTGTGGGCACAAACCTGAACTGAGGTGAGTCCGCTGCTCGCTCCCGTACCGGTTTGTCGCCGCTCAGTATTGAACCGTCCCATATGCGATTCCCCCAGAGATCTCCGGCAGATTGTCTCGATACTATCACTGAAGAACACTAGGAAGCAGATCGAGAAGCCGCTGATCTCACGAGTTCAGAGCCTCTTGGACCTAAACCTGGTGATGGCAGGTAATGTAGTCGTTCCCAACCAAGTCCAAGGAGGTTCCTCATGCCGTCAGCATAGTTGAACGAATCCAGTTTCTGAAAGGAGGATGGCTCGATTCCTGTCCGTGTTTTTGTCGGATCGTGTCTTCTTTGGGAAACTTCAGTTCTTGTTCGAAGTGGACATGCAAGTAGAGCGATTGAGTTGTACGATGAGGTGGTTACTCGTAGACAAATGGTCAAACCGAACGTGGAAACGATGGACACCATGCTTCTCACTTCCTTGACTTCCAAAGGAACTCGCAGTGCGTTCAGTTTGTGTCAGTTGGTTGTCACGGTGAGTTTGGAAGCAAGTTGAACTCCTCTCGTTGAGTGACATTTGAAAGGTTCTAAAGCTCCGCTTTCTGTCGCTGTTGTCATTTCTGTCTTGAAGGACATGGAGATGTACGATCTGCTACCACAGACAGAGACTCTGAGGCTACTCTGTCTCAATCTAGTGAAACTCAGGCGAGTATCACAGGCGTTGAACATTCTCGAGAAGGCGTCGGAATTGGGACGGCCCATAGGAACATGGAGCGTTTTGTACGTAGGTCGAGCTGCATTCTTCGAGAAGGACACCGGTATGATACAGCGAGTGGAGCACCTGATGGCCAAGCTTAGGTGAGCAGCAGATCCGACGAACCCTGAGGAATGGACAGTATCATGGCCTTGGATCTGAAAAGGATATCTTTTGGATGTGTTTTTCGCACAGGATGCCGGCTTCGGAGGTTTATTACTCAATGCCGGAAGACTCCAGCATATCAGGAGCGGCAGCTAAGCGCACAGAGAAGAGCACTTCCAAGGGAAACGAGAATGAAGGGGAAAAAGACGGGTCAAAGAAGACAACGTCCGGTGCAAGTCAGCGTTCACCCCACGATGTGTAGAAAACCCATAACTTGTTTCAGCGAAGCGGTAGACCATCCTAACTGGCAGGAGCTTATTAAAACTGACAACTAACAGTAATGAAGACGACCAAAGGAACCAACGAGCAGCCGACGTACGTCTTCTCTGCAGGGGAACATCGATGAGATCTTGCCAACACACCCAGTGGGAAGATGGATTCTGCAGGTTGTTTTGGGCAACGATCTTCGACATCTCCAGGTCATGACTCGCGTCCGTTCTCAGCCCGCTCTAGGTCACTCCTTTGCACAGGTGAGAAGGAGAGAAGAGATATACTTGAACAAGGAAAGATGGATGAGTGCTTTTTTAGATGGACCGAAGCTATGCAAACAGTCGATCGTGAGAACCCGCTGACACTAATTTGACCAATCATTAGCTTCTAAGCCGCTTAGTGCCAATTGAAGTTATGAATTATTTCCGCGACAGATTTAACGCAGATTAATTGGTTGAAACCCTAGCTATGGAGCCAATAATGTAAGTAAAAAAAGGCGAAAACAGATATTTACAAATTTGAACACTTTATGGAATATTCTTCCAATCAATTCGATGAAAAAATGTATAGTGGAACATATATCCAATAAACATCAGGATTTCATAAGAAGAAGTATATTACTGGTTTAAAAAAGACATTATAGTGAATCAAATACAATGTTTTGATAGGAATACTCAATTTCAATAATTAAATTGCCTAATTCGTTTTAAAGGCAGGGTAAATATCCAATATAATGTTAATAATAATGTAGTCCTAAGTGACTGGAACCTATTTGTAATGGAATGTAAAATAAAAATAAAATAAATTGTACTTTATAGGGTATTGCACATTTTGCATCGGACAAGTCGCGATGAGGGTTCCTTTGACTTTGCATTGCGAGTCTGGTTGAGAACTGAGTCTTGGGAGTTGCTTTGATCTTAGGATTTGTACTTTAGTGACCTGATAACTACTCCTATTGATGTATATATTGAGAGAGTAAATAGAAAGGCACCCTGTACTGCTTACCCTTAACCCCCCGGGCGGCGGGTTTCGGATTTCTGGGCAACGGTCGTGGACGAAACTACGCCGTTGACACTGAGAGCTGCAATCATCTCGAAGAAGGTATCGATCCTCAGCCTTGGATAGATAAACTATAAAAACGATTCAGATACCGATTGATTGCATGATCAAAGCAATAGCCCAGCTGAGCACGGCAGTGGCCGAATGTACCTCATGGTTTACTGATTTGGGATTTCAGATTTGCTTAGAGCGAGCGTCGACATTTGTACTGAGAAACTGTATCGCGGGGCGGGAGCGTTTATGAACGTCGTATTCAGAGACTTTGACGAACGTAGTCGTATCGGTTTGTTTTCTGGAGCAACGAACCGAGACCCTATGGATCTTGGTTTCTTATTGAGTCCTCCACAGGTTGGAGAGAAGCGACTGCACAGGGTCTGTGCGAAAGCTGAGGCTGGAACCGCTGGGCAAGAGCGGTATGCGGCGAGAGGTGTTTCTGCATCGAAGGAGGACGTTCATGCGGCGATCTCGAAGATAGATAAGGGACTTTTCCCACTTGCATTTTGTAAGATAGTACCTGATTATATTGGTAAGGGCGACGGTGCTCTCTTTGTCCGTCGCACTTTGGAGCTATGGCTCTGTGGCTGAGCTTCGCTTTGTGATATGAAAATACTAGGAGGAGACGATCAGTATTGTAATATTATGCACGCGGATGGAGCTGGAACAAAGTCTTCCCTAGCTTACATCTACTGGCGTGAAACTGGAGATCTATCAGTCTGGAAAGGCATTGCACAGGATGCGATTGTTATGAACCTTGATGACCTTCTGTGCGTCGGAGCAGTCGACAATATTCTTCTCTCATCGACGATTGGGAGGAACAAGAGCCTTGTACCCGGCGAGGTGATCTCAACAATCATAAATGGGACAGAGGAAATCCTGGAGGACTTAAGAAAACACGGGGTCAACATCATCTCTACGGGAGGCGAAACTGCGGATCTCGGAGATCTGGTCCGCACGGTTGTCGTTGATAGTACAGTCACCTGTAGATTGAAAAGATCAGAGGTGTGTCGACGAGATTCGTCGCAACCACATTCAAAGAAAAGTTGATTCTGAACGGCTCTTCCTGGAAAAAAAAAATATGCAAAGGTGATCAGCAACGATCGAATACGAGCTGGAAACGTTATTGTCGGGTTATCATCATATGGACAAGCGAGCTATGAACGCGAGTATAACGGCGGAATGGGTTCCAATGGCTTGACATCTGCCAGACATGATGTCTTCAGCAAAACCTACGCAGAGAAATATCCAGAATCTTTTGATAGTGCAATTCCACAGGACTATGTTTATACAGGAAGGCAAGTTCAGCTGCTTTTATCTGCTCTGTGGAAACGAGTAGATTGTCGCCTTTCTTCCCCCTTGCCGCCCTAGAGCTCCGCTCCCGGTTATCTTACTGACGCGTAACATCATCTTGAACAGATTCTCTCTGACGGAGAAGAATGCAGAGACAGGTATGGACATGGGAAAATTGGTGCTGTCCCCAACGAGAACGTACGCTCCGATCATCAAGCAAGTTCTGCTCGAGATGAGAGGTAAGGACGCAGAAGGAACTTCGCGACGATGAACACCAGAAAAAAAGGTGCCTAAGGAAAACTTTCTTCGGTCCTGCTGCCCACCCAAGATGATATCTGCGGTATGGTCCACTGCTCTGGAGGGGCGCAGACAAAAGTACTCAGTTTTCTGGGTTCCGGTCAACGGGTTATCAAGGACAACTTGTTCACTGTCCCACCACTGTTTGAGACTATTCGCGACCAGAGCGAGACCCCATGGGAAGAAATGTACAAAGTTTTCAATATGGGCCACAGAATGGAGCTGTATATGGACGAAAGGTATTTCAAAAGCGTTCGCTTCGAAAACGTTTCCCAAAGAGTTTTGCTAGATTCCTGAAACCCTAAATTGTCTCCTTTCCTGGACTGACCGAAAACCGTTTAGAAACGCAAACAAGGTGATTGATATCGCGAGAGGGCTCGGCGTGGACGCCCAAGTAATCGGTCGCGTGCAGGAGTCCGAGGCCAACTCTTCAAGTGTTGTTTTACAGACGGTGAATGGAGAATTTACGTACTCAAAATCATGGTGAACAGTTTGTCGGTCTCAACAGCCAGTTGGCGCTGCTAGCAATCAAACATAGGCGGATGCAAAAGCGCACCTATTTTCGTAACCCCATGGCGTGGACAGTGCTTTCCTGTATCCTTGGAATGGTTTAGTGACATCGGCTCTTGCTCTTTGAGAGATCCGATTCGAAATGCCTGTTGAATAGTGTTAGATTTATAAGTTGAAGTACATCTCTCTTTTCGATGTTGATGAGGAGGACAACATCCTCATAACTTCTCAAAAGCACCAGCTCGTATGCAGAAAGGAAGAAGGTTTTCAGCTAAACGCCTCATCCGCCAGGTCTATGGACCTACTCAATGCCATGGCTTTGTTCACAGTCTCAAAATACTCCGCTTCCGGATCTGAGTCAGCCACAATGCCAGCACCCGCTTGGATGTAATACTTCCAGTCATCATCGGCGCTTCGATTGGAGCTTGGTATGATCATCGTCCTGAGAGCAAGAGCGATGTTCATGTCGTCGTAGAACGAAACAACGCCTATACCTCCTCCATACGGACCTCTCCGGTTTAGCTCCTATCGTGATTGTTGTGAACAAGAACGGGCAGTTTCAGTTTAAACCAAAAATAAGACTTTCTGGACGTTGTGAACGCGTACAAGTTCATCAATGATCTGCATGGCACGGATTTTCGGCGCGCCACTGACTGTGCCCGCAGGCAGCGCCGCTCGGAGTGCATCAAATGAGCTAAGCCCATCCTTGAGTTCTCCAACGACTGTGGAGCTGAGATGCATCACATGGCTGTATCTCTCCACTACCATAAGCTCCACCGGTTTCACACTGCCATATTTCGCAACGCGGCCAACATCATTACGACCAAGATCGACAAGCATTCGGTGCTCGGCAAGCTCTTTCTCGTCTTGCAGTAGATTTTGTTCAAGCGCTTTGTCCTCCTCAACGGAAGATCCTCGTCTCCTGGTTCCCGCGAGAGGTCTATTGGTCACCACGTTGTCCTCAACTCGACATAGTATCTCGGGGGAAGAAGCGACAAGAACACTGCCCTTGCACTGCAGAGAACGACGGCATGAGATTCCGAGGGGTCAGTTGAGCCGGTCTCAAAGTTCTGTTGGCCACAAGACGTTCTAACCTGCATATAAATCATATACGGGGACGGGTTTACAATCCGCATCGCCCGGTAAACGGAAAATGGGTGGCTTTTGGAATTTCGCTCGAAGCGCTGGCTGTAGACAATCTGGAACGCGTCCCCTTCCAAGATATAGTGTTTGCAATCCAGTACGGCCTTTTCATACTGCTCCTTCGTCATGTTTGAAACAGGAGCCGCAGTGGTTGACGCTGCTCCAAGAATATCAATATCTACCACCCCGACTTCCAGTGGAGAACGGCACTTTCCGAACTTCACTATATCAACGAGCTCATTTAACTTATTCATCGCCTTCTCGTGAGCAGCTTCAATGGTGCTGTTTTCACGGAGGTCGACCCAAGAAATCACGTAGCAAATCTGTGGACGGAAGCGAGCCGAGAACCTCAGGACTTCGCTGCAAAAACTTCGCGCTGGCGCTTTTGTCTCTTGCCCACCTTGTTGATAATATCGAATGTCACGCACTGTTGAAAAATGCTCATATGCAGGTCGGGCAAGCCACGATCGTCAGCAGGTCCGCTCGAAAAAGGCAGACTTCCAGCTTCGACATAACGAGCGGTATCATAGCCTCCATATCCCACCCAGCCCCCACTAAACGCTTGGGGTAACCCTCCAACCTGGTTGAAAACAAACCTTGTCGCATTTAGGGATACTCGAATGACCTCTGCCTGCGTGTACTGGAAAGACTATCCTCGAACCCCCTATGGATCCGAAGTCAGGGAGTTCCCCCCATGTCCCGTACGTACGGTGGCGCATGCCCGCTTGGAAACCCAAACTGCACTAGGAAGCCCAATGACTCTGGCAGACCCTACGGATCCCATGCTTACCTTGGCTGGTTTCAAGTCGTTGCTTATCTCTTTTACTAGAGCCCATGGGTCTTCGCTCTCGTTCTTTGTTTCCTTCAGTTTCCCACTTCTCGAATCTAGAACTGTGACCTCCCTCTCCTTTGCAATTATTTCCAGCACAGGATCTGCGCCAACAAAACTATACCTCCCTACATTCCCGTCCGTAGTGACAGACTCCAACACATACGAAGTTTTCTCCACATCATCCTCGCCGACAAGTCTTCGATATAGTGCCACTGCAGTAAGTTGATCTGAGAATACCTTCCTCCAGACAGGCACCAAATTGACGCCAGGTTCAGAATTACACCTGTTTTCAAACTCGCTCAAAGAAGTGCCCTCGCCATCCCTGTTTGAAGTAGGAATCGTCGGCACAGGAGACACAACACTAGCTCGAACAACTCTTCTTCTAGATCCGCCCTTCGAATGCCCTTGACTACGACTACATACGGCCCTCTCATTCCACACAAGCCGTACGGTGGAGGTACCAAACGAGGCCCCGCTTGTGAAGCAGAGTCCGTCCATTGCTCCCAACTTCAAAAAAAAAGGACCAAAAACAAGTTTACCCCCTAAAAAACGACCCAAACAACACCCCCCCCCACAAAAAAAACACAGAACCAAAGAATTCCAACTCCTTCCTTAAGACTGAAAACGATGCTTGCCAAGCTCTAGCTTTCCTCTCTCTCCTCCAAACCTACCCTCCCTCCTTGAAACCTGGTGAGGGGTTTTGTAGCCTCACCAGATGTCCATCCAGCTCTTCCCACCATCCCCATCGCCATCACGCGTTTCATGAAACCATCTGTTTTTCACTAATATTTTCCGGGGGCAAATGCTGCCATCCTCAATTTTCTAGTTATACATTGCATGTTTCTCACTTTTTAGGTTTTGAACCCCTAATAGAAACCCGCAGTTTTAGTGAGAAACGATTTTCTGCGTACCCCCTTTTTTCATATCGAAAAGTAGTTGTAGTGTAATATTGAATGAAGTTTTGCTCCGTTCTTGATATCCAATTAGTAGAATCATAAGAGGGGTTTTCAATTGAATTTCTGATTCATTTGGATTCTGGACCCTGGGGGTGGAGTTTTAGGGTTTGTGGGTGAAAACGCCATTCGCTTTGGATGTATAGAGTGCAAGTTGTATAGGTCTCCGTTCCAGCAAACGAAGCTCAATGAAGGGGTCAGAACAGAAACGTTGAGGGGATTTGGCCCCCGTTAATGATCCGATTGTGCCTTGTACTACAATTTGGGAGTTGTGGAAAGCATAGCAGGGATCACTTTCCGACTAGTTCTCTCTTTTCCAGAAGTTACGACTCCCGGAATGAACAATGGGTTTCGTAGGATCGGTTGTACCGGATTGCGATGGGATATGAGAGCACAAGCCCAAGACTTTTTGCAAGTGATATCAAGATACGACGAGAGACGTCCAAGCTGCTAATTGTTCTTCCCCTGTCTTCAAGCTTCCAAGCTCTGTTCTACGGCTTTGTCTGCATCAGCAAGTTTTATCGGATTGAATGAAGTGCTTACCAGAATTAGCTCAGTACCTGACTGCCAAACCATCAATCATGTGAGAACGACACGAGAGCGGGGCAACTACCTTAGAATTCGAGGTATACCTGTCGCCAATGCATTTGACGGGGAGCCTTCTCTATTGTCTTCCATATCCGTTCTGATTGACGATCGACTCAGTACATGTCACTGGTTTCACGCAGTATGAGCGCTCTAAATGAGACCAGAGGACCGCTTGTAGTGCCGGATGACTTGACGTTCTCTTGATACTCACACACTGGAGTCTGCGGGTCCCGATTCTGCCTTTCTAACCACGCCGGTCCCCGGGCTTCGCGTTCATTCCGTCAAGTGACAAGTTACCCCAACCCTTAATTTTAAATTGGGTACCAGACCGTAATCAACTTTATTTTCTCGACCTCCGCCAAAAAAGAGCTTTTACCGAAAGCCTTAATTCTAAATTGGGTGCCAGACCGTAATCAACTTTATTTTTCGACCTCCGCTACTAAGGTCTTAGAAAGCATGCCTCAGAGTAACCAAAGCATCCAAAGCGGATTTTACTCCGGCCTCGGGGTTTGAGAGGGCATGGAAGTTGGTGAGCTGATCGAGCACTGTCTGGTTGGTAGCCCAATATTGATGGATGAAACCACCAACACCGATCATTGCAAGTCTGCCGTTCTTAATCTCATTCACCTGGAACTTTTCATATGCAGCCCTGTCCTTGCCCAGACCCAACGGATCAAAACCGAAGTATCCTGGTTCTCTCTTGCCCAGCATCGTCTGGTAAACGGCAGCGCAGGAGAGGAACTCGAATCCGGCAATGAACATAAGGATCTGGCTCATCCCACCGGTCTTCATGTAGTAGTCTATTAACGTAGAAAGTTCAATCGAGGTCAGAAGGGTTCAAGGATCCTATTCGGAATGACGTTGGAACTCACCGTGGGCCTCGACTGGCGCCATCTTGGGGAAGTATGTGCCACCGAAAGTGAATATTTCCTGAACAAGGAATCCAACAGCCGCAAGCATGCAAATTCTGCAGTGCTTAATCTCAGCCTCCTGCAGGAACTTGATCGGGATGACATCGGAGAATCCCAATGGATCGAACTCCGCAGACGCGGGCAACCCGACGCAGTTCTTCGGCTGCTCCAAGAACGGAACAGCCTTGGACATCGCCATCATTACCGTCGAACGGCGTCCAGCAGCAACACCAGTGGGCGTCCTGGTAGCCTTGGCAGTTCCGAGGAACGCCTTCGTACCGACAGAAATTCCGCTCACAAATGCCATTATGTTATTTATCCCCCTCCAATAAACGATTACTATTTAAAAAAACACTCCCGGAAGATAATATTAACCACTAAGAGCCACCTACAAAAAAAAGCCAGTGAACACACTTCCCTCAACTCCGCGCACCCTCCCAACCCCATCCCCCTCAAAAAGCTGTCGTTGATAACAGAATGTCGAAATAATCTTGTTCAATGTCATCCCGTCAAGGCTTGACATAGGACACTCAGTCCAAACCAAACAGTCCACCTTAAAACCCCACCTCCCACCCCCCAACTCAATCTTCTTCGACCCTTCAAAAACATTCTTAAAATACCTCAAAATAAAAATATCCTCGACGTTATGGAATATATTTACTCCCCTTATAATTTGCTATCTGATATACTATCGAATTATTGAGACGGGATCTCGGGTTAAGTGGTTGTCTCCGAGAGTCGACCTGGTACACGAATGAAAGTTCAACGCGTGTTTTATCCGTCCAATCATTTATATTGAGCAGCAGTTGGGGCTTGAGCTCGGGCTTTCCCCTTACTTAATTTGACATGGGAAACCTCCGTTTTTGTTCTCATAAATTTTCACTCCTGGTTTCTTTTTTTTTGAATCTTTTTTGTAGATAGCCTTGGGAGGGTAAGCATTTCAGGGGTCGGGATCGGATACTCCAGCTTGCCCTATTTGTTTGCTTGTTTCGTTTTTCTGGATTTATTTAGAACAGGAATCGACATCAGAGTAAGATATATTTACATAATATTATTTTAGATGGACTGTTTGGGAAGGAATAAGTCGTAAATTTGTGACAGGACATAATCAGTCATTATGGGAATAATCAACCAATAGGGATTAGGTCAATAACTTCATGCAGTCAAAAAGTGTACAGTCAGTTAGCGAGGTGGTCGGTCGGTTCCCGAACGGTGGTGGGAGTCCCCACGACCATATAGAAGGGAGATGGAGACTTGTGAGCTGCATGCTGCAAATAAGCCATCCGACTCCTCCACCGAAAAAATGCTGCTTGGAAGTTTTCCTCTTCACTTGTTCGTTGTGGTGGTGCATGAAAAGCGCAAGCAACTTTTGCCAGGATCGAGGGCCCGTCCTGCTCAAGGACTCCAAAGCAGTTATAGTCAATATCACCAACTGATGATTTCACGATCTCGGAAGAAGCCTCCTGATTGATAGGTCGACGGTCCGCCTACGACGAGTTCCGCAACGGCCTTGGCTGCATCACTGGGGCTTCTTGACGCCGACGGGTTCATCCTAGTTCGCACGTCCCCGGGACAGACTGAGAGAACTCGAATACCAGATTCGTTCAAATCGTTATGCAGGAGGCGCGTGTAGCAGTTCAGAGCGAACTTGGAGACTTTGTAAGTGGGCTGTTCGCCGTGTACGACTTCTTGCGGACGCAATGCGTCAGCTTTTTCTGCCAATTCTCGGAGCATGTCGAGAAGGGCGTTGGTACTTTGGACCCTCTCAAATCTCTCCCGAACCGCTGTAGAAAACCAGACGCTTTCGCCATCCCCGCTCGAAACGTTCAAGATGCACGCGTCCTCACCAAGGAGCTGGCCCAGGCATGAAACGGTCCTCACTGCGCCAAACAAGTTCACCTCCAAACAATCCGTCAACGCGCTCGATGACCACTCCTCTAAACAAACCGCCGCGTTGTTCACAATCACGTCCAGAGCTCCGTACTGGTCTCTAATGACCAGCGCCAAATTCTCTGCACTGCGTTCATCGCAAACGTCCAATTCCAAAAACCGTACATCAAACCCTTTTCTCTGAAAGGTCCCAGCTTCCGCGCATCCCTTCTCCACATCCCTACCAGTGAGCAGGACGTGGTGGTTCAGTCCAGCCAGCTCCTCCACAATAGCCAATCCCAAGCCTCTCGTCGCGCCAGTCACCAGGGCAATCCGCTTCCTCCGATCCATCTAAAACAACTTCCAAGAAACAAAAAAACAACCTCACACAAACGCTCCACATCCAAGTTCCGCCCCTCATAGCCTTCCACACCGAACAACTTCGACACGCCTCAGAATCTTATATTCGTACGCATCCAGAGCTCTCTTATCCCGCAGAACGTTCTGTCCAAAAGACGTCATAAACTTTTTCTGCGCCTGAAACACTTCATCCGCCAAGCTTCCTTCCTTCTCCATCGACCTACGATCCAAAATGACCAACCCCTTTCACGTCAGCACACTTGAAAAGGGGGATACCAAACTGCGGAGCCAGGAAAAACCGCAAGAAAATCACGCGCGGCGAAGCTTTGCTGCGCTCCCACCCGCGAGGGAAAACTCCTACCTGTTCGTTCTGACGGGCAGCTGTTCGATCTGTTCGAGGACGTCATATCCTTCAAGAACTTTACCGAATATAGTGTATTGGCCATCCAGAGGAGGATTGGCATCGAGGACAATTGAAAACTCCGGTCCGATATGGAAGCGCTGCTTCGCCAGGAGCCCTCTACTGATCGGCATGAGGCTGTTCACTTCGAGTTCCGCCGCCGCGGGTAGTACGGAGCCGTCAAAGTCATAGTAGACCTTTGGCGTTGGAATGTCAAAAGAGTTTCAGGTCCATAGCATGAGATAAAGAGTGGTCACCTGTGCGAAGATCTGGCGTTTGGGGGCCGGGGGGGGGGGCGTTAGCTTGTACCTCCTGGTTGACTACAAATGTGGTGAGATTTCGGATTCGACCCAAGTCGACGAGGGAGCCCGGAACACATCGATATATGAGCGAGTTGGTGTACTCTGGCGAACCAGGCTCGAACTGATCGCCCGCGCGATTTCCAGGAACCAGTTTGAGGAAATCCTGGACCGTCTGTGGGGCATCTTTACCAAACAGCCCAAACGTTACTCTGCCGAGATCCTTTCCGTTAACACTCACGTCAAAGTACACACGGTCGGTTACTGCGACTTCTGTGCCGTTCCCTGAGTTCTAAACAACGAAGAAATCAAAAAAAAACGCCAGCTCGCGTTAAACGCCAATGTCAGGAGAGGACGTCGCAATGGGCAGCCATACAACTGTTTTCGCGCTCGACACAGCCGCTCCAAACGCCAGCTCAACGAACTCTCTCCTCGAGAAACTCTCAATCTGCTCGATAGCGAAGATAAGACCCCCCACATCAGCCCTCCAATCCCCCATAAAAAACAAACAAACAAAGAGCGCTCAAAAAACAGGCGCAAAACCTACTCCATTCATCCTCAGCGTCCTCCGCCGATCCGCTCCGCCCTCACGCTCCAGCCGCGACTTGGGCAGACCACTCACCACTCCAATGAATCCTAAGCTCATCATCATCCTCTTACTTTCCAACAAAATAACATTACGGGCCTCCTTAACAATCCCACCCCCTCCCCGCCCTCCCCCCCCCCTTCGCCTAACCACGCATTCCTTCACATCCAATCCACCATCGCCCAACACTCAACACTGTTCACAGTCGCCCACAGCGATGGATGAACAGTTAAGGACAACGATGGGACAACGATGGGACAAAAAACTGGGACCAAACTGGGACCAAAATGGGACAATGAAGGGACACAGAATGGGACTTATGATGGGATTATGATGGGATTATGATGGGACTATGGTGGGACTATGGTGGGACTATGGTGGGACTATGGTGGGACTATGGTGGGACTATGGTGGGACTATGGTGGGACTATGGTGGGACAATAGACTGAAGCGTAAGCGTCGGGGGGGAAGGGGAAGAAGTGAGTCAACGCCCTCTTGGTAGTTTGTGTATGTGAGAGGTTGGAACTACGGAAGTACTGGGAGGTGGTGGGGGAGGGAGGCTGGAGTTTTTTGTTTTTTTTTGGATTCGTTGTGGAGTGTATTGTATATGTAAATAAAGGGGGCCATTATATATAGAGGGCGGGGTGATGGATGACGACAGTGGATGGATTCAGGCGTTGAGCGGGGAGGTGCCCGCGGGTGGGAAGGAAGGGGGGGAGGAGAAAGAGGTGGTGTCTGGAACTGGAGGGAAGGTTTCGACGGAGCAGGGTGGGAGACGGAATGATAAAGATTTACGGGAGCTTGTTAATGATCAGCGAAAAGGGTGGGTGAATCCTTCATATGGTAGGCCTGCGGGTTGGTCACGGCCTCCTGGGCCTGGGCCGAACCCCAACGGACCGGGGCCCGGTCCGGGGCCAGGTCCAAGGATGGATATGGGTAGGGCGATGCCTAGATTTCAGTATGCACCGATGTACTCGGATCGGAGAATGCCGTCTAGAAGGTACGAGCCGAGGACAGATTTTATTCACGATCGGTTCTCTAGAGGAGGAGGTGGAGGAAGTTTTCGACCGAGGATGTTGAGAGACCCGCCTAACTCGAAAATCCATCTATCCACTGAGAATGGGAGGGTGCGGATTGAGACAAGGAAGCGGTTGCCACCCGATGATGGTCGAATTCACGGGAAAAGATACCGCGGTGAAGATGAGCATCCGGTCGATGGAGATTATAGAGGGGACAGAGGAGATAAGCGAGGCCGGTACAGCCATGTAAATAGAGTTGATTCAAGAAGACCAAGTGCAAGTGACAACCACGAATCCAACCCGGCGAAAACACCTAATGATAGGAAAAAGCTTCTGGACGAACTGCAGAGAATTGAAGAAGAAATGGCGCAGATCAAGAAGCCAGCAAACAAGGACGAGTAGCGAGCAGTTCGCCAACAAGAAATGAAGTGCAGGCACAAACAAAGCCTACTTTTGTATATGTCGATCCCCTTCAAAGCCCTACTTGTACAATTCTCGGCGTTCATCGCCCTGCTTAGTCACCCTTGCAAGAAAAAATTGAAACGAGGGAGCAGACTAGCAGACGCAACTTATGAATACGTAAATAGCAAGATTAGCAGCAGCAGAAACGCCTCCTCAGGTGTCCATATCTGTCCGCGGCTTCTTCTTCGACGGTAACTCCCTATCGCTCATGTCACCCGGAGCTTGACCATCCATTTCCAACAATGCTCGTCCATTCTCACTAGCTGTAATAGTCTCTCCTTCTCCAAGCTCTGTGATACCCAATATCAACTTCAGTAGATCCCGAACATGCTCAGCCTTGTCAGGCCTGCACCCCGAACCAGAGCAGAGAAAATCGTGAGTCAGAGGGACCATCTTCTCGACGTTCAACCATTGACACTTCTATGACGTACCAAGCATCGGACAGGCTCCTATCTTCCAGTCCAGAGAGCGAACTCGGTACGAACAGTCTCTTCCTCGTGTCCCGGCTCGTGGGTCTCATCCAGTCCACTACAAAGTCACTGTGCTCAACTCCATCGTAGAGCAGGAACAGTACTTGAGCACCTGAAGCTTTCCTACGTTAATTTCACGTGTGAGAACAGAGGCGTTAGATTAAGATTCAGGTTGGTGTTGCGACATCAGGAGGGTGCGTTGGGAAATCCTACAAAACGTTGAAAAACTGTGCACTAGTGTGCCATGGTACAGTGGCGTCCCTCCCGGAAGTGGTTAATATGCACAGTGGTGCAGCGGAACGATCGGGAAGGCTGGCAAAGAAGCCGCTTCGCTCTGCCCAAGTTTGTCCGGTGAGCTTCAGAGACGAGATCGTCTTTCCCAGTTCAGGAGCGATCCTGGAGCTCGGGCTCTTCAAGAGGTCACCTGCTTCGTCGCTACTGAAGAGCCGACTAGGGGAGAACCTAGAAAAGTTCTCTGAGCCATCCATTGCGGGTTTCATAGTGCTCATCTCAGAAACGCCGCGCCAGGCTTCGTATTCGTAGTGATCGGCGATATCGTAGACGCCGCAGCTGCCGACGACGATCAACGGTTGTTGCTTGGATTCTCTTAGCCGACGCAGTACGTCCATGAACGCCAGCTGAGCACCCGCGGAGTGCGCAAAGATCACGAGCTTCTTGGGGTTGCCTCCGTAGTTGTTGCAGTTGGCGAGGACGTACTCCGTGCCGTCATGGATGTCGTCCAGCATGTCGTTGATACCACCATCTGGGTAAGCCCTGTAGCTGATGGTGGCAGCAACCATACCATGCTCCGCGAGACTCTTCCCCAGAAGCACGTACGCGGACAGGTTCGCAGAACCCCAGGCCCCTCCGGGAACGAAGAGGACGACTGGGGCGTCGCGCGTTTTTACGTCGGAGAAGAACACGAGCTTCTGCTTGTCATGAGCACCGTACGATACCTCTTTCCTTCTGATCGGATGATCGAGCTGAGAAAAGTAGTGCAAGCTTCTCAGCCCGACTCCAACGTGGTTGAGGTAGAACACATGCGTTTCGAGAATGAGTTTCGTAAAGTATGCCACAAAGCGAAGCTTTCCCACCTTGGAAGGAATCTCTCTGATCGCTCGAGCAGCGCCTCGGAATGCTTGATGAGACATCCTGACATCGCCAACCCGTCGTTGTCGTTTTGTGCGCCCAGCCGCTTGAAACCCGAGCTCAAAAGGGACAGCAACAAAGTCGCTCCTGATCCGTCCGGTTGAGATCACAGGGACTCGGGTGCAGACGCCACAGTAAAAGCTAAGATGCTGGAACCCAACACCGACGCAGACTCCATCACCCATTGACGAAATTGACGAGAAGTTGTGAAACTTCAGTCGATCCATCCTCGGCATCCTCATTCAGCCATCGACTAAGGTTTTGAGTTTCATCAACACGGGAAGGTTGTGATTTAACTTTTCGATGGGATCACAAACGGTGGGTTTTGCTTGCTCAACCAATGCTATGACAGCCTGTGGAGTTCAGAAGTCAATCATGATTCATTGCATGATATTGGCAGCTTGTCATGTGAGAGGGCAATCATGATTCAATGTATGCCTGTACCGGAGATGATTGATTATTAGCCTAATGGCTAACGTTGATTGAATATCGAGCGATCTATCGGACGGACAAATTGGACATGTTTTGCTGAAGATTTTATACCAGATGTCTAGTAATTTTATACTGTTTTCAATAGTTTATCCCCGTCGAGAATTTATTGGCCGTGGATAAAGTTTATTGGACGAGCCATGACAACGCGACCATTGGCCAAAATCCGTTGGCCTTGAGAATTTTTTTTTTTGTCATGTCAAGGCCAATGTTATCTTGGCCAAGAAAATATTCATGATAGTTTTAGTCAGCCGTAGGACTCTGATTAACGCAGTTCTTCTCAAGTGAAAAATTTGACTCTAGAGTGGAACGGGAACAGATCAAGCACATCCGCTTCGACTAGAATCAGATTAGGCGCGACCCCGAGTTCAGAAAGGGGTTGAGGGTTGGGCTTCGGGAGGGAGTGTAGTTTGAAGCACTCCAACTCCTAATGACGGCCTTGAAGGCTTGGGAGGCTACAAGTATCACGAAAAGCCTTTAAACACATCACCACCAGCAGCCTCAGTGGCCAGAAATCCTAAAGACAAGAGGCCGATGAAACCCCGCTCATTCAGCATCGAAGGGCGGGATATCCAACAAGCTCATTTTCTTCCACCATTAAAACTTCTAAGCCATTGCCCCCAGTTCAAAAACATTTGGCCTGGTCATCACCATTTTTGGAGAAATTTCTCTTTAATATAATATTCTTTTCCATATATATTGTATTTAAGTAATATTTTGACGAACATATGTCTAGACACGTCTATTCTACGTATTCTAGGATTTTAGGGGGGAACTCTTGGTTGGAAAAGCTGTTTTGGTGGTCTTTCGCGTTGGAATGGATGGGGAACCGTGGAAGGAACGCTTTAGGCAGGCATTGATCAATGAACCTATTAAGAGGCATTTAGCATCTGAATGTAATGAGTATTGGAGGCTATTGAGCTCTGTCAGAGAAGATCCATTAGATGATAAGGTTTTGGAAGAAACGGAAGTTGTGGGGTGGTTTCTGAAGTTCACCAGAGCTGGGAGCTGAGGCGTGAGGACGTTTTGGAGGCCCGGAGAGGGTGTCTTGTATATGACGATGTTATTTGAAGATCATGAGGGTCAACCTCACGTCCCGTTCTCAGTTTCTCAGGTTTTGAAACTGCTGGCAGAGCGGGACAGGAAGTTGAGGAAGGTGAGGTCGCTGGAGGGGAAGTACAGTCGGGAGTATCTCGAGAAGATCGTGATGGTTCTCGTTGAGGACATCGAGAGTATTCGGAGGGAGGTTGATGTGCTCAAGACGAGGAGAAGGTCGAATAAGCCGGGAAAGCTGGCGACGGACACCTCACCCGCACAGATCCAGCCGTCAGCTGACAATGGCAGCGATGTCGATGGGGAAGGTAATCGCGAGATACTTCAACCGTTCCAGCCGGGTAGTTGGTACGTACTCCAGATCCACTGGTTTTCCACATTGGGAAATTGGCTCCTGAAAACGGGGGATTCGTTTGAGGAGTTTAGCTTTTTGATTTTTTTTTTTGTGCCGGAAGGTACGCCGATGAAAGTACTCCCGCACCGCGAAAAAGGAGAAGGTTTTCCTACGCAGAGTTGAACTCTGAACTACCGATAGACAGCGCAACGGAGACCCCGAGTTTTGAGGGGGGAGTGTCGGATAGATCTGGAGGTTTAAACGGCAACGAGGATGTCCTTCGTGAAGGCACGGCCCAAGAAGACGACGAAGGCGTCGAGCTGGAACATTCGGATCCGGACCAGGAGCAGGGGCAGATTTTGACGAACACTACAGATGATGCTAAAGCGTTGAAGGTCTCCGCACCTGTTAAGGAGCCTCCCTTCATGCAAGAGGTATCTATAGCAAGCTCGGATAAGTCCAACATCTGGATTGCGATTGTTCACGCGCAATTCGACTGCGGAATTATTGGCAGATTGAAAAGCGAGAAGATATACTTGACGTATGGTGTCCACCAAAACTGCGACCCCCAATATCGCAGCAGGTAACAGCCCAAGTCGAGGGGAAGGAAACCACCTACCCAGCTGCAGGAAAATCTATGGAAAGGGGAGTCGGCCTGTCACAGAACCGCGGTGCTTCAACCCCTAAACGCAGAAAAGACAAGACTCCAATCGAGGAAGATTCGAAGCGCAACCCGGCGGTACGGGGAGATGGCTTTGTCGCCAACGCTGTTGTCAGAAAACCATCCGAGCGCGAGGCGCTTATTGGGTCTGACTGTCGAGAATGCAGAGAAAACTGGAAGTTTCTATCAGCGTTTGGCAAGGTGTGACGCTTGCGCCACTTCGCCTGCCTTTGGAAGAGCTCGGTAATGAGACGACTTATGCTCTTTTTTCGAACAAACTCTCAGGGAACCTCGAACATCAAACAAGTCTGCTCGAAACACCGCTATCAGCATGCTCGACCAATGACACCGGACCACTGGAATGCAGTTTCTTTCACGGAGACGAGGACTCAGCCTCCTTGAACATCGCCACTTCAGTCACCAACAAACAGAAGAGTTCTTACCGTGCGGACTCCGAACCTCCCTCGTGCTTGCTTTAGATAGATGTATATTTTCTGGAAGGTCGCCTGAGGGTGGCCATTACTGTTCTCAGGGTTCAAGCAGCTCCCGAATAACCGCAAAAAAGCCTCGGTTCTCTTTTTTTTAATTGCGATGATGATATCAATGGCAGTGGGGGGCAACAAAAGCACGCTCTCCTTGCATCTTTTTCGAAAAGGAAGAAATTCAGCAGTGAAGACCAGGGCACTTAGGATCCACTGGACATATAGCAATGACCGAGGCTAACTGGGGAGTAAGCTCCCGCCCCGTCTCTTTCCCTTCTCCCTTCCCCCTCTAGTAAAACCATGTCGGGTTTAGCCAGCGTGGTATAATATTCTTCTCTTCCCTTTCCATGGAAAAAAAACAAACCAGAACACGGTCCATGCCAGACCTAAATTCCGTGGTAGCGTGGGGGGTGTTGTCCAACGCCGTGCATCTGTTCCTGTTCATTGCCTCCGCCCCTGCTGTAGGATGGCAACTGTTGAACTCCCCCTATTCCGGCTAAACCCCCAATGCTTCCCCCCATTCCGACACCGGATCCGGGCATCACTTGCCCTCCGGAACCGGGCATGTTGCTCATGCCGTGCATTCCAGCCCCCACCTGGGCACCCGCCATACCGCCGTAGCCAGAGTGACCTCTCATACCCTGCACTCCGTAATTGTTCATGCCGGGATTTGCTCCGATATTCGATCCTGGCGCTCCTCCCATACTGTAGTTCGCACCTGCCATCATACCGCCTGTCAAGGGACAGAGTGCGGAGGTGTGTTCAGACCGGATATAATAGAGTCCAAACGTAAGAAGCATGGATAGTGGTACTTCGTCATCGACAAACCTTGTTCCATTCCAGCGCCCATATTCCCGTAGCCCGCCATACCTCGGTTCTGCTGGGCCATGCCAGGGCCATTCATCATACCAGTTTGGCCCATCTGCCTTCTGCGAGCAGCTGCTGCTTGCTGCGACCTCACGGGCATTCCCTTTCCAAAGCGTTCGCTAATCTTCATACGGAACTTGAACCCACAGCTCTTGCAAGAGGCTGCCGCAGCTGGGTTCTCATGATTGCATGATGGGCAGAGCTGTGACGCAAAATCGGAGCGAGGCAAACATTGGTCAGGCGCTGGAGCAATTCCTAGCAAATCGTGGATTCAGGCTGAAACTTAAGCAAACAAGAAGACGTACCTTTCGGCCGCGCTTGCCAGAACGCGTTCCCTTCTCCTTCTTCTGACGAAAGATATCTCCGCATTCTGGACATTTGGTCAGCGCCGCGGCTATCTCCTTGTTGCACGACCTGCAGGTCTAAACAAACCAGACAAGACAACACCACGTTAGAACCTCACTAGCCTGACAAGCCACAAGGAAACAGGTGGCGCAACAATTCCCAGAGCTGCAGAGGAGACGAACATCGTGCATCCAAAATCCATTAACAGACAAAAAATTTACTCACCTTAATCACCTTGGTGCCAGGAGTCCTCCCCCTCTTCGCCGTCGTCTGCATCGCCGGGTTCACTTGAGCCCGCGATGGATCAACATGCCCTGCCATGTGCCCCATCCCATCCTGAAACGCATCCTGATAACCCCTGCGCCTATTCATTTTTCAGTCGCTTCAAAGGAAAAAAAAAAACAACCAAAAACCCACCCCACCAAAAAAACTTAGCAAGTAAAACCACTAAATCAAGAGACCAACGACGAAATCTCTCATCGCCAGGGTCCTTCTTCCTCCCTCCCTCCCTTCCCAATCCACCCACCAAAAAAAAAACAGAACAAACACTAAACACCCAAAACTGACAGCTCCTCCTCGCCCCCCAAACCCCAAAACAAACAAAAAAATCCCCACCAAAAATCTCCTTCCTCAACAAAACCCAATATATATAATTTTTTCCCTCCCAAATTTCTAGACGTCCTTTTTTCCTTCAATTTTTTTTTTGGTTTCTCTATCAGTACACTATATCTCTCCGTCCCTCCCTCCCTCTCTCTCTCTCCCCTTCTCTCTACAACTCACTCCCTCTCCCTCTCCTCTCTCTCTCTCTTACACAGACACACTCTCCGTCACTCTCCCAGAAAAATACACAGGCTCTCCCTTCCAAAACTCTTCTCCACAATATTACCCCCCACCTCTTCCCTCCCTTCCCCCCAACCCACAGGCTCCCACAATCTAAACGCTCGCGCTCCGCATGGTCTCGCGCACAAGCACCAATCCATATCAATAAGTCTTAACCCGATCCCCCCCTCCTTTTGAAAGGGCATAACATTTCCATTTTCTCTCCTCAATCCGCTTTATACTCACCCTATTAAAAACTAAATCCCAAACCAAAGCGGTCTAAAATATTATTGATTTTAATATTTCATAAAACGAATGTGTCTTGGCAGGGGTGCAGAAGATTGAAATGGGATAGGAGGAAAATTCCCAATCCGAATGGAATGGGGGAAGGTTGTGGTTGTTTTTTTAAACCAATAAACAGTTGATCTGTTCTGTTGACCTATCCAATGAACTGTTTGATGAAAAAAAAAGGAAGATATTGAAAAAAAGTCACATCCCCTTCCCCCCCCCCTCCCCTTTTACCGTGAGCCGTGGCGATAAATTTTTTTGGGTTCTATGTGCCCCTTACCGCCTCTCGCTAGAATCATTTTTATGTGGAAGTGTTTTTAACATTTTTGTAATTATTTTTGTTTCCAATATGTTCTACCATTGGCGAAACCCCCCCCCCGGGGGCCCCGCGTCCCTTCCACAACTTTTGAGCGGTTTTTAATGTTTTTTCATTTTGATCGAAGTTGTTCGGTATCATCCTGAACCCCCTTTCTAGTTTATATTTTTTGATCATTCCCCTCCTAGCAGACTGAAAAACGATCTTTTTTGAGATTTTTTGACTAGTAGTATCCGCCAGTAGGGGGAAATTTTTTTCAAATCCTATTTTCTTTGTCTTTTTTAATCAAAAAAGATGTAATAATATTAAAATCAAATCCTAGAAACCACCTTCTCCTTCTACCTCAACGCCACCCCCCCCTTGTCCATTTAACCGAAAAACTTTTTCTGTACTAATTCCATGCCTGAGCATACGGTATGGATTTTAATAGCAAAAAAAGCATTCTAAAATAAATAGCTTTCGTCAAAATTTCCCCCCGTTTATTCTAATCCATTCTTCGGGGGCCCCAAAACAAGCAGGAAAAATTAGAAAAACGACCAATCTCCTTGTAAACGTTGAAATCGGCAAAAGAAAAACGATATAGGATTTCCCCCCCCAAGGCGTTGTGTTCTCCATAAGTGAATAGGGGATGGACATATATGGTGAGATTGGTTTTGTTAGTTAGACCTCGCTGGATAATTGTACTCCTCCTGCCCTTGCAATTTTTTTTCGAATTCTCTGCATATCATCTAATATTATTTAATTATTTAATAACAACGGAAAATTGACGAAACTGTACGTAGGGTAAATTAACTATTCTTCTGAAAGTATTCAGATAATCCGGTGTTCTCTATGAGTTCAATCGAAATTACTTTGAATTGAAGGCAGTAAATCGTCGAGTTGTATAATGGTAGAATTTTCATTGCTACCGCCCGCGACGTATAGATCTCTGATAGCGCTGTTTGGAGAAGAAAAGATGCGCCTTTTTGATCAGGAAAACGGGGGCTTAGGACCGTCTAGCAGAAGAAAAAAAAAGAGACATATAGAACTTGCTCGGTCTTATGGAAGTTCCCCCGCGGCAACCAACCAATGCCAGTTGCTCCAGGGGAAGCTGCGGGAGTGGGGTACCTCGGGAACGGCGGACTATGGAAGCGTTTTCAGTTCAGATATTCCTGAGCAGGTATTCATACAATGTTGAAAATTGTTTGCAGTGGGGCCGGGACTTTTCCTGTTCATGAGGCCGCCCAGCACTGCACAGATACTGTGTAGGGAGATGATGGCAGAATACGCTTCGCGGCTAATGTAAAAAATCAGTGGACAAAGCTCAGTTGTCACTATCCAGAGGACGCTCAGTTTTTTCCTAGTGGTAGAGAGCGTCATTCAAGTGGTCGAATGCTAAGTTCCGTTGCACTAATAAGTTCATGTCGCGAGACATTGTTCGGGGTGAAACTCGCTGTGTTGAGCCTGCTTCCAGTTTACCTGGAACCCTGGGAACACCTTCCGCGTGATTCGCTTCATGGGAATAGACCTCATGTACATCTCCAGACATGACTGGCCCAACCCCTATACCACATACCGCATCTTCCGTTTCTAGGTCGTAGAAGAGCTTGAACCCTCTGAAAGGTGAGGTCCGCCAGAGCAACCAGTTGACACCGGTGTGGATGGTCTGTAGAATGGCCATGGGAAGGTTGAAAGAGAGCTTTCCTGACCGCCTCAAGCTCATCCGCCTCTGGAATCGCGTAGAACACGGACGGGAGGAATGGTCATTCCAGCAGATCAGTCGACCTTCCCGACAATCGTTCAGAAGCCAAGGAAACTACATGCACAGAGCCCGCCGTGGCTCCTGGTGCACTGCGGGTGTCGAGCTCTGTGATCAATCCCGGCGAGAAATGGCCGGACGAGTCCATGAAACCCATTCTTCCGTGTTGCGCAAAAACGTCAGCAAGCAACAAACGAAAAAAAAAAAAAAAGGAGACATGAAGCGCACTCCCAAACCTTCATTTTAATATCCACTTTTCAAGTTTTTTCACTTCGAATACCCGATTTCCGCTTACAGAGTTGAACGAGCACCATATCCCCATTTACGTCTTCAAGAAGAAAAATATGAAATGAGGATTTCCCTTCCCACGGGAATATTTCCAGCTTTTCCGTCTTAGATTTACGTTTACAAAAAATTACATCACGAAAACGAAAATCCCCCACGACGTTCCGACCAAAAACGTAAGAAAAATTGATTTCTAAGCGTTTAATACCGTTTGTTTCATCATAAAAACAATATCAATACCAATCGCGGAACAGTGTCACGTAAATCTCCGAACAAAAATTTACGCAAAAAGGGGTTAAACCCTCCCAAAATCCAGGTTTTTTTTGCATGGAATTCTTGTGCCCTAGGCGAGCCTTTCCAGTTTTTCTTCAGTATTTACGTTTCCGTACTTCAGGACCATAAATTTTTTTTTTCTGGTTGTTTTCCATAGCTGAACATAGGTACTGCGCGGGGCAGTTCGTAGCGAAAGAACCTCTAAAATTCGTTCAGGAATGAGGGTTTTATGACTTCAAAACAAATTATTGTCGATTGGTGGACGGTGGGAATCATTATTGCTCTCCGAGAGGTCCGACGAGGGGAGAGGCGCCTCTTATTATATAACCTCATCGCCTACCGTTTGTTGTTGCACTGCTAGCGACTAGTAATCACACCCTTCGGCGTCTGAAAATATTAGATATTTTTGGCAGCGTTTTGACGAGTATTGACTCAACGGGTGATTGCCCTACACTCCGTTTTTAGGGTTTTTCTTTGATTTTCTTGACGTTTCTTTTTACGGTTTTTGTGTGGGTGGGGTCCCCGGGGTGTGGGGGGGTTGGTGGTGCTCTTTGTTTGTTTACTTCGGTGCCTATGTAATATATTATATACGGGTGAACATGCAAGCCGTACTACATGGAGGCAAAAAGAGGTTGTTTTTTTTTGTTCTAACCTCTACTGGCTTCAGTAGTGGAGGTCGATTTCGTGCTCCGGTATTCAGAGGAGTGTGATGTGACTCCCGTGGAGCTATTGTAGTTGCGGACGTGCACAGAACACCGGCAGATTCTCACCATGGCTTCAGAAGCGCCTGCCTCATGTGAGTGCTCGAGGGAGAAACAAGCGTGCGTTGCAGCGGCGAGTCATCGCTGTAATGTTGACACAGAAATTATTCATTTTTATTGAGGGTCTTGGGGATGAGTGTCCATGAGGCGAGATATTTAAACGCCATCATTAGTTGGCCATTGTGGCACCCGAAGAGCCCTTTCAAAACTCGGTTAGCAACTAAGGGGTGTGTCAAACTTAGCTCCACTAGTCGTTTCCCTTCACCTTTGAACATCAGGCTGTGAAGGTTACTGGACTGCGCTGCTCCGTGGACATTTATAGTTAGCGACCTCCGCGATGCATGTTGCCGTCCATGCGGTGATCTTGAGGACCACGGCCTCCCATGCCCATGCCTTGCACGACTCCGCCGTTCATCATTCCTAATCCACCGCCAATTCCACCTCCTAACGAAGACATTCCCCCGATGCCGGTCATGCTGTTCATCTGATGGGGGTAGCCATAACCGTGCTGAGCCGGCACTCCATTCATGCCAACCATTTGGTGCGCACCAGCAGCTCCGTTTCCGCCCATTCCGGCCATGCCATAGGGTCCTCCGGCCATCATACCGGCATTCATACCTCCCGCACTGGCCATTCCTATAGGTCCACCAAACCCTTGGGTCATTCATTGAAGTGGTACAACTCTCACGTCATTCGATTGCTGCCAAAAATTGGCCTTTTGATAGAACATACCTTTCTGCTGTGCTGCCTGAGCCTTGTTCATCACGATCTTGTTGAACTTCTCCGTAATCTTTAACCGGAACACGTGGCCGCATCCCTTGCAGGTTGACGTCGCTGCGGGATTCTCAAGGCGGCAAGCGGGGCAAATCTGAAAGTCACAAGAGGCAAATACAACTACGTAAGCCTTTGCTAACGATTAGCATCCGTAGCATCACTTCAACTGTACCTTCTTTCCACGCTTCCCAGAGCGTGCCCCCTTTTGCTTCTTCTCGCGGAAAGTCTTCGAGCAATGCAAGCATTTGGACAATGCTGCAGGGATCTGATGCGAGCACTCCGGACAAGTCTAAAAGAAAAACACACCAAAAGCAGAGCGTAAGAAAACGTGGTCACCTTGAGTGACGGTTGTAGGCCAGCTCTTCCTTACCCTCAACACCTTCGTTCCCGGAGTTCTGCCGCGCTTTGCGGTGCCGTGGGCATTGACTCCACCCTGGTTGATCCCCATTTGATGTGACATCCTCATCTGGTGCTGATCACCAGCCATGCCCAATCCGCCGTGCACGCCCATATCCTCAGGCGCGACTGCTTGTCGTCCCCTTCTGCCCGTCATCTCATACATGTTCTGCATAGTATTGTTTCCGTAAGGAGGCATTCCTTCAACTGGCCTAGGGTTGTCTCGTCTCTTTCCCACTTTTCACAAGCTTGCTCAATTGTCGATTTCCGAAGAACCCTTACCTTTAAATCCCTTTATCCCTCACGGAGCCGAAAGGAAAATTTTCAACCAACTTTTTTTTTTTTTTGGACCCCGCACAGCTCGTCCATCCCGAAAAAAGCACTAAAGACGTTCGATATGAAACCTATTACTATTAAAAACTCGATCCCCACAAGAACACCCCCTTTTTCAGCTTCCTCTGGGGCGAAAGCGGGCAGTCCTCGAGACCTACCCCCATTCCCAACCCCTTTCATTCATCCTGTTGTAAAACAAAAATAAAATCACTCAATCTCTATCGTACCGTGTGCGTAACCCCTTGGGCGCCAAACATGATCAATCGATGTTTAAAAAATTCCGTTGCTAAACAGTACAAGACATCTCAACCCGTTGATAAAAATATTTACCAATGGAGATGTTCTCAGTACCCCTTCAAATGCTATTGTTTCAGAGCTTCTGAGCTTCGTCAATCAGAAATCACCCCCTGAAAATTTTATCACCTTTCCGGTTAGTATCGTCAAGGGGGGAAGCCTCGTATGAACTCTATAGTAAGACCCGAAACGACCCCCCGGCAAAAAGTTATCGATCAGAAAGGATTTTTCTCTTGGGGGGGGGTATTTCTCGAACTTTGAAAGAATCTTCTACGTCATCAAATTTTTTTAGGAGAATCTGTCTTTCGGTGTGTCGTTGTTCCTTCTTTGTTCTTTCGTTCGAATATTTTTGGGGTGGAAGCTTCTTTGAAATTTTCTACTTTTCTTCAAGATCCAGAAGGCGATTCTGTGGCTAATACTAGAATTTTTTGGCGCCGCCTACAAAATTCAAAAAAAATCAGCTCGCTCAGCATTTGCCATGGAGTGCTGCTTGTGCTTCCGCATGTAAATGATTCTGTGATCAGAGGGGAGGGGCAAAAATGAAGAATTCGG
Organism: Rhodosorus marinus; assembly: GCA_029953675.1. Classification (NCBI taxonomy): domain Eukaryota; phylum Rhodophyta; class Stylonematophyceae; order Stylonematales; family Stylonemataceae; genus Rhodosorus; species Rhodosorus marinus. The sequence goes on from JAMWBK010000001.1 coordinate 2,050,604, forward strand.
ATCCTTCTGAGATTACCCTAATTAATGGGATTCCGCCAAATTATCTGAGTGTCGGTTACCCTTTGAAAAACCCAATACTTTAAACACGTCCCAACAAAAAATTTGTTACCCCTAAAAAGAAATTTCAAGCCGCGATGACATGATTGGATATCCCATCGTTACATCCACATGTTTTTCGTCGTCTAAAGAATTTTTTGTCAAAAACTATTGGGAATTATAGAGTTCGTCCTTGAAGTTCTTCGAAATAAAGATAAAAATATCCTGTTGTCCAAGCCCTCCCCCCCTCGAGAGCCAACGTTCAGACATCTTTTAGGCCTTGACACCCTCCGGGAATTTGAAGAAAAAATATTCTTTGCCAGACCCCGGTTGTACGAGGTTCTAAATCACCCATAGAAGAGGAGCAAAAGCAATATAGTGCTTAGTACCCAACCCCCCCACACCATGTGCGACAGCCAACATTGAGAAAAGCGACAAAAAATATAGCCAAATATTATAATAGTTACTAACTAATGAACCGTTGAAGAATTCCATCAAGGCCCCCTCAACGGAACCGATCTTAGACCTCCTCTACCAAAACAATTGTACAAAGGTATAGGGGTTAAATTTTGTTGTTGTGAAACACGTATTGGAGGGTACGCCTGGGGTGGCGGGAGAAGGTTAAAAATATTTGAAAATTCTTTACATGCTTGGAATCAAAACAAATATGTTTTCTTCTTTTTTTCAGGACGTATTGATCCGGTTTTTGGGTTCTTCACGTGTTAAAATCCAATCCGGCCTCTTTTTCACACGGAAAAAGGGGTTGGAGAGACTGAATTGGTACAGATACGGGACGACAAGGAACAACCTTCCGCGCCGATCCTCCACTGCACAATATTTACATATCCAATAAAAATATCGAAGTTTACAAATAAACCTAAAATTGTAGACAGAGAGGTCTTAACGTACCCCTAAAATCATGGGGTATCCAACCAATAAACAGAAGAAAGGCGATGTCAAAACTTCATTGGGTAATCCAATCTTCTCCATTTGTTGATAGTCTTTGTCCAATGATCGGACGAGATACGGGCATGGAGCGAACGGATTGGATGTATCCGCACGGAATCGGTCCAATTTTGGTGAGATTGCTGCTGTCTCCCTGGAGACGCTAGATATTCTTTCGTGAAACTCAGATGGATCAGCGGCTGTGGCCTCTTTTTACATTTGCTTTTTGCGGTTCCTGAAAAGTTTCAAAATTGATTTGGAGTCTGTTAGCAAATAAGAAGACCGTAACGTTTCGAATAGTGGAAGTAAAAATCTGAGAAGGGAAGGGAAGTTTCCATTTTATGAAATCTGACGCAACCGGTCATAAGAAAATTTGAAGATTAAAGTTTGAAAAGAAAGGCGCGCCGTAGTTTACACGTAAAAACGAAAAGGGGGACTCTTCCCTACCCTAATTTCCGCGTACGAATCCAAAAACTACTCGCGGAAAGAAGAATTAATATAAATATGCTTATTCTAAGGTTCTTATGACGGTGTAGGCTCTTTTGGGGAAAAAAATTCAAACGAAATATGACGCCAGGCCCTAAATGAAAAATAAACAGGAAAAGTAATTAAATTCGAGTCGAAAAATCTTTATTTTCTCAGGAAGAAAAATGTTTTGTTATCCGTCGAATCTGATCGGCAAGGGCTTCCGAGCTGGAGCCAGAAAACCGAAGAAATATGGAGACAAGAAAATAATAATAAACACACACACTCCCCCACACGCGCGAAACAAAAAAAATTTGGCGAAGAAAAATTCCCTGTGTGTGAAAATATTTTTCGTTTACTGATAGACGAAACGCACCATGCCTGCAATATAATATCTATCTTTGGAGAAAACAATTCACCGATCTCAACGGTTCCAGGTCAGCTCAGAGCGAAATCCATGAAAAAGAAAAGAATTTCTTCCATCAACTTTGTCTACGGGTTAGATTAAGATCACCATGGATCAATTTGACTTCTATTTTATAGCCCAGAAGAATACATTGTTCACACAAAATCCCGGTTACCCCTCTCTCCTCTTTGTACGCAAACGCAAAGTTTTGTTCAATACTTCAAGCAAAAAAATACAAAATCCTTGACGTTTTATTTTTTAGATGAGAGTGTTTTCGCGCATATACCACGCTTACCTGAGTTTACCAGCTGCTTGCATGAGGAGGATTCAGTGGGATTGGGCACCGGAGTGGAGGGGGGGGGGGGTTGGGTGAAGGGCGGCCTCCATATCGAGTTTTAGACCAGATCTATTTGATGGATTTATGGGTCTATAGCTCGATTAGGGTACTGTTCAGGTCTAAACGAATCTTTCCCACGCTCGAAACCCTTCCCCCGTCTCCCCCCCCTTCCCTCTACCTCACTTAGTACTCCCAGATGTCATAGTAGCTTGTACTAGTCCACCCATTGGTCCCCAGGCGTGCCATGTAAAAAAATACCATATTTCTAAATATTGCACAAACAGAATCTGATTGGCTTAAGTTGAGGACAGCGTGTCGACAAATTTGACCCTTTCGATATTAGTATCGCATACTGCTGTGTACTATATCCGAATGTATCGAGATCAAATCAGCTTATTCGGATCAGACAGGTTGACACTCTGTCCAAGACTATTTGGACGTTTGTGAAGAAAGTCAGCTGATCTGGCGAGGAAGGAGAGTTATCGTTTTTGTTCCTTTCGATGTTAGTTGCAGTTCCGCGAACGGAGGAGCTTGATGCGAGGCCAGACGACCCCGCCAACGTACTTTGCATTCTCTAGAGCGCCCACATTGCGCTGCTAGAAATCCGGTAACCTGAGCAAAGGCGAAACTAGCGTAAACCCCGAGCATTGAAGCCCGCAAAGCACGGGCTTCAGGAAACAATGTACGATTACGACCAAAGCAAACAACTTCGTTGTTCCGTGACGCTTAGCACCCCCCCCCTTAGCCTAGGATTCTCTCCTCAGCGGATTAAACCTGTGACAAACCTATACTATTAAGCACTCCTAATGATACTGAGTAACCGAATGGGCTCAGTACTAGTTGTTGAACTCTTGATCTAGGGGTGTGTCCCTGGCCAAGAATCCGTCGAAGTCGAAGATCCCCAGCAGTTCGATTAATAAACCTCGTCTAGAACTTGGTGTCCTAGTCTCGAATTCGAAAGATTTAAAATTCTCGGTGCCACAGTATCGACCAGATGAGGTGACGACAGGCTCTAGTCTGGTGATTGCCGGTATTGACTGGTCCATTTTTTTCCTTCCTGATCAAACTACGCTTCTCCTCCAAGGGTCACCGGAGGAAGTGTGATTGGACAAGTTGAGCGTTTGAAAGCGGATTGAAATCACTGCCGGGACTGGTTGCGCGGTGCGTGCCATGTGCTGACTATGAGCGGAATGAGGCAGACGCCATTCTAGCCAACTCCCCGACCAAATTGAGGTTCAAACGCACAAAAGAGCAGAAATACAGACTTGAGAACGAGTAGATCTTCAAACTCGCACCTCTTCACAAAGTCATCGACTCCAACGAACAAGAAAAGCCCCAGACGTTACGGTAACGCCTACGCTAGGATGCGAAAAAGCAAAGAACGTTGAGAGAAGCGCTGGCAAAACATAGCTCATGACCTTGAAGTCTTCGAGGTTTTCGTTAGCTGATAGTTAAAAACAAGGTTGATCCAGCTTCGGGAGGTGCGGCTTTGGCTTGGAGACACCTTCCTCGTGTTAGCAGCATTAGGTGTATGAGTGCCGCATGCCCGTCTCTTCTTCACTCCAGCCCTACAGCACGCATGCTCGATTCGTGCGTCACCGTAAATACACTTCCAGTCTCTGAGATCTTAAGACTTTGGGAAAATACCTATACCTTTTGTAGGAAAACCCTAATCGATGGAGTTTGCAGCACTCATACAGCCACTTTTGCGAACAGGTTATGAGCTCAGCTCGTGTATGAGCTGCGGATCGTATTGGTGTACGTGGATGGCCCATCTTCTGTAACCCTAATCGATGGAGTTTGCAGCACTCATACAGCCACTTTTGTGAACAGGTTATGAGTCAGCTCGTGTATGAGCTGCGGATTGTATTGGTGTACGTGGGTAGCTCATCTTCTGTATCCCTCAAGAGCCTTCTACTGCGGGGTATTTAATGAATGCGTGCTGGATCAATCGATCCTGCATTTACCCGAAGGTCTACATCTCCAGGGGAGCATTCGAAACTGCAGGTTTGGTGCCCATCTGCTAGCACCCTGAACGTCCTTTGCCGAGTTCATTTCCGGAGTTGCCACCTTCAACGCTGCTTGTGCTGTTTCCTGCCCCCCGGCTGCCAGAAGAGTTTTATCTGCAAGGCCAAGGGGAGGAGGGGGAGTGGTTGGGCAAGTTCATTCCGACATGAAGCACACCTTTCTGTGCGAGCTATGTACACTAACCTCCACCAAGTGTACCCTTGTCAGAATGGCCAGCAACTCTCGATGATGAACACGCCCAAAAACATATGCAATAAATACCCTATTTAAAACATCCCACGAAAAGACCAAAAAACACACAAGCTCAATCCAAATTAATCCAATCATTTCTGAGAAAGAACTTTTCTAACCAATTAAACATACTTATATCGCAACCCGGGCACAATCCTTTGTTATTTTTACAAAATACTTTACAAAAATACATCTAAGATCACTATTAAAAGAATATAAACCACTAAACCAATCATGAGTTATAACGTAGATTAAAATTGATTGCTACTCGACTTATTCATATTATTATTAAAAACCAAATTGTTTTTTTGATATATCTAAGCTTTAGTGGACATCATTGGTTGAGGTCCGAGATCCGAGCTGAGGATAAGGAAGTTTTTGATCGGATTTGATGTTTGTTTTTCTGGTTTTCCTTTTTTTTTGGAGAGGATTTGCTTGAGGTTGGTTGAGAAGCTTTCTTGTCGATCGGGTAGGTTTGTTGAAGAAGGGATGGGGTTGTGGATCTCTTGTTTAAGTATTTGAGAGGTATTCATCGTCTCGGGGAGGTTAAGAGGTGAGCCGAGCTCGTTTTAACCTGTGCAGATGGTTTGTCTCTGAACTGGGTGGTTGTTGCTGTTCTTTTTGTGGTTTTTTTTTTGTGGGGGGGGGGAGGAGGGGTTAAGATCTGAGGATTATCCTGGTGTTTTTTTGGGCAAAGGATGGACGCTGGGTTTGTGTTACAGACGACAGGGTTTGTTGGGCGTCTGAGCACGAAGAATGCCGCTGTCGATAGGAGTGGTAGAACGTCGGGACGACAGAGGACGGGTTTGAGAGCTTCAGGTGATGGGTGGATGGATAGTTTGTCTTATGGTTGTCGATTGCTGTTTGTTGACTGAAAATGCTGCCTTTTTTTGTTTGATAGTTGAGGGCACTTTCGAGGAGATTAAGACTCGCGCGGAGCACGATATTCAGCTTGTGTGGAAAGGTACAGCAGCCTTGGCTATTGCTGGGGCTCTTGCTCTTGGTGGAAGTCACTCGGCGATCGCAGATGTCCCGGATAGTATCCCCAATACGTTCTTCCTGGACGATGCTGGCGTTGTACAGAAAGCTAATGGGGGTTACGTAGAAAAGGTAAGTCTTTGATGAGCCCAACCTTGTTCAAGTGTGAAGGTCTGAGATACTCTATCCGTTGCGATTTTTTAGGCCCTGAAAAAGCTCGAGGAAACCACCGGATTCAAGGTTCATTTCGTTATCACGCGCTATCTTCCTACCCTGCAAGACCCCACAGAGTACGCTGAAGAAGTTTTCCAGCAGTGGAAGTGCGGAGCGAACGATGTTGTCATTGTGGCCGGCTCGAAAATTGCCAAAGCTGGTAAGCTTGATAGATATCCCCTCACGCCGCAATTGTCACGTCTGCGGTGCAGGAGAATGCTCACTAGAAAGTTAACCGAGTTACGTTGCGAATGTTTTTGTTTCTTTTAGGTGTGTATGCTGGATCTGATGCGGGCAAGCTCTTATCGAAGCAGATTGCGGCGTCCATCGGCACCGAAACGTTCCCGTTCAAAGCTAGAGAAGAGGCTTTCAGTCTCGCTGCCAATGACGTATCGAATCGAATTGTCGCCGTCTTGAGCGGTAAGGAAGATCCAGGCGCACCGCAGGTATGCACACGTAAACAAGGTCCACCTCCTCCAACGAGCTCCGCATTCTTAGATTACGGGTTTCTCCTACTCCCAACTTGAATTGTTAGATTGTTCGAGAGAGTGGGGACGGCACTTTCAAGACAAGAGATGAGACCGAAAAGGGCAAGAAGAAGTACACTACGGTCGTTGTTGCGCTGCTCGTCGCTTCCTTCGTTATCCCAATGGTTCAGTATTATTGGTACGTTAAGGACGATTAAGAAGAAAACCGTGTGCCCTTTGCGACTTGTGGGGATGCTCAATTAAAAAGGCAACAAGAAGACATGCGAACAACGAAGCATGAAAACCACCCTCCCATAAGGTTGTGAACCACCTGGCCTATTCGAAACGCACCCCGGAAACCCAAGTTAAGAAGGTTTAGATGGTCGTCATCCTCCTAGAGTCGGGTGCAACCCACTAGGCGGGTCCCTAGTCAGGCTTTAAGCGTTCGCTGAGTGTGTTCATGAGCACTAGAAGGAATGCTAATGAGCAAGCTCTGTCAAATGCTCACATCCATCTCGTGGTGAAGAGCAAAGGACGTATGGTTAGCCACCTGAGCTCGCGTTCAACTAGAAGCAGTTCAGGGTGACCTTCACATCTGACGCGATTGTGTTCCCCAAATATAGCGCAAGCCGTTGCTGCAGCTTCTCACGCACTGGGCCAAAGGACGTGACGGAGCCCACTGTTATTTTCTGCTCGATGACAGAAATTCAGGGCCACAACGAAAGCCAATGGTACCATGGTTCTCCTACCAGTGACCATCGCCGAGCGACTGTAACTGTTACCTAGCACCGTTTTCAGTATCAACACGTTGGCAAGAATAAAGACAGCCAATGTTGTCATCGTAACAGTGGCCATCAATCAGCCAATGTTACTAAAACCGGTGGTCCAGGAGACAAGACCAGACGTTACCAACGGGGTAGCTGGCCATTGCCAGTCGACATAGCTACAGATCTATGATCACTTAGAAGGCTTTGGGACGGATCTCTCGACCCGTCTGGACCGAGGCAAGGGTGGGTCTTCTCTACAGGACCTGATACACAGCTGAAAGACATACGACCTACCCCATCCGAAACCCTCCAAAGCCGTTGTCCTGAGCAACTACGTCCAGTGCAACGTGAATGACTGGGAGTGCGGGTACTAGCGCTGTTTAAGCGGCAAATATTTGGGACTGTACTGACGTTTTCCAAAGTAAAGCCCACCTTCTCTACAACCTGATTAGGAACTCAAACGTGAAGATCTACATCGTAACAACTCCTCAGCAGCGATTCATATGGACCGTATGTTGAAAGTAGTGGGAGTGAACGGGGTTCACATCAGCCATACCCGTTTTGATGGGGAAGGCGATGCCGATCTGTCGTAGGTTGGCCTTGTTTTTCGGCATGCGATCTTGATCTGTAAGAAAATAGGAATGGATAAGAGAGCTTTCGTGTCGTCCTGCAGCAATGGGAGTACTGGTCGCCATCGGGCTGCCGTCCAGAGAAGACGGCCTAGGGTAACCCGCGTGGATATGGACATTGCCGTTTTGCTTTCGGGAGGGGGTCGATCGCTTGAGAACGTACTGCAGAAGATCGAGAGTGGTGAGTACATCTTACCGCGATTACGTTCTTCCAGTTGAACTAAGATTGAATGGTTCTGACCTAATCTTGCGCACCTCGTAATACCGTAGGGGATTTGGCAGGCGTAAACGTGAAATGCGTCCTGGTAGGTGCCGACATTGACTCTATCTGAGCTAGCAACTCTTTTGATACCTCTAAGTATTCTCGGACCGAAAGACTGACCAGTACGACCCCATCCGTGACTAGGCGAGCAAGAAAAGCGCCGGGGGACTTGGCAAAGCAGAAAGCCGTGGCATTCCGACTCGCGTATTAACTCCCAAGGAATTCGATACAGAAGAAGAGTTCAGCGATGCGATTACGTCCTCTCTGGTACTTTGAACTAGCTCATCTCATTCAGATCCGTTTTGGCGGGGTGCGTGTTGTATTGACCACTCGACATGTCGTTCATGTCGTTCACGAACAAAAAAGGATGAATTCGGCGTCGATCTTGCAGTTCTAGCTGGATGGATGCACTTTTACAGGATTCCAGATCACTATCTTGGTAAGGTCGTGAACATTCATCCGTCGTTGATCCCCGCGTTCTGTGGCAAAGGTTACTACGGTGAAAGAGTTCACCGAGCAGTGGTGAGTTGTCTGCAATGGACGGAGAGCTCTGGGCACATGGGCTGATCGAAAACTGTTTGGCTCTTTGAAAAAAATGATTCCAATAGCTTGATTTTGGAGCTAAAATCACTGGATGCACTGTCCATTTCGCGGACAACGAGTACGATCACGGGCCGATCATTCTACAGCGATCGGTTCCGGTGGAGGAAGACGACGACGATGAATCTCTGGCGGCACGAGTTTTTGAGAGCGAGAAGTTGGCTCTGCCAGACGCACTTAGGCTGCTCGCAGAGGATAGGGTTATCATTGATGGGAGAAGAGTGAAGATCGGCCCACCTTCAACTCCGCCTTAGTTCTCAAAAGCGTTCACTACAGTGGTTAAACGTTGTACTAACTGGAGGCAGGCAATACGCCGCAGGAGAGCACAGATGCTTGTCTTTTGAACAAGGCGACGCCAGTCCCTGTTGGCCTCTTCTCGTCTTGTCTTTCCTTTCTGAAGCGACGCCAGTCCCTGTTGGCCTCTTCTCGTCTTGTCTTTCCTTTCTGAAGTTTATTTTGAACTCTATCAACATAGTTTGGACAAACGCTCAGCCTATTTTCTACGCCTGGAGAAGACTCTTCTAGAGAGTCTCTCCTCAGTTTCCAGTTTTCTCTGTTTTCTCCTCTCCTCTGTGGTTCTTGTTCGTATGTATTCGGTCACCTCTTTCCTTGCGATGGGTAGGGAACGCGATTTCATCCACGGTTGCCTTAAATTCTGAGAAGCAGGTACCACCCATCTTGGGGATAGCTTCTTTTTCGACAGCGCAGATAGTCTATGCTCTCTACCGTTGAACATCGGGCCACCATCTGCGGGAAGACATAAACACTGTCCAACCCCGGGTCTTAGGAAAGGCGCCAACGGAGCATGTTGGCACTGACAAGGCCCCACAAGATTTCCCGCAGCGTGTCCCGGACGAAAAGAAAGATGAGGCTTGACGAAAACCCTCTCCGTCATCACAGGATCCCGAACTCCAGATTTGGGATACATGTGCTCGTTCAACATCGACAGCGGGTCTTTCGTCATCGTCTGGAGCCGCCAGCTCGTTAGGCCCCAAAATCTCATACACGCCATCTCGAATTCTTAACCCTTTTTCATCCACTTCTCTTTTCAAAAGTTAAGGCAGTCTTTTCGTAAAGACTATACCCCAACTTTTCCAAACCAGATCCTACTCCATCCACCCCTCCTCGGTGCTCGGCCTTCGATCACAACTGGGCTATGAACCCCCCCCCCCATCCCAAACCGGCAAAAACAAGACATCCTTGAAACGATTTTACTCTACAAAGTCAGAGTCCCAATCTCAAAAATTTCAATTATACAAAAAATATGTTAGTGTCAAAATAAATATTGGAGTAAATTCGGTCCAAAACAACCCAAATGTTAGTGTTGTCATCGGACCGTCCGATAAATTTTCGAAGTGGATAGACTATTGAAAAAGCATTAAAAAACAGGATGTCACGGATGGGGTCGTACTGGTCAGTCTTTCGGTCCTAGAAAACTTTTCGCAAAAACAGGCCCGAGTACAGGTCCTATAAATGGGTCCGATATTCAATCAATGTTAGTCTAATAATCAATCATCTCCGGTCCAGGCATTGAATCATGATTACTTCTTGGTGCAACAAGCTCTCGCTCGCATATCATGAATCATGATTGCTTCTCGGCATGACAAGCTGCCATTATCATACAATGAATCATGATTACTTCTGAACTCGACAGGCTGTCATAGCTTTGGTTGTGCATGTTACATCCTGACCGAACAAGTCACCCGTCAGGAGTGTAGCCCAAGACAAGGCTAATAATAGACAAGTCTAGATCTAATAATAGTACTCTAGCGAACCCAGGACATGAACCGGAAGCCTATAAATACGGAAGTTACGACCTTCCGTCTTAGGATTAGAGCTAGAGGAGGGGATCCAAGATAGATAAAAGACAAAAAAAGGGAATTTAAAATTGTTTTGGACCACCGATACGCGTTAATGGAGAACGTGTCAAGTGGTCTCATCGCATGAGTTGCGATTGAGGAACATGAATGAGCCCAGAACCTGAAAAACCTGAAGAACCTGAAAAACCTGAAAGCCTGAGAACCTGACAACGAGAAAAACCTGACAACCAGAAGATGGCATCACTAATCAAGATTCAGGCTCCGCAGCCGAAAGCCTACGACGGGCGACGTGACGCCTTAATCATAAGTACGTTCTTGAATCACTTAAGAACCTACTTCAAACTGGCGCGACTGCCCGACGACGATGACGAATACAAAATCACCTTTGCAGAAGGACATTTGACTGGTGACGCCTCCTATTGGTGGTCGCTAATTCCCGGCAACTAGAAACCGTCGACATATGAAGGATTCGAGCATACGCTTAAAGCCCAGTTCTACCCAGCGGACGCTAAGATCCGCGCGAAACAGCAACTCGCACAGGCGCAGCAGAAAAGGACTGTTGCAGCATATTCGGCATACTTCAATAAATGCCTGATCCAGGTTGGGGCAATCTCGGACTCGGAGAAATTTGACAGATTCGTCGAGGGCCTAAAACCGGACATCAAAAAATATATATATATCCAAGACGTGCAGACTTTCGAAGCGGCGCAGGCACTAGCCCTGAAAATTGAGGGAGCTGAGGAAGCCAGTCAACCCTCTAGAAGGGAAGAGAAGAAATTTCCCCCAAAAATGGCAACTCCTCAGACCACTGTAAGCAGGGGAACCAGGTCTGGACGCAGTTACCAACACGGAACGCAAGCGCTGCAGAAGCGTAACTACGCCGATGTTGTTTGCAATTATTGCGGAAAAAAGGGGCATACCCAACGGATTTGTTGGAACAACCCTGACAGAGACCCGACAGTGTCAAAGTCTTTACCCCCTAAACTACAGGAGTTAAACGAGGAGCAGTAGGAGACGCCGACACTGTTGCTGACAAACGCGTTCGGGTTCCCTTCAGTGCAAACTTCACGCTCGCAGGGTTCTTGAATGGGAAGAAGCAGGCCCTCCTGATCGATACCGGAAGTAGCTATTCCGTCCCACGGGGCATCCCAGACGCCACTCCAATAATCCCAACTCAACATGGGCGATTGGACACCGCTGCCCAAGGAGCATCAATTTTCAGGGCTAGTGCCTGCGCCGCTTCGAAAGTCTGCACGTCTTGGATATATATATATATTTTTTGATGTCCGGTTTTAGGCCCTCGACGAATCTGTCAAATTTCTCCGAGTCCGAGATTGCCCCAACCTGGATCAGGCATTTATTGAAGTATGCCGAATATGCTGCAACAGTCCTTTTCTGCTGCTGCCTGTGCGAGTTGCTGTTTCGCGCGGATCTTAGCGTCCGCTGGGTAGAACTGGGCTTTAAGCGTATGCTCGAATCCTTCATATGTCGACGGTTTCTGGTTGCCGGGAATTAGCGACCACCAATAGGAGGCGTCACCAGTCAAATATCCTTCTGCTAAGGTGGTTTTGTATTCGTCATCATTTCTGACCGAGACCCAAAATCTACGGGATTTTTCTGGAGGGAATTGTTGAAGATGCTGCAAGTAAGGCAAAACCTGAGTACAGCATATCATCCACGGACAGACGGACAGACAGAGCGAATCAATCAGACGCTGGAGACGTACCTGAGGTGTAATTCGTCTGCAACAAATTGGGCAGAAGACCTACCGATTGCAGAGCTGGTGTACAATGGTCAGATCTCGGAAGCGACGCAGTTTTCCCCTTTCGAGTTGACTTATGGAAAGAACCCGACACTACCTCGCGACCTCAAAGTACCAGATGACCGAGACCGTTCACTACCAATACCTGAAGCCTCCACGGTCCTGCTACAACGCCAAAAGGACCAACGAGACCTAGCCCGCGCCAACCTACGATATGCCCAAGAACGCCAACGCTTCTACTATGATCGAGGCAAAAGAGACCTCCACTTTGAAGCAGGCGAATATGTGCTCTACTCAACACGGAATCTTCAACTCCCAGATTCAAAAGTTTTTCGGCCCAGATGCGTCGGACCGTTTAAAATTCTACGAAAAATTGGTAACGTAGCATATACGCTGGAGCTCCGGGGAGATTCTCAACTACATGATGTTTTTCATGTCTCGCTATTACGGGAGTTCAATGGACCGGAACCTGAAGGCTCGCATATAGTTCCTGCATTACAACCAGACATACCACAGCGCGAGTTGAAGTCAGTTTTGGGACATCGTCGAGACGAAAAGAACCTGAATGAATACTTCGTCTACTTTGAAGGCGAGACAACGGACGATTTGAGATGGTTACCCTACCATCAACTACCGCAGAACCAGAATAGCAAGAAACAAATCCGGTATTATACAAACCTCCACAAGGCAGCTTCTTCCACCGGATAGTTTTTTCTTTCAGTGGGGAGGAGTTGTTACGGCCTGACCGAACAAGTCAGCCGTCAGGAGTGTAGCCCAAAACAAGGCTAATAATAGATAAGTCTAGATCTAATGATAGTATTCTAGCAAACCCAGGACATGAACCGGAAGCCTATAAATACGGAAGTTAACCCCTTCCCTCTTAGGATTAGAGCTAGAGGAGGGGATCCAAGATACATAAAAGATAAAAACAAAAAAGGAATTTAAAATTGTTTTGGATCACCAATACGCGTTAATGGAGAACGTGTCAGTGCATGAAAAAAACCACCCTTTGTGATCCCTACGAAAAGGTAATCATAAGACCCAGAATTAATGAAAATCAATCCTTAGTCGAGTCGCTCAAACGCCCATGCACCGAAAAAGATGAGAAAATCAATGAAAAAAATTCGGACGAAATCGGGTCGTTATCGGATCATTTACCGGACAAAGTTTATTTTTGCTTTTTTATTCAGGGTTGTTAAAACTCATATCGGACGAGGTCCATACAGAAAATTTGTTTTATTATTGCTAAACACAGGTCTGATACACGTCTATCGGACCGTCCAATATTTATCGGACGCAATAGGACCTTTTTTTTTTATCGGACGGAGATGACAACCCTACAAAATGGGACTTGTGCGACTTAACTCGTTATTATTGGAGCAAAGATCGGCTTAAAGTATTGAATAGAGTTTGGAACTGAATTTAGACTAAGGAGTCACTTTATTATTGCATGTTCATATGAATTTTCTGTTTTTAATTTGTTTTAGTGAAAACTTCGTTGTTTTGGACAAATTGGTCTTATTTTGGGAAATTGTGGGGTCTTATCTTGATCGTAGTTGAGCATTTTAAAGTGGGGTAGGGCTGGTTTTCAAGTGAATGGGGGCATTGCTCGGAAGCTCTCATGAGTGCATTTTGATCCTGGAGATGGTGAAGATCAGCATCTTCAAAGTCTCTATTCGTCCTTATTCACTTTCTTTTCTCAGACGCAAACGGCGTCGAAGTTGAACGGCCTGATGGTTAGGGTCAAAGGCCGCGTCAAAGCAGGTTTTGCCCTGTTGAGCTATTCGAGTTCGTTGAGAGTTCAGACGCGGTTTGACTTCGCGACTGTCCTCGCTATGGTGATGAGAATCTCTCTCATAGACTCTCTCCGTTGATTTTTATGCTCTGGCGTTCCAACGCTAGCTGAGTGTTACTCTCCCGTTCTCCCTGTTTGGGAGTTTTCTTACTCCTAGGACGATGTTCTTTTGAATACACGATGATCGCTTGATGAGCATTCCAGACTTATCTATTGGCCAGAACGTGCTCTGCGTTCCAACGATAGCTGAGTGTTATTCTCCCGTTCTCCCTGTTTGGGAGTTTTCTTACTGCTAGAGCGATGTTCTTTAGAATACACGATGATCGCTTGATAAGCATTCCAGACTTATCTATTAGCCAGAACGTGCTCGCTGAAGATGCCTTATGCAAAGATCGACTCGACATACCTATCGTTGGCCAAATACGCTGCCTTGGTCAGGCTCTCCCTTGGTCAGGCTCCTCATAGAGCTCAGTGGCAAATGGATTTTTAATCTCGAACGCAACAGTGAGCTGAGCCGGGAGAAACTGCTTCTCAGCAGTGGGGGCGTTGAATTCCATTTTGGAAAGCAGCATGTTTCGAATAAGACTACTGAAAGTCAGATAGATAGTGGATACTCTACCAGCGACGGTTCCCTTCGTGAACCTATTCCATCAAAAACAAAACCAAATTTTTTCCCACCACTCGTTGGGCGTCGGTGCTGAGCGCTCCTTCACGCACAATCGTAGATATGGGAATTCGAAGGACCTGTACTCCTCCATCCTCTGTGGGTAAACGAAACCTCCCTTGCCACAAAATACGATGTCTTCCGATTTCATCTATGACGACCATACGACTACGACGGTGAAATTTCCGTTGAAAACCCAGCCAATTACGACAAATTACATCTAATAACTACAATATTTCAACAATATCCATTTTATATTGTGTACAATATGAATACAGAATCGCAGTAAGAGTTATTATTGGATAACATTGTTTTGTATTTAAAATAATATAGATGAAGATAATTCATGTCCGCCGGATTGATGCGGAAGGCGCGGTCCGCCGCGCCCTGGGGAGTTGACGGGGAAAGGCTCAAGAAGGGTGAGGAACAGAATGACTCGTTGGGGGGTTAATTGAGAGTTATCCTGGAAATCTAAAGCACTGAAAGCAAATTGTTAAAGAAGCTAGACAGCTGTCTCGTTCTGCAGACTCCCGAGGAGGGTTTAATCAGTTGGTCTCATTGCTTTTTGTTTCCCATGGAAGTCGTGAAGGAGTATTGGGAGTTTTGATGATGGTCGTGAGGATAGTGGACGCTTTTCAGCCGAACTTTGTTTGAATAAAATGTCCCGTGCAGAGAACGGTAATAACAATGAACTGTCACAAGAAACATTGAAAGATGTTGAGGAGGGTATCCCATTTCATGTGGATGGAGATGGATAGGTCGCAGACAGGATCTGCAGAAGCTTCCGCTGAGGACAAGGAGGCAATCGAAAGCAAAGGACCCGTCCAGACAACGAACGCGTTCAGATAGTGAACATGTGAGGCTTTTCAAACCTTCTTCGAATCCATCTTAGCCTACCGATGCGACCTAAACGAATCAACTGCTTCAAAATAGGTTCTTGAGAGCAAATCATTCGAGGACTACTACAAAGCACAGGGAATATTGAGTTCGGAGGAGTTTCCATTGTTTCTAGAAACTTTAAGACGCCCGCTTCCGTCTGTTTTTCGCGTTGCTGAAGTTGGAAGGTCTGGCAGCATGAGTCCCAAACAACCAAGAGACCCAAGACTCCCTCCCCGGAGACTGGGGACAATCACGAGCACCTGTTGCTGCTACTAGGAAACTCTTCGCACTATCCTCGCGAGACCTCCTGCGTTCTTCGTTGGCTATGACACCATCGAGGATGGTGACAAAGAGAACGGAGTCTTTGGATTCTCTTCAACCGATGGAAGTCTGTTCTAAAAGTCCGTTTTACTCATCCGCAGGCTTCGTGATGTCGTGGTCGATACACTTGAACAGTTTCCTCGGCCTGTGGATGACAGTCCATCATTACATCGCGTCTCATGGTAGAAAAAATACTCTCTAATCCAATCTCGAAGACTGCGATGACAAGCTTTGGCGCTGATCATTCCACTCCCCTTAGGTACGACAATGGACACGCTTATAAGACGACAGCGTCTCGGAAGGAGATCAGAAACGATGAAAACCTGTCCAAACTTCACCGATTTCTCGTGTCCAACCATCGCATTGGAGCGATAAGTCGACTCGAAGAGGTCAGCATGATCCCTGTGAGTTTGCTCGACGTCAAGCCCGGACACGCCGTACTAGACATGTGCGCCTCTCCTGGATCCAAAACCGCACAGATCATCGACCTCGTCAGTGAGAGCGACGGGTATTCAGAGTACGTTTTCCTCAGAAGCACAGAGAGCTCTCCAGGCGACGGGGTTTGGCAGTACATCTAACACCCCTTTTCTAGCAACTTAGGAGCCTTCTCATTGCAAACGATGCGGACTTGAAACGATGCTGGATGCTTATCCACCATCTGAAGAGATACGCATGTCCTGCTCTCCTCATCACCAACCACAACGGCCAGAGCTTCCCGGACGTTGTCAAGTTTGACCGGTAACGACCTTCTCCAGAGAGACAGCCCGCCAGATACACATCCTCATCCTGCTTCAAACCCTCTGCCATCCAGGATCCTAGTCGATGTTCCTTGTACAGGCGATGGAACTCTTCGTAAAGCTCCGGATTTATGGCGAAGATGGAATCCTGAAGTCTCCTTCGCTTTCCATCGACTTCAAGTGGCCATTGCTTGGAGAGCTGTTGAGCTACTCAAGCCCGGAGGACGGCTCGTGTATTCAACATGTTCATTCAACCCTTTGGAGGACGAAGCTGTGGTCTGTGAGATCCTACGTCGGTCAAAGGGCATGATAACGCTAGTAAGTTCCAGCCAGAGAAACGCCCAGATCGCACTGTCAATAGCTGACTAACTGGATTACTACGTTTAGGTCGACGTGTCCTCATCCATACCCGGTCTGAAGAGGAGACCTGGACTGGTCCGTTGGAAAGTAAAGGTAACAAACCTGCAACAACCGGATGATGTTCCCTTGTGAAAATCCAGCCTGAACGTATTTTCGTTTTGGCACTTTTGCTGTACTAACGCTGGGTTAGAACTGTTCACCAAACGGCACTTGGTTTGAAATCTTCGATGAAGTACCACCGAAACGTCAGCGGAGGATCACGAAGTCCATGTTTCCTCCTGCGGAAGGAGAGGACTTCGACAGCCTGAGGAGATGCCTGAGGCTGTTTCCACAGGATCAAGATACAGGAGGTTTCTTCATCGCTGTCTTTGAGGCTCTCGGAGAAGTAGTAGGAGAGGAAGGAACATTACCAGAAGAGGCTGACGTGCTCCCGAACGCCGCTGTGGACGCGGAGATCCCTGATCCTACTCAAATGAAGAACAAAGCGGACGTTCTGTACGGAGGAGGGAAGCTGATCGCCAACGATCCACTGGTTTCGTTCAGAGAAAATGTCGATGAGCATGTGGTGAGACTGCTTTCTCCGGTGACTTCAATGTTGGATCGAATGTCCTCACGCTAAAGAAGCAGTCTCGTCAACAAAATTAGGTTCAAAGCATCGTCAAGATGTATTCGCTACCGATGGATTTCGTTCTGGATGGATTACTTTACAGAGCATCCGAGATCGGACAACCGAGAAAGCTCTACCACGCCAACAAGGCCGTAGTCGATATGCTTCCGAAGGCTCTGAATGAACTAAATGCCGGCGACAAAAGTGCGCTGAGGTAAGGGCACTGATTAGGGGTCTCAGCCGATCAATCGCAGGGTTGAAAAGCTCTTACCTATGTTATGAAACGCTTTCAGGATCGTCTTCGCCGGAGTGAGGGTCATGGAGCATTCTATTCGCGAGGGAGCTCCCAGTGACTATCGACTTTGTACGGAGGGAATTCATCTGATCTATTCCCTTCTTGGAAACCAGAAGGTATCTCTGGAATCTGAGGTTCGTTGCTTACCCACTCCGTTCGGATGAGTGAGGTCTTCCTTCTAATCTGGTTGAAACATCTTCCTTAATCCAAGGATTATGTCCGGTTGCTGTCGCAGAGAACGCTTCTGTTGAATGAGTTTAGCGATCCGAAGTCGAATGATGAGGTGGGAGAATGTCACCTAGGAACGGCCGCGTTTCATAAGAAGGGGGCCAGCAATAAGGAAGTGGTGGTCTCGCTGAAAGGCGCAGTGAAGCTGACTCCTTTGGTCCCCCGTGAGATGCTGGCAGCGATTCGTGAAGCGCTTGGAATTTCTGTTGAGGAGGAGGAACCAGAAGGCAGCCTGACAGCATTAGAGGATGATGGGACGACAACCTAGGCGCAAGTAAAAAGCGCAAGTGCTTCCCTGCCGTGCACATTCGCCTTGAAAAGTGCACAATCTGGGCGATAAGGATAACCCCGTAACGCACGTGGCTTTCTGGCTCTCCTATCAGACTGGGCTTGGCAGTTCTTGCGGGTTAAAGACTGCGGTAGAGTCCATGCGTTTTAGTTAGCTCTCGGGGTGCTGTGTATCCGACAGAAGTTTCGCTGGTAGGCGCCCTGATTCTTTCTGATGGCGTGAATGTGTTCTCCGTCGTGTTGTTCTTGCACGAGCTCTGCAAAGGCCAATTTGAGCTTGTCGAAGTTTTCAAAGTGAGCCTGTTGGACAGCCTCCAAGAAGCTTTGGCTCTGCAACTATGGGAGCACGTCACCTAAGGGCTTTGCTACAGTTGAACTTTCTGGCTGAGTGTTAGACGATGCTTGTCGTTGACTGAAGCTCTTTCCGCTATCTCGCGGTGTGAATAAAGCCTCTTGAGAATGAAATAAAAACTTATCGGTCGTCATCTGTTTTCAGAGCGATTTTGAATCAACCGCAAGCTGGCGCGGTGCCTAATACGTTCTTGAACCTGCTGTGGCGTGAGACGGTATTGAGTCCGTACAGACGAGAGACACAGTTGCTTCCATGTAGAGATCGTCTTTCAAAGATGGAGAAGTGCAGTCCTCCTTATCTTTGTTAGTCAGTCCAGTCTTGGCTAGAAAGAGGTACCGTACCATCCGCCCTTTTGACAGGGCGGGTGGTGAGCCACAGTGCACATATCAAATATTGAATCAGAACAAATCAGGGCGGAAAGAGAGTGCTAGAGGTCGTCTAGGGATGCGAAACCGAACGAGCGTCAACCGACCAGCGTTCAGTCCATCCCAGCCTTGGTAACGAAGGCTCGGGGGACTTTGCGTTCTCACAGGTTTCAGCCTTTCGCTCTGGAAACCTTTGTCCACGTGGATAAGTCGGGTTTAGAGTGGTTGCGGAAATGTTTTGCTGAGCATCCTTTATAATACTTACGCCGTTTCAGCGTCGCCCTGTAGCGATATTCTAGCAGCATGCTTGACGAGGCGCGCCATCGGCGCTTGGGTTTGCATGTTTCTCTCCTGAGTTCTTATTTGCAGTCCACGTCTTGCGTAGCGCTTCAGGCTATGCTAGTAAAAACCAGAGTAACTGATAAACCAGACTCGGAGCTCTAAGGTGCCTCGATTTAGTCCCAAATATCCTCATCAGAACAGACCCCCCACTGAGAAACCCCAACTAGGATCCTCGCGACACATCAGAGCCTTGATTCTCTCCTCCTGGAAATCGCATCTTTACAGAAGGCCGACTCAGAATTCTCACAACCACTGTTCATAGCATTGCCGGCTAAGTATTCCGACACTTTTTCCTCGGAGTCAGTCGGCTGCTGGAACTTGTCAGCAGGCGGCTCAAACTTGTAAGCCATAGTTGCCACAGACCTATTCGTGGAATGGGAATCTTGAAAAGCGAAATAAATTTAGAACATTTTCGTGCTGCCGTTTCAGATGTTGATGGAGTAGACTTGAGGTACTAGCGGTTTTGAGTGAGAACTCAAGCTTGAGTAACGTCAGTGTGGAAATGAGGACGCTGTTGAAGGTCAGTTCGGGGATACGGCACACAAACCTTCCCCCTGGAATTATTACAAATACCTGGTTTGGTAGTGGTGCTGCAGTTCTGGCATTTTCATGGCCTAGCCTTTGAGGCAAAGCTAGGCAGGGCTGAGCAGGAGTTCGATCGAGCTAGCAGAGGCGCTTTCGTTTTAGGAAGGTTGAAAGACTCCAAAGATATCTACGATGACTCATTTCAGATGTCCTCGCCTCGCTTCGTATCCGGAGCGCATTGCCTTACTGTTTGGATGCGACGTATTCAAACGGGTTAGACGCAAGGGCGTCTTTGTCTTGTGCAGATTGGCCGTAAGCATGCAATATTTACGTACTCGGCGTGCAGTTGCTCTCGATTTTTGCTCCTGGAACATCGGGACAGTCAGACCATGCTTGACCTCCGGACACGGGTGATTTTACTAACATAGCCTGATGCGCTAAACTAGGGGCTAGGAAGAAGAGCATGTAAGCTCAGGCGACGGTGGCGCGCCTCGGCAAGCATGTTGCTAGATTACCGCCAGAGCGCGATACTTAGACGGCGGAGGAGCGCCAGATATTCTTCAAGATGTTCGGTAAAACTCTTACGTAGCCATTCAAAGCTTGACTTTTCCAGATGCCCGAAGGGTACCACAATGAAAGGCTGGAACCTGTGACCGGCCCTCTTCCCGGGGAAGACTGGCCATGCTCTCAGCGTACCGTCGTTCCTTCACGCGGCGAAGTACAGAAGCTGCTCCCCCTGCGGAGAGCGGCAGAAGGGAGATATGTACCGGACAGGGGGCAAGTGACAGCGAATTCCACATATGCTGAGCGTCTGGCGGCTGCGTCCGAGACCAGGAGATCTGCGATGCAACGAGTAAAGGTGGTTGCGGAGGGTGTGCTAGGCAGTGCCGATTCCACCCCGACCGTGTAGCCAACTCTTGTCAAGTGTTCGCTCAGGATGTATTTCAGGCGCGTGTCTCCCTTCGTGCGATTACCTCGCAGTAGTCCGTAGGAGCCCAGAAAATGGTACCCACATCCGTAGATACGGCTCGCACATCCTTGGCAGAAGGAAGCGCGATTAGAATGCCAAGGGGTCTGTGGCAAACCCAAGTAGATGCGTGCCGCAGTCCGGAACTGGAAGGCGTCCAGTCGTTGGCCCGGTGACGAGGACAGAGTGGTTAGCCATAGGTGGGATAGATGGCCTCCCACGCCCCGTAGACGAGCCGCAGTGGTAGGCGGAGTAAGTGGTGAGTTGAGCAAGATTGCGTGAGCAGCTCTGTGTTGGCCCCAAGTGAGGCTATGTTGGATCACATCAGTGCGGGAGCTCCACGATCTGCTGATACCCGGGTAATCGGCCGCGGGTGACTGTGGGCTGGCTTCCCCATTGTCGGCCAGCACGCGATTAACCATAGATTCCACTACAGACTAATCGAGTCCCCTTAGCATCTCCTTCCAGGAACTGAACTTAGATCGATTCTCTTCCGGCACCGCAGTGCACCGACGAAATGCCTGTTGCAGGCCGTCATAAATGCGCAGTAACGGCGGCGGAAGGTTGACTGGGTCATCGTCCGTCGGCGCCCAACTTTAAAGGCAGGCACTGCGGAACCTAAATCCCACAAGGGTATGAAGAGCGGTGGCCCAGGAGACTACCGTCGCAGTCGAGCAGACAAGACGCCGGTCACTCACTCCAAAGCCTCCCAGGCGCAAGGGTAGAGCCACCTGAGCCCGTATCAGGTCCCTGTCAGGTGCCGATGCCGAAGCAAGTGGTTCGTCTAAGAGAGTGCCCAAACGTGTTAGCGTCACCTCGTCCGCCTTAGCAACAATCCACGCTCCCCATTGCGGTGGAAGACTTCGCAGGCAATATTTGAGACTGGGAGCCCGCACAAAAGAAAAAAATTCGGGAAATCATTTACGCCGGTTGCAGTACCGTCAGGAAGGCGCTCAATGGCATCTGTGCGCTGCCTGTGCCGGGCTAAAACTCGTTCGCAGGAGGATTCCACGAAGTTATCACTCCCCAACCCAATACCATGATCTATCAGACCCTCAGCTTGGGAAATGTGCCTGAGAGCGTCGGGCAGACTGCCCGGAGGGGTTTCTCTGGTGGAAGAAAACAACACTTCTCCGGCTCGACTATCAACCCCACCTCACTTGCTAAGGCTTGGATCCTGGTCAATCCCCGATCTAAGCGTAGAGCTACCCATCAACGTCACATCGTCATGATATGCACAGATACTTAGGTCCTCGATCTCGGTCGCGAGTTGCAACAGAGCGAGCTGGAAGGCACAGGCGTGAAGGACCGGCCCACAAGGGTCCCCTTGTTGTACCCCCGTGTATGCTTCAAACACTTCACCCCCCTCAGACATGTAGGGGAGGCCTCCTCACCCCTAGATCCCAGCTGAAAAAGGCAAAGCCTCAGGAAAAAACCCTTCGAACCACCTCCAGTGCGTGCGTCCGGGATACGCTGTTGAAAGCGTTCCGGAAATCAATAACGAAAGATGCCCCAGGCCGGCTTAGTGGCCCGCTCGAGCTCGATCGTATGGTTAATCAGTTCGCATCCCCCATACAACCCCACTCCCACTTGGAGAGGAGCCAAAAAAGCTTTAATATGCTGGCGTAGTCGCTGGCATAGCCACCTCCCCGCTAACTCCCGGATGCTCTCAATCATTCCAATGGGCCGAAGACGCGGGCTCGATGCTCAGGCGAGTTATCGGCTTTTCGCAAGCAAACAAATCTGCGCCCGCCGTAAGTGTGCCAACGGTGTGGACGCGCTACAGGTCCTGTCAAAAAGGCGTTCAGAATCTTCACCAGTGCGCGTCGGCCCGTCTCGCTCAAAGCCTGCCATAGTTCGAAGGCCTGAAGGCCCGGGGGAAGGTCCGCGGCGGGAGGACTGGAGAAGTTCCTCCAATTCGGACTCTCGAAGCGTCATATCTATGCGAAGGTGGGCCAACTCTGGTCGGTCGAGAAGGGACGCAAAATTGGGCGGGAAATCCACATCGGACGACGGAAATATGGCGGATACCGGTTCCGCAAGCCGGTCATCATAAGGGAGGACAGGCCCCTGTCCCCCCAAAACCGTGCCGCTCGACTCAAATCGCCAACCTCCACCAAATCTTTCACCCAAGCCGTCACTTGCGAGGAACCCGTGGACTGGACCGTGCGCCCCGAGGCCTCGAGCGACGTCATGTACACACTTTGCAAAACCTCAAATTCCCCTCGCAGGAACAATGCGAGCCGGTCCCGGACAGCGCTGATGTGCGAGCTGGGGCCAGGATCAAACGCGGCATTATCCCCAAGAATTCCCACATAGCCACATTCCACAGATTGCGGCCAAACCCGCAAATATGAAGTCCAAAATACACCCAGCCTGTAAGAACTCCCTGCGAGGCAGTACTACCGGTGGAATCCGGCCGCTCAGAGGAAGTGAGACCCCAGACGAAGAAACCCACCCCGAAGCCAACTTCGAAACTGCGTTCTCCAAGCACCCCAGTCCCCTCCCACCTGCTCAACGTGACCCTTTAGGTCCAGGGGCTGCGACATCGCAGCCGTACCAGCGGAGCTAATGATCCTTCTCCCCGTTAGACTCTGGGGAGTCGGTCCTTTCTCGCTTGCCTGGTAGTCGTACTAAGGTATTGGCTCTTCCACTGCGCGAGGCGCGCGTGAGGGTGCCCGGGGCGTCCAGGAGGGTCGTTGGAGTATCCTACACCGACATTCCATCCAGTTCTCGTTCATTGCCTCCCTCCACGGAGGTAGTGGTGGCGCTTAAACCCTCAAGCACGTCCGTGCGCTGTAAGTCCCCCTTGTACCGCGACTGTAAGACCAACCGCCGCTCTCGATCAACGTAAGTCGACACTGCTTCACGAAGATGGCGCGAACCGGGCCGAAATCGCGCCAACAGGAGCCTCTCAATGCGGTGAATGCGGAACCAATGGATGGCCGCCACCTTTACACTGCACTCCCTCTCAGAAAGTCCGGCAATCTGTCCCGGTGCCAGGAAATGCCCAGAGAAACGGTCAAATGCAAAATGGAGAACCACCTGGGGGTTCTGGCGTAACCAGCGGGCGCCTACTGGCCACTGGTCTGTGGGCTTCGGAGCAGCGCCTGAAGATACGCGGCTGCAATCGATATCACAACGAACAGAACATCGCGTCCCTCGTAGTTTGCGAGAAGGAAATCCTCGCGCTTGCAGCCCAATGATTCCGCAAAGGTATGCCTGAAATCCAGCATTGACGGGACCTGCCCCCGTGTGAGCTTCGGGCGCACATTGCGCACCCAAAGAAATTGCAAAAGTGTTGCCGAGTTTCCCTCATTCTCCTCACGCGGTGGTAAAAACCGGACCATTGTAGCTGTGCGCGCTGCCGTAGTGCCTCGCCTGAACACCGAACAGTACGAGGGAGGCCCGCTTGGGATTCCCTTAACCTCAACCCACGGGCGCCGTCTTGGACGTGTGTGAAGATGTCTACCCTACCTTGGGAGGACATTCAGCAGGTAAGTCCACTCCCAACCCATTTCCCTTAACCTTAACACTTCCCTTAACCTTAACCTGGGTGGGAGGGGACCTACCTGCCGAATGTCCTCCCAAGGTAAGGTAGACATCTTCACACACGTCCAAGACGGCGCCCGTGGGTAGACCATCTGGGTGACCACCAGTCCCCGAACACGGGTGCTTGTTGGGAACCCCGTTTCCATACGCAAAATCCGCACTGTCCCGAAGGGATTCAGAGCCCTCGCTTGTCCTGGGACAGGTGCATATTGACTGATTCCTGATTTTGACTGCCTTGAGGTCTAGCGGCCACCGTAGCCTCGTTGTCCACTGTCAAATTGGCATCCGCTGTCAGCTCCGATTCCAGCGCACAGAGACGCTGGGGGAGCTGCGGTAGGACGCCCTTATCCCCGGCGGCGGTGACCAAGCTGGTCACTGCCGACAAAAGGGCACGCAATTGCGGGCCAGACACTCCCTGCAGATCCACCACCGTCGAGAAAGGGCCTGAGCTCAGCAAACTCGAGGTCCGCCTGCTATCAACACCTCCTTGCTGTGAGGCTCCGCGTCCAAGGGAGCGGGGCTCGGGGAGACCCCAACCATCACGAGAGAGTGTGGTGAGGAGACTTTCCACCACACAACCCCGGCCAAAAACCAACCCGGCCCAACCCGAAGAGACAAAGACCGCACAACGAACCCCCAACAAGAAGAGAGAAAGCCCCAGGCGCAAACCACACAACGCGAAACAGCGGTGGGAAGGGCAACCAAAGGAAGCGCCTCCCACGGAAGAACACAATCGTGACCGTAAATTACTCAAACCCGAACCTCGAGATGTGTAAAAGATGTTGGAGACTGCACCCTCCGGACAATGGCATGTCCTGCGCCGTAAAGCGAGGCTAGATGAACATGGGGGACCAAGCCGAAATCGATCTATTCTCGTCAGGAACCGACGTGTGAACGGACCCAGCTGCGTAGCAGAACTAACTCAAGAGTTGGCCAATTCCAACTTCAAAGATTTTGCCTGTATTTGATGGAGAAGCAGTTTAAGTTGACGATCATGTCCACTTCCGCGTTGCGTTATAACCCAGGGTTGCAACGCACACAGGAACGTTAGAAACCAGTCGGAAATGGTAGGGCCCGACGCTACAGTGGCTGTATTAGTAGTCAGCAGTCAAGACGTCCCCAGTTCATTCAGCTGAACGTGCTTCTTCGCCCAGTACTTAAGACCACCACCCCTACTGCGATGGAATAAACCAGCATGACCACCAACCCCCCCTACTCAACAAACTCAGGATTCTTCCACGGTTGGAGTTGGCGTCAACTATTCTAGCCTAGGAATCTTGTCCCCATTTTCACGCTTGCTCGCTCGCTCGGATTAACCGTACCCCCCCCGTGGACGTCTTGATTCTTTCTAAAGTTCTGTTGGACAAGCGCGAGAGTCGTTCAAGCCAGGCTGATGCTCTTCGCAGCGAGCCCGCTGAGTCCGAGACCGAGACATGCCTGTTGCTCTTTATAACACGCGAAACGTCGAGAATCGAATGAAGGCTAACGACTGAAGGTACCCTCGCAACTACTCTGGGTGAAAGGGCAACTGAGCGATGCCGTTCCACAGCTTCTCCAATACGCGGTGGAATGAAGGAGCGAGTGGATCGCGCGTCCTTTCGCAGACTGAAGGGCGCGACCGTTCAGGGATCGTATCCAATATTCTTCAAATGGAATGAAAAGGTTTACTTTGTTATGTTTTCCGGGTGACCGTTCGAGCAAACCATAGAATTCGACCCGGTTGTGTTGGCTTGTGTTTTTCTCGAGAACCTTTAGGACGCGAGCGCTGAGGAAGATGAACGAATTCGAGGGGATCGATTTGGGCCTTGCCCAGAATCTTTTAATGGAGAGGTCTTGAAGCTAAACGTATCAAGTCCGTGACTTGCTCATGAGTTCAAACCTCCGTTGCTCTCGGAACGCTTTTGGGGCGCCTCTTCCTAGCTAGCAGGAGTTAGTGGTTGTGTTTAACAGCGTCTTGTGAGGACAGCGCACTCATGAGCGATGACAGAATTGCGACTCGAGACTAGTCACCACTGAACGGTTCCACGTAGTGGTGGTGGGGAGTAGTCGCTGTTGTTATATCTTAAGCGTTGAGTAGGTCAGCAGTCTCCAACTCAATTCCTGCATTGCTCTGGGCCTTCAGTATTGGCTGCGGTTATGAAAGCGGCTGCCCGTATGGTCCATGCGCATTGCTGAAGATCTCGGAAATGGGGTCTGCCGTAAGCACAACAGACTTTAGAAACGGTGGTAGCCAGACATCCTGCCATAGGGCCAAAGCGTAGGTTGGAGTCTTTTCCTCACTAGCTTGACTCTTCTTCAAACAGTCTGTTGCCTTTCACGAGGACGCTCCTACGCATTGTCTTTTTTTGAGGCGCCATAGTGCAAACTAATACTTCCATTCAGTGGATTAGAACCTTTAGAGGTTGCTGGAAACGTGTTTCTGTCGACAAGCCGTGATGACGTTTAGGGATGGTTAGAATGTTCTCCTGCTACTTTTACATTGCAGCAACCCCGGACTAAAATAACCGCCGATCACTACTACAACGGCACTTCACAAGCTGTCCTCTACGGTTGCCTGTCCAACAATAAGTATTACAGAATCGTGAATAACTGGGCTTCTATCCTTCTAAGCCTTTTTTCTAGAGTGCAAGACTCTGACAAATGCTCTTTGAACGACTTCAAACGTCTTGGCTGCTCCGTGCCTGTCCTTCGCAGCCAGAACCAAAGCTCTTTGTTCTGGTCCTTTTAAAGTCCATCCGAAAGGCATCCGATCGGGATGGGTCTCAGGATACTGAAAGAGAAGGGACGCTTTTGTTTCTGCTCGGGGGCGTCTTTCCATTCTTCACACTCGTTGCAGTCGCTCCGGTCAAAGATCTCATGTACCTGTTAAGGGCTTCAAAGTGACGTTCCTCAATGAGCGTATAGTCGGCCTAGTACGACAAAGTACGCCAGCGCATCGGTATGGTTTTCGAGACACCCAAAGAGCTTTCGCTTCTCCAACTGCGGGGAGTCTGAAAGGCTCGAGCGGATGTGAGTGCCCTTGTCTTCTTCCACAGCATGCTCGTCAGATGAAATTTTTGATAAGCCTGCCTGGTACCACTTTGCTCTCGTGTGGAGGTGACTAAGTAGCAGAGTTCTCTGAAAAAAAAAAAAAAAGGTGGAGCGATGATTTCGGGCTTCTGGAGCTTTTCTCGCTTGGCTTCGAGGAGCTTCCAGATCTTCTCTAGCGTCGTCCAGATCCATTGAACCACTGGTCAATCTCGAGCGGGGCAGCGGCCACCATAGAATCAGAATGGACATTGATGTTCCTATCTATCAAGACAAAGAACCCGACCTAAGCAAAGAAAGATATACGCTTCTCATTCGTGAATTTCTTGGCCTGGAAGACAGTAACCGCGCCGCGCAAAGGATTCGTTTATGCTTTCTTTTTGCTGTCTAGATCTGTTTATCTATGAAAGCACTGCAGAGAAGGCTCAAAACCGTGGCCAGTATCTGTAGTGTTCGATTGGTCACTTTCAAAACGTTTTGTGGAGCTCTACAACTTGTTTCTGATGAGAAGTGCTATACTCCGACGTCAATGCCTGTCATAGAACATTCACTAGCTTAGAAACCCATTCCCGGAAGCGCAAAGCCAGTCAACATATCTTGCTCAATATGACTGTGTCCGTTCAAGCTGCGAGACCCTTCCCGAAGACCCATCCCCAGAGACCTTTACCTCCTTGACCGGTCGAATAAGCAGTGTTCTTTATGACGTTGGTTAACCCTTTGAGCGAAGAGGCTGGACCAGTTTTGGGCCAAAGTAAGCTGCCCTTGGTGTTTTCTTGGACAACTACCTCTGCCTTCCGCCGGACTGCTGTCTTTGCGTGAAGAAGGCTTTCGGAACGATCGGACGTTCGAGTGCTTCACAGAATAAGGTCAGTCCTGGGCGATCAGACCGCTCCACGAGCACACGACATGTCAATCTGGACTTTTATTCAGTTTGAAACAAGCCGACGAGAGTCCTGGTTCTAGCGGGATGAAAAACTGAGAGTAAGCGAAGGGTTTCCATCTCTGTCTGCCTGGGGCCTTTCGAGATTGATGTCGATGTTGGCCACTCTATGAACAAATTCAGCTTCCAGTGGACAATTTCTAGACGCTGGTTGGTCATCAACTGCTCGGGTGGTTAGTCTCCACTGTGGACAACGTTCGAACGGTCGCCGAAGGATGACCGCTCATAACTAATCGCGACGCTAGTCAATGAAATAAGCGTCTTTAGTTCACAAGTAGATTCATAGAAGTCCGTTTAAGCTCTCAAACGTTTGAGTCAGTCGCAGCATACTCTCTAGGAGGTACTTTTCACTGTTCACCGCAACCCCACGGTGGTCTGCGTTGCGTGGCTTGCGAACAGTCCGCTAGGAGTAGCTGATGGACTGGGCCTCACAAACATGTGGAAAGAGGCACTTGGAAGTCAAAATATTCAGTTCCACACGAGATTTCTCACCAAAGGCCGCATAAGGTACCCTTCATAACTTTCACTTCCGAAGGTAGCACGGTCACATACCAGAATCCCAATCCCACAGCTGAACCCTTTCGGCCGACTCGGTTTTATGGATTTGTGCATGTTAAGACTATCATATGAGCTTCATTACCTGGACTCGGCCCACTCCATGTTCCTCCCTTCCCCCTACAAGAGACAGCGGCCTCAAACGCCAAACGTTTCTCAACGCCATTGTTTGAATCTCGGAACAACTTTCCGTGAGATTCAAGGGCTTGGCATAGCAATGCGCCTCTCTAACCAAGGGAACCAGAGAGCGCCAGCGGCTTAGGCGAAGGGTTCACTAGCTGACCGGAGCCATTCACTGGATGAAGAGGGAGTATTCGCATCGTTTGAGTGACTTGCGGCTTGAGCTAGAGCTGACAAGGAGACCGTTGTGGCGTCTGAGCAATGACGGTTGTGGACGCGCTTTTCCAATGTGCGGCAGTTGGGATAGGTGCTCCGCATTGTGCTGTGGAGGTACTTGTCTTCGTATACGAGCGCTTATTTCTGGAAGGAGAATGATAACAAATCAAGTGACTTCTGTAAGCCTTGAGTAAAAACCCTTTCG
Source organism: Rhodosorus marinus (assembly GCA_029953675.1). Taxonomy (NCBI): domain Eukaryota; phylum Rhodophyta; class Stylonematophyceae; order Stylonematales; family Stylonemataceae; genus Rhodosorus; species Rhodosorus marinus. The sequence goes on from JAMWBK010000001.1 coordinate 2,079,890, forward strand.
GCTGGGCGGGCTCTGTACGAGATGAACTCATCACGTGGACTTGCTGGGACTAACTGGGAGAGCAGCTTCACGCTCATGGATGGCTCGAACTCGGCCCTTGCTGTTGTAGGAGGGCTTTGCTGACTGGCATGCTTCTAGCACTGTGTTCGAATAAGCATGATCGCTGTCGTGGTAGTTGACGTGTTTCGGTGGTTTTACAAACCTCATGAAGCTAGGGGCGATGTGATGGAATCTGCTTCTACTGAATGATCCGAACGGAACTGAACAGTTTAGTTCAGTTCAGCCTGAACTCTCCGCTACGTTAAAAAAAAAGGCTCCGACGGGGTATGGATTTTCAGCCAACGGCAGCGACCGACCGTTCGAGAAGCTGCCTAGGAAGCACTTCATCCCAAGTACTGGACTCGCGGAATAGTTGTTCAATGGGCGTCAGCGGATGCACCTAAACGGTGATTCCAAGCTCTGGACGTCAGTGATTATCGCGCATCAAGATTCCGGAACCAGTTGCTTCCGACTAAAAACCTCGCGTTCGTTGTTTTATCTATGATTTGCTCTCCAGATGCGCGCTCGATCTTCAGCGTTCGAATTTGATGACGGACTTGCTCTACTGTGTTCTACAGAAACAGAACCGCAACAACGGACAGACATCTGTCCCCGGATTGGAAAGTGCGGATTACTAGGTGAAACTAATCAGCAGATATTGATTTGAACTGAGCCACATGTGGAGTTAGCAGAACTTGTCGTGTTCTCGTCGAAGCGAGAAGGAGGCGAATAGACGGGTCGCTGTCAGAGTCAGACACATCGTCCGTCGATATGTAAAACACAGTCCGGCAGCGTTTCCTCAGGATAGAGTTTCGATCAACCGGAGCTCTCGTCGTGGATGAGCTACGGGGGTTGATAACGCCGATTGCTATGCGCACATTATCGGATCTTGTGATTGATTCCGTGACCACTGCTTGTTCTTTTAAGGTCTAAAACAAGCGTCATCCTGACGCGGCCGTAGCGGACCTCGGCAAGCGTACTTCTATCCTCTATAGGGCGACACAAGCCATAAATAGTTCCATCCAAAAGTTCTTCTCTCTTTTACATGCTTGCCTTTGTTGTCCTGCTTGCTCATTTAGGGAAGACGAAGACGAAGGCTAGCAAACGAGAGAAGAGCATATCCATGGGTCTGTCCGATATGAGCCCAGCTTATGATGTCACTTCGATACATGGGCAAAACCGACATAAAAATACTAGAAACGAACGAACGGAAGCACCTCAGGATGGTCTGCAGGATATTTACGAGACCAATCCGAGCTGGACTTTTCGAGGTCACCAAAGCTCCCTACAGTGGAAAGCTGAATTCGTTGAGCCCTGCCCTCAACGAAGGTAACCGCATACCCTCGTTCTTTCTGTTGCCTTCTTAACTATAAATAGAGCCAAAAAAAAAAAATGTTTTGCGGATGTGTAGAGGACCCGTGAGTTCGGTGGGAACCGCAGACAGTGGCGCTAAAGAACGAAAAATAGAGCCTGTAAGCCTACAGAGCATGCTCATCATAGCACTAGTTTGCATATTAGTGTGAGCGATCACGTCGTCTGCTTCAGTGCAGCGGACTCGAACTTTTCAGTACATGAATCTTGACTGGGCCCCGTCTTCGGGGTTTTTGGAACTGTGTTAAATCAGAAATATAAGGGACTTCGTTCCGCCCTCGTGCAGACAGTCGAAGCTACCACTCAGAAGGGTTCTGGGTGTGTCCGTTCAGTTTTCTGGAGTTTCACCGCCCGAACCCTCGCGCGGCATCGAGTCAATGCTACTTCGCTTCCGTCAAACAACTGCCAGATATATTTGCCGTTTTGAACTCGCAGCATTCGCTTCCTGACCGTTCAAAGACATGCAAATGTCCGTACAACCATCTCTTTCATGACGGAAGGAGCTCCGAATTTCCGTTCAGTGGCTAGTGTGCGGCTCGTGTGCACCACTTTGGCACAGGCATTTCCGGAGAGTATCAGGAGATGTTGTGACACCGCCAAGACTCGATATGCGAGTACGGGTCAAATCCTCTGAAGGCCTTTTAGAACGTCTTTCTTGATAGTTTTGCTATCCACACGACTTCTCCTTGACTCTTCGTTCATATCCTTGAGCTATATCCTCTCAGTCTTTCCGTTGGAAACTTTTCAAGGTGTTGAGTTTCAGTTCACTTTGTTTGAGAAGACGCTGGCGGGCTTTGTACCAAGGTTTGGACAAGACTGGCAATTGCCTCTCGGAAATGACCTTTGCCCGCTTCATTCAAGATGTCAGATGATTCATTGTGAACGTGGTCAGAGGCTTTTGGTCCCGTTCTAGTCCCATCGGAGTAGAGGAAACTGTCTCTAAAACCTGGAGATGCGTCCTTAACATGGAAAACACATTCAATTAGGCTCTTGAAGCCGGCCACGGAGATTACTTTAAGGCCCACTTTACTGTGAGGTTTGGTGTTTTGGTTCGTAAACCCACTGCCTGGGTTCAGAATAATGACGGAGACGAACCATTCTTGTTGGACATGGAATGGTGAACGAAAGGACGTAGTCGCCAACATCCGAAAAGCGCAGCCAAAGGGGAACGAACTCGAGGTGTTTAGGGCATGAAAAAGCCAGTTTTGGAAGCTTTGACCGGTAGCGCGTAGCGTTTTCTTCCACAGAATCCTCCCGGTATGCGTCCATGAAGACTACAGGTCTAAGTCTGTCAGATTCTCAGACAAGCAGTTTCGTCAAATCGTGTCGCTAAAATCGCAGCATTCGCCGTCTTTCAAACGGCCCGGCTTCACTGTGGCCTAATCTCTATACTTTCTGCAGCAGTGCTCCGTACGGGTGTTGCTAAACCGCATTAGAGGATCACGACCCAGTCAAAAAACAAAAGAACCCTCAGAGAGAGAGAGATAGATGGGGTCTTCATCCCCAGGTGAGCGTAGGACGCTGAACGAACAAGGCAAGACAGGATTTTGGTTCGTACTAAGGTGGCTACTCCACGTGCGTATGGATGTCTAGACTTGGAGACCTTCCTAAGGTACCTCTTCAAGTAGCTAAATTTTTTTTTCCGTCCACAAACCGGTGCCTGCCTTCTAGATAGTGAAGAAGTCCGCCCCGCCTGCACCACTTGGCGTGATAGTATGCCTAGTAGAGGTAGTTGAAGCGCCCGTAGATCTGGGAATGGACAGGGCTGGTCTTCTTTGTTCGCTGGAACTGGTCGAACTGTGGAGCAGCCTTGGGTGTCAGACCCCAATTCCAGTCTTTTCTCGGTGGGTGTTACGAGTGAATGGATGGATAGACTTAAGGAGTGAATTGTCGTGGACGACAGGAACGTATGCCCTTTCAAACTATCATTTTTGAAATGAAGAACTAATGGTGGAATTGATGCGTTTGGATGATGTGACCTTGCGTTTTGGAGACGGTTGCTGGACAAGCCAAGCCCATGGGCGCGTTCGGGACGGATTGCGGCGCCCCGGTTGTCGTTTTGAGGTCTCCCTGCGAGTTGTCAGGAACTTCTAATCTATCAGCCTGTAAGGTATATAGTAAACGTATGCATGGGTCCTGGTGGTTCATGTGTCTCCTTCTATCGCAAGAGAAGACATCCCACGGATGGGAATCTAAACCGTTGTCATACGGTTGCGCTGAATTGACGGCGACGTGTCTGTTGAGAAAGGACTAGTTTTCTCTCCAATAATCCTTGAAAGATTGTTTGAAAAGCATGCAGAGAACGGGAAAACTCTCAAGGCTTCCTTCACATGTCCTTGAGGGTGTTTTCACCAGTCAAACTCAAGAGCTCAATGTTGGGGGGAGGGCAGAACCACCCGTGCTTTGCGGGGGACGATTGGGGAAGACCGACTTCTAAAAAACGTATTAAGACTATTCTATTAGATGATGTTTAGTCATAGAAATCGTTTTGCAAGGACGGCCAGTAGCCCGTGTCCACAGGGCTCCCTGACAAAGCACAGATTTTAAACCCGAACGACTCTCCCGCCGCGGGGGTTCAAAATCGTTGGCCGACTCAGTTCAAAGGACTCTGGCTCATAATATGTCTATCTCTAGGCCATTTCACACCCGAAAACCTCTTCCGTTCTCCTTCTCAGACCCGAATGTCCGCACCGCTGACAGGCTGCAGGCTGCGGGAGTCTAGCTGAGCCAACAAATTTTGAATTCCGATTAAAAACCAATGTTTTCTTCGTTGGCCGGTGCGCTAGCGCGCAGTCCATTACAGCGTTGCATTTTATCAAGGCAGAAGTGTCAGAGACGGAAAACTGCATTCTTCTGTTGTTGAATAGGAGGCTGAGTGGATCTGCAGTGCGACCTATTACGAGAAACCACCACTACGAACAGGTAACTCGTGGCAAAAGGGTTGGCGGTGGGGGTTCTCGTACGCTTCTCAGTGGCGCAGAGCCGCGTTATGGGCGGGCTGACCAGCTGCAATGGAAACTAGGTAAATTTTTGTGAGGGAACGATTGGACTGTTCATGAAAACCCTTGAAGCTGTAAGCAACGTGGGTGTCGGCGGCTGTGACGATGAAGCCCTAGTCCCAGCTTAGAATCGGATGGTTTGGGAGTGCCCTATGGCTACTGCCATAGGGCACTCCCAAACCATACTAAACAGGAAGACCGGCCATGAAAAAATCTTTTTAATTGATTCTGATGTTTTCAACTTGCAACGAGGTCGTTCGAAAGTCCTTGGACAATGTCATCCTGGATTCCTGCTTAAGGTACTGAGTTTTCAGTCCAGGTCTAGCTGAGGTCAATCTGTACAGACACGTAGTTGACAAGACCCGAAATGCCTGGGAGATAAGCGCGATGAATAAAGCTTTCTCCGTTTAGTCTCGTTTAATCCGGAAGGACGCCCCTCAGATCGTAAATATAGTTCCTCTTGAGCTTCTCCATGCTGGCCTTGTAACGCTCGTTGAGGGTGGAGCTCTGTTCATTTGCCGCCAAGCTCTTCTGGTGCCTGGCAACAACACTCTTAAGTTTTCTCTGCCATTGTCGATACTTTCTGCATGGCCACCTCGAAATTCCGACTTTTCGGATGAGCTTCTTCGTTATCGTTAATCCGACTCCGATCTCCGAGGCGAGCACCTCTCTCGTGAGCCCAAAGAGTGGACTGAGGTCGTTCACAGTGACGTTTGCGTTGGAATACTTGGATGTGCGTTTGACCTTGCTTGAGAGCGATTTTAGTCTAGTCTGCACCAGATTCTCGTGTTCACTCTCGTTCATAACGGATAGGACCAGCTGCGAGAAGCTCTCGAGCGCGTTGAGAGGAACTTGCTTTCGGAGATAATGGTCGCACAAGTCGGTGGGCTCAACGTTACAAAGCGTTAATTCATCCTAGCAGACGCAAAAGTATCAAATGAGCCGAACTCTGCTTGAGTTTACGATCGAAACCCTCTCATTAGTTGAGCGAACAGTTGTTTGCTCGACAAACCTCCGCGGTTGGCTCAGGAGGTTGGCAGTCAAGAAACGACGGAAACCCTTGTTCAATGTTCTTTGGAGTCTCCTCAATCTCTTCGTTCTCTTCAGTCCCATTATAATCCATAAGCGAACACACCAGCTCCTCATTATCTCCCTTAAAGATTGAGGTTTGGCCGGCTCCGCCACCTTCAAGCTCAAGCTCCAAGAGTTCGAGATGTGAGAGACCGGCATGACATGCTTCAGTCGTTCCCTTAAATAGCGTAGTAGAAATTTCAGACGGCCAAGTTCGGCTAGAAACTGTTAGAGAGTCAACATCCCCATCACTCTCCCCGTAAATGTCCCAAGCATCCTCCTTCACCTCTGCGTTTAGACCTTGCAACCGTCGACCATCCCCTGCTTCCGGGTCTGCGTTCCTTATTGCCCTGGACCTCAACCTCCTAGAAATCTTTTGCTCCACCGGAGGAGCCTGAGACCCTTCCTCTGCGCGAACTGCCCTACTCGAACCCTCAAGTCCTTGCTCGCTTGAATGGCTTGGACTCTTCTCGCCTGGGTCGATTGTCACTTCATATTGTCGGCCTCGGACTTGTTTCTCTTGAGTCCGACCCTCGGGCTTTGACTCCTTCGGATACTTTCGGTCAGCCTGCGACTGACCATGATGATATTGAAAGGATTGAGGAGAGATTTCCACGTTTCTGGTCTCGATACCGGGGACCATGCTAACGGGGTTATCCGCGGACCCCCTCCGCTCCACTGGGACCGCAATAGTAAACGCTGATGCTACTCGTAAAAGTGATCTAATCTTGTCTTGCTTCCAGGAGTGTCTCTAGACCATCATGGGCGTCCTCCTTCGTCAACACCACCCGGCTCCCCCAAACCTGGTTTCCTTCTGTCACCAGCAAAGTCCACAGGCGGGTCGCTCGTCAGGTGACAGTGGTGAGGAGAACAAGGAGTGTTGGACGCCTCTTAGGAAAACGAATTGTTCTAAACGTAACTTTTTTTTGGTTCTTTCCTTGTTTTTGCTGTTGCCAGTGGGCGTCGTGGATCTGTGTGTCTTTTGTATACGACGTTTAATCAAGAACGGAGGGGGCAAGGAGGCAGATGACCAGATCCCTTGTCCAGCAAAACGAACGGCGAACAGATTACTCTCTTGTTCCATACTGACTCACCTCCATCCTTAGAAAACACACAACACCAAAAACAGTGATGAAGTCTTTTTCACTGGACCAGCTCTTCCTTGACCCTGTCTCTCCCCCGTAGCCTTTAGTTGTCCTTAACCCCCCACAGTGCTCCTCCCCTCTTGAACCCCTTCCTCTCACACACAACAGATCATTAATTGAAAACCCTTCATCTACTCTTTCGCAGATTCTTCGCTATCCTCTTTATCTCCTACCTCAGACATACTTCAGTACCCCAACCCCAAAAGCTATCACCAAACCCCCCCGAGCTATAAACCCTCCTCCGCTCTCAAAGCTCCTTTAAAACTCTCCCCCTCCCTCTGCGAAATGTTTTCCTCCTTCTAACCCCCCGACAAATTGCAATACTCCGAATAATCGTATGTAAAATATTTACATTACATTAATGGCTGGCACTAGGTTTCTCTTTCTCCCCCCCCGGCAATAAAAAGGGATTATTTACGCGTTTGCTTTTCATAAAAAAATGGTCACCTGTCATGATGTAATACTCCCCCGCCCTAGAAAGAAAAGGACCCCAAAACATTAAAAAAATGCCTCTGTGTGATGGTTTCTTTTTTAAGTAAAAATAACAAGTAGAATGTTTATAAATTATTCGATGAGAAAGGAGAAGTGTCGATTTTGTTTCGGAAAAACTGTTCCAGGATTTTCAGCGCTAAAATCAGACTTTTGTTTCAAAAAAAAGGATGTTTTGTTTTAATGTTTTACTCATGGGCTGTGGGGGGGGGGGAGAGAAGACGCAGCGGGGAATAAATAGATGAAAAACAAGAATGTGGTTACGAAGGTGGATTTTCTAAAATCTCATTCGTTGATTTAACCTTTCCCGCGATCGATACAAATCCCATAAAAATATAAAATGAAACTATTTTGGTTTTGCTCTTTTTATTCATTGGTTGATTGTGATGATGCGGGATAAATTCTCCACTTTTTTTCTTCCCCAGTCCAAAAAAAAAGAAAAAGGGCGCATCTGCCGAGTCTTTTTGCCTTTTTTTTCTTTTTTTTTATCCCAAAAAAAGGAGAAACGAAATTCCCGACTTCCCCCTCCCCGCACACTAAAACCCACCCCTTTCGGATGATTGAGTATTTATGAAAATAAGAAGTTTCTTCTCCTCTCGCAGGTTGGATATTAGTCGTCGGATTAGACTTCTAGTATTCTTACGTGTTTTTTAATCAGGAGTTCCACGCTTGGGAAAGTGTGGAAGGTACTTTACTTCCGAGTTTTCCTTCATGAAAAGTGACACGGGTAAACTTGAATCACCCCCCTTACGAACATAACCACAATATTCTAAAAGCTAAAGTTTACTTCTTAAAATGCTGATAATATAGTTTAGTTGAAAGCGTTGAATCCCCCCCAGTTGCACATATTCACAGAGCTCAACATATTTAGAAGAAAAAAAAAGAAGTTCAGCTTCAACAAAGATTAATATTTCAATAAGTATATTTGGGAGTCTCTTATCCTTTAAGTCGAGTCAAGAAGAGCGGAAAAGAGGGGAAGCGACGTAAATGCATGTGATACAAACAGTGGGATTGCACTCTAAAAGGCTTTGGACTGCATCTCCTTTTCCCATGTAGAGTACGCTACTCTAGGGATATTATGTCGCACACTTTCGGCCTAAAGGTGCCCCGACATGTCCCCTCAAGAAACGTTTGTAGACGGTGGAAAGACAAGTCGAAGTTACGAGTTACTCTCCCTCTCCCTCTCCATGTTTCCCATCAGACCGGCCCAACCCTTCACCCTCCTCTCATTTTCCCCCTTTCCGCTGTGCCCTTTTTTTCTGCAATAATGACTAGAAAGTAAAAGTTTCTTCAAAAACATTCACATATGGTTAATAGTTTATAAAGAAATCAGAAGAGCATAAAAATTATTGCATGGGCTAATTCAGATATTATCGAATTGTATTAATAAAATCTTATATTGATTGGGATTTACCAGGGGCCATGACTATTGATTAAAAAAGTAGTAAAATAAATATTTAGGAAAACCGATACAACGCATGGATTGGTTATTGTTTCAGCTTTGTATTTAATAAGAAAATTCACAGTTACCGTGAAGTTTTGGGGGGTTTGAAAAAAGCGCGAATATTCAGGTTTCCCCAAGAGATTATCTGAACCGTTCTAAAAAAAAAGATATTTGTGTTTTTTGATCGCGTTCCTCGGGTTCTCCAGTGTTTCCTTTCAGGTGGGCAGAAAGATGACTCACAGCTCCTCTGGCTGAACGTTCGGACAGAGAGCAAACAGAGAGAGAGCGAGGGTGAGAGAGAGAGAGTGTGTGCTTGTCAGGTACTGGTTTTGAAGTAATTTTAGAGGTTTGGTAAGATTTGTGAGAGGTGTCTGCTTGAAGTCGTTGAGAAGCGGGTTGTTTGAGGCTTGGAGCGAGAGCGTGAAAGTCGATTGCGGGGGTTGGGGTGATGATTGTGCGAGTGGGTCGGCGAAGGTGAGGAGGTAAACCTAGCCGTGGGAGCTTGGTTGGTGGACAAGATCGAGCACTCGAGCTCGAAAGTATTTCCAGGTTTGTTTATTGAGGAAGATGACCGCTCAAAATATGAAGCGGTCCGCACAGAGTCTTGTGTTGAACGGTTTGGAGGACAGGGAGAGTCGAAAAACGTTGAACGGCCACGAAGCACTCCGACAGTCTAAAGGTTCTGGACGGGTCTCTCCTATGGAATTTTCGGGTTGGACGTTTAGACTCGGAACGGTCTCCCTGTTTATCAACAGTTAGCAGGGCGGGAGACTTTCTGGAGTGTTGGAGTTTGTTTCAAAACTGTTTCCTTTGAAAGTCTATATCTCAAATGATTTTTTTTATTTCCGTGCTTTTATTCATAAGATAGGGAGAATTTGGGAGAAGAGTAAATAAGATAACTTGGACATAGACAAACAGTGCGCGGCAAAGATGAGAAAGCTTTCCCTTCGGCCTTTACACGCCGTCAAGGTCGCTAACAATTTGGAAGGCTTCATTCTTGAGCTTGAGCAGCTTGATATTGTACTTTGAGGCGTGGCTCTGGAAGCTTCGTTTTCTCGTCTTGTCCGTGCGCTTCCCTATTTTCTCCTGGAACTGTCTCGTCAAGTGTGTGACCTTCCTGTACGTTTGGCGGTATTTTCTGCTCGGCCATCGGGCGATGCCAGCTTGCCTTATGATCCTCTTGAACTGATTCAAGCACAGTCCAGTACGTCGGCTTACTTCACTCCTGGTAAGCATGAACAGAGGACTCAGCTCTTCGAATTGGATTCTGGGAGTTTCCGGCTTGTAGAACCGCCGGAGTTTGTCGCTCAAAGCCAGCAAGGTCCTTTCGATGAGCATCTTGTGGCGTTCTGTGTCCAAGGATGATGCAACAATCTCGTTGAACAGGTACTCGAAAGCCCAGCTCTTGTTCAGCGGCTGATATTGGACTTGTTGTACGAGGGGAGCATCTTGCTCAGGTTTAAGCGGCTCACATACAACACTCTCCTGATAAGCACCTGCCTCATGTTCGGAAAACACCTGCTCACTAGGCGATATATGCGCTGCGCAGCTGTCCCAATTGGTTGCAGCTACTGTGTCAGAACTGTCCTCCTCTGATGAACTCGTCGTTAGGCCATCCAGAATACTAGAACCAGACTTGAGAGCCTCATCGAACGGAAGGCTGAAGTCCTCGACAATGGCTCCCTCAGGCCATTCAAGCCTCTCAAGAAAATTGGACTCCTCCTTCGAGGAAAGTCTGGTATTTGCAGCGCTTGACACTTCGCTGAAGCATTCTGGCGTCTGGTTGCAGACGTCGAAACTTTTGAACGGAACTTTGAAAGATGAAGCTCCCTCAGGTCCCTCGTAACAAAGGGCAAACTCTCCCCATTGGTAGTTGAAGCTCCCAAGAAATGATCGTTCGTTGACCAAGGTGCAGGCAATAGCCGTTGACGCAAGAGGCTCGCCAAGTTCGTCGACGTACACTTTCACTCGAAATCTCAAGTCCTGCCTTTGTAAACCGTCGACGAGAGGTCTCATCCAGAGCCGAAAGGATACACCAGCGTCTTCCCTCCGAAAAGCGAGTCTGAAGTGAGCCGGGTCACCTTTGGCCTCAGATGTCTCTTTGTCCTCCAACTCGTACTGATAGACAGCCTCTCCCGTTCCGTGGGTGAGGTTATCCAATGCCTCTACTTCGAGAAAGAAAACCTCTTCGTGATTCGGGATTCGCCAAGCGGAACTCATTTTCGGGTCGGCAACGAACTGCTCGATGTCTGATGGGCCAGCATCAACTGTAGCGGATATCATGGGCGAAAACAGGTCATCCGAAATATCGCTGAGCTCCGCAGACAGTATGTCAACGTCATCGAAATCCATGCTGGGCAATGGTTCAAAGTCTCCAGAACACTCCATCTGGCTGTCTCCCTCTCTGGTGAAGCCCCTTCGGCCTAGAACGCTTCAAATAAAATTGTCAGTAAAGCTGTCCCTCAACAAACCAGCCAACTCGCTTAACGCCTCTCTTCCTCTCCCTCCGAACAGTCTTGCCAGTTCCAAGACACGACCCTTTCAATATAAAACAATTCCAGACACGCTGCCTTCATATAACAAATCTCTCTTCTCTAGCCAAATCCTCCCCAATTATCCTTTCATTCATCGTCCACAACAAGCAAACCATTCCTCCCCCCTTCCTAAGCAACAAACCCAATCCACACCCAAAACCCCCAAAACTTATAAAAAAATCATTCACGTTCCCCTTTTTCTGCTTCGAGGATTTGCAGCACATAGAGAAAAAGAAGGAAAAAGGGGGAAATATCCACAATGCACAATCCCCTCATCCTTCCTCCTCCCCCCCCTTCCCCTCTTCTCCCTTGCACACCCACTTCGTAAAAATCCTGCCCAACCCCATCGCCTTTTCAACCACAAAGCACCGAAAACCTAACCCCTCTTAATCCGCAAAGAAATGTTACTTGTATACATAATGCTATCGAGTTGGATAACACCCCCCCCCCATCATGAACTTAAACGTTTGATAGTGTGTTTGTAATATGCGGAACCCCTTTGGTTTGGCTTTCAACAGAATAGAAGGTCTGGAGATGTGAGCGAGAGAGAAGAGGAAGAGGGGGGGTACGTAAAAGGGGGTTTGGAGATGTGTTAGATTTTAGAGTCTTGTGCTGAATGCACGACTGTGGTGGCTCGTCAAAAAGATCTTATTTCCTCTTTTAGCATTGGATGGTTAGGAATAATGGAAAAATGTGGATTTCGGGGTTTTTGGCTTTTTCCGGGAGGAGAAAGAGAGATATAGAGAGAGGGAGGTAGAGAAACTAAACTTCACAATTATACAATTAGGACTTGGTACAATGTAAAGAGAGCGAGAGAGAGAGGAGAGACTATGTGTGTATGTTCTTCGATCTGGTCTTCATTTGTAATTGAAATACGATAACAATCGTACTTGGGGCAGGTGGTGGGGGTTGGGTATTAGTGACGGTACAAATAAAAAAAGCCTGGGAGCGTTTTGGTTTGTAGTTTTGCTTCGGTGCAGGGTTCTCTCAACCCCTTTCAGAATTCGGTAATGCGTTCTGGAGGACGCTGGCGTCTTTTCTCGTTTCCTTTGGACTTTTAAAAACCCCAGGAGAAGTTGTGACTTCTTTTTTTGGAACCGCACTGCGAGTAACACCCCCTCACCCCCCTCCGCCCTTCTTTGGTCTGTTCGCTACTAGAGAAGGGAATATGGGCCTTCCCGATTCTGCAAATTGAACGAAACGTGCGAGCCAGTAGTGTCATGATCTATGAAGACAAAAGTGCAGTCTTTTAATACACGAAAAACAATGCCTGTAGCACGGCTTGCTTCTGATCGCTTACAAGCGACCGGTCGACCCCTTCGTTAAGGCTACTTGCATGCCTGTGAACATATTCCCAATCAGAATCACCTGCCGCTACCAATGCCTTAACTATCGCTAGCTTGTGTAGATACTCGAATTTCCACGCATATACGATCCTACACCCACTGTGGCTGCGACGTCACCGATATCAAACGCGCACTTGCTTTGAGATCCTGAGAGAGAAAATTCCAAATTTGGAAATCTTGTAGGGGAATCATCCTGGACAAAGTGCTAGCACAGCAACGTTGCACGACGGATGCATACGATTTACCGTCAGGAAGCACCGCCACACTGAGAGCACCCTCTTCCGAACGGTCAAGAACAGCGCGCCCAAGCTTCCATTGTGGCTTATGGCTTGGATGGCCGCATGCTTGGGAATGGTTTTCGAGAATCACCCCAGCAGATCTTCGTCCTCCTTCGCGGGTGATTACGATGCACAAAAAGACCCATTGAGTCACTTCTCAAGAGCTCCACACCGGCTGGCTCACCCAGGCCTCAATCAATCTTAACACCCTAACACCCTATTCCTCCATTCAAAACAATGTCAAACCATCGCAAACCACCCAGTGCAAAGGATCTATTTCAACCGCTTCCTCCATTCCGCCGGTTAATGAACCGCCACCCCCTATTCCCCCCCCCCCCTCTAACACACACACACAACTTCACCCCAAGCCTCAACAATTCAATACCCATATTTCAGCAGAAAACTACCTTTTGGGATTGCCTTCTCTTTTACCAGATGTCTCCAACGCCACATGAAAACAAAGAAAAAGGGGTGCAAAACTGACACAACCGGCGAAAAATGATTTCTTTTAAAAAACTTCTAAACGATCGATTTTTTTGGTTTTTTGGGTTGAGAAGAGAACAATCCAAGACAAAAAAAAACAACCAGAATCCAAGACCGCGTTTTTTCTTGCTTTCAACCTCGATCCGAAGATTATATTTGAATAATAGAATAAATTGACAATAACTTTATCTTCCAAAACAAACTGTCCTCCCACCTAAGTTGCTATTTCATTCCAAAAATTGGGATATCGTCGATTCGAGCTGTTTTTCCTAGTTTTTTCTATATCTTGAATGTTGTTTCTTTTTTCCAAGGATAGCCAACAGTCGAAAAAAAATTTCAACAATGGACGGCTCCTGATGTTCGTTAACAAAAATGATTTTGATACGATTTTTCCCAACTTAAGTTGAAAATTGGAAATAATGAAACATATCTTGATAGGAGATAATCCATTTTGTTATATTTTCATCAACATATTGCTAAAACTTAACCACCGAAATTTCAGCATGACTTGGTTTTAGGAGACGTGTACTTCGTAGCTACAACTACAGCGAAAGAACCTCATCCCCCCAAGAAATATCTCAATGTTTGGCAAAATTATTTCTCAGAGCTTTCGCCTCATCCAAAAAAATTAAGAATAATAAAATCGGAAAAATCCACTTAATCAAAGATATTTTGCCCGTTCTCCAAATTTTCCCCCCCCCCTTACCCTCACCCCCCTCCCCCCTTTCGCGTTCTGCTCTATCCCCATGCCAAACCCGAGCACCAAAATATTTTCTGCTAAATAAGATGATAATGCTACCAATCCAAATTCGATAAAACTTGCTTTTAACTAGCAAGAAAAGCCCACTTTTTTTTACATGTGTAAAATCATAAGTAAACTTAAATAACCGTTCGGAAGGTCCACTGAAAAGCATTTTTATTCATATAAGCGAAATAGTTTCGAGGTTCTGCTCTTCCTAGTTCCAAACAAAAGTTACCCCCGGTGTTTGTTTGCAGTGCGTAATTCCTATTCACGCCTTGCGTAGCGCTTCAGGCCATGCTAGTAGAAGTCTAGCATGGCCTGAAGCGCTACGCAAGGCGTGAATAGGACGCCACCCCGGACTTTACTATGCTAGTAAAGTCCGGGATCGCCATGCTTTCCGAGGCGCGCCATCGGCGCCTGGGGTTGCATACTTCCCTCCCTAGTTATTGCAGACTACCCTGGTTTGAGCCGATTGTGGAGCTCCCGCACTGATGTGATTCAACATAGCCTCACCTGGGGCCAACACAGTGCCGCTCACACAGTCATGCTCAATTCTCCTCTCACGCCGCCTACCATGCCGCTCGTCTCCGCGGCATGGTAGGCCACCTCTCGCACTTGTGGTTAACCACTCTACCGTCGTCATTGAGTCATCGTCTCGATGCTTTCCAGTTCCGTTCTGCCGCACGGATCTATCTCGGTTTGCCACAGGCTCCGTGGCACTCTAATCGGCCGTCTTTCTGTCAGGGATGTGAGAGCCGGATTGACGCTTGTGGCTACCACTTCCTGGGTTCCTGCGGACTGTTGCGAGGTCTCCGTACGAGGCGTCACACTCGCCTCAAGTACATCCTCAGCGAATCTTTGACTCGGATAGGGCATACGGTTGAGGTTGAGTCGGAACTGCCCAGATCCATCTCGGACTCTGCACCGCCCCGTTGTATAGCCGATCTCCTCGTCTCCGACGCTGCTGCCAGACGCTCAACATATGTGGACCTTGCGATTACCTGCCCCGTGGCCAGCGCCCACCTCACCGCAGCCGCCCGCCGCCGGGGGGCCGCGGCTTCAGCCCTTCGAAGAGTTAAGGAACGACGGTATGCTGAGAGCATGGCCAGTCTGCCTTGCGCTGAGGGTAGCTCTCACCGGTTCCAGCCATTCATTGTGGAAAGCTTTGGTCACGTGGATAAGTCGGGTTTAGAGTGGTTGCGGAAATGTTTTGCTGAGCATCCTACTGAATATTTGGCGCTCTTGAGGCGTTTAAGTGTCTCCCTTTGGCGATATTCCAGCGACATGCTTTCCGAGGCGCGCCATCGGCGCCTGGGGTTGCATGCTTCCCTCCCTAGTTATTAGTTCATCTTCACGCCTTGCGTAGCGCTTCAGGCTATGCTAGTAAAGTCCAGTAGATAGGTGAGAATCAATAAATGCAGGATTTGGACTGTAAAAAAACCCTTCATGGGCTGCTTCAAAGGGCAGACGGTTCCACTTTCGCAGCCCCGTAGGACCGTTTCGTATCGGCTCGATGAGTCGTCACGAGATAAAAGTCCAGCTGTGGTCGGTTCTACCGAACCTCATCGAGCGAGGAGCACTGTATAGACAAATAGGGGGAGGAGAGTCCAGCGACAGAGCGAATGGTTCGTGAGTCGAACAGCGCTTTAAAGCCCGAGTCTTGATGGGCGACTCCTCGTGTGCTGCCTGATAGACAGAGCCTACTCTGTCTAGGCGAGGCAATGGGGCGCATGAGAAATCACTGGATGACAAAGTTGGATAACACGCATGCAGATATCAATTCTTCTCCTTTCATATCCTCAACGACGGTGTTGAACGCAACCAGCGACTCCGACAACCACCGCAGGTCGTCTCTGCTTCATCGGTCCGAAGGGCCCCTCCTGGTTAATGACCAAGCCTCTCAATAGTGACGGTTTTACAAAATGAGGGTCCTGCCCCCTTCATCCATCCATATCATTTGAAGCATCGGGAACTTCTGAAACGAATAGGATGAACCGATTTCATATAGACCTTTTCAGAACCTAGTAGTCGAGGACTATATTAGCCAGGAGAAAGTCTGAGTCGGTCCGTCTCCTCAAGCTTTTATACTAGTTCCAGGGCGGTCGCCTTGGAATGAATGCGCCCCTTTTCTCAAAGGCTTGCTGGTCTGCGACGAAAGATAAGGCGGCCACGACCGATTTAGGATAACCTGAAACCGTATTACGAACCTCACGGACAATTGCAGCGACTTTGTCACTGGCCAAGGAACGGAGCAAGAGGCAAGAAAGCTTGTCAATTCCCATTCATCTACATCGAGAACCCTGAAACTCACTAGAGAAACACATTTTTCAGCTTCTCTGAGAATGAATAGTGAAGCCACAGCATAAAACCCCACGCCAGCAAGTGGCCTTTCGAATTCAACGCCTATCAACAGATTCTGTACTCGCAGAGTAGGTCCGGAGAATACAAAACTATTTCTGTGTCTATACATCTACGCACGTGTCCTCTCATCACGCCTGCGTTTCAGAGCCATTGCCATAGTCCGACTCGGTACATGAACGGTCACGCTACATGGGTTGCGTAAGTCTTTGGGAGGCTGAATAGTCGGTAGACTACTGCTCAAGCTGGCGGCCTGGGAATTCAGCGTGTCGACGAAGCGTTTGGGAAAATTTGCGCAATATTTATAAACACATTCCCTGCATGGACTGCCGTGTTCCACTGCTAGTTGGTTGTTTTACTAATCAGCCGACTGGCTTTTCGACTCAGCTCCTCTCCGGCCAGTCAGGCTGGACAAACTTCTGACACGTCCATGGTGATGTAATCCACAGCACTGTAATGGACTGAAACTAGTCACAGATGGTCTCGGGTCCGATCAAACTTCAAAAGCCAAGTCTGAGCGAGGATTTTCTAGAAGGTATATCTAGAGGAAGCCGAACGGCCACGGATCCATGCCGAAAGGAACTGGTCACTTACGCGAACGGTCATGTGACAGTGAAGGGATAAACGATATTCTATTTAGCCTTCGGTGGCCTAGTCGAAATCTCAAGCCCAGATTTAAAGGCCGTAAGCAAAAGGGCAGACCTGTTCAATACGGCCTCGCGTTTCCCGAGGTGACCACTCGCAGTCTGCCGCGAACGGTCACCGACGAGAACAACTCCACCCGTCAGCATTTAAGAGCAAAGCGACACCATTTTGCAAAGTTTGAAGGTCCGCTGAACATGCTGGGCATTCGATGAGCATTTCTGCATACGCCATAAACCATAAAAGTAAAACGATCGTCCAGACCCACATACACGTCAGCACCTCTACATAATCTGAAGACTTGCCAGGGATAGAGGTGAGTACTTTATCAGTTATCCAGCTGCTTTCTAGCTCGGAAGGAAGGCTCGATAACTGCTAGCTCAAACTCGGAGTCGACTGGAATTTCCAAGTTCATTCAGCGTAGTTAAATTTCCTTGCATCATTCGGACACCTTCATCAAGTCTCGACGTCAACCGGCCAGTCCAAGTTTGTTCGGAGCCCGAGAACAGATGATGAAACGATTGTTCTGCTTGCCAAAGCCACCATTCTCTATGCAAAATGCGATGTTCAAGAGCGTAATTTAGTATGTGAGACCCTACGATCCATCATGCTGTTTTACAAGCTTAGCGTCCGAAACATCAGTCTGACAGGCTTTGATCATGGCCGCTTGGCATTCTTCAATGAAAGATTCCTCTCATGGTAGCGTTCTTGAGTTTTTTTCATGCTCGTCCACCTGCAACCGGCTTTCTATGTCACGTCCTGCTGGTGGGTGGTTGGTGGTTCTCCTAAAAGACGGCACCAAGAGCGCGGAACATACGCTACATGCCCCTGTCAAGCGCGCATGGTCGGGAGTTTCAAAGAAGTTATCGTGTCAAATGCCTTCTCCATAATGAACTCTGAGATCAAGTCTATACAAACTTACGCCGGTCAGCAATCAAACCGCTTCTGTGGTGGTGGTAGAAGGAGCGCTAGTCTTTCACGGTTCTTGCTGATCGCTGACAGACTTTGAATTCGACTCTCTGGAAGGTGCTGAACTTTCAAAAGCTGAACCGAACCTTAACTTGCTGTAGAATCTGTCACCCAAGCGTCAACAAAACTATCCATTCGAGAACGGTCGCCCGTACGATTCGGCTTTCAAGATACCACCGAAAACGCTCCACTTGCTCAACCCTCCTTGGCCTTCGAGACAATTGAGTGACAGAGGCAATCTATGAACCGAATACTTCACGAATAGAATCAGGATCAGTCAAATCCTTGGCTCCGGAAAAGTGAGAGCTTTCACTGCGTCCGTTCTTGGAATCGTCCCGTAGTCTTCAAACGCCTCTGGACCCAGCGGTAGTCTGTGTGGAGTCCGTCTCCATTCCCATTCCGAAACCGGTGAAGAGGTCACTCAATATCTATTAATGTCTCGCACACAAGCGCGTCACCTTGTCCGTACCCGGTTCTAGCTCAGTTGCTTGGAAGAGTTCGGAAAACAGCCTGAGATGCCTCGTTGAAAGCCTCAAAGAGCTCCAACTCCTATTTCAAGATGCCGTGTCTCAAGTTTCAAACCTTTGTCTCCTCAAAAGTAGGCCTGATTGCTTTCGTTCTCTGGATGGCAATCCTTCCTCCAGAACTGAAGGAAGCACTGTCCTCGCTCAGATTGCTCCATCTGTGACTGTGTGACCACGTTGTGCTCAGCGAGAACGATGCTTTGATACGGTCTACGAAGAACCTTCTCGATGCAGACGAACGAGCTTAATCAAGAGTAGTAACCATGAGCAGCGGAAGAGCTTTTCAGGTACCGGGTACTTCAACGACAAAGCGCCTGACCGTCCTGGCTTAGACAAACCCAATCTCGAGAGGCCAAGAACGAACGTGTACGGAGGCAACTAGAACTATCCAAGGCGAAGCGCGGCTGATAGGCCAGGTCAGAGATTCAGTTCAGATAAAGGGCGTAAACATCTACGGTGAGATGTTTTCCAATTACTTTGACGCGACACCTGCCGTCCGCCAGAGGTCACTTCCCCTTGGCTGGATGAACGGATCCCCTTTCACTCTGTTGAGATTCAAACAGCGCCTGCGGGAGTCGTAAAGAAGCGTCACAATCTTCCAAGCTCGACCTCTAAGATCAACTCATTCCGAGCTAAAAGGTCAACTCTCAGCACGAAGGAATTCTACTGCTAGAAGCCAGAAACATCAATCGCCTGAAGGTGCTCAAGGGCAATTCCAATCATCCCTCCCTCGTAGCCCTTTTGAATTCACTTCCACGGCCACAATCGGAAGTGTGCTCTTTAGAAAAGCGTGGCTTTACTCGGAGACTGGCTAGGAAGGCATGTCAAGAAAACTAGCTGCGAAAGGAGAACATCAAGAGACACCAAACGTCTCCACAGGGTCAGTACCACTGAACAAGAATCTTTTTGCTAGATAGTGTCTGGACTATGGGTCAGGGCACTCACCCAGACTTTCCTAAAGTGAACGGTGGTTTTCAGTCAACAGTAGCTCCCGGTTTGTCAAAAAAATTGTAGTGCTCCTCGAAAAACGGCAGCAAGAGGTTCAGGTTCAGCAACTTTCAAGTTCGCCCGATTTTTCTTTCGCGTACCCCTTCCAACGACGTGTGTGAGCAACCACTTCAAGTCGCCTATCTGGAAGGTGGAAAGACAGCAAAAAGTCTGCGGATTGGGGACCTTGTAGGTCTATCGCCAGTCAGAACTCGTGATAGACAACTTCAAACCCTTCAAACCTTGTCAGAGTTGCAGAGCTCAAGTCAGGCTGTCCACAACGAGCCAGTGTCAATATGGGGCAAGCGCGGGAAGCTTGACAAGCACTAGAAAAGCAGGTGATTCGACTTTATCCGGTCTTCTAACGCCCACAGTTTAACCGTTTGACGTAATACTGCGTCCCTCAGCTTCAGATATACAGACACGAAGAGGGACAGAGCTGGCGCGACCGGACGCGAAGGGGAACTGGGTATGCAAGAGTCAAGCAATGGAGAGGGACCGGTAAACACGATGTTGGTATCGAATTTGTATTCGACACTGAAATCGCAGTTTTGAAGCGAGTACTGAGTACTATCTTTGCTCTCGAAGCCACTTTGAGAGCTGGTCAAACTGGTAAACGACGCGTCAACGGACCATACTTGGCTAGCAATCGTGGGGACTACTCTTACTACTCTTAGGCTACGTGAGTAAACCCACGTGTGCACAAGCTCTTTAACCCTTGACTTCTTTGACCGCAGATTAGATACGTGAAGACTGCGCCATAGCAATCAGCTTCCTTCCATTTCGGCAGTAGAAAGACAGTATGGAGTTGTCCCGAGAGGAAGTTCGCGTCAGACGACCCTCGAAAACTCGAAATAAAGCGCTTGACATTGTTGTGTACTTCTCCAAGCACTTGAGAGCAAGAAAGAAGCTTCCAGAGTGCGTTTCGAGTTGAATAAGACTTCATGCTAAAATGCTCACGAACTAACTCCTCTGCTCCTCGCCGCGGGAGCCGGTATTTTGTTCGTTACACCCGCTTGGACTTCTTCATAGATGCTTTCAGTTGGAATCCATCCGAACCCTGGCGGTAAAAAGCAACTACAGTGACTCGGTATACTCCGTCCAGGCTCTGTTCTGTCCTTTTTTTTCCCGCATAAAACGACGCTCAAACTCAGAAGTGTATTCTCTGACCGAGAAGAGGCGCTTTTTGAATCGACGTGTGCACCCCCCCCCTCAAAGAACGAAGCCAAGCATCCAACGCAATGTGGTGTGAAAGCTGTCCGCACCTTCCTTCCTCACATACTATACAAGCTCTGTGATAAGATCACAGAGCTTGTATTCCATCAACAAATATGACTTCGGAAACGGTGTAAAGCTCTGAAACTAGGATGTGTAACTACTATCAAACACTTGATTTCAGATAAGACTAACCTTCTCATCTGTCCTTTAACCCCTTGAGCTGTGGCAGAGACCTACATCTGGTGCTGATCGCAAGCAAGTTTTGGCAACCCGGCCTACATCCCCATGACGGGCGTATCAAGAACTAGGTACAAGTCATCGATGGCAATACTCTGCCACCAAACTACTAGGAAAACGCCACTTTCTGAAACCCAGCTAGGATGTCGGTAGAAAATCGGTGCAGTCACTCCGCCCCAGGAACTCTGAGGCAACCGTAGCATCTGCCTCCAACATCCTCATCGTGACCGTTCAAAAGCATTCACCAAAGCTGATACTACTATAGTGGAGAGCGGTTCACGAGCTCATCCAGGACACCACCGGAAAGCCTGTGTAATCGCAAGGAAATCCTCAGGGCCCCCAAAACATGAACAAGAACATGAGCATCACCCCGCTTCCACAAACCCTCCTGAAAACCTGCTTTTTTTCATCCCAGCCAGGAAGACATGTCGCTGATTCATGTTGAATCTTAGCATTTACTGTGGTGGGTTAGCGTTCGTCCAGTCCGGTGCCTATCTATTGCTGTTCCAACCATTCGCCCCTTGATGAACTTGACCCCTCATATTCATCACCTCAGACCGAGGTAGGGTTCACTTGGACTCTAAAATCCACCTCCTGATCGATTTGGGTCAGGCAATTAGGCTATTCCGAAGTGAGAACCATCGCAGACTAGGAGGACTGAGCCTCGCCATCATTGGTGGTTTGGTTTTTCTAGCAACTGGACACTGTCGTGCCATAAATAGCCGTGCCTCGTAGGTTTTAGGTCCTATCATGGAAGGCTACTGTTCCTGATTATGGCGCTGAAACTGCGCACGGGGTAACAACTGGGCACCCTAAAGCCACCTACCACTGCCAAGCAACGTCAACGAGTTCGAAGTAATCTCTGATATTGAGTAGGTCAAGAAAACGACTAATCCCAACAAGGTTTCACCAAGTCCAGCTCTATTGACGACCAAAGGCAACCCCGCTCTATGTGAGCACCCGCTTGCTACGCAACCTTATGACCCCTACGACCAGCAAACCCTGGACTCTCTCTGGGCGTTTCAGGATGTTCCAGTGGAGTTTCAGTGAATAGTTAACATCGTAAATAATACCTGAACCAAAACAAATGGTCGCTCAAACTCAAACCCCCTTTCCCCCCCTCAACCAGAATCTCAAGAAAAACTGTTCTGCTTTGCCTCATCTCCTCATACTGATAACCTCAACCTCTCCACAACCTCACCCTCCCTCCTAGGTGTACCTAACCCTTCAATTGCGTTGATGAAGACCATTCGTTCGATGAAGACGAGCATCTGCAATGGATTCTAGGTGTATCCAGTGGATTCTATACCTTAATCGGCTGAATGCATTTTTTCCTTCAAGAAATCTACCCCTTTCTAACTGACTTTTAATCGCCAGTTGATCAATGAAACAATCTGCAAGTGTCCGACTGCGCGATAGATTCCAATGGTACGACTTGATGAGCCCTTGCGCAGTCCGCCCCAGGGCTGGCGGTGTACATCCAGTCCGTTATTGTCGCCATTCGCAAATCGCCAATACGCTCTGATGTTTTCGCTTGAGCCTGAACCAAACCGCTCTAGAAGCGACGGAGGACAGTGAGTGGAGTAGCCAGCGGTACACTAAACAAAAAACGCCGGTGTTGCAGTATGGCAACTCTGCCGGGGACTAAAGACTTGCGTGTGGGACAGAACATCAGACCTAGAACGAACGAGGGCCTTTGACTAGCACCAACTTGATTCGTACGACTTCAACTCCGCAGAAATCAACCAGAAAAGACTATCTAAATATACCTGCGGACTAACGTTCCATACCCCACCCCTCTACAGCTGCGCTTCCGAGATCCCCAGCTTTCATCAGCAAATCCTACTGCCAATCCGTCTACTGCACACGATCAATTGAAGCATCAGGACCGGCGCGGAGGCTTGATCAGCGGCATTGCCTAATCAAATTGGGGTTTTCTTGTAGAGTGGCTCCAAGAAGTGTCGCTTTCTAAATTGGGTCTCAATATGAGCCTAGGACGATGCAGCTCATACCAATTGCGTAAGCGTAAACCACAGACCCTGTGCCGCTAAACGGAGCTAGACCAAGTACACGAGCATCCCGAGCTTCCACACCCAACCCCCCGCCCGCCAAGGCGTTCAATTCAGCCTACTCAAGCCCAAATCTGAGAGCAAAACATTTTGCATGGTACCCAGAGAAGCCATTCACTAGGGAGAAACCCAGACGAAAGAGAGCCAACCTCCCCCCCCCCTCCCCAAGCTCTTCCGTGTCAGTCCAGTCCCGAATCTCTACCCATTCAAAAAAACAGTCTATTTTTTTCTCGGCTTCATGCTGAGCAAAATATTGAATAAGAACAAAAATGGGGTATCGATGAAAAGTTCCACGCTGCGGAAACAGTGTCACCCATCAGACAAGATCCGCATAGCATCCAATAAAACTATTCCAGAAAACTGAATACGAAGGGATAGGACCGGTCAGATATCGTTTTTCAAATATATTATGGAAAACTTAACCAATCGCCTGCTGCTTAGGATCGGATACTTGATTAAAAAATTTAAAAAAGGTGATACGATGCGAGCATTGTTTTAATTTTGAAAATTCTGGAGATATATACACGCGTGTTATAATTTTGTTGGACATATTCATGTTGTTAAGTGAATTTATTGGTGGAAGTTTTGTTTTGGAAATAATTGATTAATTAGTTTTGATATTTTAGATAGTTGGATGTTGTTTTTTGTTTGTTTTAGAAGTGATTGGGTAGGCTAGTTGCCTTTAGGGATGGAATGAAGCGTTGGTGCAGGTTCGAGCGGGGTTTGAGTTAGCTGTAAGGAGATCTACGGGGAGAGATTTGTGACGTGTCGCGACGGGGGAACGAAAATATTGGTATGGTACTTTGGGACACATCGGCTTATGATGTCTGGTTTTCTGGTTTTTTGCGGTTGTTGGGAGTCGCTGACGCGAAAGAGCCCGTGTTCTGCTGGGGTATGGTCGTGTGGTAGGTACTGGACAGGGGACTCTAAAGTGGGTTGTTCGCGACTGGTGTGAGGTGGGAGACTGGCGAATGATTTGATTCCTGGGGAGCGCTTTTACTCGACGGACCGAAACGAGTTAGAGGGCAATGTGTCTTAACTGGTAGTCGCGACGAGAGAGCGGGGACGGGTTGGAGTCTGGACTTCTTCAGGAACCTGGAGCACATTTAAACCCCTGTATTTTCCTTACCTTGCGAAACGGATCACTTCACCGTTAAATAGGTATGAGGGCTCAACTGCAGGGCTCCAATAACTCTACTTGCATGCGCGCGGACTGACTGCCTACACTTTTCTGGGTTCCGTTCTTTAGTTTCTTTCCACGCGAGCAGAAATTATGTTGAATCTCTTGCTCAACCCCGCTGGTGTGGAGTGCATTCCTCCAGAGAGGTATCCTATTCTCGGAAACACGTCCATGGACATTTCTCATAATGGTTTGTCCTCAGCTCGGCCCTGATTCAGTCATAAATTCTTCTCCAAAGTCAAAAGAGTGCGGCGAGAGCTGCACGAATTAGCGCTTCGACGAGGTGGATGAGGACGAACCGAGCGATATACGCCGGCTTCATGGCAAACTCTCGTCGACCAGAGTCGATGGAAACTGGCTACGATTGGTTCCAATTCCCGGGATTACCCAATGACGTTTTTGCTATTGCGGCGGCTTCAAAAAATCAACGTACGTTCTATACACAAGTTCCAACTCCACGATTTCGTGGAATCTGAAAAAGAGCGGCAGTGTCTTGCGCGACCTTCACCGGCGGTGAACAAGTATGCCTTTTGCAGCGATGCTCGATCTTCTGCCCTCGCTACGAAAACCTCGCAAAAGGACCCACCCCCCAGGTTCCTAGGGCAAACCAGACTGCACCATACCAATGGCCAAGTCAGTCAGTCGCTTGCCAATCGACCGGCTGATTCTCTCTGAGTTTCTCTACCGAGAAACTTACCCACCCCCCTTGATAGCCCAAAATTCCTCACGGGCTGCTGACACCGGTTTTATTTTTGTATTTTTTATCTTTATCAGATGTGGACGTTATCGCTACCAGGAGACGGTGAGGGTATCGCAAATTCTTAGCAATCGTGTTAGTGTGGTGGTTTTACTAACCTAGCCTCCCATGCTGGCGATGGTTGTTTATTTGTCTGAGTGATGGATTTACTAAGGTGGTCTACTTCCCCTCACGAGCGTGCTACAACACTGGAACAGTTAGGATTTAGCAAACAGTAGGAGTTGGCTAGAGCTGCAAGTCGGGGAGTCAATCTAATCCATCCCAAATACGAAACTGCCAGGGATTGGCAGCGCGCACATCGTGAACGAAAAGCGAGTAAGTCTCAAACTGCTAAGTAAACTGCTTTCGACCTGGACATGTAAAGCGGTACTTCAAAGTTTGATTTAGCGTGGTCTAGTTGTTCGGTGTTTTGGCGGTGGAAGAAGATCATTTCTACCCTTAAGGCTTAAAACGGAGTGGAAGTTGATGGCTTGTTGGTAGGGTGTCATGTGCACCAGACACAGCCTCCTGAAAGGTTCTAAAAGGTAACCTAGGACCGCATCCAATCCCCTAGGAAAGTTTTACGGCTCACACAGAACGATGATGCTGCGCTTTTGGTGATGTTGTTACCTAACTTCTCGCTCAGGAGCAAAACCCCGAATATGATCAGGAGAAAAAACTGAAAGAACAACGTTTCGGTAAAAACGAAGAAATCGTGGGAGAAGATCTAAGTGGTGGTGGTTTTACTGACCTAGTTTTAAGTTCTACACCGGGCGTAGTGCTGTCTAGCTACAAGGAACGAAAGCATGCAAGTCAAGGCGGAATTCAAAGGGCGTGCGCAACAAGGGCCCCCTGGAACTTGTTTTGCCGGTGATCAGGTTCTGCATTACTGGCAATATCCCTCCATACAGCCCGGTGCCAGTGCACCGATGGGAATTATTCGTTTGCCTGGACAGTTTGGTATCAAGGAAGTGCCTGCCCGCAAACGTGCTTTTGGGGGGTCATAGACGAGCAAAGCAGTACCAGAGATGATTTGGAGGAACCAACACGGCCAGCATCTAGGGGGTGCTTCGAGCAGCAAGAAAAACATGGGGGCGAGTATTAACGAACACCTGAAACCCTATTTCTCTCACTAGTGCCGATTTTTCTGCGAAAATGGATTGCGCATCATCGCTACCGTAACTCGTTTGACTGGCCGTCGCCGGTCAAACGTTTGGTACTTTTTCGCGTACTAGCGCATGTAGGCCTGTGATCCTCAGGTATACGGCTGACCTCTGTAAATTCTAGGGGGTACACCGTATCCGTTAGGGAAATTTTTGCCGACCTCGTAACGTTCCTGCGCGCCTAGCGCTTATGGGTGATCGTCTCCGGGGGTCGTGCCGATCTTCATACTGGTATGATCCTCAACAGCTCATCCGGATGCGGTCCCATTGATTCTGATCATTTTAACTCCGTAGATATCGCATTCCCTACATAGAAGATGAAAGCGCGCAGATTAGAGCGGCAATTGGGGAGCGTACAAGAACAGTTCCTCGTCATCCCCGGCACTGGAAGGGATGGTGTGGAAGGTAAGAGTCGACCAGATACACAGACTCTCACAAGACTCTCACAAGACTCTCAATGAAACATCTCCTGGTTACCTATTTATGTCAATCGAAAATCCTGGGTAGCTGTGCGCCGAACTACATAGCAGTAGAAGCAAGGAACCCCTGAACATTACGAGGTCGGCAAAAATATCGCTAATAGATTTGGTGGACGCTCCAACTCCCGAGCAAGCACTAATACACCACAGCACGCAAATGATTGATTCAGAAGAAATCGGCTGCGAAAGTAGGTGGGATCCGGTCTTCTAGAGGCCTGCACGTACATCTCGCTCGCGGCAATGCTCAATTCCGATGGTTTCAAGAGTGCTATGAAGCCATTCCGCCCTTCTGGGATATTTGCTTCTATGTTCTGTGGGATTCCAACCGGGTTGGCTCAAACCGGTCTTACTCTATTGCGCAGGCGCACCATCGAAAGCAAGAACGCAGCAGCCCGCCAGCGCCCACGGCTGTGTCGAAGTCCTCAAACACGCACCAAGATTTCCCACGGTGGTTTGAAACTTCCAGCTCGACTGTTTGAAACAACGGGCCGCTCCTCGTAGAACACAACAGTCGCGCGCGACCGTTCGGTCATCGTCCTACACTCCAGCTGACGATTTCTTCCTATCCCCGGTCGAGACGAGTATTGGAAAATCGAAGAAAAATTCAAGAAGAATCTACTCGCCTTGATTGGTTAGATGAGTATTTGCCCAGCAGAGTATGAATAATATTCTCATATTTCAATTAACCGTATAGTATTTTTAGGTCAGAATTATGGCCAGCGAAAGCCTAGATGAGCATTTTACCAAATTCTGGATCATCCTCCCTGGGGGTTGAAAAGGCGAGTACCGAGAATCGGTGCAGTTCTGGGAGCGGTGATGATGCCACTGGCAGCTGGCAGCATTTTATCTGAATTCTACTGTGAATGCCACGGAGCCTGCTTACTGGGAAGCTTTGGAATGTATGTCGCGTGCCACTCGTGTTCCGATCTCTGGCCACGGTTATCATTTTTCCTCAGCTTCGCCGTTTTTCCTTCTAGTAGTCCTTGGCATCGTACGGGAAAAGGCAAACCGAAAATACGATATCCGACGTAGCGGGTGTTATCGCTCATGTTCCACGGAATAGGCAGTGGTCCACCATGTGACACGCGGTACATTGCTTCCTGCGACAGGAAGATCTCAGGTCGTGTTCTTCATCGACACGACCTCGAGCAAATGCAGGTTTACCGTTGTTAAGTACGTTGCACAGCCATGGGCAAGACCGAATAACGCATGCTTAAAACGATAAGACATGGCTCAACGGAAAATACCTGCACTCCTGTCGCCGTTCAGAAATCCATGCGGCCCGCAGTGGTCTACCGAGAGCGGCATTCTTTGTTCTCACCTGATGATTATGCGGAGCCACACAACCCCTTAAGCCTTTCTCCAGCAGCTACATACTCCAGCCCCCATAGAAACTCAAAGTAGTGGTTTCCCGGGCCAAGTGTAACAGTCGGAAATCGCTCTTATGCCGAATGAACGCTGGCCACCCGTAAGACAACCCCCGACATAATAGTCGTAAACTACGCTTGTGGTCCGTTGCTATCTACGCCTTCGTCTCACTCCAGCTTCTTCAAAAAACTAGGACTGGTCGGTCGTCGGCTCCAGTGCGCGGTCGAGCGAACCCGCGACGTGTCGACAACGGCAAACTTGCTTCTTAAAAAAAAAAGGACTGGTCGGTCGCCGGCTCCAGTGCGCGGTCGAACGAACCCGCGACGTGTCGACAACAGCAAACTTGCCTCTCCATAGTAAAAAGTCGGTAAGCACATGGAGATGCCGAGGAGCAAGTATGTATATCATGAGTATCTAGATACTCACACAACAATCTTCTGTTTCTCCTGACATACAATGCATCACGCGCCGGCAGATGGGACATAAAAAAAAAACGCGGGAGCGAGAGTGAAGTCTGCTTGGCGTCTGTATTCACACGATCTGGAGACCTGAACAGAATTCTCCTGCCAGACCAGCGGCACCTCTTGACAAGCCCTTTGGCAAGCCCATCGGAAGTGGTGGTTTACCGATATCCGAGGGATTGCAACGGTGGTTTTACTAACATAGCCGAAAGTGCTACGCAGGGCGTACATCATACAAATTGGGAACGAGGAACAAAAGCATGCAGCCAAGACTGCGGTAGCGAGCCTCTGCTAGTATGTACTAGAGTATCGCCACAAAGCGAGGCTGAACCGGCGTAGGAGGACAAGATACTTTGCTAGTAAACCACCGCCAGATACTTGGCGGGATGGTAAGTGAAACATTCGCGAATCCACTCCAAGTTTGACTTTTCAAGGTGGTGTCACAAAGGCCTTCCACGACGAAAGGCTTGAACCTTTGCGCCCTGCCGTCATCGCAGGGGAGACCGGCCACACGCGCAGCGTCATCGGCGCATCCTCTGTCGGCGAACAATAGAAATTACTGGACCTCGGCGGAGGGCAGCAGATCGAAGATAGGTACTTGACACTGGGCAAGTGACGATCATGTCGACAGAATTCCCCCCCGCCTGGCGGCTGCGTCCGAAACCAGGAGGTTTTCAGGGTGCACAGCGGTGGCCCGCGGGAGCCTAAGCCGATCCGGTAGCTCCGATTCGACTTCAACAGTTTAACCAACTCGGGTCAAACTTTCATTGATGTACTCCATGCGCGTGTGGCGCCTCGTTCGGAGGGAATTCAGGAGTGCACACGAGCCCAGAAAGTGTGATAACAACCGTCAATACGATTCTGTAGCCTTGACAAAAGGTTGGTCGGTTGGATTGCTATAGGGCCTGGGGCAAGCCAGGTAGATTCGGACCGCAGTCCTGAACTGGAAGACGTCCAGATGCTGGCGAGGTGACGAAAGCAGGGTTGTCAACCACGGATGTGATAAGTGACCTCCTAACCCGCAACCGCGCCAGGGCCGTGGGTGGTGTGCGCGGGGAGTTCAGCAAGATCGCCGTGATGGCCCCGGGTGAGACAACGAACGGTCCGCACTCTGCAGCGGGATACGGGCCGAAGGTTTCACACTGCATGCTATCCATCAAATATTTCAAGAAAAAAATTGCTCTCGAAGCGGATGTTGACAAAATGCGGGCGGAAAGCAAAGGATTGCACGCTTTTCCTAGTTGGGGCGATGGAAAGAGTTGAAGACATAAATTTTCCAGCATAGCCGAGCTGTTGTTTCTACGTTCCTGTTTAGACAAAACTTGTGTGTGACGGGGTGATGAGGCACCCAGCATGAGATTTCGAGCAGATGCGCCTGCGTTTTGATTTCGTGACGCACACGCCGTGTAGCAGCAAGATTCTCGACATCAATCACAAGCAGATATCCACTCGCGGATCCTCTCAAGTCTCGAATCGCAAGAAGGAACACAAGTTCAGGGATATCGCAAACCGGTCCCAAAGGAGTTTGATTGTTGTACCCACTAGGATTGAATGCACATTCCTCCCTTCAATAACGCATTCAATCCTGGGTGGCTATCGGATTGGCCTTGTTGTCGATGATCTTGCTGCTAGATTTCGTATGTCCATAGTCCAGTAAACCGCGAAACGTGCTTTGTCCATTTTTTCAGTACGGGCGGGAGAGGAGGGCGCGGATAGGATGTGGGGTTGCGCCCGAAAGATACCTCGCAATTTGAGCTTTCCTACTACATAGTCCCATACCAGCCGTCATTGTCAAATTAGTGCAGCCCAATGAATAGCTCCCATTGAGCGACCAAGCGTCACTTTCATGCGATGGACAGGTTCTCGATAAAAGCTAATTACGATGCCAAACTCCCAGACGAGTTAGTCATGACTTGTATAGTGATCCAGAAGGTTCAGTTTGAATCACGTCGTGCACGATCGCGCTTGCTTGTCTGTGTTTGGTGTTTTTGCATGTCCGCCCCGCGACACTTACGGAGATCCTCCACTGTGTCACGCTTTTCACGCTTTGCGTGACAGCAAATGTGAAGCACTTACAAGCACTTTCGAAAAACGACCAACGCCGAACGTCGAATGGGAGAAAACGTTGCCTCTGAACAAATCATAATCAAATTTCCAGCCTTATTTTGCGCTTCCGGGTCAGACCCTTTTCGGACAGCCTGGCAAACCCTACCTTCTTCTCAATCTTCTCGCTTGTCAACGTTATCATCCACATCAAATACTTTCCTGTCCGTGTCCCTTCAGCGACTTGCATAGTCTTTCTACCTTTGGTGTTTCCGATTCTGCACGCTCTCGGGACTTCATCGTGTCAGAGACTACGGTCAATTACTATGACTACAAAAGGTTGGTTTACGTCTGTGGTTTTGTTTGCTTATATTTGTCTCTCTGTTTCCGCCAAATTGTGCGTAGCTCTGGTAGGAACCAAATCGAATCGTAGCAAACAAATTTGGAGATATAGCATATTCATTTTGCCAGTGCTAGTCTGTCTCCCATCTCCGCGTTGTTCTCAAATTCTGAACTTGAAAGGTATCAGCTTACAAATAGGCAGGTAGATACATCTGCGGTTCCCGACGCGATTCCTCATAACCTTGACAGGGCTTGCGGCAACTCGATTTGTCGTCCATTCCTGAGCGGAACGTTTGGAAAACAAAGGGGCAACTCAGTCCCACTGTCACGTCCGACCAGCTGCTCCTACATCATCGAAGGCTTAATAGAGTAACAGAATGAAGAGAACTCCATTCCTCTCAGTCGTCTTCTCCGAATGCTCTCAGCCCCCGTGTCTGGGAAGCACTTTGAAACCGGATCTGTCCACACACAATGACCGCATTGCTAATCGAAGTACGAAGCCGTAAATTCCAACGTATGCTCTAGCCGATGAATTCCAGCTCAGTACAGGCCAAGCCGCCTGCGACGCTTCTCCACAACCCCCGCTCGTAACTTTGCCATCCACAAACGCCTCCCTAAACTTGATCTGTCAACTAGCATTTTTGTGTGCTTCTAGCAGCGTAGATACCCAGAAGACAGGTGATACTGTCAAGCTCAGTATGAGCCCAGCTTCGATGCCTTTTTGCAAGCCCTGAAGTCTGTCTTTGTCAAACTCGTCCCCAACCTTGGCCGGGCATAGAACTGCACCACCAACCCAACCATTGGTGATAGATAGGCTCCAAGAAGATGACAAGCATCGACTTCATTCAACGAAGGAGCTTTCTGGTCCCTTCGTTTTTTTTGCTTTTCCGAAATCCAGTTGCGGAAGGATCTGGAATCTTCCTTTCGTTTTGGTGAGAAAAATTTTAATGCCCATCCTTGACGAAGACGATGTACTCAGCTGCTTCGTCGTAAGGAATCAGCTTTGACCGTTCACTGCTACTATGTCCGTTGGCAAGGGTGTTCTGATGTGTAACCAGAGCGCTTGTCCAATGTCCTAGTTAGAAGTCCTGCACGACATCTTTCAGAATTTTCTTGCTCTTCAGGACAGGAAAACAGCGCGAAGTTAATGCAAACCCTCCCACCCACCGTTGTCCATCCTCTACAAAACCATCGCGCTGGGCTGCTGGTCTGTCTACCGTTTCCAAAAAACAATTTCTGGCCTATAAATTGAGTGCACCGCTCTCAACTTTGTGGTTAAGGTCAACCGCTCATCCCTATGGTAAGATGCCGTCCAGCAAGCGGCCTGGGCGTTTCCTCCTAGAAGCTTGAACATCTAGCACGAGCGAGATAGTCGTTTCGGAAACAACGGCAAGGAGTGTTCTGGATGAGGCTGGTCTTCTCTCGATGACTAGTAGAGCCCAGTCTTGCTTGCTTCTGAGTATGCTCCTATTGTGTCCAAATGAATTTTGTGATAAGCTCTGGAAGTATCTCTGAACGAGATCGAAGAGGGAGACGAGTCTGTGCTGCAGCGAGAGAGCCCGACCCGCGCTTGAGTCGAGCGTTCGAGAGCGAGCCGGAGAAGCTACTGTCCATTAGGCAGGGAGTGAAGAAACTGAAGAATAACTTGACCAAAGCGATAAAGCTTGAGAAGTACCTCGACGCCGCCAAGTTTCGCGATGAAATTCGCGAGCTCTCCCTCCGCGAACCTTTCCTGCTCTATGAGCAGATGGAAACTGAGCTCGCGGAGGCTGAAAAGGAGGAGGATTATCAGAAGTGTATCGTATTGAGAGACTCTATGACTGAGCTGAGAGCTAGAATGCCACAGTTTCGTCTAAGTGGCTTTTGGGGAGGTAAAGATTTGCAAGGAATCATCGAACCCTGATGAGCAAGGACGGAGACTTCAGGCATACGTTGACAAAACCGATACATACTCTGTGCTTTTTGTTTCAGGAATATTTCCAGGAATAGGTTTGCAACGGATCCGTATCGATATTGAAGGGAAAACCCTAACCGCGACACAACTTCAAGGGGATAACCGGAAGCTCATCTCGGTGGTTCTGAGCACAGACAACCTGCTCGACGAGACGTCCGGGGAGAAGTTCCAAACGCTGAAGGACACGCTTCAGAAAACGTCTTACCATGACTTTATCATGCGTTTTAGGGGGGAGGCAGAGATTCTTGAAGTCGTCGGACAGCTACCCCCTCAGTTCGGGCCCGGTGGTGGGCAGCCACCGGGATCCTCACAGGATCCGAGTAGCGCCAAGGATCTTAATCCTCCTTCAGGAGGTCAGCAGGCTCCAGAACTCCGAAAGAAGCTGATTCCAGCTCAGCTTGTGATCCTAGAGGAGAGAGCCATCGCCCTCTTATGGGAAGAGCTGAACGTCCTGGTTATCTTTGAGCCATCGCTAGAGCTCTAGCTCAAGTCCACCGGTGACTGAAACAAACAAGAAAGTAGAACTCGTGCACAGAAGGAGAACTTTAAAAGAGCGAAATGGCATTTAGGGCACCGCTGGAGATCTCCCGAGAACCGTCCATGAGCGTCAAACCAACGTCTGTCCGCCTGGCAGCTTCCATACGCACTAATCAAAACGAGGGAACGGAACATGGAACCAGTTTGGCTCTCAATCGGCACAACGAAGAGGGTCTTCCTCGCTTTGAAGCAGCGACGGTGATGCTTAAACTGTCCACGAAGACCTAGCCGTCACAATTCCCACTCGAAAGCGATGGTCTTCTGCGGAGCCTCCAAAGCGCTCCTAAACGCCTTTCGTAAAGCTCGTAAGGGTGATATTTTCAATCTGTCTTAGCCGGCTTGTTCGAACCAGGACCCTTGGGGGCTTCCCTCCGGCCAAGCGCTTGTCGAAGTAAACGTCATCTCCGCCACGACTCTCTTGAATCGTACCCAAAGTGAGCTTACCAAAGCGGACTACGTTGGATGCTCTCTTCCTTGATCTGTTTACTTCGTCAGTGACCATCTAAGCCAATCCTGAAGGTCTCTCAGAAGCGCATTTCTTCCCCCTACACCGGCGCCCGGTTCGTCTGGTCTACCTACTTGACCTGCGAAATACGAACTGGGGGGTTGTGATGAGTAGGGAAGGGAGGGGGGCTTAGCGAACCGTATCGATCAAATGGATCTTCTGATATGATCTGCTTCCTCAACGCTCTGAGCGTATGCTCTAGATCGATATATGGACTGCGGTCCTGTCCATTACTCGCCAGAAAGCAGATCGCGAGGTTCTCTGTGGTGGATAGCTCGGGCGCGGTCGATGGGGACGCAGGCGATGAAGAAGGCGTGGAGAGCGACTTCTTCGAAATCTCTGAGCAAGAAGCTGACTTAAGGCTGGACAAGGTTAGGGTCACCAGGGCAAGGCTCGCAAGAAAGAAAAAAGCTTTTGTTTTCTCACTGATAAACTTTCCTCAGGTCCTGACGAACCGGTACAACGGATTCTCCAGAAACTACTTTGGAGAACTTATTACTTCGAAAAAAGTGACCGTTGATGGCGACGTGTTGGTGAAAAAGGCGGCGAAGCTCAAGGAAGGTTCTAAAGTTGAAGTCACCTTCACAGAAACCAACGACCCTTCCGTCATTGTACCATCCGATATCCCTATAAACATCATCTATGAGGACGAACACATCCTCGTGCTCAACAAGGACGCCGGAATGGTAGTCCATCCAGCTCCAGGTAAGCAGATCTCGTTCATTAGCCCCGAGAGCATTGTGGCAATGGGCTCATCGGCCTTTTCCAACTCTCGACTTTTGTCTTAAACAGGCAACTGGGATGGTACTCTGGTAAACGCTCTGGCTTTTCGTTATAAGGAACACTTCCTGGAGGGTCATGCGAATGAAATGCGCCCTGGTATAGTTCACAGACTGGACCAAGGCACGTCTGGCGTAAGCATATAGCAGTGAATCCACCGATCGATCAAGTCCTTGCGTTTGTCAGCGAAATCTAAGATATGGTTGTAACCGCCCGCCCCGTTATTCTTCCAAGGTTATCATCGTTGCAAGGACTCCTGCGGCTACTCGGAATCTTCAGGACCAATTTCGCTTCAGAACGGTAAAGAAGAACTACCTCGCGGTGACTTGTAGGAATCCGTTCAGCAGAGGAACCGTCTCGATGAGGGTCAACCAGCCGATCGGAAGACATTCCACCCGTCGCACGGAGATGGCCATCGTCTCCGAGGAGTAAGAGAATAAATAGCCGGGTTTTCCCCTTTTCGTTGTGTGTGTGAGAGAGAGAGGCGTGGACTGAATTCAGATGTGCGAATCGCTTTCTTTTCAGGAACGGCGGAAGAACGTCTTCAACTGTATTCTACCACATTGCCTCGGACACAAGCGATATGACTTCCTTGCTTCAGGTCGCGCTTGAGACGGGCAGAACGCACCAGATCAGAGTCCACCTGAAGCACTTGAGAGCTCCCGTTCTAGGTGACGAGGTCTACGGCTACGAGACTTTCAACACGAGGGTTAGGAAACACGTAAAAAGGCCGCTGCTGCACGCTTTTAGGCTTGAGGTTGACCACCCGATTACCGGAGAGCGGCTTCTCTTTCAGGCCAAACCTCCAAGCGATGTTGTGAGGGTCATTGAAGAGTCCATTCTGCCGGACTTCAGCTCCAACCTCAATGAATACCTGGCCATTGAGTCGACCACGGAGAAAATTATTAAGGACGGGTGAAAGCGGATGCAGAGATGCACGTGTATGGGAAAGAAGGGTTTTCAGACAAACACTATATCCAGAACCCAGGAGATTCCTCTAGCGGGGACTCTATGCCCACAGTCGATGCCATCCCTAACCCCCCGACGAGGGGTTTGAGGGAACATTGCTTCAAGGGTGGCCTAAACATATTCCATTCTGGTGTTGACCTCGGTCCACGGCTACTAGACTTCAACGTGAGGGTTCGGAAAAGAAAATTGTCCCACACCAACAACGAAGCATATTCGTGCATTACCAATGAGACGAACAGCTCAACCGCCGGACTCCCAGTCGGCTACTGAACCCGCCAATCGCAGGGTATGGAAGAAAGTCGTTTAAGTGTCATAATGAAGTGACTGTAATCTAGTCATTATGATTTATCAGTTGTTCCAATTAATTTCTAGAATATCTATATTAGTCAATTTCTTATTAGAAGCTGATTGAACTCATATCGGACACTTAAATAGGTCTTACGGTTGCCACACGTTTGTTTCAGATAGATGGGCTGGCACGGGTGGAGTTGCTCTTCCTCCTGACCAGGACTTGGGATTGTAGTCCGACTGAGCCGATCTGCATAGTTGCGCAGATCTTGTTCTTTCCTCTACGCCAAAGCAGATTTTAGAAAGAGAGGGCGAACCTGTTCAAGACGCAGGAGCCTTGCCATGTGGCAGTGAACGTTTCCCTGGCACGATCCGACCGACAGATACCAGGGATGCTGGACCAGACAACTAGATTCGATCTCCCGATTCTTCTTCGTACTCTTCGTACTTCAGTGAAGATCCGATAGATGATTTTGATATCTGTGCTCCTTCCTGACCAGTTTTTTGTCAAACCGGTAGTGCTTCCCATTGAGCAAGTGTTCTCGAGAGCACTCGGTCCTGGAGCTGGACGAGGAGGGAAGTGGGTTCCAAGAACAGTCTTTCAGCTTTTAACAAGCGATTCATTTTGGAGTGAATCGCTTGTTAAAATCCTCTGATGAGCAAAAATGTACTTTGGAAGAGCAATAGGTAAGTGTCAAACTGCAAAGCGGCTTCTTGTTCGGTAGTGGAGCCTGGACCTGACGGTTTGTTTTGGTAAGGGAAAAAAAAAGGTCCTTATGAGAGCGAGCTGGTGGCCAACGCACAGCTGCTGAGTAAATCTGGAGGTGGCATCCTGGCATCCGATGAGAGCACAGGGACGATTGGAAAACGCCTAGTCTCTGCAGGTAAGGACTGTTCTCGCCCTACGAATCGTGAGAGATTGATCTGATGTCCTGAGTTCGATGCAGGTTTGGAAAACACTGAGACCACTCGGCGGGATTTTAGGGAGCTCTTGTACACTGGAGAGGAGCTCGGCAAATACCTGAACGGGGTCATTCTCTTCCACGAAACGCTCTACCAGTCCACTCGACGCGGCGAAAGGTTTGTGGACGTGCTCACCAAGCAGGGGATCCTGGTCGGAATCAAAGTCGACAAAGGACTCAAGCCGCTTCCAAAACATCCTGAAGAGACCTACACCGAAGGTTCGCTACCAAACCCTTACCGTCCATGTCTCCATGTAGAATTTTCACCTCACTGCTCCTGCCCTGGTGTTCGCTTTAGGACTAGATGGTTTGGAGGATCGCTGCAAAGAGTACTACAAACAAGGAGCTCGTTTCGCGAAATGGAGGACAACGCTGAAGGTATACAGTTTTTGCATCTTGTCCGTCATAAATCAGGTCATTCCCTTTGACCTTTGCAACACCGATTTTTGTGCCAAACAACTCTAGATTGATGTCGGTAAGAGCCTTCCTTCCGAGGCCTGTATTGCTGTGAATGCCGCCGGACTGGCTGACTACGCAAGCATTGCACAGAAGAGTGGGCTGGTGCCGATCGTTGAACCAGAAATACTGATTGATGGAACTCACGGCGTCGATATTTCGGCGGTTGTTGCGGAGCACGTAATCAGCGCAGTCTACGAGCAACTCCGAGTTCGACAGGTGCTCCTTGAGGGCACCCTCCTCAAGCCAATGATGATCCTTCCTGGCTCGTCTTGGCCTGAGAAAGTAAGTCCAGAGCTCGTGGCTGCAGTCACCATCAAGGCAATGCGCAGGTGCGTCCCAGCTGCCGTACCTGGAATCATGTTCCTGTCCGGCGGGATGTCAGAGGAGCAAGCTACGGTGAACTTGAACACGATCAATATTCTGGCAAAATCGGACGAGAAGGAGCTTATCTGCCCGTGGAGTCTTTCGTTTTCGTACGGTAGAGCTCTGCAGAGTTCAGTCCTTGGTACATGGGGGTACGGACTCCGGCCTTCAGAACTATGGCATGTGGTTGCAGGCTAAATGTTGCTTGACCTCCTCTTATGATCGTATCGCAGTGGGAAGGAGGAAACTAGAGAAGACGCAAGGACAGTGGCAGTTTCGCTTGCTCGAGCGAATTCTCTGGCTCAACAGGGACTGTACGAGGTTAGTTTTAGCGGAGAAGTTCTCCTTCCGTCATCATGATCTGCATACTACATGATGTGCACGAGAGCCCCTTAGCACAAGGGTGCTCAGCTTGAGAACCTTGAATCGTTTGTGTTTTCCACGTAGGGACCCCACCCGACCACTCTTCAAGTTTCCAATTTGATCGAGGGCTTCCGTGGCTGGAGAGATCCGGCAGATCCGGACCACAAGATCTGACGATGTTTACTCTGAATTACTCTCGACGCCGATCGGTAGCTCTTGATTCATGAATCTTGCTCGGCACAAGGGAACATCACATGCTCTGGTTTACAGCCGCACCAAGCCCTTCCGCAGAGAGTTTTTGTATTTGTTACAGTTTAACTTTACTGCTGATTCAGCTTACATTTAAGTGGACTTTTGAGGTCCATTTTCAAAAAAACCGCCTTCGACAAACAAGCGTTTTGGTCTCGGAAGAAGCACACGAAAAATTTGCTTTGCTTCCAGTCTAATCCAAATTTCTATGAATCCACAAATTTCGTAGAGGAGTCGGTCATACTGATTCCGGAGGATACCTTGTACTTACACACTGGACAGGTGTTTTTCCCCGCCAGGAGCCATGTATCAATACACTTCTTATGGAAGAAATGGAGGCACGGCAGAGCTCGTACAGGGGACCCGGCCTTGTATGCTTCCAAGCACACGTTACAGTTTCTCCTACATTGCTCCTCTGTCGTTGTCCATTCCGGCAGCAACGACAACTGCAAATCAGCTAGCTGCAGTACAAAATTCAAGACTGACACAGCATCTGTCTCCTCCAGCTCCGTCACCCGCACCTGATCTGTAGTATTCCACATTCTATCTACCGGACCGATGACTATGCTATCGTTCTCCCCACTGGCGTCCGAGTCCACCGACTCCGCCAGCGCCCCGCGCCCCATTTCCAGGAAAAACCGGAGGTCGTCATTTCCGTCTTCCTCCGCAAACTCTATTCTCCGCGAGCGGTGTCCGGGCCCGAACAGGCGACCCCGAAGGCCACGCTTTGGAGGCCCAAATCGACCCCGCCGTCTCCGACGACTCCCATCAAACCAAGACAACATCACGCGCCCTACCTAGATCCTCCTCAAACAATTTCCCCCCGCTCCAACCCCATTTCAGTTCCAAGCCAGGACCCCAAATACGGTCTCGTTCTCCACTTCTCCAACCCTCTCACAACCCCCACTCACCTCCAAGAAAGACTACTGCCTCTCCCGCTCCTTATATACCCAAACCAAGCAGGCGGCACAAATCAACAACAAACTCAGAAAGAAGAAGTCCGTTTTCTTGAAAAGTACTAAACCAATGTTACCTGGTATTTTTCTTCCAAAACTCTACCATCTCGGGCCCCCAATAAAAGTCAGTTTTCCAGATACATCCGTCTAGAAAGGAAACGCCAAACAAGCAGGAGTTTACCATCATGACATAACCTTCTCCCTCCTCTTTCTTCAAAAATTCTATGTTAAAGTCCTACGTCTGTAAGTAGTAGGTGAAAAAATCCCGTTACGAAGATTTTCCAAGTTTCATTTTTTAATTGAAATTAGAATAATACGGCCACGGAGTGCTCTGGCGTTTCACGTCAACAGGTTATCCCAAAACTCTAAGCCCCTAATTCCTCTACCCCCCTATTCTGGAAGAAGCAATCCTGCGAGTTCCTTACTATTTTAAATAATTTCAATCTGTTGTAATCACTAGTGATTTTGTACTACCCGTAAAACTTTATTATGCTTATGGTTGGGAAAAGCGGAATATGATCCTACCCCTTGCGAATTTTGGCTTGATTCGACGAAATCTTTTTCCTGCTTTTTTTTAGTTTGGATATGAGAAACTTCCGAATCTCAGAAAGGGCTGGAAATAGTGGGCAAGCGGACCCAAAGTTGTATTTCCGAAATTTGTAGTCGTTGCGAGTATAATATGCGACATTAATTATTTATTGTCGCGAATTTAACTATTTATATGAACGGATGTTGTGGTTGGTTCAACTACCGCCAGAGTTCTGGCTGGGCAGAGCTGGTCTTTGGAAGAGAATGCTATAGATAAGCGATTTTCTAGTGTTAGGCTCCAGCGTCTGATCGCTCGTTAACCCATTTTTGGCGTTGAGTTTGACTGCGGCAACGGAACAAGAGTGTGGTGCGCCGAGCGAAAGGGATTACGTGGCGGAAGGAGCCTCCCACACATACCCAAAGACGACGCAATCGACGCGGGAGGGAACGCTTCACACGTGAAACTGACGGTTCTGTGAGAAACCACCTCTCCCTAGGGACGCAGAGCTGGGACTGATCTGATCAGAGCTGGTAAACTCCTGCACTGCTTTTTAATCATGCCGAGACGTTCCTTCTCTTTGGAAATAGTTGAATTCTACTGCACTTAACCTTTCGACTGCAGTACTGAAATGAACGCTTGCTTCCAGGATCATGCGGCACGAACGCTATTGCTCCGCTTCACATACTGAATTCGCAAGTACCACCCATTCTTCAATGACTATTGTCATCAACCTAGCAGGACAACTACGTCTATGAGTTCCGCAGCGGACGTGGAAGCCTAATTAGACCCTCAAACCAAAAATTCTGGCACGGCCTTCCATTATCGTCTCCGAGGTGGAATTAGGACACGGGAGTCCGACTTTACATGGGGGTGGTGTCCCTCTCTCGTCCGCTTGCACTTGACACCAAAGCACGACAATTAAAAGTCATCACCCCTAGAGAGCACCTCCTTGCAAGTCGGTCGAAGGAAGATGGTGTGTTCAAACTGCGCTGTGTACGAGCCCTTAATGTCACAGAGCGGCGGATATGGGTCGATGATTCCACTCGATACGAGGTTCTTCAGCCCCATCAGATATTTTTCTTCCCCAAGCCGGTCAAGGTAACGTCTGCAAAACGCGAGCGTACCAAAGTTTCTGTCGATGGTTGCCAGAAGCTGCTTGGCCCGGGGCATTCGTAGCGGGACGTGGCCCACCTCAAAGTTCTTCATATAATGCGAGCACTCCAAACCCTCTCGCACATAACCCTTTCCAGTACTCCCGAACGTCTCGATTGCGTAAAATTCTCCTTCGTCCATTTTCTCACCTGATCCGCCCTTTACGATCGGCACGCTCTTTCCCGCATGGATCTGATACGGACCAATAGAGTGTCCATTGAGGTTTCTGATGGCCTTCACGGGATAAGTCTTCCCATCCAGTTCCACCTCGTACGACTCCATAACCTCCTGAATCGCCTCTCCGATTTCATTCAGCCGTGCGTCTATGCCGGCTTCTTTTACGCCCGTGTTTGTCGCATCCTTCACGGCCTCAAGAAGTTTATCGTACTTTTCATTGAACGACACGGTGTACGCGCAGTCGATAATCCGCCCATTGATGTGAGTACCAAAATCAACCTTCATCACGTCATCATACTGCAGCACGGTATCGTCCCCCTTGTTCGGCGTATAGTGAGCAGCTACGTGGTTGATCGAACAACCCGTCGGAAACGCTATCCCAGCTTTTAGTCCCTCCGCCTCTACTAATGTACGATTGCAGTTCTCAAGTTGCTCGCACATATCGATGAGTTTGATTCCCTACAAGGATTCACGTTCCGATAAGAGAAAAGAACCTTTTACAAACGTCGCCTACAAATTGAAACCCTCCAAACAGTTAAGAAAAGGTCCTACCGGCTTGATCTTCGTGTTCATGTACTGTCGGACTCGTCGATGAACCTCGGAGGATTTCCTTACGGAGTTGTAAAGATCACTGGACAGTAAAAAAGGAAATAAAAAGCAAGAAACTGTGAGTTCAACTGATGAGCTGCCAAGCTTGATAAATCTGTTAATAGTGATGTTGGCTCACGCTTCGAGGCGTTCCTTCTCCCGCAGTTCTTCATTTGATATCCTGCAGCCGCGAGTAAGACAGAACGCCATCAATAAGCACCCTGTTCCTCTCCACCACAAACGCTATAAGACGTACCTATTCTCGTTGTTACCGGTGTAGTGCTGAATCTCCCCTTCAGGATACACATTATCCGGAAAGAAACACCGAAGAGGAACCGTCGGTGGTTCCGTCTGCTCCGCAATGCCCCCAGTCTTCTTCTTCTTCTTCTTCTTCTTCTTCTTCTTTTTAGCCTTCACTTCGCCGTCCTCACCTTCCTCAACACCTCCATTCTCCACCTCCTCCTCCTCCTTCTCGTTCACATTCAGCTCCTCAATACCTGCCTCTATCTCCTCACTTCCATTTGCCACCGCCATCTCGAAAAAATACCTCACTCCCCCTTCCCCCCCTCCCCCTCAAAAACAATAAAGATGTTCCTCACTCCCTATCTTCCCGCTTCTACCAGAACTCCTAAACGGCCCTCCCAAATCTCCCCCCACCCCTGTCTCCTCTGCAGTTTTCCCCAGTCACCTTCCCCATGACCGTGAGACACTACCTGAGCCTCAATTCCAACCTTCCACAATGAAAAAACAGTATTGGGCACTAGTCATAAACTCGTCCGATAATTTGTGTAACAGATATACACCTACCTAATAAATATAGCAATTTATAGTGTATCAATTGAAATTCGTACAAAAAACCTGTCCGATTGCGAGTCCGATACAATATCCAATATTCAATCAATGTCAACCACAAATCAATCATCTTCGATCATTCTATTGAATTATGACTATGTTTCGCAGGAACAAAAAGTGTGATGGCCAAATATTGAATGATGCAAATTTTTGATTTGGACAAGCCATCCTACACA
Source organism: Rhodosorus marinus (assembly GCA_029953675.1). NCBI lineage: Eukaryota > Rhodophyta > Stylonematophyceae > Stylonematales > Stylonemataceae > Rhodosorus > Rhodosorus marinus. The sequence continues at coordinate 2,122,466 of JAMWBK010000001.1, forward strand.
ATGTAATGGTTTTTCAGAATTTTGGATGCTCCGCAAGAAGGAGATTGAAGTTCAATCAAGATTTGCTGGGTCAATTGGTCGTTATCGGACAGTTATCGGACGAATCCTTTTGTTTTAATTTCTAGTTCAGGTCTGATTAACAATTATCGGACGCTAGCCAGACGGGAAAAGCTACTAATTATTACGCAAGTCAAGTCATACTAACTTATATCAGACTATTCGATCAATATCAGACGCAATCGGACGTTTTTGTTTTGTCGGGCGGATATGTGACAAACCTAAAAACAACGACGTCGACCATCGTCGTGAAAATAATATCTCAAATAAAAAAAGAAGGGGCAGTTGCTCCCTAGTCCGTTTTGGTGCGTTTCGTTCTATAGCTGAGCACACTTTGGTTTGGCTTCGCTGAAACAGCATGGCGGCTTCATGGATAGACAACGGCTTGATAACTCTCGGAACCACTGAGAGAGGCTAAAAAATTTGGTCAAGGGCCAGAATAGGCTACGTTCCCTATATTGTCTACGTTTTCCAACTCCGGTCACTAGCTCTTCAACGAAGAAGAAGTGAGGGGCAAACGGACGGATCGATGACGGACTCTACGATGGAGGTTGAGCTTTTGACACGGGGTTAGAAGCCGTACATTGCCTAGCCCGCCCATCCGGAGCTTCCCAATTATCCAGTTAACTAAGGTGGGTGCGAGGGGAACAGGAAACCAGCATGACACGACCGCAGAGCGCGGGTTTCCCAGAGAGAAAGCGGCAGTTGGGGAGACCACCAGCTTCCGGAGGAAGCAGTCAGCCAACCCGTTAGCACTCACATAAATTCATACATGGTAGCGGTATCGATAACATACGCAGGGGCCCTGTGGGGCACTACTCCAACTAGAGGTTGCTTCCGGGATCATGTACCACATACGCTATCGCTCCCCTGCACATGACGAATTCGTAAGCACCAATTCTTCAATGATTCTTGCCATCAAGCTCCAGAAAAAGTACAAACAGGAGTTCCGTACTGGACCTACACGTAGCCGGTTCTGATTCCGATGGTAAATGCTCGATTCGGGCCTGGAATTCGCAGGTGGTCTCCTGCCGTGCCAAATCTACAGAAAAACGGAAAGCATGTCAAATCAAGTTCAGTCAATACTAGCTGAAATCAATCAATATTTCGAGGATAATTCTCTTTTTTGCTCGTTTCTTGAGGACATGCTGGTAGCCGTGGTGAAGGTTTGGAGCTACTAGCAGGAGACAAATACCACTTTTCTCTGGCTGAAGAATCGAAACGTTATTTTGGAAAGTGCTTTGTCTGGGGTGAAACCTCAGCTTGCGTGAGCCCACGGTACCTATGACACGGCCTGTATCATGCCTTGCAGTTCAGATCATTGCCCAGTTAGCCATGTGGATGAACCCACCATTTTCCAGCGATACTAACTGAGAGCTCAGGGTAGGTTGACTCTGATTACATGCATCTGCGGAAGACCGTTCCATGCAGCAGAGAAGCAAGTGGCCTTTCCCTGTTTTAGAGGTTGCTGGCTGACGCTGTTGGAGTCGGTTTCCACGTTTTACCGAGTCTGCCGCTTTCTATTGTTTCAAAACAGATCGATTGGACAGGTGGACAAGTTATAGCACAGAAATTAAGTGCCCGAACTACCCCAAACAGCGAGGCCTGCTAAGCCAGAGTGCGACTACTTGGGTACAGCTACTTGTCTCTGGTCTTGCTCATTTCTTGATTTGAGCAGTCTTTCACGGCTCTTTTTGTTTCCTTCGGCCCGTTCGTGACTCCTTTTGGTCCCTCCAAGGACCTTTATATCACGTTTCTGGTCTAGGAGCTCTCTTGAGCGCTGGACCCTAGCTTCTTCCACAAGGGGAATATAGCTCTCCGAATTTCATCTTTCGCAACAGATAGATCAGTTCATCAGATGTTAGGGTCCCCGAATGAGGTACACTAGGAAGGGCGTAAAGAATGCATCTCCAGAACTAGGAACCAAGACCACAACAGCAAACCACTAGTTTGCGGCTGTGTTGTTGCGCTGATGTGATGTTCGGAGTTGGAAATGTTCGCTGTTTGCCACCAGCTGATGGCAAATTTTCGTTGTTGATTCTTCTCATCTACAGTTTGATGTGGGTTGAAGGTGCTGTTCCGGGCTCTGAACGAAGCAACCCGTTCGACGCGGGCATTCTGACTGTCTGAAAAATGGTTAGGTGGTCCTTGCTAGAATGGTTTGGAGGAAAAGAAAGTAGACTTTTCCAAATGGTTCTACCGCTTTGCGTTTTCTTTTCTTCTGGTTTCATCCTTTATTATGATATAAAGAAACCGTCAAGTTTCTTGCGTGGGTTCGTAAGGCTGTGTTTTTGCTGAAAGGAGCACGGTTTCCATCCCTCGGGTAACAACACAAAGCATTCTAAAACGGACATCCAGCCAGAAAAACAAACTCTGACATACACACACACACACACACACACACGAAAGCCTTGCCTTCGCTTAATCTTTCCAACTTCTACAGCTCTGCGATGACTTTTCGGACGTCCGGCCAAAGCTTGGGGAAGCAACTCACCACAAAAATCGAAGGCTCAAAGGCGCCTCAAGAAGAGCGCATTCTGACTGTGAGCTTTCAGGCATGGAAAAGGACTACGTCAGCTTCATAGAATAAACGTATCCCGAACTAAAGCAATGGTTGCCAGGTCACGACTTGTGGAAGTGGCTGTCCGGTGCAATTGAGCTCGTGAGCCCATGCTTTTGCAATCCTCTGCAGTAGTCTTCAGCAAGCTCCTAATGGAAACGAGAACAAACCAAACGGGGTGAGATTCACTTCTAAGACATCACAGATTGCGATAACGAATTCGAGTGCTCTTCATCCACACCTTCCATGTTACTGTGACAGTTGATACTCCAGAACTGTGCGCCTGCATGGTAATCCGAAAGGCCTTCTTCCTCGAGATCGTCTTTACAACTTCGGTAATCGTATGTGTTACATAGTCAAATGTATGGACGTTGTCATTGTGAAGAAGCACTCGCCACTCCTTTTCCTTCTCCGTCTCATCCTCCCTGCCGAGTTTTCTCTTCTTTTTTACTTCTGGATCTCTAACCTTCGTAGCCACTCCTCCTCTGCCCTCGTCCTTTTGGAATTCGGGACCTCGAGGACCTTTAATACTCGGCGATTTCCTGGTCGCAAACGAGCGCGTAAAACGTTTAGCTCAGTAGAACAAACCACTCCGGGCGTCTAATCCCTTCAAAATTTACCTCCCAATATCTTGCATCGTAAAGTGCATCATCGCCGCGGTAACATTTGAGACAGAGGCTTTTCGTTGCTCACATGTAGCGCTGCGCGTTCTCGGACCGGCGCTCATCGACGCGCATCCGACGCTGTTCGCAAATGCGTAATCCTGCAAAGCACGACAACATTTAGAAAACATCCCAATTTGCCCAGTAGCACAAAAAAACAAGATAATAGCTACAAGAATCCACGGCTACTCCACAGACTTTCCTCACATAACTCGAAATCGAAAATCTTGAATCAGCGGTCATCTTCAAGTAGATTCCGAACAAAAACCCGTCCCAATCACCAAGCCCAATTTAAACAATAAGAAACAGAAAAACACCCGATATCGACGAGCACCGCTTTATCGATATTCCAGATCGCAATACATACCATGGCTTCCCAACCAGTTCCAAAACAAAAAATAAGAGAAGAGCGCTTCCGATCAAAACAAGCTCGCTCGCCCTACTTCAGGTCCGCCTCCACACGCGCCTCGACGAGACAGAAACAGAAGCAAAAAGCCCCTGCCCCCGCCCAACCAAAAAAAAACAAAACCAAAAAATACTCCACCAAAACACTCTCTCCTCTCAATAAATTCGCGTCCTCTTCAATCTCCTATCTTTTCTATTCCTCCCTCAAAAACCCATCCCCAATCCCCGTCCCCCTCCCCCTGCCCTCCCCCACCCACCTCCACAATACCTCACCTTTTACCAAACCAGAGATTATCTTAGCAACGTCTTCCTCCAATGGAATTGTTCATCCCCATCTAACAAAGCACCAAAACCCCAACCCACCATCCCCCCGACAATCTCCTTCGTCGACGATTTCCCTTTACTGCGCTCTCCAACCCCCCCTTCAGCCATTCCCCTCAATCGAGAATGGTGAATCACAATCTCTAAACCCCCCCAAAATAGTTGTTGAAAAAAACCACAACTCCTTTTTCGGTTAAAAAAATTGGTTGGCCATGAGCACGAGAAGGTAATCTTCCAATACACCCCCTACATTTCATCCCGGTCGGTGCAATTTCAACCACCAAGAAAAATGTACTCAAAAGTTTCTAAAAAGAGCTCAGTGTCATATAAACACAAATGGGTTCATGAAAAAAAAAGGTTAATCGTCACCTGTATAAGAGCTTGATATATGGTATTTTGATGTTTTTAGAATATAATTGAAGGTGAACACTATAATGTAGTTTTATTGTTTATTGTTTCTGTAAGTGATACTATATGGTTTTCCCGGGACCCTCCAAATTTGAAAACAAATTAAGTCGACGGCGCGGGGGAGGGGGGGGGGGTTGATGCTGGAGTAATTGATTTGCTGTACTAATAAAATGGATGAAGAATAAAAAATGCTGTTTATTTATTTCATTAATATGATTATTATAGTGTATTTTACGGTGAAAATGTGTGAGAAACGTCAATGGTTTGACGTGAGTATGGTTTCAATCCGTTGCAGGATTCTTAGGAGGGGTTATCAAAAGGCACTAGGATGGCAAAATGTCTTAAAATGAATACAATATTATCCCTCCCGGTCCCAATGGTCGCTAAATAGCAAGGGCTTGGTAAATACATTCCATATGTCACTGGATGACCCGAAAAAGGCGGATAGTACAGAGATCCGGAAAAAAAAACCTCAAGAAACCTCAGAAGGAAGAAAAAAAAACAAAAACTTGCTCGATTCCCTTTGTGTCAGATACCTTCTCTGTACTAAAAATGAAATAATTTCAGACCTCATTTAGATCTGATTGTTTCTTAATTAGTGCACCCTTGAAAACTCCATTTTATTTTAATACAAAAGTGAGCATGTCCTTAAATATAGAACTATTCGGTAAGATTTAGTATGATTAACTGTTTTAGGTGGACCTCTTGTCCCTCGCGTTTGGATCCTCTTCAAAATTTCCAAAAAAGGTTGTTTTCTGTAATCGACGTTTTTCAGAGCTGTACTTGATGCACAAGGAGATTGCAGCAGATATTCCCGCCAAATTTTGGAAAATTAGGCAATCATTTCATCATTAAATGATTGACTTCAATCTTTTTCTAAGGGATCGACGTCGGGTTTTGAGGGGGACGGGGGGGGTTACGTCATCCAGATTCTATAACCAGAGGAGGCCTTTTACAAACTTCCAAGGGGGCTGTGGCACATCTGTATGTTCTGCTTGTCCTCGATGTGTTCGGATTCTTGGAAAAGCTCTGAAGCGGCTTGGCTTCGTGACCTGTTTTCGCGATTGTGATGACCCGCGTTCGTGGCTTTTTCTTTTTCGCTCTTCCGTGAGTTTGGCGTAGATCGCGTTGTAGCAAGTCGCCTTTAGTATTGGAGGCGAGCTCCCTCTGCTTAGCACCAGTCCACTCGTCATAATATTCGTCATAGCGTTGTTAGTCGGGTGGAGTGGTGGTGGTGTTTGAATCAGGGATTCCTTTTCAACCAGTCAGCTATGTCTGTCTTGCAGACTTGCTGGAGCTTGTTTGCACCAAAGCTTGCCCTCTCACTCTCATTTTCGGTATGTAGATTTGCTTCCAATGTCATCAAAGTTCTATGGAACGAAGCGATAACTCAAGGCCCACATCGTCCGAAAGTGAGCACCTCGTGTCCTGAGGATTTCGGATGCAAAATATTTTTACATGTTCTCCACGCTCCACTGGTAGGACATCTGCTCTTTCTCTATCCTGCTGCCTTCTGCATTAATGAGCTTGTTCTCAAACCCATTGCTTCGATCTCTGCCATCCCAGCGAGGTCCAGGGGCAATATTGAACCGATTCGGAGGGGCTGCGAACTTGCTTCGAGAGCTGCCTGACGAAGCGGTCTTGACCAAGTTCGCCATAGGATCTCCCCATCTCAGTCTCTCCGATTCTGGAACTGTGGCAACACCCCACGTCGGTAGACTGCCACTACCACTACGCTGGTTCCCTCCGGCAGCAGCCGCTAGTGAGGAATTCTTCGAGGACAGTTCTGACGCAGGAACTATTATGGGGTCAGATTCTTGCACCCCTTCCAGCCCTCCTTCGCCCAGAATCCTCTCTTCGCCATCGATAAGGACCCGCCGCCCTATGAATGTATTGATTTCGGGTTTTCAGGATGCAACAAATAGTCACGAGCCAACCACAAGATGAGGTTCAGATCATATCCCTGCGCGTTTGATGCAGATCTTACCTTCGTCTCTACTTGGCGCACTCTTCCCTAGCGAACCATCTGCCTTGTCAATCTTTTTACCTGGAGTGAGCAATTTACAATAGTCAGTGACGGTATAGGACAGGAGCGTTTGGGATCGATTAGTGAAAAGGCTGAATACCAGTGTGATCTCTATATACAGTTTTGGCTCCCCTGCCGATATCATCCGCTAGAGCGGTGGCGAGCATTCTCTCACGTTCCTCCTTTAGAGCTCGCGATTGCTTCGTGAGATCTTCACCCTTGACCAATCCTGCGGATAGTCCGGAGGACATCATTTTCGCTTCCGCTCGCTTGCTGGTATCCTTTGGCCCTCGCGGAGGTGACGCACCATCTTCTGGCCGTCTTCGTCTCGGCGCAGAGGCAGCTTCTTCCCGGCGTCTCCTCCTCGGTGGTGATGCGTCTTCTTCCCGAGGTCTCCTTCGTCGGGGCGGCGCGTCTTCGTCGGGCCGTCTTCGTCTCGGCGGAGAGGCATCTTCTTCCAGGCGTTTCCTCCTCGGTGGTGACGTGTCTTCTTCCCGAGGTCTCCTTCGAGGGGGTGACGCGTCCTCGTCTGGACCTCCTCGGGTCGGCGGAGAGACGTCTTCTTGACCATCTTTTTCGCGTCGTCTCCTCCTCGGTGGTGATGCATCTTCTCCCTGAGGTCCCCTCAGAGGAGGTGACGCGTCTTCGACTGGGCCTCCTCGTCTCGGCGGAGAGATGTTTTCGTCGCCATCTTCTTCCCGGCGTCTCCTCCTGCGTGGAGATGCGTCTTCCATACGAGGTCCGCTTCGAGGAGGTGATCCGTCTTCGTCTCGCCCCCCTCGTCGCGGCGGAGATGCATCGTCTTCACGAGGTCTCCTCCTCGGTGGTGAGGCAACTTCTTCTCGAGGTCTCCTCCGCGGAGACGCATCTTCTTCTCGGCGCCTCCTCTGTGCTAAAACATCCTCCTCAGAAGGTAATCTCTTCGGATGAGAATCGCCTGGGTCCGATTTCACTCGCAATTCATCATTCTGAACCCAAGAACCAGCAAAGGACCTCTTACTTGCCGCACGCTCTCTTCTCGTCTCCTCAGGAACCTCCACGACCACTGCTGGTAGATCCTCTCCATTGTGATCACCATCTTTCCAGATCCCAACACGCACCACATCCTCATCGTCGAGAACCTGTAGGTTACCCTCTCTCTTCTTCTTCCTCTTCTTCTTCTTCTCCCTCCCTTTTGCTGACGCATCGCCATAGTTCTTCTTCAAATACTCATCCATCTCTCAAGATCCAAACACGTCATCACCACATTCTTCCCTCGAAAAACCGACCAAGTCCTTGGAACCCCCGAAACGCCTCCCGCTGTCGATGAAGCGCTGTTGGCAAAACACTCGTCCCTTTAGCTGACGAAGAAGAAACAAAGACGCGTTTCCCCAACGAAAAAAGAAATTCCTGCAAAAGGCACCCCTCAAAAAAAGCCTTCATAATCGAGTAAAAAACCCAGCTTTTGAGCTGGACAGCAAGAAATGACCGTATGAAATGGGAGTGAAATCGAAGAAATAGAAATCGTCTATTTTGAAAGTGGGAAGGAGTTTCTAGGAATTGGGGCGGGAGGAGACAGCTTGGATCTTCTGGTAAAGGACGCGCGTGGGTTTCGTTTCTTCTCATGATGGAAACTGGAACTGAGGTTGCTCTGAGAAGCGCCGTAAGCTCTTCGTTGCAGTCTTATCTGCCTGAGAATGCCGTACGTGGTTCCGTCAGCAAACGATCGGGGCTTTTGGGTTTTTCTCTTATGCGATCCTTGTCTGTGTCTTGTGGTACGTTGATAGGTGTTCATGGCAGAGAGGCTCTGCGCCGTTCGATGTAGTTCAGCGAACAGGCGGCTCCTTGCTGAGAGCTATCTGAGATGTGGGAAGCCAGTACAGGCCAAGTCGACGCTGGAGGATGCGAATGATCCGGAGAGTAGGTATCTGTACTCTGTCGCATGTGTTGATCTGAACCTCTTACGTGAGGCGGAAGTGGCTCTTCGGCCCCAGAACCTCAAAGACTATGGTTCTTGCAACGACGTTAGAGGTAAAGAAATGAAGAATTGGCATAAGGAAATAGTCGCCTTGCTTTAATTCCTCTCAAAAAAACCGCTTCATCCCTTATTTGCGCGTTGATCACGTAGTGGAGGACTTCCCTGGAGGATCGTCGGGCGTGTACCTCCTTGGCAAAGTTCTTCACCGTTCTGGACGGAAAGAAGCCGCCGTTGCCATGTACAAAAGAGCTCTGAAAGCGAATCCATTCCTATGGGTAAGGCGCATGATCCAAAAAAGCGATTTAGGTGCGTTTGACGGGTGCAGTCAAGGAGTTCTCATTTGGACTCTGTCGATGTTTCGCTTCTTTTCAGGTAGCGTACGAAGGTCTGCTCTTCTTCGGAGAAACCTCCGAAGACCTTCTTCCAGAGAACCTAAGCGATGAGGACGCGCTAGCGAAACTAGAGCGACAGCGACCACGTTCTGTGATTCCATCCTCAGAAGTGTTCAACAATACTAAACCGCAACCCACGTCATCAATGCCCACGGATAGAGCGGATAAGCCGCCTCTGGATGAAGGCTTCATGACACCAACTGGACCATTGCGGAGCTTGTCGCTACCCAGAAGGGTGCCAAGGACGTCGTTCCCAGGTGAAACTGGTGGCGTTTCGCTCGGCTCAAATCCATCCGCAAAGCTCTCCATGGATTCCCAGAGCATGGAGTTGGACAGCCCCATTCAACTTGCCGAGGGTGCCTCGGATTCGTGCATGGGTCTCCTTCGTCATATAGGAAGAGGAAGTGCAGCTTTTGCGGATTTGAAGTAAGGCCCAGATTTATTTTTTTTCCAGTTGCGCCCTCACGTACTCGAAAGCCTAAGAGGGCTTTGCGACTCTCTCTCTCTCTCTCTCTCTCTTGGTTTGTACGCAGATGTGGAGATGCCGTCGCTATTCTTTCCAGTCTTCCTCCAGAGCACAAGAACACAGGACTGATCCTCTCCTTGATCGGAAGAGCCTACATGGAGATTGGGGATTACCACAACGCGGATGAAACCTTCAAGCACGCGAGAAGCGTGGATCCCACTCGTATGGACGGCTTGGTGGAGTACTACTCGACGGTGCTGTGGCACCAGAAGAAGGAGTTTGAGCTTGCTAACCTGGCGAGGAAGGCCGTCGAGACGGATCGCTTCAGTGCTGCAACGTGGTGCGCGGCTGGAAACTGCTTTTCTCTGCAGAGGGATCCCAACAACGCCCTGAAGTTCTTCAAGAGAGCGGTCCAGGTAGACCCTTGGGCTGCGTACTCGCACACGCTAATCGGCCATGAGTACATAGTCAAGGAAGACCTGGACTCTGCAAAAGCGTCCTACAGAGACGCACTGGCGATCGATTCTAGGCACTACAACGTACGTTGACGTCTTCAGTTTCCGCTGGTCACATATTTGTATGCGGAGGAAGACCACGGCAATTTGATGGGCTGTTTTTGGTGTTCTTTGGATTGTCCGCAGGCATGGTACGGAGTCGGGCACGTTTTCCAGAAGCAGGAGAACTACGATATGGCTGAGCAATACTACCGAGAAGCCATAAGATTGCACCCCAATCGAGCGACGCTATGGTATCACCTAGGCTGTGTTCTCTTCGCGTCCGGAAAACATCGAGAAGCTGAAAAAGCCCTTGACAGGTCGATTGAACTCAGCCCAAGCAACCCAGTGGCCAAGTTCGAAAGAGCTAAGGTGACCTACTCTCGTGGAAGAGCGGCTCGGTAACATTCTCCACAGCGAATACGATTCTAATCGCTTGTCTTTTCCTTCGTCCAGATGTACGCTTCAAGTGGTGAATACGGGACAGCCGTCGAAGAACTCCAGACTCTATGTGAAACGCTTCCAAGGGTAAGTTCTGACCATGTCCAGACAATCTCCATCATTACGGGACAAGCTTCTGGTGCACTGCACTCGTATTGACGCCTGTTTCTCCTCCACGTTTGTCACAAAATGGATACTTTAGGAAGCGGCTGTTCACTACGAGCTAGGGAGAATATACAAGAAGATGGGCGAGACGGGTAAGGCCCTGCAAAATTTTGCGAAGTCCGTCGACCTGGACCCCAAGGCCCGCGCTTACAAGAAGGCTCTCGAGTCTTTGGATACGATTAGCGACGACGGTGACGAATGACGTCCTCATGGCGCCTAGAGGTGTATTTATAAAAATGTGAAGTTACGCTCAAGTGTGGCGAACCAGCTTCGTAGTTTCCTCTGTACAAGCGTGCTTGAGCTTTTCTAGGAGTTCGTTCTCCGGTGGCTGGAAAAGATCGGCCACCTATCCAGCCGTGTTGTCCGAGGCCGGGGTTCCTTACTCCCGGAGAGATGTGTTTCTGTCCAAAAACTTTTCATCCCATTGTCTCAAATCCGTCTTTACGCGATCGGAAAATTCCTCTTCTTCGGACGGCCCCAGTGCCATCTGCTCCCGTTCATACTCAGTGAGAATATCACGATTCCTTCGGGGGTTTGGGCGATCAGTACTCCCTGCCGGTTGTGTCGAATCGGAGGAAGAATCCTGCGTCGGTAGCTCCAAGGAGGCTCCAGGGTCTACTCCGTAGAGCACTCCTAGAGTCACTGCGAACATGACCAGACCAAAGACAAAGTCTCCTAGAGGTTCAAATGAGCAATCTTTCGTGAGACATTCACGTGCTAACCGTTCCCCCCAATGCAACAAGCGGAAGACTTGCATACCAGACTCCACCTTTGACCCAACGGCTGAAGATATGTTTATCCGGAGGAGCTCAATCAGCAGGGAAGTAACGCTCGCAGCCACCGCCGCGAGGAACGCTGGTGCGTCAACAATCGTAGAAAGGGACAAAAAGAACAGAAACGCGAGCGAAAGCCCGCCGCCTCCACAAAAAGCTGCCAATCCTGCTGCAACCAAGTACCCACTCTTAACAGTACGCCTCTCAACGACTAAGCACGAAAAATCGAAAACACAAAAAGCAAAAGCAGAAGCGCATTCAAAAACAACCCTTCTCTTCCACCCAAAAACGGATCCAGGAGGGTGCGACAATCGGCGCGCCGTGAAAAAAAAAAAACAAACCAAAACCAAATTGCTTCCTCACCCAACGGAATCTCAACTTCTGAAAGCATCGCCTTCTCTACCCATCCCCTCAGATTGTTACCTCCCCCGCTACCACCCCTCTGCTGCATCCGAACTCTTCCATGTCCCACTTTGCATGCGGCGCTCGCCCTCCTTAACCTCCCAAAATTGCCTGTTCCATTTACAAATGCAGTCACTCCCCTAAACCCGTCCGTAGTAGACATCTTTCCTGTCATCTGAGGAACTTCACTACTACATTCTACTCCTGCAAGACTACCACTCTCTCTCATCCTCATCACCAGTCTCATCCCATTCACATCCACAGCGTGCCCTAGAAAACGATAAAACACAGTCAAGTGTCATTGTACTATTCAATCAATTATTGACTTTTGCACGATTTCTGATCTTAAGAGGACTATTCAATCTCTATAATAGACTGAATATTTGAGACACTTAAGCTATATATCTATGACTTGAAGGAGTAGGGATAGGACAGTCTGTCCAAAATTCTGCTTACGGTTTGGTGATTCGTAATGACCAATGATAAGTGATAGAGCACAATTTCTGTCGAATAAAACGAATTAAGAGATGGGCCATATCCAATGATAAGGATTTATTTTCGTAAGGTTTCGAGGGTTTTGATAGCTCGATGTAGAGTCTCTAGTCGGGAAGCAAGTCTGTCTTCAGGACGCGAGTTGAGCAGACGCGTGTGTTCATGTGCATGATGAATATCACATTCCAGACGCCAAGCCTGAAATCCTCCCCTCGCCCTGCGCCCTCTGACGTTTTTGTTCTGCGGAAATGTGTTTGTTCAAGTGTTACAAATCCTGAGACTTGTCGAAACGAAGAATTTCCTATCCAGAACGCACGCGTCTGCTCGATGCGCTCGTGAGGTTTGCCAGAAGTAGAGAGACGACCATTTCGAAAAGGGAGAATGAAAAAATCGAATAGCTCTCTTTTGCTTCGCTGGAAGCGTTTTCTGATTTGTAGAATCCGAATCCTGGTGAACGACGCCTCGCCGATGCTTGAAAAGACGCCCTCGAAACAGAGTCCACAACTTTCGAGCTAACAACAGTTTGCAGGAAATAAAACCTCAATGCAAGAACAGGCGCGCATGTGATGTATCTGATGCGCGCCTGTTCTTGCATTGAGATTACGGGCAACCATTGCAACGCCAAGACAGAGCCCATCACCTGGGCTGACTGGAACTGCAAACGGTACACAACGCTTCGCTTGTATATGGTCGCACAAACTACGCCAATCAAAGGTCAACAATCCCGAATCTCATGTAGAAAGCGATTCCGGAAGAAAATCTAAACCATCGCTTTCAGATATGCGATTTGATCATCTTCACCCCTGCGTCTCCAAACACATATCAACGACTGGTGCACAGAGAATCCAGCATCACGGCGGTGTGCAAAAATTCAATGCATTTCATAAAACCAACTGCTTGCCAGCTCCGGAGAATCTTAAAACGACGAATTGGGCCAATTACAAATCTCAATGCCTCGGAAGCCAGCCCAAGGGCGGACTACTAGTGTAAACCCATCATTCTCACCGGCTGTGGTTGGGGATATCTTAAACATGGGCATGATTCAGGAAGCCCCTCAACGGTGGATCATCTTGCGATTCTTATGGAAGAGAGATAGGTAGTAGTCACACCATCCTCAGCTGAGTCTCAAGTCGCCAAGGACAAAGCCATAGCTCAAATCCCATCACCCACCATCATTCCCTTCATCATCCACAGAAAAAAAAGAAGAAACCATCCCCCATTTCGCCAGAGCATTCAAATCCCCAAGAACATCTCTCTATTTCCTGAAATATCAGTCTGAACACTGACGTCCTCAAAATCTAACTGCTTCCACCTCCCCCTAAGTCGTGCTCACCACTTACCCTTCTATCAAACAAATCAAAAAAGACAACCACGAACCTCAAACCCCCAAATCAAAATTATTAAAGGCCTCTTTTTTCATTCTCCTTCTACATAATCTCACCGTTACCCCTTAGGACTACGAGAGTTTACTCTCCTTTGCAATGTATCCATTGCAACACCCCACACCCCCCCTCTACCTTCTCCTTCCCTTTGGGTTTAGGGTTAATTTTTTTGATGGGGTGGATCTTTCGGGGAAACGCCTAAAAATATGGATTATTCAAACCGGTATCTTAAAATGGGGTTTTTTGGCATTTAAGGAAATGAATTCTGTCCAGATAATCTCCACGGATTTAACCATCTCGAGTTCCCATTGGTTACTAACGTCAAATTATATTCAAAAAAGAAAAAAGGTCGACTCCGATCCAACAGCTATTCCCCGAACACCGTTGTAGACCATACGTTCATCCCCTTCGATCACCGAAAAAAAAGTTTCCTATCCATAGATCTTGTTAAATTTCACAAATTATCAGAAGGAAATGTGGAACGGCAATGAGAATACAAACTACCCCCCTGTTGGAATACCAATAAATGTTCAACCCCTCAATTATATTTGATTTTAACCTTTTCCCTTTTTCAGATATCCTTCCGTGAATTTAATTCCAATTTTCAACTAACCCAGATTTCTTTTTCTTTGTGTGGAAGCCTCGGATTTCTTCCAACTCACCCCCGTGATAAACTTCTACCCGGTTTTTTAGATTAAAAAGGCGTATCTTTTTTCTTTGTAAGGGGGGAAGAGGAGGGAGATAGGAATGCGAGGCAATCGATGGTTTCGTTCGAGGGGGGAAGGTTGTTGGCGAATGGTACATGGCTGTCATCATGAATTTATGAATTGTGTTAGTTTTTGATGGGCCAAAACGGAATTTTTTAGGTTTCTGGGCGAGTGTTCAGTTTCCTTTTTTGTTCTTTTTGGGCATGTTGTGAGGATGCGCAGTTTTTGCGTGCTTCAGTTTTTGCGTGCTTCAGCTCTCCCGAAGAGACAGAGAGTCAGTCAGAGAGACAGACCGAACAGAGTGAAGAGAAAAAGGGAATGTGTGTGTGTGTGGGAGGGCTGTGGCGGGATCGGATATACGATTGCAATGTGATTTTGTGTTCGGTGTTAGTAATAGAAACCTTGTGGAGGGAGGGACGGCATCTCGAGAGCAAGGTCGGTTAGGGAGTGGAAGATGTGTGTGTGTGTGTGTGTGTGTGTTTCCAGAGAGAGGAGGCTAGGGAGGAGAGGGGAAAAGCTGCTGGAGCTTTTTGACATTCACGATTAATAGCTGTTGATCGGGAGAGCCGGGAGTGTAGAGGAGGAGCTGTGCTGGTGATATACACCGTCTTATTGTCAGTGCTCTTTTCACCCCGTGCCGCTGGCTTTTGTTTTCGGCGAAGGTTGTTGGGGGAGACCTAACGGGAGAGCGAAAGGGCGTTGCTGACACCGGTGCGAATACGCGGGCATGTAGATGAGGGTTTCGTGAGCGGTGGTCTTCTGTTGGGAGGTTTTGGTCCGAATGGGCAGGTAGAATATTTGGCTTTTGTGTACCTGGCTGCTTTGTATGTTGTTGGACTCGGCTCAAAGCAGCAGTCGTTCTGAGGTTGTGTATCTGTTGAGGGAAGAAAGGCGTTGGAAGGCTAGAAACGTTACGGAGGGGCCATAAGGGCCAGCGGTTCGGACGTGAGTAGTGCTTGCTAAGCATCAGACGTTAGAGGAAGCAGTCGGTCAGTGGAACAGCGCAGTCCCCACCTTGTGGAGAAAGTGTCCTCCTTTTGGATGACGTTTTGCCTCGGGATCCGCAAGTCGAGATGAGCCTCTGTTGACCGCCGTAGTAGGGAGTCGGTTAGTTTTGCGACACCACGTGCGCAGCTTCTCTCGTGTATGAGCTTTGAGAGACTGTGCGCACTTTATTGAAAGGTTGAAAGTCCGTGAGGATATACATGTTGCAGTGAGCAAGCATGGACATTCGGACATGTGCGGAGATAGCACTTCACGTAGCGGAGGAGGATATCAGGAGAACTTTTCCTATGCGAACGTCACCAGTCTCCGTTGGGCAGGAGTCTACCAACGGTCCTGTCGACATCCCTGGGGCTGAAGTTTCAGCCTACGACGATGATTTCCTCGAGAAAGACGTTGAGAACGAGTCGGTTGATGAGGAAGAGCTGTTTAAGGCTACTTCATTGCCATGCGGGGCAAGCCTCGATCAAGGGTATCTTGAAGTTGATCAGCACTCTCTAATTTCCACCTCTTTATCCTCGCGGATAGAACTGGAGGTTACCTCGAAGACTTTAAAGCAATGGAAGCGCACCCAAACGTCGGAGGAAGCTGCTTATCAGACATGGGATTTTTCTGAGGTGGCTGATGCTGTGGATAGTACTGCCTCTATGTTGTCCGAAGGAAGGGTATGCACGTCGGAGCACTAGTCCGAAGCTGTTTCGATCCTTGGTTGACACTTTTGCTTTCTTTGTTTGTGGTTTCGCCCAGATACAAACGGCCATTCCTGAAAGAACAGGAGTATCGGGAACGTACTTCTTCCGAAAGGTAGACTCCTCAGCAAACGTCTTAGGGGTATTCAAACCAGCGGATGAAGAGGTTCAGCTAGAGACAACGGATCTTGACTCAGCGAAAAGCTCTGCGTCTGTTCTTAAGTACATACGGCACTCATTTCACTCCGGTGAGGGATTGTACAAGGAACAAGCCGCGTACCTCCTCGACCACGAACGGTTCGTAGTTCCCAACACCGTGAAACATGCTTCCCTGCCTACAGTAGCTAATGTTGGGGAAGCGTTCTTGTACGTCTCGCCAGCTTTAGCAAGGTCCCTCAGACAACCATCGCGCGTTGTGACATCACAATGAATGATGGTCGAACGAAGAAGACGAAGACAGGGGCTTTTCAGGTTTACGTGGAGAACGTTGGCGACACGGACGACTACGGACCTGGAGTCTTTTGTGTTGAAGACGTGCAAAGAATTGCAATAATGGATATCCGAACCTTGAATTGCGATCGGCACGCTGGCAACATACTTGTGTGCAAGAATGGGTACGCCTGACCCAGGCACCTAACCAGAACCGTTTGAGCTGCTCTTTGTTTTTTCCTGACTTGTTTGCTTTTGCGTCGTACAGTTCCCAAGACACCAAGAAATACGGTTTGGTTCCAATCGATCATGGATACATTCTGCCAGATCGGATCGTCGCCTGTCCGTGGCCAGCTTGGATGGACTGGCCTCAATCCCGGCAGCCTCTTAGCAACGAGGCCAAGGAGTACGTTTCAATCTTTTCCGGGGGCAGCAGGAAATTATCTTGAGCTAATTGCAGACTTTGTCTCTAATAATAGTTATGCGTCCAGGCTCGATGGTGAGCATGATGCTCACATGCTGAAAGAGCAGCTCAAAGGTGCTATCAATGATGGCTCATTCTGCACGCTCAAGATTGGAACCCTTTTGTTGACTAAAGGAGTTGAGAAGGGACTATCCCTCTTCGACATTGGGAGTCTCGTCTTTGTAAAGGATCCCAAGGACTCTTCTTTCCTCGAAAAGACCTGGAATGAGGCGTATAGCGTTGGCTACGCCAGGCAAGCTCGACGCGCATGCAACGGAGCTGGATCAGACTTCGTCGGTGACAACTACTTGTATGCGAACATTGCGGAACACAGCGCTCTCCTGCCCGAAACTGAGTCCTTTATTATCAAGTAAGCATTACAGCCGGTCACATGCCCTGAGGAGGTCACCGATGACTAAGTATTTCCTTGCTCGAGTAAACAGGTACACTGCTCGGTTGATTGGTGCGAAGGTGGAATCACTCGCTACTCGGTCTGCCAAGTTGGATCGGGTCCGAAGTACCCCGCTGCTGAGTGCTTTATCCTAGCACTCTCTCTTTCGTAGCAAGGGTGAATAGCAATGCATCCATCCTTTGGGCTTGAGACCACATGTAATTTTTCTTCATTCGCTGTACTCTTGGGGAAACGCGCGTGCAAGAGCATTGAGAGCGAAGCGCAACTGCGTCGAACGTAGATAAAGAACGAACGCACGAAATCAGGCTTTCGAAAAGCTTTCGTCTATGGCGGCCTCTCTGCACAATGGAGAACGGGTTTTATTATAGCGAGGTGCCGTATGTACCGGGAGTTAGATATTTTCTAGTTTCTTGTCGAAGGCTTCGTCACAAAGGCTCCTCTGCCGTTCCTCCGTTCCAATGCTGCGAATCAAAAAGTCAAGGTTTTCTCTCAAGCGTTCTTCCTATATGCGAGTTGTACCACGATTACGACCGGACAAGCACAACTTGAAAGGCTTTTACAGTCCCACGGACAGACCAACCTCTGTTCATGCCTCCGCCTCCTCTTCTTCCTCCTCGCTACTGTTGTTGTTTCCCCCAGCATTGGTGTAGCCTTCGTTTTCTGCCTCTGCCTCTTTCATCAGAGTCTTAAGCAGCTTTTCATCCTTGTCGGAAACAGTTGCAGGCTGAAGGAATGGAAATTGGGACGACGGACAAAGACTTGAGTATGAGCTGGAGTAGCTGACAGAATTTTCTTCCAAATGAGAGAGCACGACATTCCAACTTACCTCGCTCTTGAGACTAAATCGTCCTCCACGTTTCTGAATTTCCTCATCCACCACTTTGAGCGCATCGTTGAGCAGCTGGATACCCTCGGCTTTCTGGAAGGATGTCGCGTTGATAACGTACTGGGGCGCAGCAACTATTCTAACCTTAACCTGCGCCTCCTCCGGAGCTGAAGCTTCTGCCTTCCGAAGTGACTCTTTAATCGCGTGGATTCCGTCGAAGGCGTGGCATTCAACCTATTCCCGAGTGTAGCGACACACACGCAAGCAAACGAGTCAGGATCAGGCTTGCTACGCACCTGGATAAGCCATCTTACCTCAAAGTCTGCACGGAACTTGATCGCATGCGCAGTGAGTTTCTTGCTGACGTTCTTCAGGAGCTCCTCACGCTCGTAGTCGGGGATATCTATCCCTTCGAGCGCATCATCTGCATCAGATGCTGCTAATCTAAAGCCGTCAAAGGCGTGCCCGTACTTGCGATACATTGGCCAACCCCACTGAACGTACAGGTCCTCCAAATCTCTCCCAACTGTTTCTGCAATGTGGCGCATGATCGAATGCACCGTCCTACCCTTATTCCATTTGTCTTCCATATACGCAATATCGGTAGGAGCTACTCGACGTTTTGAAAGATCGATGTATCCCATCTCCTTATCCACCCTCACCACAGCCAAAACTACGTTCCTTCCCACCCTCAGCTCCTTGTGAATGGATCGAATACGCTTCCGAGAGAGCTCCGAAAGCATGATCATTCCCTCACACTTATTATACTCCAACAATTGAACGTAGATACCCATTTCCTTGATATCCGTCACCAAAGCCATCACGATCTCATCCGGCTCAGGATATTTATTCTCATACATCCGACATTCTAAAACCACCATTTTCGACCAGTTTCCCTTCTCAAAACTTAGCAATACAAATAATCCACTCTCCCAAACTTGCAAAGCACAGATACACACCTCCTCTTCCTCCCCTCACCCACACCTAAAATGTCACCCACCTTCCCTTGGATCCCCTTCTCCTTTCCTTAGTCCACAAAAGCCTAATCAAACGATAACCCCAATCCAACCCGTCAACCTCCTTTTACGACCCTAACCTGCTCCCCCAACCCTTTCTCTGCCCCAAATCCCTTCCTCCTCCTTCCTCCTCCCACCTCAAGCGGCATTCCCAAAGAGGCTCCTCAAACCGCCGTCGACTATCTCAAAAAATATTCTAAAAACCAAAACAAACGAATAAGTTTACTAAGTCGATTGGAAAGGCTTCTAACGTCCCCCAACCTATAGTAGTACACAATATTTGTTAATAGTACATGAAGGTAACCCTGAGGCAAAGGATTTCTTTTCTATTAGTAGTTTGTTAGTATATAGTACTATTTGAGAGTGACAATTGTTTTGTGAATTTTTGGATTCGCTGGAAAGAGCACGAAAAGAGGTAAAAACGATTGGGGTGAAAATGGTTGTTAGCACCATTGAAATTTCGGAGTAAACAAAGAGGAACCACTATTGCAGAGTGGAAGAGAGAGCTTAGAACACAATCTAGTGTTCAGATACCGGACGCTCCAGCCTTCAATGCGACATTCGCGATGTTCCTTAGTGATATCAGCTCGTCCCGCTCTTCCTGAAAGCAAAATCCCTGGTTTCTTTGTATAGAGTGGGGAGATCGTTTTGCCAGTCTGTGGAGTCGCAACGGAGCGTTCTGCGTGTTTTTTTTCTGGGCGTTGGTGGTCGACGTCGTTGAGATAAAGAATCGGCGTCCACTGAGGTGCTCACAAACGCAGAGGCTTTTTGCAGTCGCCCCTCGCTCATCGGTTTGTCCACCAAGATTTAGAGGTCCTTGGATCCTATGATAGGGCTGGGGTTGGTGCATGAGTAGTACCGCCGCCGCTCTAATGCTCTTTCGTAGCAGACCTCTTCACGCGGTTGCCGTGTGCCCTCTAGTCTCTCTCTTTACTTCAGCTCCTGAGTGTTCCGCTTAGGATACACAACGAAAAGAAAAATAACACAAATCAATCTAGGCTACGGAGCCTCCACATATCCCGTGCAGCACTACTTTCGCAGAAGCAGTGCCTGCTTTACCGGATGTTTTGACCATCGGATGTCCTATCGCTGCTACTTAGTTGGACGCGCGTCATCAGCGTCCGCCTCTCCCTTCTCATTTTACTGTATAGGTACTTCGCGGAGTAGCTACGCCACGAATTAAGAGACCAACTGCGGAGTTCAGGAGCTACCTCTTTCTCCGAATCGTCCTCTTTTTCCCACTTTTTTTGGTAAGTTTCGTAAAAGGCAGACGGAAACAAAGGTCAGATTCCATCTCCAAATTAAGACAAGCGTCCTTCATTGGCCAACGACATGAAACGCCGACTAATTACTGGACAAAACCATATCCTAAATCCCAATTTATTGGTTATCGATGCGCATAATCTAATATATAGTTTTTAATCTATGCAAAAGCAAAATATATTCTATTTTTTCAAATATATAACAATGTATTTAAATTTAATATTTTCTGGGGGGGTCAGATCCTGAACGGTTCAAATTAAATATATTTTCAATGAAACATGCTTCTTCTTTTCTTCTAGTTTTAGGAGAGTGTACGTTTTTGCAGGGTTGTCAAATTTCGTCCGATTAAAAAAGGTTAGTCTGAATATTAGTACGTGTACTATAATATAAACGAAGTAAATTAGACTATTGCGGATGAAACGTTTTGAAAATATATGTCTAATAAATGTATTCCAATCAGACATGTTTTGGAAATATTTTCGTTGTAAAACAGATACTTATCTTCATTTATGCAATATTATAAGGTATTTCTGTCTTATCAGACACTTTTATGACATTTCTTCTTTTTTTTGAGTGAAAAAACGTCTAGCGGAATTGTAGTGTTCGTGAAATAATTTTTTATGTGTCGATTTTCTTCTTCAAAAATGTTTGTTTCTGGTGCTGGAAAGCTCTGCGAGTTTTCTCTTTGCTGTTTTTTTGTTCGTTTTTTTTTAAAATAGCGTTGCCTTCTGTGACTGAAGCGTTGTGGTCATACGTCATGATGGATTCCTCATTGTTGATGGGGCACGTCTCTTTTCAAAGTGGATGCGGGTACCAGTGGACAAAGGTGGTGAGTAGATTTTGGGCCTGGGAAAGAAGAGAAAAGTGAAGGGAGAGAGAGGGGGAGGTGAGGGGAGGGGGATTGAAAGATGACGTAGGAGACAATATGTGAATACTTTGAAATTTGAACGGAAATGGAAGGAAGGCAAATTGTTTACTCGATTTAGAAGGGGGTGGTGTTTGAGGAGGGTTTTTCTTTGTGGGGGGAGGGTTTTCGTTCTGTGATCTCGGAAGTGCCTTCTGAATGAGATTATCTATCTATATATAAAGATATATAGATATATAGATTTATATAACGGATCTAGATTATGTTGAAGTCTAGACGATGGAGTGGGAGAGAAGGAAACTCGACTGGGTTCAGGAGGACGCCGGATGAGCAGTCCTCCACTGAATTAAGCACGAATTCGACCAGTATTGAAAAGAACCCGTCCTCCCAGATTGGAAATAGTATGCAGTCGAGCAATACCTTTGTGACGTCGTTATTTAGGTCGGCGGATAGTACGCCGTCGAGTAAGTCCAAGATGAGGAGTGGTACTGGCAACTCGAAGGAGAGGAATTCGAGAAACCGGAGGAAGGATATCGCTTGGGCAAAGGTGAGAGGGGTACTGTCATTTCTTGTGCTTTTTCTTTTCGCCTGCGCCCCCGTCGTTCCCGATATAGGCTGTTCCCTCGATCGTTTCTAGTTTCTTTTTGGTCTGAGTGTTCGGCCTTTGCGAGGGGACATGATCGTATCTGAACATCTTTATCACTCCTGCTTTTCGTTTCAGTCTGTGAATCATGGAAAGCCCCCTGGCACTCGAACGTTCAAGAACGTCTATTTCAGGCAGAAGTTCCGGGGTCTTGGCGGGTCCATCTGGACTATGAAATTCAACAAATCTGGAACATACTTCGCCGTCGGTGGAGAGTCTCCAGTTGTCAAGGTCTTCAAAGTCATGGATAGCATTATACGCTCCGAACAGAGGAGCAGTGTCGACGACGCAGATGAGGCAAAACCCTTTTTTGAGCCAAACCCTGTGCGGGTCTTTGAAGGTCATACGAAGCCAGTAGTTGATCTGGACTGGTCCCAGGCGGTAAGCGTCCACCCCTTTCCCAGATCTATCAAAAACTTTGTACATTCTCAACAACCCTGTTTGCGTTTTCGGGTTTTCCCCCGCTGAAGAACTTCCTGCTTACAGCCTCGATGGATACGACAGTCCGCCTATGGCACTCCGCAAGAGGCGAGTGTTTGCGCATCTTCAAGCACGGTGACGTGGTCTCCTCGGTCGTGTTTCATCCTTGTGATAACATAACCTTCCTCACAGGATGCTTTAACGGTAAGCTGCAGATGTGGTCCATGGTACAGAGCTCGAGCGTATGCGCAGCAAATGCCGAGGACTATATCAGCAGCGCAGCGATCAGTAACGACGGTCAGAGCGCAATTGTTGGTACGGTAAACGGCCGTGTCAAGTTCTACTCTATGCGGAATGAAGTGACAAGGGAGTGGAAACTGAACGACACGACGCAGATTGACGTACGACCCGAACGTGCCTTTGAGGTCAGAATAGGATCAGAGGATGGAGTGAAGAGGGACCTTTCCAAGAAAGTTTGCGCAATCGTTCCTTCCCCATCAGATAAGGAGGTAATTCAGTACCGTATAAATTACCTGAAAAAAACGAGATAGTGTCTACCCGTACCTCTTTTCTAAGCTTT
Source organism: Rhodosorus marinus (assembly GCA_029953675.1). Taxonomy (NCBI): domain Eukaryota; phylum Rhodophyta; class Stylonematophyceae; order Stylonematales; family Stylonemataceae; genus Rhodosorus; species Rhodosorus marinus. The sequence goes on from JAMWBK010000001.1 coordinate 2,145,184, forward strand.
GCTTCACCCTGTTGCTGCAGATCTTGATCACAACAAACGATGCGCACGTGAGAACCTACATGAAGAACGACAAGTCCCTCACACGGCTCTATAAGGGACACGTAGCTGTGAACAACTCCCTTAGAGGAACCTACAGCAACGACGAGCGGTTTCTGATGAGCCCCCTGGGGAAAGTGTTGTCGATATGGGACAAGAACGAGGCCGGGGTCATCCTGACAAAGGGAAGGAACCGTGTTGAGGTCGTACATGCATACGAAGCTATTACCCTTGAGGATGAAAGGGCAAACAGCAAGGAGAAGCTCACTGGAGCATTGTTTGCACCGAGCTCGGACCACACCGATACTGGAAATTATACGATTGTCACAGCGTCGTCGGGAGGGACAATAACTGTGCTACAGAGGGCGAATCTGGATAATGAAGTTCATAGACCAAACCCGGAGGAAGGCGGGCTCCAGCGGCGATGAAAGTGTTTTTTTCTTTTGTATAGATCCCATCTCACCATCTAGGACTACCAAAAGTGTTCGAAACATCTAGGGTCGGTGGCAGGGTATAGTACATTGTTGAGCATACTGCTAGTGTACAGATCATTCTTATGTCGAGTTGTTAGAAAAAAAGAGTTTTGAAGTGCAGTCGAGCAACCGGATGTTTAGTGCCGCAGTCCTACGCAGGCACGTGAACTTCGGTTGACTCTGCGGGTTTGGCGGGTTCTGCGGTTGCAGTGGTCTGGATCGAAAGCTCACCGAGCGCCCCTTCGTCAACAGCTGAGGGCGCTCCGCACATGAGATCTGCAGCCTTTGTGGTCTTCGGAAAAGCGATAACGTCACGTAGAGATTCTGCGCCCGTCATGATCATCATACAGCGGTCGAAGCCAAAGGCAAAACCACCATGCGGAGGGGCTCCGAATGAAAGGGCCTCAAGGAGGAATCCAAACTTTCCTTTCTGGTCCTCCTCTGAAATCTGGAGCGCGGCGAAGATCTTTTGCTGAACATCTGGCTCGTGAATACGGATTGAACCACCACCAATTTCGGAACCGTTGCAGACCAAATCGTACGCTGCAGACTTGATTTCCGAATAGCGAGATGGCTCATCCAACAACGGGATATGCTCTGGTCTAGGAGCAGTGAACGGGTGGTGGACGGACGTCCACCGCTCGGATTCCTCATCCCAGTCAAATAGAGGGAACTCCGTCACCCAGCAGAATTTATGAGCGTTCTCCGGGATAATGGCCAATGTCTTCGCAATGTGAACGCGAAGCCTGCCTAGCCCTTCATTCACTGCTCGAGAGTTACCGCTAGCGGCTAGAATCAAATCACCCTCCTGTGCGCCCAATAAATCCACAATGTCCTTAGCACCGTCCTCCCCAATCTTCGTGAGCGGGCCTGAGAGCTCGAGTCCAGACCCAACCTTCCCCACCAGAAGCCCACCCAAGCCGTAGCCTTTGACAAACGCGGTGTACTGGTCCGTAACCTTACGAGATGCTGCCTTCGCGCTGCCGGCAACAAGGAACGCCTTGACCATCCCCCCATTATCCAGTGCAGAGCGAATCGGAGCAAACTCACTGTCTGCTACTGAGGGAATCTTTCCTATCTCGTTCAGCTCCATCCCGAACCGAACATCTGGTGCATCGACGCCGTATCTTGCAATAGCTTCGTCATATGTGAGAATTGGAATATCCCCATCCCCCGGTGCCTTGCCAGTGATGCATGCCCACATCGTTCTCGCCACACCCTCCGCTGTTCGCATCACATCTTCCTGGTTCACGAAAGACATTTCTACATCGATCTGGGTGAACTCCGGCTGTCGGTCCTGCCGAAGATCCTCGTCTCTGAAGCATCTCGTAATCTGGAAATATCGGTCAAAGCCGCCAACCATTAACAACTGCTTGAAAAGCTGAGGGGATTGCGGTAAGGCATAGAAGCAGCCTGGGTGTATCCGCGAGGGTATCAGGTAATCTCGAGCACCTTCTGGGGTCGCACGAGTCAGCATCGGTGTTTCAATCTCGAGGAAGCCAAGCTCGCTGAGGTAGTTTCTGACCGTCAGGGATGCTGTATGCCTCGACTGTATATTGGACTGCAGCGTGTCCCGCCTGAGATCGAGATATCGGTAGCGTGCCCGTTTATCGAAGTCAATTTCTGTACCTTTCAGCTTCGCGTCGGCGATCTCGAAAGGGAGGGGGGCTGTGCGCGAAATAATTTCAATCCTGTCGACAATAACCTCAATGTAGCCAGTCTTCATATCTGTATTGACAGCCGATTCACCCCTCTTCTTCACAAAACCCTCGATCTCCACCACATATTCGATCCTGACCTTTTTCGCCATCTCAAAACATGCAGTTGAACACTGAGTTTCCTCCACCGTAGCTTGCGTGATCCCATACCTGTCCCTCACCAGCAAAAAAATCACACCTCCTCGATCTCGGACCGCCTGAGCCCAGCCCTGAATCACCACCTTCTGCCCTTCATCAGCTTCTCTCAGGTCCCCGCACGAGTGCGTTCTCGGCATCACCATCTTCATCCCTCCCGAACCCTTCCTTGCATAGCAAATAGCTCTGCCCCCGCCTGATTTCCATCTCAGACCACATCCAGAAACAAACCCCAGCTCAAGCCCACCCATCTTACAACCCACCAAAAAGTCCCGAATTCCTTCACCCAAGCAGCAACGACCAAAAAACAAAACAAAATAAAAACCACTCCTCGGTTGCCTCCACACCCTCCCAAACCTATGCCTCCTCCTCCTCCTCATCCTCCCCCTTCCCCACCTCCCCAAACCCCATCCTATTTGTATTCATACTGGACGACGACCAGAGTCAACACCCTCAAACATGAAAACTAATAACTTTTTCAAAGATTTCGGTAAGATCGGCCATGTTAAGCGGACCAGAAGAATATATCTGAAATTCAAGGTCTGGAATTGGATGGAGATATCTTGTTTCGTTGAAGATTCCCGAGCTCCAAAGCGTTTCAGGTCGGGGACAGCTGTCCAAGGTTCCCTGGTTGGGTGGGGGGGTGGGGGGAGGGGGAATTGGTGGCGCGCATGGTGGGTGACCGATCTCACTGATTGTCGAAGTGAGTATATCGGACGTTTCTACTCCGTGGCCCCTGGGCGACCAGGTGCCTTCCTGCGTCCTCTCGGCGTCGCGGTGCTGCAGCTCAGTCAATGCGGGCTTTCTGTGAGGGCGCTGATCGCTGTCTGTTTTTATGTTTTTTTTGTATTTGTTTTCCCGATCGCACTCTCTCGCGTTTCCTCTCTTCGTTGAGCTTCGCGATGTCGCGTTTTAATGCTGCCTTGGCCCTAGAGGCTCTCTCTCTTGGTTTATCTTAGCCTGCTTCCTCTCAGGGTTGTGGTCTGAATAAACGACTCCACTCTTTACGTCCCACGACACGGGAGTGCTTTGATTTAGGGGACATTGTAGGTTTTCGTTGGCTTTCGTGGCCTCTTTGGTAGCGAATCGGTTCGTCTTGACAGCCTTTTCTCGGAGGGGTCTTTGACTCTCTGGCGTTCGTACGCTGCTTCATTGTTTGACGCGTGTGATCTGCATCTTGTTTCCCGCTTCTCACCCAAAGATGACGACGAGGGCAAGTTACTATTTATGGCGAAGCAGTTTGGAGGTCTTGAAGGATCTGAGCAGTAGAATGAGGAGAGTCTGATAACTGCTTATGATCTGGAAAGCTAGATCACTGTTGCCGGTTCGATAGCATGCTCCCAGACGACCCAGCGGCCCCCATTACCGATTTTGTTTTGCAAACAATCTCTGGAATTTCGCTTACACAAGTTGCTCCAGGATCATTTGGGTCGTCGGGAGGACTCTCGATCGTCGATGGATAGCGCCGAGTGATAGAAAACGTTTAAGATATGTGTTCTATGCTCGTTCTCGAGCATCACCCAGGCTCTCTTTCAGAAGCCCGGCGTTTTGTAGGTGCATTTCTTATGGTGCGTAACGAGACCCCGGGTAAGCGTTCTCCCTGCAAGGACGATGTCTCCGCGAAGTTAAAAAAAAGAGCCATACAGGCACGCATCGACAGAAAGCTTCTTCGGGTTTACTCTGCCAGTATGGCACTGCGATTTATAAAATGTCGTACAATTTCCTACGGCAAAAAAAGAGGAGGTCGAAATACTCTGTTCCTCATGCAGTACAAGCGTTCGAGGGAACAAGCAAGTAAATTCCGTTGACCGCGGTCAGGACGGTGTCGGTACACGGCCCGTACTCAGCTAGAGAGCGACTCCAGTAGGCTTTGCCGGGTCGAATGGCTTTCGTGCAAAACTATAAACTCAAAAAGCCCGAAAGGCAGCAAGGTATTACAAGGTAAACATTTCAGCAGCTACAAGACTTCTTCTTCGAGTGCTCCTTTGCTGGATCAGTGATCCTAATATTTTGCACTTTTTCGACGTCGGGTGCTTGCTCCTTGTCTCCAACGACTGGCTTTGCTCGTTTCTGATTGTAGATCTCTATCATACGAAGATTGGAAAAGGTCAAAAATAGTTTGGGGCCATGATCTTACAAATTCGTTCTGTAGGCGTTGACGAACCAGTTAGGATTTCCGTAAACGCCTCGTTCACGTTGGACGCGTCCAGAGCTGAGGTTTCAATGAAGTTAAGTCCATGCGCGGAAGCAAAAGCCTTGCCTTCATCCGTTCGGACTTGGCGCTGATTAGTCAAGTCGCTCTTGTTTCCGACGAGCATAATCACCATGTCATTGTCTGAATTCTCCTACTCGGGAACAAGCAATAGTTTTCTATGAATTCGAAGCTCATGAGGACTAGGTTCCGACCTCTCACTCAGCGAAAGCGAGAGTTCTTAGGCAGGTTAGAATTACGCAATTCTTACCTTGAGTTCCTTGAGCCATCTTTCGACACTCTCAAAAGTAGCCTTTTTCGATATATCATACAAGATTAGTGCTCCAAACGCCCCTCGATAATAAGCCTTGGTTATTGCTCTGTAGCGTTCCTGTCCAGCTGAGGAGATTAACAGTGAATCCGGTAAGCACGTTGCGCTCAAATTGCGTGAACCCGCCGAGCGACGTACCAGTGTCCCAAATTTGAGCCTTGATGGCTTTCTCTTCCACCTTTATGATGCTCGTCGCAAACTCCACTCCAATCGTAGTTCTAGAGTCGTAGTTGAACTCATTCTTCGTAAACCGAGTGAGAAGATTCGATTTTCCTACGCCAGAGTCGCCAACCAACACGACTGCGTTCACACAACAAAACAAACCTCATCAGCAGGACATCTAGCGAGCAAGCAACAGCAAGCCAACACATCCACTTACTTTTGTAGAGATAGTCATACCCATCATCTATTCTTGCCATCGCTCGAGAAAAACAAACAAACGCTAAAAAAAACAATCAAACAACTGTTCAAACAACTGCCTAACCCAACCTCCCACCGCCCACCGCCCCCCCCCCCCCCGGGCCCACCGCCCCCCACAAAAACACAAGCCCACTCAACAACTCCAACCCAGCCACTTCACAATCTGTTCCATCTCCTGTTCTTCTGCCTCTCCAACCCCAAAACGTTACCTATATACCCTTTCGAAAACGAATACGCCTTCTCCATCCATACCGACAAAATAGATCCCCTCCCACCAAGTTCGCCCAGCCCCTCTCCCCCATTCCCTCCCTTTCCCCCCCAACAACAAGACCACCCAAAAATTACACAAAAATGCTATCATTTTTCGTTACCCATTCCCAAACCCCCCCGTTCCACTCTCTTCTTCTTTCCACTATCTGGGCTACCTTTCCCGAATTCATTCATTTACACACAGCCCTCGTTCTCACTCCCCCCCTCCACCCCCCCTCAAAAATAATGACTAAATCAATCAATATATATTAATATTTAGTCCACAGAGGCATATTCAGTCATTATTAATCTCTAGGCGTCTTTTTTTGAAGAGGCCCGTTGAAAATTATTATTTCGGGGGTGTTCCAGTCATTATTGAAAGCCGGGGGGGTTGTTTGCATGGTTTTCTGGGGGGGTGCTGGTGATATCAATCTTTTTCGTGTTTTTGGGTTTGAAAAAGTTTAGATTTTTTTCTGTAGTCAGTCATTACTGGAATATCTGGCATGCTTTGTACTAGGCGGAAAAGGTAAATTTGGTTTGGATTGGTCAAACAGAGCGGTTGTTGGTTTAGGGGAGGGGAACTAAGTGCTGTGCTGGATCGTCGCATACAGTGACACTACAGAAGAAACTCTCGAGGATAGCCTCTTGATGCTTTTAGAAAGCATCTTCACGACAGACTTTTGCAGTGTATCCAAAGCTGTGTGCTTTACTGGTGGGGCCAGGAGGTGCTACAACGTAGAGCAGACGAGCACGAGACCTCCAAGATGAAAGGCCGAAATTGTTGAGCCCTGCTCTCAGCGCATTTAAGGCTGGGCATATGATTCGTGAACAGGTGTTCCTTTCATCGGCCTAGTATGGTGGCTGGGGCTCGCACCGCGTTGTCGGATTGCAGACAGAGGTCGATGATTCTCATCCACAGTGCATCTCCATGGTTGCTTTGCTTTACCAGCCAGGCAGTGTTGCTGATCTACGAGACGCTGAACAGCTCTCGAACGGGGTTGTACCCCTGTCACTAAATGCCTCAAATATACTCTTAGAGTGCGTATATTGCTCATGACTGTGGTGAGCTCCTCTTGGAGAACTGCTTCGAGCTCTGCCTGGGATAGTCCTCCCATGTTGGATTGCAAAAGCGTATGACTTCGTCCGTGAGACGCTGAAACGAACACTGAGGGTGCGGTCTTCATGCCAAGCGCGCCGTGTGGAATTCAGTCACTGACATTGAATCGTGTGTATTTCTGAGAGTGACCGGCTGTTATTCTGATTATTCTATATGCATGTTTGCTGAATGCTTGCTTTACTAGCGGCACTTTCAGCGTGTAAACAGGGCGAATGCGTGCTGACCATAAAGAAACCCTTTTTTGTGCTGGTATGGCTGTTGAGTTGATCTTCGTTCCCGCTCAAATCCTTCCGATCCGTTATGAGCGGACATCAGTACTGCTGCGTGACCACAACCCCCATCTGTGGAATCCATTCAGCATATTTTTCATCCTCATGCGTTTTTTTTTCGTTTTCGCGGAGCCTAACTGTCCTGAGGAGCGGAAAGTGAAAAGCTCAGGAACCGCGTCCAACAACGAAGAGGCGTTAGAGCCTCATGAGGAACTGCCACACCGAGCACCAGATATTCAGGCGGAGCACCCTCGGACGCACAGGCGCTGTTCTTCGATATCAGAGTGACGAGACGATTCCAGACCCAGCACCTGCGACGTACAGCTAGCCGTACTGGGAATGCGGCCAGCACCGCCGCACTGAGCAGAGTCAAGCAATACCGCGCCACTGTTGTAGAGCCAGAGAACTTTATCCGGGTGGCCTTCGAAACAAACAGACGACTTGCGGCACGCACAATGGCAGACTTTCGCCGCTTCACCAGCATCTAGGTTCGGACCGACCCCCTTGAACAAGGCTCGGTTGTTGCAATGAACCGCACGCTGTGGAGAGGCAACTCTTGGGTTGCACTTCGTAGTTATGGGCGCGCCAGTAGTTTTAGTAGACAGTGTTTACTGATGATTTAGCAGTCATACACTTGTGACTCCCCTCTCCCTGTCGTCTGACACCCACCCGTGGTTGTTAGTTTTCGAGTAAACCAGAGCGTCAAAGACAGCTCCGCGAGGAGACTGTTAGACGTTCCCGGCTCATTGCGATAGACTCGAAGAAGCAGCTCGAGGCAAACTCTCTCTAAAGACCAAAGTACTCCATAATGAGCCCGTAACCCAAGACAAACCGACCAGGCACCGCAGAGTCCGGAACCACAGGGTGAGTCATCGCCTCGGCGTATTGAGGCTCGTTCAGTAGATGAATACTGCTCGTGTAGGTAGTCTGGTCCAGATAGATCGTCCTCTTCTATCTCTTGAATGAAAAGCTGGACGAAGAAGTGTTCGAGCAACCACAGGGTGAGGGGGAGGGGGATGTGCTGCGGGGTCAGGAATAGATGGCGTGAACGTCATAGACGAGTAAACCAATGTGTCATATAGTATGTTGACGACGTACGGGGATACGCTCACCACCGAGAGCCCAACATGAGTTGGATGCCGTGTGAGAGCGCTTAAAAACTCTGACGAGTTCCATGGTAAAGAGGGCAAACCTCAAGCAGCGGGGTGAATTGGAAAAGGACGACGACAAGGCCCGGCGTTGGGAGATATATTTGTCGAATGGCAAGATGCCTTTGCCTGGGCAGTGGGCATAGCCAAATCTACAAGCAGTTCACCAACGGGAGATGCCCGTAGTCCTGCACGATTACGATAGGATCAAACATGCTCCTACTGTTCCCAACGTGAGCTGAGGTGACGTGCATTGGTTGTGGCAAGAATGGCGAGTTGACAAGTTGCCTGCGAAAGGTGTAAACGGAGCTTCTTGCGCCGATGAGAGTGGAAGAGGGCATTCAAGACCGAGCATTAGAAATAGCCAGGTGAAGGCTCTTCGTATCCAATACCAATGTCAACGTTCCATTTTGGGGGCGAAAATGGACTATCTGCATATCCTGTCTAATTACTTCAGCAGAGCAATCCGACTCTTGCGAAAACGCAACCGCACAGTGAGCTTGATTGGAGGATCAAGAACAGGATTGAATGGCAGCGGGGAGATACGCAATCTAAATACTACCTAAAATAGACCTCCACGTTCCTACGTCTATTTTACTACATAAATTTCAATACCAATCTTGTCCAATACCGGATATAATTGGTCCACGTTCTGAGTCCCAGGGACGATCAAAACACACGGACCCCGGACGCAACCTCGACCACGAGACCCCACCTCCAAGATCCAAAAAAACCAGTCTGGACCAAATTCTTTCATTATTTAAGCAGATTTCGCCATGGCTATCAAATTTCTAGGGGGGTATTTGTGTACATGGAAATAGATCAGAAAACCTCGGGCCACCGTTGAAGAATCAGTTCGCTCCAGCAAACGAGAAAATTTATCAGATTTCCTCTCCCAATGCATCCTTAATTTCTTCCGTTTTCCAAAAACGAAAGATCACGTCCGTTGAGGAACAGACGTTAAAAATTAAACAATTAAAAATAATCGCACCCCCCCTAGCTGAAGAAAACCCCCAAAAACCGAGTTCGCTGCTGTTCGGGCAGAAAGCTCAAAAGAACTTTCAAAAAAACAAATTCGAGGAGGTCTCACTTATAGCATTGCTAAGAGGCAGATCCTCAGCTCGCCCCCCACGTGATTTCGTAAAAATAAAGCTTTCCCAGGTTTCTCCCGATCCTTTTTCTTCTTATCACTTTCCAAAAGGGCAGATCAATCTCCAAGTACAATATGCCACGTGTTCTTAAACCCAAATTCAACCAATAGAACAACATGATTAAAAATTGAGTCATTATATGAGCATCAATCATTTTGAATCTCATCCATGCCTGTCGAAACCTGTTGGGTTAGTGCTTATTAGTACAGCAGAAAATCATCTAAATACCATTCTAAAACATAAAAAAGAGGAATAAACTTGTACGAATACAGACTACTATCAAGTATCAGCAGCCGATTATTATGAATTGACGAAGAATATTAATCCGTGAATCTCGTGGTCTGGAGAAGCTTGACAAAACGCGAAGGAAGTTGTGAGGGGGGGGGGAAAGAGGAGGATCAACAAATCCTTCTTTTTTTTGATAGTATACAAAAAATATGGATTGAATTAAGAATGAAATCAATGGAATATATAATTAAAAAATAAATACACCAATCAACGCTGATCACGATAAGTATGGATTCGGCCATTGCAACCAACCAAAACATTACATCATTAGAGTGGTCCAAACATTTCATTCATACGTTTGAATTTTCAATCTCTTTCAATTATTTTAAATACAAAAAATTAATGTTATCAGTTTTCTTCCTAGCTCCTTTCCACCCCCCCCCCCCCTTCCCTTCCTCTCTCTCTCTCTCTCTCTCTCTCTCTCTCTCTCTCTCTCTCTCTCTCTCTCTCTCTGTCTCTCTCTCGCTCTCTCGCTCTCTCTTCCTCGCCCTTCTTAAACAACAGTATTTGGCAACGGAAAGTGAGAAACATATTTTAAACGACGAGTAAAAATTACTACGCACACCGTCGATTCTAATCTGGAATTGATGGAAGCGAGTTTATTTCCTTTTTATTTAAGTTTTGCATGGAAACAATACTTTTTCTTTGTGTTTTTTCTGTTTTTCTTCCATTTCGTCGATTGAGGATCACCACGAGGTAAAAAAAAATGATGCTGAATTTTCTAAGTTTTTGGATATGCTTTGATCAGGTTGAGCTAACTTTCGGGTTTTTTTGGGGGGGGGGGGGAGGAGGTGATCAATGAGGAGCGGGAAGGAAAAGAAGGGCAACGGAGAGGGAGAGAGAGAGAGAGAGAGGGAGAAGAGAGAGTTGGTCGTGTTTATGAAAGTGGGAGAAGGTGGAGGTGGATTGATTGGAGAGAGAGAGGACTGGTGTGAGAGTAAAGAAGAGAAGTCCAGTTTTTGAGAAGTTGAAAGGTGGGGTGGTTTTGCTTGTTGTCCGTGTGGGGGGGTTGGTTGTGGCGGGGAGGGAGGTGAGAAGTTGAAAGGTTGGATTTGTTCTGGGGTTTGGTTAGGGTTGGTCGGGAGAGGCGGGAGTTTGGTGAAAGGGAAGGTTAACGTATGCTATAGTTTAGAGGTGGTTTTTGGTCTGGTGGGGCGGGGTGGTGATGGCTAGGCCTGGATTCATTGGGAATTTGGGTAAAGGATTTGGTATAGGTGGAGGTGGTGGTGGTGGAGGTGTGAGGTGTGGGAGGAATAATAACAATCGATGGGGAGAGTTTGAGGGGTTTTCGAAGGCGCTTATACCGAGCGTCGTTGCATCGGGGAGACCCAGCTTTGATGGTTATGTGGGAGAGGATGTGGTTGGGGAAAGGACTGCGTTTGTAACTCAGTACAATAGTCCGGCTTTTGTTAATAATAGTGGGCGGCCGGTACGTCTTGGAATGGACTTTCCTGCGGCCGATAGGCGGTTTCTTTCGATGCGCAAGTCACTGACTTCTGGAGTTCTCTTTTGTCTGTTCTTGTTTTGGGCTCGCACAGGTTGTGGTTATACTTTCTTGGATGGGCGCAAACCGGAAGAACATTGAGAAGTACACAGAGTTTTATAGAGAACGAGGATGCGACGTATACTTCTTCTTGAACAATGTTGGGCACGCTATCATACCCATCGAGTCACGGAGACAGGCTCATCGCGTGATGGAGACGCTTTCATCGATACCGCAAAACCGTCCTGTCTTTGTACATGCGTTCAGTATTGGGACTGGCGTCTACGGCTATGTCGTCGATATGATGCGCAACAAGGAAGAACAATTTAAGCATGTTGCTGGCGTGATATATGACTCCGGCCCGGCCATGATTTTTCCTTCAGACGTTGCGAAAGGACTTCACCTCGTCTGCCCCACCATCTCGAAGAAGGTGTGGTCAGTTTTTGCAAAGGCTTTCTTCACTGTCACGCAAGCCCGGAAGAACTTTCGAGTTGCTGAGGACGCCCTTGCCGAATCTCAACTAGCCCACGCGCCACAGCTCTACGTCTATTCCAAGGACGACACGGTAAGGCAACCAACTCACTTAATTACCCCTTCGGTGATCCAGCATGGCTAACGCGCAGTCGACGGCACCCCACCAACGCAGATCATAGACGAGGTCCACACCTCCATTGGTCACTTCATTGATCAGAACCGCCGCCGAGGCATTGAATGCTTCAGCAAGGTGTTTGAAAAGTCCAAGCACGTTATGCATCTACGCTACCACCCGGATGAGTACATGGAAAATCTTGGAGGGTTCTTGCAAAGATGTTTGGAGAGACACGATCGAAGCTTTATCGCAGGCGAGCAATCGGCTCCTGCGGCAGCCCATTGAAGACTTCGGGCAAGACCGTTGCAATCGTAACTAACTTTGAGAAGTGTTTGACAAGAAAGGACAACCTTACCTGTGGCGCACCGCTTTCGTGTGAGAGGAAAGAAGACCGACGAACGCAACCTGCAAAAACAGCAGAGCAGTTGGTTTCGAAGCCGGTTTTCCTTCCTGTTCCATTCTACGTCTTTTTTTTTGCTTGACGAGAATCTTTTATTCTAACTCGCTGAACGAGGCTCAGAGAAACCAAAAACATATTGCTGTCGGATCAGCAAACCCACCAGTAAACGTGAAAATGAAGAGGCTACGAGAATCTCTCTCTCTCTCTCTCTCTGTCTGTGCGGCTAGTGAAAGGCCGGGTTGTCCCCAACGACGGTCCTTGTTCGAAATTCTATGGGTTTCTAGATCATCGTCGCACAACCATGGTCGGAGGAGCTCTTCCATCGCCTTCCTGGGAAACGCGCAGACCTCGTCACCTCGTTTCATCTTCTGGACACGTCCACATGCATGAGCTAACTATGCTGGAAACCTGAACGATTTTACTATGCGAACAACCCGTCCACCAGACTTGCGGCTTCCACAGCCCAGATATGTCGGCCGTCTGCTCGCAGCTATGAACATACTACTGGAAGCCCCTGGCTGTTTTCAACTCCGCAAAATTGGCAACTTTAGTAGCTTTTACTTTTGGTTTTCCTCGTGCCCGAGCCATCTACATCCTCTTGAACGAGTAGGGTTCTATCTCTTTCTTCCCCTCATCAATGAGCTGAACCCAGACCACAAGCCATCCATTCTCACCACTGGATGAGACACTGAAGACCCGCCACACGGGAAGGTAGATGGTGATGCGTCTCCTGCCTCGACTCGGCGGTGGTGGACAAGAGGACCTCATTTCCACCTCTACATGTCCGGAAACCCACACCTTGTTCATACAAAGTCTCAGCAGCTGCTCATGTTTTAACGCGTTCCATTTACTTCTGCTTTGGCGCCTGGCGAAGTTCGGCCAGCGCTGAGGAGGAAGAGGCGGGGGGGGGTGAATTGCAGTCGACCGGGGCTGCCGAAGATGCACTCTATTCAGATTCCAGAGATGGTTCGAAGAACGTGTACACGGCAAAGACCTCGAAAAGAACGCCGGCGATGATCGCAACCGTTCGCTCGGAGATTCTCGTTGACACGAACGCTGCTCCGAGGACCGCGACGATGCTGCAGATTACGTTCGCAGCGGAGGCGCCCATGAACACAACCGCGGTGTTTCCTGAGTACAAGAAAATAAGCAGAACAATAGATCGGGTTAGCGGGCCATCCAGATTCTTTCAAAAGGCCAGCGCTATAGCTCACCAGACGCTGCGAGAGCCATAGTAGCAATCATGCTTCTGTCCAACCATTCCGCTACGAAGATGAGCGAAGAAGTCTTTGCCATGATCGGACCGGATCCCTCCGCAGTGACTCCGGACACAAGATCCTTGGCGTCTTCAACCTCGCCACCTATTCCAGGCTTGTCAGGTAGTTCACGGGACTGAACCAGCATCTGGATGCCGAAGAACGCAAACAGGATAATAGACGCGACCCAGGTTACTTTCGGGTCGAGAAACTGTCCAATTTGACCCAGAAAGCAGGCGATTACAGTCATCGTAGTTAGTGCTACCAGTGCCCCGATGAACACCAGCAGCGGGTTGTATCTCATCGCCATTAAAGCAGTCGCGAACATGCTCTTGTCACCGAACTGGGACAAGAAAACCACTCCAAACGCGCCCGTGAAGGACCGCCAAGGTCCAGCGGCCACCGTCAAGGCCGCAGGTGAACTCGCCATCGCTAAAAGGGCGGGCATCGCGATGCTCATTTTGGCGAGTTTAAACATCGCCCCATGCCTCGTCCTGAAGGACGCCGATCTCTTCGCGATCCTCGACAGCACCTCCACCAACTTTCTCAGTGTTTCCCGCACCTTAGGTCCCCGCGGCTGCACCACCTCCGGAGCGGTCGTGCTCTCCTCGCGTCTAGTCAGGGCCATTCGGATCGGCGCCGCCGCCCTCCGAGTACATCGTGCCTCCCTCGCACGTCCATGAACCGACTTCAATCCTCCGAGAGCGGACACAAACCCAGGTTCAGCCATCCTTCCGCCCCTAGGCCCCCGCCCGCGCCCCCCCCTCCCCCCCTCTTCCTGGCCGCCCTAACAAACACAACAGATTCGAATCTCACAACAACAGCAAAGAGATCCAATACATACACCCTCCTCCAGTAGCGCCAAAGGCAATTGGTTTCACTTCCACAACTCTCCAACTTCCTCACCTCCCTCAGGGATCATACCAAGTCAACCCTTTTCAAGCCTTCGGAACTTCAGTCAATCTCATATCTGTTTTCGCAAGAATCGATCGTCATCAATGCATTCAGATTGCTATCCTAACCACCCCCTTCGTCCCACCCCCCCCCTTAGAATACGAACAGAAAAGTTTTTTTGCAATATTCTCTTGGAGGTAGATTAAGATCTATGGATTGGAAAATGTGCAATATTTTATGTGACTTTAAGGACGATTACTGGATTATGTATATTGTGCTAAGGGGCAAATTTTTAGCAACTGAATTCGGATGACCTTGTTTTTTACCCACCTTAAAAGGAAGGTTAGATTCATGCAAAGGAGGAGTGTAGCCTGGTCGGATCTGATGTGGTTGATCCCTGGCTGGATGTGTTGGACTGAGTGCCGACGTGCTCTGGTCATCAGTTTGAACAAAGAGCGCGTAATCCCAGCTCCATGCGTTTGTATTTCTCGAACCGCACCCGTAGTTGTGATGGGGAGAGCGGGTCTTGGTTCGCAGCACGTGTGCGTCAGCTACGATCGCATGCGGTTTGAACGCTGACCGTGCTCTCGACGTTGGAGCCTTTCGAATGCCTCACCTAATGTACTTACTCTAGCAGAGACCCTTGGTGTCGTTTCGTCTTATATGAAAACCTCGAGGCAGGCAGGATTGCCTGGACCCGAATGCCTTTACGCGTCGCACGCGCTCTTCCAAAAGCAGCCACTGTACAAGCGACCACTGCCTGTTTGCAGATCTCATGATACCAGGGATAACCGGGCAAACAGGATTGAGTTTAGCGCTGAAGGAGTCGAAACCGGAGCTGAAGTCGGCTAGGCAAAAGTGTCCACTGCACCACATGTCCTACCGAACGCGTCCCTTAACCACTCCATTTCAATTCCAACGCATCCACGGTCGATAATGACTGAATACAATCAAATTAGACTCTAAAGGACGGACATTGGAAGAACGAAACACGTGTCACAACTTCAATAGCCAATGTGAGAATCATCAAACGGGGGATGGAAAACTTGAGATACGTCCATCTCACTTTTATGTGTTCTTGTTAAATTTAAAAAGATTGTTTTCCATTGCGCAACATCTAACTTGTACAATAAACAGGATAAATGTACTAAATTGGATTTTTATGAATGACGGGAAACAGACAAGATAACAGCCTAAGGAAATATTTTTATGGTTATACTAAAATATGCTTTTTCATGTTCTGGACTGAGATTCTATTAGGAGTACGAATCGGTTTTGCTAATGTGAGGGTTCAGGCCACAACAAGGTTCGCTTTTTGAGAGTGCCACTATTCTATGGGCACATTACGTGTGACCCAATTATCCAACCCTAATAGAGTATACGCCCTACCGGGCGTCGTTCATGAAACCCCCGAGGACGAGAGAACGTCTCCTGCTTTCTTCGCAGATCAAAAATCGGTTCGCTCTGAGACGAGTGAGACGACTCCATCCTGTATGTACAAAAGTTAGAATCCTGTTAGTATGCTGGCATTGTTGTCCGATCGCCAAAGGAGGGTACTGGAGAAACAAATGAACGCCATTGCAACTTTCTTCCCAAAGTCTTGCTATGCGGTGTCCCGCTGATGTGTCCCGTCCGTGTCCCGCCGTTCTCCAGTCCGGGCTGGTGATCAATTAGACTGAAGCGATGCAGATGGAACTTTAGCAACTTTGCTGAGCGCTTCAATGAACACTTCATGGGCGTTTTCGTGTTGGCTTGAATCAATACAGGAGACGGATTGAGTCTCTTGAAGCTCGGTTTGAGAACGATTGTCGGTAGTTCGTTCGGGTTGTGTTTCCCCTTTTTTCTTAGTGGGGACGATGTCGAAGTTAGCCTTCGAAGGGATTCTATCTGGCCCCGTTGCTGGCTATGTCGCTGCATGTAAAGATCTGGGAGGTCTCTTGGAGAAGCAGGCCGGATTTGTCGAGCAAGCGTTCAAGGAGGAGATGGCTTTTTTGAACAAGGCTTCTGCAATGGCTAAACCCAGCGACGATGAGTTTCAGGCGATGCTCGCTGTGATTGGTGGTGAGATGGGGAAAGTTGCCTCTGTAACGTCGGAAGCAGCTCCTAGAAGTCCTCTGGAGAACCATTTGACGGCGGTGTCCGAGTCGATCGGAGCTCTGGGCTGGGTAGCCGTTGACCCGAAACCTGTTCCGTACATAGGAGATATGGAACAGGCTGGTGAGTTCTACCTTTCCAAGATCTTGATGCAGTACAAGAAGACGGAAGAATTTGGCAAGCATGAACGGTTTGCCAAGTCGCTTCGGCAGCTTTGCGCGGCATTGAAAGCGTACGTGAAGGAGTACCACACAACGAGCCTACAATGGAACGCGGTGTCACGGAAGACGGTGAGGGGACCGGCATCCACGGTTGTTGAGGAGCAACCTTCGGGAGTTGACGAACTATCGTCTTTTGAGGAGATCATATCCGGACCTCTTGCCAGCTATGTCGCTGCGTGTAAAGATCTGGGAGATCTAGTGGAGAAACAGGCCGGATTTGTGTCGGATGTGTTCAAGGAGGAGTTGACTTTTCTGACCAAGGTCTCTGCAATGGCTAAACCTAGCGACGATGAGTTTCAGGCGATGCTCGCTGTGATTGGTGGTGAGATGGGGAAAGTTGCCTCTGTAACGTCGGAAGCAGCTCCTAGAAGTCCTCTGGAGAACCATTTGACGGCGGTGTCCGAGTCGATCGGAGCTCTGGGCTGGGTAGCCGTTGACTCGAAACCTGTTCCGTACATAGGAGATATGGAACAGGCTGGTGAGTTCTACCTTTCCAAGATCTTGATGCAGTACAAGAAGACGGAAGAATTTGGCAAGCATGAACGGTTTGTCAAGTCGCTTCGGGAGCTTTGTGCTGCATTGAAAGCCTACGTGAAGGAGTACCACACGACCAGCTTGCAATGGAATACTGCGTCACGGAAGACGGTGAGGGGACCGGCATCCACGGTTGTTGAGGAGCAACCTTCGGGAGTTGACGAACTATCGTCTTTTGAGGAGATCATATCCGGACCTCTTGCCAGCTATGTCGCTGCGTGTAAAGATCTGGGAGATCTAGTGGAGAAACAGGCCGGATTTGTGTCGGATGTGTTCAAGGAGGAGTTGACTTTTCTGACCAAGGTCTCTGCAATGGCTAAACCTAGCGACGATGAGTTTCAGGCGATGCTCGCTGTGATTGGTGGTGAGATGGGGACAGTTGCCTCTGTAACGTCGGAAGCAGCTCCTAGAAGTCCTCTGGAGAACCATTTGACGGCGGTGTCCGAGTCGATCGGAGCTCTGGGCTGGGTAGGCGTTGACTCGAAACCTGTTCCGTACATAGGAGATATGGAACAGGCTGGTGAGTTCTACCTTTCCAAGATCTTGATGCAGTACAAGAAGACGGAAGAATTTGGCAAGCATGAACGGTTTGTCAAGTCGCTTCGGGAGCTTTGTGCTGCATTGAAAGCCTACGTGAAGGAGTACCACACGACCAGCTTGCAATGGAATACTGCGTCACGGAAGACGGTGAAGGGATCAGCATCCGCTGTGGTTGAGGAGGAATCGTCCGGGACAGATCCACTTTCGTCTTTTGAAGCGGTCTTATCCGGTTCGGTCGAAGAATATAGCAAAGCGGCCAAGGAACTAGGGGGCCTTGTCGAAGAACAGTCTACCTTCTTCGTCGCCGCACTGAAAGAGGAGTTCAAGCTGTTGCAAAATGCGTCGAAGATGGCCAAGCCCGGTGCGGACGCGTTTCAGGCAATGTTAACCCCAATTGCGGAAAACATGGGGAAGGTCGGCGAGATCGCTTCTCAGGCTCCACCGCGGGACCCGTTCCAGAATCACCTCAACGCCCTGTCAGAGTCAGTAGGGGCTCTGGGTTGGGTTGCGGTGGATTCTACGCCGGTCCCCTTCATCGCGGATATGGCAGCTGCTGGTGAGTTCTACATATCCAAACTGCTGATGGAGTACAAGAAGAAGGATGACTTCGCAAAACATGAGGCGTTTAGCAAGAATTTGAAGGCTGTGTATGCAGATCTGAAGAAGTATGTGAAGAAGTATCACACAACACAGCTTTCCTGGAACTATGCTAGTTCCTCCTAAGCCCAGTCGGAACAACCCGCTGGCTGAGCGCGCAAGTCGTGCACATAGATTGACTTGGAGCTACCCTGTCCGTGCTTTGTCAAACTCTGCCGCAAAGCAACGGCCCAGGTTGTTGTTTTTGTTTTGTAAATACGCCAGCTGCGAATTTGCGCTGCGAGGGTTCTACGGTCAGTTGCCAAACGCTCGAGTTTGGAAACTGCAAGGAGCGACGTCCAATACCCCTTTGATTGAGAATTGAACAACTGGAATGGCTGCTCAATTTCCCAATCCCAGCCCTTCAACACGGTTGGCTTAGTAACAAATTGGGATGGGGAGCCTGGAAGAGGAAGATCCCGAAGCATGCTAGTCGCTCGTCGAGTCTGTCATGCAGCATCGCCAAGTGTGAGCCACATCCTTTGGGGGTGCCACCTCCAGCCCAGGAGCGTCGTTACTTCCTGTTCGGCATCAAGAAGTTCTCCTCTACAATGTCCTTTAGTATAATTTTTGCGAACGAACTCGCTTGCTGCGAAACTGCCCTGAGCGAGCCTGTTCTGAATTTGAGGCGGGACTGGACTGCTACAAGGAGACCACTTATTCTCTGAGATGGACTGCTTTCTTTTCTAGCAAGCGCGATGTTCAAGGCTTCTCCTTCTGGGTATGCTCAGATGTGCTTAGGTTTCCGGTGCTCGTTTCCTAACTGCTGGACTGCCATTTTGGTAGAAACTACTAGGCATCGTAAACCGGCCCGGGAATCGGTTTGATCATCGACGCCTGGGTTTCAAACTCTTTCACTATCCTTTCCACAGTATCGAGTGACTTATTCCAGAAGGCATCCTCTCCGATATCCTCGTTGAGATGTGCGAGGACGAGCTCCTCTGTGTCGAGCTTTCCCGTATCTCTTAGCAATGCTTTGTAAGCGTCAAAGAACTTGTCGCCGAGCCTCTCCCTCTGATTGTACACTCCAAGCGCAAGGAGCCAGCCAAACGTATACGGGAAGTTGTAAAAGCAAACCCCAGTGATGTAGAAATGGAGTTTAGACTGCCAGAAGAAAGGCTGAACTGTCGCGAGTGAATCCTTGTACTGATCAGTCCACGCCTGCTCCATCAAGCTGCTTAGCTCAGATGGTGTCAGCGACTGCTTCTCCCTCTGTATGTGCAGCTGCTCCTCGAACCTGAACCGTGCCGGAATATTGAGCAAAAACGCGCTCGCGTTCTCACATGCTGCCCAGAGGATGCGCAGTCTCTCCAGTTCATTGGTCGTCCTGTTCAGAAGCGCGCCGCTCACGACAGTCTCAAAGAAAATCGATGCCGTCTCGGCAACGTTCATCCCGAGATAAGTCTCTGGTACTGCAAGTTCTCTCATGGTCCAAGAATGGAAGGCGTGGCCCTACAAAGTAATCGTTGTGTGGAGACGAAAGAACCCGCATTGACAACCGAGTTGTTAGCAGAATCCAGACCGCGTGCATAGTCCTGACATCCATGCAAATGCAAGCTAATCCTCTATTTCAAGGGTCTGTTGAATTAGGGTACTGCGTATGGGCAACTTACGAGTTCGTGGGCAAGGGTCAGGACGTGAGCAGCTCCACCATTGTAGTCACTCAAATACACCTGGGGTACCAGTTGCAAGCAGAACGTTGTGTGAGCTCCAGCTATTAGAGTGCTGGCGCAGCTGGGCATGCCGGCTAGCGGGAGTCAAACGCTTGCATGGAGAAGCTTACCCTTGGAGTTCTTGACTTTGAAAACTCGGTCTGATATGCACCGGGAACTTTCTGGCTCGCCTTTCTGGCCTCAATCCACCCATTGTCAGCCATAAGCTGAACGAAATCGCCCATTTCTTGGTCAATGCTGCCGACCGACTCTTTGATAAGTTGCACTGCCTCCTCGAACGTGTACCGCCCTTCTATTTCTTGGTTTTCGGCAATTTCAGCCGGCAGGGGAGCGAATAGATCCCACGCGTCCAGCTTCTGCTTACCCAACAATTTTGCCTTTGTTCGGAGCACTCTCCTGGCCAGTTCAGATCTGTCCTCGACCACTCTAAGCATCGTGTCGAGTGTCTTCTTGGTCATTCTATTCTGATGCAGCGGCGTATCAAGGAAGTGTAGACCACGTCGTTTGTACATGTCCAGTCTCCATCCGACCATAGAGTTTAGAGCAGCAGCGCACGACTCTTCGTGGACGGCCCATGAGTCACGAATCCCTTCGAAAGCAGACCTTCGGACGGCCTCAGAGGGATTGTCAAGATACCCTGCAGCAGTTGCCAAACCAACTTTTTCCTTCGATCCGTCGGCTAAAGTGATATCACACTTGATCGTGCCAGAAATTGTGGAATACATTGTTCCCCAGGAGGAGTGGCCGTTGACGCTCAAAGTTGTATACAGTTTCTCCTCCTGAAGGCTGAGCCTGGAATCCCGTAGTTTTCTCTGACGCCGGATGTGGGCGGCCTCCGCTTTGGTTTCATTGTTCGCCGACAGAAACTCAGAGACCACGTCATCGGCACAACGCATGAGGAACAAATCCTTACTGAGAGTGACTTCACCAAGCCTTGCCGCCACCTCCTGAACCTCCAGGCTCTTCTTCCTCGCATCGATATTTGACCCATCCACGCTCTTCTCACAGCTCGAGTAAACGCCAACGTTCCTCAGAAGGACCTCTGCCTCGCTCTTAAGCTTTGAGCTTAACGTCAGAGCATCCAAGACGCCATTAACCTGACACTCATTTACGCTCAACCCCTCGCAGTTATCCAAATATCCACTTATGGCATTCTCCACGCCCCCGATCTCCTTCACGAGGTCCCGCACCCTATCCAGATCAGACTTCAGCTCAACACTCTCAAGCGATGGATACTCAGAGCTCAAAACCCATGATGGTCCGCCTTCCACTACCCTCTCCGCAAGAACAGAACGACAAGTACCAGCAGCACATCGAGAGTTCCCAGATACACCCCGAACCGTGCTCAAAATAAACCCAATCATGACAACACTTCCACTATAGCTCCTTTTCGCCCTTCCAAAGTGGCTACTTGTGAACATACTTTGCCGACGAAAAAAAGAAAACAACAGCCTTTTCAACCTCAACCTCAATGAGACCTACTCAAAGCCAAAATCATAACTCCCTCCCTCCCCTCTCGTTGTCAAGAGGTTTACATGCTCCGCTTTCCTATAGTGAAGATGAGAAGGGAAGCACAACAGTTTCCAATCCTTCTCTTTGGGACTCCAAATCCTCATTCGACGAAGAAGGAAAACTGAATTGAAGAGACCATGAAGACCAGTGCTCTGTTGTTTTGCCGTTGTGGTGATGCCTCCTACTCGTGAAAGGTGGACAGAGAAAGATTAGAGATTTTGTCCGGACGGTATCGGCAGTACGGCCGAATGCTAATGATTCGCATCAGAAATTGATCCATTCGCAAAGTCGGATTGAGCACCGGCTTCAATGCTGGTCGCAAGCTAGCCAGTTTTATTATGAGTTATACGATTCCACTATCCTATGCCAGTCGTGAACTGCATGGTATGCACAGGACAGCCTTTCGTCCTAGCCCTTGATTCTCTCCGTCGCCCGTTGTAGCTTATGCCTGCTGGGACGGCACGGTAGATCGCGCTCATTGTTTTTTTCTACAACCCACGCCATCAGGGATCATCTGTTGCCAGCTTGCGTCCCAGTCACTCCACTGCCTCATCATCGTTTTGTCCAGACCATGAGGATGTCATCGTTGAGGGCAGTCGGGTAAGGGATTTTCTTGTGCTTACTAGACAGCAAGCCGTCCTGGGAGCCGGAGCGCGTATCTCGTTCGTTGCAACAAAACCAGGCGAAAAAAATGCGCCAGAAATCCGTCCGAGCAGCAAACTCCGAGCCATTAGAGAACGGTCGATGTTCCTTTCGGCCACTGTAGATAGCCAATGTTCCTTCAGGTCAATGTAGGATATTCAATGTTGCTTTGGGCCAATTGTAGGATGGCCAATGTTGCTTTGGGCCAATTGTAGGATAGCCAATGTTCCTTCAGGTCATTGTAGGATATTCAATGTTCCTTTGGGCCAATTGTAGGACGGCCAATCTTCCTTTGGGCCAATTGTAGGAAGGCCAATGTTCCTTTGGGTCAATTGTAGGATGGCCAATGTTCCTTAGGCCAATTGTAGGACGACCAATGTTCCTTCGGGCCAATTTTAGTATGGCCACTGTTCCTTCGGGCCGTTGTAGGATGTCCGGTGTTTCCATAGCCCATTGAAGACTGGTCAATGTTGATCTGAGGGACAGTATGTGATAGAGCAGCGGTTGGGACGATCACTGGTTCACCCAGTCCGTTGCTTGTTGTTGAAACCAACTCAAGGTATCCCAGCGCCGCCTGTTGAGCTTACTTTCACCCCTTGACCATCGATTCATCAAAAACCATCCGAGCAGCAGCTTGAAAAAATCCCGGGCTCCTGTTGCGCCTGCTCATTCAATCCTCTTCCAAAGCCGTCACCAACTCATCCAGGAGCTTCGAGGAATCTTCGTCATACAAATCGGTCTGACCACTATCCTCTGCACCAATCTGGTTATCAAGTGAATCCACAAACCTCTCAAATTGTAGAGGACCGAGTTCGACTGATCCAATTCTGGCGATAAGCACGTACTGGGAAGAATAGGCGAAAACAGTTTATACCTGTTCAGAATAGGGGTTAGGCCCTTCGGAAGGCAGAGCAAGCCATTGGTGTTCCCAACAAGCGCAATACCTGATCTCCGAAGTAGTAGCTCAAGAACACGTCAAACTGGCCTCTGATATGCACAACGCTACCTTTTTCCTGCCTGAACGAGAAGGCTGTGAAAGTGACAACAAACTGGTCAGTGCTGAAACGAGTCGTGTATCTAGCTCAACGGAAGAAGAGAGCAATGGCATTGATATCCGACGTACTCACTCTCTCGGACGCCTGTTGAGCCGCGAGAATTTTCTGAATAAAGACTTTCGTGTTTACATCTGTGAGCTTCTCATCCCTAGTCCACAGGAAGAACAGACCCCCCGTTAGCATCCAACAGGTCCTCACCCCCATCCCCCAACACTGAAAAACAAGTTGGCTTTCAGGCCCTACTGAATAGACTGCATGGAGTCATACGCTGTCATTAAGTAAACATCCACTGTAGTAGGTTCACCACAATCCTCTTTTCGAATCTCCTCGAGAACCAGCGTTCGAAATTTCATCAACAGCCACTCAATTTGCTTCTCCTGACTGTTCCTGAAATTGATGCACATAATCGTTCGGGGTCCAGATTGTCCACCGGAACGAGATGAGATCAAACCCATCCTCAAACAAAAGAGAGAATGAGAATCACTTTACTTCAGTTCCATTCGCTTGTCAAACCCCAAACAAAACCAGGCCTCTCTCTCTCTCGCTTTGTGAGGACCAAGCTTTCCCCTTCTTAAGGACAGTCATCGAGATCCTTTTGTGAACATGTGGGGCTCGGGCTCGTCGATAAGTCAGAGGACTTGAGAAGGGGACAAAGCTATAGACGGCATTTGCTCTCGTGAAATTCAAGTTGAAGCATCGCATAAAGCCCGGCCATCCCCATAAGGACTCGATGGAGTGTCTTTGGGAGAAAGGAGCCTGAGCCACAACAGGTATTGAGGGGATTGAGTGGGTTCGGTTTGCTGTTGCTGGGATACAAAGGAGAGAAGATGAAGCCGAAGCGGAATTATGGGCGCAAGGACAAATATGAACATCATTCTTGGGTTCCGGTGAGGTAGATCAATGCTGCGAACGAAGGAAATTGGAGTGCGTTGCGTGAGGGTTCTGTGAGAGCTTCGGGCGGGAGGAAGAGGAAGAGGAAGAGGAAGGTGACAGGCAGCGGCAGGAGAAGAAGAGGAAAAATTTCCAGTAGTGGAAGATTGACTTTTGTACGGACCTCGTCCAGAGACGTATCAGGGATCAGCACCTTTGGCAAACTGGATGAGTACAAAGCCGTGCAACCGATGAGATACGAAGACACGCAGACGCTCAAGACGTCTTTGGTTCAGTTTCCCCTCGGAATCTCATTTGCCATTACTGGTCATCGTTCACGTTCCTACGCTGCCCCTCCGGTGGACTCAGACGTCGAACCAGGGTCCACCAGATGCGACGCTTGTTCGGACTACTTCGGCATCAAGGATGTTGTGAAAGTGCGGCTCTTCGATGAGTCGGAGGTCTGGCAGGTCTGGCCAGGAGACAAAGCTATAGAGCTTTTCTCCCCCCGAAGGATGGGTCTTCAGATGCGATCGCGGGTTATACAACCCAAATCGAAGATGAAAGCCAGTTCGCGTCCGACAGAGTTGCTTGCAACAGGACTGAGCTTTCGCCAGATTGCTAGCGCCGCGATAGAGGGGAGATTTTCGCGTGGGGACGTATATAACACCGCGCAGAGTTATGTGCGCGATTGTCCTCCAGATGCTGTCGGAACTGCTGGAGTCAAGCTAGGCTTTTTGTTGTGGCTTCAGATGTGTCCCGTGCTGGTTCGAGAGACATGAATTTGAGCGTCCAGATCCAGTTGGCGCCAGGCGAATCTGGGTGAGACCCTGCATGGCTTTCACGCGCTCTCTATTCCGCTCTTCGAGGGACAGAGCACTGGAGAGTCCCTGGCAACCGTCGCCGTGGCTGTGGTCGATGCACTAAGCAGCTCATGGCGACTGAAATTCATAGGATCAATGACGGACGGAGCTGCCAACGCTTCTAAGTCACTTCAGAGTCTACACTTGTGTTCCTCGATTCAACAGGTTAGTTTCCCTTCTAGGGCCTGCACGTTCATTGTCTCCGTCAACGCGTTTCAGGGCCATGTGTTGGGATGGCAACTGCATCAGCAACTCTGACACAGTCTTCATGGTGGTAGGAGTCGCTTCGATTGTGCACGTTTGCTGACACCACTCCTCGAAGTGACGCCCGTTGTTTTGGATTCTCGGCTGGGCTCGGTGTCTGTTGAACTTAGTCGTCTCTAGCGCCTTGGTGAGTATATCCGCAACTTGCTCCTGGGTCGGGATGAATAGGTACTAGTAGCTTCCCAGGTCGTGTTGTTGTCGCGCATATTGGTACTTCAGGTCGATGTGCTTCGGTAGTGGTTTTTCCGGGTCTCTATGGTTCAGAACAATCATGGAAAATATTGCACGAGAAGCTGAGGAAATCTACAACACCATGGTTAAAAGCAACAGCTGCAGACCCGTGTGTGTTCGTTAGAGGAACACGTCTACCTACTCGTATACGTCGACGACTTCTTAATCATCGGAAGACAGCGGGTGGCAGAATCCAAGGAGCAGCTACATACTATGCATCAAGCGGGGCAGAGTACATCGCGCTGACACACGGACTTCAGAAAGTACAGTGGGTGAAGAACCTACTAGCAGCGATTGTCGTACCGGCATTACCTACCAAGGCCTTCTCAGACAACACTGCCTGTCTCACTTGGTATAGACCCGGAAAAAAACTACCGAAACATATCGACTGCATTATCAATACGCGCGACAATACAACGACCTGGAAATCTACGATTTCCTATTCATCCCAACCAGAATTGATGCCAGAGCTGACCTAGTTTCGCCCAATACACAGTTTATCGGGCCCAAGCGAAATTTGGAACTGGATGAGTTAATAGTTCGCGATACCATCTATTAAACCAGCCTGTTGATAGTACTGCTAACCTATCCGTCAATGTTTCATATACGCGGTACCTTTTATTAAACGAGCCCGCTGATCTGGTTACTAACTTATCCACTCCTCAGTAGAGAGTCAAAGATTATCTCTCGAAAAAGTCCCCAAGTGTAATACCCCAAACTTCCGATCAGTGTCAGCTACATCATTTAGCGGGAGTGAGAAGGGGGGGGGAGAAGACCCTCCAAACTCCACGACTGAGACAAGAACAAAGGCAGAACTTTGCTAGACAAAAGTGTTCTTCAAGCCTCAAAATTTGTCGATCAGAGGGATTATATATCAATGCCATGGTTGAAGGAAGAAGGTACCTAGTAGAACAGTTCAAACCCGAGTTCACCGGCTAGATGTTTTCTGCTGGAGAGATGTTTTAAGGATTTGCAAGGGGGGAGAAGAGGAGCAATCTCTGCGATCGATGCGATCAATACGACCCTGGTAGCTTTAGGGAGCTTCGAGAGGGGAGCGGGAAGGGGCTTTTTCAGACTTCGCTGAGGAGATCGATTCTTTCAAACAATCCGCAGATCAGTGCTCAAAAAACTTATCGGAGAGAACGAAAAAGCAAACTTTACTAAACCCAACTTTCGTCGTCCTGGAGACCTTCTTCGTCCGCAGGAGACAAGATTTTGTGCTCTGACTAGGAGGAAGTTTCAGTAGGCACTAGGCTATTCTTTCACCAGCGATCTCCTTCGCTCTTTCGTCATCCCAATCTGAGGTCTCTTCTTCTCCTTCATCTTAGTAGTTCGCTTTCATCTCGATCGATCAGTTAGTGCTTGGCGAAGGGTGATAAGACGATCTGCGAGCTCTCCCCTTGGCTATCGGTAATAGACTCTTGCAGAAGCAGACGAGGAAGAGGTGTGGCGTGAGCTGGCGTTAAGTCATCGGATCATCGAAGAGGAATAAGTGAAAGCCTACAGGGCTCTTCAAGGTAGACAGGGGACAAGTCTCGTGGTGAGAGGGTTAGATGTGCGAGGGTGAGAGCTTCGTAATGATGGGCGATCGATGGAGAATTGAGGGAGGATCAGAGCTTGTTTGGGATGTTGAGGTTGGCGAGGCTCATGAGGACCATATGGAGATGAGTGGTGAGCGCGTTTCCGCGATCGTTAGGTATGGAGTGTCTGAGGAAGGGGAGCTGAGTCTGTCTAGGCACGTTGTTTGGCCTTCGCTGAGGACGATCCCAAACGATACTCACGGAAGTCTCTCGTTCGTGTTCACTGGACCGGGTCCTGGCCTGGCTACAGGGGAGAAGGATGTGGTTCAGCAGTTTCGACTGCGTGGGATCATCTACGTAGAGTCGATCTGCGGGTCCCTCAAGACCTCACGATGGCTCTTTCCGTCCATCGACAAGCCGATCTACTTCGAGCTGGCGATCATAGAGAACACAGGGAACGTATCTCTGCCGATCAAGACGCTCGTTCCTTCAGAAGGCACCGTCACACCCGCGCTGAAGGGCCTCGACGGTAGCTACGTCATTGATGCCTTGCCCATAGCCACGAACAAGGTCGATCTGCCTCCAGGCGATCATGCTCTCCACGCCATAGCCTATAGAGCAAGGCGCAGCAATGAAATGGAGGAGTACTTAGATTCAGACGAACTCATGGCTGAGCTAGACCGAAGAAGGGCGCTTGTCAGCAACAGCCTGGAAGGTTCGATGCAGTTTGATTGCCCTGTGGATGACGTCCTGCCTGTACTGTTTAGGTTTTCACAGTTGAGGGCGACAGAGAGCGTGTTCAGGACCAGAAACGGACTGATGCACTCTCCCGGAGGTGGTGCTTACTACGCAGCTGTGTGGGCCAACGATCAGGCTGAGTACGCGGCCCCGATGTTTGCCCTTCTGGAGGGTTCCAATGCGTACGAAGCTACGGTGAACATGTTCAGAATGTACAAAAAGTTTATGAACAACACCGACCAACATCTGCCGTCTTCTATCATCGCGGAGGGCACCGACCACTTCAGCGCGAACGGGGACCGCGGGGATGGCTCGATGGTGGCCTACGCTCTTGGCCGGTTTCTGCTTCTCTCAGGCGATGAAAAGCTCGCGGAGGAGCTCCTCCCACTGCTAGAATGGTGTCTGGAGTTCTGCAATCGACACCTCAACCCTCAGGGCGTTGTGACATCGAACAGCGACGAGCTGGAAGGAAGATTTCCGACTGGGACTGCCAATCTCTACACGTCAGCGCTCACCTACGACGCCCTCGTCTCCGCAAAGATGCTATGCGATGAGCTGGGAAAGGCTTCCTCGTCAATCTACCAGAAGAGGTCGGAGATTCTGAAGAAGAATATCGAATCCTACTTCGGCGCTCAGGTGGAAGGTTTCGATACCTATCGCTACTTTGATGGGTGCACGGTACTGCGTTCCTGGATCTGTATACCTCTCACCATGGGAATCTTCGAGCGAGCCAGTGGCACCATCGACGCCCTGTTCTCCAAGCAGCTGTGGACAGCTGATGGACTGAGGACAACCTCCGGCAATCCGACGTTTTGGGACAGGGCAACGCTCAAGTGCCTGCGCGGTGTCTACGCTTCAGGCGAAGTAGAGAGAGCACATAAGCATTTTCTGGCGTACTCACGGCGGAGACTGCTAGGAAATCACGTCCCGTACCCCGTTGAAGCCTACCCGGAGGGCAACGAGAGGCACCTGTCAGCGGAAAGCGCACTGTACTGCAGGGTTGTGATCGAGGGCTTATTCGGACTCCGTCCAACTGGATTCCGAAAGCTCACATGCACGCCTCGGCTTCCCCCCCACTGGAACAGTATGTCTTTGCGAGGTCTACACGCGTGCGCGACGACTTTCGACTTGACAGTCAACCGAGACGAATCATCCAGGGAGGTTACCGTGCAAGTAACTCAAAGAACTGGAGACAAGGACGACGAACCATTATCTACAAAAGTCTACAAACTCGAGCCCATGGAGGAGTCTTTCTCCATTACCTTAACTTAACCAACAAACAATGAATAACGTTTTAATCCACTAAGCGAAAGACCCGAAAGTGAGAGTCAGCTGAGGCCGATTACGCGATTAGCAACTCATTCCGATCTGTAACACAGCGCTCTAGAGTTCTCATGGGTGTCCTAGCTGGATTGATTCACCGACTAGAACCCCTTTGAAAGACTAGGCCCTCACCCTCGGCGAGCCGATGAGCACGCTCATCGTGGAACTGAGCCAAACAGTTCTCTCGCTGGGCTACTCTGCAACTCAACCGCCGCAGCTCCACGCTGTTTGTGGGTTCCGTGCTTGTTAAAACGGATGCCTTAGAGGAAAGAGAGGAGTTTTTCTCCCATTTCTTTGCATCCCACTTGGGTGCAGTCGTCCGACATAATATCACCGGTTCGGAATCCAGCATCCAGTGTCTTGTTCACAGCCTAGAGAAAGCAGAGGTTGTCATGAAAGTCAGAAAGCTTGTTCGCATGAGCTTCGCTTGGGTTGTTGGAATACCTCCTCCATCGCATCTGCAGCCTCCGGTTGATCGAGGTCGTACTTCAACATCATCGCAGCAGAAAGAACTGTTGCGATCGGGTTGGCCTTGTCCTAGACACCACATCCATTGAAGTTACCTCGTGAGCTCGAGAAGCAAAGAGAGCCCCCTTTCGCGCGTCCTTATCAACCTACCTGACCAGCGATATCTGGCGCAGATCCGTGAATCGGTTCATACATTCCGGGACCTGAAGGATCTCCCAGCGAAGCTGATGGAAGCATTCCAAGCGAACCCACTAACATGGATGCTTCATCGGATAGAATATCTCCGAAGATGTTCCCGGTCACAATTGTATCGAACTGCTTCGGCCATCTCACCAACTGCATCGCCGCGTTGTCCACGTACATATGTGACAACTCAACGTCCGGGTAATCCTACAAGATCGTGGTGAAAAGTTTTCAATTCAGGAAATGAGCGCACGGATCGATCAGTTTTCTATTCGGTTTTCATCATCGTGTTCCCCATCAGATGAGGCAGACTATCGACTCTGTCCGGTCATACCAAATCTTCACGCACTAGTGATGGTTTCACTGGGCCAAGGTCGATGATGACGCAGATGACAATGGAAAGGCTGCGACCGGCATGGAAGGTAATCTGATAACCAACGCATAGTCCAGCAGTTGTCGTCGCAGAGAGAGTTGGAGGATGATTGCTGGACTATGGAGGTGATTGATGGAAGGGAGCTACGAACCGAGTTCATTGTCGTGATGACATCCCGCCAGAGCTGACTAACATCAAGAACGTTGGCTTTATCAACAGAGCAAAGCTTTTTTGTTCTCTTCATAGAAATATCGTAGGCGATCTTTCCGATTCTTGTGACTTCGTGTTCGTGATAGATCATGTTGTTGTACCCTACTCGCTGGCCGTTTTTCTGTTGAGAAGAAGAAGGGCAGGCAGCGTTAGCCGCTGATTTCTATCGCTTATTTCCTTTGCGTTTTGGGGGGCCTACCGTTTCAATTCCTTTCGGTTCACCGAAGTAGACATCACCAGTCAGCTCCCGAACAACCATGATGTCGACGCCTTCGACGACCTCCCGCTTCAACGAGGAAGCATCCAGCAGCTGTTTAATGGACTTGGCCGGACGCAAGTTGGCGTAAAGGCCCAGTCCTTTTCTGAGCCCAAGAAGGCCGGTTTCTGGCCTCTTCTCTCTTGGCAATCCGTCCCATTTCGGCCCGCCTGGGATGAGTGGTTTTTGAGAGGGTTCTGCCTTAGTAACGATTCCCGTGAACGAGAAAGGTAGACGAGCGGGAGCCCTTTTTCATCCGCTAATCTAACTTACCAATTGCAGCGAGAAGGATCGAATCGGCGCTCTTGCAGCTGGCCAAAGTCTCAGCTGGAAGCGGTTCCCCAGCTGCATCAAGTCCTGCTCCTCCGAAAGGACACTCAGTAAAGTCCATTGAGAAGTCGTGCCTCTTCCCGACTTCCTTCAGAATATCGGTAGTAACAGAGATGATTTCAGGTCCGATTCCATCTCCTGGTAGCGTTGTGATCGAGTACTTGTCCTTCTTCGAAGTAGCCATTAGAATCACTGAACGACGGGTGGCGGTGGCTTGCCTGGCCGAGGTCCGAGCGCCCAACCCGGATCGACAGCCTCCTACAACAAACGCCATTTTATTTCTTTCTAGATGCCCTCTTAATATGCAAAGCGATCGCTTGTACTAGCAGCAGCATCCAACCACCTCAGCGGTCGTTGCAACTTCTCCAGATCACTCACCTTCGCTGCTGAAGTATTGAGTACTGAGCTCCGATTGAGATGTCGGGCAATAAAAAACAGTTGAAAGGGGTGGAAATGAGGATCGCCAAGATCGACACGGAGAGCTGTAGAGTTGGAATTGCTTGAGGGCTGGGTGTCGACTGCAGCCAAGCAGTATGATCTAGGAACGTTATGACTGCATTGATCATCAACTACCCTAGGGAGTGTTTGCACACTCTAACCTTATCGTTTGTTCTGCTGGTTGTCTTCTAAAGCACATGCTTTTCGGAGACTGGAATCAGAAAGCTGAGCGAGATTGTTAAGGAATCGACCTCTTTTGAACCAGCAGTTCGCGTTAAGTTGATGCAACGAGAAGATCTAGTCGCGTTGGGGGGAGAGGGTTGGGAGGGCTCAGATAGAGCTCAGATAGAGCCTCTCCATCCTCTTCATCTTCCAAAAAAGGGAGAAGGGACTCTGATACTAGTGCCTGTCAAAAATCAGTTCGCTCCAAGCTTAGACATCCCCCTCCCAATCCAGAAACCCTCCTCACAAACCCAGCTTTAGGTCCCAACCACACCAGTTCGAACGCGAGATCTACAAACCTGTCTACATTTTACTAAAATACATCTTCCTCTAGACAAGATCACGGCCAATCCTGTCCAGCGTAGTTTTTACGTAAAATCATGTTTGATGACGACGACAGGTTTTCGTTGTTTTGATAAAAATTAGACCAAGGGGCCAATCTAGAATATTTAAAATATTCAGATGCCCTTTCCCAGGCCCTTTCTGCTCGTGTCCATAGCAATATTTAATATTATGTACGAAGCGTACTAGCCTTCTGAACCCGTCAAAATGACTGAGGGTGAGTATATTGATAGCAACCCCATCTTACCCACTAGTATGAAGAAGGACCCCATCCGTCTAACTGCTCCTACCACAGCAATGGCCTTCCCTCCACTCCCTCCCCCTTCCCAATGGGTAGTCATTAGATCTGTACTTGTTTCTTCCCCCCTCCCCTAAAATCTGACAGCACGTGAAATCCAGCAACGGAAGTATTTCGAAAGAAATAGTGGCTAATATGGGTTTTCGAAATCAAAAACACCTACCCTATAAGTAAAGTCATGAGCCGCGGAAAAACAAGTTTTGACCAGGGGTAGCATATGGCGAATCTTTTCTTCTTTTTTTTTGCCTAGTACGATCCTTGCGAAAAAAAACCCAGCGATAGTTTCCTTTTATTGTAATGATTTTTAATATGTGGACCTTCATACCCTTTATCATTGGTCTAATCCATTCTTCCGGAACCAATCATCACTAGTATCCAAGAGATACAGTGCTTATAGCGACCAAAAGTTTTAACAAAAACAGTTCATCGAAACGTGGAACTCCAACAATATTTAACAAAAATAAATTAAAACAAAAACAATACTCATAAATATTTCACAAATACATTGCTCGAGCAAAAACGCTAATAATATAATTTCCATTTAAATTATTTTCCCGTATACCAAACACCTGGACTTATATATTAGCGTTTTTCAAGAACACGAAATCGGATCCCTCGAATTATCTTTAACAACAACGATTCTCCAAAGTGAACACACAGTTCCCTTTTCAATTCAACAAATCCTCCCCCCGGGTATTGCAAGTCACCAGGTATCCCTAATAATCATCTTATAGTAATTTATTTGAAGTATCAGCGAATGGTCCATTTACCAGTTAGCCCCTAGGTTAGAGTCATACAAACGAGAGACACCAGCACTTCAAAAATTCTTTAAGCGTCACTAACGGGTAGTGACGCTACATCTTCCCAGTATCTGTATATATAATTAATAAAAAAATAGTGTATATACAGTATAGATTGAATATACAATCAATATTGTGATGAAGAGTATAGCGCGTTGCTACTAATTTTTCTTCTTTTCCATATGCAATCAGATATCGACTGTGGACTCTTCGGATTGTTAGGAGAAGATTTTTTTGGTTGAGAGGGATTTCTGGTGTTGGCCGTTATGGTTTGATGTAATACATAAGGGACTTTGGGAGGGTGTGAGGGGGGGGATGAGTGGGATAGGGAGGGATTTAGTGGAGGAGGTGTGTGTGTTTGTGTGTGTGTGTGTGTGTGAATGTGAAGGAGGATTGTTGGAATCTAGACCTGGGTGAAGGGGTTATAGATATCTATCTAGTCAAATTTTTTATAATCTTTTTCGGATAGTTTTTTTACTTTTTGTTTGCTCCACAATGCACGGGTTGAAGGTCGTAGGGAGGCAGATGGAGGAGGGAATTGGGATGAAAGGTGGGAAGAATTCTGCGCTTTTCAATCAGGAGCTTTTGGAGAAGAAGAAGATGATTGAGACCAATTGGAAGAACTTGGGTGCGCTGGGAAAGCATTTCGATGAGGTGCTCAAGTCGTATGCCACGCTCGGCAAGAGAATCGATGCCGCCAGGCCGGTTATGGAGGAGGCCGCCAGTCCGTTCAGATCCGATGTCTACAGGGATACCTTGGGCGCGCTCAATGGAGTCGGTGCTACCTTGGAGAATATTGAACCCGCTGAGGTTACCAAGGCCCGTCAAACCCTGAAGATCTATGCAAAGGAGATGGAAACCAGCACAGTTGCGGAGTGGAAAATGTATGAAAAGGCGAGGATCGAGTACGACATGCGCATGGATCAAATGAAAAAGAACATCAAGGATCAGGATAAAATCGACACACGGGAACGCAAGATGGAAGACGCCGAGGAGATGTACAACATGAGGAAGGAGTCGATCACCAAGAAGTATGATCTTCTCATCGCGACGCTACCGAAGATCTGGGAGATCGGCACTCTGGCTCTTGCCCAAACGCACATCGCAATGACGACTGCGTTCGGAGGCAAGGGTGCGGAGCTTGCTAAACTCGCGGCGGAGAACCGTGAGAAGCTGTTGACGGATCTGACGTCTCTGAATCTTGGAAACAAGTCAAAGATTGCTGCTGGTGAAGCGAAGCCCATCGAGGAATGAGTTTTTGAGTTTTTTCGGAGAAACAAGATTGCCGAACTCTACGAATGCCCCGCACTGTTTCCTGCAGTTGTCCAGTTCAGTTGATTGCTATTTTCGAGCATAGCATGGAAACTTGGTTGAAGCAGCGCTAATAAAGACACAAAGTTTTGAACTCGTTTTACTCTCGACCGCCTAATCCGCGACAGAAAGATGGGAGAGCAGTCCCCGAATTGCTCCGCGGATGAAGGAATCCAGCTCCTCGCAAACTCTTCGATGACAATTATCGTGCGCTCCCTTCCGAGCTTCGAAAGCTGTGCACTACGCGAACTGCGGAAAGACCGCGCCCCAACGCGCAAGCGAGCGTCGGGTCAGAATACAGGGTAGGAGTTGTCTCCAGAACGGATGACGGGTAGTCCTCGGCATCCTTTCTTTTCAGATCACAGGGTCAGCAGGTACGTTTATCGCTGAAAAGCAGAGCTCGGTCGCAGTCAGCGTGCGCGTATAACAAGGGTGGAAATCGAAGTTGGCCGCGTAACATTGAGCATTTACGACGAACCGACGCACATTTTGAGCGGGCGGGTGGGCCTATAGACGCCCCAACGCTGTCCTGCCCCAGTCGAAGCCTCGGAAGAACTCATGGGCTTTCGCGTCTGACATGTCTCCATCGTATCCTAGCCTATCTTCCGGTTGCTGTGCCTGTCAACTTTCAGAGAAGCGAGAGCAAAAACTAGGTTGGCAAAGATTCAAAAGCGCTGGAAGACGAGAACGGGCTATATAGGTGGCAGCAAGAAACAGACTGCTGACGTGCCTGAAAGTATTCAGATCCCTGTGGATCCTAGTAGCATGGTATTTTGGTGCACCAGACATACCGTGATCGCATCTGCTAGTGAAAGCGCCGCTTCGTCTATGGGATAGAGATCACGAAGCACGACGCCCAGGGCGAAGAGATCCTCAGCCGCGTGCGCTGGTCTGCCAGTGAACCCTTGCAGCTCCGGTGGGAGGTTTTCGAGCGGAGGGAAAGGGTCGGCTACTACTCCGGCGGGGCAAGCAAACCCGAAATCAATTAATACAGGGTTTCCGCTCGGCTCCACAAGAATGTTGCGGGCAGCTATGTCACGGTGGACAACCCCAGATTCCCGCAGGTGCTCCAGGCAGTGTATAAGACCAGCTGCAACTCCTCGGTCAGCCCCGGGCTCTGGATGATAGCCTCTGACGGCGTTCATGCAAACGTATATGTTTGTCGAGTCTTCATATACGAGCTGAAGTCGCACTAGATTCGGGTGCGAACCTCCAATTCTCTTCAGCGATTCAATTTCAGACAAATAGTAGCCATCAGTATGAACCTTCGAGTTCCTCCGAATGCACTTGACCGCGACATTCAGGTTTCCTAGGCGGCCTTCCACAACATGAGCCGTTGAACCTTCTCCTAAATACCTTCCGAACTCGCACCACATCGCGCTAGGAGCCTAAACCGAAGCTCAGTCAAGTACGCTCTTGAGGACATGATTCCGGGTGCAGTAGATAATCCCGGTGACTGTGACGCCTGCGTAGACAGGCCCGCAAACAAAAGAGTCAGACTGCAGCTCTAAAAGTCAGTCTACAAGCCTACCGCCGTTTTCTGACACCACCACTCAATACGGGCGAATGCCGGGGGAAGATTTTGAGGTCGGATCTGCAGTCATCCCCATCAGGAGATCTGTGCTGAGCACAACAAGCCGTTTAAACATGTACGACAACGAGCGATCATCAAGAACAGACAATCTCTACCCAATCTCTCGGTTTGCTATCACATGGTAAGAACACGAGCTTGCAAAAAGCCATGAGGGCAGCGGCAAGAAAAAAACAAAAACAAAACCGAGACGGTTTCGGGATCCCAGTGAGAAATCTAGACCACTTCACAGGAATCCAAACGCTGCGGAAAAAAAAAGAGAAAAATCCAACAAACGTCCGATCGGGCGTATGGGAAACGCAACTACCCCATCCACTTCCAACGCCGACCAAATCTCCCAAAACCTGTTCCCAAACGAAACCCCGTTTTTCGGACTATCCAAAAATAAATTCCATACAAATCTACTTACCAAATTAAACACATACACGCGTCTTTTATCACATTATAATTGGTCTAATATTTCAAGAAATTTTATCATTGGCTATTTCACTATCGATTTTTCAATTCTTGTATGCCATTAAGTAACAAAGGGTGGGTAAGATCCACTCATCCTTTCCTCAAAAACTTCGAAACGATTTCATAATATAATAGATCTGAAACTACATCCCCCCCCCCCTCCTTACGATTTCTGGGTTAAAGGTTATCCCGCCCGGTGGAGGGGTTTGCTGGGAGATGGAAGTTTTTTCCTTATCGTTTAATTTTATTTTTTGATACTTGTTTAATCGCTAGGAGGCTGAAAAATGAGCTGAGAAAATTTTAATTTGTTTTAACATTTTGAAGGGAAACGGGGGTTGGATTGATTTTTTTGGGGGGTGATTTTTGTAGGTGAGAGGAAAAAAGGACGAATCGATCCCTTTCTTCTTTTTCTTGTTTTACTTTGTTTTTTATGGGTCACGGGGCGGGTGCGGAGGTGATTGATATGGTGGGGGGGGGAGATAAGGATGGAGGTGGGCGGGGGAGAGTGAAGGTGGTGAGATTGCGAAAGCGAGGAAGGCGACGTAATTTTATCTTCGGGTTGGTTTTTGTTTTTTTTGGTTTTTTGCCTGTATTCTGGTTTTTGGCATATCCTGCTCTGGTTTGAACGTTTTTGGCCAGGGGGTGGGGGGAGGGGGGGAATAGGGTATTGTTTATTGTTATTAGAGATGAGGGATTGTGGGTTTGTTTTCGTGGCTGGTGGGAGTCAGCTCGGGGGTGGGAGCTCGCGGGCAGTTTGTGAGGGGAGGAGGGATGCTCAGGTGGTGAAGCGAGCGAGAAGTAAGCTGGTTTTCTTTGCGAATGTTTTTTTGGTCGGTGCGATTGACTAAGGCCTGTTTCGTTTGGTTTCCAATATGATAGCGATCGTGGTAAGATGTGCAGAAAAGGAGGAGACGTTCGATGAAGTTGCTGCTCGAGCTGCCGAGATTAAGGAGGTCATTGATGGATTGAAGAAGTTTAGGCAGAGAATAATTGATGATACAACGGCGTTGGCGAAGAAGATCAAAGCGCCGCAGAAGAAGCTGAAGGTACGTGAATTGTATCCTCTCCGTGTTTGGGATTTGTACTGTTCGTCAACTGACATGCACGGTATCAAATCGCAGGAGGCGTTGGCGAAGCATCCGGATATTCTGAAGATCGACTCCAGTTTAATTGAGCTAGAGAAGGAGTTGAATGAACTTGGGTATGGCCAGTAGGTGAGTCTGAGTTATGTACATGACGGGATAAGTAGCGTGGAATCGCAGCGTTGATCATGCTCAACTCGGAGCTATCAAGTAACGTAGATATTGAAAGGTAGAGTCGCGCCGAAAGAATGAGATCACCCATAAGCTGCTGTCTGAGCGACTGAGACTTCCGCATAAAGTTTTGAGATCGTTGAGGACTCACAAAAGAAAAGACTACTGGCTTTCCCTGGCTGGACTTGGAGCTTGCTGCTCTGTACAATAGTTTGTTGTATTGTCATATCAAAGGCAAGAAGCAAAGGAG
Organism: Rhodosorus marinus; assembly: GCA_029953675.1. Classification (NCBI taxonomy): domain Eukaryota; phylum Rhodophyta; class Stylonematophyceae; order Stylonematales; family Stylonemataceae; genus Rhodosorus; species Rhodosorus marinus. Next base: position 2,182,829 of record JAMWBK010000001.1, read on the forward strand.
AACACCTAGTCTATCCCAAACCTACGGCCTTTCCAGAGGTTCACCAGATACCTTCGAACTAAGGGTGACTCAGATTTCAGAATCGCCGATAACCGGTCTGACCAAGACAAATGCCAATGGCTCAGCAAAGAGGATGAAATCCGATCCACAGGTCTGCAAAGCATCCCGTTAACCCCCAGAAAAACCTTTCGTCGACATCGCTTCCAGGAATTTTTTTCCATCTGAGAAGAGCTTCTAGGTGTTCAGGATCTGGTCCCGTTTTCTCGCTGCCGCACACACTACTGGAAGCGAGAAAACGCGAAACTCGTACGCGTTATGCTCCCGTAGCAGCCAATACACCATCCCCAGAGCGATTCCGATCCCCGTCAAAACTCTTCGAATGTAAATGATAATCTTGTGAATGTCACGTCCTGACAAGACAGATTGGTTCAGAAGCACAGCCTGAGGGCTAAAGTGGAGAACCGCGATGGGAATTGTCACCCTATCCTTAGCCTATGAATACCGCAACTATGACATCTCTGTCGGGGTTAGCTCGAACGGAAGGACAAGGAAAAACCAGAGTTAGAAAAAAAAAAAAGTTAGATCGGAGACAAAGTAAAGAGAATGTTTTTACGAACAACTTGAATACCAGGACAAGCGTCATCTGAGGACGTTTCAGCTGGTCTCATCGCATGCTTGCGATCGAGGGACGACGAACCTGAACCTGAATGAGCCTAAGAACCTGATAACCTAACCCTCATAACCAGAACCCGATAACCAGAACCTGCACACTACGACCGTGGCCAGTCTACGTATGAAGCTCCAGGCACCCCAACCGAAAGCCCACGACGGGAGGCGTGACGACCTCGAAATCAATACATGGCTCAACAGCCTGAAGAATTTCTTCAAGTTGGCGGGCCTTGGCGAAGAAGCCGACAACAAAATTCTGTTAGCGGCAGGATACCTTACGGGCGACGCCTCGTACTGGTATTCCTTGCTGCCAGAGGATAAATGGACGTCCACATTCGACGAGTTTGAGACAGCGCTGCAACCCCAATTTTATCCTGCAGACGCGAAGATCCGGCTAAACAACAGTTTGCGAGAGCGCAACGGCGCACATCGGTCGGGTGCTTACCCCGCATACTTCAACTTCTGAGAAATTGTTCGCTTCGTCGGTGGCCTAAAACCAGAGATCCGGAAATACGTATACATCCAGGAGATCAAAGAATTTGAGGAAGCTCAAGCTTTGGCCTTGAAGATTGAAGGTGCCGAGATGGCGAGTGAATCTCTTAGACGAGACGTCAAACCCGTGCGAGCATGGGGACACGCTCGGGTCTACCCTACCAGGCGGAACCCAGGTCTTGCAGAGGCGCAGCTACGCTAGCATCGTCTGCGACTTCTGTGGGAGACGCGGCCATACGAAACGGATATGTTGGGATAAGCCCGACAGGTACTCGACCGTTTCGACCTCGACCGGCCCTCTGGCGCAACGGTAAACGACTGGCAGCAGCCATTCCGTCCTAAGAGGGATTCCATACGCCATCCCGCTAATGCAACGAAGGGAGCTTGAACACAGCCTCACTAGGCACGTCCATTGAAACCTTGGGCAAGGTGGATGTGAACCTGGAAGTAGGGAAGCGCCAACTCAATTGCCTGCAAAGATTGCCGGCAAAAAAAGCTTGGAGGACCCCATCAGCGTCACTGTCTGGCTGTCTGACTTTACTCCGAGACCAACATCCCGGCGAAATGAGCCTCAACTGATGAAGGTCGTTCTTGGGGATTTGCGGGCTACGGAGTTATATTCCACGCATCAGCATCATTGCCGCACCTACGACAGCGTTGACGTTCCTGGGCATAACACAGGTTGGCCCGGGCTAGAGATCTGTTAATCTTGTTGGCGACATAGGAGCCCCATTGCAGGAAAAGGGGTCCGCCGTTTTGATGTAGTCCTGAAATACCAGGTCGTGCGGCAGTGACGGGTTGTGTCCGTAGAGCAATTCGAACGGCGACGAATTGGGCGCCAGAGCTTCCGATTGTCGAGCTCTCGCATAGCAGCCAAGTTACCGGGTAATACCTGCGTTCCTCCCGCTCACGCAACCCCTCGAGGTTAAATCGGTATTGGGGCATCGGCTGAACGATGTGAATTTGAACGAAAACTTTGTCTATATGGAGCGTGAGACAACAGATGAGCTACGATGGTTACCATATCATCAGTTGCCGCAGAATCGGAATACCAAGCAGCAGATCCCGTATTACACAAGCCTTCACAAGGCTGCTTCATCTTCAACCCGGAAGTCCTTTCCGTCGTTCGGAGATGTCACGTCCTGACAAGATAGGTTCAGAAGCGCAGCCAGAGGGCTAAGCCTAGCACGGCCAGCGTGCTAAACGCGCAGGTCGGTCCATGAGAAGTCTAGGCACCACCAGTAACGCGTCTGCGACTCAGAGTACTTCCAGAGCTAAACCTAGCACGGGCAGAGTGCTAAACCCCGCTCTGTCGGACGGGTAAGGTGGAGAATCGTGATGGGATTTGTCACCCCATCCTTAGCCCGTAAATACCGTAACTATGACATCGCTTTCGGGGCTAGCTCGAACGGAAGTACAAGAAAAAACCAGACAAAAGAAGTTAAATCCGAGACAAAGTACAAAGCTGCTCTTACGAAGCACTTGAATACCAGGACAAGCCAGCCAATAGACGGACGTTCCAATGGAGGTTTTCTTAGGGACAATCTGTCCCATTTTCATTGACAGTCTGTCTTCAAAAATGCTAAACAGCCTGTCCTTTATGTTTTTCGGGTGTGACGTCTCCACCTTCCAGCAATGTCCGGCTATGCAAAATTATGCTCGGGCTGTGCCAAAATCTCTGGAGGTGCAACACCCTTTTGAGCTTAATCGTTATTGGCACATCCCGATGGAGCAAGAGTATAAGTACGATGGGCAAACTCGATATTTCCCAGGTTAGCTGGAGAGAAGGGAGACAAGATAGAGAAGAACAAGATAGAATTGGGATATATTGCCTAATTTGGGAGTAATTAGGGGGAAATAAAACTCGAAATATGGAATAATTTGAGTAATACCCAGCTGGCAGTTTGAGACGTAAAATCTGGTCTCATCGCGCCTCGACTGAGAGGGTCTGCGATATTTTCTGCTCCTCTCTTGTATTCGATATCAAAGGTAAACGGCAATAAGCGATTTACATATCTCGCCTGTCTTTTGGTTAGCTCCTTTTGCGAGTGTAGAAAACGCAAAGGGTTATGGTCGGTGCGAAGCACGAAGAGCACTTCGAAGAGCACGAAGCACGAAGAGCACTTCGAAGAGCACGAAGCACGAAGAGCACTTCGAAGAGCACGAAGCATGAAGAGCACTTCGAAGAGCACGAAGCACGAAGAGCACTTCGAAGAGCACGAAGCATGAAGAGCACTTCGAAGAGCACGAAGCACGAAGAGCACGAAGCACGAAGAGCACGAAGCATGAAGAGCACTTCGAAGAGCACGAAGCATGAAGAGCACGAAGCACGAAGAGCACGAAGCACGAAGAGCACGAAGCACGAAGAGCACGAAGCACGAAGAGCACGAAGCACGAAGAGCACGAAGCACGAAGAGCACGAAGCACGAAGAGCACGAAGCATGAAGAGCACGAAGCACGAAGAGCACGAAGCACGAAGAGCACGAAGCACGAAGAGCACGAAGCACGAAGAGCACGAAGCACGAAGAGCACGAAGCACGAAGAGCACGAAGCACGAAGAGCACGAAGCACGAAGAGCACGAAGCACGAAGAGCACGAAGCACGAAGAGCACGAAGCACGAAGAGCACGAAGCACGAAGAGCACTTCGTGCTCTTCGTGCTTCGCACCGACCATAACCCTTTGCGTTTTCTACACTCGCAAAAGGAGCTAACCAAAAGACAGGCGAGATATGTAAATCGCTTATTGCCGTTTACCTTTGATATCGAATACAAGAGAGGAGCAGAAAATATCGCAGACCCTCTCAGTCGAGGCGCGATCAACCAGATGGCGGTTTCCGGTATACTACCCCAAGAAGATTGGACCGGAGCATATCTACAAGATCCTGATTTCGCAGCAGTCTACCCAGAAGCAGTGAAGTACGAGGAGCAGGGATTTCGTAGAAAGCGGGACATCTTGTACAAACATCATCGCGTTTGTGTGCCGCGAAAATTCGTACCGGACTTGCTGCGGAAACACCACGAAGAGCCAACGGGGGGACATTTTGGCCTTCATAAAACGGTGAACCTGTTAAAGAGGCGTTATTACTGGCTGACCTTAAGAGACGATGTTCAGTCCCCGATCCGAACCTGTGAAATCTGCCAACGGCAAAAACCACTGAGAGCTTCTCAGGGATTTCTACAACCACTTCCTGTACCTGAGTCAAAGTTGGAGGACATCACCATGGATTTCATTGTTAGTCTTCCCATGACTAAGTCCGGAGCTGACGCAATTCTAGTGATTGTTGACCGTTTCTCAAAATACGCGAAATATATCGCTACAAGGACGGATGCAGACGCTCGTATGACGGCAGAGCTGTTTTTCGAACACTGGGTGCGTTTTGCAGGCTTACCGCGGACGATAGTCTCCGATCGAGATTCCAAGTTTACCGGGCTCTTTTGGCAGCAACTAATGAGGATGCTTAAGGTCAAGACTCACCTAAGTACGGCCTATCACCCGCAGACGGACGGACAAACAGAGCGGGTCAACCAAACCTTGGAGACTTACCTCCGGTGTAACAGTAGCCAACTCCGCCATGGGAAGATCAGAGTCCCATGACGCTTGGCTACTGTTACACCGGAGGTAAGTCTCCAAGGTTTGGTTGACCCGCTCTGTTTGTCCGTCCGTCTGCGGGTGATAGGCCGTACTTAGGTGAGTCTTGACCTTAAGCATCCTCATTAGTTGCTGCCAAAAGAGCCCGGTAAACTTGGAATCTCGATCGGAGACTATCGTCCGCGGTAAGCCTGCAAAACGCACCCAGTGTTCGAAAAACAGCTCTGCCGTCAGAGCGGGTCAACCAAACCTTGGAGACTTACCTCCGGTGTAACAGTAGCCAAGCGTCATGGGACTCTGATCTTCCCATGGCGGAGTTGGTCTACAACACGCAGATTTCGGAGTCTACTAAGTATTCGCCCTTCGAACTTCTATACGGACGAAACCCTGAGCTACCGGGATCCTTAATAGTACCACGTGCAGAAGAAGCTACCCCTACGCCTTTACCTGATGCAGCGGAAGTTCTTCTACAACATCAACACGACCAATACCTGGAGGCGCGGAACAACATGCTTTACGCTAAGCAAATCCAGAAGATGCGGATGATGCGAGGCGGCGAAACCCTGACTTTACCCCCGACGAGCTGGTATTATTATCGACCAGAAACCTGCCGTTGCAAGACTCTAAACCGTTTCGACCGCGGTACATCGGCCCTTTTCGCATCAAACGGAAGATAAATGATGCCGCCTATACGTTAACGTTGCCAGCAGGGATGAAGATACATCCAACGTTCCACGTTTCCCTGCTGAAGAAATTTAGGGGAAACCCCAACAACGTTCAACTCAACATACCCGATTTTGCAGCTGAAGTAGCGGGAGGCGAAATCAAATCCGTACTTGGTCATCAGATGAAACCAGAGGGAACCAGCGAATATATGGTATATTTCGAGGGGGAAACAGTAGCTGATGCTCGATGGATTGCAGCTCACCAGTTGCCACAAACCTCTGCTACAAAAAGGCAAATTCGCTACTACATGAACTTTCATCGTGCTGCTGAATCTGCCCGACCCCGCGCTTCTTCTTCGGTGGGAGGGATGTGACGTCTCCACCTTCCAGCAATGTCCGGCTATGCAAAATTATGCTCGGGCTGTGCCAAAATCTCTGGAGGTGCAACACCCTTTTGAGCTTAATCGTTATTGCCCATCCCGATGGAGCAAGAGTATAAGTACGATGGGCAAACTCGATATTTCCCAGTTTAGCTGGAGAGAAGGGAGACAAGATAGATAAGAACAAGATAGAATTGGGATATATTACCTAGTTTGGGAGTAATTAGGGGGAAATAAAACTCGAAATATGGAATAATTTGAGTAATACCCAGCTGGCAGTTTGAGACGTAAAATCGGGGCACAGGTCGAACGGTTGTCACGTTTCGTCCGATCAAAAGATTAGTACAGAAATTTGTACGATCAATATGTAATAAACGAAAAAACAACATGTATTCGCCGAACAGCTTTAAAAAATCTGTCCGATAAACAATTCAGAATCAGACAGTTATTTTCAAATATTTTCGTCCAATTTTCCGCCTCATATTTGTTTATTATATATTATTCGTAACCCGATACTTTATCCGACGTTTTCTGACACCCCTAGCTGGTCGGCATAAGATCATGCCTTCAATGCCACTATTATATCGTTATTCTTCATAAGAGCGGGCTGCCTTTCTCCCAGTTTTTTATCCGAGAATACTACATATTGAGCTCCTTGACCGTATCTGTTTCCAGTAAACAAATTTTTAGTACAGTATACTTGACCTCCCCGCCCTCCCACCCTTCGCTATTAATTTCCTCGCGTTCAAGTGAAGGCCCTCTGTTTGCGGAGGGTCAGCTGTCAACACGTGGAAATGCTATTTGAGATACCAATCTGGAGTCCAGGGATTGATTGATATAAAAGTTTCCGGAGATTTTCTATATATTTGGGGGACAACCGCTTTCAAGGCACAGGAGAGCAGCCTAAATAGAATCCATGTGGAAGGGGTGGGGGAAAAGTGAAGGAGCTAGCCCATGTATTGAGAAATCTCATGCGGATTAATATACACCAAAGGATATTTTGGGGTTGCGGGAAGTGATTATTTTGGAAGATGGAAGGGGGGATAGTAGCTGCAGATTCTTGTAAGAGTGAAGTAAGACGCCGAGACGAATGTAAGAACACGCGAGGGGTCGGAGAAGCCGTTATTTTTCTCTAAAGATAATTGGTTAATGATCAATGAAATTATCCAATAGAGAACGAATAGATTTTTCTTTTCAAGTAATTAACCAATCATATTCTACATACACGATTTGAGAAATATTGATTGGAAAGCTATCGGTAGAATCGAAACGAAGAAAAGAAGAACATTTGACGAACAAAGATTCGATTTTTTAATTAAAAACTATCCACGAGGCCAAGCCTTGGGGCTTTTGGTGGCGAATGATACCTTCGTTTCGAAGATTCGAGTAGAAAATTATTGGATTTCAATTATCGAAAAGCGAAGGGTTTTGGGGTTTTCGTGTCCTTTAAAGACTACTTGACTCGTTTCAACGTTGTTGGGTCTGAAAGTGGGTGGAGAGGAGAGAGAGAGAGAGAGAGAGAGTGTGTGTGTGTGTGTGTGTATGAAATGTGAATGTGAGTGGTGGTTGGGTAAGGGATTTGAAAAAGACTGTTGAAGTATTCATAAGAGGATCTACCTTTGTTTGGCAAGTTGTTTCTACCAGGAGATTGGGCTTTTTTTGTTTGTGTTTATCCCCGTTGTTGGTCGTTGTTTTCGGCGTGCATTTTTGCGTGGTTTAGTGTCGTATGGACTACCGAATATAAAAGGAAAACAGTGGTTTGGTAGGGCGAGCGGGAGTATGGAATCTAGCTGTCAGATGGCAGAGGAGATAGTAACTCCGGAAGAGGATGAGTATGACCTTTGTGGAGCGACGGACGTTTCGGTGGTTGCTGCGGGTTCTGAGGTATCTGATAGCGGAGATGAGAATGTGAGGTCTGCGCTGGAGGACGTGCCGGTCTCGGATGTTTCCGACGTAAAGGTGACATCCGGCTTTCAACCAAGTTTGAGTTCAGAGTCGTCCCTTGTTGAGATCGGGCTTAGTGCAGTTAAAGCAACTCAAGGAGCAGAAGAGAGTGACCTTGCAAGCAGTCCGGAAGAGCTCAGTTCCTTGCTGGAAGGCTTGACAGCCAAGGAGAGGATTTCATGGGCTCTCGAAAGGTATGGAGAGGGTCTCGTCTTAACGACGAGCTTTGGAATTCAGTCTGCGGTTATCTTGCATATGGTAACGGAGCTGAAGCCGGACATCAAGGTTGTCTGGGTTGATACAGGCTACTTTCCGGCGGAGACCTACGAGTATATGGAAGAGCTCCGGACGAGGCTAAATTTGAACCTGTCCATATATCAGTCGGATATGCCACCCGCTCATATGGAAGCCTTGCACGGCGAACTTTGGAACAGCGACGATGTCGAAGACATTAAACTGTACAACCGGATTCGCAAAGTAGAACCGCTGGAGCGAGCATTCAAAGAACTCTGCGCAAAGGCATGGATAACAGGCATCCGTCGTACGCAGACGGAATTCAGGAAGTCTCTCAAGCACTATGAGCCGAGTAAAGGACGTGCCAAGGTAGGCTTTCAACCGGGAGAATAATGAGACATATGTGTTCAACTGGAAAACAACTGGAAAACTAAACCTATTTCTTGCCGTGCATGCTCTTACCTATGCAGTTGATGCCCCTGCTTGAATGGTCCAGCAGAGACGTTGCAAAGTATCTAAAAGAGCACAACCTTCCCAAGCATCCGCTCGAAGCTGAAGGATATACCACAGTGGGCGACTGGCACTCGAGCCGCGCTCTGACTTTGAATGATCTATGCGAGAGAGACACTCGATTCAATGGACTCATCCAAGAATGTGGGATCCATACGGAGTAGTGAACAATGTCCGAGGGACCAGACCGCGTGATTTAGAATACAAATGTGAACAGTACCTTCAATAAGGAGGAAGGATTGGTTGTAGTTGAGCGTTGTGAACATATAAGTCCAATGTACATAGCCCAATGTCAATGGATTGTGAAGAAGAGTCTAAATTAAAAAATGCGAAGTTTGCGAAATCGTGTTACATCTCATCGTTGTGCCGCACCATGACTCCTAGGGGTCGAACTGCGCAGTTTGGCAATATCTTCGTCCTCAAGGTTTGGTTTCGCAGAGCGGAGGCAACTTGAAAGAACATCCCCGGCGCGGAAATTGATAAGAACCTCATGAATCTTCGATTACGCACATGAAACACTTCCCCCCGCAAGTTGAACATCTAAGCTTCCCGCGCCCGACACTAGTCAGGCCACATGGAGACACAAGGAGCAAATCAACCAATCCATCAGATGGCTGAGTGATGGATCCAGCATTTGGGCACGATGGTTTTCATCCATAGTCCGCACGACTCACCATTCCGAACAGAAGACCGTGTAATTACCAGTGACTGTCGTGCCTTTTCCCCCACAAGCTACGCAAGGAACGAAACCCGTGTTCTCGCACGTCTTGCAGTCCTTGACCTGCTCTTCCGACTTCTCCAACGTGCTCGCGCTCGAGTCAGCAGCTCGAACCACAAACCGTGGTCTCCTTTGACGCTCAACCAAGGCCCGACCGGACGGGAACCCGATTGGGAATGAGAAGCAGAGCATATATGATTTTTTCTACTCAAAACGTTTCTCTAGCTCAAAACAGCGAACAGCGATAGCACGCTCGCCCTCTCTCCCTGGCCCTTCCCTTGACAACTCCCCACCCACCGATTACCCTGTTTATTGTAAGTCCGTAAGAGAATCACTGCTGGAGTTTCGTGCGAAGCTTGGTGTCGAAAAGACTAGCGTAGGATGCAAGCTCGCAACCTTGCTTTTGCTAGATTCCTGTTCGAAATCGTAGGCTGCTGGAAAGTAAATCTCTGCTTTTGCTTGCGGAAGTGATGCTTCTCGGAGGAAACATCTCAGAAAGACTCCTTGAGCTACTTCCAGTCTACTGTTAGTTGTTTAACTCGCAATATTGTGATGGATTCAAAGTCCATGTCATTTGGGTATGGTCGGGCTTTCGTTCTAGAGAGATGCGAGGAAAGTTCCAAAATGCATGAACCGACTGAAAGTGTCCCAGTGGGCAGCCGCCGACGAGCAGCAGTCCGTACTCAATATGTTGCCGCGGATCTGGACAACCTGGTCTCCGATGTCCAACCAACAAGGTTACAATTCAGATGCTTCTCGAATTTCTATTCAATGGAAGTAGATTTCGATGAGTTCTGAGTTACGCAAGCAAATGTGGTGATGAGCATTCTGATCTTCGTTTCTACAGCATCAATCCTAGCGAAGAGTTCACCCTCGAGATACTATAAGAATGTTGGATCCCGTACTGTCAGATCTGTTGACGTTGTTCAATGCTTCGCTCGAGAGGCGCTAGAAACAGGATTGATTAAAAACTGGGCACTATTTCTCTCAGTAATCCGTGTCCGTCGAGACCTTGTTCAGGATTCATTCTCTCGTTGTCCGCCGTGTGCAGCCCACGGCTGATAGGGAAGGGAAAGCAACCAGGGCTTCGTCGGGCCTGCTGCATGCAGTGATTTGTTGAGATCATTGAGCTAGATGGATGCGTGAAACCACAGGCACCCACAGATAGGCTTCTTGCCATGTCGGGTGCCATCATCTCTCCGAACGAGTTCTGCAAGGTCATCTTGTAACTGTTCATGCCATTCTGAGAAGCTCACTCCCTCCCCCAGCTCAGGCCGAAGTTCAGTATAGCCGGTGTCAATATTCCGGACGAGGTAGGGTCCTTACGTGGTCTTGAAACCAACTATAGCGAGGCTACTGAATATCAACGCCGGAAATCTGAGCGCAAGGCCCCTGACCAAGCTACAGCGCGAGGAAATTGGTTCTGCTTTGGTTGCGGATGTCAAAATTGAGTCAAGACTGCGCAACCTCAACGCCGGAAATTGGAGCGTAAAAGCCCTGGCCAAACGACAGCGCGAGCAAGTTGTTCTGCGCAGTTTCGGATGAATTGTGTCAGGATTGTGTTATCTAAACCGTCCCGCGATTTAAGTTTATGACATTTACCTTCTAGCACTGATGGACATCATGCCTCTACTGAGCTCGCGAGCCTAGAGCATTCCGGGTTCATGAATTTGATCTCCGCGAGTATTCAAAAATACTCCTCCAGCGCTGGTTTCTTCAGCAGCAGTAGCGAGTAAACAACGTTTCAGGGGGTACAGTCTACCTACTGTATTCTGACATTCGAAAGCTGAAGAACAAGTATGTTGAACGTTAAAAAAGGCAAACGCAAGACTGGTCGGTCAGTCACGTAGAAAAGCCGGCGAGGGAAAAAAAAATTACCTCTCGCATTTCAACACGCTCGGCATTCTCCAGATCAAGTGGACTTTGCCGCGTGGACGTCAAGCCGCCACTTGGAGGGGAGGGAGGATGGCGGGGCGGAATTCCGAGCCTGACGGTACGGCCAAGAAGCTCCTCATCGACTATTGCGGGAATTCCAAAACAGGAAACGCGAAAACAAGACGACACCGTCCACTGCCTAGGGTCGAGAGCGAAAAACACAGAATTGAAAGCCGCGACAGAGAACCAGCAAGTTTTACTCAAGACGATCGCGAAAGTCCAGACAACCATCTCAACCATCGTAGTACCGTAGTTCAGTGATTTCGTTTTCTGAGGTGCTTAACACGCCCTCAACGTCCACGAAACTGGAAACTCATACCCCAGCTGGAACCTACTGGACATCGACCGACTCTAAGCATTCAGCAAGGTGACTAAAATATGGCAGAAACATTATTATTTTAACAATCCAATCCTCCACTTATTTTCCTGAGCTAATCACCTCTGACCAATAATAATTTAAACACGTGTCCTATTTATTACAAAAATAGGATCAAATCAAATATATTAACTTTTGTCTTGTTTAAGAAATATACTGGCCAAATCGGGTTTGGTTGGTTGGTTCGTTCAGTCCCCACCCCCAACCCCTCCCCGAATTTTGTTTTTAAAAACAATCCCTTGGGAGAGCAAATCTGGTCGTTAGACCAATGTTCCAATGGCCAGAGTTTCTTGATTTTTTGTTTGTTAGGCTTTTCCGGCGCGATTTTACGAATTCAGAAATAAATAAACAAAACAGAAACTGACCAAAAAAACAACAAAAAAACACCACCACCCCCCAAAAAACAAAAAATATTTCGTTTTACCAAACAACACCAATCTCTTTTAGATTTATTTCAAAAATGGGAAGCTATCTGGGAGGACACGAATATTGAAAAATATAAATTTTATAGAAGAATTTCCGATGACGTGGGTGGAATGTTAAAAAATTTAGATACGTTGATATTTGAATTAAAGTAATTTTAACCTATAATTGGGTGGTAGATGTAATTTTTTCATTTATTAAATATAGAGTATGAATTCTTATTCGCGATGAGAGTTTTTATCGTCTTTTCTTTTGGTGGATGAGGTTGAAGATGATGAAGATGGAGAGAACGGTTCGACATTTGGTTAGTTGTTTGGTTTGGCTTTGGCTTGCTTTCCTCCTCCCCCCCCCCCTTCTTTCCCTTCCCTTCTGGTCCTCGGGGCATCATAGAGATTTTGGATCTTCGCTAGTGCTTGTGAAGGGGTTGGAAGAGGATGGTGAAGTAAAGCTTTGTGGTTCGGTCTGCTTCCTACGCTTTTACCCTCTCTCTCTACCACACCCCCCCTCCGCCCCCCACCGCCAAAGGATGTCATCAGATGGATTTTGATGAATGGGGGAAGGTGGGAAGTGCTTAGGGTTTGGAAACAGATGGTTAAGCAAAAACTTTGCTGAGTGTGACGTTTTGGCGGTGTTGTTGCTTATCCAAAGTCCTTTCACCGCGTGGTGCTCCCCGATCAAGATAGAGATGTGCGTTTGTTTTTGTTTTTTTGTGCTTTTTCCATCACCTGCGATGAAGGGCTTACCAGGGACAGGCCCTGGATCGCACTGGATAGTGCGCCTGTGCGTGGATAGATTTCACTTTTCGGTGCTGAGAGGGAAACGCAAGTGAACACCCCAAAACGCAGTATTTAATCGGTTCATGAATTGCATGCGTGAACGGTGTTGGGAGAGCACTTTACTAATGCGCCTTTATCTTAGGTAGGCAGGGAGGGAGTGAGATGGTAGACTGGAGTAAGGGGCGTGAAGTTAATAGGTGGATCACTCTGTTCAAGAAAATGGCAGAGCCTCTTTGTTTCGTTATGCCCGCGCTGCCGAATCTGCGTGGTGGAAATACGGGGACGGAAGAGCTGCTGAAGAGGGGTTCTTCGGTGGTCATTGCCGTGTCAGGCAGGTCCACCCAGTAAGTGCTAGAATTCCGACCTGTTCGTTCGAAGTTGAAAACCATGGACCGTCCGCCTGACATGTAAATGTGTCTCTACTCCCACAGGAAGTTTGCTGAGAGCTGGCTGTCTCAACTGAAAGAACAAGTGCCGGAGGCGACCTACGTTGCGGTTGCTGATCTTTCAACAGTTCCCGGGCTTCTCAAGCCTGCTGTTGTCAAAGTCTTGAGGTCGACCATTCCAGAGGATCCTTCTTGTCCACTGCTGTTAGACACACGCGGACACTTCAAAAAAGTGTACAGCAACACTCAAAACACAGCTTCCTTGTTTGTTGTCGACAAACGCGGCAATCTACTGTTGCACAAGGAGGCAAAAGATCCTAGTCCTTCCGACTTCGACGAGGTTGTTGCGGCCATACAGAAGTCGAACGGGTTTCTCGGCCCGCTACTAGAAAATCTGTCTAGCTCACTGTCTTCTTCCTCAAGTCTTAAGCTCTAGCCAGATCGCACGCTGCCTCCCGGTTTGCGTATAAATGTACATATGGGCTGCTTGCTTCCCGTGAGTGCTTGTACTACTGGACTACTAGCCCGCTGCACAAGAAAGCTAATAAATGAAAGACGTGGATTAGAAGCTCAGCAAGTGTAGCCACTCGGAAGGCTTTCACGGTTAGTTCGGTCAGCCTTGGCAAAAGGCATCTACTGCGTCCCTGCGCGCGAAGCATGAATCCCACGGGCTGTACTCAAGCGCGGAAGCTCCTCGTTGAGTGTCGGAACTGGCGTCGCCGATGGTGTCTGGGTATCCAGGTTCTAGAACGGATGTGGTGGGTGGCGAACTGTCTAACCTTGTGGACAAAGACTCATTCCAGTTGCGACTATGACAGTCCAGTACTGTAACCTTAGTTCAAAAGTTGTTCTCTTCTTTAAATATTTCACACGTTCTGCTTAGTGAGCTGAAAAAGTCGTTGCCGCTATACATGGCACGGAGTTTTCGAGTAGTGGGCTCCTCCGCATTTCGAGCACCGTACGGTGCGTGGCTTTCTGTACGGTTCAAAGTCTTCAACTTGCTCGACACGTTCTTTCCGTTTTTTACGGATGTTTTTACTAGGAAATTCGTGCTGTTGAACCTGAGCGGTTTGTGAGCTGCACGTCCGACTGTTATGTCCATGTTCATGACACCGCGAGCACGTTACGCGCCTACTGGAGTTCGGCTTGGCCGCTATTTGCCTCTCCTTCCTCAGCTTTGTAAGAATATGCCAAGCAGTTCTGTACGGAACAGTCATCCCATGACTGTACCTAATAGAGCTGATAACATCATTAGGCGTCGCATCTTCGACATTTTCAAGAACGTAAATTGCCTCCTGCACCAGCCCCTCATGCCCGACCTTCGCCTTGGCAGAGCAGAACGGGTGATGCGGTTTGTACTTGATCAATCGAGCCCCACCACCATACATCGAAGTTAAATTCATATGAAATTGACACCTCCCATCCTTATCCTCTTTCCTCGAAGGACACTGAATCGCAAACCTTTTCTTATCGCTCGAGACAACGTAGTAGGCCACTTCGTACTCAAAGCAGTATCGCTTAATGGCCTTTTTGCCTTCACCTACGTCCTTAAACGTCTCTCCAATTCTCATCTTGTACCAATGAACAGTCCATTCATAGTCATAGGAATTAAAACCTCGAAAACTGTTAAAAACAACTTACTCCATCAGAGGCAAAGTCCAATCCCTGGTTTCCCACCCCCCTTTTCCTCCCCAAAAGTGCCCTTTCACCTCCTTCCCCAGAAAACTGATCGGCCAAACCCGTCTTTCTCCTTCAGTATTTAAGAATAGGCAAATTATTAAAAACTTTACATACAAACGTTGAAAGCATGGTATAAAACGCCTTATTATTATCGTAAATTTACATAAAATAAAAAGCTAAGAGCCCCACCGGCGCGCGCTTTTTTTGAAATTAAATAGGTATGTTTTGATATAAATTAAGGTCATTCTATTGATTATAGAAGTAAGAGTCTATTCTTAGGGTGAGCTGGGGACAAAAGAAGCGTGCGCTCTTGAGCCTTTCCCGGTTTTTTTGGCTCGGGTCGCGCGAGGACATTCGGGATCCTTTCACTATTGGTTCCTGTCCAGGTGTCCATTGTCGGCAATCACCTCAGTGTAACCATGGTAGTTTAGATATGTGAGCATCTTGGACTTCCATCACCCGAATGCTGACCTGTTCCCTTCTCTGCCCGAAGAAAGGTTCAGGCATCCCGCCACCCTCCTTTTGCTTCCCTCGCCAATGTAGGCACCCTCTCCACACTCAGGACATAAGGGCAAAAAAAAGCAATTGCCGTAGCGGCTGACACCACGTTCAGGAATACTCCCAGCCCTCACATATTTGGTGCCTTCTTCAGCTAGCAATTACAGTATCTTCGTCAACTCAACCGGGGGTAAGCCGGAAAAGTAGAGAGCCACAAGGAGCGGCTTGAAACAAGGATCGATAGCGGTATCCACATGCACGTGAACGAGATTCGTCCACATGCACGTGAACGAATCTCGCAGGCGTCTACAAACCTGCACGGATAGATTTCGTTTCGGTGTGCGAGTCTAGTGCATTTATCAGAGACTTCCGGTCTGTACACACGCTCTTAGCTTCGTGTCGTGGCCAACGGCGCGTTGTGGTGTGAAGCGCGTAGCATTCGACTTCAGCGTTTCCGAATCGGAATCAGAATCAGAATTGGTTTATTCGGAGGCCAAGGTACCTGCATGAAGTAAGTACTTTAGAAAGGGCGAGAAAGCTAACCTCCAAAATCAAGGCAGCATTATGGCACCGTAGCTCTGTTGTTCTCAGAATAGTTGGTCTGATAAACGCACTTGTCACGTTCTGAAGTTCGATACCCGGCCCAAGGGGTCGACCACAGGCTAAAGAACGACCAGTGGAGAGCAATGCAGCTGCTTTGCTTGATGCAGAAATAGTAAATCATTCGGAGGAGACAGTGCATCCACGCTACGCCGAAGACGGGAGGAGAACTGCTGCTGGAGGAGCTGTGTGTTCGTTTGAAATCGAACCTTTGGGAAGGATTTGACATAGAATAGGACATGGATTGGACAGATTTGGGATCGGGCTCGGTGTGTGTCGGGTGGAGGTAGTGGTGACTGAACTGAGAGAAAGCAGTGCCTTAGGAGCGTAGTGCATCTTGGACATGAATACAGAGCAAAAACCGGGGGTATGGTGATCTGCTGGTGCTTGTGTTCCATGGAGCTGGGTTTTTATACACTGCGTGGAGTGCAGCGCCTCGAGAGGACTGGCCTCCAGAGGTTCAATTGCTGCTGGGTAAACTGGTGGGATTGGAATGTTTCCTTGCCCAATGAAAGGTCCAAGACTCAGCAGGCGGGAAGAAAACAAGGCAAAATCTGCCATAATCAAAAAACATTAATCAAAGAGGGATTCTCGCGTATACATCAAGAACACACTCTGCCAAGGTACTACTAGCCCTATGCGTCCTCTGAAATGCTGTCCAATGCTCTGGTGCGCTCTATCGGGTTTTGGCAGCATGACGATACGGTAGGAAAAACTCCGTTTCGTTCCAATCTGTTCCGTCACAACACCAATCGCAATGAAAGCGGTCGACGCGATTCAGTCTGGACTTATCAACCCTTCCTCTCCCATCTACTCTAGCGCTAGTAGGCTAAAAAGCAATCCACAGCACCACGCCCCTCAAAAAACCCCATCGTTCCCACCACTGCTGAACAGCACCGCCACCAAACACCCTCTCCCAGAGCTCTCCCTACTCTAGATCAAAACGCTCCCAAAAAAAGGCTTGTAAACGGGTCTAATAGTTCAAAAACTTTGCCACAATCGTATTGTCAGTACATAATTTATGTTGAGAAGATATCTAATTTATGCACATTTTTCTACAACACAGATATTTTTTTTGTTCGTTAGGACAGTCTGTCCATTCAATGGTCTAATATAAAGAATAGTCATTCATAAAATAAAACCCTTAGCTTCTATTGGAAAGAAATAGTGCCTATATAAACCTAGAAATTGAATATTTAGATTATTGTGGTTTAGAATTAGGAGTGTTACACGAGCGTAGGTGGGCGTTGGTGTCCCTCTAAACGGGGAACCGTGAGGAGGACACGATTAACAGGAGAATGTAAGTTTTGATGGCGGTTTTTAAAGCTTTTTCGGGGACTAGTTGGATGTATTTGAGAGCGGCAGGTGAGAGCAATTTCTTGAGACTTGTTGGTGGTTTTTCTTTGGGGGAAGGGGGAGAGGCAGAAGACTTGGAGCTAGTGATAAGAATCCAAGGTTTTTTTTTTTTTTTGGTGCGTGGTTTTTGGAATGAGAGGGCTGTGACTGGATTTGCAGAAAAGTGAAACGAGGAAGGGTTAAGTTTTGCTGTTGTAAAAAGCAAAACAAATTAGGATGACGGCGAATGGGAACTCATCGGCTGATCCATCTACGGTGCCGTCCTCAAGGAAAAAGTCTGAGATCAACTTCGACCTGCTTAAGGAGACGCTTCCTTCAGATGTGGATCCCAAACTCGTGGATGAGATGAGGGGCCTGTTGAAGCAGCACACGGACCTGTCCTCTGTTGAGCAGAAGTGGTTGGATGACAACTGCCTGCGAAGATACTTGCGTGCGAGGAAGATGGACGTGAAGAAGGCTTATAAAATGCTGGCGGAGACCATTAAGTGGAGAAGAAGTTTTGGCGTGGAGGGCCTGCTCTTGGGGGATTTGCAGACAGTCAAGAAGGAATCAGAGACCGGGAAGACATACGTTAGAGGTAACGACCAGACGGGCAGAGCTGTGCTCTACATGAAGCCAAGGAACCAGAATTCCAAGGAAACCAAGGGACAGCTACAACAGCTGGTACGATATTTGACCGGCGCAGATCAATTGTAGTTTCAGCAAACTCTCCTGGAACCTGGCTGACTATCCCTTGTTGGCAGGTATACACTCTTGAGCGTGCCAGAGGTGAGTCTATCCCACCCCAGGAGAAGATCACCTTGCTCCTGGACTTCAAGGGATATTCTATGAAGAACGCTCCAAGCGTGAAGACAATGCGCGAGACTTTGAACATCCTCCAGGTATATCTCCTAGCGAGCGCGCGATTCTAGAGATTTTACCGTCACTGAGTGCTGACTTTCTTATCTCGGTTTCTCTACCGGTCCCTGATATAGAACCACTATCCCGAGACTTTGGGTATCGCCGTATGCATAGAAGCACCTGCGCTTTTCTCTACAATGTACAAAATGATCAAACCCTTCATTGACCCGGACACGGCGAAGAAAATTCAGTTCGTCAGCAAAACGAAAGGCTTCAAGGAGGACTCCAAGGCTAAAAGGTTTATGGAAGGTCTCTTCAACAAGGAAACGGTACGCTTTGTATTCTACAAATAACATATTTCTTAAGATATACTCTGACCCTCCGTGGATTTTGGTATAAACATCTAGCTGGAGACCGAGTTTGGAGGCTCCGATCCAGAGCCTTACAGCAACGAAAAGTACTTTGCAGAAAGGTGAGGTGGACAACCGCTGTTGAACACTACCCGTAACAGGCAACCGCGATGAGTGGCTCAAGAAAATGTCTAACCCTATTGCAACTCCTCGGAACAGGTTCGTACCGGAGTACATGAGGTAGATTGACATGAGCGATTCGCAAGGCTGCAAAACTACGGTGAAACCCTCCGGCTGGCCTGATCCAGCCCAAGGTCATCTCTTGCCTGCAGGTCTTCCCACGATGGAACACTATATCCCTCGTAAAATTACTTATTAAGATCATAGGAACGCCGCGTGCTGTCATCTTGACGAAGCTCTCCCTTTTCGGCTGGCTTGCTTTGACGAAGCAGTCTTCCGTTGGTGACTTTTTCCGGAGTTCGCGGAAGTGTCTGTTATCTTTGACTTAGGATCACCTTTCTGCTTGGACTCAGAACCAGCCCTTGACGAAGGCTTCTTTGATTCGATAGTATGCTTTGCCTTCGCAAGAGACTTAGCCTTTGGACCACCATTCGCCTTTGAGTCAACCTTCGCTCTTTTGGATTTCTTCGGCCGGGATATGGTCTCAGCCTCAGGCGCACCCTTCTTGAGTACTAATGGTTTGGTCGCACCAGTTGGGCTGAGCCGTTTCAAGGGCGCAGGTTGTATGTCCAGCGTACCCCCTTCCGGTTTTGTTGGAGCGATCGTCCCAGCGGGAGAGAGCTGGACGGGTTGTCGTTGACCGCCATAGACTAGCTTCGAATTTTCCACTGGGCTTGAGGGCACCGGCGACGCCCACGGGGCAGCGACCCACGTCATTCCAGGAACTTGAAGAACAGACTGATAGGCCAGCGGGATGAGTGGCACCGAAGGCGTGACGGGATTCGCCGAAGCGGTAGCCTTGTTTCCACTCTTGTCATCTTCCTTCCTCGCTGGAGCTGGTTGCACTGCCCTCGGTGTAAGGACTGTTCTCGGACTCGGTCCAGGCTGGATCGGGGTATCAGCACTCATGAGGCGCTGCTGTTTTGGAAAACAGAAAAAAATGGAGGAATGTTCTCTCATGTATTAGCTAGGGCTTCTAGCAGCTGTAGGGTTTTTCGCAACGGAAGAGGCGACTCTCCTGTCAAACTCACCAAAGGGGGAAATGCGTTTTCCGGCTGTTGGATGAAAATGGGCGTGTTGGCAGTTTGGACTCCGTTCCTCTGCTCAATGCTCCCCTGCTTACCGCTTTCCGGGGTCAACGAAGCTATTCGTACCAGTCCAGGCACGGGTAGTTTTGCCGTGATCGTTTGCCCGAGTGGTTTCGGCGCCATCGAAGTCGCTTTCGAGCCAGGTTTCGGACTCTTCTCAGTCTCCTTAACCCCAGTCGTTTTCCCATGAGATTTCATGTGCGAGGAGAGAGAGCTCTTCCATTTAAACGATTTAGCACAGTCTGGTACATCGCACTTGTACGGGGTTTCTCCAGTGTGCATCCTTCTATGCGCCTGCAAAGCATAAAAGCCGAAATCGTTCCTTAGTACTAGCCTGACGATTCGACGCTATGCTACAATTGCAAGATGCGATTCTGAATTCTGCGTCTCGTACCTTGAGATTCGACAACCTCTCAAACTTCTTCGGACATTTATCACAGTTGTGTACAGAAGCGCCATTATCCTTCTCAACTTCCTCACCCACCAACGAAGATTCCCCCTCGGCCGGCAAACTCGGCTCAACCACTTGAACATTCACCATAACGTCCGTACCCTCCTTAACTGCCTCCGGGGCCTCCTTCTTGCCCCCTACCTTTCCCCACCAAACCATAATATCAACCAGTAACGACTATCAGACATCACGCCCTCCCCTCTCTCTCTCTCTCTCTCTCTATCTCTCTCTCACGACCCTCCTCTTACTCAGGCCTTCTCAGTGACAGAGGCACACTCACTCAAGACATTCCATCCAACCCCCACTGACTGTCAATCGTATAAACCTTTTCATTAGCTACAAAAGGAGAACCCCCCACCCGCCCGCCAAAGAGGATACAAAAACCTTTAAAAACAAAATAACAGTGGCTGAACGATCTCTTCCTTCAAATCTTTACGATCACATCCTCCCGCTTGGCAACCATCTCCTCATCCTCCCCCTCCCCCACCCCAACCCACAAAATCTTTTTCCCGAACTGCCTCAGCTTTTATTTCATCATATCAAACCTTCCGGTCAGCGTTTCCCATCAAACCCTCTTTAGACAGGAGACTCTCAATTTTTTTTATGTACAGATTGAAATCTGTAGTTCCAAATGAGAATTGTAATTTATTGCGGAAGAACAGGAGTTCTACGTCTAGATCGTAAACTCATATTTTAGTACAAGTAGACTATTGAATATTTGTTTTTATAAAACCGATAAATTTTGTACTAAGACCATCGACGAAAGAAAAGTCGAAGAAATCCTGCGGGGGGAAGGGGGAGGGGGGAGTTGTTTTTAAAAGAAAAAAAACGAGCAGAGCCTGGCGTTGATCACCACCGGAACTAGAATCATAAATATTTAGTGTTTTTAGATATATATACGAGGATGTTCATAAGGTTGGTTTTGATTCGCTGACTGCGCTGTTTTGGAGCGGCACGATTGGGTATTTGAAGAATTAGATGGGGTCGAAGTGACTGCGTTTGAAAATGGTCCGGGACTAAAAATTGCGCATTTAAAGAATTTTTTCGACGTTTTGGTTTGCCGCCTGAATATCTTTGGACGATTTCTTTGGAGGGGTGGCGGACGCGTTGGATATTGCAACGATGATTGGATAATAGTTTTCCAATTACATACCTTTTCAACTCGCTTATACCGTTTACCCATTTTTAGTTGCATTATTAAAGACAATAACAAAATAGATTAGGGGTATTGACACTCCATTCGTTGAAAATAGTTTTCATATTAGGTTAATTTATATGTTCACATGAGAAACTCACTGGAAGTATATAGGGGGATTAATATACTAAATTGATAATTGGATCACGGTTATCCAATGAAATACTCACTATTCCATTCGTATCTTAGGGCGGACATTATTCTTCAGTTTTTTTGGAAGGCTTACAGACTATGCTTACATGAGAATGAACTTCGATAATGTGAAACTCCTGTGGTCTTGGAGGCGCGAAAGGGTGCTTGGTAGTCTGTATGGGCAGAGGGCGGTGAGATTGGTGTGTGCGTCGCGGCGGATGTACTTGAGATGCTGTGAGAGCTTTGGGCTGAAGCTGATTCCGTCGAGTGTCCTGGCTAGCGAGACATGGCCTTGTGCAACTCACGAGGTTCACGTGGAGGCGGGAAAAGCAAGGGGATTGATCGGTCGTCTCTGTGAGCGCGAGCATGACTATCCATCGAACCGTTGAAAAAACTGCAAACTAGTAAGTCTATCGCAGCCTTCACTGGACAGGACTGAGCAGCATGAAATCATCTGGCCCTGAATCAATAGGTGATTGACAAGCTGGACTAGCGAACCCAGACCGCGCCGCGCGTTCTCGATCGACATCAAGGACAGCGTATTGGGTATTGCCAAGAATGCCTCCCATCCAATATGCGCACAGCCTGGAGGCTATGATCCCAGTATCGCTAGCCTCCTCCTCCCTTCAAAGGGACAACACAAAGGAGACTTATCTACCTAGTCTCAGATGAACAGTCCAACGAGCACCAGCGCAGTCATCAGAGATTGACTACTCTGACAGCAAAAAAAAGAAGACACATGTTACGCGCTTAAAACAACAAATGCGGAGGTGATTCGCCGTAACATGAAGCTCAGAGCCGTGTACAGACCGGAAAGTGCAGTCTGGCCCTCACGGTAGCGGTCTTTGCAACCGCGTGCTCTATGCTACACCCACCCAAGACAAGTCCAAAAGCTCAACCCAAACGCCCCAAAAAAACCAAACCACCCACCACCAAACCCGTTCATATTATCAATCAAAATTAGCATCAACGGACTACAAATTTTCTTCTATTTTCAATCATTCTCCCGCAGTTGACTGAATCTACAATTTTTACTCATTAATACGAGAAATATATTGACTAAAACCTAGACAATGTACGCCCAGCAGAGTCAGTCAATATCATCCGCAAAAACAAATGATTTGGGTTCAATATAGATTGATAATCTATTTTATTATAATAAATAGAATAGAATAGATTTATTTTCAGATGATTATGAAGAATATGTAGTTTCTTTCTTTTTTAATCATTTGATGACTTGCTTTCATTGTTTATTTTTTGTGGTTGTAAAGAGCTCCGTTTGATTGCAGAAAAATTCACTAGCGCTGAAGATCTCCAGGGCGGTGAGACTAGTAAAGAAGGGCTGAGCCGGGGGGGGGCCTTTTGGAGGTATCATACAACGGCTTGATGAGAGGCGAAACCTTGAGAGTTTCTGGCCTGTGGTGTTAATCAAGCTGTGGAAAGCTCAGAAACTAAGAGACCAAGTAGTTTGACGAGGAGCGAGGGGGCGGGAGATCTGGTCCCGTAGCGCGAGGGGTGGGTTTTTTTCAGTTGAAAGGGGCGTAACTCGAGGGAGGTTAAGTGTTCGTGGAGAGAACGTCAGGCGTGGTTTCGGAGAGGGCTGAAGGGACTGGACGTCCGAACGCGAGGAGCGAAGAGCAGTTAAAAGGAGGAATTTAAGAGAAGGACGAGGAGAGGGTTGATCCACTGCGCAGGATGGAAAGTCGGGAGAATTTGCTGTCGATACCGGTGAAGGATGCTGTCGCGGTACCTGGGGAGACTCTTCCAAGGATATGTCCCAAGGTCGGCGTTTACGATCAGCCTTATGATGGAGCGAGTTTGGAGAACACATACGACATACTCATGTGAGTTTTGCCGTCCAGGGATTTAGCATTTCGCCCCTCGTTTCTTCCACAGAAAAGCGTTTTTCCGGAGTGATCTGGCTTGTTTGTCTGAAAGAGTTCTCCTAAAATGCCCATGCTTGATTAGTCATGGAATGCAACGAAGCAAAGGAGAATTCTTGGGCTGGCGAGGGGGGTCTGATTACAGCTGGTATACCTATGAGGAGGTAAACGAGCTCGCTGTAACCTTGGGAACAGCGTTGAAGTCCTCTGGTGTCAAGAAGGTGAGGTTGATATCCTTGACTCAAGGGATCACGTCGGCATCATTGTTCTGAAGTGAAGTTTTTGAGTTTTTCGACAGGGTTCAGTCGTTGGCATATTTTCAGCGAACTGTCCGAACTGGATGATCAGCGACGTCGCGCTGTCTACGCAAGGCATGATCTGTGCGCCGCTGTACGACTCGCTTTCTCCTGGAGCCGTCCAGTACATCATCAATCATGCCAGTATTTCGGCAGCGTTTGTGCAGGACAAGCATGTTGGAGATGTCCTGGAAGTGCTAGACACCTGCCCAAGCCTGAAACTGATCATTGCTATGGGAACAATGGACGTGAACTCTGTCGGGGAGTACCCCAAGCACGAGAAAGTTGTGTCACTTTGTATGCCTGCTCCCGAACGCGATGGAAAGGCAAAGTTTGAGAACTAACTGCGCAAAATCTGGTCGTCTCGTTTTTACATAACTCGTAGCGGAATTCATCAAGCGCGGGGAATTCGACACGTCAAAGGTTGACGTCAGCGGTCCGGATGATTTGGCCATGATCATGTACACGAGCGGAACCACTGGAGATCCAAAGGGAGTCATGCTCTCTAACAAGGCTTTTGTTGCCGGCGTTTCAGTTGGTATTCGTTTCCTGGGCACGTACGGTGGAGAAATCTCCCGGAGTGACACCATGCTTGGCTTCCTCCCTTTGGCTCATATCTTTGAGCAGACCGCTGAGAAATCGTTCATGATGAGCGGCGGCCGGGTGGGATACTGGAAGGGCGACGTAAAGCTCATTTTGGATGACCTGATGAGCTTAAAACCGACGATTTTCTTCGCGGTCCCTCGGGTTTACGCGCGTTTCGAGCAAAAAATTCAGCAAGGGCTGGCGCAGAGTAGCTTTCTCAAGCGAACTTTGTTCGAGTGGGCGTACGCCTTGCAGCTCTCGTACGTTCAAAACTTTCAGGCGCGAAATGGCTTGCTCGACGCGCTGCTGTTCTCCAAGGTATAGTCTGCAGTCTTGTGCTATCGTTATGCCGGCATCCAAGAGATGGCCGTGTCCACCTTGGGCTGAACAAAACACAATTAACATCCGACAGGTCAAGGAAAAGTTGCTCCCGAATGTTCGATTTTGTGTTACAGGAGCAGCGCCAATGTCGAAGGCCACTCAAGATTTCCTCAAGGTATCTTGGGGTTCCCAGCCAGAAAACGGAAAACGGACGACACCGCAGTCGGCGATCAACACAACTGCATCAATTGAAACATTAATCTATGGTTTTCTGTAGGTCGTACTCGTCGCACCCGTATGCCAAGGCTATGGGCTGACCGAGACCTGTGCAGTGACATCTGCGACGCCACCATGCAGAGAAGGAGAGATTGACATTGGAGCTTCAGGCACTGTAGGAGGTCCGATGAACGGCTATGTCAAGCTCATCGACGTACCTGATATGGAATACTTGACCACTGATAAGCCGTATCCTCGCGGGGAGATATGCGCCAAGTGTCCGAATATGTTCAGCGGTTACTACAAAAACGAGGAGGAAACGAGGAAAGTCTTGACCGATGACGGCTGGTTCCACACGGGTGACGTTGGGCAGCTCCTCCCAGATGGCAGTGTACAGATCATCGACAGGAAAAAAAATCTTTTCAAGCTTTCCCAGGTAAACCCGACAGCGATTTATTTATCCTTTATATTGACCTCCTCCTTAAAAGGCGTTTTTATGGCATTTGGTTAGGGAGAGTATGTATCGCCGGAGCATATCGAGGGTGAACTCACAAAATGCAATCTGGTCGGTCAGCTCTGGGTATACGGAAACTCGTTCGAGAGGTACCTGGTTGGTATTGTCGTCCCAGATCCTGATCAATGGAAGGCGTGGGCTGAAGCTCACGCGAAAGATTTTGACCTGAAGAAGCTCAGCGAGGATCCTGAAATGAAGAGCGATGTTCTCTCGGAGCTGTCCCATAAAAGAAAAGCTTCTGGTTTCCGTAGCTTTGAAGAGATTGTGGACGTTCGCTTCGAAACAGACCTCAACGATCTTGGCCAGGGTTTCACTGTTGCAAACGACCTTCTCACACCGACCTTCAAGATGAAGCGGAACAAACTACAACAGCGCTTCCAGAAGGACATTGATGACATGTACGCTTTGATGCGGTAAGGAGGAACTTCGTATTTTACGTATTTGGCACAATTTTGATCGGCCCTCCAGCCCTGGCAACCGACCTGTGTGGACTCTGGCGTCGCTATGAAACCATTAAAGAGAACAGCTACTCGAGCCGCTTACCAGAAAATAACTGATCGTCTTTTGTAGCAACTGCGACTGGCAGGCTCCTGCTCTGAGGCGCGCTGACCACACAACCGTTTGTTCGACGCAAAGGATCGTTCAGGAAGGAGAAACTGCCGGTTGGGATATGCGTCGCATAGGCTGCGGGAAAGATGTCTTTCGTTAAGCTTGCACGCAGTACAAGGAACGGATACGAAAGAGGGCTGACACAAAACTAGTGGGCACTTGGCACGTGGCGCTTTAGTAGGTTATGACGTTGACGACGTTGCCCATCCCAAACCGCGGAGAGTGCTTTGGCGTTGATCCTATGACCATGAATAGCAACGCACCGATCAACCACGCCACATCTTTTCGGGGGAGCGGGTAACATTGAACACAGCGACCTACCCCAAGGTTTGTTGATCAGACATGTGTGTGACTGCATGACTCCCTCTACCCAAAGCGGAGACTCTTCAACAACTACGACACCAAATGTGGTCTGGTTCAGGTATACCAGCTTCGTGGATCTATTTGTTACTACTCACATGCTTCAGGAATATGCGGGTTTGCGGGGTATATAGCGTTTCACATCTTGTTCGCGTGAGTGACTTCCAGGGCATGAGAGTAGTAAGAGGAAGATCGGCGAGGCTGATCTACCTGAACCACACCACATGTGCGTGCGACGCAGTTTTGGCAATCCAATGGAACTGCTGAAATTTGTAAAGGTGAACTTGGGAGGAGTTTGAAATCTAGTTACTTCTCGTTAACTAGGAAAGAGAAACTGTTCCAAATTGGCCAGTTTTTCAACCTCCTATGTTGAATTTTCAAAGGACATTCGAAGGACTGGCTGCTCCATTAATTTTGCCCGCAGTGTGTCAAACGCTTCCCGCTGCTCAGGTCCCAACCGAAATCTTACATCCTTAGTTAGGTCCGTCAGAGAATCTGCGACGACGCTGAACTGCAACACATAACTGCGTAGACAGCCCGTTGAGCCCAGGAAGGACCTTGCGTCATGCACGTTCTCCGGGGTTCGCCAATTGTCTAAACGGCTACTTTACTGGGATCCGGTTGCCGCTTTCCGCTTCCAACGAGATACCCCAGATATTTGGTTTCTGGAACACCAAAAACAAACTTTGATCTTTCGGTATCCAACGTGTTGTCCCGCAGTTTTGAAAAGACGACGTCCAGGTGTGTCTTATGGTCGTCCGAATTCGCTGAGTATGTGATGATGTCGTCCAAAAAAATAGTGATGAAAACACCGAACTCGTTAAAGAAAATGTGGTTCAAAATAATCGGGTGAAGACAGCCGGCGCACTTGTCAGTCCAAAAGGTACCCGACGAGGCAATCCAGAAGCGTGAAATCGGAGAAGCTTGAGAAACCCGAGAAAGCGGAGAAAGCGCGCAACTCAGTATCACGTTACAACGATGCAGAAGAAGAAGAAGAAGAAAAAGGGTGGTAGGGGTGTCATCTTCTACGGATGCCGTAAACCCGGACGCGTACTTGTGGATTGCCCTGAGGAGCAGGGCAAGACCGACGAGGAAACGCCCATCAGAAGGTTTCACGCGGGAATGGTCACCAAACATGAACAGGGAAAAGTTCATTCTTGACTCGAGTGCAACTGATCACGTATGTGAAGTGGATGGTGTGTTCCAGGGTCCTAAGCGAAGTATTGACACGGAAGTTACATTCGGGGACGGGAACACCAAGACCCTCAGCGAGAAGGGTACGGTGGAATTGGACACACGTGGAGGAGACACCCGTGCTTGGCTGATACAATTTTACTTCCCAGGAGGTGCGCTCAACGTCATCAGCCTTACCGGACTTATGGAAAAGGGCTTTAGAGTTAGACACAGGAAGTAGGGATTTTGTAATATCCGTAAATTTTAATGGGCAGCTGCCTACTGCGGCGCATCACTATTTCTACTACGATCTAGGGAACATTTACGGGAACCCCGCTACCGGGGTCTCATGCTACGTTCTAAAGAAAAAGCAGGGACCGCAGGACTTCTTGCGGGACAGCTGCAAGCACTTACTACACAAGAGCGCGGAGCTGAGCGACGTACGGGCTCAGATGAACCGGAAACTATGGCAAGGTAACGCGGAGATTGCGATACTCTCAGAGCGCCTACTCTCTAGATTGCGATACTCACCTACATGATGTTTTTCATGTCTCGCTATTACGGAAGTTCAATGGACCGGAACCTGAAGGCTCGCTTGTAGTTCCTGCAATGCAACCAGACATACCACAGCGCTAGTTGAAGTCAGTTTTGGGACATCGTCGAGATGAAAAGAACCTGAATGAATACTTCGTTTACTTTGAAGGCGAGACAACGGACGATTTGAGATGGTTACCCCACCATCAACTACCGCAGAACCAGAATACCAAGAAACAAATTCGGTATTATACATATCTCCACAAGGCAGCGTCTTCTTCCACGGGATAGTTCTTTCTTTCAGTGGGGAGGAGTTGTTACGTCCTGACCGAACAAGTCCTGACCGAACAAGTCAGGACGTAACAACTCCTCCCCACTGAAAGAAAGAATACCGAATTTGTTTCTTGGTATTCTGGTTCTGCGGTAGTTGATGGTGGGGTAACCATCTCAAATCCTCCGTTGTCTCGCCTTCAGACTAAACGAAGTATTCATTCAGGTTCTTTTCATCTCGACGATATCCCAAAACTGACTTCAACGCTGTGGTATGTCTGGTTGTAATGCAGGAACTACATGTGAGCCTTCAGGTTCCGGTCCATTGAACTTCCGTAATAGCGAGACAAGAAAAACATCATGTAGTTGAGAATCTCCCGGGAGCTCCAGCGTATATGCTAGATTACCAATTTTTTCGTAGAATTTTAAACGGTCCGACATATCTGGGCCGAAAAACTTTTGAATCTGGGAGTTGAAGAGTCCGTGTTGACAAGAGCACATATTCGCCTGGTTCAAAGTGGAGGTCTCTTTGTTGACAAGAGCACATATTCGCCTGGTTCAAAGTGGAGGTCTCTTTTGCCTCGATCATAGTAGAAGCGTTGGCGTTCTTGGTTGGCGCGGGCTAGGTCTCGTTGGTCCTTTTGGGGTTGTAGCAGGACCGTGGCGGCTTCAGGTATTGGTAGTGAACGGTCTCGGTCATCTGGGACTTTAAGGTCGGGAGGTATTGTCGGGTTCTTTCCATAAGTCAACTCGAAAGGGGAAAACTGCGTCGCTTCCGAGATCTGACGATTGCACACCAGCTCTGCAATCGGTAGGTCTTCTGCCCAATTCGTTGCAGACGAATTACACCTCAGGGACGTCTCCAGCGTCTGATTGATTCGCTCTGTCTGTCCGTCTGTCTGTGGATGATATGCTGTACTCAGGTTTTGCCTTACTTGCAGCATCTTCAACAATTCCCTCCAGAAAAATCCCGTAAATTTTATGTCTCGGTCAGAAATGATGTCTCTAGGTATACCAGCGAACCTAACCCAATACCCAATGACGTAAGAACAGCTTCGCGGTTTGTTGCGCCGTCGCCGTTGTCGTTGTCGGTAGGAAACGGGCATAACTTTGTGAACCGATCGACGATCACGAAGATCGCGTCGAACCCGTCCTCGGTTAGAGGTAGGCTGACAATGAAATCCATCGATGCGGATTGAAATCTCCCGTCTGGAACAGGCAGTGGGTTCAACTTTTCCGCTGAGTGTCGGAGTGGTTTTTGCCTCTGGCAAACTTCGCAAGTTCTTAAGACTTTCTCTATATCCTGCTTCAGGGTTGACCAATAGTATTTCCTCTTAATCAGGTTCCGGGTTTTCGTTACGCCAGGGTGTCCTCCGGTTGGCTCTTCATGATAGCTTCGTAGGAGAGCGGGTCCGAGACGTTCCGAACCCAAATCCTGTTATGCAAGAACAGGGTATCGTTCCTTCGAGTGAACCCTTGGGCAGCATACTTCTGGTCTTCCCGGTACACCTCACTGAATTCTGGGTCCTGAAGGTAAGCCTGCTGCCAGTTGATGTCGTTGTTGATCGACGAGGTTGCCAAGTGTTGGATGGCATGCCGACTTAACGCATCGGCGATATCCTCCTTGACGTTTAGTAAGCTCCTTCTGCGAGTGCAGGAATCTCAAAGGGTTGTGATCTGTACGAACCGCAAACTCGACCCCCTCCAGATATGTACGCCAGTGTAGGGCTGCAGCGGCTAACGCGAACAACTCTTGTTCATAGGTTGAGTAGTTTTCCTCTGCTTCGGTAAACCTTTTCGAGTAGTACGCGATCGGGTGTTCACCGTCGTCAAAGGTCTGAAGAAGTACAGCTCCTACGCCCTTGTTGCTGGCGTCCGTACACACAATGAACCCTTTTCCGAAGTCAGGGTTGTGCAAAACTGGTTCGTTTGATAGTCAAACTATAGAAAGCTTTTTGCTGCTGTGCTCCCCACTGAAACTTAACTCCCTTTTTCGTCAACTCTGTCAACGGTGCCGCAATTAGGCTGAATCGCGATACGTAATTTCGTAGGTAGCCCGTAAAACCCAGAAAGGATCTGACGTCTTGAACATTCTTCGGGGTTCGCCAGTTTTTGAGAGCAGCTACTTTGCCGGGGTCCGGTCGCCGTTTCCCGCTTCCAACTAGGTGACCCAAATACTTCGTCTCGGGAACTCCAAAAGTACACTTTGATAGCTTGGCAAACAATTTATGTTTGCGTAGTTTGTTGAACACTATACCCAGGTGCCTTCGGTGTGTCTCCAGGTTCGGCGAATAAATGACGATGTCGTCGAAGAAAATCATGACAAAGTCATTAAGCTCGTTGAAAAAGATGTGGTTCAAAAGTCTGGTGAACACTGCCGGTGCATTTGTCAGACCGAATGGCATGACAAGCCATTCGTATAGTCCGAATGGTGTTGTGAATGCCGTCTTCTGGATATCCTCCTCTATCACTCTTAGTTGCCAGTATCCACTCCGTAGATCGACCACACTGAGGTAAGATGCGGTGCCCAACGCATCGAGGCAATCATCAATCCGTGGCGGATTCGTTTGATTCGCAATTGTCTGCCGGTTCAATCTCCTGTAATCAATACACAGCCGCTTACCGCCATCCTTTTTGTCAACAAAAAGGCAGGGAGACGCGAAAGGAGATGAACTCGGCCGAATCAGCTTTCTCAGTAACAAGTTCTGTAGCTGTTCCTTTAGTTCGCGTTGGTCTGGGAGATTCATCCGGTATGGTCGTTGAGCCACTGTTTCTGCTCCCGGTCGTAGCTCGATTTCAAAGTTAACCTCGCGCCATGGAGGTAGCTCATGAACTTCGTCGGCGAATACCGTTTCGTATGTTGAGGTGATCCAAGCTTCCAACTCCATAGCTTCTTTCTTTCGTGTTGCTTCTTGGGTTTTCACACCCGGTTTTTCTTGTTCAATTGTTTCTGGTGTAACTTGTTCTGGTTCATTTTCTGGTTTCTTTCCGGGTTGTATTATGGTTTCAGGTATCATTCCGCCTGAGTTCAACTTCCTCCGAAAAATCTTTTGTCTCTGGATCCAATCTCGAAAAACCTCCTAATGGCAAAAATTTTCCGTTGGTTCCAGCCAGGTATCTCAATATCCGTCGCGGTTTTTCGAAAGCTCCAAGTCGATAGTTAGCAATTTTTCGCGCGATCTGCCCTACTGCGAAGCATATATCAGGCCGCGTCCTGGTGCTCAGGTAGTACTCGCTCCGACTGTCGATTTATCCAGTGTCCGAATGCTGCTGCTATAGCAGCAAGGGAGGACCTCGAGGTAGAGCAAGCGGATGTCAAGACGGCGTGCCTGAACGCCGATCGAGATATACATGCTGCAACCAAGAGGGTTGGAGGAACCCGGCAAGGCAGACTAGGTCTTCCCGCTCAAGAAAGTCTGTACGGATTGAAACAGGCCGGTCGCGAGTGGCACCACAAGCTCCGAAAGGACCTAGAGGAGGAAGGGTTCAAAGCACTACGTATGTGTCGTACGTGTGGCCTCGTCCGGGGTGTCAATCACCTCTCTCAGACCTTTCAAGTCAAGAAAGGTCTCGAGCTGGAAGCGCCAGTGTCTAAAGGACAGATACGACTCCTTCTCTCCTCGGAACACAGAGGGTAGTTTGAAGTCTTTGAGTCTGCGTCCGCGTCCGAGGAACACCCCCTCGTCCCGACAACCATATCGCCTCCCGTCCCTTATCCCGCACTCTGAGCTCTCCTTTTTCTAAATCGCACCAAGCGATGAGACCATGTCAGAAATACTTGACCTCCGTTGTGCTCCAAACTTCGGTGACTTCTTACTGTTTCCCTGTCCCGGAAGCCCACAACTTGGGCCTAAGTAATCAACGCCTGCCAATGCATGGCGGCCCATTGTGAGGCCCCCAATGATTCTACTTCAGGTCTGCAGTATACTATCCTAGCTACGCTATCTGGCCTGAACTTCCAACTATGACAACGGCGCAAAAGCCATTAGTGTCCAACAGAAGAGAAGGCGCAGTTAACTAGAAATTCTTCGAGTAAATCCGACTCGTTCGGGGATGGTGGTGGTTCTTCGCGTAAATCGGACGTCTTCAGGCAAGAGTTAGAGGCGATTTGTACTCCTCATTCTATTTTGCCCCCCTTTTGCCTGACCTTCGGCAAGCCTGGGACTCGACGAGTACGTATCTCCTCACGCCCCAGCTGGAAATCTTGAACAGCCTGTCCACTTCGAGAGGTGCGCCTTTTTGCTTTCCTTCTAGTCTGCTTGGCTTTCTCACTGGCCCGGCAGTTTGGGGCAAGTCTGTCTGGTACAGGTCTCAAGGACGCTCTGCTGATCTTCAACGGGGTGGAGCTGTCCCCATTGTATCGTTCAGTTGATTGGCCTTTCCTTTGCTGCTCTACACCTCTCTATACAATGTTTCGCTTTGTACGCTCTTGGTTGCTGCAGTCCCAGCGCGATGATGTACATAAAAAGGTTACGAATGCCTCCGGACCAGGAGCCAGACCGTCACAAAGTACTACGGGATTTTCACGCCTGCTCAGGATATTACTTCGTTGTCCTCCTGAACAAGATCCTCCCTTCCTCCCTGCTTCCAATGAACCCCCGGCAGCTTTTGATTCCAAAAAGATTTAACTTCACAACAACACGAAAGCGGAAGCGTCAATGGGTCGACATAGGACAGCTCAGGACAGCTTCAGGACATTCAGATCCCCAAATCACTCTTCCCCCCTTGAAAAATTTCTCTTGTCAAAGGCCAAGACATGAAAATAAAAATATTTTTGGTTTATCAAACCCATTTTCCATCGTAGTCAACACCCCACATATACTGCCAGGCCATTGACTTCCACAATACAAATTCTACAAATCCAGACCAAAATATGTGGTCCCACCCGTCCGCTACAAAGATCCTCCTGACCATTATCGTCAGTAATACTCATAATTTAATTATAAAATCTATAAATAGAATTAAAGGCATATGACGGAAGGGGGGGGGAAGAAGTATGCTCTGTCCCGTGTAACCCATCCAAAAGAGGGACGGGGCAGGGGGGGTTGAAAAGCAAAAGAATGAAACAAAAAATATCTGCAAATGGTACTCCTGAGCCTCCGCGAACCCTGGCCCCGAAAACCCAATCCTCAAAACCATGAAATTCTATTGTTTGTTTGAGGAAGAGGAGGAGCGTGGTCTGTTGCAACCGCGCAGACCCCCCCTCCCCGGGGGGGGGGCTGGAGATGTAAATCGGTCGACGACTTCCAGGAATCTTACAATTTTATTCTATTTCAAAGGGGAAAAAAAGATGCAGGAAAACCTACGCACCACCAGTAAAGAACCCTGAAAATCGCGTGAGAAAGCAGACACCGCCGGGGAGGGGTTAGGAAAAAATAGGCCCATGTAATATTGGAAGAAGCAACTTGGCCCATAAAATGGACCCAACTGGACAGCTTTCTAGAAGGCCCAAATCATGATTCCGAAAAAAGGCAAAAAAAGGGAATCATGGCTTTTTCTAGGGCCACGGAATGGCCGGAATGGCGTAAAAAGCTGGATTTCATTTTTCGCTTTGTTTTGGGAATGGGTCCTCGTACATAAACAATTCCATTTTTGGTGGTAAAATAGGGGGGTATTTTGGCTGCGGCGGTGAGGAGAGAAGAGGGGGTGTTGAGTTTCGGGGGTCAGGGAGGGGGGGGGGTTCTGGTTGGGGAGTTCTTGACTGGGTTGGAAGAGCGGGGTTTCCGGGGGGAAGGTCTGTATGTTTGTCTTGGGAAGTGGGAGAGACGGGACAGAGAGACACTCGCGGAGGGGAGAAGGCTTGAGGTTGCTTAATAGTGTGCCAAGGAGGAAGGAGGATTCGTTGGGCTTTCTTGGAGGGTTTGGGGGTGGGTGGGGGGGAGGGAGGTGGAGTTGGGAGGGGGTGGGAAGGGTTCTAGGAGGGGAGCGTTTAAGGCTCGAGTACGTTTTCTCTTATTTAGTTTGGTGGTTTGGTTGTTGAGAGAAGGTTGTCGGTGGGAGGGAGGCTCTTTCGCGTGGCTTTTCGTTGGTTTGTGACTTGTTTGACGCATGAGGGGTTCAGGATAGCGGTTTATCTGTTGGTGTTGGTGCCTACATGTGCGAGTTGGGGCGGGGCTTGTTTGAAGCGTCCGGTCTTGTTTGTTTTATACTTCAGTTGGTTTATTAGGATATTGACTTGAACAGCATGGGATCTGTCGAGGATGGTACCGCAGATTTCGCGCCAGCGTTGGGTGGATCGAGGTCGGATCTGGGAGTAGGAGAACAGGATGTAGATGCGGCAGTGGTTCGCCAGGTGGAGTTTTACTTAAGTTGGAGAAATTTGCAAACGGACTACTATTTGAAAGATAGAATGACGACGGACCATTGGGTTCAGCTTCAACTTATTGTCGACTTCCCGAAAATGCAGGCGTTTCGAATATCCAGCGTTGAAAATCTTGCACGAATTCTACAAGAAAAGTCAGCGAAATTGGAGGTTAACCTTAGCACACTCCAGGTCCGGCCGATATTTCTGGTGCAGGATACAAAACGAAGCGTGTTGATTCTGCGAGATATAGAGAGCGGAACTTCTGAGCAGGAAATTCGCGACTTGTTCGACGGCGTCGAGAACTGCCCGCCAATATACTCCATAAAGCCGGAAGTCGCGAATACTTGGTTCGTAACTTTTGATACAGAGGAAGGGGCGGTCCTGGCTTTTGAACTTACGAAGAAGTTGCACTTCAAGGATCAGCCTGTGAAGGCACGTGTTAAGAACACTTCGCGCGTCAACCCAAGGGCGGGCGCGAGCTATGTGGAGCCTGTTGCGTTGCCGGTTGGTGAGCTACCTCAGCCCGCAACCCCTACATACTATGCTCCTCCTTATTATCAGAGAGGTGGGTTTTCAGGGCCTCTACCCCAGGATCCAGTGAGCGCACCAGCCGTGACCGGTGCAATCCCCATGGTTCAACACCAGAGAAGACCATCCCGTGGTGGACTTAGTCCACAGCCGAACCACAGGAGCTCACCTAGTTCGCAGACCCGAGGTCAAGGCCCTGCTGGTGGAGTCCCTGGGACAGTGGGCGGAGCGGAGAGGGGCACTTCAAGCCACAACATGAGGCAGAATCAGCGTTTGAGCAGACAAGCAAACGCATCGAAGGGAGGGCGCCCAAAAGGAAAAAGGAATCGCTTCCCTGATGGCGGAGAGAACAAGGGTTCCGATTCAGCAGCCGAGAAGCCGAAGCAGGACGTGAGCTTTACACCGATTAACTTTCCACCTCTCGGAAAAGAGGATACACCGCAGAACGAAGAGAAAGAGCCAACTGAGGCCAAGGATACCACGGAGGTTAAGGATACCACGAAGGTTAAGGATACCACGGAGGTTAAGGATACCAGGGAGGTCAAGGAAGTCAAGGAAGTCAAGGAAGTCAAGGAGGTCAAGGATGTCAAGGATGTCAAAGAGGTCAAGGAGGTCAAGGAGGTCAAGGAGCCTGTGGTGAACGTCGTAAAGGAATCAGTAGATAAGTCTAGCACGTCTTCGGTGGATAAGGTTGCCAACGATGTCCCGGGAGCTGGGTCTGACGATGACAAAAGAGCAAGCAGGAGTAGTTCGGAATCGGGGGCGAATGGCAGTGCGAAGACCTATGCATCTATCCTCCTCGCTGCAAAAGCAGCGAAGCAACAAGTACCAGTGCAAGATAACCCATCAGGGACGCAAGCTCATGCGAGATCAAATGATGTGGCTAGTGCACAGAAAGAGAAAGAGAGTGTAACCCCTACCCGAGATGCTCCTGATCCAATCAAGGAAAAGGAGGAACAGAAGCGCGAGACAGGCGGAACTAATAATCTTAATACTAATCGAGGCGTGCCCTCTGCAGGGGCATCTGGTGACTCTCCAGACGAGCATGGGGTTGCGGACGTGAAACTCGAGGTGACCGAAGAGGCCCGCCCTGTATCTGTTTGGAGCAACCTGCCCAGATCTGTACTTGAAGCCCCTTCATCCCAGGCGCAGACGCAGTAACGCCGAAGCTACGATGACTTCCTGGCCGCAATCAAACTTGGAGTGGGTTGCTAATTGTTTCCTGCGCCGAGTGCACTCCTGTTGTATCAGCTGGCGAGCGAACTGTTCCCGTAGCTCCGTGTTTTCCTGGAAGCGAGCATTAAGGCTAAGCACGAATTGTGTCATGGGTTTTGGGAAGGGGGGGAGGTGGTGTGGGGGGAGGGGGAGGGGGATGGGGTGGGGTGGGGTGGGGGGAAGGGGAGTTACCTATAGCCGACCTCGTTCAATTGAGCACTTTCGTATATATAGAGCAGTTTTGGTTTGTAATTTTTTGGTTGGCTGCGTTACCACGGTACGTGTGCTTTTTGAGAGCTTGCCGTGTGGAAAGGTCTACCGTAGAGCTGAATCGAGTGTAGTGACGTGAAATGCAGGCAGCCGTTCTGCGAACGGGACCGGAACGGTTGATCACTGCTGCTGTCTTGTGGATGAAAATCGGTTGGCGAAGCGATCTTGAGGTTCGCACGTGGATAACCGAGCAAGGAAGCATGAATTATGTGTCTTTAACAGTGACAATGATTTGCTGTGGGTAGCATCTCTCGCAGGGTGGATAGATAAGCGAAAAAGCAAGGCTGAGAGGGGTGCAAACGAGAGGAGAAATGAAACATTTAGAGTGAGCCGCAAAACGGAAGGCCCCTGCCGCCGGGACAAGGTTAGCAGACAACTGTGCGGCTGGTGATGAAAAACCATTGGGGAGAACTGGAAATATTGTCATGAGGTCTGAATCAATACCTCATATGGTTTTTGGGAACAGACAAGAGCACGTGTATAGAAGCCTGAGTGATGTGCTATCAACTAGCAGCGATGAACTTGAGGCTGGAGCACTTGTACAATGGGATGCGAGAATGGGTGGTTGTCGATTTGGTTGTCTTACATGGATATCAATGTTTTGTGTAGCTAGTTATCCTGTCTTTGGTCTTGATTTTTGAGCCTTGATTTTACAACCTACTTCACATGTCGCAGACCGGGTCGGAGAATCTAACTACCAGGAAAACAACAAGAATAAGATGATTGTTTTGAAAAGGTCAATTTAGCCAAGTCTACCAAGCTTGCCAAGCAAAATGTTAGGAGAACAGCACACAGGTCTGGACTTTTAAGAAACCAAGATATAGACAGTCCAGTACTTATCCAGAGAGATACAAACCCAAGTACAGAAGTTAGAACCTTAAGAGTTCCTTGTGACCAAACTGACCAGAACTTCCGTCACGAAAAACCCCCAAAACGAGCACTCCAGGATGTGGACACCGTCGGCGCCATAAAACCCTTTCCCGCACAGAACGCTGTGGAGAGTATTGGTGCAACGTTAAGGGGTTGTTGTCGTTCTTAAGCCTGTGCTTTTTCGGCTCGTTAGGAGCGGAAGAGATTGAAAGTATGGAATCCAAAATGATCTCGGCGCGGAGGAGAGTGAAAGGTGAGTAGGGATTTATCGCTTGCTCGCAAGTCGGTGTCCAGATGGGTTGACCTGTTTGCTCCCGGGTTTTTCATGTTAAGGTACGGGGCATAAGGCGGTTCAGAACATGAAGCCGGGGAGCGCGAAATCTAAGGCTCCAAACAGAGGTAAGCTATTTCACTCTCCGCTCAGTCGCTTGAGAGCTTGTCTTGTGTTGATACAGTGTTTGCTCGAATTCGAACAGGGCAGAAGCCCGATGCTGGCAGCGGGAAGATTGCGAAGAGAGTCCGAGGTGATTCGTTTTTCGATTCGCTTCTACGCAAAATTTCTCATGCTTCAGCGCTTTATCTCAGTCTAAACTTTAGCCCTTGTTGTGTCTCGGTCAGAGGGGGAATCCGCGAAGAAAACGAAATCGAAGACGGCAGGCATAGTCACCGCAAAGAAGAAGGCGACTGGAGCGCCGGAAGGCGAGTGGTTTTCACTTGCTTTTCTGAGTTTGTAATATCTATCTCATCTTGTTGAGTTCCTTCATCTTATCAATTTAGGAAAGAAGAAGAGGGCTAAGAGATATACTGAAGTTGAGAAACTGGAATCGGGTGACCTCATTGACGATGGAGAGGACGTTGACTTCGTTCCAGATGATGTCCCTGTGAAGGAGGAACCAGAAAAGAAAAAGAAAAAGAAGAGTAAAAGATCGAAGCGAGAGCAGATAGAGCAAGAGGAAGACACGGCGCAGGGGCCGGCAGTTATCTATGTTGGGCACATTCCACACGGATTCTATGAAGATCAGATGAAGGAGTACTTCTCGCAGTACGGCAAAGTACGTTTGGGACCTTTGGTTTTTTTTTTTTCGTTGCTTTTTGTTGCTTGAGGCTCGTCAGGCGGGTGCTGAGCACTTGCCGTGCTTTCGTGTGCTAGGTTGAGAGAGTCAAATTGTCACGCTCAAAAAGGACCGGCAGAAGTAAGGGCTATGGTTTCATCGAGTTCGAGTCCAATTCCGTGGCGA
This sequence comes from Rhodosorus marinus, assembly GCA_029953675.1. NCBI lineage: Eukaryota > Rhodophyta > Stylonematophyceae > Stylonematales > Stylonemataceae > Rhodosorus > Rhodosorus marinus. Next base: position 2,221,482 of record JAMWBK010000001.1, read on the forward strand.
GCATTGCAGCTCAGAGTATGAACGGGTACCTAATGTTCGGACAGGTGCTCGACGTTCATGTGGTTGAGCCTGAAAAGGTAGAGGCAAATTTTGGTCGCTCGTAATCCATTTAGGCGTAGTTGACCGAGCCGCTGTTGTTCCCGCTTCGCCTGTCCAGGTCCATGCGGAGCTTTTCAAGGGAACCTCAAGAGTCTTTCGCACCGTTCCCTGGCGAGTAATCGATAGGAAAAGGAGAAACAAAGTTCGATCGGATGCAGACTTGCAGCGGATACAGAAGAAACTTACGACGAAGGAGCGCAAGCGGCGTGAGAAGTTGACAAGTTTGGGCATTGACTACGACTTTCCTGGCTATGAAGCAGAGGCTAAAAAAGCGGAGAAACAGACGAAAAAGTGATTCTGCGGTCCCCAAATCATGCAATTCTTTGTGCAGGGTGGACACTTGCCTCCGCAGAGAGTCTGTGAATGCCAGCCGCGTTTCTCTTGAGTTCTGATTGATACGGACTGACATAGAGGGACGAGATGGATCCGAGGGGACGTTTGTACGCCAAAGAGATCCCTCGCTCGGAATTTAGTTCTGTTCGACACCTACAGGGCGTTTTTGGGCACATGTAACGAATCATTTCTCCTATTCTACCAAGCATGTCTTGTTGTGTTTTTCTTTTTGGTTTGTTGTCGTTAACTTTAAAAAATTCTTCACTAGTCTTACAAACACAAGTTTTATCTCTATGCACCAGCCTTGACCCATTCCTCAACGCCATTTTCAATCTCCTCGTCCCTGAAGAGAATCGTTCTGAGAAAAGCAGCCTTATCGCATGGTGGGAGGAGACACAAATCCCTAGCCGAGATCTCCGACTCTTCACAGCCGGTCATGTCCCTGGCGCAGCGCCAAAACGTTGGGAATCCTTGCCTCCCTTTCTCCCAGTAGAATGGGGCAAGGTCTCCCGTGCTAAGTGCCCCGTCGAAGTCCGAGTCCAGAGCCTTGAAGAAGTAGTTCATCGCGGACACAGTTGAGGGATCCTCGCAGGCGAGGAAGAGTCTCGCGTACTCGCCAATACTCATTCTGCCCTTGCCATGTCCACAATAAGTTTTGAAAACAGCATGCAACGCCGCACTTGTCAAGGGACATCCGGATTGACCACAGCGCACCATAATCTTCTCCGTAGTATACGGGGTCCCCTTGTCATCAATAAATATGGACGCCTTTCGAAAGCCGTTCATGATCCTTTCCAGGTTCTCATTCTTCAGACTTTGCATGACTCCGCTATAGACATTTGCCTCAGCCGCGACTATCGACGAGCAGATCTGAACGGGTTAGTCGATTACACAATGAGGGTCAGCGTTGATTCACGGGCTAGCAATCACCAGCCTCCACGATGTGAACCAAGGAACTTACCTGTGCCTTTTTCGCTTCGCTCAGGGTATAGCCTTCAAGCTTTCCGTTCACACTGTAGCTCAGAACCGCGGATAGTAGCTCTGTTTTGAAATTGGATCCGAATAGGTTTTTCTCCTGCAATTGTGCCAGAACCAAGTTTAAAGCTGATATTCGAACTCTGCTTTCACCCTTCCTCCTGAGTATATTGAAAAACCGCGCTTCGATCTGTGCGTTCTGAATATTAGATCTCCAAAACTTGTCAAACTCCTCCACTCCAACTTCGGACTCGTTGACGTCATCTCTAGACTGCCATCCACGCACGCTCCTGAAAAACGCTTCAGATACGGATGCCGGCAGCCCACATATGGACGCAATGGGTTGGAAATCGGCCAACTTCACGGAACCTCCATTCCGCTGGAAGATCATCTGAAGAGCGGGCTCTTCCAGATGGCATCTACCCAATCGACTCAAGTTTTGATTCAGATATCTATTCCTTATCGTTTCAAAGTTAATCTCTCGTCCCCTCTTTGGGGCTGCCAATCGTGAGCCACGACGTTGGGCTGCCCCATTCTCTATCCACGAGACGGGCTCATCGCGAGATCGATATTTGGCTGCCAAGTTTCTCACGACCAACGGGCACACTCCGCTCAACGGCTCGCGCAGGAACAGGTTCGCCCCATGCCTCAGGCAGGATCCAGCAGATTCGGCGTCAGACGAAGATCCAACCACAACAATCGGGATGCTGCTATTCAAAGCCCTCACTTCTCTGACAGTCTCAAGATCCGTCGCTTGGACAAGCACGACGTCCATTCCACAGGCTTGATTCAAGTCTACGCGAATATGATGAGAACGATTTCTTGCGCTTAGCGGATTTGAACAGTTATTTCTTTAAAACGATTGTTCGGTCTTACCAGTTTCGCTTTTCTGCAGAATACGAACTACACTCAGCTCTGCATCATAGTTCAGCAGCGCCTCAGCATTTATTCCGAAGCTCGTGCGAAGCCACAACAGAGCTACGCGGTAACGAATTTCCTCACTCTGAGACAAGGAAGGCCCGCCATCAGTCAGACAGACAAGAACCATGTACACTGCAAGTCAAAGGTAGTGCACAACCTACAGATCTTATTCTTCTCAATGACCGGTTCACCCTGTCCTCAATCCAGTTTACATGAACACTTCTTCTTCGAAACGCAGGTGGTAGTAGGTCTGGCGCATGTAGGTGCGTTCTGTACTTCGCCACCAGCTTCGCAGTAGCTGGGTATGTAAACGTGCTCAAAGTATGGCACTCAAGAAGTGGCGTGACATCCAGAAAACCGTTCAGTTCGTTACCGTTCAGTTCGTTTCCGCTCAGTCTCAGGGACTTCAACAATTTGCACCTGATCGTGGAAGCAAGAATCCTTCAGCCGCGGACACCCCAATTCTGCTTTCTCAATTGGTGCGCTTACTTCCTCAGCGGCTCCAGCTCCAATGAGAACGTGTCAATCGCGTTGTTCTCCAGATACAACGAGCGAAAGGACGAACATTCTGACAGAGGCGAAAGGTCAATCTCACCAATGCGATTGTTGTGCAACCAAAGCTTTTCCAGCTTTGAACATCTCGCGAGTGGTTCCAAATGGATAGAAGCGAGTTGGTTCCCGTTCAGACAAAGCGTTTCCAACTCGGCGCAGAGCGACAGAGCGCTTAAGTCAATCTCCGTTAGCAGATTTGCGGCCAGCGATATACTCTTCAGGGACATAGGGCAGATCGTTGCCAGGCAATCCAGAGAGATATGCCGTATGGGGAGATTACTTATGCACAGAGATTCATCATGCCGGTGTACAGATACAGGGTCAATATCCTCATTATCAGTTTCAACATAAATGAAAACGTTGTCGAAATCTGCGCTTCTCAACGAGCACATAGACACAGACCCTGGCCAATAAAAACCAAACGGAGAAGCAAGAAAGCGAAACAAGAAAAACAAACAAAAACAAAAAAAAACCACCGCTCGTTAGTCCAATGTCAGACCCCCCTCCATTTCACATAAACTTGCCATTCAAATGATCTAGGGCGAACACAAAGCCAAACTCAGACACGCAATTATGAACAATATCTCACCCTTCAACCCAAAGTGCTCCTCAAACATATGCGGTGGGAGGCCCTCCCTCTCGAAAGACACTTCAAGCTCCACCATGATCGAGCTCGCGCTTGACAATCTACAAACTACCACAGACCACAATTCCCATCCTCCAAAACTCCTTCGTCTTCTGTCTCTCTCAGGCCGTTCCTCATCACAAACAAACACGACATCAAAAAATCCAAATCCAAATCCAGATCCGTCCTCTCTACCCAATCCTTCTCACTCCATCTTCCCCCTCTCTCCCTCTCCAAAAAATCTAACAACTACCTCATCTTGTTCCCTTCCACCCAGCCCAACTCAACTACATTGCTTAAGATTCCCGGCGCACCCTTACTCTCCAGTTGCTCAATACGACCATTGCGTGTTTATATACATTACGCCTCTTTAGTGTCTTACGTCAACACATTGGAACACCCCCTTGAGAAATACAACTCTGCACACGAAAACTAAATGTTTTATATTAAAAACGCAGAAAAAACCAAACCCCGAAAAAAAAAATCCCAAGATGATTGCAGGCCTATAAATCAATATTGCGACCCTTCCAATACCATCCTAGTCCCCCCTTTCAACAGTAGTCTTAAATGACTATTATTTTAAAAAACGAAGTAAAAATGGATATTTGTCTGTGAACAAAAGAATTTGTAGTGGGGGGGAAAGGTGGGAAGTTGTGTCCTAAGAAACTACTCGTCCCCTTAAGAGGCGTACTGGAGAAAATGAAAATAAATGAGAAACTCGGAAAGCCTTCAGATATTTAGTGGAAAATCCTAGAATATTTAAATACTTATTGATTTATCCGATAGATCGTCGATGATTGGATAAATATCTGCCTTCTTTGGCCCGTTGCTTTGTTTAGTGATATTTGCATTCCGAGCAAAGAGAGAAAGGGTGAAATGTGGTTAACGGGTTTTCAGTTTTGCAGTATATAGAAAAGAAGAACTATTTGGTACTATTTCGAAACAAAAGATGTTGCTCCTTCCCCCCCCTTCCTCCAACCTTCGCGCTTGCTCTTAGTCCCATATTGGATTCCTTCAAATCTTCCCCTTTTTCGTATTATTTTGTGGCATTTTCAGAAAATATCTTTTAAAAGGAATCGCTACCGGTATCTGGGGACCGCCCCCTCGCACTCAATGTTCCCTGCCAAAAAAAAATTTGGCCCGGAGAATAATTTCATGAAAGGAAATATTTTAGATTTGGGCCTCAACTCACGATTTCAATCGAAACAAGACGCGGTGATGATTGGATGATCAAGTTTAGAATCTTTTTCAGCTAAAACGTGTTCCGTAAAAGAAAAAACAACAAGTGAAAATCTTTATAATTTTGTAGCCAACAATAACTTCCGTAAATAAATGGATAAATGGATAAATGAGTGGATAACCGGCTATTCGCTCGGTTTTCTGAGGAAGAGGAGTGCAGGTAACGATCGTTCTAATTTATTTCTTATTTTTCCGGGGGATGTCCCGCAAAAGGTTACTTCATGACGGGACGCACGGTTTGGCGGTAATAACTATTGATCACGGGGCTGTGGTAGGACAATGAAATGAATGTGAGTCGATTGATGGGGTCTGTCTGCTATAGTAAGAGAGCAACCACGGTACATCTACTTTATTTTGTTGATTGAGCGTTGTGCATGCGAGCAGCTATTGATGAATTTCTGTTTACTTCGGGAGTTGGTGGTTGCGTTGCTGACGTTAGGACAGCATGTCCCATGGTGCCGACGTACCGCCGTAATAAACTGAGCGGAGAAGGCGGCCGGATGACTATCGCACACCTGTGCTTCTCGGCTGTTGATGAACGCGCTGCTGTGCTTCGCTGGTTTCTTGTCCATGAACGCGGAGTTTCAATGTGTGTCTAGTAAAATTTTCGATGGAACGTTCCTGAACAAAAGACGTACACAAGTCCTTTTTGCTTACAGGCTGGCTTAGTGCCTGTGGGCAAGGACCGTCTCGTATGTATGTGGCAGTTCTTGAAGTGGTGCTCGATTTCTAGGCTGTGGTCGCTCTTCGCCGAAAGCTGCACAAGGTAGTCCAAGCGGCAGAGAAGACCACCCGGCGACCAGGCCGCGGTAGCGAAAAACCCAAATACATAGGAGCTCTGCTATCCACTTGTCATGAAGGGTGCAAACCCACTAGTCCTGTTAAGCGTGCTCAATTGAGGCAGATTTTGCGCATCGGATTCCCGATTGGTCTTTTCTGATGACATCCCAACAGAGCTCGTCGGTCTCCGTTGTTCAGCTGCTGAGCTTGTTTACTGTCGCGCAGTCAAGTAGGAAACAGGCGAAAGTCGTCCTCATTCTGTTGAAACGTGGGAGTCTGTGATCCCAAGCAGACCCACGGTCGTGAGCAGCCCGACTCTGGAGCGAGTGCTGCCATGTCGAGCAGAACAACGAAGAGTCCACAGCTCGTGAGGATCCACGGAAACCTCAAATACCTGCGTCTAGGAAACAAACCGTACACGTACGACTTGTTCCCCTCGTATTCTTCATTCTCACAAAAAATTCTCCTCAGGACGACACAGCTCGCGCAGCGATCAGCGTAATGTCATCCAATTTGCCGCCGAGTGTGGAATACCCGTACTTGCTAGCGTTCATCGCAAACGGAGACCAATACCTACCCGAGACAGAGAGAAGGGGGATGTCTTCGATTAGGGACGGATTCGAGCCCTCCAGTTGGGTTCCAGACACCGCGAAACGCGAGGCCCCCTCAGCAGCCAAGAGCATTGAGACAGGGTCCAGCTTCTCCCTAGACGAAGAAATGGTCTTGCAAATGCTTCCTAGAAGGCGCGCACAACCTACTTCTCCTCAACGGCCAAAGTCTGTGCTCTAATCGATAGTGTATCGGCAATTGCTTTCAACGCATCTCGTCCTTTAAACCATACGAGTTGCGTTTGTTAGAGAATAACGAAGCAGTTCCTTACCAGCCTCCGGGTTTGCTGAGGACAGTCTACGACTAAAGGCAGCTCACTTACCTGATTTCTCCTTATCAAGATCCTTCACAATCTGCTCCAACTCTATATCGTGTAGGTTATCCAGAAGCCCGTCCGTTGCCAAGATCAAATAGTCACCGCTCTGAACTGGAATCTCACCGGCTCTGTTGTGTAGCGAGCAAAGGGACAAGTCCAAACAATCAGACAAGAACTGGAAAATCTCACGAGGACAATGAAGTGATCGCTGGCAGACATTCCGTCTTTGACCTTATCTTCATACGTCGAACCGAGTTGGAATGGGCAGTTGAAGTAGTGCTGTTGGTCGGGAGTTTTGAAGTAAATCCCTTGAGAAGGCCTGATTGCGATCAGACCTGCGAAAGAGCAGAATTTTCTCAAGCTTATCAGGAAGTGACGAGAGAAAACGCGACTTGATCTGGTCCAAAACAATGTACCTGAATCGCCCACGTTCAAAAGCGCTATTTTGCCACCGGGAAGAATGCTTGCAATACACGCGGTTGTTGACCCCTGCAGGTCATTGTTTTTATGTGCATGGTCGAGGGCTTCCGCAAGATCCTTTCCTTCTTTGATCTGTTGCGAAACAAGAACACCAGTTACTCAGTCAGGACTCATTGGAAAACCGTCGAGGTGCAAACTTCTTAGTTACCTGTTCTTCCGTCAGCTTTGAAAGTTTTCGAGAGTAGAGACCCGGGTCGATTCCTTGCGACGCCCATCCACCGACTCCGTCGAACACCCCCATCGCCGTTTCCAGCACAAAGAACGCATCTTCACCTCCTTTCTCGAGCTTCTCAGGATGTGGCAGGTTGCTCACCGCTGTCTCAAGTTTCCAACTCTTCGCAGCCGGAGGCGTAGATTCATATTCAGCTGTAGACGCAGTCACCAGCAAGCGCCTCGGCTGAATCGCCGCCCGGTGCTTAGGGGCTCCCCCATAACCGGACAATCGGAGCAATCCACAACCAGCAAATCCCAACGCCCGCATATTTCTTCCGTTTTATACAGGATAGTTATCTTATATAGCTGTTGTGAATCCTAAAATAGCTCTATAGCTCTCTTTCCAACTAGAAACCCTTCAACGACGACGAGACCTCCCCAGTCAAGCCGCTTGCATCAAATCTCGAAGAGCGAGATGGACCTACTAGCCTCAACTGAATTTTCAACAATCCCGCCGATCTAAAGCCAAGGCAAATTTTAGAACAAGAGCTTCCAAATATTGGAAGTTTTCGTTCTATATCAGGATCTGATGCTTAAATAATTTTTAGTAATCTTCACATTTGGATGCTTGATGGTTCAAATTTTGAATAAACATTCTTATTTGGGGATTGGGAGTTCGTGAAACCTATAGGCGCGAGGGGGAGCTGTTACCTAGGGAAGTCTTAGATGTTTACACAGCACCTCTAGTGTTGTACAAGGAAAAACCGCAGTCGACACTTTTTGACTGGATTTTGAAGTACCCACCCGCAACCTTCCCCCGCCGCTTGGCCGAGGCCGCGCAAAAGGCTTTTGGATGAGTATTGGGGCGTTGAAAGATCAGAGTCGCGATTTAAGAACTCGACCAAGAGAAATTCTAATGGAAATCTTACTAATTGTCCTATCGTAGCTATCGCAAGCTTTCCTGGTTTAACCCACAAGTTCTCGCCCTTTTCAGCTGCTGTGGACATCCTAAACGAGTTAACTTTTCACGCCACTTGGCGAAGAGAGAGCGCGGCGTCGGGTCCAGATTTGACGACGTCAGTTGGGCGCAAGGTGTAGGCAAAGTTTTGAGACTTTTGAAAGCCTTTCAAAATCCCAACGTCTCAGCTGCACTTGGCAGCGGCGACCTGCCGCCAATCCTTTTGTCCAGGTAGGAGCATAGAAAAGCAGTCGCAGGCAGTTAGCGTCAATGGATTTTCTCAACTATGCCGGGTGTGCCCTTTCAGGATGCTTGTTGGAGTCGTAGGCTGCTGTCATGGAGAGCTTGACGTGATATACGATACCTTAACTGAAGCCGAGAAGTAAGGAGAACTCTTTCACCTCCTGTGTGCTCTTCGTTCGTTTCTACGGATACCTATTTACGAGTTCCATCGTTTTTTAAGGCGCTTGGACCGGAAGACAGACGTTCTACTGATCTGTGGTGACTTTCAGTCAGTTAGAAACGAAGATGATCTGGAATGCGTCGCATGCCCTCCAAAGTATCGACAGATAAACACCTTCTACAAGTACTACAGTGGCGAAAAAACAGCACCGGTACTCACAATCTTCGTTGGGGGCAACCATGAAGCATCCAACTACCTCCAAGAGCTTCCCTACGGAGGCTTTGTAGCCCCGAACATCTACTACATGGGATACGCAGGTCTGTTTCATTCCAAGACAAGTCTCTGGAAACCGGAGAGATACTAAGTTGGGAAGCTATGATTATACCCCCGTTGTTCAGGAGCGATCTCAGTGGGAGGCCTTCGAATCGCTGGGATAAGCGGAATCTACAAAAACCATGATTACAATACGCCGCACTTCGAGCATCCTCCTTACACGGAGTCATCATTGCGATCTGTTTACCACACAAGAAAAGAGGACGTTGAACGATTATGTACGCGACCCGTCTTGAAGAAGCCCGCAGACTAATCCACATGTCTTCTAACACGAAGCCTCGGCCGTTTGTTCCTGAAGGTAGAATTACCGGTCAGGTCGATATTTTCCTAAGCCACGACTGGCCTTCACAGATCACACAATATGGTAACCTGCAGAAGCTTCTGCAGAGGAAGCGGTTTCTCAAAGAGGATATCGAAAGGAACGCGCTTGGATCTCCCCCGCTGGATGAGATCATCTTGAGGCTCCAGCCTTCATATTTCTTCGCCGCCCATCTGCACGCCAAGTTTCCTGCAATCGTCCCTCACGGTGAGGGAAAGGAAACGAAGTTCCTAGCTCTGTCTAAACCGCTTCCAGGGCAGGACTTTCTCCAAGTCGTTGAGATCGACAACGGGAAGGTTGCTCGACCCGAAGCCACTGACGCAGAGATGGAAGTTCTCCGAGATCTAGAGTGGCTCACAATCTTGAGAAATCCCAATGCCGTACGTTTCTTCTTGCACAGCTCATTGGTGTCTACACCTTGCGTGGCGAAAGCTAAGCACGAGATCTTCTTTCCTCAGGATTCGCTCGAGGAGTCGCTAGTCAAAGAAACTCTGGACGCCATCGGTGGTGAGGGCGGCCTCAAAGTAGAAAAGTCAGGCTTCGTTAGAACGGCAAGAACGTATGACGCAGCTAGTCCAATCCGCGGTAGGAGGCCGATGGCGCTGAACGAGAACCCCCAAACTTCGTGGCTTTCTGAGAAACTTGATCTTAAAGTGGATACTAGCTCTGTTCATCGTAGTTCTGGACGCGCAGCTGCTCCTGCAGCGGAAGGAACAGGCTTGGACGTCCAAGACGAACCAAACCCTGAGGAGATCGACATAGATCTCGACGACGTGTAAGGACTTCAACACCCCAGCGGATGTGTTCTAGGCTGTGGTGACAAACGAGGCCGCGGAGGTCTTGATATACCAGAGGGTGTAACACCTGACTGAGTCGTCGGAATCCAGAACCTTGTTCACTAGACTGCACAGGAATAATCCGCGGAACCATCCAAGTTCCGAACGATGCAAGTACTGGGTGAGGCATTGCTTGGATCAGTTGAGCCCATGTTCGCAGTACCTGCCTCTCTGCAAAACGCCAGCTTGTTTTGGCAGCTTTTTCATGGTTCAAAGCGTCTTGCCACTGCCTGAATACATTATCATGGCATGGTAATAGATCTGAAAACACGAAGCGAATCCAGGTGGACTCTGAGCTACAGACCTTTGTGGGATCGATAGAAGTCGGTGGACTGTAGGCCTGGGAACGGTATCCTGAATTTTGGGTTCTTCGGAATTTTGTTCCCCGTGCGATGAGGGCAAATGGTTCTTTTTTTATTCTGTTAATTTAGTTGATTTTTGTGTGGGTAGGGATGGGTGTGATTCCTTATGTATTCACAACCAGTGACCGAATGATCGACCGCGGATCGTACAGGTTTCCGTAGTCTTTGAAAGCCATTTGCGCGAGACTTTCGGTTATTGACTACAAGTAAAGGAGGAAAGGGTTTTTGGTTCAGCGTTCTATTTTTTCGCCGGTACGCCCGGACCTCTACCTGTCACGATTTGGAACGGTTGGAGTTTTGATCTTACCTTCCAGAATACTTGCTGTCTAGCGTGATCGTACTTTAGAATATCTACCAACATGGTTAGGTCGGTCGCTCGTAAAAGAAGAGTCTCATACATATGCGTTATCTTCGTGGGAAGGTCTAGATCTGTATCTCCGACAAAGTTTGCAAGCTGCTTGAGGTCCATTGTAGGTGCTTTCAGCACGACGGGTTCCACCTGGAAGCAGACAGGAAGAATTAGGACCAGTCCATACCTTGGAAGGACTTGTGAAAAGCTTCCTTGTTGATAGAAACATACCTTTTCAATCTGCTTCCATTGTTCAAGCTCTTTGATGTGGCTGGTCTTGATAGAATCTACGCGCGTCAGTTCCCCTTGTAGAGCAGCGACTGTCCGCTCCTCGGCCACAGCATCAGCCAAGTTCTTGTCATCAGAGAAGGAGCGCACTTCGGTTTGAAACTCAGTAGAAATTTCCTGTAGTTTGGAGGTTAGCTCCAGGTTCGACTCTCCGGAGAGCCCTCTGTTCGAATACAAAACAACATCATATGATGTTATCTTCTTGCCGCTTTTCCGGTATGCTTCTGCTTTTTGCACTTATCTCACCTCAGCGATTCTTCCGCTGCTTCGCTTATGAGTCGAGCAAGAATTCTCCCGAGCGGGGTGGCTTTCGGTGTTTCGCAAGGCTTCGGAGTTTCCCGCTTGAATTTACTTGTACCTACAGTCGGAGGTTTCAGCTTGCTGCTGGACATGTCAGGCACACCGCTTGGTTGCTGAGGAGCGATCCTCCCGCAGGGAAGGCTTTCTTTCACCGCGGAGTTCTGAGCCACTAGCTCCTCAGCCTCGACAGCGGCTGGAGCAATCACTGGGGCGGTGCTTTCATCAGTTTTTTTCGCCTCGCCTTTCCTAGCCCTCTTCCGGAAACGAAACCCATCTACATCCTTCGTAATCGGCTCTTCCTTTTGTACCTCAGTTTCTGATTCAGCGAACAGAGATCTCCTCCGACTCAGTCTACGACTTCGCCGGTCCATCTCACATCGAAATTCCTCCCCAACGCTAAAACGCCAAACACCCAAACAACATAACCCTTTCCGCCCTTACCATCTCCATCACCTCTCAGCCTAAACCTCCCATCACGTTTGCACATGCATCGCTGCAAACAGTCTCCCTGACTTTTCCATCAAGCCAAACCATGCACCCAACCCAAACCCCAACCCCCTCCTCCATCCGGCACCCCATCCCTCTTCCAAAACTCTTCGCAAAATAGAAAAACAGTAGAAATTTATTCGATATTTAAAAAGAATTGAAAAGTAACGGCTAATTTTTTTCTCCGACAGCGAGGACAGCTGGCATCAATCATTTTGGTGAAACGATTGATTGCTGGTATTGGCGGTGAAGTTATGGACGACGGCCGCTGCGCCCTCCGGCCGAGCGACAATCTCCACCTGTGCAATGTTTCACTCCAAGCGGTTCATATTCTGTTCGTTGCTACGTTTGGAAGTCCCCCACCCTCCAGTGTTACAAACAAACACAACCAACAACCTGAGACTGGAAGTGTGTTGGGGTTGTCTATATTCAGGACGTGGTCGATGCTCTAGTGGTGAAGTTTGCTTGCAACTGATCGTAGCTGCTGACTAGAACCGTGGATGGATCTCCCTAGATGTATCCTCAGATGATAAGTTCCGACTGAATTTTCTTGTGCAATGGAGAGCGGAGCACTGCGTCTTCTAGTAGGACCCGATGTCTGTTTTAGGTAGCGAGCGTGAGAATTCTTCGCAGCCCCAACGTCCCTGGGATACTAGGCCCTGAGAGGAATCGTGGAAGCTTGCTCATTGAAGGAATCTACACTGAATTCTCGGTTTTGGCCTGAGAGCTGTTTATTCTGAAGTACTCTCAAACGAAACGTACGAATGACCGAATAGTTGTTTTATTTTATCTATGAACACATGTAGATATTAAGTTACGTCCCTAATTGGTTGCCATTCCCACAGAGTGACTACACGAGCAACTCTGGTGAAGACATTGATGAGAAGTCGGGGTACTTGAGGCATCAGAAAACCATGGTGCATCTGATGCCCGTGATACCACCTTATGAAGTTTCACAGCCTCTGATTCTGCGTAGGCTCTCTCCTCAGACCATCGTTCCTCAGCCTCCACCCCTTGCATCTGCATAGTTCTCTCCTCCAGCCATCTCATACGCTCCTGGTTTAAGGCCCGCACATGCGCCATTCGGTCCGCATGCACAGCCTTCATGTTGCTCCAAAGAGCTCTGAATCCAGTTCCATTCCTACCTTGCTGCCTTACTGGACCATTCCCACCATGATGACTGTGACCTCGGCCTCCACACGAACACGTTCCCATCGCACTGGTACTCATCTTCAGTGTCTCTACAAGACAACACACAAGCATCCTCTCACCAACGTCCTTAGCCCTCCCACCTCTCACCAATACCATCTTACCTTCGTCAGAATGCTTTTCAACCCTCATTCCCTTGCTGCACAAACCTGTCCAGTGCCCCAAGAGCCTGCCTAGCACATCCAATCTCACCCTAAGTACACAGTAACTACTAAACCCCATCCGTCCCAAAACTCTAAATAAAACTCATGTCTGGGGCAAATTAACGTATGCATGATCATTTATTTATGAAAACAAGACTTTTTAGTCCTAACAAGGAATACTAGATCCATATTTATAGACCACAGTTTCTACTTCTCGAGGTGTCAGGAGCTCGGGATCAATATTTGGATAAAATTTACATTGTTTTCCCGGGGGTGTCAGGAGAACACGGATATTTTTCCGTAAAAACTTACGATCTAGTAGAATTCTCTCTTGCCCCACTTTTTTGTGCATTTCCTGCATCCAATTTCTACGTTAAAAAAAGAAAACGTTCAGACATTGAGGTTTTTTAGGTTGTTTTAATCGGTTGAGAGTTGCTGGTATTGACGGTGTCCATTAGTAAGAGGCTCATTCAGGACATGGTGAGCGTTCTAGACTTTAACTGATTCCGTGAGGTTCCCTCTGGGTGTATGTCAGCCGAAAAGCCTCGGGGATTGCCCCGAAAGTGTTTGCGACCTCATTGGATGTGGACCAGCTTTGCGGGATATGGCATGGTCCTTTGCGTTAGAGTTTTTACGCTAGCTAATGTTTACTGCCATATTCAGCGTCTTTTGGTTTGGTTTACTTGCTGAGTTTCGTTTCGCTCGCAGCTTTCGACTTCGAAACCATCGTCGAGGCTCTTTGATTGTGAGCGTAGCTCGCCCCGATTGTGACAGGTTGAAGAATGCGGGAAATATTCGCCTGGCTAAAGCCTGATCGGGGGACCGAAAGTTTCGCTCTGAAACTAATCGTTTACGCTCGTGAATACGATCAGTATAACTTTGGTCTCGGCCGGAATGGGTTGGGTGATTTTCTTTTGCTTTCTCTAGTCCTGGAGAAGCTGATTCAACTTTTGGCTGGATGCGCTCTGGATCAACCGGAACTACCGCAGCAGGAATCGAAAATTTCAGTGATCGTAGAACTGCTCTCGAAGGACATATACTCTGATGCCATACTACGTGACTTGGAAAATGTCGTATTCCAACCCCGGCTCCAGCTTCTAGTCCCCGGTGAGAGTATTCCAGAGGGACTGTACCAACGCGTTTGCGACAAGGTGTTAAATTCCGTTCTGGACACACTCACTTCCGACTGTGTTGTTAAATTGCAGGCGAAACGTACACGAGCCATGGGTGAGAGTACGTCCAACCGTCTCGACGATTGTGCTGTCCTCAGTTAACCTGCGTTTTGCGAAGCGTGGATGTGGATCGGCAGAAGTTGAATCGCGATCCTTAAAAAGCTGGGGATTCTAGCGAATTCATCTAAAGAGTTCGTGAGCAAAGCGCGAGTTCGCAACTGCCTCGCCCCGGCGCACGGATTCGTTCGATCGTCTTGTCAATGACAAAGCTGCTGGGGAGTGTTGGTCACTATGCCGTTACGGCGTTTGATCCCTTTTTATCGTGAAAGTGTGTAAAAACTCTCCCTCTAAGTTCGTCCACTTCTACACGATCTTCGGTTAACCATAGTCTCATTATTCCCGCACCGACGAATGGCAAACTTCCGTTCGCCATCAGGTGAACCTAACTAATCGGGCGCCGATGGAAGGACATCTTCTAAATCTGGTCTTTCTCAAGCGCCGTTTGGTTATTCCTGCCTAAATAGAACATCCCCCCGCAGTTCTTCCTCACTTGGTTACTCTTACAGTCCGCTCACTATCATTCTTCTCGCGATGAAACTCCGGCAAGTCCAACTGCAGAGCTTGAAATGTTACAGACTAGGCATTAAGGAAAGCCAAGAGTGTCAATGACTGCGCAACAGTATCCCCACATATTCAGCAGGATGGTTTGAAGAACAATTTCGAAAGTCTCTCTGGCCAATTTCTCCAAGATGAAACGATAAAAGTCCTGGCCTGGTCTTATCAGCAAAGTGCGTTCCTTCCTTCAACGCCGGACCGCCTCTGGCGGACTTGAGGTAAGTATACATCGACATCGGGAATACCGTCGCTACGGACTTGAGCGACGAGTGTTGCTCCGAGGAAAGCCTTAACGTAAAGGCTTAAGGGCGGATGACATCCAGGAGGTGATGATTCCAAAGCGAATCCGGTCAGTACTGTCATGGGCTCCAGTGTTTGTTGCGGTGTGCGACTTTGGCTCGATCAGGAAGGTATCTGGATATTCCATGCAGCCGACGCTCAATGGAGATCTTGGGTAAGGAATCGAGTATGCCAGGAGAGCCCAGGAACGATCAAGAGATCGGGTCTTGTTTTGCTGACCCCTTTGGATGACCCCACAGGAATGGAGCAGATTTTGTGGCGCTGGAAAAGCTGTCCGGGAGGTTTGGTTGGAGGGATCCAGAACGTGGTGATGTTTTTACTCTGCGGTAATCACCCCCCTTCAGCTCTTCTGCTGCTGAGGATGAGGTCTTCAATGAATGTCTGAAAGAATGAAATTCTTTGCCGTGTTCTTGCCCTGTTTCCTAAGACATCCGAGGGATCCAAAGAAGATTATTGTGAAGCGATTGATCGCGATCCAAGGCGACATCGTTCAGGGTGTAGATTCTGCTGAAGCTCATCGGATTCCAGAAGGTCATGGCTGGTTTGAGGGTGACAATCTCAGGAAGAGCTCGGATTCCAACTCATTCGGTCCGGTACTGTTGCTTACTAATCCGATCCTTGGCTTAACTGTTTCAACAAGATCTGTCGCAACTGAATAGTCAGTACTGCCCCGTGCCAGTACAGGTTTCTCTCGGGCTGGTAGAGGGTAGGGTCTTGGCGATCGTGTGGCCATGGCATCGTGCAACCGGGCTTGGGAATGAGGAGAATCCTGCCTATGAGGATCGCATCATATATCGTTGTAGAAAGAATTCGAAAGCATCGAAAGGATAGGGGCGCTGACATAGTCAAGGGGCTTCGAAGGGGAATCAAATGCAAAGCAGGAACTCTCGGGAGGAAGGTTTTCTGGTCGGAAGATGAATCGATTCTTCATCACTGGGAATCTTGGTCGTACTCTGCAGCTCTACTATCGGTTCTCACGTGTTGAACCTTTTCATTCAGGCCGGTCGCGGGACCCAATACATTATCCCTTACGACCATTTGAATCAACCTACAACTTCGTGCAAGGATTCGACCAGACGAAACGGGGGGTTGGATTGGGACCGCACGACCCGGCACTGACGTCTTGGCTTGAACGATTCGTCCCTGAAAAGTAGATTAGCGGCACAACTCAAGCTTCGCGCGGTGTTTCTAACACCTTCTCTGAAGTACCTGATCAACATATCGTCATCCCAGAATCCCAAAAACGTAATATGGACCCTTCACACATTCCGTCACTCGTTCTCTTGAGCGAGGTTGTACTACGGTCCACCGTGTCATCTTCACCCGATACAGTGAACACCGAGACAAACAGATAACAAGAATTCAAACCGGACGCTTCCAAAGTAGACGCGCAAACGCCCCAGAAGAAAGTAAACCCGAACGGGTAGACCATTCAACTGGGTGGTAAAGTGCACAATCAAACAGAGGCTCCAGCTTCCTCTCAGAACAAACTTCCAAGAAAATAAAAGACAAAAAAGCAACCAGCAGTCCACCTTAGAAATCTCGTTCTGGTTCCACAGGCATTCAACATCATCGTCAGATAAGATCAATGTGTGTTCGTTAACTTCCTCCTTCCCACCCCCCAATCCTGACCGACCCAACACGGACAGTGGCACTTATAGTAAGACCTCCCCTGTCTAGGGGGTGAAGGCGATTGCCATGATTTGCCTAAAGGGGATACTTTTCATATGAACAGATTTAGTTTTCTGAATCTTCTACGGTAGTGGAAGATCGTCCAGAAGCTCTAAACAACTCCCGCAGCCATCCGACCACCCGCAAGACTCCCAACCAAACCAACATCAGCGTTGCTCAATAATTATTTTCACTATTCTATAATTAAGATAGACTTTATTGGCTACATTCAGAAATAAGAAGTATTCATTTGTTAAATTATTCCTGTTATTCTAAATATAAACATCTATTCTATCAAAATTACCCCATTTCGATTTTTCACTGGCTAAAAGCTCCTCCATTCGCAGAACAGTCTGTGTGCTTTATTCTATCTCACCCGCTCAGAAAAATAGCTTAAAATAAAAATAAAATATTATTTGTATGCCCCAGATCTAGATATATTAAAGAAAAATGTGTTCTTAATCTTGAACAATCATTCTAAAAATCTCCCACAACCTCAGAGTACTATCATAGCCGTCATCATGTATCAATCTATTTAGAAGCTGAAGGAGCTCATAAATATATTAATTCAATTTAAATCAGTCCATATTGAAAAATTTGTTTGGATTTGTAGGTGACGATTACATATATTTTAGTCGTGCGCCTCTGCGGTGATGAGGACAAAGTCAATTCGCTGCTGTTCCTAACGAGCGAAGATGATGACAAGATGAAGCTGGGAGGGGGTTGAAAGAGGAGACAAAAGGGCTGTTCTACTTGGATTGGCGTGAGAAAGAAGAGGATCGTTGTATGCTAGGGAGAATTTGAGAGAGCTTGAGCGGTTTCCTAGTTTCTGGGTTTGTGGAAAGCATGTTTGTGGCCTGCTGACTGAATTTTTTTTTTTGGGCGGGGGAGGAGCGGGGAGGGAGGGTGAAAAGGTTGTTTTAGGAAGGAGCTGAGAACTTGCTTGGAGGCGTTCTTTTGTTTTTGAAAGGGTTGAGTCTAGCCGTGGAGGGAAGGCGGGACCCCGACGTTGATGAGTAGTTAAGGACGCCGCTATTTTTTTTCTGTTTTCTCGATGTAATGACTCGGCTTTGCATGGTTTCGAATTTACGGACGGAGAAGAATTAGAGCTTACTTTGATTCTGGTGAGGAGTTCTTAGACGAATTTGAGGGCTTGTGAGCTCCGATGCGATGTTAAGGTTAGGGGTTAGAAGGTTGTTGAGTCCTGGCTGGCGGAGTGGAGCCAGCATTCTGGGGGTTAGGACTAATCCTACTGGTGTGAGATATCTTCGGATCTCGAATTATCTCCTTGAGGGTGATAAGCGGTGGGAGAGTTACAAACCGAAGAAGTCTGATCAGAAGAAGCCTGAGGTAAGATCGCCTTGGTCGTCGTTTCTTGGTGGGGAGAACCGGAATACGGACAGCAAGAAGGTTCAGGAGCCGAATCGGGAAGGAGGAAACGGTGGCGATGGTGGTAATAACCGTGGGAAAGGATCGACCGGACCTGGAGGTGGAGGCGGGGGCTCGTTTAACTGGACTGCCTTCGCCCTGGGAGGCATCATTGGCGTGGTTATTCTCAGAGCATTTTCCAGCGGATCAGGAACGCAGGTTGCGTGGGACGAAGAACAGATTGATTGGCAGAGATTTAAGACGTGGGTTTCCATGAGCGACACGATACTAGAACATGGCATGCTCAATTCTTAACCTTTCATTGTCCTGGGCGGTTGCTTTGTGTAGGCAAATCTTACCTGAACGGAGGATTGAGAAGATCACAGTGGTGAACAACGACACGGCACACGTTTTCATGAAGGGAAGAGGTCCTGAGTCGAACTACAGATTTAGCATTGGCTCAACTGAGTCCTTTGAGAGCAAACTCCAGATCGCTCAGGAGGTAAGCAGAGGGTTCCTCCGCGAGCGGAGCTTCGTTGGATGCCTCTCGAGTGCTTACTGCGACTTTCTGCTCTCCCGTGCGGTATCAAATTCCCCAGGACATGGGCGTTGCGCCAAGCGATTTCATTCCAGTCTTCTTCTCGAACGAGGGATCGGTGCTAGGAGCGGTCATCAGCTGGCTCCCAACAGTTCTCCTAATTGGTTCTTATGTGTTTCTGATGAGAAGAGTAGGAGGGGGAGCTGGTGGAGGTAGGTCATTCCTCAGCATAGTCCTCGCTTCGACCATTGAAAACTACCGTTTCAAGTACAGCTCGGCTTTCTGTTGAGCCTGTTCATTCTAGACTGGAATTGCCCGGAGATACTGCACGACTCACCTCCTTCAAGAGAATGTACATGTTTACGCAGACGTTTGATTCAGTAGCTTGGTCTTCGGGGATTTTATTGTTGCAATCTATTTCTTAATCAGCAGAGTTTTTTGCTCTCTGGTTTACACCAATCACTAAGGCCGTCCTTTCCTGCCTTCTTTGCTTGTGCTAACGTAAGGGTCAATGGGTGGCCAAGGAGGAATTTTCAACGTCGGAAAAGCGAAGACTGTAGTTTTAAACAAGGACAACCAAAAGGTATCGGGTTTCTACTATTGCAAGCTAATTTGAGAGTCCGTTTGCACATAGGCTTAAAGCCTAACGATCATTCTGCACCCTTCGTCTGTCGCAAAGGTTGCCACAAGGTTCAAGGACGTAGCGGGGCTTGACGAGGCCAAGCAAGAAGTCATGGAGTTTGTAGATTACCTAAAGAATCCTGAAAGGTACAAGATACTCGGAGCTAAAATCCCGAAGGGTGCGCTGCTGCATGGACCTCCGGGAACGGGAAAGACACTGCTGGCGAAAGCCACGGCTGGAGAATCGGGCGTTCCGTTTCTGAGCATTTCTGGATCTGATTTCATGGAGGTATCCTCTTGCATAAGCTCTGTGGTTGCTTGCCGTTTCTCACGTCCCGCGGATGTACGCTTAAGAATCTCTGTGTGCACATGCTTACTTTGAATTTTTGTTTTTCTTGTTTTTCAGATGTTCGTTGGAGTGGGACCTTCCCGAGTTAGGGATCTGTTCTCCCAAGCACGTCAAAACTCGCCTTGTATCATATTCATAGACGAAATTGACGCGATCGGCCGTTCTCGAGGGAGAGGAGGGTTGATTGGAGGAAACGACGAACGTGAGAATACGCTAAATCAGCTGCTTGTTGAAATGGATGGCTTTCAGCAGAACTCTGGAGTGGTCGTCCTTGCTGGTACAAATCGAGTTGACGTCCTTGACCAAGCATTGCTGAGACCTGGCAGGTAGAATCTCCTTCCAATTCTTGGGAGGATGGGGGTCTGCGGTCTGCATACCCCTGCGACAAGCTCAATCGGTCTCAAATTCGAATTGCATCGTACAGGTTCGATAGACAGATTGTAATCGATAATCCGGACGTGAAGGGTCGCAAGCAGATCTTCATGGTTCACTTGAAGAAGGTTGTGGTACGGAAGGCCCTCTAAAGAACGTGATGGATAGTACTAGCAGTGAATTGGCGCTCTCAGGATTGTTCGTGGGACTGTTGTTGGGCCTGCACTCGCTGCTGACGTGACCTGTTCTATCGGTTTGTTGTAGGTCGCGAACCCACCCGGCAAGGAGAAGATCGCTGAGGCACTATCAGTGAGAACCCCTGGGTTTTCCGGGGCCCAGATTGCGAACGTCTGCAACGAAGCGGCGCTCATCGCCGCCCGAGATACGAGCAATTTCGTAACAATGGAGCACTTTGAGTACGCCTTGGACAGAATCATCGGTGGTCTTGAGAAGAAGAACTTGGTCATGACCCCCGAGGAGAAACGAACCGTTGCATATCACGAAGCTGGACATGCCGTTACTGGATGGTATGTACTCGGGCGGAAGACGTCTTGGATAGAGCGGAGGGCTGATTCCCTTTTTCTCTTTTTTGTTTTCTGTCGAGTAGGTTCTTGGAGCATGCCCTTCCACTATTGAAGGTATCGATTGTTCCGAGAGGTGAAGCGGCGCTTGGTTATGCACAGTACCAGCCACAGGTAAACCACACTATAGTTTCCCGCTACGACGGGTGGACGAACGCAACTGGGCAGTTGTGTCTAACTGAGCTTTTCGAACTCGCTTAGGAGCAAAGTCTGATGAGTACCGAGCAGTTGAAGGACATGATGTGCATGACTCTTGGGGGCCGTGCAGCCGAAGAGGTGTTCTTCGACACAGTAACTACAGGAGCTGCTGATGACTTCCGAAAGGTGACCCAAATGGCGTACCAATCAGTTACTCAGTACGGGTTTGGAAAGGTATGTTGTGGATGGTTGCGCGGTTGCTTTAGACTCCAGGATGAAGTAAGTAGGCTGAAGGGATATGCGCTGCGTTGCTTTCTAGGCGGCTGGGTTGCTATCGTTTCCGACAGCAGATCAGGACCAAGGAGCTCAGATGGTGAGACCGTATAGTAATGCAACTGCGGACGCGATTGACAGGGAAGTGCGTACGACGGTAGACGACTTGTACACTCGGACGGTGCAGTTACTCAAGTCAAAGAAGGCGCAGGCGGCCAAGGTCGCGGAGCTGCTCCTACGCAATGAGGTTATCATGTACGATGACATGGTGAACATTCTTGGCGAGAGGCCCTTCAAACCCCAGGACAGATCTTTTGAGCAGATTACGAAGAGCGCGGAGAAGGAACCCATAGCCGAGGTGTCACAAAAGTCCTGAGCTTCACTTGCAACCGAGCGCTCTCCTGAGATGTGCTTGTTCATAGGCATTGTTTTTGTAGATCTCCCCGTAACCCCAGTCCGCTGTACATCACCCATGAGGTCAACCATTCTCTAGTTAGGTGGCGTAGTCGACGACCATTGAAACTCTTGGAGATGTGTATAAAGAAGAAGAAGACAGGAGAATGAAGCACACAGAGAGATGCTTGGGGTAGTAGTAGAACATGCTCGCCGCTCACAGCTCAACAAACAACCAGTCCGAGTTCGATATTAGGTGTTCCACAGCTCAGCAGGCCAGTTGGGACTCAAACCGACGACCACGGTGGAGACTAGTTTCCCAGTTCCAATCTCCTAGTCGGTTCTCTGTCCAACACCCACTATGAAGTTGGTCTCAAGTGTATCTCAGATCTTAGCAGCTCTGGCTACAACCAAGTTTGCAGCGGTGGACGTCCTCATGTTCCTTTGAGCAGATCGACCAAGATGATCAGTCCATATTCTGACACAGATCTCTTATATCATCTACATGAAAATAACCCTAGACTGAAAAGACAGTGCCTTTACCAGCGTATCGTCGTTCAATGCCTCCAAAGATATTCGAAATGAACTTGAGCTCATTGATCTGAGTCCTTCCTCCAAGCCCATCGCGATGAAGGAATCCGGTGGTGGGACAGTCTCGAAGTCGGCTTCGGTCAACGCTTCCGTCTTGACTCAATTCCTGGTGAGGCACTCCTCACAAGACCAATCCATCCCGACAAAGGGTCTCCGGTGCAGGTGCAGTGGAGATAGCCTCTTTATCGCCCGAGACTCTACGCAGATAAGGCTCTGATCATGTTTGGAGTAAAACGAATCCTTTATGGTGATCGGCTTGCTTCTTCCCACAACATCTCGTTCAGTCATCGCGAAAGCACGTCCAAATCCTCTCCAGGCGATGACGAGGGACCGAGGAGAAAACGAATAGGATTCGGTCCAATTTTGAGATACTTCCCAAAACATTTTCATACCAAATCTTGAGACGAGAGAGGTGAGACCATCTTCATGACGGTCGTTGTTAGATAGGTGAGCGAGTATCAGGCAGAGAAAGCTTTGCGTGAACTTCCTAAACAGATCAAGAATCATTGCAAACGCACTTCCGAACTCTCCAAGTGGGACAAAAGGCTGAGCTTAGATACGATTTCGATCCAAATTCAGATGCTCAGACTCGTCTGGAAGGTGAAGAGCTGTGGTGATCGTCTTCTTCGTGACGGAATGTGTTTGGGTGGACACTTTCTCTTCGTTTAGTGAGTAAGGGCGTGCGAACCAAGTAGATTTCTCGTGTGAGGAGGAAGAACTCGTTAGAAGCAGGGGGTTGGAAGGTTACCAGTGTGTGGCACTACAATCTCGTCTAATTTGGTTTGGAGCGATCAGGGCATTTTTTTTTAAGTACAGAGATGACGGACTTTGATGTTGATCCGCCGTTTGATCCTCAAGTGATTCCAGGGGGAAAATCGGTGATTACGAGGTTTTGCGAGAATCCGTTGACTGGTAGGGTGGAGTGGCTGGAAGCGAAGGTGACGCCTGAGTTTCTTCAGACTGGATCTGCGGTTTCGAAGGAGGTGGAGGAGTATGTTTTTGAAGGGGATACGAGGAAGGGTGATTCGGTGCAGATGATAGTCGCTCAGTCGCTTGGTGGAGATGGTGATGCGACGTACAACGTGTTTCCAATGGGCCGGTCGTTCGATCGAGGGACCTTTCAGAACGAAACGGAGTCAATGGTGTATCACTTCGTGAAGGATTCTGGAACGAGCGCCCTGCTCAGGATTAAACTTCTGTACAAGAACGCCGATACGGTTCGACCGTACAAACTACTGTACGTTGTGGAGCTTGAGAATGGAGATACTATCGAGAACGAGCTAATGAACGTCTAGAGGAAGATTCAAACCTTCGGAAATTTGGCTTGAATCGACCTTCTCGAAGCCTCTGGGAGGAAACAGCTTGTACTTGGCCAGACTATCCTAAGATGCATTAGACGCTCTACTCATTGTCTTTTCGGGGTTTTGGAAGTTGCCTTGGGGCACTGGTAAGGACTCCTATCGAGTAGTCAACGTATCAACGACGCCACCTCGTCAACTTGTAAAGCAGACCTGTTCTGTTGACGGGCTGTGCAGCCAAAATGTCTCCAAGTCGAGTCAAATTCGCTGAACGGTATTCGAGCGGCATGGAACATGTTTTTCCTCAGCACGTCTGACTTGTTCATCATTCTGGAACACGAAGAGTAAAAGAAATACATTTACAAACAAAACCGAGCAGAGCTTGCTGCTGCTTGAGGGGAGACGCCAGGAATCCACGAGTCGATTTGAAATCTCATGCAGCTGGGTACACCCTTCCCTCTCCTAGAGCAACCCAAGAATCGGCTTCGATTGTCCTACTAAAATGAAGTAGCTACCTCTCCTTCTTCTCCGGATTCCGATCCTTTTTCAGCTTCCAATAGTCTCCAGCAAGTCCGATACCTGCAGCGGCGATATCTGCGAACAGATTCAGATCTAGAACCTTGAGAAGGAGCCTCGCTCCCACTGTAAAGTAGCCTTGGTCTTTGATCACTGTCCGACCCTGCGGTTCAAGCAAAAAAGGTTCCGTGAATTCGTTATTTCAAACGTTTCCGCAGAGTCTTCGAGGGCAAACAGCTGCCACCACCAGCGGCTGCGTGACTTACCACTGAGGAAAGGATGGACTTGGCGACGGTCTCAGCTGATACGGCCGTCTTCCTCGCACTTTCCATAGCGCCCAAGCCTCTCGTATCGCTGTAAAAGTTGGAATTGACTGGAGAAGGATGAATGACCTGTAGCAACGGAAATCGACAGACGAGAAAAGGCGTTCGCCTGAGGAGTTTGATCTTGGCATAATGCAGACCGAGACTCTTGGGTCCATGTTGTTAAACCCGCTGTTTAAGCAAGATAGGCCTTGCCCGGAGCTTGGAATGCTCATTCATTTGGCGCTCACTAAAGCTTACCAAGACTTGTATACCGCTCGGCCTTACTTCAGCAGCGAGCGAGGTAGCGAAGTGGGTAAGGAAAGCCTTTGTAGCACCGTACATAGCGCTCATCGGACACGGTATGAAACATGAAGAACTCGATGTAAAACCGATGACTCCCTTCTCGCCTCGATCAAGTAGCCTGTTTGCAAATAGATGGGTTATCCTGGCGGGAAGGACGTAACCGATCCTTTAGAGAGCGCCCCGTGAGACGGAGATTTCGATTTGAGACACGGGCGGAACTACCTCAAGGATGAAGTGACGTTGACTTCCATGTTGTGAAGAGCTGCATCTACAGGGTCGTCTGGAAATAGCCCAACCCTAATGTAACCAGCGTTGTTGAAGATAAGGTTGATTCTAAGATTTTTTGTCTGCTTCTCGATTTTCGATAAGTATCCGCCATTCCGATCTCCGAGATCAACTCCTAGGGCGCGTATGTCCCGATCTGGGTATTTCTGTGCGCATGGGAGGAAAGCAAGTCAATTAGCTTCGGAGAAACCAGGACCTTCCAATACAAATGCCAAAAGCACTCTCACCTTCTTCAGCTCTTTCGTTGATTGCCCGATGAGAGGATCATCTTTTGCAACGATGAAAACGTTGATTCCTTGAGAGCACAGAATATCACAAAGTGCGAGCCCAATACCCGAGGATCCTCCAGTTACCAGCGCCCACTCCGCGTCGTACAACTTCTTCAGGTCGCGCGGGGTCGGCGTCACCCACGCGTGGAAGAAGTAGTGAAGACTATACGATATCCAGGAGATCAGAAACAGAACTCCGCAGACAGATAATGCTAGTGGCACTGGATCCATTCTTCCACAGTCTTCAGTCCCTAACAAAGGCCTCTCTAATACATCTCTTTCCTGGTCGCCCAGCTCGGAAGCGTTGGGTCTTCCCGCTCAAGTACAGACTCAATGAAAAGGTATACGTTCGCCCTGACTGCGGAGGTGGCGGGCAAGTATCGGTGGCCTTGTCTACCGAAGGCCAGGCTCGAGAGTGAAGGTGCTGTGGATAGAGGACAGAAAGCCAAGCATTCAGGAGCGGGGCTATTGCTACTGCTACTACCACCACTGCTAGTCCTATTCCATGATCCATTGAGTGGGTTAAGAAAGAGCGACGATGTACTTCTCCAGAGGCTGTACTTGAGAGCCAGAAGTGCGGTGGGGCATCGCGAACTGACCTCGGTCGGATGCCTTAAGGCACCGCACCTTAAGGTCCTCTCACCCGTCCATAGCGTTTCGATCGCGTTGGGACAGAAGTTATCGGGATCCGCAAAGGCACCGTACTCCTTATGAAGATTCGTGGCACAGGATTTAGCATTTCGACCCCATTCTTAGAGTGCGGTACTTCTCGCCAGCCGAACTCGACCCCCCGAAGAGACGGGTTGCCGTTATAGCTCGAACTCCTTTGAGACTGGATTGAGGACCTTCTCGGCTCTCAAACCAGAGTTCTGGACGGCTTAAAGACCTGCGAGCTTGCTTCTCGTTTAACCTAAAGCTTGTCCATTTCCACGATCCACACCGCCACAGTTACTTCTCCAATTCGAACCGTAAAAAAAATATAAAAAAACACTCCCGCTGCGACACGGTTGACCTACCCTGAAGCACAAGCGTTCCTCTTCACGACAGTACACTCGAACCGCCGTTTTCCCAGCAAAAAGCCAGAAATAAGCGATACAGAATTTCCCAAAAAAATGCCCAGCCCGACCTTTGCAACGAGTGATACATCCTGACACAGTACGAAATGTATTTCATTTCATGTTTTTCATTTATGTATCCAGAAGCTTCCCTAGGAAGGCTTTTTGGGGGGGGGGGGGAAATGGGGAGGAAGAGAAGGTGAATTTCTGAATTTTTTAAGGCGGCACAGGAGCTTCCAAATTGTTGGGATTGGGGCCAATGTTACATGCGCTGTCCTTCTTGCTATCTTCTGTTTGTGTACATAAGAGGAGAATTGGTTTGGGTCTTCTTGGGGGAGGACTGGGGTGAGGTTGGAGAGGGAGAGGGAGGGTGTATGTGTAGTTGCCTTTGGCAGGTAGGAATTGGAAGGTCTTAGAAGGAGTAGAGGAGGTCTGGGGATTTTCTGTGTCCTTTTTTTGGGTTTTTTTTTCTTGTGGCTTGAGGAAACTTACTCTTTGTGGGAGAAGGATATGGAGTTTGATGACATTGGAGGTCACTGCACGGTGAAGGACTGCCGAGTGCACGACTACTTACCGGTGAGCTGTAATGCTTGTCGCAAAGTGTTTTGTGGGGAGCATTTTTCGTACGCTGCCCATGGGTGCGTGAAAGGTGAAAACCGGAGGAAGGGCCTCGCCAATTCCACTTTGGAGTGTACGTTGTGCCTGAAGGTGGTGGTTGTGAGGAAGGGAGAGGACCCGGATGCGGAGTTGGCGCGTCACATTGCGAGGGGTTGTGGCTCGCAGAAGAAGAACCAAATTTGTAATGTTACTGGTTGCAAGACAAGGGAAATTGTGCCAATCCAATGCAAACGATGCTTGAAGCAATACTGCTTTTCCCACCGAATAGAGTTGGATCATGAGTGTAGCGGACCCCCAGCGAGCTCCTCAAAATTATGGGAGGCGAGGCAGAAGCCAAAGGTTCCAGCCAAAAAGGCCTCAAAAGCCTCTGCCAACAAGGTTCTTGGAAACCAGCAACTTGCGAAAAATCAAAGGCAAAATCTTCTCGTTGCTTCTCCACGTAAGTCTAGATAACGCCTTGCAACTTTTTCTTTGATGATCAATATTGGGAGCTGGTACTGATTGGCCGAGTCTCTGTTCCCACAGTGCTCGGTGATACGAATACTATTGATATGTTCTTCAATCGCAACTTCACTGTGGGAAAGATGATGGATGAAGCCACGGGTCTCATTCGACTCGGCGAGCTGAAGGAAGTGCGTTTGTACGCTTTCAGAGTAACTCCCAGCGGAAGCGCACTGCCCCTAGGAAGACTGCAGAAGCTCTCAGAGTGCACGCGGCAGAATGATATTGTCATCATCGACATTGCAGAGAACGCAGACCTCGAGTTTGTCTCCGGATTGTCTAGGCTGAATACGAGGAACCCGAAGATTTCCCCGAGAATGATTCGGGTGAACTCCTGAGGGTCTCAGCAGCGTGGCTCCTCACGCTCTCTTACTAAGTAGAACAACATCCCACAGCCCATCCCCGACTTTTTCTCACGCATTCAGCTAGCGGGGGACGTCTTCGGCGTTGATAACAAAGCATTTTAGAGGCTTCATTAGCTCGAGGATCTCTATGTCCACTGAGCTTTTACAGCTCGCCTCAACTGCAAGTGCGATACTGAACCGTCGAAGATGACGTAGGCCAGTTCTCCGGGTTGTGTAGTCCCCGCTCCACATCCAGAACTGAGAATTTGTTCTTCTAAAGAATAAAATTATCTATTACACGAACACATCAGTTATAATACAACAAAGATACATCCGAGTAGATATTGATTACCGCACACATCCAGAACTGAGAATTTGTTCTTCTAAAGAATAAAATTATCTATTACACGAACACATCAGTTATAATACAACAAAGATACATCCGAGTAGATATTGATTATTGTTATAAATTAGACTACATTGAATTAATTGTCCAATATGCATTTAGATGCTTATGTTTTGATTATGTTTTAACTGATAGATGTACATGAAGAGCGCAACAAAAAGTTGAGAGGCCTGGTACAGGGTGCTGCTTCGAGGTTGTGTCAAGGTCAGTGCGTCTATCCGAGACCAGCTACTATTCTGCGAGCATTAAACTAAGGAAGACGCCTGCTACGAGCTTCAAACGACAATGTGTGTCGACCATTTGTACAAAACAGGGGATCAATCAGGTCGGTGAAGATGCTCAAAACAGCGTAAACAGCACTTGAAGATGAGCACCTCTTCTCACGAGCGGCAAGGCCTGGGGGGAACCGGGCAAGGACAACAGTAGAATCTCATCTGCTTTCGGGGAGTCCTCCGAGGACCTTTCAATCCGAATTTCACACGCGCAAGGTGTGTGCTCTAATTAATATCAGAATTCATTTTCGGCGTTCGAACTTCCCCCCTGGCCCCACAAATAGATTTGGACAATCACAAAACTAGACCTGTCACAGAATGTCCGATTAAAAAGCGAAGGTTGGACTATACAAAACAAACGAAGAAAATTCCACTATCGGCATTGAAAATCTTTGAAAATACCTGTCTAAATATAAAACCGATCGTCGGACTTTTTTATAAGAACTATCTCAAATATACTTTCATATTTATTTGTTTATTTAATAGTACATGTACTATTGTATGTACTAATTTAGTTTTCGGACGAAACATGACAAAAACCTAAATATACCTATTATATGATTGAATAGGGAGGTGACTCCTATATATAGATATATACATATCGAATGGATGGCAGAGCAGAGATGGATTGGACTTGTATTGGCGTGGGGGGGGGAAGGGGGAGGATGGACAGTAGGACTGGTCGGTAGGGGCGGGAGGGAGAATTGTGGAAGGTTAGGAGAGTGCTCTCGTTGGTTGATTGAATGTGAAGAACTATGGGAGCGAACGGGAAGGATGTGAAAGGGGCAGATGAAGACATACCGGTTGAATTTGGGGGTCCTTGGGGTATGTCAGCGATCATGGTGTTCTCCCACGTTATTCCGTACTACCTCTGGATGTGCGTGCGGTTCAGCGCTGGCGCGCTGATCGTGCCGAGTTACGATACGCTTGTGCTCTTGAAGGAGCATGCTTCTCCTACGCTGGCGGCTTTCCAGATCTACATCGGGTTCCTGCTGCATCAGGCGGTCTTGGCGGTGACCATGCCGGGGATGAGAATTGAGGGACTTCCAGTGCCGTCGGAGGGGAATAAGAAGCTAACCTATGTGTGCAATGGGATTTCTTCCTGGTATGTAACCCTTCTGACGGCTGCGGTCCTGCACTATACCGGAGTATTCCCGTTGAGCATTGTGATCGAGAGATTCGGAGAGATCTTGACAGTCACCATAATCACTTCAAACGTGACCTCAGTTCTGGCCTACGTCTCCGCGATTTGGCTCGGGAAAGCCCACAGAATGACTGGAAACGCGCTGATGGACTTTTTCATGGGCGCCTGGCTGAATCCACGCATCGGGACCTTTGACCTTAAGTTTTGGGGTGAAACGCGTGTTGCTTGGATCACTCTGTTCCTTCTAACTGCCTCATGTGCTGTGAAGCAGTACGAACGTAAGATAAGCACCATAAAATTGGTGGATGCTGAGGATAGACCTCCGAAACATGTTTCATCTCAAAGTGAACCCCTCCGACCCCATACTTTGATCAACAGAACTAGGCTACATGAGCGGAGGTATGTGGTTCATTTCTACAGCGCAGTGGCTCTACTCAAACGCGGTGATGAAAGGAGAAGAATGCATTCCCTCAACCTGGGATATATTTTATGAAAAGGTAGGTTTTTGAGAAAATCTTCGAACGAAGGCTCGAGCAACTCCTTCTATACAATGTAAGGTTGATGGAATGCTGCCATGGCATCCGAGTCGATCCCCGCCAATCGCTCAAACCTCAGCCAGCCCCAACACCGCTAACCGATTTGACTCCCTGGTTAACAGTGGGGATGGATGCTAATCTACTGGAACTTTGCTGGAGTTCCTTTCGTTTACTGCATGCCATCATTCTATATGTATCAACAAGGACCGATAGAGATTCCAAGGTAAGCTCACGCAGCGCTCCGTGGCACCTGCCGGTGTTGCTCACTTCGATACCGTTTGTGGTTTCAAAGGTTTCTGTTGATAGGCCTGTTCATAGCTTTGTTTGGAGCGTATTACATTTGGGATACGAGCCAGAGCCAGAGGACGAGATTCCGCTTGCAGCAGGTTGGAGCTTACAAACCTAGGTTCACGTTCCCACAGCTTCCGTGGGGCACGCTCAAAGATCCCAAGTACTTGACGACGGAAACCGGATCGAAGCTACTGATCAGTGGCTGGTGGAAATACGCGAGGAAGGTAAGGAGGAAGTTGAAAACAGAACAGGAGAAAACAGATCAAAGTACTCAGAAAGAAATGAACCCGGGACGCCACTCTTTGTATCCTCGTTTAGATCCATTACACAGCTGACATTATCATGGCGAGCAGTTGGGCTCTTTGCTGTGGATTTGGCAGCTTTGTACCGTACTTTTATCCGATCTTCTTCTTCGGAATGATCGTCCACAGGTACCAGCGCGACCAGGAAAGGTGTAAAGCCAAGTATGGCAAAGATTGGGATAAGTAAGTATCTTCGTCACGGAAGCTTGACCCACACGACGTTCTGCTCTGCTCAGGGTCACCTCAACTTCCGATCTTGTTTGTTTTTCCGCTTGTTGCACAGGTACGAGAAGATAGTGCCTTATGTCTTCATTCCTGGGATCATCTAATGAAGTGGTCACGGCTATCCACACCTGTTTTCGAGGGGTTTGGCTGACTGTACGGTACAAGTACAATAAAAAGATAGTGTGCTTTACAACTACAACCACTCGAAAGGATTTAGACTTTAGGGGCCATCTCTGGCACAGAAAAGAGCCCGTGCGATACCAAAAACGCACCAAATGAGGCCTGTAAGAGAATCACCGATCGTCAGGGCGCCCATTGCTTCGCTTTCTCACCCTCGTAGGCAGCGGCCCCGAGGGCGATGAACGAGATGATCGCACCGGGAGTGATTCTGCCAGCACGCGCTGCGCGTGGCGCCATCGCAGCAATTAGAACGCACGAACAACCTAAAAGAACAAAAGCAGCTTGAGAAAAAGGGGATCAAAGGTCATTCTTGTGCGCAGTCGTGGAATCGGATGGCGCAGCTGTAGGCCTACCAAAAGCACCCAAATGTCCCTCGTACTCATGCCCGTTATTAATCGCATAGGCGGATGCCAGAAACCCTAATCCTATAGGAAGACTACCAGCCAGTGAAGGAATCGATCGTTTCCTGGCGTAGGCAATACAACCACCCAAAATTGTTATCGCTCCCATCGTATTAGCAATATGGCCCTCCCCTCCCATGGCGTTTATATTGATCAACAACTTCACTACTTCACCAAGCACGCAACGGATCTGTTTTACAGGCTCTTAGCTATGATCTAACCATTCAGAGCTGATCTTTGCGTGCTCCTCACTCCTTTGAAGGGATCGGAACATTTCTTCGACGACCAACGCCACCCCAGCTGGCTGTGACATGGAAAGCAGTAACGCAAGGGACTGTTCAGCGCGGTAGGGGAGATTCCGAAATCCCCGATCCTAAGGATCCGAATCCAAACCATAGGGCGTATGACCAGTCCGTTACGAGCAACACGAAGATGAAGCTTCGCTTCCATCTAAGCGGTGAATGGACGGATTTTACAAACAGCGACCTCGCCATCGCGATTAGATGAACTGTGGATCTTATCACTGCGTATACGGGCTGGTGGTTCTTGATCCTCCTAGACCAAAAGGGAAAGGGTGTGTTATGTTGTGTTCCCCTGATATGCTGTGCGTTCCTGTAGCTAGGTACCTCTGGGTCCCGTCGGGATCTCGAATCGACGCTACTTGAGTAAGCTCATGTCGAACGGAACCGCCAAACTCCGCGATGATAGGCTTTGGGTCTCCTAAAAAATAACGACGTTGGAGAATACTAGAGCCCCTCGCTCTGAAATCGTAACCTGGTTACCCAGACGAAGGTCTTCAGATAGTATTGTGCATCATCCGAACGTGACGTTCAACTTCTGATCGACCTTGAGCCGCTCAGACGCCGCTTACGTATCCATCACAACATTCAGAAAAGAGAAGGAAGAAAACAATACTGTCTTTAATATAGCCGCCGGATTCCTACTCTCAAACTGGGTCGATTAAGACCTTGTTAATACAACTCTGGGTTTACTACGCCCGGTACGACCCCAGCCTCTGCTTGGGACAAGTCCCCACCCGCCGTGATCCAGACTTCATCGCGTTTGCTACTTAGAGAGGGATGGTCAGGGAGCAGCCCGATCTTCGAACAGACGAGTCAGAAAGCTCGTCTGGTCTAAGCGAAGGGTCATGTTGGACTCACCCACGAACCCCTCCATCAACGCAACATTCGTTGGAACGTTGACACAGTCAACGTAACATTCGGCGTAACATTCGCTGTAACATTCGTTGTAACATTGGTTGTAACATTCGCTGTAACATTCGTTGTAACATTCGTTGTAACATTCGTTGTAACATTCGTTGTATCATTCGTTGGAACATTCGTTGGAACATTCGTTGGAACATTCGTTGGAACATTCGTTGGACAAGTCCCCACCCGCCGTGATCCAGACTTCATCGCGTTTGCTACTTAGAGAGGGATGGTCAGGGAGCAGCCCGATCTTCGAACAGACGAGTCAGAAAGCTCGTCTGGTCTAAGCGAAGGGTCATGTTGGACTCACCCACGAACCCCTCCATCAACGCAACATTCGTTGGAACGTTGACACAGTCAACGTAACATTCGGCGTAACATTCGCTGTAACATTCGTTGTAACATTGGTTGTAACATTCGCTGTAACATTCGTTGTAACATTCGCTGTAACATTCGTTGTAACATTCGTTGTAACATTCGTTGTAACATTCGTTGTATCATTCGTTGGAACATTCGTTGGAACATTCGTTGGAACATTCGTTGGAACATTCGTTGGAACATTCGTTGGAACATTCGTTGGAGCATTCGTTGGAACATTCGTTGGAACATTCATTAGAACATTCGTTGGGACATTCGTTGGGACATTCATTGGGACATTCGTCGTAACATTCGTCGAGCCAGAGCATTGCCGAGCGGGTAGGTAGAAATCCCAGTTCGACAAAGAAGGTTGAACGCCGTGGTATGCTTAGAACCTACCCTCTCGCACTTGCGAAATTCTGAGTATCGGCTTTTCGGGTTCGATCTTTAGGCTCAACCCTTCGCCATCATACATCAGGTCCTTCGCCAGCAAGTACTCTTTGGTCTTGAGGTCTTCAAGATCGATGAAGACCGCGTCTGGGGGTTTTGCGTAGGGCTCAAGGATCGCCTGGGTTTTTGAAACACGGGCTGCGGATTTAGTTCGAGGTACAAGCTCAGATTTCGGCAGCTCGCGAGTGGAAGAGAAAAAGCTCATACCGGTACAACACGAGTAAGGTGATTGATATAGCCCTTTCTGAGACCAGGGGCTTTGTCAACATTGAGAACAACCACTTGAAGAGCGAACTGACAAGGCTGAGAAATGGGTCTTCTCACTAGCGTGAACGACTGTGGAGTATCCCGTATAGGATCAAGCCAGAATCTGACAAGCCAGCATCTTTCTTCTTCAACGATTTTCTCGTTCTCGTAGACTTTGACGTGGTAGAGAGGGCCCCAGTAATGTCTTTGTGCAATTGGTAGTGGGGGCAAGTGGATCATTCCTGGACAAAAACATGTCCAGTTTTTCCCCGATCAGCGATGCGCCCCACGCACAGAAAGTCTGCGTTTCAGTTTCTGGTGAACTCAGCTTACCTCGTTGAAAATGGTCCTCAAACAGCGAGATTTCGCCGGTTAGGAAGCGCATCGATTCCCTGTTTTCATCTGGATCGATTAAAGTACCTGGAATACTGTCCAGTATTACAAACATACAGCCGTTTATTTTCAGTTTCAAACCTCTTGGCCACCCAGTTACCCTGGCAATCGGAAACCAATCCACTTACAATTTTTTCTCCCGCCTTAACTGCTTAAGATGAGCTATTTTCATCGTGCGCCGAACCACAGTCGTCATTTCCTGCTGGCAGTACGATCGAAGGTCCCGCTGCGACCTTTCTGCAGCCTCTGAGGCACTCTCCGGGACACTCGAAAACCGGCATAACCCGAAGACACCATTTCGATCGACAATCGGTACGCCCTTCAAGCGTCCTGATCTACTGATCAGAGGTCCTAATCCACTCCGTCCAAGCATTTTGGAATAAAATCACGGGCCCATTTGCTCATGTTTCTTGTCAACTTGAGCTCCTTTCAATCCCCACTATCATCACCCGTGCGACTCTTAAACGGCCTAGCCAGGACAATCACAATCCGTTCAGAGCAAAAGCTCCCGCGACGAATTGATTTAGTAAATTTCACTGATCGTACTAATTGCATTTTCAATGTTGATGGTATTACTAATATATACGATTTGGTTGGCCGATAAATTTCACGAGTACACTATTGAATAAATGTAATAATTTAGCACATATCTGATTAAAATTCTTCAAAAACACGAGTCCGATTGGTGATCCGATAAACGTTGGATAACGGTCAGAGAAAAAGTTCGATATTCAATCAATATTGGACTACTAATCAATCATCTCAGTTCCAGATATTGAATCATGATTACTTCTTGGTGTGACAAGCTGTCACAGTCATGCATTGAACGGGCCTTGGACAGGACGTTCCAGCCTGAAAGCCTAGAAGCTGCTTTCCAGCTTAGAACACAAGTCGCTTACTTTGATGGAGAAGCTGTAGCCGATGCCTCGATGGTTGGAGGTGCATAAACTGCCCCAGACTACTAGTACGAAGACGCGGATTCGATTCTACACGAATTTTCATTGCGCTGGCGAGTCTGCTCGACCCCGCGCTTCTGCTTCTGTGGGAGGCATGTCGCGTTCCAGCCTTCCAGCAGTTCGGCCTTTCAGCAATGTCCGGCTAAGCCAAATTAAGCTTGAGCTGTGGCAGAATCTCTGGAGGGGGTGCGGCTACTACTAATTGCCACTAAAATTCACCCAAGTCAAGGCCGACGATCGTCGTTCTACATAGTCACAGCTACTTAAGTAACTACAATGTATCCTTAAGCGTGATTCAAATCTAGTAACGGCTATTGCTAATGGCCACTAAAATTCACCGTAGTCAAGGCTGACGACAGACAAATAAACTGACAGTCGATCCGATCCTACCCCTGGCTATCCCAAAGGTAAGCCTAGGATCCCAACAATGTTCAATACAACTAAGTCTCAAACATGGTAGTTGTAACTATGCTAGAATCGCGCGGAAGATTATGTTAGATGTCTAAAGGCCGAACTTGGGCAGGTAGAAGAAGAGTAAAGTAACGAATTCTGGCTACACGTGATGTCAGGCTTGATTAGGTTTGTTCAGGGGGTGATCGACTCTCATCCGCGATTTACTTCAAACTAGCCTGATCATCTATACTTTGTTGTCTTGAACTTTGATAGTCTCGGGTTCAGCAAATCCGCGACGTATTGTATTTGCATCACTTTTTCCTACCGACGAGAACGAGAGCGATGGGGTGAATTCACTAAATTTAGAACCTATGTCCCAACCAACGAGCAAGTGGCTGACATAACTACAAATCCGGTAACGCGAGAACATTTCCACAAGACAACAGCATAGAGAGAGAAGAGCAACTACGCTAAGGCATCGAAGATACACTAAGACATCTTTAGATTATGTCGGTCCAATTTCTCAGAATCGGAGATGGTTCCGACCTGGATCACGCATTGCTGAAGTATTCGATGTGAGGTGCAACCCATCTGCGTTGTTGTGCTCGAGCTAACAGTCGTTTGTCCGGATCTTCTCGGCTGCAGGATAAAATTGTCGTTGAAGAGCTGTCTCAAACTCGACGAATGTCGTCGGCTTTTTATCAGCTGGCAGCAAGGAATACCAGTACGAGGCGTCACCCGTAAGGTATCCTTCCGCAAAGAGTATTTTGTAGACGTCGTCGTCTTTGCCAAGTCCCGCCAGTTTGAAGTAATGCTGTTGAGCCAAGTATTGATAAGGCAGAGAGAGCATCGCGCTTTTACCGTCATGAAAGCCCTGGGTTTCAGCTCGGCTACTCCAAAATTCAAGATCCTAGTCCTAACAAATCGCCAATTAGGTAATATGTCCCAAATCTAACTTCTCTGTTCTAACTCTGGTTCCCCAACCTTGCCAAAACGTCTTAGTTTCCATCAGTTCAAAGCTTTCGAAATAAACGCAATTCAATATTTCAACCTGCCTTTTGCGACTGCCACTGGCTGCGAATTTCCACGGATTCTAAGAGGGGGGATATTTGTCCGCTTCGAAGGATTAAAAAATAAATTTGATACAAGTTAATTAGACCAATTATGGTGCTATTTATTTTGGTCTTAACCAATTAAAATCTATTTATCTTACTATTAAAAAATGTTTTGATTGTTTGATTTTTATTTTCTGAAAAAGTAGTTGTAATAATAATAATAAATGAAAAGGAGGAACAGAAATTTTTTTCGAGTGTGGCTCGGAAAAGGAAAGTTGGGAGATAAGACGAGCGCCCAACACTTGGCTGGTTTCAGCGCCCAACACTTGGCTGGTTTCAGCGCCCAACACTTGGCTGATTTTACTTATATTTAGAAGGTTACAAAGTACATCTATAATTAAGAATAAAATATTTTCAAATTTGGGCGTCTCAAATGAAAACTGAACTTTATTTCAATATTAGTACTGGACAAATGTTGTCTTCATATAGTCATAAGTCCATCTGGCTAAAGTTGTTCAAACCAGCTATGTCGTTTCCAAAAATAAGATCGATGGCTAGTGTCCAAGCCCGCTTTAACTAGTTTTTCTAACAACAAAACTGAATTTAAGCTGAGAAACGGCATGGCCGATTCGTGGTCGGCGGGAGCCGCCCAGCAGGCCGCTCTCTCTTCATGACGCAGCGTACGTAGTGCAATCAAGGAGAAATAGCAAGTGCGTGCAGTTTTAATCGCATCAAACGGCGCTTCCCTCGTCTAGCCAATTAACATCTAGATGCAGGGAGAATTTGAAAACAACGCATGGAAAACTCCGGTATCACTGACCACCTATTCACCAGTACGCGGCGTCACCCGCAAGGTCTCCTTCCGCAAAGAGCATTTTGTCGACGTCGTCGTCTTCGCCAAGTCCCGCCAGTTTGAAGTAATGTTGTTGAGCCAAGTGTTGATAAGGTAGAGAGAGCATCGCGCTTTCCGTCATGAGGCCCTTTGGTCTAAAAACCTTGAAAGCCGAGTGACTGAGAGGCAAAGCGCAGACCAATGCACGCAGGTGGTTGAAGAGAACACTTTCAGAGAATGAAACAGGTTTAAAAACCAGTTCTACCGAATGCGAGTTGTTCTTTTTCCCACGCAAAGGCGCGGCTCGACGAAGAATCTTTAGTATGTTGGGGGTCCTGCAAAGTCGGAAGCTACATTAACTTGCTTCCGACTAGTTGATCTACAGAGATAATATGCTCTGATTTAGAGCGAAATAGGCTACGTCACGTAGCTAGATACGAAAGCAACAGTGTTGTAAGCGCAGCTGAGAATGGATGCGATCACGATCCCCCCTACAGGGTAGAAGGTCATAAGCCTCAATGCCTTCGGTCCCATGCGTCTCACAACGGCGAATGCGATTGTGGTGCACAGGGCGTGCCCTACTCTCGGTGCTTTACCGGACCGTATGAGCCAGGATGAGACAATCATCAACGTGCCAATGACCATTCCGCTGCTTAACGCTGCTTGGGACCCTTGCCTTATATATCCAGCAATCCCGAGGGTAGCAAACCCTACTCCTACTAAAGCAGAGAAGAGGGATCCTGCCCTCCATCCGGGGTCAATCGCAGCAGACCATGTCTCGAATTCCTCCTCATCACCTAGAAGCACCCTTGAATCATACACACATCAGAAGAACTCCTCTAAGACAGTGATAAAAGCGACGAGTTTCCCGGGCAAGTCTATCTTACGTTAGAACCTTCAGGTTTCCGGGATCCCGTACAATTTCCAGTACTGTTGCTGGTTCAAATTCTCTTCCCGTAATTGTACTTCTCGAAACTCTCCTTACTTCATCCGCATCCTTGATGACATCCTGAAGGTTGTCCAGAAGGTGGTTATCCTTCTCATTGGAGACCTACAAGTACCAGAGCAAATAAAACAAAACCGAGGACGTCACGTTTTCAGAACCACGCAAGAAGAGAAAAAAGGGGGAAGGTCTGCTCAACCATCACCTTCAGAACCACAGTCACCCACGGAGACACCTCAAAATCCCTCCTCGACATTCTTCTAGAGCCAGCAGTCGCGAAGAGAGACCAAACCACACCCACCTCTTCAAGACATCAGCCTCAATATGAAACGCTTTCCCCACACCTCCCTTCCTCTCCTCGTCGAACATGCCTGTACTTATGTCCGCATCGAACAAAGAGCGTCCCATTAATTTTTTCTCCAAGCCCTTTTCAAGTGACTACAAACTTCCCAATAAATCTCAAAAATACGATTCAGCCGCCGATCTAACGTCACTGCTGCAAAGCTAAACTACTGTACAGAATGTGGAGAACATCAATTTTCTAGCAGTTCTGGGGTATACAAAGCCGAGAGGTTTAAAGAGTCCAAATGCCGAGATGCGATCGGAGCTCGCTATGACAACACTTTCATCCTACCAAACGCCTCCACGCAGAAGGAGGCGTTTGGTAGGATGGGTAGGCAAGCTGATGAATTCTTGAAAGAGGTGACTGTGCACTTGCAGAACGCATCGACATAAGTCAGCGAAGCACGGGCGACACTCAACCGGTCCTTAGGGTAAGGGAATGCACTACTGATCACGAGGCGCGCCGAATTGACGAAGGGAACTATGAGATCATCCTTGTAGTAGAACGTAGCCACACAACCCGTTAGGCGGTTTTTAACGCATAGACAGACTCCTTATCCTACTGCCCGCTCCAATAGGGAGTCCTTTAGTCAAGCGTTCACGGTTACGCACGGTACGGATTACTTCTGAACTCGACAGGTGTCATGAGCAAGCAAAATCCACCTTTTGTGATCCCACCGAAAAAGGTAACGATTATTGATTCCTCGGCGTCAATACATTGATGAATGAAACCGCTGCCGCGTAAAACTTTACTGGGTCACTGCCCAGTAAAGTTTACTGGTACGTTAGTCTGGGGTTACGTAAGTTCAATGCCCGAACGCTTAAAAGCTCATCAAAAATAATTTATTCTCTTTTCCAATTGTTTTTGGTTGGGGGGTTTGTAGTCACTTAGAATTTTGTCATAGTTTATTGCGTTGCGATGGGCCGTCCGAAGTTTTTCGAAGTGATAGACTATTGAAAATCAGTATAAAATTACTAGGTGTCAGTTGCAATTCTTGCACCAAACAGGTCCGATTGCCGGGTCCGGTGGACGGGTCGGTATTTAACCACCCAATATTCGATCATCTCCAGTCCAGGCATTGAACCATGATTACTTCTTGGTATGAAGCATATCATGAATCATGATTACTTCTGAACTCGACAGGCTGCCATAGCATTGGTTGAGCAAGCAAAATCCACCTTTTGCAATCCCACCGATCAAAGGTAATGGTTCCACGGCGTATTGATGAAAATGAAACCCTTGTCGCGTCGGCAAACACGACCATGCACCTAAAAAGATGAAAAATCATTGCAAACATATCTAGTAAAGTCAAGTCAAGATATCGGACCCATCGATTTTTTTGTACCGGACCGAGATGACACGCCTAGTATATCACCGTAAAAGCCAGTATATCACCGTTGGTTCTCGTTGGAAGTGTTCCGCGAAACGCCCTGACCCGTCTGTCGTCGTCGTTTTAGTTTCTTGCCGTGGCGTATGAACGCTGCTTTGATGTTGGAGTCGCGGCGATCTTCGCCGCGTTAAGTCTTCACTTTTTTCCTCTGAGGGGTTTTTCTCCAGTCTCCGATTAAACAAAATTCGTTCAGTAAAAATCAAAAAGGTTTGCATTAGGGGGCGGACCCTTATGATATACGGTAATTTATTATTTTTATAATATAATCTTGTCCCGGTGGATCTTGTTTTGTTTTATTTTATGACACCTACGGCGGGTTCACCAAAAACACTTCGAAGGGGGGTCGGATCGACTTTAGATCAAATGAGAGCTAAATGATTAGTAGTATGTAATTTGCTAGAATTTTGTTTTTTGCAACAATGTCCAACCCCCTAAAATCTCCCCATCAACAAAATCCCCGCACAAAATCCCCACCTTTTGTGATTATCCCACCTAAAAAGGTAATCATTCCTGGGCGTGTTGATGAAAATGAAACCCTTGTCGCGCCGGCAAGATCAAAGAACTAGACATACATAATTTATTTTCGTTTCAGATTTTTGTTGCCCCAATGTCCTGTTTAGGACAGGTTATGTTTATCTTGAGGATCATAGAAGCCTAGATTAAGACTTGGGAGATAATTTTGTTGTTGTTGTAGATTACTCCCAAAAAAGTCGAAGCTCTTTCTTGCAAGAATTACGTTCTATGACTGTGTGGGTAATTTGGTTAGGACTTATAATAATTTATTGTTTTTATAAGATACTCTACCCCTCCAACACGAGTCTTGTTTTGTTTTATTTTATGCACGGTAAATCCGATTTTGGCAAAAAAAACGCACGCCGCGTTCGCGAGTCTCTTGTTCATTGCCTAGAAGGGTCGACTACTGCAGGGTAGGGTCCGCGGTTGAGTTCGGGGTGGTAGGCTCTTTGTTTTACCAGAAAACAAACAGTCGGGGGGTGGGTATCCGACAAGTGGTGGTTGGGGAAGAGAGTCACAGGCGTATGACTACTGCTTGGCCTGTTGAGTGACTCGTGTCGTCGCGATGAGGCTTGGCGTTTTTCCTCGTTTCGCGCGGTATAGAAGGTATTTTTGTTTTCGTGGCCCGTTCCCTCAGGGTTCCGCCCAGGTGGTTTCTCCTCTCAGGGTCGGGGGTGTGTCTGGATAAGCGATTGGATCATACTTGTTTAAGGGATTTTGGGAATGCGGAGAAGAGTGGGCGGACTTTGGTGCGGCCTCCGCAAATTGGAGAACCATCTTTCGACTCTGAGGAGACGGGGGAACACTATTCTATGTGGCCCCTGGGCTAAAAATGTGGCTCCAAGATCCTTGGGGGTTGCCGAAACAAGTCGCAACGGGCTGACCGCGTCCACAATTGAGCCACAGTAGGAGTGTAGTAGAATTAAAGGCATTTTTGGGTTTCGGGAGGGACTAATCGGGAACCGGCAAATTGGAGAACGATTCTTGCCGTTCTGTAGAAATCAGGGAACCACAGCTCAGGCTAGCTCCTGGGCAAAAAATGCGGCACCAAGATTTGGCGGCACCAAATTTTCGGGGTGTGCAAAGCAAGTCGCAGACGGCGACCATGTCAGGAAAGGAGCCACAGCAGTGCTGTAGTAGAATCATAGGCATTTTTGTTGCGCGCCCACTATTTCCACTCCGAAATTTTGTCCAGTTCTACTTCGAACTACCCCAAACAGCCAAGCCTGCTAGGGAGGGTTTGATAGGGTGTAACAAGTACTTGCGGACGCATACTCAAGAGGTAATAATGTGGGAAATACAACTAGTTATCACTACTTTCGATCCTTTCTTGACGTGCTCAGCTCTTCAAAGCTCTTTTCTCAGCTTGGTCGATCGTTCACGACCTCATTCTGCCCACCAGAGGCTGCTGCGCCATATTTCTGGCCGGGGAGCCCTCCTGAGATCTGCTCCCTGCTTTCCTTCAAGTGGGAAGATGACACTCTCCAGTTTGCTGGTTCGCAACGCATTCTGGGGTTTGGGAGGGCCTTGCTGCGACCGGCAAATTGGAAAATGATCTTCCCACTCTCAAGAAACCACAGAACAACATTTAGAGTAACCCCTCGGCTAAAACGCTCTGGCTCCGAGGCCCTATGGGGACCAACAGAAAGAGACCAAGGTGAACAAAAGGCCTTGAACGGCTGACCAAGTTAAGAAAGGAGCAAGGGTAGCGCTGACCAGTCGCATTTTCCGCGTATTGACCTCTTGTTTGTGTTTCCATAGCTGTTGGCAAATGGGACGTGTATGATCCTGCATAGCAGGCTCGCCTGTTTTGGGGTAGTTCGAAGCAGGGTAAGGGCCGAATTTCCGCGTGGAAAAGTCAAGGCACAGCAGAAAACGGATTTGTTCACGTTTGCTAAAGCTTTCTCCGGGGTGACCCGCTTAGGAGGAAGGGAGGTGGGTATGGGACATCGGTATGTTACAAAGAAAATTGATATGGGGGTCTTTCTGGAGGTTCTGAGGGGGGTGTCGCCCGGACGTTGAGAGAACTGTATGGAGCGTCCCATGACTCTTCTAGCGACATGCAACGTGTGCAGGCCGGAAGTGAGAGGATGTCTAGGATGCAGGTGGAGTCTCATTCGGATGCCGGGGATGGGCATGTTAGGCCCGTATCCCAAGTGTTACGCAAGGAATGGCTGGGACGCAATTAGGGGCTCAGTCGGACCCCGAATGGAAGGTGATCCCATAATATACTCCATCGTTTAGACCATTCTCCCTGAAATGCTCTAGATCTCATCATATCCTTTCAAGTCCAGGATGATTATCATCTTGAGGACGCTAATTTACACCCATCCGCCTCTTCCGTTGCTAAGAACCTGCGCGAAGAGGTTTCAGAAACGTATGTCTAGCAAAGTGTTTTTAGGGATTACAAGCTCGTACCATATATGAGTGCGCCTGACCCTGTGCACGGTGCCTTCATCTGGAACTCAACACCCCCAAATCTCGCCAATATCTACCATTACACAGGGCCTATACAGCTCCCATGCAAAGAAGCCCCACGACATATGAGAATATCGTATTGCCTACCCTCCCGTCAAGTTCAGCATTCTGTCCAAACTGTCCCAAACTGTCCCACAAAAGTATTAAAATGACTAACTCAGTCGTTTTATTTCCTAATAACTTCTGTCCCAGTCGAAGTGTATAGCTGCCACCTTTCTCTACCCCTTTCTGCAAAAACTACTCCATCTACAGTCATCAAAATTTCTTCCAATACTGAAAAATCTTTTTCTTCGGCAAATGTCCACAGGGGGCTGGCGGCCGGCAGGGTGCGAACGTCCAATAATAGCAAATCGCGATCCCAATCTGTGCTTTATCTAGACATTTCTAAGACTCCAACCTATCCTAGAGCCTCAAATTATAACCCAGCAAACATTTCGAATTTTATCGTATTAAAGAAAACATCGCCCAAATCTCTTCCAGGTCCAAAATTTTAGAATATCTCCATTTCGGCGGATTTTATGTATCTTTGTTTTCAAAACATTTGATAAACAACGGACTGTCCTAATCAGGAGTTTAGTAGACCCCATGGCTCCCCCTAAAATTCTCTAAATATGGAAACTCTGGGGGATTCTATACCTTTTTGGGGGAGGGAGGGAGGAGGGGAAGTTGGTGTCTTGGGTGGTGGTACCTTTTTGTCAGTTCAAGATGAGTCTGGCGAGGGTGGGCAGGGTTTTGTATGGATTGATGAGCTGGCCTGGGATAGTGGCGTAGGTGAGTGATGGGAGGCAATGCGTGTGTGTGTATGTATGTGTCTATGTATAGAGATATATAGACTTTTGGAATATGGATGTGGTTGATTATGTAGGAGTGGTTGCGTTTTTCTATTGGATAGCAGGGTTGATTTTGGTGGGATGCAGCTTGGTATTGGGTAAGGTCAGGGCGATTGTATCGTACGGGAAACATGCGAGAGGATGGGTGGCATCGAAGCAGCCTCCTGCGATCGTACACTCGTTGTTGATCAGAGGCACAGTCCCGAATAAGGTGGCCTGGACCAGCTTTTATGCGATTGGGCTCGTGATCAATTCCGTTCTGATCAGGGAGTATTTCTACTTGAAGGACATGAACCTGAGGAGCCTGTCAACTTCTATCATGTTCGAAATTCATGTGGCGAGGAGATTGATAGAATGTATCTATGTTCATGTGTTCACCCCACGATATTTGCCGCTGTTTCATTACGCCGCAGCAGTTTCTTTTTATTTCTTCGCCCCGTTGACCCCGTTCCTAGATGCGCTTCTATACCCGGCTGTTCCTTCACCATCCCAAGTGGCTGCAGCTGCGATACTCTTCTCGGCAGCCTCGCTGATGCAGTGCTTCGTTCACATCCGCCTCGCCGAGTCAAGAGCACTCGGTGGTTCCAAATACGGCGTACCTCGGGGAGGCCTATTCGAACTTGTCGCCTCACCTCACTATACCGCCGAGATCGTTATGTACACTGCATTTGTAAGCCACTCCTTCCAAAAAACGATTGCTAAACCCGTCCTCCACTACATCTTTTTTTGTAAGCTAACATACTCTCTGAACGGTTCATACTTCAATCCAACGCCAGCTGATTGCTTCAAACGGATTAGGTTTCTTCGCGTTTCTCAACTGGCTCTGGGTGTTCGGAAATCTCGCCCAGTCCGCTCTTGAAACCAACGCTTGGTACAAGCGTACGTTTGTAAAGTCCATGCTCCCGCCGAGAAGAAAGGCACTCATACCTCACATTTTGTAAATAAATTAATTCGGAGAGTCCTTCCAATGGAGCATAGCATCACCGAGCAGCAACGATCCAGCGGGGAAGAGAACCCCTCCGGTAGGGCCTTAGCACTCGTATTGAACGCGAAAGGGGAGGGGGTTCGTAGTTCATTGTTCGATAGGAGCGACAAGGCAGGTGATCTCCAAGGGTCCAAGGGTCATCCAGAAGCTACGAGAGACGCTC
The DNA here is from genome assembly GCA_029953675.1 of Rhodosorus marinus. NCBI lineage: Eukaryota > Rhodophyta > Stylonematophyceae > Stylonematales > Stylonemataceae > Rhodosorus > Rhodosorus marinus. The sequence goes on from JAMWBK010000001.1 coordinate 2,266,318, forward strand.
AGAATCGCTCCGGGCGCAGGAAAAGCCTCCTGCCCGCTAGGGATGAAAACTGGATCGCTTGTGAGCAGTGCTCGCTGGAGAGTTTTCGGGAGGGAACGTTTGTAAGAGCATTCGCTGGAACATTCGAAGGAGTCTCGCTTGAGAACTGATTCATGTCGAGTGACAGCTTCGCAGTGAGCAACCTTCCGTGACAAGCTGCTAAGCGCTCTTCGGCAACAGCGACAGCCTCCCTCTCCTCCAGTGCAGAGCTCAACAGGTTCGATTAGGGCTCCGGGTTTGACTTGGAAACGACATTAGCTGTGTGTGGTGCCTCGACGACTCTCGACTTCATCATTTGGGTCTTCCCGTGCCAAGCTGACGTCGTCTCTCAAGTGGTCGCATACCCTCAGTTTCGCCTGGCACTCGAGGACAGCAGCTTTCCGGTGGATTCTGACGGTATCAGATTCGGCAGGAATGGAGTCGAGCGACTCCAGGCACTGGCGCAGTCCCTCTTCACAAGATTTTAGCTTCTTCTCGAGAGTATCAAGGACGTCTGCGGTTTCCTCTTTGTCCAAGAATCCTCGCGAGATCTCGTGAAGTGTAGCGGATAGCTCCTCACGAGTTACGTCCAGCTCCCCCACTCGCTTCTCAACCTTTCGAATCTTAGCCATGGCGTCAGTCTCCTTGCGGCTCTCAGCGGTAGATCCCAGCAGCATCACCTTGGAACCTAATTTGACTACAATCTCGTCGTCCGTCAAACTTTTCCCCCTCATTATCAGCTTCTGCGCAGCCGCAGGAACTCCCGTCCGATCCTCAAGTTGCTTCCGCAGCTCAGCAACGCTGAGCTCATCACTGAACGCGAGCCTGTTCGCTCCGTGAACTACAACGATTTCACCCATTAATTAACAGCTCATGAAAGAATGTCCTACAAAACAATAAGAAAAAGAAAGAAAGACACCACACCAAACCCTAGAAACTCCCAATCCTCCCCTCCCACTCTGCGCGCCCCAACACCCCGAACCCTTCTAACAACCCCTGGCGAGGGGAAGGAATACCTACCAGTGGACCTGACTCATACAAGGGTCCCATTTTGCGTCTCAGTATCTGTCTGCAGCTTCACTCTGTCTGGAGTGGTGCTTGCAAAGATACGATGCGTAGGCATAAGGAATCAGTGTATACGGAGGCTCTAACCAACGCTTAGGCTTTTGCAATCTGCCCCTTGCTCACCAGGCTTGTCCCAGCCGTTATGGGACATCTCTTCGGATTCCGATACTGGGGGTGTTTTTCGTTTGCTTGAGCGTTACAGTGACCGCCCTGATGCTCTTTCTGAAGCGTATGCTTCCTTTTGAGAGTGAATCTCTGGGGCTGTAACGCTGCCTTAGTTTTGGAGGCGCCCTTCCTAGCTTGCCACAGTGGGGACCTTGGCCTGCGCATAAAACCGATCTGTCTGTCGACCGCCCAGGATGTGGTATAGGATCAGGCTTAGCAGATAGCACGCCAATGATGAGGGGAAAGAGTTGTACAAACAGGCAGCGGTAGTTAGAATCAATCAGATCGACAAGCAGTATGACCGGTTGGCGGTCGTGAGGACTGTAGAATGAAGTCCAGCGTGTAAGCTCTGCACATGCGATGCTGGGTTTCGCGGATCGAGGAATAGTTGATGCGGAAGTCAAGTTACATAACCGCGAGATTGTCACTTGGGAGTTAAAAAGCCATATACAAGTTTCCAGATAACCTTCTTGCGGCCTGCGTCGTCAGGTTTTCCCGCAACGTTTCAAACATTGTCGGTCGCACGATCAAGCTGTGCCATAATCCTCACGATGCTCTGAGAATGTATTCACTGAGTACAGGCGGGCGCCTATAGCACACTTGCGGAAACACCCTCAGTGTGTAGACAGCGCACGGAGCGTTCACATCGCTTCTCCTTGGACAAGACTCGGAGTAGCACCAGGATATCGTATTAGACGTTATCAACTATGGAGACTGTATTTGTCTGAAGAACCCTCGGATTGGCTCCACTTGCCAAATGAACCTGCGTGGACGCAGTGAGCTGATTTTCCGGTGCAGACATTCCACAGGAGGGCTCTGGGGGATGGACTAAGTGACTGGCTAGTCCGATTGCGAGTGGGCTGGTTGTCGCTGACTGCCGTTCTGTTTGAACGTTGTCGGGCACGCGTTCGTGCTGCACAACAAGTTCTGCTTGACAAGATCTGTCCGAGATCGAGTGGGTTGATCTTGTGGTTCCTGAAGGTGGACAAGCTGATGTTCGGATGTTTCATCTTCATGAGGTTGGCTAGATATTATCAGAGATCCAGTTCTTTTCCGATGAAGAGAAGCGAATTCTCTCCGCTGAAGTCGTCTTCGTCGAGGATGGTCGCGGGCGCCTTTTAAGCGACGTTCACGAAGATGGAACCGTCCTCAACCTTCGTTGGATAGACTTTCAGGGGGTTCTCTTCCTTCATCTTGCCAACGAATGGGAGCTTCGGCATGCCAGGGCACCATTCGCCAACGACATCGCCGGTCTTCATGTTGAAGGCCTAATGAACAGAATTAGGATATCGGGCTTTGAGCTTTCGAAACGGTGCAGGTGAAAATGAAACGCGCTCATAGTCTAAGGTGTTCGCTTACCGTCTTGTGAGCGCTACAGACGATCGATCCTGTGCTTGTATAGTCTGCTTTCAGGATTTTTCCCTAAATGGGTTTTGCACAAAAAAAGAACAGGAACAGGGGGAACAAAACAAGAAGGCGATACATGATTAGTCGTCCCGCACAATCATTGCTACAGTTCTTGTGTAATTTCCAGCACCTCCAGGGGCAAATTCAGATGTGGACAGCTGTTAGACATTGCGAAGACATCCCCTGCGAACTCCTTAATGAGAACCTTTCCAGAATCGATCTTGACCACCTTCTTCCCTCCTTCTGCGTTGAGCTCCTCCACAGTCCCAACAGGAGTCCACTCCTCAGCCATGGCTCGTACAGCCGATCGACCGCACACCGCCCGATCCACACCACGAACCTTCCCATACATAAACCCGCCGCTCACGAAACCCATTTTCAGCAAGAGGATTTAAAAAAAACACACACGCACACGCACTCTCTCTATCTATCTAAAAACTCTTCTAACGTTCTTCCAATAACCCTCAAAACAAACAAAAGCAAATCCAAACATTCCCCCCCCCCCCCTTCCGCCTGCCACCCGCTCCCACCACACCCACCCAAAAGGGCTCATTTGGATCCCTTTCACCCTTCTCAATCCCCAAAATCATATTGTATGTACTCAAAATCTCAGCATTTCCCCACACCAGCTAAAAAAAAATCCACATCTAGAAAACATCCCAAAAAACCAAGTTCTCAATATCTCAATTAAAAACAATCTAAATATCAGTCAATATGGAAGATTTATTAATGAAATTCTTTCTGAGTATGCTTTATATTGATTGAAATGTGATTGGAGGTTACGTTAGTCTGGGGTTAACAGGAGGGAGGAAGAAGATGTTGTGGACGGGGGGCAATGCGGATTGATCCTGGGTTCATGTTATGCAGAAGTAGATGGCTTTCACGTTTGATCCGCGCTTTTATGTATTTGGAAGATCTGATCTGGGCGGTGAAGGGTTTTTTTGTTTGTTGTTTTTGCCAGTGGGGGAGGGATGGAGAGAAATCGTATGGATTTTTTTTGGTTTGGTCCTGGATAGGCGCTTGTCCTTGTTCAGCGCGAGTAAAGGAACGGTATTTCGTTGGCGGGGTGTTCAGTACAACTGTGGTAGCGATGAAACGGAAAGCGAATGTCGTACACGTGGAGTGGAAATCAGTGTCTTGGAAGAATTTGATAGGTGGGTAGCACCAACCGTAGAGGGTGATCGGCATGACCCGCTTAATTCATAGCGCAGCTTCCCAAAGGAAACAACTTAGTTGTGGTAGGATTTTCGATTTCTCTCAACGTGCGAAGTAGAACACTGGCCGTCCTACTAAAGCGAAGACCAACCGCTGCGGTGTTCGACATGTACCCTGGAGAAGTGGGCTCCTGTCCGCGCAATTTCGTTGTATTATTGAAAATGTTAGTCGGATTTTTTACTTTTCTGATGAGGATTGGATTGTGATGATTATGAAATGGTTTTATTTATTAATAATCTTGATAAACGGGAGGTCTTAATTGGTATGAATTTTATAAACGTATTCTTGATTGGATACTAGTATTTTGTTTCCAAATTATTTTTGGATGATACTTTTGTTTTCCTGAGTATTTTATTTAGTTTTTCAGGAGGCGAGCCGTATGTTTGTGCTTTGTTGTTTAGCCGACGCGATGGGGGCCGGGGCTTGTGAGGTTGGATTTGGACTTGCTTTGGTTCGATACTCGGGATAAAAACGCCTCCGAATTCGACAGAACCTTTGGTAAAATGCCAAACAGCTTCTCGGTCAGAACCGTACATGGCATGTTGGCCTCCCAGTCAGTTCTTTTGAGACGGCGGTTGTCCTAATGATGTCTCCGTTTTTGCAAGAGTCGTGACCTGCACAGAAAGAGCCTTAGCGAGTCAACCGAAAACTGTGGTTCTGGATTTTGCTTTGGGTAATTTATAGAGCGTAGACGCAAGCATCCCTTTCCGCTGAGGTTAAGTACAAACGCCTCCGGGGCCGGCGGATGGAGACGAAACCGTGACAGTACGATTCAATTACATCTGGATGGTAAAAGTTTGAAGACGCAAAGCGTAGGATGAAGTTTGGTGTGCTCTCTACGCCTCCAAGTCTCGGGGAGCTTCGACGATTCCTCGGTCTTCAGAGTGTTGATTTGCCACTTCAACGGCCGTACGTTTGGACGACGTCGGTCACCTCCATCGACGGGCGGACGAGCACACAAGAACCTGACGCTGAGGGTGGACATGCAATTGCCACTGCGGGCGGGAAGTATAATGGCCTCGTGGACAGAAAGATCCTTGAGCATGGATGGAAAACCGCGGATGCGATCCTCACGACCGGAGAAATTCTGAGATCTGAACCCACGGTTACGTATCGACCATCCGGAGCGCGCCGAAAACCGCTCTGCATTATCCTTACGGCATCTGGAATGATCGACCTGGATCATCCAGTGTTTCGTAGGAATCGGACGCTCACTGTAACAACGAAGGAGGGACTTCGCCGCCTCAAAGGCTTTCGGAAGTCTGCCGGCCGGGATATGATTGTTTCGGACTCCAACGAGTCTAAAATTAGCCTCACGTGGCTCCTCAGCTACCTTCGCAAAGAGAAAAACGTTCTGTTTCTTGACGTCAACGCTGGTGGAAGGACGATATCAGATTTCCTAAGTCATGGGCTTGTGGATGAGATGAGGATAAGCTTGGTGGGAACGGTGCGCCCTGATCTTTCCGTTGACTCCATTTTCATTAGCTTTTTACAAAGAGACTTATTTACAAAGCAGCGAATCCACGGCTTCCTGAACCCAGATCCTAGGCAGATGGAGTTCTCAAGGCCAGGAGAGGTCGTGCCTCATTGACAACCCTACTGAGACTTGCTACGACCTCCGCAATCTACCACTACTATCTTTCAACGAGATTAGAACGACGACCGATGCAAGTCACGTCTTCCTACGACTCAGAACTTCCGGATCATGAACTTGTTGCGGCGGGTCAGGTGAGCAGCATTGGACCAGGGTCTGTCAAACAGAATCGCTTCAGAATGTTCTCGGAGGATTATATTGATCCACATCCTCTCTTCCAATCATTGCACTTATTTTCGTGCCCATGCTTCATATGCAGCTTCCTTCCTTGAAAGCTCGCTTCACCATGACCAGTACATTGACCGGAACATTGGCATGGGATTGGCCACAACCTTTGCCGGAGCATTGACCGGAACATTGGCATGGGCATTGGCCAGAATATTTGCCGGAGCATTGACCGGAACATTAGCATGGGCATTTGCCTGAACATTGGCCGGAACATTGGCCGGAACATTGGCCGGAACATTGGCTGGAACATTGGCCGGAACATTGGCTGGAACATTGGCCGGAACATTGGCCGGAACATTGGCCGGAACATTGGCCGGAACATTGGCCGGAACATTGGCCGGAACATTGGCCGGAACATTGGCAGGAAAATTGGCAAGGAAAATTGGCTGGAAGATTCGCTGGGACATTGGCCGGAGCAAGTGGTCATACATTTTTCGCAGACGTAACGAGTCAAACTTTCCGGATCTTCAGCTTCCCATCCTCTGTCAGGTAAGTCTCTAGTCCCGCTGTTCTCAACAGTTCGCTCTGTTGCGCTTCCTTAATCTCATACGATTCGATTTCCTTCTGAACCTCCTCATTCCCCGCGCACAGGTTCCTAATACACATAACCGACCATTCTCTCATCATAGGATTCTCGTCATCTACCCCCATGGACGATAAAACCAGCGGAATACCACCCAGGTGTAGCACCAGATTCTGTGCATCACGACCGCCAAGGTGCACGGAGAACATCAAGAGGCGAAGTGCAGAAGACCTGGAGGAAGTTAAGTTTCCATCGACGGCAGATTGAAGTCCGCAGATTGATACCTCAACGGCGTTTTCGACGAGATTTCCGGTGGAAGCAGCGGTTCCCAGGAGGGTTAGCGCGCTGGCCTTCCCTTCTTTGGCGAGCGTGGAGAGTATCCCGACAAGCGACCCAGGATCAAGTTTGATCTTCAGATGGACGTTATCGGTAGACAAGAGCTCGTCTACGGCGTAGATGAACGTGTCCAAGCACAAGGAACCCTCTTCTGATTCTTGTAGAGTGCCAAGACTTGAATTGAAAAGCTTTGGACTCTGTGCGAGTTTCCTCGTAATGATTAAGGACCACTGAGCGATGTCTTCGTCCTCGGAAGAAAGGCACCTGGCCGAGGAACTTAAGAGCTTTTCGTCCATGGAAAGCGCCAACGCCGCGGCCTCATCGGCGTTGATACAGGCGTTCAACAACGCGAGAGTAGGAACGTCGTCATGGGAGAGAATGTCCAGATTCGATTCGAAGATCTCCTTCCATATGCAAGGAGCCAGGTCTTGAGATCCACAAACCACGTTGTTCAGCAGCTTGATCGCTTCAGACCTCGCCTCATCGCGATCGCCTTCAGCTCTTTTCAAGCTCGCCACAGCACAAGCACTCACATCGGTAGGGACAAGAGCCTGCCGAAAAGCCGGCCCCTTGGCCATTGCGTTCCTCAAGAACCGCAAACAACGAACTTCACCGAGCTCAGCTTCTTCCAAAACCCTGCCAGCGAGTCCCTTGAGCTCATCAAGGTTGATCCCTTCTTCCAGAAACTTCTCCAACTCCTCAAACTCTGATTCCGTTCCCTCAGAGGCAGCCATGACCTGCGAAAGCCCCTCCTTTCTATACCATCAGCACCCTCAATGGAAACCACCACGAAAGATAAAAACCATCACCCTTTCCCCTCTTTCTACTACGTCGAGTCTCTAGGTGCGCGTTGTGATCGCGGCTACAAAGAAGCTTGGTCCACCCACACGGTCTCATCGCCGTCGCGAAGCGCCGCGAATCCATTTGAAAATCAACAAAATCTCAGAAATGAGGCATGGAAAACGAACACGAAAGATATGTCGCCGTTATCTTTCCCGCGTTGACTCTGGCAAGTCTTCAAAGTCTCCTAGCGGAGGCCGATAACGAGGAAGGCCAAGTTCACGATACAGGCTCCGCGAATGTGTTGTGGATACCAACGTAAATAGGAGCTGAGCAAAACTGACTACGTGGTCGTGGTGAGGGAGTCAGTGTAGCCCCATCTCAACACACAGTTTCCATGGAGGAGCTTTCGGGAACGAAGTGAATGCGTTTGGGGTAAGAAATAGTCCTCTCTTTTGCGATCTCAAAAGGTGTCAACGTTCTGTCCATTTCCATCTTGAACTTGACCGAAAAGAATCCTTTCTTTGCCGCCGTCGCGTGCGCGGCTACGACCTGCTCAGCAACTGGTGGGGTAGGGAAGGTGACAATTTGACTAGGCCTGAGCTTCTCAACCGAGGAGTTCTGCTCCTGGTCGTCGGAATTGCTCGTTTCGACCTAGAACTAGAGCTGGGATAGGTTTGGAAAGGCCAGACGTAACTGCAGTCCCCTTCAAAGCTTTTGTTGATGTTCTTTCCCAGCGAATGGAAGTAGGCTGCGGAGGACGAACGAAGGAGCATGAGGTCTTGTCAGCGCTGCATCGGTGGGCTGTCCAGCCCTATCACCGTCTTCGATCGATCGAGTTGGATGTTCGATCAGTCTTTGAGATAGCGGAGGCGGTAGAGGCGCCGGTCATTGCCAATCTCCGATGCGGTCTTTGGTACGTTCCTCCCCGATATCGGGCCGGCGTATCGCACTTCAAGTCTGGCGATGGCCACTACGGTCAATGGAGTTTCTCAATGAGGAGGCTCAACGTTCACCTGCTCCAGATTTTAGCGTCCAAATGGAAAGCTCTCGTTGTGGACGCGACTCGTACTGGAAAGAGGTTTCCAGATTCTCTCTCCAAAACGTTGCCGATATGGACTTGCGTCGTTAACCGAGCGGTTCTTGGCTTCACTGACGAGCCTCTGGTCTTACCGCCTTGGATTCCGAAGCAGGAACAGGTGAGGATAGAGGGTATGATCCCGGAGTGGGTCAGGCGATGCAGATCAGCCCTTGGACAGATGAACTTGCCGAAACCTGAGAAGAAGCTGGGAATCATTTGGCTACGTCCAGAATCCACCATTCTGGAGTCTTACTCCCATGTTGACTTTTGTCCGATCTTCGCTCTGAGCGCCTCTCGGGTTGTCGAGGAAGGCACCCGTGCTGATATGAACGGCTTCCACTACATCCCTGGAGCGGGTGATGACGAGGAGAGCTGGGCGCTCGGACTCGGTGCAGACAGTTTCCATGAAAACGTCCAGGCGATCTTAGGAGACGGCCCCGATGGATGTGAGCAGCGAATGCAGTCGTTTGCGTGCAGCAAAGTAGAGAACGTTTCGAACTCCATTGGAGATCGGCGGTTCCCGCTTTGGGATACCGGTGTACAGATCGGTGCGATGGAATGCCTCGACGACCCGGGCGTGTGGAAAAAGTTCGGGAAAGTACTGGTTTTGAATCATTCAGACGATCTCCTGGCGAAAGTCGGCAGTGCAGATCTCGACAAGCTGGTTCACCTCACGATGATGAGCAAGAAAGGTAAACCAGATCGACGCTACGGACTCCAGCGCGCTCTCCCACGTGTACTTGGGATACTCCAGGAGACCAGCTCGGTTCTCTTGGTTTCGGACTCCGACATGGAGTACTCCGTTGCTGCTTCGATAGCATTTCTCGCCTCTTCCTGTGAGAGGGATGCCCTCGGATGCTACTACAGGACCGAGGGATATCTTGTTCCTGACAAGGAGTCGTTTAGCCTCGCTCTTGCTTCTCTCGGCACGGAAGTACCACACCCAATAACACCCTCGAGAACCGTGTTGAAACAAGTTCATCGGTACTTCATGAGTTCTCCACCATAGCGCGATTCGTTCAAACTGGACGAGTTGGGTTTGAAGTGGTGCGAAGCGGGTTTGGAGAGATAGTCAATAGCTTCTTCCGATTGCTGAGAATAAATTAAGCATATGAAAGCAGAGGGAGAACACTGGGAGTGCAGAAGAACCGGTGTTAGTGAGCTTCGTGCCCTGCGTGATCCCTTTTCGCCGCAGTGAGAAACGGACACGGACAGACGTTGCATAGCTTCTTCTGATTTGTTGAGAATGGGTAGCGGTGTGAAAGCAGAGAGAGTACAACGCGGGTGGAGACGCACTGGCTCTCGGGATGGTGTCGATGGTTTCGGCAGTGAATGGTGCAGTTGTAGGTATTTGAGTTGAGCACGTGTTATTATATTGTATGAACAGGCATAATAGTTCAGGCGACATATGTGTACGTATCATAATAATTAAGAGAATACTAGAAAACGGTTATCATTAGGCTCGCCCCTTATGTGTCGACTGGGACAGCCTCATTGACAATCTTCGCTTTCTGTTCCTCGTCTATCATGGAGACCGTTATGGGGAGCATCACCGAGACTATTGTCGAGTAGAGGTGTACCCACGATGTCTGCACCTCGCCCTCAAATTTCTCTCCCAACTCGGTCTGAAGCGCGCCCACTAGCGCAAGTCCTACCGCGCAATAATGCTCGGGACGAACACCGTAGTTGTGATGTCGCCTCGCCAAGGCCTGCAAGGTGGCCACCAGCCCGTCCACATCCTCGTCGAGAATTCTAACCGCAGTTGAAAGCAGAAGCCCGAGTTTACTCGCCTGTCCCCTGATATCGGCCTTGAACAGAGGCCTCACCGCGGGGGCCAACTCGAACAGCTTGCCGTAGAAGCTCTCAGCAAACGACTGCAGCTGAGCCTCCCTGTCGCCTTCAGCAAAAATTCTCTCCCAGCTGCTCTTCACCAAAGCCACCCTGTCTGCAGTCATCTCCGGCGAAGCAACGCAGAACTCCGGGACATAAGATTCCCATGACGATGCGACCGTCATTCCTCCTCCCACCTTCAATACAACCCTCAGATGAGATTGCCCACGTATCCTACTACAAGTTCTTCTCCCTCCTCCCCCCCCCCCAAACACTCAAACTTCTCCACGATCAACTAGCCAAAGTACCTAGCATATCCTCCCCCGGCCGTCCCACCGCTTGTACATTCAGCAAAGAGCTCGCCCCTTTATATACTCCCCAACCGAAAGTATCCCGTCAACCCCAGGGTTTGTTGGGGCGTCATCCTATGATGACGCCCAACAAACCCTCGAAATATTTAAAACAATCGAAATTATTTTGCAGATACGGAATTTTTTTCTCTGTTTTTCGTAGCAAAAGTAGCAGAGAGGAGTAAGTAACCAGTCGACTCCAGTTTGACGTAAGAACACCAAAACTCAAAAGAATGAAAAATAAAATAATTTCACTATACTCGTCGAAAGTTGGCCTGGTGACTAGTGATTTGTCGATTTGTGACAAAAATGAATGTTTCTATATCAACTTAAAAAATAAAAAAAAAAGGTCTCCAGTTGACCAAAAAAAGCTCTGACGGGAAACGCTTAGAGGATGTGTGATTGCGCGGAAGTTAGACATGTTGAGTTGACGGGTGACGCAGATGAGTCTCTTGTGAGAAAAAAAAGAAGAAATTGTTTTGATGAACACTTGAAAAAAGAATTGGTTTTTATGGATTTAATTGGATGGCGTATCCTGTCAGTGTGGGGAGGTAGCCCTAAACCTATTTCAAGAATTAAAAAATGAATGTTTTTGATGGCAGCGCGTCTTGTGCTTGAAATAATTGCCAATATATTTTGGGGGGGGGGGAGTGGCGCAGGGTTTGATAGGGGACGCGATTCAGGTGAATTTGTTGTGTTTTACGAGAAGGAAGACATGAAGCGAATGTATAGTCGTGGAGACGTGGAGCTGATGGCAATGGTGTGTAACAGGTCGGTTGGAGAGATGGGGGTGCACACCTTTTTAACGGATTCGTGAAAGCTTTGCGAAAGTCTTCTAGTTGTTGAAGGAGTTCTTTACCGAAGAATCCGTATTGAACAAGACCGGAACGCTGTGGAGTGTTGGTCGAACGACGTAGACACTCAGTGAAGCGAGGAAGGAGCGACGCGTCATCGCGGTTGCGAAAATAGTTACGAAGAGAAGCGGATTTACAGATCCGATGACCTGGTAAAACTGGGTACGTCTAACATAAGTATGCAAAGCCGAGCATACGCGACTGGATCGTTCGGGTGGGGGGGGGGTAGTACATTGGTGAAGCGCCATCCCAAAATCGGCTAAGCTTTGGGATGGATTTGTGCTGCACTAGCCCGCCAAAGTAGAATAACCTTCCTACGCGTGATAAAATTCCGCGCCCAACTTTCTCTCAAGCCAAACGACTCTAGTCGTCCCCACGAGCCCAAAAAACTATACTACTACACTGACCCATCGCCCCCGTTCTTACTGTCGTCTCGGCGTTACTTCTTACTGAATATCTCTCGAAGGAAATTACCCATCCACCCGATCTGCCCCGTACCACCGAATTCCAAAGCACACATTTCTTTACATACTGTGATCTCTGACGAAAGAAGCACTCCCTGCCAATGGCAAATCTGTCTAAGGTCTGCTGTACATGGACGGTGGCATAGCGAAGCTAAGGGACCACGACTGGAGTGAGCGACTTGATCAGATCCTTGCTGATATTTAGCATTTTTCGCAATCTTGTAGGCCAAATCCAAGAGCGCGACCCCCACCAGGGGATCTACTTATGACAACGTTCTTATCAATCCAACGAGGTCAATTGAGGACTGGGAATCGTTTTTCCATAGAAAAAATTTGATTTTTTGGTCCATCCCAACATCGCGCAATCAGTTGCGTCAGCCGATTTACGAGCTTCTTCTTCGTCTAGGGATTACTGGAAAACTATCGACCTCGTGTTGATGTTTCTAGGCCACGGAATATGGAAGTCACAAAGCTCGTGAGTGTAGTGTCCCCTTTTCCATCAATAGTTTTATGGAAGTTTTTCAGTTTACGTGGGGAATATTCTAAAAGTCTTTGCTCCCCTCTCATCATGTCGCAGCTTCCTGGTGAGCTTTCGTGCAGAAGGTTCTAACAGCCGCGTTCTTGCTAAACGAATTCCAGTGAGCGCAGGCATGAAGGCGGCGTCGGCGTAGGATCAGGGTAGAATTTAGTCGTCCATGCCTCGAGAAAAACAACTCCTCGTGGGGTGGTGACTAGCGCTGTCCACGTTTATTCTCGATGAGTTGAGGCAGTATTGCTGTGGCGGCAAAGCTACGTGCGCGGGGGTTGCATGCATACCAAATTGTACTGACTATATTGGGAGAGTTGTTTTTGTCTGGTGGTTGTTGCCGGATCCATTTTTTGAATTCCAAAGTATAGCAAGCAACTGGACATTACGAAAACTTTCGATCTGCTCTTGCAGAATTTTTTGGTATGAGCATGAACTGGTTCAAGTGGCCTACGTTAAGACAGCCTACGGCTTGCTTTCAAAAGCTCCTCGAGGTCCATGACAAACAAGTTACTACTTCAATGCAGGCTCATCGTAACGCTTTGCTTGAGGGGCACCGCATAGACCTGGCCTCTCAGGTTGGAAACTCTCAAGGTCCAGTATAATGCGTGCCGTGTTTTTTTTCTATCGGTTGCCGAGGTGCAGCCGACAAACTTTTTCAGATGGATCGACTAGCATCTGCCTCCTTGGCTGTGATTTTGCTGGTACCCAATGCGTTGATCATCGTCTTTTGCAGTTCGTTTTCCTCTTGAATGACCACCTGGCGCTACCGTCGTGACGTGGTGATAAACAATTTTTCCAGCAGCCCCAAGGCTGTGGTAAGCGCAGCACATCTGTTCGAGCCGCCTCTGAGTGACCACTTGCTCGAGTATGAGACCGACGAGTAGCCGGACGCAGCCACTTTTCCTTCTACGAGGTGAGATTGATAGCGTTGTGTCTCAGTTGTCCCCTTATGGTATGACACCTTTTGCGCGATTCGATGGTTGTAGTAGACTGCACCCTACTCAGCAAGCGGGGTAATTGAGCCCACTCAAGCCGCGGTCACTTGACTGACGAGTCTCTCGTACTGCCGGAGTCCAGATCGAGCCTTCAGCCTTGCGATGAGGCGTATTCGCTATTAGGTCTTCTCCTAACGACGATAACTGCGAAAAGAGATGCTTCGAAGCTCTTCAAAGAATGTATTCCGCTCTCACCATTGCTCAGCTCCGAGAATGAGATCTTTTCAAACCAAGGACGAAGCAGGGCAGATGAGAATCGTTACTGCTCACAGTCTGCTGATCATCGACAAAGAGTTCGTTCGTCTGGCAGTATGGCTGGATCGCTGAAACAGTTTGGCGTAATAGTACGTTAACCCAGCTGCAGCTTTGCATCTGTTGAGGTTTAAGCTTTGTTGGCGAAGGTGGTTCGTCCTGCGGTGTTCGAAAGTCTGCACCATGTTTTGCTTACTATCGGCTGTGGGCTAAGCACTCCACTTACGTGAAGGTTTTTGATGAATCCGAGCGAAGCTTTCGAAGCTTGATCAGGTTCCCCGAATAAGACATGGCAGAGGTTAAGAGTTTGGTGCCAACTGTAGCCCCTTGCAATGCAAGTGTGTCTTCCCCAAGCCCGAAACCCCAAACCTTACGAATACGCCCAGTACGTCGCTTGATCAGTTTGCGGGGTGAAAGGAGGCACAAATGTAGGGGGTTGATGTCAACAGTAGCCGCTTGAATAACCTAGGGAAAGGAACGCGTCTTCCTCAAGCCCCGAAACTTGCGGATTCGCACACTCTATACTTTGAGAGCACTGCGAATAGCCTTGTCTTCCCGATTTTAGTTCAACAGCAGTGGTGTACGATTCCACGAGGTCCGTTTTCGGATGAAATCTCTCATACTCTCTAGTACTGCTCGGGCTCTAGCGAACCTCGTCCGTGAACTGCTTGGAGTGATATCACTCTCTAGTACTGCTCGGACACTAGCGAACCTCGTCCGTGAACTGCTTGGAGTGATATCAGAGGCATCGTCCAACCCGTTTGGACACTGGTCTACAAGTCGTCATCATCAGCATCGTCTAGTCTACAAGTACTGCAACAATTCACAAAGGGCGATGACCTGTGTGCGGAATGCCCAGGTGAACAAAACCCTCGTTCTTCCAAATATCCCTGAATGACGCCAGGACCTGCTGCGCGTAAGCAGCCACACGCTCGTAGTAAGAGGATCTGCGGTGATTCACATCTAGATCGACGAGGGAAGCCATCCGAGCGACAACGACTATACACCGCCGCAAGAGCGTCTGGGGGTCCAAGGAGGCACACGTCGTCATTGTACCCCACCGTACGAACCTGAGGGAGGAACTCAGATCGGTATGAATCTCCGAACGAAGAAGGACAGACAGTAACTCGCAACCACCAAGATAGCCCTTGAACCTGAGGGAATTCATATCAGAGACGAAGCGACCCCACGGGCGTGCCAAAAAAGGGGCGTTTCTTCGGGCCCGCGCAGTTCGACGCTTACTATCGTGGTGGTTGCGAACTATTGTGTGTGGCCTTCTATCGTTCGGGGATGGCAGATCGGGGGGTTTTCCTTTTGAACCATACAGCATCCCCACCCAATGCGGCCAAGTCCGGTCATATTTCCATCTTAGCTACCCCCCATATCAACTGAACAACCGTCCAGAAATACATTTAAACAATGTCGGCCATCACAGCCCCAAACCCATCTTCCGACCCAGATGCCTTGACACCGCGTTTCACTTTTGGATAGCAAACTCCGCACCGTCCACACCCTCCATTTTTCAATAAAACCTGTACTCACCCCCTGCACACAAGCAGTAGATCCTTAACAATAATACTATATACATACATCTTAATGTTCATAAATAAATTGAATTAAAATTATTTATTGAAGATATTACTGGGATTTAGTAGTATATACGGACGTATAGTAAATGGAGGACCGGGAGGGGGGGGGGGGTTGAATACTGTCGATTTGGCCGAGATTGTGAATGTGGAGTAATCCGTCACATCTAGATGTTCAACGCGATTTGTGTCGTATATAAGCTGAGCTGGGTTGGGTTTTGAAGGGGCTTTGGGGTGGGTGGGAGGGCTGAAAGAGTTGAGGAGAGGGTTCTTGGGGGTGTTTGAGAGTAAGAGAGTGCTTTTTGAGAGCTTCTTAAAGATTTGTATTCTTCTGTAGGAATTGTTTGTTTTTGTTTTTTTGTGTTTTTTTCTGGTTGGGTATGGGTTTCGTTGGGTTGAACGTATTAACGACGAGAAGGGATCCTGGGAGGACTAGTGGGAGTGGCTCGAGATGTAGAAGGAGTAGTGTTGTATGTAGTGTGTCAAATGTTGATAGTGCGCTTGTGAGCAAGGCTGGGAAGGCGGATCTGAAGTGGGATGAGCTGGGTTTCGCATATGTGAACACCAAGTGTTTTGTTAAGTGCGTTTACAAGGATGGCCAGTGGGGTGAGATGACGATCGAGACAGATCCGTATGTTAAGGTTCACATCGGAGCTACTGCGCTGCATTATGGGCAGTCGTGCTTTGAAGGGATGAAAGCTTTCACTGGTAAGGATGGGAAAGTCAGACTTTTCCGCGTCGATGAGAACGCCAAGAGATTGCAAACGAGTACGGAGCGAATGGTTATGCCCGAGGTGCGGTCTGGAAATTTCTGTTCATTTACAACAGTAGATTGGCTTGCAAAGTTTCTTTCTTACCCTGGATATGGATTGGTGGTCGCTACTTAGGTCCCTAGCAACATGTTCATAGAAGCTTGCAAGCTTGCTGTCCGCGAAAACATCGAATACGCTCCTCCATATGGATTTGGGGGTTCGCTGTATGTCAGGCCCTTGATGTTCGGCTCGGGAGCTCGCGTCGGGCTGCAACCAGCTGACGAATACACTTTTGTGGTTAGTTTTTGATGCCCCCGATTCCCTCGGGAGCTCCTCCGTGCACCCTGCGTCTCACACCTGTTCACCACAATTGGCTTGTGCCTTGGGTAGGTCCTCGTGACTCCTGTAGGTGACTACTACAAGGGAGGCCTCTCGCCAGTTACAGCCTTTGTGCAGACAAAATATGATCGGGCTGCTCCCCAAGGGATTGGAAACGTTAAAGTCGGTGCCAACTACGCGGCCGACATTCTTCCCTTCCAGATATGCAAGAGCAAAGGTTATCCGATCAACCTTTATTTGCACCCGAAGACAGGGAAGACAGTTGAGGTGGGTATTTCGCTGTTCCGCATTTGTACCCTGGCCGCGTTGCCGCTAGATTTCCACCACCCGGTGTAGAGGTCATTTGAAGACCTTGAGAATTCCTGACAACCTCACACGCTCTTCTTCTGTTCAGGAGTTTGGAACGAGCAATTTCATCGCCCTAAAGGGAGACTCGTATGTTACCCCGGACTCTCCGTCGGTGCTTCCCAGTATTACAAACAAGACCTTGATGCACCTCGCCTCAGAGATGGGCATGCAAGTGGAGAGGAGACCTGTGACCGTAGAGGAGATCGCCGATTTCGATGAGGTTGCAGCGTGTGGAACCGCTGTAGTCATTACCCCGGTAACAAGACTCGTCCATAACGATGAGGTCCGTTCCGTTGCAAGCTTAACTTTAGCCAACAGCGCCAACCCCCTTTCATTCTAAAAAGCAACGCCCCCCTGCCCACCTTGATCTAATTGTCCTATGCTAGGTTATCAAGCTCGGGAACTATGACGACCAAGTAGGCCCTCGGTTCAATGAACTGTACCAAAACGTACGCGCAATCCAAAACGCGGAGGTAGAAGATCGATATGGGTGGACCTTCGACGTGATGGAATAGGTAGCGGCCTCCTCAAACGACCTGTACAACGGAAGCAACTTTGAATCTTTTTCTAAATATAGACCAGCGGGGAAAAACCTGCCGCGCGTTCAGCGAATTTCGAGGGAGCTGATGGAACGTACTCGAAACAACACGGACAAACATGAAAGACGGCATATATGGTACTGGCGCACAGCCAAGAGACGGTCAACTATGCAGGTTTTCGATAGAGAAGCTCTCGCCTGCCGCTTTTGATTCTCTGATTGTTTGCAGGTTCTCTTAGCCTGTTCCTGCTCCCACCACACCTCAAGAAATCTGAGCTATTCCACCTAAAGGGCGTTAAGAGCCTCAAGCCTCGAGTGATGCTTCGACAACCAACGGCACCAGCCCAATCGAAATTCATCAGGAACTTGTAAACACCGGATAGAGGGTTTTGATTGGTTTGGACGCCTTTGACCCCCTCTGGCGCTTGAGTAGTTCGTTCGGGCACATGTTCACTCTCCCGTGGCGCTCCCGAATTGCGGCGCAAACATCCCTGAGTGCTTGGATGGAGAAAGGCAACATTGCCACCCTATAGCCTTTATTCGGCAGGTACCTACGGGTGTCATCTAAAACCTAGCCAGCGGAAATATCGGGTGCTCGGCTCGATCCGTCTCGGTCGTGTGGGGGACTGACCGGGCATTGCGCTGCCACAGAATCCGGTTTAAGTGACTTCTAGCAGAGGATAGGTGTGTCTCACGGTCGTGCAGGTGTGAGCTAGCGGCTCGGAGGAACTCCGAGCCTGCGTGGCAGTAAGATGGCATCTCCTCGTTCCGCCGCAATCGCCTCCTTGTAGTGCACAGTTTTCCCTTGTTCGGCTGTCTCCGCAGCATATTCAGCTGGTGTGCCTTAAACGATGCCGATGGAGCGATCACGCCGCCATCACGTCCCACACGTACATGTGTCCGCTCGTCGGGTGCCTCGTTACTATGTCACGGAGAATCCCTGACCCAGAAAAGAACTGCTGAGGCTCTACTGGGACCTCCATGAAATTCCACAGATGCAGCCATCAATTCAGTTCCACTTTCTAGCTCGTCGTGTCGCTTCGGGCGTAGGCGGAGGAAGTCCGACGGTGGTGGCAGGCCCTGAATGCCTCCGACATCGTGACCCTGATCGCAAATAGTGCACACGTACGATACGTCTTCCGAGCTAGCCCCAGTAGAAGTAGATACCCCAGGCTTGGAAGCATGCACCTCGTAGCAAACGATCTGTTCAGATATCTGTTCAGATCGTTTGCTAGCTCATCTACGCTCGCCTTGAGCGCGAGTCAGGTCGCACCTCTCCAGGGGTACCGAGGTTCTCGCAGCTTGTGACATCGAGTTGGGACGTCGTTGGACGCTTTCTATTTCCACTGTTCGTTCACCATATGATTCGATTACTAGCCAGAGTTTGGTTTTTGTCTCATGCGTGAGTGCTGGATTGTCTTCGTAGCTTCTCTGGACCACTTTGGCATTCGACTATGTACGTAGACTGCTCTATTCCCATCGTCTGACGAAGGTGCTGTTCAGAGATGAGGAGAATGTTGTCGATGAGGACAGAACCTCCTCGTCCTCATATCTGAACGTTCACTTGGTCAGACGACATATGACTTCTTGCCACGATTTAACGTGTATCGCCCAACATCTACATCCGTTCTGAGCATCCAATCTAGGGCACTCCAGATGTACCTACAATATCAACAGATCACCTGCCTGACCCTCCGTTCCGACCAACCAATATCGCAATGCGACTCTTCCGCACCTCACCGTGAGCTGAGCTCAGAACCTGTTACCTTGAATAGAAGTTGATGGACCTCTTTCCCCTCTTCATTCCAAACCATTACCAAATTGTCGTTGACAAGGAGGCTCGTTCATGTGGCGGTATGGCTGGATCGCTGAGGCAAGCAGCCCACAGCTCTGGAGCTTCGTTGTTGCAAGGGAATGTCCCAACCTCAATTCAGCCCAGTGAGGTCTATTGTAGGAATCCTTTGGAAGCCGCTTCTCAACAGCGAAAGACGCAGCTCTTTCGCGCCCGATTTTCTTTCCCAACGTTTTGGACACAGGCAGGGCACAAGAACATGTCAGCTGAAACCGGGACCATTCTATTCGATGTAGAAAATAAGAGCAGGCGAATATTCGAGGCTAAACTGGAGTGGTAGCGAAACAAGCATCAAGAATTTGTTACGGACTTGGGCCCCTTAAACGGGCGTGTCCATACTCTCTCCACTC
This sequence comes from Rhodosorus marinus, assembly GCA_029953675.1. Classification (NCBI taxonomy): domain Eukaryota; phylum Rhodophyta; class Stylonematophyceae; order Stylonematales; family Stylonemataceae; genus Rhodosorus; species Rhodosorus marinus. The sequence goes on from JAMWBK010000001.1 coordinate 2,285,769, forward strand.
TGTGACCGGTGAGCAGGATCTGCCCATTGCGAGAGCCACAAGCTCAGCAGATAAACGAAACTCTTAGCTTTTTCGGACGTAACCGGGTCTATCAGGCTTGAAGAATTGTTTCGGCGACTAGTAAGAACCCATTCCAGTATTTCGATGTTGGCAAACCTGAGGCGTCGTAAAACTGCGAGCAGGAAAGTTGCTCCCGTACACGAGATTTCGGGCTGGCTGCCATCCTCCAGGAGGCACGTTATCGATCGGTATCCGAGGCTGCGAGGCGGGGTTGTTGAAAACCGCTTCTGCCAAAAGCGGAAACGTGCTCTTCTCCCAAGCCAAAGATTCTCAAACTTGGAAGCTCTCCGCAACCTATCGCTGAACTTTTTACGAAGAGATTCGTCTCTTGCGGGTGTCGATTGAAATACGTTCTCAAGGAGATTTCTTGGAAATTGGACAATACCAACGTCCTACCTACCAATTTCAGTTTTGGGAAACCGGACGAGATCAACGTCCAGCAGACCTCGTCGGTGGTTTGGACACTCCACCCCATTATCACAAGCTCTTTTTCTCAGCGTCGATTTGAAGGGAGGGTATAAAACTTCTTTTTTATTATTTAAATATTTGTAAAAACTTAAACTATTCACAAGAAATATACCCAACATAGATAATTGTACCCCTTGATGAACGAATTTTGTTTAATTGGAGGCTGAAAGAAAAAACCGCAAGGGGGAAAAAAACAAGACTAAGCGCGGCGGGGATCGTGCGCCTCCAACATCAAAGCAGCGTTCATACGCCACGGCAAGAAACTTAAACGGGTAAACGAGGACAGACGGTCAGGGCGTTCGCGGAACAATTCCCGAAGCCACCGAGAACCAACGGAATCCTTAAACCCAAAGCACTCAGTGACTAGAGGTACTAGGCGATGAGCTAGAGCCGAAGTACCAATGCCTGGGGAAGACAAAGCCACCCCTTGATAGGGTCGTCTATATGACGAGCAGAAGTTGATGACAAGCATCTGCCCCTCAACGTTTGGATTCTTGACTAGGTCAACGTTTGCTTACTGAAGGCCAGTCTCCCGAGTGGAAGGGAAGTGAGCTATGACTACTCCTACTCCGCGATTACTTCGAATGTGAAGGAGCTCGGCGTACTTCCAGAGGCGATTTGTTGTGAACCTCTGGCGAATGGGGCATTGGGAGCTGCCCTTTGTGGATATGCCCGGGTCGGACAGCGAAGGCACTGCATCTTGCGCTTTTTTACTGGTCCATAGAATTTGGTTGCGATCCGACAACTGAGCAAGGTCACTATGGCCTAGTCCACAACGTTTTGTTGGAGGGGAGAAGACCCAGACTTGTACAGCGTACCAAACGGACAAAGTATTGGAGTGAAGTACAGCCGGTGTTGGGTTGCGGAGAGGCGGGAATAGAAAACCCAGAAACCGCGAGGAACAGGGAAAGAGAGGGCGCATCGGGAGGGGAGACAGGGACGGGGAGACAGTGATGGGCAAACAACGGTCTTGCGTTTTTCGCGCGAAAGGGCTTCTGGATCGTATCAAAACTCTGGCTGATCGTGGAGTCCCCGGTGCAGCAATGGCCCCAAGCTCTTCCAGGTTTACCGAAGAGCACTTGCAGGATTCTCGAGAGGGTGCTGTTCTTTAGTCATTGACTACGGGTTGGCCCGATGGCTTTATCAGCTCCTTAACCACCCCCTTTGTCCGTCACGTTCCTCATCATCATTTATTCAGAGACAAAAACCCTGAGAAGAAGGAAACTAGCTCACAAACATAGAATCATGCGCGCCTTAACTCGTGGTAGAGTGAGCCAATGGATTAGTAAAAACAAAAAACACACCTACGAGTCGAGCGGGTTCGATCACGTCGTAGTAACTTTTGTTTATCCATCACTACCAGTGTCTAGCTGTTCTCCCCTTCTCCCCCCACCTCTCCCCCCTCCCCCTTGTCCTTCCCAAGTCACCGCCACAAACTCCAGGAGAAAAAGAAAAAAAAAAGGCAATAGAGAACAAATTACAAGAAAAGCCCGGTTTGCCGGTAAATACCCGCAACCTTCCCCCAACCCAATCACAAATGTTTTTTTAACCCAAAACAAAAAACAAACAAACACTGGCTAAATAGGATCGGGCTATCCCCTGCCGAAATACGTGCGCAAGAATATACTTTTCGTTTGCCTCGGGCTAATTTACTCTGCACCCCTTCATTTTTTTGTGAGATCACAAATCATAAAAAAGTGTTGTATTTTGATATTTTAAAGACCTACTATCCGAGGAGAGAAATAAAAGTATAAAACTCTTTTCTTCTTACCCCCCCTCGCGCCCTTCTCTTCCTCTTCCTCTTCCTCAGCTCCTCCTTTTTGACGCACTGCTTACATCGCCCGAAAATGTCGAGGTATGAACAGTTGAATTTCTAAAGAATTACCAGCGGACGTGCAACAAGCGGAGGAGATAGAAAAAAACCGGATTTGTAGGATATGGATATTTATTTTTGGAAATTGATAATGGTTTGGGGCCGGGGAGTGTGGGTTTCCAAAAAAAGGAATTTTTTGCTCGTTTTTGATTTTACGAAGAAAAGAGATGAGTGGCGGTTTATGGCGATTGGCTTACAAAATGTTCTGCATCGGGAAAACTTCATCGTTTGGAGGTTATAGTTGAGGTACTTACAGAATAGGAGTTTCAAGCGTGTTTGGGGGGGGGGGAGAGAGGTGTTCGCGTGTATTTAGTGGATGGGGATCGGGGGACGTTGTTGTCGCTGTGGTAGCATCCTCTGTGGAACTTGGTAGAGGTGTGTAGCGACATATACTTGTGTAGGTGGTGCTTGTCATGTCTTGTCATCATTGCAGCTAGTTTGGAAGGCGGGAGGGCGGACAGTCAGTAGCTGGTGGCAACTGAAGGGTCGATGAACAACTACAAGGCGCGGCTTATGGTTTTGCATGCATCGGCGAAGAAAGGGGACGGCAACGCAACGAACGAGGTTCTCGAGCCGCACGCAATCTTGCACACGTTCGCTGTCGAAAATTGCATTCGCCTAAATATTTAGTCCCCAATGCAACCGGGGACAATGGCTTCCAGAGAAGTTTTGCTGGCTCAGTTTCTTTGAGAACGGGGGAGGGGCCAGATGTTCTTAAGGAAACAAAAAGAAGCACCAGATTCATGTCCGTAAACTTCCTTCTTCATCGCCGGGTGGCTACCGCATCCATTCCCATGTTGCATGGCCTCTCATACCCACAGGTTCAATCAACGACAACATAAACGCCCTTCCTAGAAAACGTGGTCCCTCCCATTGTCGAACCTAGTCAAATCTACCCCACCCCTACTCTCGTCACCTCGAAATCAAAGGCGTCCGATAATTTTCATTCAAAGACAAAACTACACACAACTTGAAACCCTTCAATCACCCCCCTCCATCCCCATTCCCATCGCCCACTTTTCCCCCCTTTTTCACTCGACAATTGCTGTTCGACTTTCAGGGGAGACAAAAGAAATGCCATATTGTTTTGCCGTTTTCGATGTGGTACGTACAGGCAGACCAGAGTCTTCCCGGCCAACAGCTTCACACGCTAAACGGGTTTCTCACCTCAATCCAAAACAATAAAATAAAATAATAATTAAAAAACACCTACCGGCTATCGAAGTGGAGGCAACTTTCCTAAGTTTTCAATAAAACTACTACAACCAACACTTCGTGGCTGGTTTTTTCTTCAATAAAACTAAATCCTGGGAAGACCGATCTTTGCACAAGGAAAAAAAAGTTTTGAAAATTGAGCTTTACAAAACTTATAGATAAAAAAAGAAGAAGAAAAGCCGTCGATTTTCGTCGATTTAAAGAATTTCCGAGGGGTGGGGAGAAAACACCTTCTGGCATAGAAGAATGTCATCCAGAATTGAATGAGGAGGGAAAAATATTATTAGGGTGGTGACGATGTACCCCCGTCCCTCCCTCTCAACTCAAAAGGAGATGGAAAAATGCTCGAATTGCGACATGATGTGTTTTATATGTATATATTCTTATTCTGTTTTTTGTTGGTTGATTTATTGTGAAATTCATTGTTCGGTAGATATGGGAATGATTGCGCTTTTTTGTGCACAGGCTTGTTGCGAATCCAATGAATGATCCCATCACCACCCTCCCCCCTCCCCCATTTCGGTTTTTCCTTGAGCTTTTGAGGGGCCCGGGGTTTGGGGGGCGGAAGGTACGAGGGAGTGTGAAGTATCTGGTTTGGGGTAAGGATGGTTGCATCGACCGGCAGGAGGTTGTTGGAGGTTTTAAGTTTGTTTTTTGTGTACGGTTTTGCGGTGGTTTTTTCTTTTTTTGGGGGGGTTGTATTGACTTTTCGATGGAGGTGCGGTGCAACTCCGGGACGTGCTTTGTTGGCGGTACCCCCCGCAAAATGGATGCATGAGTCTAGTCCTGCCCTTCTTCTTTTTAGCACTCTTCTCCTTTGCTGACGGCGACGAAAGGGAAATTGTCACAACCACAAGCTAAAGTCTTGTGTGTGCTGCGCAAAAATCTGGTCAAGTACTCCTAAAAGGATACACCCCCTAGTGGAGCCGCTAGAGGATTGAGAAGAAGGCTATCAATGCCTTACTGAGGCAACCCCGTGCAAATGAGAGGATCCTTGACACCAATCCTTGCCGCTCTAACGCTTGTCTAAGGCACGGCATACGAGAGATTCCAAAGCACATCTGACGTCTCACTTTCATCGTACAAAAACAGCATCGTTTCCTACCCCCCCATCGACTTTTCTCCTCTTCCCTCCGCCTCCCACCCCCACCCCAAGGGTCCAATCTCCAATTCCTATGCAATCCTCGAACTCAATCAACCAAGGCAGGAAGGGGGGGGGGTTAAGTAATCTGTATCCACAAAACAAAACTAAACAAAAGCAAATTCTTGCCCAACCCAATCTTTCCCCTTTTTAATGTTTTGCAGAAACAATCAAACCCTGCAAACAAAAAAAATGTGCACGAACAAACCCCTCCCAAAATCTTCCCAAACACTCCAAAGAAAGAAATCATCTATGCAAACTCAAAGTTCACCCCCTGCCCCGCTCCACTCCCTCTCTCTTTCTCTCCCCCACCACCCCTTCCCTCATGTCCCGCCAGAAAAAACAGGATATAGTTAAAAATATGGAAACTTAATACGAAAAACTTAGAAAGAAACCAGAGTGAATCTCGTAAGTTTTTTGGTTTTACTGCGATAAGGAAAAGGCCTTTGGAATTGGAGACTAGAGACAGGGTCTGTTGGTGGGGTGTGTATGTGTAAGCGACCGAAGGGACAGAACGGAAGAGAGAAATGTTGAGGTTGGGACTTTTTGGAGAGGGGGGATGTTGAAAAGTTGTCAAGACGGTTAGTATTTTGTTTACCGAGTAGAAGTGAATGAGGTTGTGTGAATGGGATTAAAGGAGTTAATAAGGACTGATATAGAGAGAGGGAGGAGAAGGACGTTTGTGGTGCAGTTGAAGCGGTGGAGAGGAGTTGGTAGGAAGGGGGGGTGGGGATGAGGGCGGAGGAAGGTGGTGTGGGTGGCGATGTGGGGCACATGAGGAATTGGGAGAGTTTGGTGAAAATTTTGTGAAGGCTTTTTTTGGCGGGGGTGGGGGTTGGTTTTGAGTGAGTGGATGGATTTTGGAGTGGGAAGAAGGGGATTTTGGGATTGTGGATGGACGTTAAGGAATTGTTGGTGAAGGAGGAGGATGAGGGGTCGGCAGGAGAGGATCAGTATCCGTGTGGGATCTGTACGATGGTTTTGGAGTCGAGAGATGCGAAGCTGTCTCATGTACGGAGCGTGCACGAGGGGCTCAGGGTTGTGAGGCCTGCAGAAAACTTGGAAACCAGGAAGACAGTTCGCAAGTACCCCTGTGAGGTCTGCGGGAAGACCTTTGGCTCGTCTTCTGTGACCAACCGACATCGGAGAATGGTGCATCTCAAGGAGCGACCTTTCAGCTGCTCCATTTGTAACAAGAGTTTTGCCACTAGAGTATGTGTGAAACGGCACGAGAGGAAAACTCACGCCAGAAGACTCTAGTGGTGAGAGGCGCCAACCTTGCCCCCGCTCCAGGGACGAGATATTTTGGCAAAAGACCCTCCTGTTTTTATTGTACAGACGAATCCTTGATCACGCCAAGAGACTGCACTAAGCAAAAAAAGATAAAATGCGCCAAACTTCCTTCAACGGGAAAGCTTTGGAAGGCAGGCAAGACCCAGCTCTTGGCCCCCATTGTAAAGTTTGACCCCGCCTACCCAGCCTCCTGCTTTCACTTCCGAGAAGCCCCAGGTTTTTGGCAAAGCGTATTCCCTCTTCGTACCCTTATAATATCCGGGTACCATAAGGGGATGAAAAAGCGTTTTGCTTTTCTTTCTTTCAGTAAAGTAACTATCTTCACTACACTGTCGTTAAATATTCTGTAGGGCAATCAACCCTCCCCACCCGCTGCCGCGGGGGTAGGGGGGAGGTACTCAGCAGATAGCCCACGGAAATTCTCCACATGATAGGTGGACGCTGACTCACTGAAGACGGCGTTTTCCCTCTTGACGGTTCAGCATCTGTCCTTGGAACTTTCGGGGGCTGCCTAGAACGATATCCTATGGGGAATCCGATACCCGGATCGATCAGCTTCAACCCTCCCGCGCCAGATAGATACCACTACCATCGATGAACTCCATGTTACGCATGTCCACGGCGATGCTCATTCCTTGGCGACAGTTTCCACCGTGTTGGAGATGCGGCTCTGTGCGACCTTCTCCGCCAGAGAATCGCTGAACGTCTTCATGATGTTCAGCTTGCCAAGGGCTGCACTATTTGCTTCCTCGCACATTTCCCTAGAGCGATGAAAATTGAAAATCGAGCCTGTTAGTGCTGACTGCGCGCCTGCAGTTCGATTCAGGATAGCTTCTAATTCCCCACAGCGCCTTGCCATGTTCACCAAGTGCGTGCGCAGACAAGCGAGAGCTTATGGAAGCACAATCCACCGCTGGGGCTCTTGTAAAATGACTACTTACAAAAGTTCCTGTGTCACAATGAGCGGATTTCTTCCTCTGTCGATGGCTTCCAAAACCTGAAACGGTACATTCGTATTCACAGTGCCTGCCCTCATATCAAGCTCCCTCAGGTCTACGGTCAGTTGATTCCTGTCGATGCAAAGAGAACAACACGAGTAAGTAAGTGATGAGGTCAGCCGTAAGCAAGAGGAAACCCCGTTGCTGGGACAGTCGGACGGCGTGCCGATCGTCGTGATCGAAAGCTTACACTTTCGCGAAGAGGTTATTCTGATCGTCATTGGAGAAGTTGGTGACCATGACCGCGATTTGATTCAAAGTCTCCGCGGTGTTCTCGAGAGCCCGCTCTAGTTCGATGAGCTCCGGAGATGTCTGTAGTTCCATACCGTCGCCCTGCGACATCTGCAGCGGGGTCATTCCGCCCGTTGGCGGAGATGCGGAAGGAGCTGAAGATTCCGATTCCATACCAGCAGATTCCGCAGCAGAATCTGCTCCAGTAACGGATGGAGCTCTATCAGGAGCAACTGCTGGTGGGGCTTTCGCTTTCGGGGGTGGTTCGCCGGCTAACAGGGGGGCCTGGGGTGGAAGAGCCCCTGAAGGCGGACTCGCAAGCGGTACCGCCGGAGCTGCCGGTTTCGTTCGAGTCTCTCCTTTCCCGTCTTTTCCCTCGTCGCCTTGTTTCTCCACTTTCGGTCCCTCCTCAGGTTGGCTTCCATTGACTGGGTTCTGGTTCTCCTCGGTCCTTTTCTTGTCCGCCTGTTCAGTCGCTTCCTGCGTGGCACTCGCGCTATCGAGCTTGGCCGGATCGCTCCCGGCTCCATTCGTTTCCTCTACTGTCCCTTTTACCTCCGAAGCAGCTGGCGCGGATGTGCCTAGGGGTTCACTCTGTTGAGGTACAACGGGCTGCAGAGGCAAGCTCCCATCGCCGCCGGCGCGCTCTGTTCTCATCACCGGTTCCTTCTGCACCTCTGATATCTGAGCCTCGGCTCCCTCCGGCTGGGGCTCTTCGTTGTCCGCGGGAGGCTCCTCGGGGTTGGGCTCAGCAAATCCACTGTCTTGGGGCTTCGGTTGATCCTCGGGAGCTGCCTTCTCAGTGGTAGATTCTTCCGCATCACCTGCAGCGGCCTCTTCAGGCGCACCCCCGGGCTCCCATAGATCGGCTTGTGGCTTTCCTATTTCTTGCACAAAGTTCGAAGAGTCCCATTGTTGCGCCTCGTCCTTGGAACCGTCCAGTTTATCTTCACCAGTTACAGCATCGTCTGCACAAATGACAACGAAAAACCATCAATTCGCAAAATATCTACCCTCATTTCTCACAAGAAAAGCAGAAAAAAAGCAGTCGTCTTCCCAAATTTTTTGTTCGGTGTATTTACCTTCAATATCCACCATTTCTATAGGCGGCTCCTTGCCCCCCTCTGCGTCTCGTGGCACAAGCTCAGCAACAGCTGCATCAAGGATATCCGCATTTTCCGATATGACGGGGTTCGGCACTTTCGAAGCTTCAGGTCCACCTTCCTCCATAGCCACCAAATCTCCCTGTACCGCGTCATCCACATCATCGTTTATCATCACGGTATCACCGTTAACGTCCTTCTCGACGCCAGTCTCTTCCGTCATTATGCCAACTTCTGGAACAAAGAAACCTCAAAACTTCCGCACAAGGCAGCGCCACCACCTCTCAACCACTCAAACTAAACAAAATCTGACCTGCTGTTGCCTTCGCTGTTCTCTCGTAAGTATCGATCACATCTCCTCAATCCCTTCCGAACCATCCAAAACTGCGATACGAACGTTTTGATGCTCAAGAAAACACAGAAATTCTCAAACTAAGCAAAAGCTTGACCTCTTTCATTCACATTTCTATCTCCAAAATTAACCAAACCATCCTCAGCCTCGAAAATCCAAACTCCAACAACCACCCTCCCCCGCCCCCCCGAACAAAACCGAGAGATTCACAGCGAGAAAGCAAAGTACCGATTCTCAACGAAAACGCAGAACAACCCACAAAAAGCAGAGCCTAATCCGCTCTTCTGCTAATCAAACCCAATACCGTGCTCAATCCCTCTCCTCCCCCCCAAAAAGGTCCCCCCTCCACACTTATCACCATGCAAAACCGCCAAATCTAAAAAAAACAGCAGGATGAGGAACGATACAATGATCAGTTCCCCTCCTCCCCCCTCACCCCCCGACAAATTACAAACTTTAAAACAGCATAACGTCAAATCTTAACCCTTCAATTCTACATTCTCCCTCTAAACAAAAAAAAGGCTCCATCTAGATCTCCCAATCTCTCCTCCCCAAGTCCCTCTTCCCCTTCAACCCTAAAACCCCAAATTGACCCGCGCCCATCCCCATCCTCAACAAATTCCCCTCCGAACTCTCCAAAAATCTATCCTCACACTCGGGTACAGAACTTCGAAAATTCCTGCTTGGCCAAGATCCGTTGCCCATTGATACTGGGACATTCTCTTTTTCACGAGAGGCAATCATTGAGACTTATTTTGATTGAATATAGTCAATATTATGCTTAGGTTGACTGATGGCGGGAAGAAGGTTGGAGGAGAGGTTGACGAGTACAGGTTGAGTTTTGTGGATGTTTGGTTCGACTGGGGGTTGTTTCGTTTGTTTGTTTTTGCTTTACTTTGATTACCTGGGAATAAAAACACAGGAAGCTGCTCATTGTCCCCCCATCCCCCTCCCGGGGCCTTCAAGAGGCTGACCCCCTTTTTTGTTGAGGAACAGGCTGTAAGCGTGGTCACCGGGTGGAGTATGCGGAAGCCGCAGTGGAAACTGAAAGCTTTGGCCTCGCATACGAAAGGATTTTACCGACCAAACTTGCGGCTATTTAACCGTTGGAATAGCGCGACGGTGGCACTACCGCTGAAGGGGCGACTTTCCTCTGTTTCATACCCTCTTCGCTCGTCGCTTAGTACTTGTCGGCTCTTGCTACCTCAAACATACCTTCCATGCCCTAGGTTGTTCGCGCCCGTTTCAGGCCCTGTGATAGTGGACCACAGCCAGCGCAGTAGAGTGCGGGGTCCACCAGCTCGCAGAGGAACATGTTTGTATCGAAGTGTTCGTACGGATCGGTTTATAAAAAAAAAAGAAACAGTGTTTTTGTTTTGTTGGTCGACAGGGTCACTCGGATTTTTCCAAGAAACTTCACTGCTTTTGCGATAATGCTCGTCCGCCTCCTCTGTCCAGCCAACTCGCCTTGGTCTCGTCGCGTTCCCTCAGACAAGTAACTGGACGGAGCAGTCAATCACGCGCTCAGGTCAAGCCGCCAAAGTCTATTGTGTTGCAAGGAACAGCTTACCTTTATCGAAAATGCGGTAATCGCCAGCATTAGAATGATCTGTACTCCGGAAACTCCCATGTAAGAGTGCTCCGCTACGTCACTGGAATCTACAATACCGAGCGTGACCAAACAAGCACTCGATGAGGATGACTCGAGTCCAGGAGGAAAACGACATAGGTGTTGGAAAGGAAGAACAAACCTTGGTTGGAGGTCGACGCTTCGATGTTACGCTTGAGCTCGTTAATTTGCAGTGAACGTTCGTTAATTTCTTTCTCAATCTCGTTAGCCATCCGTCGTCTTCTCTTCAGAAGCTCCTCTCCTGAATAAGTAGTTGACTTCACGCTTGCGCTCGTTCTTAAGAAGCCAATGCGCGGAGTTCGAAGCTGTCCAGTTAGTTCTTCCAAGCTTTCCTAGACATTCCCAGAGCAAAGCAACTCGGGCGGAACTGGAGTCTCGCGAACTAAGGGGAGCACGCTTACTCTGACGGGGTTATAACAGTTCTGCCTTTATCCACATTCGCTTCTGACTCCATTTTATCGGCGATCTCCTTCCATTGAGAGTCCTCCCCAATCACCATTTTCACCGGGAAAAGCTGAAAACGTGTAGTTTTCGGTGGAACTTCTTGCCATAGCTATGATACACCAAGCAGAGACATGAGAGATTCAGAAAAACGCTACAAATGACACAGATCGGTGTTTCCTCTCACGCACCTCGGCAATATCAGCTGACTCGGTTCTGGGCATTGGGGCAGTCTGAGCAGAGATCAACGGGTAGTATCAAACAGAGGCAAAAGCACAAGCGCTCAGAAATGCAACATCCACGCCTTTCTTTCTCAGAAACATTTGGGGGTTGCATCACCTCTAAGCGAAACTTGTCCCTGCAGGAGAAGACATCGGGAGGAATCTGCGAATACGCGGTCATCCGAATCACGACCGCAATCTTCTGGTCCGGAGGGACGACTCCCGCAGGCGGATTCACAGAATATCTTTCCATCTTCGATAACTTCAGCTTGAACAGCACCGGGAGCTCCGACGTAGACTCCAGCTCAAGCGTACAACTCGCAGGCACGTCCGGAGTGATCGTGAAGACCATCTCCTTTGCGCTTGGCTTTATCAGCGCCTCCATTTAAAAAAAGACAGTAAACCCCCAAACGATAGGAAAATTTGATGCCCTAAGAAGCAGAATTCAAAGATGGCAGAAAGAAGAAAATTTCTCTCTTGTAATGCCAAACAGAGCCAGTCCCTCCGCACACCGGCCTAAGTCTCAATCGGGTCCTGATTCATAGCGATCCTACCACAATCAAACCGACACAAAAAATCACGGACGCGTGTTAGGTTTTCAATGGAATAATTTCAAGATACAACGCGTGCCATGTTTTAATTGGTATTTTTACTCAAGACACGTGTACATTGAAAATTGGTTATTACCAACGAGAAGGACGCGTGGCGTATTTATGTGGTCAAAGGGGAATGGGACGGGATGGCGAACATGGACGCGCGCCGGTAAGAGGACACACCTCCGCGTTGCACACAGAGTTGGCGACCAGGCTGACGCTCTTGTACAGGACTGCGGGATGGACATTTGAGCAGGTCTAGTTTCGTGGTGTTTGTTTCGTGCTGATATGAGGCCACTTGGATCGTTTGTGCTTCCCGGAATGTGACATCGTTCAGTAGTCGCGGATTGCGCCGTGCGCCGAACACGGGCTAACAAGAAGACACGTATTCGGCGTAGCCCACGCTAGTCGTCGGGTAGTACTAATAGACGCAACAGAAGTCGAGTCTCCCGCTCCCTGAAACTCCTTTGCTCGGTTTTGCATGCTCGACGAGAGTTCCCGGCCACAAAAAACAGTGCACAACGTAATGCCCTGGACAGGCGGGAAGACTATTCAACTGCGAAAACCACACGAAGGCTATCCGGACAAAGCTCGAGGATAGGTACGTTGAGACTACTTCATGTAATGCATCTGCGCCTTCGGCCAGTTACTTGCCTCAGCTTGCAGGAAACCTCATCGATTGCAGTATTGGGCGAAACCGGGGATGAAGTTGCAGCTTAACAATCAAAAGGCTCTGTCCGACCGCTTCAATTCAGCCTATTGTTTGCAAGCTCACATATTTCCCTTCAGCCTCGTCCTGAACCATGTTCTACGCCTATACATGAACCTGGACTAGTTCCAAGGCGGTCATACTGCTTCCTTGACATCCATCAGCCAGATACGGGCAGCGCCCTGCCCGTTTGGCCTGACACCATCATCCCAATCACCCAAACCAAGCCAGTTGCTCCTAACCGACAACGGGAAAGTGAGCTTTCCTTCCCCCAGTCGGTTTTGCTTACAAAAACAAGAGAAAAAAGAGTGCAGCTAACTAATCCAAACCGAGACTACTCACTTCAGGGTTAGTTCTCCACCCATCTGATGGTGGGGAAAAATTAGTGCAAAACCGTTTTGGGGTACTATGGTAAGGTTTTAAGAGAAAAACAATTTTGTCGGCCCTCGAGCAGACGAAATATTTTCAGAATTCAAGGGACCGACATCTTTGCTGCTCGGAATAGGTTTGAAATTAAGCATGCCTTTCCAAAACGGATATGTTGCAGTGTATTTTCTACTATTTTTCATTAATTAGGGCATATCCAGGTGAGGTCGGATTGGGCGATGAAAAAGTGGAAAATCTGAATCGCTTGATGCTACGCGTCGGTTTGTTCAAAAAGTGGAGGGGGGTAAATCACTTTACACATACTCCACTTTTTCTAATAACACTCGTCAAAAATCCCATATTCAAAAAATTACCACCGCTTTAATCCACCTCCCTTACTCGAGCTCATTAGGAACCACCTGCACCATTGAACTTCTCAATACGTATTAATATCTCCCTTTCTTATTTTTATTAACAATAAAGAACAAATTCACCAGCCAAGTCCATTTCTGCACCCCCCCTCCTTCTCATCAAACCCGGAAGGGCGCTAGTGGATCGTCAGGCACCTTTTTTCAGATTACTACGATATTTATTTTTCAAATATATTTAGGGGCTCCCATTTCGGCAAATACGACCAGACGAAGATTTCGTTTCTCAAGGATAGTCTTCAAAATAACAAAAAAACCTTTTTAGATAAATATTATTATGGAATATCGAGGTGTTGTTTTTTTTTGAAGCCGGTTAGTATATCATTTCATAATTGAAAAAAGCTTCCTCGCGCTCCAAACCGGCAGAAAAAAACCAGGAATTGTTTTTGTTTTCGAATCAAGAGTAAGGCACACTACGTAAAGGGGAGTTAGCGGATACCGAGTAAGTTTCTCTCCACAGGACATAAATATTGTATTTCAAAAACGTTTAGAACTATTGTTGATATGATTGGACAACAAAGTGAAAAAAAAACCAACACCCATGTCCAAAGGAGTTTTTTGAAAGATTTTTCAGAAGCGAATTCATCCGATGACGAAATTTAGACCTGATCATACCATTCCGAACCTAGTTTTCTGCTCTTTTTTTAGTATAAATTTTGTTTGAGGTTCTTCCACATTCAGCAGCCAGAGCGCGTTCTCTTTCTTGATACACAACTACCTTTAGGCTGTGATAAGTTTACTGATTATGACTCCCGCCATTCAACGGCCAGAGGCTTTCTCTTTCTTGATGTGGGACTTTCCCCCTTCCCCTCCCCCCCCACCAGCTCAACAGTTGGCGTAGAGCAAGCAGGCAACCTCATCATTTTCCAAAAAAAAATTATAGTTGGAACATCCCTAAATCTACGAAGTCCAATAGATATTTGTTAAAAGGGGTGAGGAGGGAGCAAAAAGTTATTCAGCGTCTTACCGGTTAATTGAATTAATTATAAAATATCATATGTATTGAGGGGAATGGGAAACGAGTAAAAGGGAAGGGGGGGGGGGCAAGGGAGCAGGGAAAGAAATATTTTACTTTAGTGCCTAGTTTATCAGTAAGCTGGAGTTTCCCGTCATGATGTATGATTAGTTTTTTTGCTGAAGGCGGTGGGCAGCTCCTCAATCTAAGAGTTAAGTTGGGAAATGTGGGGGTCGGAGAGCGAGCGGGGGGAGGGGCTGGGAAAGGGGTTGGGCTAAGAGAAGGTGTTTGTACAAAGTTTTGGCTTTTGTGGAAGGGATGTACGAGGATCGATCTCTTAGGGCTAGTTTTTTTTTGGAGGAGAATTTGACCAGGAGATGTTGAGTTAGAGAACGAAATTATTTTTTTGCTTCAAGATGAGCGGTCTAGTGCGGTGGATTGGTTTGGGGTTGGTTTTGGTATGTTTTGTAGGGGTTTGGGGCCAGACAGAGACTATCATATCTGTCTCTGATGAAATCCCCCCGCCGAGTAGTGTACTCGAGAATGACATGCTTTGGGGAATCACTGTTAACCTCGACAAGTTCAACTCGTCTACGCTGGTTATAACGGCGGTTGGCCCAGACCTCGAGCAGCCGACCGACATGGCTACTTATGTGTACAGAGTGAATTCACAGGGTCAGGCATCTCAGAGTTTTTCTCTGTTTGGATACGGCAATTGCGCCGATGTCTCGTAAGCTTCCCTCCCGCCACCAAAACAAAAGCCGATCACAATCGACCTGCCTTGGGGTATCTGCATCTATATGAACTTGTGTGTGCTACGTAAGAGTTCCCGCTGCTTAGAGTACTAATCATTTCGTTTTTGATGTTGTAAATTTTAGAAACAACGTGATCTACACATCCTCGACGGACGGGAGCGTGATGGTTATAGAGCTGAACAGTTCTGGAAACTGGGAACCTACGCAGGAGGTTGTATTCTTCACGCCGGATCAACTTGATGATCTTGATAACTTTGGACGAATTTGTGCTGCCGGACCCGACGCCGCGCTGTTTACATTCTTCGATGTCATGGACAGCAGCGGTCCAATTCCAACGTTTGATACCTTTGACATGTATGTTGTGCGAAACGGAGACTCATACGAGTGCCTTGGTGGGCAGGGCGACTGTACGAAGAACACATTGGCCTCAGGACTGGATACCTTCCAGTACTTCCAGTTCGATCAGAATGGCGACCTTGGGTTGCTCAGTGTTGATTCTATGGATATTGAGTTTGGAACGCCGGTATTCGACGTGTCGGCTGGAACCATCACCTTCAACGCAATCGGCATCCCCAGGGATGCCGACCCGTTGCCTCAGGCTATGGCCCTAGATAATGGAGCTCTGGCCTTCAACTACGCCTTTCTCCCGGAAATCAGTGATCCAAACGACGTGCGTGAGAGAGCATCGGATCCTCGGACCAGTTTTCTTCAGCTCAACATTGGGTTCTTTGGCGAGCTCCTAGGGTTTGTGACTGGACCTACGGGTTTCCAGAGGGAGAGGCAGGTGACTGTGAACAAGTTTGAGAACAGTAGTCCCAACGAAGTTACAGATTTCTTCAGCCTTGTTGACGACAGTGCAGCTGGAAACCTTATAAATATCGCCGTTCAAGATACGACTATGAGTAGTGGCGAAGTGTTTGCGTTGAGCAACTTCACGTTCGACACTACTGCAAGCGGTACGACCGTGGTCAAGGTATGGCTTTTGCCCTTGGGAGCCAGTCCGACCCCCGTTCCGAGCAATACGCCGACTACCACTCCGACGCAGAGCCCATCTACGAGTGCCTCTGTGACCCCGACCGCGACTATGTCAGAATCTGCGACCCCGACCGCGACTATGTCAGAATCTGCGACCCCGTCTCCGAGCCCAGATGTGAGTACATCTGTGAGTGCATCTGTGAGTGCATCTGTGAGTGCATCTGTGAGCGAGTCTGTGAGTGAGTCTGTGAGTGAGTCTGTGAGTGAGTCTGTGAGTGAGTCTGTGAGTGCGTCTGTGAGTGAGTCTGTGAGTGAGTCTGTAAGTGCGACTGCAAGTGCGTCTTCCAGTGCTACACCGAGTGAATCTGCGACTCCTTCGGCGACTCCGACTACCACTCCTACTCCTTCTCCCACGGCGGCGCCAGTTTGCTTCTCAGTTCATTCTTCTACCATGCAATGGACTCCGTCCGGACTGAAATCTGTCACTCTGGGTGACCTGCGACCTGGCAATCTCGTACAAGCCTTTGACGCCAATGGAAAATTAGCCCTGACGGAGGTCGTGCTAGTGCAGCACCATGATAGCTGGGATACTACTCAACTGCTCAGAATAGCTTACAGGACTGAGGCTGGGGAGGAGAAATCACTGCATGTGTCCGAAAACCATTACCTCGTGAAGGGGCTGCAGCCGCGAGTATATCAACTGGCGCGCGACTTCAAGGTACTCGTCGCGTCCTCCTATTGGTTTCGAACTAGCCCGCTTTGCACTCGTCTAACCGCTTTTCGTCCATCACAATTCGCAGGTTGGTGATGAACTGCTCATCGCGGGGGTGAAGGGTCACAGCGCCGCGAAGATCATCAGCAGAACTGTGGTTGAAGAGCCTGTACGGAATGTACTTACTACGAGCGACATGATTATCGTAGACGGAGTGTTAGCGTCGTCCTACACGAACGTTCTCGGCATCAGTCCGATGCTGCAGGCTATGCTGACATTGCCGCTGAAGGCTTTGAACGCCCTGGGTCTGGGCAAACTGGCCCAGAACCTCGATGCATTCGCCAACAAGCTTGTGTTAAAGTCTTAACTTCAGAGAAGAGAAACATTGCTTTCCTCCTTATATCCATGAAGATTTAGGTCTTGCAATGCGATTCCTTCTCGACCGGTAGCGGCTGGCGTTTACTCAGCGCGACGTTGCAATCGCATCTGGAACAGAGGCTGAGACTGATTCTCGTTATTATGTACCGGATTTTGTTGAGCCGCCTTTTCTCCTGTCCTTGCCTGTGCCTGGAGCATTGTGCTAAACTTAAAATGCATTGAGCTACCGAGAGCAAACTTGAACCCCCGCCCCCACAACCCAGCCGTGAAATCAAGGAAACCACTGGAGACAGAGGGATGAGGAATTCGGTGCCGATGTTAGGAGGACTAGAACCACCTCCAGGAGCTCCGACCCCTTCGACTGATGATCAGTCATCAGATCTCGACCGGGAGTCTGACCGAATTCTTCATCTACTCTGGGCCAAACACCAGTTTTGTTCCACTGCTGCTTGACTAGTTTTCTTCTGTTGAGCGAGTGGATTATGCTAGCCATTGTAACTCCCTCTCCTCGTGCCTAAAAGTTTGCATGAGCCAAAATGTTGCAGGGTGAGTACTTTTCGAGAATCGAAAGGCATGGCAGCTCCAGCGAGCTTCGGCAAACGCACGTTGGTGAAACCGTCTGCGTCGGCCAAATTGTGGGGGTTGAGTACTGCTCGGATCGAACCGTTTACTAGTTGGTTTGAAAGACTAGCAGAAGTCAGGATACGGACGCTGCGTTCGGATGCTGCTGGCGAAGTTTGCGGCCCTGATTCCCAACTTCAACGGAAATGGGATGGGTACGGGACAAAGCCGCGCATTCCCGGGAGACAGACGGAACAGCGGAGCAATGATTCGCTTGATGATGAACGAATTGTTCAATATTGGAGTACCAGTATCACGGGTTCAGTCAAGCTACGTTGGGCGGATGCTCTGGCAATTGATTGAACTGTCCCTGTGAATGGACGATTTCGGCACCGAAAACAGGGTTCGTGTCTCGATTGGTGACCTTTTCTGCAGCTAAACGTATACTAGGCACCCACGTGGATACTTTTTTTTCGAGTGCTATCTCGGAGTAGATTGGAACGCCTGAATCAGACTTGCTCTGCGACCCTCGGTTTCTCTCAATCCTTTTCCAAATTCCTTCTGTGGGGAACGCTTCTGGATTAATGTCAGCATCCTGCACAGGAACCATCATCTCGCTGCTTTTCTCATCTTCAATGTCAGAAGTTCCGTTTCTGGTCTTAGCTAGAAATGGGCGAATGTTAACATGTCGAGTTCAATTCCAATGCTACAAGGTGAGGGAGTACTTTTCCTGCCAAACAGTTTGAATCGGCCAATGTTACATGTCGAGTTCCTCTCGAGGGCAAAGGTTTGGGTTTTCAGAGACCATTTGT
Organism: Rhodosorus marinus; assembly: GCA_029953675.1. NCBI lineage: Eukaryota > Rhodophyta > Stylonematophyceae > Stylonematales > Stylonemataceae > Rhodosorus > Rhodosorus marinus. Next base: position 2,304,039 of record JAMWBK010000001.1, read on the forward strand.
TCTTGTGGGATCAGTGGGTTTCCGGGGTTTCAATCCAAAGCGACGAGAGAGAGTTACTGAGCTCTTGTCGCAGATTTTACTTTATAAACGGACAAAGTATTAGTCGGCGATGAAGAAACACACACCAAAAACGGAAACAAAAAAATTTAGGTTCGCCCGAAACATGCAGAGCCACAACTAGCAAAATTCTATCGTGACGGCCTCCACGTGAGGCCGTCACGGATTCCAATGGCGTTCAGAAAGAGGTACCACTCCTACTTCTGCTCACGCACTCTCATAGCTTTCAGAAAAGGTACCACCACACCTACTTCTGCTCAGTTGCGACGGCTCAGGGAGGAAACCAGGGTCCACTTGCACAGAAGTTCTTGGAAGGCTCGTACATTCGCCGCACGAAGAACAAGCTTACGGAAATGGAGGAGATAGCTTAGCTGCGCTCATGCTTGAATCAGTTGCGTCCGAGGAGAGTTCCAAATATAAACGAATGAACGGCCTTGTCGAAATAGTTGGCAACGCCGTTCAGCCCCAGCAGGTGCAAAACCTTGAGCGGAGCCAGGAGCGCTGCCTGTATTCTGGTCGGGATATTCAGCACTGCGGTGAAGCTGGAGGCGAGGACACCGTCCACAACGACCATATTGTTCATCGTCAGTACGTTTCGAACTGGTCCGTTGGTCTTGTGAATGCTGGTAATTCTTGCTCTAGATGGCTTCCGCCCATCGTCTCCGACAATGAGAAGCTCGCCGCCAACCTGGTATGGATTGCCCAAAAGGTGGAAAGGCTCACAGCGTGAGTACGTAAATACTGAAACAACTGATGCACTGGGTCACAGAGTTCATAGTGGAGGTTGCCTACCTTGAGAGATTGAGCCTTCACGAAGCGGCGAGGATTCAACTCCTCGAGGATAAGATGGTTTCCTGTCAATTTCAAAGTACCAGTCTTTGCATTCGCCCCCTCATAAGAGACTTCAAGAAGCTCAGTAGCCGCTTCGCAATTTGCGTGCTGGACGAGCACAGCTTCCGTAAACACCAGCTCTCCGGTTGCGTTGAAAGCCTCTACCAAATCTCCTGAGCGCACCTCCCTAAGTGCAATCTTTTCGACTTCGTTTCCTCTCATCACCGTCACCTCGGACTCCGCTGAGAAACACACCGGTTCCGCGGTCGGGGTAGGAGTCGGGGTAGGTGAAACACTAGGTGAAGCTGTTGCGGTTTCGGAAGGACTTGTTGAAGTAGTCTCTGAAGCCGTCGGAGTCGGAGGTGAGTCCGTAGGTGTCGGGGTCGGGGGTTCGTCAGTAGGCGTCGGAGTCGGAGGTGCGTCGGTCGGGGTCGGAGTCGGAGGTGCGTCGGTCGCGGTCGGAGTCGGAGGTGCGTCGGTAGGCGTCGGGGTCGGAGGTGCGTCGGTAGGCGTCGGAGTCGGAGGTGCGTCTGTAGGCGTCGGAGTCGCAGGTCCGCCAGTGGGCGTCGGAGTCGCAGGTCCGCCAGTGGGCGTCGGAGTCGCAGGTCCGCCAGTGGGCGTCGGAGTTGCGGGTCCGCCAGTAGGCGTCGGAGTGGCAGGTCCGTCGGTAGGCGTCGGAGTGGCAGGTCCGTCGGTAGGCGTCGGAGTGGCAGGTCCGTCGGTAGGCGTCGGAGTGGCAGGTCCGTCGGTAGGCGTCGGAGTAGCAGGTCCGTCTGTAGGCGTCGGAGTGGCAGGTCCAGAAGTAGGGGTCGGTGTAGCAGGTCCAGACGTTGGCGTAGAAGACGGTGTTGGCGTTGGTATCGGCGTTGGCGTTTCCAGGAGATAAACGTAGACCGTTTGTCCATCTCCCTTGTTCACAGCACCAGTTGAGGGACTTCCAATGGCGATAACATTCGCTGCGGCCATGTCCGCATCACGAATTGTATCGCTGAAGCCGGCCGTACCCATATCGTTCGTTGCGATCAAGTATTCATTCACGAAACGCCCGCTAGTCTCGTTGAAGGCCACAACTCTGATGTCCAGGGGAGAATCCACATTTGATAGTACGTCTCCTTGTACGTAGAATACCCACTCTGGGGGAACAGCCGACACTCGAATGAAATTCGTCTCGTTTCTCTGAAACCGTGGGCCCGTTGTGCTATTCGTGTAGTCTACTAGATATTGTCGATTGTAAGCAAGGGTTTTGTTGGCAATATCGCCAGCACTGATGGCTTCTCCACCTCCTCCCGTACCCACAGTGTCGAAGATGGGAGTCGCAATTTGTCCGGTCTGACTAATGGAGTAGACAATGATCTGCTGCGGATTTGTCTCGGAGATAACTTGAAGCAATGATCCATCGGTATCAAACTTGAAGCGCTGGTCTAGGTCGAAGCGCCCGGAGAGGTCGGTTGGCTGACAGGACCCCTCGCCGCCGCGGCAGGTCCAGTTGCCATCAGTGCCCCTGAAGAGGAAGTATTCCACCGTATCTAATGTAGAGCTGTCGAAGGACGTCAGCATGAAAACATCGGGCCCAAGAGCACAGTTGAATCCGAATCGGCCGGCTGGGAGGACGTCTCCAGTGTCAAACGTCTGCTCTAACGTAGCTCCATCTGATTGAACTGAATAGAACCTAACCTCGCTTCCTGTTCCAGTTGTGGCCATGGTTCCGTCGCTGGTACAAGAGCAAAGCAAATCGCTGGTTAATGACCGGCAGATAAAGGCGCACAGCCCTGGTTTTGTGACTGCAGAGTAACAACTTACTAGACGTCCACGCAGGCTCCCCATCCAGAAAGGTTGAGAATATTCGTAGGCTGACTTTGACCAGTAGGGTCCAGCTTGTAAATGTAAGTGAACACCGCAAAATCTCCTGACGGGTTGGATGGGATAGCGTTCGTCACCAGCACACTCTCATCAAATCGATCGAGCCTGACGACTCTCCCGAAAAGCAGATCCTCTCCAGCCGCATTTGCGGGAATATCAATTTCCGAATACGGCACCCTCCTCTCCACCGCAGTGACCCCTAAAAGCATGCCCAGTAGGATACATCCTACACCAATATTCCAGTACCTCATGATTCGTCCCTAAGAAACGGGATCAGTGCCCAGAACAAACACCTCCCGGCCCGCCCCCGAGTCTAAAAAAAACAACCGCAAACACGGAACACAAATTCTAACCAGTGGATCCTCAAGAAAATATTTCAACGTTGTTTACAAAACAAAACTCACTCCTTAAAAATCCATCCACTTCTCCTCCTCCTCCTCCTCCTCCTCCTCCCCCTCCCATACTCATCCAGAATTGCACTTATCCTCTTTCCAAGTCTTTCAACACCACAAGAAGAAGAGGACACCGGCATAGCGTTTCACGTTGGACAACCCCATCCCCAAAACGGGTTTACATAACCCTGAAACAAAAGATAGCTCTTAAAATAAAAAGAAATACACAAATCAAATAGTCTGGAGGGAGAGAGTCTACTGTCGAAGGAGTAAAAGAGTAGTAGTCCTACGTCAACTGGGTGGGGGCCGAAAACAACTCCCTCAGAGACGCCTCCTCAAAAACTACAAAATAACTTGAAAACTAATTAGCTCCATTTTCCTAGCTTGTCTTATTATTTATTAGTACGACATAAATATTCAATATTATTCCTTTTTTTTCCTTTTTGTGTTTATTATCTGAAGATATAGAATTGTAATAGTATCTTATTTTATTTAGTTTGATGCAAATCCAACTTCCCGTTTGAGATCACACTTTCTCATTGAGTGGCGGCTGTGATACCGAGGGGGTTATATCAGGGATAGCAGCCAAAAAAAGGGGGGAGGGGGGGGGGGAGAGGGGTTGCGTAGCATCTGGTTCCAGGAGAAATTATAATCCTTATTTAGTATTGCTGATTTTTCAAAACTATCGTTGGGCTCAAGGTTTATATATCGCAATCTCAGCCAAAAGTTAGATACTTCCGTTTCGATGAATCCTTGGTTAATTTTAATTAATTCAACATTGTGCTTTAAGAGGACTTGTACTATTCCAAACCCGTCCTGAAGCCAGTTCCCGATAATTTTTCTATTGAATAGAGATTTTCGATGGTTTAATTGTAGATATTAAATTTGCTAGTACAATCGATGTGGAAGTTTTTGAATTCATTTTGTTTTGTTTTATAGCTGTTTTATGCGGTTGACGTACGACGTTTTCCAAATACAAAATGAGCTGAAGTTAGGTGGTTTTTTGTAAAAACCAGAATTTCTCCAGTCCTCCTGCCCCCAGCAGTTCCGTCTTTTTCCATTAAAAAACTTGAGCCGATTTCTCGTTCTTGATCGTAAAAAGGACCAATAGGGAAACAAATTGCCTGAAAAAGAAGGTATTGGCTCTGCCCATACATAGCAAAGGGCTATATGAACGTTATAAAAAAATCATAGTCAATACCGTAATATATTTGTTTTTTGTCAATTATCCCACACCCTAGGAGTATTGATAAAAATAAAAATAAATATGATAAACTTGGGGTAGTACAGTCTCCTATTTTGAACACAGAATTGGCTCTTCGCTCAGAATTTTGGCCATGTTTCTGGATCTATTTAGGTTGACGAGAGGGGGGGAAACAAAGCACATGAAAGCAAACAACAGTTCATGAAAAATTAAAGAATCCGTCGCAACCAATCCTTAAGGAGGACCAATCCATTTTCGCCAATGAGAACAGGAAATGAATTCTCACCAATGCGAAAGAAAGAGTATTCTGTTAAATAAAAACAATTGATCATTATTTTATTTCTAATCAGGGATAACCAAATTCAAGCCACAGAAAAAAAATTACTTGTTTTTTGCAGGGGAGGAGAGTGGGGGGGAAGGGTCTTCCAAAGGCCGAATCTACTTAGAAGTAGATAGAGCTCGGGTAAATGACATTGGACGAATTTGTGGTTATTTTTGTAAGCTCTTTCGTCGGGACAGATTGTCCCCTAGCGAACTACGACTTTTTTTTGGAGGGAGGGGAGATCGGTGGAGCTGACAGTAGCGAAGTTGGAAAGCCGGCCGGTCTTGCTTAACAAGACCGGCTTACCTTCTCCGCGTGACTTGTATCTTTTTGGAGCACACGCAGCTGTGAAGCCCGCAGCATGTGAAGTTTCAACGGATTCTTTAGGCCAAAACAGCGGGAGATTGGAGGCGTGACGCTCCATCACGATATTGTTTTTATTTCGTCCTTGGCTTGTGAGAAACTTTTGACGTGGAAAGTAATGGAGGGCACCTCATCCGCTCCCTCAGACCATGACGACCAAGACGTTGAATTCGGTTTATTCCTAGAGTGGCTAGGAATTGAACTTCGACTTCCAATTTCAAGGAAGTCGAAATTTGCATCCAGGCATCAAGCCTCAAGCATTTGTTGCAAATACCTAAAAGATAAAGATCTTTTAGGTGAAAAAAGTTTCATGAAATAGGATCATCCCCTGCAATCCGTTTCATTCAGCAGAGAATGGGAATACGAACCCTTCCAGGGCAATAGTGTCATTTACTATTATGCCTCTTGTAGTAGTTCTACTGGAGTTGACAGTCCAAGTTCATGTGAAACACGTAAGTGAACTTGGACTCCAAGCCGTACCACGCAATATGGTACTCCCCTCTAGGGGCACACCTTGCGACTCGCACGAGTGGGGTATTATCCCACTCGTGCCGGTCGCAAGAAATACGCCAATGACGTCTGCAGCGGAGACAGCGATGATAGGTGGGAGCGGGTTACGTTAGTCTGGGGTTTGAAGCAACAAAAACTCGCACTTTGTTTCATCATCAGTAGACAAACAGGTATTTCATATGTACAGACTAAAACTTGGGTTGCTAAAGTAAAGCAACCGAAACAGCAAAATAACAAAACGAGATCCAAGCAGCATCTAGAACGATTGCTTGGTCGCCATCAAACCAGCCGATCCTCAGCTATACTCGGCCCTGTAGGTCTGCTGCAGAACCCCTTGGTCCCGAACTTTGACAGTGAAAGTGTTCTTCAGCGACGGGTTATGTTCCCACTTCACAAAGGTCTTGCCTTTTTGAACTCGCGGAGCGGAAACAGTAATAAGCGCTCCAACAACAGCATCAATTTCCACCGGCCCTGGGCCTGTCCTTGAGTCAGCAGTTACGGTGAAACCATCCTGGTTCGAAGTTACAGCAACCTTCCGAAGTTTGGGCTCTATCGACTTCGACACGGTGTGACAAAACTTCCCGGCGGCATCAGTGCAAGCTGTCAGTTTCACTTCGAATGAAAACGTCTGACCATGGTCTGGAACGGTAAAATTGTTTCGAAGCCTATTGCACCCCTGCGTGAACATGTGCGTATGGCAGTTGGGGTCGCAGTGATGCAGAGGAACTTCAAAGCAATGCTTTTGGATCTGCATTCGCTGCCCCTTGTGATTCAAGCACTTCCCGGAGTATGTGATTTTCTGTCCAATGACAAACTCCTTCGGCAGGTCATCTAGCGAACATCTAGGATTTAGCGCACTAGCCTCACAGTCTACAACGGCGTCACCCCAGACTCCCAAATCATGCTTTACCCCTTGCCTTCCGGGCAAGACGTTCAGAAGCAGGTTAGTCGCCCCGAGCATTGGGCACTGCAGTAAAGCAGGTCCATCACCGCCTGTCATGATCTGGGTTGGGCATGTCGAGGTAGCCCCAACCGCACCCTTTGCAACAAACATCATCTCTCCGTAGTTTTGGCTCAGATAGCTAACTCCAACCTTCGAAATAAACTTGGAGCAACGGCCAGGAAGTTCAAATCGTATGGAAGATTGCGCGTGCTGAGTAACTCCGGATTTGTAGTTCACCAAGCTGCCCGGCGGGGGTTGCGTACGAAGCGTGATGAGCCCGCCGTTCCAGGCTTTGTTCGCATAGTATCCAGGTCCCCTTCCAGTTCTCGGCACCATTGCACCCAAGTACCTGATTTCCCCATTACAGTTCAGCCTTGCCCCGCCAAGCGCAACGTACTCGAAATCAAACGGATTTCCTCCATTTATCGACGCTCGAATACCCAACACGCTTTTCCCACCAATCGACACGAAGACGTTCTGCGCAAGAGTAGAGCCATTCAGGACCATTGTCTTCACAACATTAGAATCCAGCAGAAACTCCAACTTAGCGTTTCCATCGAGAGCGTCCACCCTCCCTTCGATTCCAACCTGAGCCCACATTGACCCGCAGCCTTGTACGGCGTACTCGACCAGTTTGGGTGCCTTCAGCTGAATACCTCGGAAATACGTCTTCCTGACCCCGCTCATGCCCTGCTTCAAAACTCTTAGGCGGCTTTGGTTCCCAAGAGTATAGTCCGTTCTCCCATTGCTACCCAGAATCTTCAACTGCTCTACTTTAACCATTAGTCCGCTCGGCGGTGGTAGTACAGTTGTGAACGAAGCAGTCCTTCCGTTCTGAATGCGCTGCCCGTCGGCGCCTCTCACAGCTTCGCCAACAACAATCGAGTACCGTGAGTTGTACTCCAATTTCCCTGCTCCCAAAATCACGCGCGTAGAACCTTCCGCAAAGCGTGCTTGGAAGGCCACAGTGTTTCCACCACTGTCTCTAAACTTGATACCCACCAAAACGCTTGTTGGATCTATCGGCTGCGAAAATTTTATCTCGGGATCCCTTTGCACGTTCACGTTTGTCTGCCCGACGGAAGGTATGAAGCTTACCACACGCGGAGCAGCCTTTATTGACGCCCCGCAGCGAAATATCATGTCGCCCCAGGAAACACGGTTGCGGTTAACCCTTTGATTAAGCCCGGTTATCTCCGCAGTGAGTGTGACCGTGGCCCCGGGTTGGACATCGAGGTTGAAGCTCAGCCCATCCGAAACTCTCGTCAGAACTCCGCTCGTTAAGAGAACTCTCCGAATCCCGTTAAATCGCTGAAGGACTTGTACTATGGACCGTCCGTCATCGAGCTTGGTCACCGCGTCGTCGATACCAACTGTTCCAGACAGCTTTTTGCAACTGTCTGGTACTTTCACGGACACGCTAGCGCTTGGATTCATGCCGACACCTTTCTCAAACGTCTCCCCTCTAATAGCAATTTTGGTTCCGTCCTTCAGGCCTGATTTCCCGTTGGATAAATCTTTTTCCATGGGACCCACACCATTCTTCACATTCAACCATTCTAGATCCGAGAAATATGTCGCGAACCCAGCACCAGTCTTGAACGAACTTCGAAAGTTCTTGGTCATGGTCCGACCCTGCTCATCCCTCAATCCTGTCAGCGTGATTGTATATTGGGTATTTTTCTGAAGAGGCTTCGAAGGTACGAACGTAGCAATATCTTCGCTCTTGTCAAAGGAAGTCTTGCCCTCAACCAAGTTCCCATTGTCGTTTCCTCCTTGCCTCATAATAAAGCCGTTTTTCAACGATCCGAACAGTACGTTCTTCGAAAGGGTAATCTTAATTGATGTTGTATACTCGACACCCTGAGCACCATCTGGAGGATTGATAAACTCCACCTCCGGAGGGTTGGTGTTCGGTTTGTAAAGAATCTTTCGAATCTCCCGAGCTGCCAAGGATATGTAATGAATCTCTTTCGACGGCGATGATTTCATCGATACAGGACCCCCAAGGTCCGAGGCGAACTTTTGCACATTGGTTAGTTGCAGCCTCTCGTTAATCTTCGCCCTTCTCATCCAGCCGAAGACGTAGTCGGTGTAGTAAATCCAGTCTTGGTCAGCCTCCGGCCAGTCGGAATTCGCTGATGAAATACGGAGCAGAGCGCTCGCAGCCTGTTTCCGCGGGTAAACAAGAAGTCGGATGAATTCAATTAGGCGTGGAAAAAAAGCAATGACACGGCGCCGCCTGGAAGTCTTCCATAGCAGGCAAGAAGATTCCTGAAGCTTTTTTGAGTACGACTTCTTGGGGGTCAACTTACCGCCCCTTCCGCGTGGTTCCAGAAAACAACCGGGTCGAACCTCCTTCCAGGACCATTACCGGAGTTGAATGCCCTGCACTCGGGAAAGTTGGAAAATCCGCCATTCTTCGTTCTAGCCTCCCAGCAGGGCCAACCCATATTAGAGCCAGCTCTCACTGGGTTCATTTCCTCCCATGTGGACCAGCCTACCTCTGCCACTAGCGGCATCTTCAGAACATCATCGTAAACAACTCGCCACGGATTTCGGCAACCCAGACCCCAAACCTTGGCTCGATTAGCTGCAGCTCCGACTCCCTGCTTCATGAATGGATTCCCTTGTACTCCTCTACCATTTATGTCCACCCTCAAAAGCTTCCCATTCAAACTGTCTATCTGCTGAGCCCGAATTGCCAAGTTGTCAGCACCATTGCCACCTCCGTCTCCAGTTGTAACGAGCAGGTGCTTCTGTGGATCCCAGTTGAGGCCCCCATTAGCATGAGTGAAACTCTCTGTACACATAACATCCCTTGTGATGGGAATCTTTTCGCATCCTGATCCTGTTACCGATCCAAGAATGACTGTCATGGAATTCTTCAAAGCCAGAGTTCCCATCGCGTTGGTCTTGAAACGTGAGACTTGCGCCGTCTTTGGACCTTCTCGATCATTTTTGTTGTTCTCAAACGTGTAGAGGAAGAAGACAAGTTTGTTGGTGCTCCAATCGGGGTGCACAGCACATGCAGACATTCCCCTGTCGTGATGATCATTAACCATGTTCCTCAGATCGAGGAAAGGGATGGCCTTCACTATGCAATTCTCAACGAGGAAAACGAATCCATCCTTCTGGGTTACGATGAACCGATCCTTGCCATTCGCCGGCGGCAAAAAGCACAGATCTGTAGGGAAGCCCGGAATCTTCCCACAACTCTTAAGCTCATACTGGTCCGGAAAATCGGGAAACCCGGAAACAATCAGCAGCATACAGGCTACCACTAGACCTGCCACCAGGCCCATCCCCCTCACTAACTTTGCCATCGTCCCGTTCACGATAGAAGCACCGCTACCAACCCGCCCCTTCTCCCCTTGCTGCTCTTCAGCAGTGACAATCCTCCTCTCTCCTCTCCGCAATCCCCCTCACAACGCTCTTTGCAGCCATCCCCAAAAATGGACTCCTTAGCACAACATACAGCCAGTCGTTCCACCAGTTACCTTAATGGGTATATATTATACTACCTCTCACCTAAATCCTCACAGCAGATCCATCCTATGCATCGGACCTAACCTCACCCCTTACCCACACCCTCCCCGTACCATTTCGAACGCCCCTAACACAAGTCGTTTATTATACTCGTTTTCTCTCCCCAACGTTTGAAACAAGATTTCGCTACCGACAAAAACAAAGTGCCTTTCTGTTGCTCCACACCAGATGTGAAGAAGAGAGACAGAGAAGAGAGGAGCCAATGTTCTTCACCAATTCCTCTATTTCCACTAACTTCTACTTGGCCCATCAGTGTCCAATTAGAAAACCATGTCATGGCCAGTGTGTTCAGTCCACACCAAGAAAAGGAGTTTCCCGTCCATTGAAAAAGTTTCCAATTTTCTCCACTTCTTTGTCCCCCCTCCCGAACTGGAGAGGTAAAAAACAAGGATATAAGTTTTTTCTTATATATTTCAAGTTCATAAGGGTTTAGTAAGGATTTTGTAATGGAAACGGCTTTTATTAATATAAAATCCCGTACTGCTGGATTTTTTCGGTTTCGAGGCCTCCAAAGGAAAAAGGCAAAAAGGCAAAAAAGGCTCCCCTCCCCCCCCGTCGGGGACCCACGTATCATTGAAGAAACAAAGCCGGAGGGCAAAAAAAAAACGGCCATAAAACCCGAACGATTTTATTTCTTTTGAAAGAAGAAAAAATACTTTTTCTAGACTACTCTTTCCAGTTTTGAGCGACTTTTTCTTTTCTGAAAAAAAGGGCCGTGCCGTCGACTTTGCTATAAAAATGGGAGGATTAAAGTGAATTCGGAGGTCCTAAAAAATCAATATGGAAAAAATATATATGTACACAAATTGAGAATGGAGATCGGACTTTTAAATGGAGTAACCAAATTTTTTGTGAGGAGTAGCGAATAGTAAAATAAAAATTGACCATGTGCATAAAGTATTATTGTTCTACACATTAGTTGGATAGAGGTTCCTGCTGGCGCAATATTGTGAGCCACGAGAGTACAATACTTTACTAATTTTATTGAGGATATGGCACTACTGGGATTTTTATTGGTGTATTGGTTCTTCTTTCAAAATGCTTCTACAGTTTGGTTGGTTAAGGCTAAAAAGATCGAGAACACCTCTTGGAAAAAGTGACTGAGTTCATTTCGATTGAGAGGCTTTGGATTGCAGGTGCGCATGACATTCCCGAGGGGGGGTGAATCATAAACATGTTGTAGGCAATAACCGTCGGAATTTGCAAGGTGGGTTGACCGAATTTTTTTTTGCTTGAAAAAGCTGCCCCTGGGGTATTCTCAGGATTCCGACGCCTTTTAGTAAGAAAAAGTATCCGAAATGCAGCCCCACTTATGGGCTAGACGAGAATTTTATCAAATAAGATGAAGTTACCTGATAGTTGCTGAACTTGTTTCCCAGAATTGTTATTGAATTTTTTGGTGGGCAACTCTCTACTGGCCAGCTTTGCAACATTGTAAGGAAAACTGATGCGAGCAGGGGCACGACCCCTGGGCAGCTATACAAAATTCGCATCCGGCAGACTATTTATTTCTTTATTCAATCTATCCGCCTGCCAGACCTGTCCAGCCCGGGGGGTTTCGACTCATACTATGGGGGCCTACAAGATGTTTCTCAAAACCTTGACAAACAGTAAGAGCATAACGGCTTTTTTTCACGCACATTTTGTTGTTGCTTGAGAGCAATTTTTCCAAACTCCATATTTTTGATCAACTCCGTCCATATGAGACCTAATATCACACATGATTAACCTTTTTCCTTTTTCTAGACCTCTATTCTCAAATTAAGAATCCGTGTTGTAGGCTGTTTCGAAGTTAGCTTGAATCCAAATGATCGTTGTGAGCCTATATTTAGACAGTATTGCTCAAAAGTATGCGGTTGGAGTGTTAAAATATTCAAAATACTGTAAAACGTATTGGAAGAAGGATGAACTGCCATGAAAATGACTAGCTTCATTGACGGACAAAAACCAAGGAGGACACGAAAAGAACTTGCTGACAAACTCAATCATTTGGGCTTTCGGGGGCGAAACGGTTTTTCCGCGATTTCCAAACAGAGAGGAGTAATATTGAATAAAGCAAATAAATTCAAATTCGGTTGAGAACGAATAGTCATTTTCTCGGGACAGCTTGGTCTTGTCCCACGATTTTGTCCCACGATTTTTCCCGCGTTTCATCCTACTGTGTTGTCAGCATTCAGGAACGGGGGTGGGATTTGCTGTCGCGGCTTTCAAACGTGGGTGAGTTTACTTTAGTACACAACGCTGAGGGCGGATGTTGCAGATGGCTAGTTAGCCACTGCTGAGCGGAAAAGAATCGAAAAAACTTTCTACGCTGGTCATCTAGGGGTTGACCCTGGTGGCAGCTTAGGTTCCTCCATATCACGCACTTGTTCACGGGTTTGTGATCTTCTGATCTTGTAGGGGAACGACTTTATCAGGTTTTATTTTGGTGCGGCTCTTCTTTTGGGTTGCGCAACCTCCGCAGTAATCCGTTGAAAGTCGATAAAAAAATTCCCGATAGTTTGGGTTTTTCGGGGCAGAACGAGTCTTCGGGCTTCGGTTCCCGTATCCGGCCTGAGAAAATGTCCAGTGACTCACCATCTCTCGCTGTTTTATTACTTGCTTCCGTTTGCTTTCTTCCTAACAAAGACGCAGACCGTATGTTGACGCGTTTGTACGTTCACGCTGCTTTTGTTGTTGGACGTCATCAGCGTCGCCCCTTCCCGGAGCTCCGCAACTATCCGTTGAAACACGATCAAAATTCCCTATAGTTTGGGATTTGGGGCATAATTTGTCATCCGGCTTCGGTTCTTGTATTCGGCTGAGAAAGTGTCCGGTGACTCACTATCCTCGCCTTGTTGTTAGTTGCTTTCCCTTGCTTTCTTCCTAGCGAAGACGCCGACGGCAGGTTGACGCGGTTGCACGTCTGCTGCTCCGTTGTTGGACAGACGTCATCATCGCCATCACTTCGGCTCCTCAGGGTAGATAGGCTCAATAAATTGTTGTTGCATTTTGTTGACAGTAGGCCCTGTTATAAGGACCGGGACGGCGGAAAATGCAAACAAAACGACTCTGTGCAGAGGCCGTGGAAAGCAGTGGGGGTGCCAGGTTGGAACCGTCGGCCTCCACAAGCCGATTTAGCTTTGGAAGATTGTCAGAATCAAACTCTTCTGGTAAAATAGTTTCATAAAGCTTTGCATCAGCATTTCGACAGCTCTCCACGCCTATGTGATAAATTGGAGGCGGGCGGGGGGGAAAACAATCGACGCCTCCATTCCTGCGAAGCCTAGCTTAACACTGGGACTGCCCTGCTGTTTCTCGAACGCGGCGGCTCGATCGACATCTGTTGCAATCCAGAGCTCCTCTAGGCGAGCGCCCAGCGGGCAGGACTTCGCGCGTACGTGAGAAGGTTAGGATAGATGGACCTGCGGCAGCAACTACTAAACAGACTTTGAGGGTTTTATTGAGAAGAGACACGCTCAACTTGTTTCCATTAGGATTTACCTCAGCAACCCGAGGATGTCCTCCCCCGTCCAGAACGTGTTAAACTTGAGGAGGGGAGAGGAAAGTACCGGCAAGTAGCTCCTCGCTACATCCGTGCATCCGTAGAGTTGCTCATCATTGACGACAAATTCAACCTACAGAGTTCCTGGAATTGCAGTCGGACTCGTTCTGATCGCAGGACGTTCCATCTCAGCGCTAACTCTGTGCATACCACGGTGAGTTTCGCAAACGACAGAGGTTTTCTATTTACGGGTTGGGTATGCGGCCCTGGTCGTTTCCCCACATCCAAACGCATGCGAGCCCAGCTGTTGCTCAGCCGGCCATGCCGAGGACGGTTTCGCAAGTTTCTGGAGAGATTTTTACGGCACTTGAGATTTGGACAAAAACTCAGGGTCATGAATGAAGACCATCCTCTGCACCACCGAAATCACCCAATCGCTATCCACCCGTCGTTTCCTCTTCCTGTGGACGACGCAAGTTCCTGATCAATCCAAATCACCATATTGACTAAAACGTTGCAAATTGCACCATGAGCTTGGGCCTCAGCCAGTGTCCGAGATTTCGTACTGGTCTTTCTTTCTACTACACCCTCAGAGTCGCTTATAGCATTTCCTGCATAAAGCCAGGTTCATAGGAGCGGCCTTCGTCGAGTGGTCAATACGCAGCTTGGCAAGTACACACCCTCCTCAAGGCGGATGTAGTATTCCACTTACACTACGGCGGCTGTCCATCTGACGGGCTTTGACTGTTACAACGTTCGCTTCACACCCGTTCACGAACAACGCTGAAGTACCCTTTATTCCTTTGTCATGGCGAGCAACCGCAGGATATTCGGTGTGGGCCAAAATCCACTTTGCCGGGAAGCTCCACCACAGGCTTTTCCGCGGTCCTGGTTGGTAGGAAATCTGCTGCCTGTCTCCAGCTACGGAAGAGAGAGGAGTAGTTACATTTGCTGCAAAGCGTAAATGTACACTCTTGAGATGGAATAGTTCTTCAGTGGATTGCATCCACGACGAATTGCGTTTGAACTGAAGCATTGAATCGCACAGAACCGTCATCGGGAACGACCGCAGGGGTTGTTCGCGTCTAAACCCCACTTTCTCCGGTGACTTTGGAGCAAGGCAGTTTCATCAGTAATCGATAACGATTCCTATTGAGTTCCTCTATACCAACCTTCAATATCAGTCGGATTCTATTATCCACTTTTACAACAAGAACATCGACAGAAAAGTTTTTGACTAACCCCAAAACCTGACACTAAAACTCCCCATGTCAACTCTGTCGGTTTAAGTGTCACCTATTTTAGCATGTATATTGATTGCTACGGAATACGAGTTGGAGGAAAATATTCGCTCAAAAACAAATAATTGTATATTGATTGATATGTTGAAGATGACACTAATCACCGAATAGGGAGTTCTGCCATCCGATATGGAGGTGGGTCCAAATTAAGAACGTATATTAAGTGTCATATAATTTTGATTGATAATAATGAATATCAAAATTATTTGAATGGATTTAGTATTCAAAAGGATTGAATTTGGGTGACGCTTACTTGTTTTGTGAGCTTGGGGCGACGTTCCAGTGTTTGGTATTGAGTGGATGTGATTGAACGACTAAGACAATGAACGGGACGATGGGTTTGTGGAAGGGTTGGGCTGGGTGACTGAGTTTTTGTACAGGAGTGAGAGGGAGAAATCCGGTAATTTCGAGGATCTAGTTCAGTTATTTCTTACATTGAAGATTCTTTTGACGGTTTTGGAGAGCCCGGAAGGAATATGGAAATCGGGTTCGTGAGTACTGGGGCTCCATTGAGACGGCCCAGGGTTGCGTGTTATACGAAAATGGCGGTTGAAAGTGGGCGAGAGGGGAAGCATAGATCATTTTTCGCGGGTGCTGCGGGGGGGTTGGCGGCATCTGCCGTGATTTGGTCTGGTGCTATATCTGACACCACGTCATTTGCGTTTACGGAAGAACAGAAGCTAATCGCGGAGGCTTGGAGGGTGGTTGATCAGGTATGTTTGGCAGAAAAATATTTGAGAGTCTTCTACCTCCCTACGGCCAAGTCCGGACTGTTTTATGCTGATAGATGGATCTCGTTCACACCACAGGGATACATCGACCGCACGTTCAACAACCAGGACTGGTTCAAAATCCGCATGAAAGCTGTCAAGAAGCAATACAAAGACCGCCAAGTACGTTTCCAATTCCTTCATTCAAAGGAGGAAACCTTCGCAGCTAAAATGCTAGGCTGGCCCGGATATCACTGCTAGCTTGACTGATAAAACCTACTACCACTGCGATGTATAGGAAGCGTACGAGGCCATTAGGAAGATGGTCTCTAGCTTGAATGATCCTTACACGAGATTTCTATCTCCAGATCAGCTCGACTCATTGACATCAACGACAACTGGAGATATTGCTGGAATAGGACTCGAACTCTACCCTGGAGCTACAAAGGTAAGGACTGCTTACCACTCTCGGAGACACCAACAAGACTCCTCGCAGGGAGTTAGCCTGAAATGGCGTTTGATTCTGTGCAGGCTGGCTTGCAAGTTCTCAACGTTGAAGGCGAAGGGCCAGCGTTCAGGAACGGGTTGAAACCTGACGATGTGATCATCGAAATTGACGGTGAAGAGACCGCGGTAAGGATAGCCAAGTGGGAAGAAGGTGTTCTTGCTTACAAAGCTGACTTCTGATTCTCGCTATATTCAGGAGCTCACACCTGATGAAGGAGCGGCTCGTATTAGAGGCAGTCCTGGCACAACTGTTGTGCTTACGGTTCAGCGAACGACGGATAAGCAAGAGGAGCTCAACTTGAAGTTCGTGAGGGAGCAGCTCAAGCTCAAATCAGTAACTCAGTCGGTAAAGATTTCAGCTGAAAATCGCAAGGTAAAGAAAAAAGGCGAACACGTCAAGACTCTCACCTCATGTATAGCACAAGTAGCGGCATGAGCTAAGCGACGGTTGTGGTGATGGATGAACAACAGGTTGGCTATGTAAAGATAAAGTCCTTCAACGGGAGTACTGCTGATGATGTAAAGGCGGCTCTTGAGAATCTCAAAAAGCAAGGAGCTCAGGAATACGTCGTTGACTTGCGGAACAACCCCGGAGGATACTTCCCAGCCGGCGTCGAAGTCGCTCAGCTGTTTTTGGACGAAGGTAAGACCGACAACCCGTGTTCAACGCTCAAGCCCTTTCGCGTTACTCTTAACTCATTTCCCACATATCGTTACTGCTCAGGATCAACCGTAGCGTTCGTAATCAACAGCAAGGGTATTCAGGATGAATATATGAGCTCGGTGCCGGCTGTGACAAGGGATCCAGTGGCAGTTTTGATAAATAAGGTTGGTCCCCCGGAAAGACCAGATTTGCCCATCATCTCTACTTAACGGAAACGTAGGACTTGCGCAAAGACAGGGCCTCATCGAGGCACTAGCGTTTGTAGCAGCCTATGTGTCCCTCAGATACGCACGATGCTCTTTGAGGTGGTATTTTCCTGATTTTGTGTCTTGGATTCCTCGCTGACGCGTCTCATCTTCAATTTTTGTTTTTCCGCGAATGTTTCCAAAACAATTAACCCGAACAGAATACGGCGAGCGCGAGCGAAGTACTAGCTGGAGCACTCCACGACAACAACCGCGCGGTTCTCATAGGAGAGAAGAGCTTCGGAAAGGGCGTAGTTCAGACGGTGTCTCCATTGAGTGACGGCAGCGGACTTGCCGTTACGATTGCAAAATATGAGACTCCAAAACACAAGGAAGTGAACAAGGTAGTCAATTCAAGATCCGCCTGATAATTTTTCGCTCGCGGTTTGTCGATCTCCATCGCCATCTAGCGCGGGGAGTGCTCCGCGACATCGGTCTGAGTTTTCTCCTGCGTGTCCCCCAAATTTCTAGGTCGGAATATTCCCGGACGTCTCCAAGACCTGCCCACAGGATGAGACGTTCGTTCAGTGCCTTCCAGATGGCTTTTGATCAGGGCATTTTGGCCCTGTGTTCATGTAGGAAAGACTAACCTTTGCTAACGAAAATATTAAAAAAGCACAAGCGCCTCCAACCTGGTCTCCATATCCCCGACAAGGCTTGAACGAGATCAACCGATTCAATTCCGAACGCTTTGTGCTGTGAGCTTGGGAACAAGCAACATGCGGTGAGCTTATGGTTGCATTACTAATACGTGAGCGTGTGACAAACACCCTCATCCTTCAGTCTTCTCGTCCGTGGCTCCGGCAGCACCCTTGGCCTCCTTCACATCGGCACTGCTATCCAATTTTGCTTTCTTTCTGGGTTGAACCGTTACAGCGTCTTGCCAGAGAGAGAGGGAACCTGAATAAGTTCGTCTTATTTGGTACACAGTAAGCTCTTCGAACTGATACCTTTCGACTCTTCAGCGGCTTGGGCACCAAAACCAACACCTGATACAGCACCGTTTGTGGCCTTCTCGATGGCGTCCGAAAAGGCTTTGACTTCCTCCTGCATTTCGTCTCTTAGGGAAGTCTCCCCTTCGGCGTCCTCGAGCCGATTTTCCTGCGTTTTGTCAACGCAAAAGCCTACTTCAACGATCTCGAAGAAAAACGTTCCTCATCTCCAGCTTGAAGCATGAGGCGGGATAGCATGAAGTTGATTGAGATTTGCAGATCACCTCTTTTGCTTTGCCAATTCGTCGATCGAAAAGCTGAATCGCGAGATTGAGCGAGTCGATCGCCTTGAGCGGGTCTATCCTTCTCAATGCTAGGTATCTACTGTGATGAAGGCCGCCTATGGCTCTTGATTCTTGGCTTTCGATCTGTGGTACAAGAACACGAAGTTCGTTCTCTGAGAACACGAGCTTGCTATCCAGAGGGCTGTACTAGACAAACGCATACCTTCAACCTCACGTCAATGGCGGCTTGATAATCCTTCGCAGCTAGTTCAAAGTCATCATTTTCCATGCTGAAGTCGCCAAGTGTCTCCAGCACATCCGCAAGCCTATGGTCCTTGCGCTCCGATAAGCTGTCGAAGATTACTCGAGCATTCTCCAGCTGTTCCCATGCCAGCTCAAAGCTCACTTGAGCATCACCATCTTGCGCGTCCTCCCCACCTTCACCTTCTTCTCCGCCTTCACCTTCTTCTCCGCCTTCACCTGCCTCCTCGTCTTCGGCTTCCTCCTCACCAGCCTCCTCATCCTCTAGTCTGTCTTCCCCCTCCGCGTCCGCTTTCGATGCCACAGCTTCCTTCTTTTCACCTTGCTCAGCAGCATCCTTAGCTTCAATCTATCCAAAGAGTCCTCATCGCACAAGAGAAAAGGCGAAAGTCAGTAACTCCGTTCGGGCCAAAGTACGACCGCTAATGTTCCACGGGCAGACTGCCTGTGAAATCATAAGCCAATGCTGGCTAAAAGCCAAAGCCAATGTTCCACAGTGCAATCGGCCTGTGAAATCATAATCCACTGCTGGCCAAAATCCAAAGCCAATGTTCCAAGGGCAGTCCGCCTATTAAATCACAATCCAATGCTGGCCAAGAACCAAAGCCAATGTTCCAAAGGGCAATCGGCCTATGAAACCGAAATCTAACTCTGGCCAAAAACCAAAGCCAATGTTCCAAGGGCAATCGGCAGGTGAAATCATAATCCAACGCAGGCCAAAGTACGAGAGCCAATGTTGCAGCAATAATCAAGCTTGTTTTGTGGCCAACCAAACAAAAACCCAATGTTACGCAAAGAAAAGTTGGCTAGTGGAGTCAACAGTTCAATTCTGGCCAGCGACTGAACGCCAATGTTGCAAAGAACATCAGCCGGTGGATTGTCGCCAGATGATTTTTCTCCATTTCACGCCTTTGTGACGAAGCCAGGGTTCGTCTTCTTCGTCAAGAGCTCTGAGGTGACAGAGCACGCGTGCTAGACCTCTGACAAAGAGGCAGGACGGACGGCGGGGAACACAGTTCCTAGGCCAGATCCGGTGGCATGAAATGGTATGCCCTTCTAAAACATGGGAAACCAGAGTGTTGCTTGAGTAGTTCTTACCGATTTCAAAACTTCTGGTCCGAGCAAGGCGTCTTCTGTTTCCTGTTCCCGAAGGGTTTGTAGTAGAGCCTTTCCATAGGATAGGAGGAGCTCTGCATAAGATGAGCTCGCCTGTTTAAGTAAAAAACCAAATGCAAGTACGTAAGGCATGGGTTGGTCATTGGAAAACGGGATTAGAGACGCGGACTCGATCGCTTGGGCTTGTAAGGAGCCAGAGCGGTGACCCGCCTACCATAATCGACTCTGGAAAACTTTCACTTGTCTCCTTCAAAGCAGATTCTAGGAGATCAACCGCTTTCTCGGTCTCCGATCCTTCCCTAAGCAATCCCTCCGCCTCCTCATACTGATCAACCAGCTTCCTGCCAAGCTTCGCTCGCATCTCCTCATAATCGGCCATACCGAAAACTAGACTCGCCGCTTCCGCCAAATCCAATCACTCCGGCTAAAAGGTCCTTAGGAACGTCCACGAACCATTCAAACACTCTTCCAGAATTTAACCGGAACATCGATCTACAATGCCCTCCCACCCTTTTCAAACCCTACTGAGATTCAGTTCATATCTTCAACGTTTGTCAAGAGGCACCAAAACCGACCGCAGTTTAGATGCTTTTTTGTACAGCCCGAGAGTATTTCAAAGTGGATAGTTGTAGGTTCGAATCCGGCGATTAACTATAGGCATAGTCTGTCGATCTGAAGACCTCAAAAAACAGACTCAGCTCTAATTAGCACTACGGCTAACTAGAATTGGAGAAACGGACACGGCGACGCAATAGCATCCCCCCGTGGGTGTACAAGGAGCAGAGTGATGAATGCTGACGGCGAAGGGGTGGCAGCCTCCGAGCCATATTCCTGAGGTCTGATAGCGTCGAGTGCTGATCATTTTTGGTATCGTCTAGAGCAGATCAATGCCTGCGGAGCATCCGAAGATCGGTTGCCACTGTTGCTCCGGTTGTTGGCACGACCATGCCAGGAACTGAGGACTCTGGTTCCTCACACGCCCGCCGGTGAAATGGAAGCGTTCTGGTGAATGATGGCGCGTCCTTCCCTGGCTTTCTCAAGCCAAGGAATTCGCTACCAACTGAATCGCGAGCATATCTCGTAACTTTTTTTCTGTTCAAAATTTACGCATGTGAGGGAAACCTTGACATTCATGATACTTTCGCGCTGTACTTGCTTTGTAGACTGCTTTCTGCTCTCTCACAAATTTTCGCCATTCCCTCAGTTAGGATCTTATTGTCACTTAGGAATCCTCGAAACTCCTGGACAACCTCGGCGTTGGCTTTCCTGCTGGGGATGTTGAGTTGCTGGTACAGCTCTGGTTGGTTTCCGTAGACTAAACCAAGCAGGATGGCGCCATATCCAGCCGCGGGCCCGCCCTTGATCATACTCCTTAGTACCATCTTCATGTCCTCGATTGAGAATTCCACCTTCGAGTAGAAGTTGAGGCTGACGAGAAGACCTAGAGCGAGAGTCTGGGACAGACCGGAGCAATGGTTCAGCGGGTTGTTCCAGGCCTTCTGTCTTGAGACTGCAACTAGACTCACAATCACGTCTTGTTGAAACCGTTGGTCGAGCAGACGTATACAAGCTTGAGCTGTGCCCAATCTCGTGAACGTAGCGGAGGGCTTGGGTCGGCCGTGGGTGATGTTCATCGTGATCCGAAGTAGCCATTCCAGGTCGTCCTCGTCAGTTGTCGGACAACTCGTCAACTCTATGAACATCCGAGCAATGTCTTTAGACTCCTTTGCCGCCTGTCATTCAAGCAAAAAAAAGCAGAGGGCATCAGTTGGATATCCAAAGTAAGGGGGATTCCTGTGCTCTGGAGGGCGAGTATGGAGACCTCTTCCTGGGCAGGGACGTGAAGCGTACACCAGTGGAACAGATTCAGAGGGGAGGTCTCTGAAAGGTTGTTCAGAATTGCCCTCGTTCCACCTTGAGCATGAAAAGCCGCCCTACGTGACAAGCTGTCCTTGAGTTCGAAGGCGACTACGTGGTGGAAGATGTGCTCCACGGACTTGGCAGCGGGGCAGGAGCCTGGACAAGCACCATAGGTGACGTTTAGAACGCGGACTGAAAGTGACTGAAGGAGGCTTTTCACGCACCGGTCGATCGTCTGCAGGTTTCAAGCAGCGATGCGGTCTCTGGGAGGAGCGTCCGGGGCGACAAGGACAAGGAGGACACCGAACGGTCAACCAGCGTAGTCCAAGTCGGTTCCGGGATCTGCATCGGGAGGTTGGTCCCATCCACGCTGGCTCTCAGAACGCAGGCGGCTGCCGCTGGTAGTCCGCAGTCCTCACGATTGTCGAGTTTGAGAGACAGACTTAACAGCGTTTGGAAAGCCGCTTCACGCGAAATGCTCTCGATTTCAAACTGCAGACCAACGAGGGACTCGCAGATTACCTTCATGAGTTCTTGAAAATCGTTTCTGGACAGGCTGTCGGAACCTGGACTGACGCAGAATGCCTCCAGTCAGAGAAAAAAAGGAAACTCTCCACAGTTGGTGCTTTTTGCTACCTGACTTGACTACGTCGACCGCCTCCTCAAACTCCTGGATGTAGAGTTTCCTCGCTGCAGAAGGCCGCTTGGGTTTTTGTCGACTTCCGTTTCGGCAAGTGAAGCTAGGAATTAGCTTTCTTGCTCATTGTTTGCCGTGAACTGAGAAGCGAACGCTCACCCTGCTGCTTTGACAAGTGGGGGTTCTGGTTGCTGAATTGCGTTCGATGCCACTGACGTTAGTGGAAGATTTCCCGTTACGACCTGAACTGAGATCTTATTTGCGCACAGGATACCACCGAACTGCGAAAGATCGAGGTCCAACTCAGCGGCATGCAAGGGATAGTTTTGTCCCAATGCTCGATCGAACTCCAGACTGGCTTCGTAGTCCAGTCGATCTGGACGTGACAACAAAAAAACAAGCTCTTAAGAAGAAAAAAAGCAACGCCCAGGAGGTTTGACGGTAGAACCCTTACGAGGTACAAATTTGCGCTTTCCATAGGTGACGCCAGCTGCCATGCTCTCCACTTAGCGTCACAGCGGTCAGAAGTGTTAGCAGGCCCCAGGCGGCAACAGAGGAAATGCAACCCCGGTCCCTAAAGCATCGATCAAGGAGCTCCGCTCTTAGAATTTCTGGCTGTGCACCTCAGACGGAGGCAAACATCCAAAAAGTCTCCTACTCTCGCATTGAAAAATTCACGCGCTCCCCAAAGCCCTCCACCAGTGTTGTCCATGAGACACAGTTAACCCAATGCTCGTTGCCCATCCAAACATCGCTCTCAGACACAACATATTTTTTTTGAAAAACCAATGAGAACGAATGCCCTACCGGATTTTCTTCAAAAACCAATTAAATTATTTCCCGCGATATTGTTTTCACAATAAAAAGAAAAAACAACAGTATAAGTATAAATTATATTGCAATTCATATATTTTATACCAATCATGTAGGATTTCGAGGGTAGTATTTTAGAAATAAATCGAACGACAGCTGTCGATTCCGAGTGTAGGTTAGGATAGTGTTGTGATGGATGTGGTCTGACAGCTTGGATGCTCATGATGAGAGACTTGAGGAAGGATCTGCACGATATGTTCTCAAGGAGAAGACGTACTGCCCTGTGAGATCATGAAAATCAGATCATTTGTGGTTTTTTGGGGGTGGTCGATCTCTCCCGTGGGAGACAAGCTTTTGAGCAGGAGGGGCATATTGGGGTGAGCAAGACTTGCATGGAGTGGGCGTACTCAACAGTGAAGTTCCGCGGATACCTGAACGGGAGCAGTTGGATATGGTTTGGTCATCTGACGGAACGAAACCCCTGGACAGGGGGTCTAAGTGAGTTTAGAGCGAACATAGAGTAGTGGTATTGCGGTGCGGTAGGTAGCTGCCGAATGAAGGCTACGGAACCCAACGCGAGTCACCGCTTCGAGCAACCAGGCACAGCCTGCGGAAGCGTTCAACCTCAATCGGGTTCACCGGTGAATCTAAGAGGATAAGCGTTTCACATCAGCCTCCAAATTGACGGGTACTACGTCACCTTGAGCGGACGTGAAACGGATACTCCTCATCCAGGGAAAAGACATCGTCCTACATCAGCCACTGATGGGTAACTCTAAACGAGTCCTTACGTAAAACTCGATCCCCCATACCACGTATTACATCAGCCTCCGTTTGATGGTTGACTCCAGTAAGAGCGTTTCACGTCAGGCACTCGTTTTCCATCTCTCCGTGTTGACAGCAAACGTCTATACCTCGGAAACAAAAAAACGAGAAAAAAAAGAAAAACATGAACATGCTAGACGTCCTCATCCATCACCCTCCGTTTGATGGGTGACTCCAGAAAGAGCGTTTCATGTCAGTCACCCGTTTTCCATCTCCCCACGTGCATAGGCAAACGCCTATATACCTCAGAAACAAAAACGAGAAAAAACAACAACATATGAACATGCTAGACGTCGTCATACATCACCCTCCGTGTGACACTAGAAGGTCGTCTTACGTCTTTCCGTGTTGAGAGCAAACGCCTTTACCTCCTCTAAGGCAACTCTGCGTCATGCATCAGCTTCCATTGACAGATGACTCCAGATTGACTTTCATGTTTCACATCAAACACAAGCGTTTTACATCGTCAAGGGTTGTAAAACACAGAAACGCAAAAGCCTTCATGGGGCACCAGAATCGAGGTTTGGGGAAAAATGACCGTTTCTTGGTTGCTTTGAGGGGTTATAAATCTCACCAGCAGCATGGATGGGTTGGGGGGGGGGGAAGCACTCTGATTAGAGTCGCCGACTTGTGAAGACGTAGACTTTTTAAACAAGAGCGCTTTCTGTAATTGGAATTTGGATAAAAAAGGATGACTGTTTTGATGATCATATCACCGAAGAACCGGCCAGTTTTTGAGGCCGTGATTCCTGCGAATTCGTTGAGTGAAAGGCAACTGATCCTCTCACAGCTAGCCATCTTCGCGGCTCTGGATATGGTGGATGAGGCCATGTGGAGCTCAAAAGACCTGTATTTGAAGGTGAGAGTACACATTTGTTTTTGTTTACATCTCATTCAAGAAGTGGTTTGATTCTGATGATGAAAAAGGGGATTTGGGGGCTTGTTCTAGGTTGTGGATCGGTTCAATGATCAGAGTGTATCCGCATTCGTTACTCCTGGAAACCATCGGTTCATGTTGCTTCATGATGCACGACAGGACGACGGATTGAAGGCCTTCTTCAACAAGCTGTATGAGTTCTTCATCAAGATCGCGCTGAACCCGTTCTACGATGATGAAGAACCCATTCGCTCCAAGGCGTTTAGTGACCGAGTTCGTCATCTTGCGCAGGAATATCTATAAAGTGTTCCTAGTGCGAGGAAGGAGCCCTCCTCATGGACGACAGCTTGCGCGGAGGACGGCGCACCTCCCCCCCACCCCTTTTTTTCACTTTAACAAAGTATCTGCGAGAGAGAACTGCCCGGACCTTTCCCTCAACTCAGCCGACAACTCACTGTGGAATCGCCACGAGGATGGTCTGACACCTCTGAGTGCAAGGCTTCAACCCAAGGGAAGTTAATTTATACTTCTGCTGAAGGACCAGCAGAAGTTTGGGGAGTCTCGATTCGAGACCGCCTGATTTGCTGAAAACTAGCGACACCTCGGTTTTTGCTTCGTAACGTTCGAAGAAGCGGATCCAGCTGAAGCGGCACCAAAATTTTGAGGCATGAACGGGACATGTCCCAAGGCCTGACATGAGGCCAAGGATCGGCGATAGACCCTTGAAGAGAGAAAGCCATGCGAGCACCAACACCAATGTCGACCACATAAAAGTAGGAGTCAGAATGCAAGTGGCATCTGAAAAGACCAATTCCGGTAGGGCATGGGTTCTCAATACACCTGCGACGGCAATGCACCCTGTACACAGCCGTAGCTTTTCGGGTTTCACAGAGCACGAAGCACGTTTTTTTGCTGGCTACGAATCTAGTGGTGTAGAAAAGAAATATACGGAACACCGCTTCAGGGACTTTTTAAAAACTAGCATTTCTAGGGTGCTTATCAACGGAAGACAACAAAACGAAACACTGGACTGGAGAGAGAGAGAGAGACAGAGAGCGAGAGATCCTGGAGCGGGTGCTCTGGCATCTGCCTCTCTTGAATATACTGATGACTGGCATGTAATAAAACTGTTGCCGGAACCAACCGTCAACCCCACCACCCCCCTTTCGGACAAGTCAGAGAAAGGCTATTGGAGGGGGAAAAAAACCATCTAATGGCTCCTCGCTGGAGATGAGGGTCTAGTTGGCAACTTCAATTGGGTGTGAAGCCTTGGAACGCAAAGCTAGAAAACTGATGAAAACATTCTTCTTTGAGAAGCGAATTTGGACCCAGTTTGTGGCACCTCAGCTACTCCGATTGCTCGGCATTAGCAATCATTTTGTTTTTCATGCAAAGGCAGAGCTCTTTGGTGAGAATTCCTCACACTGCACAAGCGCATTTTTCCTGGGGGCTTCGTTGAATGCGACAGACGATCGAGTTTCTCCAGCGATGAAAAAGCTCTTGATCGGCTTATATGCTAGAACGAGCTCTTGCCACATCCACCCCCCTCCGCAACTCGGGAGTACTAGTCCTTCGTGCCGCTTTGTACGAGGACGAGATTCTCACTGATGGCACCATGTGGTGCATCAGAGGCATCAAGCGAAAGGATGCGGATGCTCTACGATACTCTTGCTCCTGTCCAGCAGGGAACATTCAAAGGACTGTCGCGCAGGGCGATTGAAGAGCTTCTGGTAAATATCAAAAAATGATTTTTCGGGTGATCGGATCGAGGCATGCCACTCCTGAACCCTTCTCACTCGACGAATTAGTGATCGGGACATGAATCCATCCAGCTCCATGAGTGATTGACGAATTCAAAGCTTGGAGAAAGTTGGGCGCTTCATCTTCGACGGCGAGAGACATGTGCTCCTTTTCGCTTTTTATTTATTATCTCTTTCGTCAGTAACCTCGAATAGCGAGGAAAGGCCACTGTCTCTCTCTCTCTCTCTCTCTCGCTCTCTCGCGTCTAAATACAGTCAACAAAATTTAGGGTATAGTACATCATCCCCACCATGGCCCACCCGCCAACCCTGCAAACACCGGGCGGGTGGTGTGAAACCTCATCCGATAAGTCAGTACAGGTTCAGAACAAAGAATGTAAGGAAATCTCTCAGGGGGAGGAGAAAGGTACACGACTGGGGATGTGCTAAATTGAGGCAAATACGAGGATGGGTTAAAACTATAACCCCTCACAAACCACAAGAGAAAATCCTTCAATCCTTTTAAAAATAAATTAGAGAACTTTTTCGATGCAAACATCGAGCAGGACAATGCAATCTATTCCCCCTCTTACAAAGTTTGCTGAAAATTCTTTATTTTAGAACGACAGACTGTCGTCTAGGGGGAAGCGAATATAAAGTTTTTGGAAATTTTCGGTCCGGTTTTTTCTTCCTGTTTTTGTTCTTTCGTACAGCGAGGATGGCGGATATCCACATGACTTGACGACAGGTCTGTTTTCAGAAGGGGTTGTTGCCAAACTAATTTTCCCACCTCTACAAGTATGTTTTCGAAAAAGTTTTACCCTGGGGCTGGCGGTAGGGTGTTAAAAACGATCGAAATATGATAAAGTGGAATTGATTAACAAAATCGTCGTGAAATGTAGATCAGAAAATACTCGTTCTTTTTTGCAACCCCCCTCTACTTTTCTTACTAGAAAGAAGATGTTGAGATGGCTTCCCTTCCCCCTCCCCCCCCCCGCCCCCGCCTGCTCGAGCGCCCTAATGCCAAATGATTCCCCTTCTCCAGTTACTTCGAAACACAGCTCGAAAAAGTATGAATATAGACTATTTGGCTGAGGTTAATACCCAGCCGGAGGTTACCAAAAAGAAAGAAAAAACAAATGCTCTTTGCTACATGAGGTTTTTAATGTCACGATGGGGTTCATGAAAACATCTCCAACATACTGATTCTTCCAGGTTAGAGAGAAGGGGTTTGAGAATAGACCGGGACTTCTCTCTTCTTCCAGGTTATAGAGACGAGGGGGTTAGAGAAGAAACTAGACTTCTACTTGAGTACAAAAGTGATCATTTATCGTCCTTACAACAATGATCTCTCGCGACTGCAAAAAAACATGAAGTGTACAAATGCTTTTGCTTTTTTTATGGGTTGTCCTTCCCAACACATTCCTCATCAACAGATACAGTTAACTATCCCTCGCTTCCTCCTCCCCCCCCCCCTCCGCCCAAGCTTTGCACCCCACCTCATCACTTGCATATGGCAAATTTCGGCCCCATTGCATACGTCAACTGACATAAATACCGCCAAACCCCTTCAATCCTCACAGAAGAAGCATCCCTACGTTATCCATCTCTTCCCCCCAGTTAAAAGATAGAAGAAAAAATTGAAACCTTGACCGACCGGCGTTTCCTTTTCATGACATAAAACTTAAACCATTTTCTTCAACACCTCCCCTCCCCATAAAAATGAATAAGCACAAGCAAATTTCAATATAGTTTGACCCCTCTGCCCAAATACCCGAAGTGGACAAAAACCAATCTTTCATTGATATTGAAAATTTGTTCGTTATCTAGATCACACAGTCCAAAGGGGTAGGGTATACTGTGAGATTTATGTACCGTAAGACTTGCACCCTCCCCCCCCATTTTTGAAGACTCTAAGTAAACTGTATCTGAAAAAGTACTGTTTAGAATTTACTTCTTTGAGTTCATTGATGCTCGACGCTTTTAACATGGATCTATTTAGACTAAAAAAACAAAGGCTGGTCGAATGTCAGCTGAGCTATTAGGCAAAATTTTTTTTTGGGTAATGCGTAATTTTTTTTTACGGAACAGGAGAAGGTGAAGTGGAGGAGACCCGCGGGGGCGGAGTAGAGGTGGATTAAGCTTGTTAGTGTATCGATGTGGATGGACATCCATTGTTGAGCAGAGGTAGGAGAGAACAGAGCTGTGTTGGGGTGGGGAAGAATGAGGGGACTTAAGGGAGATGACTGGATTGGGAGGTGTGGATTGATTTGTATTAGAGTGGTGGTTGGGATTGGGGGGGGCGGGAGGAGGGGGATGTGCTTTTCTGGATTTTGGTGCTTCTGAAACGTGGGACATTGGGGATTCTTGTGGGTGGGCAAGTTCGTGTGTGTAGGATAAATAGGGATAGAGAAGCGGACAGCGGATGCGGAGAAGCAGATGTGGGGGATGTGGAAGTGGTGTTCAGGTATTGAGTGGTGTATTAGGCGACGGAATTGTGGAGAGTAGTGGGGTGGGGGAGGAGGGGGGACGGGGGGAGGATGGATCTGAAGCTTCTGTTGAGTACGCAGCCTGGTGGGGCTTTTGAGGAGAAGAGGAAGAGCCAAGTGAAGAGCTATTTCTGTGAAAAGTGTTCGACGGGGTTTACCGCCAAGGGGAGCTTGAAAGTGCACCTGCGGACCGTGCACGAGGGCCTCCGGCCGTACGGCTGTGGGGAGTGCAATAAACAGTTCGGGACGAGGAACAACCTGATGCGGCATCAACGAATCGTCCATCTAAACCAGAAGCCATACTTTTGCGGCGCATGCAAACAGTACTTCGTAACTTTGAGCTCCGTAAATAGGCATATTAGCAGGAAGCACAAGGAGAGCTCTGTTTCATAGCCACTCTCCTCATACAAAGATCGGCATGGTCTGATGTGTATACTATCTCATCCCCGGAGGTACGCATGCGCGTCGCACAAAAGCAGTGAGGCGTGGGACATCGTAAGAAGAAAACTTGAGGCGCAGGTCGTTGCACGGATCTTCCGGGACCCAAAAAATTTAACCAAACCTTGATGTAAAGATAGCACAGTAAAGATGACATATATGACAAACAAAAAAACAAAGCGCTGTCTTCTTTCCCACCTTCCCAAGAAAAACCTTATCTCATGTATTTGTCAACTAATACTCTAAATCAAGAAAAAGCTTCTGCTAAGGATACGCTCCATTGCCCCCCTCAACGTCCGCTACGTCCGATTGCTCTTAATATACAATCGCTCTCAAGATATGACCAGTCCAAAAACAATAGCCTCCTTACAGAACAGAAACCTCTCCTCTTCAACCGAGCACAAACTAGGAGCCACCTTACAAACGGGATCCGGCTCCCCAGCGATCAACAGTCCAGTCAAGGTCTGCCGGAACGAAAGAATCCTCCCTGATTAAGGCGCGAATGTGAGTCTCTCTCTCTTGCACACTCTCCACTTTGGGCACTCTCTTCTTCAAATGCATGCCACAGACTATGCAGTTAACATCAGATCCTGGCGGGCTAGATGCTCCCTCCCGGTTCCCTCTCCACCATGAACCCAGATGGAAACACACATGTTACGCCTTCGTATCCAGCTTTCGACTCTTCAGCCTACGTAATCTCAATCCGTACACGTAAGGCCCTCGAACACCACCGTGGTTATGTCTGTCCCATTCACCGGTGACTTCCATTCTCAAGACTTTGCCGAAGAAGGTCTTCATCTTGTAGATGGTTATCTTTTGTCCCTCGTCACTTTGCGAAGCCGCGCGGGGAAACTGGTCCCGTAGTGTGCACAGCCGTACGTAGTCCTTGGAAGTATGGCGATCCGTGTTGTCTGTCAGCTCGTATGTTTGTTGTATGTACACCGCAAAACTGTGAAATTCATGCTTCTCGTCGCCGATCATCCTCTTCATCATCTCATTCCTTTCCGCGAGGTCCATTGACTCGTTACCACCGGCTTCTTTCGCAGACTTTCGGAGATCCTTTGCGGGACAAAAAGAATTCGAAAACCATTTCGTTTAGCCCGCAGCTCTGTCTCCCGGTTTGTTCACTGCTTGAGCAAACTCAGACACAAGCCTACCTCGCTAGTCGTTACGTTGGTTGGGGATGAGCTCGGATGTGCAGAACCACTCATACGAAAGGGTGCGGTGCTCTGCGTCGGAGTGAGTCCAGAAAAGTCGTTCCGAACTTCGGCGGGGTTGAGTATTGAAATGCCTGCAGTGGGACTTATGAACAACGGCTTGGATTGATGCTTCTGCTCCGCCTACCACAGACACGAAGTGAGGATTTGCACAGTCAGCATTCAACGTTCAGTCGCACTGGAGCCTTTTCGTCTTGTTGGCCGGCGTACAATGGTGCCCGGGTCGTCAGAACGTAGCTGCCACAGCATGGAAAACTGTTTGTGATTTTCTCGTCTAGATTTGTTTTCAGGATGGTCAGAAACCCTCCCCGAGTCGATTTCCGAGTTTTGTATGAGGGACCACCTAAGCACATAGAACGAACATACATGGTCAATATCGATCCAATTCTTAATGTCTAGGAGCGAGCATTTTGAAGACGACATCCGGTACCTCTTCGGTTGCTGACCACTCAGAATTCCCCTCATCACCACAAGTGCGTTCCTTGCACGTTGTCTCGCAAACGACGCGTCGACTATTGGCGCAGGATAGTTTACCCCCAGTCCAACTCCTGCCTCCCGCAGAACTGAGACCGGGGCTTTCCAAGGACAGTGAAGATATCTGCACAAGATGCAGAGTCGAGCACGCGTTCAGGAGATGATTCCGATTGGTCCAAAGCGGAGGAGCTCGCTACTGTTTCTTTGCCAACGCAACTCACTTGTTCGGCAGCTTGGACAATTCTGGCAACCATTTTCTAACATAGTAGCCAGTTGGGTCCTGTTTTCTGGCCAACCCGACGGGATTGATCAGGCTGTTGACGGGCAGGGAGTCTGAATTGGATCCAAACGACCACTGCCATCCGACAATGTTGGACTTCATGTCACCATCTACCAAGAGGTTGAAGAACCTGTTCGCTCCGGGCTGGAATTGATCGGCAGAGAAACAAAGAATGCCATTAGACACCGCTTCCAAAGAAACGGGAAAACAGAGTTTGGCACTCACTCACCTGCCATGGCAGCAAGAGGTACTTCGTCAGGAACGAGGCCAGCAAGTACCTGAGGATATTGTGTATCCAGCCCGTTGCTTTGAGGTCCCGAAGCGCCGCGTCAACGAGTGGGTAACTGTGTAGGTATAAGCAAATGGTACACGCCTTCTTCTTGAGCTTTTCACTAGTCTCAGTGGGAGTTGGTATTGAGGTCATTTCTACATACCCGGTACGCGCTTCGTTCCAAGATATCCATGCGTCCTTATCATTGCTCCAAGGGAAATTCTCATATTGAGGTATGAGACTGTAGTTTGCCGCGCTTGGGTTGTGGTACAAAAGGTGGTGAGCAAACTCTCTCGAGCAGAGGTTTTTCAGAAATGCTCTGGATGCCTGTGCATAGCCCTCAACCTCCTTCTCGCTGGTCTTCACGCCAAGCTTGGTCATCTGATCAGAACAAGATAACAGTAAACCCGCATAGCTTCAGCGACTTTGGTTGGGCTTTCCGACACCAAGCACAGCTTTGAAAGTTCGAACCTGGCTTCTAACGAAGTGGTAAACTTGTCTGGGCGATATTTCTCCGAACTGAAGGTGCGGAGAAAGCTTAGAGGTCCCGTATATATCTCTTCGACTCCTTCCTTCGCCAAAAGTCTTGAATGAACCTTTAAGAAACCTGAAGAGGGAGTAGAATCCCGGTTGGGCTTGTCAGTCGACAATAGGAGCGGTCCCACGATCCCGTGGCGAGAGCTGAGGTGCTTACTCGCTGAGTTTCTTTATCGCTGACTTTGATCCTGGTTGCCAGACCCTGTTGTACTGTTCCTCCCGTAGCTTCGGAAGGTCGAGCCCAAGTTCATCAACACTCAGGGAAGGCACCGCCTTAGCACAGTCGCCGAGCGCATTAGAACGAAACGTTTAGAAGAAGAAACTTGGGTGGAACTTTGGCGGCAAGGAGTGTTCACCTTGTTCCCTCCCTTAGTCAAGGGTGCCGGCGCCGGTGCTGGAGTGGGCATCGGCGGCGGAGGAAAGTTCATCCAGGCGGTCATGTAATTGTGCAGCACGGTGAATCGGGCCTCCAATTCCCACGGCTCTACGAGCAGCTCAGATTTCAGTGACCGCGCGTCAATCCCCTTCAATGTCAGAGTCTGCCTGAGCTTTTCCTCCTGATCAATAGTTGCTATATTGCACTGTCTATGCCAGTAAACGGCGTCAGCTTCAACCTGCTTGACCAGTTGCCACAGCTGCACCACGGAGAGCAAAAAAGTGGAATAGGAACGTAAGCGTTTCCAGTAAGCAGAGCGCAAAGAGACTAAGCGTTCCGGGGTTGTAGCCAAGTAGCTTACTGTTTCGTAAGTATTGGTTGAGTCCATTCGGATCACCAGCTTCAGGTTCAACGCGCGCAGGTCGCTATCCAGGCTCAGGAGGGATTTCTTCAACCACCTGAAGAAATTGCGTAATCCAGTACTTAGCTTTAGCAAGCATCCCATGGCTGTGTCCTGCTACGCCTAAACGAGAAAACAAACAAAAAGCTTACCAACGCCCGGCCTCTCCAGGGCTCCAGAGATCTGGGTTCCATATGAAGACTGGGATGACCGAGCCTCCTACCACGACAAAATACCCGAAGATTCGATTAGGAGAGGGAAACAAAACGTCGATTGCACAGGTTGGAATTAGAACCTCACCTCTCCTCAGTGCCATTGATAGCGCAAGGTGATCCGCGACCCTGAGATCATGGCCTTGGAACCACACGATAGTAGCTCCTTGCTTTCGCGGACGCTTCGACTTTTTCCAACGTCCATTTGAGTCATCTTGAGCCAATCCCCCGACGCCATTTTTACCGTTCTGTTCCCGATACTTTGCCTTTGTCAGGTCTCCAGAGGGTGGTGGACGCTTCTTTCGTTCGACATTCGACGACAGAATTGTCGTGGGCACTTGGCTTTGAACTGCTCAGCAGGTAAAACCAGAAAAAAACCATAACGAGCAATGAGTCGAATAAAATAAACCCACGCTGCGTTCAAGCTAGAAACTCACCAGCGCGCTTTGATCTATCTCCAACCCCATACTGCATCGTTTCAAAGTCAAGCCCAGACACCGTGCAAAATAGTTTAGGAAAATACTGACAAGCTGTCGCTACTGGACTTATGAGCTCGACAAGAAAGAAAAAGCCCCTCTTCTTCCACCTTCCGAAGAAACAACTCAACGAAAACAAACCAAAAAAAAAAAAAAAAAAAACCTCCCCCCAAGAACACCCTAGTCCTCCTGCTAACTACTACTCAACTCCATCCTCCCTTTCCACACAAACCCACCCACACCCTTCTCTCTTCTCCGAATCCCACACTCTCCCTCAAAAACAAACCCCCACGGCCCCAACCAACATCCCCTCACATCCCGTCCGAACACACACTCACCTCCCGCCTATCCAACCCAGACTACCAAACTAAATTCCAACTTATGATACACACATACACACACACATATATATACATATATATATATATATATATATATATATATCTCCTTGTCTTCTCTAATTGCAACATAAACCCCAAACTCTCTCCCCCTCACTTCTTCCTTCGAAACGGCCCTTCTAAAACAGCTCCAAACCTCCACTAGCACCCTCCTCGTCAATTTAGAAATGACCTCAGGATTCAATCTTACAATCAACAGCAAATATTACATTTCTTCTCAAAACACCCCCCCTTCTTGCAACGAGTATTTCAGGAGCTGAGATTGTCAATAATTTATTTATAAATAAAATATATACGTTTTGGTTTTTTGGTGAAAATAGAACGGGAGGGGTCAAGGGGGGGGGTTTGAAGAGGGTAGTTAGTTTCTGGTTTTTGTTGTTTTTTTTTCAACTGTCTGGGGATGACGATGGGAGAGGGTTGTGCGGGTTTGGAGGAGATGAACTAGTCTGTAGCGACAGAGAGTTTTTACGATTTGTTTTTGATGGGTGAGGGGTGGCTGCTGTTCATTGGGTTTGTTGGGAAGTCTTCGCGTCTTGTTGGAAGTGTGCGGGATAGCTAAAACAGCTGGAGCTTTGACTAGATGTTTGAGTTTCCGTGTTATCGACGGGCTTTTCTCCGCGAAAACGTTAAGATGTGAGCGGAGGCGGAGAGGGGGGGGGGGAAGGGGGGCTGAAATGGGGCTGTGCTAGTAACTGAGCATTATGCTACCCCCTCCCAACCGGTAATGGACTAGAGCACACCTCTTTACCCAACCTGAACTCCGATACCGACGACTTAACCTTCGAGGCTCTTAGTGAATTTCACTGACCTCAACGAAGTTATGCTCTTTTACTGAATATCAAAAAATAATCTGATGAGAACAGATTATATCCAATCCGAGGAAACTTGTTGATATGACAGACGTAATAGCTCCGTTCGGAATAATTATCAAATATAACATGAAAGAATTATGAAAACGACCATCAATATTATTGAATTTATGAACACTTTTCGATGGTGGCGACCTGGTCTACGAAAGAACAGTCAATTTGGACGAAAACGTCCAATGGAGTGGACAAACCGA
The DNA here is from genome assembly GCA_029953675.1 of Rhodosorus marinus. Lineage (NCBI taxonomy): Eukaryota > Rhodophyta > Stylonematophyceae > Stylonematales > Stylonemataceae > Rhodosorus > Rhodosorus marinus. The sequence goes on from JAMWBK010000001.1 coordinate 2,338,956, forward strand.
CGAACAAATTTATATAAATAGAGAACATCAATCAGTTACTTCGAAATCGCGTATTTACTTAGTGTTATTCAATGGATATATCGATTGAAATCTTCGGTGTTGTATTGGATAAAAAATGTTTAGTCGTAAACAGACCGATAAATTCTCTCTTTTTACCCATGAACTATTGAATAAATGTAGAAAATGCGATTGTATGTGCTTCTAAAAAACCTGTCCAATGCACGGCGGGTAAGATTTCCAATATTCAATCAGAGTTAGTCTAGTAATCAATCATCTTTGATCAGATATTGAATCATGATTACTTTTCGCGCGGTTGGGACCCACGTTCCTGCATTGAATAATGATTACTCCTGAGCTCGACAGACTGTCATCAACAATCTAGGGGTTTTTCAGACCACTGCAGTCCCGGCAACGGTGAACGAAGGCAGTGGAACTTGATAAAATGAGATTGAATTTCAATCAATATCCATTGTTGATTGAGATATATCAGATTGAGAGATATCAGACATCGGTTCAGTCGTTATCGGACAATTATCAGAAAATATATTCATAATAAATTTCCGATTCAGGTCTAAGCCAGAGAAAAACCAACTATTTATTACGCAATTATGGCCCAATCACACCTGATATCGGACAGTATTGGACGGTTGTGATCGAACCCATTATGACAACCTTGAGAAAAAGTCTAGCCAAAGTGTGGCATCCTGACTCTTGTTCATGTCTCACGACCCCCTGGCGTACAGCACGATAAAGTGGGGTTCTCTCAATTTCTTTTGATAATTTGGAAGCAACGGACTGGAAACCTCTCTCTGCCCGTTCCGAGGCTAAATATCTAGATTTTTTGGCTCTCCTTAACCTGGAGTTGTTGGAACTCAATTAAGAATAATTTACGTACTTAAGTTCTGTATTCATCGAATGGCTGACTTGAGCCTCGATTGCGTACCTAAAGCATTCCCTATTTCAAGGGACCCGGTGAATCTTACACGTGTCCAAAATCTGTTCGTCCAACAATTGTGATAGGACAGATTGTCCTATTCAAACGCGGAACCCTCAGAAGGTGATCTGTAAACTGCAGATGCAAACTGCAGATCACCTTTTGCATAGCAGTGGCTTGTCTGAACGGGCCTTCCGGGTTCCTTTGTAACGGTTAGCACATAGGCCTATATCAAATACTATCAAGGCAAGGTGGCACCCTCTCCCACCTTGGAGCACCGGTTGTTTGAGCAATGGAGCACTCTCCACGTCCATTAAGAAGTCCTCCCATCGTGAAATGCTTATTGTCTGAAAGGTATTCTGATCGTGGTGAAACGTTGTCAACAACACTAGGTTCTGGCCGGGGCAATACTCAGTGATAGCACTAATGTAGAGATCTGCCTGTCCGCTTCACTCCCGTATGTTCTCAAAAACTATCTCACAGCCAAGCTCCTGGTTATATTCAATGCCAGATCCTTGTCATTAAGACTCAAGTTGTCCTTTCTACGCCTCCGAGCACAGGCTCCCGTCAAAGATGTTGTTGAATGGAAGAAATCCGACTGTCAAGGGTTCCCATGGACGATCAATCCATCGAAAACACTGTGCCAAGGACGCGAACCCGATTGGTATGTGCCGGTGAAAACTATAGTATCCAACCAGCAAGACGAGGGTGCTCAATTGGTATCGGTCGATGATTCCCGAAACGCCCACGTTGTCATCTTGGTCCCAACCACACCAAGGCGTGACCAGCCACTCCTTTTGACGGTCGATTCACGTCCTCCACTTCAAGGCTCCTTTGGATATCGCCGAGGGGAAAGGGTGAAGAAGTTGGGGACCCAAAATCTTCATCACTTCCTGATTCGAATCAGATCTGATGTGTCGCTAGCCATGATAAACAGTCTGTTTATCCTCAATGGCAACGGGTAAGTGTATTATCTTTTCACTCCGATTTTTCACGTCTATGTATGCTGTTAAGGCCCGCTTGTCAACGTCTTTCTAATCAGGGAGGTGATCATAGAGAAACACTACCGAGGCAACACCAAGCGTGTTGAATGTGAGCTTTTGTGGGCTGAGGTGCTCAAGGCAAAGACTCCACAAGATGTCACTCCTGTTCTCAGTACGACCAGTGGAGTCCTTATCCACGTCTACAAGAACAATTTGTTCTTCGTGGCCTCTGTAAGAACCAGCAAGAAAGAGAGAGAGAGAGAGAGAGATTGCGCTTGTTGTCGCGAAGATGTTGGGTGCTTACCTCCTTGCTTTGTCCGAACAACTGCCTACAGGTCCGACGTGATGTTATGCCGCTCGTTGTGGTGGAGTTTCTAATGAGGGTAGCGGATATATTCGTCGACTATTTTGGAGAGCTCAACGAGCACGCGATCAAGGACAACTTCATCACAGTATATGAGCTGCTTGATGAAATGCTGGACAACGGACTACCGCTGAACATGGAGCCCAGCGTTCTCAAGGAACTCGTTAAGCCACCCGATCCTATTGCAAAGGTTCGTCTACCCAAATTTTATCAACCCGTCCACGAGCTCTCCGCCGGACGACGAAATCTGATCGATGCACCTCTCAAAACACAACAGATGATTGAGACCGTAACCGGAGACTCGAGAAGCAATACGGAGCTGCCGCAGAGCAGCTTGACAAACGTCCCGTGGAGAAGAAGAGGTTGGTTATACAAGCCAGGAAAATTTCCCTGAGCTATTGACAGGATCCTGAAAGACACCGATACTCGCCCGGCCCCCACCATCCCGTAGGCATTCGTTACATGCAGCATGAGATCTTCGTTGACATTGTAGAAGAGATCGATGCTTTGGTCTCAAAGAGTGGAAGACCAGTACAGATGCAGGTTAGTCCTCCCCAACAAGGTGTCCAAACCTATACCGAAGCTCGGTTTGTCAGACGGTTGTGAGCTCCGAGACGCGCCGCTGGTGGGACTCGGAGCTCAAGTTCAGACAATCTTGCTCATGAAGAAGGCCACAACCTGAAATCCATGGCTGCCTTTGCCTTGTTTTAAGGTTACCGGATCGATTTTCTGCAACGCCAAACTGTCTGGTATGCCAGATATCCGGATGGTCTTGAACAGATCTAGAGGCGATATCGTGGACACCGCGTTGCATCCTTGTGTGAGGCTAAAGCGGTATGAAGAGGAGGGAGTGTTGTCGTTTGTCCCCCCTGATAGTGCTTTCAAGTTGGCATCTTATGTCCTCCGCAAAGAGGTATGAAATTGCGAAAAACTGAAGCCGGCCGAGAGGAGATCACTCGTTGCTAGATAGCCCGGCTGAAGATCGCTTTTCTCTTGTCACGGATGGGACATAGTACCCATTACCGATCGCCGTTCGGCCCAAGATCAAGTACGATGAGTTGTCTCATGCCGGGGAACTCAATATAACGGTCACTCCACAGTATAGCCGAGGCCCGGGAGCGGATGGTAGTATCGAGGACTGTGTTGTTACCCTCCAGTTTACTGAAGAAGTTTCGACGACGTCCTTGTCGAGCAATATAGGGTCCACCCACTTCGATCCCTCTCGAAAGGTGTGCAAATGGACTGTAGGGCAGGTACCCATGGGTAGAACTGCGACGATGACGGGGGGTCTCGCACTTGACCCTACCATGCCAGTACCTAAGAGAAAACCTTCGGTTCTCTTACAATTCAAGTAGGCTGACCACTGAATGTATTCGGGGGATTCTTGCTTGCTTAAACGCGCTCTGAGTGGTGGTGACTTTGCTCCCCGTAGGATATTATCCAACTCAATCTCAGGAATCATGATTGAAAGCTGTACAGTACTTGGAGAGTCCAAGCAGCCCTACCGTGGGCTCAGATGTATAACGAAGGCGAGAAAACTCGAGTATGCAACGTGAGACAGTTGGGAGAGTCGCTCTTCACCGGTGAACATTTCCTGTAAATCATTCCACGTCGCGGAGGGGGGCCGGTTAGGGTTGTTCGTACTCCACATCCGCAGCCTGGTTCTCTGACTTGGGGTGGCGGAGCTCTTAGATTATACTGCGCAGCGCGTGCTGATCGAAGAGTCCCGACCTTGCCCTGGACATTTGTAGACACGTTGTCAAAGAAGAAAAAAAAGGAGCTCGCTCACTGTTCACGTAAGATTGCAATCTCAGGAGTCGAGGCCGGTTCCGGTCACGAACACGGAGCCGGACGGATCTGGCATAATTTGACGGCCATATCCGTCCGGGCATCAAATTTCGTTGGATGAATCCTTCTAATCAGCAGATCCACCCCGTTCGTCAGCGCCGGCACCCTCTCCGACGCCAACTGGACATTCCCAAGCGAGCGTCTTCGCGCGATGTGACCATGTGGAACTATGGCCGTCCCCGATTCTCACAGAACTAGCTACTTATGAAGGAGGAGATGCCATCGCTCCCATTACTGATCATCCAAGTGATCATCAAAGAGTCTACTCCACGATTCAACTCATTGGAGAACCCTTCATCAGGGATACGTGACGCATATTTCATCCGTTGCATCTGTTTCGCAGCTGAGGGGAAAGCACTGAGCCTGCGGGATGACAAAGAGCCAAGCATCTTGTACACCGATTGTAGCTTCAACTAGTTAACCAATTCGTCAACTCGAGCTGAGCGCGAGCTTCCGGAAGCGCTTGCGTTTCATGTCGCGGAAAGCTGTGACTAAGCTAACGACTTGCAGCTGTATTTCAATCCGGAAAGGCAAAGTTGGTAGGGAGGGAGGGAGGGAGGAAAGTAGTTTGAGATTTCTCAGGAAACTATTCATCAATATTTTCGTGGTCTTGAAACGAAAGAACCTGGACCTACTTAGTGTGTTTCTTTGCGTTTCTTTCCGACGTGGAGTACTGCAGCAATAGTTGCGGAAAATGAACTTTTACGGACGTGGTTTGGCGGCGATGGGAGGGTCTGCACTGGGATCCTCTGGAACGATAACGGCAAGTTCAGTGATCGCACAATTCCAGCAGTTCCTTGAGAGGAGCGCAGCTCAGGATGCCCAGAAGGCGTTCGAGCTCGGGCACAGGGAAGCGCTGGTGGAATGTGCGGAGATCCTGTTGGAAGAGGGACAAGGATTGGAAAGCGCGGAGGAATACACTCAGTTGCCAAAGAAAGATCTGTTTTCCCTTGGCAATGCTCATAAGCTTGTTGAAGAGAGTCAAACGACCGCTGTCGAAGGTCCGGATTTCTCCGAGAAGCGTTTCCGTGTTCGTGATGAGGAATTTGTGAAGTACTTGGGTAAGGCGAAACAAAAACACTCCCCAGCAATGGATTCGGTATCGAACTGAATCGAACGAGATCTACCCTTCTGAAATAATCAGAATTCTTGACCCAGTACACCATCGTCCCTCACGTACAGCGGCAAGCGCTGCAAAATTACAACAGCGGTAGATGGTACAAGGTGAAGGCCGCTGAAAAAGAGCCAGACGCGGATCCTACTGTAGAAGACGAAAGGCTACTGATAGCAGCCTGGGAGAAGAAGGTACAGAGAAAGTTCCAGCAGGAAGCCATTCATCGAGTCATTCCAACAGAATACAAAGGCCCATCCGTTTGGTGGAACGTCGTAGGTAAGTTGATCGGGGAGGGAATCATACAAGCTCATAAACGCTAGAGGAATACAAACAGATCCTCTTCATATGAAACTCTTAAAGCTAACCAAGTCCGTGCACTATTTCTACAGGTGTCTCTCCCGTTGGCCTGAAGAGAGTCTTACGTCAATGCCCTTTCCAACGGGTAAAATCATCCGCGCCAAATGTAGTGTAAGAACGGTAACAAACAATCAATACAAGAATCAATATTCTTCTTTAAGACAAGACTGTTACACGTACTTCCAATAAATTGATTCCAAATACGATTCATTTCCTATTATGACGTTGTGGACGCGAGATATATCAAAATTTCTTTATCTTAAGGATTTACTGACAGCTGACACCCATAGTGCTCTCCGAACGGACGAGTTTTGCCGTGGATATGGGACACGATATTTGATAGATGGATTTTTTTTGTTGGCCTAGGGTTGGTATCATTGGCCGGTGCTAGGGTTTGGTGGTTTTACTCCCTTTTGAAGTGAATAGTTGATTGAGAATATAAGGAGCTTCATGAGTCGATTTGGAATTGCAGTCAGGGGAGAGCGGAGGTGGAGGGTAGGCCGGGGGGTTGGGTCGGGATAAAGTACTGGGAAGGTGGAAGAATTGGACGTTGGTAGACGAACTTGAGATCACAGCGCTCGTTAAATATAAAAATCCCCGGTTTTTTTTGCGAGAATGTTTTGTTACCAAGATGGACAAGTCGTTGCAGACAATTCGTAGTGGCGGAGCCGAGGTGGTGGGTCTCTTCGAGAGGGTCATGTCGAACAAGAAGCTATGCGCCTTTATGAAAGTAGGCTTATGGGCTTGAAGCTTTCCTCCACGACCTTTGTGGAGTTCGAAGCTAGGTTTTAGTCGTGAGGTCTTGGAAACGCGTTATTGTTAGGGCCACGCAGCTGGCATGCGTCGAGTTCAGGAGGAACTCGGACGTTCAAGCGCCGGAGAGGTTCTCGAGCTTCAAAAATCTGGGCGTTTAGAACCGTCCGACCACGATTATGGCAATCTTCTAGATCCAAAAGATAGTGCAAAAGGTTAGCGATAAGGGGCAGCACCACACTTGAAAATACGGTGCTTTGCTGAAGAAGCCTTCTTTCAATTACTTCCACGGGAGTAGGAGATCTACGTATCCCCCGGGAAACCAACGCGGCAGCTGATCTGGTGAAATTCCTGTCACAGACAACCGCAAGGGCGAGCTCTCATACAGAGATGTCTCAGAATCCGTGGAGAGGTGGAAACTTCAATACTGCGCCGATGACCTTTCGACATCAAACTTCTAGTCGGCCAAATGGTCATAACCAAGTACGACGTGCTTACACGTGGACGAATTCCTACCAGAATGGTATGTTGTGTGCTTCCAACATCAGCTTCAAAAGCGCGAGGAAGAGTAGTTTGCAGTTGAAGATGCTTTCCAGCTGCTCCGAGTTCCAGGACCCGAAAAAGTCGGTCTCCGGTCAAGAAGAGGAAACGAGCGTCGGAGGTCAAGAAGGAGAAACGACTGCGCAGCCAGCTCATCAAAAGATCTCCCAGAAAGCAAGTCTACCGAAGAAAGCTTTGCGCTACAACGTGGAACGTTTGATCATGGGTCTCTTCTCCGATTCGAAAACGAGAATGTACAAAATCTCGCACACAGCCAGTACCACTGGGCTGCCCGTCGCGCGATCTTTGCTCCCCAGCAGCGCCCGCAAGGACTACAGACGTGTTCGAAAACAGCAACGCAGGTGGCTTTCACGCTAATAGGGCCTACTCTGCGGAAGGTTCCAGAAAAAGCACTGTGTACATCAAACGAACCACGCACCCGCAGCTCCCTCAGTGGCCAACCCTGATTAATGGAGCTTCCTCGCGCGCAACTCATCAGGCACCTCGTGGCGGGTTAACCCACACGTGCTTGAGGACTACCAGGTGACCAACAAACCCGCAAGCGAGCCGCTCCAGCGCGAACAAGATGTCGTTTTCCTTAATACCCGTACTTTGGAGACGTTTTCAAGAGTTAGTACCTTTTATTCGTCAAGTTAGCAAACAAGTTGTCATCCAATTTTCAAGCCCATTTCCGTAGCTACCAGTGCCCAGCAAAGACACTGGTACACATCAAACTTCTACAAGCCACATACCCGAGCTTGCCAGTTACTTCTCCACCTTCACAATATTCCCACATGTCCTATTTTTCACAACAACATACTGCTCGAGATCAAGCTGCTGTCAGTGAGCCGCTTCGGAATCACTTCCTTTTGCACGGAGACACTCGATCGCTGACATGAATGCAGCAGGCTCCTCCTCTGACGAGCGATAGTTTGAGAGCTAAGCCGGACGCTCTTGAAGAACCGATGTTTCAACGCCATCTCTGCGGAAGGCCGATCGCCTGGATCGAAAGACAGCAAGCTGGTGATCAAGTCTCGAGCGTCTACTGAAATTCCTTCCCATTCTGAACCTTTGAACGTAGGACCGATAAGAGCCATGTCCACGTATTCTCTCTCGCTGCTCGCCGAATACGGAAGCAGCGAAGTAAGCATCTGATGGAAAATAACGCCCACCTACGTCGTCACAAAGCTGCAGGTGAGAAGCAGTCCACATTCCCAAAGCGGATACAACCCCACTGAATGGATATGCTCTTACCGCCCACATGTCAACTGGTTTAGAATAAGGTCTTTTCAGGAGAATCTCCGGCGCTACATAACCTGGAGACCCCACGAGGGTATTCAGCATCTCACCGCGATCACTGCCTAGGTAGGCTGACAGCCCAAAATCAGCAATCTGCAAATGGGGAATCTGCCCGGTTAACATATATGCACTGAAATCTGTCAAGTTCTTGAAAGCCAAAGCTGATTCCACCTCACCTTGACTGACGGCGGGAAAATTTTACTATTGCACAGCAAGTTCTCTGGTTTGAGGTCCCTGTGAACGATCCCGTTCGAATGAAGGTACTGAATGCCCTTCAAGATGTCGCGGAGGACTTCTCTAGAGATCTAACATTGAGAAACAGAGCGTCGGGCTGAGAATGATCGCTCGGTGGAATGGTGAAGGCGAAGTTGATACCTTTTCACTGAACGACTCCGCCTCGGCAATCACGTCATAGAGCTCACCACCTCTCATATACTCCATCACGATATAGGTCTCTGTCTTCCTCTCAAAGACATCATGCCTGTTGGAAAGATATCATCGCGTGGTCAGGAAGGAGGCACACCGCCGGCGCTGTGTTTGCGTTTTTTGTTTTTTTTTGCCTCACGTACGTCTGAACGATGTTCGCATGTTCAACTCTAGCCAAAATTTCTATCTCGTTTCTGTGCAGAAAGCGAGCCTCTCCAACGTTCCGTATTACTTTGACTGCCACCGGCTTCGAGTTCTCCCTCATCCGGCCCTGTCTCACTATGGAGAATGCACCGCGGCCAATCTCGTTCCCAAGTTCATAGTACTGCTCAAGTCTCTGTTTGAACCGAAAAAGTACCGTTTCAATGATTTTAACCTGAGAACTCTGTACTCGGCTTGAGCTGAGTGCGGTAGCTGTCATATTATACCCTGAAGGCGTATGTGAATGACGATAACCACTCTGCGTATTCCTTTTCAGTTTCAGCGATGAGAATAAGCTTCTTCGTCTTGATGGATAGTGTCATGACCTTATCACCAGGCCCACCATCGACGCTTCCTTCACTGAGGTACAGGTCTTGTTTTACATCACCGGTCTACAAAAAAAACAACAGCTCCTCATGTGAGACGTGAGCGTAGAGATGAACAGAGGAGCATGAAAAATACTCGTCGCCATACCTGAGCATCCAGAACGGTTAATCGATGACCCTGTAGCTTCACCAGACGTTTCTTCTTCCTCGAGCGGATCATCCCAGAGCTCTTCACCTGGAACAACCATCCAGTCAACTCCTGCCCAGGACGAGTGTTCCTGAAGGTGCTATTCCTCAGGTGATACCCTTGGAACATGATCCAAATACACCCTCCTTCCCTCAAAAAATATCCTCCTACATTGCCAATCCCAGAAACACTACAAAAGACATCCCAGAGAAACAACCCCCCATCACAGCTCAAAAAGACAATCGTCTTCAGCCCTCATTCCATGCTTACGAATCCAGACCTAATTCCCACCACCTCCACCCCCAAGCATTTCCCTCTCAAAAGGTTACCTTCCTATACTTTTGAATCATGTGCAGCCACTGCCAAACCTCGCCCAGCAACTCTTCACACCACTCCCAACCAAAAACGGGAACCCCAGCTTCCCCCGCGCTAATCCTTAAACGACATTATAACAACAAACATTAAAGATAAACATTAAAATAAATATCGAACAAAAAAAATAAAAAAAAGGTACTCAAATAATATTTAAGTATAACTAGAAATATATATGTACAATAGAAGAAAAAATAATATGGTAATTTATTTACTAATAAACTAGATATGTTGTATAATAAAGAAGGAATTTTTGTCACCAATCATAAGTGCGCAAAAAATTGGGTTCGTACGGGTTTTGCTTTGATGGCTCTTTAAGGTTCAGTAGTTAAAGAACACCTGTTGAATAAATATGAAAATTAAAATAAAAGGGAGTACTTCTATTATATTTAGTTATATTTGATATTTACATATGTAAAATGGAAGAAAATATGTAGTGGGCTCTAAAATATTTATAAACTGGTTTATTCTTGCAATAAGAAAAAAGTTTTTGGAATGAATAAAAAAAAAGTTCGCGAATTCGCGTAGAACAGCGTTTCTTTGAGGCGTTTGAAAATGACTGATCAGCTGATCAGCTTTCAAGCGCGCTATGCTTATCGTCTGAGGATAGCTGGGACACTCAAACGAGGGTGCTGGGATGGTTAAGAGCGCCAGCCAGGTGCTACAAGTTGCCTTGGATGGATGAGCAATAAACCACCCGCGCGCAAGGGTGAACGCGGTCAGGACCGAAAACAATCTCAGCTGGTTGCAACCGTATAATAATATGTGTTTTCGTTCACATATTATTATACGGTTTATACTGTAATATTTTCAACGTATAAACAATATACAGAAGGGGGATGGCGAAAATTATATTTTATTCACATGGTGTTGTTATTGTTTTTACTATAAGTTTCGGAGCGGTAGGTAGGCTAGGTACGGGACGCTGCTTCAGGGTGGTCTCTCTGTAAGGGTTGTTGGATCAGAGGCTCGTGATAGAGGATTGAATTGGTAGAGGAGATGAAACATTTGCGTTGTGCACGATGGACTTTGCTGCGATGTCGTCGACTTGCGTTGATTGGATGGTGGGATCTAATCGAGGCACTTTCGGATGCCAGGGTAGGATGACGGCGCCGGTTCTTAGCTTAGTATTGGTATCATTTAATGATTGAACTCATGCACATGGGGTTGCGTCTACAAGACACCCCCGAAGGTCCCTCGCGATTCCGCGTTTTGCTGTTTAGTCTCCGGAGACAAACCATTACAGAAAATGCTTCCATTTAGAAAGCTTTCTGGGGCTCTCCGTAGATAAAGTCATCACAGACGACAACGTCGGCGCTCGACTTGTAGGATTTGTTGATCGGTCTGTTACCCAAAGTCACAATCACGCGAGCGATGATCGCCTCCCTGAAGTAGAAGCCGAGGAATGACAGGCCTCCAGGGGTTGGCTCAACGTAATCCTCCGCGATAAGGCAGTCGTCGATATCGTACAGTTGCATCTTGGTCGTATTCTTCTTGTTCACATCCACAAACACAATTCCGAATCCCTTCGTGACAGCCTTGGCCCTCTTAGCAGGGATGGTAAGGCGGATCTGGAAGACATTTTCCTTGATCGGTGTGAACAGTCTCTTCGGGCTGAAGGTCTTGAAGTTCTGGGATGCCTTCTTGTTGACTGTCGAGAATCGCTTGTCGCCATTTGACGGAGTAGGATCACTGACCAAGAACCTGTTCGAATCACTGGACACGGTCAAGCCACGCGTGACGGTGTCGGAGAAGAACTTCCTCGGAAACGTGAACGGCACGATTGGCGCATCCCAGTTGATCGATCGCTGTCCCTTGCTCTTCGGTCCCGGGTCGCTACCATTGTCCTTTCCTCCCAGCAACTCCCTGAAGAAATCGACAGCGTACTCCAACTTGGCAGCCTTCGAACCGCTCCCATGAACGATCGTCTTGAAGCTCGTCTGTGACTCGCAAGTCGCAGCCTGCGCCGCTGCGATCAAAGCAACAGCCAACACGATTGACAAAATCTTCATCTCGTTCCGCGGTGTTTTAACAATCCTCTTCCAAATCTCAGTTGATAAACTACTGCCTCTACCCCTGCTGTCCTTCCTCCATCATAGCCAGCACTACCAACTCCAAATCCTCCCCCTTTTATACCCTTCCAGTGCCCTATCCAACTGCTCTCTTCCTCCCCAAACCGCAAAACCTGATCTTCACATCCAAAGATCCCCCACGAGAACTCCACAAAAAAAGGAAAGAAAAAAGGGGACAAAATTCGTCAACAAACAGCTGCTACCTAGAATCGATCTTCCCACCCCTCTTCAACAACCTCGTCAATACAAAATAAACTGCTAATTATTATATTAATTCATTTAAGTTACATTTGAGCTCTGGATCTTTACCCCCTTTCAATACCTACAACAACCCCGCGCTTACTAGCCTATAGTATTCCGTTCCGCATAACCCCTATCAATAATTTACTAAACGCATATTTTATTATTACTAATCAAATAAAAGAGACCGATATGAGTTCCAGCCAAAAGGGTTTAGAAGACAGGTTGTGGGAAGCTATATCGTGCTAAATGTATTTAGGTTATAATTGAACGGAAGACAATGAGGAGCAGATATTGTCCTGTATTTTGGTAGAAATGGTCCTACGCTCTTCGAGTTTTTCGAGTTTTCTGATTTGTTTAGTCAAAAAAAATTTTAATATGTTTTTACAAAGAAACGGCTGGGCGCAGACATCAACTCCGCGGAAGTTTGTTTTGGGAATATATTTATTGGTTTTTTCAACCTCCTTCTCATCATAGCGCCCTAACGGTTTAATTGTTTTGTTTTTGATTTTTCGCTCTCCCACTCCTGGCCGAAAATGCCCAATGTTTCCTCGGTCTACCCTCAAACTGATGTCCATACCTTCATTTTGCGTCATTTAACTTCGGAACTAAACTTGCCCAAGCAAAAACAAATTTTTTTCTGGGAACTCTAGACGCAGACGCGGAAGAGCCTCCAACAAAGAGCATTAGGAATTGAATTTATATAGAAACTAAACGTTTGTGGCCATACCCCCTACTGGAGGACTCTTAGAAGTCGATAGTACTCTTTTTTCTTCTTAAAAAGGATTGCTACGGATCGACTTATATCACGGTACGTTCTGTTGGGTAGTAGGAACGAATATATATAACTTTTTTTCGTAGTAAGTTATGGTCTCTATAAAAGTTTACTTTTTTATTATTTTTCTGTTGACGTCGGGTTGGGCAGCTCATTTACTCACTCACTTAGCAAGACGCGTTTCTTATTCATAATTATTTTTGAAAAACAAAAAATCTAGAAGTTTCCTTGGAAGGTAGTAAGTCCCCAATCTCAGGATTCCAAAATCGGGCTTTATCAGACGGATTTTGACGATATTGATAGTTCGACGGTTTAGTTTAGCACCCCTCCCCCCCATCCTAATATAACTCGATACTATCCAGTACCCCACTCCTATTTGTTTTAAAAAACGGGAAACTTAAAATTGAGGACCGATGTTCGCCCGTTGACTAACTAAAATCGTAGTTCTATTGAATAAATATTATTTTTCAGACGGAAAGCTACTGAGTACATCTAAAAAAATACCATTTTTTAATATAAGGATTTTTAATACGTGAACGTGGTTTTTGTCGCTGGAAGGGGTTTTTACCCTTAGTTTTTTTTATAGTGGAGAAGGGAAACGAAGTGATATAGCGAAGCAGACGAAAAAGCACTATCGAGAATCGAATACCGTTTTTCTTTTGAGATGGGGAAAAAAAACACAGAAATCTAGCCCCTTTTGTGAACCTAGAAGTAGCTTCATTCTAACCCCCTTCCCCCCCCCTCGGTTAACTATTGAACTGGAAGATATGAACGTAGCCTTTACGGTGGGTGAAGTATTTAAGTAAATATGGGTTCATTCTTTTTGTTTTAATTAAACAAATAGTAGATGTTGTTCATAGGGTTGGAGAAGAATCTATATAAATTGAAGTGGGGTTTTCCGACGGGTTGTTCTTGAGGACAACGGCGACGTGCAGATGCATTTGCAAAATTCCTGAATTTTTTTTTGGAGGGGAGTGTAAGGCGGATGAGGAATCGGCGAACGTCATTTTCTTGAGAAGTGTGGCCCCCGAAATAGTGTATTGGTTTATACCTTTTTTTTGGGTGATCTCGATCGAATTGTATGGCTTATGTACGAGGGGGAAGAAAGTTGTCGGCGCGCGTTTCTCAAGCGCTGCTCGCCAAGTCGAGAGAGGATTTTTTTTGATATTTATGGAGGGAAGATGGTGATAAGAGATGATGGATCTATTGATTTGCGTTGAGTTTGAATTCATTGCTGCCGACCTCGGTATGAGTAATGAAAAACGAAAACCGCGGCACTGGCTGCCTCAGCCCGCACACACTCAGTCAAGGACAATTGCATTTTTCAAACAACCCCCCCGCGCGCAAGTCGCGATGGTTAGCCCGGTGGGTTTGGTCAGTGCTGAACGTTTCAGTAAGTGTCAGGCTTCTTTCATTTGCCAGCGTGAACGGAACATGCGATACCGAATTCCCACCTTTTTGTGTTCTCCTCATGTTCATGTTGGGGTAGTCTTCAGACTAGCCCAACATGGTTAACCTCGTCATGAATGGATTTGCCCGTTGGCACAGAGCATATACCACTACAGTTGGAACTTACATTCTCTTGTCCTCAACGGGCTAAGCTAATGAGAGTCTGGCGTTGATGTGATGCAACCGGTTCTAGGGCTAAGAGGCTGACCACCTGCTGATGTGAGTGGTTGATGCGGACGGCGTGCGAATTATCTTCCGTTCGGAATCTGTGAATTTTGTTTTGTGCGGGGGCGTGGCTGCATGGCGGCTCTCGAGCTGTGGTTTATTGCAACGATTTTGCCAGAAGTTTAGCAGCGACTGATGCTTGCTCACAGTGGGTTAGGTCTGTGACAAACGATCAATGAAGGGAGGCTGCTCGGTCGCCCCGCGCACGCCGCGATCAATGCTTAGCTCCGGGTACCGCACATCCTGAAATTGTGTGGCCTAAAGTTGATTGGATTCGTGTATTGCCAACCGCTAAGGTGTTAGCCAAGGGCAGCGACTGTTTCCGTTTTGCCCCAATTACCGGACTGCGGGCCCTGTCGCCGGAGCCTTACCAAGGCGTGCCTTAAACAGCTGCTGGAAGAATTTTTTTTTCAAACTGCACTTAGCTCGGTGTCCGTTCCTTCCAATATGGAAAGCTCCGGATTTCATGAACGCGGTGAAGACGGACGGTTGCGCTGCGGACTTCACGGCCACTGAAGCCTTTACGTGCTAACCATGGAACGCCTATTTCATAAGGCGTGCCTGCCATGAAATCCGCAATGCAAAGCTTTGTACTTGATCGAACAAACAAGGCGAAGTGTGGGATTCAGGTGGTACACCACTACTTCCTCCCTGCTCTGGATATGAACGCTCACTTGATGTTGAAGGCGCGTGATATTCGCCTTCAGATGTCTTTCTTCCCCTCTCCTTTTGTTCTATCTCCGAATAAGCACGTTCATTCACTTCCTGCCGCTGGAGACCCAGCTTGCCAGCAATGTCCGACTCATGAGTCGCGCCCACAATCCAATTGTGGGAGATGGGGGAAGGACCAAGATGTTGAAACATACCTTTCCAGGTGTTAGCACTTAAAATCTACTCATCCTACTTGTCCTGCTTAATGCCCGCCCTCCCAGCCTGCCCCAGGGATTGACCGGATTCCCAAAAAACCCCCTTCTCAACCCGCCAAAACACCTTACGTAAAACAAATTGGTTTTCGTAAAAATAAACACCCGAACGTTCGAATAGATCCAAAAAGCGATAGAAACACTTCAATCTAATCAATCACATTCCAGTGTCGTCAACTCGGTTGGAGGTTCCATTATCAACAACAGCATGCCCAAATTATGAGAGACTTATAGGTAAATATTGGGGTAAACCCCTCAGCAACATAACAAGGACCGCTTTTTTTCGCTAGCTCCAGAATACCCGAAATCGCCGTATTTATATAGTTTCTCAACCGAATTAATAAATTCAACTATTCTGTTCCATAATCGGGGGTCGGACATCGGATAAAACAAAAACTGTATTTCTACAGCAGAATCAAGGGTCCAAACCGACTAAATACAGCAGTTTTGTTTCTCAGGTTCAGGTGTCGCAGGATTCGAGCTAGGATTGTCGATAGTCGTGAGGGGCCAAATCCGTAAGATTTGCGAGGATTATAAAAGGGATTCAGTCAATATAGCATCGCGAAGGTTAAATCAATCAATATGCGCTTCCTTTTGGGTTTGTTGTTGCGACATGAGGATTTCCGCTACCGATCGGAGTGCGTGAGGAAGCAAAGGAAGCAAAAATCAGCATCCACATGTTGACCCAAGAGAGTTTTCTAGAATGGAGGTTCAGGGTGGAGCGAGCAACCAGAGCAAAGGGAGCAGCAGCATCACTCCGAGAACAGATGGATGAAGAAGCCAAGGAGGATATGAATGCCCAGAGCATTATCGTGAATACAAGAAAAACAATTTATTCAGAGCCTATCCAGAAGCGGAAAGGGAGATGCTGATGACGAGAGTCCAACAATATTGCAGCATTCGAACGCCAGAGAGTTAGAGAGAGCTCCGTGAGGAGGCTGTCAAGGCTCCCAGGGGCATGGCGAAAACACAGCTAAACCCCAGACTACTCCAGTGGTCGCATTGAACCAGCGAAGCACCACGACGTTGTGCAGACGTGGGAAGATATCGCGCAGCCCGGGGACAAGAAATAGAAAAGTCAAGATACTCACTCCTGCAAGCAGCCAGATCAGTGACCACCAATACCACCGAATCACACGAAGGAAAACAGGTGTCGCATCATTTGCATCAAGCGCACGAGATACAGGCAAAGGGACCTCGTAGTCCAGCTCGCGATCCGTACCTGGCGCCTGCGGCCGTAGATATCGAAATAAATACCGGTTTATACGCGTATGGCGATGAGCACGGGGTCTTGCAACGCCAGACAGGACGTGGAGGCAGCGTGATGTTTAGTAACCTCCCGGCGAGACCAACTTATAAATACAAAACAAATTAGACAAATTTCATTCGTAAATACAACATGAAAACTTCGCTTTCATTTATTCCGACCTAAATGTTGACGAATCAACCTAAATTATCGTACCCTCCCAAAAAGAATTGATTGATAACTGCCAAATGTTGAGTGTTTCCAAAATTCGTGAGCTAGTTTTCAATTGATTTACAGACGAAAATTCATGAATTATAAAAACTTTACAACAGGATCGAGTATTTGTTTCCTGATTTTTTAATTATTTTTGGAAATATTTGTTCAGGTATAGTAAAAGTTGTTTTTAAAATTAAATTCTCCTGGTTTTTATTATGTTATGAGAAGGTCTAGTATGTTTTGAGTTTATTTTTGATCGTAGGGGCTCCCGTTCTGATTGAACTTAGTGCAGCCCAAACCACTTGGCTGTTGATGGCATTTTTCTTGCGTCAGTGGACTTCTGCTGTGAAGGCTCTCTACTGTCTGATTCTCAGCATCTGAAGACAAGTATTGTACTCCTTGACTGGAGGATGCATACGAATGGCGAACAACCAGCAAAACATCACAGCAATACCAAAGTTGGAATCTTTCCTTCGCAGAACAGTCCCGATGCGGGTTTGGCGGGGGGAGCCCAACTTCCATGAGCATACATTGAACAGCTCTAGCGGAGGCCGCTTTATGATTGCGTTAAGGGTGGGCAATATTTTCAGCGCAATTGTGGTGATTAAAAAAAGAAACAAATCAGAACTTAGTCTCCGAAGTCAGTCCAGTCTACTCGCTTTCGGGCGGAGCCCAATCTGACGAGCCGTTTAGCAGTTGTCATGGACACTGCGGCATGCAGATCCCAACGACCACTGACTACCTGACTGCCCAAAAGGGTATTTAAAGTGGCTTAGTGGAAATGTGTGCGGTTCGGGTCGGGAAGGAAACGACAGCTTTAGGTATTGGTACAGCTGGGAAAGATGAGGGTTTGTGGAATTGTTTCAGCGGCAATTGTCGCAGTGATTATTGCAAGTGTTACTGCAGATCACCACGGCAACTGCACGTTTTTGGATGATGTTCACTTCAAGTCGATCACCCATGGCCGTGGGAAGAGTGCTGGGGATTTAATCTACTCGCTGGAGTTCTTTAGGAGTCTCCTTGGATCTCCAAACAACGGGAGTAGGAAGGGTCCAAAGTCAAAGGGCCACCGGTGGATCAACTGGGACGCTGAAGAGGTGCCGTTCAAGCTTCCGTACGACTACTTTAACTCCATCAGCCGACGGGGCCTAATTCTTGAGAGCAGGAAGAACAAGTTCCGAGTCAGCAGCCCCCCAGCGGTGCCTGGTGGAACAAAGGACAAGAGGTTCTCATCGATCAACCAGAAGGAATCAAAGAACTTCAAGACCTTCACGCGGAAGAGACTGTTCACTCCTGTCAAGGATAATGAGTTTGAGATAAAATTCAACATCCCCGGACGGAGCCAGCGCGCCGTTGTGCAGGGCTTTGGAGCCGTTTTCGTTGGTGTCGACGTACCCGGGGTCACAAGGATGGTCGCGTACGACCGAGGGGGATGTATCTTGGCCGATAAATACGTTGAAACGTACCCGAATGGACTCTCCTTCCTCGGTTTTTACTTTGACTCACCGATCATATGGAGCGTGAAGATTAGACTTGGAAACAAGGCAATTGATAAGTCCAAGTGCGGCCTCTCGTGCGGTGAAGACGTTGTAGTGATGGACGACTTTCTATACGCCGAACCTATGGACCGCAGATATGGAGTACCAGGAGTTCGGGACAGGGACAGCGTGTAGAAAACTAGCACAGGGAGAAATAGTAGTAAAGGAACTTTCATACGGAAAACTTCGTCTTAATTGAGTCTTGGTCGGGTCCTGCACCGTTCCAAGCATCGCATCTTCGATTGATTTCCACGATCTGTGAACAAAGGCCTAGTCAGGCGGCCTTGGAAAAGGGAGAGCGTCGATTTTCCTTGGAATGGAGATCGTGATTCGCTTGAACCCATTCCTGGGAGAGCCCGCCCCTGGGAGAATTGCCATTTGTTCGATATCGTCGGAAGGAAGCGAGGAGAAAGCCTCCGAGGGGAGAAAGCAGAGGACGTCCACAATTGACAGGCAGGGAGTGAAATCGTATTCCAGAGATGTCAAAGATTCAGCGATGGAGATGGAGCTGTGGAAAGACAGGAGATATGTCAAAGTGGTTCTAGTTTCTGGAGCGCTTGGTGTACAAGCGGAACCTCTCAACTATTGTCGATTGAATTAGCATATTCAATCTAGGGTATTTATTTTCATTCCACCTAGGAATTCAGTCGAACGGTCCTGCTCTACGCCCGGTTCAATCTTGGGGGTTCGTATCCGAAGCTCTTTCAGATTCAGGACCACCGATTGACAAGAATTCAATGAACGCCTTTGCAGAGCAGAACACATAAAGGAGAAACTATGGGGCCTTGATTTCATTGAAAACAGATTCATGAGGACAGCGAACATTTGTTCAGGGAGATCGATCAATCTTCATATATGATCTCTTCCTGAGATGATCTGGAAAAGTCTACGTCAGCATTGCTGTCACTGGGCCCTCATTCTTAACGATCAAGCCGTGCACAAAACTGCACCTTAGCGTTGACCATATCGAGCTCTTGGCACCACTGAAAGAGGAAAGCGGCCTTACTGATGCCATCGATGCATCTTACATCGGAGACGAAGTCCCATCACAATAGACCATGTTGCTTTGGTCCGCGTACCCGTCACCTCTGTTACCTCCTGCAAAGACATTGCGAAGTCGCATTCCTGGTAGTCCCTCAAGGTAGGCAACGTGCCCACACCTGGTGGTAAAAAAGCCCTCCACGCACAACTCGTGAAGTCTTGCTTTTAGCGAACACCCCCCAACTCTGAATCCTCTGCAAAAACATCGAAGATCCTGACGCCGCGTACGGATTCTGTGTCCTGTTGGATATTCGTGATACGCCTTTAGATTTCTCGCAGGGGTGGTCTTAAACCCGTCTCTTTTATTAAGTATTACGACTCTCCACTCACACCTCCCGCGACCGCGACTCGTCTACGCGGGGTGGGAGGTCGTCTATCTCACCTGTGATTAACCACTCTAACGTCGTCACTGGGCCAACTTATGGACGCCTTCCAGTTCCGGACTGCCGCCAGGATCTACCTGGGTTTGCACAGGCCCCTTGGCACTCTAATCGCCCTTCCTTCTCCCAAGGCTGAGGGAGTCGTATTGACGGTTGTGATTACCAATTTCTGGGCTCGTGTGGACTATTGACAGGTATCGTACGAAACGACGCACCTGTGAAGCACATCCAGAGCGAATATTTGAACAGGGTTGGCCACGCGGTTGAGGTTCAATAGGAACTGCCCCGATCAGCCTCGGCCACCTGGAAACGCTTTTTTTATATCCTCGCCACCTGCGAAGTATTTTAATCCTTCGAAGACGAGAGTGCCTCCTCCATCCGCGTCGGCAACTGTTGCTGAAGATCAGTTGAACACGGCATATGCGCTCTTCTGCTGGAGAAACCTTTTGGAGGGGGGGGGGGGTGCGTGGGTGCTAAGTAGACAGATTGGGCATGTGAAGGCTCTAAAATACACAGCAGTCCCACCCAAAGGACAAGAGCTACCTTTTCCCTACTTGTATGAAGATATCTTGTGTCATCAATCCCCGCGCCGAACTTCGTCGGCCCTCCATTTCAAACATCTCTCGGTGGCTCAGGACCAAAACCACCAATTCCTTCACACACACACAGAATTGGGAGAAACATCTACCTCCCTCAGAATCTATCCATTCCTTCTCCTGCCGCCCCTCGGGGATTCCCCCCCCCCAGACCTTGAATACGGCATGAGACGCCGCAAAGAGATCAAATACGCGGGGGCTTTGTCTTCCCCTGGTGTTCGTGCTTCGGCACTAGCACATCGCTTGGTACCCCTGATCATTGAGTGCTTTGGGTTCATGGACTCTGTTGGTTCTCGCTGGCTTCGGGAGTTGTTCCGCGAACGCCCTGACCGTCTTCAATCGTTGTTTACCCGCTTAAGTTTCCTGCTGTGGCGCATGAATGCCGCTTTGATGTTGGAGGCGCGAGTACTTCGCCGCGCTTAGTCTTTTTTTCCCCTCGGGGTTTTTTTTCAGCCTCCGATTAAACCATTCGTTCGAATATGGACCCGGGTCTCCAAAATTGATTGATTATCTCAGTTGCCGACATTAGTTTCACAAGAAAAAACTGAAAGTGACTGCACCTTCATGACATGCAAGTTGAGCCTCAACTTTTGTGAGGGCCGACATTTCTGTTCGTCATCATCGTACCGGTAAGCAGCATGTTCTTGATGTCAAGGTAGAGTCCCCGTTAAGAGCCCATCTAGTCGCTGGTGGCGCCTGTCAAACTGGATATGCTCTAGCCAACGTTTGCCACCACAGAAACGAGCTAAATATCGTGATGTCATCCGTGATCAAAATGACTTTCAATTTGTATTTTTCGCGGTCGAAGGGTTTGGACGACTTGGTCAAGCCGCAAAAGATTTCCTCAAAGAAGCTACGGAACCTCTCGAACTCGAAGCGGCCGCGCAAGTGCTCGTGCAAGTGGATCTCAATCGAGAACTCTGACCATGGTACGGCTCGCTTGGCGATCCATTCCATGCGTAAAGATGATAACGTTCGGACGCTGTTTCCTGTCCCCCCCCGTAACCACCAGTTCAGTCGATAAAAAGACCTTGATGGTTGCTAGCCTTTTCGATTGACCCGTGGATGTCCCAGATCTGGAATTATACCAGACCCCTCTGAATACGGAAGGCATTTTTGCGCGGAGCTTCAGGGGAGCATTCGATAGGTGCATATGTGCAGCGATGAGCTAGAGCGGAAGCACGAATGGCTGGGGGAGAGAAAGCCCCCGCCATATTTCAACTCTTTGAGTCTCATACTGGCAGCGGCAAGTCCACGGCGCTCTCCGGCAGCCGGCAAAAAACGACTGGCGTGCACTACGGCAGGATTCAACTACCGTTTATTACCGGCACAAACACCGCTGTTTTATATATATATATATGTTATAGAAGAACAGAACTTAAGATTTATTCTCATTATATAGGCAATAACAACACTTGAATTAGCTTTCCATACTGTGAATATGCAGATCGACATGATCATGAGATCATCTGGACAATGCTACGATCTGTTTAATATCACCCCACAGACCCAAGGGAAGGGCAATGCATCCAACCACTATCAGCAACACGCTTATGGCGGATAACAGGTGCTCCTTGCCCTCTCGCTTCTTCAGGAAGACTTTAAGGTCCAGTATTCCCGGCCAAATGAAGCAGGTCTGCGACGCGAGGATGGACGAAACGAACCCGAGGTACGTCTGGAAAGACGGAATCGCCACGTTGACCAGGACAACGAAGGACATTGTAGTCGAAGTCCACAACAACCACCATAGCATTGCTGCGGGCTTCAGCACAGTCAGGGGCGCCACTTTGTAAGGAGCGTTCTTCTTGCCGAAGATGAGCCTCTTGAAACTGGGCTCAATAGCTCGCTGTGCAGCATACGTGAAAATATTTCCCGAAAGAAGGATTCCAATGGACGCATGGATGATGATGCAAACCATGCTCACCGTCTTCGCCGTACCAGGTTGAAGCGAGTCGATGTAGGGCGATTGCAACCAGCTCGCATCTCCTGCCATGCCGTACACTACCGAACCCACTAGCGCGTATAGCACGCAGCATGTCGACTGCGACAGGACAAGAGAGTACTTGAATCGCTCCACATACTTCATCGAGCTCATAATCTCGAGGAACATCACAATTCCCGAATACGCGTACACAATGTCCATCGCTGCAACCATACAGTCGCTCAGCTTGTACTCTGAGAAAAGCACGTGGTTTCCGATTGGGTACAGATCCGGATTCCTCACCATGTTTCCAATCACGACGAACGAAATGAAAATCGGTATTATGATGGTCAATATAGCTACGACCGACGTCAACGCCATAGCCTTGAAGCTCCTCGCCTGTAGAACCAGCAGCGAAACCGCGCCAGCGACCACCATCCATTCCTGAAGGCTCAAACTTGACCCGGCAAAAAGCGAGTTCCATGCCGACGACTGCGTGTAGTTGAATGCAGAAGTCAGGAGGAACATAAGCGGGTAGGTATTGCACCTTGCAAAAACTAGTCCTTTCTTCCCGAAAACTCCCAAAAACAGCTGTGGGTAACTCGTCGCGGAAGCTACGTACTTGGTTCGTAGCCGGTGCAAAACTAGACCCGCACAAATTGTAAGCACCGCGCAGAGCACGTTGATCAGATGCGCAGGGATCCATCCCAGCGTCGCGAAAGAATTGGGAAACGATAGGACCCCGTTTCCCACCATGTCCACTACGAGCAGGAAAAACGCAAGGAGAATGGTTAAGTTCTCTGCGTGTCCGCCTTCCCTGTCCTCCGCATCCCCTTTCTTCTCATCTGCTTCTATGTCAGAATGCCCACTCATGTCTGAACTGATAATTGCGCTGTCATCCACGTTCGAGTCCGACTCTGCGACGCATTTCTTCGGCTCCTCATTGCCTTCAGTTGAGGCCTGGACGACAGCAGCCTCCCCCATAGTTGATGTTTCTACCACACACGAATCCGCCATACTTGCAAATCTCTCCAACAACGAACTCCGTCAATCTTCTGTTTAAAGTACTTCAGAAATGAATACTGCACTAGGTATTGTTAATACTTCTGCCTTCCCAACTGTCAAATGTCCGACGTGGATCCTTTTTATATTGTCCACATCTTCACAAGCACACAAAGTCCACTTACAAGAGCAAAGTGAACACACCATTCAAATGATCACAACGGCTGACAGCGTCTAGCAGTGACCAGCGCACACCGCATTAATAGAAAACAGCCGTTGACCGCTCCTCATCTCAGATGATCTAAGCAGGAATCCCAAACCTTTTTGTCTACCATCACAAAAGTCCGCTCTCGCTGGATAATCTCCCCCTCCATCCTCCAATAGACGCTTGCAGGATGTGAATAGAGAAGAAAAATCAACTACAACAAGGGGCAAAGTGTCAGATCGCCGCACGGCGGAAATGGACCCATCCCCAACCCCTAGAACTGACTCCGCCAATGTTCACGTCACTTCGTCCGTGAATAGATCGACGGGCATCCTGTGAAAATATGACCCCATTAATCGGTCAGTTGACACAGAACTAGCGCACACATGTCCGGAACTCCCGACACAAGTGAAGGACATTTTCATCCATAAATAGATAGCCTCTAAAACATAACTCGATTAGAGCGGTTCTTAGAACAAGCAAGAATCTAGCATGCCATCTCCTGAACTCCTGTGCCCCAAGAACGAGACAATTTCCTCTATAAATAGATTGTGCAAGAGTGTCCAGGAACCCCCCCCCAAAGTTTTAACTATAACATAATCAGGTTGTTGATTAGTAGTAGTGAGATTGCACCAAAGAAAAGGGGACCTTTTTTTTGGAAATCGCTCTTCCCACGGCTTTTTTTGCGGTTGGGTTGGCAAAGTAATCAAAAAATATTTGCGATAGACGATTTCCATGGGTTTCGGCTTAAGACCTAAAATAATCAGAGCTCTCGACAACGTTTCCGATGTCAAGGCAATGTCAGGGCCAACTAACTCGATTCGAGGTCGTCATCCGGTTTTACCGATATGATCAGAAAATCACCATGTTGACCATAATTAATGAGTAATATTGAAAACATATACACCAATAATAGTGATTTAATTCTTTAGGGGATCATGAATGGTAGCTCTCGAAAATAATCATCTTCTATTGGCCATATATATGTATTTATTTTTTGTGCGCGTTCTCGAAGAACATGCTATGGTATATCTAGTAGGGTTATACCGATAGAAAGAGAAACTACACACCCGCCATCCGTCAATTACCGGAAATAAACCAGGAAATATACTCCCAGCGGGCAAACGTGGAATCGCGCTGGTAAAGCAAAAAAAAACCCCAGACAAAACCCCAATTCAGAAAATTGAATTGCGTTTATAAAAAAGAATTGTTTTCCCTCGACCACCAAATTCATTCAATAAACAGTATTTGAAAGCTGCCGTTGGAGAAATTGCAAAAGGAAAAATCAGTCAATATCGCAGCAATCAGCTATAATCAATCAATATTCCAAACGTTTTCTGTCGTTGTTTGGGCCATCGGAGTGTTGCTTTGGCTGGAACCACAAAATCTTCCAAACTTCCGAAGAAAAAAGGTGGACATTCGCTACCATTGGAAGCTTGGAAAGCTCGAAGAAAAAAGGGTGGACTTTCGCTGCTGTAAATCAAGTTGATTTTTGGAAGCATAAAAAAGGTGGACACTCAGTACCATTGGAAGCCTTGAAACTTCGGAGGAAAAAAGGTGGACTTTCGGTGCTGTACATGGAGTTGATTTTCGGTACCATTGAAGGAATTTGTTTAATCGGAGGCTGAAGAAGACCCAGAGAGGAACAAAGAAGACTAGCGCGGCGAAAATCCCGCGCCTCCAACCTCAGAGCAGCATTCATACGCCACAGCAAGAACCTTAAACGGGTAAACAACGAGGACAGACGGGTTAGGGCGCTCGCGGAGCACTTCCCGAAAGGTACTATTACGGTGGTCGGTAATTGGCAGTAATTCTCTGTGTTTATAGTTTTCTGGCCGGTGTTCAGTTTGCACGGTTTTTTGAGTCCTTGGTGATAAAACTGGATGTTCGTTCACGGGCTTCTTACCCCAATACATTCACACACTGCAAATCCATTTCCAATCATCTCTCCATTAGGCGGCCCTCGACGATTAACTTTTGAGGCGGTGAGACTGTCCTTGGCATTAGCTATCCCCGAAGACCATATAGCAGCATGCTTGCCGAGGCGCGGCATCGGCGCTTCGGTTTGCATGTTTCTATCCCGACTTCCTAGTTCCAGTCCACGCCTTTCATAGCGCTTCAGGCTCTGCTAGTAAAAGCCAGCGAATCGTAGCGCTTCAGGCTATGCTAATAAAGCCAGTAAAAGCCAATTGGATCTGGAAGTCTTCCACTTGGACGTGAGAGCAGCGTATCTTCGTGGTGAACTGCAGGCAGAGAACATGAACCAAGGACATAGTACTTGGACAAGAAGTGAGAGTTTTGTAACCGTCTCGATGTCGATGACTTGCAACGACAGATTGTGAGCGCTATTGTAGCGTTGCAAAACAGCTTGGCTTGGGCTTGCACCTTGTTGCCTATGGCCAACTTCTGGCGCAAATGGTCTCCTTTCGGAGTGACTGCGCTCGCTTGCAGAGTTTGGGAGGCTGCCACAGCTCTCGATGGCTCACCAACGTTTCTAAAGTGTCCGCCCCTCACGCGCACGGATTTTGAAGTGAGCTCGGAAGTTCATGAAATTGCACCTTAAGGATATTTCCCGAAAAGGAAATGAAAACGGAGCATATGTCTTGACGCCAGCACAAGTCCAAGTCGGAACTCAGAGGGTTCACTCAACCCAAGTGCAGGGGTAGCAAACAACTCAAGTGCCCGATCGCCTCCAAGTGCCTTCGCAAGATCCATGGGACTAGAGGACCGACGAGATCATATGGACCAATGCTGATGAGATCATTTATGCTGGGACCCGTGATGCGTTGTTCACGGCTGGGTCAGATGGGTACGCTGTGATAAACAGAGAGGAAGGTGAAGACGAGCTCAACGCAGGAAATGGTCGGGATTTTCTCTCTGGGGGATCAGGCGATGACCTATCATCGGGGGAAGGGTAGTGATGGAATGGAAGGCAACGAGGGAAACGACGTACTTTGCGGACTTAGCGGGAACGATGCAATGAACGGGAACGAAGGAGCCGACAACATATCGGTTGGAGACGGAAATGACAGAATCAAAACAGGCAAGGGCAAGGATGTTGTTCGTAGTGGTCAGGGCAAGGATGTTGTTCGTAGTGGTCAAGGCAAGGACAGGATGAAGACAACAACATTAGCAAGATCCGAGGGAATATTATTCGGGTTGCTACAGATTTTCGTGCCGGGAAGCTCAACGATCATTGCGGGAGAGGGCAATGACAAGAAGGAAGTGTTCGGGGGTGACATAACCGTTAAGGGTGGCGATGGGGATCCCTTTTTTTCAGTGGTGGAGGAAACAAATATGGAAGTCCGTATCAATTCCATCGTCATCAATTTGCTCACGGTAGCGTTGTTATGGAAGATGGAGACGACCGTGTAGATACGGAGTATACTAGGGACCTCAGAGTGGTCACAGGTGACGGAGACGACAAACTACTACGCTTACGACTCTCAGCGGCGTACCTGGGGAATAGGATTGATGAAGCTGCGTTCATGGATATTCCAAATGCTTATTCCCTGGACAGCAAAATTGGGCGCTTGTTCCTCGGAAATGGAGATGATTATGCTAAAGTGCGCAAGACTCTGAAGGCGTGTGGCTATGGCGAGATGTTTTCTGGAGCAGGGGATGACAATTTGAAACCGATTCCAACGGGGACCTCGACGGTGAGCCTGGCGTGATAACTTTTATACCCTCCCCGATTGGAAAGACTTTTGAGTATGAGCGCAAATTTCCCGATAACCTTCTTGGAGAGCCAGGGGATGATTACCTCTACTTTGATTTCCAGTGCGATGAACAACCTTGTTGAAAGGGTATCTGTCAAACCAACATCAACATCGGCCTGGTATTGCTGTGATATTAGTTGATTTTCTCCGCAATCCTTGCAGTTCTTGCAGACTCGGCCCCTCGGGTTTGTACCCTCAATTCCAGCCCGAATCGCATAATTGGTAATGGATTGAGACTCCCTCGCGCCGTGCCAAAACCGAGGTATTTCTCTGGTCAGACCCTCGATTCCGTTTGATTTAGAACACCTGGTTTTTTTTCATTATGGAGAGACCCTCGGTTCCGCTTACAGTAGGGAGAATTCAATTGCTTTTTTTTACCTCCTCAAACACCGCTTTTGTTTTATATAAAACAATCATTTTTCCGAATCGGTGTTTGTTTTGCTACATATCCTCGATTCCAGCTCGCATTCGCCGTATTTATTTTCAGGTTTATTACTCGGTAATTGTAATTTTTACCGGCACTGTAGTACCTTCTTCGGGACAACCCTAAAAATAAATATCCTCGATTCCAGCTCGTATTCGGGGTATTTATTTTCAGGTTTACTACAAGGTAATTGTTATTTTTACCAGCACAGTAGCTCTTTCTTCGGGACAACCCTACAAATAAATTAGTTTCAAATTGTCATCCCCCGCTCCAGAAAACATTTCGACGTAGCCACACGCCTTCAGAGTGTTGCGCACATCTTATTTGTGTTCTCTGGCGCAATCTCAATGTCCAGCGGTAGAATTGCGTTGCTTTATTTTTTAACAGCTACTGGAGATCCTTTCGCCTCGCCAGTCTGGATCTACGATACTGCTCTATCCTCATCAGCCATCGACTATTATTGCTAGTTTCCTTTTACGTCTTGCGTAGCGCATCAGGCTACGTTTTAGTAAAACCACAATTATGGACTTTACTGGACTTTACTAGCATAGCCTGAAGCGCTACGCAAGGCGTGAAGATGAACTAATAACTAGGGAGGGAAGCATGCAACCCCAGGCGCCGATGGCGCGCCTCGGAAAGCATGTCGCTGGAATATCGCCAAAGGGAGACACTTAAACGCCTCAAGAGCGCCAAATAGTCAGTAGGACGCTCAGCAAACATTTCCGCAACCACTCTAAACCCGACTTATCCACGTGACCAAAGCTTTCCACAATGAATGGCTGGAACCGGTGAGAGCGACCCTCAGCGCAAGGCAGACTGGCCATGCTCTCAGCATACCGTCGTTCCTTAACTCTTCGAAGGGCTGAAGCCGCGGCGCCCCGGCGGCGGGCGGCTGCGGTGAGGTGGGCGCTGGCCACGGGGCAGGTAATCGCAAGGTCCACATATGTTGAGCGTCTGGCAGCAGCGTCGGAGACGAGGAGATCGGCTATACAACGGGGCGGTGCAGAGTCCGAGATTGATTTGGGCAGTTCCGACTCAACCTCAACCGTATGCCCTATCCGAGTCAATAACTCGCTGAGGATGTACTTGAGGCGAGTGTGACGCCTCGTACGGAGACCTCTCAACAGTCCGCAGGAACCCAGGAAGTGGTAGCCACGAGCGTCAATCCGGCTCTCACATCCCTGACAGAAAGACGGCCGATTAGAGTGCCACGGAGCCTGTGGGAAACCGAGATAGATCCGTGCGGAACGGAACTGGAAAGCATCGAGACGATGACTCAATGACGACGGTAGAGTGGTTAACCACAAGTGCGAGAGGTGGCCTCCCATGCCGCGGAGACGAGCGGCAGTGGTAGGCGGCGTGAGAGGAGAATTGAGCATGACTGTGTGAGGGGCACTGTGTTGGCCCCAGGTGATGCTATGTTGAATCACATCAGTGCGGGAGCTCCACAATCGGCTCAAACCCGGGTAGTCTGCAACAGGTTACCCGGGGCTAGCCTCTCCGTCATCGGCAAGAACGCGGTCGAGGGGAGAATTCTCAATCGCTTTAGCTCGTCCCCATAACAGCTCCCTCCAGGAACGAAAGCGGGACCTATTTGAGTCCGGCACGGCGTTGCACCTCCTGAACGCGTGTTGAAGACCATCATAAATTGTCAAAAGCGGGGGCGGCAGGGTCACTGGATCCTCGTTGGTCAAAGCTCGAGCCAAGAGGCAGGCACTTCGCATCTGGAAGGTCACCAACGTTCGCTTTACTAGCATATCCTGAAGCGCTACGCAAGGCGTAATTATTGCTCGAGTGATAATGTATTGCTACAGTGACCTTCGAAGAATGAAGAGGAACTGTTCCTTCATCTGGAACAGAGACTCCTTTCTTTGCAGATACGGTCCCCTTGACCCCTTGCACGAGCTTCTTTAGCAAAATCATCTCCATTTCCGAGGAGCAATATCCTTACGAAAATCAACAGTTGCTTGCAAGGAAAGAAGAAGAAGAGTTTCTAGCAACATTATGCGCAGAGGCGCGCCGCCGTTGCCTGGGCTTACATGCTCTTCTCCTTAGCCCCTAGTTCCCTTTTACGTCTTGCGTAGCGCATCAGGCTATGTTAGTAAAACCACTTTGGCGATATTCCAGCGACATGCTTTCCGAGGCGCGCCATCGGCGCCTGGGGTTGCATACTTCCCTCCCTAGTTATTAGTTCATCTTCACGCCTTGCGTAGCGCTTCAGGCTATGCTAGTAAAGTCCAGTAAAACCACCATCACCACCACCAGCTATTGATATGCCACATTGAAGACATACCAATACTGAATGAATGTTCACGTCAATAACGGTGATCTTGATTTGAGAGTACACCCCGCCATCTTCATTTCTTCCTCATCGACACGCCAGTGGCATTTGCCATGTAGCATTGTCGTATCTGTTCCCCAGGAACTGTCACGGAGTGGCTGCTCTGGTTGAGCGGGAAATTCGTGAGAGTTGTTAGAAGAAGATATTCCGGGGGCGATGATGTTTATTCGGCGCATGCCTGGTAATTGCGCTCGTCTGGGGATACGAAAAGAACTAGCAGGCGTCAGGTTGTATAGAAAATGCGTGACATTGTATCTAGATAGATGATTGTGTCTGCTTACCCGTTAAACTTTCTTGCTGTGGCGTATGAACGCCGGTTTGATGGTGGAGTCGCGCGATCTTCGCGGCTCATAGGCTTTTTTTTTACCTCGGGGGTTTTTCTTTCAGTCTCCTATTAATCACAAGAAAAGCTCAGAAACCACTGTCCAGTGTTCTTTCAAGAAAGCCTTCCAAGCCGTGAAGCAGAGCTCGATCCTTCTTACAAAAAGATGAAAGTTTCTGTTCTATAGAGCATTGAGAGCTGAGTAGGGACAAAGTACAAGAAGTTCCTGCGCTTTTGAAAACCCCTGAATATCTTATCTGCATCTGAACAAGCTTTTGGAGTGTTATGGATAAGGTCTATACGTAATGGATAATTCTAGGGTCAGTCGACCTCTGGTGACGAACGAATGGTTTAATCGGAGGCTGAAAAAAAAAACCCCGAGGGGAAAAAAGACTAAGCGCGGCGAAGTACTCGCGCCTCCAACATCTGGTGACAGTGTAAAAAAGGTGCTAAGAAGTATAAAAGTCCCAAGAGGGTACCGCATAAAATTGGAGTCCCCCCGATGAAGACATTATTGGCAGACACTGAGGGCACTGCCAAGAAGAAACGAGAGCCGGACACAGCCGTACTATCAATGACCAGAAAAGACGTTGCAGGTGGGCTGGAGAATCGAAAATCACTGGACAAAAGATCGAAACGATATTGGCAGAAGCTGCGGGCACCGTCTCCCAAAGAAGTAACAAAATAGCCGGACATACCGGTGCTGTCAACTACCTGAAAGGACGTTGCGGGCCCTTTTTCCGCGTTCTGTCTCTAATGCAGATCTGAGACAGCTACACCTTCCGGTGGAGCTCCCACGGGCTACGTCAACTGCGGTCGCGCCTGCTCGATGTATGTGGTTTGTCGTTTACCGGAGTAGACTATTTAAGCGCTCCAACTCTGTCTTAGGCTTACGGAGTAGGCGTGTGGGGGGACTTGGGGTTCGAAAGTCCGGGTTTCGATTGAAAATGAAGAGGAGGTGGAAGAGACTTAGGGACTATGAAGACCTGGTTGGTTGTTTTTCTTTTGTATGCGCATGTCGCTCATGTCGCAGCGAGCGTATTGGTACACACGGGTAAAGGATCCGACAGCAAGACCGGCCGGGGAATTGTGCAGAGAGCACGGAAGACCGGCGTGTGCCCCATTTTTCGCCTTTTTAAGGAAGCTGGGAGACTATTGACGGACTGTATACTGCGGGAGAACTGAAGCTGGGAGACTATTGACGGACTGTATAATGCGGGAGAACTGAAGCTGTGAGACTATTGACGGACTGTATACTGCGGGAGAACTGAACACGAAGACCGTCCTCGTGGATGGAAACCGATGCCTCAGTGTCAGTTTTCGGTTTCGTGAGGGTGTATGGTGCTGGCTTTTGGTGGTTTTGAGCCGCAATTGTGTTCTTCGGTGGGAGGCGCTTCTTTCTGCAGCCTTTCCCCCGCATCTTCTAGTGGTGTGGTGCGTGCTGGGGGTTGCTAGCGCCCCTTGGAGGTCGTGGTGGTTTTTCTTTGGTTGCAAACGTTGGGAACAAGTTCTCTTTTTGGGGGTTTCGTGGGGGAATCGGTTTTTCACACCTTCCAATCGTTATGGTTGGGGTTTCCCCACCCATTCCGGCGGACGGAGCCGTTCTCTCAGCGCGTGTGGAGCTCAGCGTGGGCGGGTTTAGTACCGCGGCCACCCTCACGGACTGCGCTGACGAGTTGGCCCATGGGATCTGCTCGAAACTGACGAGTCTTCTTGTGACTGCTTCCCAGGAACACCGCCTGCCCCTGCTGATCGCCTATTTGGAGCGCTTCTCCGCCTCCGCGCCTGCCCCATACCCCCCGGTGCCCGTCCCCGCGGATCCGCACGGTACAGCGGGGCCTGCCTCCACCCGACCCGAGCGCTCCGCTCCGGTCATTCCTGATTCCGACTGGCCTACCCCTATTCAAGGACAGACGCCTCCTGGGCCCGCGTCGGGCCCGAATCCTGCTCCCTCCAGTGCCCCACGTGCGACCTATTCGCAGGTCCTGCGCAGGGGCTCTTCTGAACAACGCACGACGGCAATGGTGCGTATGATGCCACAACACATCCCTATTGACTCTTCTCGCCAACTATCTCCGTTCCACTTTGTTTGGATGACGAACGTGCGTCCCCAGACCCCCTCTCGTGGTCGGGGCCGCGCGCCCGTCCACTACCGCGATTTTCGCGACACCATGGCTTCCTCCCTTGGGGTCGCCCCATCTGAATTCCTATATGTGGACTTCACGGGCCCTCATGCCTGTTTTCTTGTTACTGACTCGGCTTACCAGTTCCTTCAATCGCTTGTAACCACCCCCGCGCCCCAGCGCTCTGCTCTGGCCAACATGATACTGACTCGTCCTCATGTCTCTTTGTTTGTCGAGTTCGATCGTTTTGACGCCGGCTGGGTTCCTCCGTCGGCCTTGCAAAACCTGGATGCCTCGCAGGCTTCGGTTGTCGCGCTACACACTCATGCGGCGCGGCTCTCGCGCATACAGGCCAGCCTCTTCGCGCGTTTTCCTCCTCGCGGGGTCCTCCGCACCGCGCTAGAGGCCTTCCTCTCCACTGAGGCCACCCTGCTGGAAGCCCACCCTGCGTTTGACTTTCTGCCGCCGACTCTTGAGCACCCTTCCTCCCCTCGCCCTGTCTCCGAGGCTCGTGACACCGACATGGCAGGAGCACCATCGGCCTCTCCGAATCCGCTGGCTCTGGACACCCTCAGTCAAGACTCCGCTGCTGAAAACCCTGTGTCTACTTTCTTCAGGTCTTTTAGTTCCTTCGTGCGCCCCCCCACGTAAGCGTCGTGCGGCTCCTGAGCCTCCCTCCGAGGCACCTCCTCCGGATATTCGATCTCCCTTCCCGACTGAGGGGAGGCCCGATGTCTGAGTCTTCCTCCTCCGCGTGCGTGTCGTCCCGGTTACCCCTGTTTACCAGTGACCGCTCAGCCTGGCATGAGCGTGTTCTCTCGTGGTTTTCGCACCTTGTCGCCTCCTACCCGGACGGTTCCCTTCCCCTTTGTCGTCAGAGCACGGCCGTACGGCTCCCTCGTCGACTTCATAAGCCCCTAGGATTGGTGTTGGATTTTCTCTGGCAGCAGGTCGCCGCGAACCCTCACTGCTCTCTTCGCTGGGAACTCTTGTTCTTTTTTCCCCGCCTCGTGCTCACCTCCTCTACCGTCCCCCTCAACCCACATCCTCGCCGGGTCCACCCTCGCCGAAAACTGCAAATGTTCCTTTCCGGCGACTTTGAGGACCTCGAACGTCTTTATTTCGCTTCTCTCTCTTCCTTTTCTCCTAGTGCTCCCTCAGCTTTTAGGTCTTCTCGACAGAATCGGGCGCGTCACGCGGTGGCAGGCGGTGATCTGCGGCGGGCAGCCGGGATCCTCCAGCAGCGGCAACCTGTGGTTCCATACTCCGATGATCTTTCTTCACCGCTCCGTTTGCTCTTTCCCTAGGAAGGCTCCCCTTGGGACTCCTCGTTTGAATCAGTGTTGGAAGAGTACCGCGCCGCGCCACATCCCAGTGCGCGGTTAGTGGTAAATCTGGAGGCGGTGCGTGAGTTGGTTCATGATGCTCCGAAGGGCCGTTCCCCAGGGCCCTCGGGGCTGCGGGTGGAATATCTCCGTTTCTTAAGTGATGTAGGTTTGAAGGCGTTGGCGTGGGTGGTCGAAGCGCTTGTGAATGGTGATCCCCTGTGAGTGTGCGTGGTTCTTGGTCGGGCGTTCGCAGTTGTGTCTGCTTTCGAAGCCCGGCCACACGGCCTCGAGCCCTGCTATTCGCCCTATGGGCCTGGTTGAGGTGGTCCGCAAATTGGCGGCGCGATGGTTAGTGAAAATCCTGGTTCCCGAATCCCGCCGTTTCTTTGGGCACGTGCAGTTAGGCGTGGGCTATCGTGGTGGCTGTGAGTTGTTGTCTGTTTTACTCCGTTCGGAAATGGCGTACTCCCCAGATTCTGGGCTCCTCTCTGTCGATTTTACCAATGCGTTCAACCGCGTCTCTCGTCCGGCTCTCATGCACGTGGTGCGCGAAGTCTTCCCTGTAGGCTTTCCCTTTGTTAGTAGACTTTATTCTCCGCTTGGTCGTGGGGCTACCTATGACACCCTTGGCGCTTCCTCACACACGTTTGCGGCGCGCACAGGCGTACAACAGGGTGATCCCTTGTCCCCTTTCCTACATGCCTGTGGACTACAACTCGTCTTGCTTTGTCTTCGCTCCGAATTCCCGCAGGTTCGTACGGTTGCATACCACGACGACGTGTGCCTCCTGGGGCCCCCTGATACTCTAGCACTCGCTTATGATCGTCTCCGCTCCTTGGCTTCGCGGGTTGACCTGGAGGTTAATCATCACAAATCGTTCTACTGGGGAGGTGTAGCTGCACAAGAGCAGCAGGTACCTGCGTCGTTCCAGGATATTTGGAGACCGGATGGTTTTGTCCACTTAGGCATCCCCTACGGGTCGCCGTCCTTCGTTGAAGGCGAGTTGCTGCAGCTCCTCGGTAAGCACAGACAGCTGGTTGCAGAGCTTCGACGGCTACCTCCGGGCTTTCTCCAGTGCTCGTTGTTGCTGTTTCGGTATTGTTGCAGTCAGCGGTTAACCTATTGGCTTCGCTCACTTCCAACTCATTGGGGCCGGTGGTTGGCCACTCGTGCGGATGCTGAAAGTTTCCGTGACCTGGGGTATTTTCTCGATGAAGAGCTGAGCGTTCTGCCGCGACCCACCTGTGATGTTGTGCGCGCCCAGGTAGGCCTCCCATTGCGATTGGGGGGACTGGGCCTCTGCAATCGTGTTGTGGTCCAACCTGCAGCCGCAGTAGGGGCCTGGGGAACCGCACTTCCCACTTTGAGCAGCTTGGGTATCTCGAAGTTCCGCAATTTGATGGCGAGCCTCTCGCGGGGTGTCTTGCTTCCCAGCGTACCGGAAAGCGCCCAAGACTTGTTTCTGGAGCTCCAAACCCCCTGAATTCCTGTACTAGTCTCCCGAAACCGTTCAACCCCGTATTCCTGACTGGCGAGCTGTATTTGACCGCTCTCGAGGCTCCGCCCCGGGGATTCGTCCTGCGCCTGAACCTGTTCTAGGGGAGATTGACCCAGTGGTTGCCGCAGAAGAAGAAGTTCCAGTTGATCCTCCTGATGATTCCCAGCGCGCTGGGAGCCGAGCTCAAGCACGCACGGATGCGCTGCAAAATATCCTTTCTTGGGACTTGCACCGTGCTGCATATGGCCGACTCCTCGCGCAGATGGTCTCATCTTCTCGCGCTCGCGCCCGCCTACGTAGTCTTGGAGGGGTTATTAGCTCTCAGTGGCTCATGACCGTACCAGCCTTTCCGCCACTCACACTGTCGGATTTCGAAGTGCGTACTTCACTGCGCTTATACCTCGGCTTACATCAGCCCCCTTGGCCGTACGAGATGGGTTCGTCGTGCCCTCTCTGCTCTCAGACTGAAGACAACGCAGATTTTGGCGCCCACCTGCTCGCTAGTTGCCCGGCGGTGAAAGGTGCTCGAACCCGCCGCCATACACGGATCTTGAACCTGTTATACCGGGAACTTCGGCCTATAGTCCGGCAAGCCGGTCTGGAAATCGAACGTGAGAAACCTTTACCCGTCGCGGACTTTCAAAATGATGAACGCCGTGTAGCCGACCTGGTGATCACCTGTGACGACAGCCGCCGTACCACATACGTTGATCTTGCTGTTCCTAACCCTCAAGCTAGTCGTTATCTCCCGGCTGCGGGGGAGCGCCGTGGATCTGCCGCCGCCAGCATGAGACGCCGCAAAGAGATCAAATACGCGGGGGCTTTGTCTTCCCCTGGTGTTCGTGCTTCGGCACTAGCACATCGCTTGGTACCCCTGATCATTGAGTGCTTTGGGTTCATGGACTCTGTTGGTTCTCGCTGGCTTCGGGAGTTGTTCCGCGAACGCCCTGACCGTCTTCAATCGTTGTTTACCCGCTTAAGTTTCCTGCTGTGGCGCATGAATGCCGCTTTGATGTTGGAGGCGCGAGTACTTCGCCGCGCTTAGTCTTTTTTTCCCCTCGGGTTTTTTTTTCAGCCTCCGATTAAACCATTCATTCAGTGTCAGGGTTACAGCCCGTAGTCCTTTCCAGATCGTGGACGGAGAAGTCAGGTTCGGTTTCTATCGGGATTGTGCTGACCTGCCTTTTGGAAACGCAAAGTTTATCACAGTGGTGACGGGCAGAGGGACTGCGGAAGCTCTTTTCTGTGCGGATGAGGTCGTCCAGTAGCGACAATTGCTGCGATAAGGATCTGTGTCTTGTCGTGAAAGCGTCAATTGAGTACAATACTCGCAATCGCGTATTCTCTTTCCAGAGGATGAATCAGGAGACCGGGTTCGCTCAATCCAAGTTTCACAGTAAAACCCAAGTGCCGGGGTAGCAAACAACTCAAGTGCCCGATAACTTTCAAATGTCTTCGCAAGATCGATGGGACTAGTGGGGACTACGAGTTCATAGGGACAAATGCTGATGAACTCATTTACACGGGGGCCGGTGAAGACATTGTTCACGCCTGAGGTGGGTACGATGTCATATACGGTGGGGAAGGTGAAGACGAGCTAAGGGGAGGAAATGGTCCGGATTTTCTCTCTGGGGGATCAGGCGATGACCTGCTCATCGGGGTAAGGGTAGTGATGGAATGGAAGGCAACGAGGGAAACGAACGTGCTTCGTGGAAGTAGCGGGAACGACACAATGAACGGGAACGAAGGAAACGACAATATATCGGGTTGAGACGGAAATGACAGAATCAACGCAGGCATGGGCAACGATGTTACTAATGCTGGTCTAGGTAACGACACGATTGTAGACAACAACATTGCCACAACCCCATGGGAACATTATCCGGGTTTCTACCGCTTTCTCCTGCAGGGCAACTCAACCATCGATGAGGGAGAGGGCAATCGAAGCGTTCGCGAGGGACATAAACGTTAAGGGTGGTGATGGGGATAACTCTTTCAGTGGACGAGGAAACGATTATACCACTCCATGTCCAGTTATTTTTACAATTTTGCTGACGGTAGCATTCATATGGGAGATGGGGCCCCCCTCACTGGGGGCCTGAGACTGGTCGTAGGTGAAGGAGACGACTACTACCACGCTTACGACATTTCAACATTTCATTGGGTAGTGCGTACATGGGGAATGGCAACGATGAAGCTGTTTTCACGGATGTTCCGAGTTTTTCCTGCGGTAAAACCAAAATTAGGCGCTTGCATCTCGGAACGCTTGCATCTCGGAAATGGAGATGATCATGCTAAAGTACAGCAACTTTGGGTACGCGGGGCCACTGGCGAGATATCAGCTGGAACAGGGGATGACACACTTGAACCTGATCTTCATGGGGAACGTCGACGGTGGTCCTGGCGATTTTACATTCCCCCCGATAACCCAGCCAGCCAAAAGGAGGGTTTGAGGTCAAATTTCCTACGAACCTTCTTGGAGGACCAGGCGATGATTACCTCTACTTTGCTTTCCAGTGAGATGAACGGTTTGACTTCGTCGATCTTGGTCCGGGAAACGACGTGGGAAAAGGTTAAAGGTGAAAATTCACTCTAGTGTTGCATATTGCCAGATCCCTGTTTTGGCTGCCGCAGTTGTCCGCACCGGGCGGAGGTAGCTTCTCCCACCTTTTTTTTCGGACTCAGGGGGAGCGGGGGGGGAGGGGAGGGAAGGAATCCGGCTGAAGGTCCTCCGCTTGCCGCACCCCGGTGGGAAGGTAGCTGCCCCCACCTTTTTTTTTTGTCAGACTCGACCAACACTTTCATTCGTTGGGGATCGTATCAATCAAATAGCGCTTTAGGCTATGCTAATAAAGCCAAGTCCAGTCCAATAAAGCCAATCAAATATCCATAAATTTACGCATTTATAGAATATTCTATTAACGATAAGAGTTCTCGCACAGTTTCTGAAGGCTGATTAGAATTATCAGCTGGCGTTAAAAATAGAACTCAAAAAAATAGAACTCTTTGTTGGTGGTCGCCTGCTGAATGAATTTGTTTAATCCGATTAAACAACTTCATTCAGCGAACGAACGAATTCAGCAAGGCGACCACCAACCGAACGAATGGTTTACCAACCAGAGTTCTATTTTTCTATTTTTCTATTTTTCTTAATCCGATTAAACAAATTCATTCAGTAGGCGACCACCAAACAGAGTTCTACGCGGCGAAGATCGCCCGCCTCCAACATCAAGTTAATGAAAATGAACGAATTTGCTAGAGTTGGTGGTCGCCGGGTGAATGAACTTGTTTAATCGGAGTAAACAAATTCATTCAGCAACGCGGCCATCAACGATAGTAAAATCAGCATTTGTTTAATTGGAGACATTTAAATAGCGTTCATACGCGAGAGTGTAAATCTTCATCAGAAACCCCCTGAACACGGTATTCGACCTAGAGCGGGATACAGCCACTCTAAAAGGTCTCCAATGAGACATATCGCGGGGATGAAACCCACTGACTCTATGTCAAAGGTAGTCCAAATCAGACGCAGCGATGAAACCCGACTATCTTAACCCAAACCCATAGAAACTCTGTTCTTCTATTCTATTCCCTTTTTTCGTCTCTCCGTTTTCTACCGCTACCCAGTGAACTCTAAGCCCTTCAGTTATCTAATATCCTTGATACCTTCTGTGGGGAAGGTCTGCTTCTAGCGTCTGGGCAGATCTATTGTACCGTCCATGGTGATTGATAATATAGTGATTGATTCCATAGGGATTGATAATATCGACGTTACTATCGGTACTATTGTCGTAGCGTGTTCTCGTGGATCTTCACACCGAGAAGGAAACTTAGACTGGTAAACGCGATCAGGGCGTTCGCGGAACAACACTCCCAAAGCCAACAAGAACCAACAAAATCCATAAGCAGTGCTGGTTTTACAAGCGTGGCCTGACGGTAGGTCACCTACTCGACGAATGGTTAAGGTCACCTACTGAATGAATGGTTTAATCGGAGGCTGAAAAAAAAAAAAACCCCGAGGGGAAAAAAAGACTAAGCGCGGCGAAGTACTCGCGCCTCCAACATCAAAGCGGCATTCATGCGCCACAGCAGGAAACTTAAGCGGGTAAACAACGATTGAAGACGGTCAGGGCGTTCGCGGAACAACTCCCGAAGCCAGCGAGAACCAACAGAGTCCATGAACCCAAAGCACTCAATGATCAGGGGTACCAAGCGATGTGCTGGTCACCTACTAGGGCGCCGAAAAGGGAAATCCTCAGTAGTTATGCTTTTTTGACAAAAACCGTTTCGACCGTACTACCGATTTGCACGGTGTACTGTTGACACAACGCTTAACCGAAAAATTCTCGCCAAAAAAGTTCCCCGGTTCTAATTGTGGCAGGCCACGGACGGCCTCTTGGCGGCTGACGTAAAGAGGCTGATAAGGGATAGAGCTCAGGCGTTGAAACCTCATGCGGGCCCGTTTGCTTCCGAAGTTTGCTTACATAGCTTTGCTTTTGCTCTGTGCCTGTTGCTGTGCCACATCTTG
Organism: Rhodosorus marinus; assembly: GCA_029953675.1. Lineage (NCBI taxonomy): Eukaryota > Rhodophyta > Stylonematophyceae > Stylonematales > Stylonemataceae > Rhodosorus > Rhodosorus marinus. Next base: position 2,378,772 of record JAMWBK010000001.1, read on the forward strand.
GGGATAGCCGAAGATCCTCAGACCTGGTTCTGCGTCTGTCACATGTTTGAATAGCTAAAGATCCGCACGACTCGCTCTGTGTCTGTACTTTGCCACTCGTTCTAATAGCTACAGATCCGATTGTTGGTTAGGCTTTTTATAGAAACAATCCTCCCGAGCCCCTATCTTCTGACACAAATGTACTGTCGGACCACCTGTGTGGGAAACAACTCGAACCAAAACAGACTTCCCGGGTTCTAAAAGCGGGAGCTCAGGGACGGCTCGGGAGGGGGGCCGGTTGTGCTTATGAGACAGATGGAATACAGAATGGGGACGGCATCACCACCCTAAAAGCGCATAGAAGGTGTAATCCGTAGCAAAACCATCACCACCTCCAACAAGCCCTTTGTGACTCCGTCTTGAGGTGATGGTTTGAGCGACAGTGTTACAGAAAGCAGCTGCAAGGGGAGGTCTCGCAGATCGACTGCATGGCAAAGTTTTCTTAAAGCACGATATATGGGCCTCCGTGAATGAAGTGGGGGGTTCGCAGAGAGAGAAGAGTGTTCGTATGAGAGTTAGAGAAACCATGTCAGTTGGACGAAGTTTGGTGGTATTGGTGTTGCCCTTGGTGGCATCTGCTGTTCTTGCTCAGTTGGAGCTCAATCTATCTTCTAGGGTGAAGGCGGAGACGTGTTCTGAGTACTTGTCTTCCATAGCAGAGGCGAGTTTGGGGGGCAATGGCGAAGTTTGCAGGACGCTTGTACGATTCAAGAAGTATACGGGATATGATCTCACCAACGTCCCTATGGAGTTCGGAACAGTATGCCTGAGACTGGAAGAAGCGACGAACGTACTAGTGATGAAGTTCGATATTGGGGACTTGGGGGACGACTACGGTTTCAAGGAAGTCTCTTACGGAGTTTATAGCTCACCAGATGCGGTTCCATTGGAAACTTCCAAAGCCTACACGAGGAAACGGTTTGGAACCCTACAGACGACATATACAGTCAATTTGAGTCTGGATGGCGTAGCCGGCGACTGTTGTATGAATGGAGTCACGGTCGTCTACAGAGCCTGGGTTCGCACCCATCTGAATATTCCGTTCCCATATAAGATGTCCGTTTACCCTCGCCCCATATCCTTCCCGGGCGGGGAATGCCAGAAGCTGGAAAAAGCATCCCCTGGAAGCGGATCGGTACGAGCATGTGACATGGACATCTATTGTCCGGAAAGTTGCTTACGAACAGAATGTCCAGACGCCACAGACTTGGTGGGACCTATAACGTGCAGTCTCGTCAACGAGGTGGTCAACACCACTTGCTATACCTTCGGGGACATGGGGGTACGCGCTCCGGCAAAGTCGAACCATTGAACTAGAGCTTGCTCTCGCTTACTGCGCTTCGTGCCGCCCAGAACTTTTCTGACCAGTACTAGCCTTGTATATTTCGTAGACCTTCCAAAAGGGTGAGAGAATGACTTCTGAGTGTGTTTGCACACCGAACGAAACGCCTTCCCTATGCGTTTTCGATGAATGTGGATTTGAAGTTGATCAACCGCGCTGCAATCGCGATTATTATCCTGGAGATGAATGCGGCGATCAGGGAACGGTTAAGCGCGTAATCGGAACAAGCACCGATGCATGCGTTTGTGAAAGGAAAACTGAAATCAAGTGTGACACCGATCAGCAATCCCTAGTGGCTGGAGCGGAGTGCACTAGTCGTTCTGGAGCCCCTGGGGTACGTCCTCACCTCGACGGAGGCGGTAGCATCATCATAGCCAGTGGAAGCTGATCACCAGCGAGTACCCTGCTCATCTGATAATCTTGATTCTTCTTCCTGTTCCTCGCGACACAGATTGCAGTGCAACTGCCTGGTGGTGGCTACTATAGTACTATAGTCGTACGTGCACATGGCACAGCCAACACCGGATCTCCTATACGAAAGAACCGACCCACGCAACAAAATTAACGATGCGCTTGTTTTTGCGGGCCTGGAACAGTGCGCATGTACGGCTCCGTGTGAATACAACGATGACATTCTCAACGATCCATTCAACATAAAGCAAGGATATGCCGGTCAGAAATGCAACGCCCAAGTCGTGGGCCTTGACGCTAGCATTGCAGGGGTAAGCTTAACACCTCTCAAGTTCATTGCCCTACAATGGGCTGGGCTGTGCCCTACAATTGGTGGTGGTTTTACTCAAGAAGAGTACGAAGCGTACTTCACCCTGCGCGTTCCATGCAATATTGGACAATCGCTCGAGATGGCACCGCCATATGGTTTGGAGCTACCACACCGCTTGTTATCAGTCTATAGCGTGCTCTCATCCTCAATTGCAATCCTCAGGTGCTCATGGAGGACGGCTACGGCGCCTGCTATTGCGAACCGCTGATAAGAATCAATCGGAAGTGTACGTATGATAGTACCTCGACGTCGACCATGGTACCTTATGACACGTTTTCAAGCACTAGTGGCACTGGAGTATGTTCCCAAACCCTGACAAACCACCAAGCACTCAAATCGGTTGGCAGCCGTGGTGTCTAGACCGCCAGCCTCTCTTTCCAGCAGCCGGTGGAGCTTACTCGCGTGAATTCTTTCGTCGACGAATGTTTTCAGATTGCTGTACCAGTCACAGAGGAAACATGCGAAAGACAGTTAATATACTCTTGTCAGTGTCCCAAAGGAGCTACTTGCAGCTACGAGGGGGCTATGCCGGGCGACTCGTGCGGGAATGGCACTGGAGTGAGCACAGCACACGTTTGGAGAGCTTCCGCTTCTCTTTTAGGAGCGTAAAGCCACTGAACTCCTACGATAATTTACTCTGTCAACCCTCAACCGGTAGGTCGTACTTCAAGTTCCTGACTCGTTGGGATGCTATTGTTCCGTAACTGGTCCCGGACCTGGGAACTGCGCAGCCTCTGAGTGTAACCACCCCGACGCAGGTTGTACTCCACTGGGTGCGGAGTGCCTCAATCCAGATGACTATGGCGAAACCACAGTAAGATTTTGGTCCTCTAGTTAAGCAATATTCGCTTTGTGTATCTATCTAACTCGATCTTCGAATTACCACAGTTGCTAAGACTACCTTCCAGTGGCGGGGGCGGTTGTGCCTGCTCAAATTCGGGCTTCACAGTCGTTACAAGCGGAGATGTGAGTTGCGGCTCTACTTCGTATGTGCCTGGATCATGCTATCAAGGGGTGGCGGATGGGGTGAGTCGGAATCCTTCACTGGTCAAGAAGGAAGTGCAACAATTTGATGGATGAACTTTATAAGAAGAATTTTGCTTAAAGCGTCGTCATGTCAAAATTTCTTCGTGCACCGCAAAAGACTGTGCTCCCTGTTCGACCCTTCTCGTTGCGATATACTTGTCAGTTTGACGTCTGCACTCGCTCGAGCTGTGAGGGAGACACTTGCGAGCAATTCAAGGGCGTACAGGAAGAGTCCTGCGATAATGGAAGCGGAGTAAGTCGGTACCGAACGTGAAAAGGCTTTCAAAATTTACTCAAAGATGGATTTTTCTCCACGTAGATGATTGGCGTCGACTCGAAAGGGAACTGCAGATGCTTCCAGGAATGCTCGAATTGGGACTGTTCCCAGGGACACTGTACTCCTACTACCGGGACAGTTGCTAGGATTGGAGACAAGTGCACCGGGACTGACACGATTGGTGTACGCATGCCTCTGTCACTACTGGAGCTGAGCAAGTGCATCTCCCGCTAAGCCACCCACCTTTTGTCTTTACTCAATTTGCATAGGTTCTCCAGCCCGTCACCAGTGGTGATTCTTTCAACGGAGAATGTAAATGCGTCACGAAAGAATGCAACTACTCGTACTCGGAGAAACTTCCTTCAAATTCAGGTTTCAAGAGGAACACCAACGCCAACTACGGCGACGTCTGCCACGATAAGGCACAGTACGGCGTAAGCGAATCTCACACCCACACATTTGTCTTTTCTAGCGCTTGTACCACGCCGTTTTCGTCAAACAGGCTCTTAAGACCTCTAATTTCGCTACAATCAGGTTGTCGTCGCGAGGGAAGGGAGTCCCACAGCGTGCTTTTGTGAGCCTCCTACTGAGGAAAAATGCGTCGAGATACGACAATGCCGTAGCCCAGGCTTGTGCACCACATATTCTTCGAAAACTCTTGGACAGAAATGTTCTGTATTCGGTGTTCTAGGAGTAAGTTCTTTGCCTTCAATCACGGCAGTAAACTCATGAGCCGCCGTATTTGATGTACTCACAAAAACTGGGTCCTTTTTCCACAGGTCTGGTCCTTATTGGAAGGCAGCAACGCATTCTGTTCTTGTAGTGCAAAATCCTGAGATTTCGGCCTCTAGGAGACGCAGCTATAGACCACCTTAACTAAGGGCTCCCTGTAGATCCAACTTCGTCGCACCGTGTGTGTGATCTTGCTGTTCCCACCTCTCGGGCTGGCGTCGTCTGTCGTCGGCGGAGGAGGACCGCCGAGCTGCTGCTGCTGGCACCATGCGCCGTCACAGAGCTGTGAAATACGCAGTAGGTTTTCTATAGCCCGCGAATTCGTGTTTCGGCTTTAGATCATCGCCTGGTGCCTTTGGTCATTTGATTGTTTCGGACTTTACTCTCCTTAGTAAAACTTGCTCCCTCACTGATGTGATTCAACATAGCCTCACCTGGGGCCAACACAGTGCCGCTCACACAGTCATGCTCAATTCTCCTCTCACGCCGCCTACCACTGCCGCTCGTCTCCGCGGCATGGGAGGCCACCTCTCGCACTTGTGGTTAACCACTCTACCGTCGTCATTGAGTCATCGTCTCGATGCTTTCCAGTTCCGTTCTGCCGCACGGATCTATCTCGGTTTCCGTGGCACTCTAATCGGCCGTCTTTCTGTCAGGGATGTGAGAGCCGGATTGACGCTTGTGGCTACCACTTCCTGGGTTCCTGCGGACTGTTGAGAGGTCTCCATACGAGGCGTCACACTCGCCTCAAGTACATCCTCAGCGAATTTTTGACTCGGATAGGGCATACGGTTGAGGTTGAGTCGGAACTGAGGTTGAGTCGGAACTGCCCAGTTCAATCTCGGACTCTGCACCGCCCCGTTGTATAGCCGATCTCCTTGTCTCCGACGCTGCTGCCAGACGCTCAACATATGTGGACCTTGCGATTACCTGCCCCGTGGCCAGCGCCCACCTCACCGCAGCCGCCCGCCGCCGGGGGGCCGCGGCTTCAGCCCTTCGAAGAGTTAAGGAACGACGGTATGCTGAGAGCATGTCCAGTCTGCCTTGCGCTGAGGGTCGCTCTCACCGGTTCCAGCCATTCATTGTGGAAAGCTTTGGTCACGTGGATAAGTCGGGTTTAGAGTGGTAGCGGAAATGTTTTCTGAGCATCCTACTGACTATTTGGCGCTCTTGAGGCGTTTAAGTGTCTCCCTTTGGCGATATTCCATCCACATGCTTTCCGAGGCGCGCCATCGGCGCCTGGGGTTGCATGCTTCCCTCCCTAGTTATTAGTTGTTCTTCATGCCTTGCGTAGCGCTTCAGGCTATGCTAGTAAAGTCCATTTCAGTAGAGTTCATACTCTGGTGGTGGTCCCGCTTGCTTTGGTGAACCTTTACTTTGGTAGGGGAACCAGCTTGGTCTCCGGATATCGATGGTAAGTACCGGGGGCAGGCACATCGGCGCTGTATCCTTGGGTCTTTACTGGCATATGATACTATCAAATTATTTGGTCACTTCAGAGTAAATCTGGTTTTATTGGATTACAGGGTCATAGTCCTGTACTATTCATCTTGGAGTGTTGCAAACGCGAAAGCCCCTATTTGCGCCTAACAAATGATTGGGTGGGCAAAAGCATTCTCACAGCACTTGAAGCACTTCATTGGGCACTTAAGTTCGACATCAGGATTTCCACAAGCGGCTGGGGGGAGTCCAGCACAGTCAGCCGACAGATCCCTGCATGGACAGTGATTGCAGTACGCATTACACCTCCTCGAGAACCACTCAAACTGATCGCAATACCATAGAGGTCGTTTAGCGCACCAGCGCACTTTATCCTTGCATACTGCGGCGTCAGAAACAGCTATAGCAGCAACCATCACAACTACAATCGCGCAAATAACCTTCATGTTTTGATCTTGTTTGTCAAACTTCCCACAACTCGCCAATTCTTATTCTGTTCCACTATCCTTGGTGAACATGGGAAACCATTGTCCTGCACAGAGCTCAGGCGTGCATGTGTATTTATAGCCATGAGAACTCTGTCAAGAGTCCCATCAAACCGACACCACATGGGCGAGCATTTCAATAATGATGATGTTTAGAGTACGACCCTGGCTGACGTCCCGCCACACTACTCAACCCGGTGAGGGTCCCGAATCCACCTCCGGCATATGAATGTAGCCACTTTGACGTAAATACCTCAACTCTGGACGTCCTCAAGAAGTAACCCAAGCAGATCCAAAAGCGGCAAACACAATGCAAAGCAAACACGAATTCGTCTTTCGTTTTGCTCACTACGAACAAGAGCAGCCTCAACGCCATTCGCATCGAATCCACGCTCATATGACCTGATGCAGCGCTCTCCGGTCAACCTATGCTCTCGCAATGGCTATCCGTTCACCCAACCCTCTCATCTAGGCGAACCGATTCCGGGCTTCGCCAAGTTGCGCATACCTCAAACAATAGCAACTCCATGCTATCCTAAATCATTTACCTGATACTCTTACATCCCCAGGCAAGCCAGAACCGAGTTCCCCCAGCTCGGTTCTGCCTTGCCTATCTCCATCGCCGTCCATAATCAACGGGACGCTCACCTCCTCTAAAACCTAAAACCAACACCCACCAACCACCATCTGCATTACTCAATCCAATTCAGTCAATTAAACATTCAACAATGAATTTTAATACCAAAACCAACACTATCATTTATAAAGCATATAATAAATCATAAACAGTATAATATCATAATTCTTTCTAATATATTACTCGGAAGAGCATAATAATGATCGATTCTAATCTTTAAAAATGTTTTATATTATTTGCTTGAATACGTATTTTATATGGAAATATATATATTGATAAAGTATAAGGAAATAAATCTGAATATTTTGATTTCTTATTAAATAGGATATCCTAGAATCTGATATTTTTGTAGAGTTTTAGTACTTTATGGGGGGGAAGTTCGTTTGCTTTAAAAATTAGTAAATTATGGTTCCAATGGGCTACCGGTTTGAGCTATGGCTTTACTGATGGTTTTACTGGTTTGTGCTTTTACTGGCTTGGTTTTACTGGGCTTTACTAAGCATAGGCTGAAGCGCTACGCAGGGCGTAAAATTTAACTAGGAACTAGGGAGAAGATCATGCAATTCCAGGCAGCAATAGGGAACCTCAGCTAGAATCCGGAGTTCTTTGTTACAGTCCACGCATTGCGGAGCGCTTCTGGATCTGCTAGTAAAAACCGCGGCTCCCGACAGGGACTTAATTCGTGCCCAGCTCGCTCTACCGTTGCGCTTAGGGGGATTTGGTGTCGCAGATCGGGGGCTCATCTGCTCGCCTGCGGCGGTCGTCTCCTGCGCAACCGCGCTCCGTACCTTGGTGACTTTCCGGATACAAAGTGCCTGCCTTTTGGCTCGAGCACTGACTAGCGAGGACCCAGTGACCCTTTCGCCCCAGCTTTTGACGATCTATGATGGTCTACACCAGGCGTTCCGGAAGTGCAACGCCGTGCCGGACGAGAATCGATCCCGTTTTCGCTCCTGGCGGGAACTGCTATGGGGACGAACTGAGGCGATTCATGACTCACCCATTGACAGAGTTCTTGCCGATGAGAGAGAAGCTAGCCCTGGGTCACCTGTTGCAGATTACCCAGGTCTGAGCCGATTGTGGAGTGTTCGATTCATTTAGGTGGATACGTAAATTTAGGAATTATTACTCTATATTTGATATTCTTGTCTTAATGATATTCGGAAATTTTCATTTATAGGATAGTACACCTGAAATATTTCTATTTTATGAGATGCTCTATAATGTAGAAGGTTTTTTTAGCCCTGTTTGATGTTTTTGTTCTCAACTGAAAAATGAACTTTAGCTCTCGGTGCGCTTGCGAATTAGATGTTGTTTAGGGGAGTCGCGCATGGTTAAGGATATGTCACATCGATTATTTCGGATGATTTATCTGTCAAGGGATATTGCAGTTGAATGGATCTGTACCTCGATTAGCTGCATGGTTTCTTCTGGAAACTGAGAGTTGGTTTATCGATTCGGCAGAGCAGCTATCACCGAACCCATACCTGGTTTTTTTGTTGGCACGAAAAGCCTCGATTTCTGGCTCGTAAACCATTGATAGCGGCCTGCTCAACAAGTTGTGAGCCGTTGGTTTGATTTCTCAGCTTTTCAGAGTGTCCAAGAACTTGAAAAACAGACTTCATCCCCTTTCGCACTCACAGAAGTGCTGTTCCCCTGAAGGTATCGTGGATGGAGACAAATCACTTTCGCGTTCTGACGTTATTATCTGAGGTCAGCTTGCGCTCTAGCCTCAAACCTGTCTGAGGCCGTTGCCTAAGTTGTGAAATAGATTTTTCTTTTTTCATGTTTCTATCGCCGGACAAGGAAGAGCTTTTCCTTCCCTATATGTCCTGCCCGTAAAGTTCCAATATACGAGTCATCACCGCTGCTTATCAAACTCGAAAGAGGAAAGTTTTGCGCCTCATAACCGCTGTTCTCGGTTCGTCTGCGCGCACGGAACCTTCGATGTCTTACGTCCGGGATCAGTAAGTCCCCCGATAGCTTCTACATGAGCCCTATTAGTCCTCACCAACCAATCGTCGACACAGATCGGCGGCCTGGATCAGAACCTCACATCATTTTTGGTGCAGGCCAGATTCAGATCCTTCCATCCTTTTTCTTCGGGATCAAACTCCTTACCGACAGGTATCCCGGAAGAAAAGTTTGAAAATTTAATAGTACATCTCTTTGCCTTAGTGAAGATCATAACCAAATCCACATACCATATCAACAGGTTGATGTACAAGCTAATCCGAAACCTTCCTCAAATCACCACGAATCCTCAGGATTTCGAGAGGCACGAGGTCCCCTTCCTATATCTAATCTTCGAGATTTGAGCACAATCGGATTCCATTTGTAGCCATCGAGCGCTCCATTACGAACCTCACGGCCATCTGTACTCCCGAAGAAGTATGTGGTTCAGCACACATTCGAGGTTTTGAAACCAACCTCTGTGGTTCGACCCGCCCCAATACAGACTTTTGCGTTGTCCTTCGTTAGCTTGGCGCTGCGCCCTTTAGAGCCACATCCCCCTGGAAGTCCAAAATGAAGTGCGCGGCAAACAACATCTAGTGATGAGATCTTCAAGTCGCGAGAAATGCAGGGTCCCTGGCGAAGTAGCCAGGTTTCCCTCTCGATCTGCAACTGTCGGCATTTTCTGCTACCTTGATACTACTATAGCGTTTGCCACAGGCTCCGTGGCACTCTAATCGGCCGTCTTTCTGTCAGGGATGTGAGAGCCGGATTGACGCTTGTGGCTACCACTTCCTGGGTTCCTGTGGACTGTTGCGAGGTCTCCGTACGAGGCGTCACACTCGCCTCAAGTACATCCTCAGCGAATTTTTGACTCGGATAGGGCATACGGTTGAGGTTGAGTCGGAACTGCCCAGATCCATCTCGGACTCTGCACCGCCCCGTTGTATAGCCGATCTCCTCGTCTCCGACGCTGCTGCCAGACGCTCAACATATGTGGACCTTGCGATTACCTGCCCCGTGGCCAGCGCCCACCTCACCGCAGCCGCCCGCCGCCGGGGGGCCGCGGCTTCAGCCCTTCGAAGAGTTAAGGAACGACGGTATGCTGAGAGCATGGCCAGTCTGCCCTGCGCTGAGGGTCGCTCTCACCGGTTCCAGCCATTCATTGTGGAAAGTTTTGGTCACGTGGATAAGTCGGGTTTAGAGTGGTTGCGGAAATGTTTTGCTGAGCATCCTACTGAATATTTGGCGCTCTTGAGGCGTTTAAGTGTCTCCCTTTGGCGATATTCCAGCGACATGCTTTCCGAGGCGCGCCATCGGCGCCTGGGGTTGCATGCTTCCCTCCCTAGTTATTAGTTCATCTTCACGCCTTGCGTAGCGCTTCAGGCTATGCTAGTAAAGTCCACTGTAGCGTAGTCCTCACCTAAACGCGTAAGTGCTCACCCGAGATAGGGTCCTTAGGCCAGTGTGTCTCATGACGAACAAAGGTGGCGAGTTGAATATCGACAGGTAGATTTCTTGGTGAAATATTTTGCACTAGTAGGAACTTATCGGCTAGCGTGATTGATAGTGAACCAATGCGTCGATGAAAACGAACTAACTCTATATTGGCACTTGAATCTGCGCTTCCCTCACAGACCGATCATTCATACGAACCGGGCGGAAAATGTCGCGGAATAAGCCCGGAATAAGTAGAGGCTTTTGACCAATTCTTTTTTCCTTTCCGATTTTGCAAGGCGACGCAAAAGCTCAAGTAAAACCTGGAGCAATTTGGTCAACTGTTTTTGACGGGACTTAGCCCATTTCCGACCGCATCAGTGGCCACGAACAAATCAGGACCGCCTCTTCCCTGAAAAAGTCCTTGGTTTCCGTCTGGGTAATCAATCAAGACGCCTGGCTCAACCAACTGTGAGCCGTTGCTTTGGTTTCTCAGTTTCTTAGACTGTGCAAGAACTTGCCCCAAATGTTTCATCCCCAGGCCTCACTCACACAAGTGTCGTTCGTTGAAGATATTGTGGATGCAGACAAATCACGTTCGCGTTCTGACGTTATGTTAAGTCATCGCGACTACTGTGAGGTCATCGCACGAAGAGACACACGCGCCTGAAATACATCCTGAGCGAATACTTGACAAGGTATTCGCTCAGGCGTAGTGTTGCGCTGCAGTAGGCAGCTGCCCAGTAAAGCTTACGGTTACTCGGTCGAGGTGGAATCGGCACTGCCTACACCCAAGTCCAATAAAGCCCTAATAAACCACTACCCAGATCGGTCAATGCTCGTGGATCAGGCAATGTTAGTTCCGGCAGGTGAGATGGATTTTGGAACGACGGTATGCTGAGAGCATGGCCAATCTGCCCTACGCCGAGGGTCGCTCCCACCGGTTCCAGCCTTTCATTGTGGAAAGCTTTGGTCATGTGGATAAGTCGGGTTTAGAGTGGTTGCGGAAATGTTTCGCTGAGCATCCTATTGAGTACTTGGCGCTTTTACGGCGTTTGAGTGCCGCCCTGTGGCGATATTCTAGCAGCATGCTTGCCGAGGCGCGCCATCGGCGCCTGCGTTTGCACGCTTCCCTCCCTAGTTCTTAGTTCCTTTTCACGCCTTGCGTAGCGCTTCAGGCTATGCTAATAAGCCCAGTAAAGGCCAACACAGTGCCGCTCACGCAATCTTGCTCAACTCTCCCTCACACCGCCTACCACCGCCGCTCGGCTTCGCGGCATGGGAGGCCAGGGGTTGCATCGCGCGCCTCCAATCATCAAAGCACGCTTTGTTCGTCGCAACAGGAAAAGAGTGGCAAAAGTCAAGCCGGTTTGAAAAGCAAGGAGAACCATTCGGGGTGCTCACGGAACAATGGGAGCCAAGTGAGTCTATAAACTGGATCTCTCAGGAGCGCAAAGTTGACGACAAGTTCTCCTGCGAGCCGATACAATCGACAGCTATGCCGAACTGCAGCTCGCTTTAGGATGCATGCCATGTTCAAGGATGTTAATGTCCGGAAACGATTTCCTCTATACTTTACTCGGGGAAGTTTGCTTTGCGCTATACTCGGTAACTGCGGTAAAGCATACACCAAATGTACCAACCGATGGGCCAAAGCCTGGCAAATCCATCTTGAAATCTCTAGGTAGTTCGCAGCGGCTAGTTTATCCCAACCCCAGGCATAGAGAGATCCGCCCTTCAAATCCTCTCGCCGATGGGGAAAAGGGTAGGGAATTTTGTCAGTCGCTGAGAGATAATGGGAACCCCCCCCCGGGGCTCCTCAGCCGAGCCCGGTCACGCAGAGATGAGACGACCTGCGCAAAAACTAGGCGGTAGGCAGCACGGTGGAAGTTCGGAGACTGTGTTTTGCAACTCATCCGAACGTGAGTGGACACGACTGCCAGTGACCTGAAAACTTAACCAAATGAGTGGGGTTCTACTCTTCCATTGTCACAATGGGATTGATCCGGTACAAAACTTGAGTCGGTAAGACCTCGGTTTCAGAGTTGCGGGCTCCGCGAAAGACAGACCGAGCCAATCAGGAAGAAATGGGACAGTGTATATCCGTTGAATGAATATGTTTACTTGGAGACAAAGAAAACAACCATAGAGGAAGAAAAGAAAGAGCACTGAAAGTATTGAAGCCGCAAGTAGCCGGGGTAGCATGGGTTAGCAATGCGGTCCCTCGGCAAGCATAAGTGGTTGTTCAAGCAGCAGGCCCCGGGTTATAATACGCCAACGGTGCTTGAGCGTAGGCTGGAACGTAGGTTAGCAGTGCTGGACCGTAGGGTGCTGGACCGTAGGGTGCTGGACCGTAGGGTGCTGGACCGTAGGGTGCTGGACCGCTGGGTGCTGGACCGTAGAATGCTGGGCCGCTGGGTGCTGGACCGCTGGGTACTCCACCGTAGGGTACTCCACCGTAGGGCTTGGGTACTGCGCCGTACGCACCGTAGGATGCTGCAGGTTGGGGTATAAATTGCCGTTGAGCCGCGTTCAGTGCTGCTTCCCGTTCAGCTGGATCGATTCCTGCTGCCTTCCGTTCAACCGGCTCCGCTTCTGGCACCATTACCGCCTCTCCCATTAGCATTCCAAAGGACAGCGCCAAAAGGGCCAATGCTGCAACCGTCATCTTCATGTTTACTTCTTAACTGGTGGTGGCTTGACTACTTCCTTCCTGTTCAGCTTCCTTCCGATTCCTTATCGCTACACTTCTCGCTGAGAAACAAGTGATAGTCGATGCCTGCTACTCGACCACCATTTGCACTGACTTAGCTCTTCCAACACTTTATATACTCTTTCACGTAGTCTTCGAGTCTGAAGCCAGCAGCTGGAAAAGCCAAGATTGCTCGTGTATAGCCCATTCTTTGGGGGCGCTAGTGGAACAACGAAGTTTCATCAGCAATCACGGAAAATATTCGAAAGTGAGCTATTAGATACTTTGGCTACATTTCCTGTGACTTTGGATCGCAAAAAACGTCGATTCGAGCCGCCCCTGGCACAGCACTCATCCAACTGACCCCCATCGTACTGACCAGGTCTGTTCCCGTTGAAACCTCTCCTCTGGGGGGGCTGTGGAACACACAAAGTTCATCAGTAATCGAGAAAAGAATTGCGAGTTAGCTCTTGTACGCTCTGGATACATAAATTGTAACTTTGGGATTGAAATAGAAGCCCGAGCCAATGATCGCTCGTACAACAATCGTTGAAGCGCGACTCTCACCGGGTAACAACAGCTAGGATCGTTTGTTGGATGCACTGTACAACCGACAGCGTTGCGGACCAAATAATAATCTATCGATCGTTTCAAGTTCATCGATCTAATTACCTGGCTAGAGCGAAAGAATGTCGGGAAAAATTGAGTGCGGAACTGTCAGGAAATTGTGGAACAGAGAAGTTACATAATTAATTGCAATAGAGACTCCGAATTTGTCCGTTAGATACCGCAAGTTGGATCTCTTGCAACCTGGGTTTGGCATAAAAGTGGTATAAAATCCCCGAATTCACAACATTTACTGAATATACTGCTAGCGGTGTGTCGACGGGTCCGACGTTTAAGGGCAGAAAAGAGCTTAAAACTGGACTTTACTGGACTTTAGCCTGAAGTTTTTTTTTTTTTTTTTTTTTCAGAGCATAAAACTGACGGGCTCGAGAGAAAGACAGACTGACAGTTGCGAGTTTCATCGTTCCAGTCAGGAAGCTACTCCCTGAGTGGCTCCCTGTGACACTCACACTCCAAAAATAGCTCACTGGTCACAAAACTCATCTTGAAATTCGTATCAAACTAATCTCTATCTCACCTCACCACATCCGATGACCGCATCAGCCATCTCTCGGCTACCCCAACGGTCTTCGGATTTCCACCCATCCGCCGCGACTCGGTAAGCGACTCGGGTGGTGACTCAACGTGGCACCATAACTCACCCGTAAAAGAAAATTGGACACTACGTAATTTTCTGGAATATAAGATTAACTTATACAACGAGCGAATGGTTTAATCGGAGGCTGAAAAAAAAAACCCCGAGGAGAAAAAAAGACTAAGCGCGGCGAAGTACTCGCGCCTCCAACATCGAACGAATGGTTTAATCGGAGGCTGAAAAAAAAACCCCGAGGGGAAAAAAAGACTAAGCGCGGCGAAGTACTCGCGCCTCCAACATCAAAGCGGCATTCATGCGCCACAGCAGGAAACTTAAGCGGGTAAACAACGATTGAAGACGGTCAGGGCGTTCGCGGAACAACTCCCGAAGCCAGCGAGAACCAACAGAGTCCATGAACAAAGCGGCATTCATGCGCCACAGCAGGAAACTTAAGCGGGTAAACAACGATTGAAGACGGTTAGGGCGTTCGCGGAACAACTCCCGAAGCCAGCGAGAACCAACAGAGTCCATGAACCCAAAGCACTCAATGATCAGGGGTACCAAGCGATGTGCTAGTGCCGAAGCACGAATACTTATACAAGGGGTTCTTCTCCAATGTACTTCCTAAATACATTCATTCGATCGCACAGGTTCCGGATCACATCCAAATCGAACCAATCAGTGGTGATGGTGGGGTGGTTACGTTGTGGCCGCTGCAGTAGGTAGCTCTCGGATAAAAACTACGGGGTTACGTTAGGCTGCGGTGAGATTAGCTGCGCAGTGGTAGGTAGCTGCCAAAGAAGGGCTACCGGGTTGTGAACCAGTCAGTATCTCAGCTCTCCTCGCTGATCACCCGTTTGAAGTCCTGATATGACGTATCGCGAAACACACATTCCAAAATTGAGCCCTCATATGCTCCGTTGGTACTACTGGACTTTACTAGCATAGCCTGAAGCGCTACGCAAGGCGTGAAGATGAACTAATAACTAGGGAGGGAAGCATGCAACCCCAGGCGCCGATGGCGCGCCTCGGAAAGCATGTCGCTGGAATATCGCCAAAGGGAGACACTTAAACGCCTCAAGAGCGCCAAATATTCAGTAGGATGCTCAGCAAAACATTTCCGCAACCACTCTAAACCCGACTTATCGACGTGACCAAAGCTTTCCACAATGAATGGCTGGAACCGGTGAGAGCGACCCTCAGCGCAAGGCAGACTGGCCATGCTCTCAGCATACCGTCGTTCCTTAACTCTTCGAAGGGCTGAAGCCGCGGCCCCCCGGCGGCGGGCGGCTGCGGTGAGGTGGGCGCTGGCCACGGGGCAGGTAATCGCAAGGTCCACATATGTTGAGCGCCTGGCAGCAGCGTCGGAGACGAGGAGATCGGCTATACAACGGGGCGGTGCAGAGTCCGAGATGGATCTGGGCAGTTCCGACTCAACCTCAACCGTATGCTACCATAGCACTAAGCGGCTGGGGGCGCGTTGCGCACTAGTTGCTATGAAAAAGAAGCGTACAATCCAAGGGGCGCTAGTATGCTGCTGGAGCGCAATAAGCCGAAACTGAACCGATGAGTAGGAGTACTCAGCAGAGTGGTCAGCAAATATTTTGCGCAGGCACCCCAAGCTTGACTTTTGAAGATTTTAAAAGCTTTTCCAAAGTGAAACGCTATATTTGCACCGGGCCATATGTTGACTATGTTTCTTTTCAAGTCACCTTTGGTTGAAATAAAAGTCAGATCGAATTGCCGCATCTGCAACATTATTGTTGAATATTATTAAGGGCCATCTAAACTGATCCGACGTTGAAAAAGCAAAACCGACAACCTCAATAGCCATCTATCGGTACCCGAGAGACGTTGGGGTTCCATCAAAGGGTGAGCAGCGACCGGCTCGGTTTGAGTACCCTCTTTGACGCCACACCCCAACCGCTATCTTAACGAGCACGACCAATTTCTCATCAAGTTCACATCAACACAGTCAGTATCTCAGACCACTACATTGGTCGGAATGACCAGCCATCTATTGGTGTCAACTATCGTGCACCCATAAGGAGTGTCTACCGTCCAACCGGCTTACGGGTTGTACCCGGAAGCCGTGGTACCCCGAACCCGTTGTACCCCGAACCCGTTGTACCCTTTGATCTTTGCGCACGGGCAATGTCTCTCAAGTGAGGTTCTACCGATGAGCGACTATTGCTGGTTGAAAACTATTCCAACCGCGCCCGTTCACTACATGTGACCGTGGCAATTTTTGGCTACAACTCTCCCCCAGCGACATGCTTTCCGAGGCGCGCCATCGGCGCCTGGGGTTGCATGCTTCCCTCCCTAGTTATTAGTTCATCTTCACGCCTTGCGTAGCGCTTCAGGCTATGCTAGTAAAGTCCAGTTGAGTTGTCGAGGATTGGGGTTTTGTTTCTTTTTCGGTCGCGAGCGTGTTCGTTTACGGGAAACGCTTCCTCTGGTACGCCTTCCCCTCGATTTTCCGCGGGGCGTCGTTTGCATTTGCAACTACTTCTGTCTTCCGGGTGGGTGAGTTGCGGGGCCTTTCCTATTTGGGTTGGGTTTGGTCGATTATTCTCTCGGTGCGGTTTCATATTAGTGGTGCAACGTTTCCTTGGCGGATTCCCTCAGGATGGTAGGGATATCTCCGCACTCGACGGAGCCTCCTCCCAAGGAGGCACTGCCAGGTGGGGGACTCCGTGTTCGCCTCAGCTGCGGCACGTTTTCTTCCGAGGTTGACTTGGAAGGCGCTTCTGGCACCCAGGCGCGTTCACTTATCTCCGCTGTCACCAGCCTGATCACGGCTGCGAGTGATCGTGGAGTGCTCCCTCAGCTCACCCAGAAGCTAGGTGGGCTGGAATCGGGATTGCTGGCCAGGTCAAATTCAAATTCGGACGAGAATTTGAATTGCCCCAGAGTGGCAGCGTTGGCTGAAGGCAGTCAACATCCGGTCAATCAACATGAACCTGTCCCGGGACAGGCGAGGGCTGTTGCTTCTGCGCGGGACAGTACGACGTTGGGGAGCGGCAGGCCGGGCCAAAACGCGCTTCAGCGCTCGGGGACTCGAGGCAATGGTGGTGGTGACTGTGCGGCAACCGGTGTGGAGGAGACTGCAGCTGTGGACTTCCCTCTCTTGGACCAGCCCTCAGGTGGTCACCAGCTCCCGGCTACTTCGGGGGCACGTGGTGGCCGCAACGGGGGCGCTTCGTACGCATCAGTCTTGCGGAAGGGCACCACTGCCACACGTACGGCGGCTATGCTCCGTTTCATACCATCTCGCGAGCCTCAGGATGGACCTGTGGAGACCACTCTCCAATTTCTGTGGGTGCGAAATGTCCGGCCCCAGACTACACGAGGACAGGTTCCGTCTATGCGAGACTTCCGGGACACTTTTGCGGAATCGTTAGGGTGCAGCAGGGGTGATTTCTTCTTCGCAAACTATGAGGGCCGCGATGTGCTGTTTTTGGTCTCCGCAACCGCCGCCAAGTACCTGGAGGCCTTGCTGGCGAAGCCTACCGAGCAGTGGCCTGAGAGCGCCCGGTGGCTGCGCTGCAACCCGCAGGTGGTTTTGCACTTCGATTTTGACCGTTTCTCGGGCAATTTCCTGTCTCCGGGAGAAACGGCAGGGCTCTCTGAGCATGAGAGCAGCGTGAAGGCGGCAGCGATCCATTGGCTACGGATTCAGCGCCTTGAGAGGATCTTGTTGGCGCGGTTCCGGTCGGGCCCTCGTCACCTGCGCATGGCGGTTTCCAGTTTCTTCGATCTGGAGAGGCGACTTGTGCTGACTTCGCGCTACAAGACAGAGCTGCAGCGGGTGGGGATTTTGGAGGGCTCTGCTTCCAGCACTACTTCCAGCGAGAGTGGTGAGGCAGGGGAGCAGACTGAGGGCATGGCGGTGGAGGACGCCCAGGTTACTTTGCTGAAGCCCGCGGGATCCGTTCCGCGAGCCTCGCGGAGTGGGAGGCTCACGACTTTGGTGCGGATAGGAGGTAAGAGAGCGAGGACCGACTCCCCCGGGTCTAAGGGGGAGAAGCACGATTAGCGCTCCAGGCACGGCTGCGAGGTCGCAGCCTATGGATCTACAGTCTTATGTCCTGAAGGAGGGCGGAGACTGGGGCATTTGGCGTACGCGTTTTCGGAGTTGGCTCCGGCGGTGGATTTCTTTGGAAGGAGGCTCGCTTCCCCTCCGTGGGGGCATTCCCCCAGTCGTCCTTCCTCGTGGAGACCTTCTGGTAGCTGGAACCATTCTCGATTTCATCTTCACGAGCCTGGCTCGCAACATTCGGGACACAGTCATTTGGGTTTTTCTGGGGTCATGCCGCGCATGATTCTGGCCCCCATTCACACATCGGAGCGCAGATGGCGAGTACGAGACCGACTGGCCCTGTTCTTGAAGGGAGACTTCGAAGTACTACAGCGCAGCTATTTGGCGTCGTCAGCACCATCCGCCCGTCGGACTCGGCATGGCACAGTGTCGCCCGTGCCAGCTCGAGTACAGAAATTGGTAGCAGTGGGCGATTTAAGTCGAGCGGCGCGGGTTTTGGAGGGCCAGGCGCCTGTCCTCCCCTACGATGATAGTCTCGCCCAGACGGTGTCGTCTTTGTTCCCTGAGTCCGACGTGGATTTGTCCCCTGAATTCGAGGTATTCTTGGACCGTCCGGAGTTGGCCAGGTTTCGCATCGATCTGACGCTCAGTGAGTCTGACCTGGAGGATTTGCTTCGTACCTCGCGTCGGGGACGCTGTCCTGGACCCTCCGGACTAAGAACAGAGCTATTGCAGGCCCTGAGCCAGCCTGGCCAGAGCGCGCTTCTGAGGATCCTTAACAAGTTGTTCCAGGGCGTATCGGGTGCGTCCGCGCCATGGGAACATCTCCGGCAGGCACAGCTTTGCTTGCTCACGAAACCTGACCACCAGCCGGCCCACCCGCGTCTCCGGCCGATCGGGATGGTGGAGAGCCTACGGAAGTTAGCCGGGAGGTGGCTATGCCAGCGCCTTCGCCAGCGCGTCACAGCTTTTATGGCGCCCTTGCAAGTAGGGGTGGGATTTTCTGGGGGTTGCGAACTGATCACCCATGGGATCGAGCTAGAACGCGCCAGTAGGCCGGAGTGGGGAGTCTTGGTGGTTGATTTCCGGAACGCATTCAACAGCGTGTCGCGGACGCATGCGCTAGAGGTGCTCCGACGTGTGTTTCCGGAGGCGTGGCCGTTTCTATCGGGTATTTACGGAGGGGAGAGCCTCCCCTACTTGACAACGGAGGGCACTGTTTTTCAAGCATATACTGGCGTCCAACAAGGCGACCCTTGCGGACCTCTTCTTCATGCCTGTGCCCTACAGCTCGTACTTTTACGTCTTTCGACTGAGGTCTCGGATCTTCGAATCTGCGCGTACCACGATGACGTAACATTGCTGGGCACCCCTGACACCCTGGCTAGGGGACTGACCGCGATCGAAGCGATTGCACGTCGCGTCGGTTTGACTGTGGAAACAGAAAAATGTCGCTTTCTCCCCCCCGAGGGACGTGTCGCTGAACTCTCTGCCACCCACTCTGCGACTAATCAGCGAACGTGAAGGGTTCGAACACCACGGCGTCGGATTGGGGACTGACAACTTTGTCCAAGCATCCTGCGAGCGAGTTTTGGCACGGCACAAGCAACTCACCGACGCCATTGAGCACCTACCCGACAGCATGCTGCAATCGGCGTGCTTGCTTTCCCGCTTTTGTGCCGGTCCCAGACTCAACTACTGGTTGCGCAGCCTGCCTCCAGCTTGGGGCGAGTGGATCGCGGCTAAAGCCGACGAAATGACCCTGCAACACTGGGGAACGCTCTTGGATGAGCCCCTCGATCTTGAAGCTGCTCCCGACAGGGACTTTATTCGTGCACAGATCGCTCTACCGTTGCGATTAGGGGATTCGGCGTCGCAGACCGTGGGCTGGTATGCTCGCCAGCGGCGGTTGCCTCCTGGGCTACCGCGCTGCGAACGTTGGTGACCTTCCGGATGCGAAGTGCCTGCCTCTTGGCTCGAGCTTTGACCAACGAGGATCCAGTGACCCTGCCGCCCCCGCTTTTGACAATTTATGATGGTCTTCAACACGCGTTCAGGAGGTGCAACGCCGTGCCGGACGCAAATCGGTCCCGCTTTCGTTCCTGGAGGGAGCTGTTATGGGGACGAGCTGAAGCGATTGAGGATTGTCCCCTCGACCGAGTTCTTGCCGATGACGGAGAGGCTAGCCCCGGGTCCCCTGTTGCAGACTACCCGGGTTTGAGCCGATTGTGGAGCTCCCGCACTGATGTGATTCAACATAGCCTCACCTGGGGCCAACACAGTGCCGCTCACACAGTCATGCTCAATTCTCCTCTCACGCCACCTACCACTGCCGCTCGTCTCCGCGGCATGGGAGGCCACCTCTCGCACTTGTGGTTAACCACTCTACCGTCGTCATTGAGTCATCGTCTCGATGCTTTCCAGTTCCGTTCTGCCGCACGCATCTATCTCGGTTTGCCACAGGCTCCGTGGCACTCTAATCGGCCGTCTTTCTGTCAGGGATGTGAGAGCCGGATTGACGCTTGTGGCTACCACTTCCTGGGTTCCTGCGGACTGTTGCGAGGTCTCCGTACGAGGCGTCACACTCGCCTCAAGTACATCCTCAGCGAATTTTTGACTCGGATAGGGCATACGGTTGAGGTTGAGTCGGAACTGCCCAGATCCATCTCGGACTCTGCACCGCCCCGTTGTATAGCCGATCTCCTCGTCTCCGACGCTGCTGCCAGACGCTCAACATATGTGGACCTTGCGATTACCTGCCCCGTGGCCAGCGCCCACCTCACCGCAGCCGCCCGCCGCCGGGGGGCCGCGGCTTCAGCCCTTCGAAGAGTTAAGGAACGACGGTATGCTGAGAGCATGGCCAGTCTGCCTTGCGCTGAGGGTCGCTCTCACCGGTTCCAGCCATTCATTGTGGAAAGCTTTGGTCACGTCGATAAGTCGGGTTTAGAGTGGTTGCGGAAATGTTTTGCTGAGCATCCTACTGAATATTTGGCGCTCTTGAGGCGTTTAAGTGTCTCCCTTTGGCGATATTCCAGCGACATGCTTTCCGAGGCGCGCCATCGGCGCCTGGGGTTGCATGCTTCCCTCCCTAGTTATTAGTTCATCTTCACGCCTTGCGTAGCGCTTCAGGCTATGCTAGTAAAGTCCAGTAAAGTCCAGTTGTACCCCGAACCCGTTGTACCTCGAAGCCATTGTACCCCCGAAGCCGTTATGCCCCGAAGTCGTTGTACCTCGAAGCCAGTGTACCCCCGAAGCCGTTGTGCCCCGAAGTCGTTGTACCCCCGACGCCATTGTACCCCCGACGCCATTGTACCCCCGACGCCATTGTACCCCCGACAGCCGTTGGAGACTCCAAAGGCGGTTTCGGATATTAAATTACATTATATTTAAACTGTCCAACAACAAGCAGTACAATATATTAAAAAACCTAGAAATGGTTTGAAATTTTTTTGCGGAACAAGAGTGACAGGAAAAGTGGGACACCCCCTCACTGCTGTAGTTAAAACGAACGAACGAATGGTTTAATCGGACACGTCCCAAGAAGTCACAGTTATTTTTTCATTAACTTCTGTTTGGTAGATTGACCATTTCTATTTGATTAGGCTTTACTGGGCTTTACTGGACTGGACTTTACTGGACTTTACTGGACTTTACTAGCATAGCCTGAAGCGCTACGCAAGGCGGGAAGATGAACTAATAACTAGGGAGGGAAGCATGCAACCCCAGGCGCCGATGGCGCGCCTCGGAAAGCATGTCGCTGGAATATCGCCAAAGGGAGACATTTAAACGCCTCAAGAGCGCCAAATATTCAGTAGGATGCTCAGCAAAACATTTCCGCAACCACTCTAAACCCGACTTATCGACGTGACCAAAGCTTTCCACAATGAATGGCTGGAACCGGTGAGAGCGACCCTCAGCGCAAGGCAGACTGGCCATGCTCTCAGCATACCGTCGTTCCTTAACTCTTCGAAGGGCTGAAGCCGCGGCCCCCCGGCGGCGGGCGGCTGCGGTGAGGTGGGCGCTGGCCACGGGGCAGATAATCGCAAGGTCCACATATGTTGAGCGTCTGGCAGCAGCGTCGGAGACAAGGAGATCGGCTATACAACGGGGCGGTGCAGAGTCCGAGATTGATCTGGGCAGTTCCGACTCAACCTCAACCGTATGCCCTATCCGAGTCAAAAATTCGCTGAGGATGTACTTGAGGCGAGTGTGACGCCTCGTATGGAGACCTCTCAACAGTCCGCAGGAACCCAGGAAGTGGTAGCCACAAACGTCAATCCGGCTCTCACATCCCTGACAGAAAGACGGCCGATTAGAGTGCCACGGAGCCTGTGGCAAACCGAGATAGATCCGTGCGGCAGAACGGAACTGGAAAGCATCGAGACGATGACTCAATGACGACGGTAGAGTGGTTAACCACAAGTGCGAGAGGTGGCCTCCCATGCCGCGGAGACGAGCGGGAGTGGTAGGCGGCGTGAGAGGAGAATTGAGCATGACTGTGTGAGTGGCACTGTGTTGGCCCCAGGTGAGGCTATGTTGAATCACATCAGTGCGGGAGCTACACAATCGGCTCAAACCCGGGTAGTCTGCAATAGGTAACCCGGGGCTAGCCTCTCCGTCATCGGCAAGAACTCGGTCGAGGGGAGAATCCTCAAACGCTTCAGCTCGTCCCCATAACAGCTCCCTCCAGGAACGAAAGCCGGACCGATTTGCGTCCGGCACGGCGTTGCACCTTCTGAACGCGTGTTGAAGACCATTATAAATTGTCAAAAGCGGGGGCGGCAGGGTCACTGGATCCTCGTTGGTCAAAGCTCGAGCCAAGAGGCAGGCACTTCGCATCTGGAAGGTCACCAACGTTCGCAGCGCGGTAACCCAGGAGGCAACCGCCGCTGGCGAGCATACCAGCCCACGGTCTGCGACGCCGAACCCCCCTAATAGCAACGGTAGAGCGATCTGTGCACGAATCAAGTCCCTGTCGGGAGCAGCTTCAAGATCGAGGGGCTCATCCAAGAGCGTTCCCCAGTGTTGCAGGGTCATCTCGTCGGCTTTAGCCGCGATCCACGAGCCCCGAGCTGGAGGCAGGCTGCGCAACCAGTAGTTGAGTCTGGAACCGGCACAAAAGCGGGAAAGCAAGCACGCCGATTGCAGCATGCTGTCGGGTAGGTGCTCAATGGCGTCGGTGAGTTGCTTGTGCCGTGCCAAAACTCGCTCGCAGGATGCTTGGACAAAGTTGTCAGTCCCCAATCCGACGCCGTGGTGTTCGAACCCTTCACGTTCGCTGATTAGTCGCAGAGTGGGTGGCAGAGAGGCCAGCGACACGTCCCTCGGGGGGAGAAAGCGACATTTTTCTGTTTCCACAGTTAAACCGACGCGACGTGCAATCGCTTCGATCTCGGTCAGCCCCCTAGCCAGGGTGGCTGGGGTGCCCAGCAATGTTACGTCATCGTGGTACGCGCAGATTCGAAGATCCGAGACCTCAGTCGAAAGACGTAAAAGTACGAGCTGTAGGGCACAGGCATGAGGAAGAGGTCCGCAAGGGTCGCCTTGTTGGACGCCAGTATGTGCTTGAAAAACAGTGCCCTCCGTTGTCAAGTAGGGGAGGCTCTCCCCTCCGTAAATACCCGATAGAAACGGCCACGCCTCCGGAAACACACGTCAGAGCACCTCTAGCGCATGCGTCCGCGACACGCTGTTGAATGCGTTCCGGAAATCAACCACCAAGACTCCCCACTCCGGCCTACTGGCGCGTTCTAGCTCGATCCCATGGGTGATCAGTTCGCAACCCCCAGAAAATCCCACCCCTACTTTCAAGGGCGCCATAAAAGCTGTGATTCGCTGGCGAAGGCGCTGGCATAGCCACCTCCCGGCTAACTTCCGTAGGCTCTCCACCATCCCGATCGGCCGGAGACGGGGTGGGTCGGCTGGTGGTCAGGTTTTGTGGGCAAGCAAAGCTGGGCCTGCCGGAGATGTTCCCATGGCGCAGACGCACCCGATACGCCCTGGAACAACTTGTTAAGGATCCTCAGAAGCGCGCTCTGGCCAGGCTGGCTCAGGGCCTGCAATAGCTCTGTTCTTAGTCCGGAGGGTCCGGGACAGCGTCCCCGACGCGAGGTACGAAGCAAATCCTCCAGGTCAGACTCACTGAGCGTCAGATCGATGCGAAACCTGGCCAACTCCGGACGGTCCAAGAATACCTCGAATTCAGGGGACAAGTCCACGTCGGACTCAGGGAACAAAGACGACACCGTCTGGGCGAGACTATCATCGTAGGGGAGGACAGGCGCCTGGCCCTCCAAAACCCGGGCCGCTCGACTTAAATCGCCCACTGCTGCCAATTTCTGTACTCGAGCCGGCACGGGCGACACTGTGCCATGCCGAGTCCGACGGGCGGATGGTGCTGACGACGCCAAATAGCTGCGCTGTAGTACTTCGAAGTCTCCCTTCAAGAACAGGGCCAGTGGGTCTCGTACTCGCCATCTGCGCTCCGATGTGTGAATGGGGACCAGAATCAGGTGCGGCATGACCCCAAGAAAAACCCAAATGACTGTGTCCCGAATGTTACGAGCCCGGCTCGTGAAGATGAAATCGAGAATGGCCTAAAGCGCTACGCAAGCCGTGAAAAGAAACTAAGAACTGGACTTTACTAGCCAAGAACTAGGTAGGGAAGCGTGCAAACCCAGGCGCCGATGGCGCGCCTCGGCAAGTATACTGCTCGAATATCGCCAGAGAGAGACACTTAAACGCCGCAAAAGTTCCAAGTGTTCAACAGGATGCTCAGTGAAACATTTCCGCAACCACTCCAAACCCGCCTTCTCCAGGTGACCAAAGCTTTCCACAATGAAAGGCTGGAACCGGTGGGAGCGACCCTCAGCGCGAGGCAGACTGGCCATACTCTCAGCATACCGTCGTTCCTTCACGCGGCGAAGCCCCGAAGCAGCTGCTCCCCGCCGGCGGGCGGCAGCCGTCAGATGGGCGCTTGCCACAGGGCATGTAATCGCGAGGTCAACATATGCTGAGCGTCTGGCGGCAGCATCGGAGACGAGGAGATCTGCGATACAGCGGGGCGGTGCCCTATCCGAGATCGATCTGGGTAGTTCCGATTCCACCTCAACCGTATGCCCTACCCGAGTCAAACATTCGCTGAGAATGTACTTGAAGCGAGTGTGACGCCTCGTACGAATAACCCAACAGTCCGCATGAACCTAAGAAGTGGTAACCACAAGCATCGATCCGACTCTCACATCCCTGACAGAAAGACGGCCGATTAGACTGCCACGGAACTTGTGGCAAGCCCAGGTAACGTGCGGCAGAGCGAAACTGGAAGGCATCGAGACGGTGACCCAGTGATGACGGCGGGGTCGATAACCACAAATGTGATAGATGGCCTCCCATGCCGCGGAGGCGAGCGGCGGTGGTAGGCGGTGTGAGGGTAGACTTGAGCAAGATTGCGTGAGCGTCACTGTGTTGGCCCCAGGTGAGGCTCTTTTGAATCACGTCAGTGCGCGAGCTCCACAATCGGTTCAGACCCGGGTAATCGGCAACCGGTGACGCGGGGCTAGCTTCCCCCTCGTCAGCGAGTACTCTGTCGATGGGAGAGTCCTCGATCGCCTCGGTACGTCCCCATAACAGCCCTCTCCAGGAGCGGAACTTGGATCGATTCTCGTCCGGCACGGCGTTTCACTTACTGAACGCCTGTTGCAGAGCATCATAGATACTCAAAAGCGGTGGCGGAAGGGTCACGAGGTCTTCGATAGTCAGTGCTCTAGCCAAAGGCAAGCACTTCGCATCCGAGAACTCACCAAGATGCGAAGCGCGCTAGCCCAGGAGGCGACCGCCGCAGCCGAGCATACGAGTCCACGGTCGGCCACTCCAAATCCGCCTAATCGTAAAGGTAGGGCAATCTGGCCACGAATTAGGTCCCTGTCAGGAGCCTATTCCACATCCAGGGGTTCATCCATGCTCATGGTGTGCTAAAACTCGTTCGCAAGAGTCTTGGACAAAGTTGTCACTCCCCAAAGCGACGCCATGGTGAGCCCCGCAAGTTCACCAAAGGCTCGGAGACTAGGTGGCAGGGAGCCCCTCGAAACTACACGCGGGCCGAGAAAACGGCATTTTTCGGGTTCCAATTTTAGACCTACTCCACGTGCTATCGCTTCCATCTGGGTCAATCCCCGAGCCCAGTGCTCAGGGGTGCCCAGCAACGTCACGTCGTCATGGTAAGCACAGATGCGAAGCTCCGGCACCTCAGCCGCCAGTCGCTGGAGCACGAGCTGCAAGGCACAGGCGTGAAGTACAGGCCCACAAGGATCACCCTGTTGAACGCCAGTACGTGCTGCAAAAACAGAGCCCTGCGTTGTCAAGTAAGGGAGGCTCCCCCTCCGTAAATACCGGATAGGAACAGCCACGCCTCCGGGAATACCCTTCGAATCACCTCCAAAGCATGCGTCCGCGAGACGATGTTGAACGCGTTGCGGAAGTCAACCACCAAAACGCCCCAATCCGGCCTACTGGCTCGCTCGAGCTCGATCGCATTAGTCACCAGTTCGCAGCCCCCGGAAAATCCCACCCCTACCTGCCAAGGCGCCATAAAAGCGGTGACTCGCTGGCGAAGGCGCTGGCATAGCCACCGCCCGGCGAGCTTCCGTAGACTCTCGACCATGCCGATCGGCCGGAGACGCGGGTGTGCCGGATCGTGGTCGGGTTTCGTTAGCAAGCGAAGCTGTGCCCGTCGCAGATGGTCCCAAGGGGCAGACGCACCCCCTGCACCCTGGAACAGCGTATTCAGAATCTTCACCAGTGCGCTGGCCAGACCGAAGAGCCCGGTGGCGAGGCTTGCTCAAGGCCTACAGTAATTCCGTTCGTAGCCCAGAGGGTCCAGGGCAGCGTCCGCACCGGAAAGTCCGGAGCAAATCCTCCAGATCAGACTCACGGAGCGTCAGGTCGATGCGGAACCTGGCCAACTCTGGACGGTCTAAAAATGCCTCGAATTCGGGGAGCAAGTCCACGTCAGACGAGGGGAACAACGCCGACACGGTCTGGTCGAGGCTATCGTTGTAGGGGGAGTACAGGTACCTGACCTCCAAGACCCGTGCCGCGCGGCTCAGGTCGCCAACCGCCACCAATTTCTGCCCTCGAGTCGTCCTAGGCGAGGCTGTCCCAGCACGAGTCCTCCGGCCGGATGCCTCGGATGACGCCAAGTAGCTCTGCTGCAACACCTCAAATTCCCCCTTCAGGAACATGGCCAGTCGTTCTCGGACGCCGCATCTGCGCTCCGATGTGTGAGTGGGTGCCAGAATCAGGCGCGGCATGACCCCAAAAATTCCGACATAGCGACGTCCAGTTGATTACGCGCCAGACTCTGTAAAATAAAATCCAGGATTGTCCCAGCCATGGAGAGCTCTCCTCGAGGGAGGACAAGAGGCGGAATCCTTCCCCAGAGGGGTAGAGAGCCTCCTTCCAAATAAATCCATCGCCAGAGCCAACTCCGCAGGCGCGTGCGCCAGATGCCCCAGTCTCCGCCCTCCTTGAGGACATAAGCCTGCAGGTCCATTGGCTGCGACCTCGCAGCCGTGGCCGGGGAGCTAATCGTGCTTCTCCCCCTAAGACCCGGGGGAGTCGGTCCTCGCGCGCTTGCCTCCTAACCTTACCAAACTGGTCAACCGGCCACTCCGCGGGGCCCGCGGGATGGCTCCCCCGGGATTCAACAAAGTAATAGGGGCGTTCTCGACCGAAATGCCCTCCGGCTCCCCTTCCTCGCCACTCGCACCGGAAGTGGTGCTTGAAGCGAATACTCCCAAACGCCGTAGCTCTTCCTTGTGACTTGAGGTCAGCACAAGGTGCCTCTCCCGGTCAAAAAAGGTAGAGGCGGCTGCGCGCAGATGGCGTGGACCCGACGCAAAACGCTCCAAAAGTATCCGCTCCATGCGATGAATGCGAAGCCAGTGGACAGCTGCAGCTTTCACACTAGTGTCGTGCTCAGATAGCCCTGCTGTTTCTCCGGGAGAGAGGAAAGTGCCCGAAAAACGGTCGAACCCGAAATGCAATACGACCTGGGGTTGAGAACGCAACCAGCAGGCGCTCTCAGGCCACTGCTCGGTAGGCTTCTCCAGCAGGGCCTGCAGGTACGTGGCCGCGGTCGACGTGACCACAAAGAGGACATCGCGACCCTCATAGTTTGCGAAAAAAATGAAGTCTTCGCGGCTCACCCCAAAGACTCCGCAAAAATATCCCGAAAATCTCGCATGGACGGGACCTGGCCCCGTGTAGTCTGTGGCCGGACGTTGCGCACCCAGAGGAATTGCAAAGTAGTCGCCGTAGGTCTGCCCTGCTGCTCGCGAGAGGGCAAAAATCTTAGCATAGCCGCCGTCCGTGCGGCTGCGGTACCCTTCCCCAAAACTGAGACGCAAGACGGGGCCCCCTTGGGACCACCTCGTGCCCCCGCCTTGGCCTGGAGCTGTCGCCCACCTGAGGGCTGGCCCATGACTGGAAAGTCCGCTTCAGCTGTGGGAACATTCGAAGGATTAGGCAGCTCTGCGCACCTCTCCGAAGAGGCCCCAGCCGCGGAACCACCTTTGTCACCTTCAGGTCCCGGAGCTGCCCTAGCCTGTCCCGGGACAGGTTGTTGATTGACCTGGGGAAATTTACTGTCTTCCGCCAGCTTGGCCACATGGCTGGAATTCAAATTCTCACCCGAATTTGAATTTTCCCTCGCCAGGAGACCCGATCCCAGCCCCCCTAGCTTCTGGGTGAGCTGAGGAATGACACCTCGATCGTCCGCGGCCGTAATCAGGCTTGTTATAGCAGAGAGCAGGGCACGCATTTGCGGACCAGAGGCGCCCTATAACTCCACCTGCGTGGAGAAAGGGCCCGCGCGAAGGGACACTCTGTGTCCGCCCTCAGTAGACACCTCCGCCCGCGGGATCTCCGGACCCTCAGGAGTGGAGCGCGGAGGGACCCCGGCCATCACGGAAGAGTGTGTTGAACCGGAGTGTCACGAAGGAACCCGACCAAAAAATCCCGCGCAAACCAGCGCCTCAGACCGAAAACTCCGGATCGAACACCCAAGAGGGGGAGAATCCCCGATAACCAACCACGAAACCCGAAAAAGCGTGGGATAAGACAGCGAGAGGATGCGCCTGCAACGAGGAACACTCTCGGACCCGAACACGACTCCAATCGCAACCGAAAACCAACTCCAACCCTCCCCCTAAGCTTGAGTCATACATTGGTTTGAAAGTACGAGAGAACTGATAGGGATCTGGATCGATGAGTAAGCGTCGCGGGCTCAACCCCCGTCCGCGAAAGCCAACTCATCAACTACAGTGACCAGTAGTTTCCCGTCTCATGAAATGAGCGTCTTTTATGGAGAAGCCTCTCGTTTTAGGCCACTAAGTGCAAGAAAATCGTTTTTGAAGAAGTGCATGGGTTGTCTCGAGGAAACGACAAGTCGCTCTCCTCGATGTCGCTTTTCGCGCTAAGCGGTAAACGATCACTCCATGAGCTGCTTTAGAGTTCATACACATTTTTGGTAGTGACATTGAGTTTTCTCCCTGTCTGTTCGAATCTAGCCACTACTGTACTTCCAATCGACTAACAGAACCGATAAACAGCCCTACTGGACTGAAGCGCGTAGAGGCCTTTTTAGTGAGTTCCACTACCCTGAAGCTGAAGGTTATTTTCTGATAGAGAGACGCAAATCCGGTTAGGGACGTTTCTAATTGACGTGGTGGCCCGGAGCTCTTTCGCTTGGGAGCGTCCCTGTCGCCCAAACTTCTGAGCTTCTCTCAACCCGGTTGCTCCATATGGTGGTTTTACTACATGTCGTTGCTCCCAAG
Organism: Rhodosorus marinus; assembly: GCA_029953675.1. Lineage (NCBI taxonomy): Eukaryota > Rhodophyta > Stylonematophyceae > Stylonematales > Stylonemataceae > Rhodosorus > Rhodosorus marinus. The sequence goes on from JAMWBK010000001.1 coordinate 2,408,690, forward strand.
ACTACATGCTTCTCCAAGTGGGAGCACAAGAGCCCATTGGAATCAGATGGCTCATTCAGATCCTGATACGATTTGAAAATTGTCAGCCGGGAGAACCTGGCTCCTCGCGTGACTCGCCCCTTAACAACAAGATAAAGGAGCCTGCTGAGAGTGGGGGTGATTGTCGGAAATGGCGTTATCTATCAATAATCCAGAAAATTCTTGATTTCTAATCCAGAGAGCTACTTTCTTTCTCTTGTTAGGTACTCGTATTGAGCTACTAGGCCTCCGCCATCGCCCTCCAGGGCTGTCACTGAAGTCAGTGAACGCCCAGAGAGGCAGCCCTGGCAATTTCCCTGTGCTCATTGAGCTAAATTAAAAAAAAAAGGACGTACTGATTACACTAAAATCGATATGGACGAAATAATTTGAAAGATATATTTGCTCCCTTTTTCCACTGCCCTAATTCAAAGTCTCCTGTTTTTCCCAATAGTTCTCTAAAAGTTCAATTATTAAGTATACAGCGAACGGCAACATACAATTAACCCATTGTCATCAAAGTATGTCGTGCTCCAATTAAAATTCTTTTAATGTATATATATAAATAATTTTTCTCCTACGGTCCAGAATGCTTTTGAATACATGGAAGAGTATCTAGAGCTTGCCCTCCATAAAATGAAAAATTTATGCTCTAAATATGGACCAAAACTTAACTTTATTCAAGTTGTTTCTATCTAAGACAATGCTGTCCTTTTAACAACTGTCAACTAGTCGCATGCTCTATTTTGAGAACAATTCCGCCCTCTAAATATTGGATACAAACTTAATCATTCAGTCAATCAAAATCTACGAAATACTTGTCCAGATGTGTCCTATATTTTTCGGGATAGCCCCAAAGGGCGGTAGGGGCTCAATACTATGTTTTTTGTTGAATTTGGAGCGAACGTGCCCTGTAGGAGTTAACCGTCTATTCTGGTGGGAGAAGCAATCCAAACTGCTTCGTCATGGAGTTCGCATGATGATGCGTGTATGCCTCGGCAAGGATAGAGGAGGACGCGAGAGTAAGCTTTGGAGAGCTGATAGTGCTTCCACTGAACGTTTCAGTAGGGTCTCCTATTCTGCTCTGAAAGCGCTTCCCTTCGTTAACAAACTTGAGGACTAGAATTCAATGCTTTTCCGTTAGTCAAAAGAGGTGACGTCGCGTTTACGACTTGATGCTGACTGATTCGGTTTTCGCGTGGCGAGTTGGCATTTGGAGGTTCCCCTAGTCAGTTGAGTGTCAGGTGGTAGAGAAGTAGCGCGTTATGAGGATGCGGCCATTCAAGAACCTGTTTCAAGCAGTAGTTATTTCCTTGTCGTCTTTTGCTGCGTTCGAAATTAAAACTTGCGCTTTATAAACGAATGCCGAATAAGACAGGGCAAGCTATGCTTTTTCGATGTCCTTTTTCAGTTCCGATCTCATTTTAATTCGAAGGTGGCTACAAAGGGATAGCCTCTCGTGCACCTGCTCATCTACCTGAATGTTGCGTTCTTCATTGTAACCAATGTTTTTAAAACATGCTTCCAAGACCCAACAGGTCCCTCTCCGTATCTCTCCATTGTAAGCATGGCGAACCCTAGGGCTGCCTGCTACTCGGGCAATCCAAAGCAGTCTCATGTACGCATACAGCTGTATTCAACCTGATACTGTTTGCAGAAGGGGTATACTCTGTGTGTGCGAAAACCGATCCATTGGTATCTATCTCAAATTTCAGTGCGATTTCATCCCTCCTTGATCTGGACGACCGCCATGACAAGAGGGCGCAAGTAAAGTTTAACTTGTTTCCTCCAAGCCTGCTCCGCTACCTTGTTGACGTGCACCAGATAGAGATTGAGAACACTATATAAGCACTGTTCATTGAGTTCCCCTTGTTGAGTGCGGAGGAGTTTTAGCAGGAAGATTAAGAGACGTGAAGGGAAGGTAAAGTTTGCAGAAAGTAAGAAGAAAGAAACCTGAAAAATGAAAGTGTCTGCGATTGTTATGGCTGCCTTTCTAGTAGCCCTTCTAGGCGTTGCCAGCGCACATCACAATGAACCCAAGCCCAGACCCCAGAGGTGCATGATTCCTTACTTTTGGAATATCTGCCAAGGGAGAGCGGACCGCGCCGGTAATCTGATCTACGCCGTGGAGTACTTCAAGCACCTTCTCGGAGGACGTGATAACGGACACAAGAGGGGTCCCATCAAGAGCGGATTCAGGTGGATTAACTGGGACGACCGTGATATTCCATTCGAGATGAGGAGGGATTGGTTCAACCATAGCCACGGTATGACCCTTGATTCGAAACATGATGAATTCCGGTGCAGCAACCCGTACTTCGGAAGGAACACCCACGACAAGCGATTCTCGTCGATAAACCACAGCGAGTCGAAGAACTTCATCACCTACACAAGGAAGCGTCTGTTTACCCCTGTTCACCAGAACAAATTTACCATCCGCTGGGTCATTCCCGGTAAGAGATCCAAGGCTCTTGTCCAAGGATTTGGAGCCGTCTTCGTCGATGTTTGGAAGGAGCACACCACCAAGATGATTGCTTATGATATCCATGGATGCGTGATAGCCGAACAGTACGTCCATCCTCAGGAACATGGACTCTCCTTCCTTGGATTCCACTTCGAGCACCCGATCATCGCCAAGATTGAGATCGTTCTTGGCAACACCCCCATCGATCGGAGGTCCTGTGGGAGGAGGTGCGGAGATGACGTCGTGGTGATGGACGATTTCTACTTCTCTGAGCCGCAGTATGCCTTCTAGACTTATCCATTCGATCGCTAGCGGTAGCAGATCTCGCAGGTCCCAACGGAATTGTGGACAGGGTGTGGGCCGGGGAACCAACTGTTTTCGCTCGTTCTCTCGAGGGCGAAGTATAGAATGTAAAAAGCTTTAGCCACCGCGACTGTTTTTTCAAGTAAAGGATAACGCGCTTTTCACACACTCAGTAGCCAATATATGACAGTGCTGAACACGAGGTTTGGATCCTCCAGCCCTGGGTAGGAAAGACCCTGCGCTCGGAGTGGCTGAGATCAGCTCAGGTCAGCTTTGATAGTGTGGTTCGGCAACTTGCGGCATCAAATCCAAGCCTTGGTTGGATCTTTATAGCCTGTAATCAAGTATGAGAACACTACCTGCAGCAAAGAGTATCGAGTATCTCGAGTCCTCTGGCCTTTATTTCTTCGTTTCTTGGCTCCACTTCGACTTTGGCACGCAGACTGTTCGACTGGAATCGTACTCGGGTGCAGCTGGGTAAGAAATTTGCTAAAAATTTGGAACCAATACCTCCAATCGTAAATTTTTTACCAAAGTTTCCTGCCATACGAGACATCGGATGTCGGCGGTTGCGCTCAGACGTTCTACGGCACAAAAACATGGCGTCCTGGAGCTTCCAGGATCGCGCGAAGTGGTCCTCGGGGTGCCGGTAGGGCTGTCCAAGAACGAATAATATCGCGAGTCGTATCCGCGCCACGTCGCCATCCCCTCGATCAACTCGGACGACTACTCTCCAAACCACCACTCTCCATTTCAAAAGCAAAGATCACCTGTGAGGAACCATTCCCTTGCAGCCACTACGATACCCTGACGTGGAACTTTTAAGAAAACTGTACGTATATAAAGTTAAAACTCGGAAACCCACTGAAACATCTTAACACCTCCCATGATCGGAGTTCCCATTGGGACCCATTGAACCTTCACCAAGCCGCGGACTCTAAACCCTAGCATCCAGTGGACCATCATTCCACCTAAACCTTCCACAGCAAATTGGAGTCAATCAAAATAATCCCCACATTAAGGAACTTTTGTGAACAGAAGATGATAATGTAGGTCCAAATAAAGAAAGGTAAAATTATTTTAATCAATATAGGCATAGATTATGACTATAGATCTAGATATAGATTTATGCTGTATGAGTCCTCATCTAACAATAAAATATTCAGTATTTTTAGAATCGGCAATAATATTTCTTCTATACAATGTATTGAGTCCGAACGTATCATATATTTTGGAAGGAAAAGACCTTTTGATGAAACGCTATTATTTATTCTTTTATTCATACTTCTGACACCAATTTTCTATCGTTTTCAGAAGAAAGAAGGAATAGGTTTAATTTAATGCATTTCAATTTTCCTTTGTTTTAGGACTACAGCTGATTTGGTATAGGATCTGCTGGAGCTGAAGTCTCGTGGGATTGACGGTTAGAGCGCTCAGACTGAGGAGAGGTAGTTAGGCAGACGTTTCTGGTGGAACGTGATTTGATGTATTGACAACGATCCAATGTGTTTCGCCGTATTGTACGTTGGCTGAACCGAAGATCTTTAGAATACTGCCCGGCGATGATCTTGAATGCGTGTGTGCACTTTCTTGAGTGGAATATTGCGTTCATTTTTGGTGGGCTTCCATTCCAGGCGTTCACGTGGTGATAGGTACTAAATTGAATTCTGTGCATAATCTCAAGGACGAGCGCTTCGGATGGAGAGTTCGCGATCAATGAACTACAACGAGCTTCGGTTGGAGGGACTGGCTTCCGGAGTTCGCGAGTTCGGTAGCTGTTGAGCCACTGAATTCTTCCCAAAAAAACCTTTCAAATTGAAATTACATTCACCCCTTCATGCATCTCATCCAAGTGGAGCCCTGGTGTGATTTGTTGCCCCGCAAAGTTCGTATTCGTAGACCCCGATGGTTGCCTCCTCGGCGAGGGAACATTGCGCAGCCGTCATCTTGTGAATTTATGGCGTTCCGAGTGTTGTTCTCCGAGTTCTCAAAGTTGATCTTGGCATCCCAAGGAGACTATAAATGGGCCCGTAACGACATCGTCGAGTAAGGAATTTGGCAGCAATGATATCATCGAAGCTAAGGAGAACTGGAGAGATAAAATTTGAAGCAGACGAGAAAACGAGACACCGATACCTTAAAAACAATGAAGACGACTATGTTTTCCGTGGTCGCGATGCTCGTGGCCATTATCAGTGTTGCTAGTGCCCATCACTACCCTTCACCTACCCCGGTGCCGACTCCATACAAACCGCCGCAACCCAAATGTTCGCTTCCCTACTTCTGGGAAACGGTCAACGGCAGAGCCAATCGTGCAGGCAACCTGGTATACTCTGTTGAATACTTCAAGCGGATTCTCGGAGGTCACGACAACCGCAACCACAAGGGTCCGATCAACGGTGGATACAGATGGATCAACTGGGATGATCGAGACATTCCCTTCGAGTTTCCCAGGAATTACTACAACCACTACAAGGGTGTGACGTTTTCGTCCGATCATAGGGAGTTCCGTGTCAGCAACCCGTACTACGGACGGTACACTCACGACAGGAGGTTCTCGACGATCAACCGATCCGAGTCGAAAAATTTCATCACCTACACGAGGAAACGCCTGTTTACTCCCATTGACGACAATGAGTTCACTATCCGGTGGGTGATCCCTGGAAACAGAGCGAAGGCGCTGGTTCGTGGATTCGGAGCCGTGTTTGTCGGAGTCGAAAAGCCACACGCGACGAAGGTGATTGCGTACGATATCCAGGGATGTAAGATCGCTGAGGAGTACGTCGCGCCTTTCGAGGATGGGCTCTCGTTCCTGGGAATCCAGTTTGAGCGGGCCATCATCGCGAAGATCGAAATCGTGCTCGGAAATCGACCAATCAATTATCACGCTTACTGCGGGAAGAGGTGCGGTGAGGATATCGTGGTGGTGGACGATATCTACTTCTCTGAACCGGTACGCGCCTACAAGTAGATGCTTCTACAGGCGACAACTCTGTACTCGACTAGTCGCGTGTTTAGTGCTCGTGAGAAATGTCGTACTCCAGTACGATCCCGAAAGTAAACATCTCTCAACAATCAAAAGCTTCCGTCAACAAGAGCAACACTCCGGTGAACGGAGGTTCAACATGGTATCGTGGTATATCAAACTCAGAGTCTAGAAGGACACGCGATCTATGCTTGCCACCCTCTTATTCGCGTCTCCGATCTGAGAGATGAGGACAGAGAACATCAGCATTCAAATTTTCTATCCAACCGTCAGATCCGTCCCCCACTTCCCCATTCTCCAGTGTCATTAACAGATATCATCCTCCCCAAAATGACAGTTCAGAATAAAGTTGGGTGGGGAAATGAATCCCAAATGAACTCCCGGTGGGCGGAGAACTGCAAGGGGGGTCCAGAGAAACTAGGAGGGGGGACGGTTGAGACGCAAGTGGAGTCTCAGCCGGATCCCCGGAAGGGCCAGGTAAGGGCCCAGATCCGAGTGGAGTTGACTAATGGTGCGAAAGTGTACGAAACAATCGATACAGGTGCGAGCTCCGTCTGGGTAGACAATGCAGTGTGCCTCTCTCCCGGAATAAACTACCAAGCTAGAGTGGTGGCCGCTGAAGGTTGGTTGCGATGGCCCCCTCATCGATATTATTGGGCATGGCTTCATGACATTGGCCATTGAAGGAATTTCCGAGTGGAAATCAATAGCGAGCAACAAACTCACCATGTTTGATCCGCTTTGCGAAAAATCACCCAAAGTCGGCTGAACGTGGACTCCAGGGGAAGGTATTCGGGATCCAAGGCAGCCTGAAAATAAGTTTGATATAAGTTCATTAGACGAATCATGTCCTTCCTGCACCCAATTTACCCAATTTCTATCTGTATCAGAGGTTGTTCCCTACTACAATCCAAATTATTTATCAATTCAAAATATATGTTGAATTTTCTGATGACTTTCAAAACTTGTAGCTAAACTAATCTCCAAATGAAAACTGATAACAGAATTGATTTTACCCTATTCTGCAGTTTAAACCATTCGTTCGTTCTGCAGTTGTTGACATCCGGATGTTTTCCTTTCACCTCCAACTAAACAAATTCATTCATTCCCCTATAAAAGAATGGTTGGTTTTTCTATACTAAATAATAGCAACTGTTGGGATGGGGAAAATTGTTGTTGACATTCCTTTGCAATCGTCGATTAGCTACGAGCGGACTCTGTATAATATTCAAGACTGAGTAGCAAGGAGTAGAGATAGAATGAATTGCTTACTCGAAGACTGAAAGAAAGAAAAAACCGAAGGGGAAAAAAAGACTAAGCGCAGCGAAAATCGCGCGGCTCCAACATCAAAGCGGCGTTCATACGCCACAGCAAGAATAAGTTTCTTGCGGAACGGGTAAACGACGACAGACGGTCATGGCGTTTGCGGAACAATTCCCAAAGGCAACGAGAACCAACGGAATCCATGAATTCAAAGTACTCAACGACAAGAGGTACCAGGCGATGATCTAGAGCCGAAGTATGGATGCCAGGGGGACACAAGACCCCCGCGTATTTCAACTCTTTGGGACGTCTCATATTGGCATCTGCAAATCCACGGCGCTCTCCCGCAGCCGGCAAATAAACGACTAGCCTGAGGATTAGGAAGAGCAAGATCAACTTACGTCGTACGGCGGCTATCGTCACAAGTGACCACGAAGTCAGCTACGCGGCGTTCATCATTCTGGTAATCTGCGACAGGCAGGGGCTTCGCACGTTCAATTTCAAGACCGGCTTGCCGTACGCTAGGTCGAAGTTCGCAATATAACAGGTTCAAGATCCGCAAGATAGAAGTGTAAAAAGGAAGAGAGATATTCGTAAAAAGGCAAGAGTTGAAACTCTTGTTGGAAGGGTGAGTTCCTAAGTGAATAGTGAATATTGAGCGCCGATTAAGGGGTCGCCCTTTGGCGATGTTCTACCATCATTCTACAAAGCATGCGAGCACGGGCCGAGGTACGCCACCGCCGCCTGATTGAGTTTTTGCTTGGGCTGCGGTAGGTAGCTGCCGTACAAGCTTACTTTTGTCCATAGTACCTAGTGGTTCAGGGGTAGCTGCCGTACAAAGCTTACTTTTGTCCATAGTACCTAGTGGTTCACTTCCGGGGTTGCGTAATCCTTAAGGCTATGTTAGCTAACCACCATACATATCGGTACCAGTGGTTCACTTTCCGGGCGTAATCCGTAAGGCAATGGTAGTTAACCACCATACTTATTGATGTGAGCTTCACCATCGTAATCACATAGAGAGCGATTAGCGGGAAGAAGTGTCATGAAAGCGGAATTATTCGTGTCGAATCTTCCTTCTTCCTTCTTCGCCGGATTTTTAATCTAAGCAGTTTCATGTCTGGAACATAATTTGGATTAGTTGGAGACGGAGAAAACTGATAGCAGAAGCGTGCACGACGCATTGGTATCGAAGAGCATATATCATTGGTCCTCCTTGACAAATACGGAAATAAAATTGTCTCGCACGATCTATACAATAGACAGACCCCTTTAGATGCTTTTTCGAAGGGGATGCCAAGGAAATTGGTTTTTTCAACAATACGCACTTTAGTTTACTTCTTTCAACAAATATTGAACAACTCAATGATATTTTGCCCTCGTTAGAATTGAGCAGGTTTGAAATCCGTGAAATCTCATTTAATCTAATAAAGTACGTTTGCCAACTTGGCAAATGAGAATCCAGAATCCGATTGTTTTTTAGTTTTGCGTACTGACTCATCCAACCGATTTAAGGATTTGCCTGGTAGGGTTTGTAAGCAACTAGATCTCTATACTTTGATAGTAAATAAAATCTATAATTTTTTGGATCTAGTATAGATTAGCAAAGTTCGAGAACTTTGAGGTTGGGGTGGAGTCATAAAATGCGGTGAAAGCACACCAAGCCAGGAATACTGTACCCCTCTTGCATGAATGATATCTTCCTAGGATTTTGCATTATGAGACAAAACAAGTCTCTCAAAATCTCGCTGCGTTAGACATAACCCCTTTGCGCATTTTGAATGTTATCATTTGCTTCCTACTGAGGGCTACCAGAATCTGAACCGAAACGGGACATGCAGTCACCATCCGCCACGGTCGTCCTTTTTTTTTTGTTTTCAAAGAATATCACGATTCCGGTTGTCACCCGTTTAGGGTTATGCCAAGTGGGTCAGGGTTTTTCACTGCATTCCCCTCTAAACCTGCCTGTTTTCGCGGGTTTAGCCACTTCCGGGTCGCTAAACAACGAAAAACCCGACCCCACTTGGCACAACCTTAGTTTCCAAAACAATCAGCTTTTGAACAAGAATATAATTTTCCACGTCGAGATCGAGTGTAAGCGGTGGTTTTACTGACAGTCGGGTCAGGTTTTGGTGGCATAATGATTTCCAGGCTTGTCCACTTTGTCTTGGCATTCTTTGAAGAAAATGAATTTTTATTTATAGCGACCATGATCCGGGTCCGGGAGGGCGCGCTCTGCGTTGCAAAACAGCTATAGGGTTTTCTTCGTTCTTGAAACACCGCGGGAACCAAGGTTCCTGACAGAATCGAGGCTAGACCTTGCTATTTGAGATTGCCGGGAGATAAAGGAGTTGGGGCAAGATTTGGGGGCAGCAGGATTATCAATCCCAATATTGCTCCTGACCAGATGGCATTTGTGTGGGTGACTATGGACTTTGGTGTTCGGTTCATCCTCGATGGTATTGACGCAATGAGAGAGAGTCAGCTTGAAAACCGTGCTTGGACTTTCCCAAAAAAATTGAACTAGTTCTCAACTGACTGCTCTAAGACTAGCAGCAGGATGATCAATCCCAATATTGCTCCTGACCAGATGGCATTTGTGTGGGTGACTATGGATTATGGTGTTCGGTTCATCCTCGATGGTAATGACGCAATGAGAGAGAGCAAGCTTGAAAACTGTGCTTGGACTTTCACAAAAAAATTGAACTAGTTTTCAACTGACTGCTCGAAGACTAGCTACCGTCCCCGCTATGCGAGGGTTTTGTCTTCCCCAGGCATTCTTGCTTCGGCTCACGGTCATCGCCAGGTCATTGAGTGCTTTGGGTTTATGGATTGCGTTGGTTCTCGTTGGCTTCGGGAGTTGTTCCGGGAACGCCCTGACCGTCTCTCGTCGTTTACCCGTTTCGGTATCTTGCTGTGGCGCATGAACAACTGCTTTGATGTTGGAGGCGCGCGATCTTCGCCGCGCATAGGTTTTTGGTTTTTATTTCCTCTCGTGGATTTTCTTTCTTTCAGTCTCCGATTAAGCAAATTCATTCAGACTATCCCATCTAGAGCTGTTAGTTTCAAGCCATTCCGACTCCCGCTCTCCTAACCTTTTCCAGGGTCGCATAGTCCAAAAATGCTCCGCTATCAAACAAAAAACTCCACCTCGAATGTCCTTACAATTTCGTTTGCTCAGAGACCCAATTCCAAAACACCTCCAAAACAAAAGAGGAAAACTCAAAACTACCACAAAGTCCCAAATCCGAAAAAAAGGTAATATGGGCCATGGTTCCGAACTAGAAACCTATTTTGCAAAACAAATTTCCTGCCTTAGAAATCCAATTTTAAGGTTTTTTTTTGTTCCTGTTCTCTCTCTCGAACGAATGGTCTCTCTCTCAGCGCACGACAATTCTCATTTGCTCGCTGAGGGCAAGTACGTACAAATTTTCGACCCTCAATTTGTTCGTTAAAAAATTTGATGTTCGGCATTGTCTGACATGCAACGGAGTAGAGCAAGAGGGAAATCTTGTTGGTAGAGGTCTCTCTGAACAGATTCATTCATTCTGGACCCCACCAGGAAAGAGTTGGCTTGTCTAGCCAGTAGAGTATGCGGAGCTACACGACAAAAACAGTGCCCTGATTTTTGCCAGGGCAATCTCCAATTTATTGAAGTAGGTGAGACAATGTTAAAAAGTGACTAGTTGAATACAAAGACAGACATGAACACATTCCAATAGATCGCATTGAACGAATCAGAGATTTCTTGGAATAGGATGTCCGAGCTTTTTTAGCGAAATCAAGCAGTTGCTCTCTCTGTTACATAGAACAAGTCTATCTTGGCGGTGGATGATGATGATAGGGTTTGGAGAAGAGGGACGATGAGGAAGCGTGTGAGGGTCTTTGGGAAGGGGGCCAAGAGACAACCCTGCCTTGAGGAGCGAGGTTATAGTCCTTGGAACCCTTTTGGTAAAGGAGGATTTTTGGTGATTTGATATTGGATCCGATAGAGGTCCGTCTGAGGGTGTTATTTGTTGGCTGCTGGAGGGCTTTTGGGAGGATATTTGAACGATGAGGTTTGTGTTTAGTGCTTTGACGTTGACGGTGGTGGTCGTCACCTTGGTTGCTGGAGTGGTTATTGATCGTGAGAATATAGTCCACGAGCTCGTTGTCGAGGGAAGGTTCCAATCTCCTCTAGATTTCGATTGGATTCCTGGAGATGTAGAAAGAATTCTTATCTGCGAAAAGCGCGGAATTATTCACCTTGTAATAGATGGACAGGTCCAGTCTAAACCTTTCTTGGACATACGTGATCAGGTGATCTCAACTGGCTCTCGTGGCATCACGGGCTGTTTGATCGACGTGGACTTCGAGGACAATCCTTTCCTTTATGTATCGTACGTTGACAACCGTGCACGAACTGCGAATCCCAATGCACCCAAGACTGGAGTCGTGGCCAGGTTTTCAGTTTCTGAGGATTTGACTGAAGCCACTAACGAGGTTATCATCCTCGGAAAAGATACCGTAAGACAGACGGGATGTGGTGGAGACATTGCAATCGGGGGCCAGGACATAATCTGCAACGACGCGAACATGCATAATAACGGAGGCCTGGCGATGGATCCTGCCTCTGGGAATATCTTTGCCGCGTTTGGAGATGGGGCGGACCCACCAACCTTTGATGAGCTTCCGATTCGAGCACTGCAGCTAGATTTTACTGCTGGAAAAATCCTATGCATTCGACGATCCGGGCGGGCTTGCCTGGGCAATCCTTTCTCACAAGGCGCTGACCGAGAGTCCAACCGTGCTAAGGTCTGGAACTGGGGTCTCCGGAACCCGTTCCGGATTGCCTGGGACGAGGTCTTCAAGGTTCCGTTGATTGCAAACGTGGGTTTTGCTTCGTGGGAGAGCATTTTCCTCGGCAACAAGGGTGAAAGCTTTGGATGGCCATGCCGGGAAGGTCCGCAGACCAATTTGAGAGCAATCGACTACACTGAGTGCAAGGACATAGAGCGAGGAAGACTTGACGCTAACGGGGTTTCACTGTGGGATTACGACCACGATTTCGGAACGTCAGTGACGGGAGTCGCGAGACTGTCCTCATCAAAGTGGCCGTCAGCTTTGAGGAATCTGATCGCTGTTTGCGATTATACACGGAGCTGGATTAAATTGATCGAAGTCAGAAGGAGCGGAATTGTCGGGAATCCCGCAGATATGCTGTCAGAAGTTCAGGGACCGGTGCAGTTGAAGCAAGGGCCGGATGGATGGCTCTACTACATGTCGATCATTGCTCAAAAGTTGTATAGAGTGCGGTACGAAGTCGACACGAGCAGACCGGAGGTAGTGAGCGTGTTTCCCCCAGAGGATGCGGACAATGTGGAAACTTCAGCAGCGATCGAAGTGAGATTCTCGAAGAGGGTTCGTGCTTCAACGGCGAGCTCGGAGAATATCAAGATCACTCAGCTTTCCGATAATGCTGTCGTGGATGCAAGCATTGAGGTCAAACCGGCGACGAACAGTGTCGTGGTGGAGCCGGTGGGAGGCCTGCGGCAGAATCGTCGGTATAGGGTGACAGTTGCGGATGTTGAGGACACTCAACGAAGGAAGCTTCGGGGGAATTTCTCTTCAGAGTTTAGGACCGGCGCTGGTTTCTCTGTCTACGTATCTGACCTTGACTTCTTGAAGGAGGAAAACGGTGGTAGCTTCCCCGTGCTACGTGATGAACACCAGTACCAAAGAGCGCAGGATGTAACACCTATGCTGTCTATCCGGGGCACAGTTCACGAAAAGGGACTTGGAGTGCAGGCCTTCTCCGAGGTTGAGGTGAACCTTCCACAGGGCTGTACTCGGTTTCAATCGTACGTTGGAGTTGACGACTTCAGAAGGAACTTCGACACGGGGGAGATGTTCTTTGAAGTTCGCAAGGACAACGAGAGAGTATATCGGAACGCAAATTTCGTTACGAAGACGTCACCTGCGTTGTACGTTGACGTCGATGTTTCCGGGGTGAAAACAGTGACGCTCATTGCGGAAAAGACGCGCAGCAGTGGTACAAGTGCTGCTGTTGGTACGTGGGGTTCAGCAGTCTTTCGGTGTGGGGATTATGATAGGAGATCTCCAACGATCGAGAGCATATCCCCTACGACACGACTTGGCGTCGATCAATCAATTGTTGTTAAATTCAGAGAGCCAATGGATCTGATTTCAACTATTGACGCAACTGAACTGTTTGAGCCGATCGGGCCTGGGGGTTACGACCTAGGGATCTTCGTCACGTTCAATGAACAGCAAGACGAGATGACAGTAAAACCGCTGGATCCACTAAAGTATGACACAGAATATGTTCTACGGATCAAGAACACGGCCATGGACCTGGCGTCGAACCGCTTGACGACGACGTACGAGAGGACTTTCCTTACGGGGATTCGGATGTCGGATGGTTTTACCATAGCACTGGAGGAACTTTCACCTCTAGAGGTATCACCGGCGAGCAACTTCGAGGTGTCGAGAGGAGGCGGGGGTGGTGGCGGAAGCTCCTCCATGCAGACATTTGCGAAGGGTATTGCCATGGTTTCGTGGTCTCTTGCCGATATCGAAATCCCGTCCGAGTGCGAGGGTGTCAAATTCACCGCGGGTAAGGAAGGCGCCCGGAGCGATGGACGAGTTCTGAATCTGAGGGTTTTCGCTCCCAGGAGGATCGGTGGAACCCCGAGACTCCTGTTCTCGGAAAACTTCAGTGACGACAGTGTTGCGGTGAACGCAGAGTTCACTCTTCCCAAATTCAATTTGCTGCGATTTGCTGCTCGTTCGCCGGAGGGAATATCGCACGGAAACTTCGTAAATATTGAAGTGACGTGTGGGGGCGAGACGATTTCTGTATCGGATCTGCAAGTTACTTCTCAAAGGGGAAAAATGACGTCTATCGATAAACGCCTGAGTGGGAGGCCGCTGACTCTGAAAGTTGAGGGCACCAGGGCTCCAAAAATTTCCCTCACTCCCCGAGTAGATGCAGAATATGTAGTGCCTGGCATCTGTGGCGATATAGCTATGGACGTTGCGGTTAAGGAAGGGGGCGAAAACATCTTGGTTTCACTCCGTGACGGGAACGGAGGACTAATTTGCAGCACCAGGTCTCTCGACTCTGGCGAGGATCAAAAACTTGCATGCAGCCTGCACGGGAAAACGAGGTTTTCAATCCGAGCCAACGGGAGCGGAGGGGTTGCTGAGTTGTCCAACACCGGCATCGGGTGCGGCGGAGACTCCAAGGCACCTGTCTGTGATTTCGACGATATGCCGAGTACGTTTAGAATCGGTGACGTTTTAGAGTACGGCGCGGAGTGTCTTAACCGCGACGGAGAGAGAATCCCTAAAAGTCGGATGAGATGGAGGGTGCTGCTGATACATTGCCAGCCGCTTTGTCACGAACACGTAGAGGAAGATGTTACAGGGGAGCGGCGGGGTTCGTATACGCCACCAGATCATGGCGATTACTATTTTATGGTGTTCGAGGTGCTTGTCGAAGATGGAGATGAAGTGTTCAGATTCAGTCGAGAGGTGAAGCCCGAAACTGTAGAGGTGACCGTGACGACTATGCCCTCGGGATTGACGGTTGGCGTCGATTCACTGCAAGGACCGTCTCCGCTAACATCTCTGATGCTGGTGGGGGCCAAGTTCGCAGTCAGCGCTGTTCCAGATGAGAATGGTAATGAGTTCGACTTTTGGGATGACAACAAAGACTTGGGTGCAAGCAGAGACCTCACCTTCAATACTCCTGGACAGAGAACGTACAACGCTGTGTACAAGTAGGAATGCTGACGCCGCGAGTAGCGTCAAACTATTCGAGCACGTGTTTCATCTTACTGATTGCGAAGGAGCATTGAATTTTTGTTGTACTTGCTTTGTAATTGTTCTTTCCCTGACCCAGAACCCCGTTTTTCTATTCACTATCTCGGAATAAACCAAACGTCTTCGGCTATTCGAGCTGCCTATATACGCACTACACCTACGCTAATTTCCCCGTGGATTTGCCGCTGCCAATATGAGACGTCGCAAGGAGTTGAAATTTGCAGGGGCCTTGTCTCCCCCAGGCATTCGTGCTTCGGATCTAGGTCATCGCCTGGTACCTCTGGTCATTGAGTGCTTCAGGTTTATAGATTCCGTTGGTTCTCGTTGGCTTCGGGAATTGGGCAGCGAACGCCCTGACTGTCTGTCCTCGTTGTTTACCTGTTTAAGTTTCTTCCTGTGGCGTATGAACGCTGCTTTGGTGTTGGAGGCGCGCGATCTTAGCCTTGCTCAGTCTTTTTTTTTCCCTCTGCGTTTTTTTCTTTCAGCCCCCGATTAAGCAAATTCATTCATTTGCTACCTCCGACTACTCGTGTTCATTCTCCGTCCAAATCTAGCCACGATGTCGTAAGCCTAAGTTGGCACTCAGGCAAGCAAGCTTCATCGTATTAGAGCCATCTTATACTGAATGATCTTATAGTAGTGCCGGCTCCCGGATGAGACTCGAAGGTGGTAATGTGCTTTGGACCGTCCGCGATTGTATGTGGTACCCGTCAGGGTGGAGGCCCACAAGCCTTTGGGGCCCAGTAACCCTTCGGAGGCGGATTCCCCCCGCAGTCGTGAGTAAGTAGTGCCGGAAATGGCTAGTCAGACATGGTGATCAGCGGGAAGAAGCGGGTGCTCCCCGGGGCTACAGCCCCCCTGACCAACATTCCGACAGAAAGCCTGAGAGGACAACCCACGGAAGGAGCTAGATACGCGACAGGGCAGTAGGCTCGAGGCATCTCTGCCGGTTTCCTCAGCACAAAATGAGAAAAGTGTGCAAGCAGCGGTGGTCGCGGGCCTCGGCGTGCTTCGGCGCTAGCTCATCGCCTGGTACCTATGGTCATTGACTGCTTTGGGTGGATTCCGCTGGTTTTCGTTGGCTTCGGGAGTTGTCCCGCGAACGAGCTGACCGCCTCTCCTCTTTGTTTACCAGGTTAGGTTTCTTACTGTCACGTATTAAAGCTGCTTTGAGGTTGGAGGCGAACGATCTTCGCCGCGCATAGTCTTTTTCCCTCGGGGTTTTTCTTTCAGTCCCCGATTAAACAAATTCATTCAATGACCCCACTTCGGGTCTACAGTATACGATCTATACACCGGATATACTATCCTCGCGAATTGCGGCATCGCCGCTACGTGCCAACGAACGAATGGTTTAATCGGAGGCTGAAAAAAAAAACCCCGAGGGGAAAAAAAGACTAAGCGCGGCGAAGTACTCGCGCCTCCAACATCAAAGCGGCATTCATGCGCCACAGCAGGAAACTTAAGCGGGTAAACAACGATTGAAGACGGTCAGGGCGTTCGCGGAACAACTCCCGAAGCCAGCGAGAACCAACAGAGTCCATGAACCCAAAGCACTCAATGATCAGGAGTACCAAGCGATGTGCTAGTGCCGAAGCACGGACACCAGGGGAAGACAAAGCCCCCGCGTATTTGATCTCTTTGCGGCGTCTCATGCTGGCGGCGGCAGATCCACGGCGCTCCCCCGCAGCCGGGAGATAACGACTAGCTTGACAAAGGGTAGTATGGACGTTGTTAATCACATCCAACCGTCCTTCATGCAGCGCCCCAGGTCACGCGTCGCCCATCCATGTCCTTAATTAGCGCCTCCGTTGCCTCGTCTTCCTTGACGTTCCCCACCTCCGTTCATAGTAGGGCCTCTTCCGACTTTTCTTTTCTACGCCTGCGGGTATTCGTCTTATCCGGATATACTCCTCCAGTTGGTCGGTCGACACCAATTGAACTGCGGCGGTCTCCTGCTCCGCCCGCGACAAAGCGTCTGCGACCACATTCGTCTTACCTGGAATGTGTCGTATCTCATACTCGAACTCGGCAAGTTTCGCGAGGGACCGCGTCACCCTTCGCGATGGCTGAGCCACATCTTTGAAGTATGTTACTGCGGTATTATCGGTGAAGACCACCGTCTTCAATCCCTCCAGGTAATGGCACCATGTCTTGAAGCAGTCTACTACTGCTAGCATCTCCTTGCCTAGGATCCCAACAATCCTGCCGGTCCTTCCAACTATGCCAAACGGCGCAATATCATCACCGTCCAACAGGTTTAGGAGCGAGAGAAGGCGAGCCACAACAGGGTATTGGACATAGGTTCCACTAACCAGGTCTGACCTTTCCCAACTACGACAAGGGCGCTAACTCA
Organism: Rhodosorus marinus; assembly: GCA_029953675.1. Lineage (NCBI taxonomy): Eukaryota > Rhodophyta > Stylonematophyceae > Stylonematales > Stylonemataceae > Rhodosorus > Rhodosorus marinus. The sequence goes on from JAMWBK010000001.1 coordinate 2,425,907, forward strand.
TTACCCTCCAGCAGAGTAGTATTCTAGGGTCATTCGGTCATTGGATATAGGCAAAAAAAGCTTAAAACAAGGTGTAAAGTGCAAAGTTCTCGAGAGTGTACCACGTAAACTTGTGGAGTCCTGCCTCCCTTGATTGAAACTCAAACGGGTAAAGAGCGAGGAGAGCCGGTCGGATGCTCTCATAACGCTTCGCGCAGCCAATGGGAATCAACGGAATCCAGAAATGACAAAAAAGGTACCAGGCGATCAGCCGAAGCCTGAAGCGAGAATTCCCGAGGTAGAAACCCCCTCCCGCCCCGTATTGCGCTGCTTTGTGACGGCGCCTAGTGGGAGCAGCAGCTCCTCGGCGCGCCCCGGCCGGCCCAGCGTGCGCCCACAATTTTTTTCTATCCCACACGAAATAGAGCCGGTCCGCGGGGCATAATCCAACACTGGCTGCGGGTTCGCTGGGGAGGATGACAAAATTCTTCCCGTAAACACGGTGGGTTTGAATCCAACTCTATCTAAATCTAACACCAGACGTTTCGGATATTTCCAAACACTGGCGTTCACTACAGACGATCGGTTCATAGTAGCTTTTAGAGATGGTTGTTCTAAATCACAACTTCTCAAAAGGGTACCGTGCAGCGAAGTGTGAGGGGAGAGAGATAGAGATAACAGGAGCGTTAAAGAGAATGAAGTCATTCCCATTATAAATTTCACACGACTCTCAAAAGAAATAATGATCTGGTTCTCCATACATGCCAAAACATCCAGTTCTTGTCTTCACTGAAAATTGGTCAGCACTGCATGGCTTCCCGACAGAATCATTTCTGCGTTGCGGGCTCAAATCCACCTTAAGAGATCGAGAGGCACTCCCGGCAGGCGATAGCGACGCCGCTGCTGTCGGCTGGCAGGTCTAGGGCATAGGATGTCTGAGTCCCCTGTCTAGGACATCCTAGATCATCGAAGGTGAACCTTGTCATCGAAGTGCTGGACCTGATGAACAGGTAGTGATCGGTGACGATGGGCTGACTGGCCGGGGACATTTCGATTCGCACGTCGGCGCAGGATTTCTCGGCCGGGTACACGGTCTGGTCGAAGTTTCTTACCCTTCCAGCATTGAGGCCTGACTTCTGGATGTACATGAAGAGACTCTTCAGGTCGGGCGTCATGGTCATCTGGAGAAATTCAAACCCTTGGGGGTTAACCCTATCAATTTCCTCGAGAGTTTTCGGGTTCAACTGGCTGAGGTACGATGCACCGTTGCCCGACGACGTCAGGAACAGTTCACTGCTTCCGGCGATCTGGAGGTGAGACGACTGTCCACGAACGATGGACCAGTTCACTACGGCCAAAGTAGTCCGGCTGAACTGGACCAGCAACCCCTCGCTCTTGTCGTCATCACTCTGCGGCTTGGTCGTGAACGTGACGTAGATGTAATTGGCCGAAAGCGCAACATCCACGACAGTCTCGACACTAATGCCCGAGATCTCGGGTAGAATAAATATCCCGGTAATCTCCAGGGTCTCAGGATCAACCACCAAGGCCGTTTCCGAGCACGCCAACGCCAGCGCCAGCTGGTCGCTGTAGTCGTAGCTCGCTGTCAACGCGAGCGGCTGTATACACAAAGAGGCGAAGGTCTCATACTTCACAAACTCAAGCGTGTTCGTTGTCGGCAGAATTTCGTACTGTAGAATAATACTCTGGAGGTTCCACACAGCTGTCACGTACACATATTCCCCTAGGGAAACGAGCTGCAACAGCTTTATGCCTCGAAATTGAAGTCTCTCAACCAGAATAGTCTGGACCTCCTCCAACGTTTCCGAGTCATTGAGCTGGATCTGGTGCTGAGCAACACCAGTGATAGCCACCACATTCGTACCCAAGGCAATGCTCACATAGAGTGCCCCCACCAAAACGCATCCGAATAGTGCCGCTTTCGCCATTTTCTGGTCCCTTGCTTTCGTTTCTCTCGTCTTCTTGCTAAGTTTTGAATCATAATCACCTACAGCTCAGCGAAGCCCAGTTCAAAGCTTCTTATAGGGTAGGGATCTGATTGAGATACCACTCGGGTTGCCTCCGATCTTTGAGTCGGTGCGACGCAAAACGTGAGAGAAAACCCGTTCAATCCTGTTAAGATGAATGTGTTTATTCGGGGACTGAAAAAAAAAAACCGAGGGGCAAAAAGAACAGCTAAAAGCGAAGATGAACCGCCACCAACGTCAAAGCAGCGTTCATATGCAACTGGTTGCACTTAAGAGAGCGTGATTCAATGTCTATTTTGAGACTTGCGTTCCTTCGCATATTAGACAGCGAAAAAAAAAGGACAGAAATTATGTAGTCAGCTCTCTTTCAAAACAAACTCTTGGCCGTTCCATTTGATGCTATGGGCTCCTGCGCGCCCACAGGATTGCTTGGATCTCCAATCCCCTCCCTTTACCGTTCAAGCGTTGTGGAAACAACAACGCAAGCCGGTTGAGCTTCGGAGACGCTCCGCAAGCCAAACAGTTCTGCCCTCATGGGTTTTATCTCTTATCATGCTTTCAGAACAGGATTCGCGTAAGTCGCGGTTAAGGCTTTTTGATAAAAACCAGAAGGATTTTTGTTGACGAGAGATTTGTTTCCAGCAAAGAGCTGTCCTGTTTCATGGGATAGCTTGGGTTTTACTGTGAAACGAAGCTTGGGTACACATGATCGTTCGCGTATTGGACTGCGAAAAAAAGTAGAAATTAAGTATTAAGCTCTATTTTCGAACAAACTCACTTCTGCAGAGTCTCAGCACGACCTGTAGCTATAGCCGTATCATACTATAGATTCTACGTGATACAGCAATGTCCTCAAAAAAATACCCCAGCGAAGCGTTCCTGCATGAGCTTTTCGATGGAAGGCTCCAAGCAGCAACTGCTATTTTAACGGATATGCTATAAATAGGGTTCCACGAAGTGGTTCGGGTCCTTCGCTGGTTACAACCCAGAAGCGGTTAAAACCGCGAAAACAGGGGTTTTAAAGGGGGAGGTCGTAAACATGGAAAACCTGACCCACTTCGCACAACACTACGACGAATGACTGAATTTGTTTATAATCGGACGCTGATAGAAAAAAAAACGCGAGGGAAAAAAAAAACTCAAGAGCAGCGAAGATCCTGCGGGCCTATAAACAGGTTGTGCAGGAAATGAAGTGCCCCCCCCCCCCGGGTCGGGGAATACAGGTAGGCAATATTTTGCATTTGACGACCAAGTGCGAAATGTTCGCTCGGTAGGAAATAAGAATTTCAGCGAACCGGGGGGGTGGAACTCGCCGTTTACGGCCCACCCCCTCAGGAACCCGTTACCCTCCCTTGTTCTTTACACTGAATCGACTATGCGCTAGAAAACAAAGAGTGGGGCGCGCGATCTCCGCCGTGCTTAGTCTTCTTGTTCGCATGGGGCTTTTTCTCTCTCAGCCTAAGATAAGACAAATTCATTCAGAAAACAAAGCCCGCCGTGAGCAGGACGGTTTTGAATTGGTGGGCAATTTAATGATTGGCTGATACGCGTTTTTACAGCAATGCATTGGAAAAAGGCAAAAATATTAAATTGTATAAATTAGTATTTTAAGGAATACACTATTTTTCTTCTTTGCTTAGGAGAATGATTGGCCATGATAAGGATTCGAAATTTTTAAGGGATCATGAGTGGGGATAATAGACTGGATGCCTCTCCTATTGGCTATATAGATGGAATATATATTGTCTTTCGTATTTCAATATACCTGGAGCGGCGGGAGTTGATATAATGTTTGCAAATTGGAGCGTAGTTGGATGGCTATGGTTTGACATGTTCTACTGCTAGCATGCACGAGTTCAAAGAGTAGACTGAATGCTCCGTTCACACAGTCTAGAAGAGCTACTAAGATACAGATGGCGAGGAGAAAGGACTGGAAAGCTTCCTCGGACAAATGAAAACGTTGTTGAACTCTTTATTTCAGATCTTCCTAGAAAGGCATCCAAAGCTCATGCAACTTGAAACACAACAGCTGATGAGTTATTTCTGTGTTCAACATGATAAATACCTTCTAGCCACAGAAACGAACTCCATAAACTTGTCCACGGAAAAAGGTTCCACAAGGACTTGATGTTCGCAAACTAGGACTTACTGGCCCGGCTTTCATGACTCTCCCTCGGCCCTCCAATGCTCTTGTGAAAACAAAGATGATCCCACTTCCTTCAAGTAACTTAAACTCTATTATCCGCAATCTAGGGAATGCTCCCAAGCCCGAGTCGAACTCAAGTAGCCCTCTTACTCATACCCTGTGGATCCCTTGTCCTCTGCTTCACCACCTCCGCAGAACTGCTTCCCCACCCGGTTTCTAATCGCCCAAGCTTCCCTCACTGTTGTTCGCGGTCTGCCGCGCTCCCCTCAAAATGCGATTCTGAAAATCAAAACCCTCCCATAGCCCTGAAAACAGGTGCATTTTCCCGTTACCAACTAAAACACCGCGATAGTCATTAAAATTTCATTGCCCACCCAGCAAATGTTCAGCGTACGCACTGGAATCGCCTATTGGCCACTTCTATTACGGTTGTGCCAAGTGGGTAGGGTTTTTCGCCGTTTACGACCCAGAAGTGGTTAAACCCGCGAAAACAGGGGGGCTTAGAGGGGTAAACAGCGAAAAACCCGACCAACTTGGCTCAAGCCTACTTATATGGCCCACTTATTGCCCGCCCCCCAACTAAGCCTTCCTGTTTTCGCGGGTTTACTCACTTTTGGGTCGTAAACCGTGAAAAACCCGACCCACTTGCCACAACCAATAAAAATAAGATAAGAACCGTTCTTCGCGGGCTCGCGGCCTCGCGACCCGAACAGCTGCCGGTCCCGTACCTGCCTCGCTTGATCCTGTGGTTGTTGAGGAAACAGAGGTCCCTCGCGATCCTCCTAATGATGGACGGGGCTCTGGGAGTCGCGTCTCCGCACGTACGGATGCGTTGCCAAACGGCCTTTCTTGGGACTTGCACCGTGCTGCCTCACGGCCGACTTCTCGCGCAGATGGTCTAATCTTCCCGAGATCGCGCCCGCCTGCGTAGTCGTGGAGGGTGTAGTAGCTCTCAGTGGTTCCTGAACGTCCCCGCTTTTCCGCCACTCACACTCACATATTTCGAAGTGCGCATTTCTCTGCGTTTATACCTCGGCTTGCATCAGCCGCCATGGCCTTCCGAGATGGGTTCGCCGTGCCTATTATAAGTGGGTCGAGTTTTTCGCTGTTTACGACCCGCCCACCCCCTCCAACCCCCCTGCTTTCGCGGGTTTAACCACTTCTGGGTCGTAAACAGGGAAAAACCCGACCCACTTGGCACAACCCTAACTCTACCACAGTCTATGTCCAGCATGTGTTCCCAGATGTCAAACTGATATGCAATGCTATGGAACCTTTCAATGGCGGGGCGGACCTATCCATGTAGCCCGCATAGATTGACCATCGGTGCGGGCTGGGCGCTTTGGTGCGGCACACTGAAATTGCTTTCAATTTTTACTGAAATTGAAAAATTTCAGTAAAAATTGAAAGCAATTCAGAAAATGATTGAAAAACAGAAAAGGGTGGAAAATATTAGCAATTGGTACTCGGCCAAGTCTGGCTGGAACTTGTTGCGGTTTGAAGCTGTACCACCAAGCAAATAGTACACCGGGTTTTGGCTGCGGAAAATTTGTTCAAAGAAAAAAAAAAAAAGACTTTAGAAACGGCCTGTCCTCTCAAGGTAGCAATATTGATCGAGGCATGGCGCATTGATTGTAGCCCAACCAGGAACTTGGTGAGCCTGGGGCATGTCAAGCTTCCGATTCAAGCCCCTAAGGACTTGAGGCAAGGCAGATGGCCGTCGATGATGCGGTGGAGAATCTTAAAACGCTCGATGTTTGTTTGGAGGATGTGAAGGCTGCAGTTTCGGACATCCCCTTGACTCTGCTTCCAAGATCCTTGCTGCACGATTACCAAGAAATGGAAGAATCTCCAAAATGTGTAATTTATAATACTGCTCAAGACCAAATCAACCAAACCAATGGAGACCGAACCAACCAAACCAATGGAGACCGGACCAAGCAAAACCAGTGGAAACAGATCAATGGAGACCGAACCAACGAAAACCAGTGGAGACTGAACCAAACAGATCAATGGAGATCGACGCGAAAACTGCAAAAGCAGAAATGCGAAGAGTTGGGGTGAGAAACTATTGAAACAAATAGTTAGGAATCTATCAAACCAACAAAGCAAAAACCTATAATCTTAACGAAAATCGGCTTGCAGTTAGCTACGGTAAGGGGATCCCATCAACGGTTCAAGGCAAGAAACTTAGGGAAGAACGTCTTAGACTTAGAAATGGTGTTGGAGATGAGCCGGAGGAAGTTTGGCGGTGGGGCTTCACTAGGGGCTCTGTAGACGAAAAGGGCTCTAGAACAGCACATTCATGAGGTAGGGTCATATGAAGGGAATGGAGAGTTGGGACGGGGATAAGGGAGCTTTTCAGAATAATTCTCAGTGGTGTGCAGGTTCGAAATCTGGGGTGTTTGTATTTAGTATTTTATTTGCTGGTATTCGAGGGATGGCCAGGTCTGGGTGCCCATATGGTTGTTCCTGTTGCAAGGGAAGGTATGTGATTACTGCTCTGACCTTGGCGGTGGTGGCTGTGACCTTGGCAGAGGCGGTGGTTATTGACCGTGACGAAATAATCCACGAGCTTGTCGTTGAGGGGGATTTTCGGACGCCTGTGGACTTCGATTGGATTCCTGGGGATGTGGAAAGAGTTCTTATCTGCGAAAAGCGCGGAATCATACACCTTGTAACAGACGGACAGGTCCAATCAAAACCCTTCTTAGACATACAGGATCAGCTTGTCTCAGTGGGCGCGCGTGGTCTCATGAGCTGTTTGGTGGATTCCAAATTTGAGGAACATCCTTACATTTACGTGTCGTACGTCGATAGCCGAGCACAGACTACGCGTTACCATTCCCCCAAGACCGGCATACTTTCGAGGTTTAGGGTTTCCGCGGATTACAGTGAAGCAACTGATGAGGTCATCATTCTGGGCAGCGATACGATAATAACTCAAGGGTGTCGTGGTGATGTGGCGATAGGCCGAAAGGACATCATTTGCAACGACTACAGCGAACACAATAATGGAGGCCTCGCGATGGACCCTGAGACCGGGAACATTTTCGCAGCGTTTGGGGATGCGGCAAGCCCAACAGTCTTTGATGAGCTTCCGATTAGAGCACTGCAACTCGATTTCACTGCTGGAAAGATCCTATGCATTAAACGATCTGGAATGGCTTGCGAAAACAATCCTTTTTCGAAAAATGGTGATCGAGAGTCCAACCGTGCCAAAGTCTGGAACTGGGGGGTGCGCAATCCGTTCCGAATTTCCTGGGACGAGGTCTTCAAGGTTCCGCTAATCGCGAATGTGGGTTTAGCGTCGTGGGAGAGCATTTTCCTTGGAAGCAAAGGTGAGAACTTCGGGTGGCCGTGCCGGGAAGGTCAACAGATAAATTTGAGAGCAACAGACTACTCGGAGTGTAAGGACATTGAAAAGGGCACGCTTGACGCCAGCGGAGTTTCACTGTGGGACTACGATCACGATTTTGGAACATCAGTGACGGGAGTCGCGAGACTTTCCTCGTCAGAATGGCCGACGGCTTTGAGGAACCTCATCGCCGTTTGCGATTACACGAGGAGCTGGATTAAACTGATCGAGGTCACGGGGAGCGGCATCAGAGGAAGTCCCATGGATCTACTGTCAGAAGTTCAGGGACCAGTGCAGTTGAAGCAAGGACCGGATGGGTGGCTGTATTACTTGTCGATTGTGGCTCAAAAGTTGTATCGAGTGCGATATGAAGTCGACACGAGCAGACCGGAGGTCGTGAGCGTGTTTCCCCCAGAGGATGCGGAGAATGTGGAAACTTCAGCCGCGATCGACGTGAGATTCTCGAAGAGAATACGTGCTTCCACGGCAAACTCGGAGAACATCAAAATCACTCAGCGTTCTAATAATGTGGTCACCGAGGCGACCGTTGAGATCAAACCGGCGACGAACACTGTCGCAGTGAAGCCCGTTGAGGGGCTGCTCAAGAATCATCGGTATGAGGTGACAGTTGCGGGTGTTGAGGACACTCAGGGAAGGAAGCTTCAGGGGATATTTGCTTCAGAGTTTACGACCGGCACCGGTTTCTCTGCGTACGTATCTGACCTTGAATTCTTGAAGGAGGAGAACGGTGGTAGCTTCCCTGTACTTCGTGATGAGCACCAATACCAAAAGGCCCAGGATTTCACCCCTCCGTTGTCTCTCCGCGGTAGGGTACACGAAAAGGGACTCGGAGTTCAGGCATACTCAGAGGTTGAGGTGGACGTTCCGGGCGGATGTACTCGATTTCAATCGGACGCTGGAATTGACGACTTCAGGAGGATTTTCGAGTCGGGGGAAATGTTCTTTGAAGTTCTCAAGGACGGCGAGAGGGTGTACCGGAATGAGATTTTCGTTACGAAAACGTCACCCGCATTGCACATTGATGTGGATGTTTCGGGGGCGAAAACGGTGACGCTCATAGCGGAAAAGAAGCTATTCAGTAGTTCAAATGGTGCTCTCGGTACATGGGGTTCCGCCATCTTTCGATGTGGGGGGTACGACATGATCTCTCCAACGATCGAGAGCGTCTACCCAACAACGCGAATTCGAGTTGACCAGTCCATCGTTGTCAAGTTCGGAGAGCCGATGGATCTGATCTCAACAATAGACGCAACCGAAGTGTATGAGCCAATCGGACTCGGGGGTTACGACCTCGGGATTTCGGTCACCTTCAATGAACAACAGAACGAGATGACAGTAACACCGCTGGATTCTCTTAAGTATGACGCACAATACCTCCTGAGGATCAAGAACACGGCTATGGACTTGGCTTCGAACCGACTGACCTCGACCTACGAGAGGAATTTCCTGACGAAGATTCTGAAACCGGATGGTCTTACCATTGCTCTCGAGGAACTCCAACCTCAAAACGTCTCACCGTCGAGCAACTTCGAGGTTTCCGATGGTGTCGGAAGCAGCGGCATACAAGAATTTGACAATGGGATTGCGCTGATTGCCTGGTCTGCGATTGAGATTGACCTTCCGTCCGAGTGTGAACGAATCACATTCACGGCGGGTAAGGAAGGCACCAGGAGCGACGGGAAAATTCTGACCTTAAAGGCCTTTGCGCCGACGACGATCGGGGGACGGCCAAAACTCTTCTTCTCGGAAGACTTTGCCGACGACAGCGTTGCGGTGGCCGCGGACTTTGCCCTCCCTAACTTTACGCTGCTTCGATTTTCTGCTTTGGTAGATGACGGAATATCGCATGGAAACTTTGTAAATGTCGAGGTGACGTGCGGGGAGGAGAAAATTTCTGTATCGGATCTGACAGTTGGTTCTCAAAAGGGTAGAAAAGCCAGTCTGAATGAACGTCTTAGTGGGAAACCGTTGACACTAAAAGTTTTGGGTACCGGCTCCTCGAAAATTTCACTTACTCCGCGAGTAGATGTAGACTATTTGGTACCTGGTACCTGTGGCGACATCACTATGAACGTTTCGGTTGAGGACGGGGGAGAGAACGTCTTGGTCTCGCTCCGCGACGGCAGCGGAGCCGTCCTTTGTAGTACAAGGAAACTGGACTCTGGCGAGGATCAAAAGCTTGCATGCAGCCTGGAGGGAGTGAAGGAATTTTCTATCAGAACCAACGGGAATGGAGGGCTTGCCGAGTTATCTAACGCCGAAATCGAATGTGCCGAAGGTTCCAGGGCACCGGTCTGCGTTTTCGAGGATATGCCGAATACGTTTAGAATTGGTGACGTTTTGAACTACAGTGCGGCATGTTTCGACTATACCGGACAAAGCATTTCGTTAAATAGGCTGAGATGGCGAGTGCTACTGATACATTGCCAGCCGTTCTGTCACGAGCATGTGCAGGAAGATCGGTCGGGGATACGGCAGGGCTCGTATACGCCTCCGGATCACGGCGACTACTATTTTATGGTGTTTCAGACGCTTGTTCAAGATGGGGATGAAGTGCTTCGATTCAGTCGAGAGGTGAAGCCGGAAACTGTAGAGGTTACAGTAACAACAAAGCCATCAGGAATGACGGTTGGAGTCGATTCACTGCAAGGACCTGCCCCACTCACATCTCTGGTGCTTGTGGGGGCCAAGTTCACAATCAACGCTGTTCCCGAGGAAAATGGCAACGAGTTCGACTTTTGGGATGACAACAAAAGTTTAGGTGAAAACAGGGAGCTCTCGTTCAATACTGCTGGAAAGCGAACATACAACGCTGTATACAAGTAGAATCGCGGATGCTGAATTTAAACGTCAAAAGGCCTCCCGAACTTTTTTTGGAGAGGCAATGCCATTCCCGTATTGCACGGCAGGAATCCAGCGATGATTGAGGTTCCCCCTCCCCCTCCCCCCCCTCCCCCATGGGTTGTGGTCGCCACTTCCTTCGTGCATCACATATTTTCCTAGCTTGCACTATACGTACAAGACCAAAAGAATAGTAGCGCTTACATTCGACAGGTACAAAACTACCCCTAAGAGGCAGGCGTTGATCAACCGCATCACAAATAGCTTGCAGCTCATAGACCTACGCCTCGGCGCTGAACTTCCGGCAACAACATCCGGAATGGATGCTAGAGTGAACACCCAGAGTCCTACACGAAATCGAAAGCCTGCGGACAGTCACCGCAGCCACAATTTTCAGTCTCTCCTCGAAGCAAACACAGCGGTATGCTGCTACTCAAGCTGCTTATTTGTGACTGTTGGTCATCTTCGTCAATGAAAGTCTAGAGCAAAGGCTGAGCCCCGCTGGCCAGCTCCAGCTTTGCGCAAAAGGCCGTGTCAGCAAAACCCCCGCGCAACCGTAAGCTCACTCCAACTCTCATCAATATGATTGGTCTATGGCAAACAAAAACACGTGCCATATCATCATTCGCTAAAATGAAGTGGTGAACTCTTTCCGAATTACATGTAATTACATATGATTTTGCATTTCATGCTTTTTTTAGAAGATTAATTGATGCTATTGGTTTTTCTAGTTGATGTCAATTAACGGTTTGCGTTGGTGTTAAGAAAGGTGAATATCTATTGAAATATCTGCAAAATTGGGAAATATCTGACATGATGAGGATGGTGGTGGGTTGAGATGATCCCCCAAAGTGTGGGGAGGTAGAAAAGGGCCAGCTATTTGAGAACTGGTTATACTTGGGTGGAGCTAGGTTGGAGGTAAGATGTGAGCGGAAGCCAATGGAAGAGAAGGAGCCGTTTGTTGGATTTTTTGTCTATCGATTTCCTACAGTTTGGGAGTTCTGTAAGTGACTTTATTTCGTTGGTGGAACGATGGGGAGCGAGAAGATGAGAGCGTTTATGTGCTATCAATATGGATCACCTGCAGATCTTGTTCTTGAAGAGGTTGAAAGACCCGTTCCAAAAGCAAATGAGGTTCTTGCAAAGGCTGAATCGATATCATTGAATGCTGGTGATTGGCATGTGATTCGTGGAGATCCTTTTGTGGTGAAGCTGATGTTTGGTTTGAACAAGCCGCGTGATCCAATCCTGGGGTTTGACTTTGCTGGAAGAGTCGTTGCGGTCGGAAGCGATGTGAAGAATTTTAAGGCTGGTGATGAGGTATTCGGAGATATGAACCTTGGAGCCTTCGCGGAGTATGCCTGTAAGCCCGAAACACAGTTTGTGAGGAAGCCTTCTTCGATGTCCTTTGAGCAAGCAGCCACGCTACCAACAGCCGGGGGAACTGCACTCATTGCTGCGAGAGACTTGACGCATGTAACTGCCGGACAAAAAGTATTAGTCATCGGGGCGTGTGGTGGCGTCGGTTCATTTTGCATACAGATTGTGAAGTCAATGGGATCTCATGTGACCGCCGTGTGCAGCACTTCAAACGTCGACATGGCGAAAGAACTCGGGGCCGATGAGGTCTTTGACTACAAGAAAGAGGATATATGTAAATCTGGAAGAGTATTCGATGTCATTCTGGATAATGGCCTGTTCAGATCAATGCTAGACTATCGCCAGATAATGAATCCTGCAGGTAGTACATACCTATTGATCGGAGGGTCTACGAACCGTTTCTTCCCAGCCATGGCGATGTCACCGTTTGTATCGATGTTTAATAAGAAGAAGATGAAGATTTGTACGGCGGAGCCGGGGCCGGCGCTCCTAAAAGATCTCGTGGAGTTGTTCGAAGCTGGAAAGGTGAAACCTGCAATAAAAAGGCGGTACAAATTTGAGCAACTTCCAGAGGGGTTGATATACCTAGAAGAAGGACACACGGTTGGTAAAGTCGTTGTGAACGTGTGATAGGTTGAGAAGTCCTTCGCGCTCATGGCTTCTGAGGAAACGTCGACGAATATGCAAACTCGTCCGCAAAGGTCGTTTGCCGAAATAAGTTTCGATTGTCTCCCCAGACCAAGCTGGGAGACCTTCTCGTCGCAAGAGAGCGAGTGCCTGTAGGGATTGACTGGCACTAAAATATCTATTGTACATCAACTTTTGTTATACTGTTGATCTGGGTTCTCACAAGGGAGACTAGGACATAGTACCTCTTCCCTTGAAAACCTTGTCGCATTGGACGTTGAGGGGTCCCCGTACCTGACTGAGGCCCCTCCTTTCACCCTCATGGCTTTTTTTTTTTTAGCAACGCCACCGTCGGTGGTTGACACTATTAGGTTACTGGGTCTCCCTGCCCTTCTTCCCCGGGTCTTAGCTCTCCTACGTTTTCTAGGGAATAGCGAACGATTGTATAGCTCCCAACTGACGGACGTGCTCGTCAGCAACGCTGGTGTCTCGGGAGTCCCACGCTCTGAGACCGTGGATGGCTATGAGGTAAACCTGGGGACAAACTATTTGGAGATGTACGTACCAACAATTTGACGCTGGTAGTGAAGTACACGGTAGAGGTTGAACCGGGACTGCTCCGATCAGCCTCGGCCACCACGCCCCCCCGTTGCATTTAAGGTCTCCTCGTATCGGACCCCGCCGCCAGACGCTCAGCATATGTGGACCTCGCTGTCATATGCCCTGTGTCAAGTAAATATCTTCCCTCTGCCGCTCTTCGCGGGCAGCAGCTTCTGTACTTTGCCGACTGAAGGAACGACGGTATGCTGAGAGCATGGCCAGTCTCCCCTGTGTAGAGGACCGTTCTCACGGGTTCCAGGCTTTCATTGTGGAAGTCTTTGGGCATCTGGGAAAGTCCTGCTTCCAGAAGCTGCGCAAATCTTTTTACTGACCATCCGGTTGAATATCTGGGACTCCTACGCCGGTTAAGTGTCGCTCTCTGGCGATAGTCTAGCAGCATGCTCGCCGAGGCGCGCCATCTCCACCTGGGTTTGCACACTTTTCTCCCTAGTTCCTAGTTCCCTTTCACTCCGTGCGTAGCTTCAGGCCATGCTACGACTAAAGCCAGTAAATCCATCCATCCATAATACAAAGCGTAAAAAGTGAAGAAAAAAGTGAAGAAAAAAGTGAAAAAGCGTAAAAGTGTAGAAGTGTGAAACGCTGTGAACTGAGCAAAATGCTTTCAGAAAAGGGGAGAAGCTAGTTCTCAGTGGCTCATGACCGTCCCCCGCTTTTCCCCAGTCACACTCACAGGCTTCGAAGAGTGCCCTTCTGCGCGCATATACCTCGGCTTGCATCAGCCGCCCAGGCCTTCCGAGATGGGTCAGCCGTGCCCTCTATGCTCTCAGAACGAAGACACCGCGGATCTTGGCGCCCAACTGCCCGCCAGCTGCCCCGCTGTGAAAGGCGCTCGAACCCGACGACATACGCGGATCGTGAACCTGTTATACCGCGAACTTCGGCCTATCGTACGGCAAGCCGGTCTCGAAATTGAACGTGAGAAGCCCTTGCCGGTCGCAGACTACGACCAACAACATGATGAACGCCGCGTGGCTGACCTCGTGGGCACCTGTGACGATAGCCACCGTACGACATACATTGATCTTCCTGTTCCTAATCCTCAGGCTAGTCGTTATTTGCCGGCTGCGGGAGAGAGCGCCGTGGGTTTGCCGCTGCCAGTATGAGACGCCGCAAAGAGTTGAAATATGCGGGGGCTTAGTCTTCCCCAGGCATTTCTCCCCCCCTCCCCCCCTCGGGGTGTTTTCTTCAGTCTCCGATAAAACCAATTCGTTCATCAAATACGTGAAGTTCCTGCAATGTTGTCGCCAGTATGAGACGCCGCAAAGAGATCAAATACGCGGGGGCTTTGTCTTCCCCTGGTGTTCGTGCTTCGGCACTAGCACATCGCTTGGTACCCCCGATCATTGAGTGCTTTGGGTTCATGGACTCTGTTGGTTCTCGCTGGCTTCGGGAGTTGTTCCGCGAACGCCGTGACCGTCTTCAATCGTTGTTTACCCGCTTAAGTTTCCTGCCGCGGCGCATGAATGCCGCTTTGATGTTGGAGGCGCGAGTTCTTCGCCGCACTTAGTCCTTTTTTTCCTCGGGGGTTTTTCTTTCAGCCTCCGATTAAACCATTCGTTATTCGTTGAGAACCCCTGAATGTCTTCTCAATTCTGAACAGGCTTTTTAATTGTTTTGGATACCCCGCTCTACGTAAATGGATAATTCTAGGGTCAGTCGAGCTTAGATACAGTGAAGAAAAGCGTAAAAAGTATGAAAAATGTAAAACAAAATGTAAAACGAAACGTAAAACGAAACGTAAAACAAAAAACAAAATGTACAACGAAACGTAAAACGAAATGTAAAACGAAATGTTAAAAAGTTAAGCAGACTGAAAAAAGTGTAAAAGTGTATAAAAGCCTGGTCCTGCGCGAACGTAGCTAGCTGCAACTAGGAATCGATAGGGGCCTGTTTTTGTTGGAGGGTTGAGTTCCGTGGTTTTCGTCTGCCGCAGACTCCAGCGTGGCTTAAATGAAGATAGCGACAAAGCCTTAGGAAACGTCCTTGAAACCCTCCGCGTGCGAGCTCTGGCGAACTACTCGTTTTCCTCGAATCAGGACGTTGTCGCTTTTGGGCCACGTCTGGAGAGAGAGAGAGCCGTCGTCTAGTTGTGGACGAATGAAACGCCTCTGCTTTTAGGAACAAGACAAAGTGCATTTGTCGATGCTGATGTTCATCCGGAGATTGAAAAAAGAAAACCGAAGGTATAAAGACTACGGAAGGCGAAGATTCCGCGCTCGAGCATCAAACCCGCGTTCATGCACCACCCACAAAAAAATTTTCAGACCGGTAAGCAGCAAGGCATTATCAGCGATTGCTACTTCGAGAGTTTAGCAATCGACTGTGCTAAACAGTTTACTGTTGAAGACGCATGTTAAGCGCTTTCGTGTTGGAACATCGTCGAAAACTAATTCACTGTCAGCTTCCCAGCTCGCACCACCAGCATGGCCAAGAAGACCATGCTTAAGGGGATCGGGTGCGGCCACTCCAGTTTTTCATGTGGAGCCGGTACACACACTATAGGACCTGGCAGCGATTTCAAACCTTTCGCGATTCGGTGGTGACATACCGGCTTGTCCCCCTCATTATTGAGTGCTTTGGATTTATTGATAGTGTAGGTTCTCGCTGGCTGCGAGGTCTCTTTCGCAACGACCAGGGCGTCTAGATAGTATGCTCACGGAGCTTTCTTTGAGCCTGTGGCGCTCACATGCTGGTTTGTTTGTAGACGCGCGTCATCAGCGTCTTGTCTCTTGCTTCTCAGGGTAGTTAGGCTCTGAATAAACGGACCACTATAGGAACCATTCGTCATCGAGTGCTTGGTTTTGTTGATAGTGTAGGTTCCCGTTGGCTTCGTGGGCTCTTTCGGACCAACCCAGGTCGTCTTGATAGCCTCCTCACAGAGCTGTCCTTGACCTTGTGGCGTTCCAACGCTGCTCTATTGTTGGACGCGCGTCATCAGCGTCTTGTTTCTCGCTTCTCAGGGTAGTTAGGCTCTAAATAAACGGACGCATGGGAACTTCACACCTCTATAGTTTTTATAAGCTTTTTCAAGGATAATCCTTAAGCACGGGAGTGACGCCTCCTTGGCTAACCATCCAACGTCCAACACGGCCTTTACCTCGACAGAAAGGAATACATGCTAACCATGCTTCCTTGTTCTTGGTCAGCAGCACTGCTTCTGCTAGAGAGGCGGCCCACCACCCCATGGCTTACACAGGAGAACTTCAGACAGCCCTCCGCTCGCGCAGTGCCAAAAAACACTCAACTCTGTGCTGCTTTCTTTCTTTGATTCCGCGAAAGCTGTGGAGCGGTGTAAGCTCAAAAATTTACTAAGCGACGGCGCCCTCAATCTCTCTATTAGATACCATTCAATGGAACATGCAACCTTTAAAGGGGGGATGAGGAATACACAACGGACACTCCAAACCCCCGCTAATTACACGCAAAATATTTATTCCTAATTCTCGAATCGAATTGAACCCCGCCCTCATAGTTTCACATTTTCTTAGCAGAGAAGGAAGGGGGAGAAAGTCCTCAGTCCAGGGACCGTTGAGATAGTGTTTTCGGAGCGGGCAAAGGGAATTGATCTACCAAGATATGCCAGCTTGCCTGCCTGTCATTCAAATCACCTGAAAACTAGGCCTTGGGTGCAAGGATTACAAACCGCTTGTGTATTTTACATTCAAATTAATTTCTGGTTTATGATTTTTGTGGGGAACTCCGTCGTAAACTGGCTTTACTAGCATTGCCCTACCCCTCCACCCACCCCCCAAAAAAGAGTCAAATGCTTCTTATCATACTACTACTAAATCCGTCAACTCGTGAACTGGAAGAAGACGATTTTATTACGACAAATCAAAACCATGGAAGCAAGAATTGCCAATAGAATTCGAGGGTGGAAACCGCCATTGGCGATTGTTTTAGCTCGAAATCAAGGATCGCCGGGGGGGGAGGGGGCCGGGATACTACTGTGCTACTGGGGAGTGAACTGCGCCATGGGACGTGGTGAATACTATTGGGAGTGGGTGGGGATGATGGTTGTGGGGTTAGCGAAACAAGCACCAATTGGTAGCAAGCAGCCGGTGACGTATAGAACAGGAGCAAGATAGAAGGATGAGCACGGACGGTTTACCCTGGGGTTCCCCCCCGACACCTGACCTGTCCAAAAACAAAAAGCACGATTCCCCGTGTGATGAACGTCACTTGCTTTTTTACTGTTCCTCTTCATGGATATCAAGAGAGGATGTTCAAATAGGTAATTCCCTGCGGGGTTTTTGGGCGGAATTGTATTATTTTTTTGAGCATGAAGAGCTGGAAGGTCACAGCCGATTAGCGGCATATCAAATTCAAAAGACTGTGTCCCCTAGATTCCTTCCTCCAGTGTCACAGCACCCTTTCGTTTGTTTTCGAACGGAGAAATGAGGGGGCTTTCGCGCAAGGTTTCAGGTGCAACTCAGCCTGTGCTGTAGAGAAGATGGTTTGGGCATAGGGCACTGTGGTCCCCTCCAGCATGTTGAAGAAGCTCCGTCGCATGGCCTCCGAATTGCGAATCAACTCCAAGACTCCTGACCAGGCTTTGCGCATATCTGTAACGACAAAAAATTTTCTCTATTGATAGAGCGTTTGGCTCTAAGATTTGCCAAAGACTTTGGTTGGGGTCAGATTCGTTGTTCCGAAAGCGCGTCCACTGCTGCTTTGGACACTGGCATCACAAAAGCGCCTCATCACCGAAGGCATACATAAATGGTATGAGCCCGCTGAGATACGGGTGTGACCGGGAGATGGGGCATAGTATCTTACGATCATGAGTGTCGGGTTAAGAAGAAGCTTTACGAATTTGAGCAAAATGGCGAAGAAAATGCAGGCGTATCACTATTACAAGTATGGAGGCCCTGAGGAGATGATCCTGAAGGAGGTTGACATGCCCGTACCAATGGACAAGGAGGTCTTGGTGAAAGTCGAGGCTGCGTCGTTCAATGCAATGGACTGGCGACTTCTGCGAGGAGATCCGTGGTTGGTTAGACTGGCAATGGGCTTGCGCAAGCCCGCGAAACCACAGCTGGGCTCGGACCTTGCGGGAACAGTGGTTGCCGTTGGAAAAAAGGTGACACAGTTCAAGGTCGATGACCATGTCTTTGGGACTGCGCGCCTTGGTGCTTTCGCAGAGTACGCTTGTACGCCCGAGGACAGGCTTATCATCAAGCCTAAATCTACTTCCTTCGAGGAGGCGGCGGCTCTTCCAATAGCGTGTGGAACAGCTATTAAGGCCGCCGTCGACTACGCTAACATCCAACCAGGCGAGAAGGTGCTCGTTATTGGAGCTTGCGGTGGCGTGGGTTCATTCTGCATGCAGCTGGCAAAGTCTCTTGGAGCTCACGTCACGGCAGTATGCAGAACAGCAAACGTTGATATGGCAAAGTCGTTGGGAGCAGATGAAGTGTTCGATTACACAAAAGAAGACGTCTGCAAATCAGGAAAGGTGTTTGATTCGGTGCTGGACAACGGCCTCTTTCGGTCCATGTTCGACTACAAGGCCGTCATGAACCCAGAAGGAAGTACTTACTTGCTCATAGGCGGTTCTGGAGACAAGTTCGTCCCGGCGTTGTTTCAGGCTCCACTCGTCTCAATGTTCAGCAAGATGAAGTTCAGGATTGTCAACTTCGAGCTCACCCAAACTGAGCTTCAGAGGTGTCTCGGATCAGTAGAGAGCGGTAAGGTCAAGCCGGCGATCTGCAAGAGGTACAAGTTCAACGAAATCCCCGCCGCCATGGCCTATGCCGAGAAGGGCCACGTGCAGGGCAAGGTCGTTGTAAATATGTGAAGATATTACAAGAAGTGACACAATAGGTGAAGATATTACCAAAAGCGACGCAAGCTCAGCGAAATCCCTGCTGCAATGGCCTATGCCGAGAGGTCCACATGCGGGGCAGAGGTTTACCCTGAGTCGTTAGACTTTCAACCGTAGCTGTTCTCGTTGGCTTCGTACGCTCTTTCGTCGCAACCCAGGGGGGCCTGAGGGTCTCCACTCGGAGCTCTTTTCGACCCTCTGGCGTTCCAACTCTGCTTTATTCTTGGACGCGCGTCATCAGCGTCTTGTTTCTCGCTTCCTCAGGGTAGTTAGGCTCTGAACAAGCTGGTGATGCTAAGTATACAAACTAAATTTTAACAAGGGGCATGCCTCAATGCTATGTTGCCCCGAAATTTGCCACGAAATCAAGGGAGACCCATCGAAGTTTAATCCTAGTATTGGGATTCAACCTTAAAGCGGGCATGCCCGCCCAGTCTCCGCCTCCATGTGGACCTTACTCGTCCCCACCTTATAAAATTAGCTTAGTACAGATAGTACTATATATTTCTCTTATAGTACATCCTTTCTATACTGTAAGGCCTCTGAGTCAAAATCGAACAGTCACCCTGAGGCTAATATTTTCTTCGTGGCCACCCAAATATGTGTGTGTCAACCGCTGCGATGATGCTCAGTTAGATTTGGGTGTGTTGATCTGATCGTGCTCTTAGTCTGCAACAAGCCCAGTCTTGTGGTCGCAGGGTCGTTGAGCAACTCCTTTTTGTTTGGACGATTGCCAGACATTCCACAGGGATCCGGTGAGCGGTTGGTGTGGTGAACCTGAAAGCAGAAAGTGCACAGTTTTCGGCACTGCCTTGGTTTTTGGGTTGAGTAGGAAGCGGTCCTAGAGAGAATAAGTGCGGAGCATAAAGAGGCAGAAAGCGTTCGACGGGTTACATCAAAGGCGAGCTCTGCGAATGATGAATGTCAGTATTTCGGATGTACGTATGAAAGTCCTTCAAAAGGCACGTCGAGCAGCAGCCGCCGCCTTTTGGGTGGGCGCCGGCATTACAGGGGGATGGATCTACAAACAGGCATCAGACGTATGTTGGATAGAAGCAAACCTTACGCTCTCCGTGCTGGATGGGTTTTGTGTGAGCGATTGCTAATTTGTAGTTTCTCGAACCAGTGTTCTATTGTGTCTCTCAGTCTCAATTCGTTGCTCTTCAAAGCAAAAGAGGCGGAACGAGGACGCCGGGAGGTTGGGACAGACTGTTTTGAGTATAAAGTCGACCCGAAGTTGGTTGAAGGAGTGACTGCTGAAGAGTTCGGAAGAGCTTTTGCGCGATCGTCTTTTTTCAGTTTTGAACGGAAGCTGGGGACGTTATTGGGGACGGGGAAGACAAGGACGGATGAGGAGCTCAAGAAGTTTAAGTTCAACAAGGGTAGAGAGGTTGCAATTACTTTTGTGGTCTATGAGACGAGACCTGAGACAGGCGAGCTTTTGTGGCGGACTTCGGATGCGATGGATGGTTATTCATGGATGCAGGTGGACGCAGAGAGAGGTGTTTTCCGGTTTGGTTCTGGATGGAACGCCGGAGACAAGTGGCTTATCGCGTTTCTTCCCATCCACAGAGTCTATTCCCGAATTCTTCTGAAATCCGCTGTCAAGCGGCTCCTTCTTGATCGGGAGGAGGACTCAGACTTGCCGTCCACCGGTGAAGATGCTCCAACGACTACGTGAGATTTTGGTCTGGGTTTCTGAGACTTCACAAAGCTGGACGAGAGAACAAGAGTGCGATTTTCTCCCGAAAGATTTGTCGTCCAAAATGTCGCTGTGTACAAAGTAAATTGTGGAAAGATGGACCGTCTCCTAAGGAGCGTGGTTTTGAAGTACAAGGGTAGATGCGCATTCTATTTTCAACGCGGCTTCCAGTGCCAAACTGGTTCCCAGCTGAACTAATGGACTTCTATGAGCGTCGGATGCAATACTGCGCACCTGCAGAAAAACTTCCCTACACCAAGCAAAAGCAGACTTT
The DNA here is from genome assembly GCA_029953675.1 of Rhodosorus marinus. NCBI lineage: Eukaryota > Rhodophyta > Stylonematophyceae > Stylonematales > Stylonemataceae > Rhodosorus > Rhodosorus marinus. The sequence continues at coordinate 2,446,671 of JAMWBK010000001.1, forward strand.
CTAACATCCATATCCGCACTCCTCCGAAAAGCCCGGCAATCGTGCTTAAGAGAAACTGCGAAATTCGAGAGATTGGCGACCAAATATTACACAAATCAAGAAGGTCCCGAGTCTACGGATCTGATATCATCTCGCGGGTTGCTCACGGCCAGCCCACATGCGCATCCATACCACCCCAGCTTGCTGACGCCAAACGAACGTAGTAGCCGATCTGCATGGATGGTGAATACCAACATATCAATTTTTAAAGTATTAATAAATTCATGGAATCCCTCCTGCCATGAGGTGGGGGCGTGGCGCAATGGTAGCGCGTTTGACTCCAGATCAAAAGGTTGCGTGTTCGATTCACGTCGCCCTCATCAGATTTTTGGGCTGGTTACCTGGGTTTTTACTTCGTTCGAAGATTACCACTACATATATACGTTGAACACCAGCAGTGCATAAAAAAGAGCGTCCGCGTACCCCTAGATTAGAATAGAGGTTACGTAAATCAACGTAAATTTCTAATCTTTTGAAAACTCGAGAACTCTGAAGAATGTGGACGGGGGGGTATATGCGGTGAAAGGTTACTAATCAATATTTCTCCAGGTCTTACTTGTAATTGCTTTCACTTTATTGTTTAAACGAGAGAGTGATCCATATTCTAGACGTGAGAAAGACCTGAAACTTGTCCAACAGTTGCAAAAATGGGTCGTGTGTGGCATCCACACTGGGATAGGGGGTGGTATAGACTACGACTCGTATAACATTATATAGGACCCCGGACTATGTAACGAGTTTGTGGTCACCACCATCAAGAACGTTCAATAGTTTTGTCATTTGGGGGCACATTCAAAAACTGATGGAGCGTTGTTGGTTAGGCTTTTCCCGGTCTAGTTGAAAGCTGGGAATCCATATTTTCCAGAGCAGCAAAGAGTTGTTGTAGTTTCAACCGGTAACGGGCTGTGAAACAGTAAAACCTAGAGAGACACTGCCTTGGGCTACCCGTACAACCCATATAACGCCGCCCATGCTGCGTCTGGCCTATCTCTCTCTTATTCCAAATCCAAAGGTCCCAACTCTGTGTGCGTGTTTGTTTTCTCGAGTCGCTTCGGTTCTTGTCTGTAAGCGTAAGACACCCACTCTCTTAGTGTGGACTGTCCCGCCGGCACATTTCGGTCTGGCTATAGCCACGCTCAATATATTGAGCGTTCAAGGCAAGAAGGGGTTCTGATTACAATGTATGTGGACATCGGGAAGGTCCTGACCGGCAGATGAGTGCATTCTGCGGCCCCAGGGTGCTGAAACCAGTGAGTTGACTCGAGGGACGGAGCGGCTGCGTACTGGACAGAATCGGTCTGAACTGGATGTTTGATTGGGACTTTCAAGTTTGAAAAACGTGTTTGTTAATAGTGATGGAATACCAAAGGGTAGGAGGAGAACTAGATCATCAAGCAGCTGACGGCGTATTAGGTCGGATGCTGGCGTCTCTCGACGCTTTTCCAAAAACTCTCGAGGACTTCAAGGAACGGACGACTCGAGGAGGATGGACCAGTGTGGTCACATCGTCGTTTATCCTCATCCTGCTGATTCACGAGATCACCAGGTTCTGCCAGCCCGAGGTGATCACGTCAATGCATGTGGATGATTCTCGCGGAGGTCAATTGCACTTGTACATTGATGTAGACTTTCCCTATCTCGCCTGTGCATCCATTGGTATCGATGCCATAGATGGTAAGTCGCAACTCGATCATATCATCTTTTGGCCCGACGTCTCTCCGGTTGCTGTAGCTAACTCCTCATGCAACTTTTGTGTGATTCCGCGTTGGTCAGTGTCTGGGAAAGATCAATTGGAGATCGAGCACGACGTCTATAAGACTCCGATATCCGTGAACGGCGTAGAGGGTGGCAAAGTCAGGTCAACAAAGGCCCATCAAATGCATAGAACGGTTCCTGAAGGCCTTCCGGAGAACTACTGTGGAAAGTGCATCCCCGGTGTGATGGTTTGTGCTCCCAGCCAAAGACAACATCTTTTTACGGACGCCTTGCTCTTCCAAGATTTTGCTAAGTATCAACTCTGGGGCTGCCTGCTCTGCGTCTGGTACTGAATGGCCTTCCCTAACAGTTTCAAGATTCATGGTTTTTCTTTTGTTATATATAGAAATACGGGACCCGATGCTGCAACACTTGTTCCGACGTTCAGAGAGCGTACGATGACGTTGGTTTGAAGTTGCCTCCATTAGACCATATCGAGCAGTGTGTTAGGGAAGGCCATTCAGTACCAGATGCAGAGCATGAGCAGGTTTGTTGCATCGCTTGTGACTACCAGACTGTTTAATGGAGAAAGGGCCTGTGTCTTTCTGGCTCTTAACGCCTTGGCCATGAATCTGTTTTGATCAGGGTGGCTGCAATATTCGGGGGCTCCTCAAGTTCGCCAAAGTCGCTGGAAGTTTTCACATATCTCCAGGACATAGCGTGGCATTCATGGGTATGGCGTTTCGGGATACGTCAATATTTTTGGAAGGAACTGTTAACCTCACCCATACGATAAACCGGTTCAGCTTTGGGACTGTGCGTATTCTCCCGTGCCCTGTTCTCTCGACCTTTGTGAAACGTTCTCGACCGGGCAGCTCTGAGTTGAATTTGCTGAGCCTCTGTCCGTTGTGTTCTGCTTGGGTTTGATTTGTAGCCGACGGATGAGTTTGATGATGAAGCACTTGCAGATGACTATGTGGCTGCTACGAAAGCGACGAGAGCATCGCAGAGAAGGCACAAGATTGTAAGAGTGAATCTGAATTTGGATGACCCTGCCCAGAGCCCGTGGGCTGCATCTAAGAATTCGTTTTCATCGCTTTCTCACTGCCCTAGAAATCTCACTGGAACTATGAGACCGCGGACCCCTTGGATGGAGTTGAGAAGATATCGATCAAGTGAGTAGACTCTATGTTGAGAGTCCACAGCAGAGCAGGCCGTGGACTGTCAACGTTGTGCTTGTTTGGTTTTGAGCCTCGGCTCTCCGCGCTCAGTCTTCACGCATGCTCAATCACGTTTTCCGTCGCCCGTCGCAGGACCGGGCAGTACATGTACTATCTTCAGGTCGTTCCTACAACTTTGCGCAGGGGCTACCAGACGGTTGATTTTGAGCAGTACTCTGTGACGGAGATATTCAGGTGTGTATCGAACAACCAGAGAAGAAACTGGAAGCGGATAGTTGCTGATTTTCCGAGACTTTCCCTTTGCTGTGCAGGCCAACTGAAATCGGCCCGTTCATGGAAGAACTCCCTGGGCTCTTTTTCAGGTACGACATGAACCCGATTCGAGTGGATGTGCAGTACAAGGTATGTAGTCAAACAAGCCTAGGGGAGTGGACGGTGCATTCACCGGACTGGATAAGGAACGACCAATTTGACGACTTGTTCTCGTGTACTTTATCTCTGGTTTAGAGACCGCCCTTCACTCGCTTCTTGGTACGAACGTCAGCGATTATCGGAGGCGTATTTGCGTTTTCCAACCTGATCCATAAGCTCATAGGGCTTGTGCAAGACAGACTGCGTCCGCGAACGCGGAAGGCACTATGAAACTTGAACTCACGTCTTGCTTGCGCCAACTTGTGAAAACCTGGCCACGGTTCATGCTCTTTTACAGCATCGACATGACGGCAGTTCCGCCCGGGGTTTCGGAGATGAGGGATCGCGGGTGACGCGAAAGCTTGGAACAAGCGGAGAAACGATCACTGTTTCGTAGAAATGGGGACCTCCAGTTGCTCCCGAAGGGGTGACTGACATTCGATGCTTTAGGAAGAAGCTTACTGAAGGGTCCTTCCCGACTTCCACAGCGGATACGCAAGAATCGCCGCAAAGAGCGCTGGGGTGCACAATTCCGTCTGAACGTATAATTATCGGGATTGATATTTAATCATTATGTCTATATTGATCGTTTTCAATCAATGATACCGAAAAGACTAGAAAGTTATCTGTATTGGTATGTTAGCGTTAGTTTGGCTTGTACTTGTCCGTATATGGGTCAGTAGGTTAAAGCTCGAAGAGCTCCTGTACACAGGACGATCAAAAGGGTCCTCGGTGGGGATTGATTAAGCCCTCATCTGTCTCCGACGGCTTGGGCTGTCGGCAGCATCGAACACAGACTGTGGATGGGATCTGACGCCCTGGAGCACATTCGTAGGATTTGGGTCTCGGGGAAGCGCTCCCGGACCCCAGACAAACGTAACCCTAGCCACAGTCCATTTTTCAGGTCCACACTGATCCACTCAGTCACTAAGTGGTTGGCTACGGCGCTGACTTGACTGAGCTTCTCTTGAGGAACTCGTAAACGGATACCATTACAGTTCCCCACAAAGCCACATTGATCATTCTCGGTGCCACACCACGGTAGAAATTAGCGACGCCTCCCTCCCTGTACAATTCTTGGACAATTGATCGTAATCTCGGCGCTTGATTGCCAGTTTCCTTGCTCTCCATAGTCTTAATCAGAGGATAAGTTCACAGAAATGCTCAGAACTCGAACCCGCCATCGGTGGTCGCCCACACCCACAAAACAATCAGGATCCCGCCGAGGGTATAGCCATACGTGCATACCTGTAACCGTGTCTTCACAACGTCCAATGGGTTTGTCAAGAACCCGGAAGTGAGCCCAGCACACAATGCGGACAAAGTTTGTAGTGCCAGAACGCTTGCTCCCTTTGGCTGCTTCACCGAGACAAATCGAGCAAGGAAACAGTTCCCGAGTGGTCGGAGTTACGGGAAGGTAAGAATAGACGAAGATCAGCTACGGGGTTGTTTCACGGTCAGAAGCAGTAAACGCAAATGGCTTTTGAGAAGGGCACGGGATTGGGCTCACCGCTCCATTCGATTCTTTGGTGGGGTTTTCGTCGTCAGCGGAATTTGGCTGGGGTTCATCTCCAGACCTCTCTCTTCGTGAAGAACTTTTGGGTCCAAAAACACTTTGAAAAAAGATCTCCTTGTAGGCAGCATAGGCGCTCCACCACACGGCGCTGGAAGGCACGTACGTCATCAACGAAATTCCAAAGCCCCTGTACAAACCTTTAAAACCGTCCGCTGCCAGGAGCTTTCGCACCTGTCAACAGTTGCGCGATAGCAGGTAGCGTGTTCGCGTCAGAACTCCCCTGCCAAACGCCAAGCGAAATTCCAAGTTGTGGCGCCATTCATCCTACCTCTTGCAGGCCGCCGTGGGTCTTCCCTTGCTCTCTCTTGCTCACCATAAGGCGCTGGCTCACAACATCGACGGGAACTACTATTGCCTGTGACGACAGGGACGCGACTCCCCCAGCAAGGAAGCTCGTCATGCCTGCAGTGACGGCATCCGAGGATAGGCCGATTCTGATGAGGGGAAGAGGGGCTGGACCTTTAGATTGGTGTCATGCGTCCGATGCCGCTGTGGCTCATTCGGGTGGAACTCACCCTTCTACGATCTTTCCTATAGAGCTCTTCGCGGCTTCGAGGGTGCTGAGATACAGCACCCTCGCCGGGATTGCTCCAAAAATGACTGTCCCGATTCCCCTGTAAAAGCCCAGAATTCCATTAGTCTGCAGAATAGTTTTCGAAGTATAGTAGGAGCCTCGAAGGCCAGTTCGATGTCCGCTTGGATCATCGAGGACCTAACCAAGTGCACAAGAGAGAAGTCAGGATCGGACTGCATGATGAGAACGCGTTTACGGCGACGAATCCATGCTGCCCATCAGAGAGAGCAATCCAACACAACACAGAAAAAATGAGAGGGTATAGGCTCTGACAGGCGATTCCAAGTTACCATCTGCCTGGTCTTTATCACCGACAAAGGGTACAACAACGTGGTTGCCCCAGAGAATAAAAATAAACCTGAAGTAAAGAACTTGGCCTTGTCCAATGCCTCCCAGTCCACATCAGCGACATTCCGATCCAGATCCATACTTCCAAATCTGCCCTTGACCCCTATGCCCGCCACCGCTACTTCCACCCTCCCTCTAATGACAAAACAACCTCCTCCAATCAACCCCCGCGGCCCCCAACTTCTCCAATCGCTAATTCACGCCATGCTCAAAACCCGTCCTTCCCCGGCATCCCTAGAGCAACAACCCCCAATCCTACCCCAGAAAAAGCAGCCGCCTTGACCAACACATCGATGAGGTTTCTCAATCCAAGACGTTCCTCCTCAACCGGATACAGTACCACCACGGCCATCCGACCAAACAGGAGACGATACCCAATGTGCATGCTTGCTTGTCCACCGCCTAGCCCAGCCTAGGCCTAGCCTAGCCTAGCCAAACGCCATCCATCAACAACCGCACCCACCCCCCGACAGAATAAAATTTCACCCCTTCTCTCTTCTTTACTTTAGCAAACCGTTCGTCATCGGTGTTATCTGTTTTGTTTCCCCCCCGTCCCTCCGTTGTCGTAGCTCAAGGCCCACGTATACCCTTTGCTGGAACTTCCACCACCATAGCGGTTTGGCAGCATTTGACTTCAACATCGATGTTTTCAGTCCGGCTCGGGAGACGCGCAATACAAGATCGACCCCGTGGCGGAAGGAATCTTTCGATACAATTTTAAACAAGGGGTTGGTAATTAAAACACTATGTTTCAAAGTGGACTTGCGGAAGGGGGGGTAGGGAAGTTTCGATCATGGTTTTTTATTGCTTAGATGTTGATCAGGACGGTATTTCGGGAAGAGGAGAACTGGGAGAGGCCCGCATTGGCTTGTTTGCAAGGATCTTTCAGAAGTCTCCCTGGGACTAGTTCATGGGTAAAGAGCTGTGCTTGGTTGTGTAGAAAAGCGTGTAATCGACGAGTCCATGGCACTGCAGGGTTCTAGCGCATGCCCCATTGAGGGGACGATGGGCACATATCTTCACTCTTCGGCGGAGCTCCTAGTCGATGTTATCCACTGAGAGCAAACGCTGAAGGACTTGTCTCCGCACTACGAAACCTGGTTCCTTCGAGATTAGGAGATATTTTAATAAGAATCGCGCACAGTTGGAACGAACCAGGTCAGGGCAATCTACGAAGGCGGGATGAGCTGCATCAACACGAACGTGGTGCATATCCCCTGCAAAAGCTACCGTGCCATTGAGCTCCAAATGCCTACAGCCTGACCATATCTGCGTTACGCTCATACTCACCTTCGAGGACACGTTGCCTTTGACTAGACAGCGTCGCTTGCGGCAGGGAGCACAAGCACCCGTTGGAGCTCCTCAGAAGTCTGGACGCCAAAAGATAGCCTCTCGGGCCCCTGCTCGAGAGAACCAAAGTTGACGTTGAGACTCCTCAATGGTTCATGAGAAGCCTCAGAGTGCCGTATGACTGGCTAAGATGACAAGTTGAGGGAGTCATCAAAGGGTCTCGTCCCGAACTTTGGAAATTGCGGGTGGAAGGGAGTGCTGGGGATTTCTATCCATATTGAATGCACAGGAACAACGGACTCCTCTTATCGATCAAATAGTTCTGTGCTCAGAGGTGCTGAAGAGGAATCTGGTAAACTATTTACAAACCACAATTGACTTCTGTGACTAAGTACGAGAGGTCCGCTGAGGAAGTCGTGACTCCAACTCCACCGCGTCGTTCAAGAGCAAGTTTTTCCCCAGCAACCCGAGGCAGAAGGAAATGACCGCGGCCACAGTCATGCCTCCTGCTGGCAGTCCGTACCCGAGCTGGGAGGTTATCGCGCAAGCAATGAGGAAGGGGATGGTATCTTCAGCCTAGAAAATCCGACATCCGAAAAGAAAAGGTCAACATTTGGATAAGAGTAATAGTGACTCTACAGCGAATGTCCGAGCTCTCCCGTACTCGATCGTTGACCGTGGCAAGACTCACCATCAGAATGGTTCTCTTGCTGACGTTAAATCCCGAGAGAAGTGTGCTAGTGAACCTGGGCAACACCAGCAGCAAGCTCCCTACAAAACAAAAGTAGATCATAGACCCCGCGCCAACATGAATGTTCTCATAAGTCAATCTATAAGCGACCGCCGCAGGAACCGCAAGGACAACCGCCGCCAACATATATCTGAGGTTATCCAACTCCCATGCGTCGTTGAACCCTGCTCCGAGTCTATCTCTAAACGATTTACTAGCCTAAGGCATGGCGCTCATTCTCAGCAATCCTGAATAGGAGCCTGTTCAGTATCCCTACTATCCGCGCTCTCTCCTGGCAGCTTACCTCACTGATGGCAAAGGATGCAATCACAAGACAAACGCCAAGTACTCTGTGCGGTCTAAAGTGAGCGCTGAAGAAACCAAGCTGTGGATTAGCCCGCCGCATGAGCTTCTCCTGAGGGCTCTCATAATCTGCGAAAACAGACAATATGTAGGCAAGGCTCAAGGTGAACATGACGACTTTTGGAAAGCGCCTGGATTTTCTCCATGTACTCTAGTGTAGTGTCCGTACCGTTCGCAATTGTATCATCGTAAGACGCCCCACTGTCGTACTCATAAATGTAAGGATCTCCATCAGCTCCGACGTCCTTATAGGCCTCAATGAGCTTCCTTCGAGACGCTTCATCGGCCTCGTAGGAAAGCTGCTCCTCGTGTTCGTCGTCATCGCCATATTCAGATCCTGATGAATGTCAACAGAGCGTGTTAGCTTTGGCGTAAGCTGAAAACCCCAACTTTGTTCATGGATGATGGGTTGCCGGACTTGCCATCATCCTCCACCAAGAGTTTCCTCGTAGACCTGTTATGCCCCTCCACGGTCTCTGTTTTCGCTGATATCCGTTGGTTCTGAATGAGCAACGGAAGTGTACCCGTTTTAGAGCTTGGATTGGGTTGCTACTCTTGTTGACTATGGAACAGCTCAAGACCACTCACCGATTCGAATTGTTGTGCAAGAATTTTCGCTTTTATCAGTTTCTCAGCGGTCAATTCTGGATCCATTGCTGCGTCTGGCTTTCTGGAACGAAACTTCGAAAGCGTTTCACCCAGTTTCAGCTTTTCGAGAGCGACGCGAGCATCACGAGCAATCTTGAGGTCATCAACAGCGTGGACGTCCCTCTGCATTCTTCCGCTAGCGTCGTACATTAAAAGCGCGTAGGCGGCTACAAACTGGGGAAACACGAAGACGCAGGGGAGAATCGTTCTCGGTGCTATTAGCTTCATCAAAAATCGTTTCAAACTAGAAACTGTGACCTAGCTACTCGCGGAGAAAGGATTTTTTACCAGAAGCAGCGCTCTTAGCTTATTCCGCTGAAACGTTGACCGCCGCGAAAAAACTGATCCGATATACGCAAACGGAACGCTACAAGAATCAAGGATAACTGTCCTAAGAGGCCCACATTCCCGCAGCCCCGCAGTCCAGGCAGCTACGCTTGTCAGGGTGATCAGTCCGAGCAGAGCGACCTGGCGTTTCAAGGTAAGAGTTCAGAAAAAGCAATCACGTTGCCTTATTCACCACGGTAGAGGCGGGCTTTTGCAGGTTGGCAGTCACCTGTGCTAACATTCCACGACTTAAGGACTTCACCTTGAACTGCGTGAGCGCGGATATGGAAAGGATTGCCCCGAGGCAGGCGATGAAGAGGAAAAGCACGATAGGCAGCCGATGGGATCGCAGCGCGTGGAAAGCACCAAACAGGGCAAGTATATACAAGATCCTGCTTACGGCGAGCGCCCTAAAAGCTTTCGTTGCCTCCCTCATACTACCTGCAGAGCTGACCAAGAGTGTCCGACCTCGACTTCACACATCAACGAGTGCATCAACGAACAAACACTCTTCCAAAGCGCCCGAACTGCAATTCGCACGGGCTTCAGACCGTTCCGTTAGGCACTCCGTCATCCGTCCACAACCTAGGAATCGCGACCCCAAACGCAAATTGCTTCGTTCTTCTCGTCCAGGACAAGGACCTGAGTAACTGCGACCACGACCTCCCATCTCGGAAAACCCAGAATCGCGTGGAATCCTGAGCTCAGCTGGACAGCCCAAAGGGCCCATAATCTATAATATTCCCTCAGATATAGATTTTAACCAGTAATAAAATATATCTATTGTTGTCATTGTCGTAGGGTTGGCACAAGCCAAGTGGGTCGGGTTTTTCGCTGTTTACGACCCACCCACCCCCTTAAATCCCCCGGTTTTGAGGGTTAACCCCTTCTGGTTCGTAAACAGAGAAAACCCGACCCACTTGGTGCAACCCTAATTATCGTATTTTATGGAAGAAATTGGAGAGCAAAAAATAGGGCTGTAGATATCGCCGCTAATCTTCTTTAGGGATTTTCTGTCTCCTTCGTTTTTTCCCGTTTACTAGTTCGTGAGTGATTACAGGGGAAACTTCTGCATGTTCCAACAGCTTGCCCGTCAATGTCAGACCTGAACCTGCTCAACCAAACAGTCCGCGCTTTGCAGTTTAGTTGTGCAGAGAAAGCCAACCAGCAACTACAAACTGCGTTGTTGTCAAAAGGGGTAAGCCATGACCGACGAAGGCTTGTCGATGAGTTTCGATATGCTCATCAGTACGACTGGTCCCCGAACTTGCAGATATACAGATGTTAGATAAGTTGCAACCCATCCTTTCCAAGCAACCACATAAGGTGGCGCCAAAGAACGCAAGTAGCGATGGTCGGGGGCCCCCTCAACGGAGCGGTAACTCCCCAGTTCCCAATCCCGAAAACTGACTAGTTGAGTACTACAATGTTTCTGATCTTGAAATGCTTGTATTTTAATAAAACCAACACCGACGCATTGGCCTACTACATCCGTTCCCAGTATCCGTCGCTGCGGCCGAGGTATCATTTTAGCTCGCGAGACGATCAACGCCCTCTAGTTCCAATTGCGTCCAGTTCCCAGAACCTCCCGCAGTGGTGGTGAGTGCGAAGCCAGCTTCAGGGTGCTAGAGGGACTCGGTTTGTCTCTGAATTTGGCGGGTCAGGAGCATTGAGGACCTGGACAGCCGCATAGGGACTTGAATTGTGCCACTGTGTGTGTCATGGAAATGAAAGGCGCAACCAGAATCCAGAGACTGGATTACTTGGAGTTATCTGGTTTTCGTAAGTTTGGCTGGCAACCGATATAAGTGTAATCATGTATTCTATGTACAAAGTACGAAACGGAAAAAGCACAATACGAAAACAAACAGCAAGTCTCGAATTTCTATTCAGCAGGTCCACGCCCCTCTCCGTTCATTCAGTCATCTTTCCGTTTCCCTCTCGCGCTGAGCTGCTGGTTTCAGCTGGAACGGCTCGAACTCAAACGCCCTGGACAACTCATGGTCGCGATCGCTACCGCTTGAGCTCCCACTTCCGAGGAACAGTCTCGCAAACTTCGACATGAATCCGTTCTTCATCTTACCTTCACTTCCCGTTCTACTGGTCTTTCCCTGCTTATCTGAGGAGCCCGAGCTTTCGAAAGTGCTTCCTGATTTCATTTTATTCCATTCCTACTCGTCTCCGACCATCAGCTTCTTCGAAAGTGTAGCCCTACGCTCATCAGTTTTAACCCCGCTCGCCTCGTTGTCACAACGCAAAATTTCCGGCTCTTGCAACCATCAGCCCGAACGTGTACCTGTAGCCCCTCTCAGTTCTTTTATCTGAAACTACAAATGGGGCCTCGCTCAAGTTACTAAACGGGACCACCCCGTAACCCCTTCTTCTCATGCGAAAATAACGGATTTGACGATGATACTCATCACCTCGCGAACTGTGCAGTCATCTGCAAAGGTTTTTCTTTTCGTCCGTTTTCAATTAAATTGTTTTCGTTCATTATTTTCCACAGCGGGCAAATGAAACATCAAACAGACAAAAGCGGAAGCGATTTCTAAAAATATGGCTCTTGCCATCAGAAATTTGAAAACAAAATCCAGCATCCGCTCCCTCCCCCCCACCAAGGCAAGGGATTGCTGATTGCTGCTTGGGGCGCGAGCGATTAATATTGCGCCCCTCTTGTTTTCTAGTGTGCACTGGCCAGCCACTGGGGCTGACCGATCTCGAATGCTGATTTTCGGAAATGTATCTAGGCCCGCAAGAGAAATCCCGTTCTCATCGGCCATCGAGGGCAGAACCCTCACCACGACAACCGGTATTCTGCAACATGGAGTCATTTTCCAAACCTCGACACATTTATAGAGGATTCTACCTCTGCTAGACGAAGTAGTTCATCGACTCCCATTGGCTGACCTTTTGGGTGAAAGGGCAAACGAGAGTCCTTGCGGCCTTTCGAAATCTCTAGTAGAAGAAAACGTTCGTTCCTGAAGATACCTGTACTGGCCGGAAAACTTCCAAGGGGTCTTCGCGGGATTCCAACCCATTTCACCGCTAGTCTTTTGGCCTTGCTCCTCGCAATGCACGGTCTTGCGTCTTGCTGCTGGAACCCGCTCTCGCGCTCGAGTGTTCTTGCTATTGTTCCAATACGTCTCTGTGCTGCTCAATCTTGTACTATCATCAAAGATCTGAATCACGGTATCCTTGTTTTCTGAAGTTTGATGAATCATCTATCAAGATTTTGGTGTGAACAATGGATAGTCATATTTTTAATATTATTAAGTGTCGTGGTAGTCGTCTTTCTCTCAACGATGCTTTCGTCCAAAGACCCGGGAAACGTCAGCCGATTCAGATATATGTGAAAATATATGAAATATATATGTTATAGATGTATCTACTATCTACTGGGAGACGACTACGAGTGCTATTCTTTGAAAACAATAGGAAAGGAGTGCTCAGCGGAGAAAGACTCGCGTTCGTGCTACACTCCAAGTAGACCGAAACAATAGCTATTTTAAGAAATTGTACTGCCAAAAACAATAAAATTGGGGCTTTTTAGCTCAAACCTTGTTGCTAACAATCTTGAATGACCGCCACTTTTGTTTTCTCATGGAAATTCTTATCAGCTTTCAAGGATTTCCGGGAAACTTCCCAACAACCCTGTGTTTTCCCTATTTTTTTGCTGCCGTTTGCAGAAGAATGCTGAGCACTGCCCACGTACTTGTTGACCACATCCGGCATAGACACGTTTGAGCATTTACTGCACGGATGGTGTCGGATGACGGTGTACTGTCCAACCGCTAAGCTCCGAGTCTTTGTTGAATGGATCGAAGGGGATTAACGCAGCTGGTCAGGGTTTTCAAAAAGAACGTATTCGGAAACGTCGTTTAAATCACCGATTAAGGTTGAGCTCTACCCCCTCTCCTGCGCCGGAATACCGACGTATCGGGCATTTGGAGTAGGGTTTTGGAGCGGGGCAGGATATCGCTTCTATCGATTCAAGAAACCTCGCACACGTCGTGGATGCCAAACCCGGGTCATGGTCATTCATCCCCCCCACCGGTTCACGTCATGTTCTAATCTGGTTTGAAGTCCTGACGTCCTGTTAGGCTTACCACTTTCTAGAGTCCTAACATGCTCCATCCAATTTTCCGAAAACTTTGGACAATCTTTCGATCCCATCGTGGGGGTTACGCGTTCTCCGAGTTCTTTTTACCAGCTAACCCAAAAGGATTGCATCATGTCAAGGCAAGGGTGGGAAATATAACGGAGGATCTAATCAACACACACTGCTTATCGAGAGGCTTGCTACTCAGTCAGGGCGCTTTTTCTTTTTTTTTCTGGGACATCATTCCTCGGAAATCTCACTCGCAAACCCGCATCAAGAGCACGTGAAGAGGATTCACTCAGTCGACCAAATAGTTCTGGACCAAAAGCGTTCGGAAGGGGAGTATCACCCGTTTTTGTCCTCATCCAGGATTGAAGACCCCTGATCGAGTTGATTTCGGTTTGTCAATTTTCTAAAATGTAAACCTCTCAGATCGCTGTAAGACCCAGTACCAAACTTGTTGTCTATTACGACGCTACGCTGTTTCATGATAGGCTCACTTGTTTTGCTTGCTTTGTCTTGTTCATCATGATCCTAAGGAGGGCTCATGGGTGAGAAAAGCTGTTGATTTGGAAGAACCCCATTGCCCAGAGAATTCCATATGGAGAAGAAAAACAGCGCGCCCGTGAGAAATAAGGAATATCCATTCGGGGCATCGATAGAGATAGATATTGGTTGATACGGGGTGACAATTACCAGAAAGTATACTCCCGGAGGAGAACTAAGCAGGAAACTACTGCAGGAAACGCCAAAGGAAATGTCACGTCCTGAAGAGGCAGGTTCAGTAGCGCGGCCAGAGTGCTAAACCTACGCGGCCTAGACGGCCGGAGGGCTAAAGTTGAGAATCGTGACAAGATTTGGCACGCTGACCTCAGCCTATATATACCGAAACTATGACATCTCCCTCAGGGTTAGCCAGCCGTAGGAAGAAAAGGGGTGCCCAAGCGAGCTAGGAAGAGTTAGGAAAAAGAAGTTAAATCTGACACAAAAGTAAAAGCCGATTTACGAAGAATTTGAAACCAGGACAAACGTCATCTGAGGACGTTTCAGGAAACATGATGCGGAGGACACATGGAATAAAATTGGTAGGTCCCGGTTGTAATATGATCCTTAAAAGTGATGCGCTGAATGAAACCTCTACTAGGAGCTCATCGGCCAATCAGTCTTTTCCAATTCCGTCTTGGCTAAGACATTGTTACAAGTCTCCCGATGAGGTTGTGCTTCCGGTTTGTCGTTGCAGTTGCTCAACGTTAGCGTTGCTCTTAAGCAAAAACCGATCAGCTTGAACGGGCAAAGGGCTAGCTTTGGGGGGTAGGGGAGTATCCTTCTACTAAAGTTCTAGGATATCCTCGGAGCACCCTAGCCCACGAGACTCAACAACATATCTCCGCTCGCTCTTACCTCGCGTACTCGATTTACGGAAGAGCCCCGGTTGGCGTCGCTAACGACTTTGTTCCCGTCTTGTGACCATACTTGTTCAGCGATTCCCCAAAATCACTTGGGGTCCTCGACCGTGGTTGCTCTCTGGTGGCTCCGGACCGATCTACAAGTCTTCCTTCGGGTAATGCCTAGAACGTCCTTGCGTATCACTGAGCGGTTGTCCGGGCGTCTCGTAGTAAGCGTTCGTCTTGAAGTTTGCTCAGGGCGGTTGAGTTCTGAACAAATTAACATTCATCGTCCAGAACAGGTGCTGTTTATGATAGCCCCGGAATCGGTGCCCCACCTTGCAATAGTTAAGAGGGCCGATATGCGACAGTTCTCAGGTTGTCATCGGTAGCGCGGGGTGCGCAAATGAATGAACGTGTTGCGAGTCTGTGAAGTGGGAAGCTACCTTCCCACCGGGATGAGGCAAGGGAAGAACGTTGAGGGGGGCTCCTAGGTCAGAAACGTAGCACAGTGCCTCTTGAAGGGACCAAAAGAAGTCGTGAACCATCCGAAGAGAGCAATAAGAGTTGTGAACAATCGACGAGGTCAAGAAAAGAGCCTCGAACGGCTGAACAAAACAGTAGTAGATAGTTGTATTTTCTACATTAATACCACTCGAATGTGGATCCGCAAGTGGTAGCAAACAGCTAGAAACCCCTGGCTAGCAGGATTGACTGTTTGGTTAGTTTGAAGTGAAGACGTCCCGATGACCGACATAGTATGAAAAGGGAACAACACAGTGGACGAGTTGCGACGACGGCTATTGCCCGTAGGCCGCATGCCGGTTTGTACGTGTTCGTGTTTTTTTTGTGGTGACAGGTACCGTTTATCGAACACAAAGGTCACGACATAAAAGATGCAGCGCGCTATTCCCAGTAGACATGCTTTTCTCATACGTCCTGGTATATTTTAAATTTGGTAATGCATCATGGAAGGACATGGCTGCAAATCAAGACATTTCGCATAGGTTGCTAGGACGATTTATCCGGCGGAGCCCTTTTGCTCGTTTTCTCTTCCGCTCCGCGAAACATGATATTATCATGACGCGTTAACTACCGGAGCTTCCTGAATTGGAGAATCCGCACTCACCGCAGAGTCGGGCAGCTTGTACGAACCTTGGCTCTCAAGATCTTCTTCCATTCCGCTTTTGATGTTGAGCAGGGGCGCATTCTCATTCGAAAGATCAGATGACGATAGTGAAGGACCCGACTTGAACAGCTCTGCTGCCTTGTAGGCGTGCAGTTGCGATTCGAATAGCTCGAAACGTCCTTGCTGGGCCCGAATGAACGGCATGTAGTAGGTTGAAAATATGCTAGCTAGAGAAGCTGCGAGTACTGGAGATGCCGCGTTGACCTGCCCGGAAAGAGCAACAAGAATGATGCTCGTTGCGAATGCAGTCCTGGTGACAGCGACGTTGATTCCAGCGGCGATGCACAGACACGCTACAGTTGCGGGAACTGCGGGAAAAACAAAGGTGATTGCTCGCCCAAAGGCAGCTCCCGCGGCAAAAAAAGGGAATCTGGAGAAGTGGAAAGGGCCTTCGTCAGTCCTTTGACTGGCACGGCACTTACATCAGCAGCTTCGCAAGTAGGACACGTGAGCGCACAAATGAACTAGTTTGACGAGTACTTACATGTAGCCTCCGCGGAACCCTCCCCATACCGTGAACGAAATAGCAACCAGCTTAGCGATACCGATGGTGAGACACGCTAGAGCGCTAGTAGGACCAAGGCCAGTAAGCCCAGACGTGGGCCAAACGTGTGGCAATGGAGTACTCCCAAGGGAGGCAATTGACTGAAACTCATATTCACCCCAGAACATAGAATGCGGTACTAGAACTCCGAGACACGCGATGATAACGCCTCCGAAAACAGCCAGCTTAACCGGTTTATCCTCCAAGCGCAATGTGCTGTTGATCAAGTTTCCCAATCTACCGTGTAGGTTTGTAAAGATCGCAGCTATTCCCGCTCCAAAGAGGCCCAATAGAAACCCATAGCCTACTAGCCCAGCTGATGACGCTGGCAGAGTGCCGGCTTCGATTTGCCATATTGGTCCAATCGGTAGGCCGGCCAGTCCTCGGAAAACAACGAGGCAGGTCGTGCCGCTGGTGACCGCGACCATTGCATGTTCTGCGTATTCGTATCCCAGTCGATGATTAATCTGTCCAAAACCGTATCACTTCCTGAGTACAGGGCATCTCGTGATGAGCGAAAGGTAGAAAAGGCATCGAATTGGAGGAACATTACCTCGAGAGCAAACAAAGAACCTCCCAGAGGGACACCGAAGAATGCAGCCAAGGCGCAGGCCATTCCACAGAGCGTGTGCTTCCGAATGAGATTTTTCTGGGTATGCTTGAACAGATTCCGGCTTACCCAACCGGCGATAGCAGCACAGATAGCAACTAAAGGTGCCTCCGGCCCCAGACTAGCGCCAGCAATGATTGAAAACTGAGATGCCGCTACCATCGACGGCGTGTGGCCCACGTCCACATACCCAAGTTCGTGAACGCACTTGACTACGAAAGACGAAGGGACACGAGCGTGCGAAGCGTGAGTATCCCTCATTTTGCGTAGGTCCGGCAGGAGTTTACCTGTGTACGCTAAGTCGCCAGGGAATCCCAGGAGGGCTATAGAAAGCCCTACTAGCCCTGCAAACGTAATACACACAATTGGGATCCACAACCAATACAAATTTTCCGGCCAAATGGAATTGGCCACGACTAGAGTCTGGGGAAGCTTGACCCAGAAAATCTCCAGCAACCATTCCAGGGCTGTGTAGTACAGATAAGCAGCAATTCCGCAGATGACGCCGATAACCACCGCCATGAAGACGGACCACGGGACGGTCCCCGATCGCATCGACTCGAAGTCCTCTCGCATCTTGTCCCAGCCGAACCTCTCGTGAACATCCGGCCGCGGGCCGGAGTCCTCGCCAACGTACTTGGTATTCACGTCCATGTCTGCCTGTGGCGCGTGTAGAACCGCTGTGCGTGTTACAGGGACTCCTTCAGACCTGATTCCAACAACTTTCTTCGGAGGAGGGTGCTCCTTTATATTTGGACATCTTTCCTCAACGGAGTTTGCACAAAAGCGCTTAAGTCATTTCGACCTCCTTTCGTCTGGGTTAACAGAGTACGGCTCTACAGTCTCCAGGTATCTGGCATTCAATGTAAAGAACTCGCGTCACGGCGCAAGCGCACGTCACTGTTTGTAATTGTAAACCATACTGGGCAACTGCCTAATGCAAGCGCAACGCTAATTCTATCAATATCTTCGGAAAATGATTCGGCTGAACCCCACACCCCGGGGTCTCTAGCTACGATAAAAAGAAAATTACGGGATCAGTGGCTGGTCCAACTGATCCACACGCAAAAAGTCCCTAAGGCAAAGCTCTGCGGTCCCCACGGAGGCTCCTTACTGTTTCGTGTTAGGGAAAATAACAACCCAGTTTTCAACCCCCTCAACCAGCTCTTGCACTCAGAATCCGACACAAGAAGAAAAGCTAAACCTCCTTCTGCGGCGTAATTCCCCAAATACATCTAGCATATCTTCAGCATGCTGATGTAACTCACTTTCGCCATTGGGGACGATGGCTGGATCAGCCCAGCAGCAACGCCCACTTGCCCTAATAATTGAAGCGACGTTTTCGCACAGCACCATGCCCAAATTCTCTATAATAGGCCAAACGGAGGTCATTTATCCTGAATCCGGCGCCAAGTTACTCCTTCAACGATTGTAGCTCTATAAATAGGACTCTATGATTTTTGCACCATGGAATACGTTAATAATTGAAGCGACGTTTTCGCACAGCACCATGCCCAAATTCTCTATAATAGGCCAAACGGAGGTCATTTATCCTGAATCCTGCGCCAAGTTACTCCTTCAACGATTGTAGCTCTATAAATAGGACTCTATGATTTTTGCACCATGGAATACGTTGACGCAATCGCAGACTAACAGGCCAAAAAAAAAACCGTTTAGTCAGTTGTCACTGAATGAATTTATTGTAACCACGGTTCTCATTTCCAACAAATAGAATAACTTCCTATAGTTGCTCCTAAAATATATCATTCCAATGAATGAAGTTATTTAGTCGGAGCCTATATAGGGTTGTGCCAAGTGGGTTGGGTTTTTCGCTGTTGCGTCGCAGAAGTTGGGAAACCCGCGAAAAGAGGGGTTTATGGCTATGTTCCATGAAAGCTCTTACAGAGCTATAGAGACGCATGGAGGCGCATCATAACCTTTGAGCAAGTTTTAGCCAGACCGTTAGTCTATATACCCTTTTATCTTCCTTACTTCAGCTACCCAGACTAATCGAGGGGAATCCAAAGTTTGGGGTGCTTGTCGCGGCTTCTTACGGGCTCTGGTGTCGTCTGTTGGAGACGGTTCCGCATCTTGGTCAACTTCCATATCGCTGGGAGACTCCAAACCTTGTTGAGGAGGTTCCTGAAGGTAGCAGGGGAGCTCATCGTGCGGGTTCTCGTCTCCTCCGTCAGGGTTAGTTGATACCTCATGTTGGGTTGGCAGAAAAGGCTGCGGGGTTACGTTATTCTGGAGTCCGGGGTAGCCTGGGATACGTGATAGTATTGGATACGGTTCGGAAAGTTTGTAGTTTTGGTTAGTTTGGGGTAAACCATGATAAAGGCTGGCGATTCCCCCCGGACTGGGGAGGGGGAAGTCGAAGAGTGCCGGTGCACCTAGGGGAGAGACGCATCTCTCTGCAGCTGATAATGGAGAGGAGGGGCACATCGCAGAAAACGGTGTGCCGCGCGCCTCTGTTGCCCACCAAGGAGAAGATGAAGGCGCAGAGATGGCGCCAACGCCCACCTCTCCCACCACTGCGAAAGAAGATGCTGTTCATGCACTCTTGGGGAAGCTTTCAACGTATACAGAGTTCTACTGCAATTCTGGGGTATCAGAGGGAGAGCTCGAACGTTTCTTTGCGGGGTTCTACAACGTGTACTCCCGGGCAGCCAACACCGACGATCTCAAGGGCATCAACGCCCGACTCGAAGCTCTGGGTGAACATCCCACCTGGTGGTCTTCAGGACCAGCCCCGTGCCTGCCGGCCGAGATACCCAATCAGTTTGCTCATCTCCACACCATGAGATCTAACTTGGGACAGTCCCACGCGGAACAGTCAGCTATGGGACAACCCGACTTGGGACAATCGACTTCCGGGACACCGGTGGGACAGCCTGTGGGACAGGAGGACCCGGAATTCCCACCACTGGGACAGTCACAGCTGCCACCTAGGGGTACATATGCACAACGGCCAGCTAAAGCCGCAGGTATGCGCCAGCAGACGGTTCTCCAACAAGATACTGCGCTGCGCCAACTGCATGCGACTGTAGGAGGTTGTAGATGGGGCCCGGAAACCCATCCGGTATTGGCAACCCTGCGGAATGCTAGGCCGCCTCGCACGGAGCAGGTGGCGCTATCAGACTACAAGAAGGTCCTATGGCTCTGGGACTCCCGGCACACTTGATAGCGCACATTGATTTTGTTGCCACATCCGCGCTGCTCATCTGCCACCCGGATGCCAGCCCACTCATAAGTAGTGCCATCGCGAGGGGAGTTTTTCGCACCGGAGTGTTCGCATCGTTCGCACAGCGCCGTCACGACCACCAAGTGACGGTGCACACGAGTCTCGAGCCCGAACCCCGGAACCTGCTCGGGTACAACGAGAGACTCGGTCTGCGCCCGGAAGCAGTCGCACCACGGACCCTCGCCCGCGCTATTGAACAGGTGGAACGAATCAAGCGCACGATGAATCTGCGGGTTCTCCCGTTCCCGACGTCCGCCTCGATACATGCGTATCTGGACGCGCGACTGGAATCTCTTGGCACACACCACAGCTCGGTGGCAAGACAGGGTGATCCCGGGACCCTCCCTGTGAAACCACCTTTAGTATTTCCAAGTGCAAGACCGATAAGCGTTTATCATTTATCGGATGGAGATAGCAATCCGATGCAAAAGCGTCCAAAAACCTGTAATCATCATCCGGAACTACTGTGAGCTGGTCCGAAACGAAGCGATAAACGTTTATCAAACTGTCCGATGTTTATTTACGGAACCCAATCGGACTTTCCTTTATCGCATGGAGATAACAATCCGATGCAAGCTTCGAAAAACCTATGATCATCATCTGGAACTACTGTGAGTTGGTTTGGGAAAGAAAGGAACTAGCTACTAGATTTCTGTCCGTCCAGTGCGGACATTCTCTTATCGCACGGAAATGACAATCCTATGCAAGCGTACAAAAAACGCATAGTCAGCATGATCCCCAACCACTAAGAAGTGGTTTGGAAGAGAAGGGAATTTGGATACTAGATTCTTGTTCGTCGAATGCGAGGGTTCTTTTATCGGACGGGAATGACGACCTTATGCTGAGCGTACAAAAACCCGTGCTCAGTGTGATCCACTGAGATTTGGATTGGAAGAGAAGGGAATTTACATACTAAATTTTTGTCCTACTAATGTGCGCGTAAAATATTTATGTACACCCAACAACTGAATCACGCTGGAAATTTTGAGGGTGTGAGTAAAAGAGACTGGGGAACGCTCTTGGATGAGCCCCTCGATCTTGAAGCTGCTCCCGACAGGGACTTAATTCATGCACAGATCGCTCTACCGTTGCGATTAGGGGGATTCGGCGTCGCAGACCGTGGGCTGGTATGCTCGCCAGCGGCGGTTGCCTCCTGGGCTACCGCGCTGCGAACGTTGGTGACCTTCCAGATGCGAAGTGCCTGCCTCTTGGCTCGAGCTTTGACCAACGAGGATCCAGTGACCCTGCCGCCCCCGCTTTTGACAATTTATGATGGTCTTCAACACGCGTTCAGGAGGTGCAACGCCGTGCCGGACGCAAATCGGTCCCGCTTTCGTTCCTGGAGGGAGCTGTTATGGGGACGAGCTGAAGCGATTGAGGATTGTCCCCTCGACCGAGTTCTTGCCGATGACGGAGAGGCTAGCCCCGGGTCCCCTGTTGCAGACTACCCGGGTTTGAGCCGATTGTGGAGCTCCCGCACTGATGTGATTCAACATAGCCTCACCTGGGGCCAACACAGTGCCGCTCACACAGTCATGCTCAATTCTCCACTCACGCCGCCTACCACTGCCGCTCGTCTCCGCGGCATGTGAGGCCACCTCTTGCACTTGTGGTTAACCACTCTACCGTCGTCATTGAGTCATCGTCTCGATGCTTTCCAGTTCCGTTCTGCCGCACGGATCTATCTCGGTTTGCCACAGGCTCCGTGGCACTCTAATCGGCCGTCTTTCTGTCAGGGATGTGAGAGCCGGATTGACGCTTGTGGCTACCACTTCCTGGGTTCCTGCGGACTGTTGCGAGGTCTCCGTACGAGGCGTCACACTCGTCTCAAGTACATCCTCAGCGAATTTTTGACTCGGATAGGGCATACGGTTGAGGTTGAGTCGGAACTGCCCAGATCCATCTCGGACTCTGCACCGCCCCGTTGTATAGCCGATCTCCTCGTCTCCGACGCTGCTGCCAGACGCTCAACATATGTGGACCTTGCGATTACCTGCCCCGTGGCCAGCGCCCACCTCACCGCAGCCGCCCGCCGCCGGGGGGCCGCGGCTTCAGCCCTTCGAAGAGTTAAGGAACGACGGTATGCTGAGAGCATGGCCAGTCTGCCTTGCGCTGAGGGTCGCTCTCACCGGTTCCAGCCATTCATTGTGGAAAGCTTTGGTCACGTGGATAAGTCGGGTTTAGAGTGGTTGCGGAAATGTTTTGCTGAGCATCCTACTGAATATTTGGCGCTCTTGAGGCGTTTAAGTGTCTCCCTTTGGCGATATTCCAGCGACATGCTTTCCGAGGCGCGCCATCGGCACCTGGGGTTGCATGCTTCCCTCCCTAGTTATTAGTTCATCTTCACGCCTTGCGTAGCGCTTCAGGCTATGCTAGTAAAGTCCAGTAAAAGAGAGATTCCAAATGCTGACTGTCAACAAAACTGTGCAAAGAGCACTGAGGGTTACAATGAAGAACCATCAAGCTGCATGGAGTTAGCAGTTACGAACCAATTCATCTACGCGCCAGTTCGGCTATGTCAAGGACATCGAAAAGAACCTCTTTTGCTTTCCAATTGTCACTGTGTCCCCCTCAGAAACCCGTTGGTTAGAGTCTGGAGCGTTTGGGCAGCATGGAGGATGCAGTCGCTCAAATTGTTGAAATACTGGAATTTCCAGATCTGGAGTTCATATGCTTAATTTTTATAAAAGTTTCGACACTACCTAGACTTAGTAGAACGAATGGTTTAATCGGAGGCTGAAAAAAAAAACCCCGAGGGGAAAAAAAGACTAAGCGCGGAGAAGTACTCGCGCCTCCAACATCAAAGCGGCATTCATGCGCCACAGCAGGAAACTTAAGCGGGTAATCAACGATTGAAGACGGTCAGGGCGTTCGCGGAACAACTCCCGAAGCCAGCGAGAACCAACAGAGTCCATGAACCCAAAGCACTCAATGATCAGGGGTACCAAGCGATGTGCTAGTGCCGAAGCACGAACACCAGGGGAAGACAAAGCCCCCGCGTATTTGATCTCTTTGCGGCGTCTCATGCTGGCGGCGGCAGATCCACGGCGCTCCCCCGCAGCCGGGAGATAACGACTAGCTTGAGGGTTAGGAACAGCAAGATCAACGTATGTGGTACGGCGGCTGTCGTCACAGGTGATCACCAGGTCGGCTACACGGCGTTCATCATTTTGAAAGTCCGCGACGGGTAAAGGTTTCTCACGTTCGATTTCCAGACCGGCTTGCCGGACTATAGGCCGAAGTTCCCGGTATAACAGGTTCAAGATCCGTGTATGGCGGCGGGTTCGAGCACCTTTCACCGCCGGGCAACTAGCGAGCAGGTGGGCGCCAAAATCTGCGTTGTCTTCAGTCTGAGAGCAGAGAGGGCACGACGAACCCATCTCGTACGGCCAAGGGGGCTGATGTAAGCCGAGGTATAAGCGCAGTGAAGTACGCACTTCGAAATCCGACAGTGTGAGTGGCGGAAAGGCTGGTACGGTCATGAGCCACTGAGAGCTAATAACCCCTCCAAGACTACGTAGGCGGGCGCGAGCGCGGGAAGATGAGACCATCTGCGCGAGGAGTCGGCCATATGCGGCACGGTGCAAGTCCCAAGAAAGGATATTTTGCAGCGCATCCGTGCGTGCTTGAGCTCGGCTCCCAGCGCGCTGGGAATCATCAGGAGGATCAACTGGAACTTCTTCTTCTGCGGCAACCACTGGGTCAATCTCCCCTAGAACAGGTTCAGGCGCAGGACGAATCCCCGGGGCGGAGCCTCGAGAGCGGTCAAATACAGCTCGCCAGTCAGGAAGACGGGGTTGAACGGTTTCGGGGAGACTAGTACAGGAATTCAGGGCGGTTTGGAGCTCCAGAAACAAGTCTTGGGCGCTTTCCGGTACGCTGGGAAGCAAGACACCCCGCGAGAGGCTCGCCATCAAATTGCGGAACTTCGAGATACCCAAGCTGCTCAAAGTGGGAAGTGCGGTTCCCCAGGCCCCTACTGCGGCTGCAGGTTGGACCACAACACGATTGCAGAGGCCCAGTCCCCCCAATCGCAATGGGAGGCCTACCTGGGCGCGCACAACATCACAGGTGGGTCGTGGCAGAGCGCTCAGCTCTTCATCGAGAAAATACCCCAGGTCACGGAAACTTTCAGCATCCGCACGAGTGGCCAACCACTGGCCCCAATGAGTTGGAAGTGAGCGAAGCCAATAGGTTAACCCCTGACTGCAACAATACCGAAACAGCAACAACGCGCACTGGAGAAAGCCCGGAGGGAGCCGTCGAAGCTCTGCAACCAGCTGTCTGTGCTTACCGAGGAGCTGCAGCAACTCGCCTTCAACGAAGGACAGCGACCCGTAGGGGATGCCTAAGTGGACAAAACCATCCGGTCTCCAAATATCCTGGAACGACGCAGGTACCTGCTGCTCTTGTGCAGCTACACCTCCCCAGTAGAACGATTTGTGATGATTAACCTCCAAGTCAACCCGCGAAGCTAAGGAGCGGAGACGATCATAAGCGAGCGCTAGAGTATCAGGGGGCCCCAGGAGGCACACGTCGTCGTGGTATGCAACCGTACGAACCTGCGGGAATTCGGAGCGAAGACAAAGCAAGACGAGTTGTAGTCCACAGGCATGTAGGAAAGGGGACAAGGGATCACCCTGTTGTACCCCTGTGCGCGCCGCAAACGTGTGTGAGGAAGCGCCAAGGGTGTCATAGGTAGCCCCACGACCAAGCGGAGAATAAAGTCTACTAACAAAGGGAAAGCCTACAGGGAAGACTTCGCGCACCACGTGCATGAGAGCCGGACGAGAGACGCGGTTGAACGCATTGGTAAAATCTACAGAGAGGAGCCCAGAATCTGGGGAGTACGCCATTTCCGAACGGAGTAAAACAGACAACAACTCACAGCCACCACGATAGCCCACGCCTAACTGCACGTGCCCAAAGAAACGGCGGGATTCGGGAACCAGGATTTTCACTAACCATCGCGCCGCCAATTTGCGGACCACCTCAACCAGGCCAATAGGGCGAATAGCAGGGCTCGAGGCCGTGTGGCCGGGCTTCGAAAGCAGACACAACTGCGAACGCCCGACCAAGAACCACACACACTCACACAGGGGATCACCATTCACAAGCGCTTCGACCACCCACGCCAACGCCTTCAAACCTTCATCACTTAAGAAACGAACATCAAAGCAGCGTTCATACGCTACAAGGTGGAATTAGGGTTTTTGCACGCTTGCATCTACATGAACGTTTTCCCTGAGTTCTAGGATCACAGGGACTGGAATAGTACATATGCCATCAAGTGAGGTGGTTCGGAATAGAAGGTTAGCGATGGGATTCACGTCACTCCACACTTTTGATATTGGAGGGGTGTGGCGTGATCTTCGCCGCTCATAGTCTTCGTTGCCCTCGGTTTTTTTTCTGCCAATCTCAGATCAAACAAGTTCTTTCATGCATGCCCCCCCCCTGTTTGAACAAAAATTGCTGTATATTGTATAATTATTGAAATATGTGGTCTAAAACTACGTTTATACTATGGTTGTGCTGTCGCTAGGAAATTGGAAGGCATATCGGTATCACCGGTATATTAGTAAAACGCACCTATTTATATTAGTAAAACGCACCTATTTCACCGGTATATTAGTAAAACGCACCTATTTCGAGGGTTTTTGCCGTAGTTAACAAATTCATTTAATTAACTGTAATATCGGTAGCAGCAGTAATTGTTTTCAAAATCGGCTCTACCTGTAAATCATGCATTCAACCTTAAGTCTAAATCTCGACAGCGGGGAAAATGAAAAAGTATAAACACCGAGAATTACCACCAACTACAGACGCCTCAAATGCTAGCAAAAATCAATTTGTTTTTTTTTCTTACAACCGCCAAAACGTGTATATCGAGAGTCCACTTTACTTTTTTTCCTTTTATTCCGAACCACTCTTGATGGCTTCTAGGATCATCATCATACTCTCCAGGCTCGTTCGAGCTGAACGTTTTGATGTGTGTGCGCGATCGGAGACAATCTACTGGGACCTGTACTCAATTAGAAAGGGGTGGTTGGTCTCGGGATACTAATTGATTGTGGGTGATTCCCGCGATTTTGACGATTTATCTCAATCCGCTCAATTCTTGCTACCGCGTCAATTCATGGCGTTCTGCTCGTCGAAACTAGTGATTCAGCTGCACAGCATCTGTTTTCTTCGGATCCACCCTCGATTCCGATACACAGAGCAGAATTCAATTTCAGTTTACTAAACTGAGGACATGGCCATTGATGCAGGCGGAGCAAACTCACATATACACAGCCTTTTTGATATGAAACAATCAGTTTTTTTCCGAATCGGTGTTAGTTTAGATGGATTTACGAGTACTTCGTGTTTCGCTTCCAGCTCGTGTATGGTTCGATGTCTGTTTTCGCGTTTATTACCGCTAATTGATTATTTCCGGTATGATAATTCTCTCCCTTTTCGGGACAACCCTATTTATCGATCATTATTTTATTCATTTACGGATCTTCGCGAACTTCCCTAGGAACTCATGTGAACGGAAAGATATCGTAACTTAGGATATGATTTTGTTTTGTAGTGCCTATATACGAAATCGTTCTTCCCCCAATTCTTAACGGGAGAAAGGTAGGTCAGTTTCGACGTTCGAACCTGTTGATGGATAATGCACTACTCCGCTACAGAGCACAAGTACAGTATCGTTGAAAATTTGTGCCGAAGAGAATCTAGGAATCCGGGTAACCACCGTTCTGACTTCTGCCCTCTGCTGGGCGAAGGGACTAGCGGGGTGGAAGCAAAACGCGCGATTGGATATTTATCCAACCGCTTTGGTTTGTGGAAACAAGGACGGAAGGAGCATAGTTCCAGGCTGAGTGGGGTTGTGGGCACGAAAATATGGGCAAAATGGCAGTAGATTGCATCCGGTTATTATAAGGAGCTCTCTCGATTCAATTCGATACAGATTTTAACGTTGAGGTCCATAAAAGTGGGTTTCAACAGGCCATGAATCTCACCTCGGAGATCCACTGAGGCACGTGTACAATTAGATTCGAGCGAGATCGGACAAAATTGATACGGATAGGAGTGTGTTCCGGTGGAAACAATATTTTTTGGTCGCGGGATCCTAACGGTAAACTGATTTGTCTCGGACAGTTGAGTGGTGATTTTACTAGCTTGAACAGCCATATCAACGCCCAATATCAACAGCCAGTATCTTTCTCTGACTAGCCACAATCTCTCTACACTACGCGCTACAGACCCTTTAAATCGATGCTGAGGACCGATCTGGGGCTTGAAGAGTATTACAGCTCGGTCAGGGGCCGTCAAATTTGTCGCAAGTAGCAAGGATTTTCGGATGAACGTTCCCAGTTGAACATAGCCTATGGGGACGGCAATTTGGAACATATAGCCTTTGGGGCGATCCGCTCGAATAAATTAGATCGTTTAGCCTGTAACCGCGGGATGAAAGGTTGCGCGATTATCCTACTAAATTGTTGTCTTCTTTGCGTTGCGGTGCGGGTACCGAAGGCGGCTGCTAAGTAAATGTTTCGGTTACGTCGTATGAGTCTAGCCGCAGGCTAAAACGGAGTTCCAAAACTGTCTAGCGATTGATTTTTCTCCATGTGATAAGCAGCAGTACAGCAGTCACTTCGTTCAAGGAAGTGGTCATTCTACCCATTGATTTGTACAAGGCCTGTTGTAGCTATTGAAACAAAATGGTGAGTTAGTCTACGTGATAACCACAGCCTATGTTCGGGTGGTGGACTTGTGCCCAAAATTTGCGGGTGTTGAACACCACAGGTTACCGCGAAAGGAGGCGCAGCGAGGGTATTTAATGATTTCTTGGGAGTCAATCTTCATGAAGTACAGTTAAAAGAAGGGCTTCAACCTGAATAGGACTGGTGGATACTTTCTAAATCGGAACAAGAGTTGAAAGCATTGATTCTTGGCAGGGAAGGAGGAAAAATGAAGGTGATACTGATTGCGATGCTACTGTTTGGGCTGGGGCTCGCCATAGAACTTCAGGAGTTTCATGCAGTATGGGACAGGGAAAGCACTGAAACCAGATCGAACGGGTATACTATAACCAACTACAGGAAGCTCAATAAGTCGCTGCAGATCAAGACGTCTCAATACGATAGGTGCAGAGACGTCAATGATATGCTGGAGTATTTCCGTGACAATGGCTACGATGATGACATCGTGGAACAGGTGAGGACACACAAGCGTGAGTTTTTTGACAAGAGATGCGGCACGGACGTAAGGAAGCACAGACGTGAGGTTGCCGAGTCCGTGAGAGCAGGTGGGGGAAACGGTTGTGGATCGTGTGACGCAGAAATAGACAGGGATAATTGTGCATGCACATTCGCCAATAATTGCGGTCCCTGCGAATTTTCTTCATTATCCTTCTCAGAGGTTGGTTCTGATGGCATCTGCAGGATTGCTTGTGGATGCGCATGTACCCCAGAATGTTGAAGCTCAAAAAGCTCGTGACATACCTATCGGAGTCCCAAGCTGAAGATGCTAGCGTGAAGCAGAACATCGCGTCATTAATGATTGATCCGAAGTTTCTATCAGAATGATCTTCGATGACTGACGGCTGCGGACGATCTTGGCCAAGCGGAAAAAGTCGTGGGATGAATCCGCAGAGACATAGGAAAGTGTTTTTGAACGTAGGTGAGAAGCACCTGAACGTTTTCACATTCGTATAAATACCATTGATTAGCGATGGTGAGATAGTCAATCAGACGTTGAACGGAATAAAGCAAGCGGGATTGACTGGACTTTACTAGCATAGCCTGAAGCGCTACGCAAGGCGTGAAGATGAACTAATAACTAGGGAGGGAAGCATGCAACCCCAGGCGCCGATGGCGCGCCTCGGAAAGCATGTCGCTGGAATATCGCCAAAGGGAGACACTTAAACGCCTCAAGAGCGCCAAATATTCAGTAGGATGCTCAGCAAAACATTTCCGCAACCACTGGATTGACTGGATGGATGGATTTACTAGAATAGCCTGAAGAGCACCGCACGGCGCGAAAGGGAACTAGAAACTAGGGTTACGTTAGCCTGGGGTCTAGCGTGCAAACCCAGGGGGCGATGGCGCGCCAGTCAGTCAGACGTGGGCGAAGGTTGGCAGTTAGAATGGTACAATTTGCGTAGGTGGTTCTTAAGTCCTCCAAGTTTAAGCACTGAGTGTTGTAATTCCAAACCATCTTGGTGGTGATTCAGAAGCTGAAGCTGAATCCCCGGGGTGCCCAAGATTGAACTAACTTCATAGTCTTTATTTGACACTTATCTAACACAACACAACCTAGGCACACTCAAAGGGCTCTAGACGTAACACCCCTATCCCGTGGTCCCAAACCACTTTACGGAGAAGGATTGTGTCCCTAGAGGACTTTGCTGAACTAGGGCCTTTATCACTTTCAGATACATTGCTGCGCCAACTGCTCCAGCACTCAATTCGATGATTCTGACGTAGTTGACTCTATCCAGCAAACCAGAAGGGCCACGAGATTTAACCACCGCCGATGGTGAAGGTCACAATCGCGATAACACAAACCATGAGTGCGGCTCCGCTCAGATATGACAGGTACGCCCAAATTGGGGTTAGAAGCGTCTGATCTTTCATGGCGTGTTCGAGGGTATGAACAGTACCTACGTAGAGCAACATACCGGCAGCCAACGCCAGCAATGTCCCCTTCGCAATGTCGCCTACAATACCTGCAATACCCATCCCAATGCCAATGGCCACAGGTGTGGTACAGGCAAAGCAAGTAATGACAGTGAAGTAAATCCACCGTGCTGGCTTTGCCTTGAGTAAGTTCGAAGCAACAGCAAACGCTGCGAAAATTTTGTGCGAAATAATGGCAACGAACATACTGAGGGCTGTTTGCCAGTCTCCTAGACCCAGTGTAAGCCCAGCAAGGACGCTATGTACAGAAAGCCCAAAGTATCCCGCAGAAGCTGCGATAGCGAAATAGACTTCCTGGTTTTTCTTCTCCGTTTTCTCGTCTCCTAAACTCAATTCGGAACCAGCGAGTCCTTCTTCGAGCTTTTCGTGATCGAGTGCTGAACCCTCCATGTGTTCTTCGTCTTCTCCCCCCTTATGGCCCATGGTTCTCTTTTCCAAGAATTTGCCAAAATAATACCCTCCAATAGACTCAATACCATGATCAAGAAGAAAACCGATCATCAGCATTGTAAACGCGAAAGGGTAGTCGCTCCAGTAAGCTTCCTGAAAAGGTAAAAGGTTCTCAATGGCATCCTCCATCATGTGCACGATGGAAATCGCAAGCAATACGCCTCCAGAGCACAACAGAAGAGCTTGAGAAATGGTTCTCGTCCGGACACCCTTGCCAGTAAAAAGCAGGGGTGCGAGGCCGCCGAACAGAGCTCCTACTAAAATTATGAACAGAAAACCAATCTTCCAGCTCACGCACGTTGAGTCACATCCGTCATCAGCTTGGTGCACTGTTGTCAGTTCAAAAACAGACATTCTTTCATCGACCGCCATTTTGTACTTCAGACCTTCTATTCTGTCAATTCTTCCAACCACGATCTCAGACTTGCTTCCTACTAGACAAGACTCCCCCTCTCAGCTTAAGCCAGCAGGCCAAACAACGCCTTAAGAAATAGTCTTTCACCCTCCTCGAGGCCAGGGCAAGATCTCTGCACGCTGATCCAGAGAGCATGGTGAAAATCCTCTTTTCTGAGCCGAAAATGTACTATTGATCGCCTACGCACCACAAAAAGCAAAGCTAAAGATCCGGATTCTACAGCCTTTGCAGTCTCTTTCACGCCATGCTAGGCGCTTCCAGCTTTTCCGTTGGCGCCACGGAGCTGTCAGGAGCACATAGGAACAGCTGTTCTAACTGTTCTTTGATCGCAACTGAACGAACCAGTAGCTTGGCTCCTCGTTGCTTACACGTCTTAGTTTCTGGTGTGGGTGTATAAACGCTGCTTATTTTTTTGATGCCAGAGGCGCACGATCTTCGCGCCGCCTTGTCTTTTTTCTCCTCCCCGCCAGGTTCCATTTTTGATCTGCCCAAAGACAGATTGAATATGTTTTGTTAGTCGGAGTCTAAAAATAACCCAAACCCCAGACAAGCTCTTGAAACTGTTGGAAAAGGCACTTCAACTGGGCATCAGCGGTCGTATCGATACGGTCACGGTATAGCCGATATAGTGATGGTATACGGTAGATAGAAAGTATCATTTACTCCATGCGGTATTTGCATGGCACATGCTGAAGCGGAAGGGGTGAGAAATCCTGAGGCCGACACCTGCGGGTACGTATCGACATGTAACCACTCGAAGATACCCAGAGGATGCATGGGAGTACTTGAGCCCAAGTAGTGGGCCCGCTGGGTAGGGATGAATGAAAAAGACCACCGAGGTTTCAGACAGCAATACTGAGGTCAACTCCACCATTACGAAGCAAGATTCGTCGTCTTTTCTGGGCTTTTCTTACAGAAACGAATGAATGTGTTGGACGGTGATGATGTAGCGCCCTTAGCATAGTTGGAATAACCGGCAGGATAGCGTAGTGAGGATAGTATATCCGATAGATAGATAGCATACTGTACACGTGAGTTAGAATCACTGAGGGCCTCGCGGATAGGCTGCCATGCATTGGTGGACATTGATTAATAAGGCACCAGTGGTAGGCCTTTGAGACACGGAGCAGTAGACGAAGGCACTGAAGTTAGGGGAAAACACGACTGAGGTCTAATTTTCTCACAGAATGAATGTGCTTAGTCTGATACGCGTGGAATGAAACCTTGCTTATAGAGCAAGGTTTCATTCCACGCGTATCCTTTACCCGTCGCGGACTTTCAAAATGATGAACGCCGTGTAGCCGACCTGGTGATCACCTGTGACGACAGCCGCCGTACCACATACGTTGATCTTGTTGTTCCTAACCCTCAAGCTAGTCGTTATCTCCCGGCTGCGGGGGAGCGCCGTGGATCTGCCGCCGCCAGCATGAGACGCCGCAAAGAGATCAAATACGCGGGGGCTTTGTCTTCCCCTGGTGTTCGTGCTTCGGCACTAGCACATCGCTTGGTACCCCTGATCATTGAGTGCTTTGGGTTCATGGACTCTGTTGGTTCTCGCTGGCTTCGGGAGTTGTTCCGCGAACGCCCTGACCGTCTTCAATCGTTGTTTACCCGCTTAAGTTTCCTGCTGTGGCGCATGAATGCCGCTTTGATTTTGGAGGCGCGAGTACTTCGCCGCGCTTAGTCTTTTTCTCCCCTCGGGGTTTTTTTTTCAGCCTCCGATTAAACCATTCGTTCGCTTATAGAGAGTGTGAGAAATGGGATCGGCGGGGTCAACGTACCTAATACGGCGGCTATCGTCACAGGTGACAAGAGGTCGGCCACTAGGTGCTCGCCATTTCTCCAACCAGCGAAGTTATATTTGTTTTTAAATAAATAAGATCTCCAAAAATAGATTTCGTAACCGTTCTGGCGCACGAGATTTATGTGCACTGACATAGAACAGAGAAAAAAAAAAATCTCGTCCGGGCGAATTGCAACCGAAGGTTTCCACAACTGTTAAGCTATTAATAGCAAAAGCCCCGTCGTTGGCTAGTTTTGAGTGTTTCGGGTTGATAGATTCCCTTCGTTCTCATTGGCTTTCGGAGTGACGCCGCGAACCGCCTGACAGCATTTGCCGGAAGTCTTGGGTTGCCCTTGAAAAGGATTTACGCTGTGGTTTGGGGTGGGTTTTGGCTCATTTTTGGGTCAGAAATTGTTTGCTCGTGAGAGGCGCTGCCTCCCGTACTCTTCTTCCCGCTTTGTTCCTGGTGCGTGGGTGGTTTGTGCGCCTTCTCTCCTCCCGCGGGGTGGTGGCGGAGTGGTCTAGGTCTTCTGTGCGGGATATACGGGTCAATTCGCGGGGCTTTTGTGGTGAAACTGTGAGAAACAGTTTCACCACAAAAGGTTGAATTTCTCCGCCCGTTGTGGAGGCTGGCGCGGCCGGCACGCTCGTTGAATTGCGCGTGGGCGCATTCAGCACCAGGACCACTCTTACGCACTGCGACGAAGCATCGTCGCACGAACTGTTCGCGAAACTGACCAGCCTTCTTGTCGTTTCTTTCCGGGAGCACCGTCCGCCCCTGTTGTAGACGTATTTGGGGAACTTCCAGTCTAACGCCGGTGCCTGCGTCCACTCCCTTGCCGATACTCCGGCGGGGAGCTCTGTCCCGCGCC
This sequence comes from Rhodosorus marinus, assembly GCA_029953675.1. Taxonomy (NCBI): domain Eukaryota; phylum Rhodophyta; class Stylonematophyceae; order Stylonematales; family Stylonemataceae; genus Rhodosorus; species Rhodosorus marinus. The sequence continues at coordinate 2,480,133 of JAMWBK010000001.1, forward strand.
TTTCTGCTGCTCGCGCGGAACATGCCGCCCCGACAATTCCTGATCCCACTGTGCCTCCCCTGGATGTTGGCCAACCCGCCCATGGTCCGTCTTTGGAGCCGAATCCTGCGCCTACAGGTTTCTCGATTCTCCCTCCCCTCGGATTCCCAGGTCCTTCGGTTTCCAGGTCCTTCGGCGTGATTCCTCTGAACAACGCACGACGGCCATACTGCGCGTGATGACCTCTCCTGTGACCACTCCTGCGTCCTCTCGCCAGTTTTCGCCGATTGCTCTCGCCTGGATGACGAACGTGCGCTCGCAGACCCCTCCCGATGTCTGGGCCGCACTCTCGTGCACAACCGTGATTTCCGTGGGACCATAGCTTCCTCACTTGGAGTCCCTCCATCAGAGTTCCTTTTCGTGGATTTCACTGGGCCTCATGTCTGGTTTCTCGTCACCAAGAATGCCTATCAATTCTTTACCTCGCTTCTCGCCACTCGTCAGCCTCAGCGCTCTGCCCTCGCGAACATGATCCCAACTCGCCTGGGGTTACTTTAGTCTGGGGTACGTCTGCATCACTGCCGAACGTCGTCAGGTATGCGAACAAAGCGACATGATGCAATAAAAATGGAGCTGAACCGATGGATACACCTTTGGAATTTTACGGACCTATAAGTGGAGCCGCAAGGGTTCTTTTCTGGGTCAGGTATTCGGCCAGATATTGTAGCAAGGCATCCGACGAGCGGGCATGTGTACGTGGTGGACGTAATGGTGACGTCGCCGCTTCAACGTCATCAACGAGACAAACGAGCTGGAGAAACGGATATGCAGCGGCGAAAGGGGAGCAAAGCAAAGTAGCGCACTACCATGAGGTAATACGCGCTGAAGGCAGGGAGGTGATACTCGTACCATTCATTGTTGAGACGTACGGAAGGCTGTGACAGGCAGGACTAGAGTTTCTGCGAAAGGCCACTGCTCATCTTCATGATCGTGGAACACACCTAACATCGGTGAGGGATCAACTAAATCGGATTCTGTGGCAGCGTAATGCTGCGCTAGTTGAGCACACGATCGAGAAAGATCGCGCGGGTAGAGCAACATTTCCCTTGAGTAGAACTTAGATGAGAGCCCTGGACAGGGGGTCCAAGTGAGTTTAGGTCGAATACATAGTAGTGGTATTGCGCTGCGGTAGGTAGCTGCCGAATAAAGGCTACGGGGTTAGCTTACGGTTACGTTAGTCTGGGGTGTAGCACTAGTATACGCTGCAGTAGGCAGCTGCCCAGTAAAGTTTACGGTTACGTTAGTCTGGGGTTGTCTGGAGTTTTTGGGAGGCGTTTCTGGTGATTTTCGCTGCGCTAGGTGTCTCGTGTTGCTTTTTAGAGGCAGTGACACTCCTGGGCCACCGCGCTTCGTACCTTGGCGAGCTTTCGGTTAAGCTCTGTGGTTGGCGTGGAGCGAAGTTGGAATTCGGAAACCAGAAGAATATGATAGTGCGGGAGGTGCGGGGGCCGTACCCAGAGCCAATTCTCATCCCCGGTTCACCGGCACCGGGTCCCGTGGAAGTGTTACATGCACTGCAGCACCGCGCTGTGTGAGCAGAGCAGCAACCAAGGACATCGACACCAGCAGAAGACGTTACGCAGGCGGGAAGCAGGAATGAGACTGATGCCACTAATGGTCCAGCCGCCTCTTTCATGCAACAGCTGCGCACCTGTGACCAGTTTTGTCATGGTGTGGGCATTGGGGAAGCAGCCGTCCAGGAGTTCTACAAGGCGATCTTTAAGTTGTACTCCCGCATTGGGAGCACCAACGACCTCACTGGCGTCACTCGATGCCTCTACCAGCTAGCAGACTCACCCCAGACGTGGACTTGGGGCCAGGGAAGCGAGAATTCTCCCTCCCCACAGGGACCGCAACAGGAGATCAACAGGGCCGTTACGCAACGACAGCAGCAAATTCAAATCTCGGACGGGACCGGAGATCTGGGGACGGGGATACCCAGATATAACCAGACAAGGACAGGCGCCCAAGATTTAGGAGCCCGCCTCTATGCGCCCAAGGGAGAGACAGGTGTCCTCGATCCAGTGCAATATGCAGAGGCTTTCCCAGCCATTGGGAACGGCAATGCCAGGCCAACGTATGCCGATTTCGCAGCTCAGAGCGCCCCAGGAAGAGGAGATGCACGATCCCGAACTGTTTCACGCCCAGGACCGCAGACCCAGCAGGCAGCTCTGCGGCAATTGCATGCAACGGTCGGGGGGTCAGCCTGGGGACCCGACGTCAAACCGGCCCTTGTGACCCTACGGAACGTGCGACCTCCCAGGATGGATGAGGTGGCCCACGCGGACTTTGCAACGGCTCTTTGCAGAGCACTGGGGATCCCCAGCTCCTACGTGGCGCATGTGGACTTCATTTCATCCCATGCCTGCTTGCTCTACCATCCAGGTGCGATCCCGATTCTACAAAGCGCGATTTCTCGGGGAGTTCCCCGAACAGGGATTTTCGGATCTTTTACCCAGCGAAACGCGTCAAGTGAGCCTGTAAACTGGCGAAACTCTTGAGCCTAACAACCTCTGGGCTACCTAGAACGCCAAGGTATTGCCCCCGCAGATATTGCGGCCCAGACTCTGAAGCGGGCCATCGAACAGCTTATCCGGATTCGTTCGAGGATCCGCAGGCGGCATCTGTCCTTCAATACTCTCGCAGCGCTCCACGATTATCTTGAGACACGACTGGAACTCCTCAAAGCAAGACAATCTCCGCCCGCGGTACCCAGGGAGAGCGCGGAACCCCCAGAGCCTGCAGCCGCAACGAGCTCAGACGCTGAAGCCTCGTCTCCTCAGGGTGACGCACAGGCAGCCCGTGGGATTGTTGACACTCAGGGTGATTCCGGGGCAACATCCTAAGTACCGGCGGAGACTGACCGCGAGGACAATCCCCACGCAGAACTCCCCTGCAACCTTCCGGAGCCACCTCAACAGAAGTGACAGCGAGTAACCGCTGCTGGCCCCGGATCAGATACAGAGATGACCCCGGTATCACTGGAGACCCCGCAGAATACGAATGTGAGTCAGGCGGATACTCATGCCAACCAACACGCAATGGACACGCAGAATCGCCAGGAAAACACATCGCAATAATGCCAAGCAGAAGTAGGGGAATCAAACGACGCCGCGATGAGCCTCGGTTCTTCTCGGATCGTCAAGACTGGATTAAACGGTAGAGCGACTTCGTCGACGACGTGACGGAAGGAGGCAGGCAGTGGACGCGTCTTACACTCTGCCCGGTGCCCACACGGCGATTCGTGCCACGCGCCCAAGTCAATACGTGGAGCCGCCTTCTCCGTCCGGCACTAGAGCTTGCCATGGACAGCACCGCACCACCGAACGCCAGCCTGCTTCTTGTAGGACTTCCCGGCCTCGTGCTTGGACACTCTGCACTTGATCCTGGCACCTAGGCAGCGCAAGTACTTGAAGGAGAATTCTCTACGGTATGGAGTGCGCTAGAAATGACCCTGCAACACTGGGGAACGCTCTTGGATGAGCCCCTCGATCTTGAAGCTGCTCCCGACAGGGACTTTATTCGAGCACAGATCGCTCTACCGTTGCGATTAGGGGGATTCGGCGTCGCAGACCGTGGGCTGGTATGCTCGCCAGCGGCGGTTGCCTCCTGGGCTACCGCGCTGCGAACGTTGGTGACCTTCCAGATGCGAAGTGCCCGCCTCTTGGCTCGAGCTTTGACCAACGAGGATCCAGTGACCCTGCCGCCCCCGCTTTTGACAATTTATGATGGTCTTCAACACGCGTTCAGGAGGTGCAACGCCGTGCCGGACGCAAATCGGTCCCGCTTTCGTTCCTGGAGGGAGCTGTTATGGGGACGAGCTGAAGCGATTGAGGATTGTCCCCTCGACCGAGTTCTTGCCGATGACGGAGAGGCTAGCCCCGGGTCCCCTGTTGCAGACTACCCGGGTTTGAGCCGATTGTGGAGCTCCCGCACTGATGTGATTCAACATAGCCTCACCTGGGGCCAACACAGTGCCGCTCACACAGTCATGCTCAATTCTCCTCTCACGCCGCCTACCACTGCCGCTCGTCTCCGCGGCATGGGAGGCCACCTCTCGCACTTGTGGTTAACCACTCTACCGTCGTCATTGAGTCATCGTCTCGATGCTTTCCAATTCCGTTCTGCCGCACGGATCTATCTCGGTTTGCCACAGGCTCCGTGGCACTCTAATCGGCCGTCTTTCTGTCAGGGATGTGAGAGCCGGATTGACGCTTGTGGCTACCACTTCCTGGGTTCCTGCGGACTGTTGCGAGGTCTCCGTACGAGGCGTCACACTCGCCTCAAGTACATCCTCAGCGAATTTTTGACTCGAATAGGGCATACGGTTGAGGTTGAGTCGGAACTGCCCAGATCCATCTCGGACTCTGCACCGCCCCGTTGTATAGCCGATCTCCTCGTCTCCGACGCTGCTGCCAGACGCTCAACATATGTGGACCTTGCGATTACCTGCCCCGTGGCCAGCGCCCACCTCACCGCAGCCGCCCGCCGCCGGGGGGCCGCGGCTTCAGCCCTTCGAAGAGTTAAGGAACGACGGTATGCTGAGAGCATGGCCAGTCTGCCTTGCGCTGAGGGTCGCTCTCACCGGTTCCAGCCATTCATTGTGGAAAGCTTTGGTCACGTGGATAAGTCGGGTTTAGAGTGGTTGCGGAAATGTTTTGCTGAGCATCCTACTGAATATTTGGCGCTCTTGAGGCGTTTAAGTGTCTCCCTTTGGCGATATTCCAGCGACATGCTTTCCGAGGCGCGCCATCGGCGCCTGGGGTTGCATGCTTCCCTCCCTAGTTATTAGTTCATCTTCACGCCTTGCGTAGCGCTTCAGGCTATGCTAGTAAAGTCCAGTAAAGTCCAGAAGACATGGAGTCTAAGCTGCCACATACAATCGAACTGGAAGGAGCCGACGCCGTTCGACATCAAATTCTGGGGCGCCACAAGCAAGCTTTGAAGCTAGCACATTTGGGGCGGCTCTCATATGCTGCCCGTCGACTACGGGCCACCGAGATGGCACCTTTTACCGAGGCTACCTGACGCCAACTCAAAGCGCTCTTTCCCGACCCGGCCGGGGGGGATCTACCTGACGAGATCGCACAAGAGCTGAACTCCTTGCTCAACCTGGATACCGACGCCCTTAAGCACAGGTGGGATCCAACAAAGGCAGCTGACGAGGGCCTCCTGTCAATTGTGGCGCGTCTCCCTCAGGGCAAGAGCCCAGGCCCTAGCACATACAAGGGGCAACTGAACATACACAAGTGGCATTTTTGATTCGAGTGCTGCGACAACTCGCAACCGCTCCGGAGAAATTCTCCCCGACTCTGACTCGCGCCCTTCGAGCAGCAGACTCCTACCATTCGCGAAGCCAAAGCAAGGATCAGCACCCCAGGAAAACCCCGGCGTTCGGCCCATCGGCGTACCAGAGGTTCTACGAAAGATAGCGACGCAGTGGGCCCTTCGCGCTGTAGTCGACCTGGTGCGTGAGCTCCTGGTGCCACTACAACTCGGTATTGGCGTCAGCGGCGGGTGTGAACGCTCGCTACATGCGATCCAGGCCCACTTGTCATGCGAACCTGATTCAGCGGTCCTCAGGCTTGACCTGAAGAATGCATTTAACCGAATTGATCGACGCGTGGCCAGGAAACTTGTCGACAAACACTTCCCAGAGCTGGCGGCAGCCTATCGACTCGGTTACGGAAGCGACGACATGGATACACCCACGCTCTGTGGTTGGCGAACTCCGCATGGGCAGACCCAAACTTCCCGCCTTACGCTACAAGCAGCAACGGGAGTTCAACAGGGTGACCCACTGGGCCCGGTTCTGCATGCCCTATCCCTGGCGCCTTTCCTAAGGGCGATGCGCACCAAGTTCCCCAACGAAACCATCGTCGCTATTCACGATGATATCACCATTGTGGGGCCGCTACAAGCCTTAAAAGAATCCCTAGCATGGGGGGAAACCATCCTTCCTGCACTCGGAGCAAGGCTGCAACTCGGCAAGTGCACAGTGTACGGTCGAACACTGACTACAACGCGAGTAGTCAATCGTGAGATTCCCGGAGTTCACGTGACCAGAGAAGGAGTAACTATACATTCAATCCCGATAGGCAGCTGACACTACATCCGACAGGAGTGCAGGGCGCTACAAAATAAGCACGAGAAACTGTTCGAAGAAATTGCGAAACTACACCAACAGGAGCTCAATACACAAGTCGCCCCGTTCAGGTTCTGCGCGGAAACACGGCTCGACTACGCTCTAAGATGTTTAGCCTACCAGTTCGGAAGAATGCTTGCGCGAGAGGCGGACACGACCAGATATCATCTGGAAATTCTATTCGGAGGCCTCGCTACTACGGCCACAGAGGACGACGAGTACGTGCAAATGATTTCGGACCAGAATGCACTGCCCTGCCAATGGGGGGGGGCTGGGATTTGCTACCCGAACGCGTGTCCAACCTATCGCGTTCTACTGACTGACTTTACTGGCTTGGCTGGCTTTACTGGCTTTACTAGCGGTAGGGAAGCGTGCAAACCCAGGCGCCGATGGCATGCCTCGGCAAGCATGCTGCTTGAATATCGCCACAGAGAGACACTTAAACGCCGCAAAAGTTCCAAGTATTCAACAGGATGCTCAGTGAAACATTTCCGCAACCACGCAAAACTCGACTTCTCCACGTGACCAAAGCTTTCCACAATGAAAGGCTGGAACCAGTGGGAGCGACCCTCAGCGCGAGGTAGATTGGCCATACTCTCAGCATACCGTCGTTCCTTCACGCGGCGAAGGAAGGGCTCGAAGCCGCTGCTCCCCGGCGGCGGGCATGGAGAAACACTGATAGGAACGGCCACGCCTCCCCGCGAATCACGTCCAAAGCATGCGTCCGCGAGACGCTGTTGAACGCGTTGCGGAAGTCAACTACCAAAACGCCCCAATCAGGCCTACTGGATCGCTCGAGCTCGATCGTATGGGTGATTAGTTCGCAACCCCCGGAAAATCCCACCCCTACCTGCCAAGGCGCCATAAAGGCGGTGGCTCGCTGGCGCTGGCATAGCCACCTCCCGGCGAGTTTCCGTAGACTCTCAACCATGCCGATCGGCCGGAGACGCGGGTGTGCCGGCTCGTGGTCGGGTTTCGTTAACAAGCAAAGCTGTGCCCGTCGCAGATGGTCCCAAGGGGCTGACGCACCCCCTGCACCCTGGAACAGCGTATTCAGGATCTTCACCAGGGCGCTATGGTCAGGTTTGCTCAAGGCCTGCAGTAATTCCGTTCGTAGCCCAGAGGGTCCAGGGCAGCGTCCACGACGGGAGGTCCGGAGCAAATCCTCCAGATCGGACTCACGGAGCGTCAGGTCGATGCGGAACCTGGCCAACTCTGGACGGTCTAAAAATGCCTCGAATTCGGGGAGAAAGTCTACGTCGGACGAGGGAACCAACGCCGACACAGCCTGGTCGAGTCTCTCGTCGTACGGGTGTACAGGTACCTGACCCGCCAAGACCCGTGCCGCTCGGCTCAGGTCGCCAGCCACCACCAACTTCTGCACTCGAGTCGTCCTAGGCGAGGCTGTCCCAGCACGAGTCCTCCGGCCGGATGCCCGGATGACGCCAAGTAGCTCTGTTGCAACACCTCAAATTTCCCCTTCAGGAACATGGCCAGTCGTTCCCGGACGCGCCATCTGCGCTCCGATGTGTGAGTAGGTGCCAAAATTAGGCGCGGCATGACCCCCAAAAATTCCCACATAGCGACGTCCCATTTATTACGCGCCAGACTCTGGAAAATAAAATCCAGGATTGTCCCAGCCATGGAGAGCTCTCCTCGAGGGAGGACAAGAGGCGGAATCCTGCCCGGGAGGGGTAGGGAGCCTCCTTCCAATCAAAATCCATCTCCGCAGGCGCGTGCGCCAGATGCCCCAGTCTCCGCCCTCCTTGAGGACATAAGCCTGCAAGTCCATTGGCTGCGACCTCGCAGCCGTGCCCGGGGAGCTAATCGTGCTTCTCCCCCTTAGACCCGGGGGAGTCGGTCCTCGCAGGTTTGCCTCCTAACCTCACCAAACTAGTCAACCGGCCACTCCGCGAGGCTCGCGGGATGGCTCCCCCGGGATTCAACAAAGTAATAGGGGCGTTCTCGACCGACATGACCTCCGGCTCCCCTTCCTCGCCACTCGCACTGGACGTGGTGCTTGGAGGGAAGCCCTCTAATACTCCCAAACGCTGTAGCTCTGCCTTGTGACTTGAGGTCAGCAAAAGGTGCCTCTCAAGGACTTTACTAGCATAGCCTGAAGCGCTACGCAAGCGGTGAAGATGAACTAATAACTAGGGAGGGAAGCATGCAACCCCAGGCGCCGATGGCGCGCCTCGGAAAGCATGTCGCTGGAATATCGCCAAAGGGAGACACTTAAACGCCTCAAGAGCGCCAAATATTCAGTAGGATGCTCAGCAAAACATTTCCGCAACCACTCTAAACCCGACTTATCGACGTGACCAAAGCTTTCCACAATGAATGGCTGGAACCGGTGAGAGCGACCCTCAGCGCAAGGCAGACTGGTCATGCTCTCATGAGAGATGAAAGGTAGAGGCGGCTGCGCGCAGATGGCGTGGACCCGACGCAAAACGCTCCAAAAGTATCCGCTCCATGCGATGAATGCGAAGCCAATGGATCGCTGCAAGCTTTCACACTGGTCTCGTGCTCAGATAGCCCTGCTGTTTCTCCGGGAGAGAGGAAAGTGCCGGAAAAACGGTTGAACCCGAAAAGCAATACGACCTGGGGTTGAGAACGGAACCAGCGAGCGCTCTCAGGCCACTGCTCGGTAGGCTTCTCCAACAGGGCCTGCAGGTACGTGGCCGCGGTCGACGTGACCACAAGGAGAACATCGCGACCCTCATAATTTGCGAAGATGAAGTATTCGCGGCTACACCCCAAAGACTCCGCAAAAGTATCCCGAAAATCTCGCATGGACGGGACCTGGCCCCGTGTAGTCTGGGGCGGGACGTTGCGCACCCAGAGGAATTCCAAAGTAGTCTCCGTAGGTCCGCCCTGCTGCTCGCGAGAGGGTTAAAATCTTAACATAGCCGCCGTTCGTGCGGCTGTGGTACCCTTCCGCAAAGCAGAGCCGTACGACGGGGCCCCCTTGGGACCACCAACGTGCCCCCGCCTTGGCTTTGAGCTGTCGCCCACCTGAGCGCTGGCCCAGGACGGGAAAGTCTGCTCCCGCTGAGGGAACATTCGCATCGCAGACCTGCTAGTGAGGGACGCAGCCACCGGACGCTCACCATATGTTGACCTCGCTGTCAGTTGCACCGTATCCGGTACATATCACGCTTCTGCCGCTCTCCACAGGGGGGGCAGCAGCTTCTGTACTTTGCATCGTGAAGGAACGACGGTAGGCTGAGAGCATGGCCAGTATTCCCCAGTAAGAAGGCCGGTTTTACAGGTTCCAGCCTTTCATTGTGCGAACCTTTGGGCATCTGGGGTATTCAAGCTTGGAGTGGCTAAGTCAGTGCTTTACCGAACATCCTGAAGAATATCTGGTGCTCCTCCGCCGTTTAAGTATCGCACTCTGGCGGTATTCTAGCAACATGCTGGCCGAGGCGCGCCACCATCGCCTGGGCTTCCATGTTCTTCTTCCTAGCCCCTAGTTTCCCTTTATGTTTATCGTACCGCATCAGGCTATGCCTCGCCGGGGAGCAGCGGCTTCGGCCCTTCGCCGCGTGAAGAAACGACGGTATGCTGAGAGTATGGCCAGTCCGTCTCGCGCTGAGGGTCGCTCCCACCGGTTCCAGCCTTTCATTGTGGAAAGCGTTTGTCGCGTGGAGAAGTCGGGATTGGAGTAGTTGCGAAAATGTTTTACTGAGCATCCTGTTGAATACTTGGAACTATTGCGGCGTTTAAGTGTCTCCCTGTGGCGATATTCGAGTAGCATGCTTGTCGAAGCGTGCCATAGGCACCTGGGTTTGCACGCTTCCCTATCTAGTTCTTAGTTCCTTTTCACGCCTTGCGTAGCGCTTCAGGCTATGCAAATCCAGTCCAGGTCCAAGAAAGCCACACTTCTCACGGCTGCCGCCCGCCGCCGGGGAGCAGCTGCTTCGGCCCTTCGCCGCGCGAAAGAACGACGGTATGCTGAGAGTATGGACAATCTGAGTCGCGCTGAGCGTCGCTCCCACCGGTTCCAGCCTTTCATGTGGAAAGCTTTGGTCACGTGGAGAAATCGGGTTTGGAATGGTCGAGGAAATGCTTCACTGAGCATCCTGTTGAATTCTTGGAACTTTTGCGGCTTCTAAGTGTCTCCCTGTGGCGATATTCGAGCAGCATGCTTGCCGAGGGGCGCCATCGGCGCCCGGGTTTGCACGCTTCCCTACCTAGTTCAAAGTTCCTTTTCACGGTTTGCGTATCGCTCACGCAGTCTTGCTCAACTCTCCCCTCACACCGCCTACCACCGCCGCTCACCTCCGCGGCATGGGAGGCCACCTATCACATTTGTGGTTAACGACCCTGCCGTCATCGCTGGTTCACCGTCTGGCTGCCTTCCAGTTTCGCTCTGTCGCACTGATTTACCTGGGTTTGCCACAAACTCCGTGGCACTCTAATCGGCCGTCTTTCTGTCAGGGATGTGAGAGTCGGATCGATGCTTGTGGTTACCACTTTTTAGTTTCATGCGGACTGTTGACAGGTCTTTGTGCAAGGCGTCACACTCGCTTCAAGTACATTCGCAGCCAATGTTTGACTCGGGTAGGCATACAGTTGAGTTGGAATCGGAACTACCCAGATCGGTCTCGGATATGGCACCGCCCCGCTGTATCGCAGATCTCCTCGTCTCCGATGCTGCCTCCAGACGTTCAGCAGATGTTAACCTCTCGATTACATGCGCTGTGGCAAGCGTCCATCTCACGGCTGCCGCCCGCTGCCGGGGAACAGCTGCTTCGGCCCTTCGCCGCGTGAAGGAACGACGGTATGCTGAGAGTATGGCCAGCCTACCTCGCGCTGAGGGTCGCTCCCACCGGTTCCAGCCTTTCATTGTGAAAAGCTTTGGTCACGTGGAGAAGTCGGGTTTAGAGTGGTTGCGGAAATGTTTCACTGAGCATCCTGTTGAGTACTTGGAACTTTTGGGGCGTTTAAGTGTCTCTCTGTGGCGATATTCGAGCAGCATGCTTGCCGAGGCGCGCCATCGGCGCCTGGGTTTGCACGCTTCCCTACCTAGTTCTCAGTTCCTTTTCACGGTCTGCGTAGCGCTTTAGGCTATGCTAAAAAAATGCTAAAGCCCAATAAAACCAAACCAATAAAGCCAGCCAATAAAACCCAGTAAGAACCAGTAAAACCAGTAAAACCAGGAAATCCATCAATCGTTCATACCCATCAATTCTATTCTGCCCTACATCAGTTTGCGCTTAGTCTTTTTTTCCCCTCGGGGTTTTTTTTTCAGCCTCCGATTAAACCATTCATTCATTCATTCACATCAGTACCGAGGTCTAATTCTAAACAGCAATACACTGTTTTGGCCGGATTCTATTTATCCAATTATAATTCTTTCTCTTTTAGACTCCGGTGCGGCAAAAATATTCATAATGCATGCATCCGATTAAACCATTCGTTCGTTCATTATAATCTGGGTTGGTTCCTTAACCAATCAATATTCATTCAATAAGTACCCAAGCTTTGAGCGTTTTTTCATACAAGAACATGAACAAATGTCAATCATGAATCAATGAATTTGGTTAATCGTTCAATCATAGTCCTATTGCAACACCTTGGTTGTTGTGATTCGTTCGTTCGGTTGTTGTGATTAGGCGAGACCAAGAGCTCTTCTTGCGGGGTGAACAGGTAGGCAGAGAATACTCCCAAAATCACTGAACGATCTTCACTACTTGACAGCGCTACCCTTTTGTTGCTTAGTAAAACCACCACTGTCTAGAACTATATACTTATTTTAAGAAATGAAAGAATTTGATTTTTAATTCTTTTTGAAAGTTATATTCGTTAATTTCAGCGCAGTTAAACAAATTAAACCAATCCTGTCCTTAGAGAAATTCACTCATTGGCTCTCAACATGAAACTTGAGCTTATCAACTTCATGGATGGAGAATCCCAATAGATTAATTCGAACGAATGGTTTAATTTGGGGTACAAGTCCAGCAAAGTGTTCAAAGACTAAACGACCAATTAATTTGTTAATTTCAAGTATTTCCGGAGTCTAGTGTTTGGGGATCATTACACGGACTTTACTAGCATTACATAGGAACATGAGGCTGAAGCTTATCAACTTCACCGAATCGGGAATCCCCCATGGCCATCCAGCTTCCTCTTTTGGAATTCTTTTACTTCCTTCCATGTTTCTCTGGGGATTAGCTGACGTACTCCATTGTCTATCTGCTAAGCATTCAATGGTGGTTTTACCAACATAGCCTGATGCGCTAAGCAAGACGTACAAAACTAAGCAACGAATTAATGTGTTAATTTCAAGTATTTCCGAAGTCTGGTGTTCTGAGATGGTTACATAGGAACATGAGGCTGAGCTTATCAACTTCACCTAACGGGAATCTCACATGGCCATCCACCTTCCTCGTTTTGAATTCTTTTGCTTCCTTTCGTGTATTTCTGGTCTGGGGATAGCTGACGTACTTCATCGTCTATCTGCTAAGCGCGCAATGCAATAGTGGTTCTTACTGGTTTTTACTGGACTTTACTAGCATAGCCTGAAGCGCTACGCAAGGCGTGAAGATGAACTAATAACTAGGGAGGGAAGCATGCAACCCCAGGCGCCGATGGCGCGCCTCGGAAAGCATGTCGCTGGAATATCGCCAACTGGTTTTTACTAGTAGCATAGCCTGATCCAAACCACCACTAGCATAGACTGATGCATTCAATGAACTTGTTTGTTTGAGTGTTCCAGGTGATAGGAGTGGTTTGTATACAATCCACCAGATTCCCTCTGGGTGCTTTCCCTGCAGCAGTACGGATCATTTTCAGAACATGTTTTTTCTAAATTCTCTCCGCAGAGCCTATTCCTCGTCGTGTTCATCCGATGCTGTCTATGAAGTTGATATCAGATTTTAATCAGAGGCTAAGTACCCTGATTATCCCATTATGTAAGGTGGTATCCGCGTTGAATGGCATAAAAATCCACCAACCGCTTTCGTGGAGACCAACTTAACTAAGTTTTCTGGTTGATTTGTGACGTCCTTCATCATTGAATATTTTCCCTAACTATTCGTTCAGTTTAATCATAGTGCAATTGCACATAACCCCGGTGCTATGTGGGCTCTAGGCGTGGAGGTATTTAGTTTTTGGATTGGTAGGTATCGGTTTCGTTGGTTTCCGGAAGCATTTTCGGAAGTGGTCATGGTGTGCCGTGGTCATCGGTGCGTACACATAGATATGGCTTAGAGATTCGCTACGCACGAGGAAGTTGTTTTGTTTGCTAAGCTCAATTCATGTTCCTGTTGGTTTCGGCGCTAGCTTTCGAAAAGGTCAATAGGCGTATCGTGCGTGGAATGTGGATTTCGAGAGTGGGCCCGAAAGGGTATAAAAGAGCGAGTTCTAGAGAAACCTGTTGGGAGCAGACGACGATGACTACAAATAAGACAGGACGAAGAGAGACACGAAGACAAATACGATTACGGTATACTCGATTGGTCTGTTTGGTCGGAGTGACTGAGGGTGACAGGAACAACGATGGAGAAGCGCGTGGCACTAGCGTTTATTCTAGGATGCATTTTCATGGCTGGACTAGCGTCCGGAGTTCGTCTAAAGAAGGTGAGCAGGTTGCCGCAATCAACATGCGAAAGTAAGCTGCTGCGCAGGCAGTCCGCGAGATACTTTGGGAAGCGTTGCTTTACGATCAATGACGGTGTCTACTGGCCCGGAGGTACTCTTCGTGGTACTGTATGTTCATCGACAAGGAAGGTTAACGGTAAATCGTGCCTCAAACTCACCTACAACCTTTCACGAGGAACCCTATCCCGAATTCGACTTGGAATTTTCGGCGACTGCCAGATCCCTTTACGAAGCGAGGTCTATACCCAAGACTATCACATCCCGAACAACCCTAACAACTACGAAGTTACTGTGTGCCTCAATGACATGGTCGCTGCTAAGAACTGCTGCGATGACAAGGTCTGCATGTACCACGAAGTTCAGGGCAAAGATGGATCAAGTAGCTGGACTGGAAGATCGTTCTTCGATGACACTGGAGCATCTACTGGGCACCATGCAGTTCCAGAGGGAACCAACGGACGGTACATCATCGCACGTACCATGGACATCAAGTTGAACTGCGTGAATATTATCAGAGGAACCAGTGGCGACGATAATATAATCGGAACCAAGTTTGTCGACTGGATCTACGGTTTCGGGGGCGACGACCTCTTGATCGGAGGCGGCAAGGGTGACAAAATCTGGGGAGGCAGTGGAAACGATCGTGTTCTCGGCGGAGACGGTGATGACAAGATCTTCCTGGGTAGCGGGAAGGACAAGGGAAGCGGAGAAGCTGGGAACGATCTGATCTTCGGAGAGAGTGGAAGGGATAAGATTTTCGGAAACTCAGGAGATGACACTATTGATGGAGGCTCTGACCGTGATAGAATTTACGGTGGTGATGGAAATGACACGCTAACCGCTGGGGCTGGGGATGATTTTGTGGAAGGTGGATCTGGAACCGATGTGATTGTCGGAAACGAGGGAAGGAACCGATTGAGCGGAGGCCTTGACACCGATGTGATTCACGGTGGAAGTGGTGACGAAGTCATTTCAGGAGGTGCCGGTCACGACGAAATCAGAGGCGGAGCGGGTGATGACGAGATAACCGGTGGGGAAGGAAACGACCGGATTGACGGTGATGATGGCGATGACATCCTGTACGGAAACGAAGGACACGATATCATCAACGGAAGGGCTGGCAACGACCATATCATTGGTGGAATTGGAGAGGACGAACTCTCCGGCTACAGCAACGAAAGCAACGGAAATAGTTTCAACGACGGGAACGACTATATTGAAGGAGGCGAAGGAAACGACCGTATTCGGGGCAACAATGGAGATGACTACGTGATGGATCTGTACGGAGACAACATTGTGGGTGGAGATGCGGGAAATGACAGGCTCGTTTTAGGCGATGGAGAAGACAATATCAATGGGGGTACTGGAGATGATACAATCATAAGTGGAGATGGTTTTGATGAAATCGAGCCCGCCAGCGGAAACGATATTGTCGACGGCGTGTTAATGAGCCAATTCGTTTTGGGTGCTCCCTGAGCAGTACCCTAAGAGCTCCTTCTTTGTTTCAGTAGACGAAAGCCTTCTTTACGAAAGCACAATAAACAGTATTCTGGACTACTCTCCAGAGTCTTCTAGACCCCCTCTTACTATCTGGGCTTTACAAGCATAGCCTTACCCTCTAGTAGCCCTATTGCTACGCAATGGACTTTGCGGCGACCACCTCTCGCCTCCACGACCTTTTATTTCCTTAACAGCTTGGACTATCCGTGATCGGGGCTTGTCAATATGATCCTCAGCGGAGTCACCTTGGAGCCTTCGAGGAGATGCTAGAGAACGCTGACATTGCGGAAAATCACCCCTGTTCTTTCGTAACCTTACCCTTCCTAAACAGCTTGGAATTGATGTAAAATCCTGTCCTCGGTGTATCGTAAGCCGTCAGATTCAATGAAGCTTCTTCCTCTCTATTCAAAGCCAGATCAACAAGCACACACAGGCTAGTCGACCCGTATTTAGCTCCTTGTAGAAACGTTCAGGTACTAGCTACCCGCGTGCAAACCCACAATTGCTAGCTGTACACTGGACTTTACTAGCATAGCCTGAAGCGCTACGCAAGGCGTGAAGATGAACTAATAACTAGGGAGGGAAGCATGCAACCCCAGGCGCCGATGGCGCGCCTCGGAAAGCATGTCGCTGGAATATCGCCAAAGGGAGACACTTAAACGCCTCAAGAGCGCCAAATATTCAGCTGTACACTAGCAATTGTTTGGCTATGCTAGCAGCATGCTCGCCGAGGCGCGCCATCGGCGCCTGGGTTTGCACGGTTCCCTACCTAGTTCTTAGTTCCTTTTCACGCAGCGCTTTAGGCTATGCTAATAAGCACTCTGGTACGCCTTCCCCTCGATTTTCCGCGGGGCGTCGTTTGCATTTGCAACTACTTCTGTCTTCCGGGTGGGTGAGTTGCGGGGCCTTTCCTATTTGGGTTGGGTTTGGTCGATTATTCTCTCGGTGCGGTTTCATATTGGTGGTGCAACGTTTCCTTGGCGGATTCCCTCAGGATGGTAGGGATATCTCCGCACTCCACGGAGCCTCCTCCCAAGGAGGCACTGCCAGGTGGGGGACTCCGTGTTCGCCTCAGCTGCGGCACGTTTTCTTCCGAGGTTGACTTGGAAGGCGCTTCTGGCACCCAGGCGCGTTCACTTATCTCCGCTGTCACCAGCCTGATCACGGCTGCGAGTGATCGTGGAGTGCTCCCTCAGCTCACCCAGAAGCTAGGTGGGCTGGAATCGGGATTGCTGGCCAGGTCAAATTCAAATTCGGACGAGAATTTGAATTGCCCCAGAGTGGCAGCGTTGGCTGAAGGCAGTCAACATCCGGTCAATCAACATGAACCTGTCCCGGGACAGGCGAGGGCTGTTGCTTCTGCGCGGGACAGTACGACGTTGGGGAGCGGCAGGCCGGGCCAAAACGCGCTTCAGCGCTCGGGGACTCGAGGCAATGGTGGTGGTGACTGTGCGGCAACCGGTGTGGAGGAGACTGCAGCTGTGGACTTCCCTCTCTTGGACCAGCCCTCAGGTCGTCACCAGCTCCCGGCTACTTCGGGGGCACGTGGTGGCCGCAAGGGGGCGCTTCGTACGCATCAGTCTTGCGGAAGGGCACCACTGCCACACGTACGGCGGCTATGCTCCGTTTCATACCATCTCGCGAGCCTCAGGATGGACCTGTGGAGACCACTCTCCAATTTCTGTGGGTGCGAAATGTCCGGCCCCAGACTACACGAGGACAGGTTCCGTCTATGCGAGACTTCCGGGACACTTTTGCGGAATCGTTAGGGTGCAGCCGGGGTGATTTCTTCTTCGCAAACTATGAGGGCCGCGATGTGCTGTTTTTGGTCTCCGCAACCGCCGCCAAGTACCTGGAGGCCTTGCTGGCGAAGCCTACCGAGCAGTGGCCTGAGAGCGCCCGGTGGCTGCGCTGCAACCCGCAGGTGGTTTTGCACTTCGATTTTGACCGTTTCTCGGGCAATTTCCTGTCTCCGGGAGAAACGGCAGGGCTCTCTGAGCATGAGAGCAGCGTGAAGGCGGCAGCGATCCATTGGCTACGGATTCAGCGCCTTGAGAGGATCTTGTTGGCGCGGTTCCGGTCGGGCCCTCGTCACCCGCGCATGGCGGTTTCCAGTTTCTTCGATCTGGAGAGGCGACTTGTGCTGACTTCGCGCTACAAGACAGAGCTGCAGCGGGTGGGGATTTTGGAGGGCTCTGCTTCCAGCACTACTTCCAGCGAGAGTGGTGAGGCAGGGGAGCAGACTGAGGGCATGGCGGTGAAGGACGCCCAGGTTACTTTGCTGAAGCCCGCGGGATCCGTTCCGCGAGCCTCGCGGAGTGGGAGGCTCACGACTTTGGTGCGGATAGGAGGTAAGAGAGCGAGGACCGACTCCCCCGGGTCTAAGGGGGAGAAGCACGATTAGCGTTTCCAGGCACGGCTGCGAGGTCGCAGCCTATGGATCTACAGTCTTATGTCCTGAAGGAGGGCGGAGACTGGGGCATTTGGCGTACGCGTTTTCGGAGTTGGCTCCGGCGGTGGATTTCTTTGGAAGGAGGCTCGCTTCCCCTCCGTGGGGGCATTCCCCCAGTCGTCCTTCCTCGTGGAGACCTTCTGGTAGCTGGAACCATTCTCGATTTCATCTTCACGAGCCTGGCTCGCAACATTCGGGACACAGTCATTTGGGTTTTTCTGGGGGTCATGCCGCGCCTGATTCTGGCCCCCATTCACACATCGGAGCGCAGCTGGCGAGTACGAGACCGACTGGCCCTGTTCTTGAAGGGAGACTTCGAAGTACTACAGCGCAGCTATTTGGCGTCGTCAGCACCATCCGCCCGTCGGACTCGGCATGGCACAGTGTCGCCCGTGCCAGCTCGAGTACAGAAATTGGTAGCAGTGGGCGATTTAAGTCGAGCGGCGCGGGTTTTGGAGGGCCAGGCGCCTGTCCTCCCCTACGATGATAGTCTCGCCCAGACGGTGTCGTCTTTGTTCCCTGAGTCCGACGTGGATTTGTCCCCTGAATTCGAGGTATTCTTGGACCGTCCGGAGTTGGCCAGGTTTCGCATCGATCTGACGCTCAGTGAGTCTGACCTGGAGGATTTGCTTCGTACCTCGCGTCGGGGACGCTGTCCTGGACCCTCCGGACTAAGAACAGAGCTATTGCAGGCCCTGAGCCAGCCTGGCCAGAGCGCGCTTCTGAGGATCCTTAACAAGTTGTTCCAGGGCGTATCGGGTGCGTCCGCGCCATGGGAACATCTCCGGCAGGCACAGCTTTGCTTGCTCACGAAACCTGACCACCAGCCGGCCCACCCGCGTCTCCGGCCGATCGGGATGGTGGAGAGCCTACGGAAGTTAGCCGGGAGGTGGCTGTGCCAGCGCCTTCGCCAGCGCGTCACAGCTTTTATGGCGCCCTTGCAAGTAGGGGTGGGATTTTCTGGGGGTTGCGAACTGATCACCCATGGGATCGAGCTAGAACGCGCCAGTAGGCCGGAGTGGGGAGTCTTGGTGGTTGATTTCCGGAACGCATTCAACAGCGTGTCGCGGACGCATGCGCTAGAGGTGCTCCGACGTGTGTTTCCGGAGGCGTGGCCGTTTCTATCGGGTATTTACGGAGGGGAGAGCCTCCCCTACTTGACAACGGAGGGTACTGTTTTTCAAGCACATACTGGCGTCCAACAAGGCGACCCTTGCGGACCTCTTCTTCATGCCTGTGCCCTACAGCTCGTACTTTTACGTCTTTCGACTGAGGTCTCGGATCTTCGAATCTGCGCGTACCACGATGACGTAACATTGCTGGGCACCCCTGACACCCTGGCTAGGGGACTGACCGCGATCGAAGCGATTGCACGTCGCGTCGGTTTGACTGTGGAAACAGAAAAATGTCGCTTTCTCCCCGCGAGGGACGTGTCGCTGAACTCTCTGCCACCCACTCTGCGACTAATCAGCGAACGTGAAGGGTTCGAACACCACGGCGTCGGATTGGGGACTGACAACTTTGTCCAAGCATCCTGCGAGCGAGTTTTGGCACGGCACAAGCAACTCACCGACGCCATTCAGCACCTACCCGACAGCATGCTGCAATCGGCCTGCTTGCTTTCCCGCTTTTGTGCCGGTCCCAGACTCAACTACTGGTTGCGCAGCCTGCCTCCAGCTTGGGGCTCGTGGATCGCGGCTAAAGCCGACGAAATGACCCTGCAACACTGGGGAACGCTCTTGGATGAGCCCCTCGATCTTGAAGCTGCTCCCGACAGGGACTTTATTCGTGCACAGATCGCTCTACCGTTGCGATTAGGGGGATTCGGCGTCGCAGACCGTGGGCTGGTATGCTCGCCAGCGGCGGTTGCCTCCTGGGCTACCGCGCTGCGAACGTTGGTGACCTTCCGGATGCGAAGTGCCTGCCTCTTGGCTCGAGCTTTGACCAACGAGGATCCAGTGACCCTGCAGCCCCCGCTTTTGACAATTTATGATGGTCTTCAACACGCGTTCAGGAGGTGCAACGCCGTGCCGGACGCAAATCGGTCCCGCTTTCGTTCCTGGAGGGAGCTGTTATGGGGACGAGCTGAAGCGATTGAGGATTCTCCCCTCGACCGAGTTCTTGCCGATGACGGAGAGGCTAGCCCCGGGTTACCTATTGCAGACTACCCGGGTTTGAGCCGATTGTGTAGCTCCCGCACTGATGTGATTCAACATAGCCTCACCTGGGGCCAACACAGTGCCGCTCACACAGTCATGCTCAATTCTCCTCTCACGCCGCCTACCACTGCCGCTCGTCTCCGCGGCATGGGAGGCCACCTCTCGCACTTGTGGTTAACCACTCTACCGTCGTCATTGAGTCATCGTCTCGATGCTTTCCAGTTCCGTTCTGCCGCACGGATCTATCTCGGTTTGCCACAGCCTCCGTGGCACTCTAATCGGCCGTCTTTCTGTCAGGGATGTGAGAGCCGGATTGACGCTTGTGGCTACCACTTCCTGGGTTCCTGCGGACTGTTGCGAGGTCTCCGTACGAGGCGTCACACTCGCCTCAAGTACATCCTCAGCGAATCTTTGACTCGGATAGGGCATACGGTTGAGGTTGAGTCGGAACTGCCCAGATCCACCTCGGACTCTGCACCGCCCCGTTGTATAGCCGATCTCCTCGTCTCCGACGCTGCTGCCAGACGCTCAACATATGTGGACCTTGCGATTACCTGCCCCGTGGCCAGCGCCCACCTCACCGCAGCCGCCCGCCGCCGGGGGGCCGCGGCTTCAGCCCTTCGAAGAGTTAAGGAACGACGGTATGCTGAGAGCATGGCCAGTCTGCCTTGCGCTGAGGGTCGCTCTCACCGGTTCCAGCCATTTATTGTGGAAAGCTTTGGTCACGTCGATAAGTCGGGTTTAGAGTGGTTGCGGAAATGTTTTGCTGAGCATCCTACTGAATATTTGGCGCTCTTCAGGCGTTTAAGTGTCTCCCTTTGGCGATATTCCAGCGACATGCTTTCCGAGGCGCGCCATCGGCGCCTGGGGTTGCATGCTTCCCTCCCTAGTTATTAGTTCATCTTCACGCCTTGCGTAGCGCTTCAGGCTATGCTAGTAAAGTCCAATAAAGCCAGTAAAAACCCGTCCTTCCCCCCGCTTTTCCCCAGCGTGTCGCTTGAAACTACAACATTTCTCTCTCTCGTAGGGGTGTGTTGAGAGGCTTTCCCTATTCGGGTTGGGTGTGGTCAATTATTCCCTCGGCGAAGTTTTATTTTGGTGGTGTAACGTTTCCTTTGAAAATCCTCTCAGGATGGTAGGGGTATCTCCGAGCTCGACGGAACCCCATAAAAAGGACGCACTGCCAGGTGGTGGACTCAGTATTCGCCTCAGCTGCTGAACCTTCTCTTCAGAGGTTGACTGGACTTTACTAGCATAGCCTGAGGTTGACTTGGAGGGTGCTTCTGGCACCCAGGTGCGTGCACTTATCTCAGCTGTCACCAGCAAGATCACGGCTGCGGGTGATCGAGGCGTGCTACCCCAGCTAACCCAGCGGCTCGGTTCGCAAACCCGGTTAGTAGTTTGAATCCCAGAGTGTCAACTGTCGCTTAAGGCAGTCAAAATATACCAGTCAGTCAAAATCAACCTGTCCCTGGATAGACGAGCTGCATATGGCCGACTCCTCGCGCAGATGGTCTCATCTTCTCGCGCTCGCGCCCGCCTACGTAGTCTTGGAGGGGTTCTTAGCTCTCAGTGGCTCATGACCGTACCAGCCTTTCCGCCACTCACACTGTCGGATTTCGAAGTGCGTACCTCACTGCGCTTATACCTCGGCTTACATCAGCCCCCTTGGCCGTACGAGATGGGTTCGTCGTGCCCTCTCTGCTCTCAGACTGAAGACAACGCAGATTTTGGCGCCCACCTGCTCGCTAGTTGCCCGGCGGTGAAAGGTGCTCGAACCCGCCGCCACACACGGATCTTGAACCTGTTATACCGGGAACTTCGGCCTATAGTCCGGCAAGCCGGTCTGGAAATCGAACGTGAGAAACCTTTACCCGTCGCGGACTTTCAAAATGATGAACGCCGTGTAGCCGACCTGGTGATCACCTGTGACGACAGCCGCCGTACCACATACGTTGATCTGGACTTTGATCTTGCTGTTCCTAACCCTCAAGCTAGTCGTTACGGCATTAGCACATCGCTTGGTACCCCTGATCATTGAGTGCTTTGGGTTCATGGACTCTGTTGGTTCTCGCTGGCTTCGGGAGTTGTTCCGCGAACGCCCTGACCGTCTTCAATCGTTGTTTACCCGCTTAAGTTTCCTGCTGTGGCGCATGAATGCCGCTTTGATGTTGGAGGCGCGAGTACTTCGCCGCGCTTAGTCTTTTTTTCCCCTCGGGGTTTTTTTTTCAGCCTCCGATTAAACCATTCGTTCGATAGACGAGGGCGGCTGGCCTGTGCGCGGCAGTGCAGCGTTGGGCAGTGGAAGGCGGGGCCAAAACGAGCTTCTGCGCTCGGGGACTGGACGCAACGGCGGTGTTGATGGTTTCGTGAGGGTGTATGGTGCTGGCTTTTGGTGGTTTTGAGTCGCAATTGTGTTCTTCGGTGGGAGGCGCTTCTTTCTGCAGCCTTTCCCCCGCATCTTCTAGTGGTGTGGTGCGTGCTGGGGGTTGCTAGCGCCCCTTGGAGGTCGTGGTGGTTTTTCTTTGGTTGCAAACGTTGGGAACAAGTTCTCTTTTTGGGGGTTTCGTGGGGGAATCGGTTTTTCACACCTTCCAATCGTTATGGTTGGGGTTTCCCCACCCATTCCGGCGGACGGAGCCGTTCTCTCAGCGCGCGTGGAGCTCTGCGTGGGCGGGTTTAGTACCGCGGCCACCCTCACGGACTGCGCTGACGAGTTAGCCCATGGGATCTGCTCGAAACTGACGAGTCTTCTTGTGAATGCTTCCTAGGAACACCGCCTGCCCCTGCTGATCGCCTATTTGGAGCGCTTCTCCGCCTCCGCGCCTGCCCCATACCCCCCGGTGCCCGTCCCCGCGGATCCGCACGGTACAGCGGGGCCTGCCTCCACCCGACCCGAGCGCTCCGCTCCGGTCATTCCTGATTCCGACTGGCCTACCCCTATTCAAGGACAGACGCCTCCTGGGCCCGCGTCGGGCCCGAATCCTGCTCCCTCCAGTGCCCCACGTGCGACCTATTCGCAGGTCCTACGCAGGGGCTCTTCTGAACAACGCACGACGGCAATGGTGCGTATGATGCCACAACACATCCCTATTGACTCTTCTCGCCAACTATCTCCGTTCCACTTTGTTTGGATGACGAACGTGCGTCCCCAGACCCCCTCTCGTGGTCGGGGCCGCGCGCCCGTCCACTACCGCGATTTTCGCGACACCATGGCTTCCTCCCTTGGGGTCGCCCCGTCTGAATTCCTATATGTGGACTTCACGGGCCCTCATGCCTGTTTTCTTGTTACTGACTCGGCTTACCAGTTCCTTCAATCGCTTGTAACCACCCCCGCGCCCCAGCGCTCTGCTCTGGCCAACATGATACTGACTCGTCCTCATGTCTCTTTGTTTGTCGAGTTCGATCGTTTTGACGCCGGCTGGGTTCCTCCGTCGGCCTTGCAAAACCTGGATGCCTCGCAGGCTTCGGTTGTCGCGCTACACACTCATGCGGCGCGGCTCTCGCGCATACAGGCCAGCCTCTTCGCGCGTTTTCCTCCTCGCGGGGTCCTCCGCACCGCGCTAGAGGCCTTCCTCTCCACTGAGGCCACCCTGCTGGAAGCCCACCCTGCGTTTGACCTTCTGCCGCCGACTCTTGAGCACCCTTCCTCCCCTCGCCCTGCCTCCGAGGCTCGTGACACCGACATGGCAGAAGCACCATCGGCCTCTCCGAATCCGCTGGCTCTGGACACCCTCAGTCAAGACTCCGCTGCTGAAAACCCTGTGTCTACTTTCTTCAGGTCTTTTAGTTCCTTCGTGCGCCCTCCACGTAAGCGTCGTGCGGCTGCTGAGCCTCCCTCCGAGGCACCTCCTCCGGATATTCGATCTGCCTTCCCGACTGAGGGGAGGCCCGATGTCTGAGTCTTCCTCCTCCGCGTGCGTGTCGTCCCGGTTACCCCTGTTTACCAGTGACCGCTCAGCCTGGCATGAGCGTGTTCTCTCGTGGTTTTCGCACCTTGTCGCCTCCTACCCGGACGGTTCCCTTCCCCTTTGTCGTCAGAGCACGGCCGTACGGCTCCCTCGTCGACTTCATAAGCCCCTAGGATTGGTGTTGGATTTTCTCTGGCAGCAGGTCGCCGCGAAGCCTCACTGCTCTGTTCGCTGGGAACTCTTGTTCTTTTTTCCCCGCCTCGTGCTCACCTCCTCTACCGTCCCCCTCAACCCACATCCTCGCCGGGTCCACCCTCGCCGAAAACTGCAAATGTTCCTTTCCGGCGACTTTGAGGACCTCGAACGTCTTTATTTCGCTTCTCTCTCTTTCTTTTCTCCTAGTGCTCCCTCAGCTTTTAGGTCTTCTCGACAGAATCGGGCGCGTCACGCGGTGGCAGGCGGTGATCTGCGGCGGGCAGCCGGGATCCTCCAGCAGCGGCAACCTGTGGTTCCATACTCCGATGATCTTTCTTCACCGCTCCGTTTGCTCTTTCCCTCGGAGGGCTCCCCTTGGGACTCCTCGTTTGAATCAGTGTTGGAAGAGTACCGCGCCGCGCCACATCCCAGTGCGCGGTTAGTGGTCAATCTGGAGGCGGTGCGTGAGTTGGTTCATGATGCTCCGAAGGGCCGTTCCCCAGGGCCCTCGGGGCTGCGGGTGGAATATCTCCGTTTCTTAAGTGATGAAGGTTTGAAGGCGTTGGCGTGGGTGGTCGAAGCGCTTGTGAATGGTGATCCCCTGTGTGAGTGTGCGTGGTTCTTGGTCGGGCGTTCTCAGTTGTGTCTGCTTTCGAAGCCCGGCCACACGGCCTCGAGCCCTGCTATTCGCCCTATTGGCCTGGTTGAGGTGGTCCGCAAATTGGCGGCGCGATGGTTAGTGAAAATCCTGGTTCCCGAATCCCGCCGTTTCTTTGGGCACGTGCAGTTAGGCGTGGGCTATCGTGGTGGCTGTGAGTTGTTGTCTGTTTTACTCCGTTCGGAAATGGCGTACTCCCCAGATTCTGGGCTCCTCTCTGTAGATTTTACCAATGCGTTCAACCGCGTCTCTCGTCCGGCTCTCATGCACGTGGTGCGCGAAGTCTTCCCTGTAGGCTTTCCCTTTGTTAGTAGACTTTATTCTCCGCTTGGTCGTGGGGCTACCTATGACACCCTTGGCGCTTCCTCACACACGTTTGCGGCGCGCACAGGGGTACAACAGGGTGATCCCTTGTCCCCTTTCCTACATGCCTGTGGACTACAACTCGTCTTGCATTGTCTTCGCTCCGAATTCCCGCAGGTTCGTACGGTTGCATACCACGACGACGTGTGCCTCCTGGGGCCCCCTGATACTCTAGCACTCGCCTATGATCGTCTCCGCTCCTTGGCTTCGCGGGTTGACCTGGAGGTTAATCATCACAAATCGTTCTACTGGGGAGGTGTAGCTGCACAAGAGCAGCAGGTACCTGCGTCGTTCCAGGATATTTGGAGACCGGATGGTTTTGTCCACTTAGGCATCCCCTACGGGTCGCCGTCCTTCGTTGAAGGCGAGTTGCTGCAGCTCCTCGGTAAGCACAGACAGCTGGTTGCAGAGCTTCGACGGCTACCTCCGGGCTTTCTCCAGTGCTCGTTGTTGCTGTTTCGGTATTGTTGCAGTCAGCGGTTAACCTATTGGCTTCGCTCACTTCCAACTCATTGGGGCCGGTGGTTGGCCACTCGTGCGGATGCTGAAAGTTTCCGTGACCTGGGGTATTTTCTCGATGAAGAGCTGAGCGCTCTGCCGCGACCCACCTGTGATGTTGTGCGCGCCCAGGTAGGCCTCCCATTGCGATTGGGGGGACTGGGCCTCTGCAATCGTGTTGTGGTCCAACCTGCAGCCGCAGTAGGGGCCTGGGGAACCGCACTTCCCACTTTGAGCAGCTTGGGTATCTCGAAGTTCCGCAATTTGATGGCGAGCCTCTCGCGGGGTGTCTTGCTTCCCAGCGTACCGGAAAGCGCCCAAGACTTGTTTCTGGAGCTCCAAACCGCCCTGAATTCCTGTACTAGTCTCCCCGAAACCGTTCAACCCCGTCTTCTTGACTGGCGAGCTGTATTTGACCGCTCTCGAGGCTCCGCCCCGGGGATTCGTCCTGCGCCTGAACCTGTTCTAGGGGAGATTGACCCAGTGGTTGCCGCAGAAGAAGAAGTTCCAGTTGATCCTCCTGATGATTCCCAGCGCGCTGGGAGCCGAGCTCAAGCACGCACGGATGCGCTGCAAAATATCCTTTCTTGGGACTTGCACCGTGCTGCATATGGCCGACTCCTCGCGCAGATGGTCTCATCTTCTCGCGCTCGCGCCCGCCTACGTAGTCTTGGAGGGGTTATTAGCTCTCAGTGGCTCATGACCGTACCAGCCTTTCCGCCACTCACACTGTCGGATTTCGAAGTGCGTACTTCACTGTGCTTATACCTCGGCTTACATCAGCCCCCCTGGCCGTACGAGATGGGTTCGTCGTGCCCTCTCTGCTCTCAGACTGAAGACAACGCAGATTTTGGCGCCCACCTGCTCGCTAGTTGCCCGGCGGTGAAAGGTGCTCGAACCCGCCGCCACACACGGATCTTGAACCTGTTATACCGGGAACTTCGGCCTATAGTCCGGCAAGCCGGTCTGGAAATCGAACGTGAGAAACCTTTACCCGTCGCGGACTTTCAAAATGATGAACGCCGTGTAGCCGACCTGGTGATCACCTGTGACGACAGCCGCCGTACCACATACGTTGATCTTGCTGTTCCTAACCCTCAAGCTAGTCGTTATCTCCCGGCTGCGGGGGAGCGCCGTGGATCTGCCGCCGCCAGCATGAGACGCCGCAAAGAGATCAAATACGCGGGGGCTTTGTCTTCCCCTGGTGTTCGTGCTTCGGCACTAGCACATCGCTTGGTACCCCTGATCATTGAGTGCTTTGGGTTCATGGACTCTGTTGGTTCTCGCTGGCTTCGGGAGTTGTTCCGCGAACGCCCTGACCGTCTTCAATCGTTGTTTACCCGCTTAAGTTTCCTGCTGTGGCGCATGAATGCCGCTTTGATGTTGGAGGCGCGAGTACTTCGCCGCGCTTAGTCTTTTTTTCCCCTCGGGGTTTTTTTTTCAGCCTCCGATTAAACCATTCGTTCGTTGATTGTGAGGCAACTGGTTTGGTGACTAATGAAGCTGTGTCTCCAGGTTTAGCACCTCTCTCATCTGGAGCGGACTTCCCGGTCCTCGGCAGGCGTAGTGATCGCCCCAAGGCGGGGCCATCGTACATTTCGGCGCTGCGGAGAGGTACCACTGACGCCCGTACGGCGGCAATGATACACGATTTGCCTCATAGCGAGCCTCAGCTTAGAACCGCGGAAACCACTTTGCAATTTGTCTGAGTGCGGAACGTTCGGCCGCAGACAACCCGGGCCCAGGTGCCGAACATGCGCGTTTTTCGCAACGTTTTCGCGAAATCCTTGGGCTGTAGTCGGGAACACTTTATCTTTGCCAACTACGAGGGTCGGGACTTTCTTTTCTTGGTCACAGCGAACGCGCCCACGTACCTCCAGGCTTTGCTGGCCGAGCCCACCGAACAGTGGCCTGAGAGCGCCCGCTGGTTACATTCTCACCCCCCAAGTCGCCCTGTATCTCGCGTTCGACCGTTTGCCGGGTAATTTCTGTCCCCGGGGCAGACTGAAGGGCTCTCGTAGCAGGAGAGCAGCGTGAAGGCGGCAGTCATTGGCTGCGCATTCATCGCATAAAGAGAAATATATTGGAACGTTTGCTGTAAGGTCCGCGTCACCTGCGCACAGCCGTCTCCACCTTTGATCGGGAGAGGCGTCTTCTGGTGACCTCGGGCCACAAGGTAGAGCTATAGCGGCTCGGGGTGTTGGAGGGATCTGCCCCTAGTGCCAGTTACATTGAAAGTGGCGAGACTGGAGCGCCGGAAGGCATGTCGCTTGAGAGAGTCCCGATCGATTCGTCGAATCCCGAAGGCAACGTGCTGCGATCCTCGCGGAGTGAGCGGCTGACAACTTTACGGTAGCCATGCAGCAAACGCGTTAGGACCGACTCCCCCGGGTCTAAGAGGGGAGAAAAACGATTAGTTCCTCGGGTTTGGCTGCGATATCGCAGCCAATGGACCTGAAGGCCTACGTCCTGAAAGAGGGCGGAGACTGTGGCATATGGAGGACGCGTTTTCGGAGTTGGCTCAGAAGGTGGAAATCTTTGAAAGGCGGCTCCCTACCCCTCCGGGGCTAGGATCCCACCTCCCATGCTACCTCGAGGAGAGCTCTCAATATCTGGGACCATTCTCAACTTCCTCTTCGCGAGCTTGGCTCGCAACTCCCGAGACACGGTCATGTGGGAATTTTTAGGCGTGATGCCGCGCTTGCTTCTGGCCCCTGTAAACACAGCAGAACGCCGATGGAGAGTCCAGGATCGCGCTCTTCCTCTAGGGGGAATTTTTTGAGGCGTTCCAACAAAGTTGTTTGGCGTCCTCGGAGCCATCCGCCCGTAGGGCTCGGGGAGGAACAGTTTCACCCCAGAAGTCCAGAAATTGGTGGGAGTTGGTGACCTGAGTCGAGCGGCGCGGGTTTTGGAGGGCCAGGCGCCTGTCCTCTCCTACGATGAAAGTCTCTAACAGCCGGTATCGTCTTTTTTCAACTCGTCTGAAGTGGATTTTCTCCCTGAATTCGCGTCAATTTCGGACGTTCCGGAGTTGGCCAGTTCCACATCCACCTGACGCTCCGAGAATCTGATTTGTAGGATTCGCTCCGGACCTCCCTTCGTGGACGTTAGTGTGGACCCTCCGGGCTACGAACGGAATTATAACAGGCCTTGAGCAAGGCTGACCAGAGCGCACTGGTGAAGATCCTCAATACGCTGCTCCAGGGCGCAGGGGGTGCGTCTGCCCCCTGGGACCATCTGCGACGGGCCCAGCTTTGTTTGCACACGAAACCCGACCAGAAGCCGGCACACCCGCGTCTCCGGCCGATCGGTATGGGCGAGATTCTGCAGAAATTAGCCGGGAGGTGGCTATGCCAGCGCCTTCGCCAGAGGGTCACAGCTTTTATGGCACGTTTGCAAGTGGGGGTGGGATTTTCGGGGGGCTGCGAGCTGATCACCCATGCGATCGAGCTGGAGCGAGCCAGTAGGCCGGACTGGGGAGTTATTGGTGGTTGACTTTCGGAACACATTTAACAGCGTCTCGCGGAGGTATGTATTAGAGGTGATTCGCTGCGTTTTCCCGGAGGCGTGGCCTTTTCTATCCGGTCTTTACGGATTGGGGAGCCTTCCCTACTTTACAACGACGGGCACCGTTTTTGACGCACATACGGGAGTCCAACAAGGCGATCCTTGTGGGCCTGTCCTGCACGCCGTTCTCCTGCGTCTAGCGACTGAGGTGCCGGATCTTCGTATCTGCGCCTATCACGACGACGTGACTTGGCTGGGCACCCCTGAGACCCTACCTCGGGGGTTGACCCATATCGAAGCAATTGCACGTGGAGTAGGTCTGACAGTGGAACCAGGAAAATGTCGTTTGATTACTCGAATGAAGTTACGCTGGCCTCTCTGCCATCTGCTCTCCAACTCATCGGCGAACGTGAAGGGCTCGAGCACCACGGCGTCGGTTTGGGGAGTGACATATTTGTCCAAGAATCTTGCGAACGCGCTTTGGCACGACATAAACAGCTCACCGACGCCATTGAGCGCCTACCAGACAGAATGCTGCAATCGGCATGCCTGATTTCCCGGTTTTGTGCTGGTCCCCGGCTGAATTACTGGCTGCGCAGTCTTCCACCACGTTGGGGCTTGTGGATCGCAGCCAAGACCGATGAGAACATGCTAAAATACTGGGGAACGCTCTTGGATGAACCCCTGGTGTCCCGACAGGGATTTAATTCGTGCCCAGATCGCTCTACCGTTGCGATTATGCGGATTTGGCACGGCAGACCGTGGCCTAGTATGCTCGCCTGCAGCGGTCGCAGTCTGGGCCACCGCGCTTCCTACCTTGGTGACTTTCCGGATACAAAGTGTGCATTTTGGCTCGAGCACTGCCTAGCGAGGACCCCGTGACCCTTCCGCCCGCGCTTTTGAGTATCTATGATGCTCTGTAACATGTATTCAGTAGCTCTGCAACAAGTGTTAAGTAGGTACAACGCCGTGCCGGACGAGAATCGATTGAGGTTTCGCTCCTGGAGCGAGCTTGTATGAGGACGTACTGAGGCAATCGAGGACTCTCCCTTCGACAGAGTATTCGCGAACGAAGGGGAAGCCAGCCCCGGATCACCTGTTCCAGATTACCCGGGTCTCAGCCGATTGTGGTGCTCGCGCACTGCTGTGATTCAATATAGCCTCACCTGGGGCCAAAACAGTGCCGCTCACGCAATTTTGCTCAACTCTCTCCTCACACCGCCTACCACCGCCGCTCGCCTCCGCGACATGGGAGGCCATCTATCGCACTTGTGGTTAACAACTCTACCTTCGTCACTGGGTCACAACGTCTCGATGCCTTCCAGTTTCGCTCTGCAGCCGGATCTATCTGGGTTTGCGAAGCTCCGTGGCACTCTAATCGGTCGTCTTTCCGTCAGGAATGTGAGAGTCGGATTGATTCTTGTGGCTACCACTTCTTGGTTTATACGGACTGCTGAGAGGTCTTCGTACGAGGCGTCACACTCGCTTCAAGTACATCATCAGCGAATGTTTGACTAGGGTAGGGCACACGGTTGAGGTGGAATCGGAACTGCCCGAGCGGTCTCGAACACGGCACCGCCCCGCTCTATCCCAGGTCTCCTCGTGTCCGACACTGCCGTTAGACGCTTAGCATATGTGGACCTCGCGATCACAAGCCCTGTGCCAAGCGCCCATCTCATTGCTGCCGCACGCCGCCGGGGGGCAGCCGCTTCGGCCCTTCGTCGAGTGAAGGAACGACGGTATGCTGAGAGTATGGCCAGTCTGCCAGGCGCAGAGGGTCGCTTCCACCGATTCCAGCCTGCCATTGTGGAAAGCTAGCTTTGGTCACGTGGAGAAGTCGAGATTGGAGTGGTTGCGGAAATGTTTCGCTGAGCATCCTACCGAATACTTGGAACTCTTACGCCGTTTGAGTGTCTCTCTGTGGCGACATTCTAGCAGCATGCTTACCGAAGCGTGCCATCGGCGCCTCTGTTTGCACGCTTCCCTGCCTAGTTAGTTCTTAGTTCCTTTTCACGCCTTGCGTAGCGCTTTAGACTATGCTATGCTAATAAAGCCAAACAAAAACCACCAGTGAAAACCAGTAAATCCGTCAGTCGTTTATGCAGATCAATTCTATCTGCCCTAAACCATTCGTATTCGTAAATCAGTACTGAGGTCTAATTCTAAACAGCGAACGAATGGTTAACAGCAGCGAACTGTTTTAGCCGGATTCTAATTATCCAATTATAATTGTGTTTCTTTCAATCTCCGGCGAAGCAAAAAATATTCATAATGCATGTATTATGATCATTGAATGAATGGTTTAATCGGAGGCTGAAAAAAAAAAAAACCCCGAGGGGAAAAAAAGACTAAGCGCGGCGAAGTACTCGCGCCTCCAACATCAAAGCGGCATTCATGCGCCACAGCAGGAAACTTAAGCGGGTAAACAACGATTGAAGACGGTCAGGGCGTTCGCGGAACAACTCCCGAAGCCAGCGAGAACCAACAGAGTCCATGAACCCAAAGCACTCAATGATCAGGGGTACCAAGCGATGTGCTAGTGCCGAAGCACGAACACCAGGGGAAGACAAAGCCCCCGCGTATTTGATCTCTTTGCGGCGTCTCATGCTGGCGGCGGCAGATCCACGGCGCTCCCCCGCAGCCGGGAGATAACGACTAGCTTGAGGGTTGGGAACAGCAAGATCAACGTATGTGGTACGGCGGCTGTCGTCACAGGTTATCACCAGGTCGGCTACACGGCGTTCATCATTTTGAAAGTCCGCGACGGGTAAAGGTTTCTCACGTTCGATTTCCAGACCGGCTTGCTGGACTATAGGCCGAAGTTCCCGCTATAACAGGTTCAAGATCCGTGTGTGGCGGCGGGTCCGAGCACCTTTCACCGCCGGGCAACTAGCGAGCAGGTGGGCGCCAAAATCTGCGTTGTCTTCAGTCTGAGAGCAGAGAGGGCACGACGAACCCATCTCGTACGGCCAAGGGGGCTGCTGTAAGCCGAGGTATAAGCGCAGTGAAGTACGCACTTCGAAATCCGACAGTGTGAGTGGCGGAAAGGCTGGTACGGTCATGAGCCACTGAGAGCTAAGAACCCCTCCAAGACTACGTAGGCGGGCGCGAGCGCGAGAAGATGAGACCATCTGCGCGAGGAGTCGGCCATATGCAGCACGGTGCAAGTCCCAAGAAAGGATATTTTGCAGCGCATCCGTGCGTGCTTGAGCTCGGCTCCCAGCGCGCTGGGAATCATCAGGAGGATCAACTGGAACTTCTTCTTCTGCGGCAACCACTGGGTCAATCTCCCCTAGAACAGGTTCAGGCGCAGGACGAATCCCCGGGGCGGAGCCTCGAGAGCGGTCAAATACAGCTCGCCAGTCAAGAAGACGGGGTTGAACGGTTTCGGGGAGACTAGTACAATGATCATTGAGTGCTTTGGGTTCATGGACTCTGCTGGTTCTCGCTGGCTTCGGGAGTTGTTCCGCGAACGCCCTGACCGTCTTCAATCGTTGTTTACCCGCTTAAGTTTCCTGCTGTGGCGCATGAATGCCGCTTTGATGTTGGAGGCGCGAGTACTTCGCCGCGCTTAGTCTTTTTTTCCCCTCGGGGTTTTTTTTTTCAGCCTCCGATTAAACCATTCATTCATTGTTCATGTTTTTGTATGAAAAAAAAAAAAAGCTCAAAAACGGGGTTATTATTAAACCAATATTGATTGGTTAAGGAAACTACCGAGATCATAATACGAACGAATGGTTTAATCGGAGGCTGAAAAAAAAACCCCGAGGGGAAAAAAAGACTAAGCGCGGCGAAGTACTCGCGCCTCCAACATCAAAGCGGCATTCATGCGCCACAGCAGGAAACTTAAGCGGGTAAACAACGATTGAAGACGGTCAGGGCGTTCGCGGAACAACTCCCGAAGCCAGCGAGAACCAACAGAGTCCATGAACCCAAAGCACTCAATGATCAGGGGTACCAAGCGATGTGCTAGTGCCGAAG
Source organism: Rhodosorus marinus (assembly GCA_029953675.1). Lineage (NCBI taxonomy): Eukaryota > Rhodophyta > Stylonematophyceae > Stylonematales > Stylonemataceae > Rhodosorus > Rhodosorus marinus. The sequence continues at coordinate 2,513,149 of JAMWBK010000001.1, forward strand.
CACGAACACCAGGGGAAGACAAAGCCCCCGCGTATTTGATCTCTTTGCGGCGTCTCATGCTGGCGGCGGCAGATCCACGGCGCTCCCCCGCAGCCGGGAGATAACGACTAGCTTGAGGGTTAGGAACAGCAAGATCAACGTATGCGATTACCTGCCCCGTGGCCAGCGCCCACCTCACCGCAGCCGCCCGCCGCCGGGGGGCCGCGGCTTCAGCCCTTCGAAGAGTTAAGGAACGACGGTATGCTGAGAGCATGGCCAGTCTGCCTTGCGCTGAGGGTCGCTCTCACCGGTTCCAGCCATTCATTGTGGAAAGCTTTGGTCACGTGGATAAGTCGGGTTTAGAGTGGTTGCGGAAATGTTTTGCTGAGCATCCTACTGAATATTTGGCGCTCTTGAGGCATTTAAGTGTCTCCCTTTGGCGATATTCCAGCCACATGCTTTCCGATGCGCGCCATCGGCGCCTGGGGTTGCATGCTTCCCTCCCTAGTTATTAGTTCATCTTCACGCCTTGCGTAGCGCTTCAGGCTATGCTAGTAAAGTCCAGATCAACGTATGTGAACAAGTGTCAATCATAAATCAATGAATTTGGTAATTCGTTCAATCATAGTGCTCTTGCAACACCCTGGTTGTGGCTCCCTTTGGGACTCCTCGTTTGAATCAGTGTTGGAAGAGCACCGCGCCGCGCCACATCCCAGTGCGCGGTTAGTGGTCAATCTGGAGGCGGTGCGTGAGTTGGTTCATGATGCTCCGAAGGGCCGTTCCCCAGGGCCCTCGGGGCTGCGGGTAGAATATCTCCGTTTCTTAAGTGATGAAGGTTTGAAGGCGTTGCCGTGGGTGGTCGAAGCGCTTGTGAATGGTGATCCCCTGTGTGAGTGTGCGTGGTTCTTGGTCGGGCGTTCGCAGTTGTGTCTGCTTTCGAAGCCCGGCCACACGGCCTCGAGCCCTGCTATTCGCCCTATTGGCCTGGTTGAGGTGGTCCGCAAATTGGCGGCGCGATGGTTAGTGAAAATCCTGGTTCCCGAATCCCGCCGTTTCTTTGGGCACGTGCAGTTAGGCGTGGGCTATCGTGGTGGCTGTGAGTTGTTATCTGTTTTACTCCGTTCGGAAATGGCGTACTCCCCAGATTCTGGGCTCCTCTCTGTAGATTTTACCAATGCGTTCAACCGCGTCTCTCGTCCGGCTCTCATGCACGTGGTGCGCGAAGTCTTCCCTGTAGGCTTTCCCTTTGTTAGTAGACTTTATTCTCCGCTTGGTCGTGGGGCTACCTATGACACCCTTGGCGCTTCCTCACACACGTTTGCGGCGCGCACAGGGGTACAACAGGGTGATCCCTTGTCCCCTTTCCTACATGCCTGTGGACTACAACTCGTCTTGCATTGTCTTCGCTCCGAATTCCCGAAGGTTCGTACAGTTGCATACCACGACGGCGTGTGCCTCCTGGGCCCCCCCGATACTCTAGCGCTCGCTTATGATCGTCTACGCTCCTTGGCTTCGCGGGTTGACTTGGAGGTTAATCATCACAAATCGTTCTACTGAGGAGGTGTAGCTGCACAAGAGCAGCAGGTACCTGCGTCGTTCCAGGATATTTGGAGACCGGGTGGTTTTGTCCACTTAGGCATCCCCTACGGGTCGCCGTCCTTCGTTGAAGGCGAGTTGCTGCAGCTCCTCGGTAAGCACAGACAGCTGGTTGCAGAGCTTCGACGGCTACCTCCGGGCTTTCTCCAGTGCTCGTTGTTGCTGTTTCGGTATTGTTGCAGTCAGCGGTTAACCTATTGGCTCCGCTCACTTCCAACTCATTGGGGCCGGTGGTTGGCCACTCGTGCGGATGCTGAAAGTTTCCGTGACCTTGCGTATTTTCTCGATGAGGAGCTGAGCGCTCTGTCGCGACCCACCTGTGATGTTGTGCGCGCCCAGGTAGGCCTCCCATTGCGATTGGGGGGACTGGGCCTCTGCAATCGTGTTGTGGTCCAACCTGCAGCTGCAGTAGGGGCCTGGGGAACCGCACTTCCCACTTTGAGCAGCTTGGATATCTCGAAGTTCCGCAATTTGATGGCGAGCCTCTCGCGGGGTGTCTTGCTTCCCAGCGTACCGGAAAGCGCCCAAGACTTGTTTCTGGAGCTCCAAACCGCCCTGAATTCCTGTACTAGTCTCCTCGAAACCGTTCAACCCCGTCTTCTTGACTGGCGAGCTGTATTTGACCGCTCTCGAGGCTCCGCCCCGGGGATTCGTCCTGCGCCTGAACCTGTTCTAGGGGAGATTGACCCAGTGGTTGCCGCAGAAGAAGAAGTTCCAGTTGATCCTCCTGATGATTCCCAGCGCGCTGGGAGCCGAGCTCAAGCACGCACGGATGCGCTGCAAAATATCCTTTCTTGGGACTTGCACCGTGCTGCATATGGCCGACTCCTCGCGCAGATGGTCTCATCTTCTCGCGCTCGCGCCCGCCTACGTAGTCTTGGAGGGGTTATTAGCTCTCAGTGGCTCATGACCGTACCAGCCTTTCCGCCACTCACACTGTCGGATTTCGAAGTGCGTACTTCACTGTGCTTATACCTCGGCTTACATCAGCCCCCCCTGGCCGTACGAGATGGGTTCGTCGTGCCCTCTCTGCTCTCAGACTGAAGACAACGCAGATTTTGGCGCCCACCTGCTCGCTAGTTGCCCGGCGGTGAAAGGTGCTCGAACCCGCCGCCACACACGGATCTTGAACCTGTTATACCGGGAACTTCGGCCTATAGTCCGGCAAGCCGGTCTGGAAATCGAACGTGAGAAACCTTTACCCGTCGCGGACTTTCAAAATGATGAACGCCGTGTAGCCGACCTGGTGATCACCTGTGACGACAGCCGCCGTACCACATACGTTGATCTTGCTGTTCCTAACCCTCAAGCTAGTCGTTATCTCCCGGCTGCGGGGGAGCGCCGTGGATCTGCCGCCGCCAGCATGAGACGCCGCAAAGAGATCAAATACGCGGGGGCTTATTCTTCCCCTGGTGTTCGTGCTTCGGCACTAGCACATCGCTTGGTACCCCTGATCATTGAGTGCTTTGGGTTCATGGACTCTGTTGGTTCTCGCTGGCTTCGGGAGTTGTTCCGCGAACGCCCTGACCGTCTTCAATCGTTGTTTACCCGCTTAAGTTTCCTGCTGTGGCGCATGAATGCCGCTTTGATGTTGGAGGCGCGAGTACTTCGCCGCGCTTAGTCTTTTTTTCCCCTCGGGGTTTTTTTTTCAGCCTCCGATTAAACCATTCGTTCGGTTCTTGATTGGGCGAAACAAAGAGCTCCCGTTGCGTGGTGAAGAGGAATAGAGAATACTCGCAAAATCACTGAAGGATCGAACGAGTGGTTTAATCGGAGGCTGAAAAAAAAACCCCGAGGGAAGAAAAAGACTAAGCGCGGCGAAGTACTCGCGCCTCCAACATCAAAGCGGCATTCATGCGCCACAGCAGGAAACTTAAGCGGGTAAACAACGATTGAAGACGGTCAGGGCGCTCGCGGAACAACTCCCGAAGCCAGCGAGAACCAACAGAGTCCATGAATCCAAAGCACTCAATGATCAGGGGTACCAAGCGATGTGCTAGTGCCGAAGCACGAACACCAGGGGAAGACAAAGCCCCCGCGTATTTGATCTCTTTGCGGCGTCTCATGCTGGCGGCGGCAGATCCACGGCGCTCCCCCGCAGCCGGGAGATAACGACTAGCTTGAGGGTTAGGAACAGCAAGATCAACGTATGTGGTACGGCGGCTGTGAAGGATCAGGAGCATCTAGACACCCGCTAACCTTGTGGCTTAGTAAAACCGCCACTGTCCAGAACTGTACTCATTTTAAGAAATAGATGAGTTTGGTTTTAATTCTTTTTAGGGGTTCTATTCTTTGATTTCAGCCCAATTAAACAAATTAAACCAATCCTTTCATTAAACAATTCATTCATTGGCGCTCAACATGAAAACTCGAGCTTATCAGCTTCATGGATCCAGAATCCCTACAGATTACTTTGTTGCAGTCCAGCAAAGCGGTCAAAGACTGAGCGACCAATTAATGTGTTAATTTCAAGTATTTCCCAAGTCTAGTGTTCTGAGATAGTTACATAGGACCATGGGGCTGAAGCTTATCAACTTCACCGAACGAGAATCCCCCATGGCCATCCAGCTTCCTCTTTTTGAATTATTTTACTTCCTTTCGTGTTTCTCTGGGGATTTGCTGACGTACTCCATTGTCTATATCTGCCAAGCATTCAATGGTGGCTTTACCAACATAACCTGATGCGCTAAACATTCAAACAAGACTGAAACCGTCAAGGGGGGTTTCAGTCTTGTTTAGCGCATCAAAAACTAAGCAACGAATTAATGTGTTAATTTCAAGTATTTCCGAAGTCTGGTGTTCTGAGATGGTTACGTAGGAACATGAGGCTGAGCTTATCAACTTCACCGACCGGGAATCCTACATGGCCATCCAGTCTACTCTTTTTGAATTCTTTTGCTTCCTTTCGTGTTTTTCTGGTCTGGGGATTAGCTGACGTACTCCATCGTCTATCTGCTAAGCGTTCAATGCAATAGTGGTTCTACTGGTTTTTATTAGTAACAAAGTCTGATCCAAACCACCACTGGTTTTTCTTAGCATAGCCTGATGCATTCAATGAACTTGTTTGTTTGAGTGTTCCCCCGCGATAGGAGTGGTTTGTATACAATCCACCAGATTTCAACGGGTGATTTCCCTGCTGCACTACCATTCGTTCGCTGCACTACGGATCATTTTCAGAACACCTTTTTTCTAAATTCTCTCCGCAGAGCCTATTCCTCGTTGTTTTCATCCGATTCTGTTTATGAAGTTGATATCAGATTGTTTAATCAGAGGCTAAGTACCCTGATTATCCCATTACCCGCTTAAGTTTCCTGCCGTACGAACGAATGGTGGCGCATGAATGCCGTTTTGATGTTGGAGGCGCGAGTTCTTCGCCGCACTTAGTCTTTTTTTCCCCTCGGGGTTTTTTCTTTCAGCCTCCGATTAAACCATCTAAGACTATCCCATTATGTAAGCTGGTATCCGCGTTGAATGACATAAAAATCCACCAACCGCTTTCGTGGAGACCAACTTAACTGAGTTTTCTGGTTGGTTTGAGATGCCCTTCATCGAACGCCCTGACCGTCTTCAATCGTTGTTTACCCGCTTAAGTTTCGTGCTGTGGTGCATGAATGCCGCTTTGATGTTGGAGGCGCGAGTACTTCGCCGCGCTTAGTCTTTTTTTCCCCTCGGGGTTTTTTTTTCAGCCTCCGATTAAACCATTCGTTCGTTCATCATTGAATATTTTCCCCAGTTTAATCATATAAAGCCAAACATAGTGCAATTTCACATAACCCCAGTGCTCTGTGGGCTCTAGGCGTGGAGGTATTTTTTTTTGGATTGGTAGGTATCGGTTTCGTTGGTTTCCGGAAGCATTTTCAGAAGTGGCCATGATGTGCCTTGGTCATCGGTGATGAACGCCGTGTAGCCGACCTGGTGATCACCTGTGACGACAGCCGCCGTACCACATACGTTGATCTTGCTGTTCCTAACCCTCAAGCTAGTCGTTATCTCCCGGCTGCGGGGGAGCGCCGTGGATCTGCCGCCGCCAGCATGAGACGCCGCAAAGAGATCAAATACGCGGGGGCTTTGTCTTCCCCTGGTGTTCGTGCTTCGGCACTAGCACATCGCTTGGTACCCCTGATCATTGAGTGCTTTGGGTTCATGGACTCTGTTGGTTCTCGCTGGCTTCGGGAGTTGTTCCGCGAACGCCCTGACCGTCTTCAATCGTTGTTTACCCGCTTAAGTTTCCTGCTGTGGCGCATGAATGCCGCTTTGATGTTGGAGGCGCGAGTACTTCGCCGCGCTTAGTCTTTTTTTCCCCTCGGGGTTTTTTTTTTCAGCCTCCGATTAAACCATTCGTTCGGTCATCGGTGCGTACACTTAGATATGGCTTAGAGATTCGCTACGCACGAGGAAGTTGTTTTGTTTGCTAAACTCAATTCATGTCCCTGTTGGTTTCGGCGCTAGCTTTCGAAAAGGTCAATAGGCGTATCGTGCGTGAGAATGTGGATTTCGAGAGTGGGCCCGAAAGGGTATAAAAGAGCGAGTTCTAGAGAAACCTGTTGGGAGCAGACGAGGATGACTACAAATAATACAGGACGAAGAGAGATACGAAGACAAATACGATTACGGTATAATCGATTGATCTGTGTGGTCGGAGTGACTGAGGGTGACAGAAACAACGATGGAGAAGCGCGTGGCACTAGCGTTTGTTCTAGGATGCATTTTCATGGCTGGACTAGCGTCCGGAGTTCGTCTAAAGAAGGTGAGCAGGTTACCGCAATCAACATGCGAAAGTAAGCTGCTGCGCAGGCAGTCCGCGAGATACTTTGGGAAGCGTTGCTTTACGATCAATGACGGTGTCTACTGGCCCGGAGGTACTCTTCGTGGTACTGTATGTTCATCGACAAGGAAGGTTAACGGTAAATCGTGCCTCAAACTCACCTACAACCTTTCACGAGGAACCCTATCCCGAATTCGACTTGGAGTTTTCGGCGACTGCCAGATCCCTTTACGAAGCGAGGTCTATACCCAAGACTATCACATCCCGAACAACCCTAACAACTACGAAGTTACTGTGTGCCTCAATGACATGGTCGCTGCTAAGAACTGCTGCGATGATAAGGTCTGCATGTACCACGAAGTTCAGGGCAAAGATGGATCAAGTAGCTGGACTGGAAGGTCGTTCTTCGATGACACTGGAGCATCTACTGGGCACCATGCAGTTCCAGAGGGAACCAACGGACGGTACATCATCGCACGTACCATGGACATCAAGTTGAACTGCGTGAATATTATCAGAGGAACCAGTGGCGACGATAATATAATCGGAACCAAGTTTGTCGACTGGATCTACGGTTTCGGGGGCGACGACCTCTTGATCGGAGGCGGCAAGGGTGACAAAATCTGGGGAGGCAGTGGAAACGATCGTGTTCTCGGCGGAGACGGTGATGACAAGATCTTCCTGGGTAGCGGGAAGGACAAGGGAAGCGGAGAAGCTGGGAACGATCTGATCTTCGGAGAGAGTGGAAAGGATAAGATTTTCGGAAACTCAGGAGATGACACTATTAATGGAGGCTCTGACCGTGATAGAATTTACGGTGGTGATGGCAATGACACGCTGACCGCTGGGGCTGGGGATGATTTTGTGGAAGGTGGATCTGGAACCGATGTGATTGTCGGAAACGAGGGAAGGAACCGATTGAGCGGAGGCCTTGACACCGATGTGATTCACGGTGGAAGTGGTGACGAAGTCATTTCAGGAGGTGCCGGTCACGACGAAATCAGAGGCGGAGCGGGTGATGACGAGATAACCGGTGGGGAAGGAAACGACCGGATTGACGGTGATGATGGCGATGACATCCTGTACGGAAACGAAGGACACGATATCATCAACGGAAGGGCTGGCAACGACCATATCATTGGTGGAATTGGAGAGGACGAACTCTCCGGCTACAGCAACGAAAGCAACGGAAATAGTTTCAACGACGGGAATGACTATATTGAAGGAGGCGAAGGAAACGACCGTATTCGGGGCAACAATGGAGATGACTACGTGATGGATCTGTACGGAGACAACATTGTGGGTGGAGATGCGGGAAATGACAGGCTCGTTTTAGGCGATGGAGAAGACAATATCAATGGGGGTACTGGAGATGATACAATCATAAGTGGAGATGGTTTTGATGAAATCGAGCCCGCCAGCGGAGACGATGTTGTAGACGGCGTGTTAATGAGCCAATTCGTTTTGGGTGCTCCCTAAACAGTACCCTAAGAGCTTTTTTTTTGTTTCAGTAGACGGTAGAAGTCGAGTAAACATACATTTGGAATTGAATTCGGAGCATTTTCACACCAACACACCTTCTTTACGAAAGCACAATAAACAGTATTCTGGACTGCTCCCCAGAGTTTTCTAGACCCGCCCTTACTCTCTGGGCTTTACTGGGCTTTATTGGCCGGGATTTATTAGCATAGCCTGAAGCGCTACGCAAGGCGTAAAAAGGAGCTAAGAACTGGACTTTACTAGCATAGAACTAAGAACTAGGGAGGGAAGCGTGCAAAACCAGGCGCCGATGGCGCGCCTCGGCAAGCATGCTGCTAGAATATCGCCACAGCGCGGCACTCAAACGCCGTAAAAGCGCCAAGTACTCAGTAGGATGCTCAGCGAAACATTTCCGCAACCATTCTAAAACCGACTTATCCACGTGATCAAAGCTTTCCACAATGCAAGGCTGGAACCGGTGGGAGCGACCCTCGACGTAGGGCAGACTGGCCATGCTCTCAGCATACCGTCGTTCCTTCACTCGTCGAAGAGCCGAAGCGGCTGCCCCTCGGCGGCGGGCGGCGGCCGTGAGGTGGGCGCTCGCCACAGGGCATGACCTCGCGATTACCTCGCGCATGACCTTGCGATTACATTAGTCTGGGGTTCTTGGTCGGGCGTTCGCAGTTGTGTCTGCTTTCGAAGCCCGGTCACACGGCCTCGAGCCCTGCTATTCGCCCTATTGGCCTGGTTGAGGTGGTCCGCAAATTGGCGGCGCGATGGTTAGTGAAAATCCTGGTTCCCGGATCCCGCCGTTTCTTTGGGCACGTGCAGTTAGGCGTGGGCTATGGTGGTGGCTGTGAGTTGTTGTCTGTTTTACTCCGCTCGGAAATGGCGTACTCCCCAGATTCTGGGCTCCTCTCTGTAGATTTTACCAATGCGTTCAACCGCGTCTCTCGTCCGGCTCTCATGCATTTTGATGTTGGAGGCGCGAGTACTTCGCCGCGCTTAGTCTTTTTTTCCCCTCGGGGTTTTTTTTTTCAGCCTCCGATTAAACCATTCGTTCATGCACGTGGTGCGCGAAGTCTTCTCTGTAGGCTTTCCCTTTGTTACGGGTTTTGGTTTCGTGAGGGTGTATGGTGCTGGCTTTTGGTGGTTTTGAGTCGCAATTGTGTTCTTCGGTGGGAGGCGCTTCTTTCTGCAGCCTTTCCCCCGCATCTTCTAGTGGTGTGGTGCGTGCTGGGGGTTGCTAGCGCCCCTTGGAGGTCGTGGTGGTTTTTCTTTGGTTGCAAACGTTGGGAACAAGTTCTCTTTTTGGGGGCTTCGTGGAGGAATCGGTTTTTCACACCTTCCAATCGTTATGGTTGGGGTTTCCCCACCCATTCCGGCGGACGGAGCCGTTCTCTCAGCGCGCGTGGAGCTCTGCGTGGGCGGGTTTAGTACCGCGGCCACCCTCACGGACTGCGCTGACGAGTTAGCCCATGGGATCTGCTCGAAACTGACGAGTCTTCTTGTGACTGCTTCCCAGGAATACCGCCTGCCCCTGCTGATCGCCTATTTGGAGCGCTTCTCCGCCTCCGCGCCTGCCCCATACCCCCCGGTGCCCGTCCCCGCGGATCCGCACGGTACAGCGGGGCCTGCCTCCACCCGACCCGAGCGCTCCGCTCCGGTCATTCCTGATTCCGACTGGCCTACCCCTATTCAAGGACAGACGCCTCCTTGGCCCGCGTCGGGCCCGAATCCTGCTCCCTCCAGTGCCCCACGTGCGACCTATTCGCAGGTCCTACGCAGGGGCTCTTCTGAACAACGCACGACGGCAATGGTGCGTATGATGCCACAACACATCCCTATTGACTCTTCTCGCCAACTATCTCCGTTCCACTTTGTTTGGATGACGAACGTGCGTCCCCAGACCCCCTCTCGTGGTCGGGGCCGCGCGCCCGTCCACTACCGCGATTTTCGCGACACCATGGCTTCCTCCCTTGGGGTCGCCCCGTCTGAATTCCTATATGTGGACTTCACGGGCCCTCATGCCTGTTTTCTTGTTACTGACTCGGCTTACCAGTTCCTTCAATCGCTTGTAACCACCCCCGCGCCCCAGCGCTCTGCTCTGGCCAACATGATACTGACTCGTCCTCATGTCTCTTTGTTTGTCGAGTTCGATCGTTTTGACGCCGGCTGGGTTCCTCCGTCGGCCTTACAAAACCTGGATGCCTCGCAGGCTTCGGTTGTCGCGCTACACACTCATGCGGCGCGGCTCTCGCGCATACAGGCGAGCCTCTTCGCGCGTTTTCCTCCTCGCGGGGTCCTCCGCACCGCGCTAGAGGCCTTCCTCTCCACTGAGGCCACCCTGCTGGAAGCTCACCCTGCGTTTGACCTTCTGCCGCCGACTCTTGAGGCACCCTTCCTCCCCTCGCCCTGTCTCCGAGGCTCGTGACACCGACATGGCAGAAGCACCATCGGCCTCTCCGAATCCGCTGGCTCTGGACACCCTCAGTCAAGACTCCGCTGCTGAAAACCCTGTGTCTACTTTCTTCAGGTCTTTTAGTTCCTTCGTGCGCCCTCCACGTAAGCGTCGTGCGGCTCCTGAGCCTCCCTCCGAGGCACCTCCTCCGGATATTCGATCTGCCTTCCCGACTGAGGGGAGGCCCGATGTCTGAGTCTTCCTCCTCCGCGTGCGTGTCGTCCCGGTTACCCTTGTTCACCAGTGACCGCTCAGCCTGGCATGAGCGTGTTCTCTCGTGGTTTTCGCACCTTGTCGCCTCCTACCCGGACGGTTCCCTTCCCCTTTGTCGTCAGAGCACGGCCGTACGGCTCCCTCGTCGACTTCATAAGCCCCTAGGATTGGTGTTGGATTTTCTCTGGCAGCAGGTCGCCGCGAAGCCTCACTGATCTCTTCGCTGGGAACTCTTGTTCTTTTTTCCCCGCCTCGTGCTCACCTCCTCTACCGTCCCCCTCAACCCACATCCTCGCCGGGTCCACCCTCGCCGAAAACTGCAAATGTTCCTTTCCGGCGACTTTGAGGACCTCGAACGTCTTTATTTGGACTTTACTGGACTTTACTAGCATAGCCTGAAGCGCTACGCAACTACATAGCCTGAAGCGCTACGCAAGGCGTGAAGATGAACTAATAACTAGGGAGGGAAGCATGCAACCCCAGGCGCCGATGGTGCGCCTCGGAAAGCATGTCGCTGGAATATCGCCAAAGGGAGACACTTAAACGCCTCAAGAGCGCCAAATATTCAGTAGGATGCTCAGCAAAACAGTTCCGCAACCACTCTAAACCCGACTTATCCACGTGACCAAAGCTTTCCACAATGAATGGCTGGAACCGGTGAGAGCGACCCTCAGCGCAAGGCAGACTGGCCATGCTCTCAGCATACCGTCGTTCCTTAACTCTTCGAAGGGCTGAAGCCGCGGCCCCCCGGCGGCGGGCGGCTGCGGTGAGGTGGGCGCTGGCCACGGGGCAGGTAATCGCAAGGTCCACATATGTTGAGCGTCTGGCAGCAGCGTCGGAGACGAGGAGAACGTCTTTATTTCGCTTCTCTCTCTTCCTTTTCTCCTAGTGCTCCCTCAGCTTTTAGGGCTTCTCGACAGAATCGGGCGCGTCACGCGGTGGCAGTCGGTGATCTGCGGCGGGCAGCCGGGATCCTCCAGCAGCGGCAACCTGTGGTTCCATACTCCGATGATCTTTCTTCACCGCTCCGTTTGCTCTTTCCCTCGGAAGGCTCCCCTTGGGACTCCTCGTTTGAATCAGTGTTGGAAGAGTACCGCGCCGCGCCACATCCCAGTGCGCGGTTAGTGGTCAATCTGGAGGCGGTGCGTGAGTTGGTTCATGATGCTCCGAAGGGCCGTTCCCCAGGGCCCTCGGGGCTGCGGGTGGAATATCTCCGTTTCTTAAGTGATGAAGGTTTGAAGGCGTTGGCGTGGGTGGTCGAAGCGCTCGTGAATGGTGATCCCCTGTGTGAGTGTGCGTAGTTCTTGGTCGGGCGTTCGCAGTTGTGTCTGCTTTCGAAGCCCGGCCACACGGCCTCGAGCCCTGCTATTCGCCCTATTGGCCTGGTTGAGGTGGTCCGCAAATTGGCGGCGCGATGGTTAGTGAAAATCCTGGTTCCCGAATCCCGCCGTTTCTTTGGGCACGTGCAGTTAGGCGTGGGCTATCGTGGTGGCTGTGAGTTGTTGTCTGTTTTACTCCGTTCGGAAATGGCGTACTCCCCAGATTCTGGGCTCCTCTCTGTAAATTTTACCAATGCGTTCAACCGCGTCTCTCGTCCGGCTCTCATGCACGTGGTGCGCGAAGTCTTCCCTGTAGGCTTTCCCTTTGTTAGTAGACTTTATTCTCCGCTTGGTCGTGGGGCTACCTATGACACCCTTGGCGCTTCCTCACACACGTTTGCGGCGCGCACAGGGGTACAACAGGGTGATCCCTTGTCCCCTTTCCTACATGCCTGTGGACTACAACTCGTCTTGCTTTGTCTTCGCTCCGAATTCCCGCAGGTTCGTACGGTTGCATACCACGACGACGTGTGCCTCCTGGGGCCCCCTGATACTCTAGCACTCGCTTATGATCGTCTCCGCTCCTTGGCTTCGCGGGTTGACCTGGAGGTTAATCATCACAAATCGTTCTACTGGGGAGGTGTAGCTGCACAAGAGCAGCAGGTACCTGCGTCGTTCCAGGATATTTTGAGACCGGATGGTTTTGTCCACTTAGGCATCCCCTACGGGTCGCCGTCCTTCGTTGAAGGCGAGTTGCTGCAGCTCCTCGGTAAGCACAGACAGCTGGTTGCAGAGCTTCGACGGCTACCTCCGGGCTTTCTCCAGTGCTCGTTGTTGCTGTTTCGGTATTGTTGCAGTCAGCGGTTAACCTATTGGCTCCGCTCACTTCCAACTCATTGGGGCCGGTGGTTGGCCACTCGTGCGGATGCTGAAAGTTTCCGTGACCTTGGGTATTTTCTCGATGAAGAGCTGAGCGCTCTGCCGCGACCCACCTGTGATGTTGTGCGCGCCCAGGTAGGCCTCCCATTGCGATTGGGGGGACTGGGCCTCTGCAATCGTGTTGTGGTCCAACCTGCAGCTGCAGTAGGGGCCTGGGGAACCGCACTTCCCACTTTGAGCAGCTTGGATATCTCGAAGTTCCGCAATTTGATGGCGAGCCTCTCGCGGGGTGTCTTGCTTCCCAGCGTACCGGAAAGCGCCCAAGACTTGTTTCTGGAGCTCCAAACCGCCTTGAATTCCTGTACTAGTCTCCCCGAAACCGTTCAACCCCGTCTTTCTGACTGGCGAGCTGTATTTGACCGCTCTCGAGGCTCCGCCTCGGGGATTCGTCCTGCGCCTGAACCTGTTCTAGGGGAGATTGACCCAGTGGTTGCCGCAGAAGAAGAAGTTCCAGTTGATCCTCCTGATGATTCCCAGCGCGCTGGGAGCCGAGCTCAAGCACGCACGGATGCGCTGCAAAATATCCTTTCTTGGGACTTGCACCGTGCTGCATATGGCCGACTCCTCGCGCAGATGGTCTCATCTTCTCGCGCTCGCGCCCGCCTACGTAGTCTTGGAGGGGTTATTAGCTCTCAGTGGCTCATGACCGTACCAGCCTTTCCGCCACTCACACTGTCGGATTTCGAAGTGCGTACTTCACTGCGCTTATACCTCGGCTTACATCAGCCCCCTTGGCCGTACGAGATGGGTTCGTCGTGCCCTCTCTGCTCTCAGACTGAAGACAACGCAGATTTTGGCGCCCACCTGCTCGCTAGTTGCCCGGCGGTGAAAGGTGCTCGAACCCGCCGCCACACACGGATCTTGAACCTGTTATACCGGGAACTTCGGCCTATAGTCCGGCAAGCCGGTCTGGAAATCGAACGTGAGAAACCTTTACCCGTCGCGGACTTTCAAAATGATGAACGCCGTGTAGCCGACCTGGTGATCACCTGTGACGACAGCCGCCGTACCACATACGTTGATCTTGCTGTTCCTAACCCTCAAGCTAGTCGTTATCTCCCGGCTGCGGGGGAGCGCCGTGGATCTGCCGCCGCCAGCATGAGACGCCGCAAAGAGATCAAATACGCGGGGGCTTATTCTTCCCCTGGTGTTCGTGCTTCGGCACTAGCACATCGCTTGGTACCCCTGATCATTGAGTGCTTTGGGTTCATGGACTCTGTTGGTTCTCGCTGGCTTCGGGAGTTGTTCCGCGAACGCGCTGACCGTCTTCAATCGTTGTTTACAAGCTTAAGTTTCCTGCTGTGGCGCATGAATGCCGCTTTGATGTTGGAGGCGCGAGTTCTTCGCCGCACTTAGTCTTTTTTTCTCCTCGGGGTTTTTTCTTTCAGCCTCCGATTAAACCATTCTTCTTGAGGCGTTTAAGTGTCTCCCTTTGGCGATATTCCAGCCACATGCTTTCCGAGGCGCGCCATTGGCGCCTGGGGTTGCATGCTTCCCTCCCTAGTTATTAGTTCATCTTCACGCCTTGCGTAGCGCTTCAGGCTATGCTAGTAAAGTTTTCAAGCACATACTGGCGTCCAACAAGGCGACCCTTGCGGACCTCTTCTTCATGCCTGTGCCCTACAGCTCGTACTTTTACGTCTTTCGACTGAGGTCTCGGATCTTCGAATCTGCGCGTACCACGATGACGTAACATTGCTGGGCACCCCTAACACCCTGGCTAGGGGACTGACCGCGATCGAAGCGATTGCACGTCGCGTCGGTTTGACTGTGGAAACAGAAAATTGTCGCTTTCTCCCCCCGAGGGACGTGTCGCTGAACTCTCTGCCACCCACTCTGCGACTAATCAGCGAACGTGAAGGGTTCGAACACCACGGCGTCGGATTGGGGACTGACAACTTTGTCCAAGCATCCTGCGAGCGAGTTTTGGCACGGCACAAGCAACTCACCGACGCCATTGAGCACCTACCCGACAGCATGCTGCAATCGGCCTGCTTGCTTTCCCGCTTTTGTGCCGGTCCCAGACTCAACTACTGGTTGCGCAGCCTGCCTCCAGCTTGGGGCTCGTGGATCGCGGCTAAAGCCGACGAGATGACCCTGCAACACTGGGGAACGCTCTTGGATGAGCCCCTCGATCTTGAAGCTGCTCCTGACAGGGACTTTATTCGTGCACAGATCGCTCTACCGTTGCGATTAGGGGGATTCGGCGTCGCAGACCGTGGGCTGGTATGCTCGCCAGCGGCGGTTGCCTCCTGGGCTACCGCGCTGCGAACGTTGGTGACCTTCCGGATGCGAAGTGCCTGCCTCTTGGCTCGAGCTTTGACCAACGAGGATCCAGTGACCCTGCCGCCCCCGCTTTTGACAATTTATGATGGTCTTCAACACGCGTTCAGGAGGTGCAACGCCGTGCCGGGCGCAAATCGGTCCCGCTTTCGTTCCTGGAGGGAGCTGTTATGGGGACGAGCTGAAGCGATTGAGGATTGTCCCCTCGACCGATGACGGAGAGGCTAGCCCCGGGTCCCCTGTTGCAGACTACCCGGGTTTGAGCCGATTGTGGAGCTCCCGCACTGATGTGATTCAACATAGCCTCACCTGGGGCCAACACAGTGCCGCTCACACAGTCATGCTCAATTCTCCTCTCACGCCGCCTACCACTGCCGCTCGTCTCCGCGGCATGGGAGGCCACCTCTCGCACTTGTGGTTAACCACTCTACCGTCGTCATTGAGTCATCGTCTCGATGCTTTCCAGTTCCGTTCTGCCGCACGGATCTATCTCGGTTTGCCACAGGCTCCGTGGCACTCTAATCGGCCGTCTTTCTGTCAGGGATGTGAGAGCCGGATTGACGTTTGTGGCTACCACTTCCTGGGTTCCTGCGGACTGTTACGAGGTCTCCGTACGAGGCGTCACACTCGCCTCAAGTACATCCTCAGCGAATCTTTGACTCGGATAGGGCATACGGTTGAGGTTGAGTCGGAACTGCCCAGATCCACCTCGGACTCTGCACCGCCCCGTTGTATAGCCGATCTCCTCGTCTCCGACGCTGCTGCCAGACGCTCAACATATGTGGACCTTGCGATTACCTGCCCCGTGGCCAGCGCCCACCTCACCGCAGCCGCCCGCCGCCATGGGGCCGCGGCTTCAGCCCTTCGAAGAGTTAAGGAACGACGGTATGCTGAGAGCATGGCCAGTCTGCCTTGCGCTGAGGGTCGCTCTCACCGGTTCCAGCCATTCATTGTGGAAAGCTTTGGTCACGTGGATAAGTCGGGTTTAGAGTGGTTGCGGAAATGTTTTGCTGAGCATCCTACTGAATATTTGGCGCTCTTGAGGCGTTTAAGTGTCTCCCTTTGGCGATATTCCAGCGACATGCTTTCCGAGGCGCGCCATCGGCGCCTGGGGTTGCATGCTTCCCTCCCTAGTTATTAGTTCATCTTCACGCCTTGCGTAGCGCTTCAGGCTATGCTAGTAAAGTCCAGTAAAGTCCAGTAAAGTCCAGTAGATCCTTGCGGCGGAGCGGAACTGGAAGGCATCGAGACAGTGACCCGGCGACGAAGCCAGGTTAACCACAGGTGCGAGGGATGGCCTCTGATGCCGCGAAGGCGAGCGGCGGTGGTAGGCGGTGTGAGGGGATAGTTGAGCAAGATTGCGTGAACGGCACTGTGCTGGGCCCAGGTGAGGCTATGTTGAATCACATCAGTGCGGGAGCTCCATAATCGGCTCAGACCTGGGTAATCTGCAACGGGTGACCCGGGGCTAGCTTCTCCCTCATCGGCAAGAACTCTGTCAATGGGTGAGGTCTCAATCGCCTCAGTTGGTCCCTGTGGCAGTTCCCCCCAGGAGCGAAAACGGGATCAATTGTCGCCCGGCACGGCGTTGCACTTCCGGAACGCCTGTTCCAGACCATCATAGATCGTCAAAAACTGGGGCGAAAGGGTCACTGGGTCCTCGCTAGTCAGTGCTCGAGCCAAGATGCACACTTTGTATCCGGAAAGTCACCAAGGTAAGGAGCGCGGTTGCCCAGGAGGCGACCGCCGCAGGCGAGCAGACGAGTCCCCGATCTGCGACACCAAATCCCCCTAAGTGCAACGGTAGAGCGAGCTGGGCACAAATTAAGTCCCTGTCGGGATGCGCTTCAAGATCGAGGGGTTCATCCAAGAGCGTTCCCCAGTGGTTCAGCGTCATCTAGTCGGCCTTGGCGGCGATGCATGAACCTCAGTCGGGTGGTAGGCTACGCAACCAGTAGTTGAGTCGGGGACCGGCACAAAAGCGGGAACGCAAGCACGCCGATTGCAGCATGCTGTCTGGAAGGAGGGCATGTCGGTGGAGGACGCCCCTACTACTTTGCTGAAGCCCGCGAGAGCTATCCCGCGAGCCTCGCGGAGTGGGCGGCTTACCACTTTGGTGAGGTTAGGCGGAAAACGTGCGAGGACCGACTCCCCCGGGTCTAAGGGGGAGAAGCACGATTAGCTCCCCGGGCACGGCTGCGAGATCGCAGCCGATGGATTTGACAGTCCTATGTCGTGAAGGAGGGCGGAGACTGGGGTATTTGGCGTACGCGTTTACGAAGTTGGCTCCGGCGTTGGATGTCTTTGGAAGGAGGCTTGCTTCCCCTGCATGGCAGGATTCCGCCTGTCGTCTTACCTCGCGGCGAGCTCTCAGTGGCTGGGACCATCCTGGACTTCATTTTCACGAGCCTGGCACGTAACCTTCGGGACACCGTCATGTAGGAATTTCTGGGGGTCATGCCGCGCGTGATTCTGGCCCCAACACACACGCCGGAGCGCAGATGGCGTGTCCGAGATCGGCTGGCGATGTTCCTGAAAGGGGAGTTCGAGGCGTTGCAGCAAAGCTACTTGGCGTCGTTGGACCCATCCGTTCGTCCGACTCGGGCTGGAACCGTCCTGCCCCTGACGGCTCGAGCACAGAAATTGGTAGCAGTGAGCGACTTGAGTCGAGCGGCACGGGTCCTGGAGGGCCAGGCGCCTGTCCTCCCCTAGGAAGAAAGTCTTGCCCGGACGGTGTCGTCTCTGTTCCCCTCGTCCGCCGTGGACTTGCTACCCGAGTTTGAGGCATTATTGGACCGTCCGGAGTTGGCCCGGTTTCAAATCGACCTTACACTCAACGAGTCTCACCTAGAGGAGTTGCTTCGTACCTCGCGTCGTGGACGCTGCCCTGCACCCTCAGGGCTCCGCACCGAATTATTGCAGGTCTTGGGAAAAACTGGCCAGAGCGCGTTGCTCAAGATTCTGAACAAACTGTTCAAGGGCACGTCGGGTGGGTCTGCCCCCTGGGAACACCTCCGTCGGGCACAGCTTTGCTTGCTCACGAAGCCTGACCATCAGCCGGCCCGCCCGCGTCTCCGGCCGATCGGTATGGTCGAGAGCCTACGGAAGTTGGCCGGAAGGTGGCTATGCCAGCGCCTTCGCCAGCAGGTCACAGCTTTTATGGCGCCCTTGCAAGTGGGGGTGGGATTTTCCGGTGGTTGCGAATTGATCACCTATGGGATCGAGTTGGAGCGTGCCTGTAGGCCGGAGTGGGGAATTTTGGTGGTTGATTTTCGAAACGCATTCAACAGCATCTCGCGGACGCATGCGTTGGAGGTGATCCGACGGGTATTTCCGGAGGCGTGGCCATTTCTCTCTGGTCTTTACGGAAGGGGGAGCCTCCCCTACTGGACCAGAGAAGGCACTGTTTTCGAAGCACATACTGGAGTCCAACAAGGCGATCCATGCGGGCCTCTACTTCATGCCTGTGCCCTGCAGCTCGTTCTCCGGCGTCTCGCGAATGAGGTGCCGGCTCTTCGTATCTACGCCTATCACGACGACGTGACCTTGCTGGGCGACCCTGAAAACCTCGCTCGGGGGTTGACCCAGATCGAAGTGATTGGATGTGGAGTAGGTCTGACGGTGGAACCAGAAAAGCGTCGTTTTCTCGCTCCGAGTGAAGCTTCGATGGCCTCTCTGCCATCTAATCTACGAATCATTGGCGAATGTGAAGGGTTCGAGCACCACGGCGTCGGTTTCGGGAGCAACACCTTCGTCCAAGCCTCTTGCGAACGCGTTTTGGCTCGGCACAAGCGGCTCACTGACGCCATTGAGCGCCTTCCAGACAGTATGCTGCAATCGGCCTGCTTGCGTTCCCGCTTTTGTGCCGGTCCCCGACTCAACTACTGGTTGCGTAGCCTACCCCCCGGGTGGGGTTCATGGATCGCCGCCAAGGCCGACGAGACGACGCTGCACCACTGGGGCACGCTCTTGCTTCAAGATCGAGGGGATGAACCCCTCGATCTTGAAGCTGCGCCGGACAGGGATTTAATTCGTGCCCAGCTCGCTCTCCCATTGCGAATAGGGGGGTTTGGCGTCGCAGACCGGGGCCTCGTCTGCTCGCCTGCGCCGGTCGCCTCCTGGGCTACCGCGCTCCGTACCCTGGTGACTTTTCGGAAGCGAAGTGCCTGCCTTTTGGCCAGAGCACTGACCAACGAAGAGCCCGTGGCCCTTCCGCCACCGCTTTTGAGTATCTATGATGCTCTGCAACAGGCGTTCAGTAAGTGCAAAGCCGTGCCGGACGAGAGCCGATCCAGATTTCGCTCCCGGAAGGAGCTGTTATGGGGACGAACTGAGGCGATTGAGGACTCTCCCATCGACAGAGTACTCGCCGACGAGGGGGCAGCCAGCCCCGGGTCACCGGTTGCCGATTACCCGGGTCTGAGCCGATTGTGGAGCTCGCGCACTGATGTACTGATGTGATTCAACATAGCCTCACCTGGGGCCAACACAGCGCCGCTCAAGCAATCTTGCTCAACTCTCCCCTCACACCGCCTACCACCGCCGCTCGCCTCCGCGGCATGGGAGGCCATCTATCACATTTGTGGTTAACGACCCTGCCGTCATCACTGGGTCCCCGTCTGGATGCCTTCCAGTTTCGCTCCGCCGCACGGATTTACCTGGGTTTGCCACAAACCCCGTGGCACTCTAATCGGTCGTCTTTCTGTCAGGGATGTGAGAGTCGGATCGATGCTTGTGGTTACCATTTCTTAGGTTCATGCGGACTGTTGAGAGGTCTTCGTACGAGGCGTCACACTCGCTTCAAGTACATCCTCAGCGAATGTTTGACTCGGGTAGGGCATACGGTTGAGTTGGAATCGGAACTACCCAGATCGTTCTCGGATAGGGCACCGCCGCGCTGTATCGCAGATCTCCTTGTCTCCGATGCTGCCGCCAGACGCGCAGTTTATGTTGACCTCGCGATTACATGCCCTATGGCAAGCGCCCATCTCACGGCCGCCGTTCGCCGCCGGGGAGCAGCTGCTTCGGCCCTTCGCCGAGTGAAAGAACGACGGTATGCCGAGAGTATGGCTAGTCTGCCTCGCGCTGAGGGTCGCTCACACCGGTTCCAGCCTTTCATTTTGGAAAGCTTTGGTCACGTGGAGAAGTCGGGTTTAGAGTGGTTGCGGAAATGTTTCAGTGAGCATCCTGTTGAATACTTGGAACTTTTGCGGCGTTTAAGTGTCTCTCTGTGGCGATATTCGAGCAGCATGCTTGCCGAGGCGCGCCATCGGCGCCTGGGTTTGCACGCTTCCCTACCTAGTTCTTAGTTCCTTTTCACGGTTTGCGTAGCGTTTCAGGCCAGTAAAGTCCAGTAAAGCCAGTTAAAGACAAAGCTCAAAAACTACCATCTTCGGCAGGTGCAGAGTTTCGGCAAAGTCGTTGCGGTCAGGCCGAACCAGCTCCGCGTACCATGTCCTGCGGCCTTGAGTTTCCTTGATCATCCCTAAAAAACTTCCACTGGTTGCGTGGATCAAGTGGTGGTTTTACGTGGATCAAGTGCTCTACGATATAACGAAATAGTTCAATTTACTAAAATGCCTTGACTGCGATGTGTGAGGGGTTGCTTCAAACGGTTTGACGCAAACGCTAGAATACGATCTTCAAGTGGACGTGTCACCACACTGGACGGTCTAGTTCCGATACGTAAATGTGATATCTACGTATCTACCACAACTCGAAGAATCGCAAATGCGCTCGCTTCTTGTTCCAGAGAACGGTACGCCGACGTAAACTATCTTGGTGGGGAGCAACTGATCATCCCGACCGTTTAAGAATCCATCCGAGTCCATAACTTCAATTCGCATGCTGACCCACGAACGATAGCCAAAGAAGAGGTTCTGGTTCCAGTTCGGGTTGTGGTCACCACCCTTCTCTGAAGTCCTTAGAGACAGGGACTTACTGTCGATGTCGTAGGCGGTAACTCTAGCGTACGGATCAGAGTTTCCAGCTCCAAAGCCGTCCCTGTCTGGAAGGTTTCGACCTCTTATAACTTGGACTTGCAGCAGCCCAATGGCCCGCTCGCATCGTTCGCCTGTGAAACCTCGCTTGCAGAGGCAAGTGAAGTCCGCGACTTGGTCAACACACGTAGCTCCGTTGAGACAGGGATTGGGTGCGCACTCATCCCTATCTTCAATCAGCTCCGTACGGAACGTTGCGTACCTGGAACAGGAATCAGGAGTGCCACAGACGCTCCGTAGCAGGTTTCCCCCGTACAATTGAATCAGCTGTTCGTGCACTATGACATCGTCCGCGCCGGTGAAAATGGAGCCATCGCGGTCCATGACCTGAACTCGCAAGTATTGCCACTTTCCATTCCCGAAATCAATCCTTTCGTTCCACGTCGGGGAGTTGTCGTTGCTAATCACTCTTGTGGTTCGAACTATGGAGTGTCCATCTTCATCCACCGCCGTTACTCTCATGAATGGATCCGACTTGACGGAGCTGAAGCAGCAGCCATCGTGGTTGGGGAAGTGGTAGCCTTGGAGAGCGGTGACCGCAAGACGCCCTTCTCTTCCGTCATTCGGGCACTCATACATGCGGTTGACGGTGAGAATGTCGAGGAAAGTCAGGTCTGTAGAACCCCCGAGAGAGTTGCCAAAGACTCTCTGAAGCGTGTCCTGTCCGTTCTTGCTGAAGAACGCTTTGCCGTAGTGCATGATCGAAGCATAGTCGTAGTAGAGTCCCTGGTTGTCAACGTTATGCCAGGACTCCTTATCGAAATTATGTCCTTTTCCGGACTGAATGTTTTGCGAGAACACCCTGACAAATCTGTCTCTGTCTGGGCGCATCTGCTCGTGGAAGAGACCAAGAGCGTGTCCAATTTCATGAAGCGAGATTGAGGTTGTGCTGCTGAATCCATCGTTGCATGCTGGGCCCAAGTTGATCTTCTGCCGGCCTCCGCGACGTCCGATATCGGTTGAGTAGCAGGATGAGTCGTCACTCTGGAACAATATCCTGTCGTGCGCGTATCTTGACTCGATAAACCTTAGGCAAGTTGCACTTTCATATCTGTCCATTGCGTTGCGGACATTGGTCATCGTATGTAGTGGGACACCGATGTCGAACTCATAGTAAACCCTCCGAGAAGGCCACCTCTTGCTCTTGTCACGGATGGATGCTGTTGCAGCTGCCCACCAGGTGATCGAAGCCAGGAGCAACAGGGTCAACACGAAGTTTGAGTTGGGTTGCATTTTTGTCCTTGTACCAGAAAACCGAAGATATAGCGATCCTTCCTTTGCAGACTGCTTGCTCGGTGATGCAGCCTCTCTCAAAAGTCATAGCCAACGGGTTCTTATACCCTCCGAGTTGTCTTCCTCGTCACTGGAGGAGCTGCCGCTTACGATTTGATGAGAAAACCAGCTTCCGCACAGATGAGGGCGGGGTGATGACTCAGCTGGCTAACTGCTAAGCGGGGCTCCGTATCTGGCAAGTTGGCTTGATCCTGGTAGGAAGTGACTGATTCGACGTTTTGAACTCTAGAGCAGGTTGTGCAACTCCGGAATTGTCAACAAATTGACACTGCGTATAGGCCTATGTTGCTGCAGGGCCTGATCAGCTGGTTGGAGTCCTGAGTGGAGGTGCGCCGATAGTGCAGAGCTTGGAAGACGTCTTCAACATCGAAATCATTGTTTCACGGTTGATTACGGGTGATTGCTCGCGCAACCTCTCGCGTACCCCGACTGATAAGGACCGAGCTGGCAAGCCTGTCGCTCAACCATAGACAGAATTTCACCCTACTTCAACCTAATACAAGAATTTCGAAACAATCCATCCATCCACCCATGTGGCTACTCAATCACTTGCGACGAGACCAACGAAGCGGCGCTGTCAAGGGAGGCTTGGGCGCACATCAATCTCCAGCGTCGACGGAGTTCCTTGGATAAGTTCGTGGTATGTATCTAATGGAATGAATTTGTTTAATCGGAGACTGAAAGAGAAAACCCCGATCTAATTCGTGTTCCCAAGTAGCCTTCGAGGTCCGGAAGCACACCGTCCGCCTGAATCCAAACTTAGTGGTGGTTTACTAGAACAAATATACAATTTACGATGATGTACGCAGAATTCAAACCGCCACTTCAACCATGGCGGGCATGGCCTTAGTGGCTGCGATATTCCGACTCCAACCCGGCCCAAGCACGGCGAACACAATACCTTTGCGGGATCGCTTGTTGTGAAATTGGGGACGAGGTATTCAGTGCGGGAGGGCGACTAATGATGTACAAACAGAGGACCGTTGACCAATCTCCGTGCGTGTCAGCAGTGTTCAGAGAATCAGTCACCATCGTTAAGAGCTCACCTCAAGACCCCCCAAAATAATAAGCCACCTCAACAATTCATTCAAACCGAGCACCAAGTCATCTCCCCCCAAAACATGAAAAACAGGTTCAAATTATTTAATAAAAACAACCTCGGAAAACGATTTTGATTGAATAAATGGATAACGATTCGCTGAGAAGAAATTATTGGTGATTATGATTGGGTTGATCATCCGAAAAGACCTCCCCCTTATGATTATTTTGGTAATATTATCACGCCCTTCTATATTTAAATGATTATTTGGGTTGGAGGGAATTGAGATGAAATATATAATCTTGCTTTTTTTTCAAGTATGTTCTTTAATATTTTCGTTGGTAATATTCCGGTCAACTGGCGAAATATTTTTGCCACTTCGTGTTTGGGATCCTTCGGGATCTGATTGGTTTGGCTTGTCGGGGATGAGATTCTACGCAATTCAATATTCCAACGATGATTGCCTGTTTCCACTTTTTTTCGATAAAGTGCTCGAAGGGGTGGTAAACCAACGGACTCGAAATGTTCAGGTTGGCGGTTGGGAAGGGGGGGGTGTTGATCGTGGAATATGGTTTGATTGCCTCTGGGGCACAGTGTCCCAAGAAAAAATGGGACAGTTTACAAGAACAGATTTTTAAGTTTTTGGAAATCAATGTTTTCGGCCAGAAAGCTTGTTTTTTTGGCGCTATTTGAAAATACTCTGCTGCATCGACATACACGATCTGGCTTGGGTTGTGCAAGTGGGTACGGTTTTTAGCTGTTTACGACCGAGAAGTGGTTAAGCCCGCGAAAACAGGGGGGTTTAGATGGGTATAAACAACGAAGAACCCGACCCACTTGGCACAACCCTAATCTGGCCGGAACGTTTTGGGTACTTAAATGGGGTCGAAGGAAGAGAGTCATCCCGGACGCGAAGGGATGGCGATCTGGGGTGGGTGCCGACTGCTTGCTCAACGACTTCAGGCGGAAGGCATGGACCATCCTCTACAGTTTGTAATGAGCTGAGGATGAAACGTCTCGCGCAACACGGCTTTTTCGAACCCCAACGGACGGACACCGTCGGTCGAGTGCATCCAGGTATAAACGGCAAGTTAAAAAAAAATAAGATTGTTTTCCATGTCAGTTTGCGTAGCGCTTTAGGCTATACTAATAAAACCATCCATGTCAGCTTATTGCGGCGCATCCACAGCTGAGGACTTTTCTTATCCTTTTGCAGAAAATCAGATGTTGATGATTTTTTCTTGAGCGGACCGATGCACAGCACTCAGGGCAAAACAACACGAGTGTCCAATCTTTGCGCTCACAATGCAGTGGACCCCGTATGTCGAGTGCCTCCAGGTTATGAACCCCAAGTTCAAGATAGCTTACCTTGTCAGTTTACTGAGACTCATCCCCAGGGGTGCACCGCTCTTTTTTTCTTTCAGCCTCCGATTAAACCATTCGTTCGCTGGTTCCATTCGACGACTGAAGGAGTCGCACTACCCTGAGGCGATGACGCATGTAACCTTTTGGGGGCCGGTGCTGTCTCATCCATTTGCACCGATGCTTTGATCTCCTAGACAGTGCTGTTTATCTCCGGCTTCGTCTTTTTTTTCGCAATGCCCCGGCCTTCTTGACAATCTCCTCACGGAGCCGTGTCTGGCTCTCTGGCGCTCGAATGCTGTTTTGTTGTTGGACGCGCGTCATCAGCGTCCTCGTTTCTGCTCCTACGGGTACATAGGCCCTGAATAAATTGTTGATGCTGTTGTTGTTGTAATCTAACTCCATCCAACTTTCAACCCCGTCCTACGCCCAGTAGAATATTCCTCCATGCACATTCGCTCTTCGCTTCACGACCCTTAGACTGGACTTTAGTAGCATAGCCTGAAGCGCTACGCAAGGCGTGAAGATGAACTAATAACTAGGGAGGGAAGCATGCAACCCCAGGCGCCGATGGCGCGCCTCGGAAAGCATGTCGCCGGAATATCGCCAAAGGGAGACACTTAAACGCCTCAAGAGCGCCAAATATTCAGTAGGATGCTCAGCAAAACATTTCCGCAACCACTCTAAACCCGACTTATCCACGTGACCAAAGCTTTCCACAATGAATGGCTGGAACCGGTGAGAGCGACCCTCAGCGCAAGGCAGACTGGCCATGCTCTCAGCATACCGTCGTTCCTTAACTCTTCGAAGGGCTGAAGCCGCGGCCCCCCGGCGGCGGGCGGCTGCGGTGAGGTGGGCGCTGGCCACGGGGCAGGTAATCGCAAGGTCCACATATGTTGAGCGTCTGGCAGCAGCGTCGGAGACGAGGAGATCGGCTATACAACGGGGCGGTGCAGAGTCCGAGATTGATCTGGGCAGTTCCGACTCAACCTCAACCGTATGCCCTATCCGAGTCAAAAATTCGCTGAGGATGTACTTGAGGCGAGTGTGACGCCTCGTACGGAGACCTCGCAACAGTCCGCAGGA
The DNA here is from genome assembly GCA_029953675.1 of Rhodosorus marinus. Classification (NCBI taxonomy): domain Eukaryota; phylum Rhodophyta; class Stylonematophyceae; order Stylonematales; family Stylonemataceae; genus Rhodosorus; species Rhodosorus marinus. Next base: position 2,538,962 of record JAMWBK010000001.1, read on the forward strand.
ACCCCTTTTTTTTTTTAATCCTTAGACTGAAGCCCTGCATCGGGAGAAAGACGATGAAATATACACCTCAAGTAAGAAGTTTTTAAGGACAATGAAACTGTGGCTCTTCAAAGGGATGAAAGCGCTTGAGCTAAAAAAAACTTTCAAAGACCACAGTCCAAAGTAAACCCAGTATTTCTGAAACAGAAGCTCGTTGAAGGGATGAAACACTTGGGCCCAAAATTGAGAGCAGAGGATCGACCCAGGAGGGTGGCATGCGAGTCCCGATGATGTCCCACGTCAGGGATTTTTGCGAAGGCGCCGGCCCCGATTGGGAAGAAGATTCCTCTGCGAACTCTCAAGGACAGTAGAGTCGTATGCAAGCAATGATATCAGCAGTGTAGCATCGAGCAACGACCCAAGACCTCTCTCCCACGAACATCTGCGGGAAGGGGCAGCCAAGATCCACACTCGGAAGCTGCACAGCTTGGACAATGCATTTTGTCCCAGTTCTTTCGCCGCGTAGTTCGGAATGTTTGATCTTCTTTCCTCCCCCTGCCTAGAAGTCTTATCACTAAACACGCGACTTCCCGACCTACCCCTTGAAGACGAGCGAATGGTGAGAGCAACTTTTCTTTCACAGCTGAAATAAATCAGAGGTACTCTATATTTCTCGTAGAATCTCAATCGGGACGAGTTTTTAACACGAACGAATGGTTTAATCACAAGAGCCATTGAGAGTGTGCTCGAGCGCCTCGAGTGCCTCTTGAGCGTGGCGACGGGGTCTGGTGGAGGGCATTACTCCGTCGATGATGGAGTTGATACCCTGAGGCGTGCTGATACAAAAAAAAAAGGATAAAGCGTTCCTAACTGTTTCTGGGGTCGACGGTTTTGGCAATGGCTTATCAGTTTTCAGGAATACTTCAAAAGATGAGCCTAGTCTTCACAGGAAGTTTTTCGCATCGGTCCAACGTCCTTTGCTTTCGAATTGGCTCAAAGCTTCGCTGAGTTTGCCGAAAAGATCCTAGTAAGAGCTGCGACCAGGGATAGAGGGTCATACTCTTTCAGGCAGGGCGGGTGCAACGCTAACGAGAGAAAGATTGCCAAAGTGATGCAGATCCATGCCTCCCACGAGATGGAAAAGGGCCCGTGGGGAGAAACCATTTTGGTTCCAACGCTTGCGCCGCGAGAAGAGAGCCGTACTTGCGTTGTAGAGGTCGCATCCAAAATTCCACCGCGAGGACTTCGCGCTCGGAGGACGGGACCCCTGTGGCTGGTGGTGCACTCGCGACCTTAACTACTCGCAAGAGCCAAATTCAGAATTTCCAAGTTGAATTCATTTGCTCTACCTTATCAGCCCACCTGGCTTGCAGCGATGCGGAACTTTATCCTTCGGACGGAGCAACCACCACATAAGAAATCCAGCTAGGTCAGTTCTTTCCAATTTATCAGTTCTAGTAAAGTCCAGTAGTGTTCAGATCACCAGTCCATGCTCGTTTCATCGCAACCCGGCAGTGGACCTCATGGGGCACACCCATCTGAATGATAAAACGTTTAGCACAACTCTGATTGGGTCGTGGATCCGCGTCTCCCTCCTAAAAGCATCCCGGGGAAGGAAAACCTTTAAGAGCAAAAAACTTGCGACGCATAGATCAGGCAGAGAGCTAGGATCTCGATGGCTTTGGTTGAGCGGACGTGCCTGAAAAACCTTTCTGCAACACCGTCTGCACGCCAATGGTCGTTCACCTAGCACAGATAGAAAGACAAAATATTAATTAATCATCATCTTTTGGCTCCGCCTTTCTCCCCCCCCTCCGCCCCCCCCTCCACTCCCTAAAAAAGTCAAATTTTTGCCATGCTTCGTGTTTTTAATGAATTGGTTTATATTTTAATACAGATGAAAACGTCAACAGCCCCTTATTTTTCTCTACGATTCGGCGATCAAGGAACAGTTTTGCCATATGTTGGCAACCAAATACGTGATTTTCAAATAGTTTTGTAAGGAAACTGAGCAAGGTTGTTTTCTGAATGGATTTACAAAGAAAAGATTTTGATCCCTTTTTTAGCCGAATTCTCATAGATGAATTTTATATGAAAATAACTCTATTCGTATTCAGATTTGATGCTAATTAGATTAGCAAATTTGGGGTTAAATTTTTGAGTTAATTCTAACTACCCCTATGCATTTTTCTCCCAAAACATGTCAATATTGTGAAAGTATTATAGCTAAATGTACAATGGAGTTTGCTGCATATTCCCTACCCCTCTCAATCTCTTGTTTACTCTTAAAGCTGCATTTGCCCATGGATGGATGGTGTTAATGGTGGCACTAGCATGGCCTGAAGCGCTCGCGTGGAAGGGAACCAGGAACTAGGAAGAAAAGCGGGGGAAACCAGGCGGCGATGCCGAGGTGAGCATATTGCCAGAATATCGCCAGAGATTGGCATTTAACCGGCGTAGAGTCCCAAATACTCAACAGGATGGCCAGTAACACATTTCCACAGCCACTCCAAGCTCGGCTTTCCCAGATGCCCAAAGCGTTCCATAATGATGGCCCCCCCGGTAGTCCACACGAGCCCAGAAAGTGATAACCACAACCGTCAATGCGACTCTCACAGCCTTGGCAGAAGGAAGGGCGACTAGAATGCCAGGGGGCGTACAAACCCAGGCCCAACCAGTTAGTCCGGAACTGGAAGGCGTCCTGACGTTGGGCCCGGTGATGAGGAGCGCGTGGTTAATCACAGGTGAGATAGATGACCTCCGAGGCCGAGAAGACGAGCCGCCGTTGTGGGCGGTGTGAGTGGAGAAATGAGCTAGATTGCATAAGCTGCACAAAGTGTTGGCCCCCGGGTAAGACTATGTTGAACTTGCGGCGTTTAAGTGTCTCTCTGTGGCGATATTCTAGCAGCATGCTTGCCCAGGCCCGCCATCGGCGCCTGGGTTTGCACGCTTCCCTCCCTAGTTCTTAGTTCCTTTTGACGCCTTGCGTAGCGCTTCAGGCTATGCTAGTAAAGCCCGTCACACTCGCTTCAAGTACATTCTCAGCGAATGTCTGACTCGGGTAGGGCATACGGTTGAGGTGGAATCGGAGCTACCCAGATCGGTCTCGGATAGGGCACCGCCCCGCTGTATCGCAGATCTCCTCGTCTCCGATGCTGCCGCCAGACGCTCAGCATATGTTGACCTCGCGATGAATTGCCCTGTGGCAAGCGCCCATCTCACGGCTGCCGCCCGTCGCCGGGGAGCAGCTGCTTCGGCCCTTCGCCGCGTGAAGGAACGACGGTGTGCTGAGAGTATGGCCAGCCTGCCTCGCGCTGCGGGTCGCTCCCACCGGTTCCAACCTCTCATTATGGAAAGCTTTGGTCACGTGGAAAAGTCGGGTTTGGAGTGATTGCGGAAATGTTTCACTGAGCATCCTGTTGAATACTTGGAACTTTTGTGGCGCTTAAGTGTCTCTTTGTGGCGATATTCGAGCAGCATGCTTGCCGAGGCGCGCCATCGTTGCCTGGGTTTGCACGCTTCCCTCCCTAGTTCTTAGTTCCTTTTAATGGTTTGCGCAGCGCTGTAGGCTATGCTAATAAAGCCAGTAAAAACCTAGTAGGAAAGCTTTGGTCACGTGGAGAAGTCGGGTTTGGTGTGGTTGCGGAAATGTTTTACTGAGCGACCTGTTGCATACGGTTGAGGTGGAATCGGAACTACCCAGATCGGTCTCGGAAAGGGCACCGCCCCGTTGTATCGCAGATCTCCTCGTCTCCGATGCTGCCGCCAGACGCTCAGCATATGTTGACCTCGCGATCACATACCCTGTGGCAAGCGCCCATCTCACGGCTGAAGCCCGCCGCCGGGGAACAGCGGCCTCGGCCCTTCGCCGCGTGAAGGAACGACGGTATGCTGAGAGTATGGACAGTATGCCTCGTGCTGAGGGTCGTTCCCACCGGTTCCAGCCTTCATTGTGGAAGGCTTTGGTCACGTGGAGAAGTCGGGTTTGAAGTGGTTGCGGAAATGTTTCACTGAGCATCCTGTTGAATACTTGGAACTCTTGCGGCGCTTAAGTGTCTCTCTGTGGCGATATTCGAGCAGCATGCTTGCCGAGGCGCGCCATCGGCGCCTGGGTTTGCACGCTTCCCTACCTAGTTCTTAGCTCCTTTTAACGGTTTGCGTAGCGCTGTAGGCTATGTTAATAAAGCCTAGTAAAGCCAGTAAAAACCAGTAAATCCATCCATTGCTGAGGAGCTACTACTACTACTAGTAGTGTGGTCTCTTTAGTGGTAGTGGCTGAGTGTGCTTCAGTAAGTAGTTTACAAATAGCCCGTACAGCCTTGGCTGGCCTTGGCTGCTTGGGATAGCTGGAAGGAAAGGGAGGACCGAATTTGCGAGTGGAGGTGGTGCACGCGCAACGACTGCAAAGATTTTACCGCGCCGCAAAGTGACAAATAGAAGTTATTTTTATTGCCAACAGTGTGTTGAAAACTAGAGAGCACGCAGACGCAGTGTCCCTGCCCGCTCGGCGGTTTTGAATCAGTGGTACCATGCAGCAAACAAAGTCTTCCGTTTAGCGCTGACTGAGTTCATGCGCGTAAGCTTTGCACAAAAACTGAAAAAATCGAAGGGATCAGCAAGTGGCGCCATCCACAGAAACAATCCTGACATCGGTTGGGCAGCTGCTGGATTCTGCACGTGAGATAGATTTGACGGCGGAATCCTGGACAATATGGTTGAAACTTGCAACAGCAGCCACGCGGGTAAAGCTAATAACGACATCGTCTGAGTGTTCCCAAAACAGTTTCTTTGGTTGATCGTGCCAGGTCCATGCAAGCTCGATCCTGCTTGGTAGTCGCGCGCCGGTAGTTTTCGCTTCAAATTGAAACTCGCAGACCTTGGTTGCACTTCCGTCCCTTCTTCTGTGGTTCTCGATGATCTTCGTTGATATGCCATATGATTCACACGGCGCGGGGCTCTTTCTTGTTGCACGTTCTTGTCGGGATGCCCTTTTGGAGCTCTTTATCGTTGTCGCCGTTGCTTCTCTCGCTTCTCCACGAGAGCTGCATAGCATCGGGTGTGCAGTATCCAGGACTCGGTCCAAGGCTCCCAGAACGTACTCTCCGGTGAAGTATACTCTCACGTTTGATACATCCGAGGTGCTCGAGATCTGCGTTTCCAGCTCGTAGTTGCTGAAGGGACTCACGCGAATCGTGTTGTCCGATGAAAATTCCGCTTTCTGTGAGATGCGAGGCCCCCTCATCCACTCCTTGATCGTCTCCTCATCATCTTCCGGTGCCTCTCCGAAGTAGATAAATCGGCGCTTGAGATTTGCATGTGTAAACTTCCTCGTCAGGAATGGAAAGTCCTCGTCATCTGTTTCCATGACCCGCATCACCCCGGAGTCGCTCAAGAGCGTGATGTCGATTGTCGGCGAAATTTCTTCGTCGACACCGTCAAAGACCACATAGATTTCATCGACGCTGGCGAGCGGGAACATCAGAGGGTTGTTCGCAGGTGCTGGACGCATATTGAAAGCGGGCTCAGTAGGGTCCACGCAAAAGTTGATGATTCCGGTCTCCAAAAAGCTGTTCCAGTTTTCCTTTCCCACCGTCGCCTCGTTCAGGTTAACGGGACCCCAGTAAGATGCGTACTTTAGGGAAAGATGATCCGTGAATACGTTAGCATACCACGACTGGAGGTCCTGCTCGAGCGAGAGAATCGAAGACGCTGCACACTTGAAGAAAAGCTTGCTGTCCAGGTCGATGATGCTCGCTTCCCACACACAGTTGGATAGCGCGACCTTGTCCCCCGGCGATGGTAGCCCCATCATGAGGTAGTCCCTAGCGGCGACCACGTTAAATATGTCCCGGTTGAAATCTTGGACGATCATTTTATAGGTCGCTTCCTGCGCGTTGACGACGGCAGGTGCGGCTGGGTTGACCAAGCCCTCCTGTAGGCCACGTTGCGTCTCAGCCACGACGTTTTGAAGATACATCTTGGTCGCAGTGACTTTCTGTAGCAGTTTCATATACGCAGAATACACGTTCAATACGTTAGTGCGCTGGTCAACCCACATCTGCATGTTGTCAAAACTGGTCAACAACTCCGTCGCCTCCGAGTAACAGTGCTGCTTCATATATTGGACGTAGTTATCAAGTTCCTGTCGATTCAAGTTGATCTTAGCGGACTGTAGATCCTGGTCAAGGACACCTATTTTCTCAGCAATATCAACCGCCTCGTCGTACTCGGCGGCGTTGTACAGGTTGAGCAGGGGATCCGACAGCTGTCCCTGATAATTGGACAATGACGGGAGGTCGCCCGAGACGATGGCCGCGCTAGGATCGAAGTCGGCCCAAGGGTCACCATCACCTGCAGCGGGAATGTATTGCGTAAAGCTATCGGCCCAACCGGGAATTTTCTCGAACGGAACATCGCTGATGGCTTTTACACCTTCAAAAAAGGTCTGCACTGCAGTCGATGCTTCAGGGATCGAGGTAATCGCGTTGACAGCCTTCACAGAACCGAAAAATCCATCCACTACGTTGAGCGCCAAGCCTACAAGCTGCATAATCCTCTGGAACCTCATTCGCTTTTGCACGTTTGCCCAACATTGGTCGATGCTCGCCTGGTTGTCTTCCATCTCCTGGCGGTACTTCTCTATTTTCGCAGCTGTGTCAAACAGGGTTTGGTTCATCAGGAGCAACGAGCCGTAGATGTCTTCTTGTTTTGCTATCTGTGCTTTTATGCCAGTGTTTGCCTCCTCGGTTGCATTGGCCAATAGTTGAGCAGAAAGCTCCGCATCTAGAACGCTGTTCCGAAAGGCGTCATAGTACTCTTCAATGGACTCTCCTAGCCGGCGCTTGTTCTCGAGATTTTCTAGAAGCAGTTGGAAAGAAAGCACGCTGACGTCCCCGAGAGGTTGTCCGGACGGGGAAGACATCTGGTTCGCGGTTTGAAAGATGTTCGATGCTTGGCTCAGGTACGTGAGGAATTTGTTCTTCTCTGCATCGTCTGTCGCGTTGTCGTGCCACACCTGTGCGTTGGCCATGATTTCCGCGACGAACGAGAGGATCAAGTTGTAAGCGACTTGATTCTGGTCGTTATCTTCGTTGAACATCATCATATCGAGCATCATCTTGATCTGCTGCAACCCAAAGTCCAAGTACTCTGCTGGTTTGGGATGGGTGAGATAGGCCCAATCCTGTGGATTATCCCCGACGTTATCATCATGAGGATCTACTTGAGCACCTGAAGTCAAACGGACAAACTCTCCCGGCAGCTCATCCGCGGGAATTCCATCGCTACCGTTGGCACCGGCCGCTCCAGTTGCGCCTTGGCGGTTAAATACCGGAAAGGTTATAGGGGTTTGTGTCCTCCACGACCAAGTTTTCCGGTTCAAAACTATAAGCAAGTCTTGATAGACAACGCAGTTTGGCTGGTACGGCCCACTGCCACCGGCTCCACCTTGAGCACCGCGTCCCACATTCCCGTTGACCGACTCGAACGAGAGTAGTTCCCTGGCCTGTTCCTCAGAAAGAGTGTTATCTCCACTGCCACTCACCGAATTGGAATACATTCTTACTCTTCCAGCTCTACCAGCATCTCCGCCTCTTCCTCCAGCTCCTCCTGCTCCCCCGTTAGCTGGCGCCCCAGCCGCATGCAATGAGCAAAGTTGCACCCAAAAGTTTGGTGCATTTGATGGTGGCTTTGGACATTTATTACACCACGCCTTGCCGCAGTTGTCTTTACTCGAGCTCATCCCCAGGTCGCATTTTTCTCCTTCAGATCCTTTTCCCCCGTCCCCACCATCGCCACCATTTACTCCATCAACGCCATCGCCACCGCTTGCGAGGATCCTCATCTGATATCCGTTTTCGTGTAAACTCGTGAGATTCAGATGCTTGGCGACCATGGTAAAGTGTCCTGCGTCGTGTCCGTTTTCACCATCCTGTCCCGGAATTCCCATACCCCCAGCGATTCCTCTGCTCCCCCCCGCGGGCCGTTGTGCGGGAGTGGGAGGCTTCGCGGGGATGGGTTGAACCGCCTGCGTGTTGTCCGTTCCGTTGAGGTTAAGTGTAAAGTCGCCGTCAGATCGAATCTCGATGTAGTTCGCGATGATGGTTAAGTTTGAGCCACGCATCGAGGCTTCAACTCCGGCGCTGCCCTTAATCAGGACATAGTAGGCGTACAACACGAACTCTCCTTCTTCTCCAATCAGATCTGTTGTCGGAGTGGACGACGACGTGAAATCCAGCGTGTAGAAAAAAGGCGCATAGATTGTGAATTGGTTGGCCCTATCACCGCTCGCAAACCCCGACCTGATATCTAGAGACATCAAGCACATGTTATCTGACAAACCCCATCCATCGCACAGCTCATTAACGGCAGCCTCACGTGCTCCGACAAAGGCACCCAGGCCCACGGCCAGCAGAAGAATAATCCGCATTCTCTCCATTTGCAAGGTCTTTCTTCCTCTTGACGTTGGTTTTATTAACTGCTTGTTGTTAACTGTATTCTCATGCCCAAAGTGTTCACCTCTCGCTGCCATGGTGTGCGGTCCGTTAAATAGACTTGCAGCCTCAATTCCCTTTGCATAAAATGCAGAGTCCTGTGTGGTGCTTGTGAATGTGATTGGGAGGTCAGGCGCGCTTTCCGCGCTACTGGAGCACAGAACATCCATCCATCCACCCATTCACGATGTTGCTCGTGTTGACAGCGGCTGCAAATTCTGAACCGATGTGCTTTGCTAAAGTCTATACTTGGCATTCGGCCTGCATCTTGACTGCTTGTGAGTAAAATTGGAGGCTGTCTTGGCAACCGATAAGCTATGGCGGAACGGACTCGCCACATCTTCATCTCTGGGGTCGCCGACTAAAGGCTACACGTTTATTTCAGTCTCGGGGTACCCCGTAGCCCCCCTTCTCCAGTTACATTCCGCAGCGAACCACAACACCCCAGAAACACACCCCGAAACTGGCCAATTGCTCGCACCAGCGACTTCAATGAATTTTAGTTTGCACATCGTTCATTCTCATTTTTACAATACCCACAGCTCCCAACCTCAGTTTGTCAGACTTGCCAAGTTTGCTTCCGGGGTTAAGTCATTCATCAGTTTATCAGAGCCTAACTACCCTGAGAAGCGAGAAACAAGACGTTAAGTCCGTGTCGGGTTAGCCCTGACGAACACTGGTACACTTGCCAATTGCTCACAACAGCGATTTCAATGAACAGTAGTTACACACCTCGTTCATTCAGTTTACAGTACTCCAGAGCGCCTCACCTCGGTTTGTCAGGCTTGCCAAGTGTACGCTTCTCGTGTTAACTCAGTGCCGGGTTACCCCTGACGGACACTAGCACTGCCAACTGCTCGTAACAGCGATTTCAATGAACAGCCTGTAAAACCGCCAACGAACAGTAGATACACGCATTTTGAATTCGGTTTACAGACTCCAACTGGTCCCAACATTAGTAACACCACCACAACCACCACCGCCATAGCTCCCAACATCGGTTTGCCGATTTGGATGATGGACAGGGGTGGATCTATTCATTTTTGGAAGTTCCATACGTTCCCCGCCGCAGCAAAACACATCAGTGTCCGCAGCCACTGAAAACTTGGTTGATGATGCTCGCCTACCAGCCTTTGGCGTCATGAATGAATGACTAGTGTACGAGGGGTACGAACTCCATCATTTGAACGAGCGCTGCGGTAGGTAGCTGCCGATTAAAGGCTAAGGGGACGGTGGTAGTCCACACCACGGTGTCAGCACCATGGTGCTCACCCAGGATCTGACGCTGTAAACAGCTGAGCGCGTGGTCTTCTACCCCACTCTGGGGTCTCCTTAGCCTGGGCTCCTTAGCCTAGCCCCTCCTATTTCCTTTGCGTCTCTCTAGCGCTACATTCGGTAGTTCAATAAACGGAAACAGCTGAGCGCGTCGATCACCGTTTGCAGGGTTGGCTAGTGCGTGAATCTGTCCGGCAAATGGCAAAGAGCTTGACATACCCAAAATAGAAAGTTCCGTTTAGCCGACAGTGAATTGATTGTGAGTGATTGATTGAGAACGATTATGATTAACGTATTCTACCAGATGGATTGGCTGGATTTCGATTGGATAAGGCCTATTCTATCGAAGAGAGAAGATCTCTTAAATCCTGTTGGTCATCGTCCGGTTTCTTCAAAAAATGTGCTTGGCGAAACTTTTTTGGTTTTGATCGTGAGAGATCCCTTTTTGATGTCCACATGTTCTGCCAGGAAAAACAAAAACAAATGTGCTCCTGGCGACCTGTTTGTGGCGTTGCATAGCCACGCCGAGTAGTGGCTAGTGGGAGTCGACACCCCGGTGTCAGCACCACGGTACTCACCGAGGATCTGACGCTGTAAACAGCTGAGCGCGTCGATCACCGTTTGCGAGGTCGTCTGTCCCGCAAGCTGCAAAGAGTTTGACACCACCCAAAATAGAAAGTACCGGTTCCAGTCATTCATTGTGGAAAGCTTTGGTCACGTGGATAAGTCGGGTTTAGAGTGGTTGCGGAAATGTTTTGCTGAGCATCCTACTGAATATTTGGCGCTAGGCGTTTAAGTGTCTCCCTTTGGCGATATTCCAGCGACAAAAAAAAAAAAAAGAAGCAGTTTTTGGTTTCGTGAGGGTGTATGGTGCTGGCTTTTGGTGGTTTTGAGTCGCAATTGTGTTCTTCGGTGGGAGGCGCTTCTTTCTGCAGCCTTTCCCCCGCATCTTCTAGTGGTGTGGTGCGTGCTGGGGGTTGCTAGCGCCTCTTGGAGGTCGTGGTGGTTTTTCTTTGGTTGCAAACGTTGGGAACAAGTTCTCTTTTTGGGGGTTTCGTGGGGGAATCGGTTTTTCACACCTTCCAATCTTTATGGTTGGGGTTTCCCCACCCATTCCGGCGGACGGAGCCGTTCTCTCAGCGCGCGTGGAGCTCTGCGTGGGCGGGTTTAGTACCGCGGCCACCCTCACGGACTGCGCTGACGAGTTAGCCCATGGGATCTGCTCGAAACTGACGAGTCTTCTTGTGACTGCCTCCCAGGAACACCGCCTGCCCCTGCTGATCGCCTATTTGGAGCGCTTCTCCGCCTCCGCGCCTGCCCCATACCCCCCGGTGCCCGTCCCCGCGGATCCGCACGGTACAGCGGGGCCTGCCTCCACCCGACCCGAGCGCTCCGCTCCGGTCATTCCTGATTCCGACTGGCCTACCCCTATTCAAGGACAGACGCCTCCTGGGCCCGCGTCGGGCCCGAATCCTGCTCCCTCCAGTGCCCCACGTGCGACCTATTCGCAGGTCCTACGCAGGGGCTCTTCTGAACAACGCACGACGGCAATGGTGCGTATGATGCCACAACACATCCCTATTGACTCTTCTCGCCAACTATCTCCGTTCCACTTTGTTTGGATGACGAACGTGCGTCCCCAGACCCCCTCTCGTGGTCGGGGCCGCGCGCCCGTCCACTACCGCGATTTTCGCGACACCATGGCTTCCTCCCTTGGGGTCGCCCCGTCTGAATTCCTATATGTGGACTTCACGGGCCCTCATGCCTGTTTTCTTGTTACTGACTCGGCTTACCAGTTCCTTCAATCGCTTGTAACCACCCCCGCGCCCCAGCGCTCTGCTCTGGCCAACATGATACTGACTCGTCCTCATGTCTCTTTGTTTGTCGAGTTCGATCGTTTTGACGCCGGCTGGGTTCCACCGTCGGCCTTGCAAAACCTGGATGCCTCGCAGGCTTCGGTTGTCGCGCTACACACTCATGCGGCGCGGCTCTCGCGCATACAGGCCAGCCTCTTCGCGCGTTTTCCTCCTCGCGGGGTCCTCCGCACCGCGCTAGAGGCCTTCCTCTCCACTGAGGCCACCCTGCTGGAAGCCCACCCTGCGTTTGACCTTCTGCCGCCGACTCTTGAGCACCCTTCCTCCCCTCGCCCTGTCTCCGAGGCTCGTGACACCGACATGGCAGAAGCACCATCGGCCTCTCCGAATCCGCTGGCTCTGGACACCCTCAGTCAAGACTCCGCTGCTGAAAACCCTGTGTCTACTTTCTTCAGGTCTTTTAGTTCCTTCGTGCGCCCTCCACGTAAGCGTCGTGCGGCTCCTGAGCCTCCCTCCGAGGCACCTCCTCCGGATATTCGATCTGCCTTCCCGACTGAGGGGAGGCCCGATGTCTGAGTCTTCCTCCTCCGCGTGCGTGTCGTCCCGGTTACCCCTGTTTACCAGTGACCGCTCAGCCTGGCTTGAGCGTGTTCTCTCGTGGTTTTCGCACCTTGTCGCCTCCTACCCGGACGGTTCCCTTCCCCTTTGTCGTCAGAGCACGGCCGTACGGCTCCCTCGTCGACTTCATAAGCCCCTAGGATTGGTGTTGGATTTTCTCTGGCAGCAGGTGGCCGCGAACCCTCACTGCTCTCTTCGCTGGGAACTCTTGTTCTTTTTTCCCCGCCTCGTGCTCACATCCTCTACCGTCCCCCTCAACCCACATCCTCGCCGGGTCCACCCTCGCCGAAAACTGCAAATGTTCCTTTCCGGCGACTTTGAGGACCTCGAACGTCTTTATTTCGCTTCTCTCTCTTCCTTTTCTCCTAGTGCTTCCTCAGCTTTTAGGTCTTCTCGACAGAATCGGGCGCGTCACGCGGTGGCAGGCGGTGATCTGCGGCGGGCAGCCGGGATCCTCCAGCAGCGGCAACCTGTGGTTCCATACTCCGATGATCTTTCTTCACCGCTCCGTTTGCTCTTTCCCTCGGAAGGCTCCCTTGGGACTCCTCGTTTGAATCAGTGTTGGAAGAGTACCGCGCCGCGCCACATCCCAGTGCGCGGTTAGTGGTCAATCTGGAGGCGGTGCGTGAGTTGGTTCATGATGCTCCGAAGGGCCGTTCCCCAGGGCCCTCGGGGCTGCGGGTGGAATATCTCCGTTTCTTAAGTGATGAAGGTTTGAAGGCGTTGGCGTGGGTGGTCGAAGCGCTTGTGAATGGTGATCCCCTGTGTGAGTGTGCGTGGTTCTTGGTCGGGCGTTCGCAGTTGTGTCTGCTTTCGAAGCCCGGCCACACGGCCTCGAGCCTTGCTATTCGCCCTATTGGCCTGGTTGAGGTGGTCCGCAAATTGGCGGCGCGATGGTTAGTGAAAATCCTGGTTCCCGAATCCCGCCGTTTCTTTGGGCACGTGCAGTTAGGCGTGGGCTATCGTGGTGGCTGTGAGTTGTTGTCTGTTTTACTCCGTTCGGAAATGGCGTACTCCCCAGATTCTGGGCTCCTCTCTGTAGATTTTACCAATGCGTTCAACCGCGTCTCTCGTCCGGCTCTCATGCACGTGGTGCGCGAAGTCTTCCCTGTAGGCTTTCCCTTTGTTAGTAGACTTTATTCTCCGCTTGGTCGTGGGGCTACCTATGACACCCTTGGCGCTTCCTCACACACGTTTGCGGCGCGCACAGGGGTACAACAGGGTGATCCCTTGTCCCCTTTCCTACATGCCTGTGGACTACAACTCGTCTTGCTTTGTCTTCGCTCCGAATTCCCGCAGGTTCGTACGGTTGCATACCACGACGACGTGTGCCTCCTGGGGCCCCCTGATACTCTAGCACTCGCTTATGATCGTCTCCGCTCCTTGGCTTCGCGGGTTGACCTGGAGGTTAATCATCACAAATCGTTCTACTGGGGAGGTGTAGCTGCACAAGAGCAGCAGGTACCTGCGTCGTTCCAGGATATTTGGAGACCGGATGGTTTTGTCCACTTAGGCATCCCCTACGGGTCGCCGTCCTTCGTTGAAGGCGAGTTGCTGCAGCTCCTCGGTAAGCACAGACAGCTGGTTGCAGAGCTTCGACGGCTACCTCCGGGCTTTCTCCAGTGCTCGTTGTTGCTGTTTCGGTATTGTTGCAGTCAGCGGTTAACCTATTGGCTTCGCTCACTTCCAACTCATTGGGGCCGGTGGTTGGCCACTCGTGCGGATGCTGAAAGTTTCCGTGACCTGGGGTATTTTCTCGATGAAGAGCTGAGCGCTCTGCCGCGACCCACCTGTGATGTTGTGCGCGCCCAGGTAGGCCTCCCATTGCGATTGGGGGGACTGGGCCTCTGCAATCGTGTTGTGGTCCAACCTTCAGCCGCAGTAGGGGCCTGGGGAACCGCACTTCCCACTTTGAGCAGCTTGGGTATCTCGAAGTTCCGCAATTTGATGGCGAGCCTCTCGCGGGGTGTCTTGCTTCCCAGCGTACCGGAAAGCGCCCAAGACTTGTTTCTGGAGCTCCAAACCGCCCTGAATTCCTGTACTAGTCTCCCCGAAACCGTTCAACCCCGTCTTCCTGACTGGCGAGCTGTATTTGACCGCTCTCGAGGCTCCGCCCCGGGGATTCGTCCTGCGCCTGAACCTGTTCTAGGGGAGATTGACCCAGTGGTTGCCGCAGAAGAAGAAGTTCCAGTTGATCCTCCTGATGATTCCCAGCGCGCTGGGAGCCGAGCTCAAGCACGCACGGATGCGCTGCAAAATATCCTTTCTTGGGACTTGCACCGTGCTGCATATGGCCGACTCCTCGCGCAGGTGGTCTCATCTTCTCGCGCTCGCGCCCGCCTACGTAGTCTTGGAGGGGTTATTAGCTCTCAGTGGCTCATGACCGTACCAGCCTTTCCGCCACTCACACTGTCGGATTTCGAAGTGCGTACTTCACTGCGCTTATACCTCGGCTTACATCAGCCCCCTTGGCCGTACGAGATGGGTTCGTCGTGCCCTCTCTGCTCTCAGACTGAAGACAACGCAGATTTTGGCGCCCACCTGCTCGCTAGTTGCCCGGCGGTGAAAGGTGCTCGAACCCGCCGCCACACACGGATCTTGAACCTGTTATACCGGGAACTTCGGCCTATAGTCCGGCAAGCCGGTCTGGAAATCGAACGTGAGAAACCTTTACCCGTCGCGGACTTTCAAAATGATGAACGCCGTGTAGCCGACCTGGTGATCACCTGTGACGACAGCCGCCGTACCACATACGTTGATCTTGCTGTTCCTAACCCTCAAGCTAGTCGTTATCTCCCGGCTGCGGGGGAGCGCCGTGGATCTGCCGCCGCCAGCATGAGACGCCGCAAAGAGATCAAATACGCGGGGGCTTTGTCTTCCCCTGGTGTTCGTGCTTCGGCACTAGCACATCGCTTGGTACCCCTGATCATTGAGTGCTTTGGGTTCATGGACTCTGTTGGTTCTCGCTGGCTTCGGGAGTTGTTCCGCGAACGCCCTGACCGTCTTCAATCGTTGTTTACCCGCTTAAGTTTCCTGCTGTGGCGCATGAATGCCGCTTTGATGTTGGAGGCGCGAGTACTTCGCCGCGCTTAGTCTTTTTTTCCCCTCGGGGTTTTTTTTTCAGCCTCCGATTAAACCATTCATTCAAATAGAAAGTTCCGTTTAGAAGAAAACAAATTGATTGAGTGATTGATTGATTAAAATCATATATTGTCGTATTCTATCACTGCCAGAAGGTCTTTAATCCTGTTGGTCACGGCGAGGCTGCCTCAGAAGCCGGGCGGGTGCCAAGCACAGCACCCGCCCGGCTTTGTTTTGAACGGGATGAGATCCTTGGTGATGTCCACACATCTTCTCCCGGAAAAACCTTATCAAAACCAAATGTGCTTAAGACGCAGTCATGAGCTTACTGCTAGCAAACTCGTTGGCTCGGGGATTAAAAATAGAATTCTGGCTGCCAAGGGTCGAGGACTGCCAGCCAGTCTGAGTGATAGTGGTTGATGGATGGCAGCTGTATTGGGCCTAGGGCTTCAGGCGATGCTTATTATCAATAAACATGTTGGCCATGATTTCGAACAGGACAGATTCATTCTAACTCCATTCAATGTATATATTTCCTATATTCTCGAGAGCAGGTCTTAAAATAGATGAAACACTAAAAGTATTTATTCCGAGACCAAAAAAAGCACCGCTGGGCAAACAGCCATGAGGACGGTTCAGTCAGCAACTAATTTCACACTCAACACCATGTTCAGCATAATGATCGACATAGTGTTTAACCTAACGTTGAATGAATTTGTTTAATGTTGGTGCATGACCAGTCTTCCCCCGGGAGAGGACCGGTCTCACAGGGTCCAGCCTTTCATTGTGGAAAGCTTTGGCATGTGGAGAAGTCAAGCTTGGAAAGCTGCGTAAATGTTTGACCGAACATCCTAGAACAATATCTAGTGCTCCTCCGCCGTCTAAGCGCTTTCTGGCGGAATTCTAGCAAGATGCTCGCGGAGCCGCACCACCGCCGCCTGGGTTTACATGCTCCTCTCCCTAGGTCCTAGTTTCCTTTTATATTTTGCGTAGCGCATCAAGCTACGTTAGTAAAACCACATAATGTTGGTTGGTTCTGTCATTCACACATGAATTTGCTTCCCCAGGCGCGTACTGATCGGAGAAAAGTGGAAACATAATAGTTTCACTCCGAAGGTCTTTATTCTAGTCAGGACGCTGTCCAGACATGCACCGTGTCACATGCTCTTTTTAAGATACTAGAGTTTCGTAAGAGTTAACCGACGCGGATGACAATTTCATTATTTTTAGGTTTCCTGACCATCCTGTTGAATAGCTGCGACTGATAGGCCGGTTAGGAGTCGCCCTCTGGCGATACTCTGCCAGCATGCTCGCCGAGGCGCGCAATCGGCGCCTGGGTTTGCACGTGGCTAGAATATCGCCAGAAAGCGATACTTAACCGGCGGAGCAGCATATATTTTTCAGGGTGTTCGGTGAAACATTTGCACAGCCACTCGAAGCTTGACTTTTCCAGATGCCCAAAGATTTCCGCAATGAAAGGCTGGAACCTGTGAGACCGCCCTCTTCCCGAGAAAGAGTGGCCATGCTCTCAGCGTACCGCCGTTCCTTCACACGGCGAAGTAGAGAAGCTGCTGCCCCCCCCCCGGGGAGAGCGCCAGAAGGGAGATTGGTACCGGCCACGGGGGATGTGACAGCGAGGTCCACATATACTGAGCGTCTGGCGACTTTGTCCGATACGAGGAGATCTGCGATGCAACTCGGAGGGATGTTTGCGGGTGCTCGAGGCAGTGCCGATTTCACCTCGACCGTGTAGCCAACTCTTGTCAAGTGGTCGCTGAGGATGTATTTTAGGCGCGTGTGTCGCTTCTTGCGATGACCTCGCAGCAGTCCACACGATCCCAGGAAATGGTACCCACATCCGTCGATACGACTCGCACAACCTTGGCAGAAGGAAGGGCGATTGGAATGCCAAGGGGCCTGTGGCAAACTCAGGTAGTTCCGTGGCGCGGTCCGGAACTAAGAGGCGTCTAGTCCTTGGGCCGATGACGAGGGCAGAGTGGTTAGCCATAGGTGGGATAGATTACCTCCCATAGCCCGTAGACGAGCCGAGGTGGTAGGCGGTGTAAGTGAAGAATTGACGCAAGATTGCGGGAACAGCACTGTGTTGGTCCCAAGTGAGGCTATGTTGGATCACATCAGTGCGTGAGCTCCATGATCTGCTCATATACACGGGAAATCGGCGGTAGGTGACCCGGGGCTGGCTTCCCCACCGTCGCTCTAACCGAGGATTCCACTGAAACCTCATTGCGTGGGGCATCTGAAAATTCAAGCTTGGAGTGGCTGCGCAAATGTTTCACCGAACATCCTCAAGCATATCCGGCGGCCCCCCGGCCGTTTAAGTGTCACTCTCTGGCGGTATTCCAGCACAGGCTCGCCGAGGCGCCCCACCGCCGCCTACGCTTGTGCCAGGTGGCTCGGGGTTTTGCCAAGTGGGTTGGGTTTTTCGCTGTTTACGACCCCCCCTATTAAACCCCCCTGTTTTCGCGGGTTTAACCACTTCTGGATCGTAAACGTCGAAAAACCCAACCCACTTGGCACAACCCTAGTAAAACCACCACCCCGTTGACCGAGTGCTGGCGGGCGATGGGGACGCCAGCCCCAGGTAACCCGCGGCAGATTACCCGGGTTTGAACATACCGTGGAGCTCATGCACTGATGTGATTCAACATAGACTCACCTGGGACCAACACAACGCAGCTCTCGCACTGTTGCTCAACTCTCCACTCTCGCCGCCAACAACCGTTGGCTCGTCTGCGCGGCATGGGAGGTCAGCCATCTCACCTGTGGTTAAGCACTCTGCCATCCTCACCTGGACTTTACTAGCATAGCCTGAAGCGCTACGCAATGTGTGAAGATGAACTAATAACTAGGGAGGGAAGCATGCAACCCCAGGCGCCGATGGCGCGCCTCGGAAAGCATGTCGCTGGAATATCGCCAAAGGTAGACACTTAAACGCCTCAAGAGCGCCAAATATTCAGTAGGATGCTCGGCAAAACATTTCCGCAACCACCCTAAACCCGACTTATCCACGTGACCAAAGCTTTCCACAATGAATGGCTGGAACCGGTGGGAGCGACCCTCAGCGCATGGCAGACTGGCCATGCTCTCAGCATACTGTCGTTCCTTAACTCTTCGAAGGGCTGAAGCCGCGGCCCCCCGGCGGCGGGCGGCTGCGGTGAGGTGGGCGCTGGCCACGGGGCAGGTAGTCGCAAGGTCCACATATGTTGAGCGTCTGGCAGCAGCGTCGGAGACGAGGAGATCGGCTATACAACGGGGCGGTGCAGAGTCCGAGATTGATCTGGGCAGCTCCGACTCAACCTCAACCGTATGCCCTATCCGAGTCAAAAATTCGCTGAGGATGTACTTGAGGCGAGTGTGACGCCTCGTACGGAGACCTCTCAATAGTCCGCAGGAACCCAGGAAGTGGTAGCCACAAGCGTCAATCCGGCTCTCACATCCCTGACAGAAAGACGACAGAAAGACGCCGATTAGAGTGCCACGGAGGCTGTGGCAAACCGAGATAGATCCGTGCGGCAGAACGGAACTGGAAAGCATCGAGACGATGACTCAATGACGACGGTAGAGTGGTAAAAAAACCACAAGTGCGAGAGGTGGCCTCCCATGCCGCGGAGACGAGCGGCAGTGGTAGGCGGTGTGAGAGGAGAATTGAGCATGACTGTGTGAGCGGCACTGTGTTGGCCCCAGGTGAGGCTATGTTGAATCACATCAGTGCGGGAGCTCCACAATCGGCTCAAACCCGAGTAGTCTGCAACAGGTGACCCGGGGCTAGCCTCTCCGTCATCGGCAAGAACTCGGTCGAGGGAGAATCCTCAATCGCTTCAGCTCGTCCCCATAACAGCTCCCTCCAGTAACGAAAGCGGGACCTATTTGCGTCCGGCACGGCGTTGCACCCCTGAACGCGTGTTGAAGACCATCATAAATTGTCAAAAGCGGGGGCGGCAGGGTCACTGGATCCTCGTTGGTTAAAGCTCGAGCCAAGAGGCAGGCACTTCGCATCTGGAAGGTCACCAACGTTCGCAGCGCGGTAGCCCAGGAGGCAACCGCCGCTGGCGAGCATACCAGCCCACGGTCTGCGACGCCGAATCCCCTAATCGCAACGGTAGAGCGATCTGTGCACGAATCAAGTCCCTGTCGGGAGCAGCTTCAAGATCGAGGGGCTCATCCAAGAGCGTTCCCCAGTGTTGCAGGGTCATCTCGTCGGCTTTAGCCGCGATCCACGAGCCCCAAGCTGGAGGCAGGCTGCGCAACCAGTAGTTGAGTCTGGGACCGGCACAAAAGCGGGAAAGCAAGCAAGCCGATTGCAGCATGCTGTCGGGTAGGCGCTAAATGGCGTCGGTGAGTTGCTTGTGCCGTGCCAAAACTCGCTCGCAGGATGCTTGGACAAAGTTGTCAGTCCCCAATCCGACGCCGTGGGGTTTGAACCCTTCACGTTCGCTGATTAGTCGCAGAGTGGGTGGCAGAGAGGCCAGCGACACGTCCCTCGGGGGGAGAAGGCGACATTTTTCTGTTTCCACAGTCAAACCGACGCGACGTGCAATCGCTTCGATCTCGGTCAGCCCCCTAGCCAGGGTGTCAGGGGTGCCCAGCAATGTTACGTCATCGTGGTAAGGCGCAGATTCGAAGATCCGAGACCTCAGTCGAAAGACGTAAAAGTACGAGCTGTAGGGCACAGGCATGAAGAAGAGGTCCGCAAGGGTCGCCTTGTTGGACGCCAGTATGTGCTTGAAAAACAGTGCCCTCCGTTGTCAAGTAGGGGAGGCTCTCCCCTCCGTAAATACCCGATAGAAACGGCCACGCCCCCGGAAACACCGGTCGGAGCACCTCTAGCGCATGCGTCCGCGACACGCTGTTGAATGCGTTCCGGAAATCAACCACCAAGACTCCCAGCTCCGGCCTACTGGCGCGTTCTAGCTCGATCCCATGGGTGATCAGTTCGCAACCCCCAGAAAATCCCGCCATAAAAGCTGTGACGCGCTGGCGAAGGCGCTGGCATAGCCACCTCCCGACTAACTTCCGTAGGCTCTCCACCATCCCGATCGGCCGGAGACGCGGGTGGGCCGGCTGGTGGTCAGGTTTCGTGAGCAAGCAAAGCTGTGCCTGCCGGAGATGTTCCCATGGCGCAGACGCACCCGATACGCCCTGGAACAACTTGTTAAGGATCCTCAGAAGCGCGCTCTGGCCAGGCTGGCTCTGGGCCTGCAATAGCTCTGTTCTTAGTCCGGAGGGTCCGGGGCAGCGTCCCCGACGCGAGGTACGAAGCAAATCCTCCAGGTCAGACTCACTGAGGGTCAGGTCGATGCGAAACCTGGCCAACTCCGGACGGTCCAAGAATACCTCGAATTCAGGGGACAAGTCCACGTCGGACTCAGGGAACAAAGACGACACCGTCTGGGCGAGACTATCATCGTAGGGTAGGACAGGCGCCTGGCCCTCCAAAACCCGCGCCGCTCGACTTAAATCGCCCACTGCTACCAATTTCCGTACTCGAGCCGGCACGGGCGACACTGTGCCATGCCGAGTCCGACGGGCGGATGGTGCTGACGACGCCAAATAGCTGCGCTGTAGCCTGAAGCGCTACGCAAGGCAACGATGACGTAACATTGCTGGGCACCCCTGACACCCTGGCTAGGGGGCTGACCGAGATCGAAGCGATTGCACGTCGCGTCGGTTTGACTGTGGAAACAGAAAAATGTCGCCTTCTCCCCCCGAGGGACGTGTCGCTGGCCTCTCTGCCACCCACTCTGCGACTAATCAGCGAACGTGAAGGGTTCAAACCCCACGGCGTCGGATTGGGGACTGACAACTTTGTCCAAGCATCCTGCGAGCGAGTTTTGGCACGGCACAAGCAACTCACCGACGCCATTTAGCGCCTACCCGACAGCATGCTGCAATCGGCTTGCTTGCTTTCCCGCTTTTGTGCCGGTCCCAGACTCAACTACTGGTTGCGCAGCCTGCCTCCAGCTTGGGGCTCGTGGATCGCGGCTAAAGCCGACGAGATGACCCTGCAACACTGGGGAACGCTCTTGGATGAGCCCCTCGATCTTGAAGCTGCTCCCGACAGGGACTTGATTCGTGCACAGATCGCTCTACCGTTGCGATTAGGGGGATTCGGCGTCGCAGACCGTGGGCTGGTATGCTCGCCAGCGGCGGTTGCCTCCTGGGCTACCGCGCTGCGAACGTTGGTGACCTTCCAGATGCGAAGTGCCTGCCTCTTGGCTCGAGCTTTAACCAACGAGGATCCAGTGACCCTGCCGCCCCCGCTTTTGACAATTTATGATGGTCTTCAACACGCGTTCAGGGGGTGCAACGCCGTGCCGGACGCAAATAGGTCCCGCTTTCGTTACTGGAGGGAGCTGTTATGGGGACGAGCTGAAGCGATTGAGGATTCTCCCCTCGACCGAGTTCTTGCCGATGACGGAGAGGCTAGCCCCGGGTCACCTGTTGCAGACTACTCGGGTTTGAGCCGATTGTGGAGCTCCCGCACTGATGTGATTCAACATAGCCTCACCTGGGGCCAACACAGTGCCGCTCACACAGTCATGCTCAATTCTCCTCTCACACCGCCTACCACTGCCGCTCGTCTCCGCGGCATGGGAGGCCACCTCTCGCACTTGTGGTTTTTTTACCACTCTACCGTCGTCATTGAGTCATCGTCTCGATGCTTTCCAGTTCCGTTCTGCCGCACGGATCTATCTCGGTTTGCCACAGCCTCCGTGGCACTCTAATCGGCGTCTTTCTGTCGTCTTTCTGTCAGGGATGTGAGAGCCGGATTGACGCTTGTGGCTACCACTTCCTGGGTTCCTGCGGACTATTGAGAGGTCTCCGTACGAGGCGTCACACTCGCCTCAAGTACATCCTCAGCGAATTTTTGACTCGGATAGGGCATACGGTTGAGGTTGAGTCGGAGCTGCCCAGATCAATCTCGGACTCTGCACCGCCCCGTTGTATAGCCGATCTCCTCGTCTCCGACGCTGCTGCCAGACGCTCAACATATGTGGACCTTGCGACTACCTGCCCCGTGGCCAGCGCCCACCTCACCGCAGCCGCCCGCCGCCGGGGGGCCGCGGCTTCAGCCCTTCGAAGAGTTAAGGAACGACAGTATGCTGAGAGCATGGCCAGTCTGCCATGCGCTGAGGGTCGCTCCCACCGGTTCCAGCCATTCATTGTGGAAAGCTTTGGTCACGTGGATAAGTCGGGTTTAGGGTGGTTGCGGAAATGTTTTGCCGAGCATCCTACTGAATATTTGGCGCTCTTGAGGCGTTTAAGTGTCTACCTTTGGCGATATTCCAGCGACATGCTTTCCGAGGCTCGCCATCGGCGCCTGGGGTTGCATGCTTCCCTCCCTAGTTATTAGTTCATCTTCACGCCTTGCGTAGCGCTTCAGGCTATGCTAGTAAAGTCGGGGGGAGTAAAGTCCAGTAAAGTCCAGTATAGCTAATAAAGCAGCTGAGAGCATGGCCAGTCTGCCTTGCGCTGAGGGTCGCTCCCACCGGTTCCAGCCATTCATTGTGGAAAGCTTTGGTCACGGCGATAAGTCGGGTTTAGAGTGGTTGCGGAAATGTTTTGCTGAGCATCCTACTGAATATTTGGCGCTCTTGAGGCGTTTAAGTGTCTCCCTTTGGCGATATTCCAGCGACATGCTTTCCGAGGCGCGCCATCGGCGCCTGGGGTTGCATGCTTCCCTCCGTAGTTATTAGCGAGCGAGTTTTGGCACGGCACAAGCAACTCACCGACGCCATTGAGCACCTACCCGACAGCATGCTGCAATCGGCTTGCTTGCTTTCCCGCTTTTGTGCCGGTCCCAGACTCAACTACTGGTTGCGCAGCCTGCCTCCAGCTTGGGGCTCGTGGATCGCGGCTAAAGCCGACGAAATGACCCTGCAACACTGGGGAACGCTCTTGGATGAGCCCCTCGATCTTGAAGCTGCTCCCGACAGGGACTTTATTCGTGCACAGATCGCTCTACCGTTGCGATTAGGGGGATTCGGCGTCGCAGACCGTGGGCTGGTATGCTCGCCAGCGGCGGTTGCCTCCTGGGCTACCGCGCTGCGAACGTTGGTGACCTTCCAGATGCGAAGTGCCTGCCTCTTGGCTCGAGCTTTAACCAACGAGGATCCAGTGACCCTGCCGCCCCCGCTTTTGACAATTTATGATGGTCTTCAACACGCGTTCAGGAGGTGCAACGCCGTGCCGGACGCAAATCGGTCCCGCTTTCGTTCCTGGAGGGAGCTGTTATGGGGACGAGCTGGAAGCGATTGAGGATTGTCCCCTCGACCGAGTTCTTGCCGATGACGGAGAGGCTAGCCCCGGGTCCCCTGTTGCAGACTACCCGGGTTTGAGCCGATTGTGGAGCTCCCGCACTGATGTGATTCAACATAGCCTCACCCGGGGCCAACACAGTGCCGCTCACACAGTCATGCTCAATTCTCCTCTCACGCCGCCTACCACTGCCGCTCGTCTCCGCGGCATGGGAGGCCACCTCTCGCACTTGTGGTTAACCACTCTACCGTCGTCATTGAGTCATCGTCTCGATGCTTTCCAGTTCCGTTCTGCCGCACGGATCTATCTCGGTTTGCCACAGGCTCCGTGGCACTCTAATCGGCCGTCTTTCTGTCAGGGATGTGAGAGCCGGATTGACGCTTGTGGCTACCACTTCCTGGGTTCCTGCGGACTATTGAGAGGTCTCCGTACGAGGCGTCACACTCGCCTCAAGTACATCCTCAGCGAATTTTTGACTCGAATAGGGCATACGGTTGAGGTTGAGTCGGAACTGCCCAGATCCATCTCGGACTCTGCACCGCCCCGTTGTATAGCCGATCTCCTCGTCTCTGACGCTGCTGCCAGACGCTCAACATATGTGGACCTTGCGATTACCTGCCCCGTGGCCAGCGCCCACCTCACCGCAGCCGCCCGCCGCCGGGGGGCCGCGGCTTCAGCCCTTCGAAGAGTTAAGGAACGACGGTATGCTGAGAGCATGGCCAGTCTGCCTTGCGCTGAGGGTCGCTCTCACCGGTTCCAGCCATTCATTGTGGAAAGCTTTGGTCACGTGGATAAGTCGGGTTTAGAGTGGTTGCGGAAATGTTTTGCTGAGCATCCTACTGAATATTTGGCGCTCTTGAGGCGTTTAAGTGTCTCCCTTTGGCGATATTCCAGCGACATGCTGTCCGAGGCGCGCCATCGGCGCCTGGGGTTGCATACTTCCCTCCCTAGTTATTAGTTCATCTTCACGCCTTGCGTAGCGCTTCAGGCTATGCTAGTAAAGTCCAGTTATTAGTTCATCTTCACGCCTTGCGTAGCGCTTCAGGCTATGCTAGTAAAGTCTTCAACACGCGTTCAGGAGGTGCAACGCCGTGCCGGACGCAAATCGGTCCCGCTTTCGTTCCTGGAGGGAGCTGTTATGGGGACGAGCTGAAGCGATTGAGGATTCTCCCCTCGACCGAGTTCTTGCCGATGACGGAGAGGCTAGCCCCGGGTCCCCTGTTGCAGACTACCCGGGTTTGAGCCGATTGTGGAGCTCCCGCACTGATGTGATTCAACATAGCCTCACCTGGGGCCAACACAGTGCCGCTCACACAGTCATGCTCAATTCTCCTCTCACGCCGCCTACCACTGCCGCTCGTCTCCGCGGCATGGGAGGCCACCTCTCGCACTTGTGGTTAACCACTCTGCCGTCGTCATTGAGTCATCGTCTCGATGCTTTCCAGTTCCGTTCTGCCGCACGGATCTATCTCGGTTTGCCACAGGCTCCGTGGCACTCTAATCGGCCGTCTTTCTGTCAGGGATGTGAGAGCCGGATTGACGCTTGTGGCTACCACTTCCTGGGTTCCTGCGGACTGTTGCGAGGTCTCCGTACGAGGCGTCACACTCGCCTCAAGTACATCCTCAGCGAATCTTTGACTCGGATAGGGCATACGGTTGAGGTTGAGTCGGAACTGCCCAGATCCATCTCGGACTCTGCACCGCCCCGTTGTATAGCCGATCTCCTCGTCTCCGACGCTGCTGCCAGACGCTCAACATATGTGGACCTTGCGATTACCTGCCCCGTGGCCAGCCCCCACCTCACCGCAGCCGCCCGCCGCCGGGGGGCCGCGGCTTCAGCCCTTCGAAGAGTTAAGGAACGACGGTATGCTGAGAGCATGGCCAGTCTGCCTTGCGCTGAGGGTCGCTCTCACCGGTTCCAGCCATTCATTGTGGAAAGCTTTGGTCACGTGGATAAGTCGGGTTTAGAGTGGTTGCGGAAATGTTTTGCTGAGCATCCTACTGAATATTTGGCGCTCTTGAGGCGTTTAAGTGTCTCCCTTTGGCGATATTCCAGCGACATGCTTTCCGAGGCGCGCCATCGGCGCCTGAGGTTGCATGCTTCCCTCCCTAGTTATTAGTTCATCTTCACGCCTTGCGTAGCGCTTCAGGCTATGCTAGTAAAGTCCAGTAAAGTCCAATAAAGCAGCTGCTTCGGCCATTCGCCGCGTGAACGAACGACGGTATGCTGAGAGTATGGCCAGGAGTGGAGTCGGAAATGCGGGTTCGGAGTGGTTGCGGAAATGTTTCACTGAGCACCCTGTTGAATACTTGGAACTTTTGCGGCGTTTAAGTGTCTCTCTGTGGCGATATTCGAGCAGCATGCTTGCCGAGGCGCGCCATCGGCGCCTGGGTTTGCACGCTTCCCTACCTAGTTCTTAGTTGCCTTTCACGGTTTGCGTAGCGCTTTAGGCTATATATTATCCGAAGAAAGCCAATAAAGCCAATAAAAGCCAAATAAACCAAATAAAGCCAGTATAGCGCTTCAGGCTATGCCGTATAGGACAGATTTAGACCAGGATTTGTTGATCTGGTCCAGCCGAGATTGAACTAAGAAGGACTATAGAAGAGTTGAGCCAATAAACCATACATAGGCTTCAGAACAACATTTGCGTGAAGCTGCAGAGGAAAAATTAGATACGCGAAGGTCGCTTGTAATCTGCTCACAAGTTTTATCATCTTTTTAGTTACCTTCTTGAATGAACTTTGTTTAAGGTGACCTTTTAAATTTCCTGCTGTGGCGGATGAACGCTGCTTGTGTGTGAAGGAACGCGATCTTCAAAACGCGCATCCTTTTCATTCCCTTAGGGCTTTCCGCTTGCAGTCTCCGCTTGAGCAGGCTCATTAAGTGATTGAATTTGTTACATTGGAGCATTAAGTACCCCAATAAATTCAAGTGAATGAATTTATTTAATTAAATAATCGGTTACCTCCGGATGAATCGCAGTGAACGCGACTCCATATCCCCTCCCACTCGACAAAACAACACAAATCGTTTTCTAAAATTGATTGCTTCGTATCTATTTGTTCACAACTCTATCATCTTTTTAGCCAAGTGGCTAAAAAGATGAGCCAGCGCAAGATAAGCAACTTGCGCTGGCTCTGGATGCATGAAAGTGAAAACTACGCCCCACCTCCCTACGTACACTGCTGTCTAGAAACAGTGGAGAAAAACAAATCAATTTGTTCCCAGTGCACTCCCCAAGGCGCCCCACCGTCGTCTGCGCTTCATGATTTTCTCCCTAGTTTCTGTTGGAAATACAAGGCCTATGAGTCTTGTCTTTATCTGTTACTCACCCCTCTAATGGTACTAAACGCACTTTGCCGACCTCTGGGGTAAGCAACATAATACTCCTACAGCCTCTGAGATCTTGGGACTTTCGGCAAACGTCCATGCAGATGCAAGCGTACAAAAACCCTAATCCTACTCACGCTTGATCCTTATTGCTCTAATAGCTGACAAACGAAGAATCAAATCTAGTGCCTACAAGTCCTCTATGTTAGTAGCCGACTCTGTCCAACAGTGCTACCACCTCAGTTCCCCTTCTGCAAGCTCGATTAATATCGGAAACATCATAGGTTACTCCCGCCGTGGATTGGCCTATGGTTGTACTGGAACTGGACTTCTACAAGAAACGCTTATGGCTGCAAATCATTCACGTACCAGCAGAGCATTCGACAGTAGCCGGATATAAGTAATCTTTTGACAGTTTCTAGTGTAGCGCATCTAGTAAAGTCCAGTGTAGCGCATCAGGCTATACCTTATAAGACAGACTTAGACCAGGATTCGTTGATCGGGTGAATAAATCATACACAGACGTCATAACAACATTTGGAGCTTCGAGGAAAAATTAGATACGTGCTAGATCGCTATGCCAATAAATCCTGCTAGTAAAGCCCAATAAAGCCAGATCACTTGTAATCTGCTAACAATTTCTATCATCTTTTTCGTCGTGGTTTAACCGTTTTCGTTAGCTTGTTGAGTGATTTTTGCTTAATTTGACCTTTTAAGTTTCCTGCTGTGGCGGATGAACGCTGCCTTGGTGTTGAAGGCCCGATATCTTCGCCGCGCGCATTCTTTTCACTCCCTTTGAGATTTTTTCTTTCATCTCCATCTCCGCTTAAGCAAGTTTCAATAAGCCCAAAGCCCAGTTCATTAAGTAAGCCGTTTCCTCTGGATGAATGGCAGTGAACACTATGCCACATCCCCTCCCACCCGAAAAAAAAAAACACAAATAGTTTTCTAAAATTGATTGCTAAGCATCTAATTGTTCACAGCACTATCATCTTTTTAGCCACTTATCTCGAGCCGGCTCTGGATGTATAGAAGTGAAAACTACGCCCCACCCCCCAAACGTACACTGCGGTCTCAAAAAAATTCCACCTCCTGGTTCGAGGAAATTTTTATACACTATCGAGTGTGGGAAAATGGGAGACGTTGCTCACCTATATTCCTCGACCCGGGGTGGGCAATTCGTTTCCTGCACAACGCTAGGGAATAAGTTCATTCAGTACAAGACAGACTTACACAGGGATCTGGTGGAGTGTCGCGACGGGGTCAGGCCAGGGTAAGTCTCTAGAGGATTTTAAGTAAAGTGGTGATTGACCAAGCACGCAGGCGTCATCATCATCATTTCATTAAGCTTGGAAGCTGATACGCTCGATAGTTCCGGATATGCAATTCATTTTGGTGGCATTTCGGGATCGGGTAGCCATTGACAAACCTAAGGGACATTTCCTTCGTGAGCGGTGACCCATTGTACGCTAGTCTGGGGTTCCTAGCTGTCAGAGAACTGATTGAAGAAGCTCGTTACGGCCCTTACGTACCCTCCCTGTAGTATTCAGCAAATGAGTCACCTTTGCGAAGTTGAAAGCTCAAGCTCGGAGGATAAGCAGACTTGAACTTGGGAAACTTTTAGCCTTTTTCGGGGGTTTTAGAGCGTTTGGAAGTTCTTGACAGTTTATCGATGTGCTTTACAGATTATCACCCGGCTCAGTATGCGAGCAAAAGAGAAGTCCTCAAGTTCCTCCGCTAATATTTAAACAAGGCAGGGCACAGCGAATCTCAGGAGTGTCGCTTTGGGTTGCTCTTCGGCAAACGCAGGAAGACATCTAGCTGCGGTGAGGAGCAGGCGCTCTTTTATTGCATTTGAAGTACGTCGAAGTTCTTAAAGCGATATGTGTGCTGCTCCAAACAGCGAAGACGAGCTCTGGGAGGCGCGCTTGCGCCTTGCTAAGATTGCAGCAGATGTTTATTATAATAACGATAATCCAAGAACCACGACGCAGGAACACGCGTTGCTACACCGCGTGTACACAGAGATCTATGAATTAGCCATACGAAAACTTAACAATGGTCGTGGGAATGAAGCGCTAAGTGATAACGTTCAGAGATTATACCTCGAGCTCTTGTGTACATACAATAAGGAATACAGCTTTAACCCCAATGGTGATGAAATTGAAGATGCCGAAAGGGACTACCAAGGGCTTATGCTAAATGAAAACCAGAGGAAGGCAATTCATCTACTGGCGGTCAACTTGAGCTTTAGCGCCGATCGCTTCAAGCATCTGGAGAACCCCTTTCCTCCCGAAGGTTTACCTCTTGGAACATATGAAACGATAAAGCTTGTGATTCTTTACCCGATCACAAGAAAAGGACATTGGATCGACGACCACGGCGTAGGAGCTCGGGATATGATACCAAACCGCGACAAATGGAAAAAAGTTGCTTCTTATGCGACGAGTGAGTTGAAGGCGAACGTGAGTGGTCCGGATGGTATCGCAGATTCTATGCTCAAGTCGCTTCAAGACGAGAATGAGCGGCACTTACCTGCACCCGGTCGTATACAGGGTCTTGAAAACCTGGCTCAAGAACTGCTCGGAACGTACAAGATGGAAATAACAAAATTTTCGGATGAAGCGAGGAGTACTTTGGAAAAGCAAATAACTGACTTTCTGATTCTTTTGACAAAGTTGAAGGAAGATCAACGAATGAACGAAGATGGTCCAAAGAGTGTTCTAGAGAAGGTGTTGCCCAGCTTCTACGGTGTAAGCGTAGATAGCAAGTTGAAGATACAATCTGTTACCACTCACAACTTCGGTACGAGCGTGGGATACCCGGAAGCATTGTTGGCTGCCAAAAATGATAGAGGTTTGGTGATCTATAACGACGGTGAGATTTACTGGACCGATAACTTATTAAGACCCATAAAAGGGAAATCTACGAACGAAGCGGAAGGTCAGGAAAAAAAAAAAACTTGGATGCAGCGGCTGAAGGAATCTGCACTCCGCTTGCTCGGTCAAAAGACCGAGATTGAAATACCTACTTCCGAAGAGCAAAGTGCGATACATGATCCTGACTTCACAATTGATGGCGGCACGGTTAAGGAGCAGAAGGGCCAGTTGTACATGGTGGTTCCCTGTGATTGGAAGCGCATCCTTGTCGTGGTTTACGTAATAGCTTCGTTCGTTCTTTCTATACTCGCCGCTGCACTTAACTGGGGGGAAAGATCTAACGCATTCGAGAAGTTACTGGATTTCTTTGCTCTCTTGGCTGCAATGAACATACTTATGTGGATCCCGTTCAAATTCTATTATGGTATGAGCGAAATGGCCAGGTACATCTTTCTAGGTGAACTGCTGACTACGTCCTGGGAGGTGTACGAGGCATGGTACGCAATGCACCAAGGCGGAAATGCGTACAGAGCTCTTGCCGCTGGCACGAATTTCACAACGATTAGTCAGAAAAACTCTGCCTTTGTTGATAGATCCAGATTTGGAAGCATCAATATAACTTCAGCGAGGGGAAGAGACTTGAGAAATATTCTCTACGTAGGGAGCACCACTGCAATCAACGTCAGGAATAAGAAGGTGTTCAACGTGACCATGACCGAGGAGACAGTTTACTTGTCCCCTAGCTCGGCCAAGACAGTCATCGTGTGTCCAGAAGATGTGGATGATAAGATAATAGCCAGTGCGTTTGTGGGAGGTACAGTTGATTGTTGAAATTGAAGGTCGAAATGCGCGGGAACAGGTTTCCCTTAAAACCCGCACGAAGGAGAACTAAGGAGACTCAATCGACGTCAAGGCTTCTTGAAATTTTCCCGTTACCCGCTAAAACCCCGCGACAGTCATTAAAGTTTCACTGCTCACCATGCGAAGTGTTCAACGGACGCACTGCAATCGCCTATTGCCCGCTTTTATATCTTTATTAGAGTGCCCGCTCATTTTTCCCTTGGTCCCCCCTTAAACTGGTAGCAGATTACCACTGATCTGCACCTATCGAATGCTCCCCTTAAGCTACCTCCACGGATACGCGAACTGATGATGATATGCGTTCTGTGTTCAAGGGGACTGGTTTATACCAGTCCCCTTGAACATAAGTCCAGGTCTGGGACACCCGTAGATCAATCGGAAAGTGCATCCCCAATCAAAATCCGTATATTGACTGAACCTAGGTGAGTGGGCGTTTTTAGTTTGGCAGTCGGACTTGCTCGCCAGTAGTGATTCGTTTTTTGTCAGTTACCAGAGTATTTGCGTTCAAACTTCTGTAGGGTCTTTACACGCTTGCATCTGCCTGAACGTTTTCACGAAGCCCAGGGATCTCAGAGACTGGAATTGCATATACAGTGATCCTAGAAGCCATCCAGTGTGGTTGGGTTTGGAATAAAAGGTTAAGCAAGCGGATCTACGCCGTAAAACGCAGTGATTCATCATGCACACAGAAGAACCATTAAATCGAGAGTGACAGTCTGTCACACTCGGAAATAATCACTATTCAATGCCAGAGCCAGAATTCCAACAATCTATCCATATCCACTCTGATATTGTTAACATGAATTCCCTTGTTTTCGCGGGTTTACCCACTGCTGGGTCGTATTTTCAATAATTTAGGTTGCCATGTTGAATGAATTTGTTGTACGCTTGCTTTTTCCGCTCGGAAACTCTGTTCATCTTTAGTTCAAACTAAGCCAAACAACCAAGCCTGCTAGCCAGGGTCTTATAGCTGTTTGTTCCTACTTGTGGAAGCACATTCGAGAGGTCATAATGTGGAGAATACGACTATTTACTACTTCTTTGGCTTCTTTCTTGACCTGCTCAAGCGTTCGAGGCTCTTTTCTTAACCATGTCGATCGTTCACAACTCCTCTTGTTCCCTTCGGATCGTCCATTACTTCTTTTGGTCCCTTCAAGAGCAGCTGTGCCACGTTTCTTACCTAGGAACCCCTATGAACGTTCTTTCCTCGCGTCATCCCGGTGGGAAGGTACCTTCCCAGTTTGCGGACTCGCAACAAAATTATTTTTAATTCCAATTAAACCAGTTGGAGGCTGAAAGGAAAAACGAGGGCCACGATAGATTACGAACGGTAAACGTCGAGAGCGCCTCCAACATCAAAGCATTCATACACCACAGCAGGAAAATTAAAATCGTAAACAACGAGGAGAGACGGTCGGAGCGTTCGCGGAACACCTCCCGAAGCCAACGAGAACCAACGTAATCCATAACGCCTACCGCTTAACGGGAAGGCCCCGACGAACAGTCCGAACCAATCCGGTTAATTATATTTTTGATTAAAAGACCAATCTATTGACGTTGTACTCTTGGCCGAGTGGTTAAGGCGCTAGCCTGCTAAGTTAGTGGGTTCATCCCGCGTGAGTTCGAATCTCACAGAGTACGATTCAGCTTTTCTCTGCTTTTCGATTGGAAACCAGGAGGGGTTGGCTATCCGAACTTTTTTCAGATGCGATGGTCGGAAAATGTACCCCGCTTCCTTTTTTTTAATGTGCCAAGTTTGCGGGAGGGTAAGATTTTTGTTTCTTGTCCTGTCGAAGACAGCCTGTTTTCGAAGCCCCAGATGGTCCGCTCGAGAGCTAGGATGCCGAAATTTGGGGTGTTTTAGTTGGTGGTCCGCTCAGAGGAAATCTTCAATACCCCAACAAACTACATTAGAAAGTACAGTGACCAATAGAAGAGGCTGAAAATGTTGATTCACCATTCATATTCCTTAAGAGCATGAAGTCACTATTATTGGTTTATAAATTATAAATATTTAATGAATTGGTATAAATTACGGTTGCGTATTGAAACAGACAAGCGAGACACAGGGTATGGGTAGAGTAGTTACATGAGCTCGACTCGGTCTTGGGAGAACTCCTCAGTTTGCAGATGATTAAATGAATACTGGACACGACTAGCTAGGAGCACGAGTTCTCAGACCTATCTTTCCACGTCCGGGGCTTCAACCTTCCGAACCGGTTCTGTAAGGCCCTAGTTCTTGCAAGATTAGCGGCGAGCTGTTCTGCTTGCTTTGCTTTCTTCATAGAGTACAAAAGTCAGCTATGTCCGCTCCGTCGGGCTTTACGTTTTTCGAAGCGGTGCTTGAACCGACGGAATCTCGCGGTGAGCGGATCTTCTGCTGGCTGTGGAAACGTTAATCCGATCATCTACCTATCGCTTTTCTGCAGGTGCCTCGTGAGGCGTTCCCTTTTGTTGCCAACCAGTAGGTCGCAACGCTTACAGATCAGCTTAGTTTTGACCTCGATCGTACCACCGTTTTCGCTGCGTTGGCAACTGGAAGCTGCAGCGTAGCGCATACTCCTTTCTCCGTACCATCAGTATCGTAATAGTTCTGCACCATGGGACGATTTATCATCCACCTCACAAACAAATGTATTCACTTTGAACGGAGCAGGCAGTCCAGGCTTTCTGACCTCGTGCATGCTAGCAGAATATGCCAACCCATAGCTATCCGTCCGCGTTCCCATTTGCGAAGATTCCATTAATTCCCCCTACGCCAGATATATTGAGACACGCAATATGAATACATGTGAGCTGTATGACCAATAGGAGAGGCTTCGGGTTAACATCCACCATTCATAATCCCTTAAGAAAACCAAATTTTTGGTAACCATCGCTCTCAATTGATCTTTGGGCCGTCCGAGATGGGTTCGCCGTGCCCTGTATGCGCTCAGAACGAAGACACCGCGGTTTTTAGCGCACACGTGGTTGGCAACTGCCCCCTTGTGAAAAGGGGCGCCCTAAACCACCAACATACGCGGATCTTGAACCTGTTATACCGCGAACTTCGGCCTATAGTACGGCAAGTCGGTCTTGAAGTTGAACGTGAGAAGCCCGTGCCTGTCGCAGACTACCAAAATGATGAAGAACACAGTGGCTGACCTGTGACGACAGCCGCCGTACGACGTACGTTGATCTTGCTAGTCCTAATCCTCAGGCTAGTCGTCATTTGCCGGCTGCGGGAGAGCGCCGTGGATTTGCCGCTGCCAGTATGAGACAAAGAGTTGAATTATGCGAGGGCTTTGTACTTTGTCTTTCCCAGGCACTCGTGCTTTGGTTCTAGCTCATCGCCCGGTACGTCTGGTCATTGAGTGCGTTGCGTTTATGGATTCCGTTGGTTCTCGTTGGCGGCGGGAAAAGTTCCGCGAGCGCCCTGACCATCTGTCCTCGTTCTTTACCCGTTTAAGTTTCTTGCTGTGGCGTATGAACGCTGCTTTGTTGTTAGAGGTGCGCGATCTTTGCCGCGTATAGTCCTTTTTTCCCCTCGGGGTGTTTTCTTTACAGAGTCAGTCTCTCTCGGTCCAGACAATTGGGGAGCGCCATATCCCCAGACTGTGAGACTTCAAAATGAAGTCTAGAACGCGGGCTTCGTCCACCCCGCGCATTCGTGCTTCAGCTTTGCGGCCCCTGGTAGCGTTCCCGTTTCTTGTGAATTACGTTTCATGGATTACTACTCGTTTTACTGTTCTTTAGAGCCACAGTTTGTGGATGCCACTGTAGGGACGTTTCATAGGTTCAGTCAGTTTCCGTTAGCTTCACAAAGTATTCCGTGGGCACCAAGACCTGCCCTCCTCGCCGCTCACCCGTTTGAGTTTTCCGCTGTGCTGTTTTGACGTTGGAGCCTTTAATGGTCGTTTTCATCTGCCCTCAGATGTTGTTTTTTCTCCGAATAAGCATATTTCTTGCGCGTCTCACATTTCCGCTCGGAAAACCGGTTCATGTTTACTTCAGACTAACCCAAACAGTCAAGTCTAGCTAGCCATGATTTTCTAGCTGTTTGCTACTACTTGTGGAAGCACATTCAAGGGGTAATAATATGGAAAAACAGTACTAGTCACTACTGCTTTTGGCCCGTTCCTGACCCATTCAGCCGTTCAAGGCTCTTTTCTCGACTTGGTCGATCCCTCTTCAGACCGTTCACGAATTCTTCTGGTTCCTCCAAGAGGCTGGACTTTACCACGTTTCTGACCTAGGAGAGAGCCCTCCTGAAATTTTAGTCCCTTTGCCTCATCCTGGTGGGATAGGTAGCTTCTCACTTTGCCGACTCCAACCAGGTTCGTTTAATTAAAATGAAAAACCGTTTGGGCGCATCTAATGAAAACCCTAACCGACTACTATTTCGCTTTACTGGAAATCAACATTTGCTTCAGCAGGAGTAGCGTAGTACAACAAGATCAACATGTCCAGCTAGATTTTGGGCTAGTAGGCATATCTTACCAACGGGGTGTGGAAGGCAGAAGTGAGGCCTGGAAAGCGTTCTTTTGGGTGGGGTTGGACCCCGACTCTGCTTATTCTCAGATTTGTTGTAAAAAAGAATTTGTGCTGTTAGGTTGAGTCGTGGCACATTCCAACCCCCCGCCGGTGTGAAAGAAGCATTCACTGGGGATATGGATGTGGAGGAATATTTCCTGAGAAAATGTGAAAAGGTTTGGATTAATCTCGATATAGGGCAGAGGTACAGCGAGAGGGCGGTGTGGGGCTGGAGGGGACTGAAAGTCCATGAAGATAAGCTCTAAACTACATATGGGGGAGATAATATCTTATTAGCCTACGATACGATTTCTTATCTTCAGGAATGCTGATTGAAATGCTAGAAAATTTTCTGGATAGCCGGCATTCCTTGAGTGATCAAATCCCGTTCGGGTATACATAGGCCGGCAAGGTTGGGAAGGCGATGGGCGTCGGTCTAGTCTTTCGGCACGGTAGTTGTGTAGAGGACTTCAATTTGTTGATGTTAGCTCTGAAATCACCCGAACCATGGTCGGGTTTGTTGCTGTTTCCCCTTTACAGATACGAGGTACAATGGCTCGTAAATGCTGCTCTCGGATTAGCATGTCCAGGAGTCGTAAGAGTCTCCATGACAAAGGATATGAAGTGATTAACGACAGAACGAGTACGTTATTTCTTGCCAGGCATTGTCACCTTCGTGTTGGGCGAAAACTGAACCTCTCCTCTCCTGCGGCGCCCTAGGTGTTTGGAAGAATACTTTTACTGGTGGATTCCCAGGTGGGGAGGTGTTCCTAAGTGAATGGATTGAGAATGGTATGCAGGAAGACATCCCAGAGCTCGAGGCACAATTCCAACCCTCCGCCGGTGTGAAAGAAGAAAGCACTGGGGATGTTATCTGCTATCCGTACTTGGGCTTTTGCTATGATATCGACTGGGACGATGCTCTCCAACCCTCGACGGCGTAGATTCGCCGGTTTGGAGGCCTAAAAGTTTTTCAAAGCAGAACGATCGTTCAGTCGGTCCAAAACCCGGTGTAAACTGAAGAGTTTGAGTCTTCCTGATTTTTCCCTCATCCTGTACCAGAGGCATCTTCCGCGTGTGAAGTTTGAGCCAGCCGACCAATCCCGTCGACATCCTCTGGATCGCAGAATAAAGCCTTGGATTCCCGCCCTACCGCGGCCAACGCATCAAGCATTCATACACCATTCAGTGCGTTGACCCTGACCGTGGCCCTGTCTAAGTCGGATGGTATTCGCTCTACGATATGAAGTGAGCAACCAAACCACCGCCCGATCAGCCGCGTGAACTTAACTAGAAACTGTATAAATGGTGAAGAAACGTTCGTAGCTCTAGCGTCCCGTATCCTTCGCAAAATTTGCCAGTGTTGCTGTCAGTTGCCGTCGTCGTCTTGTTTCATTTATGACGATATGCAGCTGCCAAGCAAGGGCCAAAGCTTGACAGGTTATAGTTCTTCGATTCTGGGTAATTAGAAGCGCAGCTCGAGAGAACCATAGCTCTGCAAACACTCAGCGCTCAGCATCTCATGAGCGGACTCTCGAAGACGAAGACTGCAATTGCGAGAGCGATGGTAACCGTAAACTTTACTGAGCAGCTGCCTACTGCAGCGAATAACTCGTTCTACTACTATCTAGGGGCAAACTTACGGGAACCCCGCTACCGGGGTCTCATGCTACGTTCTAAAAGAAAAACAGGAACAACTGAATTCGCCAACTGGTCCACTCGCAAAGCGCCTATCGCGATCTCTGCGTTACCTTGCCAAAGTTTCCAGTTCATCTGAGCCCGAACATCGCTCAGCTCTGCACTCCGGTGCAATATATATATTGCACCATAAATACTTGCAGCTATCTCGTAGAAACTCCTGTGCTATTGGTCCTGTCCGCCCAAAGCTCTCGATCGCGATCGGGATGAACTTGTCGTCTGGTTCCCCGCCGACATCGCCTCCTTGTAATGTGCCATTTTCCACCTCTCCGCTGACTTCGCGGCGTACCCATTCTCTGACCCACTACGGTTCACGAATTCTCCTCCAGCGGCGAGGTAACGCGTCACGTCCAGCGCATACCGCTGGAACGTCCTTTGATGAGTGCCAATAATATCCGGTCGTAATCTGTAAGTCTCGAAGTACCCCTCGAGTGCTTGCTTAATGTCGAGGAAATCCCATCGATTCAGCGATCGCGCCAGCTCCGTACAGATTTCGTCAGGTGTTCGCTGCCATGGTCCCGTCGAGGTTGGGCAGTGGTGAAACCTTGGTCCACCATAAGTACTCTGTGTACTACAACTAGTACACCTTTGCGTCGTCCTAATCCCAGCAGATCGGCAGCCCAACTGTTGTCATTTCTGCGAGTTGAATTTTTTTGGCTCGAGCGTCGGTATTTCCCGCATCCACGCTCCCGATCCCGATCCAGCTGCGGATTGGATTCGAGCACGATTTTCCGGGGAAATTCGCGGACCCAGGGCGACTAGCTAGTCTGCTCACGGAGCTTTCTTTAACCCGGTCGCGCTCAAACGCTGCTTTGTTTGTAGACGCGCGTCATCAGCGTCTTATCTCTCGCTTCTCAGGGTAGTTAGGCTCTGAATAAACGGATTCGTCACCAGCGGTTAGAATGCTGTACGGTGTGCCTCGGGAGAGGGTCTGTCATATAGAACCAAGATTCCAAGCGCGAGGGTCTTCTGGGGCTCCCTCTGGGGGGTTTCCGTTGTCTGCTGCAGGGTGACCAGACTCCTGATCCGGGGGTGGGTTTCGGGACGCAGTCTGCGTTGTACGGCCCTGGAAGATGCACGGATCTGTTCCGCGAGTTGGGCGGTTGACCGCTGGAGCCCCCTCGGGGTTTGCTGCTCTGGAGCTCCGCCGGTAGAAACCTGCCTCTGTAGTTCAGCGAGGTAAGGCCAAGCACCGTGATTGCTTCTGAATGTGTTTGTCCACGCAGAGTAGAAAGCGATAGGCTGGATTCGCGTTCGAATAGCGAACCCCAATCCCCCCAGCGGCAAGGCAGCGCGATCTGGTCCAAGACAGGTTGTAGGTACTCCTCGTCCTCTACGGCCGTGGAAGAGAGGGCTGCAGACAAGGTTTCCAGATGATTTCTTGTTATGGTATCCGCCTCACGTGCAAGAGTGCGTCCAAAAGGATAGGCTAGGCATCGTTTAACGTAATCCAGTCGGGTTTCAGCCTGTACCTGAACAGGGCGAAATGTGTGGTAAAGTTCCTGGGGAGGTAGTTGCGCTATTTCCTTGAAGAGTTTTTGGTGCCTGTTTTGTAGTGCACGGCACGCTTCCTGGATGCATTGCCGGGGTTGCCTATAGGGATCGACTGGATTGTAATGCGTTCTCTGGTAACATGTACTCCGGCGGATCTCCCGATTGACTACTCGGGAAGTCGTCAGGGTTCGTCCGTAGAGGGGGCTGAGTTGCTGGCGGGATCCGAGTGCTGGTAGCTTTGTTTGTCCCCAGACTAGTGCTGCTTTCAGTGCTTGCAAAGGCCCTACGATGGTAATATCGTCCTGGATAGCGATGGTGAGATCAGGGAACTGTTCGAGCAAAGCCCTTAGGAAAGGTGCAAGTGATAGTGCATGCAGCGCCGGTCCAAGCGGGTCGCCCTGTTGAACTCCTGTAACTGCCTGTAGCGTCAGTCGGGAGTTCTCGTTTTGGTTCTGCCCGTGTGTAGATCTCCAACCACAAAGTGTGGGTGAATCCACTTCGTCGCTTCCGTAGCCAAGTCAATAAACCGCGGCAATCTCCGGGAAATGATGGTCCACTAGTTGTTTGGCAATGCGTCTATCAATGCGGTTGAAGGCATTCTCGAGATCGAGCCTGTGTAGCACAGAGTCTGGTTTGCATGCGAGATGGGCCTGGATCGCGTGAAGGGAGTGTTCACACCCACCACTGACTCCGATGCCGAGTTGTAATGGCACTAAGAGCTCACGTACCCTGTCGATAACCGCGCGAAGGGTCCATTGCGTCACGACCTTTCGCAGAACTTCCGGAACTCCTATAGCGCGATCTCCGGGGTGTTCCTGGGGAGCTGCGTCCTTGGTGGGCTTCGCGAACGGTAATAATCTACTGCTGTGCAGGGCGGGGGTCAGAGGAGATGAAAATTTCTCAGGAGCAGTCGCGAGTTGTCGCGGTACGCGGATCAATGCCACCTGGGTCTGTTGCGTTGCTCCTTGGAGGTGTTCTGCACGGAGTACGCTAGGGCGACGTGCAACCCCTAGGGCGAACTTCGTTTTCGCATCACAGGACAGCCTTTTTCGGGGGCTGCGGCTAGGCTAAACGAAGATCCCGCCCAGCCGAGACTGTAGACTCTATCTTTTCTGGAAGCTCCTGGAAATTTTTGTGCTTGGGATCCGCATCCCCACGACGACCCCACCATCCGATACTGGAACCCCAGCCTACTTTACCTCCATACTATGCTTTTCTGTTCCGCCCAAGATGGGACTTCGACAAGGACTTGTTCCACGAGCTAGGATCGACTTGACGAACACGCTCGCTAAAGAAAAATGGTATCGAATAAGGTTTCTCTAGCCTCCTAGAACGACGCTCAATTTATACCGCTGTCTGGTAGGCTGAAGCCGGGCTGGGCAGCCTTTCCTAAGCATCCTTGTCCAAAGGGACCGCAGAGCTGTACCCATT
Source organism: Rhodosorus marinus (assembly GCA_029953675.1). Taxonomy (NCBI): domain Eukaryota; phylum Rhodophyta; class Stylonematophyceae; order Stylonematales; family Stylonemataceae; genus Rhodosorus; species Rhodosorus marinus. The sequence goes on from JAMWBK010000001.1 coordinate 2,578,710, forward strand.
CCAGATCGTCATTCACGAGACTTAGCCGTAGAAATCCTTCTACTGCTTAGACCGTCAATACTGAGCTTCCGCGGCGCTGAGGATGAAACTCGAACGAGGTGTGCTCCACCGGGTTGGGTACGGGAATAGGAAGGCAAATAATGAGCATGCTGGAGTCAAGAAAAACAAAGGTGGCGATGGTGAGAGAAATGCGATCGGAAAAGCAAGAAATCGAGGGACAAGGAAAGCACAGAACCTGGGGGACTACATCTTCTCCATGAGGTTGCGAGTTGAGGACCAGGATGCTCTACCATTAATACTCCATAGCTCGACAAGTACACACAGTCGTTTTAAGACAGCAGAAAAACCCAGCTTTGAAGGTAGAAACCCTAGACTATCGTTTCATCGTTCGCGACCAACATGCTGGGTCGTAGACTTTAGGATGGATCACTTCATGGCTGGGTATGTTCCCGGGGTACGCAAACACGTTGAAAAGGAGCGGGGCAGCCTTCGCGATCATTCCCACCTCCAAAGTCCGCTAAATTCGCTCCATAAGTCTGGTCCTGTGGAAACTGAAACCTATTCTTTTTCATGGTACCAATACGACCGCTGTGAATCTGCACCACCTTGTCCGCGGGGAGGGAGGGGAGGGGGAACCATCCTTTTACTTATCCCATCGACCCCAAAAGAAAAGCCGACCAGTCACGTCTCCTAAAAATCCTCATTTACACCATGAAATCTTGTCCTTACCGCCCATCACGCGCATCAACCGCCTTCGTTAAGCTCCCAATCCAGGTCGAACCAATTCAGCAATGGTCCGCTATCCCATTAACCATCAAAATGACATCCCTTTCAAGGGTTTTCCTTGAAAAGCTCCATTTCGATGTCATTTTGTAGGGATTCATTTTTTCCCCCCCACGGCCGGGGAAGGTGTTCACGTGCCGGTGGATATCGTTGGAAGGAGTTCAGGGAGGTTAAAGGTAGAGTGGCGTTTGGCTCAGATGACGACGAGGTCTCTGGAGATGCGTTAACCAGTATTTATTACTTTGTATGTTTTGTTGAGATCATGGGGTAAGATGATTTGGTTGGGGTGAGTTTACGGGGAGGTGGGCTTGAAAGAGCAATGGGATCTGGGGTTGCCCGGGTTGGATTGTGGCGGATTGGATTAGGTGAACCCTGGAGGCGGGGGGGAGCAGCGGTTGACGGGGAATTTTGAAGACAATGTATGGTTTTGAGGAATTTGGTGATCAGAGCGTGCTGCGTAGGATTTAGGGTGTGGAGGAGTGGACCCGACCCTCGTTAGACTTTGGTTCCCGCCCTTGAGAATCAGTCGGCGGGAACGATTTGCACCAAAATCTCAGTCTTGACCGGCGATAACGAGGTCGGGGGTTCGTGTGCTGAGCGTTGATCAATAATGGACAAGGTTGGTAGGCCCTCTTGGCAGGTAGGGGCGCGCGCTGCTCACCGACGTGGACGGTATTTGATGACAGCTTCGAGCGAACCGTGCCGGTGTGCTGGACAAGGTGCGAAATGGTCGGAACGAGGGAAAAGAGCTCAGACACGCTCGCTGTCGTCTGCTCCGAGGAGCGCTCACGCATTGAGCACGTACCCGGGAAAGTTTGGTGAGATGGACGATGTTATGAGCGCTCTACATCACGGGCAGGGCGAAAAGGCTTCGTTTGCAGTTCGAGAAGCGCTGAAGGGCCTGACGTCGTATGAACTGGAGCAGTTTATAGGCTTAGTCGAAGGTAAACACGCAGAGCAGGCAGTGGTGCTTCTGGCGACGGAACTGTGGAGCAGAAACTCCCTCGCAAGCACAAGGTTGTGCAGCTTGATGATGCGCAAGCTCGTTCAATGGAGACAACTTGGAGCCATGCTGGACCTCTACAGGAAAATGAGAGCCCATAAGATCGAGCCGGATTCGTTCACTTCATCTGTGCTGCTGCTCTCTTGTGCTCGCGGAGAGCGAATAGCCGAGATGGATGAGGTCCTAAGACACCTTGGGGCACGTCATGTAAACGACCGCGTGCTTGCTGTGGTCCTTGCCGCCTACCATCGCAATGGCAAGACCAAAAGAGTGCTGGAGGTGTTCTCAGCTCTAGACCGAACTCGAGTGAGCACCGACAGGGTGAAGGTGGTTCGTGAAATTGAAAAGATCATCGAAGGCAGTAACTACAACGACCCCTCCACAACGACTTTGTTAAGGAGTGATCTGGAGGTTCTGGGCTTGTCTCTGAACAAGCCCAAGCGCGTCGCGGCTGCTTTACGATCACTGGACAGGGAGGATTTGGACTGGTTCATGAAGAGGCTGCTTACCAAGGGCGATCAGAAGATGATGGCTAAGATTCTGCTAGGGATGGACAGCGACGCGTCGGCCTTTGTGGCGGAAATTCTGCTCAAAGCCCTGGCTTCGAAGGGTGTCGTCATGCAGGATGAGCTTTTGGAAGCCATCGTACGCACTTTTGCGGTTCACGGGGAGAAATCTCCGGGGAGCATGGAGCGCACCATGGCCCTCATCGAGGAGAAAACGCCGCTGACCTCATTTCGGAAACTGGATGAGCTCCTGAAAGCCATGAACAATGCAAACTTGACTGAAAGAGTCGAAGAAATCACCGACGAGTTGATAGCGAAATCGAGCAGCTTGAAGTCTCCGGACGCGGCAATGTCGGTCCTCAGCTACCATCGAAAGCATAGAGACCATTGGGCGACCCACAATCTATTCATGAAGATGGTAGAGGCAGGTGTTGGTTTTCGATTGCAGGACTGCGTGGCGCTCATGAACCGATTTCTGGACGCACGGGAGCGCGCTCTGGCAAGGCGGATGGCAAAGTACATCGATGAACACCCGATTTACGATCGAACGTCGTCGGTTGTTGAGGTGAATATTAGGATGGCCATGCAGTACAAGGACTCGCAACGCGTGCTCGACCTAGTTGAGGAGGGATTGGCCACGGGGTTGAAAGTTTCTGACTCCGGGAAAGAGTACCTGTTGATGGCTCTGGCTTCGACCTTTGAGCCGATGAGGGCGCTTGCGTCCTTGCAGACCTACAAGGTCAGAAAGCAGGAGCACGTGGAGAGGTTGATGCAGTTGTACCTTGACAGGCGCAATTTCGCAGCGGTGGAGACAATTTTCGCTTCCATGGAGAAAATTGGACTTGAAGAGACCAAGGAGGCGCACAGTATTCGGCTACAGGCCCTGGCTCTTGGCGAGAGCGGCCGGGATTTGCTGGACGCCGTGTACGATATGAAGGAGGCGTTTGCGTTGGATCCTCAGGCAGGTCGAATAGCGCTGAACGTTCTGATCGGGATGGGGAACTTTGTCTACGCGAACGAGCTGTATACAGCTCTCGTCGACGTGAATGCAAAAGTGGACAGGTCGGTCTATAAAGGCTTGGCGGAACTTGCGACCCAGGCGAAGAATCGGCGAGCAGCGTTCAAGTATGGGCAGCTGTTTGAGCTCGCAACTTTAGCGGAGACGCCGATCAACGCACACGAAGCGCACATGCTATCGATGAAGATCTTTTCAGAATTTGGAGACTATCGAAGGTGCGTGAAGGAGTTTACCGATCTGGGACAGATCACAGACATCATACCCCCGGAAGCTTACCGCTATCCGTACATGGCGGAAGCGAAGCTGGGCAACTGGCTTGGCCTTGAGATGTTCGTTCGTCACCGGCGTCACAACCATGTCAGACCCGACCGCGAATATTTCGTCCACTACCTCAGGGCCAAGGCCATTCTGCGGAGTGATGTGCCCGTCCAGCCGTTTCTGGAGGATCTCCGCGTGAATGGCGTAAGACCAGATGCAACGATCTTTATGGAAATGATGAGACTGAAGATGAGCGCTAGGGAGTACTCTTGGGTAGATAAGGTCTTCCAGACGATGGTAAGTAGTGGTGTGAAGCCTGATCTCGATCACCACGCTCTGTTGGTGGTGGCCCTCTTGCGTCGGGAGACTCTTATGCCGCAAGTGTTCCGGCACGTGATGAGGAAAACTTTGATGTGCTTTGAGGAGGCAGCAGGTGATAATCCAGTGGAGTTGTACAAAAGAGTCATCAGTTTTTGCGTGGAATACGGAGAAACCCAGACGTTGAGGCTGTTCACAGAGAAGCTAATCAGCCAACGAAGAGTGAGTCTGGCGCAAAGCGAAGAGCTACGCCGACTATTCGAGGATAGGATGAGACAAGAGACGGCGAACGTGTTCGGAGCGACCAAGTCAATATTTGACCTGCGGCCGCTGGTGAGATGGACGCCGTCGTGGAAATAGGATTAGGAAGAAAAGCTGTTCTTCAGCCGCGATGTACAGAGGGGGGACCACAGTAGGGCACATCCCACACCCGCACATCTACGTCGCTTTGTTCAGGCCTGTAACATAAAAGACAAGGCACCAAGTGCAGAAAGAAATAATACTGCCCTTGCACTCTATGGCGCGAGCCGTTCGCCCAAGGTCAGGGGTTCAACGCGAAAACAATCGGGCAACTGCAACCAGGTAGATCAATGTGAGCCAAATCGCCGACGATCATTTAGTGAGCTCAGCAGCAAGCACCATGGGTCGACGACCTGACTCAACCCTCTCTAATCTTCACTCCTAACAATCTCCTATTGAAAAGTCCATCAATCCCAACAGACATACCCCAACCTCTCCAGCCGCACCCCCCAACTCAACTGAATGCGATCCATCTTCCAAACCCCCCCCCTAGCAAACCGATCGACCTCCCCAATCTCAATTCCGGCAAAATTCACTAGTCGTTGGCTAACCCCTCTAATTTCACCACCAAATTCTTTTTGAAGTTACCCATCCCCTACCCGATCAACAAAATCTCTTGCTCAATATCTCATTGTTTTTAAAATAAATTAAAACTATGCAAATTTTACAGAAACGACCTAGGGTTTTGAATAAGTACCAAACTGCGTTTTCGTACAAATCAAAGAGGGGCCAATAAAATATTTTTCAAACCCCCCCCATGGGTTTTTGGGGTTGAGGATGGCCGATGACATTTTCCGAATACAGAATACGTGCCAAAATTAATACTGTTTTATCTGTTTTTGATCGGTTGGAAAAACGAAAAGATTTATTTTATAAGAAAAGGGAATGTTTTTTTCTAGTTCTAAGCGATTTTGGGCTTTTTGGGGTTTGGCGTTGGGTGTCTGACGTGGGTAATGGTTGGTTTTCTTGTGGATGGGAAAGCGAATGGACGGGTGACGCGGGTATTGATGGATGACATTGTTTATGTGATGGATGACGATTTTACTGATAGATGACAGGGGCCGGGGGAGAGGGGTCTGAATGGATGACAGCAATCTTGATGGATAACGGCTTGGTGGTGATTGTCTGAAGGAGGGGGGGGGTTGTAGGAGGGCTTATTTGAAAGTGATTTTGGGGAGGTGTTTGCCAGAGCTGGACCGGATGAAGAGCCTTGAGGGCTAAGTAAGAGGTTTAGGCTTTGGAATGGTATTTTTGTCACATTATTAGGAAGAATTTTTGAGGCCTTTGGAAGGCTGGAGGTGCCGTAGGCGCGATGGGACCGGGGATACGTACGGTTTTGATAGACAACTACGATTCGTATTCGTACAATTTGTTCCACCTCTTGGCTAGCGTCAACGGCCAGCGGCCTCTGGTGCTTGAGAATGACTCGTTCTCGTCTTATAAGGAGCTGGAGGAGATGGCGGGAGGAGAAAATAGCTTCCATAATATTGTCATCTCCCCAGGACCAGGCAGACCGGAGAACGCGCAGGATTTTGGGGCGTGTCTGGATGTTTTGAGAAATGCCCGGGTTCCTGTTCTTGGGGTTTGCCTCGGCCACCAGGGTATTTGCGCGGCCTTTGGAGGAAAAATCAAGCATTCTCCGGGAGGTAATGGGGACCCACTCTATGTATTGCGTCAAGTAAAATCTGTGGACAGGCTGTTTTGGGACTGGGAAACCGTTTACTGCCCTGACTAGTTCCCAAACGTTGCCTCTAATTTTGCAGGTGTTGCCCATGGGAAGATCAGCGAAGTGGAACATGACGGGCAGGGTCTCTTTGAGAATGTTCCTCAATGCTGCAGGGTAGTTAGGTACCATTCGCTTTCTGCAGACTCATCGGCAATCCCCGCGTGCATTCGAATATCCGCAACGTGTCCTGTGACCTACTCCGGCACCGACACTAGGGTGATCATGGGCGTACAGCACAAGTCAAGGCCTCTGTTCGGGGTGCAATTTCATCCGGAGTCAATTTGTACAGAGCACGGGCGCACGATTATCGAGAATTTCCATCGGATCACTCTGGACCAGTTACCAGAGTAAGTCGCCGATAGTTGTTCCATTGTTCTCAACTGTGGGAAAAAGATGAGGGGGCTGACGACTGAATTGTGGAACGCAGATCGCTTTCTCCTAGGGTGACGCTCCTCTTGAACGGGTGCACAGACACTTCCTATCCGATGGACCGGCTCGTTGATTCAAGGGCGCCGTCGAAAGGAATGACACTCCGATGGCGGAAGCAAAGGATGACGAGTACGCCGTACGACCCCACGGAGAACATATTCGTCAGCCTCTACGGCGACGGGGCATTTCCCTCGTTTTGGCTGGACAGCCCTCCCGATCTTGATTCCGCCCGATTTTCGTACATGGGTGACGCTTCTGGACCGTACGCGGAACTTGTGGTGGCGCAGGGAGCTTCTCCAACCGGAGAACCCAAGTATGTGGACGAGCGAGTGAGAACGATCCAATTGTCGAACAGTGACTTTTTCTCTGAGCTTGGCAACCGGTTGCAGAGCAGGGCCAGCCCGCAGCCAGAGGATCTCCCCTTCCCCTACAACTGTGGATACGTAGGATACATTGGATATGAATTCAAGGTTCGCAGCTCCCCGCGGAAATTTTATCGTCCCGAGGATTCCCTCTCGTCCGAGAGTGTTATTTGCTCAGTTTCGCAAGTACTTTCGATTTTCATTGTCAGGATCAATGCGGTGGACCCGGTCGGCATCAATCGAAACTGCCGGACGCGATGATGGTTTTCGCGGATCGCTTGCTCGTTTTCGATCACAGAGAATCCGATCTGTACATGGTATGCGCCGGGTATGGAGGCGAAAGCGAGGAGCTGAACGCTAGAAGGTGGTTTAACCTCGTAGAAGAGGAGCTTGAATTGCTTCAACAAGGAAAATTGAGGAGTGATCCATCGCTGTTTCTCAACACGGCGAACGGAAATACTTCAATGCCTATTTTCCATCTCGAGCGCGATAGGTGTGAATACATGGAAGACGTTCGCGAATGCCTAGCCGAAATTCGGGAGGGGGAGACGTACGAGGTATGATTTTATTTGGACAAAATCCCACGTGCTCAACACTGCTATATGCGTACCCAGTGAACACTTCGTCAACCCAACTTTCTCATGAAAAGGTTTGCTTAACGAATCGAATTCGATCGAGGAGCGTTGTCGAACCGCTCGCTCTCTACAAAACGCTTCGACGACGAAATGACGCTCCATACGCCGCGTTTTTGAGACTATCGGACGAGTGGGCTGTGTGCTGCTGCTCACCGGAACGTTTTCTTCGCGTCGATGACGAAGGGTAAGAAGAAGATCAAACTTGAAGCTAACACTGAAATGAAGTTGGCGTAAACTTACGAAGAGCCCGGTGCGACCATGTTCATTTTCATGGCTGGATCCATTACAGACATGTTGAGTCGAAGCCCATCAAAGGGACATCCCGGAGGAGCGATGACCCGGACGAAGATAAAAAGCTCAGGAAAAACTTGGAAGCTTCACCAAAGGACAGGGCTGAGAACCTCATGATTGTGGACCTGGTTCGACATGATCTCGGGCGCACATGCGAGGTACAGGACAGTGATCTTTCTCTAGATGCTTGAGCCTAGTGTTTCCTCTTGGGCCTCGTTCCGACAGGCCATCTGACAGGCCTTCTTGGGCTCTCCTGCTTTTGTTTGATTGTCCGCAGACTGGGTCAGTGCACGTTCCCAAATTGATGCAAGTGGAAAGCTATCGCACTGTACACCAGCTCGTGAGCACAGTTCGGGGAAGACTTCTACCGCACCATAGTGGCCTCAGTTGCCTGAAGAAGGCGTTTCCGATGGGCTCAATGACCGGGGCTCCAAAGATTCGCACGATGAGCATCATCGATAGGCTAGAAAAGTCGGCGAGAGTAAGCAAAGCTCAATGCATCTCGCCTACTGGGATCCCGACGTGAAACTCAATGAGATGGTTTTCGCACTTGTTGAACAGGGGATCTTCTCCGGAACGATTGGCTTCATGGCGCTGAGTGGGGCACTCGATGCCAACGTTGTGATCCGAACCGCAATAGTTCACAAGTCTGGGATTGATATTGGAGCTGGGGGCGCAATTGTAGCTATGAGCGACCCGTCGGAGGAGTTTGACGAGATGATCCTGAAAGGAAGAGCTCTCATGGAAGCGATCGCAGTAACTCTAACTGGTTCGGGAGGTTACCGTTTGTTGGGGGCCCACCCGGCACTGTAAAGAAAGTGAATGTGCTCTTTTTTTCCTGTGCAATAGATCTGTAAGAAGAAATAAATTAACTTTTAGAAGAGATCACTGTTTCTGCAGCTCTCCTCACCTTCCATTACCACTTGCGATTTAAACGGCAAGATGCTGGAACGTTCTATTCTCGCCACAGCCAGAAGTAGAGTAGACTTTATACCGTCCTCCCTTTCAACAGTTACTGAAGATCGACCCTCCATCCTAAGAGTCTCCAGGCTGTAAACAAAACCACGTTGCTCGGCTACGACTGAAATGGGGTTACGTTAGTCTGGGGTTACGAGAACTGAAAAACTCGTCCAAGAGGTCATCCGTCTACCGACCACTGAGCTACCAATTAAACTGTGCCTATTCCGCTACTGCGCAGGACCGCGTCTAGACTTTGCTCTACGCACGCTCGCCCTACAATACGGAGCCACTCTCGCACGCGAAGCCGATCGCATCTCGCTCCTGGAACTCGACAAACTGTGCGGCTCGCTCCTCGAAGGCCAGGGCCTCACAGGACCCGCAAAAGACGTGGTCGAAGCGCAGATCCAGCTCCCTTGCCGATGGGGTGGCGCAGGCCTAGCGATGAGAACACGAATACAACCCCTCGCCTTCTTCAGCAGTTGGCGACAGACTCTGAAGCTCAATTGGACTGGATCTAGCCACCTAGGAGCGCTACTCGATGCCTGCACATCGACGAACCTGACCGAGCACCATCACATTCGACCCCTGCTCCACTCGACGGATCAACTTGGAGCACAACTAATCGAAGCGAGCCTCCACTCAAAACGCTGCCTGGCACGAGGAACACCGGCCCCCATACTCCGCCTAACAGAATGGCAATCGTTGGAGAGCCAAGAACAAGCAGAGAACCCGCACACACCACCCGACAGGCCCTTGATCGGTTCAACCCAAAAACTCCTCTCCAACTGGAGTCACCGACGGGCATTCGAGGAAATGGTGGAGAACGCGGAGATCAGCGAGACGGCACACGCGCGAATACGCTCCTGCAAGGGATCAGGAGGGGGTACTTGGCTGCGAGACTTGCCAAGGAAACACGGACGCGGCCTAAGTAGCGGAGAACTGAACCTGAGCCTTCGACAACTGTTGGGATTACCCCTGCCGGGTGTACGAATACTTAGTACGTGTACGATATGTTCCCAACCACACGACGCTGCAGGCATTCAACGCCTTCACCACTGCACCAGCTCTACCGGCAGTTGGACAATTCGGCATAACATGGTCAGGGACGCCCTGGCGACAGTGCTGAGACAATGGCGACTAGAAGTGACAATAGAACCGACCGGACACTACCAAGGCAGTCGGCTTCGGCCTGACATTCTAGCCCGACACCCACGAACAGGCAAGCTCTACGTGATCGATGTGAAGGTGACCTCGCCTTTGCAAAGAACACACCTCCACAAAGCGTCTTGGGAGACCGGGTATGCGGCACGGAAAGCGGAAAAGTTTAAAGAGTCCAAATACCGTGACAGTATCGGAGAACATAACGACGACATCTTCGTCCCCTTCTGCCTGGAAACATTTGGGCAGATGGGACAACAAGCGAGTGAGTTCCTCAAGGAAGCGACTATACACCTGGATCAGCGGGCAACGCAAGTAAGTGAGGCTCGGGCGATCTTGAACCGCACTTTGTGGAAAGGAAACGCTATCCTTGCCACCCAGGCACGTCGTGTCGACGAAGCAGACTATGACATCGTCCCTATCTTAGAACGTAGCCACACAACCCATTAGGGGTTTCTTTGCTGACCAATAGGATCCTTATTGCTTCTTAATGGGCTCCAATAGGGAGTTCTTCAGTAAAGTGTACGCGGTTACCAATCACAGCAGCGAGACGCCAGAAGGGAGGGGAAGGGGGAAGGGGCTAACTTTGGGTTAACGATGCTCTTGCAACACTATAGTTCGTATCTATGCATGAGCATCCACTCACCTTGACAGCCGTGTGAGCTCAGAGCCCCAGCTAGAACTCGGAAACGAATGAAAACATGACATGGTCAAAAGCGTTCAATGCAACGTATAATGTTTTCCTTAATTTCAAAATATAGACACTTGTCGTTTAATGACTGACTATTAACGACACTCGTCAAATAGTTTGTGGGTATATTGTGTACAAACTACATCTATTTTTTCAAGGATTGAATTGGAGACACCTGTCGTTCAACAACTGATTATTAACGACACTTGTCAAATATCTGTTGGATATGTTGTGTACTAACGAGTAGGTACGTAGTAAATCGTACGAAATTCAGAAAAAGTGAGAAATTCATCGTGAAATTGGAGACACACACAATCGCGCTTCGTTTCGTGGCCGGCACAGAACAGCAAGCGCCCGTAGACAAAATGAAAAAGTCACAGTTCCTTCTAAACTTTGGGGTTCCTAAAAAGTTCCAGAAATACACCCCCCACCCGCCTGGTAACAGGACATGGAACACATGTCGAATAGGTTCCACAGCAACCCCAGTCCGGTGGATGGTTCACCAAGTTGTTGTACCCCGCTGCCATGATGTACATAATTCGCGAATATTTATCTTTTGATAATAATCGATAGGTCTTATCGTACAAATTGTACGATCGTACCCCCGCCCCCCCAGGAACTATTTTGATATGGTAACGCAGATGAATCTTGGCAAATCCAAAGGAGCCCCTTTGGTCAAAATAAAAAAACACAATCCCCCTTAATATTTCTCCTAATCCATAAATACCATCAAATTTTTATGAAATATCGCAGTTCCAACGTTTAAACAGTCCGCTTTCTTACCCCCCCTGTCACCGAGGCTTGCACCCCCCTTGTATTACGCACGAATCGACATTCCCGGTTAGTCTGGGGTTACGAGGCTTGCACCCCCCTTGTATTACGCACGAATCGACATTCCCGGCAGAAAAATCGGAAAACAAAATACTGGAAGATCTTCTAATGTTCCTCCCCCTCAACCTACCGCTACTAATTTGACGAAGAGTATTCTTACAACTCCTGCGATCATACGCCCTGGCTTACACTTCCCATCAAATCGAGTAATATTCAACCACCCGTATATAGTCCTGATTCCAATCCCCCACTCTTAAGTTTTGTATTTAGTTTTTCCGATAATCAGCATATCTATATGTTTCTCATCCCTCTAGATCATCACCCATATGAAACGACTAGGAAACCAACTACTAATACCACCCCCCCCAACCCCAACCCTCTTTCCCTCCCTTCCAAATTAGGGTTAAAACAAAGACGGAATCTGAGGAAATATTATGACCTGAGATTAGGCCAGGAGAACAATTCTGGGAAGTATGGGACTGTATTTTAGAATTTTAGCCTGTTCAAAAACCTTTGTTTTTGTGCACGAGCAAAAAAAAAGGCGGTAAGGGGACTGTTTTATGTGGTATTTAGGGCGTGAAAGAGTTTAGTTAGAGCTGACTAGAGCTAAATGGCAACACTCTTTTGTTCGAGTTGCGGTGGATGAGGGCGAGAAAGGAAAGGAACGGAGGGAAAGGAAGAGAAGGAAAAGGAAGGGAAGGAGACCGAGAAGACGAGTGGTGGCTGTTATATGCTAGAGAACAGGGGGTAATTTGTGGACAGCGAAAGTGTTGTGGGGGGTTTGCTGTCTGTTTCCCTTCGGGTTGTTGACTTTTGTGCTTTCGGCGGGGTGGGTGGGGGTGGGGAGGGGGTTGAGTGATTGTTTGGTTCTCTGTTGGCTCTGTTCGGGACTTTTTGGATTGTGTTTCAATTTGAATAGGTTTGTTTTTGGGTGAGTTGGAATCGGGGTCGGAACGAAGGGCAGGAGGTATTGAGTGTAAAGGGGTTGCCAGGCGCTGTTGGCGAGAGTAGCCCTCTTTCGTACTTTTGGAAAGAACACACACACAAGATGCCGCGCGGTTCTCTGGATCTCACGGAGGAGACTATTAAAGAGTTTCGGGAGGCGTTTGCGCTTTTCGACCAGAATAGTGATGGAACAATAACTGTGCAGGAGTTGGGAAGGGTAATGAATAGTATGGGGCAAAATCCATCCGAAAGGGAGCTGAGGCAAATGATTGACGGCGTCGATGCGGACGGTGATGGAACAATAGACTTCGCAGAGTTCGTGACCCTCATGGCTAGAAAAATGAGCACGGATAGGGACGCGGAGGTTCGTCAGGCGTTTAACATATTTGACAAGGACGGAGATGGCTATATAACCAAGTGGGAGCTCAACACCATCATGCAAAGTTTTGGTGAAAACTTAACCGAGGAGGAGGTGGGTTTGTTGAACGCGTTCTGACTTTTGGTTGTCCCTTCGCAGGGCTTTGTATCTTCCGATTTGAATTTTGATTGATACATCCAGCGGTTTCTCAATTAGTCGGGGAATGAATAGCTTACCCCAGAGCACCAGTAGGAGAGCGTTTCCGTTAGAAACTAGGCTCTGAAGTGTCTGCTATGGAAAACTCCCCTTTCTTTGTTCTGGATTCTGGGTTTCCGGATATCTTCTAACGAAACTTTGGAGAAAACTGTGCCTAACGAGTTTTTTTTTGTTTGCAGATAAACTTGATGATTCAAGAAGCAGACAGTAACGGCGACGGAAAGATTGACTACGAGGAGTTCGTTGCCATGCTTGACGCAAGCTGCTAGTCGGAGATGGGAAAGGACAGGCACGAGGAAGCCGGACCTTTGGGTCGCCACGCAAGAATTTCGAAATGACAGTTACTACTTGACCGGAGCATCCTTCTACCACAGCAGAGTAGTGGTGGAGAGGAAACTCCCCATGCGAGTGTGATCAACCCGTAGCAGCAAGTTTCTGATCGTCCGCTTCCGCTTGCAAAGTGTCAGCTGGGTGCAGCAACGCGTTTCGACTAGTGCCGACCGGACTGAAACTCCTCTTTGCTTCTCCTTAGAGAATTCAGAATCCCATTTGCTTTTGCCAGGACTGAATGGACTGAATTTCCACTGCTTTCTTTGGCCCCCTATCGATGTTGAACAACTGGGTTTTTCTTTTCTCATTTTTTAACCTTAGCGAATGAACGAATGATACAGAGCATATTTTTTTTTGTTACACCTTCAAGTTCGGATACAAGATGGCAAGCTCTGGATCTAGTTCCAGAATACCGTGACGCTTTTGACAGCCCATCGCTCAAGGCTTTGCGCTGGCTCCGTTCTGGGTTCAAACTAGCGCACCGCTATCCAAGCAAGCACCCAAATCCAGCGCAGATGAAGTCAAAACGCATAGCTTCCCTAAGGCGCATACCAAACGAATTTCAGCTGACGGACGTTTCCCAATGCCACTACTCCAGTCCACGAAAATTAGTCGGGGCGCTTGGAGCTCGTCATCTCTTCCGAACGCTAGGCCTCGCCTTGTTTCTCCTGCTGTGGTCTATATTGGCTGTTTGACTTGGCTTCGATTGTTTTTCATTGTCCTCGCTTTTTTTGTGGACGACGTCATTGCGTTGTGCTTGTCATGTGAGAAAAGACATGGGTCCTGCGCCAGACTCGTTTTGCGAGTAGGTGACTTCACCACTTTCTTCAACAGTATACCGCTTGAATCGGGAGCCGTACCGAAAGCATCAACAGAAGAACGTTTCCTTCGTTGAAAAATGCTCCAAAACAGTTCTCTTCCCTAGCGCAGCCTGAACAGCCGTTGCCCAGCATGGACCCTAATATCCGACCAACTTGCACTATCCAAGAGGGAGCTCAAGTCCAAGCCGTGGTGATATCCAACTTCGACGAGCAGAAGTGAAAACTAGCAAACGCTTAACAAAAGTCACAGACCGAAATGGTGAACTAGATGCGCGTGACTTGAGTTTCTTAGATCTTATAAATCGCAGCGGCGCCCCGAGATGGTAACCGAAACCCTAAAGCTGCAGGTGGGACGAGGAAGGAACAGGCACTTTTGAGTGGCAGTTGGAACGAACAGTTCCGAACCAAGTTGCAGTATTTTTTTTGCCATCCAGGAGTGGAAAGCTTGCGGGAGAAGAGGGGAAACCCGCACGCACATCTAGACATGGACAAGTAGCAAGTTTTTTGGCGGGCTTGAGAGAGAAATCTTCGAGCCTTCAAAGCTCCTAAGGAGGTGGTGGCTGTGGTGGTGGGGGAGTATTTTTTTGTTCGTTATCGAAGAGGGGCTAGTTAAGAGGGATTCTGTGAACGAGGACTTTTGTGGAAGGGGAAGTTTGGTTGTGTTGGACGACCTGATAGTGTTCGGTTCCTACGAAATGAGGAGACTGAGATGAGTTTTTAATCTGAAGAGCGGGGAACAAGTTCCGATGGTCAATCGGTGAGTGGTGGAGTCGAAAGCTGTGCGCGGCAAAAGACTACCAAGAGCGTCTGACATGGGTGTGTTTGCGTCTGGATTCGGGAACTTGGTTTTGTTTTTGAAAGGGATTTGGATTTGGATGGATGGAGGAAGTGGAGGAAGAGGATGAGAGATAGGAGAAGTGCGAGGGTTTTGGGGAACCCCGTGTACTCCACGGTGTTAAGCGGAAGTTTGAAACGTGTTTGAAGGTGTGTTTATGCGTGTTCTTTGGGGTGTTGGATTTCTCCAAGTTCAAGTGGATTTCAAATGGAAGAAGCGGGGAAGGAGGCATTTGAGGACGAGGACGAGGACGAGTTGTTGCTGACTGACTCCAAGATGCTGGAAACATCCTTGCACAACCCTCCGCCGTTTAGAGGGGACCGACCAGCAGATCTTCCGCTGCTGACAGACCTACGAAATCCGAGTTTTGGTTCCGGCGAGGGGGACGAAAGTCCGAACTATTTGCTCGTGTCCCAGCGCGCGAGCACCCCGCAGTTCGGAGTACCTGCGAGTGCTTTTATGTCGGCTGTCGACCTCGTCCCAATCCACCAGCGAAAGAGATCCTCGGCAGGGAACATGGTTCTCTTGTCACCAAGGGCAGCGAGCGCTCAACCACCATCCACCAGTGACATGGAGGTCTCCTCATCGAGCCCACACGGTGGATGGCGTAGCCCGGTCACCAGAGTCAGCCTTAGGCAGTCCGCCAGTAGGCGTCGATCGGTTCTATTTGACCCGGAAGAGCTCTTCGTAGCCGATTCGATTGAATCGGACACTAACAGTTTGAGCAAAGCGGAGGCTGAATGTGGCCTGTGCCCAAACCCCAAAATTGACACGCTCAAGGCGTACAAGCCGCGTAAGACGTTCAGGGAGTCCAGAAACCTAGCCGGATTTTTCACTTCAGCCGGGACGAATAGCGAATTGAGCTCGGGGGATGCCATCATGCTGGGCCCAGCGGAATGCTATGAGGAAGCTGCGCGTGCCATAGCGCTACTGAGGAAGAAGGAAAGCGATCTCGCCGAGCGAGCAGGCCATCAGAGAGTAGGGGGAACAGCGGAAAATCGTGCGTACGTTGGTGGTACGCGCGATACGATGCAAAAATCGCTGTTCTCTTACCGCTCTTATGACAAGCAGAAGAAGCTTGAGGTTGAGAGCTCCTTCATGCGATTGGTCGAAAACCGATTGATGAACATGAGGACAGAGACGCGAGAGTTCCAGGTAGCTAGCGCAATTTTCATGAAGGTTGCGATGGACCGCTACGCCACGGATCCCCAGAGTGGGAACGAGTTTATCGATCCCATGTTGACGCGCATGTATTCGAGCAACGTCAAGGCCTTGAGAGTGCGTTCGTTCGAGCTACTGCTTAACTTGGCCGTGCATGGTGCGTTTCTTGGGCGAAACGAAACTGCTGTTTTCAGCTCCCTACTGCACCAGCTCCGGAAGCTGTTGGGGCTGCTCACTGCTGCAGGGCCCGATGAAGAAGATGGGGACGTATGGTTTGCCGCAATGAAAACGTCGCTTTGCTACCTTCGGGCTTTCGATCCCGAGAAGAGGGCAACGGTGCTCCCGGTGAACGTCGTATCTGTTTTTGCCAACAAGTTTGCTCCGAGATCGCCCGCAATCGAGAGAATTCTCATTTCCGAACTGTTCTGCAAGGCCGGATTTATCGACGATCTTGGCCAGGGTAGTGATTCACACGTTGGCTTTCAGGATCTAAGCAGGGAGAACAGTGCTAGACATGGTGTAGTTGAAAAACGTAAAACGAGATCGGGACCATCGAGGAGGGAGCAGTTCCTGCTTATTCTGATGGAACCGGAGACGTTTGGAGGACGGCTACCAAGCCCAGATGGGCTTTTCAACGAGGAACTTCTGCAGCGGTCTGGAGGCTTGTCCCTATTGGTGACCTTGTTAGCACGTGCTAGGTCCATCAGGAGCATTCAAGATATCCTGATGACTCTGGTGAGCTTATCTATCTCAAGAGCCAGGAAGAAGCGAAACCTGCGCGTCTTGTCCGCAGATTTGAGGTGGCAGGTGAAAGCCATAGTCGAGATATTCAGAACGCAGACAAAGCATTGGAACCCGTCACATTTTCTCCGTTTTCAGGTGAGCTCCTTCACGGATAGTGTCCTTCGGCACCTGTTCTTCGAACCTCTGTTCATGGACGATAGCGACCGCGACGGGAACCAAGAGCTTCGGGAGATTGTCCGCGCGCTGAACGAACGAGTGGACAAGGACCTGTTCCTAACAACGCTATTGGAGCTGGTCAACATTGGCGAGGAGATGAGAGGAATGGATTCCGAGCATGGAGGCATTGACGTGCCATGGAGCGATCGAATTGTGCGTATGGAAGGGGAGGTACTGCGGATTGGGTCCGAGTCTGAGCGCCCCTTGGTACCCGTCGTGGCCGTGATCTGCAGCACGGTGAAGGAGTTATTCTCTGGAGGCAAAACCGCTTCATCCGCATACATCGAGGAAGCGATTCGGCTGACGGAACTGCTTTTGTATTCGCTGCTCGTCCGCAATCCGCTCTGGCCGGAAACGCGTTTCTTCGAGTCCGAAGCCCAAGGGCTTCTCATGGGCGCACGGATTCTATCAAGAGAAAGTCTCAGCCTGGTTCGCGTGGATACTCTGAGTACCCTGCTGTCGATTCTGCCAAGTGAATCTCCCAAGTCACCGACCAAGACGCAATTTGAATATATCTCGGTGCTCCGACAAGCGCTCGCGGAGCTGCTCGCGAACAGGGTAGTCACAGAGCTGTTAAGGTTCACGGATGACCCGGATGCCTGCGTGGCTGAGCGGGCGTGCAGGGCGTTGGCCAGTTCCAGGGGGGGAATGCCGTTGCGGATGAAACACAAAGCCGCTAAGACCCTGCTCCATTCCCGCGAGGGCGACTATTCATTAGCAGTGTACAACTTTCTGCTTCTACGCGCATATCGCTCGTTGACGCTGGAGTTACGACTGAACGGTACAAATTCAACGACTGCCGAAGACAGGATCATCATCAGTGCCGCGCCACCCAACGGCTGTTCGTACAGTACAGCTGAACCCTTCACGACACAGTCGCCGCGCAGTCCACTGCCGAGGAACGAGCCCGTAGAAGACCCTGAATCACGAGCCGAACACAACTCGTTCTCTGACCTTGTATATACTTCACCCCTTGAGGACGACGATTCAGATTTTGACGAGTCGGAACTGGACTAGGACGTGTGGTGGCGGCTCAATGGGCCTAGGCCGTGGATCCCTAGGCACACGCCTCCAAAACTCTCCGGGTGGCCCCTTTGAGTACACCCCAAGCCAACCCCGGCGTCTGGTAATTAATAGTATAGAGACAACTGAAAATTGTAATTGTAAAGCAGGAACAAAGCCCATGTGGATATGAAGAAGGCGATCACAATTCGCCTGGCCAGAATCTGACACGCTCTTACTGACAGGGCTTTGGGACCAAGGCCCCCGGGCCCCAAACCCCCCCGCGGCAAAAAAAAATACTCCCCGGGCATGGACGCCATCCCCAAAGTCGAGAACGAAACAACGCCATTTGCGAAGTAGTCTCTTTAATTAGGAGGACACTTTTTAGCAAGAAGGGAAGCAGTGCGTCTCCCATTGAACGGGAGGTACCCAGTAACCATTCCTTCTCCGATTCGTGGAAGCAAACTGCGTACTGGAGTAGACCGGCTTCCTCTCACGAGGAGAAACGGTCCCGTTCTCAGTCTGCATGCCATGTTCCTTCGCCTTGGATTTTTTCCCAGTTAATTTGATTAGAGTGCCCGCCGCCGCAATGGGAACGGTTGAAGAGCCTGTTCGAAAGGCTATGAGGTGCCCAACGCCGGAGTCGTTGCCATCACCGTTGGCAAGGACTCCTCCTCAGCTCTGACCTGAACTGCGATCTGCCGAATCAGGGCCTTCACAAATTGAAGCTGCTCCTCAAGCTTTATCTGTGAAACGCTCGGCACGTGGAGAAATAGAACCAAGGCGCCGCTGTTCTTCGCGTGGTGGAGGGAAAGGTAGTACGTCCAGTTGCACACGAACCTATTATAACGGTGATGAACACGTTGAACATCGACATCACGCAGACGGGATAGCAAGTTTCGTGCCAAGGGTATATTACCTGCCGGCGTCCGTTGATGTCTGTACATCGAAGCTTTGCTCTCTGAGGATTGAAGCAAGCTTCGCGGTCGGTAAAGTGGTCTGAATTGCGTGCGTTGTAGTTCCGTTCTTTCGGACAATAGGCTGCTTTCTAGGCGAGAATCCTCGCTCATCGTGGTACTGGAAATCAGCCTCGTTCACTCCTTTCTGCTCCAACCTGAAGTTGTTTGCTCCACAGTCAACTCCCAAGTGCAAAAACACTATAGGGCGATTTACTGGTTTGCTG
This sequence comes from Rhodosorus marinus, assembly GCA_029953675.1. Lineage (NCBI taxonomy): Eukaryota > Rhodophyta > Stylonematophyceae > Stylonematales > Stylonemataceae > Rhodosorus > Rhodosorus marinus. The sequence continues at coordinate 2,597,790 of JAMWBK010000001.1, forward strand.
AGATTATTGTGCAACTTGGACAGCGCATCTAACGCGACAAAAGACAAAGCAATAGAGTCTTTCAGCTAGTTGCAACAAGGGAATATATCAAGAGGTAGACGGCTGGGAGTCCATACCATCTGTATACTCAGCGCTGACTTCCCAAATATGACAGGAAGCAATTCTCGCAGGGAGAAACTCTCCACGGTCAACTCGGAGTTCCTCCCTAATCAACTCGATCAAGTTTTCAGTCGGATTCTCCTTCAAAGACCCAAACTTCCCAAATCCCGTTAAATGAAACTCCACCAGCCCCTGGTCCTCCTCAACTACAGACCCACCAACACCACCAGCCCTTCCACCCCAACTCCCCATCCCTTGCGGAAACCCTCCTTCTACACCCCAAACAAACCTTTCCCAGCTGCTTCTTAAAAAAGCTCAACCTCGATCAAGCTGTCCTCCTCCTCCTCCGTCTCCAAACCTCCTCTTTCAACAAAAGACGACGGCCTTTCAAGCCAAAACCTTCTCTTCGTTTCTCCGAAAAGTATCTACTTCAGATACAATACGTCACCCTACTTCGATACAAACTAAACTCCCCTCCCCTCACAACACCTCCCCCCCCACCCTTTCCACGCTCCCCCTCACACCACTACCACCATACCCTCCCTCCTTCCCTCTCTCCACAATCCAACCTTCCAAACCTATCATCACAACACTCCCAAAACCTCATCTGTCCCCTTCCTCCCACTCACAAATATCATCAGCATATCTCAACTTACCTTCTCCTTATGAGCTCCTCCTCAACAAATACATAAGAAGAAATGACTCTCAATCTCCAAACCACTAAACAGAGACAAAGAGAGGGAGAGAGAGAGTTTTTCAAGCGGTTTTCAGTTAGGGGTTGTGGGTTGGGTTCCAAAGTGACGGGGAGGGGGAGAGGGACGATAGTAGAACACCCAAAAACACCTCCCCGATGTAATCTAAACGTCTTCATGATGGTTTAGAATTCCTTAAAATGTCCAGATGATTCTCCCTTCTCAGTCAGATGATTTCTTCTCTTCCTCTAGCGACTCGGTCACCTCCCAACTCAATACGGTCTGTACTAACCTTCTCCCCCTCCCCTTCTCCTGCTGCATTCTCTAAATTGAAGTGAATAAACCTACCCCTAGAATAAATTGTGTATTTGAGAAAAATGATAATTTTGAGGATGAATTAAATGATATGAGAACTTGGCTCAACCCGTTGTGGAAATGCTTCTAAAATGGTGTGGCAGTTTGGCTTTCGATATGTAGGGGGTGTAATTAGATCTGGCATTGGATGGTGGGCGTTGAGTGGGTGCAGGTCGGAATGGTGTGGCTTGTGAGCAAGAGTGATAGCTCTCAAGTACGCTGAAGGAACTGTTCAGGAGAGTTGGTTATATGAACGGTTTAGAGCAAGCTGTCTGTGGTTTTCAATTATGAGAAGGTTTCATTTGATCGAGTAGCCTCCTATGAAGTTTACTGATTGCAGAACACTCGATACTCACAAGAGGGGATTCCAAAAGGTTTGGTGTGTGTAGATATGACTGCCCTTCAGAATATGAGGGATCAGCACAGGGATCGAAGGTTTATATAGAAATCTCTCGTGATCTAATCCAGGATTCACGTTCGGCGGCCCGGGCTTTGTCGTTTGACTCGAGTCCTGCAGCCCGGGCTGCGGACTGCGGCCAAATGCTCAGCTCTTCAAAGCCCTCAGAAGTAACGTGAACACTTTTACGGAGCCGTGTGATGGTTGTTTAGAGATGGTCACCGTTTTTAACACAAAGGTAGGTTTCGGAGGAGATCTCCGGTTTTGGCTATTGTTCAGATCCGTTTAGTTCGCTTAGCAATCCGATCTTTTGCTTTGCTCCTCTTTACCGTAGGGATGGACGATGATGGATAGGAGCATTCCCATGGATGGTAGATTCGCCCTTGAATTGTAATAGTCTGAACATTTGCCGAGTTGCTGTGGTTCCCGCTGTTGACTTGGGCGTTGGTGATTAGACTTGTGCAATGGCGTGGGCAAATGCACGTTCTGTTTTGAAATATGTAGGACGACAGCTTTGCCTATATGCACTTTGCCATTGCATTGAACAGCTTTCCCGTTCTATGCGGAAAAACTCCGCTCTTTTCTGACGCTGACTTGAAGATCTGGCTACGATTACTTCGGCAGAAGAAAATTTTGAAACTGCCGAAAAATTCTGAAAAATGAGGGAGCATCGAAAACTGATCCGCACACACTCATGTGGACGAAAGGAGATTTGGATCTTGGCCTTTGCGCGTGACAGCCGTAGATCAAACACTATGGACGTTTCAATCCACTCGCTGATGGTTGCCGGTGGGAACTCCACCCACTCAACGCATGCAAGATTACACATGTATCTCGGGAAATGCCGTGCATACGTCCTCTCATAACAGAGTAACTCACTAGTTTCAGATGAGCGATTTGGTTCTAGCCGGCCTTTCAAGCTCAAAAAAACTAACCCACCTCCCCGCAGGCTCAGGGAGTCCTCACTTTGCTCGGCCGTAGGCCAGCTGTATTGAGGCGAAAACATCCTCACAGAACAAGTTACCTAAAAAAAAAATTTTCTTTTTTCGTCCGTATGGACTCACAGCTGTCCGGTAAGGTCAGAACACTTCCGTACAACCCTCACCACGCTGCCCAGATTCAGTTTCCATGAGCGACGCACAGAGCTTCTTGCATGATCCCGACGTTGGAAAAATCCGCGCCAGTCCAAAAAAGAAATGGACGCTTCTCCTTTTCATACACCACTATCGTCGCCTTCCTCAACACGGCTTACTGGCTACCAGTTCCAATTGCGCGCCGCCTCAACTTGACTCCAACATGCCTTACCAAAAAAACCAAAAAAAAACAAATCCAAGTAATCATTGGATGCGAAAACCCTCCCCTTCCACACCACTCGTCTGACAGAATTATGTCTTTTTAAATACACTTCAATAGAAGAAAAGAGTTTTCGCAGTTTTCCACGCGATTCCACTCGCCTCTAATCGACCTCGGAAGAATCTATCCACATTCCAAAATGACTTTCCATGGAAATACTTCATCCCACTTCCCTGCTCCCTCCAAATGTTCTCCATATGACCTATTGAGCATAGTCAATGTAATGTGAGTGGTAGGGATGCCGTTCATAAGCAACTGGCCGGCCGGCCTAATGCGTCATCTGCGGGGAGTGAGTTCTCTCAAGACACTCTTCAACCAACCCTGTGGACTTTTCACCAAACCCGAACTGGTTTCTCCACCATAACCCTTGGGAAGGAGAAGAGGGCGAGGACGTCAATTAAGTTAAACAAGCCCTATTACCTCTCTGCCTCGAACTGCCCGTGCGCCAGCTGGCTAAGGTGGCGTTTGAATCGGAGAGGCACTTCCTCGCCCTCTGCTGCCTCTCCCCTTCCTCCCCCCCCCTCTATCCTCTTACTCGGACCAAAAACAAAACATTACTGAATACTTTGAAAAAAACAATATTGTCTGCAAACACAAATGGACTTTTGAATATGTCGAGAACTGGATGTCAAAGTTTTGCCCGATACTGGACTACGGAAATTTTTAGTATTTTCTATTGGTTTAAGTCTCGCTGAAAATACTTCACAACACCAATTAAATCCGTATAAAAGTCAAACTACAACCCCATTGGTGACCTTGAGAGTTTCTATTAAGGAGGCCCAGCACCGTCAGTTATAACTTAATCTGTATCGTACTTTCGGTAAATATATGCGTACATATTATTTATTTATGAAATGTTGGCCGTCCGCAATAGATTGAATTTACGATGAAGTGAGTGCACTGGAATGCAAATGCTGAGCAACGCTTGGACCATTGAACGTACCGCATACACATCTGATCAGATACCTTATTTTCCAAATTGCATTTCCGCCCCTCTCGCACCTAAGCCGAAAACCACTGAATAGCCATCTACAATCTTCACATAATTATTACCAAAATGAATTGAATTGGATATGCAAACTAATTTCAAGGGGTTGAAATAATCATTATTGAAATTCGCTACACAAACGAAAAAAAAGGATTCTAACCGATAAACAGGGTTCCCAAGGGGCAAGTTTCTTTCTGGTCAGCAGCCCTCGATCAAGTGAAATAATTACATGAAATAAGAACTTGAAAGATGATTAGGACAGGGGGGAGGGGGGGGAAGGGCCTTGGCTTCGAAAGTAGATGAAAATAGAACGAAAGGTGCTATGGAGATTAGATGCAGACAGTGCATATCAATGTTTGTGCATCATTTTCGATGGGTTTTTTCTAATTGCTAAGTTCCAAAAAGAGGGGTTGTACAAACAAGCTTTCGTGCCACTTCTCCGCAAGTCCATGTCGTCAAGGGGGTGGGTCTTGTCTTCAAACACTTTAAACTGAGTGTACGAGCAGTCTGTCTGTCTGGCCCAAAACGAAAAAAAAAGGGGCAAAAGAAAAACAAAACCGCGTTTTGTTTCACATTCAAATGTGTTTCGAGGGTGAACAAAAAAATTCCAAAATACATCCTCAATAACAAGTTGCGAACATTGGACAATCAACCTCCCCCCTTGTTCCTCTCGCAATATCTTCTTATCGATCCTTTTTTTAATTAACAATAAAAATCCACCGCGCCCCCGGCCTGAGTGACTACCCCTCGAATCACATTCGTCTCACCTCGTACTATACATTTTAGTACACAAAATTATCATCGTTTCTTCCAAGAACCTCAACTACGAGCCCGACCAATTCTCAACGATGGTTTTTTCCACCCCTAACTGAACACACAATCACAAACAGATTGAGGTAGATTACAGGAGATTTATTTTTCTTTTCTTTTTTTGGAGGTTGTGGATTTTTTTTAATGTTGGTACACTTACCTCAAACCAAACCCATGGACATGGACCACGGGGAGGCAGAGGCCGGGGGGAGGGGGGGAGGAGTTGGAAAAATAGAGAGGGAGGGGCAAATGGTAATGGGAGGCTTTCCATTGAGTCGCGCCCATTTGGACTGGGTAATGCGGGATGTACTGTGCGTCCAAATAAATAAGGAAGGGGAGGGGGAGGGCATTTTTTTTCTCACCGTGTCTAATATTCCAAAACTTGTTAAATGCTTTCCAGGAGCTGTTTAGATTTTTTTTTAGGGGGGGTTTGGGATTTTTTAATGTGGAGGTAGGGATTTGGAGGGGGGGGAAGGGGTTGAATTTTGGGGCTTATTTTGTGGAGCGATGGCTTGGAATTTTGTGTGCTTTGATGTTGAGCTACGTTGGAGGGGGGATTTAGGGGGTAGAGCTGGGGGGAGGGGGAAAGGATGGATTTGGAGGCTGAGTGGTTGGATTGGTTAGGAATTGGTGGTATGAAGGGGTGGGGGAGGGCTGGTGAATTAGGTTGATGCCAGCTGCGAGGTTCATCTGGTTGAGTCGTACAGAGTGGGGTGAGTGGGGTGAGTGGGGTGAGTGGGGTGAGAGCGGTTTTGGCTTTTGTGGTTTGGCGTGTTTTCTAATGATACAGGATCGATGATGAACAAAGGCTCGGAAACACCGTTGTCAGAGTCAGGGAACCCGAACAAGGGCCATATGACGAGATGGAAGCCCTCAGAGGAACAGAAGAGATGGCTTATGCGTGAGTTTCAGGAGAATGCATATCCGGATACAGTTACCAAAGCCAGACTGGCCGCACAGTTGAGGGTCAAACGAGCTCAGGTTTCAAAGTGGTTTCAACATAAACGCGAAAGTCTCTCGAAACTCGGGCACTTCAATCCACAGAAACAGAGAGAAAGGAGAACAAAGGAGGAACTGGCGGTGCTTCAACGTACGCCAGACTGTTATTTTCACGAGAGCACAAATACGAAACAGACCCAATTCTAACACTTTTCGTCTTTCGCTCGAAACCCCATGTTGTCGCGGACTCAGAGGCTCTTGACCGTCACCCCTATCCAACTGCTGAACAGATTGAGGACATCCAGAGGCGGACAGGAGGCTCCATGACTGCCGCACAGGTGAAATTGTGGTTCAAGCACAAGCGAAATCTGCTTGCGAAGCGCGGAGAACTCGAGCTCAAGTCCCAGAAACGAGCGTCCAGGCCTTTCAACTCGGAAGAGATTGCCGTCATTAGGGGCGCATTGGTGGTCATGCCCAGCCTGGATACGGCATCAATGGACAAGCTCGCCAAGCATCTCAGTGTACACAGAACGGCAATTAAGCATTGGATTCAGCAGCAGAAAGTGGAAATGGACGACAGCACCACGGTGGATGGGTTGGGTTCTTCCAGTGTGGGGAAATCGAGCCCTGAGTCACGGACGGGGAGGACAGACACCGTCGATGGTTCGGACCCGCCTGCATCTCTTTCTGAAAGACTTGGAGCTCGACAGCCGCACCTATCAATACCAGAAATATCCTCAAGGAAGTTGGCGGATGACCGAAATGGAGAAGACTCTCTGTACTTCTCTACCCTGACTCCGGAGCACCCGCAGGACCAGCTAAGCTTGCAAGTGGGCGGAGACCACACCAAGAGCCAGGAAGAAGTTGCGATGTTAAACGGTAGGAGAGGTAGGAAACGATCGGCGGAGGAGGTTAGTAGGGAGCAGTCGAACATCCTCGGGGTGGATAAGGACAAGCAAGATCAGAGGAAACACCTTGAGTGGGGCCCGTCCGGAAGCATAAAGCCACTGAGTTCGGGACCGACGGTGGATACATTTCAGTCGGCATTTCGACGACAGGGGCTGTCAGGGCTAGGCAGGCTTCCCCAGCCACAGCTAGAAGAGCAGGCCACTGAGGACAAGGATGGGAAGGGTGGTCGCCTCCCGCTTTCTCAAATTTTCCACACGCAGAGCCTAGCAGATGAGTCCAAGGTGAGGCATTCAGACCAGAGCTTCGTTTACTGGTCACCTCTCCTTTCCACACCCAATTGGTTCTAAATCTTTCAGTTCGAAATTGGCTTGTTTTGCTCAGGGCAAAGGCAGGCCTGTGGAAGCAACACCGGAATCAGACCTGTCACGGCGCTCAGTGAACGGCATCCATGGAAAGTACGCTCTACCCGCGGGTCGTGCGGAGCCGGTGCTGAGAGGGAATATTCTGTCGTCGGCCAGACTCCACTCTGGAGGCGGCGGTGGTTTCGGATCGTATGGATCATCCATGTCCGCTCAGTATTCGCTGAAACTCGCACAAGTCATGAACAGTCTTGGGCCGGGATCTGGTCAGTCGCAGCCTCCGATTCTAGGCGGGATCCATGCGTCATCAGGAGCGGAGATTGCGTCCAACCCTCTTGGAGCAGAAGCTCCCCCGATTATGGATGTAGGGGCAGGAATTGCTCCGGAGGCGATTCATAATGATATCGCGGCACAGCCAATGTCGGATCTCACCCAGGTTCCTCCCGACCAGAAGTGGCTTCACCTCTTGGATGGAACGAGTGATGCGGGTACAGGCCCAGCTTATTCTAGTGTAGGTTGGCTCCTATGAAGAGAGGGGAGGGAGATCCTTGCCGCCCCCTCCCCAGGGTGGAGAAACAACCGCTAAAGGTATCTGCACGTGCTGCAGAGTTGTGTATTTTTTTTAATATTGGTAGTTCCGTTTGGAGCCTTTGACCGATTGCCGTGCCAGGAGCGCTGTGCTTTGGGCAGCTCCTTCATTTGGTCTTGCATCGCAGATGTATAGAAGTGTTTCCCTGAAACCTTGCTGCAAATAAATTGGAAAGGAAGCTTGATCAATCTTCACAATAGTGTTCACAACGGCGTACTAACCAGTCGAGAGCGGTGCCACTAGCTACAAAACTGTGACTACAGCTGCGAAAATAACAAAAACTTTTCATCTCTTTACATTATTTACAGAAAGTTCGCCTGATGATGAAACACAAATGTAGCCAATCTGTTAATGTTATATATATAATCAGTCGCACACTAGTTGGTGTCTCACGAGTCAACGCCTGTGATCAGATTCATGCAGCTGGTACTGCCACTTGCGAGCGGTTTGGTATGGTGTAGCACATCCGTTGGCCGTGCATTCCCGAGTCTTAATCCGCTGTCAAGCGCAAGAGTGCCCAGCTCAGGACGTCGCTCCTACAACGCAAATGGTCCTCAATCAGAAAGCTGTCCGCTTCACGCAAGTAGTACCGCTCGACTGTTCCCCTAGCTGTCCAGTATGCCAGTGCGAGCTATTGCCGCGACCTCTTACTCCGTTTTAGCTTCCAGCAATTTCCTCTGTCGCTTTCTCGTTCGGAGCTCCTCGTCCTGCACCACGTGACTGACAACGGACTGGACTTCTCTGTATCTCAGATCTTCTCTTGTCGGCGGTTTGCCGAGCTCAATGTGGTTTGCACGTTCTAGCAGGTGAAATCGACCTATTCCGGCGTCGGCACTTCCCGGAGGCACTAAAAAGGTCTTGTATTTACGTTTCCCGACGGAAGCCACTGCTGTCTCCACCCCTTCCGCAAAGCTCACCACTTCAACCGCCGGCTCTCTCTCAGTTGCAAATTTCTGCGAAACAAACAAACGATGCCCGCTGGGACACCCCGATAAGCATGGCGCGTCGCACTTCAAGCAATCAACAAAATGGCCAATTGCGGAACCTACCACAAAACCTTCGTCAAGTGCATCCAGGACCTTGGAGCCCGGCATAAGTTCCGAAACAGAGGGAGAAGGTCGAAACGCGCTATCCATAAACTTTCCAGCTGCCTTTCCCGCAAAAGGTGAACCCTTATGCGGTGTTCCGAAGAACACTGTGCCGCGAACCTGAGAGGCAATGTGGTCCCAATCACCTCCCACCGGAGTGCCCTTTTTCTCCTGCGCACTTCCGTTAGGTTTGCTGATTATCTCTTTCACGATCATTCCTCCATATGAGTGGCTGACAAAGACGATGGGGCGATCTCCGACGCCGGCCTGAGAAATAGATGTTATACGAGCATGACACAGTTGGCCTCTTAGGTACAAGAGAAAATTTCGCAGTGGACCCGCAAAGGCCGAGCTAAAGGCGGTATCTGCGAGCGGACAACTACGAACCTGTCTGAGAAGATTCACCGCCCTCTCGGCCTGACTTTCTAGGGACATGCTTTTCCCCTTCCACTTGGTAAATCGCGCGTCAAATTCAACAGAGAGGATCCTTGCCCGTGGAAAATCTTTTGCCAGCCAATCCCTTGGCCAAATCGTTATATTGGAGTCCATTGGATCAAATTCGAGCTGCGTCCTCCACGTGAGAATGGGGTTGCCCCCAAGGCCATGGAAGAAAACAATATCTACTGGCGCTGTCTCATCCTCAACACAAGAAATACACGATTTCAGGACACTTCTGATTCATACAATCGCAATCCATACAATCGGTGCGCCTCTCACCTCTTCCGGTGCGTTCAGTATGGTCACGCCGTCGGGATAGACGTAGTTTCCTCTTCGAAACAAGTTGTGCCTCGCTCGAATCGCTTCAGCTTGCAGCCGCCGTCCAAACGGACCCTCATCGTGTTTGAGCTCCTCAATCAGAGCAGGCCAACCAGAATCCCGTGCTTCAGCTCTGCCGCTCTCTTCGACGGTCAGGTTTGCTACAGCCCTTACGATTTCCGCTTTATCCGCTGGGTCCAAATCTCGATTCCATAGTTGCATCAAAGCCTCAAATGCGCCTTGTTGCCAGAAAGGAAAGGATAAAAAAAAAGCGTCAGCGACGTACTCGACATGCAGTAGCCTAAGCAGACCGGAAACGCCGTGGAAACGCACCTGCTTCTACAAGCTCATTTACTGTTTTTGGGCCACGGGAAGATGCATTTGCAATAATCGCACACTCCCTGACACCCTCGTGTTCGATGTCGAATTCCTCCTGATGGGCCGACCCTTTAACCGGTAGCAAGATACCATCAAGTTCGAACATTTGTCCCACGTGCCTGGTCATCTTGTCCGAATGAACTTTCCCGGCAATCTCAAGAGACAGTTTGGTTACTCTCTTAACCACGTCGCCGTCGCAGTTGTCCGCAATACCTTGCAACTGTTCGCATGAATTCATTCGCGCACAAAGCGCCGAGCCCATCAATCAGAAGGAGATTTTCGCTTTCGTAACGCGTATGCGTAACTAAAATCTAGAGGAGAGACGACGAATCTTTTCAAGTGGATCATACTTTTTCAAGTTTTCTTTCTCGCAGCGTCTTCCACATACTGTTCAGTCCCTTACCCATTTCAGAAATCCGTTCCGCTTGAACAACACCACTACTCAACCAATCCAAAACCTTCGCCTGGGAGCGAAATATGTTCGCAGCCTCTGTATAGTCCGCATTATCTTGCAGCTGTTTCGCACAGAAATCATGCGCACACAAAGCGTCAAGCCCATCAATCAGAAGGAGCTTTTCACTTTCGCAGGCGCGTACATGTAACTAAAAATCTAGGGGAGAGATAAATCGTTTCAAGTGGATCATACCTTTTCAAGTTCTCTTTCTTGCAGCGAATTCCACGTAGTGTCCACTCCTTTGCCCATTTCAGAAATCCTTTCCGCTTGAACAACGCCACCACTCAACCAATCCAAAACCTTCGCCGGCGAGCGAAATATGGTCGCAGCCTCCGTGCTCACCGGCTTAGACGCCTCTACCTTGCCCCAGTCCGCTCGCCGGTGCAGCACACCCAACATCAACCGATGGTCGTCTGCTCCATCAAACAAAATAAAGGTAGAGACACAAGAGGCCGCTACCATAACCGCCCCTCGTCCTCCTGGCATCGCCTCAAAACACAAAAAAAAAACACAACCTTCACAACACGATAAAATCCTCTTCAACTCTCTCTCACTACCCTCCTCATAGCCATCCAAACCCCAACCTCCCCTCCCCCTTAATAATCCAAAATCTCCACCTTAAGTACTCATCTCTCTCTCTCTCTCTCTTTCTCTCTTCGTCGTCATTCAGACCATCCGCAGCAAAATCTCATCGCAAAGAAAGAAACACTGTTTCCCGTCAGCGTCAGTTGACATGAAACTCTCTTCACCTCCCCAAGTATTTGCCAACCGGCGTTTCACATCATCCATTTATGGACCCTTTTTTTTGGCCTGTTTTTTTTTTTTTTGGCGTAGGGCGCGTGAAGGGTTCCCGTTCCATCCCCCTCAAAAAAAAACTGGTAAACTGGTTTCCATGTCTCACATTCAGTGGGATTGGGTTTGGCCACGTTCTCCCACACAACCTGACGGAGCCAAATCTGGGCATTTTTAGTACGAACAGCCAAAACTGGAGTATGACAGGACAGATTAGGTAAGCTTGGGATGGGGCATGCCCCCATTTGCCCCAGTTGAAAATTGCTAATATATCGAAGGTTTCGATGCCTCACCTGTTAGTCAATATGAGACGTGGCAAAGAGTTGAAATATGCTTGGGGGCCTCGTCTTGCGTGGGAATTGGTGCTTCAGCTCTAGCTCATCGCCTGGTACCTCTGGTCACTGAGCGCTTTGGGTTTATGGATTCCGTTGGTTGACGTTGGCTTCGGGAATTGTTCCGCGAACGCCCTGGTCGTCGGTCCTCGTTGTTTACCCGTTTTAAGCTTCTTGCTTTGGCGTATGAACGCTGCTTTGATGTTGGAGGAACACGATCTTCGCCGCGCTTAGCCTGTTCCTTTCCCTCGTGGCTTTTTTCTTTCAGCCTCCTATTAAACTAAATCACTCGCTTGTTGGTCTTTACCCTACAGCGCAGCGCAAATGCCTTCGTCAATTTGTGCTGTGGGGGTTTGGTTGGTTTGGGATTGTCATGAACGAATTTGTTTAATCGGAGACTGGAAGAAAAAAACCCGAGAGGCAAAAACAAGACTCAGCGCGCGGCGAAGATATCGCGCCTCCAACATCAAAGCAGCGTTCATACGCCAAAGCAAGAAGCTTAAAGCGGGTAAACAACGAGGACAGACGGTCAGGGCCTTCGCGGAACAATTCCCGAAGCCACCGAGTACCAACCGAATCCATGAACCCAAAGCACTCAGTGACCTTAGGTACCAGGCGATGGGTTAGAGCCGACGCACATGAATGCCTGGGGAAGTTTTTTTTCAGCCTCCGATTAAACCATTCGTTCTTCGGGAAGGTAAAGGAGGTCTATCGTAGAGCGTCCGATAAATATGTCGACTCAGATAGATTAATGCAAAACAATAGACAATTCGTGTTTGTATTCTAGTAAAAAAACATATCTGATGGCGTGTCCGATAAAAAACGGACATGCCATCAATCAATATTTATCTAATAACCAATCACCTCCGATCTAGATATTTAATATTGATTATTTTTGAAATAGACAGGCTGTCATAACATTGTTTGGGTTGACTTGTTCGGTCAGGACGTACCAAAGGTAGCCGAGAACTCTTGGAGTGGCCCAGGTGCACACCGAGGGGGAGTTTTCTCATGTGCTCTGGCGGCGTGAGCACTTTGGGGATGGACTGGATGGTTGGTCATGTTTTCAGTGCCTTCTTAGTTTAGCCCTGTGGCGGAGTTTAACCGCCGTTATTCTCGAAGCGAGTTCTTTGTGCGGTTCGTATCCCCTGGACCTCCTTCATCGACACGCCAGAAGCCACACGATATCCTGCAAGTGCGAGAAGCAAAGAAGAGGCGATCGACTCAGGCCAAATCGATAGGTCAGAAACCCTTGGATATTTCGAAGAACTCAATCCCTCTGCTCATGTTCCTTTGCTGTTTTGCTCATACGTTCAAACTCCCCTCACAAGATAGTTGGCCATGCCTTCTCTCCTGTTTCTGGTCCTTGCCCTGTTCCTTACGCCATGGCAACTCGGATTTTACAACCACCTATTCCTAGCATGTCGATAACCTGCGCCTTCGTGTGAGTGACTGGCCAAGCGAAAGTCCGAAGGGGTCACAACAGCGATCGACTATGCAGGGCACAGGGTCCCAAAGAAGGAGATTGATATCCAATCAAATTTTGGTTGATTGAGGAATATCGGATGGCAATCAGTCGTTATCGGATCATTTATCCGGCGAATTTTCTCTTTTCTATTGAATGAATTTATTTAATCGGAGGCTGAAAGGAAAAAATCCAGAGGGAAAAAAAGACCAGGTGCGGCGAAGATCGCGCGCCTCCAACATCAAAGCAGCGTTCATACGCCACAGCAAGAAACATAAACGGCCTAAACAACGAGAGCAGACGGTCAGGGTGTTCGCGGAACAATTCCCGAAGCCGACGAGAACCAACGGAATCCATAAACCCAAAGAACTCAATGACCCGAGGGACCAGGTGATGAGCTAGAGCCGAAGCACGGATGCCTGGGGAAGACAAGGCCCACGCATCATATTTCAACTCTTTGCGACGTCTCATATTGGCAGTGGATTTGCCATATTAGGTACAGCAAGATCAACGTACGTCGTACGGCGGCTACCGTCACAGGTGACCACGAGGTCAGCCACGCGGCGCTCATCATTCTGGTAGTCTGCGACAGGCAGGGGCTTCTCAAGTTCAATTTCAGGACCGGCTTGCCGTACCTCCGTTTGTGACCAAAGACAACAAAAAAGAGGAGAAAACAAAACAACCTCGAAAGAGAAATTTGTCTCACGGGTTTCCCCTCTTCAAGGTGTCTTTCGGAAAAACCCAGGGTGTCTTGTTAGCCTCCTCATGGAGCTGTCCTTGACCCTCTGGCGTTCCAACGCAGCTTTATTGTTGGACGCGCGGCATCAGCATCTTGTTCCTCGCATCTCAGGGTAGTTTGGCTCTGAATAAACGGATCAAAGAAGTGTACCTTGAGGCAACTTTTTCATGAATATACAAAGTAAATTTTCCCCGGGGCATACACCATTTGAGGCAGGCCCAAAAATCTCGCCTCGAAGTGAAGCATCACTGGTCAAGTTTTATCATTATCTGATTGGGGCACGTTCGCCCGATAAGGCATGCCCCATTACACCATTCCGCCGGGTCCACCTTAGATTAGGGAACAACTCAATATTTATCCAAACTTAGTGTCAGCAAGATATCATCTATGTATATATATTTTTTGGCCCTTTCGAGGAGACCGAATAAGATCCTTATGTTTGACATAAACGAGCAAAAATTAAAAAACAACAAGAACAAGTGAGCCAAAAGAAACTCAAGAAAAACAATAAATGTCGATGAATTCCATTCGTTGCTTTTTCGTTTCAGATTTAGAGCCAATTAAGCGAAATGATGACAGTACATACGATATTTATTGACTCGAACCATATTTTCTGCAAAGCATTAGCATAATGAAGAAATATTTAGGACATATTTATGTGCTAGAAAGTCCCCTAGTCATCTTTATATGTTCGAAATACGATCATTCTCCGAGGACCAATCAGTATCGATTGGAGATACCAAACCAGACCGCTGGAAGGCGCCTAGTTTAGGAGGAATACATAAATAAGATAAACTTGCCCTAGACCTCGTCGAAATAGCCCTTGAATATGGCTAAGTTTGACATTGGAAATTCGTCATTTCCTAAGGGAAATGACGAATCACTTGTCCGACTCCTTCCTTGCGAGCCGTTGTGATTATTGCAGTCGCCGTATTCGACCCCGCGAGTAACGTTGGGCACTGGATGTCCCCTCGTCCGGGAAATACGCTGCTACATCCCCAAAAACTTAGAGACTATTTATTGAACGGTCATATGCCCTGTGCCGAGTACCTATCTCCCCTTGCCGCTCTTCGCCCAGGGGCAGCAGCTTCTGTGCTTCGCCGTCTGAAGGGACGACAGTATACTAAGAGCATGGCCCAGTCTCCCTTGGGCAGAGGCCCGTTCTCACAGGTTCCAGCCTGTCATTGTGGAGAGCTTAGGACATCTAGAAAAGTCCCGCTTGGAGTGGCATCGGAAATGTTGCGCACTGCACTGCTCAGTAGCGAAGGCAACGGTACGTGGTTTGGCTAGTACGCCGCTAGTATATTGCCAAAAAGCTCGACTGATACGAGATATTGGGCAGGATGCCAGTAAAGGATTTGGTAGTTGGTCTGCGAACGCCCTGACCGTCTCTCCTCGTTGTTTACCTATGTAAGTTTGCTACTGTGGGGTCTGAAAGCTGCTTTGATGTTGGAGACACGCTATCTTCACCGCGCATAGTCTTTTATCCCCCGCGGGGTTTTTCTTTCAGTCTCCGACTAAACTAATTCATTCAATGAGCGAAACAATCTGATTTCTCGAGGATCCCTCCGCTCCATACGCTCCAGGAGTAATGGTATTGCGGAGAGGGCAGTCAGAACAGCGACTGAGACGCTTCGAGCTTGCGTCCTGGCGAGCGCCCTACCAAGATCCTTCTGGCCCGAAGCACTACCGACAGTAGAGAAGGCCCGGAACATGACTCCGCGTAAGTCAATAATGTGGAAGACACCACTCGAGCTCGTAAACGAAGAAGACCCGGGAGATAAGGGGGATGAGGGTTTTTAGGTGTCACGTCGAATACAAGTGAGCGGAAGCTGCCAAGCTAGCTAAACTAGACTCAAGGACAGACAGCGGCATCCTTAGGCATGTGAGCGAGTCCAATTTCGCCAGAATATGCAGACCCGCCCGGAAGGATTTCATACACATTCGACATTTGAGCACGAACGAGGACCGATACCCAGCGAAAGACGTCGACCTTGTTTTGAAGAATGAGCCTCACAAAATGTACATGGTAGAACCATTGACGTGCATCTAACGTCCAAGGGAGACTCAATGTACGAGGTTGAAATTTCGAAAAATTGGGAGGAGAGCGTACACCAAGACGCAGAAGACTGGAGGAGAGTTGTGGCGGAGGAGCTCGGCTCGCTACGAACAGACAACACGTAGATTCTCATTAACAGGTCAGAAGTACCGAGGCGGGGGGGGGGGGGAGAAATTCTTCAGTCGAGAATTGTGTTCCAACTGAAGCGACCCGTTTACGGTTCTGTTCAGCGTTTCAAAGAGAGAGTAGTTGCGAAGGGCTTTACGCAGAAGGAGGGCATCGACCACGAGGAGGTTTTCTCGTCAACTGTCGATTTCAGCAGTGTCAGAGCAGTCCTAACAATTGCTGCGACAGAGGACCTTGGGATCGAACGGGCAGATGTGAAAACTGCTTACTGAATGGAGTTCTGCAAGAGGAACTATAGACAATGCAGCGCCAGCGACTGGAGTAACCTGGTAGAAACTGTGGTATGTGAAGAGAAAAAAATATATATAGCTTAACATTAGTACGAGCAAGTACGAGGACTCGTTCGGGATCTTGCCTACGCTGTGGGACAGCTGGCGAGGAAGATGAGTAATCATTGGGCGGGTGACTACGACAAGGCGAAAAGAGGAGTGCGATACCTGCAAGGAACGCTCAACTATTCCGGGCGATATCTCAGGAACTGGTCGCATAGCAGAATCTGTTAATATATAAGAATCTGGTCACGCCTACCAGATAATCGGATACAGCGATTCCGACGGGGCGGCTGATCGGCAGAGCAGACGGAGCACCAGTGGTATGCTGATAACCTTGAACGGTTCTGCGGTGAGTTACAGGTCATGGCGGCAACGTTCTGTAGCCCAATCAACCACAGAGGCAGAGTACCAGGCCCTGGGGGGTATGATGTCGGTGCAACGGTGGCCGCGAGAGCTCATGTTGGAGTTGGGCAGAAGCATTGAACGTCCCAATTTTGGCCTAGTCGGACAACAACTCCTACATATCTTGGGCAGGAGGTACGAGCAACAAAATTTGGAGACATATCTCACTGAAGCTTCATTATTCGAAAGAACGATGTGCGTCGGGAGACAGGTCAAGTTGCACTACCTTGGGACGCAAGAAATTGTAGCTGACATCTTTACAAAACCTCTGGACCAAGTTCGTTTCGAAACACTCCGCGCCAAGTTACGGGTGTCCGGAATGAAATGTAGTTCATGATCTCGAGCGGGACTGTTGGCCGGGGAGGCCATTCCGGGTCATACCTAAGGGGCCTACTGCGGTAGTAAAACAACCACTGCGGTAGCAAAGCAGTATCGTAGATGGTTAGCAGATAACCGGTATCTAGTAACGTAGATTAAAGGACTCTCTACAAATTTTCGCCCTCCGACACCCAAAGGACTTCCAAAAGCAAGACCGCCTGATCTCACTTGTACCCAGAATTCGTTGCTTTACTCTTCGTCTACCTTCCCAAGTTCCGCGTAGAGCAAGCATATATAAATAGCCTGCCGCGCGACTCAAACATAGTCGCAGCTACGATTCAAACATACTCGTAGCTACCATTCAAACATAGTCAACGCCGATGACTGTGCGACCAAACCGACAGTCGATCCGATCCTAAGCCTGGCTACCCCAAGGGTAAGCTTAAGATCCCGACAAGATGATTGTATCATGATTGAGCTGGATCCGGTCTGTCCTCATCGTACTGCGGTGGACGACCCGATCGAGTACTTGAAGAATTGTAGGTGCTCAGCCATGTCAGGGATCAAGAAAGAAGAGCAGCGGGGTACAGGTTCTGGGGATAAATTGGGGGAAGTCCAACTTGGGTGAACAGAAGTCTACCGTTGGAGCGAAGACTTCCTCGTAGTCCACACCTTGCCCCGTTGCACGAATCCTCCAGCGACGAGGCGTACTTTGAAACGCTGTACTGACCCGTAAAATATTTGGGCAATGCATCGCCGAAGGATAGGAAGACAAACGATTGGATAACTGAAAACAAACGGACCACTGAACATGCTTGCTACGTTGTATACTGTTTGCAGAACCCACTTTTCATTGGCAGGACGCAAACGGCTATCACAAGGTCTAGTTCTGTGAACAATATCTAAACTAAGCATTCTATGCTCGTTCTTTTGGGAGGATTCTCTATTCTAAGACAGGCAATTCTAACATCCTCGAGAGCGAAACTCGGTGTCCTCTGAAGGACTTCTAGTAACCATATCCCCTTTCGCTCCCCTTCCGGATACTTGGAATCAACTTTATACGAAATCGAACGGCTCGTGAGAACATGGGATCTTGGGATCTTGTTTGTACTCTGAAAGTTCAGTTCAAAGACTTTCGCCCTTCCGCACCCTCTTGATCACCACGGAGGAACATAAGACCAACGCGTTTGGAAGCCGGGAATGGCGATTCCGTTTAAAAGTAATTGATGGAAAAATGCCTCGAATGGATGATCCGTGAGGAGTCGTCAACTGTTTATCCAGCCAGTCCTTTTTCCAAAAACGGTTCATCCCGTGGAGTACCGCGGTCGTCGTCGATGTCACACGGAGACCAGCATCTTGGAGGACGTAGAGCTGGATGCAGCTCAGTCTCCCAATATCAACTGTTCTCCAACTTGTTCTGTGGCTTTGTATTCATCACGTTCTCAACCTGATTGGTCCCCGCAGTCCGCAAACGCCTCAGGACTTTTTGAGTATCCAGCGAGCTGCTTGGAGCTCACAACACAAACGATTCGGAGACAAACCATCAGCGCCATGAATCATGCTGTCTGTATTCCAGGTTATCAATAGCACGTTGGAACCAGCAGCAGGATACGCGTATGAGTGAATGTCTAATCATCCTCACCAGCCGACTGCCCTCACTTCGTCAAAGGGGAAACGAAAAGCAGTCTACAGATGAGGTCTGGCTGTGGAGGAAGAGCGCTTCCGTCGAATCGGATGTGTGGGGAGGACGGAGGAAGGGCCGTCTTGATGGAGTACCCCTTTGCCACTTGCAGCTTTGAGAATCCGATGAAAATCTAGTAAATTTCGTCTGCCATTAGGTTGTTGGAGAGCGTGAAGAAAGGTGTTCTAGCTGCCTGGTTATTGGAGGATTCTCTTGTTTTGAGCGATGAAGGCTGGATGGAACTGGGAACATATCTTCCCTTTTCAATCGAGGCCAGTCAGCGTCATGTTTTTTGTTACGTTTGTAATGGTGATGACTGCAATTCCCAAGTATAAACGAGGTCTCCAGGTGAGGACAACAATTCTCCATTTAGAAAGTTCAGTTCAGGCGCGTCCGCGGGTGTGCGATGGACCGTCTCTACAGGACTGTCGTGTTTTTCAATTTCTCCAGAGCGCTTGGATTGACGTTGTTTGTTTCTTCTCTTGCTACGGTTCCAGAATTCGGAAATGACACCGCAGGAATTTGAGGAGCAAACCTACATAAATCGATACAGGGTGCACCAGCAGCCCCTTCGGACAATCGAGCTACGACCAGATGTGGAAATGACTGAAGAGGACAAAGACGCGGAACGATTTGAGAGACTTTTCCCATCCACGAGGAGATGAAGCCGAAAACTGAAAACCAAGAGGCGGTGGGCCGTCTCGTGCGATGGGTCCGTCCAAAGCAAGACCTGTGAGCTTGAAAGATCTAGCAAAGTGTTTTAGAGAACATCTCAGAGATCACTTGTAAGGCGATCAGATATGCCCCTCACTATTGAGAGGCGTCTTTTTTACATACAGACCGAAACATGGGTGAATATAAAACACAACCGAACAAACGTGGAGCAAGAAACTAGAGACTGGGGCAGAAGAAGTTGAGGTGGTCTTCTACTTTGTACTGTCCTCGCACCAAATCCTGGCATTTTGGAACATCTTCATCCACGGTGAGGTCTCAAGGTCTTGTTTGAGTTCATCTGGCATGTACGGCCACTGCCACTTTCGGATTGTACGCTCTGGATGAGGCATCACCGCCAGATGTCTACCGTTTGCAGAGCAAAGTCCTAGGCCACAAGCAAGAACAAAACTTTCAGGCTACTCATGTGGGTCTTGAGTAGACAAGTTTTTCGCTTTCACGTACCCGCGATAGCTGCTGTTGACCCGTTCGGATTGAATGGATACGCAGATGTTGGCTCGCCTTCCTCGTCGACATAGTACATCGCAGCTAGTCCCAGGCTCTTCACACGCTCCAACACTGCGTCGTCAGGGAAAAATGCTCTACCTTCGCCGTGAGAAACCCAAACGCCCAATTTTGAACCCGTCATTCCCTTCAACATAATCGAGGGAGTTTCCCCGAGCTTCACTGTTACAAACCGGCTTTCGTACCGTCCACTGATCAACCAAAGTCACGATCGGGCCCGGGAAGAGTTTATTTTTTCAGCGCCTCGCTATGAAAGAAAGCTGCCAGTAGCACGTTGTCAGCGAGGCTCTGCAGCAACAGCTTACCTTTCATTGTGAACGAATCGAGGTTGTTCCACACCGGGTAGCTCGTCCTGGGCGAAGGGAACCACACCCAGAAGCGCCAGTAGCTGGCATCCGTTGCATACTCCCAGCGAGAACGTATCATCCCTCTCGAAAAACTTGGTGAATTGATCCCGAAGCTGCTCACGGTGGCGAATCGTTCCAGCCCAGCCCTTTGCTGAGTCCAGTACGTCCGCATATGAAAAGCCTCCAACGAAAGCGGCGCCTCGGAAGTCGTCGAGGGAGATTCTCTGGTCCGCCAAGTCACTCATGGCGACATCAGCTACTGAAAAGCCAGCGAGATGGAATGCGGCCACCATTTCACGGTCGCCGTTGGATCCCTCCTGACGTATCACCGCCACTCTGGGCTTCTCTGTGGCAGTCAGAAGAGCTGGATTTGTCTCTTTCACCGAGAAATTGATGTCAAATTTCATGCCCTTCCTTGTTGCAAGACCAGCTTGCTCTTCTGCAACGCATTTGGGGTTTGCTTGCAGTCGGTCCAGTTCGAAAGATGTGGCCTCCCAAGTATCTCGGAGAACTGCAACCTCCTTGTCAAGAACAATCTCGCCTCCATCCTTCAAGACGAACCTGGGCTCTTGAGTCGTTACGCCGAGCACCTCGCAAGGCACACCAAAGGATTCAAAGCAGTCAGCCATAGATCCAATGTCGCTCCTAAAGACTTCCACTACGAGTCCAAGCTCTTCTGAGAACAAACTCTGTTCAGTACTGACGCCATGCTTCTTGGACTGCAGCTGTTGAGATGTCAGCGACACAGAGATGGGGCCCCCGTTCAGTGACGAGGTCTATTACAGTGTGATGAGATGCGCCACAGTGCAGCCCAAGCCCCTCCAATGAATCCGTGAAGAAAGCGTTGGTTCAGCGTACCTCAACGTCCACCCCACAATTGCCGGCAAAAGCCATCTCCAGCAAAGTGACTACCAACCCTCCATCACTAACGTCGTGACAGGAGAGGACCATACCCTCTGGAATGAACGACTGCACTGCCTCAAATGCGTTCTTCAGCGCGTCTGGGTTTTCGAGGTCCGGGCAGTCGCTTCCTACTTGATTGTAGACCTGCGCATAACGCACCAAAACACCATAGCAATGCCTCAGTACACCGAGTTTCGCAGTGAAGACGCTTCAAGATGCGGGCCTGATTGTACTGCTCCACTTTGGACAGCGCTGAAGGAAGCAAGGCCTACCTGTCCAAGCGCACTTCCGCCCAGGCGTTTCTTGCCTCCAGATATGTCCACATAGATAAGTTTGCTTTCCCCCGGACGGTGAATGGCCGAGGTGACCTTGTGGTTGATATTATCCACAGTGCAATAGCCGGATACGACGAGAGTTCCGGGCGCCTTGACAGTTTCGCTGTCTCCGGAACCTATGGGGCACCTCGCCGCCATAGACAAGCTGTCCTTGCCACCGTCTACCGCTATCCCGAGCTCAATCATGGTATCTCGCATGGCTACCGCCGCATCGTATAGAGCAGCACCTTCATTGGGCATCTGACGTGGCGGGCAAGAGCTGACGTGTTTTAGAGTTCATATTTCTTAACCGTGCGAGGGGTGACGCACTGAGGGATGGTGTGTTTTGCAAACAATCTCACCTTGGCTGCCCACATCCAATTTGCTTCGCATTTGATGTCGCCGAGAGACGTCAAGAACACACCTGCCATGTTCGTGATCATCTCACCCACTGTCATGCGAGCCATGGCCGCTGGCGAGATCCGAGTTAGGTTGGGCTTTTCGCCAATTGCAGTCGCGGCGCCTGTGCGGAGCGTCATCGTCTTGGTCAGCGTTCCCTGAGATCCAGCGACGAGCCAGCGGATAGGACTCGTTCAACAGTTCTGAAAAGAATCACTTACCGCTGTGACTGAGAATACTCTGAGCTGTCACCGCGTAGTCCGATAGCGGAAGCTGCAGCGGTCCGACGCACTGCTGCTGGGCAACGAGTCCGGTGACAGAACGGTCCACCTAAGCGGCGTCATTAATACGCAACCCAAGCACATATTAGTTGTTCTTCACGGATGGGTATAAATCAGGTGGTTTCTACGTGGTACGCCCAACGGAGCACCCAGCGGACGGTGCTGCGGTTCCGGCAATTTTTACCTTGGTCGTCAAGAATCGTTTAGACGAGACGGTTGCAAGACGCAGCACGCGATCCAGGGCCGATTCGATGGTCTCCCCCTCGGGCAGTTGGAACTCTTCCAGCGGTGGCCTGAGGCGATCGCTGATGAAGGTCTTTTGAGGGAGATCTCCAAGGACAGACTCCAAGTCCAGATCGACTATGTTCTTGTCTTCCTTTGCATCGTATAGCACGATCTTTCCGCTGCCGTCAATCTGGGCACAGGCAAACAGAGGTTGATGGGTCTCAGATGCGAAGAAATCGGGAGTTCCCAGGAGTCCCAAATGCAGGGTTAAATCTGTCCCAGCTTCGGCTCCAAAGCTTAGACGGAAATTTCGATACTCACCTCTCCAAGCACTGTACATACGACCCGTTCCCTGTTACAAAGTTCCTCGAACATTGAGACGGATTCCGGTTTCAAGAGCAAGCCAAACTGTTCCTGGTACTCTCCGCCCCAAATTTCGAGGGCCGATAGAGAGTTGTCGCCAATCAAAATGGAGCGGAGATCGATGGTTGCCCCGCCGGGGTAGATCAGCTCCTTGACAACGTTGCAGTTTCCTCCGGCGCCCTGATCATGAATAGCAATAATGGGATTGCTGTCCCCCATCTCAACACAGTGTCTTAGTACTCTATAAGCCTACCGAGTAATGACATCGCGCGTACACAAGAAAAAAAAAGGTGTCAATGACCGAGTCCTCGCCAATCCTCTCAATCAGAAAAATTATGACACTCCATACCTTCTGCTCCATCTCCGCATCTCCACGCTGAACAGCGTTGAAGTCCAGGTCTTGTCTGTTGTCACCCTGCATCATCGATGAGGCTGCTCCACCTCCCATACCGATACGATAAGCGGGACCTCCAACCTTCACCACGTACATTCCCACATCCGCGACTCCCTTGTCGGCATGTGAATGATCCATCTGCCCCATACCACCGGAGAACATGATGGGTTTCACATATTCCCGTCGTTCACCATCTGCCGTCCTTACGCCGTAGCTCCGCATGTACCCGTTGATCAACTGTTCCCATCAACAACAAATAGCTTGCTTCTTCTCAGAGCCACGGAAAAGAGTACCTTCCGCCTGTTGCGTCTTCTGGTGGAAAAAGATACTTACCGGTTCGCCAAACTTGTTTCCATAGTCCGAAGCACCATTAGAAGCGTCAATCGCGATCTGAAGCGGAGATGCGAGGTTTGAAGGGTACTCAAAGGAGCTATCCTCCCACGGAAGCGAATAGCCGGGGAGTTGGAGATTTCCAACGGAGTACCCGGCTGTCCCAGCAATCGTCAAAGAGCCTGTGCCGGTTGCTGCAGTATCCCTAATACGTCCTCCCGAACCGGTCTCTGCGCCAGGAAACGGCGCAACCCCTGAGGGAAAATTGTGGGTCTCTGCCGTGAACAGAACATCCATATCGCGCTCCACGACCCCATATTCAGAAGGCTTGCCAGGTTCTGCGGGCTGCAGCTTCGAAATCGTTCCTCCTCGGATCGTGGAGGAGTTGTCCGCGAAGGCAATCACCGAGTTGCTAGGGTTGGCCCTGAGCGTATCTCGCACGATATCGAAAAGGTTGTCCTCAATGGGCTTCCCATCAATGACGAGCTTGCCCTTGAAGAACCAATGCCTCGAATGCTCCGAGTTGCTCTGGGCCATGTCAAACAGCTCAACGTTGGTAGGGTCACGTCCAAGGTCCGTGAAGAGCTTCAAGTAGTAGTCCATATCCCAGTCATCAAACCCAAGGCCCTGTTCCGCGTTTACCTTCTCCAGCGCTGTCCTTCCCTCTGCGAGCACCGGGATCTCGACGGTGGGTTCCGGCGTCATCCCTATCAGATGTAGATTCGTTGAGACTTGAGGACGGAAGACCTGGTTCGGAAATGAGCCTCGCTTGAATCCACGCAGCGCTTACCGGAATCGAACGAATGAAGGGGTACTTCGTAAACTTGTTCCGTCATTCTATCATGGACCATTTCAGCAAACGCACGTTGAGGGTCCTCTTCGCCTTGCGGTTTGAGACCGGATACCCTGTACCTCCTGGATCTCTCCAGCCGGTTGACTTGCTGGAGACCACATGCTTGGCATATGGAGACCGCATTTGCACTCCAGGCTGTCTGGAAGTTCAGTCGTGGCCCAACTTCAACTATGAAACTGTCTGAATCCTCTTCCAGCGAAGTTTTTCTCTTGAGTCGATCCGGCTCGAATGTCTCAGCCAGCAGCCATCCAAGCACAGCCTCCTAGACGTCAATATCAGCGCCAAAGAGCAAATTCAGCGATTATGTATCCAACCTTGGGCGAATCTCATCTGCCGTCTATGAGACTTTGGATACGAAGTTGAGGCTAGGAATGCGGCTCACGTCTTCAGCGGAGCCAGACTCAGATAATTGGATATTAAAACAATCCTCCCGTACAATTTTGAAGTCATCGACTCCAAACTTCTCCGCAACTCTCGCGGCGAGCAGGCTCTCCGCCTCAACCAACCGATACCACTGCGCAACCTCTCCATCAGCCTCAACCGAAGTCTCCCTTCCTCGATCACCCTTCGATACAGTCGGATCCGTCACTACACACCTGACTACCCGCACTCCACTCCCTACCCATCCCTTCCCGCGCTTCCCCCTCTTCACATCCACCCTCCCATGCTTCCATCCCCCAACCCCTACTCCAATCACAAATCCAAGCTCCATCCTTTCTTATATCCAAAAAAAGACAGCGCACAGAACAGGAGTAGAATATTCTCCCTTCCAAATAAAAAAAAAACCAGAAAACCGAACTGTAGTCTACAATCAGACAGAGTCTTTACCCTCCCTCCTTCCCTCCCCACTTACCTCCCTCCGCTCCTCCAACAACCCTAAAAAGCCCCAAACGATCTTCAAATGCCATCAACATGGCAAAATATCTATATCTCCTTATCCCCCCTTATAAAAGTTTTAGAATTGTAATTGTATGAAAATGATATTGTTTGAGGTAGGGTTTTTAATATTGTAAATTTGTCACGTCGGAAAAAAAACTGATCCGGCGGTCGATCGTCGGGAACTGGAAAATGGCATTTGAGCAGCGATGAGGATGAGGATGATGTTTACTTGGAGACTATGAGGAGGGTAAGAAACAAAGAACAGGATTACTGAAGAACCAAATTGTGGGAATCCAATATTTATTAAAGTAGCACTTATGGCACCGCAAGAGATAACTCAGATGAGTTGGTCTGGGCGATATAGGGAGATGGTTGATGTGAAAAATTTTGAAACGGAACTCAGATAGTTCTCCAGGGACATTTTGAGATCCTGAGAGCGAGCTTAGGGTCTTTGCTCGTTGTGTTCGATGATGATAATGATGTTAGATTTGATCTCCATTAGATGAAGTCTCTGCCTCGGCGTCGTACCGTACAGTTTTATGTGTGTGTGTTTTGATTTTGCGAGCAGGCTGGGGTTGAGCCTCGGTTGCCCATTCGTAGAGGACAAAACGCATTCTCTCGTCCGTTTTCATCTGGAATCGTACTGAGCGTAGGAATTCTTGCCCTCTCTCTTTGGCAATCTTCTTGTGCGGTGCTTGGAATTGTTGTGCTTTTGGTTGTAGGGGCTAGCAAGCCATCGAGCTTTGTGTCGCGACTCGTTCAACTCGTACAGCACCGCAGCGTTCACCGGATAAACTATCGGAACGCTGTCCAGCTCAGTCAACTTGGCAGACTGAACTTGGAGACAATGCCGAAAACCACGGCAGACCCTTACGCTGTACCTTTAGGTGCAGCGTTTAACGGAAAACAGAATGCGTGGAGAAACGTGGTCAAGAACAAATACCTGTTCCATTGAGCCCTTTCTGAACTGTCATTAGCTTTTCACCGAGGCGCGTTGACTCCAGAGGCGGTTGACAGCTCTCCATGGAAAAGAATGAGCTATATTCGAAGAGCGACGACGCAAATTCGAAAACGTCGGAGTCCTGTAACAACGATCCACTCCATGGTGGCTTTATCAACCTACGATCGTCGTTCCCGTTGACAGCTTTGCTGAGCGGACTTAGGAAACCATAAATAGACGGAAATCCGATCTATGAAATAGCTTTCGCTTGACCATCGAAGAGGACACCAGGGCGTTGTTCGCCTTGAAGGGAACGTACGTTCCCAGGTACAGGGACTAGACATCGAAAGGAGTAGACGGAATCTTTACTCATGACTTCGAATTCCACCCAGAACCGGAACGAAAAAAAGAACAGGGCCTTACTCGGAGCGCTATTGTGCGACTAAATGGTGAATATTCACAGGAAACGATCATGCATATAGGGGATGCTCTTCCACACAAATACAATGTACATCATGCAAGGCTAGCCTGGAAATTGGCTCTCTGCAGGATCCCATTAGTTCCCATCTGCCTTATCCAATTCACCGCAACGAGAAACTGGTATCCTACTGTGTATAAGACGAGCCCGGTTATCAGCAGGAAGAGCGTGTTGAACACCACGGCCTCGCCCGGAAACAGTACATTCACAGCGAAGAGTATTTTGTACTGCAGATACCTTTGAAATTCACATTACATTAATCGATTCAGTTCACCTGAGAACACAACACATACTCGAAGACCTGTCCGGACTCGCATGGAGGAGATCCCAACTTACCATAACTGTACCTTCTCCACACAAAGCGTCCACAGCGACGCTCGACTTCCCTCAGCCTTACTATTTGCAAAAGGCATTCTATTCTTCTCTTACAATGACTTGGAGACTCAAATGAACCACGTCACAACCGTCCCGATCTTCATGAGCAACCTTCACCCCGCATTCCCGTTGTGCAAGATGAACAAGGCGCGAAACAGATAATATCGTCACGGGGGGACAGACAAAACTATCGCGGATGGTACAAAAGGAGGTGAGGCTCTTCCCAAATGCTAATGGACAGCAACCCTTTTGTTCGTGTACCTGCCCTTGCGGTGGAACCGAGATTGAGTACCTTCACCTGGAAACACCGGCACGTGCGGTCTTTCGCGCCTATCGAGGATAGTCCACAAGCATTGGAGAATAGCCTTGTTGCGGGGCTATACATCTCCTGGCAAGGATGTCTCTGAGTCGTTTATTGGTAGGTGAGGCCGAGCAGGTAGCCTTGGAGTGCAGTCGAGCACTTCTCCCTTCGTGAATTCCAGTCCGACTCTCAGACTCGTCCGCAGTTCAATTGTTGTCGTTTTTTTGAATTCGTCCTAGCAAGAATTTATGTAATGAATCATTTAATTTTTAATTGTTTTGCAAGTCTTTGTAGAGTAGATACAGTGTATAGAAGGAAAATACTGTACAATGTAACAGTCGGAAGAAGCTCGGGACTATTGGGACAAACCCCGTGGGACAGGGCTTCAGCGTATGTTGCAGTTATGCGGCACGTCAGTTGCGAAACGAAAGAGCACCGATGAGGTGTGTGAACGGATGCGGGTCTCAGAAATGAATCTCTCGGCATTCTGCGGGGCGCGTTGCACTGGAACAGTATGGGCACTGAACGGACTCGGACCCATGGCCCGGGTGGGGGGCGGGCGGCAGTTTCGACAAAGATTCCCTGGACAGAACGTGACCACAGGGCAGAATCATGGGCGGGTTTTTCTCCGTGGACTCAACGCGGAGAACTGGACACGTGAAGATTGAGTGGTACTGGGAGTCTGAGCCCAAGTCCACCTCAACCGGTAGGAGCTCGTTCTTCGTCCAAGGGCTTTTCCGTTTGAGTATCTTCCTAGCCTTGAGAAGCGATGGCAACGCTTTGACTGCCTGGATATATTCAAAACCACATCACGCTGATGTTTCAACAACCATTCCCTGAAGATTAAGCGTTGTGCAAGAGCTACTTACGCAGTCGACAACATTCTTCAAGGGACTCTCAAAAGGCTGGTCATGAGAGTTGAGATAATCCCTTGCAAAGAGCATTGCTACCTCTGTCCACTCCAGAGGACTGAATAACTCCGCATAAGGTGAGGATTCAAGCCTGTTGAAATACATAAGGCAGCCCATGAGTTGCTGGATCTTGTCCATGTGCGTTGTCACAAAATCTCCAAAATTAGCTCGACCGTATTCTAGAGCTCCCTCCCAATTTCCGTCAGCCAAGCGTGACAGGTAGACCAGCCGATGCAACCCAAACTCGAGTGAACTCCGTCGCCTGGTCTGTGGCTGTCCCCTCGCTGATTTCACCCATCTGCGCGAGGACAGGTAGGGTTAGAAAAATGGCTTGCTCGTCCTTCATTGAATATACCAACGGATTGGATACTTACGCAATCGCGGGTTGCACGTTCCTGACGGCAAGCGCGTCGATGATCTCGTTCATGTCCTCGAAAACGACCGGAGGAGTCGCTCCCATACTTAGGCCCGCTTCACGGACAAAGGCCTCCCCGAGATTCTGCGCTCCACATCTGAAGAGATGGTTGGCGATAGCCTCGCAGATACGGTCCTTCTCCAGCCTGACATTCGGGCTACAAAGGTTCTCCACTCCCGGCACGGTCGTCCTGTCAACAGCTTTGGACAAGCTGGTGAGCGTCTTGTACATTTCCTTCTGGTCAGCAACGATATACTTTTGGGTCTGCTCCACCACCTCCGACGCGCCGACTAGCAATTCCTTCGGAGAATTTGAGGTATCCTCGCAACCTCGACCGCGCAAGCGCTCAACATCCTCGCTGAGGCTCTCAAGTTTAGCGATCACCTGACTCAGTGACTTTTGCAGTCGTTCGTGAGACACGCATTGCCTCTTTCTCGCCCTCTCACATTCAATCGCCAAATTCGTAGGTGACACCATTATGCTATACAATTCCCAACAACATCACCTCAAATCACAGTTCAAGCCCCAAAACCCACTCAGGGCAGGTTTCAAGGGGTATAGCACCTCTCACTAAACCCCTTGTCGCTCTATACCTTAAGCTCAACAAGAAAGCCTCAGTGACGACAGGGCCAGTCTACTTCCCTTCTTAACAGCTTTCTTGACCCGCCTCGTGAGATTCACCGTAGCCCATACAACCTATTGACCTATGGGTCGGTAGGTCGCTCTCTCTCTCTCTCTCTCTCGCTCTCTCTGTCTCTGTGCTCTCACACAGTGTCATTGAAATCTCCTCACTATGAGCTCTCTAAACGCCAAAGAGGATCAACGGATAGCTGCGGGAGTGCTGAAAGAGAAAGGCCTGTTGCTTTCCTGATTGCCTTTCCGGAGCGTCCAGACTACACGGCAATAGATTGGAAACATTCTCAGTGCAACTTGGTGCTCTCCAATCTGCGGTATTGAAACCAAAGCTTGCGAAGGATCCGCTTTTAACCCACCCGGGGCTAATGCTTTTCCTGGATGCTTGAGGGAGTGTCCAGACTCTTTGAGCTTGGAGGCAAGACATCTGTCAACTCCGAACTCTTTGACTCGTTCGTGAAATCTGGTGCCTGAGTTACCGACGCATTTAGTAAGCCCTGAATGTGGTAGCCCTCCCACTGGTTTGGGAATAGTCCAGACCTTTTCGGAGGCACTGTACAAGGTCAAACCAAAGTGGTTCGTAGCTCCGAGGGGTCAAATATCGCATTGGAACCATTGTCAAGAAAGTTCTCGGTGAAAAGCAGAGAGACATACAGGAGTTCACCCCTGTCTCACCACCAGCAACCCGCATTGACGACACCAACGTCCGCGACGGCTCAACATGGGGTTCAAGAGAAAAAAACAGATATGCATCAAGATTGAAGATCATTCTTAGAGGATGCTTTGGAGACAGAAACTAGCAAGCCACTGCCCGGCTTCGAAGCCTAGCCCAATGCCCATCCCCCTCCATCCATCCTCGACAACCCTTAATTTAAGCAATATAAGTCCATAATTGACCCAAATAATGAAATTCAGCCTAAAAGTCTATCTTCATTGGACAAAATCCATAAAAACTAATAATAATAACGAAAACGCACATAATACTACTAAACTATAAATATTTAACACACCCAAATATCATAGATTAAAGATATGACATTTATTACTATCCATCCCTGATCCAGAACGGTCTTTTGTAAAAGTTTTAAAGTGGATTTTGAAGGCTAAGTGGACTTCATAAATGGCAATTTGGAATTATGTGTGGATTGAGGAAGAAGACGTGGGGGTTTCGGATCGGGAGGAAGAGGATGGGGTGTGGGCGTCCAGCTTTAGTGAGCGAGTTGGAGGTCGATGGAGAAGGTTGAGATATCAAAACCTTCTTTTTTTTTTCGTGTAGGCCTTTTGAAGAATCAAAAGAGGATCCTGCTTGGTTGGGACAGAATTTTTTTTTGTTCTTGCATTCTTGAGGACGGTTGAATTTTTGCTGAGTAGTTTTGTTTTGGATGAGTCTGGTGTTCACAGAGAGAGAGAGAGAGAGGGAGAGGGAGGAGGAGAATTATCAGGGAAGAACAACGGGCCTTGGTTGGGTTTCAAGGTATCCCGATTGTTTTAGGATTGGGAGCGAGGTGAAAATTAGGATCTTCTTCGGCCACGATTTGGCTTTCTCTGTCCTTTAGGGGAGTACAAGGTTCTGGGGAAGTCAAGTTGTTGCGGAGAAGGTGCCGGATCTGGGGAACTGACGGTGGTACTTGGGTGGTTGGGCTTAGATTGGAGAATAAGGAATGAATGCTTTTGCGTCTGGTGGAGGCGGTTTCTCAAATCCGAACAATGACTTCTTGGTGGCCAACCCACCAAACGATAGTATTTCACAGATCGCATTTTCACCGCGAACACTACAGCCGAAGAACTTTCTAGTGGGAGGCACATGGGACAATGAGGTATGCCGGGAAACTACGCCCTTGCCCCTCAGCGCTGGCGCCCTTGCAACATGTCCCTTACTTTTTCGTTTTCTTCGTTTCAGGCGAGGCTCTGGGAGATCAACCCAGATGGAAGTAGTAACATGCTCACTTCGACCCGGCATGACGGACCGATACTCTCGGTGTCCTGGAGAGAGGATGGTCAGGCAGTCTTTACTGCAGGAGCAGATAGGATCGTGAAGATGTGGGACCTCGCGAAGAATACCGCGGTAACTGGTGAGGATCGATAGCGAGCGTCGTCATCACGAAGGAAAATTTCTCACTAGGGAAGAGTGCTCTTTGGAAACAGTGGCACAACATGATGAACCGATCCGATGCGTGGAGTATGTGAGCGAGCAGGCGATGAATACGCCCTGTATTGTGACGGGATCTTGGGACAAATCAGTCAGGTATTGGGACGTCCGCGCTCCTTCCGGACAGCCAATGGGAGTGGTACCAGCCCCAGAGAGAGTGTGAGTCGAGCAGATCCTGTTCGCCGCGTGTGATAATTATTTTTGCGGCTATTTCTTAGTTTATGCTGATTACGGATCTCCCGATTACACAGGTACGCCATGGCTTCTAGGGGCCAAATGCTTGTGGTTGGAACTGCTGAGAGGAAGCTTATCGTCTATGACATGAGAAAACCAACAACGCCCTTTCTCGAGAAGGATAGTCAGCTCAAGCACCAAACGAGGTGCGGCAATCTTACGGCAAATGCGCCTCGAGGACTAGATTCTTGTGGACCGATTCTAACAGATTTGTCCCTGGAACGTCTCCATTCAGGTGTATTGCAACGTTTCCGGATTCGACAGGCTTTGCCGTTGGTAGCGTTGAGGGGAGGGTGAGCATCGACTATGTGCTTGAGGCTGACATCAAAGCAGAGAAGTACTTTGCTTTCAAATGCCATCGGGACACCAAAAATTCAAATGTTTATGCGGTGAACTCCATTGCGTTCCACGAAGAATATTCCACGTTTGCAACGGCTGGCAGCGACGGTAAGCTTCGCGGACCGCCCGCCACCGTCCCCGTCACCTTCACCTCCGCTCTTGCTCAGAACGCATTTTTTTTTTTGCTTTGACAAAGGTGGGTTCTGCTTTTGGGACAAGGATTCCAAGTCACGACTGAAGGAGTTCAACAAAGTCGATCAGCCGATCACCTCGTGCTGCTTCAACTATGATGGAAAGATCTTTGCCTACGCCGTGAGCTACGACTGGTCTAAAGGTGCCTTCGAGCACAACCCCGCCGCGAAGAAACCCTATATCTTGCTGCACGCTGTTCAAGACCAGGAGATCAAGAGCAGAGAAAGATCATCACGACAGGGAACTAGACGATAGGATTTCAAGTATAAGAACTCCTCAGAGCTGGAAGCTGACCAGCCCGAAAACTCTGAGGCGAATGAACTAAGTAACTGTTGGCATGTGTGTGTTTTTTTTCTAATTTCTTCTTTTTGTTTGGTTTTGGTGGGATTTTTCTTCCTTCTGCATAAAGTAAGGATGGACCTGGTGTCCCTCCTGCCCCACGGCTCAACAAGCACACGGCTATCTCTCCGCAAGCAATAGACGCAGGAAGACCTCATCCACTTCCGTCCAAACGTGTTTGTTTTTCCTATACATTGGGCCTTCCTATTCAACGGATGTTGAGATTCTGTACAGCTATGCCCAAGCCTTCACACTGTGACATTTGGTTTCTGTTCGCGAGGAGGAAAGAATGCAACGGAGAAGCAAAATCAGCGGCCAGGGATTTAGCGGTTTCCGGTGTTTCTGTTTCGCCCGGCTGGACGTACTTGAAATGGCGTCCCTTCCAGTAGACGTGCAGGCAACATGTACATTGCCAAAACTCGTCGTGAAGCTGGAGCTCCTTCTCCGTCACCAGCGAACCCGCACCTTCTCTCCCGAACCTGTTAAACTCCTTGTTGTTACATTTCACGCAACGCGCGACGCGTTGGTTGACCCCCATGGGAATTCTGAATATTCGCGCGACCTCCAGGACTTGATCCGTAGCTTTCGCAGCCATCACTCGGTAACACGGCAGGCCCATTTTAACCGCCTTGGCAAACAGACGACCTGTCTTGGTTAGAATGACCCGTCGGTCCAGTTTCGCGGCGCTCAGTATCCATGCGTGGTTCTCATGCGGTGGGAAGAGCGTATCCATTCCGAGGAATCGAAGATGTCGCGCAGTCCTCTGCATCATATTATCCACTACAAACCCGCGATCCTCGATATCCACTTGAATAAGCCACGGCGGTGACCCCAACCAGTTGGCCCGGCAAAGCTCAAAGAGATCCGGTACAGTGATTCTATATACATACCCGGGTTTCCCAGCTGAGCAAACAATTCTCTCCTTCTCCCCGCCCGAGAGGTGTCTCAAACTGTCGTCGAAAAGAACTTGAATGAGACCCTGAAACCTCATCCCCAGCGGACCAATATTTCCGGGACTGTGCCCGAACAGCTCTGTACACTCGCGGGATGTCGCCATCCTCACTGATTTCCTGTCTACACCATAGTACGCCGAAGCGAGACCGAGATCTACCCGTCGGGTACCCGTCGTGACCACGAGAACAGGTCGTTTCTCCTGGACAATCAGGGCTATAGATTTCCCGATTTCCTCGCCCTTGCCAAGACCTCCAGTCTCAAGCACCACTGGCGATTCCTCGAACCCCTTCAGTCCCATGGGAAGCGCGATGCCTTCTTCATCGAGATCCATCGTCCATTCCGACCTGGATTGGTCCCTCAGAGGACAGATCTCGCTGGCGATCTGGACCAATACCCACGCATCGATCGACGCATATTGAACTTGCTCAAAAGTTAACGGTCTCCGTGCCCAGTCGGAGACCTGCATCGACTTATCGAGAGGCAGACCGAGTGTAGCCTGGACCGCCCCCGACAGTCCGCTGCCAGAGCCCAAGACTAGACTGTGGTTTTTCTGGTCGAACCCGAAACCTAGTCGATGAAGTACGTTGATTTCGATGAGGCCCTGAATACCTTCGAGCGTACACGGCAGTTCGCGACGGTGTGACGCTCGGAGCCTGGCGAGGTCGTCGACAAACCCGTATCCCAGTTTCCGGACATGTCGGCACTGGAAGAGGGCTGCCAGGGCTTCATTTAACCTCCTCCAAAATAGACGATTACCACGGTCCGCGGAGACTAACAAATCCAGAAGAAAAACCCGGTGCTCAAAGCCAACCTGCAGAACCGCACAGTAAGGCTTCTCAGCTGCTCTCACGGGTTTCCATTCCACGTCAAGTCCCACATCTGCGCCTTCAATACAGCTTCTCTCAACCGTCCGCTCGAAACTCGTCAGTTCTCCACCTTGTTCCGCTCCTGCACCCACCCAAACAACCAATACATCCGCGCCAAGCACAACAAAATCACCTCGTTTCACCTCCTTCGTTTCGACAACACTCCCACTATACCACATCGTTTCTTCATCCTCCCAGTAACCCCAACCTAGCCGGCAACCACCCTCCTCCCAAGTCGACATTCGCCGTTCACTCTTCCAACTCTTCTTATGAAGACGTCTCTTCGCACGCGTCCATCCGCAACCTCCTTTGAACGAGATGGTAACTCTCCTCGTCGTCACAAAATGCGATGCTTGGGGCATTTACTACTCGTAAAGAATGCGTCTTCAGAGGACGGACTTGAAATCGCCAATCTGCATCTGTGCGTTCACGATTAGTCTCCCATTTCAAGGAAGGTTTCTTCCTTCGTTCCATTTTCTCCTCCTCTGAAGCATTGCTTGTATTGTCTAGTGCTGACCAGAATGGTTCAATAGGAGGCTAAGGTCCACGAATGAGGTACACTGGGCAGGTTGCAAACTAGGGCAGCGTTACACCGCAAGCGAGTCACCTTTGCAGACCCAGTGACTTTCCTCTATGTGCCTTTCGAAACTTGCCGAAGACTTGCGAGCACGAATAAGACAGACCTTGTTGTAACTCTCAAGCATGCTTCTGGACTCTTTGAGCCTGCCATCTTGAGCAAAGCTCTTGCCGCGATGTTGTGGAGGGGCAACTCTTGAGTTGCACTTGGTACCCACGAGAGTGGTAGTAGGTTTTAGTAGGTACAGTTTACTGGTTAGTTAGTAGTCACCCTGTATGACTGCCCTCTCCCTTTGTCCTAAGACACCCCATCGCGGGTCGCTAATTTTTTCTAGTGAACCAAAGCCCCACTCAACAAAGGAACGTACAGTTGAGAAAGAGCATCAGGTTGGTCACGCTGACACTCTCCAGGCAGGCAAGCATCCCACCCAGCAGCGTTGTCTAAGAAAACGACAAACCGTTTTCAATGCCAAGATCCCAGATGAGTTGCCAAGGAAGGGCGTAGAGAGCACACTTCCAGCACTAAAGCAGCATTGTAGCGTCGAAGAGTCAGTAGGCCTTCGAAACATACGGACGACTTGCCAAGCTCGTACAATGGCAGACCTTCACCTGCTCACCAGGCATCGAGACTCCGACCTCTGCCGCCCATGCGGCACAGCTCTCGATGGCAGTAAACAGTAGGCACGGTGGAGATGCAACTCTTGCGGTGCATTTCGTAGCTATGAGAGTGCCAGAAGGTTTTAATCGTTGAGGGCTTACGGATAATTTACTAGTCAAACACTGTGACTTCTCTTTCCCTCTCAGAGAAAACACTCACACGGGGTTGTTAGTTTTTCGATAAACCAGGCAGTCCAGCTTAAAGAAACATACAGCTGAGAAAGAGCATCGGGGGGCAAGTCACGCCAGCATTCAGTGAGAAAGAGCATAGGGACAAGTCATGTTAGTATACAGCGGAGATAGAGCATCGGGGCAAGTCATGGTAGAATACAGTGAGAAAGAGCATCGGGGCAAGTCCGGCAGCATTCACTGAGAAGGAGCATCGGGACAAGTCCGGTAGAATTCACTGAGAAAAGAGCACCAGGGCAAGTCTGGTAGAATTCACTGAGAAAGAGCACCAGGGCGAGTCACGGTAGCAAACAGCTGAGAAAGAGCACCAGGGAATGTCACGATGGCATACAGCTGAGAAAGAGCATCAGGGCAAGTCACGGTAGCATACAGCTGAGAAAGAGCACCAGGGCAAGTCACGGGAGCATACAGCTGAGAAAGAGCAACAGGGGAAGGTCACGGGAGCACGCAGGTGAGAAAGAGCAACAGGGGAAGGTCACGGGAGCATACAGCTGAGAAAGAGCATCGGAGCAAGTCACGACAGCACTCAAAGAATTTTAAGACCTCCATAAATAAAAGGGGGACAAACCAATGAGCCGCTCGCCCGTGCCGTTCGTTTTGGTATGGTGGAAGTATAGAGAAGATAGGCTAGTCTGGTATTGAATCTGCAACTAGAGTGAGAGACAAGTGTTCAGGGAGGGGATTGATTGGACGTCAAGACATGCCGTAGGAGTAAGTGCTGCGGATGTGAATCAGCAGCGGCTTGGGGGGGGGTTTGAGTATGGAAACCTATCTCCGGATGAGGAGGGAGGGGGATAGTGAGATATTCTGGACTAGGGGTATAGAGGGACAGCTTGGGGGTTTTTGAGAGGAAGGGGCTGTATTATTGCTTGTGGATTTTGAGAGAGGGAGGGCTAGAGCTGTTTGAAGAGAAGCGTTTTGTGGCGGCGGGGTATGGGCAATGCCGGAGTCGAGCGATTGCTCGTTGCAAATCGTGGTGAAATTGCACGGAGGATATTCCGAACGGCGCGACGACTGGGGATTGAGTGTGTGGCTGTGTACAGTGACGCAGATGACCGAGCGGCTCATGTCTCAGAGGCAGACTATGCAGTCCGAATTGGGCCAGCTCGGGCCCTGGACAGCTACCTGAATATCGATGCCATTTTGAAGGCTGCTAAAGCGAGCGGAGCAGATGCAGTACATCCCGGATACGGGTTCCTTTCTGAAAATTCGAGTTTTGCCAGGGCCTGTGCTACCTCCAAGCTCAATTTCATTGGCCCACCTGTTGAGGCCATTGAGAAAATGGGATCCAAGGCTGCCGCGAGGCAATTGATGTCCGACGGTGGCGTCCCAGTTATCCCTGGATACCACGGAGAGGACCAAACTGACGAGCGGCTCTTCGCGGAGGCAAAATCGATCGGATTTCCGGTCCTGATCAAGCCGGTCATGGGAGGTGGCGGAAAGGGAATGTACATAGTATACGACGAGAATGATTTGGGCGAGGCACTGAAAGCCAGTCGTGGCGTTGCATCATCTGCGTTCGGGGACAGTCGCGTTCTTCTCGAGAAGTATATCGCACAGTCACGGCATGTGGAGGTGCAAATCTTCGGCGACAAGCATGGCAACCACGTTCACCTTTGGGAGAGAGACTGCTCCGTCCAACGGCGACATCAGAAGATCATTGAGGAGGCCCCTGCACCCGATCTTGGCGATTCTCTGCGATCAAAGTTTGGTCGCGCAGCTGTTGCCGCAGCCAAGCAGGTCAAGTACGAAAATGCTGGCACAGTCGAGTTCATTCTGGACGTGTCTGATGGGAAAAGGTGAGGTGTTTCGCCAAACCGTCGATATCCGCGCACTCTGCTGAACAGATGATGTGCTTGGCTTTTGCCCTGCGGGCTTCTTGGCAGGGATTTCTACTTTCTGGAGATGAATACACGCCTTCAGGTTGAGCATCCAGTGACTGAAGAAATCACCGGACAGGACCTGGTGGAGTGGCAGCTTCGAGTAGCACGTGGAGAGAGGCTACCGATCACTGAACAGTCCCAAATTCCGTGCCGGGGTCACGCCATTGAGGCTAGGATATATGCGGAGAGCCCTGAGGAAGGATTCCTACCCCAGGCGGGGACAGTAAACAGGTTTAGGTTTCCTGGAGACCCCGCTCACGTTAGGGTCGACTCCGGTATTCGAGAAGGGGATTCCGTAGGAGTGTTTTACGATCCCATGGTTGCCAAGGTGATCGCGACGGGGGATTCTCGCGCAGAAGCTATGACCCGGCTGCGCAATGCGCTGCGGGGTTCGCAAGTGTTGGGGATCAAGACGAACTGTAGCTTCGTCAGTAAGATTCTCTCCGAGGATGAATTCGTAGCTGGAACGCACGACACCTCGATTCTTGAGAAGAACATGGAGAAGCTGCTGAAGAGCTCAGACCAGGAGTCTAAACCACCCGGAGCGCTTCTGGCCGCCGCGCTAACCCGACGACTCGTGCTTTTGGAGCACTACAAGCAGATAAATGGGCACAACGCCGCGTTCAAGAGCAACCCAGGGTTTGCTCTATTCGACGCGCCAAGGACACTAGTTCGGATAGA
This sequence comes from Rhodosorus marinus, assembly GCA_029953675.1. Lineage (NCBI taxonomy): Eukaryota > Rhodophyta > Stylonematophyceae > Stylonematales > Stylonemataceae > Rhodosorus > Rhodosorus marinus. The sequence continues at coordinate 2,635,837 of JAMWBK010000001.1, forward strand.
TGGAAAGGAAGTGGTGGTAGAGGAGACTTCGGAGCAAGTTTTCGACGTGCGCGAGGGTGATGATGTGATCGGGTCGGTCGTCTTGCACTCCTGCCGATCAGTGGGCAGTGACGAGTTTGAACTCGACGTCTCCGTTAAAGGCGTACGATTGAAATGGCATACCGTCCAGGCCGGGTCCGAGATCGGTGTCTACTCGTTCGAGAAAGCAGGACAGGTCTTTACGGGGGACCCCGAGGAGGAGGAAGAACAAGAACATGACCATGAGGTAGGATTTTCTCGTACCAATTCTGCACGAGTGGAATTTGTCGCTGACCGAGAGATTCGCTCGATCTTTTTGGAACAGGATGGTACGGAGTCCTCCATCAAGGCCCCGTTACCAGGTCTGATCAAGGCCGTAATGGTCCAGGTAGGAGACCTGGTGCAGAAGGATGACGTGCTAGTAAATTTGGAGGCGATGAAGATGGCCCATTCTCTCAAGTCTCCGCATGCCGGAGTCGTAAAGCACCTCCACACCGCAGAGGGTGAGATTGTGACGTTCGGAAAGGCACTCGTCAGCGTACAAAAGTAGTCTGCTTAGCCAGTGATGTTTTATAAGGCTTTATGTAAATAAGGAATGTCGGCGGTGGACATAAAGCTTGTGCGAACTGGACCCTTAGCAAGGTATCCTATCCAAGACAAGTGGATTTATCAGGATGTTGTCCAGCCCATGCCCCTCGACGACTACTTATTCTTTTTGGGGCGCCTGTCCTTGCGTCGAGCCAGATGAAACCAACTCTGGCACCGAGGGAAAGGCAGAATCCCAACCAGATCCATTTCAGCTGCTGACGCACTCGCTTCCACGAGAGTCATGGGGAACTAGAGAGTTGCAATCATATTTGCACAGCACTGTGGTGGTGGTTTCACCATGCACACAAGCAAGCAATGTGCAGCGTGGCGCTCATGGAGTCTTTGAGCCAACCAGTTCCCTTACCATCAAGTAACCCGAACGATTCAATCACAAACGGGAGTAAACGATGGATCATGGCCGATCGCCGAACGCTTGATGGCGGACTGCGACGTCAAGGAATTCATAGGTGAGTTGGAACGCCTTCTTTACAGTGTACGCATTGGGGGTTAGGTGCGGGGTAAGCTCTTCCCTAGCCGTGCGGGGCTTCTGGAGACGTTCACGGAATTTAGCCTGATGCACTTTTTCACTAATAGATTTCTTCTGCCGGTTTTTTGGAATTTACAATCGCTTGGTAGCGACGATGATGAACATAGGACGCCTAGCAAACTTCAGAGGTGAGCGCCTCCGGCTCTGTCGGAGCTTACTAAGGTTACGGCAAAGCTAATCTGGGTTAGTACCCGAAGAATAGCTTAACTTCCAGCTCCATCTGCCAGATGATCTGGGGATTCGCAGGGTTTTGCCGTTATAACCACAATCTATTTGCGAATAGTCAATCATTATAAAAAGGAAATAAAGGACAGCGTGCTGTTGCGTGAGTTTTCGGGAAGCTTTAAGAAATTGTTATCGTTTCGTATAGGACGCCTACGGGCCTTGGTACTGAAGGTATCTTTGATTGGATCCAGCGACTGGGATTTGCTTAGACTTTAGGAGTTCGTTGTTGCCGCCCCCAGCAGCAACAATGCCAATCCTGCCCCAACAGCCTCCCCAAGCAGCTCCTCTGCGACGACTGGGGAATTCTTGTCATCAATAATTCTGGGGCGGCAAAGGCTGCCTCGCTGGCATGTTTGTATTTCATCCGTCCACTTGGATGCGTGCTTAACCAGTCGCATCCGATAATCTTTCTCGGACGTTCTCTAACAACCCCCACGGCCTGGACACCTCAACCAACAATGTGAGCGTGGTTGGGACCCTCCGACGTTAGGGACACCACTGTCTCGAGGGGACGATAGAAATCTTGCTTTGCTGTGTGAAAGCACCACTATGAGCTGTGATCAGGACTACAATCACCTGGTAGTAGATCATGGATGGCATGGATGCGAGCAGACACCGCGGACGTTTCGATGGGTTTGGGTATGCTTTTTTTTTCCCAAGTGCTCGGAAAGGAAAGAGCTTTCGAGCTGCTCTAGGACAACGATACCATCAAGAGCAATATTAACCCTTGAGTCCGTACTTGGAGAAGCCCGCCACTCATTCTCCGCAGCCGGACACAAGTAATAATACCTGTTTAGCTAGCATTCTCGCACCTCTTAAATCGAAGAAATCTGAGATCTCAGACGGCGATTATCGATACAAGTAGCTTTTGGTAGTAACGCCTGCATCCTTAATGAAGACTTCGAGTCCGTGCCCGGTGAAACCGACTCGGTTTGCTCCCCAGACACCTTCAGTCACAGTGCACCCCCCCCGTCTAATTCTCTTGCTCGATCCTGGTCGTTTCGGCTAGGCAATGAGAGCTGGTCGTTAAGGTATCGCTGGCGGTGGCATTGGCGGCAAGGTGAAATAGGATTCTAGAAGAGCAAACGTGAAGACCCTTTTGGAAAGAAGTTCAAAGGTTGAAGTTTATTCGACGTCATGAGTAAGTTGGACAAGGCAACGGTCGATCAGGTTATGGAACTCGGTAACCGAGTGAACGAGATTAGAAGGCATTTATCTCAGGTAAGGAGTTTTTTTAAAACGAGTGGGTTTGACCAAGTATTCGAACTGGATACTAGCAGCATGGAATGCTCGATAATGATTTTGTGAGAGCGCGATTGGCTATGTTCGTCTCTGTCTAACTGATGCTCTGGATCGCGATTCTGCGTCGTTGATAGATCACCATGCAGCTTCAAAACGCTGAGAGGGAGCGAGCGATTGCTCGTCTGAGTCTCAATCATCTAGACCAGCTTCCGGAAACTACGAATACGTGAGTTAGAATTCATGTCTTTTTCAGATCTACCGTTTTTGCTCGCTTGCATTCTAACGAGAGAGGGCAAAAACCGGTGTTGGCATAGTTTCAAACCCGTCGGGAAAATGTTCGTGCTCGAGGACAAAGAAGGTCTTAAGCAGCAACTCAATGAGAGCATGAAGCAATCAGCGGAAGACTCTGCTGCAAAAGCGGTGAGGAACAAGCGTTTAAATGGCGGGAGAGACGCCCAGGCCTCGTCACGAAGTCGATCTAAAATTACTCTCGCTTTCGCAGTCCCTACGAGACCAGTTCGTGGCGAAACTGAAAGAAAACGAAGCGCAGGTGGAAGAACTAACCGCTCAGGTGCGTTTGCTGGATATCATTTCCCTTGCTGGCGCCTGCCAAAGAAACCTCATATGGTTCTTCCACTCCATCGCTTATGAAAGCTTCAAAAGCAGTCCGACGGATCGTCATCAAAGTAACCTCCGCGCGAGCACAGTGACGAACGCGCTATAAGCCGGGGGAATCCAGCGAAAACTGTATTGTCAGTACTACCAACAATTCTTTTCAGCCTGAATGCTTGTCGAACAATCAGCAAGGCAGTGGGAAAAAATTGCCCCTCACCGACCAGCTTTGAGGAGCCCGTAATCGGAAGAGGCAAGCAGCAGTAGGCTACCGATGCGCAAGAAGGGTTGAAAAGACGGTGCTCAATAGCTCTTCAATATGCTTTCAATAATGCACAACATGTAATAAAGTTTAACAGACTGATTCTAGGCCGCCTGCTCGGAATTTTCGCCGATTAAATGGTCATACACCTGGGCATGAAGAAGCGAGGTATTTCCGTGCAACTTCGAGCCTGGCGATCGCCCGGTGAAAAACTCATCGCCATTGGAAGCGACTGTTTGTAAAGTCTACGGAAGTCCTTAGAAGAGACTCCTGGGGGTAAATTCTTACCATTCCTAGGAGTGGACTTGAGCAGCTCGTTTTCCAACAGCTAGATACGCTGCACTGCCCCCGAAAAGAAGCTAGAGCTAGCCAACGCCATTTGCAGTCTTGTCAAGTTTACACAGAACGTGCCGCTTTCAGGAACCCGTGTACTCCGGAACAAGAAAAACGTCCTCGACAGTAGTCTTCGAAAGTGCGAACTACGAGAGAAAATGTGTTCGCTTTTACTAAGTCTACTCTACCGGTTCTCAATGGAAGAAAGAGACGTGAAGTTGGCTTCAGAAAGGAGAAACCAGCTGATCTTACGTTCCCCCTACCTCCCGGCTTTAAAGCCAACGAGAAGATCGTCGGGAAGCCGTCAGAGGCAACGCCTCTAGTGTGATCTCGCAAAACACAGCCCTTTTGAAGTTGAAAGCTTTAAGAAGAGCAACCAGAACAACTCAACGTGAGCCTTAAGTCTCCTTCAACTCACAGACGCTTTGCTTGTTCCAGAAGCCTGACAAAGACGCAAATGTCTTCGGGGACATGATCGCAAAGCCTTTTCAGATCCAAAGTGTCAACGTCTTGGCACTTTGTTTGTTGAACGTTCAACGGGAGTAGGGAATCGATGCTTGGTGCACCGGCCACAAGGTGTCAGTGTGTTACCACCGTGTACCCCACCGACTAGACATGGTGTAGTGCTCCGTGCATGTTATCAACGGACCAACTTTATCTCCTCTGACAAGTCGGGTCTCGATTCAGAAAACGGACTAGTCGTTAGTCACAGAGTTTGAGGAAGGATCGTTTTGGAAATCCGTTTTGAGAATATGCTCTCGAGCCGTTTTCAGATGGTAAAGTATTGTAAGACCTTCCAATGTTGCTGAATAAGACGTTGATGGTTACACATCCAAACAACGTGTCGATGTGTTAGGACCCATGTACATTACCCGGCCGGACTTTGTGAAATACACTATCCATTTTATCAACCGGCTTAGCGCTTCCTCTTCCTGCACAAAGCGAAACCCCACCCGGTGCGTGAGGAAGAAGTATCGGTTTGGACGTACTGTATGTTGAAGATGATTGTCCAGTTGCGTCTCAAGGAAAAAAGTTACGCATTAAGTAATCATTTTATGTGTTTTTTCGGAAGATAGCTTTGGTTTTAGCCTAGCCTTCTTCTCCGGCAGTCGAGTAAACGACTAGGATCATGGAGGACGGATCGGGTGTTCACTACAGTGGGTGTATGGGAAGGATGATGGCTAAGAGCTAAACCTTGTTAAGCATCGATTTGTAAAAAGGTATGGCAGAAATTATGTGAAGGGGGAGATATCGGAAAGGGAGTCGGATTGAGATGTGAGAGCGGGGAGAATTTTGGTTTAGTGGGTGGTTTGTGTTTGATCGATTGGATCTTTGTATTGGTGGTAAAGCGCTGATCGGGGTTGGGTGTGTATTGTGAGGGTGCGGGGATTGCCGAACCTGTTAGATTTGTGCACCTGTAGTGCTCTCGAATAGATACCTGGCTTCGGGACAGCCCGGGAGCTGTCGATTGAAGGTTTTGAGCGAGGGATTTTAAGAGACGAGGTGGATTGATCGAAAGCCTTTTTTGGGGGGCGGACGAGAAGCCTGGGTTTGATTGATCGAGAGATTGCCTGTGCAGTTCTTGATGAACTTGTACGGTCTAGTCGTGGAGGAGGGGAAGTAGTCTGGTTCGGAGAAGAAGAATTGTAATGATGCGATAGTATAGTGAAAATTGAGGAAGTAGAGTAGATCAGATCGGCACAATATGGAGGAGCTTGTGGTGGATGTAGCTCGATCTGGAGGGGTCTCTAATTATCTGGATGAGGTCTTCCCGGATGCGGTACGTTGAAGCCAAAACTCTAGACAAGCTGGATGTGGGAATGAGAAGATGGGTGCGGGGCTAACTCGGTGCAACGGATACTATTTCCGCATATGCGTGTGCAGGAATCTGTGAAGGAACAGGCGGCCGAATTCGCGGAGCGGGTCTCTTGGGAAGCATCTGCAGCAGAGGAAGACTACCATGGCGGTGGTGTGGATGCGGCGGACTTTTTGCCAGCGGCGTCAAGGTTCCTGGAGCGCGGGTTCGCAAACCTGGAGAGCTACCGCTCGAAACTGCTGGATATCGAGGACCAGCGGATGGGTCTCCTGAACCACTTGACGGAGCTCAGAGCGATCAACGCGGAACTTGTTCAAGCACGTCGCGAAGAGTCTCAATTGAGAAGAGCGAAAGAAGCGGGTGACTCAATGGCAGCAATTCAGCAGGCTGTCCAGCAACGCAACGGTCACGCATGCCTACAGCTCATCGGATCCCTCAGTGGTATTGCTAACCAGGTACGAGACACCAATGACCCGGAGCTGGAAACCGCGATATCAAATATGTGCTCGGAGGTAGTGGCGTTAGGAAAATCTGCATACGAAGAAGATCTGCGGCTATCGCTGGAGGCTGAAGGGTTTCCCATGGCAATTCCAAACGCAACGAGCAAACCGAAGGGTCTGGAGCAGATTCAGGATAGGCTCGCCTTCCTTGACGCGTGGCAGTCCACGACGACACATCTGGGGCTGAATGAGAAAATTGATCTGCAGCAGCCATGGTCGATGGCAGCTTTGATTCGCGACGGCATCGCGAGATACCGGTTCCATTTCTCTTCACCCTCGTCTTCTCTCAACGACCCCCATCACCCCGAATGGGCGGCCGATTTTGTTTTCACCCGGCTCACGGAGGCGATGCCCTTCCTCGCAATAGTTCGACCACAAGCGGACGTGGCATTCGCAAACGCGCTCATCGGCGAGTATGTTACCAGACTCGTCTCCGACATGAAGACTGCAAACGACGGCGAGGTAGGTGATCCCCAAAAGCTCACTGAGATCTGGTCGCATTTTAGATGGCTGGAGACCTAAGCGGTTTTCTAGCGGAACAACTCGTTGACACCTCTCTTGTTGTTTCTTGTTGTTTTATGTAGCTGATAAGGCACTCGGCGACGGTGACAATGGCGCTTGAGTTGAGACTGCATGTGCTACAACATGCTGGCTTGAACTCTCCAGTAAAGCTTTTGGTCAGCGATGAATGGTTTGTGAGCACCTGGGCTGCTGCTGAAATGAGTCACGCGGAGCAAAAAACGAGCGAAGCCGTGCAGAAGATTCTGAACGGTGACTGGACCCTCGATGAAGCATCTTCTGTAGCATCGGCGATACAGAATGCGGAAGAGACCTGTAGCCTGTTGGAGGACGACAAGACCAAGGCAAAAGTGTTTGGGCTCATCACCAGGCCGGTCCTGCAGTCTGTCAGGTCGACGCTTCGAGGAACGGTCGGCGGCGCAGCTGAGAACAGAGATTTCGACGTGACACTACTTGACGCCAATCGATTTAGAGCGTGCTGCCGGGCGGCCTCTTTGGCCGCGTCGGTCGGGAACATGCTCAACGAATTCCAGCAGAATTCAGTATTTTACATGCTTATGGAGGAAGCGTGCGCGAACGGCGAAGACAACGGCTCTCCACTATTCAAACAGGATGTTAGAAGATTCCAGCAGGAGCAGGCCCACCTTTCATCCTCAATCGTACGATGCGTTGTAGATCGCTTCCGGAACGATCTCGTGCCCTACAGAAACTGCGTTGTTTATGGAGACCTATCCGCTCCGTAAGCAAGATCTTCGATCCCTTTGAGGGCCCAGCAGCACCTTGCTGTAATCGCTACAAGGAGTTAATCCTTTTGGTGCTTGTGTCTTGAAACAGGTCTCCGGATAGCGTCCTCTCTCACGATCTTTCTGGTGAGCTTCGGGAACCGATGCAGCTTCTGGAGCGCCGATTGGGCTTGATAAAGAGCGCCCTTGGGAGGACGAGGGCTGCAAATAAGATTTGGCGTGAAATCGCCTCTGAACTTGACAAGCAGCTTTTCGATGATATCTTCATTCTAGCGTTCGCAGGGGGAGATCAGGGCACACTCGAAGTGGTTCGTTGAACAACCCTGGCACAGTGAATGGGCTTCTTTCAAGTTCAGCGAAGCGGGAAGAAATCTAAGACGTGAACTCGAACTGTTTCTTCTTTTTTTTTTCGTTTCGCAGGCGAATAGCTCCAACGATTTCTTGTCTGCGGCAATGAGAGGTCGCATCCTTAGACAAATTTGCTTCGACGCGAGTGTGCTTGTATCGCTTTTCGAAATCTTTACGAAGAAAGTGTCCAAGGTCTTCCAGAGACTAAGTGAAGCGACTACCTTGTTGATTCTTAGCGTCGCAGGCGAAGACGAGTGGAACAAAACTTCCGAGCGCAGCCTCGTCCTCAGCGCTCTAGAGAAGCTTCCCACAAGACCTGGTGATCAGACTGCTTCGGAGGCGGCTACCGTCCTTCGCGAAAACCTTCACGTCACAACGCTCACCCCTCGGGAGGCAAAAGAGATGCTCATCGTCGCCGGGCTGCTGCTTCCACCACTAACTTGACTGCAGAGAGCAATAAAATTAAGAATTTACATCCTTGACTCTCTTCCTTCGTCTTTAGGGCGCCTTGACCTATCATCATCCTAAACTGGATTCCGCTGGAGTTGAATCTACACGAGACGGCCAATCCCCACTAGGGAGCTGAGTACGCAGCACCAAAGGACAGACAAGTCGTCCAGCACCGGCAGCATTGAGAAGAAGTCTTATCCAAAGAGTCTTCTGTTTTGTGAACCGTAACCGAAGGAAGTCTGGGTTTATCAATACTCTGACTCAATATCAAGAAACCGGAGGAGTTCCTCTTCATACGAGTAGCAGTTGTATCCCAACAAAGATAATCTCGTCTTGCGCTGCTCGTTGAACTCCTCAATGCTGGTAAGGGTTTGTGAGCTAACGCCGGCGAATCCCAAGTCCAGCAAACTACTTTTCATAACGTGTTCCGGAAACGATCTCAAGCGAACAGACGCGTCAACATCTCCACCACGGAATAGCGCCAACGCCGTTTCGATCTTAGTCGGGTGCTTTGGAAGAAAATCAGCAAGGAGCACTCGACCACGCGCATCACCGGTCATCGGAACCAGAGCCACAAATGCATGCAGCCGTGGCGTGAAGCTCGGTAAGCCTTGCAATCGACTTCTTCCTCTGTAAACCCGAATTAAATAGCCATCGCCAGCAGCTCCAGCGAATAAAAGAGGAGAGTCCATTGCTCTTCAACTGTATTCCTTTTCCATCGAAGAAGGATCAGTTATCGTCAAGGCCTCCCCTCCAAAACAGCTCTAGGAAGAGGCCATGTTACCCACTGTGGAAAGCTCTAGGAGCAACTTTCGAGGATGAGTTGGCGTTTTTAGAGTTCGTCTGCGCTAACCTCGCTGGGTGGATATTGTCAGCTTTGCAACCTCCTATACATAGCGCACCTGTGCTCTGCACTACTGCATCATTGTCTGCGAGTACAAACATGCAAAGAGGATGATGTAATTTGGATGAGAACGCAAACGAGCGGAAGCTCCGTTTCGCGCGTCTACAAATTTAGCAGCATATGAGCGCCACAGGGTCAAGAAAGCTCCGTGAGCAGACGATCTAAACGCCGTGGGTCGTTGCGAAAGAGACCTCGGAGCCAGCGAGAACCTACACTATCTATCAAGCCAAAGCACTCAATAATGAGGGGGACAAACCGGTATGTCACCGCCGAATCGCGAAAGGTAGGGTTTGACATCGCTGCCGCGTACTGCGATTCTTTCACATGCAGCATGGACCGAGCTGCAGGTTCACCTCCGCATCGACATTTAAGTCCATAGCGGATGGCTCTCCCGCGTCTTCACAAGGCTCCGCACCGGCAGAAAGACGCCCAAGCTGGAAACACCTGAGCAAAGTCAGGATGATTCTCCGAAAGCGAGTTTCCAAGGCAAGGAAATCTTGGACAGCAGCATGGAGAAAACCCTTATTTGAAAGCCGATCTAGCAGGTTTTTCTGAACCCGTGAAAGGCGCAAAATAGGCGAAACCGTCAAGGTCAGAATATCCTCTGCGCGAGCGCCAAGGAGATCCGAAGAGGCGAGGGATTCCTAAGAGAAACGGTCAAAATCAAGCATGAAAGAAACGCGAGCGCGTGTCAAAGCCTTGATGAGCTAACAAAGGTCTCTGCGCAGGAGGCGTTTTCAACGAAGTAGAGAGGATTTGATGCGCGGTATCTGTCACAAGAAGCAAGCATGGGGTCCCGAAAAATCAGCGTGGAGAAAATCGCCGGGCGACGCGCCGAGGCACGAGGCCATCGTGTCACGAACATCTCGGACAGGAATGTGGGCCGCGGAGCGCGAGGAGCGCTGGGGACGCACGTTGGCCATCAAGACCCAGCGCAGAGGAGATATGGTGCGTTTAACAGGCTATCTTTGGATGAATGTACATTCTGGGCTGAGCCTGCCGTTGACTCTGTTCAACGCACCATATCTCCTCAACATCTATCTCCTCTGCGCTGGGTCTTGATGGCCAACGTGCGACCCCAGCGCTCCTCGCGCTCCGGGGCCCGCATTCCTGTCCGAGATTTTCGTGACACGATGGCCTCGTGCCTCGGCGCGTCGCCCGGCGATTTTCTCCACGTTGATTTTTCGGGACCCCATGCTTGCTTCTTGTGACAGATACCGCGCATCAAATCCTCTCTACTTCGTTGAAAACGCCTCCTGCGCAGAGACCTGTGTTCGAGAATTGCCGTTTTGGATTGTGATTGTGGTCTGGAGTTGGGTTTGGCGCATTTTTGGGTGCCTAAGTGTTCTTTCGTGGGAGGCGCTGCTTTCAGCGGTCTTTCCCCCGCTTGTTTCTCGGTCTGTGTAAAACGGTTGGTGGTTGTTAGGGCGCTTTGACGTTCTCCGCGGGTTGCGGAGGTGTTTCTCTTTTTCTTCGGGTGGGTTCGAGTGCGTTTTTGGCGGGGATTTCCCTTGGACGCAGAAGGTGCCTGGTGGTTGTGCCCTTCTACGGCGTTCTTTCGCGGTCCCCCTCGTGATGGCCGCGTCGAGCACCCCACCGTTGTCTGTGGAACTCCGGCTTGGGCGATTTGGCACGCTCGCCGAGCTGCCAGGTTGCTCCAAGGCTACCGCAGAGGCCCTAGTCATTCATATTGCTCGCGCTGTTGCTGTTGCTGCTGAGGCCAACCGCCTCCGGAACTGACTTCCTCCCTTGCCGCCTTTGCCTATGCCCCGGGTCCTGGCTCGCCGTCGGCGGCGGTGGCTGTCCCACCTGCCTTTGTCCCACCTGTGCCTCTTCCATCTGGGACGATCGCTACTGGGACAGCTGTCCTTGCCACCGCGGTCCAGTCGACCCGAACTCCTAGGGCAGATTCCTCGGTATCTGGCCCTGTGCCCCATGCTGCTCCTTTTCGCCCTTCGCGTCCTTCCTATTCCCAAGTCCTCCGGCGTGGGACTGTTGAGGCCCGAGCGGAGGCCCTGGTAAGTGCTTTCCCGCCTGAGCCTGCTGTTGACTCTGTTCAGCGCACACTCTCTCCTCTGCGTTGGGTCTTAATGACCAATGTGCGACCCCAGCGCTCCTCGCCCTCCGGCCCGCATTCCTGTTCGCGATTTTCGAGACACCATCGCCTCGTGCCTGGACACGTCCCCTCGCGATTTTCTCTACGTTGATTTTTCGGGGTTACGTTACCCCAGCGCCTTTCCCGCGTTCAGAAGAACCTGCTCGACCGGCTTCCAACTAACCCGTGCTTCCTGGTCTCCGATACCGCTTATCAAATCCTCTCTACGCTGTTGAAAACGCCTCCCTCACAGCCGCCGGTTTTAGCGAATAAGATTCCGACTAGCGCCCACGTGTCCCTCGTGCTTGACTTTGACCGTTTTTCCTCTGACTCGCTTGCGCCTGCGGATCTGCTTGGGGCGCGCCCCGAGGACCTTCTGCGATCGGCGATTTCGGCGCATTTTGAGCGCCTTTCCCGCGTTCAGAAGAACCTGCTCGACCGGCTTCCAACTCGGGGCATTCTCCACTCCGCTGTCCAAGATTTCCTTATCTCTGAAACTTCGCTTTTGGAGAACCATGTTGATTTTGCTGAGGTGTTCCCGGTGGGGGGTCTCTCTGCGGGCGTAGAGCCTCTGGCTGTGGTTGAGCCTTCTGCCATGGATTTTGCTGGCGGGGAGTCGGAGGTGGATCCGCTCGCCCTCGAGCCTAGTACCCCCTCGCCATTTGGCGTTCGGGGTCGGGTTTCCGCGGTTCTGGCGGACGCTTACGCGTCCTTGACTTCTTTGCGTGGTCCTCCGCCCAAGCGTCCTCATTTGACGCAAGTGGCGGGGGCGCCTTCCCCAGCTTCCCCTACGGATTCACATCCAGTCGACGCTTCCTCAGAGGTGAGGGAGCAGGATGCCTTAGTCCTTCCGGGATCACTGCGAGCTCCCTGCTTTTTTTACCAGCTCCGGTAGCTTTGAGGCCTGGCGTTCTCGCCTTTTCTCTTGGTTCTCGGGGTTTGTTGCTGGTTTTCCCTTTGGGGAAATCCCCTTTTGCTCTCAATCTCCTCCGGCTTGCCTTCCTCATCGGCTGCGCCGGCGGGTGTCTTTTCTTTTGGACTTTTTACTGATGGAGGTGGCCGACCACCCTCAGGATGCACTTGCTTGGCAACTCCTGTTTCTTTTTCCTCGACTAGTGCTCACTGTCTCCCAAGGGCGCCATGCCTGTCCCATTAGACGTAAAGTCCAGTCTTTTCTTGCAGGGGACTTTGCTTTCCTGGAATCTTTGTACCTTGCTAGTGTGTCTACTTCCTCTTTGTGTTCGACTTCGCCTCCTTCTCGTTCTCGTCGACAGGCTAGGGCAAAGGCAGCAGTGGCACAGGGGGATATTCGGCGGGGGGCGGCCATTCTCCAGCAACGCGTTTCAGTCGAGCGTTATCGAACTGACTTGGCTGACACAGTTGCCGCGTTGTTTCCTGCGCATGACGCGAGTTGGAACCCTGCGTTCCAGCGTGTCTTAGATCCTTATGTCGCCTCCACGACTGACACGGGCAGGTTGCTTTTTCGGCCTGAAGAGGTTTTGGCCCTTCTTGGGTCCGCCCCGAAGGGTCGTGCACCGGGTCCCTCAGGTCTCCGGGTTGAGCTTTTCTACTGGTTGGGCGAGGAGGGCCTCGGCGCCCTTGCGCGAGTGGTGGAGAGTCTTGTAAATGGGGATGATTTTTGCGACGATGCATGGGCCCTACTGTCGCGGTCGCACCTGGTGCTACTGCCTAAGCCTGGGCATTCGCGCCAGACGCCATCGCTACGCCCCATCGGGATGTGCGAGACCCTGCGCAAGTTGGGGAGCCGTTTTCTGTCTCGCAGGCTCACTAATGAGGCACGGAGTTTTTTTCGGCCTGACCCAGGTGGGTGTGGGCTATTCGGGCGGCTGTGAGCTGGTGACTCGCATCATGCAGTTGGACAGCCTCGGGGAGGAGCCTTTCGGTACACTTTCGGTCGATTTTGCAAACGCCTTTAACAGCGTGTCGCGTGTTCACGCGCTCGAGGTGGTTCGTCAGCTCTTCCCATCGGGTTTCCTTTCGTGCGCCGGGTCTACGGGGAGGGGTCAACTTGCCCTCGCCTTGTCACCTTGGGTGCAGACAGCCAGAGCTTTGTGTCACAGACGGGTGTTCAGCAGGGAGACCCCTTAGGGCCTCTTCTGCACGCATGGTAACCCAAAAAACCCTTTCGTGGGACATACATCGGGACTCGTATGCAACCCCTCTGAGTTTACCTTCGTGCTCGGCGTCGACTTTGGCTCGCCTGCGCGGTTTGGGGTGGAGTCTCGGCTCCTGCTTCTTCACGGTCATACCTGCGTATCCGCGGTTGGCGCTTACCGATCTCGAACTTCGTGTAAGCTTACGACTTTACCTGGGCTTCCCGCAACCCCCTTGGCCTGTTGAGCGGGATTCTAGATGCGCATTGTGCGGGGCCAATGTACCGTTGGGTGATTATGGTGCGCATTTGTTGGCGTCTTGTGCGGAGGTTCAAGGGGCCCGGACCAGACGCCATACGCGGCTCAACCGCTTGCTTTTCCGCTACCTTCGTTCTCAATCGCTCGGTACGGACCGAGAAGTGGTCCCTCTGGCGGTGGCATCGGAAATTGCTGATGAGAGTGACGCCCCAGCGGTACAGCGGGTGGCGGCGGATCTCGTTGTGACTGACCTCAATGCGCGTCGCAGTGAGTACATTGACCGCTCCATCCCTTGTCCTCAGGCGACCAGGCGCGCCTGCCTGCGTCGGCTCGGCGTCGAGGAGCTGCAGCTCGGTCCATGCGACAAGTGAAAGATTCGGAGTACGCGGCAGCGATGTCAAACCCTACCTTTCGCGATTCGGCGGTGACATACCGGTTCGTCCCCCTCATTATTGAGTGCTTTGGCTTGATAGATAGTGTAGGTTCTCGCTGGCTGCGAGCTCTGTTTCGCAACGACCCAGGGCGTTTAGATAGTCTGCTCACGGAGCTTTCTTTGACCCTGTGGCGCTCCAATTATGCTTTGTTTGTGGACGCGCGTCATCAGCGTCTTTTCTCTCGCTTCTCAGCGTAGTTAGCCTCTGGATAAACGGATCATCAATGAACACGCGACACGCTGTTAAAGGCGTTCGCAAAATCGACCGAAAGTGTACCGAAAGGCTCCTCCCCGAGGCTGTCCAACTGCATGATGATCATCCGTTTATTCAGAGGCCAGCTACTCTGAGAAGCGAGAGACAGGACGCTGATGACGCGCGTCCACAAACAAAGCAGAATTGGAGCGCCACAGGGTCAAAAAAAGCTCCGTGAGCAGACTATCTAAACGCCCTGGGTCGCTCATGATGCGAGTCACCAGTTCACAGCCGCTTGAATAGCCCACACCCACCCCGGGTCAGGCCGAAAAAATCCCGCGATCGTCCCAGATGGAACAGGCACAGGTGGGACAGGGGCAGGTGGGACAGCCACCGCCGTCGACGGCGAGCCGGGACCCGGGGCATTGGCAAAGGCGGCAGGGGAGGAAGTCAGCTCCGGGAGGCGGTTGGCCTCAGCAGCAACAGCAACAGCGCGAGCAATATGAATGACTAGGGCCTCTGCGGTAGCCTTGGAGCAACCTGGCAGCTTGGCGAGCGTGCCAAATCGCCCAACCGGAGTTCCAGACAACGGTGGGGTGCTCGACGCGGCCATCACGAGGGGGACCGCGAAATAACGCCGTAGAAGGGCACAACCACCAGGCACCTTCTGATTCCAAGGGAAATCCCCCCCAAAAACGCACTCGAACCCACCCGAAGAAAAAGAGAAACACCTACGCAACCCCCGAAGAACGTCAAAACCCACTAAACCAACCGTTTTACACAGTCCTCAGGCGACCAGATACCTACCCGCATCTGCAAGCTGCCGTGGCGCTGCGGCTCGGTCAATGCGGCAGCTGAAGGAGTCCCAGTACGCTGCAGCTATGTTGGACTCTACGCTCTGCGATTCGGCCTTGCCCTATCCGTTTGTTCCACTCATCATCGAGTGCTTTGGTTTATTTGATTGTGTCGGCTCTCGCTGGCTTCGTGGGCTCTTTCGTCACAGCCCAAGTCGTCTTGATAGCCTCCTCACGGAGCTGTCCTTGACCTTATGGCGTTCCAACGCGGCTTTATTGTTCGACGCGCGTCATCAGCGTCTTGTTTCTCGCTTCTCAGGGTAGTTAGGCTCTGATAAACTGATGATGATGATGACCGAGAAACAAGCGGGGGAAAGACCGCTGAAAGCAGCGCCTCCCACGAAAGAACACTTAGGCACCCAAAAATGCTCCAAACCCAACTCCAGACCACGATCACAATCCAAATCCCTATCTATGCTGGGGGGGTTTCCCTGTCCAGGGGGAGCCAGCTTCGGAGGAAAAAAGAAGAGAAAAGGAGAAAAATACACAGTCGACAACGAAATGGAAGACTTTCCGAAGCCAGACGCCTTCGATGGCCAGCGGGACTACATCAAAGTCGAAGGCTTCGTGGCGTCGCTCCGGGATATCTCCATTTTTATCCACACGGGGACCCGGAAACACTGCTACCCTGGATGTTGATTCCGAGAGTTCCCGAAGCTCTGAAGGTATTTTTGCCGGGTTTATAACGTCCGGACCTTCATCTGTTATATCTTTGGGAGCCTCGCTTCACTGCTTTCTCGCCCCGTCTCACACCGCCTGTGCTGTACCAGCACTGCCGTTTTAGATATCCCCTCCGACCGCATTGGTGACATTGTGATCCGGAATTCCTTCGTGGGGGATCATAGCTGTGATGATCCGTTTATTCAGAGCGAAACTACACTGAAAATCGAGAAACAAGACGCTGATGAGGCGCGTCCAACAATAAAGCAGCGTTGGAAAGCCACAGGGTCAAGGACAGCTCCGTGAGGAGGCTATCAAGACGACCTGGGTTGTTTCGAAAGAGCCCACGAAGCCAACGAGAACCTACACTATCAACTAAACCAAAGCACTCGATGATGAGTGGAACAAACCGATAGGGCAATGCCGAAGCGCGAAGCGTAGTCTTCCATAGCCGCAGCGTACTGGGCTTCCTTCAGTTGCCGCATTGACTGAGCTGCAGCGCCTCGGCGTCGAGCAGACGCTGGCATTTATCTGGTAGCCTGAGGACAAGGGATGGAAAGGTCGATGTAATCACTCCGACGAGCACTCAGATCAGTCACCGCAAGGTCCGCCACCCGTTGCACCACTGGGGCGTCAGACGCATCAGTAATTGCCGTTGCCACCGGCAGGGGGATCTCATACTCCACCTCCCGGTCCGTGCCCAGCACCTGAGAACGAAGATGGCGGAAGAGAAGCGGTTGAGCCGCGTATGGCGTCGAGTCCAGGCGCCTTGGATCTGTGGACAAGATGCCAACAGGTGCCCACCAAGATCACCGCAAGGCCCCGAGCCGCCGCACAGGTTACATCTCGAATCCCTGTCCGCAGGCCATGGCGGTTGTGGCAACCCGAGGTACATGCGCAAGCTTGTATGCAGCTCGAAGTCTGTCACCACCAACCGCGGGTAGGCAGGAATGACCGTAAAGAAGCGAGAGCTCATAGCTGTACTGCGTCAGACTCTCTCTTGGGTTTTACTGTGAAACTAACAACCCCGGATGGGAGTCCTAAGCTAATGATGATGATGATGATAATTGGAAACAGGAGTGACAAACATGTGACGTCTAGTAGATATTCATCTACTATAACGCCAACTACCTAGTACTCCCGGTACTCTTTCGGCTATTGAGAGCAGCCCAGGCGTTGCATCTCCACAGCGTGCGGTTCATCGCGTCTAGAGCTCTAGTGAGGGCGCTGCGGTTTTACAGGAGATGCGCCCGGGTGTCAGGCGCACATGCCGCCTCGCTCTTGCAATACTATATGTACAGTACGCTTGGACTCCACGGGCCTGTCCAGAGGGTCGATAGTGATGCTATAGGACACCTTTTCTTTGGACGAGAGTCCAAAATGCATATTCGTTGTTTAGGTAGAAAGTCTGCATGCCTAGGACGAACCTAGAACCTGCAGGCCCAAGCGTCTAGGTGCGTATGCCATAGCCTGAATGTATATATATATATATATATAAGCTGACAAGTCTCGCTGCGAAAAGCATGTCAGTAGCAGGGCAGCCCTTCGAGCCGCGTACAAATTCAATAGACTTTCTATTCTATTACTTGATCAATAGTTTTATTGACCATTCAGTTCTATTCTGTCTTACAAGAGTTTTCAGTCAGTGTACGTACAATCATCTCCGCCTCTATCCCCGGGGTGGGGCAGCGGCGAACTTAAGTGCGCGGCCTTATAAGCAACTTCCGCAACTTCCCGCTTGGGGCCTTCGCCCACGCGTCGCTCTGTAATTCATTATGTATCAAGCAGTCAGCCACCTCGTCGATTTGCTTGCGTACTGTTGCCAGGGCGAAACACCAGCAGAGCAACCCGCCGAAAGCGAAAACGACACCGCAATGTTTCATAAAGGCCCCGACAGAAAAGGCACGCCCTCAGCGCAGCACCCCACGGCAACGGAGCACCAGAACCCTAAAACACGCAGTCACTATCATCCGACGAGGTTGCGGTGAGCCAACAAGCTCTCCAGACTATCCATCGGTCATTAGGTTCACATCGCAAGGTACTTACAAAGTCGATATACTGTTCGTAGTTGTATGTCGAGGTGCGACATTTTTGAAGCAATTTGTTCGCCAGTTCTCTATTGCCAGCACGCCACTCCATCGTTCCCCAGCGATAATATGCATCCCTATAGACACCGAGAGCAAGGAAGAAATCGTGAGTGATGCCGTGATAAGCACCTTGGAATGCCTACTTCAAACTCACATGTTCCTCGGGTGCAGATCGATCGCGCGCTTGAAGAGCTGTCTTGCATAAGAGTGATTCTCTCTAAAGCTCTCGACGACTGCGAGCTGAATAATAGCAGCGCTGTCCGTTGGACTGGCCTCGATGGCCTGTTCTGCGAGTGCAGCAGCCTCCGCAAAGTTTTCTTCGTGCATTTCCAGCTTACTATAGAGCACGAGAACTTTCGTTGACGTCGGATCGATTTCCAACGCCCTGTCGAAGAGCCTCCTCGCTGCATCGTAGTCCTTCGCCCTATATAGTTCCATGTACGCCAAGCTGTACAACACCACGGCGTTGTCCGGATTCTGTCGGCAGAAGAGTCGCGTTCACAAATGCCGAAACTCAGCTCGCGGTGTACGACGAAACCAGCTGGAGGAGCAAAGAAAGGCACGCGCTATTCTCACCTCATTGAGCGCCTTCTCAAAGCAGTATCTAGCCTTCTCAGGTTTGTTCTGCTCCACAGCTATTCTTCCAAGGCCGTGCCATAGATATGTGTTTTTCGGATCCACCTCAAGCCCCTGCTTGAAGAGCTCCTCGGCACGCTGAGCATTCCCCACCCTAGCCTCCATGATCGCCCATGAATGATACAGCCGCTCACACATCGGATCGTGCTTTGTACCTTCCATATAGAGCTTACGAGCTAGATCATAGTTGCCTTCCATTGATTCAAACCGCGCCCACGAAACGTACACCGCCACTTGAGTTCGATCGTATTCGAGGCCCTAATAGCAAAAAAATAAATTCACCAGAGACCCATCGAGGTAAGCTTTGGGAAACTTTTAGCATGCCAAAGACTAGCGAATGGATGGAGTGAGAGCTCACTTTCCGAAACATTTCACGGGCCTGGGTTTTATTTCCCCGTTCTTGCTCCAGCACGCCACAAGTGAGCCAGAGGTAGCTATTTTGTGGATCGTGCGTAAGCGCTTCCTTGATGATTGCAAGACTGTCCTCCGCGGACCCGCCAATTCTCCTCTCCACGCGGGCCAAATTTTGCCATCCTTTGCCCAGTTTCGGTGCCAATTCTACGGCCTTTCTGTACAACTCCTTCGCAAGGACCAGTTTGCCCTGCTCTTGATACGTCTTTCCCTCCTGCCTTATTCTCTCCGCTACTACCATAATATCCTGCTTCTGGTCCTCGCCATTCACAACGTCTCCCAGGTCCTTCGCAACGTCGCCCACGTCGTCCCCTTCGCCTTCCGACGAAATCTCCTCCCCACTAGGGCCCTCATCTTCACCCTCTCCTGATGAGCCGCCAGCCGTCATAATCTCATCGACCTGTGGCGACTTATCAACTGCAAATGAGAAGGCGCTGGAGCTGGCACTCATTTCTGGAGTGCGGCTCTCAATGTCCTGCTGTTTCAAGAAATTCGGCGCCGTTGTACGAAACAGTTAGGAACAAAGACGATCACTGATGCGTTCGTTGGCCCTTTTAAATGGTTTCGCGTGTTACCTCGTGAACGGCGGGCTCAACATCGGCGTCCTCTGAAAATGCCTCACGACACAGTGCGGAAACAACCTGTACATTTTGCTGCTGCACATGAGACCGAAACGTCCTACTCCTCCTGCATACCTCCGGCGCACCACCGTGCAAGTTAACATACGCTCGACCCAGGGACACCCAACCCAAGGGCCTCTCCATCACGGCGAGCGCAAACCACACCCCAGCCCTCTCAGGGCTCTAAAACCAACCCCCCCAACCCCCTAAAACACCTCCCACCCAAAAAAAAAATCTCAACAAAATCACCAAATCCCCACCCTCTCCCCTACCCACCTTACCAAACCTCACTCCCAATTCAAAATATCCAATACTCTAAATTACATACGTACACTATTCATATACATAAAATCCCTCCCTACCTCTCTCCCCCCTCACTCCCTCTGTCCCTCTCCTTCCTCCTCCAAAATATTCAATTCAATACTCAAAACCTACAAATCATCCTCTCCCTCTCTCTCTCCCTCTGTCTCTCAATCATAAAATCCTTCGCAAGGATTCCCTAATCCCAAACCCTTCCTCAATCTTTCTACCGCCCCCCACAGTGAGAACTTTTTGTTCCTTATCAGAGTCTCACGGGCCGTAACCCCATTTTCCTTTCATCACTTCTTTCTCTCTCTCTCTCTCTCTCTGTCCGTCACTGTCTCTGTCTCTGTCTCTGTCTCTGCTCCCCTTTTCCCTCCCCCCCCCCCTTTTCCCATGACTCCCGTTGAGGCCTCAATAAATAACAACAAAAATACCATCTTAAACAAACATGTCTTCGTAGGAAAAATATATGATAAAATCCTCAATGTCTAAATATTTAATATAAAAGACTAGTCATCTGATCAACGGAATTTTTTTCGTATAATCACCGTCCAATCCTAAAACTTGAAACTTGATCCCCTGCGAAATGTTTTTGGTGGGAGGTTTGATGTTTGTGAAGGGGGGCTGTATTGTTTTTGTTTTTTGCCTCTTTTTAATTTACTATTCTGGTTTTGTTGTTTTATGGTGGTTTGGTGGAGGGGTTTGATTGGAACTGGTGGGTAAGGAAATGGGAATTGCATTGAACGAATTTTTTTGGTCATTTTTTTGGGTAGGGGGGGTGGTGATTGAGGGGACGGGTCGGGTACCGGTGACGGATGACATTGAAATTGGGGGGGAAGGACTTTAGGGTTTGAGTGAATGGTACAGGTTGTCGAGACGAGAGCCAAGGCAAAACGGCGATCAGCGGATTAAGTGATAAGTGGCCGCTTGTAGATGGAGTGCGAGAGTAGACTGTCCTTCCTGAAACCTTCCCTCTACACAACTCCCAACTCCCGACTCCCGACTCCCGATCGATTGTACC
This sequence comes from Rhodosorus marinus, assembly GCA_029953675.1. NCBI lineage: Eukaryota > Rhodophyta > Stylonematophyceae > Stylonematales > Stylonemataceae > Rhodosorus > Rhodosorus marinus. Next base: position 2,656,629 of record JAMWBK010000001.1, read on the forward strand.
TGGAGATCACAGAAGCGCCTCTGTGAGACCGAAATGGTGTCAACCGAATACACCCCTAGTTATTTTCTAGGGTTTTTCCCCGTCGCGGATTGAACTCATTTTTTGGGTTTCGGGAGAGGGGGTATAATATATTCTTATGGTCGAATATATTTTACAAAACAAAAATTGTATATTTTTGAACATAAATCTCAGACGGGTACTGATGTTGATGTTTTTGGATGCAGCCATTTTGTTTCTCCGAAAAGGGGTAAAGGGTTGAGAAGCGATTGATAATGATCGGCCGCCTCCGATTGCAAAGTGTGTGGCGCATGCCATGTACTGAGTGAGCTGATGGTCAAGTCCATGGTCTATGGCCAGCTCCTTCCAGTAGTCTCTTGACCGGAGCGTAAGTGAAGTTAGGGAGTCGTTAGTAAGGAGCAAAAGTCCAAGACCCTTCAAAGCGGAAACTCAATCCGGGGGCTCAGTGTATGATCAGCAAACTTCGGAAATGATGGGGACAACGACGCCGGTGATTGGCAATGCATTCTGGCTTATGGGACACAGAGCTGTATATGCTCGAAAAGGATAACGCCCAGTTGAGCGCATCTGGACCTTGGACGGTCTCCATCCGTGACCGACAAGCATCTACTACCGGTGACTAGCCATAGCGCGCTTTCGATATCTGCAACCTAGGACGAAGTCACTGACAGGAGATACTTTGCTATAGATCAAATGTGGTAGATTCAAGAGTGCGAAACCATAACCCAAAAGCGATGGGTCTCGGTATCGTCTTCCTCAGCCCTTTCAGGATATCACCTTCTTTTTCTTCGTCTTTGATTTCGCTTAGTCTTTCGCCCCTCTGCTCTCACCCCTCATGTCCACCTCGGGAACAGAAATCCAGCGATAATCAAAGAAGCAACCAAGCAAAAGCAAGCTGTGGCTAGGATACTAACATTCTGATCGACTGCTGAAAAGACTCATCAATACGGTCTCAATCACGGCTTTCCCGGCACTCCCGATTGAGAAAAGGGCTTTAAGAGACTCCGCACAGGTCTGTCCGAAAGCACCATAGCGGTCACCCACATTAGTAGTCTTCACAGATCCTTCAACGACTTCAGTTGCCGGTCAGTAATTCCAACGCAAACCACAAGCTCATTTTCTCTACGTCGACTAGCACCACTTAGCCCTTCACCAGCCAGCCTCGACATTGTCATCCGCTCTACCAAACAACTCATCTGCGCTAAGAGTCCTTTGCAGCCTCATCTAGCTCCCGAGCTCTGATCAACTCTTTCAGAATAGGAGCTGCGAGCGGTTGCGCAGAGGTTCGCATCCGCACAACGTCGTCATCACTCTTGGCACGAGGTTCCAAAGCCAAGATCACCTTTGATACCCGTCTCCCTAGGCTTGAAGTGGATGACGGGGTACAGAAGCTCGTGGGATTGCCAGGAGTTCGACTAAAGTACCCGAGCCTCTGTAAGAGCTTCAACGTGGATATACTGCTTATGTCAAGCTTGTGGTTGTGGCAAGCATGCGCCATAAGCAGAATTTTCTGGTTGCGCGAGTGCTTTGCGGATCAACTCGATTGCTGGACGCGTTTCCAATCTCTGCTCAGTCTACCCTGTGCCGGAGTTCAGCCACCCTTATCCTTGAGGCTCGTTCCTTGCATCGAGTGTAGTTCTGCCTTCTCGGGGTTGTCAGCCCGCGAAAAAGGTCGTTCTCCAGTCATCGCTTCATCCCCTCAGCTGTCGTACTACCTACTCTTTAACGCTCCTCCAACAAACCCGTCTGGTACAAGCTCTCCACATCTCACAAGGCACCTACTGTGCTCCTCGGGAAAGTTGGGAACGTTGGGAACGTTGGGCCATAGCCACCTGCCTCAATCTTCTTACCATCGGATGCAGACTCCAGATCAGTTGGTTCATCTAAGAGCATGCCCCAGTGGGTAAGCGTCGCCTCGTCCTCTTCCTCCCTAGAAGTAATCCACTAGCCCCATTGCAGGGGAAGACGCGCAGGCAATGGCTGAGCCCGGGATCTCCGCAAAATCCGGAGACCAAGCACGCGGATTTCAGCATATCGTCAGGAAGGCGCTCAATAGCATCTGTCAGGTGTTGGTGCCAGGCTATAATGATTTCACAGGACGCTCGCAAAAAGTGGTCAGTTCCCACTCGGGTATTGTGGCGCACCACATCTTCCTGATAACGGAGGGGCGGGACGGCATGTTGCAGGCTGCCCATCGGAGACTCAGTCCGTGGGAGGAAGCGACACACCACACCAAATCCACTTGGCTCGCGATGGCATGGTTGGCGGTAAACCCCGGATCAGGGTCTCAGGGGTGCCCATCAGGGTGAAATCGTCCTGGTATGCACAGATACGTAAATCCGCCACCTCGGACGTTAAGTCTCACCAGATTCAACTGGAGCACGACAGGTCCACAGGGATCGCCTAGCTGAACCCCTGTGTGCGCCTGTAAAACGTCAAAAAGACTTGTGTGGAAGACTCGCACTTCCATATCCCCGACAGAATCGGCCCAAGCCTCCGGGAAGACCCTCCGGACCATGCACGCACCACTCTGTTGAAGGCGTTCCGCGGACGGGGGGTCTTCCCGGAAGCCTGGCCGTTTCTGTGGAGGCTCTATTGCAGGGTAACCAGATGCTCCTAGTCGCGCGCTCGAGGTCGACGGCATCTCAGATCCAAAATACGAAGGTGGTGTACTCAACTTGCGTCTATCTCAATTCAAGACTACGAAAGAGGTGTTCGCAGCCATGAACAAGCGTAATAAAAGACCAAGAGCAGACGTTCGCATCTCAGCTCTTTCTTAGTCTTGAGATATGCCTTTTACAATCTCAAGCCTATCGTGGAGCTTGTTCATCGCTCTTTCGTCGTGTTGAATTGAGATAGGCGAAAGTTGAGTACTTTATTCAGGGACCTCAGCCTCCGATTAAACCGATCATCATCAGTTGGGTACATCAGCTTCGTATTGGATCTGAGATATTCTCTATTCTCCAGGCAGTGATCCTCAAGCGGTTGCCATATCTTTGCAAGGTTCGCTTTCTACGCGTACCACTCGCAGCATCCTGCTGCCTCCGAACAGTCAACATCCCGCATAGAAGCCTTGCTAGGACTAGGACCCAGAAACGAGGAGCAGCTTCAGATCAACGTTGTTTGGGATTGGTAGCGCAATCAGACTAGCTTAGATCGCATCAAATACTATCGAGTTGGTCACCATCCTCAACCCTCAACATCCACATAAAGCCGTAGGACTTGGGACACCGCAGGGCGGTGAGGCTCCTCGGGAGAAAAAGAACGTTGTTTAGGATTTAGATTAGTTCATGTAGCATCAAACCTACACATTTCCTAAGCTCTTCAAGCACCACCCTCAACACTCAGCATCCACATAAGCTCTCACTGGGACACGGACTCTCCGTATGACAGAGGCGGTTTGGGACAGCACCACAGAGAAGAGATCGAATCCGCCACCATAAAGCTTCGTAGATTGGAGACGAGAAGGTGGGGAGGGTAGAAGGAAGATAAGGTATGCTAAAGAGCTAAGGTTAGAATTGTAGTGATGATAAGATGATTACTGTAGAGTTAAGTGGGTTGGGATATCCTGGGAAGAAGGTCAAGGTTTCGACGACGCCCTCGACTCCGCTATCGAAAGTTAGGGACGAAGCTTGTGCCAAGGTGAAGTTGGACGCGGCTGGGTAGGTCTCCCTTCTTTGAGACCCTCGAGAGCTTCCTCTGGAGGCTTGTTTGTTTTCGTTTTTGTTTTTGGTGATCTGGAAACGTCGTCTCAGAGTCTCTTCTGACTGGATTGTTGATATGTTTTAGGTATGGTCTGGTTAGAGAGAAGGAATCGTTGGATTTGTCCTTACCGATTAGACTGTCGAATCTACCCGGAAACTGTACTGTGCAGCTCGTGAGAATTAATAAGAACATTTCGAAAAAGGTGAAAATTGCTCTTGATGTGGCCTTTGGTGGTAAGTTTTGAATAGAAGATCGCGGTAACTAGGATTGATACTTGAGATCCGTCCTCCCCGCAGGAGACTGAGTTAGATTCGCTTTCTTTTGGCGTGATAGGGACTGATGGTTCAAGACGGTTTGTAAAGGAGCACAAGTCGAACGAAACGCTATGGGAATTGTTGGTGGAAACCGAGAAGGAGCTTGGCCCTGGAGCGATGACCGCCGTGACGAGTGATGACGGAATGTATATGAAGCCAGTTTTAACTTTCATGAACCGTCAAGTGGATGGAAATTTGCACGAGACTACTCTCAACTCGCTCGGATTGAGTTCTGGGTCTGTTTTGTTGAGACTTCGGTATGAGAAGACAAGCACGCCGATTCAGGAGATGCTGCCGAAGCTTCAGGAGCAATCGGCCGCAGCTGTAGCTCGGAAGTCGCAGGCTTCTCAGGCTTCTCAGGCTTCTCAGGCTTCTCTGGCTTCCAAGTCTCAGCAGACTCCGAAAACGGCGCAGACCCGCGCCGTTACTGAACCAAATCGGGTCGCAAACACAGCACAGCCGGACGCGACGCCAGCGGTACCCAACCCAAGAAATTCTGGGTCTGCCGCCGAACGCAGTCAACAAAAAGTTCTCGATTGGGACCTGAAGGCACCATCTGCGAACCATGCCGCGCCAACCCCGCCAAAGGTAATCGACTGGGACCAGGAGCCACCAGCCGCGACCGACTCTGTACCAAGTCGGCCCAAGGTACTCGACTGGGACAACACTCAAGCACCACCGAACAGCAGCCACTCTAGTCGGGAAAAACCTGGTCCCCGAACGAACGCGCTTGAATGGGACATACCTGGGTCTCAAGCACCGGGCCCGTCATCACAACGCGTCCAGCCAGTCATACAGTGGGACGCGCAACCTGCCCCAGGAGCTTCCAGCGGCGCCTCTGAGATGAAAACAGCGGAAGGGAGGAAGGCTCCGAGTTCGCCGGAGAGCGAGCGGGACCTACGGGTATACCGCGCAAGCGAGTCGCAGACGGATATCTCCCGGTTCGATATTCCGGAAGCGTTCTACCGCTTCCAGGAAACTGACCTTCGACATCAGCTTGCAGAGTCCGCACGCCGTCAGCGCGAAAACGACAACGCCATATTGATGACGCGCGCCATGCGGGAGAGGGAAAACGCCAAGAAGCGAAACAAGTACAAGAAGTGTCTCGTCAGAATACGACTCCCAGATCGAACATGTGTTCAGGTAGGTGATCCCATGGGACTGAAACGGGATTTCCGGAGAGCTAGGGCCGACCTTCTGACAGGGCTGCTTGGCTTGTTTCCTCATCCGTAGGGTACCTTTTGGCCGAGTGACCGTATCTCGGTTGTCTATAAGTTTGTTAGATCCAACCTCAAGGAGCAAAACCTGGGCTTTTACTTGTACGATACGCCGCCGATCAGAAGAATTGGAGAGTCCTCAGAGGATTTGTGGAGTCTTGGGCTTGTTCCCGCTGCTCTACTGTACTTGGCTTTTGAAGGAGAGCCGCCGAGAGACCAGAACGCGTCGTCGCTTTTGACATCACATGCTCTGCAGAGGATGGAAGAACTACCCACGGTTGAAATCCAAGTACCAAACGAGTTCACCAAATCGCGCGAGAATGGACAGGCCGCCCGTACCATCCACGGCGATATCGCTGGAACGGATTCCGACAGCATGGACGTGGACGAAGAACGCGAGATGCGGCGACTCAAGAGCTCGCAAATGGATACCAAGCCCGTGCAGCCGAGCGACGGCAAGAAAGTTCCCAAATGGTTTCGAAAAATGTAGCTCTTCAAAGGGTCGCCTGATCCGATTCTTAAACGGATTCAGATCGATGATGCTGCTCGCGGATGATCTTGGCTTGCGTACGGCGTTGCCCTCCTGTTCTGAAACCACAGGCGGCCGTTGTCCTGCAAAGGCCGGAATATCCGTTAGGAGATGTGTAAAATGTACAGTAAACCGCATTAAAAACAAAACCTCGTTCGTCTTGATGAGGAAACAGCACTAACACCGATCAGATGCCCCTTCTTCTCCAATACGAGTTCACCCTAGGAAGGGAACGCTCTCCACCAAGGACTTGTCACAGACGATGGTACCACAGTTGCAAAAACGAGTCGGATTGAAGACAGCTACTGAAACTCGATCTTAGTCTTTAGTGAGTCTCAAAGTACTTTCTCCAACACAATAAGCACGAAACTCATTCACAGCGAAGATCGGAGCCTCTGTCTGGAGCCAATGGCCTACTACTGCTCGAAGTAATACAAATGATCGTGACAAAGCTGGATGATAAGCAGATGGCTCTTTGAGGACAAGCTATGAATCTCCTCGTCTAGGTAGGAGAGAAGGGAAATGAACTGAGAATGAGGTGAAACAAAACAACAGAGCATCCAAGAAGCGATGGGATTGCTGACGATTCTGCGAAAGGTCAAGCAGAAAGAGAAGGAGATGCGGCTTCTTGTATTGTACGTGAGGGGAGGAAGTAGAAAGCCCACTTGAAGTCAGAAGAATTGGGAAAGAGAAGCTCTTACGTCGTCGATGATAAGCTAAAATCTCTCTCTCGGTGTCTTTGTGCCTTTTCGCTTCATGCTGCTTCTCGTCACCTCTTCAGAGGCATGGACAACGCCGGGAAGACTAGCATCGTGAAGAGACTCAACGGCGATGATGTGAGGGATGTAAGCCCAACGTTAGGATTCTCTATCATATCGATAAAGTTGAAAGACTATAACCTCAACTTTTGGGACGTCGGCGGGCAGAAAACCATCAGAACGTACTGGAAAAACTACTTCGAACAGGTAAGTCGAACATCTAGGCAAGTGTCCTATATATAGATGTCAAGTTCCCTAGTAATTTGCTGAATTTTTATTTATTTAGACGGATGGTATTATTTGGGTCGTAGATTGCGCAGATCATTCTAGATTGGAGGGATGCTCAGAAGAGCTTTACAAGCTGCTTGATGAAGAGGTAAGTCTGCAGGAGATGCTTTAGTCTGGTTCTGCTCCGACCTAGTGATTCCTCTTTCCACCAGAATGGATGAATGAACGAGCCCATAATCGAATTTCCTTGGTTGAAACGTTTGCCGACGATCTTTCGTTGGATCTTTCGCTGACTTTGCTCGCTGTTTTAGAGACTGGCAGGGGCGTCACTGTTAGTCTTGGCGAACAAGCAGGACTTACCGGATGCGCTGAGTCCGAAGGAGGTCGAGGAGGTATTGGATCTGAAGGGTGCGGCATCCAGCGTGCAGAGACACTGGCGAGTTGAAGGTTGCAGTGCGTTAAATCCAGGAGATGAATCTGTCAATGGAAACGACAACCTGCGCTCGGGGGTGGAATGGCTAATAGAGGACATTGCCGCTAGGGTCTTCATGTACGACTAGAAGTTTTTGAAAGAGACTTTCATAAAATGGTTCCCTTAGACAAGAGGGTCTTGACTCGTCGGTGGCAGCAACAGCCACAAGCGTCAGGCCCCTGAGTGCCTTCAGTAAGCTTTTCTTTTTCTTTTTTTTTTTCTGGGCGTGTTCTGTGGAGGACCGGAGATAAAGGCAAAATGGACACTCGAATCATTACTTGAGGGATTCTGTCCAGCTGGCTTGTCGGGTTCGGCCAAAAACTCGCTCCTAGCCATCGATTCTTTGCGCCTTTACATTGTACAAGTACTATACAGGAAGAGCAGGCTCTCAACTCTGCGGAAACCTCCGCTGAGCGAGCCTCTCCCAAATGATAAGAAAATAATAATTAACAAAAACAAAACTGACATGAAAAAAAAACCAAACCAAACATACACTGCGGAAGTTGCTCAGGATGTTACAGGTCCATGACTCTTAGATCCGAAACAAATCTGATTACCGCCTCCAGCGGCATCGAAAGCCGTCCCGGGTTTTCACTCGCTTTCCATACTATATCCGCTCACTCGTCGACCTTCGCTCGATCCCGAGGACTCCGACTCTGGACTCCATAACGAGTCCGAAAAGTTGGAAGTCGATTCTCTGAACGAGGCCGACTCCCGGAACGAGGCCGACTCCCTGAATGAGGCCGACACTCTGAACGAGGACGATTCCCTGGACGAGTCTGGTTCCCTGGATGAGTCTGATTCCCTGGACGGGTCCGATTCCCTGATAGAGGCCGATTCCCTGAACGAAGTCGATTCCCTGAACGAAGCCGATTCCCTGAACGAAGTCGATTCCCTGAACGAAGTCGATTCCCTGAACGAAGTCGATTCCCTGAACGAAGTCGATTCCCTGAACGAAGTCGACTCACTAAAAGAGTCCCGTGGTGAGCCGCCCTCATAGCCAGAGCCCGACGAGTCCAGGATTCTTGATGAAGACTCAGCCAGGTTGGGCTTGTTGCCATTCAGATTCCTGGCAGAAACGGATCTGACCTCGCTCGAGCCCGGCGTGCTGTTTGAAGCGTCCCAGTCATACCAACCTTCCATCAGCGAGCCAGAGGAAGAATTGGACGCAATGTTGTTTGAGCCCGTTGAGTTCCTCGGGGAAACGCTCAGGTCTCCGAAACTGGCCGTCGAACTCCGATTTGCTCCCGAGGGAGTAGCAATGGGGCTGGTATCCCAACCCGGGAACGAGAACGGCACGGCACTACCTATGCTCGCCATTGACATATTCTTGGTCTCGCTATCCGGTACTTGATTAGCGTCCCATCCTGGGAAAGAAAACGGTACGCTGGTAGCTTGTTCGTCGCCGGCCCTCTGTACAAGCGAAGAACCCGACGAGTTCGTGGTAGTGTTGATTTGAATAGATGATTGCTCCGTCTTCGAGGTGGGAGAGCCCGACTCCGGGGAATCTGGCACAGGACTCCTGAACCCGCTCAGTATACTCGTCAGGCTGTCTCGTGCCACGTTCACCTCTGCAGGAGCCAATTCCGCGGGGTCCTTCGGCCTCACAATCCCGAGAGATCCCCGACGAAGGTTCTTCAGAGCAGTTGCAGACCCGTTCTTCGAAACCTGCACAACCCTGTTCACGTTGTTGTTTATGTAGCCCTTCCGGGCTGGCAAAACAGTTAGGCATCCATCAGAGAGGATGGAAATTTCAGGGGCGAACGCGTCCACAAGCTCTTCACGATCGCGTTCTACATAGTAGAGCGCATACTCCGGCGTCTCCTCTGTGGTTTCTGCGCAGCAGATACAATTGAAAACGTCAGCACCTACAAGTCAACGCGGAAACTGGCTATAGGTCCTCCACGTATTGAGATTTTGTGATGAACTCACTTGGCATGAAGAAGGAAGTGTTCATGCTTTCACTGAACGCGTCATCTTCGAGCCTGCAAAGGAAAAAGTCCTTGACTATCTGCCAGGTGATTCCGGAGTACCAAAATCCCTCGAGAATAGTCCACAAGACAAAGACCACCGCCAAGCAGATAACCACAACGTTCAGGATGAGCATCGTCTGAGACAACCACCGAGATCTAGGCGATCCAGGTACCTCCCAAGCCAGAGAGAGCTGCGAGATCAAACCAAAAAAAAGCGAAACGAGTAAGCACGCTGCGACTCTGTGACGTACGCGACCAAGGGTTCGCTTTCACGTACCTGGATACCAGATATGGCAACGTTAAGCGCTCCGATGATCATGTTCAGCAGGTTTTCAAGAACATCGTTGAAAGGAGCCAGCCACACAGCGAGCACGAACGAAAGCGTTTCCAGGGCCAGAATCAGCGACGCCTGGGCCACCGGGACCGACGGCATCGCTCCAATGACGATTCCTTCTAGCGCAATGATGACCAACTCAATTAAAAAGTAGTAGAAAAACTGGCCTTTGTACGACATGAACAGGGTCCCGAACATGGATGGAGTGTCGTCACTGGGGCTCTCCGGTTGCCATCGCCCAGAGAAGCGCCTATGCTTACGCTCTACATAGGCGTATCTAGTAATCTCTCCGTCCCGACCCCAGGTAGCATCCATACGTTCACGTTCCTCCGACCACGGCCTGTTTTGAAAAGCGTAAACAATATCACATGGTAAGCACAGGCACATTCCCACTTGACCCCTACCCGAGTCAAACGGACGTGTCGATTTCCGCTCACCCCTGAAACCATCTCCAACGGCCCGATCTCAACACGTGCCTCGAGAAGTAATGCCGGAGCCAGGAATGGTTAAGTCGAGGCCAAACTCTCTTGCACAAGATGTAGAGGACGAAAGCGGGGTAGCCAATACCAAAGATGATGAGGATTAGAATCGCACAGACAACCAGGTAGGTAGCTGTCGTTGAAGCATTGTTTAGAACCTCGGAAACACTGATGAAGATTCCCAAGTGTACCAGGTTCAGAAACATGAGCTCAACCTTGGTCATAATGCGCATGCACACGCTGTGGGCCTGACATTGACACCACAGATAAGCGGTGACGTGGGTTAGCTAATCAACGTCGAGTAACGCGCGCACATCCAAGCTTTCTGCATGGTTTCACGGCAGGCTTACCTTTCTCTTTCTCTTACGCAGCCATAAGTGAAGCACAAGATGGAGGGAGACAGCGATGCAAACGCTCAGCGAAATGTAGAAGAGCTGTCCAATGAACAGTTCCTGAAAGTCCTGGTAACCAATCGCATCGTAGAAATTCGACACGCTTAGGAGGTCACGACTCGCGTTCTCCGGCGAACTGGCTACCTCTGTGCCCCCTGTACTCCACGGTGGGGGTGCTCGAAGCAGGTACCCCGAGGTCTGTGCGGCCACGCTCTGGTCAAGGTTTGGATAATGAAGGTTTTCACGTGAGATAGGGGCAATCAACCGATATTAAGAGAAAACTCGGAGAATCCTCAGGGCCAGAATGTGCTCGGGTTGAACGTACAATGAACGGTTCCGTGGTTCCTACGTTGACCAGTCCGCGAGCCGCCAGAAATTGAACTGGTGTCACAACCTTGTTCACCGTATTAACGGCTGATGTACTCGCTACCTTCAACGGTGCCATGAGGTCAGATGCTTGTGTAGCAGTGTCCGCTCCCATGATGACAGTGGCCGTCTGGCCACTCAGCCCGAAGACCAGAGCAATTGCAACTGTGGTTGCAATAATTGCATTGGAAAGCACTGGGACGTCTTCAACGAGGGCAGATTCTTCTCGGCTTGACTCCAGAAATTCAAGGTTGAATCCTGTAATACCGTCGAACTCCTCACTTTCCAAGCTCTGCTGGATCGTGAACAGAAGCTCATCCTCAGACCCGGCGTCCACCCAGTACCCGAGTTCAACGACAGTCGACTCCTCTGCGGTGGATTCCACGTCCGGGGCCTCAGGCTCACTTTCCTGCCTCCCCGAAAACCATCCGGCGAGCATCTGTTGCCTCGTCTGTTCTGAAGGGGGTGCGTCCGCGTCTCCAACAAACACTTGCGTGACGCTCTCTGGGTATGCATCAACGAACGCAGTTGAGTCGGCTTGCGCAGCCAGCTGCTCAAGGAAAAATTCTACTCTTTGGAAGTAAGCAGTCGTCGCTAAACCGGTGATTTGGTATTTGACCATCACTTGTTCCTTGTTGACGGGCGGAATAAAGTCGGGCCCAAAGTTTGTAAAGACTGCACCCTCGGGAAACTGAAACGGAATCACAGCATCCCCGACCGCTTTCCTAAGCTCTAGCTGAATATTGCTCCCAAGTCCCATACCAACGATAAAAGTGATAGAGTACTCAGAGCGCCTTCTATCTCTTTCCCGCCGATCCACTAGCTCGAAAGCTTCGTACCTAATTGGGCAAAACAGAGCACACACAGGATCAACCGCGAAAAGTTGAGTCCACAGAAACTTCCCGAAATATCGCGTCGCAGGTATTAGTAGTGGTTCCGGCAGAACATACACTTGAGTACTATTAACGTCACGCAAGAGGAGCTGATAGTTGTAACGAGAAGCGATGGGCATATTAAACCCCGTTACAGTCACCAGGGCCCCTCCAAAAGCCGGAAACGGTTCATCAAATTGAGCTCTATCAACGAGCGCTGGCGCTTCCCTCCAATCCAATTCCGTCACCTCCAAAGTGTAACTCGCGTCAGCGGAGTTCCCGTCAATATTCAATCCCGGCAGAATCAAGTGCACCCTGAAGACTCCCGAATTCCCGACACGATTCTCGTTGAATAAAATAACGAATTGCGACCCGTCCGAGGTCAAGCCCAAACGGCAATCTGATTCCGTAAAATCAAACGACCCATCCTCATTCGGAATGATCGTGTTCGGCGGACAGCTACTAGCGAACGTCACCTGACCCCAATCCGTTTCCTGGTCCACCTCTACTTGAACGTCCTCAATTGTGGGATTGTTGAACGAAGAAGACGATTCCGTAAAAATACGCGCTCCAACTGCAGCTACAGGGTTCTCGTTGCGCTCTGCGAGAGATGCGTAAGTTAGAGTCTGATCAGTCAGGATAGCAGGCCCAGATGTAACACCTGTCAGGAGGATTCCCTGCACAAAAATACGGAATCTCATTGTGTAGGAGGTGCTTGGGCTTTCTCGGTCTTCAAACGTCACATCAACCTCCGCAATCCCCAGATTGTCAGGCTGGATTGGTATCTCCATGGTGACATTATAAAGGGTCACGGGAGGCGTAAGATCCCCAACAGAATCCAGCAAATCCACCAGCACCTCCTCAGGATCCACCAGACCACTGTCGTTCGAAACAACCTGTGGTGGAAAGAAGCTGTCGATATTCCTCCCTTCTGGAATTCGAAGAAATACCGTTGCGGTGACCTATGGAGGCAAGAGAAGTCATTCTTAGCCATTCGATTCGACCTTGACGCTTCTAGTGCTTCCAGTCATTGACCCTGACAATACGCGGGGACTCAACTTACGATATCAGCGCCATCGACGCCATCCTGCATCACGTCGCGGGTTGCAACGCCGTTTGTAACCGCAATCTTGCCAGCGTCGCAATACGGGGGCTGTTCGTCAACGCTCCCAGGGTCAGTCTGCAATTGACAGTAGGTGACCCCCAGCGGGACGGACTCCGTGACATCTACTTCCTGTCTGTTTGCCTCCTGCGCAAAATCTACACCTCCCGGATACGCCTTCATCAGATCATCCGCTAGAATCTCCTGCACCTTCAGCGCCCACTCATGGTGATTCGCCCGCACGGCGCCAAACAGCAGCACCCAGACCACCAGGAACCGTACTCTGGAACCTCCTGGGCCTCTTCTCTTAAATTTCCAACTCTCCATATTCAGAGCTTCAAAGTCCTCAGCAGTGGTCATCCGACCCAGACTGCCGAAGCCTCTTCAGTCTCAGAATGGAATACCACGAATTCCATCCATACACTCACAACCAAACGTTCGAATTCAACATCTCCAAAACCATTGCCGAGGCTCCTTCTCCCTCCGGATCCTTCTCGCTCGTCCAGCCGGAATCTTTGACGAAACCCCACAAACAGAAAACACCACCAACCCAATTCCCCACGGATCACGTGCTTGCCCCAAAAAAAACGCTTTGAGGGCCTTCGACGTTTTCATACCAACGCTCACCCTCATCCCCCTCCCCCCCTCTCCCACTCGCTCCTCCGTCCCAAGCTAGATCTCGCGTCCTCTCTCACGGATAACTCTCCCCAGTATCCCTCCCTCCATATAAGTCTACATGTTCACCAAGTCTCCAGAACAAAACACCCCCACCCCCACCCCCTTTTCACGTGGTTCATAAACACAGATTCCTTAATATCCAAAACAATTTCTTCTATCAGAAAACTATTCTACTCTTAACAATCTGGGGGTTAGATATTGACTCACACACCACTAGGATGAGGTGCAACGTGCGTTCTTGGCTTTGTTTTTTGCTCAATCCACACACACCCGAGAGACCCACTTCTGCCCACCAACTTCATCATATTGAACCGGAAAGGAAACACCAAAAAAAAATTGTTATCCCCCCCTTGCGACTCTCACTCCTCTGTTCTTTATCAATATGCATCGGGGTCGATAAGATAGAAATATTAGAAGAAAAATCTGAGGTCGGGGGGTTTATGCCTAGCAAACCATTAATGTTCGGTAAATTTTAGCCCGTACATTTTTGCCGCGTCGATGGATCCTTGTTTAGATAAAATAAAAACATCGAATGCCGCCATATTTTCGGGTATTGGCTTGATTTTAGAATTTTTCATTATCCTTTTTCACGCTCAATTTCGTTTTCGGGTTTCCAGATCGAGCAAGGTCACGTTGGTAAAAGGGGGTGTCGAGTTGAAGCTTGTTTGTTTTATTTTGATATATTTAGGCTAATGTATTTTTATAAATCGATCGTTGATTTTGGGGGGTTGGAGGAGGGCCTAGCATATCTTGCAAATTTTTTTCTTGATTGAGGAGAGAAATACTTTCTGGAAGGCTATTCGTCCGTTTTGCATAATCGTGCGTTTTATCTTCCATTAAAAGCGATCGATTCACAAACCTGAACTTGGTTTTTCATACATTTACGAGGTTTCCGCAAAATATATCAAAATATAACCCCAAAAGGAAATATTTTGCCCATCATCGGATGGTGGGGAAAAAACCAGAACTCGGATTTTTGTATAATTCAATTAATTTCGACCAACGAGCCCTTTTGACCGCTATGATAAGTCGGATTCGATTGGACTAGAAGTCTCCTTTGCATTCCCCATTGGGTGATAATAATGATTGAATGATGTCGTACGAAAAAAGACAAAGTATGATCGGAGATTTTTTTTCGGTTCGATGGGGAACTCTTCTTCACTGACGAGCAACAAAACACTCTTGCCATTGAAAAAAAGAAAGCCACCGGTCTTTTTTGCTTAGTTCACAGAAATATTGGAGAAAGGGGAAATGGGGGATGTCGTACTGGATCGAAGAAACCCAAAACCAGTTTAGAGAATATAATTGAGCATATTTCCAGGTCACTTCCACTGGCAATCGAATATGAGCTTGTAGACTTAGTTAGCAAATAAATTGACAATTATTTTTGAGCGGTGTTTAGCATTCTGAGCCTCTTCGTTGGCCACTAATCACCAATCATATTCGTTCCCTCTTCAATGGAGCTTTCCGCGCAAGGCCCAAGGCCAACATTCCAAATCTTCCTATTTCTTCAAAACAACAAAAGAAACGCAATCATCCTCTAAATAGAGCCAAATTAGACATGTGTACTGGCGTGAATGTGTGTAAGGCGTGCCTGCCTCATCCTGACCGAGAGAAACGACAAGAAAAAATGAGCAAAACTTTATCTACGAATAGAGCATCCCATAGCAGTAGGATTTTGGGCCAGCGCCTTTTGAAGTGCGATATTCGTCCTTCCTGCATAGTTACCACTTTTTTCTTATGAATTTTCCCATTTCCATATTCTCTTAGGGACTGTTAATGCTAATAGGGATAGTTCGACCGCTTCGGGGGCGACTTCTTCTTGATGGACATTCTCTGGTTGCATCAAAGTTAAACAACCAAAATTCAAGGAAATGAATCCTTCCCCTCTTTTTTTTTTCCTCACCCATGGTGATCGATCGTTTTAACTAGGGATCTTCTTTAGATTTAGACTAATTGATCATATTTTGTGCAAGTATATAGCTCTTAATTTTCACTAGAACAAATAACCCATCAATGGAGTACATAATATAAAATATTTTCACCTAGTTTGGGTCACTATCCAGACGTTCTCCTTTCAACCCCCTGGCTAAGCATTATTCCATTCCATAAAAAAAAGGATTCGTTTTCTTTGGATTTGCAAAGAATAGACCTGCATAGCCACTTCAAGCAATTACGTACTGACACACTTCCGACGCGTATTTTCGTCCCAAGTCAACAGAATATTTACCCCTACCCTAAAAAACTGACATGTTTATCCTCAAGGAAAATATAAAATACTAATTATTAATCCGGTTAGATGGCGGTTGTGTCTTGAGACGCTTTGCTTTACTTTTCGTTAAGAGGTCGATTGCGAGGATTGTGGGCAAAAAAAATGAAACCGCCGCCTGAGTGAATTCAGAACAAGTCAATATGCTTTGCCAATTCTTGCTCGAGGTGCGGGACGCTTTTAGTGAATGACGCCCTTTTGACTTTTTGGGGGACGGAGCTGATGTTTTCTGATAGTAGGCTCCCGCAGCACTGAGCCAGTTGCAAGATTTTGGCGGGCTACACGTTACTGGTTCGAAATTGGATTCGGTTCGTTGTTCGGGCTACTGTTTTGAGCGAGGTTTACTCAACGTGGACGTTTATACACTCGAGCGTGGAGATTGGGTCCTTGGACCTTGAAGAGGCAAGCACAAGAGGGTGGGCTGCTTAGCGGAACGGCGCTTTGAGTTCTCACCCGAGGGAAGCTGTAAACAAGTCTGCACGCAGTGGCTGGGGAAGATGCGTTGGCTCGGTTACCCGACGCCTGGTCGTTTCTGCGCTCGGAGCGCGTGGAAGAGTCGTTCTTGCTCCCCTCAACGTGAGGCGCATACTTGTCGGTGTAGAGGTCGTCCACAGAGAATCGCAGAGCAGTAGGCATTGGTTGCCTACTTCCCATTGTACGTGGACAACCTAACTTGACGGGAGACTCACAACGAAACCGCCCGCTCCGTCGCCAGCCTGTGGAGGAAATTCACTCTTTTCACCGTCGGCCCAAAGCTCCCCCATTTGGTACTGAAAAGGCCCGGCGACACAATGGGGAACAGTCTATTTGGGTGACTCGTATCTTTGCAAAGATCACGAACTCTGAAGCTCTCAATGACTACAAATTACTTCGGACCGCGACCCGGACTGGGGTCTTACCTAGTTCGCGTAACACTTGACTTACGGTGGACCCTCTCATAGTGCCGGAAAAGTCCACTTGTCATAGCCTCTCCTCACAAGGCCAACGGAGACTGGCCCAGCTTTCCACCAAGTAGTGCAACTGAGTTAGCTGGTGTCCTTGACAGCCTGTCCATCCATGTCTTTGAACGGCAAGTCATGTACTAAGCAACATGCCCGAAAACATTCAAAATTGAAGCCGTCGTTGGTTCCTACTGTCATTCCCGGTTATAGCGGTCACTCCCATGCCAATTTGCGCTGACATTGTTTGCAAGCGCGGAATACTAACAGAACTGTCAAGAAGCATTGCTCATGGAATTCTCACTGAACATCGAAGACGGATCGGCAAACCAAAACAAGCAAATTTTATCACAGCGTATTCGAAACCCGTTCAATCGGCAGCAACCCGAGGAAGCATGGGACGGGTCTTGTCCCAACCCATGCTTCCCGCACCGACCGTCCCCATTCGAGAATATCACATTTCCCAGATATTTTTGAGATTTCTCAATGCCCTTAATTGAGTGGGAGGGCGTTTCACATCCGACGAAGATGGAGGATTCCGTCGGGACGGAAGGGTTTTGAGTCGCACAGGAGTTATAAATAGCGACGGGGGACTCGGAGAAGTTCTACGTCAAACGTCTTACGTCAAGAGGCGGAGGGGAATGTGTTGGAAAGGGTGTGTGTGAGAGGGGGGTTATAGAGTGCGATGGCACTTGGGCGTTGACATTGTTTAGTTAATAAGTTAAGAATGGATATGATGGGATTTGTAAATGTCTTGGGGGTATCCGGAAAGAGTGTTAGGTGGGATGAAATTTGTGAGTTGCGGGAAGGATATCGGAGATTTTGGAGATCTGGGGAAGTAGATGCTACGAGGTGCAGACTTGAGGTGGATGGAAGCGGTGGTGGAGGTGGTGAGACGGAAGAGGTCAGAGCGAGTGCTTCAAGTGAAGCTGAATGGAAGTTCTTCGACCGTGCGAGGCTGTACGTGAAAGGCGGTGATGGTGGGAACGGATGCGTAGCGTTTAGGAGGGAGAAAGGTATATCAAAAGGAGGACCTGCTGGAGGCAACGGTGGAAATGGTGGGACGGTTCACTTAGTGGCCGACAAAGGGAAGAATACTCTGTCCCGGTTTCGTGGAAGGGTTCATTTTAGAGGAAATCCTGGGAAGAACGGACAGGGAAAGGGCAGACATGGGGTGGCTGGAAGTGGCGAGGAGGTTACAGTTCCGCTTGGAACGGTTGTACGCAATGAGAAGGGGGAGCTGATTGGAGACCTGTGTGTTGATGGACAACGCCTAGCAGTCGCGCGCGGGGGAAGAGGTGGAAGAGGAAACGAGGCTTTCAAAAGTGATCGCGATGTGGCCCCACGGTTTTCTGAGAATGGAGAAACCGGAGAGGAGCAATGGCTGAACTTGGAACTGAAGCTTGTAGCCGATATTGGAATTATTGGAGTCCCAAACGCCGGCAAATCGACCCTGCTCAGAAAAGTGTCAAATGCAAAACCCGACGTCGCGGACTACCCTTTTACCACCGTGATTCCTACCCTGGGAATGTGCGACTTGAATTGGTTCGATCTTGAGGGAAGGAGTCTGGTCTTTGCTGATATTCCTGGGCTCCTTGAGGGCGCCCACGACGGTAAGGGCCTTGGGGTCGCCTTCCTGAGGCACATTGAGCGATGCCGAATTTTGATTCATCTGGTATCTGGAGCTTCAGAAGACCCGGTCGGCGACTACGAAGCCATCAACCAAGAACTAGCATTGTTTAGTCCAGGGTTGGTGGATAAACCTCAGGTACTGCATAACTGGAGCAACAGAAAGTCCAAAAACTCGCCGTCGCTCTGCGCTCACATCATAAATTACCTTCTGGTCCAACAGGTTGTTCTCATAAACAAGGTGGATATCCCCGACGTGAAGGAGAAGATTGGTGAGATTGAGGCTGGTTTGAGGTCGAAAATGTCACACAAGCGATTGGCCGTAATTTCTGCGGCGTCTGGGGAAGGGGTCCCAACTGTCATCAAGCGACTTGTCAAGCTTGTAGACTCAATGCCACAGGACGAGCTGAATGTCCTGATCACAGAGGAGGAGATTAGAGAACGCGAGGAGAGACGAGCGGCTGAGGAGAAGGAGTTTACGGTATGACAATCTCGTTTTGGAAACCTAAAATCTCTGTGTTTTTCCATGCTGATTCTGATGACTTGACCCCCTTTTCTCGACTCGGTCAACGCAGATAACCATGGAAGAGCCGAATCGATTCCGTGTGAACGGGGTCATGGTCGAACGAGTTGTGAAAATGACCAATTGGGACTACATTGATGGTCTGGATAGACTCCAGCGTGTGCTCGAGGCAAGCGGAGTCAACAAAGCCCTTAGGAAAGCTGGAGCCGTGGATGGTGATGCGGTTACTATTTCCGGCTATGAATTCAACTTCTACGGCAACGAGAATGTATTTACGGCGATGGCGATCCAGGAGGGCTATACGGACTAAGCCCGACGTCTCCGCGCTTCGCTTTCTCCTGTTTTGTATTCGCATCCCCTCTCCAAAAGTCGCCAGTAATTGTACTCCTAGAAGAGGATATCCTTTCGTCCTGAGACGACTTCTGGCTCCATGATGGTTGTTGACGTGCAAGAGCAGTCCTCACCTAGTTTGAGTCTGCCTTGGTGACCAAGTCCAATTGAAATTGGTAAGTTAAATTTACTGGAAATTTGTATTATCTAGGTTGCGGACGTGATGCCTAAAAAAAAATGCCAGGAGGTGCTGCTGTTACATGGCAATGTGAGCGTTATACGCTGCCTCATCTTCCGGGAAGCTCGAATGAGACAATCGGGATTGTTTGCCGCGACCGGTCTCGCCTCTCCGTGAACACAGCTGCAAGCGCCGGACACTATTTAGGTCGCGCCATCTCGAGCAGCGCCCCTTGGCGCAAGCTGGAAGTGGTCCGAGTGCTCCTGATCCCCGCACATCACGTCCGCAGGCTTTCAGGAGGCCATGCCCCAACAGCACGTATCCACGTTGTTTTTGGTCAACGCTGATGGCGAGTATAGTGCCCTCGAGCAAAACTCAGATGTCACCATACTGAAAAATGACATCGTCTGAAATTTCTCTACGGAGCCGTTGAATTTCGATTGAAAATGGAAGAAACTGCTCCGGGGTCGCAAGGTCACGGCGCCGACTTCTTACCCCAAGATGCAACTACTTCCCGTATCCCCTTCTGCGGTGAGGCCCTAGACTCTTTCCCAGCGGAGATCCAAGCGAACTTTTCGTTGTGCTCCTGAGCACTGGTTGACCACTCCTTTAGAGTTTCTCTGCTGACCGTAAACGCATTGAGGTACTCTTCACCCACCCCGTCCTGCTGTAGAGCAGTGGTAAAGTTGATTGGTAAGATACCCCCGAAAATCGAAAGCCGAATCCGTGTCCCTCGACGAGCGACAAGACACGCAATCCACCACCTACTAGTACCCTGTGTGATAGATCGCCGTTTGCTTACCGCCTTACAATCCTCGTCATCGGAGCTCTTGAAGCTAGATTGAGTATCCTCATTTCCAAGAGAGGTTCCTAGAGAATGCTGCGAGATCTCAAGCGATCCGTTGTTCTGAAGAGGTCCGGCTGCAAGTCACGCAAGAGGATAATTTGGCACGAGACAAAATACACACCGGTTAGCAAATACATATCTGATGAAAGCGTATCAAAAAAAAGCAATCATAGATGCAGCTGTGGCCCTAACGTACGGTTTTCGAGGCATTGGAGAACGTCATCCCAGTTCTCCAGGGACTCGGAGTACTTGTGCAAAAGTCCTGCCGACTTGGCCGAGCGGGCACCGGACTTTTTCGAGTTACTTCTACCCGCAGAATTCTGTTCATCTCCACCGGGCGAGATTAATAAACTGTCCTTCGCAGTGCTTTGTACGGACTCGCTTTCCGTCGGGGCTGTATCCTGACCTGCCACCAGCTCCTCCCTGCGAGACTGGCCCTCGACGATCTCACGATCTGCCCCGAGAGCTTTGCCCCCCATCCAGGCACAGTGGGGTACGTCCTAGATGAAACCCCCAAACAACACCCCACGGGCACCCCAAAATCTCATCCTTTCCAGAAACTAAACATCACCCACTCAAACCCCCCCTTCCCCGGCCAAAAAAACTCACAAATATCCAAAATCCAAACCACAAACGAGCACTTTCCCTTACCACACCTCTCTTACATCCATAGAAGAAGCAAAAAGCTCCTCCCCCCACCAAGAACCTCTCTAAACTCACTTCTCCCTCTCCCTCTTCCTCACTCACAAACCCAAACTCCCGAAGAAAGATGAAACTAAAACCACCAAAACCAAAAAATAAAAACCCAGTTCTCTAGACTCTCAAAGGATTGTACCATCTACAAAATCAAATCCAGAATGCCCTCCTCATCCAAACACTCCTCCCCCAACCCCAACTCACCAGTCTCCCACTCACCTTCATATATATCTATCACACCATCACAAACCCAAAACCTATTTTTTCGGGGCCTCGTCAAACACGTCTAAAAACAACGCAAAAAAAATTCCGACTTTCTCATCCCAAAACCCTTTCAAAACCATCAAAAATCGAACATTCCACTTAAAAAGTCCATTTTTAACCCGAAAATCCCCATTTCCAAACTAAACCAATAAAACAAAATAAATTAGGAACCCGCTCCGATCTTCAAGATTTTAGTCCTTTTGAATTTATAAATAAAACATGTTTTGGAAGTGAACAGTGGTGAGTTCAAGTAGGTGCGCTAGGGGATCGAAAATATGTGGACAGCTGTCCTCGGAATTTTCCTTTTAACGGAAATTGTGTGGAGGCGGTGTGGGGTTGGGTTTGATCTCTTTTGAGGCGGAGGCTGACGGTCATGGAAGGAGGTACACTCGGTCGCCTCCAGAGCTGGAGATCTAGAGCAAGAGAGTCCGGCTCGAAAGAAGTATGCAAGCGGGAAAAAGCACCACGGCGGTCGTGACCAAGCACCCCTCAGGCCTGTCAAGGAGTTCAACCCCCGCCTCACGTCTGCTACAAACGGTAGAGGAAGTGTCCTCTGGAACTGTAGGCGGGCATGCGCATAGGAATGACTTTATCTGTCTCCCCGTTGAAGAACGCTGCTACCCATGCTAATTTTTCTACTGTCTGATCTGTAAGAACTCATTGAGCGACCATTTCTATCGTTCTTGTAGTATGAGGTCGAGCCTCAATTAAGCCCAACCCCTCTGTTTTGTGGGATAAATGGTCAAGAACGTACACTAGATACCCTCAAGTAGTTTGCCGCTAGATATCGCGTGTATCCAAGCCAAGCCTCCGACATTCTCAGAATCATCGGCGGGCCGTTGACCCTTTTCTTGTTGCTCCGACTCAAACCTCTGGAGTGGGCGGGGTTTGGCACCAGTCATTCCAGTTCTCCTAATGAACTGATGATGGCCCGGGGCAAGTCGACCTCATCTTTGGTATACCGCAACTTCGAACAAATTCGAACACAGATATCGTACTGATTGAGGGAAGTACAGCTGACCTGTTCCTCTCGAATCGTCCCGCATCCTCCCCGTTTCCGGTCATTTCGACTCGTACTTCACCTGAACGCTAAGCAGTCGGTCTTGTTTTTTGGCTATGCTTTCCAAATATGAGGTCAACCCAGGGTTTCAGCTCTTTCGTCTAAGACAACCAGGCTATTTCAGCCTTTTTTTAGCAAAGAGATATGTCGTCTGTGCTTGTTTTTTGCGCTTTTCCGTTGCAATACGCAAATATCCCTAGATTTGAGGCAGAGCTTAACCGGTAGCGGAAGGAAACAGCCTGACTCATCCGCAACGCTCCAATGGGAGTTGCAGGCATACGCCGGAACCTGACATTCCAGTCGTTGTTCTCTTAAGAGGCTGATGATGCCTGACGTCTACTCTTAGCGCTTAGCACGCGTACTTAGGGTCTGAATACGGAAGAGCACTTCCAGATGAAAGCCGCGGCTCTCACGGTGCGCGAGTCTTCTGCTCACCAATACAAATGGAAGTTTTTACATCTAGATCGATGGTATACCATGCGTAAAAGTTCTTGCCATAACTGCAAGCCAACCGCGCAAGAGAACCGCGGTACGTAGCATAAAATGACTCCTTACCAAGGATCATCGTGGTTGGAAACTCGATGTTCAGCCGATCTCAGGTTCGACTAGCTCAGATCGTTCTGAGAAAAATCCTCGTGCAGTTCTCCGTGTTTTATATGAACACAGAACCCCAACGCAAACCAAACCCGTTACACAACATACGAGTACAATACGAGTTACAATATGAGCTACAATACGAGTTACAATACGAGTTCTCCTCGTGATCCAGAAGGATCTACGGATAGCAGTGACAGAGTATGCGGAGGAGGTGCGTGGACCTAACGCTGCCTTGTCCCCTCGGTGCCCTCTAGCTGCCTCTGCAGCTCCCGTCGTAGGGGCTTCTCTTCACCCAGGGACGAAGTCTTTTCACACCGCATACACCATCGATCTGAGCATCAACAACCCATTCCACAGGCGCTAATGAGGAGATCGATTTGTACGCGTTGAAGCTGAGTGACCAACCGCATCCGGATAGTACACTAATCCCCCCCCCCCTTTCAACCCACGTACTAAGCAATCTGCACTTCAGGGTGGGCGTCCCACAAATCTCAACGATCACAAAACTCATCTCCTTCACTTTGAAAAAAAATCTTGACAATCCAATATTAAGCCAATCACGACACGTTATAATTAAGACAGCCTGTCTAACCCATCCAATTGAAAAATATCTCCACCGTTTCATCAAAAAAAATCCTACATTCAGCACGATGGGTTTTATAGAAAAAAACTTATTCCTACTCCTTCAAAACACGGGGGTTAAATATATTCGATAAAATATAATTAGTACATGTCAAAAAAGACCTATAAGCAAGGCTTCCAGAAACCACGACAATGGATACCTCCTAAAATAACGACTATTAGAATTCTAGTTGATGTACTGCAATGGCAACCCAAGGGGTAGGGAAATAAGGGCAATCAAAAAGAAATCATAATTCATCCTCGGCCCGGCTTTACCTGCTATAGACGTCATCAAGAAATTCAATCTATGAGAGGATATATAATGTAAAATTGAAATGTAATTGACTATTTTATGGTAAATGGATTGATTAGATAAGTGACAGTAAAAGAAAAATCTGGACGTTATGCCTGTGTTTACCTTTTCGTTGGGAGATGTTGTTTCACGTCATGGAGAGACGGGTGAAGGTTTTGTTGTTGTAGGAGACGTCGACTTGACTTGTGAAGGAGTTCGGGAGGTGTTGGTGTGGGGAGGGAGGGACGGAGGGAAGGGAGGGAAGGGTGGATGTGAGTTGGTATAGTAGGAAAGCCTTTTTTATATTTCTTGCTTTTGAGGTTGTTTAGTAGATTGGGAAGGTTTCTTTCTCATTTTTTTTTTTTTTACACTTCTCTTTAAGAGGAGTTGGGAAAGGTCTTTTGATTTTGGGAGAGTTTTTCGTTTTCGAGTTGGGAGATGGGGACGTAGAGACTGGAGAAGACGACTTTTTTTTTGTTTTCTTTTGGTGGAAGGAATACACTATGTGCTTAGGATTTGGAGTGTTGGTTGGAGGCGCTCCAGTCTCGAGGGGTCAGAGGGCTACGACATGGAGAACGAGACAGGTTGGTGGGACTGGGGCTTGTATGGCCTTGGCTCAGAGCACTCCCCCACCTCCGAATTCGGGTCAGGGTAGGTATCTAGGGCGGTTTTCTTTGAATCATTCTGGGGAGGTTCCTGTGGACCGTCTTCAGCCGGAGGACAGCATCGAGACTATGCTTGATCATGGGCTTGTCCAGAATGCGCTGGAGATGGTATGTTGGTGTTCAAATGAGTGAAGGGTGGTTGCAGCTTCTCGACTTTTGAGTTCTAAGAAGTTTCTTTCCGGGGGGTTCGGTTTCTTGTTTGGAAAGGCGTTGGAAGCTCAGAATTCGGGTAGGCTTCGAACGAGGGAGTTTAACTCAATTTTGGACAGACTGGGGAAATGCGGTAGGCACGAGGACGCCACTCTGTTCTTTGAGACGCTGCCAGCAATGCATGATGTGGCGAGTTATTCCATAATGATATCTATGAATGCCAAGAACAATACGGCATTTGAAGCTGAGCAGTTTTTTAAGAGAATGGTCGACAAGGGTAGGAAGTTTTGATTTGACGAAGATGGGCTACCACGTCCCACCCTGAACTGGTACTGCTTTCGCAAACTGAACACATTCACCGGGGGGGGTTTGTGCTCCCTGCTTGTTTCGTACTCTAGGGGTCACGCCAAACGCGTTCACCTATTCGGCTTTGATTCAAGCCTTGGGTCGTCAACGTCGATTCTCCGACGCGAAAGCCGTTTTTCGTTCCATGCACAGTAACGGTGTCGTTCCGAACGTTGTCGCATACAATGCAATAATCAAGGCATATAGCTCGTCGAATGCTATTGAGGAAGCCTTCTCCGTCGCGAAGGAAATGAGCGAGGTCGGGCGTAGACCCGATGTTGTAACCTACGGAACGCTTATTGACGCGTGTGCTAAGGAACGGGACGTTCAGAGGTGAGAGAATTTCCACCCTACGAAAAGTTATTAGGCTGCTGCCCGAGCTATGAAGCTGACTCGGATATCCCCTTTTGCCGTATTGCAACAGAGCTTTTAAAGTGTATGAAGAAATGAGAGCTTGCCTGATTCTGCCAACTGCTGTATGCTATGTTTCGCTAATTGATGCCTGTGGGAGGTCCAACAGACCCAATCGAGCCTTTGACGTCATGGAATTGATGAAGGCTGACGGTGTGAAGCCGTACTCCGAGGTGTACAATGCTATGATATCAGTTTTTGCAAAGCACAAGATGGTGGATGAGGCGTTTCAGATGTACGAAGAAATGCGTCGAAACGCTGTGCCACCCTGCCAGGTGAGCGTTATTTGCTGAAAATAAGGATTTGTGGAGATCTGGCCTTTTCTATTCCCTGACTTTTGTACTGCTCGCGAATTGGGTTTCCTAGATGACCTTCAACTCGTTGATTTCCGCCTCCACTAAAGTGCGGAACGTCAGGAGGGCATTTGCGGCGTTCAAAACCATGACGACACAGTTCCACTTGCTGCCGGACGCCAGTACTTTCAGCGTCCTCATCGATGCATGCGGAAAGGCGGGGCTCTTGGATCGTGCATTTGACCTTTTCCACCGTATGAGGGCTCAAGGGTTCACCCCCAGGCCGGTGACGTACAATGCACTTCTGGACGCACTGGGACGGGCGAAGATGTATGAAGAGGCGGAATCTCTGCTGGAAGCGATGTTGGCGGAAGAAGTTGCCCCGGACGTCTACACTTTGAACACCATGGTCGCGGTGTGTTGCCGGAGCGGGCGGCTCCATCAAGCTTTCGAAGTTCTGACCAAGATGAAGGAGCATAAAGTGAGACCAGATGAGGTCACATACAACACCTTGGTCGATGCCTTTGGGAAAACTGGGTCGGTATCGGCGGCGTTTGATCTCGTTGCACAGATGAGGAGAAATGGTAAGTGGGTCTGGACGACAAGAGCTGGTGCACATTGAACAACGGCTCCTGACTGGAGCGATTGCCACTGTCCTATTCCTCGGCGGCAGGTATTGCTCCGAGCACAGTAACGTTCAACAGTCTCGCACTTTCTTGTCACAAATTTGATGATGCCAAACACGCCGGAGCAGTTTTGGATGAAGTGGACAAGGTCACATCTCTCGACAGGAAGACTTGCAGGGCCTTGATGTCAGTTTTTCTATCCAACGATCGTACTGACCAGGTCATCAGGCTTTGTGAAATGGTAGGTTGATCAAAACCGACGTGACCGCTTCCTTTTCAGCTCTTTTGTTCTCTGACCAGCGACCTCTTCCGCTTCCAAACAGGCATCGGAGGCTCCACCATTCTTTCAGAACAAGTTGCTGGTAACAGTGATTGAACAGAGCGTGGAACACAAGCGTGTGGACCTCGCCAGACACGTGTACAAAAGTTTTAGCAATGTGGAAGTTATCAGCACTCTCCTCCGCCCTAAAGTCAGGTCGGCGATCACTGGCGATGGGCGACAGCGAAGGTTCGATTCTTAGATTGCCCTGCCCTCCACGGGGATATCGTTGTAATTTTTTTGTATTCAGATGGGAGCGCTTTTCGCTTTTTTCGCTCTCAGAACGCTGCCATAGGCTAGTGACCATATTCGAATCTCGGCATGGCAGCTAGGAAGTCTTTTCACCATATATGTATAAAGGAAAAAACTATGCAACTCCAGATTTTGCCCTGCCGGCTGGGAAGGAAGATTATAGAATGCGTTCCCACTAATTCTCCCACTCGGAGGCGTTCCGGGAGATTTTTCATCTGCCATCCTGGAGGTTGATGGTGACGTTGTGCAAAGGCTTGAGCTTGGACTTGAACGGCTGCTATAAGTTGTAAGAATAGGACTTCAGAACAATTTTATTTCTCGTATTCACTCTAAATAGGTTAAGGTAGCTATCTACAAAAATGGAGGGGAAAGCCTTCGCGAAGAAAAGCTGCAAATTAGAAACCAAACTCGGAAATATGAAAAGTTAAAAGCTCATTTCAGTGGAGACAGGGGCTGAGCTTGCCATGACAGGCGACTTCCTCTTGAAACTTACGACTTCGATCATTGGGCTGATCGCCACCTTCTTCTTATCCAGCTTTGTTGTATCCTTGAAGGAACCTGATCTTCTCAAAACGCCCGAGGACGGTGAAGTGCTCAAACGGGGCGAAGTCGCACCGGGTTCTGAGCCATCCGAGCTCTGCGTTACACTCGGTACGGTGATACTTCGAGTCATTTCTGCGGGGACGACTGGAGAGCCCTTCCCACTACCCTTTACATTCGCGTACTTCAGGAGCATGTAGTCCAACTCCGTCAGCGACTCGGGTGAAACCTCATATCCGGAGTTCGAGTCCGACTCTGAATCCAAGAGGTCCAAGCGCAGTGGTTCCCTTTGTTCCTTCGGTACCTTTACCTCCTTGTTCTTCTCCTTTACATCCTTGCTCTCGTCAATCTTGACAAACACCGGGCCCTTCAACCACGAGGTATATTCCACCGGAGAAAACTCCGAGCGGTTGTTCAATGTGTTACAGCTCGTCACTCGTCGCAGCTCAGGATCACGCTCCTCCAAGTGAGAAGTAATCATGTTCGTCGGGGTCAGTTTCCCCACAGCACTCTTCACACGACTTATCGGCATTCTTCCCTCCCAAACAGCAAACAAAAACAAAAAAAAACAGAACCTTCTCACTCATCCAAGAAGCCCTCTCCCCTCGTTACCCTCCTCGCCCTGCCCCCACACCCCAGTCCGCCTCCCCCAGAAAATCCCCACAATACCAAATCCTATATACTATGGAGAAACAAAAAAAACAAGCTCTCCAACCCAGCTCATCGTCATCCATCACCTCGAGCTGAGGGGAAACTCCTCCCCTCCTCCCAAAAGCCAATTAAATTATTCCCATAAATCAAACACTCCACCGGACTTCAAAATACTGAAATACACGCACCCCTTTTCTATCTTACTCAAAATCAAGAATTTGTTTATAAAATTATATTAACACAATATTATCACCTTTTCATTCCCCCACCCCCCCCCCCTTGTCTTTTGATTACAACGATGGAAGTGAAAACTCCTAATTGGATCTGGTTTTGTTTTGTGTTATATGATAAATGGGTTGCGGATGAGCGACAGTGGACGCTAAGACATACGCTCACGCGTAAGTGTTCGTGACCCGTCAAAGTCACCGATCAAGAAAGGTGTCACTCTTGTCTCTATTCATCATAAAACTTTCCAAAACTAATAAATGACGTATTCTTCTCGTAGAAGAAAAAAAGTGAGCACCTTCAAAAAAAACGTTAAACGATATTATAAATTCTTTAATTAAACGACTTAACCGGTTGATTGGTTGTTTTAGTAATAAAATTCATTCCTACTCGTTCAGAGTGGCCCTTTCGCAATGGCGCAAAAGGTTCCATTTATCTAACTTTACTAATTTATTTCATGGTACCAGGGGCAACAAGCCCCCCGAAAAATTGGACAGATGAATATATTTTAAGGGGGGGTTCATACAAACACATAATTGCCAAATACAACCCTAAAGATACCAAAACAAGAGTATTTGAAATCAACTTTGACACAAACAACCCCCCCCACCCCGCTTCCTACCTACAGAGATAAATAGGAGAATCCTCAAAATCACGTTGTCAATACTTTATTGGATACTTCTTTCGTTGTAATCTACTCATTGGGTCCTTATATTGATTGAATCCAGTCATTCTTTTGTCCAATCAATGCAGAGAACAAATTCCCCCCTTCAATGTATTGTAAGATTTATTTGTGATAGTTTTGATATCCACTTCATTTTGTTCTGTGGAGAACTCGAAGAAGAAAAAAAAGAAAAAGGCTGGGAACTTGTTCCAAAGCGGATGGATTGCACAGCCTAACATCGAAATTGAGCTTTATTGATATGGCGAAATTTTTGTTTTTTGGCTGATGAATGGCTACAGGTTTGTATTGGGAGGAGAGGGGTTTGGGAGGAGGGTGAAGGCTAACATTCTCGTTCCCGACCCTCCTCGGGCCCCCCTTGCCCTGCCCTCCCCTTTCCGCTCCATCCTCATCGCCTCTTCCGCCTCTGGTGGAGGAGGGAGATACATGAAAAGGGTTTTCGCCATGGTGACATGATTAGCTGGTTAGCGTATATTTGTTGGGAGGGGCAAATAGGAAAAAAACTTTTGGGGCAAGGAGTAAGTGGTGAACATGGTGGCGGATGTTGTGTTTTGTTGCATCGGGTGAATGAGGAATGGTGGAAGCAGTTTTGTAAAGGCTCTGTTGGTAGTCTAGCGTAATTCGAAATAGATAGTAGGTTGATGACGCTGATTGTGCGTGTGATCTGTAGTTTTTCTCCGGTTGGGCGGACGATGAAGTAAGACCGGATCCTCCCCCCCTCCAAGGCTGAAAGCTCCGCCTCAAGCAACCAATATCTGCCTACCCCCAAAATCGAACGGTAGATGGCGTATTAGAAAGCGCCCGCAAACGGTGCTTCTAATATTCGCTTTAGTGCCTGTCAGAGGCTCAAAATTTTCTTACCCTTCCGGCAGCAGGCACAGCTCGGCGAGAAAATAGTCGTGTTTGGCCAACAGGCCACCTAGCGCGTTCAAAGTGAAGCCCGGGGTGCGGGAGGGGAAACCAAACAGAATGAACCCTGGAGGGATCTTTCGCCGTCCAGAAGGGCTCGGCCAGCTCGTTTTGCCTGTGCGGTTGGATGGGTTGGCCGTTGGGGCCTACCAGAGGATCCAACTCGCAGCTGCGGTCATTTCGTGGGCCAACGCTTTGACTGCTGGGCTCCGGCGGGTTTACTAGGAGGTCTTCGTGGGGGGCTCCTACCTGAGGCTCTCTCCTCGCAACTGGGCGACATTTTTGAGGAGCTGACGACGGCCATGCAGCAGTATACCTAATTTCACGCTTGCTAGCTGCCGTTCTCACGATCGCGGCATCCCCAACAATATCATCTCTTCTACACAGGAAGATCCCGATGCAGCTCCACCAGGAAGTGGGCAGTTAATGCTCCCCTTGAACCAAAGCAGCGTTTGAGCGCCTGGGAATCAAGCCCAAAGAAGAAAAAACGTGGGTAAGTGCATCAGCACGGCCACGTAAGCAATCACTCCACCCCCAGCGCCATATACGAGTCCGAAAGACTTCTAAAGGAGATCATCAAACCGATGCATGAACTCTGGGTACAAAACGACAGCGTTGGTTAGCGCCTCCACGTACACCGTTTCCTGCTAACTCCAAATAGTCTTCGCCGCTACACCCCGGTGACTTCAACAAACAGACACGCAGCTCCGAAGAGGACATCGGAGACGCCAGGTCCACGAAGGTGTTGGTCCCTCCGGACCGTCAGTCGGTCCGAAAAAAGCTTCTCCAAAGTTCATAATAAAATGAAATAAACTCCAAACCATAATGATGCTCATTAATTGGATACAAAGTACCTGATTTCTATGCTATATCAAATAATATTAATATATATTAAATCTGTTCATGAATACAGTTTAACAAGCGAAATCCCATTATTTATTTCATATTTAATTAATAATCGATTGTAAATATAAACTATTATGAAGAATATTGATATACATATTTTTATTGGCTAAATTACACCAATCAGCGGAGAATAAGTTTGGAATATTGGTAATTAAAAGTAAGATCCTATCAAATTTATCCTGCTTCCTTGGCTTTTGCGGGCGCATGTATAATTACGTAGATACACATGTAATTGCCGGTCTAAATTGTTCAAAAAGATGAAATATGTTCCGGCTATTTGTTAATTGCATGTAATTACAGTTTAATATACTCTTTTGTGATTGACAGGATTTTGTCCGGCCGCTCCGGTCGCTGAGTCATTGACTTATGAATGGGAGTGGGTGCTTGGGAGGGTTTGACTGTTGGTAGGTTGGAATTGGTAGTTGCGGTTGGAGTTAAAGTTTGAAAGGTAGGAATTTTTAGGAAATGTGGTATTGAACCGGTGTAGGAAGTCATGGATCCTGCTTTTGTTGTGGGGTCTATTCGGTCTGGTTTTGGAGGTACGGAATGTGGAGCCAGCACATGCCAGAGGAGCAGGACTGGTGTCAAGTGGAGCATGGCGACTGAAGAGCCAGAAGCTTCGTCTGAGAAGGAAGGTATGTTGAGTTTGGGTCTCAACAGACCAGAACGCTATGTGTGTTGAGTCCTGGTTTTCAATTTGGCTTTCTGTGCAGAGTACAAAATGGGAAAAGTGAGCGCTCCACGAACATCAAAGTATGGAAAGAGAAAGTTCCAAGTCGGAAACGTTAAACAGCAAGGGAAGAAGTACGTCGAATACACACCTGCTCCTCAGTTGAGAATCACTGGCGGAACTGCTAAAGGGAGAAAACTGACCTCCCCCGACGTGTACATGAGACCGATGATGGGAAAGGTCCGTGAAGCTGTATACTCTATGGTAAGCCTGTTATCCTTTCGTAACTAGAACGAAATTTTTGGTTTCCAGCTGGTCTTCTTATGTACTTATCCACTTGCCCGGAAACACAGCTTTACCAGTTCGATGCGCTCGAAGGCGGTATGGCAGTTGATATGTTCTGTGGAAGCGGATCAGTTGGTCTTGAAGCACTTTCAAGAGGTCTGGATAAGGCTTTATTTGTCGACTTATCACCAGTTTGCACAGAAACCTGCGAAAAGAATATCGTTCATTGCGGTTTTGAAGGTCGTGGGAGGGCCGTCAACTGTACCGCCGAGCAGGTACGGAGGGATAAGGTCCCGACCAAAACAAGCATTATTTTTTTTATGCTACTCGATGTTGAAAAAGAAGAACATGGTCGTTACGTTCGCGTTTCAGATGCTTCTTTACCCCGAACGCTATGGCGTAGAAGAGCATGCAAAGCTGATAACTTTGACTCCGCCGTACGAAGAAGTTGACTACGGAGAACTGATGTACGCTGCCGCCGGCTCTGACCTCGTCGGGGAGGGCACTTTTCTCGTAGTTGAATACCCTGTTGAGCTCGGTAAGTCTAGATGATTCATGAGACCGGCAGGAGGACAGCGCCACCCACCAATCTTCAGTTCAAGTCAGCCTGAAAAGCCCTAAAACGCTTTTCACTCTCAACAGGATCTTTGGAACCAGCTTATAGACATAGATTGGTCGGGATTAGGAACAGGAAATACGGAAGAACAGTCATAGCGATCTACGCTTGTCAACCCCCGAGATTTGTTGATCCGAGACCGGACGAATTCGCAGCTCCAGTATAATGTATGCTAAAGAGTCCCCCCTTTGTTATGTAAAAGCCGGAGAATTGAAGTGGAAGAAACGAGAAATGACTTTCCCAGGTCTCCTCAGAGGCACACGAGTGGATGATGGGTCGATCCGGCTAGACCAAACACCGGCAAAGGCATCGCGCCCTGCAACGAGCCACGGACACAACGCACGTTGTTTGGGGGGGTCCTTTTTTGCAGAAGCAGTAGACTGTACTCACGTAGAGACCCAGGATTGACTCTGTGAATCTGTTCATAGAATAGAAGTAGTCTACCCAACTAGGTCGCTTCCCTGCCAGCGCGGCTCCCGTGTTTGTCCACCTGAAGCCGTAACCAGAAACTGCTTCGACACGCTCCGGCATTGGTAGCAAGCCAGGTTGACGTCGAGGACTTAGGCGGCAGTGAATCGAAACTAGAGGTGCCTTTGCTGTTCACTCTTCTAGCTCAGTCAAGCCTGGTCCTCGACAAGAAAACACATCTCGACGAGCTAAGAGCTCGGGCAGGACAGAATTCCGCGTCGGACGTGCTTTCGAATAGCTGGACAGCTCTTCGATCCTTGATCGATAAGTCAAGGGCTCAGACTCCTTGAGCAGCTTGAAAAGTTATCGATCGCTGATCAACAAGCTAAGATCTCGGGCAAGACAGGACTCAGTCAGAGAAGCTCCCGAAACGCAAAGACGGGACGATCGTCAGAGATAACAGGAACGGACTCCACTGGTCTAACAAGCATTCGAATAGCTGGAAACTTGTTCAGTAAACCGGCTAGGACAATGACCTTTGAAAAGTTCCTTCCGCTCCAACTCGGGATTGGATTCAATCGGACCTGTCCACCAAATACGTTGAAATCCGCTATCAGCTTTTGATCGCCATTTGGGCTGGAGACTGGAGAAGCTTCGGCAGCACTAGAGCTTTGACTGTTATTTTTGTACCAAATCGTGCGGCTGAATAGTTTGTTTTTTGGATTTGTGTGAAAAATCTGGTCGTCGTCAAGTATGGCTGAGGGTTCAGATGACGTTCACGATCTGACTGTATCCGCATCGACTCCGTTCAACCCGGAGATCGAAATTCAAGTGGATCTGGCTTCCGTGAAATGCTTGGATTCTCAGGTCGGGGGTCACCGTGGAATATTTCTTTCGAGCAAGGACGGAAAAGTGCTTAAGAGATGTATCGCTGAGGAGATTAACTTCTACCGCTACCTCGCGGAGAACGGTATATCGGAAAGCTTTTTCCCCGCTTCGCCCGGGACAATGGTGCTCAGTATGAAGATCGACGACGAGGTTATTACGAATGAAACTTACCTGGTCATGGAGGATCTCACCAAAGCGTTCAATCACCCGTCCGTCCTCGACATCAAGGTTGGCACTGTCCCATGGGGCTGGCCGATTACCGAGGAAAAGCTACAAAAACAAATCAGAAAACGTGAAGCCACAACAACAGGAAAGCTGGGATTTAGAATCACTGGTATGAAGGTAAGAAAAAGCCTCATCTATGCCCCGCAGCGTCCTGCTCATCAGCTTGGGAGCTTTGCTCCGTTGCTTTGGAGATTGTCTAAAACAAGATCAATGAGTATCAAAATTTAAGAACATATGCGATTGGTTTTTATCCTATTCAGATGTGGATGCCAAATCAAGGAAACTATGATATTTTAGATCGAACTTTTGGTCATCACCTTGCTCCAGAGGACGTTCCACCTGCCATCACAAGGTTTTCTGAGAGTGGCAAGGTGGACGTTTTGAAGTCATTCCTGGAGCAACTGATCAAGTTTGAAGCATGGGAAAAGTCGTATGGAACGAAGAACCTTGGACTTCACGGAGCTTCTCTGCTTTTCATCTATGAAGGGGAGCCGTCTGTTGCAGACCCAGCTGCCCCGAGGCTATGCCTGATCGATTTCCCGCACACGGAGTACTTGAAGACCGGCGTGACGCCCAGACTGGAAGCGTGGAAGGAGGGGGACCACGACGGAATTCTGTTCGGAGTTTCGAATCTTGTGAAGATCTTTGAGGAGGTTGCGAGAGCGCGCTCTTGAAAGCGCTCAATCCCCTCTGTAGCTAGCATCTGTCGCTTTGTCTCGTCGGCTTTTTTTTTTTTTTTTTTTGCTGATTTAGAACCGTGCGTAGGGAGCGAAATCTGGCTTTCTTCGTTCTAAGAACGCATCCCGTCCTTCCTGTCCTTCTTTCGATTGATAGAAGAGCCGCGTAGCTTCTCCAGCGAGCTGGGACAGCCTGTGGGAGGAGAGACAGGAGTTTGTCGGCACCGGTTAGGTAAAGACGTATACGAGTTTCGTGACAGTAATCACTGTTGGGAGAGAACGCTGCATACCCTGCTTGACCATCGCAATCAGCATTCAGGGCCGCTTTTAGACAAGCGATTGCGGTTGGGCTCTTCTCCATAATTTCCCGGCACCATCGAACCGTTTCTGCCTCGAGCTCTTCCAATCGAACCACCTTGTTAACAAGCTGTATGCAAATCGGATCGGAGCACAAAAAGGGGGACGCTGAGAAGACCCTACGGGATTAAGGACAACCTGTTCGATTGGGCTTACCCCCATTTGAAACGCCTCTTCGGCATTGTACTGTCTGCACAGAAACCAGAATTCTCTTGCGCGTTTCTGACCGATGATTCGGCTCATATAGCTAGAGCCATATCCACCATCAAAGCTGCCGACTTTCGGGCCGGTCTGACCGAACCTGGCGTTCTCTGCTGCAATGGTAAGGTCGCACACCATGTGGAGAATATGGCCCCCGCCAATGGCATAGCCCGCGACCATTGCGATGACGGGTTTTGGGAGTCTCCTCATCAGAATATGGAGGTCCAAAACTTCCAATCTCGGAACGCCATCTTCTCCAACGTAACCACCATCACCCCGAATGGACTGATCTCCTCCGGAACAGAACGCCTCTGTCCCCTCACCGGTCATGATCACCACGCGAGTATTCGGATCATCTCGAATGAAAAGAAACGCCTGCTCCAACTCCCTCAACGTCTTCGGCCGGAAGGCATTCCGTTTCCACGGCCGGCAAATCGTCAACTTCATAATCCCATCCCCGCTAAACTCCACCCGAACATCCTCAAATCCACGACAGCGATCCACCAAAGCCCAATTCACCCCTCCTCCACAAGATTCCACCGCCTCAATCCCCATAGTTCTCCCTATTCCCAGAAAACTCCTACAGCGTCTCAAAACCCCCCCCTCCTCCCAAAAAAAACATACACACCACCAACCTATCTCCTCTCCAATCCCTAAAGATACTCCTTCTCATACCAATTCAATTAATCCAAATATCCATCTAATCCATCCAGTCACATCCAGTTACATCCAGTCACATCCAGTCACATCCAGTCACATCCAGTCTACTCCCACTCCAGTCCATCCCCCATCGATCTATCGATCGATCGATCCACCTCTCGCTCTGCATCTCCCCAAATCCCAAATGACTTCCTCCCCAAACGCAAAAAAAGCAGTGCTTTTGTTTTGTGTGTTTTTTTTTTATATTCGACTGGCCCAAAAAAAAGAAAAAAGGTTCCGCTACAAAAATAGAATAAAATATATTTTTAATCCATATTCCTTTTTTATTCATCAATTTCTAATACTGAAGTTATTAATTATAAAACTTATCTCAAGTATTTTAGTTTTATGCGAAATATTTTGATCTACACCCAATAATAATGAGGTAATAAATTGAATATACGATATGTTATGAAGTAGTAGTTTTTTAAATTTATTATGAATATATATAGATGCAAATATAAATATTTACGTTGTATACCAATATTTTATATTTTATATTCTTCCATTGGGCAACAGCAATAGGATAATATTGAACTGAATAAATGATTTTTTTATATGTCGATATTTAATATTTAATACTAGTACTGTGTACAATAAATATAGGTCTTATACATATTATTTACATATATTGATTATGCTTAAATATTTAATTTTTCAAATATCTTGAGTATAAACTATTGATTGAAAAAAGCCTTTTTTTGCGAATTGAGATATCGGGCAAGCAGTTTTTCCTTGTTGTTTTAAACTTTTCTTGAGGGTAGTCCTTTGCGGAGATCATTTTAGCAGAATTCGTCTCACGAAATTGTTAGATTAGAGTTTTAAATGAAAAACAGAACACAGTCTAAATGATTGGTTTCGGGCTGTTAATGATTGAACAGGAGCTTGGAGGTCTAGATGAATGTGAGGATGCTGAGGAGCCTTCTCGGACGCGCTACGGGTTGTCCAGCCTGTCCTTCTGACCTGTCTTGGCCTTTATGGAAATTTGTATCCGCTTTTACAGACAGAATATGTGTTCCCCTAGTCATTTTTTTTGTTTTTTTTTCGAAGAACGCTTCTGTGGCTCCTTCGGTGTGAGCCCGTGCTGTTTTGGCAGTCAGGTCATTGCTTTCGGGGGGGGTTTTCTCGATCGCAAGAGATGTGACTTATCTGTGAACGTGCGTTCTGGTCGCCGCTGAGCAATCCCGTCTCATATCAGAGCTTTCTTTCAGATAGTCTAGCCCTGGAACCCTGGGCTCGAAGCGGATCCATTCTCGTAGATGCCATCTCAAGGAACAAAACGGATACCAACGGGGGCGTGTGCGGCGACATTCATATGATGTAGAATAGAAAACCCAGAGAGTTTTTATTAGATGAGAGAGCTCGTCAGTTTGCTCGAGGAAATCCCTTCGAACCTGCCCATTCCCTCAAAACCATGAGACCCCTCAAATACGCGAGTTGCTTATGAGGGTATCCTCATGTACTACATGGTTTTGGAGGTCGAGGGCGTTCGTTGCGAATGGAAGAGGACTGCTTGTTGCAGCGGAGAGCCCTGTCAGATCATCAGTACTGTGGTGTGCTTCTACTGTCGCGATTTATTCTTTTTACTAAAGGAATCTAGGTTTTCAAATTGGGGAGTTTGTTGAACGTCCGCCCCCGTATACGCTGGTCAAATTGTCGATGAAGTTCGAGAGGGTTTCTCCTCCACATCTGAGGAGCAAGCATGAGCATCTGACCAGGATGAGATCCCGGTCGAAGAGGCTGAAGAGCTAGATTCATAAGAAGCTGCGGTCGTCTGGTGGCACCTGGTTTGCTTCCTGTTGTTGAATTCTGTTTCACATGGAGCTGTTGGAGGGAATCGGCGCCAAAGTGCTTGACGGGATGAGCGAGAACGCGCAGTTATCGGTTATGAAAACAGCATCAGAGTCGTTCCGACTCTCGCGTGGCTTTCCCGCGCTGCAAGGTGAAGAGGCTGAGGTTTTGGCCGCCTGCTCTGTCTACAGCGCTGCCCGGTTTCGCAGGCTTAAGGTGGACCTGGGCATGCCGAAGGTGACCTTTAAAAGCATTCTGGAAGCTGCGGATGAGTTCCACTTTGCCGGAAAGAGTGCCCAAGAGCTGGCCTCTTACTACAACGAACTATTTCTGCCCGCACTTCGAGGTAATTTCAGAAATACCTTCCAAACGAACCAGGACACGACTCCACAAGCTTTCTCTAACGATCAAGCACGGAAAGAGTCGGAATATGGCCCTTCTCATAAGAAAACGAGAGTGTCCGATGAGTTTTTCAGTACTCCGCAACGCCTTCGTATTGAATCCGAGCGCTTCCTCGCAGCATCGAAGCCTTCAGTCGAGCTCGAGAACTCAACACAATCCGGAAAGGTGTCCCAAAGCAATCAATGCACCGCACCTGGCATGAATGACCGCGTCCCAAGCGACAGTGCGTGCGATGGCCCGTTGGAGAAGGAGGAAACCAAACCAGAATCATCAGGTGAAACAATCGAAGCTGCTCCTGCCACCATCCTCGAGCCCGAGGCGGGGATTGGGAACCCGACAAGGCCTACAGGAGGAAGCGATTCAATAGCTGCTTCCTCACGCTCTGTTGTCCCGGGAAACGCCAAGATCGAATCCGCGGAAACCATTGAGGCGGCTGTGGATTCAGAAGTGAGATCCGAGATGAAGAAAACTGCTTTAGGAGGGAGTGACCCGATAACTAATTCCACGAGGGCAGCTGATAAGAGAGAAAACAATAGTCAGGTGGTCACCCTGTTTGAGAACGCGACGAACACGGCGGCTGAGAGCATGCAACAACATGAACTGATTCGCGCCGCGAAGACGCTCCGAGATCTTGGCGTTGGTACGTATCTTGACTCAGGCACCTTCCCTATTTTTCATCTTAAGAGAGAGCGTGTGGGTTTGGCCTGTTCGAGCAGATCTTCGCGAGGGATCAGCGGAAGACGTGTTGGCTACGCAGAGCGAGAAGGTCGATGACTCTAAGCTATTTGCACGTAAGAACCCTTTTCTCTCGTCTTGTGCGACTTGTTCAGGGCCTAATGAAGCCTAACTTGCTCACCGACAGGGCACAGTTTCTTCTTCGTCAGCGGCGGGAGTGGTATGTCGGAGAAACGGAGGACGCTACTGGTGAAGATCGTGTTGGACAACGGCGGCGATGTCGAATCTGACCTATCCGTGCCAGAGGGTTCATGGACTCTGGTTGTGGTTGCAGAATCAGAGCTATTCCTCAAACAAGTCCCCGGAATGAGAGCCCTACTAGACATTCCGCTTGTGTTCTTCCACACTCCTGAGTGGATCATCGAGTGCAAGCGGTAAGGAGGTGTATGAGTATCTTCGCAGCCAGCGGGTCACTGCCTTAACTCAAATGAGCCTCGATCAACAGGAGTAAGTCGCTTTTGAGTCACGCAGAGTATACAATGAGCAATTTAGAGTCGAGTCTGGAGACTTCAGAATACGCGGATGTGAATCAAGAGGGAGGAAACGACACCAGAGGTATTTGTTTGGCTTCTCGAGCACGCCAGATTCCTGTCTAGAAGCCTGAACCCTTCACCTCGTGGCATTGACAGCACAAGGATGGGCGTGTGAAAGAACTCTAGAATCTAAAACGAAGATGCCGGAAGCTAACCGGAAGATCATGGAGATCCTAAAGTACCTTGTTGGCACCTACGATCTTCTCGGAGGAAGAGAGAACGAATTCCGGAAGCTGGGAACTCAGAAGGCAGTTTCTGCGATACAGAGCTTTCCGACGGAGATCAAAGAGTGAGCTCCTTACCATACCCGACCAGATCGCTGCCATCCACCTTTTGTCCGGAGTGTCTCTGAAACTGGTTTACACTCTGCGGAAACTGGAATGGAAACACCTCTGTTAGGCTGAAGGACGTCCGTGGACTGCATGGCATTGGCTCAGAGACTCTTTCCAAGATCGAGGAGATCATCAATACGGGAACGTGTCGCAAGGCAGAAGCGTTCAAGGTAAGCATGCGATTGCTCTGCTTTAGTCGAGGTGTTTGATCCTTTACAGTTTGGGTGTGGTCACGCTGGTTTCGAGGACCTTTGACAACCGTTTTTCACACAGTCCTTCCTGGACCAGTTCGTCAATGTGAAGCAAACGAATCTGATGTTGTCGACTGTGCTTCGTTTCTGAACTCCAGGTCGATCCTCACGTCCACACGTTGCGGGTTTTTGAAGGGATTTGGGGTGCAGGTTCGTAATTCCAAGGTGATTCGGGTGAGAGCTTCTGAGCGGTTGCTTCGTTGCGCTGAAGGCTAGGCTATGAATGGAACAGGACCAACGACGGCGAACAAGTGGTATGCTTGTGGTCTCAGGTCATTGGACGACTTTCAAGAAGGCACGAAGGGCTACTCGCTTCTTAGCAAACAGCAGAAGATCGGCCTGAGGTATTATGACGAGTTCAACAAGAAGATTCCGCGACAGGAGGTCGAGGTACGTACTCACCAGTTCCGCGAACATTCTCTTCGGAATTGGGAACTGACACAGAAGAGGAAACAAAAATCCGAGGGTTTCGTAGGAAATCGAAAACGTCGTGAGAAGCTCTGTCGATCTCCTCGGGGAAGGCCGTTTCCAGTCAATCACCTGTGGATCTTATAGAAGAGGAAGAAAGGCGTGTGGGGATGTGGATATGATTCTCACGGCCAACCGAGAATATATTCAAGGTGAACGACGTCCCAATCGTCCGGTCATACTGGAACAAAGCACGGCCACCGCCGAGATTTATGGGGGAGGAAAACAATCTACGGAAACGTCGGCCTAGACCTGACCGCTGTGGTTGATTCCGTCGAGCTTCGACTCTTATATGGACTGTGCATGGACTAACAGTTCACGAACCGTCACTCTACGCGCCTAGGTTTTCTCGCGTTAGTTATTAAGGACTTGAGGGAGAAAGATTTCATAACCGATGACCTTGTGACGATCACTATGGAAGGCGAACAGAAATACATGGGTAAGGGTGAAGGTTGCCTCTTGTGTCCTGGACTCCTTGAATCTGATAGCTGGTTGGTTTGCTCTCGACTCAGGAGTATGCCAACTCCCGGGAAAGCTACATCGGAGGTTGGATATTATCATCGTTCCCACTGATGAGCTGGCATGCTCGCTTATCTACTTCACGGGTTCCGCCTACTTCAACCGGTCCGTACCGCGACCTTCTCTACCTCACATTGCGGCCCTACTAAGGAAGACGAGCTTTTCTTATCTCCCTCTCAATTGTTCGATCAGATCGATGCGGAAAAAGGCAAGAAACATGAACTACTCTCTCTCACAGCACTTCATTGCTCCAATCCAGACGCAGAAGAACAAGGTCACTTGGACGGTAAGGAGTCCAGGACATGCCAGACCTTTTCCTCATTTTCGCTTCTAGCCCGGGCTCTGAATCGTGTTGCTCTGGCCCCACAGGGTGAGCGGATCAAAGTCAACACTGAAAAGGACGTATTCGAGATACTGCAGATCCCTTACCGAACCCCGGAAGAGCGCGATCTTGGATAACCTTGAGTAACCAAGACCACCAGAAGGCAGCGGCGTCACCTAAGCAAAGTGAGCGACAGTTATCTCAAGTTCGGGTGAGGAGGGAATAGACAAAATTTCTCTTTAATATTAGATAACATCTGTTCTACATTCTACATTCTAGCTCACCGTATTGGCGATGGTGTCGACCAGGTTCACCCAATGCTGGCCAAGCGGCCAACCGCCCGCTGGCTTGCGACGCCTCGGAGCTGTTGCGTTGGGGGGGTTCTAAATCGCGGCTTCATAACGGTCGAGGCCAAAGGTCATACGTTTCTCAAGCCAGGCGAGATTGGCTTTCTGAACCAGTCTGTAGGAACTTCGAGATCCGGATGGCAGTGAACAAATATGGCGTCAGTAGCTGAAAGGGCTGTATAGGGCTCGGGCATCGTGTAGACATATGGCAGCGAGTTCTCTCCATCGTAGATTTCTCGATACTCCATTTCTGCCCCTGTGGTCGGACAGATGTAAGACTGGATCCCTATTGAGGAAAGAGTCGGAAACCCAAACGCGAAGGTGAAAAAAGCTGCGATCGCCTGAGGAGCTTCGATTTGGAGCATACCAACGGATTCTCCAAGCAGGGTGCTTATTTGTCCGTCAAGGATCCAACTTGAGCCAGTGTTTCTCGCACGCCGTTGGCTGCTATCAAGTCCGAAAAGCACATCGCCTCTTGACGACGCACGGGTCTCGTCATTGAAACGAGTGTCACGATTCCAATTGGGCTTATTGGTCGATTCCTCCCGTATTCTCACGGGCGCATCGCCAGAACGGTATAGCCCTACGGCGACGCAGTTGATATTCGCAAGCCTAAATCCGTGTACCACGGGAGAGCGTTCACGCAGAGTTAAAAGAGTCGCTCCGGGTATTACCAGGAAATGGCACCACGGTCATACCGCATACCTGACAAACGCGTCTCGATAAATCACCGTACCAGTCGATCCAGAGATCCATTCTTCCGGTACGTCGATTAAACGCCACCATAAATTATTCTCCGCGCGGATTTGTTGATCATCGACCACCATTCTACTGAAGAGGAAGTCAATGAAACCAGCCATGTTATAGTCACTGAACATTCCAGAGAGAAAGAGAGAGCACCACTGTTAGGTATCGACAAGCACTCTCCGAGTGAAGGACCGCTGATGAGAGTAGCCCCGCTCACCGAACCATCATGCTCACCACGTGAGTGCTGATAAAGATCTCGCCAGACGCGAATCGGATCCCTTCGAGCGTTCCTTCATGTCGTTTGTGATGGCTTCGGGCCCTTTCAGCTCGAGCCGCCGTTCTCCTTCGTACCGAACCTAGTCGCCCACGAAAAAGAAAATGTCGAATCAAAACCCGGCCGAAGAAATCACCTTCTTTCCTGAGGACTCACTCTTCGGCCCCGTTTCCTCTCTTAGATTCGTGGTGAACATGTGTTTCGCTCGGTGCAGGTTGTCGAAAATGCTAGTTCCGTTGAAGCTTCTCATCCACGAAGACTTTTGACCCAGGCCTGACATGCTCTCCGTGCTCTGAGAGGGCATTCCTTGTTCGAAGCGCGAAGGTCCTGCTGCAAAATCAACTCCACCGCGCTTGGGGAGCATCATCGGGTGGTGGATTTCTCCAAGTTGCACTCCTGTTAGGGTAGACGAGCAGCCTCGCGAGCTTAGCTCGATCTGAACGTAGAACCAGGATCATGTGTTCTTCTTCCGAAGTCCGCTACTATACCTTTTCGGCGCGCCTTCACCGGGGGTCGAAGAAGCTGAATAGAGTCCTCCGCATCTACGACCGAACATACGTAGGTAGAGCTGTTCTCAGGTAGAAGCTGATCCAGGGTCATGACAGTGAACAGTGCCTTTGCGTCCAAGTCTTCTTGGTTTTGCCACTCCTCCATCGCCAAAAGAACGATTGAAGACGCGCTTTTGAACTGTGCCTAGTGTTACAAACCATTCGTGCCGAATCGATCAGAAATCTGCTCCATGCATATTTGACTTGCGGAACGACCCAAAATTACTTTTTGAAGAGTGTAAATGCTCTGACTGCTTCCTTCGAGCAGGTAGAGGCTCCCCCGATAGCGCGCCATCTGCTGTTCAAAGTCGTCCGGGAATTTTCTGTGCACAGCGACCACCGGAATGTTCCTCTTGTGGCCGCTCCGTCGTCTCCATAGCCTTGAGATAAACCTCTCAAGGTGAACCAACGATACGCTCCCAATCAGGCACACGATAAGATGTCTCCTCAAATGAACGGGCAAATCAGTATTGCGATAGATCTTAAAGTCCGTCTCCTTCGGATTTAACGCGTTCTGCAGTCTTGTTGACCCACTAAGGAAACCCGATTACAAAGCGAATCAGTATAAGAGGGTTTGAGCGATGTCCTGATCCCTTCTGCGAACCTTGCCATAGGCGACTTAGTGTACAGGTTGTTCTCAACATCGATCGAAAGAGCCTAATAGATGCGATGTAAATTGCTTAAGTGGGAGCCGAAGGACGGGGCTCGTCTAGGGCTTTCTGGCGGGTTTTACCTTCGAACTTCTCCTCTTCTTCTGCTCCAAGCGAGACGCCAGTTGAAAGAGGACGATCGTTGAGAAGCTTTTCCCAGTCCGATTATATTCTACAGATCCTAACTTACCCGTGCCGACACTTTTCTGTTGGGTAGTCCAGGGAGCTCTCGGGGCGAAAGGCT
Source organism: Rhodosorus marinus (assembly GCA_029953675.1). Taxonomy (NCBI): domain Eukaryota; phylum Rhodophyta; class Stylonematophyceae; order Stylonematales; family Stylonemataceae; genus Rhodosorus; species Rhodosorus marinus. The sequence goes on from JAMWBK010000001.1 coordinate 2,700,473, forward strand.
GGGGCTGCCGAATGCATAACTTGGGCCGATATCGATGCTGTTGTCCGAGGAATACCCAGAGCTATTTCCTTCCTCAAACACTGATTTCGTTGTCAGCGAATCTACAAGGTTTTCGAAGAAGAAACGTTTTAAGTCCCTCCCGCAACCAGAAAGTGGACCTTTTGTCGTTGAGAACACTCACTCGACTGTTCTGCATCCAGTGCTGGAGGCTGGGAGCTACCACCGCGCGAGGAACCCGCTTGGGGAAGCAGCGGCTTGCCTGGGTCCTCAGGCTCCAAGTGTTGGCCATCTTTCCTCAAACGATAAGACGCCATAGATCTGTTCCAAAATGACCGGGCTGGAGTCTGTGAGGCTTCCATTGCCCCTCCTATCCTCACAATGGTACAGTTTAGGGCGCGCCTACCTGGCCAAAGTCCTCGCTATCGGCTTGAAGCCGGATGATACTCTTTCCAGAACATCCTGCAAAGCGTCAACCTCATGATACGTTAGGAACATGCCGTACATGCCAATGGAGAACTTTGTTCTGAGATCACAGTTGTCCCAATCTCCATGCTCTGAAGGATGAACACAGAATTAAAACCGGACGTCAACTAACGATCAAAGGTGATTGAAACCACACACTGAACCCCATCTCTTCGCTCATACCAACTCTAACCGCCATCAGCACCGCGCCGCGGTCTTGCAGCGGCATGACCAATTCGATATAGGAGTGGCCATCAATGTTGTCCGGTAACGGCAACGCATGAAAGTCACACTCGGCACCAACTTTATACTCGTGTAGCCACGGTTTGTCGTCCTCCTTGAAGGCTGGATGAATCTAAAATATCATGAACGAGTACTGCAGAGGTTAGAAACGAGGTGTGCTTGGGCCGTGTAACCGCAAGAATGCTTACCCTACTGATACCATTCACCATCAATGTGCTCAGCCCATTGCAGAAGACGTTCTCCGCGACGAACATGGTTTCAATGTTCTGCATGCAGAGGAGCCGCTTGCAGTTCGCGATCTTTTCAACGTCGTGTGCGGACTCTTCAATAAGATTGTCGATTCCCGATATCAATCCTTGAATATTATAGCTGCGCGCGTGCGGCGTTTCAGTGTGTTGAGGAACCTCGGGCTCGAGTACCTTGTTTTTGCAAGCGGAAGCAACCGGACATGCGGGTGGAATGGTCAGAGTCACGCATCCTTCGTCTAAGATCAGCAGCAGTTCACTCACGTCTTCAATCGCGCAGACAGTGTCCCTCAGTATGCACATTGCGTAGATCCGAATGCTGTGGTTGTGATTCCTTATCGCGAGAACGTGCTTTGTAACCTCAGAATCATCCTGTGCCGGGTTGCTGCTATGTGGTCTGGCGAGGACGAAAACTGCCTCTGCTGTTGCGACCTACCGATACACAAGTGTGTAATGACTAAGAGTCCAGTTTGGTCCGTCACAATGCACTCTTCATGCGTATAAGATTTTCTCTCACCTCTGCTCTTTTCAATCCTGCTAGAGTTTGCGTTGATCCATCCAGATACAGCAATTGCTTGGACTGAATGTTCAACCCCACTTGGAACTCCCTCCAGGCATCTTTCGTCCAATTCACATCTCTGCAGATCACCACAACCTAAGAGGATCCCGCATTTTCACACGTTGAGAAGTGCAGCTCTCGATACAGGTTTTTAGCAGGTGATTGGCCTACCCGATGGTCCCTATTCTTCTCTTCGCCGAAGAACTCGGCGAGAAAGTGCTTCAAGTACTCCCATTGTACACACCCGCAGACCACTATATGTCGTGCAGATTCGTTTCTGAAGTACCTCCCGGCTCCTCTTCTCGCAGCGGAGATTGCGTTAAGAGACTGGCCAACGCTAACGGAGATCAAGTAAGCACCGAGACTACGAGTCGATATAAACAAAAACAAAAAAAAACGGAGCGCGCGGGGGAGCGTCGCTACGGTTCAGCTGAACGCTCTCACGTATCTAAAAACGACATGCGTTCTTCTCTTCCGCGCTTACAATACGATCCCAACGACCCAAAAACGACCCAGTGTAGACCTCGGAACAAAGTCTCCGTAGCCGACAGTGAGCGCGGACACCGTAGAAAAGTACAGCGAGTTTACAAACGTCAAAGCGAACGTATCTGAAGATTGCAGATCAAGGACACCAGACATAGGATATCAGTAAACGAGATCATCGGGAGTTCTCGCCGGTGCTTTCTTTGCAAGACATAGCAGGGACCAGATCAGACTAGAGAAACACTTCGGTCTTGCTTGAGTGGGTAACGCTTGTGAAGAAGCGGTGAATCTAGGGGTCGGGAGTGGTGTGAGGCTGCTTACCAGGCCTAACGGACTCCGTTGGATCACCAATGAGCTCGAAAAGTTGCAATCCAGAGGCGACGATGTATAGAAACATGCAAGCCTGGGCGACAAGTTCGACTATTTGTCTGGAGATGAAGAACTTGAACCTGCGCTGAACGTTGGGCGCTTTCAAGGTTTTCTCGAAGATGATCCACACGTGGTAGGCGCGGAAGAAGTTGAAGTTCAGCCACAGCGCCTGGTTGGACATGAGAAGCGAGGCAATCGTCAAGCACTCGAGCACGTTGGTGAGCGAAAACACCAAAAGCAACGGCGCATCATCGGTCCAGATCTTAAACGCATGAAACGCAGCGAACATAAACCCCACCACCGTCTGGGTCCATACTATCATATCCGGGACACGCTTAAGGTATGTACAGTAAACGTAAAGCCCGCATACCAGGGCCGATACTAGCGCCCTAACCACCGCCAGGTGCCAGAAAACCACATGTTGAACTTTCCTCAAGTACGCAACGTTTGCACGGAACACTCTAACCGCACTTCCAACACGGGTCATCAGGTTCCTTCTGCCCTGCTCCGACTGCGTAGCCAGTAGCGTCTGATTAACAATCCCCGAAACGCCGCCTAGCTTCACCAACAAGTAATGCTCAAAGGTTATCAGAAGCGATATAAGAAAGCTCACTATTGCCCAGAAGGCTACATCCTCCACAGTATCCCAATGCGGAGGCGGATACTCCTTCACAGCTCCACTCGCCATCTTACGTAATACCCCACCCAAAAGACTACCACAGCTCTTACTCAATGGTCGCCGATGCCGAGCTGAACTGCGTCATCTTCGAAATACCCCACCTCTTGCTCACAGGTCGTTGAAAGCGCAATCCCGTCATCCTCATCACCAACAACAAGACTCCCCCTTTCCTTCCCCCCTCCAGAGCAAAGGCTCTCCCCCCTCTCACAAAGACGACGCAGAATCTCTTTGCGAAAGGAGAAAAACTGAGATTAAGAACAAGAAGACCGACTGATCCTCCTCGCCGAACCGCGGGCACTGGACTTCCAACTCCCGTCCGCCTTCTTGCTGAACGCAAAGATTTTTTCGTCTTTTCCGTGCGATCTATACAAAGTTAACCGACTTCCTGCCTGACGATTTACGTCAGCTTGGATGTGGTCCTACCCCTGTCTTAAAAATGGTGGCGAGAAAGACGAACAGACTGCGACAGGCTCATCAAATCAGCTTGTATCTGATTCCCCCTTTTCCAGGCCAGTCGCTTCTCGAAACTGCAACCAGTATTTGAGGCCTAAGTCCGTCTTTTCCATGGGTTTTTCTATACCAAGTAACTGGCTTCCTGCCTGACGATGAACATCAGCTTGGATGTGGTCCCAACTCCTAGTCTTAAAAATGATGGCGAGAAAGACGAACAGACTGCGAAAGGCTCATCAAATCAGCTTGTATCTGATGCCCCCTTTTCCAGCACCAGTCCTCGAAAACGGAAACGGAAACCAGTGTTTGTGACCGTACTCCGTTCGTGGGATCTATACCAAGTTAACGGGGGGACTCCATGCCTGACGATGTACATCAGCTTGTATGTGGTCCTCCCCCCGTCTTAAAAATGGTGGTGAGAAAGACGAACAGACTGCGACAGGCTCATTAAATCAGCTTGTATCTGATTCCCCCTTTTCCAGGACCAGTCGCTGCTCGATAACTGCAACCACGAAAAAGGTCCGTCTTTTCGTGGTTTCTATACCACGTTAACGGACTTCCTGCATGACGATGTACAGCAGCTTGGATGTGGTCCAGCTCCGTCTTAAAGATGGTGACGAGAAAGATGAACAGACTGCGACAGAACATCAGCTTGTATCAGATTCCCAATATCCACGACCAGTCTTTTCTCGAAAACTGCAAACCGGTGAGCGTAAAGGGCTAGTAAGTCAGTGACGTTGAAAGTCTGGTCTAATCCGCGGTTTCTATGGCAGGATAATAGACTTCCCGTCTGACTATGTGCATCAGCTTGGATGCGGTCCTCCTCAGTCCTCAAAGTGGTGGAGACAAAGACGAACAGACAGGTCCAGTAAAACAGATTGTAGCCGATCACCCCTTTCCACGACCAGTCCCTACTCGAAAAATGCAACCAGTGACCGTCAAGGACCAGTCGTTCAACGATGAGGACGGAGCTGAGAAGAGGTATTTAAGATATCTAGGCGATGGGCATGACGTTCATAGAACATCTCCGCAGTGAACTTGATTGGGGCTGAAAGCGACTTCATCAACTCGAAACCGGGCAACCACAGGTAAGACCTTCTCCAACGGCTCGATGAAACCTGTCGTCGCCACCAAAGAGGCTTTCTCGAATGAGCACGAGATTGTTTGCTCTTCTCCAAGCTCTGCTCGATGGAAAAACTGGAATGCAGCGCGGAACAAGTTGAAGATGAGCCTGCGCGCCTGCTTGGACATGACGTGTGAGGAAATCGTCACGTACTCAAACAATTTAGTGTCGAGAACACCAAAAGCAACGGAGCATCCACATGTCCAGATGTGTTCGTCATGCGGACCAGGGACAAGATGCCTTTATAACCCTGAGCCGTAAGTGCGAAGAAGACGCCTCGCTGCTATATGCTTCCTAACCTGAGGATAGTTGAAAAGGACAAGGTCGTGTGCAGAGTTCATCTATGCATTTTGAGATCTTATGTCCGTCCGCCAAATTCTCTTAAGAGCTGGACTTTGGATCTGAAGACAGTTTTGTTGACTTCTGGTTCGGCCATCTGGACGAATGGTTCTCTCTTCAAAGTATGGACGGCTACGCGTGTGGCGTTATTTTGATAATCAACTTTGAGAACTAGTTTAGTTTGGAGTTAGCATGTCGCCTCCCGTGGGATGCCACAGGGCTTGGCGGTGAGAACCTCGCGATAGTCACGTTCCCTATTTGGCGCGGTTCCTCATGCGGATGAGGTACGGACCCCGCGTCCGGCCCGCACAGTATCTAACAGTGACTCGCCGTAAACCCATGCCATCGACTCGTATGGCTCGCAGAGCACCGCAAGGACACTTCGTGAGGATGCGCCATTCCGCCGTGCGCGCTTTACAATCGTCATCCATTGAGGTTCACGAAAGGATTTTGCGCGGATCCTACACTTGAGAACCATCTTAACTGGGTTACTTTCTGTACAGGTCGATGATGTCACGCAACAACAGGTCATCGCCTGTTTCGATGATCTTTTCCGGTCTAACGTCTCTCACCAATCGTCTTTCCGGACCCACATTCTGTTCCTCACTCCGGCTCATACTGGAAACCAGACCCTCCAACGAAACCCTTCGAGACGACCGCAACACCCAAACAGCCAGAGCACTGAGAGCCACCTCAGCAACAGCAGCATCAGCTTAATCAATCGCAGCTCGTCCTCACCTAATATACGACACGCCGGACACCAAAGCCCAGACTGCTAGCAGTCCATCATCCCCGCCGATACCGAGCCCATACCACCATAAGCACAACCTGAACGGATCGATACGATTACCCATATTAAAATAGAAAATATCCAACGGCTATGAGAAGATCCACCCACCACAACTCTTCCTGGTGGCAATCTCAACGGATATCTTCTCCCGCCTAAACAGCAATAAGGATGCATCCCAAAAGCCCAGAAGCCAACGGCGACCGCATGGCATCGATCCGTTAAGCAAAATGGATACCTCAATAAAATTCCCGCAAAACGGTTTATTTGAACCCCTGGATCTGTAACGGCACAAACGATCTCGAGTTCAACTTTATTCCGAAAAACATAATACAGTCATTATAGGATTGTTTTAGATTGAATAATGAAATTGATTGATTGATGGGATTCCGGAACGGCTTCCTGAAATGTATCATAGCGGAGAACCACAGAGGAATGAAGGGGAGCGGAGATCTATACCATGACCCCTTGAGGCGTATATGTATGAGGTTGAATGCTGACAATCATCGACACAGCTACACAACGAATGTAGCCAGCGGAAATAGTGGAATCTATGGACGCCCTTGGAAACCTCCGAAAATGGCTTGTCTGGTTACGTTCTGCCATTAGCAATACCTCAACTTGTGCTCGTCAACTCGACGAGTCTGTGTGGTAAGGAGCGCATTCTCCTTCCACTGAGGACGTTTCAACGTCTCCCTGGCCTCGCTTACTCAGGTTGAACTGTTCTGGAGTTTTAGAGTAACCGCTAAGGATCCACTGACTTGCCTAGTCAGTCAAATGCTTCATCCAGAATATAAAGAAGACGTGGTCATTGTTGTCTCCAATGGCATCTCGATACTTTGACTCCTTGAACTTCCGGTCTCCAAGGACTCCTTATGTGAAAGGTCTCCGAAGAGGGAGTCATCTTCACTTCAATCGCATAGAGTTTCCCGTTGGTAGATGGCGAACGAGGAAGTCTACTCGTAAGCTGTTTGCATGGTAGTGCCCGGTAGGTTCGACGGTCGCTTACGGCCTCCTTTCATCACTGTCTCCGTTGGCGTAATTGGGTCGCCCAGGAGTCGTGGATAGTCTTGTGGCGTAGAGTCCAGCCTCCCGTGGAGCTGATACAATGATGAAGGCATTGAATCCCTTGAGGTTCATCGGCAGGCCTCTTTTTAAACAGGAGAACACGAATCTACTCGTACCAAGTACAACAGCTACGATTTCCTTAGGCCGGAACTCACTCATCCATCTCCCATTTGACCAATCTGAAATCGGATTCTACAGCAGTATTGGCTGGAAAAATAGAAGCCAGACCTACGGCGAAATCACGGGGTCATGGGAAACCTCCTGCAGGCTCCATCAAATCCCTCGTCTTCCTGGATGCCATCCAGCAGCGCCTAAAAATGTGCTCCTCGGCATACGCAATTGGATGAAGCTCTGATGTTTTGCGCTTCGAGAGAACGCGTGGAAGTCAGTCGCTCCTTCTGGCCTTGAACAATCTGGGCAACGACGCGACTCCAAAGGAATACCAAATGATTACGCAACAATTGGGGTACCTTGTCTCATCTTGCTGGTAGACTCAAGCAAGCATCGTCATATTCTTTGTTTCTGCTTGGATCTAGCTTGTGCCAGTCGCCACGTCCAACAGAAACGTCTTCAACTACCCTGTAGTCTCTAACACCGGTTTGCCAACCTCTTTCAATACTTGACGCAGTTGATAGAGGAGATGTATCAACTGCAGGAGGTCGATAAAACTGTCATTAGACTTCAGGGTACCCGTTAGCGCACGATAAGCAGAGATATTTCTACGCTGAATGGGCTCGAACAGGTTCGTGTCGAGCAGTATTCGATTGGTAAGGTGCTACCACAATGCACCAACCCCTGGACTCGGTTGCCATGATGGTATCTTGCCGACCAAATACCGTCCATCCAGTGTAGAAGTCTGCTCATCGAGAGCCAGCGATTATTGGGAAAGCTATTTTCTTGTTTCCTCCCGGCTCCTGTATCCATCCCAAGCAACCTTCCGGAGTGGCAGAATGGTATCACTATGGACATACTGATAAGTTGGAGTCAATGCGACCCTAGACGAAGCACTGATGAAGTGGACGACAGTCAGAGGGATGAGAGAGTGATCCTACCTGACTTCACTCTATGACTGGCTGTCAATTCATATATCGATGCATCGGTTGAGGTTTCAGAGAAGGAATCTGGACGTAGGATGTGGAGCTGAAGCTCATCGAAGCTGAGCTCAGGGTTTCCCGTTAGAAGAGCAAAGACGAGCATGAGATCTCAGACCGACTAGTTTTTGAAGTCCTAGTGGACGTGTTGGTTGAGGAGGAGGAGGAGGAGGCGGCGGCGGCGATGCGTGGAATGGATCGTGAATGATGCGATGGCATCCTGAACGGCACGCTAATCTTTTGATCAGTACGGCGGGCTGGAGCCCGTCGGTCTCTAAGATCGGTCAGCTGATCGGCAAACCTTTGAGACGTCGTCGATTCACCAAAAATGAATCCCGGAGCTTGCTATTGCTCTACCTCCTCAGGACAAACCGTCCAGCGGCGGAGGGTGTGCTCAGAAGGCTAGATGCCTCTGAGCGGGCAAGTACGTCCAGATAGACCACCGACTAGGTCTTCTAAATCGCGTTTCTTCCAAAAGCTGAAGGTTTAGATCCCACTCTCATCGGATAGGGGTGGTTGGAAGTATCCTGGGAACGATTCCAAGAGACGATCTGCAGAGCACGATCGGAGCGATCTGGAAGGAGTTGAAGCCCTATGAGATTCAAAAGCATCCGGAGCTGTACGATTACTCAGTCCTCAACGTGATCTTCAGTGAAAAGTCTCTTGATGCTGGGATCGCATCATGCGAAGCACGTCATCTCGAGGTCACGCCGAACGCGCTGGTCAAGCTCCTAACCTCGTGCCCGGAGCAGGAACGCGTCGAGCAGTTGTACAAAATAGCGAAGCGATCTCGGAAACTCAGCCGGGAGTTTTTCAGCTCACTGATTCTCAACCGTCACAGAAGAGGTGATCATGCTGGAGTCCTCGACGCTTTCGCGGAGATGGTCAATTCCGGTATCAAGCCCACGACGGTAGTCTACAGCGCTTCCATAAAAGCGCTCGCAGAGGAGTTCGATATCGTACGTTTCAGACTGGTGAGGGCGAAGCTGGTCTCAGCACTTGACCTAGAGCTGAAGCACGTTTTGCTTGAAGAACTTCTCCCCGACGATGCTACTGGTTTCAAGGTTTACGATAGTGTTCTACTCTCAAACACCGGATCTATTCCAAAGGTGAATTATCGGAAGCATGGACAAGCTACGGCTCATCGATATGCAAAGACGATTGACCGCGATCACAAAACGCTTTTCGAATCAACCTTTCAGAATGATCAGAGACGACTCATCTTAGGATTGTGTCGGAAGGTCGTCACTGCGCTGCTGAGGAAACGCGACGAGGAGAGCTTTCTCAGCTTTGCAGGCGGTCTGCTTCGCGTCGGCATCAAACCTCCGGTGGCCGTGTGCCACAGAATGCTTAAGATCAGGTTTCAGCAGTGCGCTTATGGACAGTGCAGTTGGATCTTTGCAAAGGCGTTATCTTCTCCAAGGAGAGTGAACGCAGTAAGATAGCCGCTGCAACGCTGCTGCACGCGCTGGAGCTTGACGCTGACCACCTCTCACCCTTCGCCCACAAGGACATAGTCGAGATAAACATGAATGCTCTACTAAGGCGGAAGAAGTATGTAACCTTGCTAAAGCTCAACGAACGTCTCGCCGAGATCGGAGTGCAAAGGACAGATTCGATTCTGCTCTGTGTTCTTCAAGCTCACGGCGCGCTCGGTGACATTGTAGGTAAGGTTTGGGCTAGAAAGGCTGCTCTGGTTATACTTTCGTAACCCATCATGCGAATCCAGGAGTCAGGAACTGCTTAGAGCAACTGGAAAGCAGCGCGTACGTCTTCAAGGACTCCGAGCCGTTCAACCCAGCGTTGCGAACGCTCTCATTTCATAAGGAAAGTTCAATATATCGACACGAGCTGATCGATAAGATGGTTCGAATGAGCTCCAAGTACAGTGCGCAAACAGTGATCATCGTGGTTCGAGGGTTCGCTAGGAACAGGTGCTTGACAGGTATGGCCTACCCGATACAGTCTCCGCTGTCAGCGTCCCAAGGGCCTGAAAGAGGCCGGTTCGTTCGGTTAGAAATGAGGTGGTGGTTTGCCAAGCTGGTGGTGCGGCCCAGATTGGCTGTCAAGGTGCTTCCGGATGTCATCAAAGCGTACGTTGATGAGGGATTGTCGAGCGACGTACCGGGCTTGATCGAGTCCCTCGGGCTTTTAGACCCAGAAAGAGTCCAATTCAGGGTCACGCTTGACGCCTACCGAGGAGACGTGGAGAGCGCCTTGGAGGCGGTGAAGTCGGAACCGAGAAAGCGGATACAGCTCGGTGTTCTTCTCAAGGGCCTCTGCGAACGGAACGACGTAGATTGTACGAGTACCGCAAAGTTCGCCCGAGGGTGACCGCTGCACGAGTTCTGATGGTCACACGCGTTTCTTACCGTTGATTAGCTATTAGGGCTGTTCTGAAGTACATGAACGACGAGAGGATGGCGTTGCATGACAACCGCGTTGCTTCTCTGCTGACCACGATGAAACGGAACGACTGTCTAGAACCCGTTGAGGAGGTTGCAAAGTACAGCACGAATTGGAAAGCGGTGCAATTGACAGATAATGCCGTAATGAGCTCGACTATGATGAGCGAAGATTATCCCCACGTTGTTGAAATGTACAATCCGAGAACAGGGTCACGCGGTTGCTATACGATGGAGCAGTATGCTATGCTGATCATCGCGCTTTGCAAGGTGAGTCTTAAAGAGGCGGAAAGGCAACGAATGGAAGCGCTTACCACCGAGGAACACCAATATTCACCCAAAAAGGCCTCAAGTCAAAAGTCCCAATGGCCACCAAGTGCTGGGACTTTGGCTTGTGGGGGTCCTGATAAATATTGTGTTCCTCGTGTGCTTGATTTGGTCTGATCTGAGCGAGCGTTTTTGCTGATTTCATCAGAGGCGCCCATTCGTTTTCAGGTTTCCCGCACGAAGGAGGCAACTTGTATGTTCGATTCCTTTCGCGACGCAGGTCTGCGGCTGCCGGGTGTGGTCTGGAGGGCGTACGTGCACGCTCTGACCTTCGAAGAAAACGGCGCGGCAAGGATAAAGCAGGCTCTTGTGCGCACCGAAAGAAATGTCTTGGCGTTTGCGCGGATGTCTTCCTCGGCTCTAAAGTCGTTTGCACAGCAGGACAAGGTTGCAGAAGCGAAGCAGCTGCTGGGCTACGTCAAGGACACCGGCGTCCTGCTCTCAGCGGATTGTTTTCAGAGCTTGGTCCTCATGAACGTACGAAACGAGAGCATCAACGAAATGAACATCGTCCTCAAGATGGTGGCCGGGTCTGGAATTCAGCTGACGTCGAGTACAATGGAGCAAGCTCTGGCTCAAATGGAGCGAGGTAACGCCAACCCCACCACTGTTGCTAGAGTGTACGCTGCTCTACGCCAAAGAGGAGTCCTCCCGACCGAAGCCTGTGTCGATTCTCTAAAGCACCTATACAACCAAACCGGCAAGTTCGAGGTGCTCGCTTGTGCTAGAGAAGCCGACAATCGCGTTCTAAGCCAATCCAGCTCGTCGCAAGCCCCTTGAGATCGTTCACCGCAACACTTCTTTATGATATATGTTTTGTGAATGGTATTACAACCTCTTCCCCAAACTACTCCGGTGTTTCGCCAAGGAGCCGGCTTCGGCTTTTCTTTAGGGCTTTCAGTCCTACTCGTCCACCTAGCCCGCCGATTTTCTAATGCATTTACCGACCATTGAGCTCTGCTCAAGCGCTGCAGTGAGCCCGAGGCACACCATCTTCGCTTTCCCATCCTCAGCTTCCTTTTCTTCCGCTTGTTTTCATGTTGTAGCAGGCTAAGTCTATTTAAGCCTCTCCTTGATGATATTCGCACCAGAAACCATGAAAAGCGTCTGCCAGATACCTAGAAGAAGCCTTGGAACTATCCCCTTGAAGAGTCCGGGCGTACCATAGTCCTTGTACACCATTCTAAATACGCCCATCATGGAAAGAGCAGATTCGCCAGCTCGTGCTCGTGCCTGCATCTCGATTCTTGCCACTTCAAAGGGATGGTTCCAACACGCAAAGGACCCGCCGATGATACCACACGCAGCCTTAGCAAGAAGAAGGATTCCCAGTCTTGTTTTAGTGCACCGCAGCAAAGCTGAGTTTACTTGTTGGGTATTTTCTTACCTCTTCCAATGGAGATAGTTTAGCGCTGGCATCGCCGTACTTCATCTTCTTCATCTGCGTGCGTACTCCTTCAGTGAATCCCTGACGAGAAGCCCAATTCGTCGCCTGACGGAACGCAACCGCTGATCCTCCCGGGTAGAAGCCTTTGACCCCGTTAGCTTTCCAGGTTTCCGACATAATCTGAGTCATCGTCTTGCTCTTATCGCCTGTCACAGCGGCTGTTACGAGGTAGGTACATGGTCCCATCACCACAGTCTGACACACACCACCTCCAGCACCCCCCAAAATTCCTGCAACCAAAACAAGACCGGTGTTGCTTCTTGTCAGCAGAGACTTTGGGCCCATCAAGTTGCTTAGAGATACTTACCCGACAGCATTGGTGACATGCCTGCCCCCTGGCAGATTTCGATTATTGATTCCTTTGAAACCATCAAAACGGCGCCTAAAAACAATGCGAGAAGACTAACCTAAGATACAACTTCAGGATTTTACAGGACGGAAGGGTCGTGAAAAACCGCTAACCTTTTGATGCGGATTCAAACATCTTAGGGCCCATGCCTGCCCAGAAGGCCGCAACTCCCCGAACACCACCTCCAGCGGTCGAGTACACGTTCCTAAACGCCACAACATTCCCCTCATTCCTGAACCTCCCCATTCGAGTCTTCCAAACCTCAAACGGCAGGCCCAAGCTCGCAGCCTCGACCATCTGTAGCACAGCTCCATTCCTAACGTCCTTGTATCCCTTTCCCGTCGGTGGTGCCATGACTTCTCACCCCCTCCCCCCACCCCAAAAAAACCAGCCTCCTTCCTCTCCGCCTCTCTCAACTCCACTCTCAAAATTTCCTACAATTCACCTCCTCCAGTCCTCTACCAATCTCCATACCCTAAACCTCTCTCCCTCCCACCCACCTCCACCCCACCATCCTCCCCTCACCCTCTACTTCCAATGCCATAACTCATCTCATCCACCACCAATGCCATTCACCGATTCCATTCCGATCCAAATAATGAATAAAATAAAAACCTAACGGAAAAAAAAGAGGACATCCACAAAAATACTTATATAATATAAAAAAAGCACATTCATATCCATAAGACACGTGTACTTATATATTTCGATATTAACGACACGCGGAAGTATCTGTTTCGATGAGTTTATTATTATATTGGGAAGTACTATAAGCTGGACATTATTGGAGAATCATAACGCGTGGTTGTAATTAATTGGATTCCTATACCACGCGGATATACTTTATTGGCTCTAATGCTATCTATATTTAGAGTTTTTTGAGGTGGTGGGTATTAATTTGTTATTAGCGACACGTGTGGATAGTTAATTAGATAAATAGGACACGCGGGAGTATGTGATTTGGTCTCGATTTGTTCTGCATTGGGTGTTTTTGGGATGTGGTTTTTGTTAGTACACTAGTATTTGGTTAGTATTTGATTAGTATTGGAGTTGAGAGGCTGAAGGAGACGGGGCAGGTGCTGTTGCTTTGAAGTGGTGAATGGGTGGTTGATCGATATCGGATTACTTTAGCAACATGTGCAATAGTCACTACTACTTGGTTTTCCCACGCCCCTCTGCATTTGGTTTGCGAAGCGGTTATGGGCTTTTCCCTAGCGAAGGTTCTCTCACCCGCTTCCCAAGCACGGGGAAGAGGCTCAATGCCCCCGCTGGTACGCTTGCTTTACATGGCACCATGGCTGTTCCACTTCATTCCACCACCACCACCCTTTGCGTCCTCCGCGTTTTCTTTTCTGATGGTACGAGGACCCACTGCAGCGACCAGTAGGAGTTGACCTATCTTCTCGCGAACTTCATCGCGGAGTTCCTCTTGCTCATAGTCCACGTGTAGGAACGTCTCGAAATCTTCATTGATCAAAGCCGATAGGCCCTCTACAATCCCAACCAGCTCATCCCAGACATGATGTTCCTCCGCAGTTTTCTTCGGCAATTCCAACGGCGTGTTTGCTTCCAACGAGTGCAGTAGCGTCTGCAGGCACTCAAAAAACATCGTCTTCAAGTCTACTTCTCGGTCAGTGAAGATTTCCTTGTAAGCAGACTGTTCAAACACGTTTTCAATGTTCCCTTCAATTTTCCTCGGCACGTCCTTGGAACTATGATAAGCATCATATCTCCGCCAAAGGTCGATGAGGTATTCCCGGCTATCAGATTTCAGGGCACGATCCCGATCACCGACGTTGAAGTCAACCATGTCGCGGATGCGCAAGAATCGCGGATCTGTAACCCATGCGTCGATCTCATAAATATCTTCAACCGGGTCCGGATCCGTCTCAGCGAATACCCACCGTGCGCATATCAACGCAAGTACGAAAAATAACCGACCCCAGCCACGCATCCTATGAAAACGTAAAGTGTAGATGAAGCGGTCCCGACTAATCAAAATACACAGCAACCTACACAAGTCGAACTAAAGCGCTCTAGACAAAGCCGAGCCCTTCTTGATCCCCCCGTCGGGCAAATCTTCCCGCTCTTCACAGCACAGCGCAAAATCCGATTCTCCGCACAGCCCCACAGTCTGGTAAAATACTGAGACCACCTACGCCAGCCTTACGCCGCCAGCAAAACCCCCGTTCTGAGACACCCTGCCAACCTCTCCCGCTCTACCCAAGACCAGCACACGCAAACACTCCAGGCCCCTAGTTCCTTATCAAACCTCTCGCACCCAAGTTCGCAGCAACCAGCCGTATTAACAGCCCCTATTTGTCTCCTAAAACAAGAAAATACGGTAGTCTCTCTTAGATAACCGTCAAACAAGTCTTCGAACTTCCCCAGATGATACCTACCCGCCCCCAATCCAATACAAACTCCAACAGCCCTCTTCCTCATACCGTCCTGACAATTCCATATATCTGTCCCAATCTGATCTTACCCCCTCCCTTTCCTTTACAAAATCAAACAATCTTCCCCCCCTCTTTCTACGAAACACAGCAATCCAATAAACGTTTATTATCTATTTATAAACAAATTACGTTCTTTTTTCTTCAATTTCGTCAACCCATATATATGACAATGTTAAAATTATCTGTGGGACGAAACTGTCCCACAAGAACTCGTTCCCCCCTTTTAATATGTGTCGACTTCTATTTAGTCAATACCATGTAATATTTAAAACAAATTCGACGGATATCAGTCAATATACGACCGTTGGGGAGTACTGACAAAATAGAAGGGTTGTGCTTAGGGAAATGGGACTGTCCCGACATCTGAATAGGAAGGTTTGGGAAGCTGTATGGTGGTATGTGGGCTGAGCCTGGCCACACTGGCTTTTGGTGCTCGTACCTAGTTTTGTATTACACCTGTCACAGCGATTTTAAGGCTACTCCAGTGGAGCCATCAGTCCCCAGATGAGTTTTCTCCTGAGAGCACGTTGGGCGCATGTGCGAGAGGGTGTGACGGCTACTAGCGGCTGGTGATCAGGGCTAGAAAGGTCGTCATCTGGCCACTGAACTATCGATGTAGCCTTGTGAGAGCTGCCTCAGATAGAGCTTCTGAAAAGAGTCCGGCAGGATTGAAGGCTGGTTTTGCAGCGTCTCGGCTCAGCACCGTTGCTTCTCTGTATTAAAAAGAGTTCTTTCTGGTTTCGTGCGTATGCTTTTAAGAAAACCAGTTCAGTTAGTAGTCAATAGCCGGATTCTTGCCTGGCCCTGGCAGACATGCAAGCGATTTTCCGTCCTCAAAGTTAGTGATCTCATTCTCCTCGGGAGCGGCGTGAGCCTCTTCAATGTGGTAGCTCCTTCTCCCCCGCCAGAACGTGTACATCTTCAATGATTGTCGACTGGAGTAGAGCGAAAAGGGTGACGTATTCTTCAAGATTCTCACTATCCCAAGGTAATCTCCGAGTCCCAGAGACTTGGTACCCTGTCCGTTGTTCGTATCCAGACTCACGACAACATCGGAGAGATGTTCTAGCTCCACATCAGGACCTGTAGGACAATTGCTGAGCACGTTAGCGAACAGAACTCCGGAAAAGGACGCAGGGAAGCGGTGCTTACAAGCAGCAGTTATGAGGCACACCGCGTTCGACTCGCGTACTAGACTCCGGAGCTTCCGAAGGAAAGTCCTGGGTTCTCCTTCCCATAGTGCTGATCCAAGCTGACGTACGGCAATCCTTGCGGCAACTTTTGCGCGGATTGACCCCTGCACGTGGACTCTTAGCTTCGAGGCGACATTGTCCAAGTCCACTTCGTTGCCGAATCCAAGTAGCGATAGTTTCTTCCCTTCCAAGGAACCAGAATCCACCTGGCTCAGGTCGAAGTTATGACAGAACTTCCGAGCATCTCCAGATGGCTGACCACCTCCTCCCTGCGAGCCACCGGTCCCAGAGTATCCTTGCTGATTTCGATACCTCCAAGCAATCCTCAGGTCCGAGTCTTTACCCTCCTCTGTCCTACCCTGGAGCACTTCCCGCGGAGCCGCGTCCGTCCTCACAGGAAGGTTTTTGATCACATTCTCAGGCCTATCATCTGCACAAGCCACGGCCACCGCGTGGTCATGGGCAAACCCTTGCGCCAAGAAGCAGTTCAGAATGGCATTCGAATGCGCCGTCCCTCCGCGTTCGCCTAAAAGCACAATTGAACCCAGAGGATAACCACCTCCAAGGATCTCATCCAAGTCTCTGATTCCACTCGACGTGATTCGCCCACCGCCTCCACGGATACTGGCTCGAACACCTACGAGAGACGTTCCTCCACTCCGCCCTCCTTCATTCCTCACAAAACCCATCGCAAAATACTTTCGAATCCTCTCAAAATCCCTGCATTCCTCGTCGTCCTTTTGCTCGTGGACAACACATCCATTCGAGGACCTTGAAGAGGAAGACGACGACCCCAACCCGCCCCCCCACAAACCCCGACTCGCTCACCTCCTCCAAACTTTCATACACACAAGGGAGGCCGAGAACACGACCAACATCACCCTCAACGATGCTACTCGTTGAAGAAGAAGACCAACCTCAGCATCGTCTTCATCACAGTCTGAAGAATCCTTGATTTTATTATCTGAAGAGCTCA
Source organism: Rhodosorus marinus (assembly GCA_029953675.1). Lineage (NCBI taxonomy): Eukaryota > Rhodophyta > Stylonematophyceae > Stylonematales > Stylonemataceae > Rhodosorus > Rhodosorus marinus. Next base: position 2,717,527 of record JAMWBK010000001.1, read on the forward strand.
TCTTCACGCTCGTTTACCTAAGCTAACGATATCTTCGCAGAGCGAGTCGGTTCCTTGCCCGTCACCGCCTCGGTCAACGGCTAGGTTTACTACACGAGGTTTGCAGTTCCTTTACAGGGTAGCTAGCCCTCTAGTGTTGCTCCGGTCCTGAGGTGCTAACGAGTTCCCTCGACCAGGAAAGGTACCCGATTTCAAGTGGGAGTAGCTCATCACGTTGCGGGAATATAATAGCAGAGCACGAAAGTTTTGTGGTCGCGAAGTGTCCTCGGGCTGCACCTAGCTTCACGCTGGTATACTGCTAACTTTGCTAGACCGGAAGCGAGCGATTTTCCTGAAGGCGTTTGAAGGCGGCGTTCTGACCCGCTGACTCGACTGCCAGAGCTCGTAATTCTGTCGCTGAGGGATGAGAGAGCGGCGGTCAAGAGTCCGCAAAATTCATCGAGTCACGTGCAGATATCCGTCCTGTGCCGGAGACCCTTGGTTGGCGCTCTCAGGCCTCAGTGACAGGCGAACTGCGCCGTTCGATATCGTATGAGAGACGGTTACGAGGTCTAGCAGTCGAGTCCGTCAGTCAGAACACCCCCATCAGGAAATCGCCCTGGGTCGTCGGCTTCGGTCCATCACCGTACAGCAGCGTGAACCTTGACAAGCCAGGTATCCTTTTAGCTAGAGCAGGACGAAGGTGGGGTTCACTGAGACGCTTGCATTCGCTTGCATTCTGAGTTTCTACTCCTCTCCATGACTATAAGGTTACACGATGTGCTTTCAGTCCTGGTCAACCCAAACCAGGTTCACCGGCCAGTTTGGCTGGCCTGTTCGTCGCGATGAGTCCCGTTCTTCGACGAGGGTCAGTCCCGGGCGGTTTGGTCAGTCAAACCCTTTCTTTTAAGTAGTAGCCATGTCTGGTCATCCGGTCCATCAGCAGTAGTGGCTAGCTCAAAAACCTCAGCTATAGGACTATGGCAGCTTGTTTGCCCAACAGGGTGGAACCTTCGGGTGCCAGGAGTCCAGCTCGAGTCGAAGAAAGCCAGGGTTGTACTTTGACCCGAGCACCTCAATAGGAGCTGAAGCAATTTTGGTGTGCGTGGCAGGCCCAACCGACGGCAGTGACTTTCGTTTAAGAACGAACCCGATGCGTGTATGGCATTTGGCGGTACAGGTCAAATCTAAATAAGAATGGTGTGTTGAAGAAGAATACGCGAAAGGCCCTTGGAAGAGCTTTTCTCGTTTCGAGATCCCCCCATTGGGAAGTGTTGGGGTTCCGAGCACTCAGTCCTCGACAATGACAAGATGTGCCGGCATTTGACCTGGTTCCGCTGGTTTTTCATCTTCGACGACGACGACATGCGGCGGCATTTCACCCGGCTGCATCGGTTTGTCACCTTCCACAGCGGCGGCAGGTTTCCTGGGCGAAGCAGGCCCGTCATCCATACCTTCCAGGTCGTCTCTGAGCTGATCAAGAACCTCATCGAGGTTGATGGTGTACTCCAGGTCGTCCTTATGCGCCTCGTGAACTTTCTCAGCGAGCATGTTGAACCCGTTGGATTTGAGGTCGAGGTAAAAGTTCTCAATTGTCGTAATCGTCGGGGCTGACATCTCCAGACCATCCGTTAGGCTCGAGGCGGACTTGGTCAGGGACTTGGTGAGTGGCTTGGTAAAGGACTTCGAAAACGACTTTGTCTCCGCCTGGAAATCAATCATCCATGCTTCCAAAGCCACGATGTTATCCAGAAGATCCTCTTGCTCCTCCGCCGTCCGCAGACTCTCGACGAGGCGGTTCTGGACCTCCAGCCTCTTGCTCTTATCGTTCGTCGTCTTCGTAAGCTCCTTGTGCCGAGCGAGAATGGCATTCTTTGATGATGGATGGTCGGCATCGAGCTTTAGGAAAGCCTGGCTCCTGCATTTCGCCGCTGTGAACCTCGCGTTTGGATTCGAGGTGATCATCTTCGAGATCAGCTTTGCCGAGTTATCGCAGAACGGAGGGTTCTTGCACTTGTAGTATTCTCCTTTCAAAAGCTTCTGATAGCCCTGCTCGGAGTACCTGAGAATCCAAGGTAGAACAAGGTTGGGACGCGTTTCAGACCCCTCGTAGGTTGGGATGGCATGATAGGGACAAGCGCTCCTCACCCAAACGGATAACCGCCAGATATTAACAGGTAGGACATCACCCCTAGACTGAAGATATCCGCTTTGTGATCATATCGCTCGCCTCTTTCAATCTCAGGCGCCGCATTGAAAGTTGTACCAGCATATCCTTCAGTAGTTTTTCCCTTCCCAAGGAAGAGCGAGTTTCCAAAGTCTATGAGCTTCACTGGGGAGTCAGCAGAGCGAGTTGAGAACATGATATTCTCCTGCTTAATATCCCTGTGAATTACGCCCCTGGCGTGGCAATGAGCGATCGCGTCTATTAGCTGCCGTAGAATCTCGGCTATTCTCTGCTGGGTTATGTGGTCCTTGTGCCGCTCCATGTAGTCGATTAGAGTTCCACCACCACAGTACTCTTGCACCACGTAGATCTTCCTATAAAGGCCCCGAGAACGCGAAGACGCCAAGAAAACCCTGAGTTTCATTCAATTCAGCTGGAAGATCAGGAGCTGTGATCACATACGACTTGTCCTCCCAGACTTCATCAACGTAAACAATCCCTGGGTGCCGTCCCAGGATGTTCAACATCTCCACCTCATGTACAACATCGTCCAGCTGCTCCTTCGACTTAAACTTGCTGATCGACTTTATCGCGTACTTCTTGTCGCCTTTTTCCGCCATCCAAACATCTCCTTCAACGCCATCCCCGAGCACCCGTTTGAAGTCGTACACCTGCTTGACATCCCCTTCAATCCTCCTCACATGCGCATGGCTCCCCAAATCAGCATGGGACAGCACATGCTCTGGCGCCGATGCACATAAACCCATCTCTAAGCTTCACGCTAAACTTCCTCCCCTAAAACACTGTCCAAAAGCCCAGTCCTCCGTACTCCATCCCCCCCCGGGCCAGAACTTCTCGAACTCCATTCACTATATAGTCAATATGATACCCGAAAGCCTTTCGCCATCCTCAATAAGCAATCCCACAGTCACCGGACCTTCAATTTACAATTAATCGTCACCTTCACAAACACAATTTCTAAATATATTTACAAACTTTTATTACCTTAATTAATATACTACGGAATTAATTTTTAAGCAATACAATATGACAATAAACGGTATTTTTATTCTCTCCGCGTGAGCAAAAGATGGTGGAAAGGAAATCCAACTGACGAATGAAAACGCTTGATGATGAATATATGTCAATATTGGTTTATTTTCTATTCATTATGAAAACTAATTAACGAATTATCAATTGCTAACCACAAGAATTAACCAATGGTAGGGAGCTAAAAGGGTTTGTGTATTATTTATTTGTTTTATTTTGGATTTTGGATCGGGATGGTTTCTCGGTTTTTAGAGGTACTGAGTCATTTTTGATGAGCGAGGAGTATTTTTAAAGTGTTTTTCAAGTGAGAAATCTGACATCATGTTGAGAAGTTTTGTGGAGCACTAGAGGTCGATGTGGACATTGGCTGACGACATAGCAGGAGGCAGCGGTTGTGGGATATTTTCAATGATGACAGAGTTAAGACGGGCTCTGGAATCGGATCTCTTCTGAGCACGTACGGGGGCTGTAGTTGGGATGCGATTCGATAGAGTTGAATGGGTCGCGCTGTTTAGCACGGAGTTTTTCAGACTACAACGGATCCCTCCCCCCCTCCCCCCCCACAGCTAGCAAGGGCAGCAACACAGGCTAGAGTTGGCCGTGCTCGGGAGAGCAGTTAGACCCCCCTTAAGGTGACTAGGAGCCTCTATTGCAGCTGTATCTGGTGCCAAGATTTCAGTGGGGTTGGGATGGGTGGGGCTTCAGTTCTACGAAGGCGGCTGGTTCCGGTGGGAATTCAACTAGAGATATTGAGAATCTCTTTGAGCTCTAGCACTGCCTCCAAGTCTTACCAGACAATTATTCCTGTAAGAGAACAAAGTCTCCACTGTTGATCTCCTACGCCATATTTCTGGAGCTACGCCCAAGCCCGAATTTTCCGGGAGACGAATATGCTCTAAAATCTGATTGAAAGCTATGTATACGCTCAACGCAAGGGTCGTCATATCCTACGCGTGAAGATTAGTGGTTGACCCTGAGCTTGAGATCTCCAAGACAAATTGTTCCACCGTCCTCCCCACCATTCCGAGAGCAGAAGATCGGATAGGCACCAGCCTAGAAGCCAGGGAGGTCGATAGACGATTTACAATTCTGGCAAGGAAGGACACTTTGAAGCAGTAGACAAGCGCCTGAGTTCCAGAGTCCAATAAGGGCAAATTGGGGTCGACGACAAGGCGGTGAGACTATTCCACGAAGGGAGATGTAAAAATGCAGCCACTAGGACGTGAAATCAGACGAGCGCGTAGAATTACCAACGGAACCTCCGAAAGCCTCATCGTTAGGTCCTAGTCGAGACATCGGAAACTGCCTCAACTCGCGCGTGGCGTTCCCCTCAACAGCCGTTAAATATCAGTATGACCTCATTGGTGCGTCACTGATTAGGTGTTCAAATACCCAATAAATGATTCGTGCATTAAAGACGCGTGCTTCTATATAATTAGATAAAATATGAATCTAGACAGCTGGCACTTATTTATTAGCTTAAAGTTTATGTACATCTATATAAAAACTTGCTTTCCCTATGGATATCAATAATTACCATTTTTCATATCCCTTACGGTGACCCCAGTCCATTTCAGAACAGAGGAACGGGTCACAACCCTTCCCCCCCCCCCTTTTGAAAATCTTCAACAAGGGCGATGATAGAACTACAGTCCCCCCCTTACACATGATGAATTTTATATTCATTTTTGGCGGCCAATCCGCATCCCCGAGCACCCCACCAATGTTACGGAAGCACCCACCGCTTCCTCTCACCCCCCCTCTCCAATGGTGCGACTATAACCTTCAAAAAAAAAAGCAACGGACGTATTCTTACTTTAGAATAGTTAAGCTCTAAATATATTCATAATCTTGAAGAAAAAACAGCCACCCCGTCAGGATCAGATTACCGTGTTCCGCATATTAATGAATAAGGAAATATATTTAGAATACAGCTGTCCTTATTGGGACAGCTGTATTGGAAAAGAATGGCCTTTCATTTTGGATCAATATTCTTGATTTGGAATAGTTCGATCGTTAATTTGTTTTTAATTGATAAAAATTATACATTTTAGAAAAAAAACCTTTTTTCTGGGAGGAGCTCCCTGTGGGGCCTTCCGATGAGGATGCCCATCCGTTTGGGGAGAGAGATTGGGACGGGAGGATAGAGGAGGAAGGATCGGAGAGTAGGGAGGGAGAAGGGGATGCTCAGGTGGACTATATGGGATGGGAGATAGTGTTTTTGAAATATTTATAAGAGGAAGTGAGAAAGGCCATTCTCAGCTCTTGTGAGAGCGGAAGATCTGGGATAGCGGTGGTGGGGTGGGGCGGGAGGAGGGGGAGGGGGAGGGGTTTGAGATTTTGGTTAGGGATCTGAAATGTCTTCGCTGGGTAAGCTTGTGGGGAGAGGGTTGGCTGTCGCTGGTATTGGAGCTGCTGGTGTAGTTGGATACGGTGTTTATTCGCCTGTTTATGCGAACGATGAAGTCTTACACCCTCCGGCGTATGCTTGGGAGCACATTGGGCCGTTTCAAAAGTTCGATGCTCGTGCGATTCGCCGAGGGTACGAAGTTTACAAGAACGTGTGTTCTTCTTGTCACTCTATGAAGTTCCTTCATTATCGTAATTTGGTTGGAGTAGCGTTCACTGAAGATGAGGCGAAGATTCTCGCCGCTGATACGGAGGTCGAGGACGGACCGAACGATGAGGGTGAAATGTTTACGAGACCTGGACGCTTGTCCGATAAGTTTCCCGACCCTTATGCTAACGAGGAGGCCGCCAGATACGCAAACAACGGTAGGCCAATGAACAAGTCTCCATAGCAACTTCGGGCGCTAAGCTCACTGATGGGCGCTTCTTTTCTCCTGTTGTTCTCAGGTGCTCTGCCTCCAGATCTTTCTTGCGTCGTCAAAGCGCGTGAAGCGAAGGAGGACTACATATTTGCCCTTCTCACAGGATACAGAGACCCTCCAGATGGTGTAGTTGTGAGGGAGGGTCTTCACTATAATCCTTATTTCACCGGCGGTGGTATTGCAATGGCTCGAGCATTGTACGACGGAGGTAATATTTTGGATTCCGAAGAGGTATAACCGCTTGTAGTTTGAATTTTTTTTGACGCGAAATCTGTGGCTTCCTAATTATTAGGTGTCGATTACGACGATGGAACGCCCGCTACGACGTCTCAGATGGCAAAGGACGTATCCGTCTTCCTAACATGGGCATCCAACCCTGAGCACGACGTGAAGAAGCAGTGGGGTTCTCATGTATGTAGATAAAAACTCCTTCTCAGATGAGAATTTGGATTGGGGTGCTGAAGTTTTTCTCCTTGGTCGTTCTGTCTTTATTGCGTTTGCCCTTATTCCTAGATGCTTATGACGCTCGCAGTTTTCACGCCGTTCATCATCTGGTTTAAGCGCTTCAGGTTCAGCCCGTACAAGTACAAGAGGCTCGTGTTCAGAGACCAGTGGTAGAGCTGCGCCACGCGCTGGCGGATCTCTAACTGTCGGGTGTAAAATCAGACGGATGTCGAGAGAAAGCACAAGAACAGGGCTGTGGAATTCGTAGGGTTCGAAGCGCACCTTGTCGGTTCTCAGTTTTCTGTTCCTCAGTCGTAGTAGATCCACGGACCATGCAAGCAATTTCACTTTCACAGGGCCTGGAGAGAATTGATATATCTTGTTTTTCTACCAAGTTAAACCGAACGCAAGTTTTGAACGTAAGTGGAAGAGTATCACAAGCGCTGGGCGAGTTCCCAATACAAACAATCGAGGAAAGCTGCTGAAAGCTGGTTGACCTCGAGCAGTAGCGAAGTGGAAAAGTTTTGCCATCACCGCACAGCTCAAGAGTTCGAAGATACGAAACGAAGAAGCAGCTCGTGAACGCAGGTGCTTGGTAAAGATTTGTAGCTCGTACCTGTAGCACGAGTCCAGCAGAGCTTCCAACGACACGTAGCATCAGCAACCGGGTTGGCACATGGGTGCTTGATCAGATTCAAGGAATCTATCTGTTGGAGACGTGTATTCTGCAAGCTTGATCTCCTTCCTGGTTAACTTCTAGAGACCCCCGCTGGCCAAGCGACTGGGCGTCGCAAAAGCTCAGCAGGGTTGGGCGGTGGTGCCATCAGCCGCACGCCGTTAGAGTCGTCGACGTTTTATAGGAGGATCACCACTCTTCGAATTGCCCTTCTTCTTCGAATTAGATGAGATCCTGTTTGCCTGGATCTCGTAGGCTACTTTCATTTTTTGCATGTTCTGCTTGGACGCCACAGCGTGATCGACTATCGGCATTGGGTAGTCCTTCCCGATTACACACCCGGCTCTCATCTGGACTTCTTTGGGAGCGGTCCAAGGCTCGTAGATGTATTTGTGTGGCATGTTCTTCAAGACCGGTAGGTACTTCCTGATATAGTCCCCATTGGGATCGGTCTGTAGGTATGGTAAGCTGACGGTCAGAGAAGGATCTGACGTTCACAAGGCGCTTCTTGTGATCTCACCTTCTTCCCGAAGGAGATGGGGCTATACACTCTGAAGTACTGGTAGAAAAAAGCGCTAGAAGAGAGCCACAACCAGTTGGAGATGTTGAGGCTCCAATCTCCATCGAGAAGATACTTCTCGAAGACGCTTGCGCCCTGCTCCCAACTCTGCCATAGGTCGCCTCGGGTCAAAAAGCAAGCCACCGCATGTCGCGCAAGGTGGTGTATCCAACCTTCCATCCTAAGCTGAGCCATGATCGCGTCAATGAAGGGATATCCAGTTCGAGAGTACTCCCAAGCATCTAGGAGCTCGTCATTTCTGTCCCAGGGGATCTGCTTGCAAATTGCGTTGCCCTCCATCCGCCCAAAGTTGTCCGTGGTGTAGCCTACCGCGTGAAAGTACTCACGAAAGAGAAGCTGACCGTGGAGCGAGACTGGCGGGACAGAGTGTTTGGGGTGTCTGGCGTAGATATCCGCGAGTCGATGCCAGAAGACTTTGGGCGATAAGCACCCCATCGCCAGGTAAGGGCTGAGCACGGTCGTCGATGGGTCCAAGGAGTTAGGCGATGTCTTAGGCTTTTCAAAGTTGGCTACCCATTTAGGATCAGAAAGCGATGTCTCGAGGCGCTTCAACGCCTCGGTCTCTCCGCCAGGAAACAGGAGAGGGGTGTTGGCCACGTACTCGTTCGTATCGATCCACTGTTTGTGCTCCTCGGAGATCAGATTCTCGTCGGGCCCAGGAATCGGACCTTCCGGCAGCGCAACAGGCTTGGCAACCCGCCCAGCTTGTGCTGTAAGTTTCTGAAATCCGTTGTAGGTGAGCGGAATTCGTCCACCGCTCTTGTCCTTCAACATGTCCAGGTCGTAGAGGGTCTTCGAATGCTGCACATAAACTTCCACACCTTGCTCCATGGCAAACTTGTTTACTAGCGCATCCCTCTCCATACTATAGGGAGCGACATCCTTTTCGTAGGTGAGGACGCCGATCCTCCATTCCGTGAGCAGCTGAGGAATGACCTTGACTGGATCACCGAGGGCGACAATCAGTCTAGATCCTCTCTGCCGCAGACTGTCATCCAAATCACGCAGACAATCATGAAGAAACCTATGCCTTGCTGCGCTCATCCGTACGTTGTGAGCTTCATCCCGCGGCAACTCAAACCTCGATCGATCCACCACGAACAGACAGAACAGCCTGCCGCTCGCGGACGACCCCTCCACGCACCGACACACAGCATGGTTCAGCGCAGGGTTGTCATGAAGCCGAAGACCATGCCTAAACCAGTGTAAGGCATTGCCTTTAACAATATTTCCAGTACTAGGTGCACAAAATCCAGTACTATCAACCATACCGCCCATCCTCAATCCTCCCCACAAGCTCCTCTACGTCTGATGTAAGCAGATGGAAACCGGATGACCCAAAGCAATATCGATCTGTGCCAGTTCACCAAGGATGAACGTCAGCTGGTACTGATCCTGGTTATCCATGCACGACATACATATAGAAGGAAGCGCGACGACATTACGGAAACTGTAATTCAGTATTTCTCGACGTGATAGAATCAGGACGAGAGACATAAGTACCTCACAATGCTGGATGATATCACTGGACGATGGGGGACCGCAAAAATACCGAAAAAAAGGTCCCTAGATCGCCACCTTCCCTAGCAACATGAGTGAGCCAGGGCTCCACATACATATCTTGTCACCATATTGCTGCTCAGTTACTGATCACAGTCATCTTCTTCCTATGACATAATAACAACGGATCAGCCCAAGTTTGCTAGTTCTCAAAAACCACCAATTTCGAAGGTTAAAACTGAAAACCCTTCAAATGACATCAAAATGGATGTTTCCGGAAACCGGTGAAGTAGACAACAAAACTGCAGGTCAGCAGGAATTTTATAAATTGTGGATAAGTGTCACTTTAGTGTCAGGAGCATTGGAATTATTTATGTTATATGAAATATCTGAAGGTAAGGATATTGCCCGTCCTTCAACGCCGTTGTGTCTCATGTTAGATCTTTGTCGTACCACTGTTGCTACTAGCTCATCACTGGATTCACCCTACCACCCAACTTATACATCCCATGAAAGTGTGTTGGCTGTGGTCATAAGTGGACTTATCCCCCGAAACGATGCTCATGTGAAAAAGGGTTAGCCCGGAATGTCGAGGATCCACTTCCTGTTGGTTCCCAGCAAACTCATCAGCCAGTTTAAAAGCTTCCTGACCTGTATGTATACCACTGCTGGTACTAGCTCATCTCGTGATTCACCTCCCTCCGAAGTCATACACCTCATGACAGTATGTTGGGCGCTCTGTGCTCATAAGCGGACTTGAACAGAACGCTGCTCCATGTGAAAAAGTCGTAGTACTGAATGTCGAGGATCCACGATAGCAATTTTCCTGTTGGTTCCCCGCGAGCTCATCAGACACTTCAAAGCTTCATGATCTGTTTCGGCCGTATGTGTTAGGAGACCAGCTGGAGGTCGTCAAAGATGGTTCAGCTTTGAAGTGGCTGATGGGTTTGCGGGGAGCCAGGAGGAAGAATGCTACTGTAGATGATGCTCGACATTCAGGAGTACGAATTTTCACATGGAGCATCGCTCTGGGGTAACTCTTCAGCTGCTCTCTTAGTACATAGGTAAGAAACAGGTCATCAGGCTTTGGAATGTGACTGATGAGTTTCGTCAGCCACTTTCCAAAGCCTGTTTGTGTATAACCGACAGGAAGATTGTTAAGGTGGATGCTCGACTTTAGGAGTATGACTTCTCACAGGGAGCATCGTTCTGGGGTTAGTCCGACTATGGCTACAGCCGATGCAACTTCAAGGGCATGTGATTTGGAGGTAGGGCGAATCGCTTGGTGAGCTGGTTGCAGCCCACCGTCACCGGTAACTATTTGATTCGGATAGTTTGTTGATGATGATTTAGGATTTTTTTGGGGACGTTTGAAGGGTCGGAGTGGTGATTAACCAGGACAAGGGCTCAGCTGCAGCACGAGCTGTCTAGCAGTACATCCAAACTGGTAAAAAACCCCAGGCGCCAATATTGATCTCTACGTGTCCAAACGCTCGTCCCTTAATTCTCCTAGAGGGCTGCGTGTCGAAGTCTGAAACCCACTCCCGTGGATTCTCCGGAGGCGAAGTTCCAGCTTAGAGGAATTGTATAGCTCGATCAGTGTACAACGAGTGAACACCATGTTCGCAAGCTTCCCGATATTAAGAATGAATGTCCAAGTCTCGCTACGCAGAGGGATCAATCAATCAGCCGACGCCTAATTTACGCATTGCGCAGCATTCCTTAGGGATTTATGATATTATACAACTTGTCCAAGCGCCACACGACAGGACAAGCAGACTAAGGCTGATCTTTACTCGCGTTGGACCGCTTTCTCAACTCAGCGTTTCTCCGCTGCCTCTCAAGAGCTGCTTCCCTATGTAGGGCTATTCTCTTCAGCACATCTGGCGAGAGCCCGGGCCCTGCCTCCGATTTGTTGATCTGCGAAATTTTTTGAGGAGGAACGTCCAAAACGAATCGATTAGTACAATCGCGCCCTGAAACGGGTGAGGCCGAGACGAATTTCTACCTGTTCATCCTCAACAGAAAGCGCGGGACCTTTGGGAGGCGCTCCGTCCCCAACAAGCTTGTCATCTTCTCTCACAGGCGATAACCGCTCGTGCCCAGGACCTGCTGCAGCCGCAACTTTCTGGTCGGTGTCTTCACAGACGACGATCATATCCTCGTCCGTGATATCGATTAATTCAGTCTTTGGCACCTCAACAGGAGGATCTGGAAGTCCGCAATCTGGTTTCAACTCCTTAGAATTCTGTGTGCCTGGACGTTTTTGAAAAGGAAACAACAGTATGAGACCGACCTCAACAGAACACTTTTCTTCGCCAAGATGAGTACCTTGTTCGGAGGTTGCAAAGTTAGAGCCCTGTGAAGCCGACCGAGGCCGTTTCCTTGACTTCTCCATGGTGGACCGTGCTCTATCAATCAAGGCTTGGAAAGAGTCGTCCGACGGGTTATCATTACCAGAGGCTTGCGACTGACTGCCCCTCAATAACGGCCCCAGTCGAGCCTCCGCCTTCTGTCCTCTGATGAAAGAATCCTCTTCTCGAACGATTTCTCTTCTGATAACATCCTCCTTCTTGCAGTATCCTAGCTGCTTCCACATGTCTACAGTTGCGTTCCTCCTCACGGCTGTACCGAACCAAGCTTGGCGGTTTCAGATCGGTTTTCGTCGAGCAACGATCGGATAGATTCCTTCACGTACCGTATTCTCTGTAACGATCCTCCAAAACTTGACGACTTCCATGCGTCCGCAGTCCTAAATCATGAAGCTTCGACCGTACCTGCGTGTCCTTCATCCCCTTGAACCATATCGATTGCTAAGCGAACAACAAGAGATTCAGCTACGGAAGGAGACTGGAGAGAAAACTCTCTGGATGGTTCTTCTGTACCATTTCTGCTGGCTTTTCGAACGTATAAGATTCAGTTGGTTCCGGAATTCTCGGTGCTTCTCCAGAACAGTCACGGACATGCTCCTGAAAGTCGTCCACATGAAACGTTAGCCGGCGACTGCTTTCCTGTGAGAGAGCTCATTTACCTTTAGCTGTTCCTTGCCCGCGAACTGAATATTACAAAGTGGACAAACAGACTTCTCAGAGGTCGCTATACAACCCATGGCGGACAAAGACTTGACTTGCTGCCATCCTTGAAGGAAAGGAACCAACGGCTTGAGGTTGATGAAGCTGTTGGTGGACTTCACCCTCGTTGGACACGAGGGACACTTATCAGACTTTTGATACCATCGACGGATACAGATACTACAGTAGACATGAAAGCAATCCTTGAGCCTGAAACGTTTCCACCGATAGCATACGACTAGTTCAGAACTTGTGCAAAAGCGGACCGCGAAAGAAGATCAAAACTTACATCATCGGAGTCTCCAGAAACTCCTTACAAATCGCACATTTTAGAGAAGATTCCAGTCGATTCATACACTGGAAACGGTCAGGTTTTAATTCTTCTTCTTCTTCCATACTTCGCCTAGCTCCTCGTCTCTCAGTCCCACAGCGCTTCCATACCATCCATGCACCAACCCACCTTCTTGCCGCTTCTCAATTCCATATGGGCAAATAGAAGAAATCCTATTACAAAATTACAACCGCAGTATAGAAATTATATCCAATCAATACTTCTTATAATCTATTTATTTATATAATACATGTAATAGATTTACCAATGAATACAATAGAAGAAAAGTTTCTGATGTATTCTCGTAATGATTCGTTTAATTGGTATTTGTATTTTGAATTTTCTCAATTAAGTGAAGAACTTTGTCCAATGAGGATGGTATGAGCTTATATTGTGAAATTATATCCAATCAATACTATTTATAATCTATTTATTTATATAATACATGTACTTGATTTACTGATGAATATAATAGAAAAAAGTTTGAAATGTATTCTCGTAATGATTCGTTTAATTAGTATTTTTATCTTGAATTTTCTCAATTAAGTGAACAGCTTTGTCCAATGAGGATGGTATGAGCTTATATTGTATTATGGTACTAAATAGATTGAGGGTGTGTGTGGACGGACTGATTAGGATGGGAACGCGATGGGATGGGTAGCGCGCAGCGTTTTTCCGCCTGATATCATGTTCTTGTTATTTGAGGAGCGGTTTCTTGAGGATGTGAATCTTTAGACATAAATTCACTGGAATGTGGAGGTGGTGAGCTGGTGGTGGCGGATGGAGCGGCAGTATGGACTTGAACCATTAGAAATTGGTTTGGAGTCGGTCCAGCCCGGCTTGCATCTGAGGATCGGTGAAGCGGGTCAGGACGATTTTGGGAAATGGATACCTCAAACTGATGAGAGGATGAACGAGAAGCTGTTATGGGGGACTCTAAAAATATATGCCGAAGTTGGTTAAGAAAAAGTTAACGTTCTTTGTTTTAGTTAGATACTTCATAAAACCATAAGATACAACCTGAGCCTAGCCCCTGACGTACTGCTGCTTGTTCGCTTCATCGCCCCAATTCAACAACCATCCTCATCCACAAACTTACCCGCTAGCAGCCGACGGTACTCTGCCGTGGATGTCGTGGTGGTCTTGGATGTCTTTTGTCGAGACTCTCAATATCAACGTCGATGACATAAATCGACGTTCCAAGAGCTGTTCTCTCGATTTCGCGAATGCCAGATTCCCTCGGCGTCTTCCCGGCCGGGCTCGGGACGTCCAATCGCAGGCTTCGGTAGTTCGTCTCGATCCACAAATCGTTACTCGTCTTCATTTCGGTGCTATTTCGTTCTCTTCTCCTCGTTCTCAAAGCAACCTGCCTTCTCCTTCAGCTCCAGTCTATGACGCACTCTCATATGCCAATGCTGCTTTGACAAGGCTGCGTTGCTCCCGATGGTTATATACATATCGAGCAGCTACCCTTTACCCACTCAACAATCCTTCCTCAACGCGCCTAACTTAAAACCAGAAAGCCGGTTCCATAAAAAGAAAAGAGAAATCCCCAATCGCAATAAAAAACAAAATTCAAGCGCTAAAAATAGATATTCCGGTTATTGTAAGTTCCTCTATAACGTAAGTTGGTTCTTAATTATGAAACTAGTATTCTATTTCAAAGACACAGTCCACACTTATACCGAAAAAAGCAGGCTTTTGTATAGAATATTGCTACAAAATAGTTTGTGGCCAAATAAATAACTGTATTCATTATATATTTTGAACCTTATGAAACAAAAAAGCTCTTACAATTGACAAAATAGGCTTTTTCGAAAACGTATATAATATATTCATAGTTTTATAAGTAATAGTGTAGACAAAACCTTAAAAAAGAAGAAATACGGAAATACAATCTTAATGTTTAATATAAATAAATATAAGGGTATATATATTTGGAAATTCTTTTCAACTCGACCATTGCAATAACTAATAAAAAACAGGGCTTTACAGTATCCAGAGAAAACAAAAATAGAATATCCATATTATATTGACTGATATATATTATTTATACCATAATTAAAGATAAAATGACTGCCGCCAATTCCTCCCTTACAGCTGAAAGCAAGATGTGGGAAAAAAGATATGAAATATATATTACGTTTTTAACTGTGAGAACACCAAATTTAGTATTGAGGATCGATCATCCGTGTGGCCACGGTAAATAGTAACGTCATATGATTGGATTATTGTATATGATTTTATGTAATAATTAGCGTTTAGTTACTGTTTTTGATGCCGGGAAGTTCCTCTTGTGTGGGGGAGCTGCAACTTCGGGATAGAGGGCCCCTATGGATAGTGTGGATAGTGGGGGGGGAAGACCGAAAAAAAACAACAGAACATCTGCGCTCGGACAGAGGTTGCGTTTGTCGAAAACCAGGGGGTGAGGGGAAGGCTGGTGTTGCCAAACATAGTGTGCTGAATTGTTGTCTATACGCGTCTCGGGTTTTTTTGATGAATTTCTCGCTGGGTTCTTCAAAGAATATAATTATGTATGGATGGCTCTTCAGCAAACCGAACTTCGGTGCTCCATCTTCCGCTGTTCGTGTCCAGTTTTAGTTTTACCGGGCCAAAGGGAAGTACTATTAGAGGGTTTCCATCTGCTCGTGACCCTAGCCGTGGAAGTTTGAGCCGAGAGGCTGGAGGGTGGAGAAATTGTGAATTGTATGGTTTTTTTTTAATGCTCAATAGCTCTCATCTGAAAAACAGGTTGTGCTCGTCGGTTGAGATGTGCTTGGTGAGCTCTTGATAGCGTAGGCAATGCTTCCAACCTTCCAAATCGTCCGTTACTGACGACAAATACGGGTCGAGGCTGCGTCTCAGCTTGTAGGATGATATTGATAGAATACTTTTCCTGAAATGGAGAGAGAAGATTGATCAGGTTCAGGTATTGCTTTCTCTGTAGATTGGACCCTTGAGCAACAGAATATCCACCTGAGAGCAAGAGTCGTCAAGATGTCGATCTCGCGAGTCCAAATACGGACACTGTCTTGACTCTTCACCGCGGCGGCCTTGCTACGCATGGAGAGCACTTTCTCTGTGAAAGAGCCAATTGAGTTTTCCGCGAAGTGCTTGAAAAAGTGCGAAAATGTTTGGGAGGGAAATCCCCTGACCGCGGCGATCTCTGACAAATAGCAGGACAGCTTCGCCAGCAACACAAGAGCCGCCTGAAACACGTTCACCCCAATGGTCAGATTCGAGTTGATCTTCTCGTCCAGATTGATAACCTGCAACTGGTGTTGATGGCAGGAACGATGTCCATGAATCAGACGATAGCGCGTCGCTTGCTATAGGAAGCACTAGAAAGATACGCAACAACCAACCCTCATGCAAAAGCTCTGCGAAACTGCCGCTGTCCACAGAGTTTCTCTCCATCCCGGTCCTGAATCGATTCGGATCGTGTCTCTAATTCTGCAAGACTTGAAGCGCGAGTAGTCCACTAGAACTTCCATCGAAAACGTGTCGATCAGGAGCCCACACCACGGGATTTTCACTCTGAATTCACCGGTGGCGTTTCTGTCGCGGTGGAGATGAACACCCATAAAAACGCATGTGGTAAGTCATCTACTGCCTCGGCGTGATCAAAGGAGACCTAAGCCTTAGGATATCGACAAACCCGTAGTTTACAATGCTCTTCCTCTGACTCATCGCTGTGCCATACTCGCTAAACCCCGCGGTCATGAGCTTGGTGTAGCCTGTAAAAGCCTCCTGAGACGCCGTCGCCAGGAAGAAGTCGTCCACGAAACGAAGATTGACCGACGGACTGCTGATTCTCGTATAGTCGGCTAGCTCAGTCGATCGTTCTAGATCCGCGTAGTACATGACGGCTAGCATAGATGACAGCGGCATACCCTGAAAGGAGGTAGACCAGTCGATGAGCTTCGTTGTGCAGGCGCCGCCTACCAATGTACTGAGGAATGCTTACCTGCGGAATCCCAGTGCTCTGTAGGTGGAACTTCCCGTTCACATCGACGAGGTTCTTCAGGATGACATGTGAGAGCGCTTGAAGCACATCCAAGCGCGATATATGAAGTACACTCACGTCATCTACCAACACACTCGAACGGCTCTGTTCACAGATCTTGTTCCGAGCCAAGCGAAGGAAAGAACTTTCCTCTTGATTCTCCGAAACGACAACCTTCCTCGCCCAGCGAACTCCTATGACGTACGAGAGACGCGCAACCCTCGTCTGAGCAGAAGCAGCACGAAGCGGATCCTAACATTCTTGCGAACCAACCCTTTCTTCTCGATATCCAGTTGAACTTTCTATACCGGAGAACGAGATAGTCCGACCCTTTGATCAACCTCGGGAGCACGTCGAGAACCAATCGCTTGCTCAGAATCGTATCAAACGAGCTCACGACATCGAACTTTGCAGCGAACATCCTAGGCTTTCCAGCTCTCCTCCACTCATCGCTGAACGACAAGTACCGCCTTACCAAGTGGGGGAACCATGTGCTTGGTCAGCTGCAGACTCATTGAGACTCCAACAAGGCCAAGTCCGTACCTGTATATCTCTGCCCGAGTACCGACATTGGAGCCTCCAAGAGATCGAATCTCGTGCCTAAGTATAGCTCCCAAGTTCCTCCAAAGGGAACGGCTGGAGTAGTAAGCGTACTTGCTGCCCCTATCCACATTGTCCATGAGATTGACCTGTGCCATGTCGCAGGGTGAGGGTTTCGTTCTCAATTAAACTCATTGCCTGGGTCTCAGCTGATCTGTCCTGTTCATTCCTACCTGTAGAGCGCGGACGCCATTGGCCTTCGGGATCCACCGAAGTTTGCTGTACGAAAAGTACAGCCCACGGTCCAATCGTTCAAGGCGAATATGGTCCTTAGTGCGGTGATCAATTTCCCTGAACTTGTCGTTTAGAAGCGTCCGCGTGCTGCAGAAACGAATATGTGACCAAATCGGACGACGGTAGTACGTAACCTTCATCCTCGTCGTTTCTCGGTCGCTGCAGTAGAACACTGTCTTCAGCAGCGTGCTCAGA
Organism: Rhodosorus marinus; assembly: GCA_029953675.1. Taxonomy (NCBI): domain Eukaryota; phylum Rhodophyta; class Stylonematophyceae; order Stylonematales; family Stylonemataceae; genus Rhodosorus; species Rhodosorus marinus. The sequence continues at coordinate 2,735,191 of JAMWBK010000001.1, forward strand.
ACTCGGCGGAAGATCCAGCAGATGACACTACGCAACATATCCTTGATCCACAGCAACCAAAGTGATAGGCTCAGCTCAGAATCAAGGTACGTGGTCAGAACCAATCCTACCTTTCTCCAGACGAGGTCCTCATGACTGCAAACTCCGGATCGAGCGTCAGAGATAGATAGCCAGTGGACTTGACTGACCCGCATTCTGTTAATCAGCGGGGCAATATCCATCGAGTCATATTTTCTGAGGCTCACGAAGGTTGAGATCGCTCGGCGGAGCTCGATCCAGTTCCCCGAGCAGCCGAGAAGTTCCCGGGGTAGTACTGAAGCACAAGCCGAGAAGAGGAACTTTCCCACTGACTGTGAGCTGGTCGTTGCGCGTATGAGCGAGGGGACGTCAAGGTCTGGGTGCATGGAAGGAAGCAACTGGTTTTCTCAGCGCTCGAGAGGATTGTCAACCTCCCCTTCCCCCCCCCCCCCATCAAACTGAATTCCGTGCGAGTACTAACCTGTCCGTATGAGCCCTTTTCGCCTTTGTTCCGGTCTACGCGATAGTGAACGCCTCGGATTTCGAGAAACTGTCGCTGAACAGATGAAGAAGCTCGGCAAAGTCAGCACGAGTGGTGAATAGATCCATGCCAGAGGAGCCCGCTGGACGCAACGAGATCGCTTCAGAGGCTCCCGACGTGATGAGCTTGATTGTCTTGGCCGTGTTCGGGTTTGTAACAGTTCAGAGCTGAAATGTCGGGGGTCGCTTCCCAGTTTTCAACTGCGTCCTATCTCAGACCAGCCGTCGTGATCATCCGGGAAGCTAATGGCGCCCCCCTTGGGCTCAGTGAAGCACTTACTAGAAGAGGACAACGAGATTGCTTCTGGTGACTCGCCGTAGAGATAATCGCCTTCGCGATTTTGACTATCGCCCGCAGCATCGTCGGTGTCTGGGAAGGCGTTTCCATGCTGGGATTTAGCACTACTTTCCTCGTCTTCAGTCGCCTCACTCTCATCTGGAAGCAAGATCAGAACAGGATAAGATAAGTCGCACCAAGTGAAGAAGGAAGGGCAAGCTGGTGATCTTTTTCCTCACCAGCTCTAAGATGTTGTGGGATAGGGCAGTGCTTGTGTAGGATATAAGAAAGGTCCTTCTCTGCAGACCTGTCCAAGACCTGGGTGAAATTCCGTTCCGTATAGTAGCCACCGACTTAGAAGCACAAAACGCGAGCGCAGCTCGAGAATGTGCTCACTGCAGAGTTCACAGGATTCGAAGCTCTCCGCTGTGTCGTACCTGCTTGAGAAGTGTCACCAGCTGCTCCAGCCTCCGTCTGTTCTTCTTTGTTGCTCTTAAGTGGCGTCCATTCCTCTTGCCAAAGATTTGCGTGAAAAGCTTGAGCGCGTTCCGCTTGGATCCTCGCTTTCCTCGACCTAGCGGATGTCGGCTTGGGAAAATTCCTATTCGTTGTGGAAGGGTTCGGTTCTCAGTCTGGTTCTCAAGACGGGTTGACAATGTTTCGGCTCCAAGACTCACCCCGAAAGCCTTCCTTTTCGGAGTATTTCAAGTCGCCCTTGTACAAGAGCGGCAGCTTGTTCACAATGGTAGGCGAAATTTTGGTAACCTTTCTTGCTCCACGGTTGGGGGGGGGGTTTCGCTTCGAAGGTATGTCGCCCGGAGGTTCCCCCGTGATCTGAAAAAACGACACCTTGGCCGCAGTTGACCTTGGGTGAACCGTTTCTCCTCCTACGCGGGGCCCGTCGTGCTCGCCCGGTGCTAGTGGAACGTGAAGGCAGCTCTTCGTGAGTAAGAACATCATAGCTTGGCGTCCGATGACTTCGAGAAGCAGGCCGAAGTCTGGAGACTACGACGAAGGAAGTAAGACAGCGTGAGTGCCCTGGGCTACGCTTTTTGAATCCAATGGTCCATCGATCAGTTTCCTACTTTCACAATGGCCACAGCGGTGCTCGGCGCTCGCGGACTGATGCCGTTCAGCGGTCCACTGACGCCATTGCTGGTGTCTGAATAGAAACCCAAGCAGAGAACATTTTGAGGCCGCTTTTGTTGTTCGAAGAGTCTGATCAAGGCCTTGTCAACGACCTATGGGAAGCCCGATTCAAGCGTTTGGGTTTAGAGCGGAGCCAGGCTGGCCATGTCCGTACTCTGCTCTAATTTCAATCCGTTGTTGTTCACCTCGGTCTGCAGATTTCTGGTCATCGTTCCGGGCTGGGCGTCTGGTGGCTTCAACTGATCTCTGTCGTGAAAGGATACGAGCATGCTGCTGATTCGTTTCTGAGGATCAGCGAGAAGCCCGTTGTCGCTGTGCAGACCAGCGTCCGGCCAGTTCGTCGCCGCATAGTCGCGAAGCGTCCAAGCGGATGGGAAAAACCTCTTGACTGTTCTCAACGTCGCCTCATCGCTGCCTTGCGCGAGAGTCTTCCTCAGAGTCGAGATTGAACCAGAACACCAGAGTTTAGAACACTCTTTCAATGAACTTGGTAACTAAAACGTGGGTCCATTCGTTTTCTGTCTCTCACCTCTCTTTGCCGCTTCAGGGGTCTTCCACACCCTAGAGCCATACCTCCAAAGCAAGACAGATCCGCTCACAGCCAGCTGATAGCGCTGGCGAGGAAGCTGCCTCATCAACCGGATGCTATCATCACAGGACGACGTCAGAAAGAGCTTCTGAATTCAGAATCCCGTCGTCTCATCTTCGTCAGTTGCTGTCGGAGCAATGCTAAAGCGTCGACCTTCCTGATTCCCCATTTAGTCGATCATCCAGCTCCATCGACTACCAAGAAGCAAAACTAGTTTAGGAAGACAAAGTCCTTGATCAGTTCTATGATACAGTCAACGGTTGAGATCTTGCTGTTCATCTACCAGACCGCTGGTACGCTACCCTTTCATCTATGTAACCAAGGTTAGGCGATTAACTGTGTTGCGATGTATCTTACTTTAAATGCACAGTTGGATGGGCTGGGAGACCTCTGCAAACGACGAAGAGAGGAGACAGATAGAAACCGAACGGACGCACATTGTAGTTGCGAAGGAGTCGCATAAGAGTTTGAACTCTCTGGTTCTCTGTTGTCCATTCACAATCTCGACTCCGGCTCAAACTGTCCAACAAGGCCGCGATGAGAGGAGTGTTGAGAACCGTCAACAAGTTCTTCCCACCTGCTTCGACGCTTCGTAACTATGCGGCGAGCAACTGGCGGGACGATGCTCGTCATAGTGAGGATGGTCTTCGATCATCTGAAAGGGAATCTGGCTTGGAACGACTTTGGATGATTCGCTGACCATCCCCACGTTCGCTGTTCAGCCTATTCAGGTTGCAGCGTTTGCTGCCCTATTGAGTTTGCTTTGTCTTGTCGTTCCGTCGTAGAGGCTAGTTGTTGCTTTACGTGCACGCACGTAGAAGAAGGAAAGTTTCAGCTTTCTCGGTCAACGAATTGCGAAGGAGCTCTTTGATCTGGACGAATCAAGCAGGACAGTTCAAATGTGACTACTGGACGAAGGGATGCGATTCCGATACATAGAAGTAATCTGCCCAGATCAGCAAGGACTACCACCCGTGAGAGCAATCCATCGGGGAAACAGAAACGCGAGATGCAATCCCCGGTCTTTAGGTTGGGAATCGACTACCTCTTTTGGAAAGGAAGGAACTTTTAAAGTTAACAGTCGGAGAGCCACGTGCACGTGTGACTCATTACCCTATGACGTACTAGCCATCGGCACCGCTGCTGCCTGTCCCGCATCGCAAGTTGGTCGTGGTTTGCCTTTGAGAAGGAAGCCGTCGATAAGGGGGCCCGCTCAGCGTTTTGGGTCGAAATTGCCGATAGAGGGAAGCAGACCGCCTTGTCGTAGTACCATTTTCCAAGAGAAAACCACGACCATCTTGAGGATGACTTTGCCGCAGGCCCTCTGATGAACTAGCCATGCTCGTCCCAACGACAACCGCAAGACCGCCGTTCAGCCTCTTCCTTCAACGCAGGCGACCCGAGGCTAAAGCAGGAGGGTCCTTGAGGGCGACTAGGTAACGGTATCTGGGGTCCAGGTGTAGGCTCCACCCAGACGACCTCCGGTGCCTTGTCTTCCTCTTCACCCTGTCCCTCCCAATGACAAACATCGTATATACACTGGCATTATACGATAGGAGGAAACTAAATCACCAAATCCGGCTTTTACAAAGTATATATGTAGAGCTATATAGGTTAGACAATTATATCGTCTAAATAGATATCGACGGCGTGCTCGACGAGATTTCCATCTCTAAATCGAAACCCTTGAAATGTGAACAAGACGGCAAGAGGAGGAGATTACAGCGAGCTTAGTCTGGCATGGTACTTTATAGATGAATCAGAGAGAGTTTAACATAGATCTCGTCTCATGGCCAGTCCAATTGAAAGGTTTCCATTCATCAGCGGTCCCAACAGACCAGAACAATTTGCGGTGGTCGGAAAACCACCAACACCGCTTGAGCCAAGAACAAGACCGCGAAAGGTTGAGTTAGAATGTCATTTTTGCTTCTCTAAATGATTTAGAAGATCAGTCTACCTGCTGTCGTCTCATAGCTAGTCAGTTTAAATGCTTCCCATTCATCGGATGTCCCCCTGAATAGGGACGACGTGCGGAAGAGGAGGAAGGAGGGCGGGAGAGACAGAGAGACAGAGAGACAGAGAGACAGAGAGACAGAGAGAGAATTCAGCTTAGGTTCAAGAATTTTTAGGAATGATGGCGTTTATTGGCGGTTTATGTATTCAAGGACATGACAGAGCTTCGTCACAGAGCTCAAGATCTGTTTGTAGGGTAAGTTCATTCTCCTGAAGGCTTTTGGTTGAGTTTTACAGGCGGTTATAGCTGAAAAACGTTTCGATTTATACCGTATTTTGTAGTCGGCTGAAGTCAGGGAGAAGCCAGTATCGGTCTCCCTCGTCCCGCTGGGATGTCCGAAGAACACCGTCGACGCCGAGGTTATGCTCGGCGATCTAGAGCAGCAAGGGATCTCCGTGTTGGACGATGAGAGCAGCGCCGATGTCATCATCGTGAACACCTGCGGTTTCATCGAAGACGCCAAGCGTGAATCCATCGAGGCTATTCTCGCAGCTGCCGAGCTGAAGCAGGGCAGCGGCGCCAAGGGGGTCGTTGTTACAGGGTGTCTTGCACAGAGGTACCTCCCAACCGGATTGGAGAATGCAGCTTTATAGATGCCGCTCCTCACCTCCCGACTTGCTCTTCTTCTTCAGGTACGCTTCTCAGCTCGCCGAAGAGCTACCTGAAGTGGACGCCGTGGTAGGCTTTGAGGGTTACAAATCGCTGGGAGAAAAGGTCAGGAAGATAGCTCTGAACGGCAAGAAGAGATCGAGCTCGACTGTGGAAGTAGGCAAGGCGACGGTACCGTTTAGACCAGAGTGGGGACGTCGTAGGCTTGCTCCTAAACACACCGCCTACATGAGAGTTGCGGAAGGCTGCGACCACGCCTGTTCCTTCTGTGCGATTCCTTCGTTCAGAGGAAAGTTCAGGTAGAGCTAGCAAGGCATCACCACATCTCTCCCCTCATCGCGCTCTGATCCATCGTCCTCATGCGGTGGAGATAGGTCGAAGCAATGGGATCAAGTCGTCGAAGAAGCCCGGCTACTTGCGTCGAAAGGAGCAGTGGAATTGAACCTGATCGCCGAGGACACGAATCAGTACGGAATTGATTTCAAAGGGGACAGCCGCAGACTCAGCGATTTGCTGTACGAGCTTGCAGACATCGAGGGCATCCAATGGATCCGGCTGTTGTACTGCTATCCAAGCTACTTCACAGACGAGCTCATCGATGCGATAGCGAACATTGACAAAGTGGTGAAGGTGAAGCAGTTTACAGACAACAGCTGCCAAGAATGAAACTCCACACCTTCCTAAACAGGGAGTGTGGGGAGCGCTTCCCCACAATCTGCTCTAACCGGGGATGCACATCAACCCTTCTCCTTCTTCTTCTCTAGTATATTGACATTCCGCTGCAGCACATCTCCGACCCGGTGCTGAAGAGAATGAATCGACCTGGAGCAAAGCACACGAAGAGGCTTCTGAACAGGCTGAGAGACCGGATACCCGAAGTGGAATTCAGATCGACGTTCATCACCGGATTCCCGGGCGAAACACAGCAGGACCACGAGGAGCTGGTCAACTTTGTCAAGGACTTTCGATTTCATCGAGGAGGTTTTTTCACTTACAGCGAAGAGGACGGAACGCCAGCGGCATCCCTTGATCGTCAGATTCCTGAGGAGGTAAGCGAAGGACTACTTCCTTTCCAAACGTCTCTCCGAGAGACTGACCTCTTTTCGTTTTGGATGACTTCGCTCTTAGATCAAAATGGCAAGACGAGATGAGCTAACATCGCTTCAGCAAGACATCCAAGCGGAGTTTGCTGACGAGAAGATTGGTAAGGTAATCGATGTGCTGGTGGACAGAATTGAGGACGGTCACGCGGTGGGTAGAGCGAGATTTGATGCTCCGGAGATCGACTGCATCGTGCACCTGCTTCAGGACGTTCCTCCGGGACTGGTTGTAAAGGCGAGAGTGGTAGAGTCGGACCTGTTCGACCTTCTCGCAGACACCAATCCTCACGTCGTGAATGGGGAGGTTGTCTAGAGCGAGGAGAACGTCCTCTACCGATGCTAGAGTCAGTGCTATGTAAAATGAAAAATTAGTTGTCGTGCAGCTGAGCTTGCGCTGCGCCCGACGCTGTTTTCGCGGGCGAGAGACCAAGTGGAGAGCTGTCGCGTGTGTGAAGGGTGACAACTGTGCCTCGAAAAAAATTCATCCCTTGCTCTTTCTCAACATGCTAGTCTAGGTTTGTACCCCAAGAATAGCTTAACTTCCAGCTCGATCTGTCAGATGATCTGGGATTCGGGGGTAGTCATATAGAACATGGTATCGCCTAGGGTCTTGGCCGGTCTTCCGCGTTTCGAGAATGTCGTGAATGCTAAGGACAGCAACGAGACGTTTGAACGCCTCCTTTCCTCGTCCCTCTTGCTCACCATCTCCACCGAAGCTGTCCAATCGGGTCGTACAGTCGTCTGTGTCTCAAGGCCTCCCGCTTGCCATCCTAGTCTTCCGATTCGCGATGAACTCTCCCGGCATCTTCATGTGACCAACTCTCTCGACAGAGCTTTTTATTCCTCTCAGGGTTTGCTGTGTCTGACAAAATCTCGTCGTAGACCGTCGCGCATCGTTCCTATCCGTCATCTCGTTAGCAGTATCGCCTAACCTCGTCCTCGTCCACTACTCTGCTGAATAGTTGAGCACCGCCATTGACAAGTTCAATCAGTTTGGACCTCTCCGCGGGGGAAGGAGTTGCGGAGGTTGTGGCCCCATCGCGTCGGTCGTGGTTGTATTTCTCAGCAGATAAATTCCAGTAGAAAACGTGTGCGCGGAGGGGAGATAACAAAGATAATCATCACCGGATTCGAATCTGTATGGACGATGCCATGGTCCTGCGTCCAGCATCTCGAGCAGGAAGATACGGACTAGGCTAGCCGCGCGGCGCCCGTCGATTTTAAAGTATTGGTAAATGTTGTGATTTGATGAAGACGTTCAAGAGCTCTTGTCAGTAAAACTACAGATGTGCTGGTCGTCGTTGTCGTCGTCGTTGGCGGGTGGGGAATTGTAGATGAGTGGGAAATGTAAGACCTGTTAGGATTGGATCAGGAGAGGAGCTTACGTGACCTTGTCCCTTTTTCGTCGACGAGGAGACTAGTCTTTGGGAGGGGGGGCGGGGGAGGAAGGGAAGGGGAGCTTTCTTGTAACCTGAGCTTGTCAAGTAGGAGGACATTAGAGAACTTTCATTTAGTAGCTTTTTTGGGAGGGCTGGTTGCTGCCTGGATAGAGACTTTCGTGAGAAAGATTGGAACAGTCTCAACAAGACAAAGAGGTTTGGTCAACGTGGGAAAGGGGGGTCTATCCTCGACAGAAAATTGGAGAGAGAGGTACTCGTTTGAGAAATGGCGTGGAACGGCTAGTATAGTCTGCCTCTCCAGTAGCGACGGTGGAGATGTGGTGATGAGTGTCGATTAAAACTGTTGAAGAGGAAGAGTTTTGGGACGATGAGAGCCTCGTTGAAGGGTTTTGTGGAGTGAACGCATCGCTGGAAAAGGGGCTGAGGGTTTTTTGGGACAATAATGATCGCTCGGCATGCGTGGGTTCGAGTAAATCTGAGGAGGAGCTCTGCAGCCTTTGGTGAGAGGTATGGTGCTGTTCGGGGGCTGAAGAAGAAGAAGAATGACGAGGGTGGCGGCGATGGAGCCCGCGCGCTTAATCCCTTCGAGCGTTTGCTCGAGGGGGAGAAGAGCACTGGGATAGAGGAGTCTGCGCGAGAAGTGGCGGACGAGCATCGCGCTGGGATCGTTCAGAGTGCGCGGGAGGTTCTCAGGGCTGCTGGTGCTCTGGAGCCACCAGTCCAAGCATTGGAGACGAGGAAGACTCAGAAGAAGGCGGCGAAGAAGAGAAGCATTCCGGCGTTGGGACGTACGAGTATTACCAGAGGTGAGCTTCAGACGGAACCGTCTGAAGCTCACCGTTCAGTAGCGAAAACTAAGGACGCCGGCGAAGCCGGCGCAACGTTGATTACTAAGCTGGGGAAGATGGAGAAGAAGAAGAATGCTGCGCTGCCGGTGAACCCGGCAACTGGTGTGATAGATTTCGATTCTAAGGCAAATCGGAAGGCATCGGCTTCTAAATCTAGGCCGAAGAAGAGGGGTAAAAAGATCAAGAAGAAGGTGGAACCTGTTGGACTCACTGAGAAGCCGAAAGAGAAAGAGTTGGAGTCGATTCCGACGAACTATCTTGAGCTGACGGGTCTGACCACCGAGGAGAAGGAAAAGGTGCTCTCCAAAGTGCGCGCCCGCGGGCGGTTTAGCTCGAGAAAGGCTGAGGCGCCGCCGAAGACCAGAAAACAGATACGCACAGAGAAGAAGAGCATCCGTCGATTGCTCAACCCAAAAAGGCTAAAGAAGATGCGCAAGACCGTCGAACGAGGCGTACGGACGAGTGGAACTCCTGGCGGCTGGATTCGCTTGGAGACGAGATTGTATAAGGTTTCCGAAGCGCTGAAGTTTCTGAAGTCGGCTCACCGGCTTGAAAGTTCACTTGAAGTATGCCTACACACCCGCTAGCCCACCCGACTCTGTCTGTTTTCATCTCTCCTGCTAAGCTTGGATCCAAATTATTTCTTCTCTACTCTAGTCCGGAAGCGGTCTTCTGCGGAGCGCATGCGAGCGCTTGCACTGGCCTGCGGACTATAACGAAGCAGTTACTATATCGAAGATCGCGTGTGTATACGACGTGGTGAAGTTCAAGATGGTCGATTTAATGAACTTGCTGCAGTTTCTCGGAACAGAAACAACGCCGCAGGCGGTTCGAATGTTGATTATGCAGGTAGAGTCACTCAGCATACCCACCCCGCTCCCTGCAGCGCCGCTTGTTCTTCACTGCCCGGACTGCTATCCAGCAGCCCGACAACGACTAGACCTCAGATATTGTCTTAACCAAGTCATGCTCAGCTGCTCTTCGGCTCTGCCGGTTTCTTTTCTCCCATACCTAGAACGAACCCTCGACGTTTAGAACGAACGCGATCATGAGATGTTTATTCGAGGAGGGCCGTGCCGAAGACGCGCGGCTGCTGTTCGAGGAGGAGCTGAGGCGCGGGAAGAAGATGGACGCACTGTCAATACAAATCGTCCACAAGTGCATTCGCGACATATCTTCATTAGTAGATTTGGTAGAGGAGGTGGGTGAAGTGGCGAACCTCACCACGGACGCGTTCGAGACTTTGATTCGTGCTTGCTGGGAGAAGAACGGTGCGCGCCCCGATCTCACTAAGCGGATCCTTGCGGAAATGATTGTGAGCCAAAGGCCGCGAAGCGATAAATGCTACGCGTGGGCAATCGCTCAGCACTACATGGTACGTTCTGGCTCTCTCATCACTCACTGCGACTACTCGGAACTGAATGTAACCGATTTGTTGTCGACGAATACTAGACTGGAGACGTTGAAACCGGAGAGAAGCTATTTGAGAAGATGTATAGAGAAAACTTGAACATAGAGCTTGAGACGTATGGATCCATGTTCTTCGCATTTGGGGAGCATGGAGGTAGGTGAACCTGCGTTTCTTCGTCTGGGTGTCAGCGATTGATTCAGATGAGTTCAATTTTTTTTTTGTTTTGGCGATGCGACTCAAATAGGCTCCCAAGAGTTGGTGAAGAGGTTTTGGAAGGAGTTTGAGGAAAAATACGTCTGGCCTGAAGAGCCGAGCCCGAAGATGCAAGGGAAGATCGCCAAGGTGCACAAGTGGTACGTAACCGCGTGCATCGAGGCCCGCATGTCGCGCGAGGCGTGCGACGTCGCCAACCGGATGCTAGAGCAGTTTCCCAACTACTTCAAGGAGCTCTATCTGACAGTGTTGGACGCTTGGCTTGCCGCCGGGGAGGCGAAGCGGGTAACCGATGCTCTTGGGGCTAGGGAAATTTTCAGAAATCAGGTAAACTTTCGCACGAGAAAGGTCTTGAACCCCAGTCGATACATTTTCCGCTCACCTCGAACGCGTGCCCCCGATGAACGCAGTTGTTTGCGGAACGCACAGCACACGCCTTGGTCAAGGCCGGCGAGCTCAAGCGAGCAAAGCAGATCATGGACGACATTGGCCTTGAGAAAATGACCAGATATGAGTGCATCCTTGAATACTACGAGGCAACGGGTGACAAGAGGGAATTCAACCGACTCGTGGAGTACTTGATGAGCACCACCGAACACCTGCATCGCACCCAGCTCTACGATATTGCCATTCGTGCTCTCATTCAGATGAACAGCAAGAGGGTTCTTGCGTCGCTTCTCATCTTCATGAGCAAGAAGGACATTCTCGGAGTAGGTAGAGCCTTTCCATTCCCGAAGGTTTCCGTAGATCACAGTCCAACGTTTTGTTTCCTCCCGGAACAGGGTCGTCGATTGGACGGCGTGAATTTTAGGCGCCTGGTGACAGATTTGCGGGAGGATGAGGATCATCAGAGGGTTCATGACCTGTATTTAACGTACCAGAACATCAATGGCAAGAAGACGAAGCTCGGCGAGAAGCACTTGAGGCAGATCTTCGACTCGTCTTTTCGCGTAGGTCACATCGGAACCTGCGAACGAATCTCCGCGAGCCTTGCGGCCGGTGAGACGTACGTCTTGCCTACTCAAATGAGTCTTGTAAAAGAAGACGGCTGCTCCCAAACACCTAACGATTACTCCCAAAACGCACGGTTCTCACACCACAGGTTCGACATCAAGCTTCACGAGCAGATGTTGCAGGCGTACGCTTCACAGGGCCGCGTGAAGAAGGTGATTCGACAGTTTGAGAGACTGCTCGACGAGGGATTAGAACCTTCAGAACAGAGTCTGAAACTTCTCGCCGATGCCTAGTGCACTGTAACCTGCACGAGCGTCTCTGAACACCATCGACGGTAGGGTTCTAGGGTTAACGAGCCCGGAATTTTTTTTGAGATTTCTTGTATTATATTTAGGATTTTCTTGTTGCACACTCGCTTTCTAAGGATTCACGAGTTGCGCTCTTTGCAAAGGTGGTTTACAAGGTGCCTTGCACCTACTGTATAAAAAAAAAGGAAGGGGGGAGAAACCCGACTAGGCAAAATTAACATTTGATGTGGGCAGAAGAGCGAACCCGACATTCATGCGCCATCCTCGTGGACGGCGTCCTGAAACATCAGCGAGACATCCGCCGTTGTGATCTTCTCGATGATGGGATTCTTCGCCACGACCCCGTGATACGACTGCGCCCGCTGCCGTTCGATATCTACTATCTTCTCCTCTATCGTATTTTCGACGATGAAGTGATGGACCGTGGTTTTTTGAGTCTGGCCAATTCGATGTACCCTCCCCACCGCTTGGGCTTCTGCCGCAGGGTTCATCTGCGGTTCTACAAGAACAACCTGTTCCGCATCCGTCCAACAGAAGCGAAAAAGGTTGGAGATGTACAAGCATATGTTAAGGATGATTCCTAGCGAGCTGGAAGGTTCCTCTTTTGCATTCCTTACGTGAGTTGCCTCCACGATGTTAAGCCCACTCGCGCAGGATTTTATCGGCAGTAGTAGAGCTGAGATCCCCGGCTCGGTTCGAAACCGGTGGAGCGCGCTCTGGAAAGACTTTTTTCCCTTTTCCGTTCTCGCAAAGCCGACTCCGTTCTCCCGCAGCGAACTGGAGATAATCTCGAGCACGTCAGTCCACTGGGAGAAAATGAGCAGCTTGTGCGACTTGTCCGCATCCAGAATCGTCAAGATGCTCCTCACGACAGCGCTTATCTGTAGACAAATGATGCTCTGTTAGAGCGCTCAAAACAGCAATAAAAAGGATTGCTAACCTGGCCCGCAGCCCTGGCTATCTCTCGCAGGGAAATGTCAATACACTGCCTCTGGCTGTCCCTGCTCATCTCGAGTTCAATGATCGGATATGTTACCTACCTTGCTTCCATAAGAGCCCTTGATCTCTCTCTGCTCACTCTGCAACAGCCGCTCCCGCTCTTGCTGAGGATGCACGTAGCTGATCTCCGCGAGCGCTGCCCGAGCACGACAGGAGGGGCATCGCACTGAAGAAAACGCGCCTGGAACGTTCTCAACGCCGCTAGCCCGCTCTACAATACGAGCGGTACATTCGAAGCAGAAAAAATGCCCGCAGGGGAAGACAGAAACTACACAAGGAACGCCGCAAGCAGACACGTCAGTCCCTCAGTGCCACCCGCGAGATGCGAACCGCTCCTCCACGCCTCTAGGAAGGAAAACAAATCTCACATTCGTTCGTCATCTCTCCGAGGCAGATCGCGCAGGTCTTGTTCTTCGGCTCGGGCTTGTTTTCCGTGTTCCCTTCATTCCGGAGACTTTCCAAGTAAGTGAGCTGTCCCCTCTTCCGTTTCAAGTTGGACTCCTCGGCCATCCTATCGTTGGAGTAGGAAACATTTGCCACGGGTACCTCCTCTGGAAGAACTTTGTATAGTTTTTCAACACCCACCACCTCGTCCTCTGGAGAACGGATGCTGATCCGCATGATGGCCATGTCAAGCTCATCCAACGCGGAAAGAAGATCCTTTTCCCCGGTCGGCAAAACGGAAAAGGAAAATTGTTTCAGCCACTTTCGTTTAGCAGATCCGGCAGCCTTCGGGCCCACCTTTTGCGCTCTGAAGAGAAGATGAAACTGGGTGAACTCCCGCTTCAGAGCTTCCAGGTACTCGAAGAACTTCTGCGCGTCTTTGCACGTCGCCTCCACCAGCATTTGATCGCGATTTGTCCTCCGGAGAAAAGTGAGCAGAATTCGTAGAATTTTCTCCACCTCTCCCTGCAGACGAACGCCTCCTTCTCCGTGCGCAACAACGCCATCTCTTGACGTCGACGGCATCACAGAGTTGATGTTCTTCTCCCGAACGTAAAACAAAGCTTTCTCGTAGGCTGAGAAGAATTTCTGGTTCCAAGCAAGCGGGCACACAAGATCAGATAGCTGTTTCTCTTCCAAAATATCCCGAGCACCGTGAGGACCGTCAAAAACTCACTTCCGATTCACAGTGCTCACAGACGCCCCCGGTTCTGTCTGGGCGACACTTTTTACAATTTCCAGAAATCGCAACGTCGTCTGCGGTCGGCGGCTTGGAGCCTGGAAGAGAGCTATTCAACGGCAAAACATGCGCGAAAAGAGTTAGCTAGCGCGGTCAACACGAAATCCGTATGGGCGACACGTACAGCAACCGGTCCAGAAGTTCTTTGCGCTTCTTATTCATTGCAGTCAGCTCCCTCTCTAAAACAAACTTTAACCCGGCCGCAGATGTTACAGAGGACGACAGCGATCGCTGGTTCTTTCGTCCGTGGTATGTGTCGAGCAGCTCGGTGTGGATTCGCTGGGGAAGTTGAGCACTCAGTCCCGTGTCCAGATCAACCTCCCGAATCGCAGTCGCCCACCAGACCAGCTCCCCCTTATTCTTGGCCGCTATTTCCTCGACATCACGTCTCGTCTGGAACAGCAAAGAAACAGGAACACAAACAGTTCGGGAGATAAGGTTCTGCCGGCAACCTCAACAGCCGCAGACGGAAGGTGTGCTAGACTTTTTACCTTTTCAAACTCGGCCTGTGAGACCACAAGCTTGGCTTTCACCTCTGCAACATACTCGTTCTGCATCACCTTGGTCTGGTCACGAAGTTCCGAATCCCTCAACGTCCTTCCGATCTTCTTCAAGACCGAGGCCGTGTCGTCGCTGAGACTAGGTTTCTAAATTGCATTATAGGAGCTCGTAATAAGCTATTACGGTGCTAACACACTCGTACCAAGCATAACTCTAGAGAGAGGTCTCGGTCTCTATCTTCTTCTTCGATCTCGTGTCTTACCTTCAGCTCCAAGTCAATCAGGTCAAGGGCCTCGGCGTAGTTATGAAATATGTGCATTTTCTGCATCCTGTCCATCTCAAAGTAGACAGAGTTCTCTTCCGCTGTTTTCATTGATTCACGGTAGAGATTTACCGCCTGGGCCAGGTCCCGTCCACCGGTGAGCAAACAGCAGGACGCGACTCCGTTGGACGCTGCTATGAACAACCTTTGCGCATCTTCACACTCAATCTACAATGATTCGTTCAGATAAACAGCCAAGATTAGTCCACGAGCGAAGCCCCCCCAGTAAGAAAGGAGACGACAGCCTACCTTGGCCCTCCGGATAAGCGCGTCAACAACCTCGCCCATAGTCATCGCTTCACTATTTTGCTGTTTCGAGAGAGCGCGGAGACCAGATCCTCCGACCTGAGGATGGCAACAGGCCTGCCTTAGCATTTCCAGCTTTCGTAGAAGACCTCCACCATTGATACCATTCAGAAGCAAGCCTGTTGGTAAATTCTTCAAAACTCTTTCGGCTGTTACTCGGCATGCCTCATGTTGTCTTCTATAGAAGTATGCCTCGGCGGGACTGAAATGAACCCTAAGCAAGTCGTACGATGAGTCGTCAGTGAGCAAACTTGGAAGTCGAAGTCGCGGAGCAAGTGACTGAAAGATCTTTGTCGGCCGAGAACAGTCCTTACTTTGTAAACTTCGACTCCTGCGGCGGAAGGCCGAGCTCCTCTGCAACGTCGTCTTTCTTCGTGCGCCAAACGAACGACCGAAAGTACGACTTGACGTCCTCCTCGGACTGCTGCAGTAGAGCGCTCTTCCACCAGAACGGATCTGAAAACGGCCGTACGCCAACAAACTGCACGAGGCCCTGAATTTGTCGGAGCTGGTTTCTCGCGGGGGTACCAGTGACGCACCTAGAGTAGAGCAGAGAACGGGCTTAGAACCGAAAACGAAAAAAAGTGCGCGGCGGCGCGCTTTCAGAAGATGAAAAGCTTACCATCGTATCTGCGATGAAAGACGCAAGGCCATTTGCGTAACGACTGCGCTCTCGCTCTCAACCATCTGAGCCTCGTCGAGACAGACGCGCCACCAGTTCACCATCATCAATGGAGTCGGAATCTATTATCATTGACAAGCCACGAACAAAGATCAGTTGAACGCTCTGAGATTCCGCTGGCTCGTAATCGTCGAGGCTGTCCTCAGCTTACCGTCCTATACTTTTTCTCTCGGCGGAGAGTTCTCGCACGAGTTGACGGATCCGAGTGATTGAAGTCCGCCCGCAGGGCGTCGTACGTTGTGAGCACGATATCAGACTCCGCCAACTCCCTTGCAGCGATGTATCTCGTTGACCGTAAGCCTTCATAAGTCACCGTCTTCACGCACCCAGGAAGCGTATGCTTCTCAATCTCCTCTTCCCACTGCCTCAATAGCGCGGCTGGGACAATGATCAGCGACGCCCTACCCTCATACTTCTCTCCACCAGCTTCGGCTCTACTTGCGCAGCCGTTGCAGAGGTACGAATCCCCCCGAAGCGCTTCCAGCGTCGTCCGCTCATAGATCTCGCCGCATAGTGCGTGAAGCCACTGCTTGCACTCGTCGCACTGAATCCACGAACATGCGACCGCATATTCGTAGAAAAGCTCCTGTTCGGAATCTTCTAGCTCCGTACTGTTACATATTTTACAGCAAGCTTCTTCGCTTGCAATATTCTGCTCACTCTTGAGACTTCGCTCTGAGCTCAGTACGCGCGGATTCGTCAGTACCAAACAGAGAATTTCGACCGTCTTCCCCAGACCCATCTCGTCAGCTAGAATACCACCACGAGACCCTGATACTCCTCTCGGCCGCCGTAGACCGGCCCTACCGACCAGTCTGTTGACGTAGATGGGCTGACCATGGCGTCCAAGGTACTGCTGCCAGAGAGGGTGGAGCCCTTCCGCCTCGCCTTCCACATTGGGATCCTCTCTTCCAAGCATGAAGTTGACGGCTCGCTTTTGATAGCTTCGAAGGGTAGGTCTGAGGCCATCTACTCTCAGGGATCTCTCCCGCGGCAAGTCTGTGTCTGTCGGGAGTCGACGTATAGATCGATAAAACCAGCTCAGATCCAAATCTCGGGAACTGCTGCGCGGGAATCCACCGAAGAGCTTTGCGAGGTTCTTGCTCCCATCGGAACCTTCAGGGTCCACGTCCTCGTCATCTTCTAGCGCCTTGTAAGTCAACCACAGGTTCAGCCGTCGCACGTCCGGTGCAAAGCTTGCGTACAAGTTTCCGTTTTTCAACAGATCTACGATCGCGTGAGAGCATCCGCTTTCGACAACGCAGTCACCATGAACCCACCAACTAGAAGACTCCAAAACTGTTGCAAAGAACAAGAGCTCGCTCTCCCGTTGCGACTCGTGGTCCTTCCAGTATCGTACAAGAAACCTACAGAAATAACCGCTCTACAGTCTTAGCCGGTGGCAGCCTGTCTACATTGAGAGAGGGAACAAAGGAGACTTACGCATCCTTCGCAGGTGCTGGCAGATCTATCTTCGAAGTAGCCTTCTGAGACTCAACCACGTCCACCTGCAACTCTCCAACGAAAAAAACTGCATCCTCCATCGACGCAACCATCCCAACCCACCCATCATTCTTCCTTGCAACTTTGGGGGTAGGAGGCGACACCACCGCGGCATCCAAAACCACAACTTTCTCACCGACACTCCTCTTCTCCCATTCAAAATCTACACCTTCCACATCCAGCCTAACAGGCGCATCCTGTTTCCTCTTCCTCCCCATTCCTCCAAAACCCCCACCACCATCCAAGCAAAAGATTAACCCAAACAAATCGCTATTATACACAGAGGTTCAAATAGAACCTCTATACATTTCCAAACGTTCCTCTTAGTCTTTTCCTCTCATAGCGTACTCACTCCTTCCTCTCCTCCCACCCCACTTCCCGCTCCCTCTCTCCCTCTTCTAAACCTTTCCACCTCTATCAAACCTCATTCCAACCAAAGAACGTCAAAATCGTTTTTAGAAATATAGTATCTAAATACAGCGAGCGCAATAGGAAGCCTCCATAGCTCAGTGGTAGATGCGACAGCCTAGTAAGCTGTAGGTCGCGAGTTCGATTCTCGCTGGAGGCTTATCTTCATTGTGTCTTTAACTACGCTGTTAGTAATCTCTCGCCCATTTTGTTTCGTAAAGCAAAGAAATTCGATATGTTGGTGGGATGCTGAGTACATGTTAGTGCATTTGAAAGCTGCTGGTCGCGAGCTCGATTCTCGCTGGAGGCTTTAGTACTGTTTTATTTTGTAAAATGAGAGAATTTGAGTTTGCTGGTATTCGTTTTAGTACACGTTCGTGCTTTGTCTTTGGATGTGATAAAGTTCTAGGTCGTGAGTTCGATCCTCGCCTTCCGTAGGGGGTTTGGATTGATTTGACGGCGTCATCCGCGGGGATGTGGTTAATGTGGTGTAGCTGTTCTTCAGTCAGGATAGACCGCGTGCGCTTTCATTGTTCTCAGCCTCTTGTAGGCCATTGAAGACGGCAACGTGCTTTTACTGAGCGAAAAAAAGCCCAGCGGCGTCCAGCATGTTCATAGAAGCTGGGAACGAGCCCCATCGTATCCAGTCGGGCAAGCGTAGTCGATGAACATGTTGAGAGGGGGTCCACTTGGGTGATGAGGCCGCTTTCACTTGCAGCCTATGTTGCTAGTAAATGGCAGTACTTTTTGGTTGGACATTAGCCAAGTCGCCAGTTCGATTGACATCGACCACAGTGCGGGTTTGATGAATGTGGCTCTAGTCACCAAAACAAAACCCAGATTCCGAAACCACGATACACATGCCAATTCGCCGGTTTGACGAACATCGAGAAAGGCGCGAGGGTTGATGAATATATCACTGCTCACCAACCGAAGCGAATCATGGTCCTCCCGATTCGCGCATCTGACCAACATCGCCCCAAATCAACCAAGGTAAAAGGAGACACCGACACAAGGCTCTACATTCCAGGGGAAACAGTGTCAGGACATTCTCATCTTCTATGTGCATTGCCAAAAAGGGTCTCGGTTACCACGCCATACTTGTCGATTCAAAAATCCCTCCCGCAAGACAGCGCTTTCCGCGTCACTCTGCTTTGCTCTGGTTTACCAACCGGAACCAGCGCGAATAAAACGCCTGCGGAAGCCTCGTGGCAATAGCCAGTCGCGCACGAATTTCCCCCCTCTCTCCCCCCCCTCCCCCACCCCTCGTAAAGCAGATTGCAAACCCACTTTCTATGAAAGCGCATTCTCCGCATCCCCAAAAGACTCCATCCATTCAACGACCAAAAAAAAACAACGAGAAAACCTGGAAACAAAAAAAATCACATTTCTTGCTCCCCCCCCCCCTCACAATCATCGAAAACTAGAATATATCGTTATGTATTTTAAATTATTTATTAACTGATCACATCTGATATCGTAATCACCCCTCTTTTCATTAATACAAGAATTCGGAAAACTAACATTGGGAAAATATCTTGATTTTTTGTCCCTTTCGAAAGAGATGGAAGATCTCCAAAACTTGGATCACGTTTTACGATATTTTCAAACACTTTTTGGTTTTATAAGAACGTGACGACCATGGATCCCCCGAGGATGAGGGGTGTGGACAATATATTTCCAAATTCATATTTATTTTAAATGAATTACAAATATATTAAAAATAAACACCTTTCAAAATCAAAACAATATTCAATAAAACGTCGACGCGTAAAATATTCCCAATCAATATACCAAAATAACCAATCAAACCTCTCATGAATCTTTCCAAAAAGAATTTTTAAAAATCCTCTAATAATACTACATTATTACCAACATCTCAAAATACCGGCAAACTACGGCCATTCATTTTCCTCCTCAACGTCGTACCCTCATGAAATATCCTTAATACAATACGAAATCATCTCGTTTAGTTCATATTTAACAACGCATCAACCTCCTCCATTTCTTTAGAAGAGTTTTTAACCGTCATCTCTTATTGATAGAATAATCAATCTATAATATATATTAATCCTATTATAAAAACTTTTAACGGTTATGTTGATTGATTAACTTTTGACACTTAAAAATGGTTAATATGTAAATATCTGGAAAATGTCCAAAAAACAAAAACAAAACATCCAATCCGTAGCAAACAGAGTGAGAAAGGAAAACGGTGCTTGGCCGGTTTTCTATTGGGGGGACTTGGGCATCCGTTGGGGGGGGTGTGAAGAGGGGGAGAGTGAGTGTCCTGAGAGACATTGCACTGTTCGTCTGTGAACGAACAGTTGAGAAAGGGATGGTAGATAATGAGGAGCTGAAGGGGAATAAATTTTGGACAGGCTGTATAAGTGAAGGGAGATTTTTTGAGGGGGAAGGGAGAGGGTGAGGGTGAGTGCAGGTGGAGGGGCTGTTTGGATGATGTGAGCGGATTCTGGGGATGGGGGTGGGGGGGAATGGGGACGGGGATGGACGATGACTGGATTGGGAGGATTTGTGAAGGATAGGGATGGTGATGGGTTTTGCGGTATTGAATGGTGGGGTCTGCAAGCGACCCCGAGGTCGGAGTTTGTGTCAGTTGGACGGTGGGGAGGGGAGATCGAATGGGACGGCTGTGGTGGTGGGGGGTGGGCCGACGGGTTTGGGGTGTGCGATGGTCTTGGCGAAGCAGGGCTGGGACGATGTGATTGTTGCGGAGAGGTTGCCTGGCTGTGGGCCTCAGGCGTCGTCGAGAGAGTATACATATGCTCTGAAGAAGAGGACTCTGAGGTTTGCTCAGGTGATGGGGTTTGAGGACCAGCTTCGACATGAGGGGGTGGCGATCAATCGACTGTTGCTGGAGGTGATTGACAAGTCCCCGGAGAGGAAGAGGGTGGAGATGAATACCCATGGTGAGGATGGAGTCCTGTATATGAGAAGAAAGAAGCTCCTGGAAGTGCTCACGGATCAGATTGAAGACCACTACTTCAACTCTGTGTCGATCATGTTCGAGACGCAGTGCGTTGTCAAGAATGACGACTCGGGAAAGCTTGTTGTGGAGCTGCGCAACCCGGAAGGCGATTTGGTCAGAACGGTACTTCCGAAGCTCATACTGGCTTGCGATGGCGTGCACTCAAAGGTTCGGACCACGTTTGAGAAAACCTACCCCCAACGGTTCGGGCGGAAGATCAGGTCCAGTCCGTCGGCAGGGCTGCTGTACAAAGCGCTTCTAATAAAGGGTGATGCGTTGAATACATCGATGCATACCTCAGTGATCTTGAGAGGAGGTAGCAAACCTAAAAGGCAGTACCTTCAGGTGGGACTGTTTCCGAGTCACGAGGAGGACGCCCGACGGATTGGCTCCATCGTCTTGCCGGAGGACAATGATCTGTGGAAGATTGATAACTGTGATGAGTGCTACGAGTACTTTCAGCAGCACTTCCCGAGAATCTCTGTACGCGATATCATCGATCGGGACGATATGAAATTGTTTTTGTCATCGACACCCGGGAGGTTCCCTCACATTCAGTGGTCGACCGGGTTTCATTCGGTATCCGAGAACGCGGCGTACGTGATCCTTGGTGACGCGGCACACTCCACTCCTCCGGACATTGGCGAAGGAGTGAACTGCTGCATGGAAGACCTTCACGTGCTGCACGACAGCCTGCAGCGACACGGAGACGATCTCGCAGCCGCACTGGAAGAGTTCGAGAAGGCTCGGCGTTCCGACGTGGAGGCCCTGATGAGGATTAGCCGATACGCGCATCCGTACCTCTACAACCAGAATCCACTAATGAAGAAGCTCTGGACCGCGGAACTGGCCCTGCGCGTGGTCCTCAACAAGCTCCTCCCGGCAGCGTTCGACCAACATATCATCTTCTTGATCAATCAGTACTCCTACTCCGAGGCGCTCAGGAGAGACTTGCGCACCAAGACTAGGATCTCCTTCCTCACCGTCGCCTCCCTGAGCGCTCTACTGTACTACCTAAATATATAACCTTCCCCTGTTCGCGGTACTGTTTGTACGAAGTTTTTGTAGAGAAGAGACAGCAAATTGAAAGCTTGTTCCCATGAAGAGAATTGTGCCTTTCCAGTTGCCCGTTTGGTTTAGATAGTCGTTCCTCAAGGCATGCCTTGGGACCTTTCATTCGCGGGCGTTTTCTGCTTATTGCGGCGCATGGTTCTGGTCGCGGCACCGCGGCGTCGCTACGCAGGTAGTAACGAACCCACAGGACGGTCCGATCATCGGAAACTGGGCTTGTGGGTCCTTGGCGTGTTTCCTTTTCTTGGTCTTTTCCTTGTCCTGCTTTCTAGTATAGCCCTAATCCTCAACAAGAAAGAAACTCAAGTTTGTACAAATAATAAAGACACGAAAGGATCCCTACGGGACTATCAACGGATCCAGGAGCTGCTCAAGCCTGATAAAAGCGCTCCTCGGGAAGATCCCAGATCGCCTGCGAGTGACGAAAAAGTCTCCAACGGGCCACTCCTAAGAGAAGGGATTATACTGCAGAACCTTCTGGCTTTCTCATATGATCTCGTCCTTTCGGCTTTTGGCCGGTGCGGCCAGGACGGCTTGGGGTGACAATTACAAGTTTCTCCAGAAATCGGACTTGAGGATCAAAGATTGCGGCTTTTTTTCCTTCTTGAAGAGGTCCTGTTGTGGCTGCTGTCTTCGATCGACGAACGGTTTGAGTTCGTACTGTTCCTCTTCCTCCTCCCAGTGGACTTCTTCCACGCTGAGGTCATCAAAGCACAGAGCGCCGAGGTACCCGGCGTTGAAGTCGTCCACGAACTTTAGTGCATTCTGTTTGTCGGTGTTCCCGTCCATGTGGTTGAGTACGCGATGAATTCTGTCGGTAGGCTGTTTCAGCCCGTACCTCTCGACGTAATAAAACTTCTTCGCCTCGTTAAGTTTGAAGAGAATGTAGTCGGCAACTTCGACCTGCATAAAGTCAAACTCACGCGCGATGTGGGGCAGGTTGCACGACTTTGCGGCGGCTAGCTTGTAAGGTGACTCCAAGTCCCTTTTGATCGACGACGCTGGTGGGAACAGGCCCGGAGTATCGATAAGCATCAGGTTGGGCTTTTCGTTGAACCAGTAC
Source organism: Rhodosorus marinus (assembly GCA_029953675.1). Lineage (NCBI taxonomy): Eukaryota > Rhodophyta > Stylonematophyceae > Stylonematales > Stylonemataceae > Rhodosorus > Rhodosorus marinus. Next base: position 2,757,648 of record JAMWBK010000001.1, read on the forward strand.
GATTTGGTTCTGATCGTCTCCCCTGCGTGGTCGGCGACTACGGGAGCATGGTACAGCTTCTTCTTCTTCTTCTTCTTCGTCAGCTCCTTCGAAACAATGTATATGAAACTGCTCTTTCCAACGTTGGGAACACCCACCACAAGCGCCTTCTTCACCTGCTGCTTCACCGGAAATCCGTTCTGAAGCATCAGCTCCTTGATTTTCGCGCAGGCGGGACGGAGCAGCTTGGTCCGGTACTTCTTACAGTTCCTCAGGTCTTCGAAGAAAATCTGGACACAACACAGAGAAGCAGTCAGGGAGGCAGTTTTTCCTCTAACAAAGATTCCAATCAGACAGCAGGCTGTCGCTCCTTTCTTACATGGTCTTCTGGGATATTGAGTTCTTGAATCGTATAATCTTTTACAGTTTCCCTTTCTTCCATAGAAAAGTTCTCGACGTGGGTGTAGACGACGACCGTCTGGAAGTTCTTCTCCCTCCTCCACACGCGAAAGAGTGGGTGGGTGCCAGTCTTCGGTAGCCGCATATCCCGAATCTCGATCATCACTTCGATAAGGTTCATGTCACGAATCTCCCTCATCGTCTTCTTCATCGGTGCATCCCACCATTCGACGTTCCTCTTGCACCGAAACTCATCCCGAAAGTCGATCCCGTTCAGTTCATAATCAATCTCCCTCAATACAAACCCTTCCTCGTCGATCACCTCCTCAACGGGCTCAATTCGTTCCACCTCACCAGCCCTCTCCTTGTTTGGTACGTTTGCCGACCAAGGAATCACCCCTCCCTCTTCATAGTTCACCTCATCTTCCCACTCACCCTCAGAAAATATGCTCCGCCTACCCCCCACAGCATCCACCCGAACCCGACACCTCCTCGTCGAACCCACAAACCCGTTCACAACCTTCTCATCAACTCCAGAGCAACGGGAAATCCTTTCAAACCCGTTGCCAACCCCCAAACCAACTCCTACAAAGCCCAAGTTATCCATATTTGCCCTTCTTCCCCTCGTCAAACTCTCTCACTCCTCAAAACCCTCACCTAAGAACCTCTCACCCGTGCAAAACACCTTCCCTAAAGCGCACACCTTCAAATCGTCAGAACCTAAACCCTCCTCACCACGTCCGACGTCCTCAACGACAGAACATGTAACCTCCTCTTCATACAAACAAAAAAAAAAAAAGCTTATCTCGAAAACAAACCATAAAACCCTACTCTCTACGATTCCATTCCCCTACTTCTCCTACCCTCCTCGTCCCTCCTACCCCTTCCTTCCCCTACACACAAACACACCACCACCCCCCCAACATAAAACAACTTCCAAGCCTCTCCTCCCCCTCTTCCAACCCAGTCTCCGCACACCACCACCCAACTCCCCCTTCACCCCTTCCAACCCAGCCTCTCTCATCACCAACACCATCCAACTCTCTCCTTCACCACTTCCAACCCCATCTCTCTCATCACCACCACCAGCCAAACTCTCTCCCTCACCTCATCCAACTCCGCTCTGTCACCACCAGCACCACCAACCCACTCTCTCCTTCACCAGTGGCAAGCTGTCTGCTCGGCTTCCTTATGGCGCTGATCAGGAAGGCGCCGTAAGTACTCACTCCCGGCGAAGCCCTAAAAAACCTCGAGCTTTTCTGTTTCGTCCACCGCGAGCAACCGTCTCCTTCACCAGGACGAGCTGAAGCAGCTCGGCTTCTTCCTCATGACGCTGATCAAGGCGTCGTAACTAGTCACTCCCGGCGAAGCCTTAAAAAACTTCGGGCTTTTCTGTTCCGTTTCTAACGGGGTCTGCTCTGGTCTTCACCACGAGCAACCGTCTCCTTCACCAGGACAAGCTGAAGCGCTCGGCTTCCTTCCTTATGTTGCTGATCAGGAAGGCGTCGTAGCTACTCACTCCCGGCGAAGCCTTAAAAACCCTCGGGCTTTTCTGTTCCGTGTCTAACGGGGTCTGCTCTGGTCTTCACCACGAGCAACCGTCTCCTTCACCAGGACAAGCTGATTCGCTTGGCTTCCTTCCTTATTACGCTGATCAGGAAGGCGTCGTAGCTACTCCCTCCCAGCGAAGCATTAAAAAACCTCAGGCTTTTCTGTTCCGTGTCTAACGGGGTCTGCTCTGGTCTTCACCAGGACAGGCTGAAGCGCATGGCTTCTTCCCTCCTGCGCTGATCAGGAAGGCGTCGCTCCCTGGCGAACAATGCAAAAACCTCGGGCTTTTTTGTTATCGTGACAGGCTATGAGGAAATCTAACGGTGTTTGCTCTCATTTATTCTTCCCATAATGATGCGACGAAACCGGAGCGAGTACCTGGACGCCTTCCTGTTCCGTGTGGACAGGCTAGAAGGAATTTTCCTGGGTCTTTGCTCGGCGTCGTGGAGCTGCAGGTAGCGCCAAGCAAAGCTTCAAATAGATATAGTACAATGCGATCCAAACCTCCCCGCACGCACTTCGGACTACTAAAGCTGCTGACCGGTCGCAGCTTGACTACCGGGGTGAAGCTAATGAGGACGAGGGTCTGCAGTATTAGTCCTCACAGTGGCCGCGAAGCTTCCCAGGGAGAGGCTCAGCGTCCGCTATCGAAGCTGAAGGCAGGGGATCTGTAGCAAGTGCACAACTGGACTTCTCCCGGGCCGTCACTCGCTCCCCGAACCACTAGGCTTGGGGCGCGCCTAGTCGAAGCTCTTCTACGAAAAGGAGCTGTGCAGAAGCGAGCATAAGACGTTGACGCTTCACTACAGCTCGTACGAACTACTCAGTATCCAAGTAAGTTTCAACTCGGTCCTCCGCCAGGAACGTGAACCTCGTCGATAAGTCAGCAACAAGGACCGCAAGGTCGGTCTCTGTGGCGACCTGCTCCCTGCCGCCGTTACTCGTTTGGGTATGTGGAGCAGGAAGCTGGAAAAGAGCGCAATCTGGGCTACTTTCGCTTTCTCGTTCGGCGGATGAACGCTTGCGTTTACGCGGCGGAACCCGATGACGTTATCTTTTAACCCGCGCGAAATCTAATAGACAGTATTCTTTCTGAAGCTGGACGACATTTCCGCTCGCATCGAACGTCCTGAAAGAACATGAAAAGATCACCGGCGCGGGTGGTGGGGGGTTAGGTTCCTTTTTGTTCCATCGATTCGGGTCATTGCCTTTTTTTCCAACTCACAGATTGTCCTTTTTCGTGTCGTGTCCGTCCTTGTCGATGTGGGCATACATACAACCTGAAAGAAGATCGAATCAACCAAAGGAACCCCGCTGTGAGAGACCGATCGTCAACGCTTAAGAAAGTGGCGTGTTTGACGGAGAAAAGTAGCACTCAACTGGTGGAAAATGGACATGATCCATCACCGTTCTTGAAGTTCCTACATGGGATTGTAGAGAGCTTATCTCTATACTGCTCGAACATCTCTTCCCGTTCCTTCTCGTCTTTGATGAAGTAAGGACTAGAGCAGCAATCGACGTGGAAAAATACTATCACTTCAGAAACCCCTCAGGGCAGGATGCCAAATGCCGCTCGCTCTGACCTACCTTGGAATGACGACCCATGTCTCTACCCGACAGACAGGACAGTGTCTCACAGCAGTCCCAAAGTCTTCTTGGTTTCCTCGCCATTCTCCTGAACCAAGCGATGAACCAAGCGATGAACCAAACGATGAGAGCGACGACAAGGTCAGACAAGCGATCACCGGGGCATTGCGGCTCAGGACGAGGATCTTCAGCTCGAGCACGGGGGGAGGGTTGGGGAGAAGTTTTCTTACGAATACATTCCAGACAGAAGGAATGGTCACAGCCTCTAAGCAGACCAAATTTCCGCCTTTTCAGAACAGGCTTCTCGTAGCAGATCCCTGCCACACATAAACGTCTGTATTGAGTCTCACAAACCAAATTATTGTGGTGGTTTGCTTGAGTTTCTAGCTCTCACCGCAGTCGATGTCTTTCGACTCCTCGATTTTGCTGAAGAAGTCGGCCTTTAGGACACAGCTATTTACATGTTTGTCAGCCTCTTCCGGGTCGTTTGGATGCAGAACGTTCCTCAAACAGCTGGGACACTGGTTTCCGTGTTGATACCTAAGCATCGCATTGAAAGGATCGATTGTTAGCGGATGGCGCTAGCTTCGGTGGCACGCTGTACACTCATAGCTTACCTGCAGTGTTCTCCGTATCGACATTCGCCTTTGACGTGGAATGAGCAAAGAATATCGGAGCCTGGAACTGCAGCGGCGGATGCGCTCTGTTGCTCGAGTCCACGAGAACGTCGCTGAGGTTCGCCGCTTCCAGCGACGTCGGCATACTTTGCTTTGCTCTGCAAAACATCATACATTTTCGAAGCCCCGCTTCCGCCTTCTTCGACGTCGAACAACGCATCGTACAGCGCTTTAAAATCTGTCAACCCAGATGAGTCGGCAGCCATCGGCGGCGCTCCAGAAATATCTTCCGGCGCTCTCTGAACAAAATTTTGGACATCGGGTCTTATCAGTACCGACGGACCTTTCCGAAGGAGCGAAGAAGGTGACAAACGGAACGCTAAGCTTCAGAAAAACACTCTCTAAAACAGATTCTCTGCTGTTACAAGCATACCAGAATTACCAGGTCGGCTAACGTCGTGCCGAAAGCGACAGCTCTCTCCATTTCTACATTTTCCTTCCAAGAAAAACTTGCAAGCAATGGGAATCGCGCTCATCCTTCTTCCTCAGACGGAGAGCTTCTTCGTGCCCAGTCTCAAACGTCAGAATCTGGCTCGAGATAAATCCAAAGCCTTCTTCAGAAGTATCAGAACCTGAGGTCTTCACCCACACAGATATATCGCCGCGCGGCCCTCTGCGGCGAAAAACCTCTCTCCAAGGTGGATGAAACGAGTCTCAGAAGACGTATACAAAACCAAAGACGAATGAAGTTGTCGTAGACAGAAGTTTTTACAGTCTGTTACCAAACTCTAGCACCTTCATGCTCTCACAGAGCTCCTCAAGCGTCCTCAACAAGCTTTGCAGTCAGGAATCCATGTTTGAGCTTTTTCAGAACGTCGCACGGAGTGTCCCAATCTCATACTGTCCCATATGTAAATTTGGGACAGGACAAATATCGTACAACGTACTAATATTTAGTACAGATCTACCTTGCACGCCGTGCTTTTCCTATCGACGTCGAGTCTCCGTAGTGGAGGAGGATTTGGATGAATAGATTCTAATTGTGATTTTAGTCTGAACGGCTGTGCGGAGGTGGCAGAAAAAAATCACGCTGAACTCCTTCCCTTGCGGCCCGCGTCCGGGCAGGCAGGGGAGGTTAATCCTGCCCGTTGCTGGCGAGTATCACAAATTGCACTTTCCTGCCCGATCGTTCAAACGCCTATCATTGTGGGCAATCTCACCACACCTTCACCATCTGCTCCGATCTGCTCTGATCCTGTGCACCACTGAACACGAGCTTTTACAGAGGACGAACTCAATAGCAAAATCTGCTTTCTTAGATCATTATCGGACAAGAGTAGCTCCAGATGAGAACGTCAATTCGAATGTCATCGAACCCATTTTTTGCTGCCTTCTCGAAAGTCGATCATCACTCTCCATCAGTCTGACAGCTGTTTTTAGAGCACTCCAAAGAGAATGGCTGAGGGCATCCTGCAACTTTGCAACAGGCTTCAATGGTATGTTCTCCTTGGCTAGCTTAGTGCTGGATGGATGGAATATATTTTACATTCGCGTTCTCCATTGGAAACGCTGTATCTCGGAGAAACAGGAGGGCTTCTTTAGCCCTGTGCCATCCGCATGTGACTACCTCAGGCGATCCCAAGATGCAGGACGTCCTGGTCAACTTTCGCGATGCGGCAGTTGGCTTCGATAAGATTCGTAGTGGCCTTCTTTTCCGGAGCGCTGTTCCTCAAAACAAGGTGAAAGAGAAGCTCGAGATGCTGCTCCTCTTGCGAGCCAGTAGCGCTCTTCAGCGAGGCTTACCTCACGATGTGTTGTTTTTTGGCGCTGTGAAACCAGGAAAGCAGGAAGCTTCTTCGAGGATTTACGCTAGTCGACTTGAGAACTCCCTTAGAAAGAAAAAACCTCAGAGATGCTCTCGATGTGGAAGGTAGTTTCATTCTCCAATCGCTGCGAAAAACGTCAGGCAGGACAACTGAAAACCCCGTCATCCACAGATTCTGAAAGCAAATGGATCGAGGCAAGCCTGTTCAAGGGGAGGGACTTCGTTCGGGTATCGGCAAACCAGGTCGGCTGGATGAACCTCATTCTTGGCGCGCTGCAGTACAAATTTGATCCTGCAGCTGGAGGACGTCGCTACTTTGGTCAGTTCAACGCACTGGGCTTGGATACTTTCATCAAGTTCATGCTTGAAGCCTCAAAGCCCAGGCTCGCGGAGACCATCCGACTGATCACGGACGAGAGAAACTTACCGTCGCTAACTTTTTGCACTGCCGGGAAGGACAGAACGGTGAGCGATCGCGCATCACAGCGAGAAGAAGCCCGCACTTCATTCCGCTTAACAATTTCCCGTCGATGAAACGGAACGCTAGGGCATCGTATGGGCATTGCTGCTTGTCGTCCTTGGCGCGAGCCACGAACAAGCTGCAGCTGATTTCGCAATCTCAGAAGATCTTATTAAGAAGCATCCTGAATACTACCAGTTCGTCGGAGGCAAGCCATGCCCTTGGAGACTATAAGCGCAGCCACTGTTCATCCCTTCGATAGAGAAATGACCCACTTTTGCCTATGTTTGCATCCCATTCGTTTCTTTCCGAACTAGACAAGCTCGAAGTCATCGGAATGTCCAGAGAGCTGTTCATGGCATCTCCGTATGAAACCATGAGCGTGACCCTCGCGACGATCGGTGAGGACTATGGGGGCGTTGAGTCGTTCCTCGACTCGGTTGGTAGGTAGAAAGACAAGAGCATTGTGCGGCCTTTGTAGGGTCAAGGACTTAACTACTTCGCTCTCGTTTTCCCTGATTATATATATATGTAATTTACAGGATTCAGCTTTGAAGAGCAGCGCAGCTTAAGATGTCGCTTGCTCAGAACTTAGTCAGCTGTATGTACAACCAGAACCGCCAGGGGGAGGTAGGGTTCGAGGTCGTTGCAGGCGCCGCAAGTCCCTCCCCCGCTCCCCGGCGCACACGTTATTGTTGTTTTTGGCCTTTTGTAGCTACGAAAGATCTTGCGATGACAGAACATCACGTCGAGAGCTGTTAAAAAGCATTCCCCACCACCCTCTGCTGTTGGATTTCTTCAGCTCCTTGCCGCTCGAGTCCGAGTCTTCGTCCTCCTCGCTGAGAGCTCCGCCCTTGGTTACCGCGTTGTCGACAATCTCCTCAAGAATCGTTTTCACGGCTTGCTCAACCGTTTCCTCCTTCGGCTTGGGCTTTGGTGACATCTCAAGCAATGCAAACGAACGAACGCTCCGCTCAGAGTACACAGAGTCCATCCCAGCAGAGATTTGCCTCCGAAACTTGAGCTGCAGTGGTGGTTGGGAGAGAGACTGTCAGCAATACAGCCAGAACAGCGCTTCTCTGAATCAGTTGCTACTTCGACACCCTTACCAATGACATTCGGTTATCATTTGGACTGGTTGGCACTTCGCCGATGACAGACTCCCGGAGCATCGATGAGAGCAACAGAAGCGCAGTGTCTCTTGAGGTCCAATAATCCTGGTGTGCTTTCATTGCTGAATACGCCGTGCTCACTTCCTCAATCGCTGATACGACCTAAGAAATTCGAGCGAGTGCAGTAGAGGCCTCTCCCAAGTAAGAGATTTCTCATCGGAGTCGGCATAGCAGCACCAGTCTTGCTCACCTGCAAGGTGTAGTCGTAGCGTCTGTACTGATCGAGATTCTTGCTGGAATTTGGAGTGGGCAACTCGGGGGTGCCGTTCGGTGTAGGCAGTGCCTCTTCCTGGTTTTCTGCATCAAGCATCTCTCGGGGCAAGTTGTTGGAGCTTTTAGGCTTCCAGAAGCCACCAAGCCACTAGAAACAAAAAAGCAAGGACACATTGATTAGCAACTTTCCCATCCTTTGCTCTGCTCTTCGTGTCCGAAGGTTACCTTGACCGCATTCTGAGTCTTGTCCAAAGTTCTCCAATGCGGAATGACAACAGGCGGAACTGGCGTATACCGGTCGTCCACAACCGGCTCTAGCCTTAAAGCGACCGGATCGTTTGGATGAAAAATGTTGTAAATTCTGTATGGGAGATCCTGCGGTTTCAAGCACAAGGTTCCTAACCCAAGCCAGATGTATAGGCTTAGAAAAAATCCCGGACTCTGACCCGAAAATGTGCCGAGCAAGGTGTAAACCTTACCCAGCTTGAACTCAAGCGTTAGAAACCCTCCCAGCGGAGATCCGAGCGCGTAGATGCTCTCGACTTCGAAATCAAGCAAAAGCCCTTCTGACTTGAGCAGTCGAGGATCATCAGTGACCTGCCTCGAAGCAATTTCATATACAATAATCCCACCCAACGAGTGACTGAACAGGCAGACCTAGTAGTACAACCACCAGAGCTCCCATGAGCCTTAGAAATCAGCCAATTCGATCGGGAAAGTGAGGTTTCTCTTCGTCACAGAGTAAAATACATACTTTCCCATTGAACTCCGGATGTCGTTTTCTGAACTCCGAGTAGTGTCCATTGAGCTGGGTAACGACCTCTTTCCACAGAAAATTTCGAGTACGATCTCTTGTGTAGTATAACAAATCCAACACCCGGTTCATTACAAACTCTCTGAGAGCATTGCCACCTTGAAAGTTTGGTATGATCTTCATCATATCCTCATGGATCTAAAGTTCATTGAAAAGTTGACCGTCTTTATCAGGTACTTCTTCAAGGCTCAATACCAACAAAGGAGCAGATGAGCAGAGGATAGGCAGGATGAAAGGGCATAAAGATGTAGCGGCCTTAGACGGGCCTACATCTTCACCACTCTTCTGGCCCTGTGTATCGACCTCTCATCGAGGGTAGAGTCTTGTTTACTATCATACCTTTAAACGCAAGACTTCATCTCTCCAGTGAACGACAAGTACTTCAAGATTGAAGTCCAGATCTGGAAACATTCTGTTCTTCACTTCGTTGCAAGTCTTTAGCAAGCTTCCAGCGTTCTAGGACATTGGAATTTGGGGGGACGTAAGCTCTATCTTCCTGCTGGATATTGGCGTTATATATACATATTTTTTCTTCCTCACCTTCTCCAGATTATCGCCTTTGGTACCAATGCCGTGGACCACCATCATAACTCGATCGACTCTGACGTGGTTTGGGACTTGTTTCTGGAGGATACGGAAGAAGAATGCAACTCGTGTGGTTAAGAAAAACTTCTTCTTCACAGCAAGCTGTAAGAAAAATCGACGAACCGTTCTGATGTTGTTGATACCAGTTTCCACCCCAGGAGGCTCCATCGTCGCTATCGGCCTCGGCGGAGGAATTTTCTTCCGAGCTGACGCGCAGACCGTGAGCCAGTACTGCAGTTCCAATTCTCTACATTCAAGAAAGCGAGAAATTAGGCGTTTCGGGTAAGATTCAGGGACTTTGGTCAAGTTGCAACGGAAGACAAGGGGCGTACGTGAAGGCCTTAAAGGAATGCGTTTTCCCTATCTTTTCAAAGACATCAAACTCCAGCGGTCGTTTCACAGGATCAGATACCACCACCTTTGCATTAAACAGGCTGATGGATCCCATCATCAGCCCGCGGTACCCAGACTTCTTATCGAAAAAGTACAGCTTGGACCCCTTCAGTGAAAACCAGTACTTATACCACCCAAGACCAGACCGTTTCATTAAATAACCGCAGGCATCCGGCTGTATTACCCTCTCCAGAACATCCTCGGACAACAGGCAAGAGTCCAAATCCCTTTCAGAACTCATAGACTCACGTCCCATCCTTGCTTCTTTCACACACTTAAAAAAAAACCAAACTACCCAAAATATTTAACCTAACCATCCCCCCCACCCCCCCTCCCTCCCCAACTCCCCCGGTTCTCAACGAAAACTGAAGAAGTATAAAAAAAAAACTAAATTTCCATAGCTCTCTCCCAGGAACTCTGCTCAGACAAGCATTGCCTCAGTCCAGAGCCTCCTTAACCCTCTTCCGAGTCCGTCCAACTACGTTTATCCCCATCGAAAACGATCACCCCAACCCCTCCCCCACTGGCGAAATGCTAATCTAAGCGTCATCTCCTTATTCAATCAAATTATATAAACTTACTCTAAATTTACAAAATTTATCATTTTATCAATCAATAACTTGACCGGATGAAATAGGCTGATGACACTGTCGTAGATTCCCGGCAGTTCCCAGTTGGTGGTATCTCGACCGACTTATTCGGTATAAGTGTCATATATTATTCAGTCTTTTTAGATGGATTCAGGTGTTTAATAAGAATATTTAGCCTATATTGATTGAATTATCAAGTGACGGTTAGAGGTTTTGGCGTGGAACTTTTTCGTGGGGGTTGGAAGGTGGGGTGGTGCTTGGAGTTGGCGGGGTTTGTCCTAGTCGACGTGTGGAGGCCCCGTGCGGCTGTTCTGAGAAAATTTTTGAAGAGGATGACGTAGATTCCTTGCTTACCAGTGAAATGCTCGCCTCCAGTGGTCCGATTCAGAATTTTGTTTTCTTTTCCTGAGCGAGGAGAGCTTCTTGATCGCTCTTCGATGATCGATTCTGCCACGAACCTGAGCAGCTGAGATAGCTTGTTGACCGATTTTATGCGGCGCTCAATCTTCATGAGCACAGTGCCAGTCCGTGCCGTCGATTTTAACAGGCCTTGAAGCGAACTTTTCCCGACTACTGAGCTCATGGACTACTGTGCGGGTACGAGGCCATTGGCAGGTAGCGGAGAATGCTCATTCATGGCGGTGATGCGCAGGCTCCGCTAGACCAAAGGTCTGCGTGAGAATTCTTCGTTTATAACTTAGGAACCGGGATCCGTAAAATATTCGACTCACATGCGGGGCCCCGGGGTACGGAGCTGCTTGCGACAACCAAAAAAAATGACAAAACTATGTAATTCGAAGGGATTCTTGCACACGAGGTGGCTTTCCATATGACCCTAACCGTGCAATGTGAAAACTAGATCGCGCGCTAGTTAATTCAGCTTCGCGGGTACCCTCTTTCCTCTCGCAGCACTCGATTCTGACGACGCTCTTCCTCCAGCTGAGTCTCTACCTGGTTGAGAATGACTTCTGAACGTGTCCTATTGACTTCAACGGAAGCTCTGAAGCTGGCGATCTGAGACTCAGCTTCTTCCCGGAGCAGTTCGGATTCCTGAGCGAGCTGTTCCTCGTACTCTACTTTCTTCTTTCTCATGTAAGCTGTCGCGAGGCTGGAACCAAGCGACGCAATCTTTTGGGCCCTCTGCCGCATGCGCTTGCGGAGTTTCCTCTCCGTCAACGCGACCTTATCTTCGATGGCCTTGATCCTCCTCTCCGTTCTCATCTGTGCTTTTCGCTTGAGCTCCTCTCTTGCAGCGGCATAGTCCAGCGCTGTACTCTGCTTGTCCACATCCACAACGCCTCGTTGCGAGCTGAACCTGTCCTGAAGGATATCCAGCTCTGTCTTCAGAGACTTGAGCTCGCTCTCCATCGATTCTTTGCAGGCTCTAGCCTTCTTCAATTCCTCCTGGAGCCTTTCTGCATATTCTTTCCTTCTTCCGGAATCAGGTTCATCTGTTTCTCCCCGCTGGTCGTCGAACTCTGATCCCGAGCTGTGCTCCTCGTTAGCCGACTCGTCTTCTTCCACATCCTCAATTTTCATCTCGAGATTCCTCGACAGGGGGGGCATTGCAACGTCTGACTGAGTGCGATCCTCTTGAAAAACTTCTGCCACAGGTTTCTGTGGACTGGGTCTGCGTTTAGTTGGGGTTGGAGTTAGAATTTCCAATCCTCTTCGACGTCCACCCTTCGATGGAGTTTTTATTCTGTCAGGCGTCCGAACGGTTTCCAGAGGGATCGGTTGTGTGGGAACCGTCCTATTCGGAGAAGCAATTTGGTAATCATCCACATTTCTTGCAACCCCAGCGCGTGCATCGCGCGTAAAAGACTTCTCTCGCAGTCCCGCGAACCCTGCATGCCTCGTTCTGCTGCCTCCTGACGAGCTTTTTCCCGAAAATCGGGCAGAACTGGAGCTCGGTTCATCGTTACCTCCCCCCGGTCGCGTGTTCCCTTCAGTTCTCGGGAAGGGCTTCCGATTCGATACAGAAGTCTTATCCCGTTTTCTCTTCTCCTCTTTCCATCTTTGCAGTCGCTGTCTCAGTTCAAGCTGCTGCTTTTCAAAGTCCATGACGTGTGGAGCTCGAGATATCCAATTTGTCAACTCATCTGCATCAAAAAAAAAAACACCTCCAGCTCCAGAAAGAATGCGTGGACCAGTTCCACCAGTCAACGTTCTCAAGAGGATCCAAACCGAGCAGATCGGACATCCAGTCTATTATTCATAAACCGATTACTCGAAGCACACACTAAGCTGCTCATGACGATAACGATAACGTACTATCAGATTTTCCCTCCCACACGGTTGTACAATCAGCACACAAGTCTTCCTCCCGACGAGTCCATTTCAATCAATTCCAAAGTAACGGCTATGTCCGTAGCTTGAATTTTGAAATAAAGGAATTTATAGGCTAGACACAAAATTAGAAAGATCTCGTTGGTAAGTAATCATTATGAGCAAAACTATTTTCAATATTCAATATAAATTCCTAGAGTTAGAAAAAGTTGTCTGTAATGTAAGACATATTGGGTATTTCCACGGCTCATTGGCACGTATACTTCGAGCTAAGTCGCATGAACGCTCGATGGAAAGATTAGCACAGTAAGAGCTCTGACCATATCAGTAGGACGCTGGCTTGAACAAGTCTGGCGCATAGTCCATCGGGCTTGGCGTCCTGTTTTTCAAGCTGCCCTGTTCAGTCCGCCCTCGGCAGCGAAGCCACAGTCATCAAAGCTTGAGCTAATGAAATTGCCGGGGGGAGGGTTAGGGGGGGACAGAAAGACCTACAGGCCTTCATCATCTGTACCGCAACACATCCGTACCATAACCACGTTTCCTGAGTTGTTGTTTTTCTTTGCAACTGCCAAGGCCTTTCTCCTGTACAGTCACCCAACCATTCGTTCCAGTCAACGCTCGGGAGAACCGGATAGCAGATTCACGAAGAGGCGTGGGCTTGTTTAACCCATCAAAACTGACATGCGAGGATAATCATGTCCCTTCTTGAGACTTTGTTGACCCTCCAAAACCATCTCCCATGCATCCAAGCACCATAAGTTTGGCATAAATAAGATGTGCTGGGGGCATGGGGGCATTGGCATGCCCCATTGCAGGGGCTCCCATCAGTGCAATATTGATAAAACTTCGATGGGTAAGCATTGAGTTGGGGCACAACATGAGGCAATCGGACAGCCCCTATCCCAGCGTATTTACCATATCCAATAATACAACTAAATTATGTATATCGAAGATCATTCGTATAATGAAAATAAATTGAACTGAAAAATAGATTACTAATAGGATCCAAACCGAGCAGATCGGACATCCAGTCTATTACTCATAAACCGATTATGAAAATTCTTTTAGAAGATGGACCTGCTTCTTTTTGAGAAGCAGCAGCTTTTCACCAGGCACTTCCAGACGAGCTCCTCACCTTCTGCAACCAAAGAAACCCCTACACCAAGCATTGGGGCAAGACTTGGTAGATCAGAAACTGTCCGAGCTTACTGGAATCGCCGATATGGCTTGCCGATACGGGATCAAAACCGTCGAGATTGTCCTGCAAGAGGTTTGGGCACCATATAGATATCCAGGTACTAAACACGTGATCTCTGTGCCCAACTCCATTACTTCGTAACTCGCATTCGGAAAGCATGCGAAAAGTAGTCGGCAACGTGAAGGAATCACTGGCTTGGGGCAAAATTGGACCTGCTGAAGAAAATGTATGGTACTGAGGCGCTTTTTCATCTACGCAAGGACCGAGGAGAAAAGCTAGCGATTCCTTCACGATACGGAATACTTGTCGAATCCTTTCCGAATGGGAATTTCGAAGTAACGGAGTTGGGCACAGAGATGACGTGTTTCGTACCTGGATATTTGTATTGCTCAAAACCCTTGCTGTGGCAGAAATCCATGCTCAATGGGGTATACCCCATGACCACCTTAATTTTGTCAAAGTCAGCTTGTACTAAAATATCACTCCGCGTACTAAATAAAACAAAACCCTAATTTCTCACGACACGCGTCCTTTGAAATCACTCAATTTTTCTTTAACTAATCAATAAATGCGTTAAAAGCCCTTATCCATCCTATGCCAACAAACTTCAAACCCCCTTCTCCTCTCGGACCAAAAAACTGAAAACCAACATTAAATTTATGAATAACAACCTTAGCAGACACAAACACCCGATACGTGGAGGGGGTTAGAGACGCCAGAAAATTTCTCTAAGGAGATTCTGACACTGAACCCGATGTCCTTTCGAATTGCAAACACAACTACTTGGCCAGACCATGTTTGATTGAATTGGATTGAATAAGGGGAATTTTTTCTTTTAATGGGATCTCGTCCGGGAACATCGGTTGGGGTGTTGAAAGGTCCCGAGATGCTCCGAGATGGTTATCGGTTGAGTTTTTGGAGGAGGTTGGCTTCTATATATTCTGGTTGAGGAGGGTTGGAGAAGGGGGTGTGGCTGGTGAGTTGTTGGAGGGGGTGGTGTTTGCGTTGGAGATAGGCGAAAGACGAGAAGGAACTAGCGGTTTTTTTGTAGCTTTTGGAGTCCCTCCGGGGGATTTGTCGGTTGGCGCTGGTTTTGGGATGGAAGGGGCGGGCCAGAAGGTGTTGGTTTGAGATGATGGGCTGATGGTTGGACTGATCTGGTCGTTCGATATTGTTCTAGAATGAATTTGAAGAGTTTAGAGAGATAAGTAAAGTGCTTTTTGGGTGCGGGATTTCGTTTTCGGCGGCGAGGTTAGGATGGACTACGCCGGGTTTTGTCTGAGCACGGGTTGGCTCGGAGCAGTGGGGAAAGTTAGTACTCCCTTCACTTGCAGGCTTCGCCCTGAGCGAAGGGCCCGTGGTCTAGTACGTGCCAGTTGGGACGATAAACCGAGGTACAGACCGGATATCAAAGGGCCACGTCGTAGAGCTGACTTCTCATTGAAGAAGGTGAACGACCGCTTTGAGATGTACAAAAATGGTATTCTTGCTCCAGACGAGAATGCGCTCTTTACAATTTTTCGCGATTATTCTTCGCTTGGTCTGCCGGACAAGGTGGTTGAGGTATGAGAATAAGGCTCTAGGTTAGACAGCCAAGACCTCCATAGCCAGAAACTGTCTCCTGACGACTTTTGTACGCGGCAAACTCGAAACAGGTTCAGGAGTTTATGGAGTCCTGCGGGTTCGAAATTACAGGGAAACACTTTTTGGCTCTCATGCAAGCTTTCATCAAGGCTAGACTAATGAGCAAGGCTCTTGATTGCTTCGATGAGATCAAGGCTAGAAACTTGAACGTGGGCTGCTATTTCTATAGCCAGTTGATTGGAAGCTTCGGTCGCGCGAAGCGCCTAAACGAGGTCAGATTCCTGAGAAAAATGGTTGAAGAGGATCAAGTGAAACTTGACATCTACGTGTACAACGCCTTCATCGACGCCTTCATGAAGAATGGGGACACGAAAGGCGCCAAGGCGATGTTTGATGCTCTTGCGGCTGAAGAGGACCTCGTACCGAACGCCGTAACGTTCAATACGCTTATCAACGGCATGGCCCGGCGAAGGGACCTCGACGGTGCCCTGCAAATTTTCCAAACGATGCAGGAATCTGGGGTTAAAGCTGACGTTCTGACCTATAACAGTCTGATTGACGCGTCAGCCAAGTGCAATGACACCGCACGCGCTCGAAAGTACATCGCAGAAATGGCCGAGGCCGGCATCAAACCGACGACTGTTTCTTACAATTCCTTGATATTCGTGTATACGAATCGCAGGGATATGAGGGTAAGCAATACCCCTGCAGCCCAGAGTCAGCTGTACATGAACCAGCAGTTAGAATTCAGCCGTTTTGGTCGTTGCGAAAACCGGTCGCTCAGACTAACCCTGTTCGCTCTCTAACCCCGTAGAATGCGAGAAAGGTGGTTGAGGAAATGGAGAGAAGTGGAGTGCCACAGGATCAGATTACCTACAATACTTTGCTCAGCGGCTACGCGAAGCGTGGGGATGTAGAGGGCTGCTACCAGTGTTTTTCAGAAATGCTGAGGAGAAAACTCGAGCCCAATACTATCACTTTCTCTTGTCTGATGACCGCGTTCGTAAAGAGAGGCGATATGGAGGGGGCGCTTGAAGCAGTGGCGGAGATGAAGAGCAGACAGGTAAGAAGTCCGTCCCTTCCCCTCGGCCCGGGTACTGGAGACACTAGTAAGGGACTGGGTCTCAAGCCTTGCTTTGCTTGAAATCGATAGATTCCCCTCGACGAGGTTGCGTACAACACTCTAATAGACGGGTTTGCGAAGGTCGGGGACTTTGACTCGGCGACTCAAACATTGAAAGAGATGGATGCATCAAGATTCCAGCCTGGTACTATAACCTACAACTCATTGATCACTGGATTTGGGAAGGTTGGCCGCGTTGAGGACGCCAGGAGCCTCTTCAATGAAATGGGTCGTCGAAACGTGCGCAGAGACACTGTATCGTACAATGCTTTGATTTCAGCGTACGTCCGAGTTGGTGATATTGAAAATTCTGTCAAGATCGTTGAAGAAATGAAGAAGCAGAGAGTGAGGTAGGGTGCTCGTGATCAACCACTGCGATTTGAACGAGGTAGGAACTGAACTGGATGAATCCTAATCTGTGATGTGGTACTGCACCAGGGTCGACGCGACAACGTATAACGCCATCATTGATTCGTACGCGAAGAAAGGGCTATTTGAAGAGGTGTGGAAGTGGCTTAGTCACATGAACGAGGCAAAAGTCAAGCCAGACTCGGTGACTTACACCATTCTCATAGACGGCTTATTTAAGTCTGGAGACTTTGACGCTGCCGTTGATGTATATGAAGAAATGCGGAAACAGCGTCAACCATTGTCATTAATAACTTATAATATGCTAATCAGTATATTTTCCAGGAGGAAAGTTTTGGACAAAGTGCAGTCGCTTCTAGGGGATATGAAGCGAGAGGGAGTGATGCCGGACATCATCACCTACAATTCGCTGATCGATGCCTACTGTAAAAGCGATGATCTGCTAAAGGCCGTGGAAACGTTCGAAAAAATGCTTACGGAAAACGTCAAGCCGAACACAATTACTTTCAACACGCTTATTGAGGCACATGTGCGGCAGGGAGACATTGAGGGGGGTTTAATGGTCTTGGAGGAAATGGAAACACACGTATGATATCTGAAACGTGAAACTTTGCAAAACTGTCCTCGGATGTAGAGGAACGGACGGTTCCGTAGCGTTGTGTAGAGGGCTGCTATGCGATTTCAAGTCCTGATTAGCTTTTTCCTTTCTGTTTTGCTTCTCTTTGCAGAGGGTCCGTATGGATGGGATAACCTACAACACGCTCCTGAAGGGTACGGCAAAGGAAGGATTAATCGAGGAGATGGAAGAAATTTTGGCACAGATGCTAGACAAACGAATTAAGCCGGGAACGATAACAATAACGGTTGTTGCAGAAGCCTGCGTTGAGAAGAGGAGGCTCGATGTTCTGGAGAGACAATTTGAAAAGCTAAGAACCGCTGGAGCGAAACCAGATGCTATGGCGTATGCGCACGCAATCGCGGGTTTTTGTAAAGCAGATGATACAGAGGCGGCGGACAAATTCGTCGAACTCATGAGAGAAGACAAGGTAGAGCCTATAACACACGTGGTCAACGCCTTGGTATGCAGCAATTGATCCTTCGTTCCAGTGAGACGATCCTAACCTGCGATGGGTGATGCTAATCCGACTGCTGCGAATTTTTTTTGGCATGGTACAACATAGATGCATCCCGCTCTAAGCGATAACGAGACGGCCAAGGCGATAATGGACGACCTTTCGAAGAATGGTGTCGACCCAAGCGTTACCTTCATGCTACTCGTTGACAGATACGCTTCTGCAGGGGATCTTCCTAGGCTTTTGCATCTGATTGAAACATGGAAAAAGTCTGATTTGAGGATCGACTTGTACCCGTACTTGGCAGCGATGAACTTGCTCACGAAGACGAGCAAGATCAAGCTGGCACGAGGACTTTACGCGGACGTTAAGGAACAGAGGCTGAAGCCATCGCTTGCATTGATTAATTCGTACGTCGAGATCCTATGCCAGGGAGGTGCTCTGGAAGAAGCAGCGAGGACTGTCGAGGAGGACGTGCATGAAGGAAATGAGGAAGTGGTTATGTCGTATAATATTCTGATAAGCCACTTCTTGAGGCTAAGGTATGCGACTGCTGTGACCACCGTTTTCTTTCGTAAGATTCATGAGATGATGTGCCTCTGACTTCGAAACTCCTCCCGCTTCAGCAGATATTTAACAGAGGCACAGGAAACCTTGCAAAAACTGGAAACCAGATCGAGGCCCAACGTTGTAACTTATAATACTTTTATATCATCATTCTCGAAACGGGGTGAGATGGACTCTGCTGTTTCAACATTTCAGGAGATGAGACGACGAGGAATCGAACCGTCCGTAGTCAGCTATTCAGTGCTGATCGTCGGCTTTGCGAAGAAATTGAAGTTCGACAAGGCGCTGGAGTTCTTCGAAGAATTGCTCGCAACAAATATCCAGCCCGATCCTATTGTGTACAGTGCTATGATAGACGTTTTTGCGAAGACTGGAAATCTCTCTGGGTGAGAATTTCATCAATATGTAAGGCTGTGAGAATCACTCGTGCTTTTGGAGCTCACAACATCGAGAATCCTGTGAATTAGGTCAGAGAGTATTTACCAAGAGATGCGGGAGAAGAGAGAAAAGCAATCTCTAGTTGCGTACAACTCCATGATCAATGCTTACGCAAAAGCACGTCAGATCCCACAAGCGCTTGCTGTCCTGACTGATATTGCGGAGGACAATTTGAAACCGAACGTCGTATCGCACAACATCATTGTGAGCGCTTACGCGCGAGCGGGTGACGTGGAGAACGCATTGCTTTGCTTTGATGCTATGAAAAGCAAGGGACTGGAACCGAATTCTTTCACGTACAACTCGATCATCGACGCGTATGGCAAGGCCCATGACCTTGACGGGGCGATTGAGATGTTCGAGGAAATGTCTGAGGAGAGCGTCCCAGTGGACATTGTAACCTACAACACGCTGATGAGTGCAGCGAATAGAGTGGAAGACTTTGAGCAGGCTGTTAATATCTACGAGAGCTTGCAGGCTAACAAACAGCTGAATGCAGATCGTATTACATATGACCTAGCCCAGGATGCCTTTCAGAAACTTGGTGACTCTGCGAGGGCAAGAAAAGCCGCTCGCGCGAAGTCCAGACTTAGGAATCCCCGTGGAAGTCGGAGGATGAGAAATTGATCGAACAGAGGTTCTGGTGTGTTTCGGCTTATCTCAACTAAACTTATTAACGTCTTTGTAGAATCCAGGTGATTCTGATTTCATACCTGTCAAGCCACGGGCTCAAGATGAGCTTTCAGGTGCTGGAAGGTGGGTCTCAGGCAATATCCAAGAGAGCCGACAAAATGTTCGACAGATCGCAAGACTGTTTACGCGAGGTCGAAGAGGTTTCCGTTGGGAGCACTCCATGCGAGTTGCAGGCTAATGCAATGCTAGTTGGACATGCTACCATCTCAAGGAGATACTTCATATTCGCTTCCACACTCGCCCTAGAAGCCGCCAGCGAACTTATAGGGCATCACCGTCCGACGAACAAGGCTCAAGACCTTCGTTTGAGTCCACGCAAGACAAAAACAAGTCGGTTGCTACCTAATCCTTTCAAACTATGTCTTGCAGTGTTCTGCTATGAGTTTCCATAATCCTCACGCCCCCAGGCGTGAGCTTCGTCCTCCACCAAGCTCACCTTTCACCCTCACAGCAAGTGCGAGAAAAAAAAAAGAGGAGTAAACCACAATAATTCGCAAATATTAGATCAATAAATTGCTCTTAGAATCTCCCAGTTGGATAAATATATATCCTATTTTTTAATAATATCCAACATATGGTCAAAATCATTAACTTTGGTGTTTTTGCATCGATTACTGGGGAGCCCATTTCTGTTATACGAGTCTTCTTCATGCCCAAAAACATTTGCATTATAATAAATGCGAAATTGTATCATGATATATTTTAAACGCGAAGGTAATACTTGTAATACTCGTTCCCAAAAAGAATAGAATAACGAAATAAATCCTAACAATTTTCCAATTGTTTTAAATAATCGAGAAAATAAAATAGAATAGAGTTAAACCGTTTCTAATTTATAAGTCATGGTTGATGAATAGTTGTTTAAAATAGTCGATGCTCTTGTTTTGCAGGAAAATGGAAATATGAAGAGCCTATTTTTAGTTGCCATCCAATTTGGTATTTTGGGTTGTGAGCGCTTCAACCTGCTTATCGATCTACGAGCGGACGCAATGGGGGATGGTTGAGGAGGTTCTCAGAGAGTAACACGGTCTTTTAGTATTTCTCAGCGGCTGTGTACAGTGCTGTTTGTTTGTTTCCTGTGATCTGGTGAAGTAGTCCTGTTCGTGGATTGTGATTTATTATTAATAAACGTAATCATATATATATTATTACGATTATTCGTATTGAGCGAACGCGCTACGGTTTCCTTTGCGGGAACCGCTGAAGCTGAGGAAAGGGAATTTCCTTCCCTGACAGATGGTCCTCGGAATTCGCACGCAAAAACTATCAGAACAGAGACTAAAGTCTCTCTTGATCTTTGGCCCCCCATCATGAACGCGGGAATCGAAACCGCTTTGCAACCGTACGTATTTCAGCATCCACAGACCCGCGTCCTCTTCACTTTCTCGCTCGAATAGCCTCAGGTTTTCTAGTCCGGATTCATCATTCCCCTTGCACACATTTTCATTGGAACTTGAGGTTACCGAAATAAAACCAGGTTTGAGGAATGTCGTCGCGATGCCTCACCCGAGCGGTCGCCTCCTCAACCTTCCCTACCACCGTCACAGACTGGCGCCGCGGTAAGCTGCTATTCTTAGACGCTCAGGCGTCCTTGAGCGTCAAGTCAGAAGGCCCAAGAGCAGTAGGTACCATTAACACGACGTGAATTCACACTTTGGTCAAGGTCAACATTCTATTTTTGTACAAGCCTCCCAACATCTTCCTCAAGAACATCTGTCCCACTCCCGACCCTCGCCTATATAACCAGCTCAACCTCGAGGGCATTCAGCACTATGAGCATTACGTCGACCGGTGACAGCACAGGAGAAAAGCGGACGAGCACTATGGCTGCTATGGACTATCTGGATGAGCTTACAAGCATTCTCAGCTCGGGAAGCGTTCGGGAGGGAGGCGTAAAGGCATCCAACTGCGAAACACCCACGAACGATGGATTGGACCAAAAAACGAGATTCGAGCTCGAGCTGCTTGAATTCGAGTCCATGCTGATGGATCTGACATGCTTTCCAGACGATGGTCTTCCACGAAAACAGAGTTCCATTGCGCCTTCCGTGCTTCCGAAACCGATCGCTCAGAGTGCCGAGAATAGAACTGCAAGTAAGAAACCGGATCCCTTACAGTCCGTGGAGAAGGCGGGCTTTCAACTGCCAAGCAGGAGCGTCAAGCCAGCGCAGTTCTGTCATTTGTGTTGGAGGTCAGCGCAACGCGTCAACGTGGTGGTCTGCAGTAATATTCTCTTCTCCAGCTGCCGAAAGATCGTCTGTGAGAAGTGCTTCGAGAAGTTCGGATGGGACTGGAGCTCTGCTGCGACCGAGAGGGAACACTGGATCTGTACCCATTGCCGGGGAAGTTGCCCAGGCAAAGCTCAGTGCTACGTCTACGGAAGAACTAACGAGAAACGGAGAAGAATGAGAGCCGCTCTCAAAGGATATCCGTTATGAAACTTCTGGTTCTAAGAGCAGAAGCATCGGCATCAATGCCTTGTACAAAGTCTCCTTATAAAAACGAAAGCCATAAAAAGAAAACCACTCAAGCGCCGATAGTCGGTCACCCTACGCGACCGTAGCTGCTCCACACTGCCGTCCACAAGCTCCTACTTCACATCAGGCTCACTCAGCTGAACAGCAGCTTGATCTCCTCAAGCCTCGCCTCTCGCGCCTCGGCTGGAGTCTGCTCCACAACGCCGTCCACTAGCTCCTGTTTCATCCTTTGTACGTCCAGCAGCCTCTCTTCCACACTATCCTTCACTATGTATCTCTTCACGTAGACTTTCTTGTCCTGCCCAATTCGATGTACTCGACCTGAAGACACGCAACCGCTTGTTAGCCGATGATTACCGCCGCAGTTCCAGCCCGTTCCAAGCCCATCTTACCTATGGCCTGTTCCTCTACGGCAGGGTTCCACCACGGATCCAGGATGATGACATGATTTGCCATTGTCAAGTTCAATCCGACGCCTCCTGCCTTTGTTGAGACGAGCAACACGTTGGAGTCGCCGGAGTTCAAAGCAAACTCTTTGAGGATTATAGGCCGCTTTTGAGGAGGAACAGCTCCGTCGAGTCTGAGGAAGGATATGCCCTCTTCAGTCAGCGGTACCTCGAGAAGGTCCAGCATCGAAGTCCATTGCGAAAAAACGACAGCCTTGTCGCCCGATGAGTTTTCTCGGATGCTCTTCAAGTCAGCGAGTAGCCTGGAGACCTGGTTTCCCAGAAAGGTGCTCAAAGGTTAGCCAAAGAGTTGGGGGTAGAAGATTGGGGGGAGATATAATACCTTACTGCTCGGCTGCCACTTCTCCTTGATATCGATTGAGAACCTACTTGATCGGGGAGCCGTGAGGACCTGCTGCTGCTGAATCGGGGCTCGACAGACGGGACAAAAGGCTGTGTCGCTCGAGCCGAAGCAGTGACTTAAGCAGTCCCGGCAGGCCCCATGACCGCACGTAGCGATTACAGCATCCTCCATCATGTCCAGGCAGATGGGACACTCCTCGTTTTCCATCCGCTTACCGTCCTTGAACTCCTTGACCATGTTCTCCTTGTAGGCGCTCGGCTGGCTACCGTCAACTTGGTTAGGTCGGCCGTCCTCTACGCCC
Organism: Rhodosorus marinus; assembly: GCA_029953675.1. Classification (NCBI taxonomy): domain Eukaryota; phylum Rhodophyta; class Stylonematophyceae; order Stylonematales; family Stylonemataceae; genus Rhodosorus; species Rhodosorus marinus. Next base: position 2,780,755 of record JAMWBK010000001.1, read on the forward strand.
CCAACGCCACGTGCTGAAGCCGACGAATCCACAAATCGCTTCGCGAACCTCGACAGGTTCTTCATCATATCCACGTCGCTGCTCGGCGCGCTCAGAAACAGGAAAGGGTGGTCGCAGCATTGCCTCAGCCTCAGAAGAAGAGTCAGAACGCTGACCATATTGGATAGCACTTTTCCCTGAAAAGCGGACAATTGAAGGAACACCTTGAGCTCAACCAACACGTGCAGAGCAGAAGATGGACAGGCATCCATACCTGAGCGACATAAGTATCAAAGCTGGTTCGGGAACGGCTGTAGAGTGCGTTGTAAAAGTCCCTTTCGGCGGGCTCCTGAACGATGCTGCAGATTTCGGTAATCCTCTCTGGAAGTTCCAAGAGCCTTCTTCCATCCGGCGTTCGATCGTGTTTGGTTCGACGGAGCATCAGCGGCTGGTTTGAAGAAGAAACAAAGTAAGCAATAGCAGTAAGAGCGCGCATCACCCCAGAGGAGATGGACTAAGCGACCGAGAGGTGAATGGCCTTTCCTACCGCGAGTACGTGTCGAATGATTACTCGCGCATTCTGTATTTCCTCTGGAGAACCGCTGTTATGCTTGGACATGACTTCCCTATGCCAAAACCTCTGGTTACCCCAGGGCGATGACTTCATGAAGCGGAGGAGGCTGTAAAGATCGTTCGGCTGGTTCTGGACGGGAGTCCCCGTTAGGCACCAGTACGACCTCGCCTCCAGCTCAAAGGCTGCGCGAGCCGTCTTTGTTTTGCCCGATTTGATGCAATGGGCTTCGTCAAGGATCACCCTATGCCATTTTGTCCTAGTCATCGAGGTATCGGGTTCAAATATTCAGGGTCCCCGGGCGTTCCCAGCACCTGCCGAGAGGAGAATGCTTCTGTGGGACTCACCTGGTCAAGAACTTGTGACCTGTGGAATCACTTGCAAGGATTCCATAGGTTGTGACAACAACATCTGATTCTTCGAGGGTGAGCACTTCAGCATTCTGACTCAGCCGCTTCACTCCATAGAATTGAGCTACTCGAAGTCCGTCAGAGTGAGTAGCTATCTCCTCCTGCCACTGGGACAAGATTGTGGTGGGACACACCACCAGCGTGCCTCCACGTTTCATCCCGGCTGCTTGCTCAGATTCCGAAGGAGGCGGAGGAGGATTGGCGAGGATAACTCCAATGGCCTGGACAGTCTTGCCCAAGCCCATCTCGTCAGCGAGAATGCCACCCTTGCAAGACTCGCCGGATATTTTCGGCCGGGTTAGGGACACCGAAAGCGTCGACGGATTGAAGTAGAAAAGCGTCTCGAGGCTTGTCACCTCCTTCCAGAGCGGGTTGTAGGTATCAACATTGGTGTCACCCAGCCCAGCCTCCCGAAGAATCATCCAGCTCACCCCGTGCTTCTGGTACTCACGCAGCGAGCAGTTCAGCCCGGGGATCGAATCCGCTAGTTTCTTCTGCGCATCGGTAAGCTTGATCGCTTCTTCCATATAGAACCTATACAGGCAACGTGGAGGAACTCTGCTCAGTCCATGCACAGCGGACAGGGGAAAAACTTCCGCTGGCTCGACGAGAAAAACGTACCCAACTTTTATCCCTTGTTTTAGCTCAGGGTGCTTAATCCAGTCCAGACTCCTCGCGAGATTCAGGAACGAAGCCTGCAGCAGTGACCTGTCGTGCTCTTCCGCATCGGTTCTCAGTGGCTGATCACCGAAAAGTTCCGTTTTCGCCCAGACCTTGACGTATACTATGATCGACGAGTTGAGACGTAATCTCGGGCCAGGATCCTCCAGAACGAAGCCTTCAGCTAGGATGTAGTTGTGATACAGCAACGGACTCAAGTGCGAAGCCTGGTCCAAAGGAATTCTACCCACGTCCCTCCCACGAATTCGGAGTCGGACCCTACTGGGTGTCATATGGTTCACTGTATCCGATCTCAGCACGACATGATCGCCCTGCGCGGCGAGATTCCCTCCCGTTGAGGTAGAAAACCCCTCAAAAAGATGGCTCGCGATTGGCTTATAGCCCTTACGTTCGAGTTGGTCGAGTTGAGATGTCTAGTTCACGAGTTGGAAGGAGCGTACGCGGTCAGCGGTCAGTTGGTGATGGTTTTGGAGAGGCTGCTCGACCTCACATTATCAGGGCTTTTTTCTCGTTTGCTCGGAGCCTCACCCGATGCAACACGCGGTGACTTTGTCGTCTGCTCCGTGCCAGCAGGGTGAGCAAGGCTTCGTTTCTCTCCAACTTCTTCCGGATCCGTCAGGCGTGGAGACGGATGGAGTGCGTCATTTGTGCAAAATACCTGCTCTTCCTTCTCAGCGGAGCGACCTTCTGGGTTTGTCATGTTTCCACCGAGCTTTTCGGGTTTCACGTCTGTGCCAGAAGGTCTATTGTCGCCGGAAAATTCCTGCTCCTGTGTCGTCGAAGCCTCGGTCTCATCGTCAAGTTCATTTGCCAATTCCGCCTGTACTCCAAATGCAGCAGCCAATTCATCCTTTGAGGGACCAGCAACGCCGAATTCGTCGTGGTACTCGCTTCCGAGCTCCCGCTCTGGCTTCGGCTTTTCCGGCGCATAAACTCGTCGCTTACTATCCGTCGCTACGTCTGACAACATATCAAACCAAACGTGCAGGAGTCCAGCTGTTGTCGTCCTATAGCCGAGTCAACCACAGCTATGGGAGCGCATCCTACCAAAACCAGAGCGAGGATCAGTCAGATATACTCCTTACTCGGAGCTCGAAACTCTACTTGTTCCGTTCTTTCCCCCAGATGAAGAAGACCAGAGCCTGCTTCAGCTTACCAAACCAGGTCTTCAAAGGCACCCGGTGAGCGAGAAGACTCGTAGACCGAGGATTCCTACGCGGATTCACGAACTCTACTTGTTCCGTTCTTTGTTCCAGATGAAGAAGACCAGAATCTGCTCTAGATAACCAACCAGATCTTCCGTCAGAAGACACCGGTGAGCAGCAAGCCTGGACCCAGAGCGAAGAAGTTTTCCTAGGTGCCCCGCAACAAGGCCCTGACCCGAAGTCGGAGCTCGAGAAAAGCAAATGGACAGGCACATATTAATGCAACCGCGAAAAATCGTGGACAAATCTTCAAGATCTCCGAATTTCAGTTCCTTTGGGAATCGTTTTTGGAGGGAAATTAATCTGAAATTAATTATTAAAAAACAGTTATTTGGGGCCAATGGGGTTAATTAGAATAACCGAAGAGTGAAATCTCCCGCGTAAATGCGGCTGCCAGGATGTTTCGGTTCTCATGGGAGATCGGGAGGATCAAGGATGGGGTCGATGAGAGTTGAGGACGTGCCTGACAGGCTCCGGTGCTGGTACAGTAGAAGCTGAAGCGGTTCGAGGCTTCTCCAGTACAGACGATGGACCTTCCGCCCCTTAGAAACCGTGGATGGTGGATGGTCGAGCTCCTTGCCTGATGGGTGGGATGCTCGTTCAGCAAACGCCTTTTTTCCCGATGCTTGAGAGCCTCCCTTGCTCACCTTGAAGGTATGTCCCTCGAACGACAGATTGTAGCTCTTCGGGTACCTGACGTCCCAGAGGTGGACAGATGGATCAAATCCCGAGGAAACGAGGTAGTTGCAGTCCGTTGGACTCCAGTCGATCGAGTTGACGGCGCCGTCTTGTGCGGACTCGATGGTGATGGCCTTGAGCGCCCTCATTCTCATATCGGACAGAATAATGCGTCCGTCGTTCCCAGCGCTCGCGAATTCGTCTGGATTCCTCCATCTCACGCACTTGACAACTCCGTAATGATGGTCGTCAAAACTCGAAATGCTGGTCATACCGGTCGGTTCGATTCTCCCCAGGCCGATTGTACAGTCCTTTGAGCCTGTTAGTATTCTACGATTCGAGACATCAAAGCTGAAGATCCCTCGGGTGTGCATGTCCACGCACGTGAAGAGACATTCAGGCGTCTTCCTCTCGACATCGAGGGAAGCAACATTCCACAAGCTTATCGATCCGTCGTTTGACGCCGTCAGCAGAGCGACCTGAAGTCGGGCAGAGGACGAGAGCGGGGGTGCTCAGAAGAATGCTCCCAACCAGGGCTGCTCAAACTGCTGTGTTGGTGTTCCTACCTTGACACAGTCATCGAGCTCAACGAGCTTGACCTCGGAGATCCATCCAGCGTGAAGTTTTGAGCTTATGAAGGAAGTATCCTCTTCTTCGGATGTTTCGGTTTGGTCCAGTCGGAACACGCTGACGTAGCCGTTCTTTCCTCCGGCTGCGATAATGTTTCCGCAAGTGGACATCGAGTATGCCTTTTGGAGGCCGGTATCTCGGAGGTTTATTTGCAGAGGATCGATCGAAACCGACTCATTTCCTGAGCTGAATGAGCCTGCTGTGTGGGTTAGACCGGCAGTCGCATTGAAAACGACTACTGTTTGTCGTTGGATTGTTACCTTCCGCCAATTTTTCAACCCAAGCATCCGCGTCGCACAAGCCTCCCACACATGCGAACACGCGCGGCTCCTCAGGAGGCAATGCAATCTCAAGAGAAGTACTCAGTGTTGTCCCCGTCGTGCCTTGCAGGCGGGCGGACCTCCTCTTTGGGGTGGAGGCCGAAGGCTGCGTGGCAGCAACCTTGCGAGCCAACCTCTTCGGTTTCTTCTCCTTCATCTCCTTTGCTGACTGTAAAGGTTTGATCCCGAGGCTGAGAAGCTTTAACGAGTTCTTTTGGATCCTATTCTGTCTCTCTATCTCATAGGCTGCAGCATCCACTTCCACGTCATCCTTTCCCGCCTCATCCGAAGCAACCAAATCGCCACCATCCGTCAAAGACGCAGTACTTCTAGTTCCATGATCTCGTGCGGTCTGAGAACCACTTCCTGGAACTTCCTCCGCTCTCCACCGAGCATCCTCATCTGTCAACGGCCATGCTTCGGATGTTGAAGCTGAATTTTCATTCGGAAGTTCGGAAGGTTTTCCCAAACCCGTATTGGCAGATACTTCACCCCTCGAATGACACCATGCTACTGCACTTGCATCTTCTCCAGACCCATCCAGTTTACTGCCTGAGAACCAGTAATCTATTGTCCTTTGGCGAACCCCGCCCGCCATCGCCGCCGGTCCCTTCCCGCCAGGCACACCGCAAGCTTTCCAGACCCACAAAAAAAAAAATACCTGCCCAAATCAAAACAAAACGGATCGTTTTGGAAGCTAACCAATAAAAATTTATCCACACATTAGGCAATTCTCCTGCCCTCCCTCACTCTCCCCATACACACACCACCCCGAAACCCACAGTCCCCCTTAAGGAACAGAACAACAATCACATCCAAATCCCCGCCAACACCAATGCTAATCCAAGCTCATATAAATGTCACCCACATCTCCATCTCAAACCAATTATTGACTGATTATATACTGTTTTCATTAATTTAATGGGATCTATCAATCAATAATATACTCCGTTGAAGGTGACGCTTTTGAAGAAGGCTCGAAAACGAATCCAAAATTTAGGGCGTAGTTGATTGGACTTACGATATAATGACTGAAGTGGACCAATGGATGGGTGCGGGTGCCGGGACCAGCGGCTTGTAGCAGAAATCAGGTTCTTTAATCTGACTAATGGAGGCAAAGACAGCGAGATTGATCCTCGATAAGACTGCTACTGAACTGATGAGATGGGCAGTTTGCTTTGTGGGATGACTCTGTTCGTAAGTGCAACTGATGGGGATGGCATGGACAATGAATGAACGTCTCGACGAGGATTGCCCCAACACATATTTCAGGATATGAGCACCAATACGATCCGTAGTCCTGTAAAAAAAAAGACCTAGGTTAGACATACCTTAGATTCAAGTGACCAGAGAAGGGGTTTTGTGTATTCCATGCCTATCGGCACACGCACGTATGCGGAGGAAAACATGTCGCACCTTACAAACGCTCCATGCGAAAATGTCAAAGGGCATCCAGCATCTCCCTGATACATAACTACAAATCAAGCTTGCTCTCTGCCGACACTGTAGGCTGGATTATCACATACGTGGGGTGGTCTACCCACTTGAGAGCACGATTGACGGAGAGGCCGATGTCACACCACGCTCTCGGAGCTGGAAGGCTTGCACTGCGGGATACGTCACCACAAGGGAAGGGCATCACAGAAAGTGAGGCTGAAGCTGTTGAGCACCAGATACGACGGCCATGTCGCTAAGGGGGACTTGATTTTGCCAGCGGGACTGGCAGTCAACCAGTGTCTTTCCACGCAGGGTGGAAACAAGAGCATTTGATCGCATATTACCACTTTGCAAATACATAATCTCAGAGAATGTGCTACAGCCGCGCAACTACGGAATCCAGATTTTGAGAAGGCGTTTATTGTGAGTATAGACGATAATAACAAGGGATTGGGAGGTGTTCTCCTCCAGAAGTTCGAAGACGGGGAGCATCTAATTTCCCAGTACTCAAAGAAACTCTCCACAGCTGAATAAGGATTCAGCCTGTGAACAAGAACTATACACGGATTGTGATCCGTTCGGATCACAAGCTGATGGCCCTCCAAGAATTTATGCCAAGATTAGACAAGTGAATGTATCAGAATACTACTCTGAGAGCACTAATCTGCTGAAGGCGCAAAACATGCGGCGTTCATTTCACCATACCCGGAGCCTAGAGCTGTGTACAGACTGGAAAGTGCAGCCTGGAACTCACGGATGCAGTCTTTGAGCAAAGCAGCTTCTTTTCCATCGAGAAGTCGGTGTAGCACCCAAATTGCTAGTGCCTATAGTTCTTTGCTTGTAGGGTATTCATAACGTTTTCAGCTGCCGAGAATTTATTGAAAAGCTTGTGTAAGAGTCCGACTCGGCCCAGCTTGATAGTTGGTTACAGATTTCGGGGTGTATCCCGCTTCTATTGGTGTTCAGCGTAGGGTTGTGCCATGCGGGTCGGGTTTTTCGCTGTAAATCCCTCTAAACCCCCCTGTTTTCGCCGGTTTAACCACTTCTGGGTCGTAAACAGCGAAAAACCCGACCCACTGGGCACAACCCTATTCAGCGGGTATATAGACACAAAAATGTCACACTATCTCGCCTTGCTGATGTAGTCAAGCATGGACACCCGTATCGTGGACGCGACATGGGCTTACAAGGTTTCCATGCGCTTCCACAAAATTTCCGGTACCGCAGTCTCGGTAAGATCGAGTAAGGTCTAATTTTCGTAGTTTTATCTCAGTAGCGTTGAAGGAATTTCACGGCTGTGTCTAGACCCACGCAGCATTCGCTGGTATCTGAAGGGGCTTGCTGATGTAAACCACCCATCCTGGTGGTTGTGGCTGTCACCATCCTACCCACCTTCTTCCCTCCCGACTTGCGCTGGACCCTTACAAGTTTTACCAGCCTATCTTTCGAAAGCATGAACTCCTCATGTACGCGGGAGGGTCGAATCATTGCTGTCCGAAGATTCCCCATGAATAAGATTGGCGGATTACGAGCTCTGAGGAGATTCCGTTACAACTTCTTTCTAGTCCCACTTCGGTGAACTCTGAAAACCCGATCCCCCACATCTCCAACCCCGCCCGGCACCACCTTCAAAAAAAACAGAAATCGGACAGAATCTTTCGCGGCAGATCAAATCACGAAATGCCATGTCCGCAAGTAAATTGAAGCCTAGTTTTTGCTTATTTTTTCCACTGTGCGAAAGGTGTACTTGAACACAGAAATTATACGAACTATTCGTATCTTATACCACCCTCACAGGTACCCGCTTCCTCAAACTGCAAACTGGAAACCCCGTCGACCACCATCCTCCTTGACCACTTCATCAAATTTACAGTTGACCAATTTTCAATTGAACAGCAACCCCCTCACAATAGCTTCCGATTCTATCCAATATGGTCTTAAATTCAAACATTATTCTCGTTTTCTTTTTTCGTGCCTTCTACTAACCCCCTCGCATTCGATCCTAGTTTTCTAACGGAAATTAAATCCTCTTCCCTGATCGATCTACAGCCAATCACACCGTACCAGTTAATATTTTTTTTTGTTATGAAAAAGTATTATTATCGTCCAATAAAAATCGATAAGAAAAAATCGGGGAAAAAGTAAACGTATTTTGTGAACTTAGGGGGAGGGAATTGGCAGATCGCAAGCGTCAGGCCAAAACAAGGTTTCACTCAGTATGCTTGGGGTCTGCCGAGGAAGTCGGTAGCTCATGGTGATAGGATGGGCGGGGGGAGGGGTGGATAACTGAGCCCAACTGGGTAATAATGGCAGTATTTAAGTTCACAGTAGCTGAAAAGATCGTCGGAATATATAACGAGTAGAGGGGTTGTGTCAAGAAACGGTTTTCGCGTTGTACGGTGAACTGAACTAGAGAGATGGAATGGGGATCGGGGATGTACGTTTGCGGGATTTTGAGAGGGAAGCAGGGCTTATGCCCTTCTTTCTTTTTTTTCCGCTACATCATTCTTCCCTTCCGTTTCTGTTTTCATGAACAAGTTTTCTGGTCTCTTCGAATCGCTAACAGTTCGTCCGTTTAACGTGGAATCGTTAGAGGATCAAAGGCTCTCGAGCTGCGTGGATTTTTCCGTATTTTGTGGTGAACGGTTGTGAACTAGTCCGGAGCTGGACTGGCTGCATATTAGCCGAATCTCGGCCTTGGTTTTGGTTGTTGAATATGAACGTTAATTTTGTAAGGAGCGAACTGAGTTGATCGGGTTCTGCACGACTTCCGATTCTTGTCCTAGTGCAGAATATTCGGCAAATTCCTGCAGGAGCAAGAAGATGGTCAAGTCTGCCTTCCATGCGGTTAGATATCCCCTACTCCGCAATGTACCAACGGAAGTCGACGAGAGATTTCGCTAGTTCTCGCTCCCACGAAAAGGGGTGCGATGGAAGGAGTGTCGTTTTGACCTGCCACTGTAATCTCAGCTTAAAGCCCGTACCACGACTCAGGATTCCTAACTATAACCCACCACCCACAACTAGATCAGCCGGAGGATGGTTGTGGTGGTCAACCCACAACGCTTTTGCATTCGGTTGCAGTTTCTGCCTTTTACAAAGAAAACAGAAGCCCTCCAGCGGTTTTTGAAATCTGTTCATCACTGAAAATGAGTTCCACCTTAACTCTAACCATCTCTCTCATCCATTTGCCATCTCCAAAGATCGAAATCCCTCTCCCAAAAGTCGTCTCCGGAGGGTCGTTCTCGTAAGCAGTCCGTAAATCAAAAAACTTGCTTAAAATTTCAACTGACCAGATGGAATCCTCAACGTGAGTGAAATTAACACATATACGAATAAAACTTTACGAAATATAAAAACCTTCAAGTAGCATAACCAATAGATAGTACTGTCGTGTCCAGAGAATTTTGATATGTCCAATTAAAAAATATGCTATGCGTCTGTTTGCCTTTTCCTTGACCATTACTGTGTTTAATTAAGTAAGAATAACAGATGCGTAATCGTGAATTGAAGTATAAAAATAGTTTGTCCTATTTCATTTGAAAACGATTTGGATTTTGTCGCTGCTTATTGGTTGAAACTGTTTATTTAATACGGAAATAATTATGTAAATTTGAAACTTGATAGTTTGGATTGCTTTTCCTTTTTTTTGCTGGTTGGTTTGATTGGCTAGGGTTGATTTTGCTTTGTTGGTGGTGAGAGGGGTTTCTTAGTGGAAGGAGGTAAGTGGGACTGGATTGGGGTCGTACGAATGTGGTTGGGAGATCGACTGGATTCGAAGGGAATATCCAAGCGAAGAAAATGTACCTTACAGGAGGTGTGGAAAGCGGCAAGATTAGGCGGGGCGTTGGTATCGTCTGGCGCGCCGTAAGTAAGCTCAATCACCCTGGCCGAGGCGTGCTTTGTAGGGAATCACTCGAAGAATCTTGGCATCATCTGTCGAAATGATCAAAAAACTCCTCTGTTGTTCACAGAGAGTGCTCCAAAGCGAATCTAGATCTGTCCTCAAGCAAATTGGTTATAAGGACACATTCGTCGGTCTCAGTCCGACACTCGCGTACGGTCTAGTAGAAGAACTCGCGTCGGTTAGTAAATTGCATCGGCTTATTTCAAATCTTCAGAGCTATGTTGAAGATATCTACAGTACTCGTTCTCCTATCTGCGGCCTGGGCCCTGCAGAAGCCCGAACAGAGGCATTATGGATGCATCAAGGGAAGCGATGTTTGTATATACCCGACTAATACCGCGGAGTTCCAGTGCGAAACCGTTTTCGATTTTGAGGTCGAATGGCACGTAAAGTCGGGCAAGAAGGCATCGATAGATGACATCAAGGTCACCTTCACGGTCCTGGAGACCGGCAAGAAGTACGGCGTTGACCAGTTCTTCCGTATGTCAAAGGGCAAGGAGAGGAGGTGGCCCCTGGAAGTCTACGACAGCGTGGTGGATGATGAAGCTGAGGTCTATGATTCCATTGCGATCAAGTGGAGCAATGTCTACGTCAGGGAGAAGTTCGGAAAGGGTGATATTAAAGTCATGGTGGTTACCCCGAGTGGCAGGACGAGTATCATGTGGAACGTCCACAAGCCGACGAAGAGGATCGCGAAGAATGTTATCCTGCTGGTCGGAGACGGAATGAACATCAACATGGTATCTGCAGCGCGAATTATTTCCCGTGGTATGGCCGATGGAAAGTACAAGGATCTGATGCATATGCAGAGCCTCCCGTACTTTGGATTGATCAACCCCGCCGGAGTCGATTCCATCATCACCGATTCTGCCAACTCTGCATCTACGTTCAACTCCGGTTTCAAATCCTCTGTCAACGCTCTGGGTGTCTACGTCGATTCCAACACCGATGATGGTGCCAACCTGGACCATCCTAAGGTCGAGCTTCTGGCCGAGCACGTAAGGGACATGGGCATGTCCGTCGGAGTTGTTAGCACTGCGGAGATTCAGGACGCGACCCCAGCTGCATGCTACGCTCATACCCGTAGACGCGGTGACAAGGCTGAGATCACCCGCCAGGGAATTGAACCATGCCCCGGCTGTAGGTATTCCGTGATTCCTGATGTTCTAATCGGAGGTGGAGGAAGGTACTTCCTCCCAAGTTCTTCGTGGGACGGTTCGGACATGTACGAGGCGTACGAAAAGGCCGGGTACACGGTGACCTACACGAAGAAGGAGATGGTCAAGGCCGCGAAGAGCAAGAGTACGAAGAAGCTGTTGAACATTTCCCACTACGGAAACATGAACGTCTGGTTGGACCGAAACGTGTACACTGACAACCTCAAAGTCCAGGAGAATAGTCCCAACCCGGACAAGGTCAAGGACGCCAGTGGGCAGCCCAACCTGGACGAGATGGTTGACTCTGCCATCAAGGTTCTCAGCAAGAACGAGAACGGATTCTACTTGATGGTCGAAGCCGCTTCCATTGACAAATCTGCTCACCCACTCGATACTCACCGACTCCTCGCCGATACCATCGAGTTGGACAACGTTGTCGGGAACCTCAAGAAATGGATCAAGGAAAACGGTGATGACACCCTCCTGCTCGTAACCGCTGACCACGGACACGGCTGGGATGTCTACGGAACTGTTGACACGCACGTCTGGAAGCAGGTCGCTGAGAAGTGTGAGGACAATGCTGACATCACCAACCTCTGCAAAGACGTCAAGTGCGGAGCCCAGAGGTTCAAAAACTACTTCGCGAGCGACGTTCAATCACCTGTACGTGAGCTGGCATTGTCCAGAAGGATTGCTGTAGGCACGTACGCCGGTGCTGGATACCCCGACTACGAGGACAAGGACGGTGACGGATTCCCGGATGAGTGGGACGTTAGAACCGTGCTTGCGGCGGGCGCGAACAACTTCCCCGACCACACTGAGAACTTCAGGGTTTCCCCGACCAGCAAGCGCCCAGCCCTCTTCAGCGCGGAGGTTGGTGCGTACCTGAACAACCCCGAAGACGACCCCGACGGCATCTTTATCAGCGGAAACATCGGTCCGAGGGGCTCAACCGCTGTCCATTCCATGTGCGATGTTGGGATCTACGGTTACGGCCCTGGAGCTGAACACATTAAGCCGAACATGGACAACACCGCCGTCTTCCACATCATGGCCGAAGCGCTTGGTCTTGGAACTAACGGCAAGCCGATGGAGAAGGACGAGATGATGCCCAAGGAGATAGAGATGTGCAAGAACACCGCAAAGGAGTGCCACTGCGGCAAGGTGACTGAGTCCTGCTTCAAAGCTATCAAGCCGTTCAAGGGATTCTGCGAGAAGGTTGAGTGCGAGAAGAAGGCATGCATCTGCACTCCTGGAGCTATGGGATACGTCGCCGCGGGCACTCCTCTCTGCAAGAAGTCGGAAGAAAAGGTCTATGAAAAGACCGGCCCTATGCAGAGCAAGGGAATCCCGTGCGTCCGTGCTAAAGTGATGATGCCTTGAAGCATTTGTCTTTTTAGCCTATACGAAAGATTAAGTAGCCGGGTAAGCTAGTAAAAAGTTGTACTGGAAACGGTCTTCGTCTCACAACGGTCCTCATCAGCTAGGAGATTCCAACCTTGTGTCGAGTCCTCCTGTCTCAATGCCACTGTCCCAAGACTTCAGTCAGCGGGAGCCGCTCGGCGTGCTCTTGCAAATATTTCGCTGACGATTCTGCAGCCTTTCTAGACGAGCTGCCGGCAGAAGCTCGATACTGCAGCCCCGGCTTGTCTTCTTTGGATCCCAGTTCCGAGTTTTCATTACGTCCTACGTGGTGCTTTGGGTACCCACGGGAGCAGGAGAATTCTGCAGGCTATGAGGATTTCGACATGTGCTCTCTCCTTCTATATTAACAATGAAATCGAACATTTACAAACAGCTGCGTCTTATATACAAGCTTTCCTCATCCACTGACGGATCCAAACGTCTTCTTCGCGACCTCCCAACAGGAACTTCCAAATACTTCCGGGTGCGGCTTGACGAGGCACAGGCTTTGAGCCAGAACCGGCTGGGTGATCATGTTATTTAGAATGGAACTTCTTCCTCTTCTTCTCCCTCTGCTCCCTCCTGCTCATGTTCAGCAAAGTCCTCCATCGGTTCCACGAGGTCCCTCGTAAGCAGCGGTTTGAGAATAGCTGCATCGAGCCTTCTCATCCAGGAGTTCTAAAATCGATGAGCAGGCGGAAAGACGCGACGATATGTCAACAGAACTGCAGGAGTTCGATAAAGTCTGCGCAGGGGTTACCTTGGCTGTCAAATTCGGAATGTACGACTCATTCACATCCGTAACGTCCATTTCCTCGAACCGATCGACGTCCACTCTGGACGCCGCCGTGGAGAGGTTGATCGCAGTAGCACCTTCCACTCTAAGCAGCTGAAGAATCGAGAGAGTTCCTCCTCCGAGGACGATAATCGTGAACAGAATGATCGCCTTCAAGCAGTTCGAGACGAAAACCTAGTTAGCAATCCGCACCTAGGCGAAATGAATCCTCATCCGGCTGTGCTTACGAGAGTGGTCGATATGACTACCCGCCTAGTTTCCTCATTGCCTCCGGGAAAGTTGAGCGATAGGGCGAACGCGATGGCGCCTCGAAGTCCAGAAAACCACATGATGAACTGGGTCTTCTGCGAGATTTTCTCCCTCCTTCTGTAACGATTTATGATGAAAGCAAGCGGATAGATGTTCGTTGCCCTGTCGTCAGAGAAAAGAGAACGATCAGCTCCGGGTAGTCTACCGCAGCCTGGCTGCCGTGAGGTTCGTACCTTGAGATCAGCACGAGCAGTATCGAGATCAAAACCGTGATTACGTTCCAGGAGTGATTGAAGGACGTCAGCGCCAGCCCGAGGTAGATGAAAACAAAAGCTTCACCGCAATAAGCGATGGATTTGAAGAGCTGATTTGATGAAAGCTGTCCAGTCTCGCTCAGGTTGGGCATGCCGTAGTGACCGAGCGTCATGGCTCCAATGAGGATACCCATGATTCCAGACATCTTCAGGCCTGGATTCGAACCGTGAGAGCAGTACCAGCCAATTCAGAAAGCTTTCGCAAGTACCCTAGGCAGTCGGAAGGTAAATTCACCTTCGCAGATGAAGTACGGAAGGAAGGCGACGAGGAGGTAAAAGCTGAGTTCAAGCGTCGGGTTCTGACGCAGCTCTGTGCTCTTCAAGATGAACGCCGCCAGACAGCTTGTGGTGATTCCAACAACGGTGGATCCGATGAATATGTACAGGAACGTGAGGACCGGGAGGTACCAGCCGGGTTTGTCCGGGCCTATCATCTCTGAGAAAGATCTGTACAGCACGATCGCGACCTAAAAACAATTCCCATTTACGACTCAGTGGAGCCTTTAGGCGGCGGGTGAATGCGATTTGAGACTTTGCTAGTGCGGGACTTACGGCGTCGTTGAGAACGCTCTCACCGAAGACGAGATAGTGAAGCGTCTTGTTGACCTTCATCGCGTTGAAAATTGCTATAGTCGCGACTGGATCGACTGCTGATATCAAGGATCCGAACGTCAGGGCCTCGTAGAACCGAAAGTAGTGCCCGATCCCGAAAAATCCGACGAGAAAAATTCCGCCCTGGGGGGTGGAAGTTAAACAAGCGCGGAGATAGAGCGATTGATGAGAACTGGGCCTTGCTGGTTTTTTACCGCCTCTCTCGCACTTACTCCGAAGACGAGAGCAGTGATGATGGTGCCAACGACGGCGAAGAGAAAGATCGGAATTGCTTCTTCGAAGAAGCTCTGCTTGTTCATGGAGTACCCCGCCTCGAAAATGATCGGTGGAATGATAAATAAGAAGAACTCCTGCTGATTTGGAAACGCTGAGCCCGCTGCGTCTGCTCTTCCGGTCAGACGAAGTCCGGTTCCAACGATGATTCCGGCGAACACGTAAATGATGCAATCTGGGAGCGTCGTGAACGAGTTCCTCGCCAAAAAATAGGATCCAAGCACACAGAAACACAGCGTCAGGATGAAGTAGGTAATTCCTAGCCCGAGCTTCTCCTGCTGGTTCTCGTCAACTTCCACAAACGGCGCATCCTGTCCAAGAAGAAACAAACCGAAACACCCTTCAGATCGATGCTCCTGCTATCCTTGTCCAGGGGGGGGGGGAGGTGGGGCGGGAGGCCTCTATATCCAAACGCTCACGTAATCATTTAGTGCAGGCTGGCATATGGGACAATCAATGTCCTCCTTCAGCAGATACTGAATCCCCAGCGCCAGACTGAGCACAATGGTCAGCGCCGCCAGACCCAAGATCACCACGGTCCTCCATCCTTGCGATACGATCTGGTTACTTATCTGTACACTGCGTCTTCTAATATCCTCCATGAGCTCTTATAACCATCCAAGTTCTCAAAATTAAATGAACAAAATAAGAAAGTCAACATTGTCTGAGTCCAACGCCCCGCCTCCGCCCAGTCCCCTGCCTGCCCCCATCCCACTCTATTGAAAGTCTAATTCTACACGGATGAGATATATATCCCAAATGTTTTCCATAAATTCAACGTATATTCTATATTAAAGACTAAATATGGTATAAATTTGGTTCTTCGTCCTAACTTGGAGGAGCAGGCGTAATTTTACGTCAACGGGATTATATATCCTAGATATTTCTTCTGAAACAATATAAAGCTTAGATTAGAGATAAGTTGGGACTTAATCGTGCTAGTGTTGGTTAGTCTTTCTGTTGGAGAGGAGTTCTCGAGCGCTCAAGCTGAGCAAGACATCGGAAGTGGTTGGATTGAGTTGCTGCACAGCCGGATTCTTTGTACTTGGGAGCCGTCCCAAGCCCGTACACTCTGCGTCCCTCGCGAGCGACTCACGCGCAACGCAACTAGATAGAAGTCCCTCATGAGAAACACAGATAAAAGGAATACGCCATGATGATGATAAAAGCCGTCAGCAAGGTGACTGGATTCAAGCCGCTTCAGGCTAGTCTCTAAGCGGAGTCTCCACCCCCCAAACGAGCTTCTTGTTTGGTTGATCACTCCCGCATTCCTCTCCCCCCAAAGTCTAATCCGCGCAACTTCTTCATGCACGTTGCGAGCACCGGTTCATGGGCTGCCAGAGTCTCAGTAATCGCACTCGACAGTCGAGCATTGTGGCATCCGGACCTCGAAAAAACTCGACTCCTGCCTTGGGACTCTGGCTCCAGCCTCGCCAACTCCAAGCGCTGATTCTACGGAGGGAAAAAGGGATCGCTCCTTTTCGTCTGCAAGGGCGTGAATCCGATCAGATACTCATTCATAGCTCGATCTCGAGATTCCGTGAAGCAGCGTAGAGGCTTTCAGATCCGAACGCTTCCTTTGCTTCATTCAAAATCACAGTCTATGGAAGAAGAGGCACGGAGGAAGATGATCTTCAGCATGTAGCTATGAATAGCCGGCGCACCCGGCTGCGGTTAATCGGCCCCAGGCAACCCTTACCAGCCCGTGATAGGGATTGATCTTCTGAACGTTCCTGAGGGTTAGGCCGCTCACTGGATCTTCCAAGCTTAGCCGGACTCCATCGAAGGTTTCCTGTTGATTGTCCTTGAGCCAACGAGACGAAAAGTGTGTGAGGAGGAGGGTTTTTGCGCCGATCTTCTTCGCGAAGTTTCCCGCCATCTCCGCGGTTGAATGCTTTGCTCGTTGTGCAATTTGCGCCTCAGATTTGGTGAAAGTAGCTTCGTGCACCAGCACGTCGCAGTCTTTGCCGATCGACTCGACTGCACTCGAGTCACATGTGTCCCCAAGAACAACCAGCTTCCGACCAGGCTTCTGGAATACGAAGCCGAGCGATGGAATGCCGTGACGAAGTGGAGCAGCTTTGACCTCAAAGTGGTCAGTTCCGATATATTCGGAGAGGTCCCATTTACCGTCGTCGCTCATCGACACGATCTTGTAGCCGCTTTCAGAAGGATGAAAGTTCCAATTTCTTGTCCAGTAGGGGGTGTACTGAAGCTCCAGGATTCGGTATCGAACGCCTAGGTCTGGTGCCCCCACCCAAAGCGCGGGGTTGAGCCACTTCCGCATGCCTGAAGGGCCGATGATCGTGACCTTCTGCTTCCCGCCGGCGCGCTTCACCGCCGAGAGTAGTGATGGAAGCCCGAAGACGTGATCTCCGTGAAGGTGCGTTATGAAAATTCCCTTGAGCCTCCTCAAACCTTCCAAACCACACCAGGACTCCTCCATCAGCCTCCCCATCATGTTGTCCCCAGCATCGATCACCCACATCGATTCCTCCTCAGCAGCAGTCGTCGTTCCGCTCTCACTGGACGTTTCTTTAAGATACCTCGTCAACAATGCGAACGAGGAAAGCTCGAAGCGAACTGAAGGCGCACGCGCACAGTTTCCAACAGATATCAAACGCCATCCCACCTTGCCCATACTTGACTCTGTTCCAAGCCTCTTAGACTACAACTACTCTGGTTAGACAGCACCTTAGGTGCTATCAGTCTATCTTAGCTGTCTCTCTCTTGAGCTAGCTCTCAGAACCTCCCGCTCTACTCCCCCAATCCAACGTCTCCTTCGTCAGCGCGTCAATGGTGAAGAAGAAATAGCTAGAGAACGTGCAAATCTGCTGGTGAGGACTTGGGGCTGTGAGAGGTACGGACAGATGCTTCCTTAGAATCGGGGTGTCTGGTAGATGGAAGTTGGCTGAGCCGACCACGCACCACAAACTCGACAACCTTTACGACGTATTTACCATCCATGTTCTCCGGTCATGATCTGAGCAAGGAGACTGGAGTTTTGTTGGGACACCGGTGGTGTTTTTGAACGATAGTTCAGACTAGAAACAGCTAAGATTAAGTAGGCTTCACCTACGATGCAGCTTTATCACTGCGTTTCTCGGCTTACCACACCCCCATCCGGCTGTATATACGGAGCATTATGGTAGTCCGGTCCGGTCTATTCTATGATTTGCGGGACTTTGCGTCTCCAATTCGACGAAATTATCTTAGGCTTGTCCTTAGTACTGTTCAGAAGACTCTTACACCCCCTCTATTCTACAGCACATCTCAAACAAAACCAGCAGACCCAACCCGATCGCGTTGTCAAGGTCGGCCCCTAGGTCTTTTACGTCTGGCACACGATGAATGAGTACGACGCCAAAAAGCTTGCAGAGTGTTCCAATGGCAGTCTTCAGCGTCCAATTTTTAGTACGAGGCGCCGAATGCCGTCGCGCAGGCCCCGAACGAGATCGATCATAAGCGTTCCTCTCGAATCCGACCAAATACTCCTAAGGCGTGTCCTTACTGCTGTCCGATAAGAGATCAATCTCAATGCCAGGATGCTTCGGTTACATCTTCTCAATTGGAGCTCTCAGAAAAGGAGAAAGAGGTCTGTGGGAGGAGTTCACCAATTCGACTAGCCCAGAGTTCTCTTACTACAGGTTCAGGAACAAATTCTGAAAGTTCAGTTACCTTCATCTGATTGACATCAGACGCATGATAGTGCGATATAGCCGGAGAACGCCGGCGTCGCCGGCGTTCTCCGGCTATATCGTCCTCTCCATTGCGGCGTTGAGGGTGGGGAAGCAGAGCGGAGTGGGTTACTGACAGCTGGTTCAGGACGGAGACAGATAAGAGAAGCGGGCAGCACCTCCGGTGCTGGTTTGCTAGAACGTTGGGTGGCCTTTGAGCTGTGCTGGAGCTGGATGGAGTCGACAGGATTCGTGCAGGTTAGCAGTGGAGCCTCGGGGAGGTTGAGGCGAGGAAGGAGTGTGGCGACTGCGCTTGGTCCATCGAACCTTGTGATCGCTGCGAATGCACTGAGCGGAACTGCATTGTTGATCGTTTTGGCGAGGCTGCGAGGTCAGACGAGATGGTGGTCGGCTGAGGGTCTGTTGCGGAGTGCGTTTCCGACGATCTCGAGGGCGTCAGGAGGGCGGCGGGATGTGGAGTTCGGAAGCGGAACGGAATGGGTAAACTGCGATCCGTTCTCGTTCTCCAAGGAACTGAAGGGCAAGGTCGTACTTCTGCACTTTATGACGTACGGGTGTTCCAACTGTGTCCACGCGCTGGACTCGATCAGGGCGATCGAGGAGGAGGTTCAAGATCCGAGGCTGGTGATCATCAGCGTGAGCTGCGGGAAGCTGGTCCCTGAACGGGACTCAAAGAACGTCTCGGAAGCCGTTCAACGCCTTGGAATCAAACACTGCGTCGTCAACGACACACAGCTTGAGCTCTGGCAGTCCGTGGGAGCACAAGGCTGGCCAACCCTGGCCCTCGTCGATGGAAAGGGCGTTTTGAAGGATGTCGCTATGGGAGAACCGTCTCCGACGGTTTTAACAAGAAGAATCAGAGAAGAACTTCAGCTCGTTCCCGAATCTACAGCAGCCTGGCGGCCTTCAATCTTATCAAACGTCTCGGCTTCAAGATTCTCATCAGCAATGCGCTACCCGAGCGCCGTTGCTATTGACGAACGCCGCGCGCAAACGTGGATTTCAGACTGCGGCAACCACAGAATACTCCAGCTCGATCAGCAAGGTCAAGTCACCAACGAATTCGGAGGCGCCGGCGAGGAAGGTTTCGAGGACGGAAGGGCCTCACATGCAAGGTTTCGTCGTCCTAATGGGCTGGCAATCTCCAACAAACACAACGCCCTGTTCGTCGCTGATACAGGCAACCACGCAATCCGAAGGATTGACCTGGATACATTGGAGGTAAGAATCGCTTTGGGTGACTTTTCACGAGAGGAGAAGAGGATGGAAATCGGCACCGCCGTTGAAGCCGCGCACGAGTCTGCATCCCCCAGGGTGACCGATGGGTTTTGATTTCATCGTTGCTGCCGGCTTGGCCGGTCGCATGCGGGCTTCGTAGGTCTTTGTCCAAGTGACCCTTTTTGCTGCTTCTTGCTCGTCCGTCCAGGTTTCAACTGTAGCCGGCGATGGTACTCAAGGCTTTGACCTTGTAGGTGGAAAGGTTGGCGCCGATCAGAAGCTGTGCTCACCAATGGATGTATGCGTGGTTTCTGGTCTCGAACTTTTGATTGTGGCTATGTCTGGTTCGAACCAGATATGGAAGATGGCGATGGATCGGATGGATGAAGGCCTTGTATCGTTTTCAGGGAACGGAAGCGAAAGACGGCTAGATTCCAGTTCGGCAGCCAGGGCTGAGTGGGCGCAGCCGTCGAGCGTCGTTGGCCATTCGTCATCAGACGGGGAGGAGCGTCGCGAGCTGCTGGTAGCTGATGCTGAGAGCAACTCGATACGATCGGTGAGCTTGGACCAGTCTAACTTTCCCACGAGGACGATCGCAGGCGGTGATCCCCTGTTTCCGGATAATCTTTTTGCCTTCGGGGATAGAGTTGGGAACAGGTTCGTGGCCAGGTTTGCGCATCCGCTCGCTGTGGTAAGTGCAGGAGACGGCTCCCCGTACGCATTCGTCGCGGACACATACAATCACCGGATAAAGAAGGTGAACGTCCGTACCGGTTTCGTCTCTATTCTCTGCGGCACCGGCGCTCCCGGATTCTCAGACGGTACCGGTACCCAGGCATCGTTCTGGGAACCATGCGGACTGTCCCTGTCAGAAGAAAACGAAAGGTTGCTCGTAGCAGATCGAAACAACCACGCCATCCGGGTGGTAAACCTCAGAACTGGATCAACTTCCACGATGAGGATCATGACAAGTGCATAGTCCAGAGGACTCCCCGCAAACCTAACGCTGTACCACAAAAACCGTGAGATTCAATAGAGTGTTGTGTATATGGAATCCAGCCGGCGAGGTCGCCAAACATTCGTTCCCGAGCATGAACTGTTACTAAAGCCCGCTAATGTCAACCTGCTCACAAATCACGAATCCAACACCTTCTCACTCGACTGTCACGGCTGAATTTTGTACATACTACATCGGCGAACATGGTGGCTATTCACCGAGCACTCAGCTAAGACCTTTCAGCTTGCCAAGGAAGCGGGCAGTAGCCAACACTTTCGCCTGGGGCTGCTCAAGGAGTGGAGATGGTGCTCGTCAATACAGTTGTGGGGGGGGCGGCAAGCAGATTATGTGAGCGTGCTCTTCTATGCTCCTTTCACGAATGCCCGCACTTCCTGTCGGCTGCTTGTCCCAGGAAGACGGAATCGGCGCGCTACGACCCAGCCGGCGGAGCCGGCCTCACCTTCACGCCTCAACCAACTAACATGCCGGGACATCTGGGACATCAGGGACATCAGGGACACCTGGGACACCTGGGACACCTGGGACACCTGGGACACCTGGGACACCTGGGACACCTGGGACACCTGGGACACCTGGGACACCTGGGACACCTGGGACACCTGGGACAATCCTTGGAGCAGGCCGACAAGTATATCTTGGGGTTGATGGAGTCGATGGCGAAGGAGGAATGAAGACGGGTTTTGAAAGCGAAATTTTTAACTATTGAGAATTGGTCACTATGGGAGGTGATGAACCTGATCGAAGTGGCTCAGTGTAAGTATAAGTAAATATCCTTTTTGTATTTTTTTGGGGTGTTGTGGCTCTCGATATGATTGTGGGGCACGCGGACTTCCCCACCGAAGAGGGAAGGCAGTTTGCATCGATGCTGGCTAGTGTAGGATTATGTTTTGGAGCCGGCTTCGCCGGCTGGTCGTATCGAGTATCTGTATCTGAATTTTGTTAATTTTCTTTTTCTTCTGTTCGTGTGGTTTAGTGGTCGACGAGGTGGTGGAGGAGGATTGGGACCTCGAGTTAGAAGTAGTGGGAAAGGAGGTGGTGAAAGGAGTAAGACGAACGGAGATCGTGGTGCTTTGGAGGAATCGCGTGGTGTAGAGCGGAAGTTTAATAGCGATGAAGCTGCGGCGATGATGCGTGAGGAGTGGAAGAGGACGATGGATCTTCTGAGGGGGCCTGAGAACCGTAAGGATCTGTTGCTATTACCTTGCGTTCTCGTGAGGTTTCTGCTGCTGATGCTATATCTTCTGTTCTGTGTTTTCTGACTTGGGAAGAACGTCCGGTGGTCAGTAGAAGAAGTGATAAGGCATGGACTTCCAAAGGTGGAAGCTCAGGTTCGGCTGATTTTCTCAGCATGCTCGACGCAGCAATGAAGGATTCCAAGACTGATGGCTCATAGGAAGAACTGCAACCCCAAGAAAGAAAGAAAACTCAAAACCAAAAAACGAGTGTCCGTCGATCAGTTCGCACGTGCGAGATCATTGAACCAATCTCCGCCTGCAAGCCATGACCGGTGCGATCTGCTCTCCCTACCACGGTACAAAGTCTTCCAAAGATGTCGTTCACGAAACAAGAACCTGAGATGTTAATAATTTCAAAAACCTGCATCCGAGCAATACGACAAAGGAGCCAAGACCCATGAACCAGAAATCTTTCGTGGGCAATCGCCCCACGTTGTATTCGACTTCCTGCCAAAGCCGTGATGGTCCACATGTACTCAACCCGCTGATCGCAATACTCTGAAGAACCACATTATCTACTCAGATGATCTCAAGACGCTTTCACAAAACAGAACCGAATTATCCACTCAGACGATCTCAACAACGCTCACACAAAACAGTGGGGAACAAATTCTGAAAGTTCAGTTACCTTTATCTGATCGACATCTCAAGGCGCTCTCACAAAACAATTTCCTGTCGAATACGACTCGTAGGCAAACTGCTCTAATCAGTTCGGGATTGATAGACAAGCATCCTTTGTCAATACCTCTTTCCATCTGGGCAACCTCTCGTCACGACCAAGAAGCAAGGAATGCCGTATACATACTTTTCAAAGAGCAGATAGATGTTTTATTCGCGTGCGGCAACTATGTGCAATAAGGCCGGTGTTCCTCAAAAATGCAAAACAAACAAAACATCGATCTTCAAACGTCCGAGGCTAATTGGCTACATAGGTAGGTGGGTCTATTCTCTCTTCTACCGGCATCTGCACTTCTGTTTTATACAACGGGGAAAAGGGAATGTTTGTTGTCGTCCCTCCCCCTCCCCGGGTAGGGACTCCGCACCCCTTACGAGTACATCCTATTTCCGGTTGGGGTTCTCTGAAATTCTCGGACGGGAGAGAAACGGAGTTTATCGTCGGCGACGTCGACGTTGATCGTGTCTCCATTCTTGAAATTGCCGCTGAGGATTCCCTTGGCAATTGGAGTTTCCAGCTCCTTTTGCACTGCTCTCTTCAAAGGTCTGGCTCCGTACACAGGGTCGTACCCGACCTTTCCTATCCAGGCCCGGGCCGCTGGGGTAAGCTCGACCCTGAGCTTCTTCTCCTGAACCCGCTCGTTGAGCTGGTCGACCTGGATGTCAACAATCTCGCGCAGCTCCTCCGGTCCGAGGGCGTGGAAGATGATGAACTCGTCCAAGCGGTTCAGGAACTCTGGCCTGAACTGCGCCCGCATTCGGTTCATTACCGTCTCCCGCATCTGCTCGTACTGGGATTCACCGTTGAGCATTCCCAGGATCGCATCGGACCCAATATTCGAGGTGAGTATGATCACAGTGTTCGTAAAGTCGATCACTCTGCCCTGTGAGTCAGTAATTCGGCCATCATCTAGAACCTGCAGCAGAATGTTGAAAACGTCTGGATGCGCCTTCTCAATCTCGTCGAACAGAATCACCGAGTAGGGTCGACGCCGAACTGCTTCAGACAGCTGACCCCCCTCGTCGTATCCAACGTAGCCAGGAGGCGCTCCAACGAGCCTGGACACGTTAAACTTCTCCATGTACTCGCTCATATCCAACCGAATCAAAGCGCTGTCGCTATCGAACATCTGCTCGGTGAGGGCCTTTGCGAGCTCGGTCTTTCCAACACCGGTAGGACCTAGAAACGCAAACGACGCAATTGGCCGATTCGGATTGGACAGTCCCGCTCGCGACCTCTGCACTGCTTCGGCTATCGCCTTCACCGCCTCCCGCTGTCCAACGACGCGCTTCGCCATGGAATCTTCCAGGTGGAGCAGTCTATCCGCTTCCGTCGAAAGCAGCTTCTGGACGGGGATCCTCGTCCAGGCGCTAATCGTCGCGGCGATGTCGTCCTCAGTCACCTCATTTCGCAGAAGTGGTGCGGCGTCGGAGGTCTCCATGTTGCTTTCCATGGCCTTCAACTTATCCTCCAACTCTGGAAGTCTACCAAACTTGAGCTCCGCTGCACGATTCAGGTCATACACCTGTTCCGCCTGCTCAGCTTCAGCTTTCACATCCTCTATCTGTGCCCGGAGGTCCTTCACTCCATCAATACCCCCTCTCTCCAGATCCCATTGGTCCTCAAGTCGGCGCTGATCCTTCTTGAGACCCGACAGCTGCTGTTCGATCTTGGATAGCCTCGTAGTGGACACACTGTCTTTCTCCTTTTTCAAGCTCAGCTTCTCCATCTCCAACTGGAGTATCTTCCTGTCAAGGCTGTCCAGCGCTGAAGGCTTGGATGTAATTTCCATCTTCAACTTCGCCATGCTCTCGTCGACCAGGTCAATGGCCTTATCAGGGAGAAACCGGTCGCTTATGTAGCGGTTTGAAAGAGTTGCCGCTGCCACGAGAGCGGAATCCTGAATCCTTACGCCGTGGTGCATCTCATACCTCTCCTTCAAGCCTCGAAGAATAGAAATCGTATCGGTTACCGACGGCTGGTCAACCATGACCTGCTGGAATCTCCGTTCGAGGGCCGCATCTTTCTCTATATACTTTCTGTACTCGTCCAGCGTCGTCGCACCAATGCACCGAAGTTCTCCCCTGGCCAACATGGGCTTCAGCAGGTTGCCAGCATCCATAGCCCCATCCGTTTTCCCGGCGCCAACGACCGTATGTATTTCATCAATAAACAGGATAACGCTGCCCTCAGCTTCCGTCACCTCGCTCAGAACGGCCTTCAGGCGTTCTTCAAACTCTCCTCTGTACTTTGCACCAGCCAATAAAGCCCCCATATCAAGCGCGATAAGCCGGCGGCCTCTCAACGATTCTGGTACGTCGTTGCTCACTATTCGCTGCGCCAAACCCTCCGCAATGGCAGTCTTTCCAACACCTGGCTCACCGAGAAGGATGGGATTGTTCTTTGTCCTCCGCGAGAGAATCTGGATCGCGCGCCTAATTTCATCGTCTCTTCCAATGACGGGATCCAACCTCTTCTGCCTTGCGTCGGCGGTCAGATCTCGTCCGTACTGGTTCAGCGCTTCGAAAGTGCCCTCAGGCGTTTTTGTAGTTACATTCTTCCCAGCTCGAATCTCTTCAATTGCTTTGACCAGCTTATCTTCTGTGATGCCCGTTCCGGAAAACACGTTCCAAAGCCTTCGTTCCCTCGAACAAGCCAAAAGAAGAAGATCCACCGAAATAAACGTATCTTTACGCTTGTCCTTCTCCTTCTGCGCATCAGTTAATACGTCACGGAGAGAATTTCCCATAATGTGAGAATCCGGTTCCCGCACTTTGGGCTGCGACTCCAAATAGGAAACCGCCTTCCGCTCCAAATCCTTCGCCTCAACGCCTACAACTTCCAAAACCCTCGCGACCAAAGGATCTTCAAGCAGCGCGATCAGCAGCACCTCCGCCTCAATCATCTGCTGCGACGCTTTCCTCGCAACCGTCGAAAGCTTTCCCAGAACATCCCAGGCCTTGTCCGTGTACCTCTCCGGGTCAAGCAAACCACCACCTGTGTTCGCCTTCATCATCGTAATAACCCGCCTCGGTCCTCCATACACCCCAACCGGCAGTTTCGATCTCCTGAAACCCGGCCGGTACGCCACAAAACTGCTCGTCCTGGAAGCCACATGCTCAACTCCACTAACACTCAATCGTGGCCCTACTCCCACCACAAACCCTAACCCATCACCCGTCCCCATCTTCACTAAAACCAACCCCCCAAAAAAGACAGATCCGGTTCCTCCCACTTCAAGCAAAAACCAAAAACTCCCCTCCCCCGCCCCCTTTCCCCTCCCCATCCTCCCCAACCTTCCAGACTCTCTGCCTAACGTCCCTTTTTATATACTTACGAAATCTCAACGATCCCAACAAACGCCCGTTTTTTCATTGTCCCATAAAATTCCAAAGTTTCAATAACTTCCGGGGTTTTCAAGAAAACCCGAGAATTTTCCATGAAGTCAGTCATTTTGTCGCGTCGGGTTTCTGGAATTTTCTTTATGGCATAGTAGCGGTGGAATTATTTGATTTTCTTGTTTGTATGTTTGGGGGTTATCCAATAGACTTTTAATGATTGGGATTGGTCGGGCTCGGGCGGCTCGGGGAGGAGGGAAGCGGATGGAGACGACTGACTGATACTGTGAGATGTCTTCATGGACGTTTAGGGTTCATGATAGTACCTCTAGAACTGCCATAGTTCACGGCAGTTCTTACCTGCCAGTTCAGAAAACTCTCGTTTTGCGGCATCAGTTCCCCCTAACGGAATGAAAAGCGTCCGGTAAAACTTACGGGTTTGCACCCTTCGATGCTCGACGGTTCTTTCTTTTCGGGCGCAGGCGGGGCCTTCATCAGAGACGTTTCAGGAACCCTCACGGGCCCAAGAAGTTTTCTTGGGCCCGTTCGTGGGACCGTTCAAATGATGGCAACGCATCTCAACAAGTAATCACCATCACTGTTTGTACGTTCTGCGAGGCTTCTCTTCAGCTTGTGGCTCAAGAAGCTCTGTAAAAGTCCGTAAGCAGTTCTTAAGCATAATAGAAACGTGCCGAAGCTCAATCGTTGATCAGTCCGTTGTCCTTAGATCCTCTCCCCACCCCCACCCCAAGCAGGTTTTATGTACTCAACCCGCAAGCCGCGTGCACTAAATCCCCACTCCCCAATTATTCTCCAAAACATTAAATATTAAATCGTCTTGCAATAATTTTATTCATACGTTCTTTTTAATTCATAAAATAAAAATAATTATCTTGAAAAAAATAATTTTATGATCGTCGCAGTTGTTTCGGATACACAGAATTATTTAGATTGAATGTTTGCGTAGTGATTGAAAGGCGTTTAACATCCACCAATTGCCGCGCCATGTGATAGTAGACTGAAGAAATGGGAAGGGGTAATATAGAATTCCAAATAGTTCATATTTTGTTATCAATTAGGTAGAATTGAATGTTACGACAACTGGTGCTTAGGGGGTCGACAAACTGGTTGGTAGATTTGATTATTTTCCCTCATGGGATTGTGTGTTTTGGAAGAATCTTGCTAGCAATGGCAATATTTATTCTTTATTCTTTTCACGTTGGATATGAGGGAGAAAGGCTTTTTGACGCCAAATTAGAGAGGCTCCCGGCCCGATTTTTCTCCATCATGAATACACTGGATTTGCGTGGGTTTCCTTTTCTTTGGGGGGGTGGGTGGGTGGTAGCGGAAAGGGGTAAAATGGAACTGGCTTGTTTTGTTATTTTTTGGTGCTGTCGAGCGCGGCTGTTGTTTGTGGTGAGAAGGGGTGAGGGGTTCTAATTCAAGCCAAGAAACCGGTGTTGTAAAGATGGTCATGGCTGAAGATGCCAGAAATCTTTGAATCTTTGGCCTTTCCTTGCGGCCAAAGGTGGTTTGTGCGTCCTGATTGGATCTGACTGGATTGTTGACAATGTTCCCTACGAGTTTGATGAAAATCTAGTTGACCGGGCCAAAAACTGAGTGCGTGAATTGAGGGATTGATGGCGACTGTTACTCGTGGAGTGGTGAAACCATTGGATTTTGTGGGCGCAGATCGGGCTAAGGTTCATGCTTCCATAGAGGTCTGGAGGGAAATCTGACCGAGTGGCTATTGTTACATGAGCCTGTATCAAGAATCCTGAATTTTCCTGGTGCTAGTCCGTCCAGCGCGGTTGTGTGGCAATGCGGTTGCGAAAGACTGGCTTGAGGGAAGCATGGGGAATGGTACCTGCAAATAGTGGACTTTTCGTATGTTGATCGGGCCAATGTCTGCTAGTAGGTCGGCGAGGAGAAGGTGGGGGGGGTTTGGTGTGGACGGATTTGGCTCGACGGCCAATGTTACCGGAGAATCCTGGATTTTGTGGCAGCTGATCGGGCCCCCGAAAAGTACTGCTACTGCCGAGGAAGGGGGAAGGGAGGGGAAGGGGGATGCGAAAGTACTCCTAGGAGAGTGATCGGCGGATGAGGCCCATGATACCGGGAAATGGAAGAAAGTACTGATTTTTGTCTGGGTTTTGTTGGCCAACTATCGTCAGAAAGTATCTGGCCGAATGTCTGGTTCTGGGAAGATGTATTTATCGGCCGCTCTAGGTACGGGTTGGCGTCCGAAGTGGGTGGCGGAGGGATTGAAGCAGAGCGGATCCTTGGGTCTTGTGTGGAGGTTGTTGAGAGCCCCGGGCCTCTTCGTGGTGTCACACAATTTCGAAAAGCATGGAGCCTATCAAGTATGATATGAGCGCTGACGATTGGGACCTACCCATTGATGCCGATGTCCAGGTTGGTCCACAGTCCTGGCTTGAGCGGGGATTGAACGGTGGTTCGAATTCTCCCCTGCTGGGCCAAAATACCAGTTATGTAAGCGGGCTAGTGGAGGCCAAGGAATTCAAAGGAATTCGCCCTGGCGCTAGTCCAAGATTCGTGGAAGGAGTCCCTCACGCTCGAGGGTCGAGGGAGATTCGTATTGATTCGCTTGGCAATCCTACGCCAGCACCGCTGAGCGATCAGGGGTTGAGGTGATCAAAACGTATCTAAGGGGGGGGCGATAATCACTGGCTAACGCTGTTTTTTGGCACCGCAGCGTGAAAGTTACCCGAAAGAAAGCAGAGACGAGCATTCAGAAAATTGCCCGAGCTTCAAGTCAGGCCCCGAGAAACCGCGTTCTGAATATGGTACGATGGAGCACGACTAATCCGGCGCTCTTTGGGGACAACCTTTGCCTGAGGTCCACGCAGCTGCTTGTGATTCTGAAACATTTCTTGAGGGTGGATTTGGACAACCCAAGGCCTGCAAGAAAGGTGGCGATGTTTCGACACTCATGTGCAAGCGATCATGGTCACTTCAGCGCAGCAAACTGCGAAGCACGTACAGGTCCAAAGCCTCGAAGGAAGCCAGAACCCAGTCAAACAACATTGGCGCTCGTGACAGAGGTGGTCTCGGCCTTTCACATCTTGCACAGAGTTTCGACATTGGCGTTGGTATAGGTCGGGATCTTCAACCTTTCGATTTCCAGCAACCGTTCGAACCAGTCGATGGAGACCTCGCCGACTCGCCGACTATGCTGCCTGTGCATGAGCAAACGCCGCGTTCTCGGTTGGTAGCGCAGGAGGGAGCTGAAACTGAGCCCTCTGAGTTGCGCTCTCAATGTCTTCTTCCCGCGGAAAGCGGAGAGATGGGGGCAAGGTATGGCTCTGAGAGCTATTTCCTCAGTCCTGAACCGCAAAACGATTTGGCTCAAGCATTCCAACCGCCGAGGTACACGACAAAAACCCTCACAACCATTCCACGATCATTCAACTCGACTCACTGCGTCCCGTCTCCAGCATGCAACCTTTCGCGGTTGGGCTCGGTAGCCCCCCAGCTCCAGCATATGGCCCTCTACAACCCCATCCGGACGTATTGAACATCACCAAAAGCAGCGATCCGCAAGCCGGGGAAGATCCTAAGCTCAATGACGGTCTCCATCAGACCAAGATTGATAAATTCGTGCGACCTCTGGCGCACTCCAAGAACAACCGCATGCTCAAAGCAAAGGGTTCAAAAGAGAACATGGAAATCACAAACTTCTTCAAACCCGCAAAGGCAAAGGCGTCTGCGGCAATCGGGAACCCGCCAACGGCCACAAGGCCAACGTCGTCATGCTCTCATGCAGTCAAACCTGGGGTGACCAAGATGTTGCACCGAGATGCCACTAGAACTGCTAAAGTAATCGCTGACAATCTACTTCGACGTGGTAATGTGTTCGAGCGGGATATCCAAAGCACAGGAACCAGTCCAAGCCTAAGAATCGGGCAGCTGGCTTAATCACTTTCGTCGCGTAGCAAAACCTCGAGTCCATCTAGGCTTTTCAAGTAGGGCCCCTCCCACTCATGGATTCAAAGCAAAAACAAACCTTTAATAAACCACCACGACAACCACCCAAAACCCACCAAAAAACGGAAACGGATCATTACAAGCAAACGAAGCAAAATCTATTCACACCAGTCGAGGGCCACCCAAGATCGCGTCCGAATCCCGAGATTCAAGCACACCAGCACAAGAGCGCTAGCGCGCAAGCGCAAAACCGAAAACCGAAAACTCTCCCTGATCGGCGGATCTGGCCTTTGCGTAACACGGCTAGCTAAAACGATGCAGCAGCAGACCGTTCAGATTTCACAAACTGCAAGCCGAAGAAGCTGAAGAGGTAGGTAACCACGAGGAAAAAGGCCGCGATCGCGACCATCTCTTGTGTATCGGGAACGCCGCCCTTCCATATCACAAACACTCCATCTCGCTCTCCTCGGGTATTTATCAGGTACGCAACAACAGCAGCGAACAGGACAACCACAGCGCGGTTCAAAATCTAGAGCAACAGGGACGCAGATAGGATAAATCTTCAGTCGACAGAACCAGCAACCCATCATCGGACTGAGCTTCGCGCAATTTGGGACCACTTACGGCGAGGTTTGGAACAGTTGGGACATGGGGCATGCAGACGTTCATGATCTCCTGAAGAATAACCTTTGTCTCGTTGTAGGAGGGGTCGTTCGGAGGAATCTTGCTCTCAATTTTCACACAACAGCTATAGTACAATTGCATAAGCTTGTCAAAATCCGAGGTCTCAACAACGAGCTTCGCGGTAGTCCCACGCCGCAGCTTCACGTTCGTGTGGAAGACGTTCCTGTTGTTGTATACTTCAACAAGGGTTCCGATACCCATGATCTAGACGGGCAGATGAGCAGAGTTTGCACTAAGATGGCCGGGTTCGTGACCTCTTCGAAAAACACGCGGACTAGGTCTTACCTGTGGTATTGCGCAGAAGTTGAACACCTGACGATTCTTTATGCGCTTCATGTACTTGATGCAGTCGAGCACGTGTCCCAAAGCGTTCGTCACCATGTGATTCAAGCAAGCCAATGACTTGCCCTCATTACTTAGCTTTTGCAAGTCGGCCAACTCCGGCACGTATTTGCTCCAAATCTGACGCGCAAACGGGAAAACCAACCAAAAGAGGAATAGGTCTTAAGGGAAAAGTTCTCCCGGTTTGAAGGAGGCTGAGCGCGGGCTCTGTATAGACCATGATTTCGTACCTCTCTCGGCCAAAACGTTCTCTCCTCGTCCAAGTCTTCTGCATAATCACGGATAATGTTCACCTTCTGCAAAAACTGTCCCATGCTTATAGAGAGATGTTCATCTTCAACAAAGCATTTGTCTTCCCTCCCCGTTTCGTAGAATAGCCTGCTTAGCCCGATCCCCACGAGGCCAGCGACGTAGAAGCAGTATCTGTTGTAGTCATCGACAGTGTAACACTCCGTATCTTCAATGTGCTCAGCCATGCCTGCGCCCATTTTCTGACAGATCTCACGGATGACGACCTGATAGCGCTCGTTTAGCGACAGAAAGCACTCAACAACGATGTTATAGTGCTCAAGAAGGTTCTGCTCGGGTTGACGGAAAAGATGGGAGAACGGGGATCAGTCTCCGAATTCGAGTTTCAGCTTGATGCCCTCGAATGATAACTACCTTCTCGTGCTCCTTTCCGTATCCTGTACACGACCAGCCGGCCTCATCAACGTGCTTGTAAAACTCAACGCAGTCAACTTTTCTCCTGCTCGCGGGTACCGTAGTATCATCTTCGACGGTGTCCAGAGCTCTTAAAACAAGGTAGAAAATACAGACGGCATCCCTAACCTCCGGCTCCAGCTCCATGATCACCATCGCAAAAGATCTGGACACCTTGAGCAGGTGGTTAAAACAGAACCTCCACTTCTCATCGGACTGCTTCGCCAATGCTGGCGCCTTCTTTGACTTTCCATAAAACTTCAAGAGCGGTATCAGCTCCTCAGGATGCTGCAAAACCTCAGAAATCTTCATCCCACCAAAGCAAGCAGAAACACAACCTCTACACAATCCCCAACAAAGGCCAAAACAACCCCTCAAAAACGACACAACTTCTCAAAAATTAGACTGCAGGCACCCATTACCAGGACCCCTCACCTCAAACACATACCCCTCCCTCCTCCCCTCCTCCCCATCCGCAGCGACCCCCTCCCGCCCACTCCTTAAGAAGCCCCTCAAACCCCACACCCTTTGCTGGACAAAATCCAATCCAATCCTTCGCAATAATCTAGAACATTTCTTCATAATTAAACTGAAGGTATCATAATCATGATCTACAAAAGGTGTTCAAATATGGAGAGCTGTACATAATAAAATCCATTTATTAATATAATTACAAATACTCTGAACCCAACGGGTTTCAAACATTTGGGCTCAATATATTCTTAAACTAGACTTGTGGATGGATACCGGAAAAAGAGGCTAGAGGACATAAATCTAGACAATATTTTCCTAATTAAACTAAGATACTCATAATCATGGTCGTTCCGAGAGGCTCAGGTCGGCAACTGCTCATTATTGAATACAATTTTAACCTTTCTCCTAAAAATGGGGGTCCCAAAATCTGGGCTATAATATTCTGAATCTAGATCAATCAAATCGATGCCTAGGACACGGACACACCGCTTTATCCACGTGACACTTATGTGAGTCACTTACAACCAATAGAATTCTAAATTTAGACACGTGTATTAAATATATTGGTTTACTATCGTATCCAATGAAACTTAGAAAAAACTTAGAAGAAGATGGACAGGTGTGAACTATGGATTGGTTAATTTAGAAAATATCCAATGAAATTCAAATTTTGGAGGAAAATAAACGTGAAAGGATAAAGTCCGCTGCCACTCAACGGGCTTCACATTATCTCCTACCCCTACGTAAATGGTAAAATGAAATTTGTGATTTTTACTTTTAAATTCCATATATATTATCCAATTAATAACAGCTATAATGGCCTTATTCTTTTCTATTGGTGATCGTGCGATGAGATTCAATCATATTCTCTTTTTGCTCCTATTCCTCATGTAATTGGTAAAATTTTACAATGTAAATACCCCCCCTTGCACGAGCTTTAATGAAAATGGAACATGAGGCCATACATCCTCAATTTTCTAAAATAAATGAATACTCGTGTTTGAAGGAAGAAAAATAAGGTATTCTAATTGACTGCATGTCAATCCTTTTATAGTCGTGGATTGATTTTTACACCGACGGTGAATGAGTATCATGCTTTGGTTTGGGAGCTTTGGTGGAGAAGGAGGAGCTGCACAAGGCTGGGGAGCAAGCAACGCATGGTGACTAAGAGGATACGAAGTTAAGATCTCAGGAGAGGATTCTTCTTCAGATAGGATAGGACTTGAGATCGTTGTTTTTGAGGTGACTTTCGCGCGGGAGGGGGTGGGAGTGTTGTATAGCACTGCTCTCTCTCTCTCTCCCCAAACGGCACATGAGCGCCGCGACTAGTTCAATCATCTGTAATCCATGGCCAGCTTCTGTTCCACTGATCCCAAGCTTCGAGTTTGCGGTGCGAGCATCGGCTCAAGCGGTCGCAAATTGAAGACTCCAGAACCAATCAACCCCAGTTCCCTTCTCTTCTCATTCCTTAGCTCTCTTTCTCGCGTGAAGTCAATCTGTTCGCAAAGAAGCTGCGCCCTCCACTGCCAAAGCGATGCATCCGCGTCGAGGTCAGATCTTTCATCTGCCCTGAGCTTCTTCACCGTTGCCTCGAGGGTTATTTTCCAGGCAGCTTCGGACTCTAGGAACATCAGCTAGAATAGAGTCCACTAGCTTCTGTCCTCCATACAACAAGAGTCTCAACTTGCTCAGAAACGACGCCTTCTCTCTCGAAGCGATCGTCTCCTTCTAAAGCCCCGAACTATGCATCGGAGTCGCTCGGCGAAGGGGGCGGGCGTGGGGGTTGTCTGACAAGGCAGGTAGACTAGTGAGGAACAAAATGGAAGTAAAGTGAAGCAGAGCAGGAAAACTTATCTAAAAAGTCTTCTGAAGAAGAATGGAGTATTTAGACGAGGAAATGTCCCGCTATGTCGGCGAGGTTCAGCGCCGACTGGAGGGGATGAAGGAGGACGGAGAGTTGGAGCAGCTGGACCATGACGGGCGAGAAGATCTGGCGCTCTTCGTTGAGAATTCGCTGAAGGAAATCCAGGGTTCGCTGCCTCGCGTCGTTCGTGATCCGATCGGAAGTCGTGCGGTAGAGCTGCTGATCGAAGTGGCGACGCCTGAACAGCTCAGCTCGACTTGCAGGAGCATCCTCGAGGGGGCCTCCAGTCGAGTTCTCGACATCATGAAGCACCCCGCTGGATCTTTCGTCATGGAGAAGCTCGTTAAGAAACTCGTTGCGGAGAATTCTGAAGATCTGAATCAGTTTGTCGAGGTCGCTGAGGTTCTCGGCGGCAGGGACCTGATGGATTTACTCTCAGATAGTCGCGGGTCTTTCGTCCTTCGAGTGCTAATCGCTGCCTGGGCTGGGCTCTCTGTTGATGAAGTTGTTCCGCCGCTAGAGAACGGCTACCAGAAGCTCGTTGTCGACCAGGATCGGATCCATAAGAAAGCCATCAAGTCTACCGCGGAGAAGGTGAATTCGAACGGAGCCAAGCTCGGTAAGAACATTGAGCTTCCTCAGGTAGCCGCTACGTTGAGCGTTCTTGTCGGCTGCTGTGGGCGCTTTGATGCGGGCCTAGTAGATTCCCTCGCGGCTGTGATCATAGGACGGGACCTCGACTTCCTGGAGCAACACGCGACTTCACGAAGCGGAAGTCACCTAGTCGAGGCCATCGTCTACTTTGGAAGTGACGATCTCATCGGTAGAATCTACAGCTCCCAGCTTAGAGGTAAGCTGAAGGACGTCGCTGAACATGGCATCGCCAACTTCATGCTGCAGCGGTTCCTCTCGAGGGCTGGAGCAACTTCAAGCGGAATCGTGATGGGCGTGCTCGAGGAGGTTGCGGAAGACTTTGAGTCTTTGCTAAGATATCGTCCTGGTGTTGTCCTAGCTCTTGCCCGAGCGTGTTCACAGGTAAGGCTTGCCGAGCAAATCTGGGTAGTATTCACAGCTTCTGATCTGCGATTTCAACAGGCTGATGACCAGGACTGCAGGGTGCAGTTCTTGAAGCACATGAGAGAAGCGACAAAGGAATCCGGCTCAATGCTGGGCGCTGTCGCGGGTTTTCAGAAGGGTCCAGTGGGCAGTTTGATCATTCAGGCAATGCTATCCTTCGAGGGCAAGCACGCCGTTGTCGACGTGGGTGGACTTCCAGCCGGGGAAGTGATTCGCCTCTCGAAAGATCCGAGCTGGAGCCGAGTCGTCGAATCCTACCTGAGAAGCGACGTCGAAGAAAAGGATAAGCACAAGCTCATCAAGAAGCTTCGCGGCAGCCTCGTTGAGGTTTCCTGCGAACCTGGAGGGAGCCGTGTTGTTGAAGCAGCATACGTGTACGCCGGAAGTTCGGATAGGAGGCGTGGTATCGTCCAGGAGCTCGCCGATGCTGAAGCGAAGCTGCGCGAAGATCCGAATGGACAGTTTGTCCTGAAGACATGCCGTGTGGACGTGTACCTGTCAAGGCGCGAGAATTGGGAGCAAATGGAGAATCAAAAGGACAGCCGGAAGAGATTATTTAACGACATTTTGGAGGACGATGAGCCTGTAACTGAGAAGCCGAAAGCTGAGAAGAAGAAGAAGAAGCAGAAGGCAAAGTCACAGGACAAGGCAGCGGGAGGAAAGCAGGCAGGCCAGCTGCAGTCGGTTATGGAGACGCTTGGGTTCGGTGGAAAGGAAACGCCGCTTGAAAAGTCTACCCAACCGGAGGAGCAGCAGGGTGCGGAGCCTGGCGCTGCGGACGGCAATGTAGATAATGTGCTCGCCGCCATTGAGAAAGCGACGGGTGGCCTGGGGGCCGCGGACTCGAGCGCCGGAACTGGTAAAAAGAAGAAGAAGAAAAAGGAGAAAAAGGAAACTTGACCAGAACTGCTGCTTCTCAAGACGTTCTCCGAGTGGTCGTTGTCCGCCCTTGTCGAATCCTTGAGAAGTCGATCTGGAGAGCGGCTCTCCGCTGAAGCGAGACACATAGATACTAACTGGTGATTCAGGTCGGCACGGGGTAAATAGTAGTTTGTTCATAGTAAACTTGTGCGGTTGCAGACAACAGGTGAGCATCTGTGTGGGTCGTTTTTCAGTCTCCCTCCTGAAAAGTCAGCAATACCGAGCCATCGAACCGAGAGCCGATATGCTTCTGACCGCAGAGGTCATCTAGCGGAGTTGCACGCCCCTTCGCGAGTCTTTCCCTTAGAGGGTTAGCGTATTGTCCAGACGATCCACACGACAAGCCGGTTTTCCTTGGACAGCGATAAATTTAGCGTTGCCCTGCAGTTGGCACCAGCCCAGTGTAAGTTACAGTTCCTCATGCTCGCGACTATTCCACGTCCTCGACATCTTCGTCCTCTGGTGCTGTATTTGCATGCAACCGCTTCTTCTGCCGCAGAACAATCTCCATGTCGACGTCCCTTTGCAAAGCGTTTTTTCGAACCTAGCATTCGCCCGCGAAGCTCTCGTTAGGTGTATGGCAAACAGCAGAATAGACTGGACTTGACATTACCGGCTGGTCACATCCACTCACTGGGCACAGGGCCTGCTCGCGACTTTTCTGCATGGTCGCTATGTGCGCGTAGATTCCTTCCCTTGAATAGCTATGACCACATAATGTGCTGGGGAAACCACAGCGATGAAACCAAGCAACAAATGAAGGATCAGTACCAACTACGCAAGTCGGAAACTCATAAGGATATCCCTGTTTCTTGCCCTCACCTCCTCAATGGGTTGACCATTTCGTTCCCTGTTATGGGACAAGTTGTGTTGACGTCTAGTGTACTCTGAGTGACAACCAGATCATCATCAGCCATTCTCTAGAAAAATCATTAAAGTGGGACCGAGTCAGGTGCAAAGGAAAGTATCAAGGCTTCTCCGGTAGTGTTCCCCGTTGCACAGGGTTTTATCATACCGAAACCAGCCTTTCCAAAGTTTCGACCTTTTTATCCGTCGGCTGGTCGCGATACAAGTTGTAGTCCACAGTTCGGGTAAACAGTTGAGACATATCTGAGCTAGCCAACTCATCCAAGGCCTCCGCTGAAGTCTGCTCCATTTCGACCATAGAAAGATTGTCCCGAAGTTGCTGGCGCATCACCTGATGCGCCTTGAGACTGGCGCGACCGTACGCTTCCATAGCCACATACGTATCCATCTTCCGCTTCAGTTGCTCCCCCTAACACAAAACCAACAGAAGACAAACCCCCCAAAAAACCAAACAACGCCGTCAGCCAGACAACTCCACGTCACAAAATCTACCACGACCCAAAAAAAACAAAAAAAAAACACCCATTACCTCAGCCTTCTTCTCCACTCCCGACATACCCTCATCCTGAGCAACCAAGTTAGCCCAGCTCACAACAAAATGCTTCGCCATCTGCAGACTCTCATTATACTCCTCCCACCCAGTTTCACAGCTCTTCCCCATTCTAGTATACCCTTCCATTCTTGCTCCTCCACGATACAATCCTCCTACCCCCACCCAAAGAAACAAATCCACACGTCTTTGTCTCCCAACAGTCAAAACTACATACTCCTCATTCTTCCTAACCCAACCTCTCTCTCTCTCTCTATCTCACCGAACTTCTTCCTCTTCTTCCCCATCACCGAACTCGTGTATACCTTCCCGCCAAAATCGTGGGATTTTTGTCCCTCTATTTTTCTTCATTTAAACAAGGTGGGACAGGAGAATTCCCGCTAAAAATGTTTTGCTTGCATGCAGTTTGTCATCTTCGACCTCCTCATGTTTCTGGGGCGCTGCGCGAAGCGCAGCTAGGCTACGAAGACCTGCATAGCTTTGGTGATGGAGAAGTGTGGTGCGGCTCGAACGGTGTGAGTGGTAGTTCCCCCTCTATGTTGTAGTAGAGAGTCCCCAGTCTGGCTGACGGTCAAGCAAGGTGGTGTGGATTGCCCTCCGTCCCTGACTTGGTACCCTAAGATTCCTTGACCCTACATATCCAGTAATGTCTGGACTCCTCCTCACTAGCAGCAGATCCGGAATCGAGACCTCCGTTGTACACGACGGTCGATTCCCAATCCGCATGTGGTGAAAACATTCTCACGTATGTGGTTGACTCTGGCCGTGATCTCATTCGTTCAGGATGAGATATTTCGTACGGATTCCACATCTGTGGGTCTTCAACGACGACTATGCTTCACGTACGATTCTCTACCAAGCAGCTGGCTCTCGATATTCCTACATAGTACATATTAGTACAGGGACCATATAATGGAAATTTCAGTAATTTTTTTGTTGAGGGTGAGAATCCTGCCTGGTTGAGACGGAAGACGCTGAGGGAGTTCAGCTTTTACTTGAACAAGTTGGGTTTGCTTCCTACGGAGTCGTCGATGAAGGCAGAGATAAAGACGGTCTGATCGAGGTTCAAGGTGGCATGCCACCAGTCAGCTGGGATGTATATGACCTCCGACTGAGAAACCGTACAATCGAGTACGTTCCGGAGCAGCTCCGTGTGTTTCACGTTGTTTCTTAGGTTAGTCGTAAGCCAGCTCGCTGTAGATTTCTCTCCGTCAAACTTGGGCCTCCTTCCTGGGGGTAGAAGAAGCCATCTTTTCCTTCCAACGATTGTCTCGGCGAACACTCTGCCATGGACGTGGAAAGGCACGCCGGAGTTTTTCGCGCCGATGCCGAAGCTCAGGGCGGATTTGGACTCGTCCGCAAATGGCGGGAGGACGTACGCGCTGAAGAACTCCGCCCACTCGTCGTGGTCGTTATTGCCAAACCAGTACCAGGTATCCGTACCAGACGCTTCAACCTGACTCTGATCCTCTTCCACAACCTCCAGAATGTACTCTTCTAGCCTCACCTTCCTCTTCTTGTAAGACTGAGTGTTCGCCGTCGACAGGGTGATCTCGCGCTTCCCATACCTCTCCAGCATCGCGTCCTTCGCAGACGCTTCTCTGAACTTGACGTTCCTCCCATCGCCTAATCCAGTAACTATCACAGGCGCAGAGCTCTCAAATTCGTCCTTAAACCGTTCAAGACTTAGATCCTTGATGTCCACCTTCTTCACGTTACAATCCCCACCACCCGATCCCTTCGAAACCTTCCATCCATACCTCCGAACCGAGTCGTCATCCTCAGCCAACACCAAGGCGATCGCGGCCAGGAAGGTGACTGCTAAAAACAGCTTGGAAAACATCTCTCTACGTCGACATCAACTCTGATCGCCGACGTGGAGATAGCAATGCGCCAGAGGAGATCTCGTCAACCAACGACGGCTTCCCCTCCTTCGACAGGCTCAAAACAAGTTCCGATTCCTCCGAGCTCCAGAACGCCAGCTCAGTGGATGACAGGACTTGACCTAGAAACGCACACTCACAGAACAGGCTGATAGATATTCTAAGGCCGCCACGGCTTCTCGTTCCTCAAGACCTCGTACCTCTTTCTGCCTCGACCGATCCGCCGATATCTCGTGCACGCAGGCTGCTTCCTCCGTCTTAGACAAGCTCGCAAGTTCTGACACTTCCTGAGCACAGAAACAGAAGCTCAATGGAACAGCTGATCAGAAGGTTCGGCTTCCCTTGAGCGCTCTAGGCTTAACATAGCCAGGCATCTGACACTGCTGCTGGAAACCAGACAGATAGTCCCTGAAAAAGGCCGCCGTCAGCGTTGTTATAGCGACGCTGGACCCCTCAAGAGCTAGCGCCGTGAGGGTGAAAATTTCCAGCGAGAGTGATCATGAGAAGGTTTACGAAGAAAGGCAAACTGGAAGTGGAGCTCCGAACAGTTAGATAGCTATATATGAACGCGCTCGCCTACAGCTGAGGAAACCGTCATCTAACTGCGACCGGGATAGTAGTGACGCAGAGTTCCCTTTGGACTTGTTAAGAAGGTCGCTGGACAGCAGCCTAAACCGTAGGGCCTCGACCTCTGGTCAGTTTCGTATACCTGTGCTCTCCACTCCGAACTGTCGAGCTTATTGCTTCGAGTTCGAAAGCTGTAGTGCAGCGGGAGACCTGTTTTCTCACTGCTTTGTTCGACGCTGTGAGGGCTATTGTCTGATACTCTTAGCCAGAGACTTTCTTGCTCGCTAGCAGTAGACTGTGCCTGTCATCGCAGACGACTTGCCGGATGCGGTCTCAGCGGCGCAAAGCGTCTGCAGAGTAAGCATACAAACTTGGATATCTGTCTGGTCCCTTTTACTTCGGTCTGATACTCTCGAGCACTTGAGCATTGCGAAGGATGGAGCTTGAGCATTTGTTCTGTAGTAGTGCTTTTTATTTTAATGTAGACTGTTAAGTATTTTGCGGAGCTTGAAAGAGTTTTCTCCAGCCTTTTGTGGTTGATTTTCGTAGGTTTCGTTGGTGGATATCTACAGGTTGCGATATGCCGAGAACAGAAACCACCGCTTCATCTTGAACATGTGGCTGTTTAGCGGTATGTTCCAATCAGCCTGTTCACGTCCACACGGCAGATTGGGCAAGAGTCGACTTTCCTGGCACAAAAAGAGCAAAATTGGTGCCCACAAGGGTCAAGAACGCAGTTTATTCTGTAATGCATGCAGACTGCACATTCATGGGTTTCCTCTTCAGCCTCCAGGGCCGGGGGGAAGTTCCCAGGCTTCCGAAGTCCATGAAGCCAGCTCACCACCGCGCACGTCAAAACCGCACCCAGCCCGAACGAAAAACCCAACAAAAACCCAATGTCCCATTTGCTCGTCCCTTCTCTTCCATTGCCTATCTCCCTAGCTCTCTCAATACTCTGCGAGCACAATTCACGCCCTGTCCCATTCCTCCCATTCACCCCCACAGACGATACAAACCCGCTCCCGTAGTCCCGAGCCTTCCCATTATCATCCCTGAAACTCATTCTTCGAAATCCCCCAAAAACAACACACACACAAGTCCTCCTCAAGAACTCCTTTCTCACATCAGGTACCACTAAAAAGCCACCAACACCGCCTTCCTAACTCTTTTCCTCCCCCAACCCCTCCAGGAATCGCGCTGCTTATACAGCGCGGAAGTATATAATACTTCCCGAAGAGCGGAGTCCTACGTCACTCATGGACAGCTGACTCTACTTCACCCGTCAGAAAGGAGATACGCTAAAAAAGAAATAAAAAATACTGCACGCCCATAGAAGATATGACGATTCAATATTATATTTTTAATCGTTTTCATGGTATTTCTAGATTCACCATTATTTGTGTTAAAAGCGAATGGAAGGACTGCGTTATTGACAAGTAGCGATATAATTTAGCATAATACAAATTTACCAATAAACAACTTATTTTATATATTTTTATTTTATTTATTTTATTAATAATAAACGCATATTTCTTTTTATTGTAAATAATCGTATATATTATTATGTTTTAGAATAGTTTTTAATGATGTTATGATAGAATGGAATCTTGAAAGTATCTAAATTTGTGATACTATTGATCTTGATTATAGACTAGAATCTAGATTTTCAGTTGAACGGAAAAAAGTCCGGCTTCGATTTCGGTAAAGCGATGAGAGCTGGGACTTCTCATCGTTCTGGTTTAGTTCGGAGCGGAGGGCATAGGGTATCCATATGGATTATCAAAATCTTCACTCCGTATCCTAGCAACATCTGAAAGAGCTAAGCTCACACAAGAAAATCCATAAGAAATAGGACAGAGAAACTAAATGATGCGTTTATATGGAAGCGTGACTTAGTTGAGTTCGGAGTTCAGGCTGCATCGGAGAAAATGGAAATCCACCGCTAGAGCTTCTGATCCCGACGTGATCGATATGATAAGATATATACTCCAGTTGATCGGATCTAGCTTTTAGTTGCTGCCCAAACTACACCTTCCCCCCAACCTCGCACAACGAGCTGAGTAGATCTATATGTGTCACGTTGATCTCAATCCGGAGCTTGGCTAGTAGGCGCGGCGAGCTGGATGTGCGGTTGGGTTTGGGAGGTTTTGGGAGACGGACAATCGCATTTGAAAGGTCAGGAGTCTCTAGTATCCGTGAATTTAGGAGCAAATTGAAACGAAAAGATGCCTCTGAAGTTGAAGGTTGGTGACGTCGCACCCGACTTTGAGCTGATTGACTCTGGGCTAAAGACGGTCAAGCTCTCGGATTACAAGGGCAAGAAGGTCGTTGTTACTTTTTTTCCTATGGCGTTTTCTGGAGGTCCGGAGGAGGGATGTGAAAGGCATCTTTGCTCTCTGAAGACGATCAAGGGCGCCGAAGTTCTGGGCGTCTCCTCGGACCTCGTCTTCGCGAACAAGGCGTTCGAGCACAAGCTGGAGCTTCCGTTCAAGCTGCTTTCGGATCCGAATGGCAAGCTCACGGATTCCTACGTGGATTTCTTCGATATCGGGACCTTCCTCGCCGACGTCGGTGTCGCTGAAGACGTCATGCGCGGGACCACCACGTACCCGCGAGCACTTTACGTCATCGGCGAAGACGGCACTGTAGTCTACACGTGGATCGGGGAAGAAAATGGTGCAACCCATCCAGGGATCATGCCCATTCTCAAGGAGATTCATCCTTTCACAGAAACCTAAAGCCTATTTCATTAAAGTTTGGACTACAGAGCAAGCTCCCGGGTCCCCGAGTTTTACCCGCCCAATGCTTCTCCAAGCAGGCGGGACAGTAGGAACCGCTCCCGTCCTCAAAGACGAAGAAGCACGCTCTTTGTACAAACCGTACCAGACGACAAGATGGATCCTGATGCGACCGAGGTGTTTGGTTCTGCTAAAGTCCCTCTGTAAGTTTTACTTGCGCATCTCCGGCAGGTTGGTGCTAAAGAACTGGTCGGTTGTTGGTTTGATTCTGACCTCACCCCCACCCCTTTTGAGCACAAAGTAGGATGCTGACAAAGATAGCCAAGTCCAGCTTGGATTAGGATAATGAAGGCTAATTTTACTCCTGCTCAGTCAGCTAGTTTCTGAGGAACTTTTCGCGGAGGACTACCCAGCTCCATCCGAGCAGACGTTTAGACGCAGATAAACGGATGACCCAGCGCGCGGATGAAGACGACTGGAGATTCTTGAAGAGTTTCGAACCAAAAGCGGAGTATTTTATCCCCAAGCTTCCCCTTCTTAAAGATTCACTTTTTCGAGAAGCGCACGACCCTCTTTCCCCCCCTATCGTCGCTCTTCCGCACTGCATGAGAGGACAGCGGGGTTTCAATTTGAGTAATGCGTTTGTACCTAGGTGGCGCAACGTCGCGCCAAAGACGCACAGCTGGATCTCGCTCCCACGAGCTCCACGGATCGCTGTTCTAGCGCCTACCATTGGCTTAGGCTCTCTAAATCGAGCTAGGTTGAGGAAGTAATTCCTTTCTGAGGACATGAGGGGCCGCCTTCTACGGTGACCGGCGCGTCCATCCGCGGTAGGCCGTGTCTCTTCATGATCTCATCAGCCTTCACCTTCGCGACCGGGGTCCACGACGAGTTTATCGCTTTCTCCACGGTGGCCTTGGCGAAGCCAGAATACTTTTGGGAATCCTCCCCGAAGGCGGACATCGCTTTCGTGAGCTGCTCTGGGGCAAAGTTGCAGTAACGAAGATCGCTTTGAAGCAGTACTGCTTGTCAGCGACAATGTCCTCGTATCGAACGGCTACGATCTTATATTCTGCAGCGTAGAGCTCATTGTACTTCCCAAGCATCACCCCAACGGGTAGGCGCTCAGCGAGGATCGGGTGACTGCAGATGTCGGTGAAGTCCTGCGGGAAGAAGCCGCAGTGTCTGCCAAGGGTGTGGTAAAGAGAACGGCGCTCGTATCCAACCAGGAATCCAGTACATGCTCCTGGCGATCATGGACGAGGGCATCTGGTTGAGCACCCTCTCGGAAGACTCGGCAGTTTTCTTCCGATCCCTCCACATAAATATATGCTTTGCGTTGGTGAATAAAGGCCGTAGAGGGTACCGCAGCTCGTCTGGGGTGATCGCTGCTTGAAAACGTAGGAGTCTAGTTTGCCAGGGCTCTTGACTGGTTTGCACATCACGCGTATGACATCCCTGGCAAGAACGTCTATGGCTTCGGTTGGGAACGAGCTTTGGAGGAAGCTCACTGCCTCTATGGCGTGGGGCTCGGAGTAAAAAGCCGCTTTATCAGTCGATTCAAAAGCGCGGCAGAGGAGAGTCGATCCGCATCGCGACCCGTTGGCCAGGAAGATCAGCTTCTCATTCGGATCCCCCAGTGGTTCCGCAAATCGATGGAATGCTAGAGCGGAACAGTAATAACTTTCCTGCTGTTCCTGAAGAGGCTAACTCCGAAGAAAGATCCGCACTCCAGCCGCCACAGTTGCGTTCCTTCCTCGCCTTCGACGAAGACTGCTCCTTCCCGAGTCAAATCGTAGAGGAAAACGTTGTCCTTCCTCAGGTAATCCATGCTTACAAACTCTCAGTGTACCGTGAGAAAGTTCGACGCGCTGCTAGCTCCCAGGAACTCGTCGTATTTGAACCTGTACACGATGTCCTGAACATGTGCGCCCATGCAGTAGCCTGCAGGAGCTCGGCTCATCCACTCTTGGCTCGAGACGCCAGAAAACAACCACAGCGTTCTCCTCAACCACACCCAAATCAGGCTAAAGCGACGTGCAACATGCTCTGAAGCAGCAACCCGGAGCCCGACATCCTCGTCCCGTCCGAACGGAAAGGGACGTGGTCGTTCATGAGCCTCATCCCCTCGCGTCTATGATCTGCCATGATCAGTTTTCACGCCCTCCGCACAAATCCTCGAGACTACTTAACGACTTCCCTGTCATCAGCGAACAGGCTGTTGAATTCAAAGCTAGAAAAGAGCTAAACAAGTCCCCCCCTTTCCCCGTCCACCCTAGCTTCAATCCCACCACTGATACCGTCCGACAGCTCCTAATGTCGCCAACGGCTGCCCTGGTTGATCAACCTGTACCTGCTACGCCAAGACCCCTACGGAACA
Organism: Rhodosorus marinus; assembly: GCA_029953675.1. NCBI lineage: Eukaryota > Rhodophyta > Stylonematophyceae > Stylonematales > Stylonemataceae > Rhodosorus > Rhodosorus marinus. The sequence goes on from JAMWBK010000001.1 coordinate 2,825,558, forward strand.
GATCCACAAGCTATAGTCCCGTCTCCCATTCTTTTACAGAGGGCGAGGCTCTCAAGTCGCCATTGCAAAGAGCTTAGCCTCGCCTGATGATGACCTCCCCAGCCTCAGCCAGAACACCCTACTGGTTTTTTACTAGCATAGCCTGAAGCGCCACGCATGGCGTGGACTGTAACTAAGAACTAGGGAGAGAAACATGCAAACCCAAGCGCCGATGGCGCACTTCGGCAAGCATGCTGCTAGAATAGAACACCTTACTAACTCAGAATCCAGCGGAAAGCACCAAGCCAAAAACACGCAATCAATCAGCGCGAACAACGAAACATGACAAAGGATCCTAGGCACCGACCGATCCCCGCCAGAACAGCGTCAACCACCAGGTCCTTCCTCGCCAAGCAGATTGGTTAGGAACAGCCTGTCGCTCAACCCCAGCCTTGTCAGCAAAATGTTTCCCCCGGTGGGTGAGATCGTCTACAAAAAATTCAAAAACATAAGAGCAAATCCCCACGAGAAGAAGAAGCGATCGATGTCTATGTGGAAACGGACTTTGCTCGCTCTGGGCCGTTGGTCTCCGTTTCCTCGTAGACATTATTGATCTTTTCTGAAAGATTACTGAAGAAAACGTGGATCGCCAAAGGGGAGGGGGAGGGAGAGAGAGAGAGAGGGTGACGAAGAAAGGCCCACCCTCGCGAAGCTAATCCCGAAACAGCACAAAACCTCGCCTCCCCCTGGGCCCAGAACTCTCTGATGACCGCCACAGTGGACTCTGGTCGGGCCGAGCGAAAAATCCATCCGAAGGAATCCGATAAGAAAAATGTTAAATTCATCCTACCCTATTGAAAACTTTATCAATCAATTTTCAAACAATATTTCCAGGTATTTGAAATTTATGTACCTTCCTCAGAGGGGGGGTACAGTATTGATCTACGGAATTCAATATTCGTGCTCAAAAAACCCACAGACTACGTGATTGAATCTACTATAGGGGTAAGAGAATATCCGATCTTTCTTTATTATACTGTATAATAAAGATTTTGTACCATTTATGATATTTGTGCAGGGGGGTATGGATTTTCCATCCTTCCGTTTCGCTTCAAATTGATTCTTAATGGCTGTGATGGGACAGCGGGACAGTGGGACAGTTGGTTGGGGTCCTAGCGTCAGGACCCAATGACGGAGGTGGGGGGGGGGGAGAAGGCGTCACCGAGGGTGGCCTTGAAGTTTCAGGTTTCGGCCTGAAGACATACGAATGATAGGTATATTGAGCCTAGGATTTTAATTGCATGTATTACGTCAGAGCCCGTTAGGGGTAGGCATCCTGTATTTGTTTCTAGCCTGGCTATTTTTGGCCGCGTCAGCGCCCGTTAGGGGTAGGTGTCGCTTGTATTTGTTTTTACCTCGGCTATTTTTGGCTTTTTTTTTATGAACTTCGTGAGAATGTTCGTGATTCTTTGGCGAACGTCTCGAAACAGATGTGGATCAGGGGAGCTGCATCGTTGCTGTGATGGCTAAGCTAGTGGGAAAATCTGCATTGCCTTTCGTCAAATACCTGCCCTGGCGGTGCGCAGCTCAAAGGTTGGGAGAGCTTGTTAGAACTTGCCAGTCCTACTTCTCAGTACGACTTGCGACCTATGGAGGCGAGGATGGGGAGTTCCCCTGAGCTCCGTCTTGAATTCATCTCTTAGACTATTTAGTAGCTATTTTCAGGTGTCTAACGACCAGGCGAGCTAGTCGAACTATAATATCCACGATCTGGTCCATCCAGGACACGGTTTGCACCTTGATCCCCTTTCTAAACCCATAAGCTAAACAACGCATGTATTGCGATCCTACGTAGAATAAATCGTACCCTCCAGTGGGCACGATATGACTCCCTCGCAAGCAACAGGAACATCCATAGGGGGCAGGCCGTGCCTCTCCATCATTGCGTCTGCTCGCTTCCTGGCCTCGTCTGACCACTGAGAGTTTTTCACTTTCTGCAAAGTAGTCCGTGCAAAACCTGACTGAGCCTGAGAATCCTTGAGGAATCCATCTAGGGCTTTTGGAAGCAATCTCATGTCGAGATTGCAGTACTCGAAAACCGCTCTCAAGGCGTGCTCCTTGTCCGCAACGATGTCTTCATATCGGACCGCCACCACTTTCATCCCCTCGTTGCAGAACTCCCTATAAGCTGACAGTATTATAGCGACTGGAAGCAACCCGGCCACGATCGGATATTGGCACAAGTCGACAACGTCCTCTACCGAAAACCTGCTGTGCGGACCCATCTTGATTTGCGAAAGCTTTCCCGTAATCGTTCCCGCAAAGGCGCTTGTCACTCGCCCTAGTTGAACCAAAGTTAACTGCCTCAGCAGCTTCTCTAGCGACTCCGCCGTCTTCCTTCGATCCCTCCACATGAATATCTGCTTTGCATTCGGGAAAACGCGGCCGTACAAAGTGACGCACTCCATATGTGGAGATTTTGGCTTGAAGACGATTGTATCCACCCTCTTCGGTGAAACCACGGGCTTGCACAGCACTCGAATAATATCCCGGGCGAGCACGTCGATTACTTCCTGCGGAAGGCTTTCCGTCATGAAGCTTAGTGCATCCAGCGCGTAAGGCTCAGAGTAGACGACTGCTGCGTCAGTCGCCTGGAAAGCCTGGCACAGAAGAGTTGACCCGCATCTGCCTCCGTTCGGTAGAAAGATCAGCCTTGCCGTGGGATCTCCGAGCTCTTCCGCAAACCGATGAAAGTGTTCGATCGGTACGGTGATCATCCGCTTGGAGTATCTGAACAAATTGACGCTGAAGAACGATCCATACTCCATCCTCCAGAGCTGTTGTCCGGGTTCCGCTTCCACGAATACGGCCTCGTTCTTGTTCACATCGTACAGAAAAACGTTATCCTTTCTCAGATAGTCCATCGACACAAACTCTCGGTGCACGGTAACGAAGTTTGCACGACCGCTGGCACCCATAAACTCGTCGTACTTGAACCGGTACACAATATCTTGAACCTGCGCTCCAAACCTATACCCAGCCGCAGACTGGCTGGCCCAGAGATCGTGCGAGACCCCGGAAAAGAACCATAACATCCTCTGAAACACCCACCAAACCATGCTCATACCGGTCCACAAAACAAAGTACAAGCTCTGAAGAAATAGACCAAACCACGACAGCCCGGTCTCATCAAGCCCAATCGAACCCACACTATTGTTCATCAACGACATAATTTTGTTCCCAAACTACTCAAAACCTATCCCAATTCAAAAAAAAAAATTCCCTACTTGGCTATCATCCTCCCCTCCACTCCCCTCCACTCCCCTCCCCTCCCGCGCGAACCACGCCAAAACTCTTAGCAAACCCTTTTAATAAATCCCCTAGGTCACCTAAAACACAATATCTCTTTCTCTTCCCTCCCTCTCTCCCTCTATATCTCAAGATCAATACACCCTTCTTTCGGCTTTTATCCTCTTATTTCAACCTTACCTCCCCTTCCCCCAATTTCCCTCCCCGCCTTCCACCTTCCAAGCCTCCTCAGCATAAAAGCGATTGTTTCCCTTCTCCTCTCCAGCTCTCTGAACGAGCCCCTCATTCTCACCAATCGCCAATTCGCAACTACATAACGGAGTTACCTCCATTGAAATAATGACTAATATTCAGTCCAAAACAATATTGTACTCGCCGCTTTATTCAACCCCTGAAAACTCTTCCGTTCGCCAATCCACGCATGTTTTTTAATATTTTTATGAACATAATTGGAAAAAATACCATGACTACTACTACTACCTTACCCCTCGTCCTAGTGGAACCAAAAAAAACGGACTGAGGAAATTGAGCGGACCGAGAAATTGACCGGATCGAGTTAACGAAAGAGGTTCGGTGGTTCCCAGCCAACGACTCTTACCCTCGGGTAAGAGTTGTTAGTAAATTGGTTTATGTATGTTTTTATAGGACTAAAGGAAGCTTTGGGTTTCGTTGGGACGGAGGGGGGGGAGGTAGGGCCTAAAAAGTAGCGATGTGTTTATGTCGGTTTGAAAGAGGGTTTTTCAAATGTCAAAATTTTTTTTGGCCTAGAGAGAAGGCTCTGTCTGTTCTAAAACTAGAGTATAAGTTTCTATCGGGTCTGAAAAGCAGCATATGCTTTCGTAAATCTTGACATTTTATAAGGCCAAAAAATGCAATCACGGAAGTATGTCCTTTTATTGAGTTAAATCTGGATTGTAGTTAACTATTTTTGACCGACCAAGTTTGCTGACAGGAATGCTCCAAAAAAAAGAGAAAAAGCAGAGCAAGCTTGCCTCTCAAAACTAATGAACTCATTCGTTCTAGTACCCCTTCCCCTCAACACACACAAATCCACAACTTTCATAATTATCTAATAAATTTGCATTTACAAGTGCAGTTGTACACCCCAACCAAGCCCCGCTTAAAGTGGTGACATGGGGCATGCCCCATAAATGCCTAGTGCCCAACAAACGAGATAATAAAATTAGATAGGTATCCTTGATATGGGGCATAGTTCGGGGCATATCGCATTGGGGCGGACGTGCTATGCATATTTATTTTATATATTCATGAAAATGATGCCCCTAACAATATGTCGTATTACAACTAAAATACAATATATCGATGCTCATTCGTACGATGAAGAAAAATCGAATGCCTCATAATACTGAATTATTCATCTAAAATTCATTATAGTTAGTGACACAGAAAGCCGTCTTTCAACCACATATTCTACCTGATCAACAGCCCCAAAAAACCACAATTTTTGAGAAGCCGGCTAAGGATTTGCGGCAAATGGAGGCAAGCTTTAGGGGGCACTATAATCCGAACGATCCGGTTGGTTTAGAAAATTTGATATTGATTGCCTCCATGGGGGTGAATGGGGGCATCAAAATCGTTGAAATTTGCTTCATTTTGATAATGAGGCAATGTAGGAGGCATGCCTCATATGCACCTTACCTCATGTGGATCTGGCCCCGTGCCAGATGAAAATTTTTGTTCCCGGATTCCTAGGAAGAGATAAGTAAATAAATTATCATAAAACGTTTGTTGGCGTGGCCCAGTGTCAGTTTGTATAAGTTAGTACGTGATAGTACTGAGGGATAATGTTAATACTAATGAGACTTTTTTTGGGGGTTTTCTTGCTATAGATTTTGAGACATTTTGATTCGGTTGTCTTTTGGGGGGATTGGGGCGGCTGAGTTAGGTGGTGGGCGATTGAGGGTGAAGGGGGGGGGGGGAGCCTTGAGGAGCACTTGAAGATAGGTAGTGACTGGAACATGATGCTCCAGGGATGACTATCTGTAGCTTCTGATGTCATGTAGTCAGTACTTGGCTTTTCTACAGTGCTAAAGGTTACTGGTCGTTTGTTTATTGCTTTAGTTGTGCTGTGAATCTTGTCGTTTGAAACTCTTTTTTTTGGGTGGGGGAGTGGAGCGTTGAGAATGGAGGCCACGTTGGAAAATGGGACAGTGAAAAGCCTTGAGGAATCTATGGGAGAGCTTCATGTAGACGAGGTGAAGAAGCTCCCACCACTAGATCCGGCTGAGTTCAAGCTGAAGTACGAGGTGAAGATCAAGATGTCTACGTTCGGGGAGCACTTGGCTAAGGACCTGTTTCTGATCGGCCACAACGGGCTGAGATGGGAGCTGATGGACCTTCAGAGAGTGATGCGCCGGTTTTTCAACGAGAGGTTTCAGGTGGGAAAAACCGATGTCGAGCAGCTCTTCGGCTGGCTCGAAACCTTCTTTGAGCTTGTGGGAGAGTATTTCGATTACGAGGAGACTTTGCTGTTTCCGTGGATCTCTACGAGAATGTTGCTCAAGTTTGGGGAGCATGGTATCCATCTCCGATTACGAATGAAGGCCAGGCTTTTGCTGGTCATGCGAGCATGTGAAGATTACTACTCAAGGTTTTTGTACACGGCACCAGGAGAGTTGCTCCCAGAGTTCTGCGAGGTCCTGAGGTTTCTGACTGAGGCTCTGTTAGAGTACATTGACTTTGAGGAAAGGGGGGTCATGGCCTTTGTTGCCGCGAAGATTGACGAGAAGGATACACTTGAATACTACGAGCGCATGCAGAAGTTTATCGTGGCGGCGGACTACCCCTTACAGCTTTTCATATTCTTCACAAGACATGTAAAAATGTCTGACTACTTTCCCGCTTTCATCCGTGCGTGCGAAGAGAACCCCAAGGAGCACCAAGAGGCGTGGACGCACTTCAACCAGATCAGTACCATTCTGAGTGAATCGACTCAGAACGTGGCTCTAGACCTGCCGGAGGATCTCCCGCAGATTACAAAGTCAGCTAAGCGATTGAGCAATCCGCTAGCCTTCTTGCGCGGTTCGAAGGACGAAGAAAGGGAAAAACGGAACGTGAGACGAAGCAGTGGCTCATCGAGCGGCAAAGCCAACGGCGTGAAGGGCTGGAGGCGATCAGCTTCGAAGAAAAGCGCAGTGTAGTGGACGTGAACGCCCTAGGCGTCGCAGGGATTTCATAGGAACACCGAAGAGAGGATTGTAAATAGGATTGTCACAGCAGCAGTGGTATGTGAAGGTGACTTACCAATACTAATGAGTCGAGGGCTCTCGCAAAGCAACGTCACCAGAGGGATGGACAAGAGGTACAAAGGACTGAAACGATGAGTCGTTCAAAGCTATTGATGCATCCGCTAGATTATGCTCTGGAATGCCTGAGGAGTTCTTGCTAACAGAGGACTTGAAAAGCAGATCGGTGCCTGCCGGTCTTGTTGAAGGGGAAAGGGGTAAAGCAATGGAGGGAGAGGGAGCGGACTGGAGAAGACATGCAGAAATACATACCTACTAGAAAGTCTGCTCCCTATTAAAAAGCCCACAAGCTCAACAAGTTCCGAACAACCTCGTCCACCACCGCTTGAACCCCGGCAAAATCAGTCATTACGACCGATAATGACTGAAAATCCTAAACAATTCCAATATTCATAAGCAAACACGGGCGCCACGAAAAGTCAAGGTTCTTTAAGCGTCCCCTGTAATCAGTCAATTCAGTTGACTGATGCTCCAATAAATAGCTAAATTAAAACAATTATGCAGTCAATATGCATAATTGGCTGAAATATTGATATGACTCTTATGATCGACAAAAGAAATTGTTAAGTGTCACCATATTCTGAGTCCAGTAAAAGATTGAATAGCTGTTTTAATTTTTTTAAATATTGTATAAAGTTGGGGCTTGATTGATCCTTGACGAAGGAGGGAGGTGACTCTTATATGGAATATATAAATTTCATGAGGACGGTGGATTTGAAGGTGGAGATTTCTTGCGGTGAAGAAGAAGAGGTGAAGATGAGAGGGATTTTGGCTCGTTATTAGGAGGAAAGAAAGGAAGATTTCGAAGGGGTAAAGTGAGGGCTTGGAGATTTGATCTAGTGCTTTGGTTTAGGTCTTTGTTTAGTTCTGGTTAAGTAGGGAGGGGGAGGGAGGGAAGACTGACGGGTCGAGCACAGGTTGTTGGGATGGGGGGCGGCGGTAGCGGTGCGGTTTGCATGTACAAGGATCGAGCCGGGATGGCATCGATGCCGATTGGATTTGTAGCGCCATGGGAAATGAAAGGGTTTGGGAGTGGTGTAGTTGAGGAGCTGGTAGGGAGGGCTCAGCGGCATGCAGCGAATGGTATGGGCCAGGTGTTTCGTATCCTGAAAGTGAAAGGTGACGGGAGGTGCCTGTTCAGATCGATCGCGAAGAATTTGGCTCTGTTTGGTGGACGAAGTTTACCGGAGAGGCTAGAAAAGCAAGATGCTGATGCGTTGAGGGAGGCCGCGTTTAAGGTAGGATGTTCAGATCGCGGTGGATTTGCGGACATTCAGCTTTGTTGTAAACCTCCTTTGATTATGATTTCTCTAGGTGATTTGCGTCGATAAGAGGGAAGATTTCCGTAAGAAAGGAATCATCGAAGGAGATATCGCCAACTACTGTACCAGAATGAGAAATCCCGACTTCTACGGCGGTGAACCTGAAATGTTTGTACTAGCGGAGGTTCTTCAGACGCCCATTGGGGTCTATTTACAGATTTCACATAACAAGTTCCAGAAACTTGTGATGTACGGAGCCCAGTTCGCAAAGAAAACCAAGGATGAGATTCGTGTCCTGTACAACGGCACCAACCACTACGACGCGCTGATCTAGCGAGCATGTACTTTCGTTTTTTTCTCCTTGGACGGAGGAAGGGGAACCCGTAATTTTTGGATAGTTAGAGAAAGATAGAAGCAGGCTGTGAATCACAAAAAAGGGGGGGAAACCATAATCCCCGACGAAGTCTGGAGATCCAGCAGGCGGCCTTCTCAAATCCGCTTACTATACAGGGCCACCACGCGCGTTGCAGGAGCTCATCCTCGTCAATTTCTTAATCGATTCAAGACCTACGTACTCTGAAATCGACAAGAACAGCACAGTTGATTCCTTCCCAATCAGCTGCTGCCTGTCATGCAGAGACTTCACGCAGATGTACGAGCCCCTCTTGTCTGCTGAGTCTGGTTACAATTTCTTTTCTCATATGTCAGCGAGTCGTCTTATAGGAAGCTCCTCCGGCTCTACTGATCTGGAGCCTGAAGAGCTTCGATCCGACTGTCTCAGCTACAAGCAGACGCCAACGATTTAGATTTTAGTACCAGCTACTATAAAACACTAAGAGTACATTCGCTCTCGAATGGTGGACAGTGGAGTGGGGAAGAAGCACTTGGTATCGGTCTGGGGAAGAGTCGATTATCAATTTATGCGCTCAACTGGCCAAATAACAACGCCAAAGTGTGCTGTTCAAATTGTTCTCTTGATTTCTAACGCGATCATCTCCTGGAATTTTGAGCTTCAGCTTGTCTGGGTGTGAACCGGAGCTGAGACAGAGGTTCCGCCGAGACAGCCTCACCGAAAAGCTCAGTACGAGATTGACATAAACGATGTTCACCGTCATCAGACCCTCCTCACACCCCGCCGCCCGGCGGTAAGTAACTCGACTCTTCATGGTCGGGAAGAAGGAAAACCTATGCCGTATCAAGTTGTGGGCGGGAGGACAGCATAGCAGTTCCTTTTCCCGATGATGAATTGGTGAGATCGATTTGGAGCAATGGAAACGAATCTTGGGTTTCTGACGTCACCTGCTGGCGTTTGGTCTAAGAAGAACCGACGGAGAAGGACTGTAGATACGGCCAAGACGGTGAGAATTGAACAAGGAACTGTACATGAATCCAGTTTAGAAGATGGAGCGAAATCTATGTATTTGGACAGCGCGAGTCGTTCAAAGCCATTTCAGTGCTCTGTCGACGCTCTTCAGCAGTTTTATACACGCGAGAATGCGTATGTGGCCAACGTCGGGGTTTGTTCGAATACTCTCGCGAAGGAGCTCGCTTTTGAGATTGATCAGGCCAGATCTTGCATAAGGTAAAACAAAGCCGAACCTGTGGATGAATTCCTTCTGAAGTTCGCCGGCTTTTTGCCGGCGTTGTTCCATCCAGTTGCCTTAGTCTTCGACAGACCCGCGAAGGATGTGGTTTTTCTGACCGATTTTGTTCCCCATCTGAATCGAGTCAGGAGTCTGATCAATGGAGATAGTGAGAGCGAGATTGTGCTAACTGGAGGAGCTACGGAGGCGATCAACATTTTAGCGATGTCATGGGGATCATCATTTCTTCAAGCCGGCGACGAGATCATTGTATCCACGATGGAACACCACAGCAACATCATTCCTTGGCAGATGATAGCAGAACGAACCGGAGCAAAGCTGAAGTTCCTGAACATCTCCCCCAAAGGAGACCTCCAAGTCAAAAATCTGGCGAAAACAATCAACCCCAGGACAAAGCTGCTCGCCGTTACCCACGTCTCCCACGTCCTTGGATCGGTCAATGATGTCAAGTCACTCGTGGATTACGCAAAGTGCGTCAACGTGAAGGTGAGGAGACTCCTCCAAATGACCCAGAGCTAGACTACAAAAATTTTAAGCAACAAGAACGTGAGCGCAGCGACACCTGAGGCTCGTAGTTCTATGCTGTCTGGCGTCTTAACGGAACCAAGATAGAGCTTCCTCGCCGGGGATAAGATCAGCCCAGCTGATCCACCGGACGGAAGGTCTGGTTCTCCAGCGCCTGAGAAGCTGCTACAAAAAGACACGTTGGGAGAGAAACAGGCCTAAAACTGTTATTGCTCGTGCATATTCTTTAAGGTCCTTGTCGATGCCTGTCAGAGCCTGCCGTATATGAAAGTCGATGTGAAACAACTTGGATGTGACTTTCTCGTCGGATCCGGTAACAAACTGTTCGCAGCGGGTGGCGTCGGATTCTTGTACGTCAAGAAGAGCGTGCTAAAGAGTATCCCTGCGTTTCTAACCGGTAAGTTGATACTAGTTTTCGTTGGTTGTGCCGCGACAGCCGGTCTCGCCGGTCATCAAACGCTGTGGGACTGACGGGAGCTCGAGTTTCGAGCTCTTATGTTGAGACTACCGCAAACAAGCTGATATCAGCACAGCGCTCTGCGGCCTGGAGCAATGTACCCCTGCTAAGCAAGGACTTTCCGTGCGCTATGACTAAGGCGGAGAATCAATGTTCTCCAATGTGTCTCTGGAGAAGTCAGCGATCGAGTGCGGTAGGCTGGAGGCGGGATTCCCACCCGCGGCGCAGGTCTTGGCGTTGGCATCATCTGTCCAGAAGCTCAAAAGTTCGCTGGTTTTCGAGTCGGCTCCAGCAGTCGGCCCGATGAGGAACTCCCCTCAGGTCGATAAGCACAGTGCTCTTTTGAGCCAAATTTTACTCGAACAACTTTCAGACGTTCCCAGAATCACCGTCTACTCCCCGGGACCAGATTCCAGACCGAGAGTTCCCATTTGCGCGTTCAACGTTGACGGAACAGATGCGGAGGTCATACAATCCATGCTACGAGAGAAAGGTAAATTCCAAGACCATCTGCGCACCCCCGAGGGACCGAGGAATCTCAACGTCCCCATCCTTTTGCGTGAGCAGGAATCTACATTAGCGCCGGTACACATCAAGCGATTCCTCTTCACCGTGAGCTTGGGATCGAGTCGTCTGTGCGCGTTTCCTTCTCTCACTATAATACTGTAGATGACGTGGCGAGATTCACAGATACACTGAAGCTAGCCGTTGACGAGCTTCCCAGAAGCCGAAGTAGTCCTTAGCCGTACGTCCTTCGGGGCGATGTGGCAGTGCTCATTGTGTACAATATAGCAAAACTTGGTAACAAGCGAGACAAGTTCCGGAACCTACATTCGTGGCAGCCGAGGAAGTCAGGTCTTGGAGCTGACGAAGAGTGAGGAGAAGTACTCTTGCTGGTTGCTCATAGCGTCTCTCGAGCGACTCGACAACGGCATGGAAGAACAAATCTGCGCTCCCGAGATGAGTTTCTCAAGAGGAGGGACTGTGGTCTTCAGTCGTGTAGTCTCAGCTCCACTGAGACGCCAAACAGCGAAAGCTAGCTTATCAAGCCTGTGGTAAATTCTGTAGATAATTAGAATACAAAAGCAGAAACGAAGCCGATCTGGGAGAGCCCTGTTCCAGTAGCTGTGGCACCGGGTACCAACCAGAGTACCGGTTGCAAGCCATCAGCGTGGCGTTAATCCTGGGCGTGAGCTGGGTTGGTTGAGTACCGTCAACGTCCTAGTCTTGCACTTGATGCTGTATCGTACGGGGTAACGGGGTTGGGGCGTATTCTGCGGGTTATTTACATTCGTAAACGTCTACGGACCCTTGAATCCTAGTTCATCCACTTGGATCGGTTGGTTTAAGCTTCCGCCACGTCGTCGTCATCATCATCATCGTCATCATCGTCGTCCAGATCGCCAAAGTCGATATCATCGATATCATCATCCGAGTCATCTTCATCTGTCTCGCCAGCTTGAGGTTCATGACCAGCACCGGTTTCCTTCTCTTCAGCCGCTTCGGGCTGATCTGCAATGGGTTCGGAATCTCCCAATCCATTCGCATGAGTCTCGAGCTTTTCGCGGTTTGTCGAATCGCCGTTGAGCTCCTGCTCCAAAATCCCTGTTGCCAGCACGGCCTTGTACACTTGGTACTGGTCCGAGTCTACAAGTTTCAGCTTCTCCATGAGCTCTGCGTTCTTCTGCTGAGAATCAACCGATTCCTCGAATCCTTCAAACAGATGAGCGTGGGAGGTCGGATCGGCCAGGAGGTCTGCCATTCTTACATGTCCGCCCTTTCTTAGATCCGCTTTCCACATCTCGACGATCCTAGTGACCTGATTCACGAGAAAAAAATGGAGCATGGTCATAGTAAGCTCTCCAGAACAGTTTTTACCGGACGAGGCGTGGAGAGGCTTTTGCTTTGTCTCCTACCTCGGCGGGACAGTAGCTCCGAGCGAAGAGCGCCGCCTCCGGTATTCTCCCAGACGACAGGAGAACGTTCAAGCACTCATCCACTCGGCCCAGCATGAAGCTACTGAGAAACGCGACGTTCATGATGTTCCCTGCCTTGGACTTTTCAGCGACGGTTTGCAGCATTCCCTCATTTCCGGTGGCCATGCCAAGCGACATCAGTCCAGAAAAGTCCTCTCCTTCAACCATGCACTCCTCCGCGAGATTCCATCTCCCCGCTTGTGTTGCGTGCTCTCCGAGACTCTTCCACTTCAACGGACTAGGATACTTCCTATTGATCTCAGCGGCGAGATCTAGCTCACCCAATCCAATTGCCAACTCGCCCCTAACCAAAAACCGGACGCAGAAGGCGCTCTAGAAGCTTAGCGTCCTGGATCAACGGGCTTTGAAAGATAGCCTATGCAGGGGAGAGACACCTACTTGTAGTCTGGGTCCGTAGCGAGCTGCAAGGCCTGTTCTTTTAGTCCCTGCTTCTCCAAGAACTTTGCGAGCTTGTTGTGCTCGCTGGGGGGCACTTTCTCCAGGACTTTCGCGGCCTCTGCGTGATCGCTTCTAATTATCGCGGTCTTGTACTCGATCACGCCAAGATTCAACGTGTACGAGCAGACGTTAACCTCCTTGTCCGCCAGGAAAATCCGGTTGTCCTTGGTCAGGTAGCCCAGTATGAATAGTTGTCCATCCAAGTGGTGAAGTAGGCTGACTTCCGAACCCACGACATAGTTGAGATGGTTGTTTGAGTTAGTGTAAATGAAGCAGTCCCCGATCCAGCAGCCGCTTGCAACCTTTTCTGAGTACTCATGCAAAAGCTCAAACGCTTCTTCAACCCCGTCCTGCAAGAAACATCTCAAGTCTGAGGGCGAAGGCATTTCTTGGAGATCACTTGCTTTTCCTCTCTTCAATTTCTACTTACTGGTCCGACGACACCGCCGCTCCGCTCGACAGCTTCTTCGAAAGCCTCGCGACTAAATTTCAGTACAAAGAACGACTGCTCTGTCGCCACGCACAGCAGTTCCGAGTCCGACCAGTAGATCTTCGTCGGGACGACGTCAATCCTCCGTATCAATTGCAGCGTTTCCCAGTCAAAGAAGCACACAAAGTCGCTCGACCGCACCGAAAGCAGATTTCCACCGAAAATTCCGTCCGCCATGAAGTCCGTCTGCATGGCAGTCCTCTCCTTGAACTTATTCGAGAAGACCCGAATGTCTGTCGTGCCGCGACGGGTTGCGTATTCACCTGCTCCGTTATCCCATACAACCTACAATTGCGCGCGAAGAGTTCAGTATCCTGTTCCAAGTGACAAGTATTCAATCGAATGTGGACTCGAAGTCGCACCTCGTCTGCTTGCCCAAAACTCTTGTTCCTCCACGCAAGCGCAGTGTAGATAATGTATTCTCCATCGCCGCAGACGGACACGAATCGACCGTTAGGGCTGTGGGAGATGAACTGCGGTGAATTCTCGGTGTTACCGAGCTCTTTACCGACTAGCGGAAGGCGGTCACCATCCCCGTGTGACGATGTATCGATACTGCGTACGTTCACAGTGCTCACTTCATTCTGCTTGATGTAGATTACCTTTCCGGAGCTGTCCATGGATACGAGGGGAGTATCCTTACCGAACCTTACCACAATCGTACCTAGTCGATGTAGAGAGATTGCGGGTGCGAGCACGTTCACAACCAGCTGGAGCAAGCGCGGGATTACAGGATTTGCTCTTACCGATATCGTATCCGATGGCTATTCTATTCAATCCCTTGATGTGAGCAGCGGCCCAGCACCTCTCCATGTTAAACTGGAGCGTTGCTTCGTTTCTGTAGGTATTAGTATTCCAGAGGACCACCGACCCATCCTCCGATCCGCTGAGGATGAGCGGCCGATCGTGAATGAACGAGACGCAGGAAACATTGTGCTGATGGTACTCCAAAGTCTGTACGCAATTTCGCGTCTGATAATCCCACAGCTTCACCACCTGGTCATCACCACCGGAGACCAAATACGGCTTGTCCGCTCCGACGTAGTAGTCGATGCAGTTCACTCCCTTCTCGTGACCTTCCAGGGTCAAATTCGGAATCGGTGATGATATGCTCCAAACCTAAAATCGGAGAGGTCGCTTTCAGGCTTCCGAATCCTAGGTCTGGAAGCGGGAGATAAGGTCATCGTACCTTGATTGTGTGGTCTAGTGAGGCGGAGGCGAAGGTATTTGGATCTTTTGGATTGAAAAGGACCTGCATGACATAGTGACCATGGCCTTCGAATATCATGGTATTAGCCCATCCCTTCTCCCAATCCCAGAGCTTGATGAGCATATCGTCGGATGCAGTGACGACGAGGGGCAGCGTGGGGTGAACGCTAACGCTTCGAATGTAGTCCATATGCGCTTCAAAAGCCTGTACCTTCTCCATGGTATTGTAGTTGTACACACGCATCATCATGTCATCGCAGCCGCAGATGATCCATTGTTTACGGGGGATAAACATCCCGCAACGAACAGGCTGCTCAGAAACTTCGAAGGACTTCACAACCGTCTCCGTGGAGTAGTCGTAAATGTGCATCGTCCCGTCGTATAGAGATGACAGCACCCATGGCTCGGTAGGGTGCAGATCAACGCACTTTACCCGCTCAGATCGAGCGTTCAACTCCTTTTTAATATCCAATTTCATCGGCTGGAGAAGACAAGTCACGAAACGATTCAACACGAACAAAGTCAGCACCGATCGGATACAAAAAACAACAAGTCGTCAATGAGATGACACTCCAAGAGCGATTGGTTCTCTCTCACCCCCATCGTTCCTCCAGTAATCCAACTCGGAGAGGATCCGTCTCCTTATGCAAAGCAACCAGAAGAAACCGACAAAACCAGCCAAACAAAACAAAACTTGACAAAACCCTCAAAACCTCTTCTCGATCAACAGAAACCAGTCCTGTTCAGAACTAACTGCTTCATATCCTTAACCCGTCCATGAAGCCCCTCCCAAAAGAGCTGTCAAACGGTGCGGGAAGAAAAAAATTACCTAATCCAAAAGAAAACTGTTTCCGTTCGTTTTCGCTATATAGTTTTGACCTTGTCAGTCCCTATCTCCTCGTCCTTCCTCCTCACCAAACCTACTTCAAGTCTCTTCCTCTACTTCCTCAGCGACGAGGAAGAAAAACGATTCCAAAAAAGGGTCCAAAGAGGTCTCCAAAGAGGAAAAGTAAAAGAAAAATCGAAGATTTTGAGAGCCAAACTGCTACTGTTTCGGGAAATCTGGGTCTTTGGAAGAGGAGGTATCTGTGGGGAGTCATTCTGAGTTAAGTGGGAGGCCTACAGATCCCCGAGAGTCTCCGCAAACATTCGTGAAGACGGCTTTTGGACTAGAAAAGCTTCTGATCATTTGGTAAACCCCCGCTCGGGGGGTGGGGACAACTTGGTCACACAAACACTCAAAATCACGCCTCTCTGGTCTACGGCGGACCAGAGGGAATGGAACAAACGGGATCGGCCAGCGTTTCTTTTTGAGTTTTCAGATTGCTCCATACTACTTTTCAACTTGTGCGAGAGAGCAAAACACACTGCTCCATCCGCCTTCCTCCCCCAATATCACCAGAGGAACATCATATTCCTATGCCAGCCACCTCAGTGTCGTTATTTGACTGATATATCAATCAATAATATATAAAGACTAGATATCAGTCAATATATTGTATTTGCTCTTATTTACGGGGCAGGTTTGCAATACGTTTCGCAAGTTCTCTTTCACTTATGAAGTATATAAAGGTTTCTTGATTTCAATGGTTTCATCTCTTAGGGGTTGAGATAGTTCCTTTTTTTGTGAGATTTTTGGACAGGGTTCGTAGAATTCGAGACAAGGTTGGCAGAGGGGGGGAGAGATTCTGGTTTAAATTGCACTGGTGATATTTCTTGCAGTGAAAGATCAGTTTTTTCTGACCCTGGACTGTTCTACAGTAATACCATTTCCTGAAAATTTATTTCGTATTTATTGAACAAGGCGAAAAATGAATCTAATTCGTAGGAGGGGTAACGAACGACATCACCTCGAACTGGTTGTGACGAAGGATTTCGGGAGGGGGGGGGAAAGGGAAGCGAAAAGCGTTTTCGCGAAAGAGCGAATTTAAAAACAAAACAGACAAAGCCACAAGACCAATAAAACCGGTCAGGGCAAGGATTTTATCCATATCTAGACCGTATTACTACTCATACACGATATTCAGTCATTATTTTTATATTATCCAATTAAGTTTCTTGATAAATAATGCAGTCAATATTTGTTAATAAGTATCCAATAGATCGATGGTAATATGTGATTAAGTTGCCTAAATATCCAATTAGATGGCTTGAGTTCTTAAATTTAGAGGGAAGCGGCAGCTGAGTTCTCCGCGTTAAGAGTATTGGCGTTCGGTTGAGATGTAGGGAGTAGACTCGGGAAGGTTGCCCGGGGGGTTTAGAGTAGGGTGAACAGGTACAGAAGGCCTTTTGGGGTAATTTTTTGTTAGATCTACTATTAGGAGGGCCCTGGAGGGTTTTTCTACGATCTGCTTTGTTCTGGGAGGGGTGAGGTGGAGGTGTGGAGCAAGGATGGGAACTGACGGGGACAAGAAGGAGGCGGTGATCGATCCGCAGCGTCCTGACGGACATGGTCAGGACGTTTTGGCCACCTGGTGAGCGCTAATAGAGCGAAAACAAATTTTTTTTGCAGGGTGCTGTGGCTGATCCTATTTTCCTGCTCGTTTTGTTTTTGGTTTTCGATCTGTTGAGGAGACAGAGGAATGCCCCGAACAGGCCCCTGACGCACCTGAGGGTGCTGGTTACTGGCGGCGCGGGATTCATCGGATCTCACCTTGTAGATAGGCTCATGGAGGAGGGCCATGACGTTATTTTGCTGGATTCCCTTTTTACTGGTACCAAAACAAACTTCAAGAAGTGGCTGGGACATCCTAACTTTGAGTGGGTCCGCCACGATGTCACTGAACCTTACTACGCGGAAGTGGATCGAATCTATCACCTTGCCTGCCCTGCGTCTCCTGTTCACTACAAGTACAACGCCATTAAGACTTTGAAAACCAATTTTCTTGGGACGATGAACATGCTCGGGTTGGCAAAACGTACCGGCGCGCGCTTCCTCCTCGCGTCCACGTCGGAGGTGTACGGAGATCCTGAAGTCCATCCCCAAGTTGAGGAGTATTTTGGTAACGTAAACTGCATCGGTGTACGCAGCTGCTACGATGAAGGCAAGCGGGCAGCGGAGACGATGGCTTTCGATTACCACCGCCAGCACGGTGTTGACATTCGCGTCGTTCGTATCTTCAACACGTACGGACCACGTATGGTGGAGAACGACGGCCGCGTTGTCTCCAACTTTGTCGGACAGGCGATCAAAGGAGAACCGCTGACGATCTACGGCGACGGATTGCAAACGAGGTCGTTCTGCTATTGCGGTGACCTCATCGAGGGCATTGTTAGGATGATGGAGAGCTCGCATACGGGTCCGTTCAACCTCGGGAATCCGGGAGAGTTCACGATGGTTGAGCTTGCGGAGCATGTGCGCAGACTGATGAACAAGGACGTAGAAATCAAGTACCTACCTGCCACCCCTGATGATCCGATGAAGCGTCAACCCAACATCGACAAGGCGATGAAGTACCTTGACTGGGAACCCAAAGTATCTCTGGAGGAGGGGCTCAAGTACATGATCGAGGACTTCCGCACTAGAATAGAAGCTCGAAATGCTGCGAATGCTGCGATGACAGAGAAGGAAACTGGCGAAGGCTAGTTCAGCTGGGGCTTTTGTTAGATTGAAGGGAAAGAAAAAATCGTTGTCCGCATGTTCTTGGATGAAACGCTTCCCCTTAGCATTTTTGCGCAGGAACAGCGGAGGCGACTCGGTCAAAGACTCTGCACCAGGACTCGGCTCGGCCCAAGCTTGGAATCATTTGCGGGCGATGAGACATTTGTACAACGTCAAAAGGGACAACTGGTTTTGAATAAATTGACTAAACGCTAAGAGATAATTCCTTCCTCTCCCACGAAATGAGAGCAGTTGACACCTAAAGCAGGCAAACGGCTGCAACAAAACCGGTTCTACCCGTACGCCTTAGAGCCCCTATGGTTTCCTAGCCTCATCGTGAAACCTCGTGGGTTGCCTTGGATGATCTCAACCTTTCCATTGGGCACGCCCTCGCGGCTGATTGATAATAAAATACTACACACTTTCTATACATCAGTTCAACACCCCTCCACTAAGAATGCACCTCCGTGCGCATTGGTCTCACCGGGACGAGGCCGACGGCGAAGACCACGGGTACACTTCTATAAAATCCACATCAGGTCTCGCTGCTGATCTCACTCCGCTACACAGCAGGCTATCCTCAGCTTCCGGTTCGGCTTCTTTGCTTTCGGAATGTTCTCGCTCCCATGGTGGCCATTCGCCATGGGTTCCTCGCCATGCTCAGCGATTGCTTCAAGGGGTTCCGCGCCCGTGAACTTCGATTGAACGACGTCAGAGGGAACCGGCGGCTTCAGCGGAAGAGGGCCCTTTGTGAATTGTTTGTTAGACGTGTTTCGAGTGGTTAAGGCAACCGGTTTTGTAGCCCCGCTCTTCTGCGTATGAGTGTTCGGCCGGCCAAAGAATTTGTCCTCCGCCTCCTCCCGTGCATTATCCTCCTTAATGAATTCTGGCGAAGGTCCTTTGAAATCCTTCACAGCCTGTTGACATTCCAACGCGGCTTCCTTTACCTGCAGGAGGCGACGTCGACAACGTACAACGTATCAAATAAAGAAGGTCAGAGTTCCATTTCAACAATTCCCGCATCAAGAAGTCTCGAACCCCAATTTTGCAAAGGTGTTAGCATACCTCTGGGTCCGAGTCGGTTACCAGCTTGGCGAGGGCATCAGTGTAGAGTTTCTGATCCCAACTTTGCGCTATTGTATTCTGCAACAGCTTCACAAGCCTCAGTCGCACGTTCGAAACTGGATCATTCCTCATCTTGAACGCTTCTTCCGCAAACATGCGGTTGTACAATTTCTTTCCAAAAATTGTGTGGGAAACGTCGGTTCCCTCCAGGTAAGCCAGCCTTGTCCAATAGACCTTTCCCCGCGCCCATTCTTTGAGGAAGTGGCTATGGATATGATCCCTCCTTCGAATTGTTGAAATGTGGCGCAGAACACGTACAGCGGCCGTGATGGAAGTATTGCGTACGAGGTACGTGCTCTCCCTGGCCATCTGGAAGAGCACCGGAGCGACGTAATCGCAGAGCATTTCCTGGGGAATGAGGGGCGCTGCCTTATTCAACTGCTCGGCCAAGACCTTTTGCGTTCGCCACGAGTCCTGAGAGAGGACCTCCAAGTTTGTAAAAACCTTGTCAAGCTTCCCAGCCGCAGGTTCCTTGTCCGACATCACCTCCAGGAGCTCCGCAAAGTGCGAGAGAGCATTCATTCGAACCTGTGGGTTCTGATCTGTCATCAGCTCTCCCACGGAAACAAGAAGTTCGCCCCTCAGCTCGGTATCCCTCAGCACTCGAGCAGATTCGTGAATGCCGGCTGCGAGGGTAGCCCTTGTGTCTACGTCCGTGTCTGTTGACAGGGCGTGCAGGACTCCCTTGATGCGATCCGGTCTCTTATCACCACAACAACTAGAAACCGCCGGAAGGTTGAACGCGCACCAGTGTCGGACGGTAGGACCATTGCACGACACCATCCGTCTTAGCCCGTTCAATGTCAGCGTCCAAGTTTCCTCGTCTTCAAAAAGCGGGTTCAACGCATCTAGAAAATAACCGTATACCTCAGCGAAAATCTCCAACATCACATACGTATCGTCATCTACGGTGCGAAGGTCCGTCGCCGCAGTTATTGTCGCATCCTTGCACTTCTCAATGAACATTGGGAGGAGCAGCTACAATTGACCAAAGAAAACGTATCAGCAACGCAGGTCCACTGAGGTACCGATGGGAGAAACGCTCATTGGGCCCTCTATTGAAGGGAGGCTTACGGTTTTAAACATGTTCGAGGTAGCCGCCTCCGCTTTGTGTGCATCGCCTATCCTAGCCACAGCACGTACGGCTGCGGCTCTCACTCGAGCACTGTCATCCTCCACTAAGAAACACAGCTTGGGCCAAAGATTTTCCTCGACGACTTTCAACGCCAGCTTTCTCCCAACGGTCGCTAGGGACTGTGCGATCATTGCTCGTACCGAGTTGTCCTTGTCGTCGCACAGGACCACAACCTTCTGTAAAAACAAACTCTCGAGCTCTTCCGCCGGTGTGACATCAGCCAGAGATCCGATGAGCCTCGCCGCGAGACGCCTCGATTCGATCGTTCTCGATGTGCAGCGCTCGAGTGTGGCGGGAATCAGCTTGGTTCGTACCTCATCTGAGGTGACTTGCGGAACAATCATTGACAAAATTTCTCCCCAAGCGTCAAAAATATCTCCCCGCCCCATTCTCTCCAAGATCTGCAGCGAGACATCCACGATAGCAGCGGCAGTACCGTCGGGAATCAGCAATCCAATCACGAAGTAGAGTGCCTAGTCAAGGAAGAAAAATCCAAATTCCGAACAGCTAAGGATCCGCTGCCTGCTTTTTGTGAACAGGCTGAAAAGCAGGTGAGCACTACCTCTGCAGACGCCATGATCGCGTTTTCGGTCCACTCTACCGCATGCTTGCAGATCTCAGGAATCATGATGTTAATGGTATCGGAGGGACAGTGTTCCAAAAACTGCGGAAACTGGAACAGGACGGCCAGCCTTTCCAGGTCATTTCCTTCTACCAGGACGTTGCTGGCGTTGTAAACACTCGTGAGTACATCATCGTTAAGAATGACATAATCCACACCCTGAGAAAGCAAAAACTATGGTCAGCAAAGCTCGATCGCCCAAAATTCCAGGCCGGAGCAGCCACGCCTTAATCAGATCGGCTCGATCTCACCTCATATCCTTCTCCATCCAAATCCGCATTATCCGACATGTTCAATTCGACCAAAACGCTGCTCTCCAGAGCCCACACCAAGAGCAACCTCAATCACCAGTCCCGATCGTCCCGATCATTCACGCAAAACCTCTCCACTACCTCGCCAATACGAAAATCATCGACAAAAAACACAAAATCCAAACCTCAAGCCCTAAAAACCCCAACCAGGCCCCACCCCGTTTTCACAAGACCAATGCTCGCCATCCCTCCTTCCCTCTCCTCGAAACCAATCCAGCTGATCAGTCCAAACGATCCCTCCCTCGCCTCGGCAACAAAAAGCCCTCTCAACAAATCTCCCACCACACAAAAACCGCTCACTCCCTCAACAAACCCACACGATCTCAAAAAATAAACAAAACCAAACCCATCTCTCCCAAACCTCACCTCTCCCTCCCCACCCACCGCCTTCCACCAACCCCTTCTAAAATCTATCCTTCCACAACATAATACGTAAATTCTACTAATCTACCCACTAAAACTATAAAACAAAAAAGAACACAACTATACAGCTCTCTCTCTCTATCTCTCTCTCTCTCTCTCTCTCTCTCTCTCTCTCCCTCTCTCTCTCTCTCCTCTTTCTCCCTCCTTTCCCTCTCTCTCCTCTTTCTCCCTCCTTTCCCTCTCTCTCACTCTCTCAACACCTTACCCGCCAACCCCCTAAAAGCGATTTTCATATTCTTTCCAAAGCGCCATTTCCTTCTCACTAAAAATTCAAAGAAATCCTAACTCGCGTCTGTTCTCCCCCCCCCTTTATATTTATTGCTCTAAAATCTGTAAATAACTTTTTAAAATATTTTACTGAATACATGATTTGGAAAATATTGATTTTAGGGGTATGATGTTTTTGGAATGTGTTTGAGGTCTTGAAAATGGACTATCTTAAAAAAAAGAAATTCTTCCGATGTAACTGAGAATAATTCGAAAATAGGTGAGTTCGTGAGAGTGAAATGTTGAAGAAAAACTTAGGGGTTTGGGAAAGGGGGAGTAATACGTCAATGGGCGGGAGGACTTATTAGAAGATCGTGCGGTGTCTTCGGGATGGCTGGGGGGGAGGGGAGGGGAAGTTGTTCGTATCATGCGCAAGTACAAGAATGAATGAAATGGTTTAGTCGGAGACTGAAAGAAAAAAAGCGGAGGGGGAATAATGACTACGCGCGGGGAAGATCGCGCGCCTCCGACATTAAAGCTGCGTTCATACGCCACAGCAGGAAACTTGAATGGGTAAACAACGAGGAGAGGTGGTCAGAGCGTTCGAGGAACAACTCCCGAAGCCAACGAGGACCAACGGAATCCGGAAACCCAAAGCACTCAATGACCAGAGGTACCAGGCGATGAGCTAGAGCCCAAGAACGAATCCCTTGGGAAGACAAACCCCCCCCATATTTCACCTCTGTGCGACGTCTCATACTGGCAGGGGCAAATCCACGGCGCTCTCCCGCAGGTGGCAAGTAATGACTAGCCTGAGGATTAGGAACGGCACTATCAACGTACGTCGTTCGGCGGTTATTGCACAGGTGGCCACGAGGTCAGCCATTCGGCGTTCGTCATTTTGGTCAGCGGAAGGCCGTGGTAGCCGCGGGGCCCGGGGGGTGGGGGGTTGGGGGTGTAGGCTTTTGCGAATGCGAGCAACCCCTGAACTCGTCTTTGTTACACCGGTTTCGTCGCATTTGGTGCTCGTATCCTGCGGAGGTACACCGAGGCTTTTGCAGTCCACACTTGCTTATCGGTTTGTCCCATTTGTTGTGGAGGTCTTTGGGTTCATAGCCCGCGTTGGGGGTGCTTGGTTGCGGGAGTGTTAACGCGACTGCCCTGATGCTCTTTCCCAACTGTTTGTTTCTTCGAGTCTGGCTCTCTGGTGTACTGGAAAACTGACATCGGCGCTTGCACTGCTCTCCTAGTTTTTGAGGCGCGCTCTCTGAGCCCTTCCTTGAGTGCATCATTCAGGGACCTTAGCGTCCGATTAAACCGATGGTGGTACAAGAAGGTCATGGTAGCGGTTGGGGAGTGGCTCTTTAGAATGCGCCCAACCCCTGAACCCGCCGAACCGGTTTCATACCACTTGGTCAGTGGTAAAACCAGAGCGCCAAAGCCGCTCTGGTTTTAGATGGTGTTCTCTCTGTTGGTGTAGCTTTCACTCTTTCAGGGTTGTTGCCTGTAATTAAACGATGAAGAACTACTATGGGGATTGGTGGGGCAGGGTGAATCGACAGGGTTCGGGAGTGGCGTCGTGGCGAGTGAGGAGCTTCCGCACCAGCGTCTCTTTGAAAGAGACGCTGGTGCGGAATTTTTGTGCCTGATTGTCAAGAGTGTGAGTAGAGTCTAGGCGAAAGTTGAAGGATCGCGCATTACTAAAGTTTAACAGGTTATGAGCCCAGGTCAAAGCTGAATTGTAGAACTGATGGTGTTGGACTGAGAAGGCTGTTTGGCTGTGCAAGAACAAGGGTAGGCGTGCGTTTCTGGTGAGCTGGCGGAATAGTAGTTTCTGCGGTGTCCCAAGTTGAATGGTCCAGAGGACTTACTCGAGAAGTAGGGCAGAGGCGTTGGAGCGGCTATGTTTCGCGAATTATCACATGCGGTTTTCCCTAATCAGGGGATTGGGGCCGGAGACGGCGGCATTTTATCCTAAAGTAATTTGGACTAGAATTCTGCAATCTCCTTTACACCTTTTTTCCGTCAAATTCGGCGGATACAGTCTCTCCATCGCCTTTGCCCTGCGTAATAACTTATCCTCTGAAATGTACGACTTCGGGCACTGCAGGGAGACTAACCAGTTCCTTCCCCACCTCACCACACCCCCTCGGTGCAAGCGTTGCCCCAGTTTGTACTGGTTGTACATAATTCGTACTCGTCGACCAGCATTGAGAGGTCACTTGCGACCCCTGTGCCGAGTTGGGTTTTGTCGCCTCGCCAGATCTCGATGTGATGGACCTGTCAGGCATCACCGTCATCGACTATTCAGAGATAACAGGCAAGCGCGACAGCAAGCTGGTCCTTGGAGCTCCCCCCTATCTTAGAAATCTGATAGATGTCTGCACTTGCAGCTTTGGAAGGATGCTACGTCGGTTCTGTGCGACAGCCGAGTGGAAGCTGAGCTCTAAAGTAGCATGATCCATCGTAAATCGTTTCTCAGCGCTGATGCTTCTCTTCTGTTGATGATGGCCCGCGTAGAGTTCTTATGATTCGCATTTTCCGGATTTTCATGCCATCGATCCTTCCGGAATCGATCGGGTTTTCAGTGCCCTTCGCAACCACCCGGACGTCCTCCCTTCTCTTTGCGATCTAGATATGCCTTGTACACATCGCAGAGCAATGCAGGCGGGTTTCACTTTGTGTTGCTTCATGCGCCAGACTCGCTCACAATGGCAACTTCATTGTGCTAATCTGCAACTTGGCAAACCCTGCCTTGAGAGTAGTGAAGCGAACACCGAGAATCATCATCCTTGCCCAGGCTTTAGCTATCATCATCCTTGAGAGACAACAACCCTGCGCAGATGAAGGCTAGGCCAAACCGAGAGAACGGGCCTCACGAAACTCACGAAGCGTTAGAACGCCGGGAATATTAGAACCTTAGCTATCAGCACTTCACTCACTACACAAGCTTTAGCTGATCTCCGTTCGGCCTAGCCTTCATCCTCTCATGGTTGTTACACGATGACGATGAGCTTTAGCTTCCGTAGTCGAAGCCACAATCTGGCACAGAGAATGTCGCAACATGCGTCAGTGTTTCCGGTACAACTTCTGCTAAGACCTTCTGCATTATTCTCAAACAGTTTCGATGAGTAAGGAATCCAGCCGGGACCTTTTCTTACAAGGCTATTGAACACCTTCCCGGGAGAACGAAGTGGCTCGATCCGGACGAATTTCGAAAGCTTTGCGCGGTAGTACACTCTTGGCGGCGAATGCAATGGGATGTGACGACAAGTACCGGACTACGGATTCCTGATATTCCAGTTTTTGACCCCGTCACGTTCCTCCGTCTCCATCGCTTACTGTTGAAGCCCTCAGCGAAACGTTGTTTAGGCGGACACTGCGGTGCTCTATGCTACTTTGCACACGTCTTCGGTAATTTAGTGCCCTCAGAGTAGAGTACTTTTGCCTTTGTCTTGATCTATGAAGGAGAATGAGGAGATCCTCTAGCTCAGTTCCAAGCTCAGTGAGAGTGATGTTGCCATGTGAATTTACTAACATAGCCTCAAGCGCTACACCGGATATGATGCGAACTAGGTGCTGGGAACGCGTGCAAAGCAAGGCGGCGGTGCCGATCCTCGGCTATCATGCTGCTAGAATATCACTATTGAAAGAAACTGAACCGGCGAGGGAGTACAAGATACTCGACGGGATGGTCAGTAAAACATTCGCGCCACTCTTAAGCTTGACTTTTCAAGATGACTGAGGCTTTCCACCATGAAAGTCTGCGCTCTATCCGAGGGAGTAACCTGTTCAGCGGTCAAAGGGAGTCCCGAATCTATGACCAGTTGGCGGAGCGAAGCTTTCAATTCGGATCAGGGCGTGGCGAAGTGTATTCCATTCCGCTCGTTGATGTTTTGTACTGTCACGGTGCAGCTGGAATGGACGGACGAGGTGACAAACAATGGTGTTGATAAACCTTAGATCTAGACTCTGACCGGGATTTCAAGGCATGCTGTAATGCTCACTGACTATGCGGACAATTTTCGACTGTCTCGCCGCATTCGGTTGCGCAATGTATTCGCTATCTCTTCGCCGGCAAAGGCTACCAGTCGAGAGCGTGGATGAGCAGATTAGGTCCGAGGTAACTACGCGAAGGTCGAAGACAGTATTAACACCCAGAGTCAGCCATCGGTCGGGATTGAGCTTTTTTAACTGATTCCACTGGCAAATTACCGTAGCCCATTCGGTTTGTCTTGCTGCTTTCGGGAGACCCAAGCAATGCTCTTCTTTGACCTGGTGTATTTTAATTAGAGACAGCTCAGGGCAAGCGGAATACTGCGTTGAGTGTAGACGGCTAAACGAATGCCGATTCCTCTTAGCAGCCATGCATGAGAGGGTTTTTCGACGCTTACGGCAGTAACCGTGTTGCCTCTGTGCCCAGTCCCGTCATAAACGCGCAGTAGATTGGTTTCTCCGCCTGTGATCTCCCACTATTCACCGTTTCCGCACAGAAGGCCCGCCTGTAGACAACAACGACGTGTTTTGCCGCCCGGACGTGCTGTAGTCTCATAATTTTGAACCTGCGATTACTAGATTCCAGGAACAAACTACTAAGTGCGAGGTAGATTGGTTTCTCCGTCTGCGTTCTCCCAATCACCGCGGCTTCCTCACAGAAGGTTCGCCTGTAGACTACAACGACGTGTTTTGCGGCCCAGATGTGTTGCGGTCCCATACAGTTGAGCCTGCAAGCTGGATTCCAGGAGCAAAGAGCATGACCATCCTCCGCAGTTTCAAGCGTTTTCAAGTCGATTTTCAGGGCCGCATTATGGTTACACAGGCTCGCTACCCGGTGCACCGGCTTAAATGCTTTCGTTCCTCCTGCTTAGTTCGAATTATGTATTCGTAGTGAATCCGTCGGGAATTAGTAGTGAAAGACCCTGCGAAGCAATATCTATCCAGCCACTCTGACCCCCTTGGAGCCCCAGAACGGTCCTCAGCATCGATTTAAACGCCAACTTCCGCGCGTCTACAACAGAATCTGTACCGCAAAAGGAATTTATTTTCTGACGTTGACAATCCAGCCCAAAAGTTTTTGGAGAAGCAGAGAGACCGCGGGTCTCAAACGCACGTCAACAAAGACCTGGTGAGGCTGGCACGCCGCATTCGCACATTGCTTTTGGGCGAGTTTCGGAACGTGTTTCGGACTCTTCTCCAATCCTGGTTGCTACTTTACTTCTTTAGAGGCCGGTGGGGATCTCTGCTTGGCCTAGTCTCCCTCCTCTCAGGGTTGTCGTCGCTTTCTAAAGGATGAAATCGTAAAACCGTCATTACCAGGCCACTAAACGTTGGTAGTTCTTGGTTGGAGTAAACGAACGGTTTCTGTGGATGATAAGATAGTGGTTTCTTCAGGGAGGACACAGTGCGAGAGGAGTGCACCGGGTGAGTCGTGGGAAGGGTCTGGTGTGTTCGCTAGGGATGGGGGGCCGGTTGGAATGGGGGTTGCTGTCAGCACATCGATGGGCTTTGGGAGTGCCTGGTTCGAACGAGTTTAGGCATGTTCGAGTGGTTGCTGTTTAGGATTGGGGCAACTCTCAATGGATACTGTTTTGCCGATGACGGACTATTTTGCTATAGGTAAGGGCGTGTGAAAGTCATGAGCGACGGAGAGGACTTTTTTGGGGGGGGTTGGTTTTCTGTGTCGGTATTGAGCGAGGTAACGCCTTTTGACCTGTTGTAGGAACATTCCTTGGCGATAGCACGGATAGTCGGGCTCTTTGTAATGAGAAGATCAAGGACCGTGCGCGCCGGAATGGGTTCGACATCGTCATTCGCAGCTCTGATCCGTTTGTAATGCACTATACCTGCGCCACGAAGAGGAGGGATGGAAAGGAGGAGCAGGAGCTGCAATTTTCGGAGACCTCGACTCGGAAAAAAGTAAAGCGGAAAAGAGTATCAAGGAGGGTAACCCAGTGCCCGTTCTCTGTAACGGTAGGCTAAGCGCGGGTTGGTGTTGACTTTGTTAAGTTTGTGATCCGAAGAAGCTCAACTCTTCCAATTCATCTATCCCCATAACAGGCGAAAAAGATTGTCAAGGCTCATCTGGATGACCTTGACAAATTCTGCATGTCGAAGAGGAGGGAAAACCTGCTGAAAATCTTCCACGGAAGGATTCCTTCAAAGGAAGAGCTTCGGGAAGGCTGGTACATCGCGGCGTCCCACTCGGTTCACATGGGACACGAACGCAGTTACTCACCCACGCTTCGCTCGACCGGCTACGAAGCGTTTGAGGAAGACGCATTGGATGCCTACGCGCGGGATTACGCGACCCGATCGGACTACTATTTTCGAAACTCGACCACTTCTGAACGCACCAGCTTGCTCAACGAGCTTTCGAGGAGGGAGGTTCTGAGGACCAAGAAGAACTCTGTTATTAGTGAAAAGCGTGCGGAACCAGAGCCCGGTACGGAGAACCGAGCGCGGGTGGCAGATCTTCTCAACTATCCGACTATTCAGCACACGGCAAACAGTGAGTTGGGAAGTCTGGCCACGGTTGAAGGTCCGCAGCGGACGCCGAGAAAAGTCAGGTCTCAAAGGGAACGGGGTCAAAGAAACGATCCTGCACTGGACCGGGACGAATCTAGGTGACAAGAGAACTCAGTGCTGTCCAAATCTTGAGGGGCGCTGATGTACTAGGAGCTCTGGTGAAGCGAGGCGTTCAATTCAATGTATTGTGACCTTCTTTAAGTAGCCGATGAGTTGTTTGGGAAGGACAAGACCTGTTCATAGCAAGGCCAACCTGGTATCGGAGCTTTGTGAGATGTAAGACCTTTTGTATATACCAGCTTTGCCGGATTAGGTTTCCCCTGTCCGGGCATATTTATCCTAATTTCGCCACAGAGTGAGGGTGTTGTGTCCCTTTCGCGCTCGCTTGCGGTGAAGCAATATAATAAATCATCAGCCAACCTCGAAATTTTTATGAAGGCTAAACTGCGCCGACGGAATGTTCTGTGATAAGGCAAAGTTGATTTCTCAGAAATCATCTGGTATGATGTACAGAACTCTACACGTCTACTA
This sequence comes from Rhodosorus marinus, assembly GCA_029953675.1. Classification (NCBI taxonomy): domain Eukaryota; phylum Rhodophyta; class Stylonematophyceae; order Stylonematales; family Stylonemataceae; genus Rhodosorus; species Rhodosorus marinus. The sequence continues at coordinate 2,854,574 of JAMWBK010000001.1, forward strand.
CCATCCTGAGCGCAATTGTGGACGCGTCCTCTTGAATAGGGGGTCTTTGGAGGTTTCTGGAAGTCGAGGAGGCGTTCAGTGAGCTTCAGTCATCCTTACTCTATTCGCTCCTTTTGTCTTGTTCTGTTACACACCAGTCCCGAAGCTCTGAACCGATAGCAAACCCACTTTCCTCATCGTTAGTAAACTACCTGGGCTCAGTATGTTGCTACTAATACCTACTAGAACACGATCCCAACCGACGCCGCATCGATCCCGCTGAAGCCGGAATAATTAACGCCTATCATACCAAAATATAAACCAGAAATTTCAATAGTTTCAATATTTACGTATATTTAGATGCTTTCTCTTTAATTATACCTTTAAAAATTCTAGATTTAGAATAATAGGAAGTGGTTGATGAAATACTTTTCGTTTGGCAACGACGGTCGGAATAATTAACGCACAATAGTCTTTTAAAGTGCGACCAAAATCTCAAAAAATTGAATTATTCTGTATATTTAGAACCATATTCTTAATTATTTCCTAAAAGTCTCTACATTATTGTTTTTTAGGTAACTTGGTAAAGGGTCGATGGCGTTTGGGATGGATCAGGACGGTGAGAGAGGTTTGGTGAGCTCTTGGAATAGGGGGATTGGCTACTGACAATAAGGGGATTTTGACGATTATGGACTGGGCGAGTGGGGCGGGGGGGGGGGAAAGAGGGTTGCGGGTTGCAGGACAGTTTGTTACCTTTGTTTTCCTTTTGTTTTGTTTTAGTGGTTGTTGGTTTTGTTGTGAGGCAGGGATGAAGAGATTGTTTGTGGGAGGTATCAGCTGGGATACGAATGACGAGCTGCTGCGGGAGGCTTTCTCCCGGTTTGGACCGGTGAGGGACGCTCGGGTGATTTACGACCGTGACAGTGGAAGATCCCGTGGGTTCGGGTTTGTGACCTTTGATAATGATGAGGACGCTGACAATGCCGTCCGTGACATGGACGGTCAGGACCTCGGTGGGCGCAGGATTCGTGTGAACGAGGCCATGGACCGTGGAAGCGGTGGTGGTCAAGGAGGCGGAGACCGCTATTAGAAAATGGGCCTCTGCCCGTTTTATTAGTCGCTCGCGGGACAGAGCGATATCCTGTGTAACAACAGGGCTGGGCAAGGTATCATCGAGTTTGAACCTTTTGTGCATGAAGATGAGTGTTTGGTTTTCTTTTTTTTGTTCTTAGTGACTGTGTTGGGGAATGCGCCGTTTAGGAAACAGAGAGAGTACTTTATCTTATTCATTAAAAGCATTTTCAAAAGCGTGAAAGGAACGACAATGTTCTTCAGCAGTAGGCTGCAATCTCCCTATGCTTCACCGCGGGGATCTTCTACCATACTCTGCGATCATGCCGCTCCTATCCCGTACCCCCCCGTCGCGGATTAAGTAACACTAGAAGCGCGGGCAAGACGAAACCTTCCGTTCGAAAACGAGATCTTCACCTCCGTCGTGCAAGCCTAGATGAACAACTCGTCGTGCTCAAAAATAGGAAGAGATGCTGCTTATGAAGACGAGGCTCTGCGACTCGACCAGGAAAACCTAGCACGGTCAAGGACTCTCGATGTAGACAATAGTTCTCTTGCCGAGTCACCGTCGGAAGATCCCGGCAGGTTGGCCAAGCTCTTCATTTCGAGTCCTGCAAACCGGTGCAGAGGGGGACCTCCAGCTATTCAACTGTTGCTACATGGCTCCGATTGCTCAGACCTTCCTCGATCACCGGATTTGCTGTCAAGCGAGCGCTACCTATGCAGAAGTAGAGCGAGCACATTAGAAACGGTCTTCTGACCATCAGTTCAAACCGAAACCGAAGAAAACGTCAAAACAACAGATTTCCAAAAATCCCAACGGCAATTCCGATACCCCCCCCCTTCATAAAATCTCCCATGTCAAATCATCCCTAGCCCTTTCACATAAACCTAAAACTATTTACAATATTTCACTCAAGAATCACATACAGCAAAAATGAATAAGGGGGATAAGAAGACGAACCGTGAAAACCCCTGTTTCTTCGCGCAAAACACGGACTAGACAAAAACATTTCCAAAATACAATTCGGAGCCGACGGGGGCTCGAAAATTAAAATGTGTAAGATTTTCATATATTTAGAGAAGTAAAATATTTTATATCTTCAAATTGAAATAAGATAATAAATAAAGAGAAATATCTAGATTATAGTGCTGAGATTATTTTATTATGATTTATTTACGTTAATTATTTTATGATCTTGGACGTGACGGTGGGGAAGCAAAGTTTGGGCTGAAGTGCAGAGAAGGGATTTTGTGGATAAAGGGAGATTTGAAGGACGAAGAGGGGCAGACGACTAGTGGGGGAGATTGGGAAGTTTTAGGCGGGCTTTCGTTTGAAAATTTTTCCTTGGTATTGCGTGAACTGATACATTACTCTCAATTTTTGCAAACGTTGTGCTGTGTGAGCGGAAAGTATGAAGCTGACGGGATTTGTTACTGGTGCCGGGGCGGTTGGCGTCTCGGGTGATGTTGGACGAGTTGCTGTTTGTAGGAAGCGGACGGAGACTGTTATGAGCATGAAGAAGCTGTTTGTTGGTGGAATCAGCTGGGCTACTAACGATGAGATGCTTCGCGAGGCGTTTGCGTCTTATGGAAGTGTTCTTGATGCCAAGGTGATCTACGATCGTGATACCGGCAGGTCGCGCGGCTTTGGGTTTGTCACCTTCGAGGAAGACGGTGATGCTGAGCAGGCTATGGTGTCAATGGACGGCGAAGAGTTCGATGGTAGGGTTATTCGTGTGAACGAAGCCAAGGAGCGAAACCAGCAGCCGCGTCGGGAGTACCGTAATGAGTTCAGTGACGGGTTCGGGGGTGACCGTGAGGAGTTCTAGGGAGAATCTAGTCCGCGTAACCGTAGCTGGTCTCGAATAGCGTTTCTCAGTGAAAAGCCTGGACGAGCCCATCAGTACCTTTCAGAAACATGTTTGAGCTTTTGTCGATATATACAATGGCCATGAGAAAGACACTAAGTAACATCATATAAAGTTAAAACATAACATCGGGTTAAACGCTTGAGGAGACAGCACTCGTGGTGTCTCTGCTTTGCTTTCGGTTAACCTTTTCCCGTTCGATGGGGATGGTCGCTGAACACGCTCCATCAAGTCACGTCGAGACCAGGCAGAATCTCGTCCACGATTCCCATAGTTTGACATGCCACTGGCATACATAAAGTTGGGGGAAGGGGGGGAATGGTTAGGCGCTGGCGTGGATTTCCCCGTACAATTGGAAGACCGAACGGAAACACTTCATTTTTTCAGATGATTGCTGTTGTACAGGTTTGCAAATCTTCGTTCCAGAGATGTCACCACCGTTTTTCAGATCATCCATCTCGGTCACCAACACGGCGGGGACCCCGCGAAACAAGACTTGCTAATCTCAAAACTCACGTTAGAAAATGAGCTCGAAACCGGCATTCAGGAATTTACTACAGCAAAATTGAATCGCATAATTAGAAAAAAATCTCTTTGAAATCTAAGAAATTAAAATTTAGTAGTTTTTGGCCCTCCAAAACTCATCCAATATCTAGACTTGAAGATCATAATTATGAATTTGATCCCCGTATAAATTCATTCTTAATTTAACAGAACGTGAGTTCAGAGATTCCAGAATATTCCAAGTTCTCCAAAACTAGAGAATTCGCAACGGCAAAATCTGGTATAAAGAGCTGTCAAATTAAACAAAAAGCAATGGAAATATTATTAAATAACAATATTTATAGACCAAATCAATCCAAAATTTCGTTTTTAATACCAGATTAGGATTCCCCACCTAGAAAAATTTGAGACGAAATCTGGTGTCTATGTTCCTCAAACCAAGTACATATTTATTAAATAAAGGGTATTTGTAGCCAAATATACTAAATTTAGATTATATTGCTTAGTTTTGGTAGAACTGTGTTTGTAAGCGACTCCCAAAGTCGTTGTGAAAGGGAAATAGATGAAAAGTGACAGGGGCGAACATGGGATTCTTTTTTGGAGCCAATGTTCCATTTCCTGCGCAGTAGATAAGTAAATGGACGTTTCCATTTCGGGGATGGGGAGGAAGCGTTTGGGAGGATGGAGAGGAGGAAGGGAGGGTGGGGTGGATAAGTTTCGTGTAGATGAAGAGAGAGAGGTGGACGTTGTTTCTTTGTGTCTAGATTAGAGAACCTTTTTGGACAAGAGAAGGAAGAGCAAGATCTACCCCCCGGGTAGCTTAACTTTTTTTTGGGGGTAGGGATTTTGGGATCCTGTGTGAGGTTGGGGTGGGGTTGGGTTGGGGAGTTGGTGAGGGAGAGAGAGAAAGAGAGAGAGTAAGGAGGGGTTGCTGGAGGTGTTGTAAGGGACCGCAATTTGAAGCGGTCGAAAATACATCACGTCTTCGAAGAGGCTTCGGGAATCGGCCTCAGGGACCGATTTAGTGGAAAGTGATCCTGTGAAAAAGCGATTCTTACAGAACGGATTGAGCATGGCGGCTGAAAATGAGGCGATAGACGAGGATCTGTATTCTAGGCAGCTGTATGTTCTTGGGCATGATGCTCAGAGGCGTATGGCGGCTTCGAACGTGCTCATCGTTGGCATGACAGGACTCGGAGTTGAGATCGCGAAGAACATCGTCCTGGCTGGAGTCAAAACAGTCAACATCATCGATGACGAGATCGTCAAATGGAATGATCTGTCTTCACAGTTCTATCTCGCAACGAAGGACGTGGGGAAATCCTCCAGGGTGGATGCAACTTTCCCTCACCTCGCGGAGCTCAACCCTTACGTCAGCGTCCATAAGCTCAGTTCGGACATCCTTGATTCCGGTGATCTCAGCCAGTTCCAGGTAGGAACCTAGACACTGCGATGGATTCCCGTGAAATCGGCTTTGCAGACGCGGATTGCGAATGCAGCCCCGCTTCCAGAATGCTCGCGCGATAGAAAAGATGTTGCATGTGGAGATCTAACAAGCAGCTTTTGAGTTCCTTGATTTCCTCGTGCCGAACAGGTGGTGGTGCTCGTAGATCAACCGTTTTCACTGCAACTCTCAGTAGACAAAAAATGCCACACTGCGGGTGTGAGGTTCATCTCGGCCAGTTCTCGTGGCGTCTTCGGATCCGTGTTTGCAGACTATGGAAAGGAGTTTGTTGTGGTTGACGACAATGGTGAGCAAGAGAAGCAGATCATGATCGCGGCAATCACCCGAGATTCTCCACCGATGATCACCTGTATGGATGGCAACAGACACGATCTTGAAGAGGGCGACTACGTAAAGTTCGTTGAGGTAGGGAGATTTTTCCGAGGCGGCAAGTCCCTTCGCGGTTGAGACTAAGGATTGTCCTTGCTCGTTTGTTAGGTGAAAGGGATGACGGAACTCAACGATGGGAAACCCAGAAAAGTCTCAGTTCCCGGGCCTTTCTCTTTCAGTATAGAAGATGACGTGAGCGGGTACGGGGAGTACGAATCTGGAGGACTGGGGATTCAAGTAAAGATGCCGAAGAAGGTAGACTTTCTACCGCTCGAGGAGGCGGTCAAGAGCCCGGAGTATATCGCTACGGACTTTGGAAAGTTTGATCGTCAGGTCACAATTAACGCTTGCTTCCAAGTGCGTTTGCCTCGCTTCATAGTTGCGTTCTAGCCCGCCAGCTGTCGTCGGCAGCATCGCTAAACCCTGGGTTCGATTTCTGCTTTCACAGGCTTTGGAGAAATATTCCATGGCAAACGGCAGCGAGCCGAAGCCAGGAAGCGCCGAGGACGCTGACAAGTTCCTTGCGACAGTCAAGGAAACGCTTCAGGGCGAGGAGCCGGTTGAAAACGTCGTGGAAGCTTTTTCACGGAGCTGCGCTGGGAACTTGTCTCCTGTCGTTGCTGCACTTGGAGGCCTGATCGGACAGGAGATTATGAAAGCCATCAGCGGCAAGTTCGGCCCCCTGAAACAGTTCCTCATGTTCGATTGTATGGAAATTCTTCCGGATGCTCTGCCGGACCAGACGTCTTGTGCACCGTGTGGTTCGCGCTACGATGGGCAGCTGGCGGTTCTTGGCAAAGACATCTGCGAGGAGATCTTCAATCTCCGGTACTTCCTTGTTGGAGCGGGAGCGATCGGATGCGAAATGCTCAAATGCTGGGCAATGATGGGAATCGGTAGCGGCGAGAAGGGCATGATCTACCTAACGGACATGGATCAGATTGAAAAATCCAACCTTTCTAGGCAGTTCCTTTTCCGGGATCGGGACATTAAGAAGGCTAAGAGCGTCGCCGCCGCAGAGGCAATCAAGAGGATGAACCCAGACCTTCACGTCACCACATACGAGGTAAAATGGCTTTTTTAGGTTCACAAAACGGCGACCAGGTTCAAGAAGTTTTAACCGTTTTTGTTCGTCCACCTCACCCCAGGCACGAGTCGGCGCTGATACGGAGAACCTGTTCAATGATGAGTTCTGGACTAACCTAAGCGGCGTTTGCAACGCTCTCGACAACGTCCAGGCGCGCATGTACGTGGATCAGAGATGCTTGTTCTACAAGAAGAGCCTCCTCGAGAGCGGGACGTTGGGAACCAAGGGAAACACGCAAGTGGTCGTGCCGAACCTAACTGAAAGTTACAGCTCGTCAAGAGACCCACCAGAGAAGAGCATTCCCATCTGCACTTTGAAGAACTTCCCCTACCAAATCGAGCACACCATTCAATGGGCGAGGGACCAATTTGAAGGTTACTTCCGAAATACCGCCGACGAGGTCAACAAGTTTGTAGCAGAAGAGGATTCCTACTTGGAGGATTTGAAGTCTCAAGGTGAGCTTAGTTTAGGTGACTCACGATTTGGTTTTGGTTGTTAATGCAAGGGGAACGTTGCTGAGCATCAACGATCGATTTTTTTGTGTGGTCCACAGGTGCTGGGACTATGCGAGCGTCGTTGGAAAGTATTTACAGCGCGTCCGTGGAACTTAAGCCGAGTAGCGTCGACGATTGCATCAAGTGGGCTCGGCTGAGCTTTGAGGAACTCTTCTCATCCTCCATTAAGCAGCTGCTGTACTCATGTCCAGCTGACATGGTGGATAGAGACGGGGTGCCCTTCTGGTCCGGCACCAGAAGGTGCCCGTCGCCAATCGAATTCGACGTCAACAACCCGCTCCACTTGGAGTACGTGTATAATGGATCCTGCCTTCGAGCAGAGACTTACGGGATGGATTCTGGTCTCACTCCTGAATCTGTAGCTGCGGCGGTTGCTAAGGTCAGCATTCCCAAATTCGAGCCGAAGACCGGCATGAAGGTGAGCTCCAGCTAGTGCAACACGTCGCTTAAATGGCTGCGGTGCTTTATGAAGACCTCCTCACCCCGATGTTTTGCATCGTACTATGTTAGGTTGCTGCAACTGATGCCGAAGCAGAGCAGCAAGGCGGAGCGACAGTACTCGGAGATGACGACGATCGCATTGAGCAGCTCCTGGGGAACCTTAGGAGTGCTCATCAAACTATGGGTAAGCGTTCTGTTCAACGTACAGCTCCAATCGATTGTCCGTCGTAGTCGCTCACCCGATCTTTGGTGCAACATTTTGTTTTTCCTCCTGCACAGCCGGGTTCAAGATGAGCCCAATTGAGTTCGAAAAGGATGACGATACGAACCACCACATCGACTTCATCACTGCTTGCTCGAACCTTCGGGCTACGAATTATTCAATAGAGAACGCAGATCGACATACCTCGAAGCGGATAGCAGGCAAGATCATTCCTGCCATCGCGACGACCACCGCGTACGTCACTGGATGCTCGTGCATAGAGCTGTACAAATTGGTGCGTCTCGGCTACACCAGTGCAGGTGCTGTGGAGGAGAACGCGTGGCTGAAGGTTGATGACGCCGGAACAGAAGAGAAGCAGAAGGCGAAGGAGGTGAGCCTTCCAAGCGTGCAAACAAATTTTTGGGCGGGGGGAACCCGAACGTTTATAGGACTGATCTGTTGAGTGCCTGCTGAAAAACACGTGATTTTTCCCTTCTGTACCACTACGTAGAAGGAGCTGGAGATTTTCAAGAACGGGTTTGTAAATCTGGCTCTGCCATTCTTCGCGTTCTCGGATCCCATCGCCGCTGGGAAGAATAGCATGGGGGCCGGCCGATACTGGACTCTTTGGGATCGCTTTGACGTAGACATGGGCGAAGAGCTCTCACTACAAGGGCTACTGGACCACTTCCAAAACAAGTACGGTTTGGAGATAACCATGATCAGCTGTGGGGTGAGCTTCCTTTACTCTACGTTCACGTCCAAGGACAAGCTCGCCCAGAGGATGCCAATGAAGCTGAGCGAAGTCGCCAAGATGGTCGGCAAGATGGAGTTCCACGATAGCCAGCAGTACCTTGTCATGGAGGTTTGCTGTAACGACGAGTCCGGCGACGATGTAGAAGTACCCTACATTCGATATCGTTTTAGATGGTAGGTCACAAAAAACTAAACGGATGTTGTCCATTGCATTTTTTTTTTTGGGAGGGGTGTCCGCTTTTGCAAGACTCGTGCCGGTGACGGCATCAGAAGCTTGGAAATTTTTGAGCTTCTCATGAGCAGAGGTTACCCAAGTCATTTATCAACACCCGATCACGCTCTGGGGTGCAGTTTATTTGCCATGAACGGAGTTGTTCACAAAACTCAGTGCGTCGACTCCTTTGGGGTTTGTAAAACTCGAGTTCGGATACCACGGTATTCGAGTCCGTTCGATTGCGGATTCTGTCCGAGTCTAGTCGCAGCCTTTGAACTTGTTGCATACTCGGGACTTGAAAAACGCTCCCAGTTTATTTGTATTCGCAACCCTCCATCCTGTGATTCGTCTGCTCTTTTCCCATTCTCTCTCGCGGCTGGTCTCTCCTTTCCTCTCTTTTAGGAATATAAAATCATTTTACTCGTGCAAACTTTTTTAAATGTTCGGCAGGTTGTCCGTGAGCCAGTCAAGTCCTTCATAGAGACCGTCGCCCTTGGTGGCGCAGCAGGCCTGTACATACCATTTCCTGTTCATGGACGGGAGCTCCAACTTCTGAGTCAACTCGGCAACGGAGAGGGCATTGGGGAGGTCCTGCTTGTTGGCGAAGACGAGGATGGTAGCATCCTTCAGTTCCTCCTCGTACATCATTTTCTTGAGTTCCTCCCTCGCCTCGATTACTCTGTCTCGATCGTTACTATCAACAACGTAGATCAAACCCTGCGTGTTCTGGAAATAATGACGCCACAACGGACGAATCTGTTCGCAACAGGGTAACACAGCAATCCAAATCGTGAGCACAATAGGAGGGCAATAACATAGTTCCACAAGCTTGCAACCCGCGAAAGGGGGTTTAGATACGCGTGTACTGCAGCTTACCTTGTCCTGACCTCCTACGTCCCATACGGTGAAGTTGATGTTCTTGTATTCCACAGTTTCGACGTTAAATCCTGAAGATCAGGTTGATACAAGAAATACACACCGAGAAGTATTTTGCGTCAGATACACGACCTGGTGGCTGCTCAAACCAAACACCAGGTTTCCGCTGGAATAAACTAGAGCGGAAAACGGGTGATCAATGCGCGAAAACTAACCAATGGTAGGGATCGTCGTGACGATTTCCCCCAACTTGAGCTTATACAATATCGTCGTCTTCCCCGCAGCGTCCAACCCAACCATAAGAATCCTGCACTCCTTCTTACCCAACAAGCTCGCAAACAACTTGGAAAACGAGCCACCCATGTTTCCTCCCCTCTTTTCTTTCAGATCCTTCGAAACAATCCAAAACTATACACAGCAAACTCCACTAAACCCCACCCACCCAGCCACCCCAAAAACCCACACAAAAACAACCAAACAACCTACAGATACAACGAAATCACAAAAAAAATCCTAGTACAATACTAAAAAAAAGCTTCCTGTCTTATCTTAGAAACCTAACAATCCCTATTCCAAACCTTTCCCCCTTCCCCTCCCTCCCTCCCTCCCTCCTTCCCACTCTCCCAACTCAACTCCATCTCATCCTCATCATAAACAAGTAACCAAAATCGCCACAGAGAGTTGTCACACGTCAATCCTACAATTCAATCCTTACTCCTCACAAAATTTATTTTATTTTCATTTATCCGTATTTCCAGCTCAAAAACACTCCCTAAAATTTGGGGTTGGTGTTATCTGTCTTGAAACAAAGGTTGTCTCCTGTCAATACTTGACGGGTGGACTAAGGGCGAATTTTCGCTGCTAAATACAAAATGCCCGGTTTTTATTGGATTTTAAGATATGAGGAAATCTTGTTTTTATTAATCGGTATCGTGAAACATGATCTATATTTAAGAATGTTTGTTTCTAGATATAGGTAAATCCTAATTCAGAGGGGGAAAAGAGGGTTTTTGGAGAGTTTCTGTCATTATTTAGATTCTTTTCTTTCCTTGATGGAACTCCATTTAGCTGCCAACCGACTGGAAGCCTTCCTTTTTATTTCAAAACATGAACAAACCGCGCTCTGCCCTTTTCCCCCAACATGCATTTATGTTTTTTCAAAGCGTTTTCCGTCTGACGTATAGACGCTTGTCATATGCTACCATGCACAACTGTTCAAAAAAAGCACGCACCCCCCCCCTTCCCATTTTCATCCAAAACCTGGACAGCTGTATTTTATGATTTTTAAAAATATTTTTAAACCCATTTTGCTATAGCATACCCCTGAGGATACCCGACGCCAGATTTTTTTTGCATCACTTTTCATTTATTGTTTTAAAAACAATTCTAGCATCAATCTCTATTAAACATTATTGATTGAATATTCTTTTTAAGTTTTGAAAAACAAATAGATTACCGAAGCCTACTTTCCAAAATAAGTACCCCATGCTGTCCTATCAGTCATTATTATAAAATGATTGATTTCATCGATTCTGGACACGTGTCTTGAAGTTTCTCGGGCCTGTCCCAAACAAAGTTTTGTGGGACACCTTTAGATACGCTTGGGAAATTTTATTTTGTTTCGCACATTGAGAGGGGGTGGCGGTGTCCCAGATTTTAGCCTTTTGTACGGCGGTGTCAATGAAAATACTTAGCGCTGAGGTAAGTAATCTACCCCTGTTTTTTTTAGATTAATATGTTTAGATTGGTTTTGCTTAAAAATAGGCAATTATTTTGGATCTCTCGTGGCCATAAAACGGGGGTGATTGGCGTGACGGAGTTCTGTTCCAGAAAAGATGACGGGAGGGGGGGGGGGATTTAAACAGTTGGATGTTGTTTATTGGAAATGTTTCGTCTGTGTCAGCCTGTGTGTGATCGTCTTGAATGAATGTCCCATGCCCGTCGGCGGGGAGCTGGGTGCTGGTGTTGCAAGCGTGAGATCTATAAGTACGGTTCTTGGGTTCTGAGAGGACTCATATCAGGACTATGGAAGAACGCAAAGCTTCGGAGGATTGTTTGGCTCTCTAAACCAGTGAGAACAAGTTGTGACTCTGAAGATCTGAGCTGAGATGGGTTTGTCCTTCTCCAAGTTATGCGCGATGCTAGTGTCCAACAAGGAGGTCAGGGTTCTCATGGTTGGTCTCGACGGCGCTGGAAAGACGACCATTCTTTATAAACTGAAACTGGTAGAGAGCGTATCTACAGTGCCAACAATTGGCAAGTTGTTCTGAAGACACGTCTATTGCAGGTCATCGCCAAGCAGCGGTTCTAGTGGGCGGATCTCGAGTTTCTCGTGAATTGCGAGCTACCTTTCATAATTCCAAGCGGGCTTTTTGGTGATTGGCGAACGCTTTGGGGTTCGACCGTTCTTGACCAGAAGCTCTCCTTGCGGCGTAGGATTCAATCTGGAGACTGTTCAGTACAAGAACATAAACTTTACTCTCTGGGACATTGGCGGCCAGGACCAGGTCCTGCAAATCATTATCAAGGATGCTTACTGAGCGCTCATAGTTCCATGACGGCTGACTCCTTGTTGTCCTACGATCATTCGTTTTGTGCAGATACGCCCCCTATGGCGATACTATTTCGAAGGAACGAAAATCCTTGTATACGTAGTTGACAGCAACGACGTGCAGCGTATTGGAGAAGCAAGGACAGTTCTCTGGAGAATGCTAGACCAGGAAGAGCTCGAGGACGCCGTCATATTGGTTTTCGCCAATAAGCAGGATCTTGCCCACGCTGTGAGCGTCGCTGAACTAACTCAGAAGTTAGCCCTGCCGCAAACCAGGCGAAGGTGGTTTGTACAGAGCTGTTCCGCTACGAACGGAACTGGAATCTACGAGGGTCTGGACTGGGCAGCTGAAAACCTGCAGCTCTAACTGGCGCATAGGTAGAAGGCTAACGTCATGCGAGAAGTTTGATATGCACCTCTACAAATGCTCTAAAGACTTTACAGTGTACCATTGCCCAACAAAGGCAGCTCTGTTTTGAACCCTAGCGGCTTCCGGGCACATCTAAAATACATTACGCCATAATTTCTACATTCGTTCCTCAAAGCTGTATATACGTCTCGCACTGTGAGGGTATTTACCCCTGTCCATGATTTCGTCCTCTAGACCTCCTGATCCAACAGGAGACTCGAGAAGATCCTGCCCTTCTCGAAGAACCCCGATATTGAAGGAATATATTCGGCAGGATTTTTATAGAGGGTAAACTATGAAATTTTTACTAGAGAGAGAACCGATGAAGCTGGCGCCGACCAGCAGGCCTCTTTACTCTGATAGTAAAGAGTCCCATTGATCATTATCTAGATCCTTGAACCATTAGGGAGGGTATAACTGCTTTCTGTTGAGCTGAAGCCTGTCTGTTCGCTTTTGTACTTGCAGATGGTGCATTTCGGCTTGTGTGAAGTTCTTGTGGTTGAGCACGGCCGTGGTCCACCCTGGATCCGTGAATCGAGGGGTTTACGTGCTTGTCAGGAGCTAGAAGCGGGATTCTGACCGATTGGTACCTAAACGGGTGGACTAATATTTTTTAGCGGCCAAGCCTAGTGCTATAGCATGCGCTTCAAATCCGCCCGCTTTTTCGCCAGACTTGAATCTGACGCGGCAGAATACTAACACGGCTTTGTAAACAACCTGCGACTGTTTCTATCACGATTTTGACGCCTTTTTAACAGTTAAAGCCTCGGGTTGTGCTGTCCACTCCATAGCTTGCTCACATCAGAGTGCAAAGGTGTGCTCCTAACAAGCGTTTTTCTAAAAACAATTGTGATCTGAAACGTTATCCTGGGGCTCTATCCTAAAGATTCACAGACCTCCTCGCCCATGACAAAATAATATCCGCTGTCCCTGTCCTCTTACAACCAAACCTGGTTGACAGACGAGTTGATTTTCGTTGGCAACGCGTTTGGGCAAAACCACAAGGACTTTACACAAGCCGAAATGCACCATCAAGTACAAAAGCGAAAAGACAGGCTTCAGCTCTACAGAAAGCACTCCCTAATGGTTCAAGGATCTAGATAATGATCAATGGGCTATCAGAGTAAAGGGGCCTGCTGGTCCGTGCCAGGTTCATCGGTTCACTGTCTAGGATGGATGCAAAATTTCATATTCCACCCCCTATAAAAATCGTGCCGCATATATTCTATTAATATCCTTCAAGGGGTAGAAAAATATTTCAATTAAAACTATTTTATTTTATTGAAATTTATTTCTCATCGAAAAATGTTTCTCTTGGGGGTAAAAATATCTGGATGAGTTTGGTCCTCGTGGTAAGGGGGGTTGTAAGAATCTTGCAAATAATTGATAAGCAACGGGTGAAGCAGTGCCCTTGACTAGGGTTTGTAAGTAGCTCGAATCGGTGTTTGCTTGAAACTTAGGAAATGATATCCACTATGTTGAAGCTGAAAGGAGGATGTAGGGTAGATCTGAGTTTTTGAAGAAGTTTCGATTAGCATCACAGCACCGCTGAATCTGGCAACTAATCAGTTGCTACAACCGTTGAGCATGAGGGAAGGTATCCCCGCTTCAGCGGAGATGCTTCTGACGCTTGTCACTCGTTTCCGTACATGAGATAGGATCTTTGCCTGGATCCATCTCCAGCTTCTAATGGATTTCGAATTGGCTCTGCTAAGTTACTCAGGATTGCAGAGTAGGCGCGTTCATTTCCAGAGGGTGCGTTGGAAAGTCAGGACCTTGCGCGCTGCATCTGGTGGTCTAGTACAAACATCAATCGATTAGGTTCTGTCGCTACTTCTCTGGATTACCAAGCGTTTTCGCTTTGGAGTGGTTGTAGGGGAAGACCGGAATGGGTAACCGTCTGTAGAGGAGTAAGTCCAAGGCTGTTCTTTCCTTGGCTGTACTCGGGAGGGGAAGGCGACTCTTCCAAAACGTCTTTGGAAAATCCCAAGGAACTTTTTTGAGGTAGGCGCTTTTTTTTCAGAAGTTTACGGTCGGCGGCTCAGCTTTGATTGAGGACTAAGTTGACACCGGAGCGAGGCCCTTCGGAGTTTGAAGGATAGCATCGATTCAACCAGTAATGACGAAATGTCGTAGCTTCACTGACTTGGTAAGGATAACGTAGACGCGTGTATGTTTACGAGGACTGAGCCTAAGAACGTTGAGTGTCTTGAAACCAGAGTCGGAGGGCCCAGAATCGCTGACCGTGCAATGTCTCTCTCACTCGACTGGGGGAGTACTCTCCGGTCCCCCATGCCGGAGACCCACCTGGTCCCCTGATGTGGCCAGCCCGCAAGGGGGCTGGCCACCGACTGAGTTTGGAGTAGACTTCGTTTCGGACTCTGTGAGGGTTGGCTAATTGACGAGTCACGTAGATGTCTGAGGGATTATGTGAACGCTTCCTCACGAGAGTAGTACTGATTTTGGGGAACAAATAAGATCATCCAGAGACAATAAGCACGGCTGAACTGCCCGTGCGAGTTCGACCATCCTCGGTACTGAGCGGAGACGACGTCACGGAGAACATCGACTTGTCCATAAGCAACCCCAGTATCTTCTTCCAGACGTGGTTCACCATTCATTGTTCTTGCGTATCAGCAAGCCTCCACTGCACACAGTGCTGGTCAAATCCCCGGCTAAGTGCCAGGCTTTAGACGCTATGGGGTCTGCCCGGTCCTTCACGCGGTATCGACTGTTGCTTTGAGAGGAAACCGAACTGCCAAAGCTCAGTTTTAGTTTACCGCTCAATGGGTAATTTTGGACATTTCTTAATATACAATACAAGCATTTGTTCCGTCTCCATGTTCCGAGGTAGATCGCGCTAAGCACGACGCCGGCATTAGGACAACCTGTCATTAAACCCGGACCAACTTCTTCAGCTGTTTCTTGCTCATCTTTTTGATGGTCTTCGGGTTGGTGACCTGTGGATGGAGACAACCATACTTGTTGTTTAGAGCCGGTTTTGAGCAACCGAAAAAGTTTGTTGTCTTTTTTTCGACCTCACTCACCATCTGGCTCTTCGAGCTTCTCAGTCGATTCTCTTCCTTAGTTTTCCGCTTCTGGCGAAGCCTGTCCCTTTCGGCCTAAAGCAAAAACCGAGAAAACAAGGGTCAACCTTCCTCTTCAGAAACAGTCCTCAGAATGGAAGACCAAAAAAACCGCCGGTCCCTACCTCCTTAGCTGCCCTTTCCTCCTCCTTCTTTTCCTTAACAGCAGCAGATAGAGCTTTCTTCTTGGCCCTTTGTTCCCTCCTCTTCTCCACAGATAGCTTCAACGACGGCACATTGACCACAGAAGAATACCTCTGCTTCCTCGCTGCTCTCCACGGCCTCGCTCCACCTCGAGACGGTACTTTGCCCACCTCCTTTCCGAGTAGCTCCCTTCCACCTTTCTCATTAGTCATGCTTGTACTCTCTATATATCCTAAGTCCTATCCTTTCCCACGAAAAAAAACCTCCTTAACTCCGACCGCATGAAAAGTGACCTTCCTCGTCGGCATCCACACTTTTTCAGTCCACCGCTGCGCCGTTACCGATGTCCCATCTGGGTTATGGGACAGATGGGACAGTGCGACAGTTTACTGAGTAGGTGGGTGGGTGTGGCGGGAAGCAATCAGTTCGAAAGTCCACACCTCTAAACCCGCTAGTTCTATGCCAAATGGAGGTATGAATAGGACGGAGGGATTCAACCCACTATCTTAATTCACTCCGAAAATAAAACTTCGTTGTTTTATTTTTCTATCCTCCTGCTCCCTATCCTCTACCTTTCCGTCTCTTTCCCAGTGAACTCCATAACCCTGTGGCTTGCCTAGCGTCCCCAATCTCCTTTCTGGGACGGGGGGTGTCACAGACTTTCACGCGGTGAAGGTGTTTATTCGCCATAATCTCATCTTATTCGGGGCCAACAGCCCTCATACGAGGAAAATCTCTAGCAAACGGACAGAACGGGTCTCTAAAACTAAGGCAACCAAGGTGGCGTGGAAAATATCTCAACGCCGAGAGGAAACGCGAGTGATTCTCATCGCGATCGCGAAACTGTACCAAAGTCTAGCCGCGTCTGGACTATCCACGAGGCCGAGTACCTCAAGGACTAGAGGGACCAGCTGGATTTTTGTTAAGAGACTAATAATCACCCCTGGAAAGGGCCGCGCTTGAGCAGCGGCTTTCTCCTCCGTCGGAAAGGAATGACCTCTAGAGCTAAGGTGGCGTTGGAACGCCATGGCATAAATCTCAAAACGAAGCGAGTTAAGAGCCTACGTTACCAGTTTCAGGCCCAGCTTGTCCAGTGTTGGTTCCTGACAGCTCTTGCGCGATAGTGAAGGTGAATCCTGGGCAGATGCAGGTGTGCGTTGAAGAATCGACTTTTCCAGCCAATTCCTTTCACAACGCCTCTTACTCTCTAAATTTATTAGCGGCTCGTCGACTCTATCCCTTCCTTTCTTTGACGCGCGGTTGGGAGGGCTATTGTCCTCTGCATCGATAGACATTCCATTCACCAGTTTTACCTTACTTGCTGGGGGGTCCTGTATGCTGCCGTACTGCTGCCCTGCTTGTTGCGATGATTATACTCCTGTCAGCCTACGGCATAACGACGAGCTCTCGCTAAACAGATTTCAAATAGAAGACAAGCTGGTAAACAAACAGCCTGTCCTACACAAAATTTTCTCTATATTCACGAATCCAAAGAGGATGTCCCGCACGTCCCACGGGACAGGTCACCTCACCGCCCTCCCGTACAAATTTATCAATAATTAATGAAGTATAATAGACAAGCTGTCCTTCACCGGTGGATACAGCCTGTCCATTTATTTTTATATTTTATATTCATGTTTCCACTCTCTCTTTTTGTGTTTTTGTGATTTGAGACGCCGTCGCCGCAGGGGATGGATTTTTGAGTGGGTTTGGGAAGGTGGTAGGAAAGGATGTGAGAGGGGAGGAAAGGGAAGGGGGGAAAGGAGGGAGGGAATAGGAAGCTTAGGAGTATTGTTTGTTTTGTTTTGTGGAGGTTTATAAGATGGCGAATGTTAGGCATAAGATCCACAAGGAGAATGGGGCTGAGCCTGACATTCTTGAGGAGGCTGTGGCTCACGCGATGATTGAGCTTGAGGAGTCGAATGAGGATACCTGGGCGGGCCTAAGGGAGATCTTTATCACTGGAGCGAAGGAGATTGATGTTGGGAGCAAGAAATGCGTGGTCGTTTTCGTTCCCTTCCGGCTCTTGCAGAACGTACACAAGGTCCAGGCTAGGTTGGTGCGGGAGCTTGAGAAGAAGTTCTCCGGGAAGCATGTTATTGTTGTAGCGTCGAGGAGGATTATGAGGAGGGAGAGAGCTGGAAAGCGACTCCTGGTCCAGAAGAGACCAAGAAACCGAACTCTTACTTCGGTGCACCAGGCTACCCTGGAGGATATCGTTTATCCCACTGAGATTGTCGGACAAAGGACTCGATTTAAGATGGACGGCGGGCGTTTATACAAGGTCCATCTCGACCCAAACGAGAAGCAAAACGTTGAACACAGGACGGAAACCTTCCAAGCTGTGTACAAGAAACTTACTGGAAAGGATGTCGTGTTTGAGTTCCCAGTTGTGACTGCTGAATAATTAAGTAAAAGAAGAAAAGCTACTCCGCCATGACTTGGCCTCGTTGAACAGGACTTTGCTAAAGTGACAATCGATCACGCGGAATCGTAGGATCAGCGGATTGGATTCAATCGCGGAGAGAAGCAGACCTGCGTCCCCAACAAGACCTGTGGTAGTTCACTGATTTCAGCACACCATCAAGGAATTCAAAACTGCAAGAGGGGTTTCTGAGCTAAGAGCCTGTTGCGCTGCTCGCGTTTGTGAACTCCAAAGGGGTAAACTCGTGCTACTAGCCTTCCAGCGCGACACTTGAAAGTTCGATTCACCAAAATCTGCCACAACGCCGATGCTCTGAAATATTGGAGCTGCGCTCTGAACCGTGTTTTGAGTTCTAGATTCGACATCCACACGGGGAATTTTTGACGAGTAACTAGTTGATCACAATCTCACAGCTTCGTCCTATAGAAAGAGTGTGATCTTTATCGCTTGGTCGTCCTCGCTTGAGAAACTTGTCTACCGCACATACGATTTTTGAGCTTTCTTGTCCGCGAGATCGGACTCTAGAAACCACTAGGCGACTATCAGTAGCGATCGAAACGAACGCTGATGATACGCCCATCTAATTCCGCCTCGTTCAGACGAGAGATCGCATCATTTGCTCCTGCCTCGTCCTCAAAGACGATTGTGCCGATGCCCTTGGAACGTCCATCCGGGTTGGTCAGCACGTCCGCACGGATGACTTTCCCGCAAGACCGGAATATGTCCTTCAGTTCTTGCCATCTAATCTGGTAGGGCAGATTTGTGACTACCACCTTCCTACCACGATCATCCCTGAATCCTCCTCCGCCACCAGCACCACCGCCTCCTGACCCATACTGGAAACCTCCTTCGCCCCTACCAAAGTCGCCTCCCCTTCCACCTGTCAAGCAAAAAAAAATCAAAAGGAAGCATTAGTCTGCAATGCTCGAGGAATCGGCAAAGCTATTTCACAGCGGCCTACCGTAGTCATCAAAGCCTCCTCTGGGATCGCGATCGAAACCGCCATCAAAGCCGCCACCTCCTCGGTCAAAGCCGCCACCACCTCCTCGGTCAAAGCCACCGCCACCGGCGCCAGCTCCACCACCGTAGTCACCGCCAAACCCACCACCACCTCCTCCTCCTCCTCGGTTGAAGAAGCCACCGCCGCCACCACCAGCACCACCACCGGCACCGGCGCCGGCACCACCGCCAGATCTGTTGTCTCTATCCTCTCTGACGAAGACTTGCCTACCATCGAGCATGCTATTGTTCATAGTGTTGATTGCGTGCATCGCTTCGTCTGTGGACTCATACTCCACGATTCCACAGCCGGCAGACCTACCAGAAGCCTCACTGAAGACTTCCGCGTGAACCACATTACCAGCCTGGCGCATATGGTCCTTCAAACCCTGCCATCTCGTATCCCACGAGAGATTGCCAACAAACACGGTCCTACATGATCATCCCAACACAATCACCACGTCAAACACCAGTCCAGAAAGATATGCAAAACCGCAGGAGAAAACAGAGGTTGCTCCATTCTTCGTCATCATCAAGAAAACAAAGAGCTGCAAATAGAGGTCCAGCTCCACCGCCCATAACGAGAACAAAAATACAGAAAACCAGAACGCGGCTAAATCTACGTCACACCAATAACAACAAAAGTCCATCTTTGAGCGCCATCACCACACCTTTCCGACATGTTTCAAAGAATTCCTTTCCCTCTCCAAGAAGAAAACGAACTCCACAATCACCACGAGCCAATCTACTCAAACCCGTCCTCCTCAAAGGGCCCCACCCTTTTCCCCCACCACCCCAGAAAACCAAAAAGCCTCCTCAACTTCCGTGAGTCCAGAACGCCAACCCCCAAACGCCTCTATTCCCAAACAGAATCTACCTTCGCAAAACAAAACCAAAAAAACCAAAAAACTACACTTCAGTTCATCATCCACATCGCCCTCCAAACCCCCACATACACACCAACAAACAAAAAAAAAAAAAGAGGGAACGCCAATTCCAACACCCCCTCCCGCGTCCTCACCTATCTCAAGATCATACGCTCTCCTCCCCCCCCCCTTTCTTCTACCTCGCTATTCGCTCCTCTATCCAACTCCCCACCCCAACACTAAAAAAAAAAAAAGCAAAACCAAAAACAAAAGTCAACGCCAATATCTCTGAACTAGCAACTCACCAACTTTCCTCCTCCAACTCTCACACTACCTCATCTCACTCCGCCCCCTCCCGACCTTCCCCAAATCCAAACCTTTCCATATCTTAAATACTAATATCCAGCAAGACATCATCTATCTTAATAAGACGTAAGACAACAACCATCTTTTCTTTGTTTTGCGTGTTTTTCACTAAAAATCACTAGATTTTACTAACGAGTCAAATATATATATAAATAGGGTTGTCATGGGGCGTCCGATAAACGTCCGATATATTTTTTTGAAGTGGATAGACCATTGGGAAAAAGTATAAAATAAAGGGGGTGGCGGATTGATATTCTTAAAAAAAACAGGCCCGAATATCCGTCCGATAAGCAGGTCCGATAAATCGTCCGATATTCAATCAAGGTTAGTCTAAGAATCAATCATCTCCTGTCCAGGTATTGAATCATGACTACTTCTTGGTATGAAAAGCTGCCATTATATGATACAATGAACCATGATTATGTTAGAACTCTTCTAACCAACTTGTCTCTTACTCAATTCTAGGTCTCAAGATCTAGCATGGCAAGGCCTTATATAGTCTTGGTTACTGTAAACTAAAACATACATGACAGTAAAGTAGAAACCAGTAGATACTAAAACACTGACGTCTTAAACTAAAAGTAGGTGCCTGACACTAAAACATAGACGGATTACACAGCTGTCAGGGGAGGTTCTCACATTCTTCCCGCAGTGGTTTTGGGCACAAACTCAAGAAGTTGAAGGAAGAGCATCGAGCACTTTTCGGTAGTTGCGGTAGTGCCGGAGGCGTTGTCGAGACATCGTATCCGTAGGATAGTCGTATTCAGGGAGCCAAATAGCATCAGTCCACAATTCATTTTCGCGGTAGCATGGAAACTGGCTGGTGCCTTCATCGTCAGTCCGCACGCTCAATACCGATAGCACAGGTTGCGTCGGGTGCAGATTGGTTCAGACAGGAATATGTCAGGTTTCAGTTGTCCCAGGCAGTGCGCTCTTCAGTAAAGAAACATGAAATGTCGGGTGTACCCGCATTTCATCAGGTAACTGTAGTGTGTACGCGACGTCCGAATGTTTTTCGATAATTGGAAAGAGGCCTAACCAGCGAGGTCGAAACCGCATAGTTCCTTCGAAAGGGAGGTTGCGCGTGGACAAATAGACCCTGTCACCAATGTTGAACACGTTCGTGTGACGCCGTGAATTCGCGTGGTCAGCATATAACTCCTGCGCCAGGGCTATGGACTTTGCGTGCGTCTGCAAGAATTTGTTGTTGTCGTTTCACGAAAGCAGTCGCCGCGTCGGCAAGATTAGTAATCGCCGGGGTTAGGGTTGAAACGTCCAAGTTCAAACGCGGATGCCCTCCGGTTAACAGAAGATATGGTGAATATCTCGTACTGGCCGAAGTATGGTTGTTGTAGGCCAGCTGAAGTAGGGGTAGACACTGCATCCATGTTTGACTTGTTAATCCACATGCCAATCCGTACTCAGGGTAACGCGTACGGCTCATAAGGCGTACCGGCTCAGCGCGTCCACTGCGTTTCCTCCAAACGCAAACGACATTGACTCGACGGCAAGCAAGATATGTTAACTTGCTATTGCCGTATTCCTTCGAGATTGAATACATACGAGGGAAAATCAACGTAGCGGACGCGCTGAGCCGGGACGCCTTACGAGCCGTACGCGTTACCCCGAGTACGGATTGGCATGTGGATTAGCTGGCCGACCCTGAGTTCACCACGCAATTCCAGAGGCCTGGCCAGTTTGAAGGCTTTCAACGAAAAAAGGGCCTACTCTTCCTATATGCGAGGCTCTGTGTACCCGACAACCGCGGCAACGAAGTTATTCATACTGGCATACATCAGTAACAGCAGGACATTTGGGGGCACAAGCAACGTATCGCCTGATACGCCGTTCATGGAGTTTAGTTCGGACCCGCTCGATATGGTCGTGCGGCTGGAACTGGATCCGTAACGCTGCCTCGAATGCGTCCAGGGATTCGAGGGTCTCCGGTATGACGCCAGAAATGTCTCGATCCTGACGTAGTCGCGCCGACCTTCGTATTGGTGCGGTTGGGGAATCGAGAAAGTTGCCATGCTCCCGTTTTTTTTTCTTTTTTTTGTTGAAGTTGGTTTCTCTCTCTCTCTCTCTTCGTGGATCAGCCTTTCCTTTCTTCCGTAGGTGATGAGACCACATTGTCAGAACTCTTGAAACCAACTTGTCTTTTACTAGGTCTCAAGATCTAGCAGAGCTAGGCCCTATATAGTCTTGGTTACTGTAAACTAAAACATACCTGACAGTACAGTAGAAACTAGTCGATACTAAAACATTGACGCTTGCACTAAAAGTAGGTACCTGACACTAAAACATAGACGGATTACACAGCTGTCAGGCGAGGCTCTCACAGATTACTTCTGAACTCGACAGGCTGTTATAGCATTGGTCGCGCAAGCAAAAACCAATCTTTTCGGGATTCCACCGAAAAGGTAAAATCACAACCTCGCATATTAATGGAAAAATTTCCATGCGATGAAAAAAGATGAAAAACTCATTGAAAAATATCGGACGCGATCGATCGTTATCGGACGATTTATCGGACGAAGCCAATTGTTTTTCTTTTATATTAAGCTATGATAAACTCATATCGGACGGGGGTTCGCAGAAAATACTTTCTATTATTATTAAATACAGGTCCGATAAACCTTTATCGGACGCAATTGGATTTTTTTTTTATCGGACGGAAATGACAACCCAAACAAAAAACAACCATTAAACCAATTTTCTCCCGCGCAGTTTCCTATGGACAGCTTGTCCTCCCAAGTTTCTTTTCTTAATACATTGTTTGCGTCCTTTGAATGGGATGGGGTGGGGTTTGGATGACTTTGGTTTTGGGGTGAGCATACCTGACCCCTCATTGTAAATCGATTGACCTGATTATGTGGAAAATAATTGTGAACTTAGAGAGTATTGGTTAGACGTACAGAGGTTGGGTTTAATAGGAACTCGTCGGGGATTGTGTACAGATTTTTTTTTGGGGGGGGTTACAGGAGCAGGAACAGACAACGTGGTTTTTTATGTTTTTTGAATATGTTATGGTGGGTAGGGGTGCAAAAATATGTTTTGGTAGTTAATTCATGTCCGTTTTTGCCATGTAGCCAATGATGAAGGCTTAGGGTCTTGAGGTGTAAGTAGTTATCCAATTAATATGCAAAAAAAAATTAATATGCTTTTTTGAGTGTTGTGTTTTGGTGGCGGTCGTCGTGCCAGTGTCTTAGCTCTCGGGCTCTCTGCTGACTTGGAACGACAATACTAGATGTAGCTACGGCTTGATTGTCTTCTGTTCATACTATCGTAATAACTACAAATTCTGCTCTCTCTGCTTTCTATCCATCAGATCAGATCTACTCGTTTGGGTCCTCCAAGCGCACATATGGGAGAGGTCACCGGGCGATTCACATCAGCTGATGTTTTGGGACGGACTAATGACCAGTCTCGGTAAGCTTTGTGCGTATTTCGTTTCTATTATTTCTCACCAAACTACCTGACAGCACCATCAACGAAACTCATCTTCCATCAATGTTGCACGCCGGTCAGTCCATAGGATACAGCGGGACGTACTAAGATGCAATGATTGTCTGCGCCGAAAAGAGGGTTCTGAAAGCAGGCATTGTTACTGCTCCTCAGTCGAACACAGGAGCAGTTTGATCGCGGTCGTCATCACGTCAGTGCACCCTCTCTCAGGGTACGCTAAAGTCCCGGATTGAATTGACGAACAGAATGAGGAGCTCGTACATCCCGCAGATGGTCCACACTCAAATCCGTAGTCGAGAACCGACGTGCCATCTCTCTTCCCAAGTGGAATGTCATACAGAGCCGTCTGTACTGTTCCAGGACGCGTGGATTTGGAAAACCTGTTTAACCATGTTGATGGGTGTTGACCGCCTTGCTAAAAACCTCAGGGACCAAAAAAAAATTGGCATTGTGAATGACAGCCTGTCAAACTCAGAAGCAATCATGTTGGGGTACAAAATCCAAGCTGTACAAAAGTCCGGCTTTGGTTTGTTTACAACCAAGTCCTTCAGTCGAAAAAGGGACACTATGCATCTCCTCAGCCAAAGAAAGAATCAGCCTGCTCATGCCCATCATCTACAAACCAAATTCCACATGGGAACTCATGGGCTAGACGCACTAAACCCTGAGCTGCACTACAGTCCAAGGAAGGCAGGATTTGGAAACCAAATCTTCAGTCGAGCAAGGACACACTATCGATACTGCTCAGTGGAACATAGAATCAGTCTGATCATCGTTATGTCTTCATCATCTAAACAAAATCCATTTTCCAAACTGATTCCAATATCGTGCTAGGAGACATCCCAGCTGCGCTACAATCCAGCCGGAGAGGGCTTAGAAACGCGCGTTATTTACAGCAAAAACCTTCAGTCGAGAAAGGATGAACTCTACACTCTCCTTAGGCGAAGAAACAATCATTCTGATCGTCGTCATCACCTACAACCAAAACCTGTAGCGGACCTGGCTCCGGGGGGAGCCTTAGCTGAGCCAAGTCCGAGGACCGTTTTTACGACCTAGTCCTTCAGTCCAGAAGGGCGGCACTATCCATCCTCCTCAGTGGAAGAGTGAACCATTCTGATCATGTTGCTCATCACCTAACCAGAAATCCATATCGACAATGATGGACAAGGCATACTTCTCCAAAGCAAAATCCATCCGTCTGACATCGTCGTGATGATGACAATGAAAAAGGAAAATTTTCTTCCACGAAGAAAGATCGTTGTGGTGAAAAGTGGAAGAAGAAACCTTGACGGGGATTCAATAGATGATCATGAGTGAGGAGGAAGGCGGAAGAAGAAGGTAGCGAAGATGAACTAAGTGCCTCCGTCAGAAGGAAGAGCAAGAACAAGGCAGAGAAAAACCACGGCGGAAGAAAGAACGAGGCTTACTCGAATTTCTAGGGTTTTTCATAATGAAGTAGGGTTTTTCATAATGAAGTAGGGTTTTGGTTTTGGTGAATTTGGCATTGACTTGTGCCTATGCGAAGGGCGACCTGTTTAGATATGGATAGAGGTAGCATTTGTGGATTTTCAGTGGCGGCTGTTGATAGAGTTCCATGTAGAGCGGGAGCTGTGACGAGCTTCAGACCGAGACCTGCCTATATGTCGAGTTTTGTGCCGAGAAGAGTGAGATCTGGAAGTGGGCTGGGGCTGAGTTCGTTTCAGCCGCCGAAGCGCTTTTCCTCGCGATCTTCGCGTGGATGGCAGTGTATAGATGTTGGGTTTCTCGGCGGATTAGAGGAGACAATCGAGCTTTTGATTGCTACAGCGGTTGTAGTTCCGGTCTTCAAGAGGTAAACGAGCGTCTACATCGGGGAATGAAAACAGTCTTTTTTTTTCTCACGAACGCAACGAAACGCTTGTCCTTGGTTGTACACAGATTCAACCTGTCACCGATTCTCGGCTTTCTTTCAGCGGGAGTGGCGTTGGGACCGCACGGCCTACGCGTGATAACGGACGTCGCTGACATCTCTCAGATCGCCGACATAGGCGTACTCTTTCTTCTCTTTGAGATGGGACTGGAGCTCTCCATCGACAGATTACGAAAGCTGAGAATCTACGCTTTCGGTCTCGGAACTTTACAGGTCAGAAAAACTCCCCGTCCGAACTCCTCACCGAAGACACCCCTCCAAACCCGGACGGGTTTGGTGTGCTAGCTCACGATGATCTGAAGAGCCCGGAACCCCAGTACAACAAGAGGCATTGACCTTTCCTGGCAATGAAGATGATTAGTTTTCATTCATATTTAACCCTTTGTTTACAAAACATCCTGAGAATGTTTCGATGCGGGAATCAACATGTTCTCATTGAAATGATTCATTGCTACTTTACCCTTTTTGCGCTTCTGTTTTGGACCGACTTTTGATCAGACTCCGCGGTCTGGTCTCTCACGCTTGTTCATCCTCTCGTTCACTAACTCCGTATTCTGTACTTTCGGAAGCAGATGGCCTTCACGTCAGCAGCGCTGGCTGCAGGTGCTCTATTCATGGGTGCTGGAATATCCGAGGCCCTAGTAGTCGGAAGCTCGTTGTCTCTCTCTTCCTCGGCGTTTGTTTTACAGCTCCTCGCAGAGAGGAAGGAGCAAGCAACTCGCTATGCAACCGCCGCGTATGGTATTCTGCTGCTCCAGGATATCGCCGTCGTTCCGCTCCTTGTGCTTGTCCCGTTGCTGTCGACGACAGAGTAAGAGTATCCTTCCCTACTTTTCGGTTACTCTTAAGAAGACGACTGACCGCATCCCGGGCTGGTGTCTTTTTGGTTGCTGTCCTCTCAGGTGGACTGGTTTTCGAGAGATTGAAGGTCTTTTTGTAGCAGTCGCTGCGACGGCGGCCAAGGCTCTTGCCGCGGTTCTCGGAGTTGTAAGTTGAAAACTCTCACAACTGCTTCACATCTCGTGTACTGGACAGTGAATGCGAGGTTTGCAAGCGGTATCTCAGAGAAGAAACTGCAGTACTGCTTTGACGGACGACCTTCGCGATACCTTCGCGTCCACTTCAGATGCCCTCGCCAAGCTAGAAGTCATGGATCATATTGCTTTTTTCTGCGAAACTCAGAAACCGTTGGCGAAGGATCAGCTGTCTCGGTCACTGAACTCTCTACTCCATCCTTCTTCTCTTCCATGTTCCAGGTCGTTATCGGTGGAACAGTTCTTCGACCGGTGTTCCGCTTTGTCAGCGAGAGCAGGAGCTCGGAAGCTTTTACATCGGTCGTCTTGGCGACTGTCCTCGGGGCAGGTTTAATTACGGACGAGTAAGGGGCGAACGCACGTCCCGCGAAGGTTGCTCGCTGGAACCAGTTCTGAAAATCTGTGCTTGTGGCGCTCCTAGGCTCGGCCTGTCAATGACTTTGGGAGCGTTTATCGCGGGTGTCCTGCTGTCTGAAAGCTCCTATCGATCCAAAATCAAGGTCGATATAGAACCATTCCGCGGGCTTTTGCTGGGTTTATTTTTTATAACGACAGGGATGAGCATGGATATCTCCGTGTTCGCGGAGCAGCCCCTTGAGGTGAGGATTGTCTTGACTCCCCCTTCCAGCCGGATTGCTCAGTTTACTCGGAGCTGAATGATTGCTCTCCGTTTCGATGTTTTCAACAGATCACTGCTCTGATCGTGAGTCTGATAGGTGTCAAAGCTTCGACCCTCGCGTTGCTTTCATTGCCGTTCAACTTGACCACGGCGGAGTCCACAAAGCTCGGGTTGATCCTCGGACAAGGAGGAGAATTTGGTTTTGTTATCTTCGCGCTTGCGAACAAATTGGTGAGGATTTTTGAACTCCAGAACTCCGAGCCGTTCGCCTTTGGACACGCCCTCTTAAGTCAATTCACCCTTCCGCACCTCCCAAACAATAGGGCTTCCTTCCTGACGACGTGAACAAGATTCTCGTTGTCGTGATCGTATCCTCCATGGCGTTGACCCCCGTGATGGCTGAGGCTGGCGCAAGATTGGTAAGATGTAGAATTCAGTTATCAAAAGTGCGATCTCTCAGTCCGACGGAGTCTGAAGTTTCTGCTTTTTCTCCCCCAAAAGGCGCCGATTATTCAAGCGACCTTACCTTCTAAAGAGACAGAAACTGGTGCGGAAGTCGTCGTCCCTTCGCAAACTCTACTGCAGAAGGATGTCGTCATCATTGTAGGTAGGCGAAGCTCCACGAACTTGTGCTAGCTACGCCTATGAGTGCTCTTAGTAAGCCTGTTCAGCGAGGTGGCCCTAACCTAACGAATGGATTGATCGGACAGGATACGGCACAGTAGGAAAGGTCGTTGTTGACATGCTGACAAGAAAGTTTATACCTTTCATTGTCATCGATCGAAATGAGGATCTGATTCGGGATGCATCTGTACAAGGTCTGTTGAAAGCGGTTGGGAATGTCACTATTACTACCATCAATTGCCTTGCTCTGATAGCCTGCTTGTGTCCGTCCGCCCCGAACAGGACTGCCGTGCGTATGTGCTGATGCTGAGAAGCCGGACTTCATCTGCGAAGCTCAAGTGTCTTCTCCAACAGCTGTGGTCTTAACAATGAACTCCGTAAGCTGCTCGGTTTTCTAATTTGCTAACCTTCCTCGGCAACGGTCGTGGAAATACGTCGAGCTGAGAAGCGTGTGAAACGTTTGCTTTTGTGTGTTTACTTGTTCGTAGGCTCGTATTGCGATTGACGTGGTTGCTAATATCCGATCGGAAATTCCGGAAGTTCCGATTTATGTTCGTGCACATGATATTGAGAACATGAAGCAACTATCCGACCTCGGAGTGGTTGCTACGTGAGTCTTTCTTGAAGAGTTGGACGTAGGAAATAGACGTAGATGTCGAAGCTCATTGAACTGGGGTTACGTTTTTGTGCATATGTTAGGTACCCTGAAACGTTCGAAACAAGCTTATTGTTAGGTCAAAGAGTACTGAGAGGGTATGGGATCGCAGCGCAAGACGCAAAGGCGATTGCGAAAGTGGTACGCAGACCCTCCGGTTCCCCATTGGTACGCTAAGTTTGCTCATATGGTGCTTATGCTTCTTTTGTGTCTAACCTCACAATAGCTTCGGAACGAATGGGTTGGTGAGGAAATCGATGAGAATTACGGCAAGGAAGCATCTCCTGCCGAGCGGGACGACTCCCCCAACAAGGAACCCGCGAAGCTGGTGGTCGCGGAGAGTGAGAAGCAACACGACCATCAGTCTGATCAAAGGAAGGAGTAGTCTGTGTCTATGTATGTGGTGGTTAGAACTGATCCCTTTTTCTGCTTTACGCTTTAGCGAGCGGTGCGCGTGCGTGTAACCTTGTTCCGATTCCTTCAGCGGAAGGAACTCGCCCTTACCATTGTGCTAAAAGTTGATCCCGAAGAGCCCAGTAGAATAGTAACTTATCTCAGCTCGCTTTGCTGAGATTCGAATGAGTATGTACGATTATTATGATGAACAGAAGACAAGAACAAAAACAAAGCAATGAAATAAACAGGAGAAATAGTTATAAAAACGGCACCGAATTCGCATCGCTCACAAACGACACGGCGCCTCCCGTTCCTCCGTCCTTGCGGGCTTCACGAGATAGCTCACGCCTTCGACAAACCACTTGCGCGTGGCTATCAGCGCAGCTGAGGTACGGTCCACAAGGGCTACCCCAGGCCACTTCAGGTCCTAAAAGAAAAAACCGGGCCCAATGCGTCACCGATCCAAAGTGATGTAGGCTCCGTCTCTTATCATCAACGACTGCGGTCAAGGTCGATTTTCGGCCAGGAGTTAGTGACCTCTCCCAGCTCGTCCAAGCTAATGCCACGTCCTGCTTAACAGCTTTGCAGGCCTAGTGCTTGTCTCACATCATGGTCAGCAGCGATCCAGCGAACTACCCTGTGCGTCGCGTGCTTGGATTTGGGAACCCTCTACAACCTCGGGTTCTGGCGAAGATAAACCGGCGCAGTTACTTCGATGGCTTCGCGGCCAACTCCTTTGATCTTAACAGCAGCGCTTTGACGTCCTTGAAAACCAACTTCGGGTTGACTTTGAAGATCTTCACCGCTCGTCCTCCCATGGACTGGACATTGTCAATCGAGGCCCAGGTGGGTACCTCCTCTGTCAAACTCCAGAGCTGCTTCTGTAGCTCGTCTCTGGTCCAGGCTTCTCTGTGAGTTCTTGAGAGTCTGTCCACCAACGCGGATAGTTCGATTCTCGACTTTGACCCGATGATTGGCCTCAGCGCGTCCAGGGTGATGATCAGTCTTGAAAGATTCAGACATCGCTTCTCCATTTCATCTTGCCCAGACTCTTCCCGTTCCTGCTTTTTCCTTTGCCTGCTTCGAACCCGTTCGAGAAGAGATGACGGAACTAGCTTGACCTGCTGACCTGGAGACGCCGAGGAGGAATCCCCAATATCCGGACTGGGTGGCTGCTCCTCTGCTGTGCATGTTTGTAGAGTCTGCGCTCCGAATTTGCTGCGCAGGGACGTTTGTGAATCAGCCGTCTGAGAACTGTTCACCGGCTCATCCTCGTCCTCATCGTGATCAAACTTAAGGGTCGCTGGCCCGAGCTCCGGTGCAGTCTCCACGTCGAATTTTGGGTGCCACGCCACGCGTGTTTTCCACTGCTCGCGCTCCGCGGTGCTCAGCGGCTGCAGAAACTCGTCATACGCATCGTGCAGCTTCTTGAGCAGCCTTGAATGGAGTAGGTGCCGTCTCGGTGCCAGCCGTTGTGCGATCCTTGCCGATCCTCCGGTTGGATCGAGTAGTTCGATTTCAATATCTCCCTCTTGGCTCGATCGCTTATGCCTCACGCGCGTTAGACGAAACGCCTCTGGAATCAAACTCACAATAACAGCAAGGTCCTCTTTCTTGAAACTGGATCGCGTCTGCCTGGACACCGTATCGACAATATTCAAAAACCGCATCCGAGACTGCTTCCGAGACCGGTTCACGACGTTTGCTGTTTCAATTGCGTCCAGTGCATGGAGTAGTTTCTCGTACTTTGCAGGTAGAAGCGATCTATCATATGACAGGGGGTCAAGGTTGCCGAATTCGAGCTTTCCAGTGGGTGCGCTGAGGTGCTCTGTTCGATCGATCGTTTGCACAACTTGCTCATGAGCTTTGGGAATCTGCTTGACCTCTGCCTTTTTTTGTGGTCTCTTCTTCGTTGGTTTGACAGTGTCGAATACTTTCTTCAACACGTTTGGCTGCTGCTGGTAATTGCCCATGGATTCGTTCAGCTTTGTGCTGAGCTTGGAAGACAGCCCCCCTGGAAGCACATTGGTTCGTTTCTCTTCACGTTGTCTCAGGATGCCTAGAAGCCCTGCACTCGAGGGCTCCTCGGACGGTTTCCAGGCATCGGACGCGTTTTCAATGCTAACCTGCGCAGCAGGCTGCTTGGATTTCTTTTCATTAACCCGACGACGTCGTTTCGCTCCCTTCCTGTAGAAGTCTGTAATCTCCACTTGAGATTCTTGGCCACGTTTTTTTGCTGCGCCCATCTCGTGGCAAATCCCTAGCCTCTTCAGAGAATGAGACGCGAAAGCGGAATGACCCAGGCCGAGCAAGAGACTACCTACCCTCGACAAGCGGGAATCACACAAGCTCCAATACCTTGCCCGCACTTCTCGTCACCGAAACGAAATTTTGTCGAATCCTCCATTCACAGCAGATTCGCTCCAGCTCCACGTGATTACAAAACGGAAATAGAAAAGCCACTGCAGCAAACTGTCGAGCTCCACACAGGGCACCACCCGAAACAGTTTTCAGGCACCCAATCGCACCCATAAAGCTTTTCACGAAGGGAAAATCAATCTGTAACGTACTTCCTCTCCTCGCCTACCTCTACCGATCGGTTCCACAGCCAAGTAAGTCTCCCGCGGAAATAATCCAATCCCAACTCGAACGGCTGACATATCCAAAAATTAATATTTTCAAGCTTTTTAATCCAATTATCATGTTTCCCGCATTTATATTTATAATATTTTGTATCTTTCAACGCACATGTCCCTTTTTGATATCTAATTATTTATATCAATAGCGAATCCCATACTAGTTTCGGTATTACTTATTTATGGCGTAATATGATTCGTAGGACTTGTCAGCCTAATTGTTCATTTTGGAGATAGGTGCAAACTACCAATTATAAAACGGCACGTGTGTTTACATTTCATGCGTTCGTTTATCGAATCGATTGATCCATCGAGTTACGCGGCCGTGAGTAGAGAATGTAGTTGTGGTAGTTGTTCGCGGGATGAAAGGTGCCTACATGCTGACAGTCACGGCCAAAAATTTGTCTACGGTGCACGGATGGATGGTGGCGTGTTTTGAAGGGTTTGTGGATAGGGTCATTGCATAGTCCTGCGCTTTCCCTAGCCATGTGCATGGAAGGAAACGTTGGGGGAAGATGCTCGTTTTTGTGTGCTCAAGCAGGAGCTGCTTGTCGATTTGAGACTCTGGTTTATGAGACTTAGGCAGCTCTGAATCGTGAATGGCTGCGAACGTTTGAGCCCGCTGGGGAGGCCCGCTTCTGGTGAATGAAGATATTCAGCGTGTACGCTTGACCCTGCCAATCCTTCAAAACGAAAACAGATCACAACGACGATATCGATCCATCAGCGTCCGCTTGGGAGTGACAGTGCCAGGACTCCCAGCGGGAACAAGCTTGTGCTTTACCAACCCATCCACCAGCGAAGATATTCTTCTATCAAGGGGCACCTTGTAGTACGCTCACCTCCTAACCTCAAAAGGCCAGCGACAAGCCCGTTCTGACCCCATATTGAGCACATCAGAAAAAAAAAAAAAAGAAACCCACACAAAACTCTGCCACTCATTTCCATCAAAAGCCCTGACCACAAAGAAGGCCCACAAAAATAGCTCAAAAACAAACAAAAAACAAATAAACCGAGTAAAACCACCTCGGGTCAGTCATTTCAGTAAACAAATAAAACAACCCCACGTGTCTTTTAATTTTTTCTATTCGTTAATCAATCCAATTATGCAACGAGTGATTAATTCCACTGGACACCGAGCTGTTAAAACGGAAAAAGGGGAGAGATATTTTTCGAAAATGTGGGATGATACCCCCCTTACATGCACAGTATAAATTCATTTCTAGAGATTAGTTGAAAAATAATTTAGCTATGCCCCGTGAAAAAAGAAAATATTACCTGGGGTACTTTCTGGAGCGTACATTACTATTCGGTACGGGGTGGAATGGGGGGTTAAAAAAATCTATATATCGCGAGAGTTCGATAGACAAAGTTTTATTCATTATATGAAAATAGTCACACGCGATATATCCTTTGGACTAGGTGACAGGTAAAAACCAGATTGAAATATGTTGTAATATAGTACCCTCCCCTACTGGATATCTAAATAGGTAATAAAAGTTGAATTATTGTGGGGTTTTGGATACATACCCTTAGTAGAAACATGTATTTTAGATCAGTGAGGAATTTTAAGAGTCGAAAGACTAGATGGCATTAAGCGGTCGGGCATGAATGGACGGGGGGAGAAGTATACTTGAACATGAGCTGTTAGAGGTTGGCAGGATTTTTTTGCGGGTGGGGTGGGGGGTGTTGGGCCTATTTTTTTGAGAAGTTCTTGTTATTTTGGTTGTGGGACACATCATGACGATCTTGGAGGAGGTTGGCGCTGGTGTGATTACTGGAGAAAAGGTGATCAAGGTGTTTGAGCACGCACAGGCACATGGGTACGCGATTCCAGCGATCAATGTGACGTCGTCGTCGACGGCGAACGCGGCGATGGAGGCCGCCAAGGAGCTCAACTCGCCGATTATCCTGCAAGTTTCGAACGGAGGAAGCGCCTTCTTCGCTGGAAAGGGCATCTCTAACACAAACCAAGCGGTACGTGAGGGGTTTCAATCATGATAGTTTGACCAATATCGGTCTGGGGGACTTTGGATTCACGCTTGTTAGCCGACTCGTTCCAAATTCATTAGGCCGCAGTCGCCGGGGCCGTTGCTGGAGCTTTGCACATCAGGGCAATGGCCAAGCACTATGGCATTCCGGTTATTCTTCACTCTGACCATTGCGCCAAGAAACTGCTTCCATGGTTCGATGGTATGCTCAAGGCCGACAAGGAGCACTTCGCAGCCCACGGAGAGCCGCTTTTCAGCTCCCACATGCTTGATCTCTCGGAGGAAATCGACCAGGACAACATTGAGACATGCGTTCGTTACATGAGGGAAATGAAGGAGATAAACTGTTTCCTCGAGATGGAAATCGGAATCACCGGTGGAGAGGAAGACGGCGTCAACAATGAAAACGTTGACGTCGACAAGCTGTACACCCAGCCCGAACAGGTCTTCGCGGTGTACGAGGCTTTGACCGCCGTTGCGCCGAAGATGTTCTCAATTGCCGCCGCCTTTGGCAACGTCCATGGCGTGTACAAGCCCGGCAATGTGAAGCTCAACCCCGGAATTCTCGGCAAGCACCAGGCCTACATTGCTGATAAGATTAACTCCGAAGGTAAGCCTGTTTTCCTGGTCATGCACGGTGGTTCCGGATCCACCGCCGAGGAGATCGCAGAGGCCGTGACGAACGGCATCGTGAAGATGAACGTTGACACGGATACCCAGTGGGCGTACTGGGTTGGCATTAAGGACTTTTACGAGGCCAAGAAGGGCTATCTTCAGGGCCAGATCGGAAACCCAGATGGCCCTGAGAAGCCCAACAAGAAATTCTACGATCCACGTGTGTGGGTCCGAGAGGCCGAGAAGACCATGAACGCTCGTGTGAAGGAGGCCTGTGAGAGACTGAACAACGTTGGCACCCTTGCCAAGTAGGCGATAGTTTGTAGATGATCGATGCTTCCTTTCCGACTGGAAATGAAGGAGATAAGTCTAGGAACACGGAATAAACCATATTCGCTTCTTGTAGACCCGGCCCCAAAAACCCGTACCAATGTTACGCAGATCTTCTGCAGAGGGCGCATGTAGTTGTGACTGACCCAGATCTTTGATATCTGATCCCCCTCTGTAAACCTCCAAGAACCGCTTCATTTCCTAGTCCCTTAAACAAATCGGTCTTCGTGCGAAAATCCAATCCGTGTGGAAAAGCCCGCGGATTGGATTTTCGTAGAGTTCGATCCTTCACTCTTCTCTGTCCTTCGAGGTGATTCGAAGGTTTCGCTCTGCTCTTGTAGCGCTACAATCTGAGTCCAATTGGACCGCTAGGAGGCAACCATCCTCCGGACCAACGCATGTCGCAGGGGGTTTGATTTTCCTCGACAACAACGACCATCACCCAATCTAATTATTACGATTATTCATTAATCACTTGATTGCGCTGGTTCTTCAGCGGAAAACTGAAATAATAAAGACAAACCTCCAAACAACCCGTCTGTTCGACTTGATAATTGGACTAAATCCTGTAGATAAGCCAATATAAATAATAATTTTTTGTACGTTAGCACATTTCATTGGCCTTTATCCAAGCGAGTAACCAATCAATACGAGCTTCTCCGCCTCATCTGTTTATTTATTAGCCCCATTCAATATCTAGAATGAGCACTAGGAACCGCTCGTTGCACAACCACATTCTTTTCGTCATCGCCAAATACAGTCTATTCAGGATAATATATATTAAATATTCACGATAAAAATCAGTCAAAATTAGAAATAGACTGAATATCTCCTAGACTGCCATCAGAGGCAAACCCAGCTCGCTCTAGAAGTTGTGAGCTATTCTCACTCCTCAACCCGCTTGAATAGGAACACCAGATCTTTTCACCACCAGCGGCGACCTTTTTCTTGTCTTCGTCAGGGCGTTGTTCGAAGTGAACTTGCCACCCACCCTTTGTCTCCCGTGCAGAGGGGGGTAAGAGAGCAGGGGCATATACGCCGGGAAGGTGGAAAAGTCCAAACGCTGCTGGCAAAGAGAATCAGAGAAGACAAAAAGCCCACCAGCCACACCTCTCTTGCCAAACACGAACACACACACACACACACACACACTAAAAAATAGAAGATCCTTCACTCATGCCAGCCGCGCACTATCAACCGCCACCCTCCCCAACCAATGGACCAAACTCTGCTTTCACAACTACACATCCAATGGATGGGTAAAGATCAACTCCTCCCATCCAATAGATGGGTAAAGATCAATCCTCCCATCCAATAGATGGGTTAAGATAATTTCATCCCATCCAATAGATGGGTACAGATCATCTCAACCCATCCAATGGATGGGTAATGATCATCTTTTCCCATCCAATAGATGGGTAAAGATCATCCTCACCCATCCAATGGATGGAGGAGATGGGATTGGGATTGAAAATCTTTTGCTGACTGTCGGAGATTGCTTTCGTGTGGATGAAGCGATAGGTGCGTTGGGGATAAGGACGTGGAGGAGGATGGAGATGGAGATGAGGTGGGGAAGGGATTGGTGACCGGATAAGTATTGTTTTGTGTGGTAGGATTGATTGATTGTGTGTGTAGAGGCTGGTTGGGAGGAACTCTGCTTGAGAAACCTTTTTTTTTGGGGGGGGGAGGGCGGAGAGTGGGGCGTGAGGTTTTTTTTTTTTTGTGGATAGCTTGGTTGAGATGGAGGGGTTGGGATTTGTTGGGGCTGGAGCTACTGTGGGTGGGGGACTGAGGAGGTCTGGAGTGGTTTGTAGAGTGGAGGAAGGGGGTGTCGAGGTGTCGAGGCGGACAGTTTTGTTGTCGACTGTGAGTGTTGTGGGTGGGTTGTTGGGGGGTGCGCAGCAGGCGAGTGCTGACGCTGTTTCTGGGAGATCGGTGGTGAATGGGGTCTTGAGCGCGTATGGACTGCCGCAGATTCCTGATAAGGGTGGCTTTACCCCAATTCTGGAGGAGTATGGAAGCGATAAGATTGTGGAGTTTCTTTGTACGTCACAGCAGCTTGAAACTCCTTTCTATTGCGCAAACAGTTTTTCTGAACTCTTTTTCTTCCGCCTTGCTTTGGTAGATCCCAGTGCATGGCTCGTTACCAAAGAACAGTCTGGTATTGATCGACCACGGCTCAACCTAGATCGCGTAGTACCGACAATCAACATTGGCGACTACCGAAAAGCTGAATCGCTCGCATTCTACTCGACGCCGGCGTCCGGAAAGGACACCTTTGACGTACCCGTTGACAAGCTCGCTAAGATCGCAATCCAGCTTCCCAACCCAGACTACAGAATGCTAAAGGATAAGAAGATCGCGACGAACGGTTACCGCCTCACTTCGTTCAAATTCGATACGTACACGACGTCCGGGTATATGGGTGAGAGACGCGCTCTCGTTGCATCTACTGTTATAGATGATACGGTCTTCCTCCTCGGAGGTGTTTGCAGCGAACTTCGATACAAGAAAATTGAGGAACTTCTACTCACCGCCATGGAGAATTTCAAGGTCACCAAGGTCCAGAGCTTGAAGAACAAGGTATAGGACAACGGGCAACGACGCACCATCTGCTCCATGTGAACTGTTTCCTTTAATCTAATCGAAAGTTGCCTCGCTTGTACACACCAGACGGCTTGAAGAACTGCAGCAGCAGAAACGTATGACCAACACGCCTCTGAAACAGTCGTGAAGATCCAGAAAGGAAACAGAGAAATCAACTGGCATTCTTTCTACATGAGAAAGCTGGTGGCGGTGATGTAAAAACAGTTATTTCTTCGGAGCGCTGATCTGAACGTTGATGACGAGCGGTTGCGCAGGTTTGGAGTTAACGAGGAGAGAGAGAGGGAGAGCCAAGTAGTTCCGTTTGGCCGGGGGGTTTTTCACCGGTATCATATCCACACGTGTTGTTTTGTTTAATCGTCACCAGAAAACCGTGAACAAAAAAGCAAAATTTACGAGGAAATCCTTGATTTTTTTTAGATGAGGGACAAGGAGCTCTGATTCGGAACCAAGCAGGGAAAACAGGTTTCACCAATAGACAAATCCCAACAAAAACAACAACAATGTCTCGTGACAAGATATGGAAAGGAAGACGAGCGCTGTCCTATCCGGTTGGCCTCCCCCCTCCGGGTTTTTGGCTGAGAGAAAGCCGGGCTAAGAATCACCCCAGACTTCCATCCCACCCTTTCCTTCTGTACCCATAAACTCTGGCCTTTCAAGAGCACACGTAAAAAGGCGCGACGTTGCCACGAGGTCTCTTGGGATTTTCCAAGACCAGCATAGCTAGAACTAGAGAATAAACCAGTCGAGGTTACCCTCGCTCCAGCTCCGCGCCTTTATATTCCACGACATCCTTTGGCCCATCGAAGTTTTCAAGGCCGGCAACGACCTTGGCGTCAACGATCACGTCTCCTTGTTTCAAATCTCTGAGGAAGAATCCACCTTCAACCACATATCCGAAGACTGAAGGAGAGTTGGTACCAAACAAACAGGCAGTTAGAATCGATCTGGAGCGACCCGTTGAAAAGAGCCTTAGCTTAAGACGTACCCGAGTATCTTCCGTCGAGAAGGTTCCTTCCAGCGGGAGTGAGATCAGGTTCAAACAGAAACCAAAAGAACTGCGAGCTGCCAGAGTCTGCAGAAAACTCCTCACGTGCCTGGCCAAAAAAATACATAACAATCAGAGTTGAGCGACTGAATTCTATGACATGTCACTCTGTTGCGATGCTCGCAATGTACCATGGCCATAGTTCCGTATGATGTAAACGGCAGTACTGTGTTCGCAGTTGCCCGGCCGTCATCCTCAAGCGTTATTCCGTACGTGGGCGTTTTGTCTCCTCGAGCAAAGATCTCGAGCGGGATCTTTCGAATCTTTTCAGTCTTAGGATCGATGAAGCCGTCCTGTCGATTGTTGCAGTGGTCGGGGTTGAAGAGCCGAGACTTTTCTTCAGACCATGCATGCATACATGAAGAATTAGTGAACAAGTGAATTGCAACTCACCACATCACCAGCCGGATCACCGGTCTGGACCACAAACCCGTCGGAGCGAGTAATCTCCAGTTTGTTGTAGAAGCCGCGCTTGACCAGATCGACAAAGTTCCCGGCGGAAATCGGTGCATTATATCCGTCGACGACCTGGGACGACGACGATTGCAAGCAAAAAAAAAGAAGTGAGTCTACGGGGTAAGACGAAGCTGACTTAAACTCGCAAACTGCAATACCATTGTCATCTTCGCTGTCTTGAACAGCTCTCCTTCAATATCAAACTTGCCGCCATCGACCTTCTTGAAGTTCATCTCCACCACTGCCCTTCCGAGCAACTTGGGGAGATCCTTATATTCCTCAGGAATCTCATAGGGGAACTTCTCAATCATCATCTGTTCCAATCTCCCGACTTCGCGGAGGATATCCCTCTGAAGGGAGATGACCTCATCGGAGCTCTTTGCGGCAACCAGGACTTTGAGCTCGTCCATACGACCCCTCACGCTCGCCAAAACCTCGCTGCCGCTCTCGCGCTTCCCTTCAGCAACAGCTTTCAAGATGTCATCGGACTTTTTGTCCAGCACCTTGATCGTCTTCTTCACGTCGTTTTCGATGGCATTCCATTTGAACGCTCGAATGTCGTACGTAATCTCCTCTAGATTCGCCTGGATCTCCCGAATATTCTTCTCCTGCACCGGCAATCCCCATCTCAACAGCGACTCAGCGTCCTAATCAGCAATACCATTCCTCCGTCAGCAACTCAACCAGTCATGCGCAGTGTGAATACAATGCAAACCAACCACAATGGAGTATACCGATGCAAACCAAAGTAACCCAATGAACACCAAACCATACTCTTAAAACCTCTCTTTAAAGTACATTCATTAACTTATTTCAAACAAACGTTGAAATTCGACCCGATCAAAAGTCTATTATCCAATTACATCAACTAACACAGAATAAGCAGCAAAATTCACCAATGAACGGTTCACAAAATCCCGAATAAGAATATTTGACCAGTAACAGAAGAGCAAATGTAAGCAGTTCTGGTTGGCAGCATGAGCGGGATTGCTTCTCCGGTTGGAATGGGTTTGGGGATGGATCCGAACTCATTCACTTACCTTATTGACTCTGCCTGAAGAGCTTTGGAAAGTAGACCCACCGTTTACTGTATTCCTGATCGCCTGCGCCTGCATTTGATCAACCCCGACGATAGCTGGTTGGTTGTTTTTGTTTTTTTTTCGTTGCAATCGGGAGAGCAGACAGGAACAGGGATTATCAGAGATCATGGAAAAAACAAATGTCGACTTTGGAGGGCTAATAGGTGATATTATGAAGGGTGGCGGTAGTAGTGGTGGTGCGTCTCACCAGGACTGAATGCCAGGGCGGCTGCGATCGCGGAGGACAGGATGGCTTTCTTTATCCGACTGCCATCTTGAGGACTCTGCTGTCCAGCCTGACAGACAATGGGACTCGGTGCTCTTCGTTGAGTAACCTGCTGAACACCAATGGAAGAGTAATTGAAAGGGTAAGATGATGGGTTCGTATATGAGGCACCTGATTAGCGATATTCCATGACCATGTAAACGCACCGACGCTGGGTGAGAACCTTTCGATCCCGACGAAACCAACTGCCCGGAGCTCAAAGAGTTAACAAAAGCCTAGAAGAAGAGTAAAACACACCACGTCAACCCCAACAAAACCAAAAAAAAACAAAAAAAAAACGTACGCGGATCTGATCAGACAAAAAAAAAAAAAAAAAGGCCTTACCAGGGACGACATCCTCCACACACCCAACTCTTAAAACCAAGACCGTTCCCTCACTAGCGCCCACCCCCCTCCCCCCCACAAAAATTCGTACTCAGACAACCCTCCTTCTCTCCTCGATCTTCTCAGAACAAAACAACCTTCTCCTTCTCATCCATAACAAAAGCCTTGCTTCAGATAGCACTAATAAAAAAAAACCTGCACAAGTTACACACAGCCCCAACCACTCACCCTCTTCCCTCTCCTCCTCCTTCCTCAATCCCCTTCTCACCTCTTGCACCCCCGATCGATATCCACACAATCCCGTCCGTTTCGAGAACGGGATTTATCAAACACCCTTTTTTTCTTTGGTAATCAATGAAAAACCGGTACCTATCAAAATAATATGAAAATAATTATATTATAAAGTTTTTATTATAATCCATGAATTCTTATCCACTAGTTATCGGTTATTATAGAATCTGGAGATTTCCTATCTAAAATATCTAAAAAATCAATATTGATGTGTGGGGAGCGGTGGAGGGGCGTTTTTGTGATTGAATTGCTCGATTGGATGGTTTGCTGTGGATGGAGAAGCTGGAGCTTGCTAATCTTTTGTTTAGATGGGTTATGGGACGCGTGCTTGTAGTGGCGAGGGGGGGGGGGGCGGGACCCTTTTTTTTTTGAGTTTTCCCCATTGTTTCTCTCGATAAGTTTTGCTTGTGGGTTTGGATAGATGCGTTCTAGTGAACGCTGGGCACCCTACGCGGGCGCTTTCTGATCGAAAGTTTGGCCCGATGAAAAAGCGCTTCTGCGAGAAGTATTTCTGGGCTGCGGAATCCTCCCGGAGCTTTCCTCCTTGAAGATGTGGTACATGGAGAACTCTCATCTGTCCGAGATTGCACGGGTAGGCAGTTCGCTTCGGCTCCTCCAGACACTCTACTGGAATCGTCGGCAGCAGTCGCCTGTAGATGATACCTGTCGTGGCCATGGAAAGCACTGTCACCGTTCAGAAACGCTTCCCAGCGAGTGCAGAGCGTTCATTGAGCATCCTCCGGCGGGGAGCCCGAAGACCTCATATGGTAGGAGAACTTTAAATCAAAAGGTTGGGCTGCGAGCGATACAACGCAGGCTACGCCCCGAAACTCCGCCGCGGATTAATAGACTGGCCACCCTGCCAGCAGACGAGGGGAAACCCCCCAGGAGACGCTCCAGAAGACGCAGGCGATTGGAGTAGTGGTTCTACACAACAAACTCTCTCTCGGGAGGCACACCATTCAGCATTCCAACGCCTGGTTAACAATCCGCGCATCTCCGGCGAACATCGTGCTCGAATCAGGTCCGCGGCGGGCTCTGGATCGGGAGTCTGGTTGCGAGAACTGCCGACGTTGGAGCCGAAAAAGCTGAGCTCGATCGAAATGCAGGTAAATATCCGACAACTACTGGAGCTACCGATTCCGGGGCTGCGGACTACGGAAAAGTGTACTCAGTGCCGTGGTAAACACGGTGCAAACGGAGTACAACGCTTTCATCATTGCCCCATGTCGACTGGCCTGTGGCAACGTAGGCATGACGAGATATGCACGGAGATCGCAAGGTGGCTGAACAGGTGGAATTTTGTGGACATCGAGCAGGAGCCAGAGAAGTACTTTGAAAACTACGGGCTACGGCCAGACATCATTGCTACGCATCCGAGGACATTTCAACGGTATGCGCTGGACGTGGCGGTTGTGTCTCCTTTGCAAGGGAAGTATCTGAGGCGTAGTCAGGAGGAGAGTGGCTATGCAGCAAGATGTGCAGAGAGGTGGAAGAAAGCGCACTACAAGGAGGCGATGACGATAGAACACACGGATGACGAGTTCATCCCAATTGCAATAGAAACATTTGGGCGGACTGGACCGATGGCACAGGAGTTTCTGCGGGACAGCTGCAAGAATTTGTTGCACCGGAGCCTAGAACTGAGCGATATAAGATCGCAGATGAACCGGCAATTTTGGCGAGCTAATGCCGAGATAGCGCTAGGCGCTTTGCGCGTAGACCAGTTGGAGAATCCACTGGTACCTGTTTTTTCTTTAGAACGTAGCATGAGACCCCGGTAGCGGGGTTCGAGTAAGTATTCCCCTAGATAGCGATAGAAGTAGTGTTACGCTGCAGTAGGCAGCTGCCCAGTAAAGCTTACGGTGACATCGAATCCTATGAGAACGTCCACCACGCTCTGGACGCTACCGCCGTTCAGTTCGGACAAGTTTGCATTGCTCAATTATCGATCGGTGCATTTTAAAGTACAGAGAAGCGGGGATATTGTCGGACTTCGTTACAATGCAAGAAATTTTTGCTGTCCGTTAGGCGTGGCAATGCCCAGAATGCTTCGCATTGGCCACCGTGCGGGCCTTTTGTCACCCTCACGATCCATCAAGCCAAGACACACATGGCTGCGGGCATAAGGATGTAGTCCAACTCAGACCCACGGAGATCAGCCTCGTCGTAGACGATTTGCTTGAGACGAACTCGTCAGCATCTGAGACTAAACAATTCCTCGGGATACCTTCCTGCATCGACTTCTTTGGTTTACCAGAAAGCTAGCACTGCACTGTAGAGAATGTGGGAAATGTAGACTGCTTGTCCTTGATATCTGTGAGCGGTTCTGAGGCGATTTAGCAGTTGCAACGCCATAAAGTCCCATTCCTATGGAAATCCATTTCGCGTCGCATTCGCTTGGGGTCTGGGTCCAGATGACTGGACAGCTTTTAGCAGTGGCCGTCACGCTTGTGAGCCACTGGGCATCCATAGGCCCCCAAAGGCGACAAAGATGCAGTCTTCTGGGTCGGAGACGGCATTGCGGTGCCTCTTGATTACAAAAGCCGCCGTCCCTCGGACGGCGCTGTAGGGCGACTAGTACAACACCTCTTGATCAGATCAGCAACTCTACCTCGAGGATCTCTCCTCACAAAAGCATCCAAAACCCCAACGTTTGGCGCCGGCGGTACTTGGTCGCCGCGTGTATTACCGTGCCCGCCCTGATCTTCTTTCTCGAATGTATGCTTCTTTGAGTTTTGAGTGTCTCGCGCTTTGGCTCCGCCTTCGCTATCGAGGCGCCTTACTGCGCCCTTCCTAGCTCACTTCAATCGGGGACAGTGGGCTCAGACTACAAACCGATCCGCGTGTCTAGTCAGGGACAGCAACCCTGAGAAGAAGAAGATTCGACGAAACCGAGAGAACAGACCTCTCAATTTAGGGCGGCAGCAGAATGGCAGGGCATGAAACTCAACGAAGAGAGGAAACGTGCGAGTGAGTCTCACCGCGATCACGAAAATGGTCCACATCTGGTTGTAGGAGCGGCTTTGGGGATCAACGCTGTCATTGGCCCGCGCTTCCAACACCTCTTTTATTTCGCCCTTTGGCGGAGTTTAGCGGTCCTCGCTGTTTGAGGCTTGTTCCTTGTGTAGCTCCTCGTTCTCGGGGTATCGAACCCTCGAACAAAGGTCCTGGAATAAGGTACGCTAAGTTAGGGCGGCTCTGAGCTTTGGGGTACGGCGAATAAACGCGACGATGTTGTTGTGAAGCGGTACGCGTTACCAAATCAAGGACAT
Source organism: Rhodosorus marinus (assembly GCA_029953675.1). NCBI lineage: Eukaryota > Rhodophyta > Stylonematophyceae > Stylonematales > Stylonemataceae > Rhodosorus > Rhodosorus marinus. Next base: position 2,898,407 of record JAMWBK010000001.1, read on the forward strand.
TCTGTTTTTAAGGATGTGTTACACGCTTCAGTACTTCCGTGATCTCAGAGTAGCTCGTCTCCGATCAACGCGCTTTGACTTGACCCTCACGGACAAGGCCCGAAACGAGGCGCCTCTCCAGAACTCAGGCAGCGTTAAAGCGCCAGAGATTCAGATCTCAAGGAAGCATACAGTCTAGAAAGATGATCCAGGATGTCACAGTAAAGACTCAAACCTCATATGCGTCCGCCGCCAAAAGCGACAACGCATTTCTTAGTACCTGTAGTACAGAAACATAACTTTAGAATTTCAATTTTAAAGGTTAGTACAAAACAGTGAGTACTAAGAACTCCGGTATGTGGGAAAAACTTTTGGTTTTCAAGGAGGTGGGAGGGACCGGGGAAAAGGCGAAGGATGCAGGTTGCTATGAAGGGCTTTGGGAGGTTGAAGGGGAGATGATGTGATAGTTTGTGGGATGAATGCATCTTTAGTTTGGACTTTTTGTGGATTAAAAATTCACTGATGGGAACTAGGCTTGGATCTCAACGATCCGTAACGAGATCGACAGCTCCATCCACAGTGGAGCTTCTCTCGGAGCGGAAGGAGTGCATCAGGTATGTGTCGGCTCTTGAGGAGGGCCTTCAGTTGCTGGACGAGATGACTTCAACGATGGTATCTGGAGATAAAGAGGCATTGAGAGATTTTGATTTGGTTCTGAGGGCTCTTCGGAGGGTTAAGGATCCGTCCCTGCCATATACATTGGGCGTTCTTGGGGTTCCCCGGCAGCGGGTCGCCACGGCTCTGAGCGGGCAGGAGTTCGAGTTGGGAGAGTCAGCTTATGCAAAACTCTACGAAAAAGCTCATCCTAGGGAACGTCAATCGCCAAAGGAAGAAGTCGAGGTGAAGTCCTCTGGGAAAGCTGAGAACGAAGCCGCTGATGAGATAACCGTCGTCAAGTCCGAAGACGAGAAGGGTGGCAACGCCGCCACACCAGAGGAAACCCTCGATCAGAAGGCTGAAATTGGTACAGAAGACGAACACCCTGCTGATCATGGGGAACCAAAGGTTGCATCTGTTCAAGAGGACTCAAAACCCGACGACGATGAGATTGTAGCCCAGGGTGATGGAGAGAAGTCTGGCAAGGTATCAGCTCAATCAAGGTCTGAGGATCCATCGGAATCGAAAGGAGCTTCTGAGGATGCTCAGGATGTCAGTGGGAAACCATCTGAGGAGGATGAGCAACAGGAGGACGAAGGTGAAGGGAAGGAACCAGACACGGACGATCAGGAGCAGGAGCAAGTGCGGGCGAGCGGTGATGAGGATGCTGAACCGGAGGAAGCAGCGGATGTTGTGCCAGCTGAGCCCGCTCCGAGAGGTCGTGGTCGAGGACGCGGACGTGGACGTGGCCGTGGGCGCGGATGGCGTGGGCGCGGAGGCTGGCGTGGGCGTGGTAGAGGAGCCGTTGCCCGGGAAGTTCCTGCTGTGCACGAACCCATATCGCTGCGTAAGAGGAAGGAAATTGAGCCGCGGGCGCTGAGGGGTAGCGAATCGCCAAAGCCAGGGCCGGCCTCGGAGAAGTCAGCGTCTGTGGTTGCGCCGACGCCAACGCCAACGCCCAAGCGCGGAAGGCCGGCCAAACGACCGCGCGTTGAGGAAGTGGAGGTTGCGGAAACGCCAAGCAAGGATGCGGAAGAAGAGACGCCAATTCGGCCTAGGGGACGTGGTCGACCCAGCCGTGGGAGAGGTCGACACGTGTTGGTCGTCCCCATAGATCATTCTCCAATGAAGACTCCGTCCGCCGTACGAACGAGTGCAAGAGCAGCTGGAGAGAAGCCAGGAGGTGGTGACTCTGCACACTTTTCAAAAGAGGGCGATCTCGCGAGGCGGCTGCAGGACGTCTGGAAGGAAATCTCAAACCACAAGTACGCCATTCCGTTCAGGAAGCCGGTTAAATCATCGGATGCACCGAACTACTACGATGTGATCAGGCGGCCAATGGACCTCTCGACAGTGAAGAAGATGTTAGACGAGGGCAAGTTTCCGAATCCCTCAGATTTCCAAAAGGAAATGCTACTAATATGTAGCAACGCCATCCAGTTCAATCCGAGGGGATCTGATATCGAGGAGATCGCTCGAGAGCTAAGGGTAAGAGCTCTCTTCCAAGTTGTTTTCTGGTGAATGTTCAGCAAGTTGCAGTCATCTGAAGACCTTTGCTCCGGCCTCTCCTTCTCTCTCTCTCTCTGTCTCTGGTGTGCAGTTTTTAATAATAGAAAAAATGAGACCAGTGATTGAGGCTTGGAAGGACCGGGACAGTTCAACACATGTTCCGAAGGAGTCTCCACCGCCGCAGAAAGCCAAGGAGACTCCGGTGCCGATGAAATCAGAGGATAAGGATCCAGGTGGTTCCAGGTACCCTCGTCGTGGGAGAACGCCCAAGAAAGGAGGTGACGACGAATCCACGCCGAATCCTTCCGTGTCTTCACCTGGGCTGAGCTCTGCAAAGTCGGGAGAGGTTGAGACAGACGCTGAGGAGCCGAGGCGAAGTCAGCGACGGTCTGCAAGCCCTTCGAGGAGAGTCACTGCAAGCTCCCCACGCCATGCAGCCCCTTCTCCGCAGCCGAAGCCCGCGTCAAGCCCTCGAAAATCTGCAGCAGCAGCGAACCCGTACGCACGAACAGTAAGCACAAGATCGCACTCTACTCCTACACTTCGAAGAAGCAGTAGAGGCACATAGATGAACTGGGCCGGGGCATAGGACCCTTATGAGGAAATGGAAACCCTTATCTGTCGTCGTGACAGTGGCTCAATGAGCTTACCAACAGCGCGCCGAGTATTCGCTGCTCAAGCTTGTCCTGAGACACGAAGAAAGCTCGCTTCAAGCTGCAGGTTTTGCCTTCACTTACGAGCCTGGGATTCGTTTCTTTGCACCCTGGATTGGTCGAGATCATGAAGTGTGTTTGAGCGAAGGCAGCCACTTTATGAGAAGAGCAGCTTCTTATTGCTCTTCTGGGTTTCACTGTCTCTCTCGCGAGACTCGTTTGATTTCAAAGGCGCTGAATCCACCACGGTTTACCCTCTGACTTCTTTCGCGGAATTATCCAGTTCATCGCTCGTTGAGCAGCTGAGGTTAATCCCGAGTGCCTGTATTGTTGTTGTAGCTTAGGCGCTATCCACGCCAATCGACCGCTTGTCTTAGGACAGTGCTGGACACTTATTGTTCTTCTTTTTTTTCTATTATTACGCCGCATGACTAAACACTTTTCGGCGTGGGACGTCGCGCACTCGAATAAACTGGGAGGTTCACACGAGCTTTCCTCCATCCTGAACGCCCACTCCTAAAGCCAGAAAATAACACTGAACCTGGGGTAAGAGCGAGCGCTCGGTAATACCTGAGTTTGATTTGTGTAACGCCAATCTTTCTCGGGGGAGGAAGATGAACAGCCCGACACACTGAACGCAACCGACACGAACCCATTCTCTTAGAAAATATCAGAAAACTTCACTTCTCCCCTTGCGCAAGGTCCCACCGACACCGAGTACCAAATCCATCCATCTTAGAGGAAGATCATGAGTCCATGAGAACCGATCCTCCTGACCAAGGCTTCCTACCCCAGAAGAGTCCTCGAGAGCAGGGGCTTATGTCCAAACCACCTACAGCACCACTCGTCCACGGGCTGTATATCTTTTCCCACAGCAGAAGAACGATCACGGACCCGGAGACCATGTAACAAGGATCATCGTTCTGCTTATTATGCCCTGAACGATCCGCCGGTCCTATCCAAGCAATCTACGCAGTTGACCAGAAGTACACCAACTTGTCTAGTGCCTTGCTGCTTTTGAAAACTCCAGAACGCAGACGGGGAGGTAGGTGGATGGATCCATTCCATTCCCAAAAGGCTCATAGTCGGTTAGGCCGAAACAAACAAAACCTCCTTCTCGTCCAGTTCGGCGTGGCCAACTGAGAGTAAGGAGGGATATAGTAGCTTCCTTACTCCCTGTTTCCTGGTGTTTCATCAACAGGCTGTCCATCTTCCTCGGGAGGGCGAGGGAGGAGGAAGAGGATGGATCCACATTGCCGGTCAGAATCTCAACGGAAAATTTCGATCTGGGAAACGGTGTGAATTTTTTTTTTTGGCATTCGTACCTGAAAAACCTTTTGGAGTGTGTCCAAACCCGTTTTGGGGAGACATTGCGGAGAGGGAAGGAGACGTGGGAGGAGCAGGCTTTCTGTGGTGGTTTTTTTGGGGGGGGGGTTTTGTTGTTTGGTGGTGGTGGAGCTGCTGCTTGACTGAGTTTGTTCAGGGGATTTTTGGTTTTTTTTTAGATGATGAGCATTGGTGAACTTTCGTTGTTTCTTTTCAAGACGTTTTGTGGACTGAATGGGTTGATCTTGCTGGTGCTTTTCGCGCTCCAGAGGAAGCTGGTATGGCCGGTTCCGAGTATCCCTGTGGATCCCAGAACGTATGGAGCGCAGCTGATTGTCATCGACAAGGTTTTGGGTCGAAGCAATGGAGAGAAGATCGCGCTCGCACACTACCCGGCTTCCGACCGGTCTGCTCCAGTGCTGGTGTTCTTTCACGGTAGGAGAACAGCTTCATTTCTTACGAGGTGACGTAGATGGAGGAAATGTTCTCACGAATAGAGGTCTGTGCGCTATGAACAGGAAATGGAGATCAGATCGGCGCTGGAGCTTCGTTTGTAGGTAGGAAGTTTTCGCGAGCCTATGGATATGGGTTTCTAGCAGTTGAGTACCCAACGTATCCTCTCTCTGAAGGTGGTAACATCAGTGAAACTTCAGCTTATGAGGTGAGCAACAATTCTCCTACCTATTTCCCAAAACCTTTTCCAGCTTCATCTAAGCGCAGAAACACTGGTCCTTCTTCAATTAGGCAGCTGAAGCGGCGCTGAGGTTTGTGATGAACGAGGAAGAAGACTTTTGCGAGACTCTTCTCTTGTCTAAGAAGAATCTTCTCTCTCCCGTTTTGTAGATATTTAACTGAAGATTCCGGGCTTTCCGTAGCGCGAGAGCGAGTCATAATGATGGGACAGTCGATTGGGACTGGGGTCGCCCTGGAGATGGCCACCCGTGGATGGGGAAAGAAGGTCGTCCTAATCTCACCCTTCCTTTCGCTGCCCAAACTTGTGGGCAGTATCCTCCCGGACTTCATTGCCTGGTTGAGATTTCTTCTCCTCGACAAGTTCATGAACTCTGCGAAGATTACCGAACTCGATCAGCCGATCTGCATTATCCACGGTGTTCGTGACGAAATCGTGCCTCACCAACATGGCGAGGAGCTCGCGAAGATTGGTGGAGACAAAGTTCAATTCTATAGTATTGAAAACGCTGGACATAACGACATATTCAGATCAGACCTTTCCCTCGAAGTACTTCGGACTGTGGCCAGATTTATAGGATGAAACAACAAAACCAAACGGAATAAATGCTAGTGTTAACTTCGGACTCCACAACCCCCAAATCCAGGATGGAAGAAGACAAAAGGACTGATAGGTAGGCACTTGAGCTAGCTGTTGACCCACTTGCCGCACTGGGTCAACGTGCTCCAACTGCTCCAACCGCTTTAGTATTGCCGTCGGCCAGGCGGAAGGTGAGGCGGCGTGGAGCTCCTCTGTCGTCAGAGAACGCGACGACTTTCACAGAGCACACCCAGCCTTTCCTTATGCCGAAGCCAAAACGTTGCTTCCGTGGACCTAGGAAACGTTGCCCGCTGGCTATTGGACGTAGCGCTTTACCAAGCACAAGATTCAGTCCCAGCCCTCGCAGTCTGTTCGCTTGGCTCCCCAAGTCTGCGCAAATGCTGTTTGAAACCTTGAACGACTGTCACTGGGGTGGTCGCTTGCAGTGCGGCTGTAGCTCAGTTCTGAGAACGCTTGGGGGTTTACAGTAGTCAGGCGCTTCGATTCGCCTGTCTATTGTAAACCCGCTTGAGGCTGGAGTCGGCACCGCTACCCACCATATCCCTAGCAGCGCAGCATCAAGTGTTCCCCGTGCCCAGGCGCGAGCAAAGAGGTGGGCGCCGGGAAGTTGGAAGCCCTCACGTATTCTGGGAGGTGATGGGAAAGAAGCTAAGCTAGCTCGCGACAGGCTGTTCCTAGGGCCGGCTGTCCCAGAGTCTACCAAACGCTTCAGGGGACTTCTTGCACACTGGCGTTGGTCACTTTGTCATCGATGCCAGCTTGGAGACGGAAAGGACGCAAGCAGACTGCGACTGGTATCGACAATCCTTTGCCAGAAACCAAGAGGGTGCGTTGAAGCGTCAAGAGATGCCTCTGCGGGCTCAGGGCTCCGGTCTTGTGGCAAAATTATACAGTCCTTTCTCCTCTAATAGCGAGAGGGCCAGGTCGGACGACGCTCGAGCGCCGCCACTCTCGCGTGTGCTATGCTATGCGCTTGAAGGTTCACTCTCTGGACACATCTTCCAATTTGGCTCCGAGAGCACGGCCGTGTTTTCTACAAACAAATGTGTGCTGGCCGTTGGAGATGGTATACCATTCTGAGAACAGCCACCACCGGTTAGCGCAATTTAGTCCGTTCATCCGCGGCAGCGCTCGTACCGAATTGCTTTCCACACCCACGGAGCCGAGGGATCAAGGAAAAGATCTTTTCCTCGTAACCTAGTTGTCATCCACCTCTCACCTTGTGAGAAGGTGAGGGAGACAGATGAGTTCCATCCAGGACCCTTTTTTTAATCAAAATTTGTAATGTCTCCATCTTCTTCATACTTCGGATATCCAATCAATAGTATGCTGCAGTCCTTCCCGGACATGTCCAGTTCTCCCTCCTCATCGAGGGGAAAGCCAAATTTCTTCACAAACATGAAAGCTCCAGCTCTGAGAGGAGCAAGGGGTCGGGAGCTGGAAACGCCGCAAGCCAAAACGAGAAGAAGGCGTAAACTTCTGCGGACTTTCATGTCTCGAACTTTGATCGGTATCTATACTTGATTTCCCGGACGCCGCGGTGTTAGGGGGGGCGGAAAACCAAAAAAATGTCCTGACCGGCTTCTCTACATCCACGAGAGAACGAAACAACTCTTAAATCCCTTGCCAGCACCCTTGTCCGCCTAATAAAACCCGACTTCTTTCTACTCCCAAACCGTTTTTTACGTTGCTCAGCCCGGCGGATTGGGCGCCAAACAAACTTGATACGTTTTTTTGGTTACACCCTCGTAGTGACAGGGAAAAACAAAGAAACCAACTCACTCAACAGGAAAAATCCCCCTTGCTTTTTTGGCCTGGTAAGAAGATCTCCCACTAAACAGTTTAGGATATGGGCCGCACACCTTCATCGCTCTCCTGCAAGGGACGGCCTGCCCGCATCTTAATTCTGGGGTGCCGCTCGAGCCGTCTGGGACTCCCATGCACCGGGCCAGAGAAAGTAAAAACGGTTTGGGAGTAGATAAGAAGTCGGATGGGCTGTAAGAAGATCTCTCACTAAACAATATATATATGGTGTGTGGCGGCACATCTTCATTTCTCTCCTGCTAGGGACTAGTTGCCACCATCTTATTCTGGGGTGCGCTCGGGCCGGAATGATAAGAGCTTACGATCTATAGGTTTCCAAATAGGCATTCCGTTTTCCCTTTAATCACTCTCTCTTTGTCTCTTTTCCGCTTCGTGGGGAGGACAACTTTTTCTGACAAAACATCTTCTTTTATAAAACAAAAAAAGCCTCATTTTTTTGGCATCAACGAATTAATCATTCTAACCCTTAATAAATGGCATTAAAATTTTCCTAAACGAAATAATGACCGTGATCTTTACCCCCCCCTTTTGTACACCATATTTTTGTTTGGTATCCAATAAATTTCAATGCTTACAACACCCTCTGAGTACAAATACTAAACTGGTTCATATGATGTTTATTGATAAATATTTTTAGCTTGATTCCCGAACAGATTTTTGACAAGGGGGGGTGGGTAATTCTTGACCCTCTGGATCTACCTTAACGAAAAATTCCATACGATTCGTTTTTATATATATAAGTTTTTTTTTCTTCGTCGACATGATTTTTATTTTTGGAAATTTTATGGACGATTTCGTATTGATTTGCTGAAGGAGCAAAAGTTTCTTCGGTGGCATTTAAAGTGGAGGGGGCCGCGAGAAAGGAAGTTGGTAAGGCCGTGCTAATTACTGTGACTTTGCCATTGTTAGGGATCATGTGAAGAAGTGTGTTGTGTTTTGGAAGGACTTTTCCATTGATGAGGGAGAGGTGGGGGGAGGGGAGTTGAGGTGGGAATGTTTTCGTTTTTGGTTAGTCCGGGTGAGCGAGCGTGTTTGATCCTTGGTCTTTTTGGCGGTCCGCGGGGTGTTTTTTTTTTTTTTCTCTTCCCTTCGCGCACGCCTTCGATTCACTTATGGCTGCTTTTTGTAAATCGATGGAATCCTTTTTTTTAATCAAAGACAACTGGCCTGATCGGATCGAACTGTGCCGATTACCTGTTGAAGGTTGTGCAATGACGTCCTAGATAAGCCTTGGAAGGCGTGGAGGGATATACCAGCAAATGACAAGGAGACGTTCCTCGACCGGAGCGGGAATATTAGCACGCACCTCAAATGCAGAGCATGATGGAGGAAGAAAAGGGATGGCTCCTGATCCATCAATTCGGGAGTATGCGTTTCGCCCCTCCCCGGATTTTTTTTCGGACCAGGCGATTTTCGTTTCGGAAAAAACTTTCATACTCTCAGCTTTCTTCATTGGCCGCTAGCCAATTCTATTCCATAGAGTGGCCTTCTGATGCAAAATAGCACCTCAACTTCAGGGCACGTCTACCTACCACTTACCCACCGATATCCATATACACACACACAAACACATACTCTTACACACACGCACACACTAATGCACACTCTTACACATATACGCTCACATACTCTCACAAACGCTCACCTTCCAAATGTGCCGGACCTTCCTGGTCCTTCCCACCTCCTATCCACAACGGCCAAGCCCTTCTTCGCATCAGGAATTCCATTCGTATTTTTCTTCTAATGAGTTGATCAGCGGAGAAAGATTTACTGTAAGCGAAGATTGACGCTTGCCTCAAGAACAAATTTTTTGATAATTTTGGAGCCAAGAAATACCCTCTTTGTTTCTGTTTAATTTTAAAACAATACAATCCAGTCCATCCTCGCCGGGTTTTTCCAGCCTTTTCCTTTTTATTTTATTTTCTAATCTTCAGAAAAAAGACCTCAAATTCATAGCGCCAAAGTACACCAAACTAGAATGGCAGTTTTTTGAGATTCTATAAAGAACAATATCATAGTGAAAAAAGGCCAAGAAGGGAGGGGAAAAAAAAAGTTTCCCTTCTTGGGGGGTAAAAACATGGTGATTACTGAGTGATTACATCGAAACCATATGAAAATCCTTGCTATTTAACCAATTTCGCATATTTCAAAAAGGAAGACGAAGTGTTATAAATTTACCAATATTCAACTTTTAGCTAGACTGGGGTGAGTTTGACCAATCTTGCCGAGACATGTTTCAAAATATTTATTGAAGTCGAATTTTTTTAGGGGTCGTTCTGTGTGGAGTAGCTAAATGGTACAAAAACTTCAATGAAAAAGTACTAGTTTTTTTGAAAATGTAAGAAGGGGGGTTAAATTGATTCTGTTGTTTATTTATTTTGTTATATTTTTTGAAGGGGAAGCTATAGTTTTTTTTGTTTTAGGGGGAAAGTGGATGTATTGCGGGATATCGAATATTGACACGAAAGAGCATCACAATGACGTGAAAGTAGGTCGAAAATCTTCTTTTAGATGAAATAGAGTAGCTAGGTTTGAAAAGTAGCTATGAGGATCAAGGAAAGGAACAAAATTGTTTTGAAACGAGGAAGAGGAGGCAGGTCTGGTCACTAATGCTTTCTCGATTCGGGATTTCCGAGGGGGGACGGTGGGGGGTGAGGGGGGGGGGGGGTTGGTTTTGGTTACTGGCTTGATGATGCGCGCACCTTTGCTACGTATGATATGTATTCAATCAAGAAGTCTTGCAACCAGCCGATCGTGTTCCACGAAAGCAAAGGCTAGAAGCCGATCTGTTTTTGGATGGAACTACAGTGAGGAGGACGAATCTGTGCGTGCAGAATCCATCGAGCCGAGTGGCAAAATACAATGTTGAGCGTCTCACAGACAGAGCACCAAAGCAAATCGTCTTTGTGTAAGTCGGCTGAGCAAAGACCGCTCGGAAACGGAACTGAGGTCGTCTCCCCAGCGTACGAATGAGACTTGTAAGACGACTCGGCGGTATATGATGTGCAGAGCAAGCATAATAGCACGATATCCCTTGTGTATTCGAAAACATACTAACACTTCACTGGTGTCCAATTGTCGGACGGGAGAAAAAGCAGCCAAGAGTTCTGCCGATCGCCGCGGAACAACTGCCGCGTGGCCCAATAAGCCTTGTGCATACTAGCTAGCTAGCACAAACTCCAACTCATCATCGTTCTAACTTCATAGGCTCCAACTGCCGTGTAATTACGTAGCTCCTGCTGCCCGCTCCACAAAAGCTCCACCTACACACAAGAAAAGGAAGAAAAGAAAAACCCTGACCGACCACAAAAAAGAAAAAAAAAGAGAGAGGGGAAGGAATCGTGTGACGCCTTTGAACACATGGTCAATCCTGCTGACCGTCATCCATCATCCGGTGCACGGCTGTACGTGGACCGACCTCAAAGATGCCAAGCAATCTCCAGGACACAAATGCGAATAAACGCTCCCTTCCTCCCGCCCACCCCGTCCCACCCCCTAACACATCCCCACGTTGATAGCCATAGTAAACGACCGACTTGGTACTAAAACCCCACCATCCCAAACTCTTTTAAAACTCCCTTGTTAAATCCCGTTTTCCCTGCCCAAAAAAATCACCTACTCCCGCAAACAAAAAATTAGAGTATAAAACTACTCCAACCCCTTATTGGAAACCTCCACCAAAAAAAAGTTTCTAATCTCTCTATAAAAAGGAGGAAATATTGGTCAACTTTATTACCTTCCAAAAACGTCAGTTTTATTTACAACAACAAAAACCCACCAAAAAGGCCCACCAAAAAAGCCTCTCCCGATTTATTTCGATTAAATATTATTCTCTATCCCTTTTTTGTTGAAAACATTACCAGTTTGAAAGCCATTTCGGATACTCTCGAAATGGAGAGAATTTTGATACCCCTCACTGGCGGACTCTTTTTTTGAATGGGAATTTTGGTTACTTCCGTACTTCTTTTTGCCCCTTTGGTATGTTTTTTTTTGTTATTTCCAAAAGGGACCGGATTTTTGTTGTTTTTTTGTTGTTTTTTTGTTGCTCACTCCGTAATGTTGTAATTTGGTGGGTCTAAAGGGGGTGGGGGTGGGGGCCCGGGGGTAGGCGGCCTTGAGAAATGTATTTTTTTATGTCTCAGAAAAGACGGTCAGCACGGGGCGGGAGAGGAGAGGGAAGGGGGGAGGGTGTAATAGAAGGGGGAGCTTTCAGTATTGGAGATACTGAAAACACTGATAGATGTTGAGGTTAAGATGTGCGTCTGGATTGGTTTGGGTAGGTTAGGGGAAGAGGGACGGGGGTTTGGGGGGGGGTGAGGATCGAGAGAGAGTTGGGGGTTTGGCGTGGTGGGTTGGGCTGGATTTGTGAGAGCTGGAGTGAATTGGTGGGCGTGGTAGTTTGCTGAGGTTGTAGGTTTTGACGGAGGGAGGGGGTTGAAAACCCTATGGGTGAGGAAAGGGGAGGGAAAGATGAGCGACGATGCTTCTCACCATGAACAGCGCGAGAGCTGATGTCGGATGCTAGTGTGAAAGATGGGAGCTCCCACAGGATGAGCGTCTCGTTTCTGGTTGGTGAGACTTCCGATGAAGCGTCTTCGTCGGCACCGAGGGTCCAGGAAGAGGGGAGTGGTTCTAGTAAGGGGTCAGGAAGGGCAAAGGAGACTGCTCATCAGTGTCCCGTTTGCCAGGCCCAGTGTAAATTTAAGAGTGAGCTGTTGTACCATGATTATTTGCACGGATTGAACAAGGACATCACAGTATGCCAGGAGTGCGAGCTGGGGTTCACCAAGATGTTCACCTATAGGAGCCACATCAAATGCGTTCACCAAAAAATAAAGCGGTACAAGTGCGCGGAATGTGGGAAGGGTTTCTACTTCAAGAAGGACTTGCCCAAGCACGAAACTGCCGTACATGCGAAATTGAAGCCTTTCTCCTGTACGAGCTGTGGTAAATCGTTTGCTAAGAGGGAACACCTCCAGAGGCATGCAAGAACAGTCCACGGTACCGGCTCGCCAAGTACCGGTTAAGGATTCCTGATTAGAATGACATTCAAGGAGCTAAGATGAGGACGCACTTTTTTTTTCCCCAGAAACCGCTCGATCGACAGTGTCTTCTATTGTGCTTGCGCCTCAGCACGAGTCACGTTCTTGCAGCGGTTTCTCGCGCGGATAGTTGGGTTCTTGAGATCGCCCGTGCGGAGGCCGTTTTGTAGTGGTTGTAGGGCGTGTGCGGATGTGCCAACTGTAAATTGCTTTGATGCGGACGATTGAATATGTTCCCCCAGGCTCGACGTAGCAAGGAGTGCTGTGGTTGCTTAGGAAACCAGCACAAGCGAGGGGAGTGCCAAAGCGCCTCCTCCTCGTTAGGTTGATGTAACCTCTTCAGCGATGTGCTGCAGAACTTGGACCGGGACGAGGCGTAAGCGGAAACATGAGGATCGCCCAGTACGAATAAATTGACTAACATTTTCATCCCAACTCACCCATGAAGTTTGCCCTCCTGACCAGGATCCACCTCTCGATCATCGACACCCGCAAGAGCTCTCTCGCCTTGAACAATTTGATCATTTGCTGATTGCTACCTATCGCAACTCGTTCGTACGCCTGGCCAACCAAATAGGACGTCTTTTTGTTACCCGACTACGTAGAACCAACGTGACAAACCGTGACGTCTAGTATTCAATATCATTTCCCAAACCAACTCAGCCCCCAAGAACGCCAAAAATACACATTTACCGCCACACTTGTTCGTTGAGAAGTTCTAAATTGAGGACATAGCATTTGAACCAGGTTATATTTATCAATAATTTAATATCCGTTTTTAGCCTCTCAGCGTTGTCCCAAACGGTCCACTCCTTGAATCAAGTTTTCGGGGGTTTTGATTCGATCATCACTGGATGAATATGAAAGAAATCAAGACGTATATCCCAAAACAATGTTTTTACGTTATCAAAATTCGTGAATATGTTTTTAAAATTTATCCTCCTCCAGGAAGTGAAGGGGTGGAGAATTATTGCCAGCGATGAGCGGGGCGCAGAATCGTATTCTTCGGGAGTTGACGATCGGGGAATGTGTAGTAGGGTTCACTTATGCGCACCGTGGGTCGCATCTGAACCGCAGTGGATCAGTTTCTGGAAAGGCATGATGGACTCGCTTTGTGGGTGTTGGATGGACAACCCGGCATCAATACAAACTGACCTTTTAGTGAGTGTTGGTTTGTTAGCCCGCGACAGAGAATAACAGAGGATATCAGAAAGTGGTTAGACAGACGGATCTCCGTTCAACAGAGCAGAAACATCGTTGGTCTACTTGGAACGAAGAACCTGCGAGGATCTCCTCATGCGGGAACCAAGGCGTTCCTTAGAAGCAATTTCTTGCAGAGAAGCGTCTCTCAGCTTTGTTTCTTGCTGGAGATGACCCGAAGACCATGTTCATTATTGAGCGCAGGATTCCCCACCAAAGGAAGGAATTCAGGCTCTCCTAAACTCCTTAAAATAAGTTTTATTGAGTTTAATTGGGCCAATTATATCGTTCTTACTTTCGTTTCAACCTATTATCATCTGTTATCCAGCATTATCTCTGAAATTACTTCGCTATTCAAATTGACTTTTTTATTTAGATTTTAAGAGGGTTTTTCAGGTAATATTGAAACAAAAAGAGTGTAGTCGAACGGAAAGCTGAATTGCGTAATAGTTAGGAGTGTTGTCTTCTGGCTCGCCTTCGATGGAAGTTTCCGAGACCTGAATTTAGAAATAAAAAAGGGTCCATCCGATAGCCTTCATAACAGTCCACTATTCCTCAATCAACGACTGTTGTTGATTGAATCTCAATCTTCTTCTTCTTCAGGACAGTGTGTCTAGTCCAATTTCAAGATCTTGTTAACCACTACTCGGCACTGAAGTCTGGGTTGCTGACGAGGGTACAGTGGGAATTTGGTGCTCACTGACCTGACTGCTCGCAGGAGAGAATGTCTCGACTTGTATTTTCGTCGTCATCAGGCTGCGTGCTATCTTCCCACGTCTGTACATCGTCGTGATGCTGCCGCCGGTTCAATGCGAGGACTGATGGAGTCTCGGTACGCTGAGGCGATGACTCATCTAACCTATCGGGACTCGGCACTGTTCCCTAGGTTTTTACGGCTGATCATCGACTACATCTGTCTTTTAGAGAATGTTGCTTCTCGATGGCATCATCGTGTTTTTCGCAATGCCCCCGGCTCGTCACGGAGCTGTCTGCTACTCTCTGGCGTTCGAACGCTTCGTTGCTGGTGGACGAGCGTCATCAGCGCCTTTCCTTCCGCTCCTCAGTGTAGATAGTCTCTGACTAAACTGATCATCAAACAAGTGTACTTACCATCCTTCCTCTAACAGGTCCCCAGGGACGGCTAGCCGATCCGACCCTTTTGGCGGGCACTGGCAAATACCGCAGTCGGTGTATTCGAGCCTACTAGTAAACGCTGCGAATTGATGTCCACTCGTCCGGGACATAAAGTTCGTCAACCCACCAATTATCCTTCCGAACACTTGGGTTTTCGTTTGCCAAAATTTGAGGTTTATTTCATCCCTCTTCTAGTTGCTGACGGTACTTCTACCACTACTACTACTTCCCCACAGACTTAAAATTATTCGAGTCGTTTATTCAGAGACCACAATCCTGAAGGGAAGAAGATTGGACTAGACTAAGAGGGCAAGCCTCCAAGATAAAGTCCGCATGGGAACGCCACAGCGTGAAGCTCAACGAATTGAGGAAACGTGAGAGTGTCTCATCAAGATCGCGAAAACAATCGCCACTAAGCTCTCGAGGAATCCAAAGACCTCAAAAGAACCTGTGTGACAAAACCAACTGCAGGATGGTGACGTTCGTAAGGGCCTCCTGTTACACCACTTCCTAGCGGCGGCGCATGATGCAAGCAGCCGCACCTCGCTAGCGGCCCGAAGAAGACAAAACACCGCCGAGGGCAAGCGGGCCGCTTGCCAGGGGGAACTGCCAGGTCTACACACATGTTGCGAGGTCCGTCCTCCAAGACAGGGTCAGCAACTCTCCGGGGACCAACGGGACCTTGACTGAATGAAGCGTGGAAGCTTTATTCAATGAACGTGTTTACAACTTTTAAACTAGAGTCTTCGTCAGCATCTCCGATAGAGCTCTTCCTCACCTGCCATCCAATTGAACTAATCATATTAATATCCTACTGAAAACTAACGAAATCCTATAATCTTTTGTTCTCGCTTCCATAACAGTGTCCATGCGATGGTCCAAGTATTCTCTCCTTCAGAACGTGTGGGGCTTCAGCCCATCCTGAACCTCGTGCAATGTAAAAAACTTTCCCGTTCAATATGTATGTGACAATAAAGCCATATGTATATGACAGCCTGTCGAACTCATAAGTAATCAGAATCCAAAATAAACTGACAGCCTGTCATATCGAGAAGTATTCATGATTCAATATTTGGAGCGGAGATGATTGATTATTGA
This sequence comes from Rhodosorus marinus, assembly GCA_029953675.1. Classification (NCBI taxonomy): domain Eukaryota; phylum Rhodophyta; class Stylonematophyceae; order Stylonematales; family Stylonemataceae; genus Rhodosorus; species Rhodosorus marinus. The sequence continues at coordinate 2,914,120 of JAMWBK010000001.1, forward strand.
CCTGACGTTGATTGAATCTCACAGGTTTTAACAAAAGACCTTCTAAGTGGACAATCTTTTTTTAGAAGCACTTCTGTCAGGCACATTTTGTTTTCTACATTTATTCAATATTGTATCGCACAGAAGAAAAGGGTGTTTTTACCATATATAGAAGTGGGAGCGCAACAGCAAAACAGTTGTTGCTGTTGTTGTTGTTGTTGTTGGTGATGGTGAAGTGCGAACATTGTGCACAGGAGAGACGTTCTGGTATACTGAAAAAAAAAAAGCTCAGGGAAAAAAGCCAAGGCTACATACGGGGTTGCACAAGTCCGTCCGCATCCTCCAGCCAAAGTCAGGAAAACTCTCTCAAGCCTTCGGGGGGACTGACGGGGCCTTTTAATGGATCGAAATGTGTAAAAACGCTATTGAATGAATGGGTTTAGATCATTTTACGCTCTGGCGCTGTACTGCTGCCCTAGTTTTGGAGGCACGCTCTCTAACGTCCTTCCAGGGTACCTCATTCGGGGACCTTAGCCTCCGACTAAATAAAAATAAAAACAAGATGATGATGTGTGGAGTGTGTAGGATGATGAAATGTCGTCTTTTGAATACTTTTACACACGCTGACCAGGAAACGGGAGAAGAATCTACCCTCCATACCAAAGGGATTTGGAGCATGCACGCGAGATTCCGCCGGGCCCCCGTGGATGCTTCCAAGAGTCCTACCCTGCGTAATGGTGTAATCTTGGTAGAACTGATCTTGCGCTGGGCGTGCTGTTGCGGGGTTCTTGAGTGAGTTCTGCAGGGGATCCTCACTCGTGGATGGTTGTTTGGAGTTGGAGCCCATCGCGTGGGACTTGGAAGTTAGCAAAAAGTTCTTGTGTGGAGCTGAAGGCTGTCTACCGCTACACTGACACTCGCTCGTTGGGCCCTGTCCGAACACCACCAACAGTATCACTTTGTCTTGCACCCCTCATCGCGGCACCCTTTCGGGAATCCTGGCCTCTGGGCTAAAGCGATGATGCCGATGATTGTCACTTTGCAAACCGTCCAAGGGTTGCAGTATCTGCTGTCTCATTCCAACTGGTCCATGGCCTCCCACCCTCCCCCACCCCCCCGACAAAGTCCATGTCTGGTATAGCTTCCATGGCCCCCCATCCCGCGTTAAAGGGGCATGCTGGCGTTCAGTCGCCATGCCGCACCAACGGAGCCTGCCTGACGATCCATGCAGTAGCTCGTGGTCTAGCACCAACCTGACGATCCATGAAGTTGCTCGCGGTCTAGCACCGACGGAGCTGACCATCCATGCAGTAGCTCGCCGTTAGCGCCAACGGAGCCTGAAGATCTATGTAGTCACTCGCCGCCCAACTTGTCAAGGTGCGTAGTAAAAACAAATTAAAACTGAATTTCGCAATAACCGTCCCCGCAAAATACTAAGAATGTCCACAAAAAGCGCCTGTGGGGATCGAGCCCTAGCTTTGCGCGGTACTGACGCCGCATCGGGCTGTGCACCACCTCTACCATACAGTGCCGTCCTCCTTCAAATCCAAACTGGAATCGACACACCGACGCACATCTGCGGGAGTGCGAAACACACCTATCGCCGGCGAGAGGTCAGTTCAACCTCGCCAGTGGAAGCAGTGCCCAGTTCGCCCAGCACGAATTCCAGACGAATAAGGTTGATGGTCCGATATTATTTCCGTCGCCTAGTTTTTGGATGAGACCCCTGGACAAGGGGTCTGGGTATCTTTAGAGCTTACCAGGACTATCAGCGGTGCGTTGCAGAGGTATCTGCCGAAATAAAGCCTATGGACGTGAATTATTCCGACATGTCCGCTAGTAAATCCTTCGCCGCGACTTAGACGATAGGCTAGCATCGAGCAAAACAATAAACTTTGTTTAATAAAAACGGTGTTGACTGCCCCGCCCCCAGTCAGCGCGGGCCATTCCCAACCAGTTCTGTTTTGTTTTTTTTGCTCAGCCCCGCTCTGGGCTCATTCTTTGAACGACTGTGCGTTCCTAGAAGAGGTGAGCTGAGGTCAATACAAGGAGCACATCCAAAACACGAAATCGGGATCCTGTTCCGAGACACAAAAATTCTTGAACAAGAGAAGATTTGTATAGGATCGGACGGGACCGGACTTTGGTTATCGTCCATCATCACCCCCGTCCGCCCCCGTGCGCTCGTGCCGTAGAGGGCCTTCGAGACTTTGCCCAAGCGACACGCAAGTCTTTATTTAGCACTTCCGACTCCTACTCTTCTTTTTTTTTTCCTACGTTGTTTCTATCCGACAACAAACAAACAAAAAAAACTAAAAAAAACTGCCCGCTCCCACCGCACAATCATCATCCGACCGAGAGCCATGAGGCTCCAGCTAGCTGGGAAGAGCTCTGTCCCAGTCCGATCAGGACTTCCGTGTTTAAATATTGTTTTCTCGCAGAAAAAGCGAAATCAAGCCAAAGCGTTTAGCAGGTATAGTTAAACCTATGCTAGGCCCATATAAGTCAACTATCAGTCTAAAACGATATATTGACTAATATTATATCATTTAATTTTGATAAAATCTAATATCAATCGTTTTACCATCGAAATAGAAATAGCCTGACAGTGCGCAGGCTACCCAGTCCATACATTTTGAATGTACGCGGTACAATATGTTTTTAGCAAACTTTCTACAAATATTGACGAATCTGTGGCATGCCATTTTACCCCCCTACAGTTTAGACATTAGAATTATATACAAAGATACGATATATTTATACGTTACCGATGACGTAATTGTTTTTGGCGTGCACATCGCACAAGTGGGAACCTGAAATATGGATAAATTTGATGCTGTAAACAAACCCGGGTCCGTGCGGAATTTCAGATTCGGTGGATGGCGATTGGATGAACGGACTGAAAACTGTCAAGTTTTTTCTTTTTTGTTTTTTTTGAAGGACAAGGAATGACAGTTTCTGTAAACAGAATTGGTAGCCTCGTTTATCTTTGGTAAAATAAAAAAAAACACGAAAAGTAAGTTTTCCGGGGTGTCGACGAGATTTATTTTACTTTTTGTACAGAAAAAAAATTGAATCGACCACGCAAGAAATAGAAACGACACGATGATTGGATAAATAGTGGGTTTTTGAGTGTTGTGATTGGATTATGTAAAAGATCATTGTATTTTATTTTTAAATAATAGATAGGTTTTTCGGGGGACAGTTTGCTTACTATGTAAAATTGATGGTGTTCCCGAGTGATTTCATGTTTTTAGGATAAACTATTGACACTGTAGGATAGCTGACACTTTGATTTTTAATCACTTTTGGCGGGCTGGGATTTTCTCCCTTTTATTTGATACTGTTTGTGGGACTTTCAGATATGCGGTGGATTTTGGGGAAGGAGGATGGGTAGGTTGATGGGTTGGGGTGATCGATCTGATAGCACGAGGGGTATATAAAGGAGGTGAACGGGTTGAGGAGGCTGGATGGATATCATTGCTTTTGAGTAGGGATTTGTGGAGAAGTGTGGTTGATGAACTGCGGTTACTAATTACTGAAGATTTGGCGAGGTGGTTAAGGTTGTTGGTGTTTTTTTGAAACAAGATGGCGATTAGCGATAAGATGAGTCTGGAGTTCCTCATGTGCACGATAGCAGAGGACGAGGTCATGAGCGATATATCTGATGGGGAGACAACGAGCCAAGAGAAGGATTCAAAGTTTTTTTGCGATGTGTGCTCGAGCCCCTGTAAATTTAAGGGGGAGCTTCTTTACCATCAGAGGCAGCATGGACTCAGGAAGGATCTGATTCCCTGCCACGATTGCAAACTTGCCTTCACGAAGATGTTTGCGTACAGAAATCACTACAAGTGCGTTCACGAGAAGGTGAAGAGGCACCAGTGCACGATGTGCGATAAGTCCTTCTTCTTCAAGAAGGATCTGCCGAAGCATGTTCTGGCGGTCCATGAAAAGTTGAAGCCATTTGAATGCCCAACATGCTCGAGGGCGTTTGCGAAGAAGGAGCACATGCAGAGGCACGTGAAGGCCCTCCACTCGCCTTCCACTCGCCTTCCACTCGCCCAGAGCTGAGGTGACCATCCAAGCCTGAGGAGCACGCCATAACTTAATACTTTAATTTAATACATAATCCTGAACACATACAACGTCAACTAACACTGACCAAAACAAACGTCAGAAGATTAAAAACAACCAACTTGAAATCTACTCACACCACCTCTCGCAGCCTCTAAGTCCATATCAAAATACCTTCGGGAATTCATCCTTCCACTCACACTTTCGACTGAAAAAAAGCAACCTGGAAACTCGGTTCCTACCAACCGCTCCAACGGAAAAAAAAAAGTTGCCACGTAGTCCTCCTCATGCGGTCTCCAAACGCTGGAGTCTCTGCGACTCGCGTCAATCTCCTTACTCATAGAAAAGAGAACGCGATCGTTGCGACACAAACGAGTGGTCCCTGACGGGGCTATGTTGACGAGCAACACACTATATCCAATTCAGAAGATCTAAAAAAAGAAACAGTTGAAACGGAGCCGTTTGGCGGGAAGCTGAACTCTTGGTTTTCTTGAAGTTTTTGCTGAGTTGAAGCCAGAAAAAAATTTGGTAGTTTCGTGTCGGACAGCTGTCACGAAAGTTTCTTTGGGGCAGCTCAGTTGGCATTTCGAGTGAGTGTCTCTTCGTCTCGCGGAATCGTGACTGTAAGGGCAAGCACAGACTGTGGCGCGAAGTGACGATAAGACAAGAGGAGAATGAAAGGAACCCCCTAAACCGGGTAGTAAACTAGATTCTAGGGGTGAAAATTACTCTGTGGACGCGAATCGCGTGCCATCGCCATTGACCGCTAGCTGGGCGTTACCACGCTCAGAGTTTACGGCTAATTTCCGCCCTCAACGAACCAAAATCCTCACCCTTGCGCTAAGGATGTTGAAAAATTCCGCAAAGAGTTCCGTTGCCGCCTTCCCAAGCCGTTCAATTATGCCTCCACAATACGGTGGGCAAAGATGAAATCATTTGCGATCGCCCAAAGCATCTCGGCAATGGGCTAACTTCCTAGCGCTTCAGTTCGGGCACTCGTATATCCCGATGAAAAAGGTGCGCAAGACAAGTCCCGTCCAGCCAGAGAGGACGGGACATTCATGTCCATGACATATTGTTTGCCGTTTGCGCTGATGTAGGACCACGATGTCCGGACGCAGACGACTTCCAGAAAAATATTGCTCAGGTTGTACGACTGTATCGCTTCGATGCCGCTTTCGCGGAGATGTGCCGCTAGCTAGTCTCGGAGAAAATTGTGTCTGATGGTCCAGTTGCCAGAAGAAGATCGGCAATGGAAGAGTTTTAAGACCCCTCAGGGTGTACGCGGAACGGCAAACTGAGCCGTCCGCAGTCGATATTAGTCCTGACAGGGGCAATATTAGTAGTAAACGTGGGCTGCATTTGTGACCCTGGGGTGGTGAGAGCTTGGCTACCTTCACTAGGTAAATCGCGAATCCAGGAGCCGGCACTCAATCCCGCAGATGAGCGTGAACTAGCTTGAACAGTTCCGAGAGGTCAGATATGGTCCACAAGTTCCTCAAACCTGCACTGGTCACTCTTCTGGGAGAAAAAACCCCGGAGGGGGAGAAAATAGTAACACGCGAAGGACTAAATCGCATGCCTCCAACATCCAAGCAGCATTCTGACGCCACAGGAGAAAACTCACGACGGTAAACTGCGAGGAGAGCCGGTCTGCGTGCTCACGGAACACTTCGCGTGGCCACCAGGAACCAGTCGAATCCGCTAAAGTGGAAAATTTCACCGAAAACCCAGATGCTGGTGCTAAGAAAAGGTAAGCCGCAGGGGAGGGGCTAAGGGGACTGGTCACCGGGGTAGTAGACCAGATTCTAAAAGAAAAAAAATAGTCAGCATCTTACCATCGCATTAACCATCAACTGCGCATTACCGTGCCACAGCTTTCGATTAAATTCGGTCCTCACCAAACCCAGCAACTCCCCTCAACGTCCAAGATATTGTGTAACTTCGGTTGGAAAATCCATTGTTTCCCTCCGGTGGGCAAATAAACAAACTATGGATGGGAGGACTGGACGGGAAGTAGAACTGCTTAGATATCAAAGCCATGGCCTGGTTTCATTCACGAGCATTGCGTTTTTCGTAACGAACTGTCCGAAAAATACGCTCGATATGAAATAGGTTCTAAGAGCAGCTCAATGTCGCGAGTTGATCGTCTGCGGTGCCCCTGACTTGAGGTCATTTGTGAAGAAAGAACCGCGAACGCTTTACTGAAGAAGTCCCTAGTGGAGCCCTTCAAAAGGGAATAAAGAGTTTATCGATGCAGTAGAAATCCTCCAATGGGTTGTGTGGCTACGTTCTACTAGAAGGACAATCTCATAGTTCCCCTTGTCGACTGGACGAGCGAGTGAGGCAAGTCGTGCATTCCCTTTCCACAGGGACCGGTTGAGTGCTATCCGAACTGGTGCGGGGCGCCCTCGGCTTGGTCTTCCAGCGCAGTGTCATCAGCGGCCTGATTTCAGGGAACACTTGCTCGATGATCCGGTTCGCGATGCGTTTATCGACCTTGTTGAACGCGGTGGGGCGGTTGAGTTTGCACAGGACGGCATCCGGTCGCTCTGCGAGGTGAGCTTCCGCGATGTCTCCGATGTGGGCTTGCGCAAATTCTCATATTTGCATCAAGCCGATCTTTCACTAAACGTGCGTTCCATCAAGATAATGCAACAGACACGACATTGCTCAAATCCGTGCGGACGCGCGACGAAACCCTCATCGCCGCAGAAGAAAGTTGACGTGGGAGCAGAACTCGGCACAGGACCCTTCTAGATTGGCTGGGCCTTCTTCTAGCTTCCAGTTCAAAGCTGTAGAATGGGTGTTCCAGGCACCACGCTCGCTCTAATTTCTCACAAATCAAAAACAGATCACGACCTATCGTTTGCACAGGGAAGGAAATCATCCCAATTCCGACCGCAAAAAAACGAAAAAAAACAGATCCAAACAATTCATACCCTCCCGCTCCAGCCTTTTATAAAACGAAGAGAAAAAAAGAAGAAAAGGGTCAAATCCTCAACCTTATCTCACCTGAGATTCAGTTGTGGGAATGCTCCCCGACGACAAGCAAGCAGACCCTCTCCAAGGTCTCCAACTCTTCCCCCCCCCCTTTACCCGAACCCATCCCCAACATGTATAAAATAATCCAAAACATATAAAGTAAAGGACAGCTGTATTTCTAAAATAAAGGCAAAAGGAAAATATTCCCCCCAAAATACATCAAAAATATGAAAAAATGAAGGACTGCTGTCTAGATTTTCTTTTTTTTCGGTTGTGGGAATGTCAGGTTCTTTGCCCTCGCATGAAAGAGGACTGGGAGTTGCGGCGATGGACTGAGTATGAATGGAAGGTGTAGGGCAGAGGGAGCGGGGAGGGGGATGTGGTTTGAGGAGGAGGGAGAAAGGAAATGGATTTGTGAGTTTCTAAAAACGGAAATGATTGGGGGTTTCAATTTTGTTGGTGGCCGGGGCCTGAGGGGGTTTTAGTCTCTGTTGGGGGGAGGTGGGAATTTTTTTTGGTAACGGGGTTGTGTTCTTTTCTGGTTTGTTTTTTTTTGAGTTGAGAGGGCTGAGGACCTCGGTTGGAATAATATAATAGGATGCTGACATGGTTGAAGGATGGGCTTGCGGATGTGGGAGGTTGTCGTTGTTTTCGAGTGGAGGTGGTCGCTCTTGTGTAGCGGAAAATGGCGGTCGTCTTGCCGGCAGCGAAGATGCAGATTGAGTTTCTCCTGAACTCAAGGGCTGCTTCCCCAGAATCTGCTGAGCATCTGTGTAAGGAATGCTTCACCAGGTGCCGGAGCGCGGCTCACCTTCGGTACCACAGGTTCGTCCATGGCGAGAACCGGTTTCATCCATGCCGGCGCTGCGAGATCGCTTTCACGCGAAAGTTTTCACTTCGAAGTCACGTGCGGTGTGTACACGATAAGGAACGAAAATTTGCTTGCGTTTCATGCAGCAGCAAGTTTTTCTACAGGAAAGACCTCCTCAAGCATAAAGCCGCCGTGCATGAGAGGAAACGACCCTATCGATGCGAAGACTGCCCTGCAAATTTCGGAAAGAAGGAGCACCTCACGAGGCACAAAAGGAGCCTACATCGCTGAAAATAAATTTGCTTGCTTCCAACGAGACCTGAAACATTGGCGAGGAACTAACTGCCAGAAGAAGAATGATTCCACTGCGACCTCTAATCCATCTACCAAGCTTGATGATGTGAAGAACAAAGCTCGCCAATACGTAGTCTTTACATTGAAACTATAAATAATCTTTCTCTCTTTTCACCCACACGGGGAACGATTCAAACGCACACCGCACTATCTTACGAACTAACCGTACGGGATTCGTCGAAAAAGAGGATGGCATCCCAAGCGCCCATTCTTGTCTCCGAAAGGTCCGTGACGTTCGAGAGCTCTCCCGGCTTTACGTCCTCGACCTGGTAGGAAAGTTTTTCCACATCCAAGGGATTGAACGCATCTCTTCTATTCACGGCTTCATAACTAGGCTCCTGCTCGGTGTCCCCCATCCACATGTCCTTGACATCCGGCGAGATATCATACAAAGCGTATGTTGAATCTGTATAGACAAGCTTTTCTACTCGGCTTTGCACGGTGGCTTTTTGCACGGCCTCTTTCTCCATGTTGCGCTCATGGGATTGCGCGTGACATTGCAAGCTCGACTTCCATCTGAACGCCTTCTCACATCCTTCAACAGTACATTTAAACGGAGTATTCTCGGAGTGTACCCTTCTATGGACCTGGAGATTGTAGTTCCTTGGAAAAACTCTTACGCATCCCTCAAAATCACACTTGTAGATCTTGTTCTGTCTCTTTCGTCCCATCCTTCAATCCACGATTCCCACTTTAGCCCCACAACCACAACGACATCCTCACCTTGACCCTCCTCCAAGCCCACCCCAGCGTCCTTCCTGCTAAACTCCTCCTTTTCAATATCGTTTGCCGAGCAACACCTCTTCTCCAGTTGTGCAGCTGATATCCCGCCAGACCCGTCTCCCTGTTCAATTACTATTTATCCCCAGTCAGGCCCGACCGCACCTCCTCTCTCTCCCCCTTAAAAAACCAAATTGACTTTTCTATAATAAGTGGCTGTGGTAAGTGGTCTCCATCCTTCCCGACACAACATTCCAGGCCACAAAAAAAAACCCCCAAAAATACCCAACTCCCCTTCCCGATCTACAAGATAGATCGACTCATTTAGCTCAGCAAGGCCGTCCGCATTGCCAACAGGCAGAGCAATCGATCCTCCTCGCGCTCTCCACGAAACCAGGGAAGACTTAGTGATCCCATGCTCCCCTTATTCAAGTACCAGAACAGTTAAATAATTAAACAATATTAGATTAATAATAGTCCCATTCATAATAAAAATAGACATTTCATTCGTATATCCAATTATACTATGCTTTGTACTCTCCATTAACCAATAAAAAAGCCTATAACAAATTCGCTTAACCAGTCATAATAGCATAATCAAAGAAGCATAATATTTTATTCTTATTCAGTATTTATATGTGAGGCGACTTTCGGAAACAATGAGATTGATAGGATCTATTTTTTGATATATTTAGAATTGATATGTATGTATTGGTTATATCGTTTTTCGCTTAACCAATGGTATTTCATATCCCTTATTTAATTTTATAAAACATGATTACCAAGGTACGAAAATAGCTTTTCGCTTACAGTCACGAACTATGATGTTTGCGAAAAACCAATCATTGTAGAGAAGATATTGAGTGTCACAGACTGATTGGAAGCTTGAAAGTAATCGAAATGATTGCTGTTCGACCATCCAATAATAACAAAAAAATTGCTTATAATGTATATTCGAAATAATTCGCCTTACCCAAACTCAGTATGGAAAAAATTGTCCGCATCCAGTAAAGTTTTTAAAACAAATAACTTTTTGTATATGTAAAAAAGTGTGCGTTGGGAAAACGGGGAAGGTGGGGGTGGGGAAATCTGATAATGGCTGTCGGAGGCTTTTGATTTTTTTGTGATTAATTTTATTTGCTAGTCTTTCAGAGTATTTGTAACCAGTAGGGGGGGGAAGTTAGTAAAATTGAGTTTTGTCTGGTTTGTTTTCCTTGGATTGGGAGGAAAAGAGAAGGAATGGACGAAAGTGTGTTGGGTGAAGGGGGTAATCATTACAAGAATTCGACAAAGCTGTTTGCTTTTTTGATGGGAAAAAGATGTTTTTGATTGGTTTGGTTTGGGAGGGGGGAAGGGATTGGGGATCTAAATTTGGACCGAATTTTTTGTTTTTGTTTGGTGTCCTGGAAGAGCGAAGGAAGCGAACCAGCTGACTTGCGATGTGAGTATAGGCTCGAGGGACGGTTGGGCATGTCGTCAGGCCCTTCCCCTTCTTCCTGCCTCCCCCCCTTCCCCCCGCCGCTTTTTTTGCCTGTGCGTTGTTTTTTTTTTGGTCTTTTGCGTTGTTGCCAGTGGGCACGATGGATCCACTACCGGATCCATCATTAGGGTCGTCTGATTAGTTTATTCGAAGTAACGGGAGGGGGGGGGGTAGGTGGGTCCGTTGTGAGGTTTTGGGTGAGTGAAGCTTCGGAGGAGGTTTTCTTGTTGGCCCCCAACCCGTAACCAGCCGTTTGCTAATTTTGGCTACTACAAATTGGGTCCCTGAGGAGGAGCCTGAGTGGGGTTTGGAACACCCTTAATGACGCGTTATACGTTGTTGGCTAGCGCTTACACCGCACGGGACGATGGTCAGGCTTGTCCAGCGTACTTGGAGGCTGTGCAAATTATCAATTATTGTTGGACGATTGAGTATTGTTCTGCGCGAGCGGAGCGGGGACGAGGGGACGGGCACGCGCCTATCTGATAGGCTGCGTTGATGATCAACCCACTAACGTTCTTAAGTTAAAACCAAAAGAGATTCTTGAGCGATGAATGTTGTTTTTTTTGGCAGTGGTGAATAAGTCCGGTTTGGTTAGGTCATGGTCTCCTTACAAGTGTCCGATCCTCGTTCTCGTTTACAGAACAGCTCTCCCTCACAATCCGGTTTGGAGCAGGAGAGTCAGTACACGCTGTCGCAGTCGTCAATGACGTTGACGAACCCGATCACATTCTAAACTAACTGCTATTGAACCTCCGTGCTGATTGCAAAGCTGCTGTCAACAGCTTTGCCTTTGGTGTAGACCTGGCGGCGACTCATGTGGTAAAAGATGGGGGCGATAAGGTGTGCGTCCAGAGGGAGCAATCGTTGCAGAGCTGAGGGAAATGCAATTCGGCTTCTACAACGGTGGTTCCACCACATTCTCTATCTGCTTGCTAACGAAGATTCAATACATCCTGCAAATAAGACTTGGCCGCGTGTCCGCTGCGCACCAACGCATTTGAGAAGCTTTGGTGAAGCATTGGCATGGGACCTGTAGGTTAGCGACCGAGCAGCCAGTTCTATGGCGTCCACACAGAGCAATCGAGCACTGAGGCTGCGCTTTCGTGGTCCAAGCCCAAGCTGGCGTGTCTGACAGTAGCATATTGGGCCAGGAAGGACGCAGAACTGGCCCGCTCCCAAGTGGATTGTCGCGTTTCTCCTACCTTCGATTCCCAGCGTACACTCTTTTTAAAGATTTGCTGACTCAGCCGCTTGATGCCAAAACAAAAAACGACTGTGCTTGCTGACTCAGCCGCTTGCTGCCAAAACAAGAAACGACTGTGCCCGACCGTGAGCCATTACTTCTAGAGTCTCACACGGAAGAAATCACCCAGGCTCGCGCATGCTCCTCACAGGAAGAGATGCGACCTTGCAGATCTTATCCTCTACGCATCACTCTTGTCTGCCCTACCCCATCCGTTGGAAACCAACCGTCAGTGATCCTACACAGCCCCGCCAATTCAAATTTGACCCAAACTTAGGTTGAATTCGGGAGGAATGCAATTCCGAAATTTTTACTACTGTTTGTTCTCGTTTCGCAGGCTCCTTGTGGCAGTTTGCCTATATGATTAAAGTGATCTATCGGCTCAGGGCACAAATTTCCTTCCCGAGTAGATGATTCGCATATCAAGTACCATGACTTGGAACGCATGAGTGTCATGGAGGCTGTTCATTCTAGCTGCCCGCTCTAGAGGATCTCAAGACCAACAGCCCTACTGCCCACTGATAGGAGATGTCTTAGGTCCTATCGCGCTGGTGGCTGCTCTGATAACCACCGAGGACTACCTAGTTTAGTATCCCCTCAAGACATGTGCACATATTATTGAGGCTAACTACCTTACCAAGGGTTACGAACTTCAAACAACGAGGGGTTCATTCGCCATGGCAGAGCCGTGTGCACACCGGAATGTGTAGCCTGGGCCTCACGGGAGCTTTTTTTTGAGCATGTGGCTCCCTTATCATCAGCAAGCCGTCACGACTCAATCCCGAGCGGAATTAGACAATGCGTCATCCCCTTCACTGTCCACTCCAATGGTATGTTGAGATCCAAACAGTCACTGGATCGGAGTGTGTTCAGCTCCGGTGCCCGGTGACCGATGCGCTGATACGCCTCCGGGCTCGCTAGTGGTACTGCAGTACCTGCTGACACCCTGGCATAAGTGCCGAGCCCGTCACTTGACATTTCTACGAGGCGGGAAGGATTTATCCACCCCTGGGGTAGCCTGAGCCTTCTGGGGCTGATCCTTCTTCGCCCAGTTTCTACCCGACGGAAGCAGACTTTTGCACCTTCCTTTGCCTCTAGCTGACTGGTAGATCCAGCACATTTTGCACCCGAGTTGAGCTTCAGCAGTGCCAGTTGAAAATCTAGAGAAGATACTCACGAGCTACTCTGGCGCACCAGGTTCTCGGATTTCGCGCCTTCGAACGCCTAGCAAGAAACTGTGTGACTGCTGCGATGGCGATCCTATTCTATGCCGTGCGGCGAACTCTCTATGCAGAGCATCCCTATGCTGACCCATGTGCACTGGATCGTTAATTGATCTGATGCTACCTCTTTTACCATGTGCAACGTACGCCATCGCTCCTTTATTTAATTGACACGACTGCTCATTCAAGCCCCTCTTCGGGGGGACTACACGTTGCCGTTCGAGATCAATTCAAGCACCCCGGCAGGGCAGAAACTAAAACTGCCGTCGTTTTCAACGCCGTTAATGCTTCCATCATCAAAATGTGGATTCAGTCTGACTTTCGAAAATTTCGGATCCACCGTCTTCCGAAGGCTCTGCTTGTCTTGGACCTACCTCTTCGACCGCTCCACAATCCTCGAGCACAGCAATCTGGACCTGATTCATTACGGACGTGCACAAGACCAGGATGGAGACATAGGTTCGTTTTGTCCTAATCTGTACAATGAAGTCGGTCATATGCTCTTTGGTCTTTCAGCGCCGGTCGTCGGATTATCAAAGCTATCCGACTCAACTCATTCTACAGTAGTCAGCGCCAATCAAATCAATCAAGCTAGTACGTTCCCACCTGAATCTGCACGGGAACCATGCCAGTTTCGAATTTGAGAAAAAGAGGGCCCCTTCTTGAAGTACGGAACTTTAGAAGCCGTGTGCTCATCACCATGGGCACGATGCTGGCCTAGGAAAACGCGCATTCCGGTTGACATCTCGAGGGATCTTTGCTTTCCGGCTGGTCCCATCTTACAACGACCTTGCTGTGCTACATTTCTGTTCTGTGCGATCCGAAGGTTTATAAATAATCTTCATTTCGAACTCGTACGCGCTTGATTGCCTCCTTGGGAACAATAACAAGCCCCATCCACAGGAGCTCTGTCTCATCTACGCACGGTGCGAGAGATAACAAACAATCAGTCGAACAATGGGGACAGCAAAAAACGAGCAAAAAAACACGGAGCAGACTAACTCGCACCTTGATTTGAGCTCTCCATCATGCGCTCCTCCGCACTCGAAAGGATAATGTTGTGAAGATGGTCGATGCAGTGGAAAAGCCCCTGAATCACCCGACCATCCGTCATTTCAATTAACATAGGACGATTGATCAACTCGCGTACTCTCGTAACGTACTCCTCTCGATCTGCAAAGGACTTACCCATGTCTTCTCTTCTAGTTAGCCATTCTCTTTCCTCCCTAAACATCTCCAGATCCTCCTCCCTCCCCTCCGAGAAACATTCTCAAGAAATTCCGTTTCGACCGCGTTCGTTAGTACCGTAATAGTATCAGAACGCTGCTCTGAAGGAACTAACGTGCCGATGCCGAGGTGTGACTTAGCCTACCATTCGGGACCCGGGGCTGTTTCATCGGTTTGTACTGCTCATTATCCAGCTTTGTGGTCTTTTAGACAGTGTCTAGTCATGTTTTTCATAGTGACCCCGGACGTCTTGACCACCTCACCACGGAGCTGCTTTTGATCCGCTGAGGCTCTACTGCTGGGTGCTCTGCTGGTCCACGCGTCGTCAACGCTCCACAGAGTATGTAGGCTCTGAATAACCTCATGGTGACGAAGATGAACTTCAGTGCCAACCGCAGAGTGTAGCAGTATAGGTAGCTAAAACAATTGGGATGGTAAGGAGCCCCCTCTGCCGGGCTTCTTGAAATCGGTATCGCATCGACATGGAAAGACTATGGGGATGGGGGAGAGGGGCACCTCCACGCCAACGCTGAAGAGTGAGCAAGACGCCGAGGCGTGTCGAGGGACCCTCAGGAGGTGAAGGGTGTGTTCATATTTTCGTTGTGGACGGATTTTGGTCAAGAATCATGAAGTTGGAATATTTTGTTTGGGGTAAATTCAATGTAGCCTGGGCGGCGAAGAAAAACAACTAGAGGAATTTCCTCAGTCTATTTGTTTTTACCTCTTTAGAATTGCAATTCCAGCATTGCCCGATCCTCCTCCGCTTGTTCCGCCACCCAGGGCGTACAGATACATCGTTCACGAGCAGCCGCGTGGTACATCAAGCAGAATTGACAAGCAAAGAAACAACTGCAATCACAGAGAGGATTGATGACTTTGCAGATGGAGGAATGCCTGCGCGCGAGGGCTGGGTGGCCTGGCTCATAGACCCGAGGCTGTGCGGAGTAGGGCTGAGCGCTGGTCAGAAGTAAAAGATTATTTCGTACGCGAAAGGTAGTGCTACTTGGCATCAGCGCGCTGAATTTCTCTCCGCATAGCTCGTTTACTTGTGAATTCGGCGGCAATGCTGGTCACCGGAATATTCCCGCATGCCGCAGATTGCGAGAGAATGTGGAGCCTCGCTTCGCGGACGCACCATATTAAGCGTTCTCACTACCTTAACCATCCAACAGAACCGATCTTAGAAGCTCAAACCGTTCCCCATCCACTCACAACTCACCCAGCTCTTAAAAGAGGTCCACACCTAACACGTTGACATAGGGCAAGACATAGGGCATCAAAGTTTGGTCTTGCCGGTTGGATAAGTCACATTTTAGGGCAAAACCGTTGAAATTAGTACCGCATGCGGCATAGGGCATGCCCTATTACCACAATAAATTGTACGTTTAGTGATTTATTAGTACAGTGGGACTTGCGAAGCAGAGGAGTTTCAGATGCAAAGAGGTGAGGTTGGTCCGAGCGGAGCTGCTACCCATAACATCAGACAAGTTTAAACCAGGAGAGAATGAAGCAAACGGGTATATCGAGGACAAAGAAAACGTAAAGTGCGGGCTTCAAGGGACAACTGCAAGCATTTGCCCTGCCAGAGCAAAACGAAACTGGGCCGGGGAGGGCAGGTGCTTTTTGGGGGGTCTCGGTCTGGCTGAGCGAGAAACTGAGTAGAGACCACGAATGTATATTACTCCTTAGCGGTTAATCTACTTCAGATGTTGCTAGGTAGAAAGTAGCCAGATTGTTTTTCAAAGAAAAATGAAGAGTCCTCCGCGCCCGATAAGAAGGGAGCCCTTTTGCAAGACATTTAGAAAGCCTGGCTGCTCATCTCGATGCGAGGCCGTTCCGAACTGATATCGATGCTAAGTTTCCTGTTTCGACCTCGTAATGTCATGAGCGATGACCCAAATAACGAAGAACAAAGAAGCTTTGGCTTTTGTTTGCTCTGCTGAGCGAGGGGCATGCTGTGGTGAGGTCTGACCACATCTACCACGCTAGAAACGGTGTCGTGCTGACAGGGATGGGCGGGGATATCAGTGGAAAGGTGAATGGCGGTTTTTCCATTTTAAGTAGCGGAGTAAGATGAAGAGGAAGAGAGAAGCGACATGGTCCGATCTTGTACAGACTCTTCGTTCCGGAGAGAAGTCTGTGAGGGAGCTTTTGCCTGAACTCGAGCGCCTGTTGCCTGTCAGTTATGGTGGACGTGAACCAGACGATCGCGAAAGCGAGGATGGCGACGACGATCAGGACAGTTTTTCCTCCAGGAGAATCTTAGAACGTGGGTCGACGACTAGGTCCGGTAGTACCTTCCGCCTGCACTACCTGGAAGTTCCCTTTTCCATTTGGGAGGACCTTTTCGACGAAGAATGGCCGTCCGACGCGGCTAGAACGCTCGACACGGAGCTCCACCTTCCGGAAGCAGATCTTTTCCCTGCGTTCACCGACGATCGCGGCAACGAAGAATCAGGACAGGTCCAAATGGACGCAGACGTGGAGTTTGTTAGTACGATCCTCCGGAACACTGGCAACCATCCCACATGCACTGGCCGCATCCATTTTACCAACACCTCCAAAGATTGGTAAGCCATCCGTTGAAGTTAGTAGCCCGAACCGCAGAGATTCCATTCATCTTGGGAGGCAAAATTCATTGCGTGTGAGTCTCTCAAGCGACTTGAACGGCATTGAATCTGTTCAAAGCGGTTCCTTTGTCTTCCCGCTGATGCGCTAGGGCCGTCTGTTAGGAGCGGGTTCCGTAGCTCCGTGAGGTGCTCATTAACCTTAGCAAAATCTCTTCTCTTGATTGTTAGGATGCGTCTTCTGCACGATGTTGTGATGGAGGGAGGCAAGGAGCTTGAAGTCAGCGACTATATCAGGCTCTTAAGCTGTCTATCCAATTCAGATCTGGCGGATGTGGTCTTAGTGAGGATATTCCCCGGGCTGTTGTTGCGTGAACGCTCCAACAGGGATGGCGACTTGTCGAAAGAAATGGATCAGCTGTTGGAAGTTGCGTTTCACCGCAGCAGTTTCTCGTCGATGAGCCTTTCAGTACTTCAGAAGACCATTGCTGCGATGAGGTTGGCTTGACTCCGTCAAGTACAAGGTTCCCAAGCAGACATATTGAAAGTGTTTTATTCCGTTTTTCCTACAGTCTCGAGCAATGCGGGCTTCTAGGGGTATTCTCGCAAGCAAAGCTGCTTCGGCTGTACTTGAATGGGACGATGGAGGGCCACAGGCAACCCGGAGGGTGATATCAGGGACTCCGTGTTCATATCGTCAAGTCCTCACTATTTATGACTGTGGATGGTCAAAGGTAGAGAGTTTGGTGCTCTACGTAAAGGATCTCGAGATTCCAGAGCTAGAACGGAGGATCAATGAGTAGCTCGCCGGCCGGAAAAAGTGAACTCCTTTACATTCTGCGAGTAGCTCATGACAGCTCTTCACTTGCCACACTTAGGATTGGACAAGGCTTGGAATCAGCCGGCGGGTGCTATTGGTAAACAGCTCGTCGACGATTCGCTGAGATGCGACCGGTTTTGAGAGGACGAAACTTTCCAACTCCCCACGAGGGCCTTCACGCTTTCTTTGAGCTCCTATGCGAAAATCGCCTTAGTATCCGTTCATATGCCGGGCACGGGAGATCGTTCGGGAACTCCGTGAAGAGGGTGCAGGCGACTACTTAGGCGCGTATAGGCATTCCAATGCTATTCGAAACGATCTTGCATCGTTTCCAGTTCCGGAAATCATAGTATACAGTGAATTCAAAGCCGCCCTCACCTTCTGCGCCAGGCAGCTGCCCAGTCAAGTTTCTAGGTGTACTTGCTCCAAGATGAAACCCAACGGCTTCAGCGTTCGCCCGTGGTGAAGCCGACAAGCTAACTTGCCCGGTGAGGCTTTCATACGAGTGGCCATTAACGACTTATCACCCTGTCCTAACATGGACGCAAAGGAATTCAACCGATTTGCGGCGTGAGCAAGGTGGTCGAAAAGTCTCTTAAGACCTCCTCATGGGGTGTACAGTACTACTACTTCAAAGATCAGGCTTTTGATGTATAAAAGCGAAAACAAATGTCGTTCAGTTTTTTTTCTTTAATCTCATCTGCTCTCTTATACATATTCGCGAGCAACGCCCGAACCAACGATCTCCCCTCGCCCACCAAAATCTATCCACCCTGAAACAATTTCCCCCCCTCCCCCGAACCACCAGAACAGGACCACCTGGACCCTTTCTGGTATCATTCGACACCCTCAAAGCTCTGGCCGAGAAAATTAATTCTTAAAAAACAATTATCGCTATATATATATATATATATATATTCTTCATCCGCTTATTGTGTCCTTATACAGAAATACAATACGCTTATTCAAAATACTCATCAAATTACGGTCCGATTTTTTGATTTTTTTTTTGGAAAGCCCCTCCCTCCTCGCGCTCGCGCGGCGAGCACACGCGCGAGATATCCAATTCGGTAATAAGTTTTAAGTATTTCAATAAACTGCAGCAATAGCAACGGGCGAAAACGGTATTCTTTGAAATTCGGAATAAAAAACTAAATCGCAATCAATTTACGAAAGTGATGGGGAGAAAGGATTGCACTATTCCCAATTATTTCTTCCTAAATATTCGAAACATGGAAACTTATCAATCAATATAAGGACTCAGAGATTGAATGAAGTGTATATTTTCTTTTATACAACTTCCTATGAATTAGGATGTGTATGTCCATTATTTTGGAGAGAGCGGAGACTCAGCTCGGTATTTTTATCGGTTTTTAGTTCATTGGGAAAACCATGATCAATTTTGTTGGTCCTTGAATTTGATCTTTCACTGTCTAGATATCCCAACGGGTGGGATGTCAAAAAAATCTCGGCGATAATGTTTTTGGGGAAATTTTTGATCGCTGGCCGAAGGCATAGCATTTCTCTCCATCTTGGCGAATGATACAAAGCAGGATCGTTGGCTTTGGAAGGAAAAAAGGACGTGTATTATTTAATGGTTTTTTAGGGTTTTTGGATTCCTCGAAAGGAGTCGGATAGTTTCGCTATGGCTGCTGGGCGGTTGGCAATAAGATGAGCTGTAGATGTGGTGGTAGGGGGGGAGGTTGGGGAGTGGACTGATCTGGTTGACAATTCTAAGGACGATTACGGAGCTTTGTGAACTGAAGGCTGTAAATTGACTTTGTTTTGGGGTAACCTCTTTGAGAAATTGTTCGCTATGGCTTTTGTTTTTGGGAGCAGTTTCGTCGGGGGAAGAGGGGCTGGTGTACAGACGCGAACCTCTTCTTGCAGGAGAGTAAGTGCTTTCTTATCTTGAGTTTAGCTTGGATCCCTTCAATGTTTCTCATCTTTGTTTGCCAACCGTTATCGTTATGTTTCTGTTCGTTTAGGTCGGCGTGACCAGCCTGGAGATGAAGATCAGCGTCGCTGTGGTCGGTGGAGGACCTGCTGGAGCTTGCGCCGCGGAGGCGTTGGCAAAGGGCGGGATCGAAACTTACATTATTGAGAGGAAAATGGACAATGCCAAGCCTTGCGGTGGTGCTATTCCGCTTTGTATGGTCGAAGAGTTCGATCTACCCCCAGAGATCATCGATCGTCGAGTCAGGAAGATGAAGATGATTTCTCCGAGCAACAGGACTGCGGACATTGGGCGCACCCTCAAGCCGGACGAGTATATCGGAATGACAAGGAGAGAAGTTCTTGACGGATTCCTCCGCGATCGCGCGATCGACCTCGGCGCGAAGCCGATCAACGGGCTCGTTACTGAAGTGCTGGTTCCTGAAGGTGTCGGCAAGTACAAAATTATGTACTCTGACTATAGCACCAAAAAATCCGGGAAGGGAGAACAGGTAACTTTCAAGTTTCGGCGGAACACCTGTAGCCAACGATCCGTAAACTGATCAAGCTAGTGCTTGCTCCACTTCTGCGCTTGTAGAGCTCCATCGACGTTGACATGATCATTGGGGCAGATGGAGCGAATTCTCGAGTGGCGAAGGCCATCAATGCGGGAGAGTATGCGTATGCGATCGCGTTCCAGGAGAGGATCAAGCTCCCTGAAGACAAGATGGAATACTATGAGGAACTCGCAGAAATGTACGTTGGAGACGACATCTCCCCTGATTTCTACGGATGGGTCTTCCCCAAGTATGATCATGTTGGAGTTGGTACGGGGACGGTCATCAACAAGAACGCCATTAAGCAGTACCAGACCGCAATCCGTGACAGGGCTGCGGAGCGATTGGCTGGAGGAAAGCTCCTCAAGGTGAGAGTGCTTTGAGCACAATCCGTGCATCGCAGTGAAGGGGGATATATCTTCTAAGCCAACTACAACTACGACTGTTCAGGTTGAGGCACATCCGATCCCAGAGCACCCGAGGCCGCGCAGAGTATCTGGACGAGTCGCCCTAGTTGGTGATGCGGCGGGTTACGTAACGAAGTGCTCAGGCGAAGGCATCTACTTCGCTGCGAAGAGTGGAAGAATGGCTGCGGAAGCGATTGTTAAGCTGTCCAAAAACGGAGAGGTGACAACCCCCCTTCCCCTTCCCCCGCCCCAAGTCCTGTTACAAAAATGATTTTCGGTTCTGACTGAAACTGTTCTCCTTCAGGTTCTACCAACTGAACAGCAGATCAAGGACACTTACATCCGAGATTGGGACAACAAGTACTGGGCAACTTACAAGGTGCTGGATATCTTGCAAGCCGTTTTCTATCGAAACAACGGTGCACGAGAGGCCTTCGTCGAACTCTGCGAGGATGAGTATGTGCAGAAGGTGACCTTCGACTCCTATTTGTACAAGAAGGTCACTAGGGGCAGTCCGGTGGACGATATTAAGCTTCTCTTTAAGACGTTTGGGAGTCTGATTCGAGGCAACGCTTTGGCCACACCGGATACCCCGATTGCAGTGATAGACACGAAGAAGCTGTAGACATATACGTGCAGAAATATAGTCTTTAGAGACGAATTGTAGTTTTTCCCTTACAGCACTTAGTAGATAGTTTTAGACCGGACAGGTTTGTCATTGAAACATTAGCCTTAATTTAGAATTACATATGGAAATAAGAAACCGGCTGGCGGAGCAATTAACGAGCGGAATGCTCCACCTCCGCAACGTTTGGTTGCAGTTGCTGCCATAGGCAGTTCAGTGAACATCTGCCGATATATCCTTCGAGATCACCTGGACGGTAGTACGGGTCATGAAGTCATTGAGCACCACCGGCGTGCCAAGACGCGCCGATTAGGGCGGTAGCACACGCATTTTTTTAACGACAATGGAAATGCCCATTGGCGCTCAGCAGGAAGTTCGGGAGTCCCGATGCTTCTGGTCCGCCAACCGGGTGGCATCCACGTCCATTTGCACTGTTCGAAAAACAAACCAAACAATATTTGTGGCAAGCAGATCAGAGGGGCTGGAAAACGAGCTGAGGACATCGTAGCAGAATAAAGATCGTCTAGTACTTCTCACAGCACACACACAGACCTGGCAAGGGCAACTGGGCCACAACCCTCAAAAGACCCGAAGAAACCACGATTGGCCAACTTCATCCTTTATTGACTAACTTACATCAAAATTTCTACATTTAACCCAATTAAAATACCCTAAATAAATGTAAGCTTACGTTGAATACATTAAATGGATAACTAATCCCTATTCCTTTCATTATTGGATATGAATTGATTGATTACTGCTAAGGGCTGTGAGATTCTCGTCGGGATTTGTGTGTGGATGGGAGCTGGTTTTTAATCAATTTTCTTTCGTTTTATTGTTTTTTTTTTTTCCTCTGGCGATGACGCTCGTTGCTGAATTGCTGAATTGATGTAGGATTTGGTGAGTGAACCTCTGTTCTTGTTGACGGGTGAGGATAGGTGATGGGCAGGGGAGGTTGGTGGTGGGGTTTTGGATAGAAGGTTGGTGGTGGGGTTTTGGATAGAAGGTTGGAGAGGCGTTGAAAGGGGGTGAGATGTTTTAGAGTTTTCGCTCTCGGTTTGTGTTTAGTATTTTTTTTGTTGATGCTCTGATTCAACTGGTAGAGTTGGAAAACAAGAAGTCTCTTGGTTGTTTGGAAGTGGCGATAGGGAGGAAATTTGATATGGCGTTTGTTGCAGGGGTTGGCGGTGGAGTGCCTGCGACAGGGAGGGAGGTTAGGACTTGTGAGAGGAGGGGGGTGATTGTGATGGGCAAAGGGAAGGGGAGTGGACGGAGAAATGCGCCTTTGAGAAAACCGAATCAGGCCGGGCCAGAGATTCCGGATGATGGGACGCCTATTTTCACGATTTTGGTGAGGTCGGAGAAGGGGGCGAAGCTGTGGTATCCCTGCGGAGCCGTGCAAGGGGATAAGAGGTCCAAGGGGCTGGTTGAAGGAATGCAATCATCGTGGGGGAAAGCTCTTTATGGGTCTGCGCTTGACCGAGGCATTGCGGGAACCGTGTACAAGGACGGAAGTCGTTTTACTGAGAATGCCGTTCGCATGTTTCCAGCTCTGCGAAGTTCGATGAACAACTTGCAGTTTGGCTACAGGATCTCGGCGGCCGGTATGGAGACCACCAAGACGAAGCTGATCACGGAGGAAATGGGGATGCCTTTTCTCAAGTGGGTCCAGTACAAGGTATCATCACAGTTTCAGGAACTGACGGGCCAAAAGGCGCCCGCGCAATAGGTCAAATGTGGGCACCACCTCTCTACGAAATAACAAAATAAACTGCGAAAATAGATTGAAATTTTTCTACCACAAAAAAATGTTGGTCCTCTTCGAACTGGGTGGAGGTCCCAGCACACGCCTGTATCCTTTATTCGGCAGCTACCTACCGCAGCGAAATACGACTACTCTATCTTCGCTCTAAACTCACTTAGACCCCCTGTCCAGGGGTCTCATCTAACTTCTAGCTAGTGGGAATTGATGGTATAGAGTACCATCAAAGACACAGGAAGTATGGGAATCAAGCACAACCAGAGAGCCGTCGAAAGGATGTCAGAAACGTGTGCGATCTCGTTCAAAGCAGCTGCTTAAACCGCAACGTCCCAAAAGAGGCCGACAAAAGCTGATCGATGTCAGGCTCGAATGACCAGGTAACAGTGGTCCTTAACCTGCAAATGGCCCTGCTGAGCGGGTAACATCAGCCATCGTTTTTGGCCTGAGGAAACCAGCTAACTTGGTTTGTGTAATAGTGGCCGTTCTCATTTGGCCAAGGAGTTGTACTGCTAAGACAAGTGTGGCAACGGCCGTGCGAATGGCCAGGAAAATCCCTTCCTTTGGGTGGGAACAATGGCCATGCCCTTTGGCCTTGAAAACCCATGGTGATTCTGGATAGGTAGTATAGGGCTCTCTTATTTGGCCAATGAAATACACTGGAATTGAGACAAATAACATTTGCCATTTTTGTTCCAAGAAAACGGGAATTTCTGCTTTGAGGCGCTGGCCTTATCAGGAAGACCATTGTCTACCGTGGAGGGAGTCCTAGAGGCTCAGTCTGTTGCTGGGCTTTGCGTTTTGGTCCTTCAACATTGGCGGTTTTGTGTGCAAGGAGGAAGACAGGGTTCAGGAAACGCCAAAGAGTGTAAGATCGGAGGCCAACCCCTGGCCCACAAAAACGACATAAAGGCAGAGCACCACGAGAGACCAAAACAAAAACGAGAGTGTCTTTCTTTGACAAGATAAACACAAGGAGGAAGGAAGGAACGGTAGAACAAGAAAAAGTACTAGACCCGAAAAAGTCATAGCGCCCGCATGGGCGCTAGATCGTTAAGAGGCGATTTCAGGGCTGATCGAGTGTAATCGCGATTCCAAACTTTTGCCCCTTCTCAAGTTCCTTGACATTAGCGGAGGATGACATGGTCAATTTTGTTGACTTGTCAATGTTCGCGATGTACGCAAGGGAAACAGTCCCGAGGTTGTCCGTTTTGGCCTTAACCGTTGCTCCATCACCGGTGTACTTGATTCCTGTGGCCATAGATACAGATGTTTTCTCCCTGTTGTATGTAGCTTCAGCAGCAACCTCGTACTTTGGCGAGATGGTGTGGCCAAACGCAAGCTTTACAAAGCGATCAGAATCCAGCGGCGGTTTTGTGTTAGCGCTTTTTATCTTCCTGATCAACTGAGCGTGTAGGTAAGGCATCTCACCTTGAATTTATTAAACTTGTCCGCAGTTGTGAGGGTTAGCTCACTATCTTCGTGGACAAGCGAAGCCCCCAGGCCATACTGGCTTACAGATTTCGATGCGATCTCGAAGGTTGCGGCTCCTCCAATGTTGAACAATTTGTAGCCGAGGGCTACGCTGTCGGTTACTGTCTGGCTGGTGACATCCGCCAGTACAGTTGCGGCCACCTATTTTCATTTCCAATCGAAGCGTTCGTTTGGTAACCGAGCAATCAAAAATGAATCCTCGTACTGAGAGTGCTAGATCGTACCATATCATGCTTGTATTCAAGTTTAGTAGACGCGGAGTGGCTTGAAGATCCAAGGGCTACGTTCAATGTATTCTTCAGGCCCTTCACACCCAGCTGCTCCGAAACCACCTCATTGCTGAGGGCGTTCGCGGTCGTAATTTTGGTCGTAAACGAGTTTCCATAGACCTTGTACTTCCAGCTCAGCGAACCAGATATTGCCCCATCTTTGTCGCTTTCGACGCCGGTGGCAGTGAAGTTAACAGCGTCCGCTGTTGTAGTTTTCACCTCGACTTTCTTTCCAACGACGAAGTCATCGTTCAGAAGCTCTGGTCGGAAGGGGTGCGAACATTAGAAACAACACAGAGGCACCATCAGATTAGCAAAAAATTCTGACGAATTCGTCAACAACAACACACAGGGACAAACGAAGAACGGAAACCCTTACTCTTCGCGGACTTGCCGAAATCAGAAAACGACTTGACAACCATCCTTGCTAAAACTCGCCGGGTAAAAAAATCCAACAAGGCCCTTTCAATCCAACGTCGCTTCTAATCAAGCCAGATCCAAACGACTCTACCCTTCGCAGCTATCTAACCAGCTCCCAGGGTCCGTCCTCTCGATCTAGTTGCGTCCGTACTTACCTGAACCGATATATTGATACAAAACAAATCCCCGGCCGCGCGAGAAGAGCCCGGAAAAATTTTCCATCAGAAGAGAAATTGTATTCCACGATCTGATGGATTCTCCAAGCAAAGGACTGGCAGTGTACTGTGAATGTGGATCGCGTGTTGTTGTGGTGGTGGGCAGTATGTCTAATTGTGTTGACCACAATCTCCAGTCTATACAGTTGGAAATCTAAAATTTCCGTGACTTCGACAACGACTGAAGGTGAGGTGACAACTCTAAAGCAATATCGCGTCCAACTTCGGCGACGCCAGCATCTGGATGACTCAACGCCAATGGGACATTGTCCCCTTCGCGTCAGGGATGTCCAGTCCTTTTCCCGGGCAAATGTGTGAGTAGCCACGATAGCAAAGACTTCAGCGAAGCCTTCCAATCTTCAACTCCAGCCCCGATCTCCTTCCAAGCCTCTCCGACAAGCGGAGCCCATAGCCAGCAAAGAACCACTCGACCTCGAACGGTAAAAATGTAATAGGACAGCCTGTCCCACTCGGTTATGCACTCAAACCCTGTCTTTCCATCTGTACTTTTTTGAACGAAAATTGGACCAATTCTATAACAGTTCTACTCACTCAGAGGAATGATCAGTCAATTTTCGCAAAATAGGATTGAATATAGTCAATATCTTTATATTGATTGATATTGAGGTGGTGGTCGAACGACAGATAAAGGGTGCCTTTGCTTTTCAGGAGCGGCGGATGAGGGGTTTGACTTGTTTCCTTTCAATTACATGTTAGAGAGACTATGGGAGCTTTCACTGTAGGTTGTTAACTGATGGGCATTTAGGAGGTGGTTCAGCTCTGTGTATATATCCGTTCAAGCTTCCGCGGTTTTGGTCCCAACCTGCGACTTTGCCGAGAAGGGTGGTGCTTGGTTTTGCTGGGTAAGCCGATTGGCTTTCTCTTTTGTGTTCTTGTTGGCTTTTTGATATTAGGGATGACGATTGCATTTTTAACGCCTGTTGTGCTGAAAAGCAAGGTCTCGCCTCGGGCGCGGAGGCATTTGACAATGAGCTCGAGTCGTGGTGGAGTAAACACCGTGAAAATCTGTGGAATGCACACTCCGGAGGATGCTAGAATGGTAGTGGAGGAGGCTAGGAACCTCCTTCCGGAAGACGTTAGCCTTATGCTCGGCATGATTATGTGGCCGGGCTCGAAAAGATACGTGTCTACTGACGTTGCCTCGAAAATAGCTTGTATCGCGAAAGATGCTGGGATACCATCTGTTGGAGTATTCGTCGACGAAGATGCAAACACAATGATAGCTGCCAGAGATGCCGCAGGTAAGAAGGAGCTTAAGGACTCATCTTCAAAAGATTTGTACTAACCAGGGACCGACGCGCGTTGCTAGGTTTAGATTTCGTTCAACTACACGGAAAGGCAAGCAGAGATCAGTATGATGGCCTCCCCCCTGAAACACCCAAGCTGTACGTCGTCGATGTGAAGTCTAACGGCGAGTACACAATCGATAGACCGCTGTCGGAAAAGGATCTCGTCCTATTTGACTCTAAAGGCGGGGGTACGGGCCGGCCTTTCAACTGGGAAAAGTTCTCCAAACCACTCCACCCTCGTTGGTTGGTTGCCGGCGGCCTATCGCCAGATAATATCACCACTGCATTGACGAGCCTTGATCCTTGGGGAGTTGATGTTGCAAGCGGTGTCAACGACGAAGGCGGAATCCGAAAGGACAGGGCCAAACTTCAACGCTTCTTGTCCCATATATCAAAATTCTATGACCTAACAGCAAACTAACAACCAATTAGAACATAGACGATGTTTCAAACTTGTGAATTATTATTGGATTCTAAACGAACAACAAAGCAAAACATATAAAAAATAAAGTATCCAGTCAAACGCTCGTAATTTTAAAAGATTGACACCCGCAATTAATTAAAAAATAAGTATATAAAAGCTGGATAATACACGGACGGCCGGAACCTTTCGAATATTATTCCAAATAAAATTTCCTGCTCTTCAATAAACTAAAACAAATTAAAACTGTTATGAATGTATTACCAAAATACAATTAATTATGACCAATAAATATGGATTAAGAGGTAGGTGTTATTTTTAAAGGGGATTAGGAGAAAATTCGCCCGCGCTGCAGTGATGATGTGGAAGTGTCCCGGATATATGTATCCAATGTTTTTAGGAAGAAATTTTGTTGCCAAAGTAAGAATGGCGAATGTTTGCGTTTGGTAACATTGGGAGGGACTTCTTTGGCCAATGGGATTAGGTCAAAAACGGGGTTTTTGCAAAAGAATCTTCCCTTGCACAAAATGGATAAATAGTCTTGAAATGGAAAGGACATGGAAAAATAGGGTTTGGGGAGCTGTGGGGGAGCGGGGGGAAGGGCGGCGGAGGTTTGAGTTGTTATGTGCTTGACCACAGTAGTGTTTTTGTGACTGAGAGAAGGTATTGCTGTTGCTTGTTTTTGCTTTACGAGGAGTGTAAAGTTTCTGCGCGTGAGGATTGCTTTGCGCAGGATGAATGGGCATGCTCCTGCAGATGGGGATCTGGCAAACCCCAAGGCCAAAACTTCAACGTGAGCAGCTTTTCTGTTTTTCGGAAAGCGAGGATTTTCTTTGATTTTTTTGGCAGCCTTGGTTGAAATCTGGTTCGTTTTCGCTTATTGTTTTTGGTTTCAGGCCAGCTTTCCCAGAAGAAGAACTGTACAAGTACCTCGATGGCTTCCCAGCGGCAGAGGTTTTCGACGGTAGTCCGGTATGAAGCGTCGCACGTTGCTTTGTTGCTCAATGAGTGCAGCTCTAATGTTGTTTTCCTCCGTTTTCCGTTTGGGTAGGTTGGCCGCTCGTACGCGGACTTCATTCTGCTTCCCGGGCATATCTACTTTGCTGCTGACGACGTCTGCCTGGACTCAAGGGCGACAAAGAATGTTCGCTTGCACACCCCAATGATAAGCTCCCCCATGGACACTGTGACAGAAAGCTTGATGGTATGCGAGCACTGGATTTCCACGCTTTGCCACAGTTTCAGTTCTTGGCTTACAGGAGAGAGGGTTTGTCGCGCTGGAAATATACAGGCTAGGAACATGGCCCTGCAGGGAGGTCTCGGTATCATCCACTACAACAATACAATGGAGGAACAACGACGTGAGGTGGACAAGGTGAAGCGATTTGAGAACGGGTTTATTACTGACCCGAAGACCCTGAGCCCCGAAGACACGATCGCAGACGCGCTGGCTATCAAGGAGCGATATGGTTTCTCAGGCATTCCGATCACCTTGAGCGGAGGCATGTACAGCAAGCTGGTTGGGATCGTAACAAACAGAGACATTGAGTTCATTCGCAACAAGAACACCCCTCTTGCTGATGTCATGACCAAAGAAATAGAAACGGCCATGGAAGGATGTACACTGGGCCAGGCGTATGATATTTTGAAGATCAGCAAGAAGGGAAAGCTTCCGATCGTCAATGCAAACTATGAGTTGGTGCGTGCCGGGGCCTTAGTAGTGCGAAGTCGTCCAGATGGGACAGCAATGAATTTGACGCTCGTGCTTCCTGCTGCTCGTCATACTGACTAGGTTGGCCTTGTTGCCCGGAACGACATAAAGAAGAACCTGGAGTTTCCGAACGCGAACGTTCACGCAGGCGATAAGAAACTCTTGTGCGGAGCTGCCATTGGAACGCGACCGGAGGATCGAGATCGGCTTGACGAGCTCACAAAGGTGAACGTGGACGTCGTCGTGCTCGATTCCTCGCAGGGGGACTCTCTGTACCAAATCGAAATGATTAAGTACATCAAGACCAAATACCCTCACTTGGATGTGCTCGCGGGCAACGTTGTAACTCAGACTCAAGCTTACCACCTGATCAAGAGCGGCGCAGATGGCTTGAGAGTTGGCATGGGATCTGGGTCCATTTGCACAACACAAGAGGTGATGGCCTGCGGGAGGCCACAGGTAAGCACTCAAAATATGAAAAGGCATGTGATCGTCGCAGATGTTTTCTGAGATGCGTGTGGACTATCTTCATCAGGCTACCGCTGTGTACAAGGTGGCGTCGATTGCGAGGGAATATGGTATTCCAGTGATTGCAGACGGAGGCATTGCCAACAGTGGCCACGTTATCAAGGCACTTGCTTCCGGAGCGTCTGCGGCGATGATGGGATCGATGCTTGCTGGCACTGAAGAAGCGCCCGGGGAGTACTTTTACAAGGACGGTATTCGGCTTAAGAAATACCGGGGCATGGGGTCGTTGGAAGCAATGACAAAGGGATCTGCAAACCGTTACTTCTCAGATAACAAGAAAATCAAGGTTGCCCAAGGGGTGAGCGGTGCAGTTGCCGACAAGGGATCAGTTAGGAAATACCTGCCCTACTTAATCCAAGGGGTTAAGCACGGTTTCCAAGACCTGGGGGTCATGAGCGTCGACGAGCTGCACAAAAATATCTACAATGGACGCCTCCGATTCCAGGTTAGAAGCGCGGCCGCGCAAGCCGAAGGAGGTGTCCACAGCCTCTATACTTACGAGAAGAGCGCCATCTAATATTGCCGAGACGATAATAAAGACAGTAGAACTACCCAACGCACTTCAGAAACGGAATTACGAGGAGGGAAGCCTCTTTCCCTCCTGTAACTTCCTTCTTGATTAACTGATCGAAGACGGTTAGTAGTTAATATGCTTATCAACCATCACTCAACTTCCAAGAACGTCATAGCCTCTCAGGGATCACAAGAGACATGACTTGCACCAATCCAAGCCGTTCAAAAAGCTAATCCACGAGGAATTCGTACAGTGACGTTCCATGGGGACAGCCTGTCATTTATAAGGACAGTCTGTAAAATAAAATAGGACAAACTGTCCTAAAGTATTGGACAGATTGTCCATTTATTTTATTTGCATTTTTCAAATAAAGACGTCGACGGCGACGTTCCTCATGAAAAATGGAATGGTTGTTGAGGACGCCTCATAATAGATTCGAAAAATGGATGACACAGGGGAATCTGGGTTTTTGGGGTTGTTTTGAGGGTTTTTGACTTGAGCTGATTCAAAAAGGGATGGTTTTGAAGGGTTTTTGAGGGGAGAGGGAGAGCGGGGTGGGATTGGGAAAGGGTTGTGTGCGGGTAGTTGGTATTGGGTGGGTTGACTGAAGCTTTTGAGTTGGTGAGGAAGGATGGGTAGGAACTATAGGAACTGTTCGAAAACGTCGCGTGTGCCGCGTCGTCCATTCGAGAAGGATCGAATTGACGCTGAGCTGAAGCTGGTTGGAAAGTATGGACTGAAGAACAAGCGTGAGGTGTGGAGGGTCGGACTGGTATTGTCGAAGATCCGTGCGACTGCGCGAGAGCTGCTGACTTTGGATGAGAAGGATACTAAGCGAATCTTTGAAGGTACCGCTATGTTGAAGAGGCTCACGCGATTGGGGTTGCTCGATGACAACAAGCAGGCGCTCGATTACGTGCTTTCGTTGAAGACCGAGGATTTCTTGGATCGCCGCTTGCAGACTAGAGTATTCCAGTTGGGACTGGCGAAAACCATTCATCATGCCCGTGTGCAAATTTGGCAGCGGCATATTCGGTATGAACGCCCTTCACCTCATATCTGTTCACATATGAATCCGTATTCGGAAAAACCTCAAACTGAATGGCGTTCTCGTGTTTCGTTTTGCTTCCTTCAGCGTTGGAAAGCAGGTCGTCGATGTGCCTTCTTTCACGGTTAGGACTGATTCAGAGAAGCATATCGATATCGCCTTGGGATCGGCTCTAGGTGGAGGTAAACCAGGACGCGTGAAGAGGAAGAAGATGAGGAGGGCCGAGGCAGGTGGTGGCGATGATGATGACGAGGAATAGATACCCTAAATTTCGCCCCGCAACTATCCAACGCAAAGCTCGAAAATAGAATTAGCAAAGGCGAAACCACAGAGCTGCAAAGAGAGCTAACGGTACGACTCTTTTGCTCTTAGTTTCATGTTTTTTTTATCAAGCTTACTAAATGTAAAGAATAAGCATCAACCCTAGACGCCCACTCTCGTAATACTGGGCTTTTCCTCCGGTACAAGCGGGTCCAGTAGTGGACTAAATTGTGCAAGTCCACCCACAGAAGCCTCAGCCATGATAATGAACAGGCGGGGAGTTCCTGCATGGTACCGCACCGAGACAATACATCAATTTCTCACAGTCTTTGCGCTTCGAACGATCCCTGCCTACGACTGTGGGTTTTCTCCGCACTTGGCAACGAAAGCGCTCCTCCTGTCGTCCACACACGTCAGAAATCGCTTCGACTTCATCTGGTTGAAGCTGCTGCTGGTCGGCGGAGTGGACAAGCGAACAAAAACGACTAAAGTTCCCCGACAGAGAAGAGCTCGGAAAATATTTGGAGTACAAGAGATACTCCAAACATTTTTCTAGGCAGTCATCAGATAAGGGTTATCTCGGGCACAGCATCAGTACAACAGACCACTTGCGCGATACCAGGCCCGATTATCGGGCCTTCTCCTCAGCGACAACCATCGCAAAACCGAAGATCGATAGCCTGTCAGAACAGATCTCGAATGTGAAGTATCAAAGCCCTTTGGCTTCGGTCGCGCGAGAGCCTCCTGCAGCAAAGTGCGACCAACAGACCCTCCGAGCAGGTCACGACATATCCATCAAGTTCGTTCGTGCAAACATCTGTCTCTCGAACGCATAAGACCTGGAAGGGAAGGAAACGGGGTACGGTAGGGGTCCCAAACGTATCAAGATTCGACAAACCAGCTCAATCGATCTGAAGAAAGACGCTAGCTGTACCCATCCGAAGCCCACGGGACGAAACGGTCCTCAACGAAGCAACTCCACTCTAACCGAATTTTTTTTATTTCTTCATTAGATATTATTCAATAAAAATATGACACGATACCTACAATCTATTTTACAAACGCATAATTGGATAAAAGCTGATAGATATACACAAATCACCAATTAAGTTTTGACACGACACCGTTCTTCTACGCTAAAAGTATATAATTGGATACATTCTCAAGTATGGTAAAGTAGGGTACTTAGCAGGATCATTTACTTTCAAAAGAAGTTTTTTTGATGGTTTGTGATATTGATTTGAATGCAATGGAAAAAAGGGCATTTTTGATTGCTTAGTGCTTAATGGCATTGGTGAAGGTAAAGGGGGAGATCGGTTTGCTGACTGTCTGGTCTAAGGAGGGAGAGGGTTTGGGAGATCTCTGGGGTAGATGATTGCGAATATTCTGGTTTTTAAGTGACCTATGGAGTTTTTATGAGGTTAGAGATCATCTTGAGGGAGTAATATTTTCTGTTTAACCTTTTTTGGGGCCGGGGGGGGGCGGGGGGTCATGTGTGTGAGGATGGTAGGGTTTGTGGGTGGCCAGAGATTTCTGGAATGTAGGAAGGTGGGGTCGAGGAAGGTTTGTGGTGGGTTTAGTATAGTTAGGATGGCTCCGGAGCCGTTGGAGCCGGAGAAACCGCCGGCAAGGCCTCCAGGGAGGGAGGAGCCAGTACCGAGTATGCCGTTTCCCACACCAATGGTTGCCGTTGGAGATGGACAGATGGATATTTACTCGAGGTTGGCAAAGGATAGAATTCTTGTGCTTGGAAGGCCTGTTGATGATGAGGTATGAATAGATGGGCCCCGTTTCGATTGATGAAAAGTTCTGGAGGCTGCTCGGATCGTGTGGATGTGGTTGTCAAGGTCTCTACCTCTGCCTCAAGATAAAACTATCATCTTAATGCCGCTCTTACATTCTACTTATCTCGTAGGTTGCCAACTCACTCGTAGCTCAAATGCTGTACCTTTCATCGGAGCATGCGGACAGAGACATCACAATGTACATCAACTCACCTGGAGGATCTGTATCTGCTGGAATGGCAATCTTCGACGCCATGCAGTTCATTCCTTGTGATATTCAGACGATCTGCTACGGCGTTGCGGCGTCTATGGGTGAGTTTTAAAAGAGAAAGAAAGAATTCCCAAAGATACTCACAGAAGCTGGCCGTATTCGGCCCTGGATCCGCAGGAGCATTCCTGCTTGGAGCTGGGACGAAAGGAAAGCGCAAGGCACTCCCCAATGCCAGAATAATGATCCACCAGCCCATGGGTGGTGCTCAGGGACAAGCAGCTGACATCGCTATCCAAGCCCGAGAGATCCTCTTCGTGAAGAATATGTTAAACAGCTACATGGCATCCTACACGGGTCAGAGCATTGACAAGATCGTCAGAGACACTGACAGGGATTATTTCCTGACCCCTGTCGAGGCCAAGGCCTACGGGATCATCGATGAAGTCATCCAGACCCGAGTTAAGGTCCCGAGAATCTCGAAAATCGAGCTCTTGTAGGAAACTTGTTCGTCCTGGGGATAAAATTTGGACGATTGGGTGAATTCGTACGGACCGTTACAGCTCTTCAGAGTCTTCTGCATGAACTAGCTTCAACAAATACAGCGCTTG
Source organism: Rhodosorus marinus (assembly GCA_029953675.1). Classification (NCBI taxonomy): domain Eukaryota; phylum Rhodophyta; class Stylonematophyceae; order Stylonematales; family Stylonemataceae; genus Rhodosorus; species Rhodosorus marinus. The sequence continues at coordinate 2,947,683 of JAMWBK010000001.1, forward strand.
CCGAAGGCAAGCCGAACATCTCTTACTGAAGCTCTGTCTCATTCACCAAGCAACTTGCCTTCCCCGCCGTCACCATGTGGATCTCATCAATCTTCATCTATTTTACCATCGTGTGGTCAAAAAAACAAAACAGACTTGGCAACGGAAACACATCAGTTAATTTTCAACCTAGATATAAACTAAAAAATATAATATTAAAAATATTTTACACGGCTATTTAATATTTCTATTGGTTTTCCAACATATTCGCACAGTTTCTCATCTAAATTTATTACATAATATATTCAAAATACAGTCTCTAATATTTTAATTTCAATATACTCATATTGTTTTTGTTATAAATTAATAAAATAGACACGTGGATAGACTACATTTGGTATATTTCAAATACGGGTACATTAATATTTATATTCAACTCTATTTTATTGAATTTAATTTCTTAAGAGCCGATCCAGAGTATTTTTCTAGTTGAATAAAATAGATGGTAATTTTGATATGTTTTTTCTTGAAAACTTAATGGTATTTTTTTTTTGTTTGTCGTGGCTCGTCAACGAGATTTTCCATTTTGGTTGAGGTCGCGGGTCGAGGAGATGAAGGGATATTAGTGTTGGTTGGGGTTTGGAGAGAGGTTGGGGTGGGGAAGGAAGGGACTTGTATATCCTTTTTTTCTTGGGGGCGGGTTTCGTGAACTCGGAAGAAAGAAGGAAGCTATCTGGGTTGATTGGGTACAAGTCTCTTTGGATTTTTTTTTTTTTGGGGGGGGGGTGATGGGGAAATCTGAGATGGAGCTTGGGTTTGTTTCTGTAGCTGGATTTGGTGGGCAGAGGAGGAGGGGATGTGCGATTCGGATGAGCGATGGTCCACCGGTGTCTCCTTTTGCATCAAAGGGCAAAGGCGGTGCGAGCTTGGAAAAATCGTTGGTAGAGATTGAACGAGAGAAGAACAGGGCTTTACAGGATTGGTTAGGTGATAATGGGGTTTATATGTCTGATAGGTCTGGATGGGGGAAGGCCCCTCATGGTTTGGTAATTTCGAATGAGACTACGGATGAAGGAGAGCCTTGTGGAAGGGGCTTGCTTGCGAAGCGGGATATTACGCAAGGGGAACCGATCTTTGAGATCCCAGTGGAGCTGTGCCTTACCAAGGCAAAGGCAGTGGAGGTGTTCGACCTTCCGGAGGATATGAATGAATACATTTCGATCGCGATCTTGTTGATTTCTGAGAGAAACAAAGGCTCAGACTCGTTTTACAAGCCGTACATCGATATCTTGCCCAGTGATGAGGACTTGAATCCGATGTTTCGATGGCCTAAGGAGGATCTCGAGCTTCTCCAGGGATCGCCTGTAGTCGGCGCAGCGAAAAGCCTGGAGGAAAAGCTCACGACTGAGTACAACGAAATTAACGAGAGCTTGTTCAAGAAGAGAAGGAAGGAGTTTCCCGAGGAAGTTTTCAATTACGAAAGCTGGGAATGGGCCTTTGCCGTACTGTTCTCCAGAGCTGTCCTCTTCGATCCATTGTCGGTAAGCTGTTCTCTGTGTTGTATGGAATTCGAAGACGACCGTACAGCTCAATGCGGAAGCCCTGACTTGTTCTTTGTTTGCTCGTTTATTCACAGTTCGAGGATCAAGAATTGGGCCTGGTCCCTTACGCCGACCTGCTCAACCACAATCCCTTCTGTTCCGCCTTCATCGAAAGGCAGAAGAGAATGTTCTCCAAGAACAAGTTTGTTGTCGTTTACGCTGATCGCAACTACAACAAGATGGAGCAGATTTACACTACCTATGGTCAAAAGGCAAACTCAGAGTTTGCGATTCTCTACGGCTTCGTCGTTGATCGCAACCCATACGATTCCATCGATGTCACAGTGGCCCTGAGTAAGGACGATCCACTCTACGATGTCAAGGTTGAGTACCTGAAACGCATAGGCAAAGAAGAAAGCATTGCCTTCCCCATCTATGCTGATCGGTCACCCGTCGAGATGATTGAGTTCCTGAGGTTTTGTGTAGCTGATGAAGAGGAACTGGGGATTGGTGTCTTCAATAGGATGGTCACTGTGCAGAACGAGCTTGCCGTGAGTTGCTTTGCTACACAGTCTGCCTGCGTCTTGACCTGAGACCGCATGGAGGCTGCAAAAAAAAAAAAGAGTTCCGTTCCTGATCTGAACGTTGGATTGTCTTGCATTTTTGTGCTCTAGGTCGCTGACATGCTTGTAGGCTGTTGTGAGGATGCGCTTGCTGCTTATTCGACAAGTTTGGAGGATGATAACGCGTTGATGAGTGACAGGAAGATGTATACTATGTTCGGCAAGAACGCGCGAATGGCGATCAAGCTGCGCAGGGCGGAGAAGAAGATCTTGACCCGTACAATAGCCGACATCGAGCGGAGAAGAACCAAACCGAAAGACCTGTTCTCTTGAACTCGTTTATTAATCCTGGGGTTTGGCGTTTCTGTGCCCGTTTTTGACCAAAACGGACCTACTTTGCATAATGTTTAGTTTTTGGGTCGGTTATCGATCTGTTATGCAATCATGGTTTCCTGATTACTAATACTACCCGCAATAAGCGATTTCCGGGAATTCCGTCCTCGTACGTTTTCAACTCCTTTTTTACATATGGCAGAGTTTTCATAGGAAATAAAAGACACAAAGTACATACTCACTTAATCATAACTTGACCAATTACGGGAAAGTTGCGTCTGAGCCTCTGCGTAATTTCCATTTTCACAGAGTTAATGGCGGAGCCAGTTCCGCTCATCTGCAACCTAACGGTAGGCATTGGGCCATCTACTCCAGTGACGCTCGTCAGCTCGATAGTGCCTCCCGCCACGTTAAGGAACGGTCGTACTTCACCAAGAACCTATGAGTCGACGATACCCAAAACGAGCATTTGCTTAGCCTTTCCAGAAAATGTGCAAGCCAAATTAAGGTTCTTCCTGCTATACTCGTCTTCTTACCCTCTCGATGTTTTCCTCGTTCAGTTCTGGCCCATCTGGAGCAACTTGCACAACAGACTCAATCTCTGGGATCTTCTCCTTCAGACGCTTTTCGATTCCCATAGACATCGTCACAGCTGACGAAGCACATGAACCGCACGCCCCCTCAAGAAGCAGCTTCACCGTAGCTCCATCGATTTCGTGCACCGAACAATTACCCCCATCAGCCATCAAGTACGGGCGCAATTCGTCCAACACGGTCTCAACGTTGTCCAGCGTCAATTCCATCACATCTGACGTAGTAGTTTCTGCCGCTGCAGCCGCCGCGGGCGAGGCTAATAAAATCACAATAAATCAAGCAGTCATACTGGCGTCAGGTCTCAAATTCCAAATCCAAGTGGGGCATAGCACAAAAAACCACAGACAGAGACACGCTCACCTCGAGCAAAAACTCTCACGTGGCTGGATCTCGAAAAGTTCCTATCTCTCCCACATCTGACCCGAACGAAACAAAAACAAAACAAACACAGACCAAGAACCGGTTAACACTGCCCAACAGTTCCTTCCACATCCAGGAACACTGCATACCTTTGAACAGCTCCTCGTCCATTCGCCGCCTGTACAACTCCTCCACCATTTACAAAAGCCATCATTCAACGCTCAAAAAAAAAACAACACCAGCTCAGTGGAACCAGAAAAATACACCAAGTGAGGTACAACACAACCCAAACGCACAGCACTACCTCCGTGTCAACAAAGACAAAACTTAAACAAGCACTTGAAAGCTTGTCCTACCCGACGCAACCAATCCACCTCCTTCCCCAACAACCAAACCCATCACAGAACCGTTTAAGAGCCTTTCCAGAAGAATCTGTTCGAACAAAGTGGAGTTAAAACGTCGAATCGTCAAGTAGCTACCCAAAAACCAGAAATACAATAAAATAAACCGCATTCATTGTTTTGAAGGATATGAAAGGCCCCCACCCTTCCTCTACAAATGGGCAATGGCCTATGATACCTGAGCTTTGCCAACGAAACTCTACGACTAATCAAAATCAACTAAGTATAAACTGCAATTCCCCAATCAGTGCAGGCCACCATTGCCCCACAACCAAATCTCGTTAATTTTAATCCCCTCGATTCCATAAACTTTACTGAAAAAACATAAGTTCCGTTTGATCGGGATGGTTACCGGATAATTTAGCGTTTATCTGTTCTAATAGAGTATATCATGTACAATATCGTATTTAAAGATATGGGTAATCTCCCAGCATCGCAAGTGCGATCACCGATTTTGTTAAGTCAATATAACAGCGAACCCTCAGATCGAAAAATCGGAATTACCCAATGAAACATATCTAACGTCTCAATAATGACTAGCAACCCTAGTTTTTTGATAATTACTATGTCTTAAGCCTGACAAGTCCTTGTGTTTCATTAGTTTTATCCGCGAACTTAATGTTTTATAGATTCGTTCAGGTTTTTTACGAATGGTGAATATTTATAAATTTGTAGCTTCGAGGATTTTCAGTAAATACGCTGTAGGGGTAGAGTTTTTATGAAGAGACCGATTCGGTTTCTTGATTTTTGGAATATTTTAAACGTTTTTTACGGTTAATCAATGGCGATCTATGTAAATTTATTAGGGGGGGGAAGGGACTGTATAAGGTAGATTGTTTTTTTTATTATATTGTGATTGGGATCTTCGTATCTGGGGTTCAGGGATTGCCGAGCACGGTGGCTCGGGTTATCGGAGAGGGAGAGAGAGATGATGGGGGATTTCATTTCAGTCTTTTTTAGAAGTGGATGAGTGTATGGGAGGGGGGAGGAGGAGGAGGAGGAGATTGTGATTAGAGCTGGTTGGAGGACAGGAGTTTTTTTTTTTATTAGGGGAAGAAGGCAGGTTGAACTTTCTGATAGTGAAAGGAGCTCCTTGTAACGTAGTGTAGTTAATATTTTTTTTTTGAAAGTCTCTTCCGTTAGCACAAAAAATGTTGGGTTTTGTTGGTGGTGTTGCTGGTTCTTTCTCTAGGCCGTAAGCTATACACTTGTCCTGGTGGTTTTTTGCTTGCTTTGTCTGTGCAAAGGGTAATTGTGGCGGTGTACTGATAGCGCCTGTTGTTTTTTGTACTGGCTTACGCAGTGTTGTTGGCCGCTCAACCTTCTGCGGAAGCGCTGTGCGTGTCGCGGCTGTGAGACCGTCCAGCGGTCCTCAGGCTAACATGTATGGAATCTTCACCAAGGCAATGACGGAATTCAAGGACGACTTCCCTCAGTTCGCCAAGAGGGGATGGGGTGCGACTGTGAAGGCTGAGACCTGGAATGGGCGTCATGCGATGTTTGGCATGCTCGTTTTCTGGATTACCGCCTACTGCAAGGGCCATGGACTTATCCCGAACCCAAGCATGATCCTGGACCCGAAGATGTGGGGACCCCTTGCTGACCTCGGCGGTGGTGCGGGTGGAATTCCGAACGAGAGGGCTATTATTTTGATCGCCCATGTCCATGTCCTGCTTGTGTCGATTGCTGCAGCTATCGCTCCTTTCTCCTTCCAGGATAAACTTCTCCTTGACGAGGGAGAGACGGATCTTGAACCATTGGGACTCATCCCGGACATGAAGCCTGGTATGACCAGAGAAGCTGAGACCTGGAATGGTCGCCTTGCCATGCTCGGTAAGTATTTGTCGACCAACTATCAAGTGGCAGCGCTGGAATGCCCGCGAAGAGCTACTAAATCCGCCTTTTGTGCACTCAATTGCAGGAGTAATGGTGCTTGCTGGTGGAGCTTTTGGAACCGGTACCTCTGTAATCGACTTGACGAACAAGATGTTTGGCGGAGTTTTCTTCTAGACGGTTGGTAGTCAAAAATCTTCCGTTTCTTTGTGGAGGAACAGAGGGAGGGGCAGAAAATTCCTTAGTTTTACCGTTATTGGAGGGGCATTTCAAGTTCGATTGATTGATTAAAGCGATACTAGAACGATTTCGAACGTCAAACTTATTGCCTGGTCGCAGCCGGAACTTTGTCCTTCCAGCACCCGCCTGTGGAGCTCACTAGTACGTAGCACTAACTTGTACAAACTATATGAATGTACTAACGTTGACGTCAAACCTTTACAAGGAAATCTATAGTTCGTAGCGTTTAGCAATAGATTAACCAATGACGGACACTTACTAGCTTATAGACGAATCATATATCTTATGTTCATGTAGACTCACCATATAAACCAATGATAACTACGTAACAGTAATAAGCTTGTGCGATAGAATGGCTAACCAATTAATCAGAGCAGAAGCTCGTGACGCAATAGTGACTGGTGCCTCTAACCCCAACCTACCCCGCCCCTCCCTACGAAGCTAGAAATCCAGTTTATTGTAAAATAAGAAAATATCCGTAGGTTCTGGGAATCAAAAAGGCTCTCGATCTAATGGGTAAGCTGTACAAGTAGAATATTTATGCTTTATTAATATTGTCAGGCAATACGGGACAGCAGTATCTTACTCACCCCCCTCGACCTTGCACAAAAAGGACAGTGCCCAGTTCTACCCCCCCTCTAGAAATCATTATTTTTAGACCAATCAACAGCAACAAGAAGGTCATTAACAATATATGTCTAAATCATTGGTTTATATACATGATAATTAGCCAATTAAAATTGTTAATAGTACTATTTCCTTCTAGTATAAAATAATTGGTTCACATAACCATTTTGTTTTATTCATAATTGCTGTGTGAACTAAAAAGGAGGGGGTAGTTGAAACCTCTTTCCATAGTTGAATGGATTTTAATATGATGAAGGGGAAGGGGCGCCTCTATTTAGTATTTTCTCATACTTGTCACAATTTCCTTTTTTGCGCTTGTTCGTTGCAGTATTGATTATTAAATATTATTGGTGTTTTTTTTTGTAAACTCGGAAAAGTTGGAGAGGACAAAAGGAGTAAGCTTTGAATGGGTTTGACAGATGACAGTGTCTGGAGTCATATATAAAGAAGTCGGCGAGGGAGTAGAGGAGGGCGTTTGATGGGGTTGGGGAGATTGGGAAGGGTGAGGAGTGAGAGGGGATTGAAGTGCGTTTAGGAAGGCGGGGGATTTTGGTTTTGATTTTTGGTGTTGAAGTTGTTCTTTTGTGTTTTTTTGGGTTGTTGGGTGAAAAATATGGCACGTACGAAGCAGACAGCGAGAAAGTCCACTGGAGGAAAGGCCCCGAGGAAGCAGCTGGCGACCAAGGCTGCGAGGAAGTCTGCGCCGGCGTCGGGAGGAGTGAAGAAGCCACATCGGTATAGGCCAGGTGAGTTTAGTTCTTGTCCTGGTTATGCGTTTGTTTGCTTTTGGGGCTCGAGTAGAACCGGGGAATATGGGCTTGGGTTTTAGTTTTTTTTTGGTGAGTAGGGGGGGGGGGTGTTGCTTCTGTAGTTTCAGAAAGTACTGGGAAGGCTTGGTAGAGGAACGGTGTATTGTTCGGGCTATTAGTCTTTCCTCGCAAGTATTTGGAAGTCGATGCCTTTGGGTTGAGTGAGAAGAATTGCTGCTTTTGGTTTCGCAATCGTTTGGAAGCTATTTGCTTTTCGTCATGAGTGCCAACGAACCTTTGAGGAATTTGTTGCGGTTTTGGTTGTATCGGGAAAAGTGCGCAGAACTAGACTTTTGTGTATCACGGCTTCCGGCGTTTTATACTGTAGTTTGTCGTTTCATAGCTGTTCTGCATTGATGTCCGCAAATGGATACGCTTGTCCTGGCCATGTTTGCCTTGTTTTGGTCGGTTTAATATCCAAGAATCTGATCGTTTTTCTCCATGAAATTTTCGTCTGTCTCGTTCAGGAACTGTGGCCCTTCGTGAAATTAGAAAGTACCAGAAGAGTACGGAACTTCTGATCCGGAAGCTTCCGTTCCAGCGTCTTGTTCGTGAGATCGCTCAGGATTTCAAGACGGATCTGCGTTTCCAGAGCTCCGCCGTGTTGGCGCTTCAGGAAGCCGCAGAGGCGTACCTCGTTGGTCTGTTCGAGGACACGAACCTGTGCGCCATCCACGCCAAGCGTGTGACAATCATGCCCAAGGACATCCAGCTCGCCCGCCGTATTCGTGGTGAGCGCGCATAAATGATGCGCGAGTTACATGCACCGAAGCACAGAGGCGCATTTGTTTGCCCCATAGTACCCTATTATTGATGTAGTCATGTTGAATCACTTTCTAGAAAACTTTCTATATTTTCTTGAAGACAAAAAAGTAAAATAAGAGAAACACATTGTTGCGCGAAACGGGAAACGGACATTAGTATGAACCTCTTCTATGTCCTCTATGTACACCTAAATTTTACACACAAAACCATCTGTTTTTGTTCCTCGCGGAGTTGATGTCCTGTTAAGCTCAAGACTGGCGGGGTCACCAATGGAAATTTCATAAACAAAACCGGCCGTTTTTGATCATCAAGCGTTGATGTCCTGTTGAGCAAGCTCAAGAAGAAGGGGATCGTCAAAGTACTTTCCGATGGAAACGTCTTCGCTCATTCCCTTTCGTCGTCTGGTCTTCACCATACATTCCCTGGCCAAAGCATTCTGCGGTGACGGTTGTAAGGGGACGAGGTGAATGTCCTTATCCAACGGGTCACCAGGCATCATGGACCAATGATTAAACCACTGTACACATCCACAGGCGATATCACCAGATCAGATTTCATAGCTAGGTTACGCAACATCTCCCCGGAGCAACTTACCTGTAAGCAAAATGCCTGACCTTGGGTGAACAACCGAAGATCCGACTCGAAACCGAACGAGTCGAGAACTGGAATTGTTGCCTTAATGAGAAACGTCGGAGTACCAACTACAGGCGCATCCTGTTCGACAAACCCTCGTCGTCGTGCCAAGACTGTTGCAAGGTTGCGATAGCGAATCTCCAGATCAATGAACAAAGAAAAGGAGTTGCGCAGAAACGGATGCAAGCACGAAACTTACTGTTGTAAACCGCTTCCACATTGTCAGCGGAGCACATGACTTCGGCGCTGTAAACGGGTTCCATTAGCCTCGGACTTGCTGTGAGAAACGCTGAGTAGGCAACGCGACGAGCCGTTGGAATAATCTACGTAAAAACATCCCAAGAGATAATGGTCTTCATTCTTCAAAATCCTCCTCCCCCCCCCACGCTCTTCCTTCTGTAACAGATCCCCATTGTGCGCATCAAACTACCTGTGCAACGCTCCTCTGAATTGGATCTTCTGATATCATGGCTTCCATGATTCTATACTTGACGCCGCGAACCGGTTCGTCACACAAAGGTCCTTCTCTGGTCGACCATTGGAATCCTTGGACAATGGAATCCTTGGCATGAGCCATTAACGTTTTATCCTTGCATCCAAAGACACAGATAAGCAAGTGTTCAGTCAATGGTAGCAGATCATCTGCAGCTGTCAGTTCAGTTCGTACCGTTGTCCCTCCCGGAAGCACGTCGTCAACAAGACAATTTGGACCGCTTCGAGAATCTGGACCAAATGACCAAAGGCTTCTTGCTGCAAGAACGTCCCACCCAAACTCGCTTCGGAGGGTCGACTGTACTTGGGATTTTGAGCTTAGACTCGCACTGTCGAAGTCTCCCAGTTTACCACTCTCCAGATGCTCAGCTAGACCTTCCTCCAACGGCTCCGCAATCATTGTCAGCTTGTTGGCCTTGTTTGGAGTCTCTGCGAAGCATTTGAGCGAGCTCGTTTCCATCACAGTTTCTTTCAAAGAGCGCCAAGTTGAAGAGTAACAATATCGGGCGGATTCAGCGAAACACTGCTGGGGTGTCCAAATGCGTTACAGCCGGAGAACTCACCAGTGAACGGAACACAAGGATCGGAGACCTTGATTTCGATATCGCCATATACAGTTCTCAAATCCGCCAAAACACAGTCCAATTGAAGCTCGCCCGTCCCCAGAAGGACATGTTCACCAGACTCCTCAACTCTTGTTTGAAGGGATGGGTAGCTCTTCGCGCACTTCCGGAGCCCTTCAACCATCTTCGGCAGTTCCGATGGTCTTAGAGGTTCGATAGCGATTCGCACTACCGCAGCCGTTGGCCCAGTCTTCAGCGAAGATGACAGCGGTCGGAAAATGTACGTCTGGAAGTCGGGAGACAACGCGCTCAGATTGTGGTAACGAACGGGTTTCTTCTCAAGGCCGTCGGAAGGTCGGTACTCTGTGGTGTATTGAATGGGACACAAATTACCTCTTCTCCCACTCCGGCTTCCTCCACAATTGTAGCACTCTTTATAATCGATTCGGAAATGCCCTCAACCAGAACAATCTGGCCCACGGTCGCCGCTGTTACCTCAGTCCGATATCTGCCAACACTTAGGTAGATTGTTCCCACAGAGGCATGGGCCTGATCCTCGTCATCAAAATCCGGGTTGTAACCTTCGCCTAAAACTCTCACCGGTGTTGATGTGGTTAGCTTGCCGCTCATTATCCTCGCAACGACGAAGAACGACTCCGCGTCGGTTGTGGACAAAAGCTTAGTCGTCATCGCCACGAGCGGCGCAGAAACCTGACTTTCTGACATCGAAACCGCAATCTCACTGTCCAAAGGTCCAGTATACAGCCTCTCAACCTGAGCCAAAATCGATAGGAAGAATCCAGAATCACTATCTCAGAATACGCTGACAGCCACCACACCGGAGGTGGGCCAAACAAAAAAAAACAACCTAACCTTGGCCTTGTTTCCATCGACCGGCGAAGGAACGTGCTTTGAAAGCATCTCTCCCAAGCTTCGAGTTGCACCGTCGAAGAACGTCCCCAGGCAGATCTTGAACAAGGGCTTTACATCCAAACGAAGATCTGAGCGTCTCAGGTGCTGCATGATACCTATACAGGTTACGCCATAGGGCAAAACAGACCGAGCAAGAGCTATTGGTTGAGTATCACACCTCGGGGAGCGATCAGCGGCGAACACGACAGGTGCTGGAAACAGGTGGTCATCCATTGGGACCTCCAGAGGCGGCGATTGTTGGTAGCGAGATGCTGCGCTGTCCTTACCTAGGTGGACCATTTTCTTTGTGAGAATGTCGACGTCATCTGCTACAATCATCGAGTACAGCTTGTAAATCGGATCGAGGACAAACTCGATGAACGACCTCGCCGGAGGTTCACCAGATTCTTCATCTGCCGGAGGTGTTTTCTTCGTAAATGTAAGCTTCTTTTTGTCGTACCAGACATCTCCCCAGAGGCGAAGAGCCAGCGCTTTAGCTGGGATTGGGCAGTCTGGGAAATCGTTGAGATACATCGACGCGACGTCCTCCAGACTGCACAGCCAGCGGCCCAAACAGCTCGAAAAACAGACATTGCCGAGCTCAGGTGAAATCTTATAGGCGGAGCCTGAGAGGTTTGGAGGTTTGGAGGAGCGGACTGTCAATATTCTCCGTGGGAGTCATTCATCAGTCCTGGTTGATTGATCGGCTTACCGCCAGGAGTATTCGAAAGTACTTCGTTGAATTGATCTATGGTGTACTTGAGCTTATGGTAGGCGTCGCGAGGGGGGAGCCTAAGCTCAAGAATCAGCCGATCGACTTTGGTGATGACTACAGTAATCGCGAGATGTCTTGAAACTGCAGCTTGGATGGCGAGTTCTGTCCCAGTAAGAACTCCCTCGGCAGCGTCGACGACGACGATGACGCCGTCACACATCTGCATGGCGGCAACGGTCTCGTCGAAGAAGCAGAGGTGACCCGGGCAGTCGATCAAGTTGATGCCGTGAGACTTTTCGTTCATGTCGGGTAGGAGCAGAGTTACGGGCATCATCTTAGTGCTCAGGCCTCGCTTTACCTCGTCCTTCCGAGTGTCCGTGTAGAGAACCTCCCTATCAGTGGGCCAGTCCGTCTCATGCGTCTTCTCCATCAACAGGTCCATTAGCGTCGTCTTTCCATGGTGTAAATGCCCAACAACAGCTACATTCCGAATCAAGTCCGGATTACTAAGCACAGCTCCTGAAAATCAGAAACCAGACGAAGCGATTGTTTAGAAAGGCAAGAGCCATCAAGATGGGTAAAAGCTTGTTTTAGCTACTTACCCGCCAAATATTCCTCATCGTACAAAGGCCTGATGTTCTCAACGTCGAATCCATCCACAAGATCGATCTTCCTCTCCTTCACAGGCGCTATAATGGGCTCAGTGATAGGCTGTGCGTCTTCTTCTTCTACCAAAGCCTCCGTCCCTTCCCCGAAAACCTCCTCAGCGGTCGGATAATACTTCTTATCCTCTGCCAAAACAATTGCGTTGCCGGCATCCTCCTCTACATCATCTACATCCGCAACCTCTTCCATCCTATCTTCCCTTCCCACACCATCACCCTCCTCCTCCTCCTCATCCCCTCCAAGCTCATCCACCCTCTGCTCTTCATCTTCTGATGATGATGACATCTCAGGACCAACATAATTTCCAAACTCATCATATAGTTCTTCATCCATCGCAGCTCTTCCTTGTCAATACCTTTCTCCTCTTCCGATCCAAAAGCCAGCCCCACAAAACTCCCCTCCCTCCGAAAACACCTAAACTCCTAGCACCCAAAACCTAAACTGTCCAAACCATATGCACCTCCAACAGATGTTAGACAGATCAGATCGAACTCGTACGCTACGCTTCTAATCCGAAAAGCTCCACAAGCTCACCCACTCATCCACTTTCAAGTCGCCATCTTCCTCTCCGCTATTAAACATTCCACAAACTGACTTAATCGAGCCTTCGTCCCCACCGTGAAACGGATGAGACGGAAAAGTATTATAACTGTCACCATCTAATTCAATCTATATTCTATCGTATGTTGCAAATACATTATTTCATTGAGGATGAAAGGACAAATTGATTGAAATTCCGTTTGACGGATAAATGAGTTCGGGATGGAACGTGAAGGAAGCTCGGCTTGTTGCGACTCTGCTGAGAAGTGCGACCAGTGCAACGGCGGAAGAGTTTGCAAAGTTCGTTCAAAAGCGATTCGATCTCATTCTATGTACTCAGCGAAAGCCATGCAGGATTTCCACTATCGTCGCGAATTCTATGAGGTTCTTGGTGGTGCACAAAGACACGGAGGGCATATTCTCGCTACCCTTGGACTGTTCTCCTCGGCGGCAGCGTGCAGAAGGATGGCAGGTTCCGGGAGCTTATGAAAAAAAATTCAATAGTTTAGTTGGTTATTTGTTCACGTTGTTTAAAGTCTCTCATCTCATCAGTCAGATATTTCCTCCTCCACGTTCTGGCCCCACATGCCAGAGTACTTCTTCAGTACAATGTCTGAGCAGTCTACGGGTGTCATTTGACAACAGAGCCGGAGTTTGTCCGAGTTGTGGTGTGGAGGAAACTTCAGTCTCATGTCTTCTCTGTAGCTCCTCTTGGCCGGCAGAACTTCACCAGACACCACTTCAACTGCGCACGTCCCACAGGTTCCCAACCCTCGGCAGTTGAACCAACTCGACTGACCATTATGCGGAGAGACCCCAGATCGAATAAGTATCGTCCTCATCGAAGTCCATTTCCCTGGCTCAGAGTTCACCGCAATCTTCTGACCTTTGAACGTCACCGTCGACGGTGACGGCATCTCATCCGATGAATTCCTCAACGCCGAAGACATACACAGGCTAAACAATAACATACCTTCTTGCTTCTCGAACAAGTTCTTCAAAGTCTCCAAACCAGTCCCCAACTTGCGGAGTACCACCAGCCGCAGAACTAGCTCGGAAGGATTCCTAGTCGGTTGCCAAAATATTTGTGGCAGAGCAGCAGCGGACACCTGTTGCTTGAGGATTGAATCACATTGACTCCGGGGCACGACCGCACCACCCTACAATAGGGCTAAGATCTGTCTGCTCGTCATTTGCCGGGACGTGTTAGAGAAGAGGATTGCTGGTACAGTTATCCCGTACCCTCGTCAACAGCGTTAGCTCTAGTTCCTGGTTGTGGTCATTGGACGACCAACATGAAACCAGCTTCGAGGTTCATGAAAGCGTTCGCGTCCAGTACCTGTTCGGACAGAGAAGTGAGAGAGCGTCTGTTCAACTACCACCGAGAATCGACGTTTACAGATTCCGTGTAGAGGAATTTTTGGTTTGGAGAGAGAAGACACGTGCCACGGGAATCTACGTGCTCAGGGCTCGAGGCGTGAAAACTATTGATGGCTATACGAAATATTCATTGAGGAACTGAACGACCGAGAATTTAAAAAAGGTCGCTGACGCCCGGAGAAGAGCCGACAGAGGAGGACGTTCCAGTCCTCGCGGAGCTGCCATTCACTCTCTCCGGTTTACTCGAAAACTAACGGCCAGAGGGGGAGGGTTCCATAGACCCTACACCGAAAAGGGGGATTTTGACACGTGCGTGTCAACTAACTCATCGGTAAGCATTAGCTACAACAAAACAACTACCGGTACTCTCAGGTTGTTGGATGAGCGTCAAGAGCGTCTTCTTACCCGCTCGAAGGAGGCCCGAGCTCTCCTCCAGTCCAGGCAGTAAGGTCTTCGACCTAGAAAGCGCTATAGAGAGGGCACTATCCCTGAATTAACCAGTCGGTCGCTGGTGAGTCCACACTTGAGAACATGACCAACGACAGTGGTCTGCAGTGAAGCAGATGCAGATCTTCCAGCTGTCGGACCCTCGGACGCTTGGGTCTTCGAATGGGGTACGCTCGGAAGCGGATTCAACTTGCTGAACGGCAGGCAGCGCCTAGCTTCAAGCCCCCAACCGCCGAAGCTCCACAGTCAAGATTGGCCTCAAAAGTCATCTAAAATCTCTAAACGGTAACCATCCTTTTTATTTATGTAATACTAGATGGGTTTTTGTTTCTGCATTTCATGCTGTATAGTTGTTTTTCGTTTAATTTGAAGATGACCAATCAATACGCTGATACGATTCTAAATTGTCCAATAATATGCTCATAGAAATTTTTTAAACCTTGTTTCTTATATTTTTAATAATTTACAGTTTGTAACGGTCATTTCTGGTGTGGAACGTCATTTTGAGGGTATTCGGGGCAGGTAGAGGTTCTCTTCCCTCCATTTGTTACTCTAGTAGAGGGAAGTGGAGGATAGGAGATGGAGCTGTTTCACAAAAGCCTTTCTTCGAGCTCTGATGAGGTCATTGTTCTGAGCCTCCACTGAATCCGTGTTGATCAGCAGCTGCGTTATCACTTCCTCTCTGACTTTCTCGTCCCCGGAGCTTACGCGAAGTGTTTCTGCCTCGGCCTCCAGCTGCTTTAGTACTCGAAATGCGCCCAACAGATTTCCCCTTCTCACCAAGAACCTCCTTAGAGCACACGCAAGGAGTGGGGCGGCAACCTCTGGGCCTGCAGTATCGGAGACTGTCGTGTCTGAAGCTCCATTGTCCGCCACTGCCCCTACTGAAACTGATTCCTGTAAAAGCGCCTCTGAAGTCTCCTCATCTGAAGTTGCCTCGTCGGAAACTGGCTCGTCCAAGACAGTCTCGTCTGCGACCGCCTCGTCTGAGACCACCTCGTCTGAGACTGGTTCTTCAGACGCCACCAGGTCATCGGCACTTTCGGTCTCGAGCGGAAGCTGACCAGCAGGTTCTGAAATCTCTGAGACTATGTCGTCCGCATCGTAGCCTTCCTCATCCTGCAGGAAACCTTTTTCCTTACCACCGGGCTGGTCCAAGACCTTCTGCATCCATTTCCCAACATTCTCAATCTCATCACCAACGGCACTTACCAAATAAGACTTCATCTTGACGGCTTCTAACCCAATTCGCCCTGCCGCCTCCACATCGAGGGAGCCCAGGAACTTTTTTTCCCTTCTATAAACCTTCTTGCTAAGTCATCACGACATCGTCATGTGCCCCAATCCTTCAAACTCCTAACCATTCGCTCCGCATTGGCTGCAATGCAAGCAAATTGATTTGCAAACGGCTATCTCGGGTACGTGTTGATTCACATGGTTTTGTCTTTTTGGCTCGGCGATAAAGTGGGGTTAGTACTTTCATTGAGAGAGACCACTAACCTTAATTGTATGGTCCAGAGATATGAGACTTTGAGGTCACCTCACATTAACAGCATTGACCATTAGAATCTGTAATTGTTCGAAAATCTCAGTAGAGTAGGTCGCGTGTAGGCCCTGACAGATCTTGACTTGGAACAACGAGCGCCGTGCGAGTTCATGCTATAAGTAGAGTAGGGTAAGAAGATTCCTACATTGCTAGAAGTGAGCATTGTGAAATTAACGGCTCTCAGAAGCAGAAATTGGGCCCACAACAAGTGAGAAGGGAAGACAAGGTCTAGGTCAACCTGCGTTCTGGCGGGATCGCCTTGGATCTGGCCTCATTCTATGGATCGACTAGTACTGATCCAGTAGTGAAGATACCCCTGGCATTGCCTTTAGAATCTACAATCAGTATATCTCAATAAAGTTGCTCTCGTAGAGGGCCTGAGAACTTTTGACTTGGGATAACGGCCCCGCGAGTTCATGTCCTAGATGTTCTTAGTTGTGAGCACGAGAAAAATACCTACTGGAGTGAACATTGTGAACATAGCAGCTCTCAAAGCAGAAACTGGGCGTCGCAATTGATGCGAGGGTTGAGTTGCTATCAACAAGTGCCGGGAGGACAATGGTCACCCTTGCGTTCTGGCTTTACCATTAGAATCTACAATCCGCGAAATTTCAATAGTTGGTCGCGTAGAGGCCGCGAGAGGTCTTGAATTGGGATAAGAGCACTGCGAGTTTACGTTCAAATTATTTGAAGTTGAAGCGCAAGAAAATCAACATGTTAAACATGAACATTGTGGAAATAGCGCCTCTCAAAGCAGAGCTGGACACCGCAAAATTGCTCGAAGGGTTGAGTTGCCATACGCAAGGGTGGGGGGAACAAGGTCTCACTTAAGGCGTGAAGTCTGCACAGTTGAGGCGGATTTGTCTGTAAATTCTCCTTAACGTTTAGTTCTATACATTTCCCGTGGTGTACTGGTATATCCATACCGCGCCTCGATTTTCAGCACTAGGTATTGGCCCGGTATCCCTCATCGGGGCGCTCACCACCAAGAATCCATCCTTCACTGTAACTTTCTTCCCAAAGCTGTCCTGCTCATAGGGAGTCTTCAGCGCTAGAGGCTTGGAAGTGGTCCAAGAGTCATCTGAACACCGGACGTAGTGGGAAAACGAACCAGCCCGGTGGGTACCCTTCACCATGTTCCCCCACTGCCCCACTGCGGCAAATTTTCCATCCGTTCCTAGCCGCTGCCCATGAAGGGCCCTCGAGGTGACCCCTTCTGGAGGGTTGAGTGGCCCCGTCTGTACCCATTTCTTACCAACTTTGCGGTATGCGTAGACCTGGCCTGTCCATCTCCCCTTATCACTGGGAGCCGTCTCCCCCCCGATCATGATAGTGGTATTGCTCATCGCGATGCCTTCCCCATAGTGTTGTTTACCGTTGCCAGGATACAGGTCCGATGGGCTCAAAACCTGGGATAGCGCCCATCGATTGCCTTTTCTGACGTATAGATACGCCGCACCTTGCCCCTTCGGTGAATGTCTTGGGGCCCCTACTAGAAGACGCCTTTCGCCTTCTCCGGGTTCAAAACCATGGAGACAAAGCTCGTCGCCGTAGAACGATACCTCATTGGGGCCTTTCAAAATCTGGACCAATTTGTATGGGTCACCCACATTTTTCGCGCGGTGGTAGACGTACACTGCCCCAGCTTGTGCTTGCTTCACCCCGCCCCGTGCGTCTAGTTTGTCCTGGTATCTCGCGCCTACACAAATGAACTGACCTGCAGCTGCTACGCCATAGCCAAACCATGCGCCTCTGTGGCCCCATCCGTTCCCAGGCGGCAGCAACTGCTGTGTTCTAATCCACTTTCTACCATTGAATACCCAAACGTCTGCGCTTCCAGACTTCTCCCCAGAAGGGTCCGCAAATGGGCGTCCCACGATCACAGTCCTCAACGACATCGCAATATTGAGGCCATAATGGTCACCAGGTCTGCGGTCATTCGGCTTGAGAACCTGTTGAAACACCCACGTAGCGTTCGGGTGTTTCCCTTCCCGGACGAACATATACGCTGCTCCCGCGTACGCGTGCAAACCGTAAGCCCCAACCCCCATGAACTTGCCGCTCATCGCCACGCTGTGGCCGAAAAAAATGTTACCAATCCTCTTCTGCGCGACGGGGACTAACCTCTGCGGTTTCGAAAGCCGCACACGGGGACATCTCACCGAGTCCTCTCCCGCCGCGTTCAGACAAAGTCCAAGCCAGACAAGCACCATCCAAAACCTCCAAACTTTCTTCATCTCAAAACACACAATCAAATCAAAGCCGTTCATCTACAACCCCTTTCTCACACCATCCCAACCCTCCCCTCCCCCGCCCCTACCGCCATCCGCCTCAACCCTGTCCCCTTTATCCTACCTAAGTATCTCCATCCAATTTGGAGTCATCCATCATCCAAGTATGACAGAAAACTCCTCTGAAATACAGCTCCAGTCATACGTCTCGAAGTTTTTTCTTTTTTTCATTATTTGCCTGTTCTCTGTCCCTTCATCTGACTTGACGTATTTCGCTCCCCGCAAACCTATGTAAAAATAAAGAATTATTACCGTTTTGTAGAATATAATTAAAAGGCGAATATCGTCCCGAAACTCTTTAACCCCCTACTATAGAAATATATTGGTCCAATCAATGTAGTTTTTTTGTATTTAAATATTATATTTGATGGTTTATAGTAGGGGTAGAAGCTTTGGGAGCTTTTCTTTATGCTGAACGGATGGGAATCATCAATGAAACGGCTACGACGTGGATTTGTTTTTAACTACTTTTACGTCTGGTTTAAGGGGTCCTTTGGATTTTGGTATTTGGAAAAAAATCTGGGCGGAGTGGACGCTCATCATCTGTGGTTGAAGACAGGGATGGAGAGCTTCTTGGTTGGGCAAGGTTTGCATCGGCAACGTTCTAGTGGAAAACGTATGTACTCTGTGAGGGTAGCGAGAGTCTATACGCACGACGACGTATCGACCAGCAAAAGTTCGAAAAGGGTATCCAAATACAAAGTAGATCCCTAAATGCACCAAAACCTCGGTTAGGAATGCGTTTTTTTTTGTCCTTAGCCGATGGTAGGAAACTAGTATTTTGATCTTCTAACGACGCTCAGCAGTCCAGAACAACTTTAGAAGATTCTGGCCTTAAATCGGGACGATTTCACGCGATTGTACCGATGAAACCCTTCCAACGAAAATCGACGGAGGAGGGGGGGGGGGGGTTGGTCCGATAGTGCCACAGTCAGTGGTTGGCAGTGAAGATCCGAACAGTCCCACTGCCGTACACGGAGCACTCTCCAGCCATCGAATAAAGTGCTCGAATAACCTCTCCTGCAAGGGTGATCCTTTGTAATCCTAGTTCGGATTCGAACAGGTGTCATCCGTAAGAACTTCTCCGGGAGATTCTCGATTCGTCTAGATCTTTGCCGTCCCTCGTGAACTGTAGGTTTCCTGGTAGCCAGATCTCCATATGAACCCAGACCAGAGCTAGCCAGCTTCGACCAAAGTTCAAGACTCACGTCATCAAAGCTCGTAGTATATTGTCGAAAGGCGATAAAAATAAAACAAAAAAAAACTCGAAACAAACTCTGCATAAAGCTAAAAAAAAACTCATCACCAAACTCCTCTCCCCCCCAACCGCCTCCCACCCACCAAGAGCATTGCAAGTGCTGCCCCTGCCTGTGGCGGACTACCAGAATGAAGAGCACCGTGTTGCTTCATTCAGGTAGTCCGCGGTGACCTCGCTGTCACCATCGAAGAAAAGCCGTCTTGCTAAGTCTGTTGATCATGATGAACATGCATGCTGTTCCCAATACCCAGGCCTGCTGCGGAATGCCGTGGGGCTGCCGCCGTTGCTCTCGGACTTCACAATGGCGTGAAATACGCGTAGAATTTTATCCACCCCGGAAGTTCAAGCCTTAACTTTAGCCCATGGCTTGGTACCCTCGGCAATTGAGTGTTTTGGGTCCATGGATTCACTCGGGTTCATGAGCGCACCGACCGGCTCTCCTCCCGGTGTACTAGTTTAAGTTTCCTGTTCCCGTTAATTAACGAGCTTAAGATGTTGGAGGCCCGCGCGGTTTAAGGCTTCAGTAGTCTGGTAGCATGTTTATCCCTCAGGATATCTCCAGTTGGTTGCAATAGCTTCTATTGATGTTGAAAAGAATCTGACAAGTTCAGTCAATAAAGAACACCACTAATAGTAATTATTCCTAAACATATAATATATATAATAATTATTCCTCCCCTACCTAATTCCTTCGTAGTCTAGTGGTTAGGATAGCGGTCTCTCACACCGTTGGCCCGGGTTCGATTCCCGGCGGGGGAATAAGTTTTTCTCATTTTGTCTTTTCGCGTGGCAACCAGTGTTGTGCCGCGACCAAGCGAGCGGCGCTTGTTTACGTACCAAGACTCCACCGGAAGAACAAACCAGCGTAAGAGCGAATATTACGATGTGAAGTGTTTCATGTTTCAGCACTCAGTGGATCAGGTTGCTGGGAGTTGGTTGCTTTGTCAACTTGTCACCAAAGGTTTCTCAAGCAGCTGATCCAGGTCACTGATCATGGGACACTGAACTGCAGCAGTGGGTAGTCGTCCGCACACTAGTTCAGTGAGGACCCCGGTAGATTCTGGGAGCTCAGAATTCGACTGTATAGGAGCTGAACGCGGGAGGGGTTGCCGAGCGTACCAATGTCGGAAGGACGGACCGCCCACCGCTAGCTGCACCGGAGGAAGTTCGGGTGAAAACGCTTCGCCATCTCCAACTAAGGCTGTTGGAGCAACATGGGGCTGAGCGAACGATTCCATCGGGACACTTCTTAAAAACCTGATGCAGTCAGTCAAATTCCTTTGTTTCCGCTAGATACGCCATCAGCGTTGGGGCGGCTCCGTGAGACTGGTCAACCACTTCAGCTTGGCAGTTAGACCACCAAGGTGAGCTACCAAGAGCGGGTCAGAGCCGAGGGACTCAATGGGGTTGAGATTTTGTCTCGCTCAGGAGGGTTCCAAAGTTTAATGAATGGGTTAGTCTAGATAAAGCAGATGCGAAAAGACTTCCAGCGCTGCTCTTCAGGATTTGTCAGGATTGAGTAATTCAGGGAAGCCTTATATTAGCATCTTCGCTTTTCTCGGCCGCTTCGTCTTCTCCACGAAGTAACTCTCCGCATCGGCCGAGGTGACTAGCGCGGCACGCAGTCTCCGCCCTAGTAAGTACGCAAGGTGGAGCTTATCTGCTGCTTCGACGGCCTCATCAGCGCTGAGGAACTCGATACACGCTAGGCCTAGGTGGTTGCCGTCGTGCGTTTTGTACCTTTTTACTCCCAATACACTCCCCAGATGGCCAGCGTACTCAGCGATTGTCTCCGGTGACATCAACGCGGGTATCCTACCGACCATGACTTTCCTGGACGCACCTGCCCCTCTCCTCTCTGAAAACGCAAAGCGTTAGAAGTAGACTTTTTAGATGCTTCAAATAGACAAACTTTAGTGTTCGTACAGATCCCAATACGTACCCTCCATGAGCAAGAGACTGATCGTCTCTGGAGGTCTGTAGGTAAAAAGCTCGTCTTTAACCACTGGAGCCGTTTTTATAAATCTCACTCCGTTAAGCTCCTTCACTGCACGATCCGCTTGATCCGCTGTTTTAAAAACGGCCTGGGCTCTACCTGTCAGGTCAAGCCAGTGGAAGGGAACCAAAAACGTCAACGCGGGCTCGTAGGAAAGCAAACTTCAGTGGGATCTAAGCCGCGGGTACCAGAGTGTAAATCTGTCAACGGATCGAAGTCCAGAAGATCCAGATGTTCAACTTCACCGACGATCTGAAGCTTCTCAATGATTTCTTCCCTCTTGGAGTTTTTCGGAATGCCTGCAATGTAAACTCGCCTATAAAAAAAGTTCCCAAGATCGAACCAATGTGGGCAAATCAGAACTGTTGTTTCAGTTTCAACTAAAGGGCTCACACTCACTTTCGTACATCTCCTTCCGGAAAATCAACGCCTTCATACACGCTTCTAACAAGCCTTCTATCCTTTGACATGTCCAATTCCAATTGGATTTTCCGCCATTCAAAGTCTTCAATCACTACTCTACTCTGCTGAATCGGTTTCGTCACGGACACAGTCTTTTTAACATCCATCATCTTCTCCTCTCTCCGACCATCGGTATCTACATCACCAGACAACCAACGTTTCAACTAAATAAAAACCGTAAAAATTCAATTCAGTCACAAAACTATTTCCTTCAAGAAAACCTAAACCAAACCCCCTCCTCCTCCTCATCAACAACCCAAAAAAAAAAAAAACCTTACCCCCTCACCACTAACTCTCACGTGGTGACCCACCCGAGCAGATCGCTGACGAACAAGATGACCAACGTTCAACATCTTTCCTTTTCCTAACTAAATATTCATTTCATAAAAAAACTCAAATACCTTTTTCTTCAACCATTATTTGCCCGCCTCTCAAGTCTTCCATTGTCATCCCTCAAGTCTTCTATCCACATCCCTCTTCGGTGCTCCCTTAAGGGAGGAGACCCCTCATGGAGGAGACCCTCACGGATGAGGGATTCTCTCAAGGCGAAGCCTTGAGAGGGACGGTGGTGATGAGTATGGATGTAGAAGAATCCAAGGCTACGCCTTGGGCAGGAAGAGGGCATGGAATGATTTTGAATTTTTGTTTTCTATATGTTAGATGTCAGTATCGTCGTTTGAAATCTCTTCGTCGTCATGGTTTGAGGAGTCGTTTCGCCGTAACGAGGCTTCCAAGGTTCGGGAGAAGGCTCTCATCCCGTCAAGGGCGTTTCTCGCTGTGACTGCCTCTGCTCTGTTTTTAAATTGGATGTGAAAGTTGCCGGTGGGCCGGCCGGTCTTTGTTCTCTCCTCCTTCACAAAGTTAACCATACCCACACGCTTGGCTACCCTCGCGACCATCCTCGTGTCGAAGGCTGGCGGGCAGTTTCTGAGAATCAGTTCCTTCTCAAGAGCCCTCTGCACCTCATCTTGATTTCCAAGAAGCGGGACGGATTTGTCAGTGGGGATGGAGCAACTCGATGATGGCAGTAAATTTATACCTCGTATCCGAATCTTCTCCTCCATGAATCTTTTCTCAGGCATCTTCACATTGACTTGTCCAACCGGCGGCAAGATGGTTCTAGCAAGCTCCTTCAAGTTGTAATTGACAGGGCCAAGCTCTCTGGAAACAAAAACCACTGACTCATCCAGCTTGGTGTTGGAGAGGTACCTCACCGCATCCTTGGCTTCTTCATCGTTGCTAAACTGGACGTGACATGTACCTAATCGTGAGGACGGACGGTCGTATAATTAAGCACAGCTGAAGGAGATATGAAACTCTCATGAGGAAGAAGACTACAACGCACAGTGTCCTGTCTCTCTCATCATGTCGAAGTCAATTCTGTAAACGGTGCCGATCCGTGAAGCCCAGGCTTTTATCAGCTGCAGCGACGTTTCCGGGTTGAAGTTGCGCACCTGGACGGTTGCCGTCCTAATGAAAGTTTTCAGCTTAGGCAACGTCCTCTTTGGCTCCGAACGTGACAGAGCTTCTCTTGGTCTTGGTCCGCAACTTACTGATTAACCTTTGTGAACTTTGGATGGACATAGTTACGTCTCCCTCCCTGGATGGATCTGAAAGTGGTCTCCTTCCTGGCAATGGAGTTATTTCCGTCAAGCTCAACTCAGTTCAGGTGATCCTGGGACGAAGAAGAAGAAGAAGAAGCAGTCGCTTACATATTACGGTCTCGAACATGTTCAACACCCTCAGAGAACTTTTCAGAGAACGACAAGAACGGGGTATGTCAAAACCACAAGAAAAATCAGAAGATCGTCTAGGAAGTCACGTCAACTCACCTGACAGAGACGACGGACAGGCACACCACCAGGAGCGTAACATCCTACGGTTCTACCTGAAAAAGGTAGTAGCTGTGAACGGAGAAGACCTCGTAAAGATTCCATTCCGATATTCCATCCACTTGCCGTCATCCTTCTCAACCAATCGATGTTTCCCGTTCTGAACTTTTAAGCAGCAGTTGCACTTCGGCTACCAGATGAACGACGGAAGCGTTTACCGCATGCTGTGGAAGGCGAACAATCTTTAGCTTCTCGAAGATGGATTCTTCATTGTGTACTTTACAGCTGGTCAGTCGGTGAGCCCAAGACTTTGACGCTTCATTTCTTATCGTCGTTCCCACAGTGATATAGTCATCGTCGGTGGCTGTGCAACGGGGAGGATGGTCGATCATCCTACAAGTGGGATAGCTTCATAGCAAGTCGCAAGAAGGTTGCGCCTGAAGAGGTTGCTGGACTCCTGGGGAAGCATGTGTTTTCTTTGTTCCGGCTAACCCAGCAGTATCGCAAGATTCACCGAAGCAACGAAACCTCCACGCTTCACCAAGAGTTCAGCAACCTCTGCCGACATGACGACCCCAGAGAGGCAATTTAGGAATTGAAAGGACAGAGCAATGAGAAGGACAGGAGGAGAAGGCTAACTGCTGCGCGGGATGGAGGTTTACAGATTACTCTTCTCCTTGTCCAAGTTGAAGGGCCTGAGGATGTGGGAGTTACCAAGTAGCGGGCACCTAGCGCTATTCAATGAAAGTCCCATTCAGATAAAAAGGATAGAATATCCTCTTCATATATGAAGCATGAGTAGCGTAACAAGGGAACATGGAAGCTGTACAAGAAGAAAAGACAGTCACGGAATGAACCACCCAAGATTTCGGGCCCCGTGGACCACCGTGCCGTAAAAGACGTAGCTGAAATTGACAATTATGTTGGGTCGAAGCCGAGGCGGGCCGAAGAGGTTGGTCTCCGTCGGCCTCGAACCCGTTGAGACTCCTGGATCCGTACTGAGACCTATACTTCTGTTCGTATATCAATTGAATACTCGACTGTACATTCGTAGTTTATAGCTGAACAAGTACTGCTGGTATTCAGCTGTATACCGAGGTAAAAAAACGGTCTTATGGTATCAACGATTTCGCTAGACTCTAGACTTGTTCTGCGTAGGGGTCAAATCCAAGCCCTTCTACTGTTGGAGAGCGCGTGGGATAGACTTTCCTGTCATGACCAGACCCCATCGTCTAGCCTCTACGCTGGGTGATCTGGTCTCGTCACGGGAATCCTGTCTACAGTGATCATCTGAGACAACGGCCGCGAGTGCTATCGACTAGCGCTTCTTCTCTTTTCCTCTTCTTCCTCTTCCGAACGATCCCCCGGTACCCAAAATTCTGCTTGATCGATTGTGTCTTCATCTCTACTTGAACCAATCTTCGTAGGATTCGTCGCCACGGTGGATCCTGTCGCAGGCGCCGGTTGCGAGTACAGCCTTGTCTGGTCTGGATTCCCACGAGGTGGGTACTCCGCTGTACTGAATTCCACATCGATGTTCCCGAACGTCCTCCGCTCCCCCGTTCGCGTTTTGAAGTTGCGAGGTCTGTCAAGGTCAGGGACGTTTGCTTTGGACACGGGCTTTCGTTCAACTGCGCTTGAGTTGTCATTCCCCACCTCTTTATGAGGCGCCGCACGGCCGGCAGTGGAGTTTGTGAGCTCTACCAACTGCTCTCGAGCAACCGACCTCTTCACAGCTCGAGTGCTCATCTTTTCATGCATTATCATCTTCCTAGCCCTTTCGCCGGAGACCATCAGATTCTCAAACGCAGTCTCATAATCTCTAGCCGCCAGCTTCCATAGTCCAATTCTATAACCATCGCGGAGCCAGTCTCGAAGACGGTCTCTGCTCTTAACATCTTTCATAATGAAGATCGCTCTTTGGATTCTGCTGACTCGCTCCGTGTAGACTGGTTTCATGATAAACTTGGGTCTGCCCACTGAAGCCAAAAAGTCACGCATCTTATCGTGCTGGAACGGATTCGGAACTCCATGAACGAGAAGCGATCTGCGTGTCAGCTCGACGTCTGGAATCTCTCCCGTGTCTGCTTTGGAGGAAGACAAGTCCAGTAGTTAGACAGCATGGACGGCTCGGATGAAAGCGCTTGGTTTTCAAGTTGCTCACAATTTTCTGGGAAGCACAGATCATTGGTAATGGCTGAACATGTTTCAAGCCTGTATTCAGTCAACGTTTTGGGATCTTTGTAGACGAGTCCCTCTCTGAGAGCTTGACTCGCTGCGTCTTGTGTGGCGTACTCGACTGCAAGAAATCGTTCTACGCTTATATACCAAAAGGGAATTTTAAGGTTCGGAACGATCGTGGTCGCCATAGCTTTAGCCT
The DNA here is from genome assembly GCA_029953675.1 of Rhodosorus marinus. Lineage (NCBI taxonomy): Eukaryota > Rhodophyta > Stylonematophyceae > Stylonematales > Stylonemataceae > Rhodosorus > Rhodosorus marinus. Next base: position 2,973,841 of record JAMWBK010000001.1, read on the forward strand.
TTTTCGTGAGTCGAGGGTGATTACCGTGCGGGTTTTCAACGAGAAAATTGGTGCCGGAGAATGCCTCTGCAACACCGACGTACTTTTGCACTCTTTGTATTACATCGTATGGGGTGATCTCCTCAGGAAAATTGATAACCTTTACAACCCTTGGAGTGTAAGATTTCAAAGAGATTCAGGCGGAGGAAGCAAAAGCTTTTGCATGACTGCCGAGCACTAGCTTTGGTTTACCGTTTCATAACCTTGCGATGCCGGTGAAGAAGTTCTTCATACTGTCCATCGCAAACAAAAACAGAATCGGCGAATGGATCAGAAGAGCCCAAAAATCCAAGACTTAGAGCCATATCCGGTGGCTTACCTCGGGGAGTTCATCAGAGTTCAACACGAAATCAATTCCTGAGAGCCTACGCGATAGTCCGATCCCATCGTACTTCCGCAAAGCCCTGCGGAATACTCTCAACATCTTTGATCCTTCCGAAGACTAGAGACCAATCTCATCGACGGCGTGTCCATACTCAACGACCAGCTGTTGTAGATTTTCAGACGAACGTAAGGCGACATCCTTCCACAATCCCGAAAGCAATGTGAGCAGGACTCACAGCGATCCACTCCATACTTCATCCCTACCTCAGTTTTCAAACTCCTCACATCTCAGCCTCATAGATCTGACTCTTGTGCACTTCACCAAACTACTCACCGTGAGAGTTTACAACTATATAATCATTAAAAATCTACGAAGCTTTCAGATACGTTCATACCTCTCGAACATGCACCCGATCCTATCTCAAATTCGGAAGTTAAGCTCGAACGGGCCTGGAGAGTACTGAGGTCAGGGATGACTCGGGAACGCCAGGTGACGTATCTTTTGTCTTTTGGTTTTACGAGAATGGACAGTATAGAGCCTCCTCAAAGTGTTGCTTCTTCGTTGGTCTGAATTGATCTCCCATGAAGTTCTCAGTTCCACTTCTTCTTCAGGTTTATGCAGAGCCTAACTACCCTGAGAAGCGAGATTACAAGACGCTGATGACGCGCGTCTACAAACAAAGCAGCGTTTGAGCGCCACAGGGTCAAAGAAAGCTCCGTGAGCAGACTATCTAGACGCCCTGCGTCGTTGCGAAAGATACCTCGCAGCCAGCGAGAACCTACACTATCTATCATGCAGCATTCCCGTCGCTCTTTCGCCGGCGATATTGGTGCCATCTGCTTTCGTTTGCCTGACTTGTCTTTTGTCTTTTGGTTTTATGAGAATGGACAGTATAGAGCCTCCTCAAAGTGTTGCGTCTTCTTTGGTCTGGACTAGTCTCCCATAAGTTCTCAGTTCCAGTTCCTGCCGTTCTTTCGCCGGCGGTATTGGTGCCATCTGCTTTCGTTTGCCTGACTTATCTTTTGTCTTTTGGTTTTATGAGAATGGACAGTATAGAGCCTCCTCAAAGTGTTGCTTCTTCTTTCGTCTGGACTAATCTCCCATAAGTTCTCAGTTCCAATTCCTACCGCTCTTTCGCCGTCGGTATTGGTACCATCTGGTTTCGTTTGCCAGACTTCAGACCTATTTACAGCTTGTGACTTCTTTGGCTGTCCCTCGAGGGAACTCTTGTCTGTTTTTCATCATCTCCATGCGTTTCGCAAGGCAAGGCTGAAGCATCGTTTCTTAAAACTCAGATTGGTAGCAACTGGTCAATGAACCGAGATACGCAAGCTCAGGTCTCTCAAACTTTCACTGATCCCATCCATCCGTTCACGTCGAACAAGCCTGTAGAGTGATGGCTCGAAGGCATCGTCTTGGACGCGTGGAGTTAGGACGGCTTCACGACTTCAGAGTCTGGAGTTTGTGATATTCGGCTGGACTTCAGCTGGAAGACGATCTATTGCAGTCCAACCTTGCTCTAGAGTCCCTCAGGCGTATGGAGATATCATTGTTCTGTTGAGTGATTGAGAAGAAGTGCCACTTGTCGCTAACAGCTGTGAAGGTTGTCAGGGATGGAAGAGGCCAGTCAAGCTTTCAAGAACAGGTTGTCCCGTTTGAACAAGTTGGCCTCAGTTATCTGGTAGGGTTCTTGACCCTTTCAATATGCTTTACAGTTAGTTTTATCTCTAGTCTTGCCTGCTTTAGCTTGCCTGCTGTACTCGTATCGTCCGTCCAAGCTTCGAGGCGAGGTCGAGCTCGTCGCAAGCTCTCAGCATTTTTTCTCTGCTGGACAGTTCGACGACGACAGAGCAGCCGGTTTCTGTGGATGTTCCGACCCTCTTGATTGATAGTTTGGTTACGGGTCCGTAGTCTTCAAGCAGTTCCTTCACAGAGCTTTGATCGATGTTCCATGGCAGGTTGTCTATTACTACCGAAGTCAACGGGCTGGGAGCGCCGAAGTCTAACGAGACAAACAAAGGAAACAGAAAACAACAAGTCAACTTCCCGAGGCAGAGTACGGCAAGTACAGGCATTTTTTGACCATGGATGAGAAGATCTACCTTGAACTTGGTCGAGAGACAAGAAAGCAGTTACTTTCAAGCCTTTTAGAGTTGATCCTTGCAAAGCCTTGACAGCCTTCCTCGCGTCCTCTCGTGATAAGAATTGGGCGTAAACTTGTCCTAAGAAACCATCGATGCGAGCTGCTTTAGATCACGGCTTTCGTCTGCCTCTTTATGAAGCGCGTATCCCGTGTAGAATACACTTACTTGTTCCACCTTTCTCATCCTCCTTCGTTAGCAACTTCTCGACGCTGCCCACTGAACCAAGCCAAGAAGCAACGTCTTCCTTCGTAAGCGAAGAAGGTACGTTCCTAAACCACGCCCTCCTACAATCACATCGCCAAACGAGACGATCAGCTCCACGATTCCAAACCGTGGTATTGATTTCAGATCGCCAATCGTCTTTCCTCACCTCTCAAACTCTGAGCCCTCAATCTGGCTCTAGGTAGATCAAGAAGCAGTCATGACATAAACACAGACCCAGGTTTCTTAAGCAACTTTCACCTCTTCAACAGACATCTTCCCCACGGCTCTTACCTGCAGACACATCCATCTCAAACCACCAACACGATGGATGCGCGTCAATCCTGCTCTCAACGGCTCTCCATGACGAGCAACGCCTCTCATCAGATTCATTCTCCTCCACTTGGAATCAAAAAGAAGCTCAAAGTCTCCAGCTCAATGGAAACCGACGACGGCTGCTGCGGAGCGGCTAAACGTAACACCCACCCGTGAAATGAAGGACGGCACGCCGCTCGCAAACCCTCACGGAGAGGTGGGACAAACGCATTCGTCTAGCGGAAACCTACTGACAGCTGCTGCGAAGCAGCAACAATTAGCTTGGACGAAAAAAATTGTCATCTTCTTTGAGATATTTTTGAGAGGCAGGCCAGTGAACGAGCTTCTTTCTCTGTGCTTTGGGTCTACTACCCAATGCCATAGACTTAGGTATGTGAGACGTATGGTGCTGCTTCTAAAGCTTCCCCCCCGTTGGGATATTGACGGCGATTGATCAAGTTAGTACTTGGGTTTTTGCATGCGGGATTGGTCTTTACATGGACGTGCTAGCGAGCCAGTCCTATTGCCCCGTATTCATGCGTAGAGTTTTGTCTACGAGAAAACAGGTCAGACAAGTTCGTCCTCTGGCAAGGTGAGCGTTCTGTCTCTCTGATCCTCTCTGATGAGCTTCGCTTCGTCGAATTCCGTGGCAAGCATACATCTAACTTTGACGCCGCTTAGCTTCGCGTTGTCGAGCCTAGCGGCAGCAAGTTTAGCTCCCTCAACGGATCGGAACTTGATCACTGCTTCAATGCCAAGATGTGCATTACGTTCGCCGATAACGACAGCGCACGCGAGAGGGGCGATGGACCTCCCCACGTCCTTGAGGTCTTGCCACTCGACATGTGGCGGAACGTTGGTCAGGCGAACGGTTTTCGGGTCCGCAGTTGGACCTATCGCTCGCATTTCTAGATTTCCAGAATAAAACGGGTTTCAACATCAGCTCAGCGGTGTCAATAGCTCGTCTGTTCTTCATGGGGACACGTCTTGAGTTCAAACCCACCTTCAAGATTGTCGCGATCTTGTCTCATGAAAAGACGGGCCCCCATAAAATTCTGGTAACCTAGCGTTGCAATCGCCTTTTGAGCAAATACTTTATCCGAGTACTCGACAATTGCGCGACCTACATGGAGATGAACGGGAGGGGGGACGGGGTTGGCAGTTAGCTTATAAGCAACAAAGGAACAAAAGTGTTTCCTTCAGATATCCTACCGCTGCTGTTCCCGAGCCGGTCGCGAAAGATATGAACGCTTTTCAGTCCTCCCACAGCCTGCATATGATTATGCAAGTCGCTTTCGTTTGAGGCCTGGGGTATGCCAGTCACGAACACCCTCCTCTCTGGCTTGTTCCCATGAAACTGGAAACCCTCGCTCAGCCACCTCACGGCACATCGACCGACCGCCGTGAACCCATCAGAGGTGGTATTTAACCTCTTCAAAGAGACCTGTTTTACAACCCTAAGCATCTTGCTCGTGATCAAACTGCACAGCAAAAACAGTCTCAAAGAGCCATGAGAAGCTTTCCAGCGACTTCCAACCCGCGACGTGCGCGCCTTCCTTCCCATTATGCCAAAAATTCAATTGCGTGGCCGTGGATGAACAATAACGCTAAATCATCCAATACATCTCCTTAAACTCATATTAAGGGTTTCTAAATCCATATATCAGAGTATACAATATTTGATTGGTAGTAATAGTCCACTATGAGCTTTCAATATATATTATTGGTTAATAGGTGAGAGGATAAGATTTTATTCGTGAATAGGCTGACATATGTGATTCTAAGATACATTATTGGTTAGTTGTCCGACCGAGACCGGTGGCCCGGAAGTGAACGGTTTGTGGATGGTGGTGGGAGAGCCGGGCTTGTGGTCTGCGGCAACCTTTGACGTGATTGCGCCCTTCGTTCCCCTTCCTCCTGTTCCGAGGCGTACAATTTTCTGCCTAAATCGCCAGCCTCGTTCAGATCTTGCCACCGGGAGGGTAGAGGACCTGCGTTGGTGGGGTTGGGTGTGCTTGAGTAGGGGCTTAGTAGTTAAAAGAGTACATGATTGTCTACATACCGTCGTATCCACGGTAACATCTGAACGTCTCTCCCAAGATCTTGCTTCCGTCCAGACGTTTCCGGGCGAAACCTGCCTCTTTAACAGTCTTGTAGAAAAGCACGCCTATTCTCTCGCCCACAGATACTGAACGTAGTGAACAGAATACAACTTCACCGTAGTGTTTCCCGAGGTCTTTCAGGTTCTCCCAGCTCTGGATAGGTCTTGGAACGTGCTCTACGAGCAACGCTCTTGGATTGTATTCAGCGTTCTTGAGGAGGTCATAGTAGTAGTCAAACTCCGCAGCATCTGGAAACATAGCGTAGCAGAACTTTGCGTTAGATAGGATGATCGCAACCTGCGTGCCTGTGCCACGATGGGCTTCAATTCGACTCCGAGTTTACAATTATGGTCTCTTCTCCTGTGTTGAGGTACACTGCGCCTGATTCCAATGGGCCTCTTTCCATTCAGCAGCTGTTCATTCAAAACGTCTATCACTTTCTGCACGTCTCTTTCCTCATAGAGCTGAGCAATACCGACACCAGTGCAATCTGGAAAAGATCATATCATAAGTGATTCTTTTACGGGGTATAGGCTTCGATTAAAAATTCGAGGAGAACACTTACTTCCCCGTTCCCTGTCCTCGGTCAATTTGACCGCATGAACTGGCGCTACTGCCTCCAAGAAGTCGAACACTTCTCTCTTGGTCGCGCTATACGGCAAGTTGAATAAAAATATCTCGTGCTCGACATTCCAGTTGGGTTCTGTATCTCTTTCGTATTTGTCTACTCTGGAGTTGTGGCGATGCCATGCCACCAAGTCGTTTCGAGTATGAACAGGACCGCTACGCGGCGCTGGATGATACGAACTAGGATGTTGATGTCCAGATGGACCCCTCTCATTTCTGTAATTATTTGGTCTGGATCTTCTCGGCTCAAATCCATCCTCAAATCTGGGATCTGGTCCCTCGTCGGCGTCGCGCTCTCTCGGCTCTAAGCCACGTCCACGCCGGTCTCCGTGACGACCAGGGCTATTATGATCATAACCGCGACTGCTTTGCCTTATTTCACCTGATGGATAGTTTTCCTCAAATCTTCGGTCAGGCCGTTGATCAGCGTCCCTCTCGCTCCGCTCTAAACCCTCAAACTGTCCTAACTCCGTATACCTCCGCACACTCCCAACGCTTGCTCCGCTCTCACTCCAAGCAGATAGTCTCCGGAAAGCCGCCACACGCGAGGTGAGATTTGAAAAGCGCGCTTGAAACATTAATACTTAACTTGAACATCTGGCCTCTTGAGCCGTTCCTGTCTTCACCTCAGAGCACTCCTCGCACTCCCATCCCTCCCTGTCGAAACAAGTTCTTACCGTTGAAGATGACCTCAACCAACAAATATTAAAATTGTAAATAAAAAGGAGCTTACATTTTTATAAGCCAATTAAATATAGATATAGTCAACGATTCTATCAATATGCTCGTAAATGATAAGACTATGGAATAGACGATGGTAATAGGTCGAAACCAAACCAACTCCGTTGATGGGCGCATTGACATAACTGACGCTGTCACGGAGGGGCAGGGTAGGGTCTATGCAGATCTTTCATTTCCCTGTCTAACCAGCTCGAAGGTACCATCCGGAGGTATCGCAGCGGCAAGGCGCAACCGCACAGTAGGTATGCTGCCCCCGGCACGACATGACTGGTAGCAGCTAGCTGCTCCCACTGTCTGCTTGGGAGGGGGAATGGGGAGGGGAGGGGCGCGTTCGCTTTGGAACACATCCTTGTACCTGTGTACCTCTCATTCCTGAATATCCTGGATATTCCGGAACTATTGCCGGGTTGGAATTCTTTTGGTTTATCGTCCTCTACTCCTCAGCCGATTGAACAAAGCACCTATGCAGCGTCCGCTGACGTCCTCACTTCTTCGTGATATCCCTTGTTCTCGGTTTTATTCTGGACCTCCGCAGCTGGCTGGCTCTTACCTTTCTGTGCATTATAGTTTTCAGAATCCTTCGTGCAGAGGACCATTCTTCCATCTATGTACATTTCGTTCAGTGCGTGGTGAGCGAGCTCCACGGCGGAGCTTGATTCTAAACGGACAATTGCAAACTTGCCAGAGTCGTCGCGATCGAAAAAGATATGGAGAGGATTAACAATAGAAGAAACAGCCATTCCTATCGTACTCATTCTGGTCTCCTCTCGGAACTTATCGAGTCTGATCCAATGAACGTTCCTTTTCCCGGTTTCTACAAGCAAGGAGCGATGCAAATATGGTTCAGCTTTGATCAGGCTGCATCCTCTACGGAAAAGAATTGTAACATACGTCTCGCCTCTCTCTCCCGCAATAGTTGAGATTGCTCTCTGAAATCAGCACTCAAGGAACTACGCCATCTACGAGCTTTCTCCGGAGACTGGAATTCGATGACAACGGAAACTTTGGCAGTGAAGAAAAGCATGCAGTTAATGCTTGATACAGTGCAGAACCTCGTGGATAGATTCATAAGCCCGCGTTTTATTACCTTGGCCTTCGTCAATGGCGTGTTTTTTGGAAGTCACGGCAGTGAATCCGGCCGCGTTTGGGACATTGGGTAGTAGTTGACTCTCATACACTTCCTCTGGGACCCGTCTCAGCAAAACATACCTCGTTGCATCATCGACAGGATCTGCACCGTACCCTGGAATTCCAGTTCTCCGTCGGTAATTGTCCAGCCTGTCCTTGAAATGCCCCTCTGCAGACTTCACATAGCCGCGGGTCCCAATTCTATAGCTCTTCAACCATCCCGTACAGAGTTTTCTCTTCGACGAGTTCAGGGAATTTACAATTCTGCACCTCAGCATGCTGTGAGATTCTTGAAAAAAAAAGTCAAGAAATTCAGGTCGAACTAAAAATCGCTGAAGTCATCCTGCGCTACAAATGGACCGCAAGTCCGCGCCTCGCTTCACTCTCCTGAGCTCCTTCCACGTCGAAACGAATGTCGAAACTGGTCGTAAGCACGCAGAATCGAATGGACCAATTACAACTCCTTATAAAATAATTATGTTTTAATTGGATTAAGCTGATAAATAAGAATAATCAATAATGGAGCTTACACACTTTTTGATTCGGCATATATCTGCTGATTAGAGTATAACTTTCATAAGCAATTTCAATTGGTCCACCCTGACCCAATAATTTACTTTTATTCTGTCATACTACACATACAAGTTATGGATTGGTTGGTTGGGACTGTAACTTCACACCAATCTCAATCTAGTTTAGCGCTGATCACGAACCCATTGAGCATTCGCTCGTCGAGCATCTTCGCGGCCTTTGTGGCGTCACTGCTTGAGCAGAATTTTATAAGTCCGGCTCTTATCGTTCTCCCGTCTTTCCCAAGTACTTTTTCGGCAGCCAGGACCTTTCCAAACTTTTCTCCAAGGTATCGCAGATCAGCTGCCGTCATGATCCGCGGTAGGTGCTCCAGGTAGACAACTTTTGATGGTTTCGGATCTGCCATCATGGGGTACAAACCAATAAAATTTTGAATATGATGAGCTCCAGAAATATTCTGCTTGAGGGAAAATCGATTGATTCGTCCATGCGCAAGTGTTCCCTCACCTCTCTCGAGCCGGCGCTTGTTCGGAAGTACGTAGATCTTGGCCTTCTCCAGTTCAGTGTCCTGAAGCTTCTCGAGGGCTTCCTTAGCGGCTTCAGGCTCAGCATATTCTACGATCGCAATTCCTATATAAGGAGAACAGCGTTCGATACGAGTCAGAGCACGGCGCGACTACGAAATGAACGCGTGGGCTAAAGTTGTACGGTTTGGATGACCGATTGCTTGAGGACTGAATAGACCTTTCGCAAAGCCTCGCCGATCCAACCCAAAAAAATTGAGCACGTGCACCGGGACAAAAATGTGTTGCTGTTCAAAATACCAAGGCTTTTGCCGCTAGGCCTTCTCAGGACATCCGCAATGAGCACTTCCCCAACTTGTTCGAAATGTGTCTTGACGGCTTTCGGTAAGGTGTTCAGCTTTAACCTCTGAACGAGCACAGACCTGTTACCGCAGTACATAGTAAATCAGGGTCAACCGACACATCCAAAAGGTCTTCACAAGTCAAGCTATATTCATCTATTTTCACACCTCTCGAAAAAAGAAGCATCGAACTCAGCTCGCGCAGGATCCACTTCCTCGTCATGGGAATCTCTGAGCTCAAGTCCAGTATCGTAAGAAACGAGATCCTTGCCAAAGACAACAATTCCACAACAGAAATGGCAATATAAAGTTAAGATACCCTGTCCGATCATGAACATGAGATCGGATGCCAGTGCATGTAGTTCATACCGGTACAACCGAACATGATCTACTAAAACCGCCGTACAAACGAACGCTTCTTCTTGCTAGTACCCTCAACATAACTTTGCAAAACAGCTGCGCCGTCCGGCATACATTAAAACCAAAAGCCCGACTGCACCTGGCTCTCCTTCAACGCATATAAACAACCACCCTCAAAACCGTCCTTCAGTATCAAAATATATCAGATAGATTCGTCATCTACCTTGAGATTCTTTCTGATCCCTCCAAGAATTCATCTTTCCTCGCATCGGTACCTCCTCTATCACCACGCAGCTACATCCCAACCCTAGGCCTTCCAGATTTCTTAAAGAATCGAATGGCCCTCACCGCGATTTTTGACCAGGACTGACTACTACGGTGTACGATCAAGTACTAACGAAAACAGACTGGAAGAACTTGGGCTCAAAGCGAAAGCGCTTGGAGGCTGAGTGTCTTGAAAATTTTGTAGTGGAGAGGAGCCAGTAAGTAAGAATGCTAAGGTGGAACGATCCCGGGTAATAATTTTAGGGCCACCGACTTGTTGTTGGATCTGTTGGTGTTTGCTTCCGTGCGCTGAGAGTGCTTCGGATGAGTGTGCTCCTTCTCAAAGCCCTACTCCTTAAGGGTTTAGCCACGACGAATTCTATCAGGCTAACGAACCCTCCGTGCCATAAGGTTTCCCGGAACCCCCGTCAATATGTAACGCGTTCGCGGAAAGGAGGGGGGGGGGGAGGGGAAAGGCCACAGCGATACAGTCTCTGCGCATTAGGGGAGCATCAAATCGAGAGCGCGGCTTCAGCCGATTGTAAATTGAATCACTGTTTGACCCAATTTCTCGTGATTAGCTCGCCTTCTAGTCTCCACGACTATCGATCTTCACGCTCCTGAGCACTCAATAGTACGTCGGGACATATTGTATTCAATGCAATATGATTGGAGTATTTCGACGAATGATCATTTCTGAGATAAATTTATCAAATTATTGATATGTTTATTCATTGAATCGATTATTATAGTGTATACGATTAAGTATAGTGTTTTAATAGATATATTTTTGTCTAGGGTTTCGTCATGATCGACTTTGGATTTGGAGGATGGTTGGGGTCGGACCTGGTTGCTGTGGATGGTTAGAGGAGGACATGGGAAGACGGACTGCAATAGTTTTTCTTCAATGAGTTGTATATTAGCTGATTAACACTTTTGTCCGGTGTTTCGTTGGTGTGCAGAGCTGAGATCCAGGCTGGATCGCCTTCGGATCGCGTGTAAGAGCCAATGTCGGTGGGTTTTGCAGTCGTTCCAGGTCGTCTGATACGACGACGAACCCTCTGTGTGAAAGCCGCTGTCGATGATTCCCACACTGCTGGTCGAAGGGTAGGTTTGTACGTAAAAGCTCTTTGGAGAGCGATCTTGCTGAGAAGAGTTGAATGTTGGACCGTTACAGCTCGGATCGGTGGCGTTGACTTCTGCGACGGTCATGTGGGCGGTTGGCAATGCAATTCAACGGCAATTGATACTCTCCGGACTAAACCCGGTACGTAGCAGCCTCAATTCGGCCCCGCTGATTTTCACTCTAATCGAAAACGTTCTTCGACAATAGAGCTTTGTTACGGCAGCGCGCTTCGGAGGGACTGGACTGCTGTTCCTTCCGAGTTTCAGGCTAAGATATTTCATCCCAGGATTAAAGCTGGCGTTGCTTTCATTTTGCGGGAACGCCTTACTGTCAATGGCCCTACGATTGACCGCGGCGTCGCGAGCATCCTTTTTCACATCTCTGAGCGTCATACTGACCCCACTGTTGGCAGCAGCTGTGCGAAAGGAACTACCAAAGGCCCGTCATATCTACGGCAGCATCATTTCGTTCCTCGGTATCTACTTCATTACTAGGGAGGTGAAGCGCTAAGTCCATCTACCTTGACCGTTGACCATTGCTGGATTACTCAACCCAAAAATCCGTGTAGGGCTTGATCAACAGTAGCATTTCACATCTGGGAGATGGACTGGCCTTCATGGCTGCATTCTTCTTCGCGTCGTACATTGTTACGCTGGGAATAGAATCCCCCAAACATGATACCAAGGGCTTGACATCCGCTGTCCGAGTTTGCAACGGCATAATCTGCTCATCTTGGGCTCTGACCGTCGTTGCTTTGCACTTGAAGTCTGTAAGAAAACGCAACGGCCGTCCCCCTTCCGGTCCGTTCGGATATATTTTACGCTCACATCTTATCTACTTCTTTGCAGGGCTCAACCCTTCCCGTGCAATCTATTCTCAACAGTGGAGTTCTGGCATGGATAGGTAGGAGCTAGGAACATGGGGACATCCTTTGCGAACACAGTGTGTGAAAGCTTACTGCGAATCTGCACATTTACCTCACAGGAATTGCCCTACTTATCGCGATGTTGTCGGCATCCGGACTTTTACAAGTATGGGGACAGAAGAAACTCAACCCCAATGACTGTGCCCTTATATTCTCACTCGTTCCGTAAGACAGCATCCCCGCAAAAGTCCGTTTTGTAACGGAGGAGTTGAGCACAGTGTCCCCATCTCAGGGACGCGTCTCCCAGATTCTTTGCTGACTAACTCTCTCCCATTCCTCGAATTCCCGGCAGAGTCTGGTCAGCTATCATTGGCGTCACGTTGTTTAAAGAGACGCTGAAGAGAACTTCAATTTTCGGTGCAGCTCTTCTATTCCTAGGATGTTTTATAGGCCAGAGAGAGCCTAGTCCAACTCTTGCCAAGCACCAATCTGTTGACGCTAACTAGGGAACTAGAACTCGGTCATCGTCAGGATTAATTTAATAGGACTTTGTTCACTGAAAGCTATTGATTTCATAGCATCGTGTTGTCCATTGAGAGCTCGTAATCAAGCAACGAGTTTCAAGCGATCCCCTCCTCCCAACAACCTCACGAAAAGGCTACGCATGTGCCAATGCAGTTTAAAGACCATAAAAGTTCAGGATGAAAACAATCAAAGGCTGTGGTTGATGTGAAATGGGTGAAGCCCGGAGTTCCAACGCGTCCACCAAGCGCTTTGGAATGAAAATTATGGCTTCGGGCTTTCTTGTTCAATCCGGTTGCGGCTGCAAGCGCCTGAGCTCGAGAGGGCTGTATATGTGTGAGCGTGAATGGAAAGGGACGTCCAAGCAGACTCCTGGGATTGTCAAGGTATTATCTTATTTCTTCACGGAATCGGGTTAGGGAAGAACTTTGCTGACTCTTTTCGCGTGGAAGCAGGCTCTCGTATCGGCTCTAACAGCCGTAGTGACGGGCATCCAACCTCAAGCTGAGGAGGCAATCGAGAGCTTCTCTGATTTGTTGTCAGCTGATGACGTGCTTAGCACTGTAAAGGATGATTACGAGCAAAGACAGTACTTTCTGACTGGGGACATATCCAGACGCATATACTTGCAAACTACTGAGTTCATAGATCCAACGGTTACCGTCAAAGGTGCACAATGATGACTCAGGCGCATGCTGAGAATTCACGCCCCGGACTGAGCGCTACAATTCTGCCGTGGAAACACCAGGTCTGCAGAATTGGGAAAGAAATATTCAATCCATAAATCGGTTCATCACAGATGAACGTATTGACCTGCTCAATATGGAGAAGGAACAAGGACTTATTCGTACGAGGTGGAGGCTTGTTTGTACAGTTACCCTTCCTTGGAGGTAAGCGGGGCACCACTGGGGCAAGCTCGCCAACGTGTCTATTGCAAACGTGGACTCCCTTGATATTGCGCACGGATCACGACGTTCGCTCTTACACACTAGTTCCTTGCGGATAAATGGTCATTGCGGCTATTCCCAGACCAGTTCTGGATGTCTACGGACAGACTGAGCACTTCATCGATGAGTCTAGCGGTCGCGTTGCCGTCCACGTTGAAAGCTGGGACTGTTCTGCCTCTGAAGCTTTGCTGCAGCTGCTGAAGCCTGGTCCCCCTAAGACCACCGACAGTGCTTCTGGTCCTTGATAGTCGGGCTAGATCAACTGGTAGAGTTCCTCTGTCTATGCTTCTGCGCTACTATGGTTGTGTCGACAAAGAACGGGGCAACGGCGGCAACTTGACATGAGAATAATCCCTTGATAACCCTTACCTCGAGACTGCAACTAGATAAATAAGGAAAATAAGACAACAACTACACATTACAAAGATAATGACATACAACAGGTCCAGGGATGACCAACATATAATGCAAAAAAGAGAAGCGGAGGTATACAAGAGGCACCCAGACAGAGAGGCAGTAAGAACCGTTCAACTCTTCCGTTCCACCCCCTTCCCGCCACTTTGCCTTTGCCTGTCCGCTCACTGGCCAACGACAAAAAGGAAAGCAAAACACACGTCGACAAACCCGGCATAGTTTGTCGATCAACGATCTTTCTCCGTAGGGAAAGAAGAAAGTTAAAACAAGCGCCCAACATCATGAGATAATCCAACCTTAGAAGAGCCGTTTCGGTGGTCCAGCGCCAGCATCATCCTTATGCACTCGCTTCTTATGGGTGGTTAGAGTTCCCTTCTCGCCAAAGGTTGCCCCGCACAGATCGCAAGCATAGGGTCTCAGATTCTCGTGAACAGTTCGAATGTGGACTCCTAAATGGCTCTTTCGTCCGAAAGTCGAAGTGCACTGAGGACAGCTGAAAGGCCGATAGTTCTCATGAACAGTTTTCACGTGCCTGTCGAGGTGGCTCTTCTGTCCAAAGCTCGTATCACATTGTGAACATCGATACGGTCTCAGCTTGTCATGGACGGTCTTGGTGTGCTTTTGGAGGTTGTTACGAGTGTCAAAAGCAGACGGGCAATGCTCGCAGCGGAATGGCCTTATCTTCTCGTGCACAGTCCTGATATGCTTCTCCAGGTTGTTCTTCGTTGTAAATGCAAACTCACATCTTGGGCAAGAATACGGTCTGCGATCTTTGTGTACCATCTGTTTGTGCTTCTCGAGGTTTTGGCTGTTCAAGAACGGTGTTGCATTGCACATGTTGCACTCGAACAGCCTCCTATCTGAGTGCCTCGACCGCATGTGCACAGTTAACCTCTCCTTATCATCAAAACCCTCACTACAAATCTCGCATGGAAACACGGACGCTTGCGAATGAACAGCTCGGAAGTGGCTCATGAGTTGTTTCTTCTTGAAGAAAGCCATGCTACATCGGTTGCATGAGTAGCTCATCCCGTTCCATTTCATACCATTACCGGCGCCGTCCCTATCGTCCACAGGTGCTGCGAGCGGATCATTCAGGTTCTGTCCTTGTATAGCAGAATCCATTTTGGACACCTTATAATTGTCGAAAGCGAACACAGACTTTCGGATCGGGTCCTGCATATCTCCCATAGCTGACTGGGGTTGAAGCGGCTGCATTCCCTGTGGGATTGGATGCGGTTGCTGAAATTGACTTCTCGGGTCCATAGGATCAAACTGTGTTTCGGGGTGCCCATGCAGATGCTGCTGCCGGAACTGTCCCATGGGATCCTGAATTCCAGGCAGCGCTCCATCTATACCGTCCCCCCAAATCTGTCCCATTGGCATCCTCTGTTGTACGTTATAACCATAAGCATCTATGGGCCGTCTTGCTCCGTGATCAACCATTCCCGGTGCCTGCTGACCCCCTGGTGCCATGCCAAACCCAGGGACACCTGTCTGGCTCATATACGCGTGCCCGTCCATCTAACAACCAAGAAACGTGAGATACAAAGGAAAAAACTTAGCTCACAGCACCAAAAGCAAACGCCACCAGGAAACGGCAAACACTCTTACGTTTCCCGGTGCATTGATCATCGGCCCAGCGCTCTCAGCCGGAGTTTGAATCCCATCGGCGTTCACCCACGGACGATGCCGTCCTCTCAAATCTGCTGCCATCTGCTAATAAATACTGACGAACCAGATTGCTTACGATTGCTTCCACGTTTCTACCGATCAACTCGCCTTCCAAACACTGAGCCACAACCACAAGCACCAAACCGCACAGCAGTCAGTTGTTCCTCAACAACAAGGAGTCAGCCTCCTCCACACCGAAGCGAAAGCAAAACACTTCCGTTCAACCCAAAGCGAAATCTAATAAAAGACTTCGCTTCTCCCCCTCTCTCCCCCCGCCCCTGCCAAAAAAGAAAAAAACGCTCACACCAGCGCTCTCGCCCTCTTCACACCTATCTGCCAGGCCCAACTTCTTCCTCCCAAATCGCTATTGAACATACGGGACACCCTCCCCAACAACAATAAAATACATATCCCCTCAAATCTCTCAAAAAACACTTGGCCCCCACACCCCCCATTCTCACCGGAAACAAGAGAAAAACTTGAAAAATGTGAAAATTTTGTTGTCAACAGTAGTATCGCCATAGACTAACGAGACCAAAGCAGACAAGAACCTATTTCGTTATTCAACGTTCCTCACCCTCCCCCCCCCGCACCTTTCCTTTTCCACTTTACGAGGTATGATTTTGCCTCGCTCACATTTTTCTTTTCGGAAAGGAAATTTTCATCCGCTAAGAACAATGGTGACCAGAAAAGATGATGGAGGCGAAAGAGGGGTAGGGGGGGGAGGGGGGGAGGGAGGGAAGAATATGTAGGTTGGCCATTACAGAAGTAAATAAGAACAAATAGTAATCATAAAGGGGGCGGCGAAGAGTACGAGAAATGAACGAATGAATGAATGAATGAAGGAGTAAAATTAATTATAAAAACTGTTCAACGTAATATTTCCCTAGAAGAAGAAAAAAAATTGAGCGCGAAAAAAATTCGTTCAAATCATTTGGAAGCGAACTCAGAAAAGGGCCTTTTTTCTCTAGACTCATGTTACCCCCTTAACACGATCCTATCCGTTTAGGGAAGATCGAATGTAAAAATAAATTATATACTTTTTCTTTTTTCTTTCTGGTGCAGGGTCCTTGAACCATCTGGTATTTTGGCCGCGAAAACTCTTCCCTGATTAATATTCATCTTCCCTGGTTTAGTATTTTGGCTCTAATTAAGATGCTTTTCGGTGTTGTTCTGTTTTTTGTTTAGAAGTTTTAGTTGATCCCCCCCTTTTTTTCTCGGTTTCTCTCTTCTTTTTTTTTTTTTCGTGGTGGTTTCTTTTCCGTGCCTACCCCTGTGTTCTTTGGGGAGTCGGATCCTGGAGGGCACAGCAGAAAGTTCAAATTGTTAAAATTTATTGAGCGTAGAAAGACACCGGTCTTTCCTTGATAGTTCAGGTCTTACCAGGGGGGGGGGTTTGGAAAGAAAGTTTTAAAAGGGGTTTGGAAGGTTGTATGGAATTATTATTATTTTTCAATAGGATCAATGCAATTTTGGAAAAAGTTTAAGGTGATTCTAGAATCGGCAACGGATTTAAGCATGGCTTCATATATATTTATAAAATTCAGTAGAATGGTAATCCAATGAGTAAAACGCTTGGGAATTCTGGATCAAATTTTGTTTTTTTATGACCTCTGCAATCCCCTGCGTTAGTGTCGGTCTCCCCCAAGCATTTACTCCGAAATGCACACAGATTGGCCTGTTTTTTAGTTGAATGAAAACATATATTTATTCTTCTAGAGTCATGGGTCTGGAGAATGTTAAATGCTCTTCTCAGCGTTCAGAGGGGCCCTACTTTTGTTTCGTTTCAACTTCTTTTATTTTTCTCCCCAGGGGTGGGTCCAAGGGAGCATCCTCCGCTCGATCCGCGGAATGCACAATCCTCTTCCCCTTTTAGAATTCTGGTGTTGACGGAGTCTCCGCTATTTATTTTTAAGAATATGAAACAATGGATTCTTTAGTGTGCTCGTACAAGGGGGCAGGTCGGCAATCTGTTTTTAGGTTGCAGCGGGGTTCGATCGGAGTGCGTACGGATGCTGTTAGTATTATTCGTTTCAGCTTGGAACCAGCGTGAGAGACTTTTCTTCTTTTTTTTTTTGCTCTGCTTGGAACTGCGCTGTCGCTGAGGCTACGTATATATCTCGTGAGCAGCCCCAGGCTCCATACCGGGTAATGAGAAAGTTCCTCCTCCATATAGCTCTGCGGGTGATCATCGCTTCAGCAACTGGGTGTGAGACGCCGGAATGAAACTTTTGAAACCGTGCCAAGACATGATAGTGAGAGTTGAGGAATTCTCACTTCGAGACCGCGTCGAGGTAGGTGCCTGCGCTCTCCTGCGCAAGATTCTTTTAGCAGAACGGAACCTGGAGACCTTGTACCTAGCGCAAGAGAAAACCTAAGCAGGCAAGCAAACCTAAAGCCGGTAGAGAGGCGCGGGAGTGAAGCATTTGGACGATGGCTGTGTGCTCAGTAGTTTCTAGAGATGCACACTGTGAATGCAGCAATTGAACTCCCCGCACGCTCACGCGGTCGAACAGCGTCGCGGGGTTTTACCTCGCACTCCTAACTCGCCCGGAAGATCTCCGGAAAGCCGAAAACCTAAAAATTCCTCAGTGTACGCATTGGTTTTCCTTGTTCGATGGAAGCATCCCCTGGACTTGTTACAACTCCCCTCCTTGATCGTCGCGGGACATTAACCAGACTCTCACCTTACAACCCTCTGCTCCTTGTATTGCTCGTGACGAGCTTTCCAAACAAAGCGCGTCGGGGCAAAGCCAACGGCAAGGAGCCCATCTTCCATACCCGTTAAAACAAAAGACACAGAAAGAGCATTATAAAAACTAAAATATATCATTCCAGAAATACCTACCCCCTTGATCCAATATTGATTTCTTTGCCTCCGCTGTTTTGTTTTTTTTTGGCAGAGGCGAGCACAGATATTTTCAATTTTGACACAAAACAAATAGTCACATACCACCCCCTTTTTCATATCGCCCAAGAACTTGAAACATTCCCTTTTTTTATTCTGGAAAAGAAGTCCCGAGGTTGAGCAGATTGACTACCCCCTTCATGTTTACTTTTTTTTCTATTTTTCTTCGGCTCTAAAAGAGGAGAAAAAAAGGGGGGGTAAAGGGAGAATTAGTTTGTCATAGCCAGCTGCGTCTTCTGGCTTCGTGAGTGGGAGAAAAGCCTTGACTTTGCGGCAAAGGTCATAAACTGACTGGGAGGGGGGGCGGTTCCATATACTATGGCAAAGATTTCTCCATGGTCGCCTTGTCCGGAGCTACACGCCGTTTTGTCCAAACTCAAGATCTAATCAGAGAGAGAACAAGTTTTCCCTTGCCTAAGCAAACACGGTTTCTTGGGTATATTGCGAAACAGAGACAAAAAGAGGGCTTGGGATATAATACATTTTGAACTCTGGATCTTTGTCCTCGAGGATGTTGGAAGAATACTGAAAAGAGTTGTATCCTTGTTGAAGGAGGAAAAAATGTGTAGAAAACGTCCGCGATTCCGGAATCTCTGCCCCAAGGAAGCTGAAGGGGGTAGAACTTAAAAACATGTCCGCAAAGCAGCCTGGTGTTTTGTCATTGCATTAAAACTGGCCACAGCGTGCTCGAGGCTAAGCTGATTTTGGGAAAGTATTCTGGCTGAAAATGATTGTAGGTGGCATTACAGAGGTCTCCCGGATATTTCCACAACTGGTCGACAAGTTTCGCGACACGGGCCCACGTCTCGGACGACTCCAGACTCTCCCTGGTATGTTCACAGGGTTCATCCGGTTAAGACCCGGCGAACGGGAGTCACTCGGTAAATTCGAGAACAGAATCCTGGATAGTTGAACTACTGACTCCTTCATATCTGTCAGAGGTCTCCCGGATACGTCCACCTCTGCAATTGCAAGCGAACAAGTCATAGACATGACACTAGAGCGCTAGTGTGGTTTGCGCTATAGGACTAAACTGGTTTGATCTGAATGTTCACTGGACCAGCACAAAAAACGGAAAGACTAACAAGAACCCCTGGTTTAAGATGCTGTACTTCGAGGAGAAGGCTCCACCCCGCGGTCTCACGGGCTATCGTGGAGGACTCTGATGGAAGCGTGAATAACAGTGTTGAACTCGCGCTTCCCTGTCCCGTGGCGAATCCCTACTTGCCTCGTCGCGAAGGCGCGGTGCTCCTATGAGCAGAAACGAATCAACATCTACCGACGGAGGATATTTGCAATCAGCCCTCGCGCATCGCCCCGTCCCGCTCGCCGTTAGACGTTCTTAGGCTACGTTGGTCTTAACTATAGTCTTGAGGAACGAACGTTCCTTTGTGGGGTCGAGTGTAGTTCTCCGTTCTCGGGGCTGTTAGCACTCGAATACGGTTCGCGATTATCCGTCGGGTACGTCGCGCAGTGGAAGATCGTATTATCGCAACTTTGCAGTTGACTACATCCCAGTGGTCTCCTCTTGAAACAAGATGCCCTGGCGTGAGAGGAAGGCTCAACTCTAGCTGCTTTGGCAAGGAGGTCATGTGAGGGTGCGGAGACTGTTCGTATATGTATATACTGCTTGACAACCGAGATCCAAGTTGATGATGACTGTTTTAGAGGTCTAGTAGTTTCCGGTGCAACCTAACGTCGGCCAGAGTTACTGGTTGATCCACTCGCTCCAGGCGAGCACTGACCCTCCGCACAGGTGAGACAAGGTTCACAGTCCGGGAAAGTGACTCTAGAATATGAAACCGGTATTGGAGGACGCTCAAGAGTCCTTCCTGGGGTTTACAAGATAGCGAACTAACAGCGAACTAACAGGCGCAGCTTTAGTTTCCATGCGTTTCAAGCATGGCATAGAAGTTCTGATCTTTGATCCGTCCGCTTCCGAGTTTTACTTCACCGGAATCGCCTTCGACTTCAATGAAGCCTGTTCTCAAGTCAACTCAAGCGATTTCGTCTTGGATTGTGTGGCATCTGGCGTGCATCATGCCGAATATGAAACAAGCTGTGAGCCAATCCATTCCATGCTAAGCTGAGATCCTGGCCTCACCTCAGAGGCGACCTTAAACCTCTTCCTTCCGATCGGCAGGAAGACAAGAACTATTTACAAGTAAACAATTTGCCACGGAGATAGTCTACTGCTGCCCGATTGATAATGTTATTCCAATCGAGATCACAGTAGTAGACGTTTCAGGCTCGGCCGGGTGCAGAACTGACGCCGGACAACATTGTCCTCTCTGTATATTCAGAAACAATAAAATAACCTACGAAGGTACAGCGGCTAATAACGCTCTTTTCTCCTTACCCATTGCAGAGCACTGGCATCCTCAAGGAAAAATTGTAAATTCTGCGACCCGCTGTTCAACCCGAATTTGCTGTGAGCGAAATAAGATACGCGCAGTGCCGCCAAAGACAGAAAAGTTCTGCCACACCGCACAGAGCTCGGCAAGCGAATATAAGTACGCCCGCTATCTTCCAAGCCATCATTCCGGCGAGTTTTGGCATCTGAACAGAGACGACGCCGTAAACTGGCATGAGGAACAAGCCAGATATCGCAAGCGCGCCCAACGGTGTACGAAACCCGTTTCGAAAAATCTCCCTCACAACCCACGGCGAGTTTTCGATTACGACGATTTTCCAGTTCTTCCCCAGTCTGTGGTTGACAGTAAATACGAGCCCCTCCAACACCAACACGAGCGGCCCTAGTACTTGATACGCTTGACAGGAAAGAACCCCTCTGCTTGCGATATCAATTGTTACGTCTAGAAAGGCTCCAAACTCTGAAGTCTGGTTCAGCCTCCTCGCAGCCATGCCATCGAATCCATCAAGAATAAACGACAGGCCATAGCAAACCCAGAATCCAACCTTCCGCTCTATGCCGTATCTGGATAGCGCCAAAACAACCAAAACAATCCTCAAGTAACCGATAACATTCGGCACCCACAACCAAACCGGGAGCTTGTTCGCCATCGTGAACACGAAAAAGGTCTTCCTGCACGCCCCGTCCTCCCCAAAGCCGCTCCAAAATCAACCGGATCCTGCGAGAACACGTCGGTGCGTCAGTCCCAATAAAACTCTACCAAGCTCTGGGGCTACCAAATCCAATCGGCGACGCTTCCATACTCCGAAACTGATTCCTCAAAAACCTCGAATCAAGATTCACAGAGTCTTCACTGACTTCGTCTCCAAAAAATCGAGCCGTGGCAGACACACCTACGACGTCTCTCTCCACACAGCATACTCGCGGACACTGCTCGTCCATAAGCGAGCTCCGTTTCAAACGGGAAATACTCATGCATTTACAAACGCAAAGGTCAGGTATTGAAAACCTGCATTGGGTCGTCAAACACCAGCAGCCATGGGGAGACTCTAGATTCTGCAGCGAAAGAATGAATTCACTTTATATCGAAGTATAAAGACCGCCGTTGCGGGGGCAGACCCCCGCACAAACGGAACTCGTTCACTCTTACTCCAGCAACGATACGGTGTTGTTTCCCAAGAAGCAAATACCTTTGTGGAGGACGTCTCCACTATTATTTAGGAGTATTTTAGCTTCAAATAAACCGATCTGGTGCTGCAGTACAACAGCCAAACCATCCATCCTTCCTCATCAGCACCACGATCGTCTTATGGAACCTCCAGCCTTTACTCATCTCATCCCAGAATTCAATCCCCCACCGTTTATACGAGAAAACACACAAAATAAACTCTATAACACCGTATAAACGAGTAAAAATATCCGATAAAAATCCGACCAAAAAAAAAAGCACGCATCAAACCACTGTTATATCTCTTGGCCTCTTAGAATCTACCCAAAATCGTAATTCGGGGATGATCATCTCATCATTAAAGGGGCAAAGCAGCAGGAATGGGCGCATATAGTACATTTTTAGTACATTAAAATCCTATTAATTCTTTTTATTTTCGAATTATTGGATATATGGAATGTACTAGTATGTTAAGCTTGTTTACTAATGAATGGTGTGGGTGAAAAAAAGGAAGCGGAACATGAGATGTGAAGTGGGTCGGGGTGGGAGAGGGTGGGCGGTTTAAGGGGGAGGGGGAGGGGGGGAGGTTGGGATTGGGATCTTGAGGGAGATCGGGAGAGTGGGTGGAGTTTGAGAAGGGACTTGTTGAATAGTATTTGAGTGTTCTAATGCTGAGGTTGAAGCAAACTAGTGAAAGGGTATATTTTTTCTTGTTTTTTTTTGAGTGAGGCTAGTTGTGTTTTGAGTGGTGGGTGGGTTGGAGTGGTTTTTGAAGTGAAGGTAATAGGTTGGAGCTTGTGAGGAACGGCGGTATTGGGGAAAACCTTTTGGAAACGTAGAGATAAGTTGGGAGGAGGTTTTTGTCGTTTTGGTGTTTTCCTTCGTTTTTTTTTTGTTTTTGTGAAGCGTTTGGTTGAAGGGGATTTTTTTTTTGGTTTGTCCTTTGGCATTGCATTTCTTTGCTTTGTTGAAAGAGGTTTTTGGGAAAACAGCTTGAGTTTGTTGCAGGTTTGAAGGGTTGGAGGGGGGGGGGGAGTTTCAATGAGAGATTAAGGATCGGGCGTCGTGTGAGAAGTTTGAACATCGAGATAAGAAGGACTGAGAGAAGGTTTTTGCTACCCTTGGAAAACTGATAATTTGTGCTTTGCGGGTAGAAAAAGAAGATTTTCCCTCTTTTTTTCACGTTCCTTTGTTTGGAGTTGAGAGGAACGAGTCGTTGGGAAAGGCGCGGGGCGGGCAGGTGTTCATCATCGAGACCGACCTAGAGAGCTGAGGTTTGTACTGAAATTGATGCCCGGAGCTGTTCTTGTTCACCATGCCGTGAGGGGCTTTGCCGCTTACCTGGAGTTGACTGGTTTTTTTCGGCGGTTTTTCAAACGCATGTTGCAGGTGTCTGGTAGGACTATAATGGAGGGCTAGGCATTGTCGGGTAGTGTTGCGACCATTGAGAGGCTCTGGATTGCGCTGTTTGGTTGTAGTTGTTTTGGATTTTTATTGCTGGGCTCGTTTGGAGGTGGGGATTGAGGAATGGAGTCGTCAAAGGACCATCATGATCCCGGCGGGGGGTTCAGAAATCCGTGGGATTCGTATCAGAAACGAAGCACGCTATCACTGTTCGGTAGTATTCGAAAAGATCCAGAAAAGGGTGAGTTGGTTTTGCTCATGTTTTGGGAAGGCTCGTCCCCATATCTGCCGTTAGCTTGACGCGTTTGCAATGGAATCAGGCGCTGAGTGTGCTAATTTCTTTTGAATCCTCGCTGCGATTGACTTCTTTTTTTGTGCTTCTCTTGTCATGTAAATTGATCGGTCCGCAGCTGACGTTGCTGCACTAATGCTCCTGGCGGGTAGACCAGACTTTGACATCGTAGGATCTTCGCAGAGGAAGAAAGCCCGAAGTATCGCGGCGACGTGGATAGGACACTGCACTTTTGTTGTTCAAATGGATGGAGGAAATTTTCTGACTGACCCAATCTGGAGCATGCGCTGCGGGTCGTTCCCCGGCCCTAAACGAGTAGTTCCACCTCCTTGTGAGCTTGATGAACTCCCAAGCCTCGACGGTATTTTGATAACAAGTAATCGGGTATGGAACACACTGTCCTCGCAGCGTTTGGCGCGTGCGGAGTCCTCGGCTTATTCCTGAACGACACTTTCGCTTGGTTTGGTTTTTCAACTTAAGCCTGATCACCTAGACAAGAGTACTGTACAAAACCTTGGAAATCGAGCGGAATGGTTTGTCCCGTTGGGAGTTGGAGAATTCCTGAGGGAGCATGGGGTTACCAGGTATACGGAAATGGACTGGTGGGAGTCTAGGAAGCTGGATCGAGGGGCCACGGTTGTTTGTACGCCGTCACAGCATTTCAGCGGGCGGAATGCGAAAGATCGAGATGAAGCTTTGTGGTGCAGTTGGACCGTAAGTTTGCCCCGCTGCGATTTACTGCTTTTGTTGGGGTCTGCTCGGTGTTATAAACAAGGATATCGTCTCCGTGGCCTTGCGGTATTAGGTGGTTGGTCCAAGCTCGCGGTTTTTCTTTTCTGGAAGTACTGGCTACCGATCAAAGAACAAGAAGGGAAGTCGTCAAGACAGGGACCTTTTGGATCGTCAAGACTACGGCAGGGAAAACGGAATTGCTAGTGGAGAATCGCTGCCAAAGTGTCCAGCTTTTCGTCAGGTGAGAAGAAGACCTCCTTTTGTCTTCTTCTTTTGCGCTGGAGTATGAGATTTGTTCTGTCTAACTTGATTACGCCGCGATTATAATCTTTGTCAGATTGGCAGACAGTACGGGCCATTCGACGTCGCGTTCCTGCCGATTGGGGGTTATGGCCCAAAGAGTGTCATGTCCGCCGTGAATGCCGAACCCCTAGACTCCGTTGGCATTCACAGAGATGTCGGAGCAAAGTGCTCGGTGGCCATGAACTGGGGCACCTTTCAGCTCTCAGACGAGGAGCTCCTTGACCCCCTGCGCGAGCTTGAGAGAGCACTCATTGATAAACGAGTACCGGAGAGCAGCTTCCTAATCATGAAACACGGCAAGACTCAAATTATCTAAGCCGGGTTATCCGGCCAACTGCTCGGCGCGTACTCGTTATTTGCATAGACATTTCACCAACAAGAAAGCGACCAGGGCTCCTTGCGGATTTCACTTTTTAACTAACAGCTTGAACAGCGTACAGTAAACAGACCGAAAACTGTGGTCTACTTGAACGCTTGAACAGGGAAGGCTTGTGGGACAAACTTTTTCCGAACAGCATAGGCTCATCAGGTTGGCCAACGAGTCGAGTAGTGATTGCGAGTTGGATATAGTCACACTCTTTGGAAACGGCAACGAACAAGTCGACCCTTAAATACTCTTCCTCGTGAGTTCTTTTATTGTAAGGAAACAAATTTTTGGCTCAACGCACGACCCTCCGCTGCGGCCTCACGGCTGATACCCAAACGGGAGGGAGAACGCTGCACAGGGCAACAGTCAAGATCTGCTACGAGAAGAGGATTGAGTGTTATAAACGTTAAAAAAAAGATAATTATGAGAAGAAAGCCGTAGCTATAAAATATGTGATCCCTAATCAAAAACCCAAGCACGGTTGGCTCGGGTCGATCCTCCACCAACCCAAGGCGGGTCAGGGCCTCCGTACATCCCACCCCCACCCCCCCCCGGCAAACAATAGTAAAAGTTTCTTCGCTGTCAAATAGAACGAGCAAATTGCGGCTAGGTTCTACCTCTTCGCACTGAATTTGGTAGGTACAATCAGCATTGGTCCTACAACTCCTGCATGCAAAAACAGCAAAACTCGCTCGCAACCCCTCGGTCCCCGCAACACCAGCAGCAACAACCCAACGCAAAAAGTCCTCCGCCAATCTCCCTTCAAGGTCAATCGACACAGCCAGCACTGCCACAAGACTGCCCACACCAGCGATCTAGTTTGCAAACTTGGCGAAGATTGCAAGTCGCCTCTTCGGTAGATTGGGGTCCGTTTTCTCTTCAACTCCGTCTGTCAACTCCGCAACACTGGCAGAGGGCTGCGGAGTAGGGGTAGAAGCTCGGATGGGTACCGGCCTAGACATCTGGCTCGGCGTGGGTGATCCCTGCCGCGATGTCGGCGCAGATGCGCTGCCAGCATTCATCGGCGGGCTTTGAAATCTTAGGACATCATCACCCAGCATCTGTCCTTGCCTCGGAGGTACCGCCAATCCTTGGCTGACAGCGGGAAACGCTGGAGGTAGCCTGACTTCTGGGCTCGGCGGACGAAAGTATAGAGGACTCGGTGCCAACGGTTTCTGTGGGACAGTCCCAATCTGCGCTTGTCCAGCTTGTATTGGGAAAATGTCGCCATCTTGCTCTGCAATCGAGTCGTCTTCATTCCCGTGGATAAAGCGACACCGTGATCCGTAAGGACAGCTTCCCTTTTCAGCGAAGTTCCTGCAGAGTTTCGTCTTATATTTGGGGTGACGGGTAACCGCCCGGAGTTCGTCCGTGCCATGCGCGAATTGACAGTTGGCACCGTACGGGCACGATCCGTTCTCCGTAAACGAGTTGCACCTGAGAGGAAAACGCCACAAGCAGGTTGGAACAGTTAGAAGGCACGAAAACTACACTATGCGAAAGGCAAGAGAAGGCTTTTGTAGCCTTCTCGACCATATTCTCTGAGCTTACAGTTCAGTCTTGTACAAGTCCTGTACATTGCTTGGAGAGCGCTCACGCTGCTTTCTTCGTGGGAAGTCCTTGTACAGGCTGTTGTCGTTCATTGGGCTTCTTTCAAACCTAATTCCAGAGGTCTTCCCGAGCTGCTGATCGTCCCACAAAGCGTACGCTTGCTCCTTCAATTGGTTATCTGCAATCACAGGTCTTGCACCTTCTCCGACAGTTGGCCTACCGAAAGCGCCATTCCCAAGCTCAGAGAGCCGAGTGCCGGTCTCAAATCCCGAGTTCGGACCCAAAGGGACTTCGCTCGAGAACGCCGAATAATCCACATTAAAATACATATTCTCGATGACCAAAGAACCACCCAACGGTCAAAAGCGGCACAAAAGAAAAAAAATAAACAACAGCTCCAACCACAAACCCTCACAAACCAACCCTCAACTCCATCCTTCCGCTCCTCCAAAACTCAAAACCAAGCAGCCACCAGAAAATTACAGTGTTTTCGCCCCCTCTCTCAGCTCAATTCCCTGCACTTCAATCCTCCTCAGGCTTCACCACCCTCGTCTCTCTCTTCCTAAACTTTCCCTCCCCCACCCCCCCACCCCACCCCACCCCACCCCACCCCACGTCACCTCTCCCAAACCCCACTCAGCAACTTCCCCCCCTTCCACGGCTGCAGCCCTGCTGACTTTTTATGCCGTCAACTCTACTCCTAAATACCAACTCTCAAAGAATTGCCTGTCATTTAGCAACACACGCAAAAATAGCAAAAAATCCTCAGCACAATCCCCACCCCCCCTCCTTTACCTCCTAATTCCTCTGGCCTTCTCTCCCACCCCTTTTTACGATACTCCTTTATCAAACTATTCCTTCATACTGTATGGTAGGAAGCAGTTTTGAGGAGAATAACCCTCGGTGGAAGAAGGGCTAGGTGGAGAGGAGGGAAAGGGGGTGGGTTGGAGTGTCATGGAAGTGAAAAGACGTTTCCCCGCGGGTGCATGTATTTTTCATTTCTTTTTTGAAAACCTCGAAAAGTTTTCTATATAATTCTATTAAAATAACCATTAAATATACTAAAGAAATATCGAATTATAGATTTTTTTACTCGTAGGTAGATATTTTTAAAGTATTTATTGGAAATAATTAGAAGTGTACTAGATTGGCGTTGCCTGTCGGGAGTTGATAGGCGCTGGCTTCAGAAGAAGGGGAAGACATTGGCGTTCTCCTAGTGTTTTGGACGAAGGCGGAAAGGAATGTGTGCCCTCTCCTCCCCCCTAATCTCTGCGGTCTTTCTTAGTAGGGGACTCTTGGGGGCCCCTGGGTGAGGGTTCGTGGCTTTGCTCGCCCATTTGAATTTTGAAATTTAGATGATTAATTTTGCTTCTTCTTTGGGTCAGTTTGAGGTCCAGTCACAGAATTCATCCTTGTTTTTGGATGTATAATCCATAAAGACTCTATTAACAATATCCCGATCCGCCACCGAAAATATGCTGTTCAATTGGGCGTATACTCTATAATTATTTCATTTATATATTATTTTGAATTGTTACGGTTGACACATACCCCTTCAATTTTCGAGGTATCTACTTAATAGCTGAATAAGAGGAATTGATAATATAAAAGTTATTCAATGGTTTTATTCGATCTATCGGAAGCGGGTTAGATTTTGGCTATATAGTTCAAAATTATGAAGTCTACGAAATCAATTGTTTCGTGAACACATGTTTCTATTGGGCGTATTCGCGACTAATTTGCTTCCCCCTGTTTTTGGAGACACCGGCGGCTTTTGTCACATTGTGAGAGAGGTTCTCCTCGGGAGGGGGGGGGGGGGTTCCAGAGAACAAGGAAATACCAAGCCAACCAAGAACAGACAATTGTCCCAAAAGAAGTTTCGCGAAGTGACTTTAATATTTAATCTAGACACTATATTAAACATATAAAGAGCCATAAATGTTCAATATCCTTCGTTGTTTATATATTTATATATTTTATAGGATCCAGCAACCGCGTAGCTATTTAAATTGCAAAAAAGCAATCGTCTATCTGTGAATTCATCAAAAAACTATATATTTGTCCGAACTGAGAACGGGAGGCTGTGGACGAGGAAGCCATTGACTTTTTTTTGTTCTCCACCCCCCCCTTTATTCCATTTCTACGACTCCCTTCTAATTTGCAGAATTTCCCATCCGATCCAGGAACCAGCAATGTGAATGGTTAGCATCGCGCCGTTGAAATAGTTTTGACTGATCATGTCTCAATATTATCCAAAATGATATTTGTTCGTGGATAATGATTGTTTACGGTAAAACTTTAGTTTTGTTCAAGACCAAGTTCGGGTGTGGAATTTGCTTCCTGAACTGTGTGGCGCAGGTTCGAATCTGGGCGATTCCCCAAAGGGGTTAACTGGCTACGCGAGATAAGAGCCAACGGCGGAAATTCGTAGGTGCTGTTTTGCAACCGAAGACATATTGCAATCAACTGCGGAACAAACGCTTTGAATCTTGCGCTGCAATCGCTTCTGGGTGGATTCGGCGTTGTGTAAAGTCATGACGAGAACTTTCTGGTCGATAAACTTGTCACCGCATCTTAACCGGTGACTCGAATCTGGTTCTCCGGCAAAGACATCAGTGAACAATGGTCTCCTTAGCTGCCGACAAACTCGGGGTGAGTGAATCTCTGCATGGACTCCCACAGCCCCAAGAGGGTGGGTCTCAGCTGGCCCAAAACAAACTACGCCCTTTTATCGCGGACTAGCTCGACCGACTATTCCGTCCCCAGGTTGAATCTCTTCGAATAACAGTACGGGCCATACCGTGTACTATGGTCTCGTACAAAGCTTGAGGAGGCTTTGACTGAGTCCGTTAAGCGTGGACGAATTGGTTGCAAGGCTGGGGCTGGAGCTCTTCAGGTGAAGTAAGAAGTTCATGTCTACGTTTCATGATTTATGAATGTATCTCTATCCTGAGGAACTGAACTGATGAAGAGGTTCCTCAGTACTCGTTCTGGGCTACGCACGGAAAGCTTTGATGTTGCCATCGCAGGCGGCGGCTTGGTTGGAGCTTCCGTAGCGCTGGGGCTGGCGAGGGACAAGCTTGCGGCACCGCTTTCTGTTGCTCTAGTTGACAGCAGTTTGCCCCCGGCGAAAGAGGAGGTGCGCGAGGGAACTTTATCGGGTAGGAAGACCTGACCGAATGCAGATACTGGCCTAAGATTTTTTTCGTTTTCTTTCTCCTAGGTCTTTGATAGGCCTACTCTACGAACTTCTACCATCTCCTTGAAATCACATAAATGGATTCAAGGGCTTGGAGCGTGGAAAGACAAGCATGCAACGGCTTTCGGGGACATGTTCGTATATGACAAAAACCAGGGTATAACGTTCGATGCGAAACAAGATGGTAAGTGTGATCCACGCTCCGTGCTTCTCTTGACCTATTTCTCACCACTGTTGTTTCCCCTTATTTCCCGCGGCTGTTTCGTCAGAACTGGTGCACCTAGGATACGTGGTTGAGAATGTGATATTGAGGAATGAAATGTACAAAAGGCTTCGCGAACTTCGCGGGAAAGAGAACACCGGCGCAACTATCACCGAGATTGACGCCGGAATTTCCGAAGTCGACTACACTGGGGATCCAAAGCATGCATCAATCGTCCTTCAAGACGGGAAGAGACTCTCAGCTCAACTCATTGTACGCAGATACTACATTTTGCGCTTGTAATCCAAGTCCGAATTGCGCTCGACTTGAAGACATCTGGCCATTGAAACGCCGCAGCTGTCTGATAGCAGCCGTGAAGAACGGATGTTCTGAACTTCATATCTGATCTGGTATACCCCACTCTCTCTCGTAACGTCACTGCATCAGGTTGGTGCGGAAGGAGCGAATTCAGTGGCCAGGCGAGAATCCGAGATTGGTTATTGGAGACATGACTACCGTCAGAGGGCCGTCGTAGCCAATGTCAAAACGAAAGACCAAAGCTCCACGGCCTGGCAGAGATTTTTGGGGAAGAGCGGTCCAGTCGCAATGTTGCCTATTAAAGGGTTTGTTCTCAACAACGTTTCCTTGCTTGAAAGAATCCTTGAATCTGAAGCGAAAGGAATATCGATTCTTATGACGCCTTGCGTAGTGGGAGTATCTCCAACGTCGTCTGGTCAACCACACCAGCTGAAGCCAAGGCATTGACGGCAATGTCGGACGGCGAGTTTCTGAAGGAATTAAATCTGGCGTTTGAGGAGGATTGGGAGGGGCGAGTTCCTCCTCTTGCCGTCGAGGTTGTGCTCTAATCGATACTCCAACCTGCTCAAGCTACGATTTTGGTTTTTAAATTTCTTGTTCCAAATTTGGTCCACAATGTTGCGATAGGTTGTTGGAAAACGGGCAAGCTTCCCGTTGAGCGTGTCTCACGCGACGGAATACGTCGGGAAACGACTCGTTCTTGTTGGGGATGCCGCACATGGTGTTCATCCTCTAGCAGGGCAGGGAGTAAATCTCGGGTTTGCGGATGCTGAAGAACTTGTGGTACGTGTTCCCACTTCATACAGCGACTCTCTTGAGCTCGAATTTGGTGGTTGGGAAAAGGCCGATGATTTGGTTTCCTAGGCTGCGCGTTTGCGCGGTCAGGAAGCAAAATCCAGTTCTTTTTTGGCAATCTGATAGCCGGCCCCATTCATCGGGGTGAAGAGCTTTGGTCGACAGGCTCACATGCCAGGGGTGATCAAAATTCTCAGAATGTATTCGAGCGCGAAGCCGGACTGACAATTCTCCTCCTTGTCCCTCGTTTATTGTGCGTTGCCTGAAAAGCGTTGCCTCGCGGTAGCTGCTTCAACTGGTAGGGCGATTGGTCTCGATGAAGCGCTCCTGCTAAAGTATCAAGGAAGGAGGATGCCGGAAAACTTGTTTATGACTGGAGTTTTGCACTCTATCAAGTCAGTTTACGAATGGGACGACCCCTCACTGGAGTCACTGCGGTCCTTCGGTGTCAAGATGGTGGACTCTATGCCGCTCGTGAAGAGAGCTATTGTAAAGTATCAAACGTTAGGAGACCTGCGCTGAATGTGCGCGTATATAGAGAGCACAAAAAGAAAACTTTTCCGGAATTCTTGCACTGAGCTGTTCTCTCTCTTCTGCGGTGACAAATACCTCCCGACGTCTGCTTCAGCTAAGCAGGGACCGTATTTCGACCTGGCTACGTCCAACTCTATCCGGCCAGACTAGAGACTCATCACTGGAACTGGACCAAAACACACCGTGATGTTCTGCAGCCCGCCACCTACCCCAGTTCTACATCATTCAGCAACTCATTGTCCGAGTCCGGGAAGACCGTCCTCTCAGCTATTTTCCCTGAGCTTGCTATGTGTCGTTTATGCTTCGGGACGCTTAGAAACGAGGGCATGGGTTTTTGATCCGTCGAATTTGCGTCGTTGCTCCTCGCATGTCTGTCAATGTTTGGGTCAGCCGAGCAGCCTCTCAAGATCAGCATGAAACCAATCTTCTCCCTCGGTCCAACCAGCGCTCCTGTTTGTCGATTCATACACACTTACTGAACCTTCCGTCGATTTGGCACGCTGAGAGTTTCGCTCTCGTTCGTCTGAAGTTCGTTCAAAGCTCTCTGCTCCAGTTCTGCGTCACGCCTATCGAGTTTGTTCAACACGAGTGCTCAGTGGCTTACCCGTGAAATAAAGGGACAAACAGAACCAATCTGAAGAGCCGAATCATGCGGTCTCCTTGGCGTTGGAGCGAAAGGCTAGACTTACTGAATCCGTTTGAGTACGCCGCTTATGGATCCGGACGGAACAAATGTCCGTTGGGTTTTAGTCGTTGTAATCTTTGAAGATGCCTCATCCGCTTGGTGCCCCTCGAGACAAGTGGTTAGCTTCATTACTTCCTTGCCGGGGTTTTCAGAAGCGGGTTTAGCTTGTGAAGCCAGCTCGCCGAGCTGAACAGCTCCCTTAATTGCTCCGCTGGGATTTTCAAAAGCGGGCTGAGCTTGTAAAGCCACTGCTTGTTGACTTCGTTGAGTCTCGCGGATGCGCTTCCTCCGAAGTCGTCTTTTCGCGGACGAAGACAGCTTCGGAATGGCAACCTGGCCTCGTTCCTCCTTGGGTCCTGGGTCGCGTATGCCAAGGTCAGCCTTGATAGTGGAAGCTCAGCACGGTTCGTAAGGAGACCCTTACCAGTATCTTCCGGAGTCCCGTCGATCTGTGGACTGGGGGTTATTTGGATTGGAACTTCTTCGTTCTTCGGCCCTTCTGATGATGAAACCGATGGTGAAGCCGATGACGTAGCCGTGGCCGACGGTGTAGGCGAAGATGAAGAATTACGTCGGACTGTGAATGAGCTGCTTGAACTGGGGTTGGAAGAATCGTTGGAAGAGCTACGAATCTTCACAGGCTCTGCGCTTGAGGATTGCAGTGACCCAGATGAGTTCTCAACCTTTTTGTCTCCTTGAGCGAACGCTGATCTCGGACGCCTCGCAGGTTGTATACTCTCGTCTGGACTGGGGTATTTGCGAATCACCTCCAAGGTGTCTCCGTCTCTGATGATCTCGGCAGCCTGCAACAGAACAAGGAAAAGAAGGGTGGCAGATCAGTTATTGAGCACCGGTACTTGAGGTCATATCCACAGAGCATCACACCTCTGAGCTCGGTATGCTAGCACCGTTAAGCTCAAATTCCACCGGCGCTGTCCATTTTATACGCTGCTTTACGAATTGTTCCAAATCCCGGACGGACTCAACCTCCGGGGCTAAAACCCAAATATCGCGATCCCCGTCACTTTTCAACGACTTTTTCTGGGATAGTCGAATCCGTTTCCTGCCTACCATAGAAACTAGTTCAATAAAGAAAGCCTCTAAACATCAGCGAACGCCTAGGCTCGGCACCACATCCCAGAATCCCACGATTTCCGCATTCCCATCTGCTCAGGGTCTGATTCTCCACCAGCCCGTACCTCATGCCTCCCCCCTGGCTCCACTATCACTTGACACCAGGTTGTCATAAAACGTCTGTTACAAAAGGACTTATGTTCAATGTTGAAAACAAATAAAATTCGAAACCATAATATCGAAAATATTTAGAAAAACCTGCCAGGTTCTGGTTGCGTATCAGACAGATTTTTCATAGATTTTCGTTGAAACGCACTGGATTTTCTTCGTTTATTCCATGTTATTGTACTAAGCCTTGTACTAGGAATATTTATCGGACGCAACATGACATTTTTGACACGCATCTAGTAAAAAGGGGTGTTGTGTATTTCCATAAAATTTGTTGGCCAGGGTTCGGGGCCAATGTTGAAAACGGAATGGGAAGTTGCATCTGTGGGGAATGGGCGAGGGATATCCAAGGACTTCATCGTGAACAGTTCGCCAAGCGTTCATGACGCAGGAGCTGACGTGGCCTCTATTTTACTTGATAACAGGTAGGTAACGTCAGCGGAAAGGCCTAGATCCGAAAGAAGAATCACACATTGGAACGGACTGGTGACCAAAACACCCCCCGCCCCAGCTTCGACACTCATAAACATGGTTCGAGGTTTGAACCCCGGCTCGCAGCTGGATTATGAGCTATGGGTGGTGGAATGAGTATGTGTTTGGTTCCATGAGGTCCAGGATGGCAATTGCTCTATATCGGCGGGACAGTTTTCTGTTCCTTGTCCAAAGTCGGGCGTTCGGGATTTCCGGGTAGAAGTGAAAGAGACACCATATTAGGCACTCCGTTTCAGGCCGTATGACACATTGCTTCGAATTCATTGATCGACATTGGGTCTAGGCGTCACGCAAGCCCCCGGACCGTTGAAAGCAGCTAACGATACCAAAACCTGAGTGTGTGGTCGACTTCAGCCTAGCTCAAACAATCGAAAATCGTCTCTCTGGCCCGGGTTTATGGTACCGGATGTTCCGCGGCACCATCCATCAATTTCCTGAAGACGGTTTGACCGCTCGAGCAACCCTCAACATAATAGTACGATGTGTCCCGTGAGTCCGGTCCTGTCCCATATTCTGGGACAGCTTTGATATTGAATTATGAATTGTTTATTAGCCGTTCTGTGATAGGCGATTGCACAGCTATTTTAAAGCTACGCAAGGACAAGTGCGGCCAAGTTGAACCATTGCCAAAGCTCGGCTACTATGCTAGTTTGTGCGTGGAGCCTAGGAAAACGCCAGCACTGAAAGTATAACCTGCTCTCTTGAACTGAACGACTTCATAGGTAGCCTGTTGTTTCCCTTGGCCCCAATGAGGTACCGAGCAAAGTCCGCGAGATAGTCGATCTGGCATGAGAGTAAGCGTCATTTACGCTAGCGATTACCATGCCCTACACTTTTCATTATCAGTCGCAGAGTTTTAGCACGGTTTGCTTTAATGTATGACTGTCGAATACGGAACTAGTTGTCACGCAGGCTCAGTATGCGCCTCGCTGAGGAGCAGAGCTGCATGATTCTAATCCGCGAACTGACTCGCAACCGGCTCGGCGACGGAGCGGGCTAGACCCGACCCGCTGAGTAGAATTTGGTCTCTATTTCCTCAAATTGGGGTGGAAAAGGCGGACATGGATCCCAAGGGAATGGGCAGTAAAAACACATGCCGCTGTCGGTAATTCTGCTTTCCTCTGGGACTTTTGTGACCTCAACTCGGACACCGTCTTTTTGGATAATGATGCCGTCCTCTACTTCTTCAACCTCAACGGGACTGTCGTTGTACGGATCCTCACCTTTTTGAGACTGGAGGGCTCCAAGGGCTTCGTGATGATGGCCAATGCACTTGAACATACACTGTAGGTTGCACTGCCACCATGACAGGTAGCCAGGGTGAGATTTGATCAAGCAACCAGCCTTGCATAACGATAGGCAAGCAGCAGAGTTTGTTTTGACACATGGTGCGATCCCCAGTGGAGCCGAGGCCTCACAGCGTGCTGATTGAAGTTTCAGGTATCCCTTATCACGGTCGTCGATAACCTCACGAATAGCCGATTCCGATGCGTCACGGAGGCTGATCTTCGCCTCATATTCACCTTCACGGACGACCAAGGTCTCGTAAAGCTTCGAATCCTTGCATTCGGTAGGGCATCCGTACACACAAACCCACCACGAGTCAGTCAATGCAGCGTCGGTCACGTAGCAAACCAACTTGCAGGCAAGGACGCATGTGCCGAAAGCCGTGTCAGCTCCCCCATCAATTTCAACGGACGACACGTCAAAAGGCTGAAATTGTGGTCGCGCGTCTAGAGTTTTCGTACTCACTGCAATCGCACTCACACTCACGTTGAGTAGCAGGCATGCAGCCACAAGTGTCGATATGATTTTCATTGTCCAGTATTCACTCTCAATCCTAAAAGTTCACTATACTTCAGTTTGTTTCTCCGGGTAGTATTCCATCCCGAAATCGCACTCAGGGCAGGCTTATATAGCCTCTCATGTGCACGGTGATTGCTTTCCACAAGCTCAGAAGCTTGGCTAGAGCTCATGGAAACGTCGGCATTCTGATACGCTGCAATATCGTAAGTTGATTAAATTATCACCTAATCGCCCTTAGAATCAATGTGCACTGTTTTTTTCAGGACACACTGTGCACTCCAAGTTTTAAGCAAACGCTCACCGGATTGATTATTGCGTGGAGCGTCTGCAAGATGAGCCACTTTTCTCAATCGCCAAGGTTTAGATCCAGATTAGGAGAGGTAGTAGTCACAGAGCGCACTCATCAATAGATCCTCGGCGAATCATTTTTTGCTGAAGCCCTCAAATAGGATGGGGTAACATGGCGGTATGCACACTCAGCCAGCTGCTAGACGAAAACCCCCAAAACCGCCAAGCTTTATGACACGTCTTGTTTGAGGATTGGCCACGCCGGTGCAGACTCTGTCCTGACCCCCATCACGGTGAGCAGTATGAGTGAGCATCGGAGCGAAGATAAAATTTTCCGTCTATCCACGACAGTATCAAAGATTGTCAAGTTCTCATCGTCACGGTGATGATCATATCGTTGGCTCTCACTCATGGACTTTATGTTCATAAGTTCAATCAAAGAATATTCGAGTGATACCCAATAACAATCAGGAACTCAAGGTAAGCCATAATAATTGGACACAGAACTCTTTAGAAACGTTAAAGACCAATCTTCTCTCGCTTTCAAAAGTATAGTCCAATCATTTAGTCTACATACTAATTTTACCGAAAAACATGTTCTGGATCGTGCGTAAATTCTAAATCTAAACATTGCTCGTCAACGTCTCTTAGAAAGCTTGCAGATTTCAACATTCAGACGAAAATAAATTGTCAATAAATTTGGACTTGGTCAGTCAATTTGTGTTTTTCTCAGGTTGCTTTGATTTTCTTGTGAGTTTTTCACGTAAAAGCTTTGCTCCCTAAAAATTGTTTTGTTTCTTTCAATTCCGCTCAGCGTCAGCGGCTTGACGGGTGACGTGCATCCATGGCAGCTTCGTCAATTCGCACTGTATTCGCGTATTCCCACGTAGTGGAAAGGTGGAAGAATTGGTCTGGCCACTTTGAGGTGGCGAATGATACTAGGGGCCTTAAAATTGCGGTGATAAAGCTTGCCAGGCACAGGCTAGCCATTGCACTCAGCTAACTACAGATAGGCTGAGAGTAAGAGCCTTGAGCGTATGTTGGTCTGTCACGAGATACGAAGGAAGCATGGAGAGGTTTTCTAGACTACTGGCAAGACGATCTGTTGAGGCCAGGGGAGCACGTACCTGGTGGTTGGGTAGACTCCATCATAGGGCTACGATGTTTACTGGACCCTTCGCTTCTCGGAGACCACGTGTCATCTATGGTGATGAGCATCTAGCTCCATTCACGGGGAAGAAGATTCCTAGAGCAGGCGATGGAATAGAATCAGAAGAAGAGAAGAAACGGATGATCCCGCCTGGAGAAGAACCAGACCCATTGGAACCAACCAAACAAGGAAACAAGTAGAGAACAAACCTTTCGTTGGGATTGCGAGCGCAGTCTTACCGAACACGTACGGCTTGGAAACAAAGTCCCTGGAAAGGCGAGAAAGCTATCGAAAGCTGAAGAAGGTGAGTATTCCAAGGATTGACTGCAAACCCGCATTTCTTCTCAACATTGTGTAAGAAGGAAAGCGCAACGCGCTGTTTTGCAGGATGATTGATTCCATTGCCATTGCACAAGACAACTCAGCAAGCTGAAAACATTCTCATGACCAGGAGCCTGTGCCAGAAAACTAGTAGCGCCCAAAAGCAAGGAGGGACGCACCAAAACTCACCGAACAATAAACAGCAGAGGAAAGCCCTATAATCACCATTTCATATCATCGTTCCCTCCAACGAACACTGTATCCACATCGCTTGTCCAGCAAGGGTATTTCGAAGCGGGAGGACAGATCGTTCTCGCCTAACTCCCTCGGCCGAAACCCCCTACACTTCCGATCAATCCATCTCTCCAAGCTCTTAAAAACTCAATCACCCCCCTCCACTACATCCCTCTTCGATTTTTCGTTCTCATAATATGTTCGTTTTAGTGAACAATATCAAACCCTCCTCGTCCTAACCATCCCCCCCTCCCGTTTTCCACAGCAGATTTCTACAACGAAATCCGATCCCGCTCGATGGGTCTCGAGAAATCTCACATAGTCATGTGTTTCGGTTAGACAAATAGAATCCCGCGAAAAAAGGGGCGATTCCAGGCTATCAGCTTGGCCAACAAGCGCAGCCAAAAAGCCAAACAAAAAAAAACAACAAACGAAAACTCCAATGTCCCGATCATTCGAGATCCCGCCGATCAAATTTAATTTTTTTAATTATTAAAAAATAGTCATAGATAAAATACAATGTATATATTGTAATATAGGATAGGCTTCTTGTCCCATTCTTGATCGGATTTGCATTGGGGGCGCTTATGATTTTTTTGGTTGGGGAGGGGCGGAGGGGTGTAGGAAATATTGTATTTGAAAGAATAATGAGGGAAGGGATCGCGTGTGCGGATTTCCTCGAATCCCGCGGGAAATTATTGCTGATATTTTTTTTTTTGAGTTTTGAACAAGTTTGGGTTGAGGCGTCCCATTTACTTATATATATATTTTTTGAAAGTTGATGAGAGATACGTCTTGACAGGTGAGACATGCATTTGAGGGAGGGAAGGGTGAAGCTGAGTGACGAGGGACTTGTTGGGAGAGGGGTTGCAGTGAGCGCTTGGAACGGGTGTGAGTCGATTCCTGTATTTTTTTTTATTTTGAGGAAACGAGTTTGTTTCTTGTTTGTTTGTTGAGAGCTTTTAACCGAAAAGCAAAATGAACAGCGTGTTAAGCAAGATGAGCAGGGTGACCTCGCCTGCGTATACTGGATCCGTCAGGAACTTGGCTCGTGGTGCGGATAAGGGCAGGTAAGCTGCCAGAGATTGAATCTGCTCATCCTTGTGAATACAAAGAACTGACTGTGATATCAAAAATCTCCTTCAAACTTTCCCGACGAAGTAGCAGCGCATTTTACAAGACGTACGAGTTGAAACCCGAGATGGCTTCCTTCCTTGGACAGTCTAGCATGACTTCCCAGGCGGCGCTAAAGGCTCTCTATGACTATATCAACGCGAACGGGCTGCGAGCTGGAAAAAGCATCACCTGTGATTCCAAGCTGAAAGCGATTTCTGGCAAGACCGAGATGACTCCTCCAGACGTCATGAAGATGATGTGGCAGAATCTCGTCCGCTGAAAGGCATGGTATCTAGGACTTGCGTCGCAGTAGTTCAAAACTGTCTTCATGTAGCGATTAAAGTAGGGGAGGAATAAATCTGACTGCGATCTTAGGGAATTGAGAATCGAACTTTGGGGCTCCTAGGAAGACCTTTATCCTCCTTGGATGAACAGTATCCCAGGACTCCTGCGTCCGGCGAACTTCGCAGGTAGTAGCCTTCCGCATCACGCAGTCAGAATCGAGGATCAGATCGAGAGTTGAAAGCTTCGCAAGGTACTGAAAACGCAGACGACGGGACCTACCGGCTGCGGCAGACCGAGCAATCGCTTCGAGCACTTACCACAGGCTTCCCTCGACCTTGGTCGCGGTGGAGCTTCGTCAGTTACGAGTGCTCTGAGCAGCAGATCCGTGGTGACGTCAGTGGCAGTAGGCGGGTAGCTGTGCCTTTCGGAAAGCCCGGAAAGTCCCAGCCTTCCACTGTCCTGGGTGAACCCGAAGCGGCTCCAACGGTCTTGGGTTTCGTTAACGAATCAAGTTAATCTTTTTACATCCACTACAATTCTCTCTGTCCTACGGAGTCGTCGTGTATAGGAAAGGCCAGCGCGGTGTCCCAGTAGTGCTCCACCCTTCGAATCCTGAACACCTTCCTGGCGTCTTCCTGTACTGGGATCGGGGTGGCCATGAATCTCTTAAACGCCTGACGCGGGATTTGACCCTCCCAGACGAGCACGCAACGATTCTCCTGCACCGGATCTAGCCTGCTTCCGTTCTCTTTCCCGCCTTCGGCGGCTTCTTCTTCTTGATCAAGATCAGCTGTAATTGACCAGTCGATCCTCCTGAGCATGAGCTTCTTGAACTTGTTGAGCCCCTTGGACCCGCCCTCAGCAACTACAATATTGCAAGAATCGTTGTAGATTGCACATCCGGTGAGACTGTTCTGCTCCGCATTGATGTTAATTTTAAACCGATGCTGCGGATGTCTCAGGTCGCGGATCCTGAAAACACACGCTTGAAGCCCAGAGGACTTATCCTTTTCAACCTGATGAGACATTGAATAAACAGTTGTCAGAGGGGTGACTTTGGTGTAGGCAAAGAGCCATCGCCCGTTGTAGACTTCTGCCTCTCCTGGGGCCCATCAGTCTGGATTTTTAAGCTTTCCTCCTTACCTTTTCAACTTGCCTCGCTGCTCTTTCGTCCTTGCTGGGCTTTCTTGCTTCGTTTCTAGCCTCATGAGCGTCTTGTCTCTCCCGGACTTGTTTCCTTATCGTGGCCTCAACTTTGGTGGGGTCCTGACTTGCCTGGGTGGCAAGAACGCGCATCATATTGCTGAGCTTCACTTTCGGAGGTGGTGGAGGGATCAGTCCCATCTGGACCTGCTGTTGCCTGTCCTTTTCCTTTTCCATTCGCTTCTGGTGCCGTAGCTTCTTCCGCTCCCGTTTGGTTAGGAGGAGCGGAATAGCTGGCGGTGGTTCCTCGTTTGGAATTCGGGTCGGGATGGGGTGGTGTACAAAGGTAGTTACGCGATCTAGTCTTAAGTTTCCGACGTCCTCGAGATCATCGTAAATGCCGTTTTTGAGGAACGGGACGTCCCACCATTCGACTGCTGGTATTTCCTCCGACTGTTCGCTCTTGAGAAGTAGTGCTTGTGGCGTCTTCGCGGAATTCTTTTCCTTTTGTCTGAGCTCGTCCTGAAGGCGATCCAACTCCGCTTTTTCACGAAGTTTCTCACCCTTTTCAACGTACGTTCCAGGCTCCACGAACTTGAACGATCGCTTGCTCCGCGACGACACAGATATACCCAGCCTCGGATCAAAGTACTCGTTCTTCGTCGGATCAGTCTCAAGCAAATCAGCCTTCTCGACCTTCAAGGTCTTCTTCAGCTTCTCCTCTCTAGCTCTGTTCTGATTAACCGTTAACGAAGCAACAGGCTTCACCGGAATGGACGTAATATCCACCTGCGTGGGGGCTTTCAGCTGCGAGCTCTGCGGCACCTTACCCAGCGCCATTCCCAACCTCGCGGACAACACCGCCAACCGATCTCCAGTGGACAAACTCGACCCCTGCTTCTCAGTCGATGGCCGTAGCTTCTCATTTACCTTCTTCAACCCTTCCATCGCTTGGGCAGACGCATCAACCCCGCCGCCCTCAACTGGCGCATCAGAAAACCTAGTCCTTCTCCTCTTCCTCACCGGAGCATCCCCTCCACCCCCACTCCCTGCTTCCATTTTTACTCGACGATTAAATTCTCTCCTTCGAAAATGATAGAAAAGCAACTTCTTCAGTTCTAAATCTCCAGTTCATCCAGTTCTACTCCAACCTTCCCTTCCCGATCTACATCCTCCCTCCCGACCCACCGCCTTTCCCTCTCTAAGCAGCTCACAGGACTTGATCTCTCCCTGCCGTTCCAAATGGAAATTGGATGGTTTCAACAGGTCTATATATCAGAGGGTAGCGAGAGAGAATCTATGGACAGGATCTGTATTGAGTATTGCGGCGTACGACAGCTCTCCAAGACCAGCATCAATCACAACAAGCCGGTTCCCCCGTCGCAGAGTCTCGGGCAGAGGCAAGCTGCTTTCGACCGATCTACTTCTTGAGAGAGTGCGGGGTGGAAAGAACATATGGCCAGGTTTTCTTGGAAATCGTAACGAACCCTTATTGTCCAGATTAGCACCGATGATAACCAGGGTGTTAACATCATGGCGGGCCCGAAAGGGCCCACGCTCTAGCTTTCCCCCGCCTTGAAGTGGTTGCAACCGCTTTGGAGATATGGATGACGAGGAAGCGGTCGGGGGAGGGAAGTGATGGTGTATGAGGGAAGTGATGGTGTATGAGGGAAGGGATGGTGTGTGAGGGAATTGGTTTAGTATATGGATGTGTAGTTTGAGAATGGGTTGTTTTGGACGATTTAATTCTGCGATGAAGACTTTGAGAGGTTTGAGCAGGAAGACGAGTATGTACTTGACCTGGTTTTTGCTTTTTCTTCTCGGATTCGTGGGTTGCTGACGAATGTATGGTGCTTAGCTCTTACCCAGCGTTCCAAAAGTGAATATGGGGATGCTCGTTTGGATGGTGCCGTTCAGCGCTCGGGGAGTTTGAGTGATGATATGCAGTCCGAAAGGGTTGGTCGGTACGCCATGAGCCTGAATATCAATCGTGAAAGGCCTCCAGATCCTCCTTTTCCATCATCAGTTCAGTCAACGGGTAGGAACCGAAAAGAGTCTGCAGCTAAGCGTGTATATCGTAGCAGGCAATCAATGGAAGAGTACCAAAGCAAAGTTAGTGCGCGGAGAGCATTTGCCAGGAGGATGAGTCGGGAGCTGCTGCACTCTGAAGGTCCAATAGGTTTCAAGTGCTTGCCTGCCCGGTGTACTCCAAAATGGGCTTATTAAGCATACCGTGACAAGGAGAGCATCAAACACTAGAACGTACGGTTTCAAAGTCCATTGCTCTCACTGCCGAGAATCGGACGAGCCGTATGTGCAAGAAAACTGAAACCGTCGATGCACAGGACAAGCCTAGTTGCCACTTAGTGAACTTCGGCACTCTTGTTTGGCAGCTGCGTAGCCCGTCGCTGAGCCAAGAAAGTCTCTTTCAAAAGCAAATTAATACTAGTCGAAACAACCACCGCCATTGCCAACAGCCCGGGGGCAAGAATTTTCCATAGAGCAACGGATCGTTTCCATTCCTAAGCTGCTCTGTCTGACAAGCGGACGAGCCTTGTCAAACCGGGTGGAGTTGGACAAGACGTTCACTAGAACAAAACAGATGCTTTGGAGGGAATGACCGGCACCTCTACATCAGGATCGTGTCGAACCCTTGGCTGACCCGAAAGTACTCAGTGGGGTCGTCTAAAGCTGCCTCCTGTAGCCGTGAGAAGGTCAGCTTCGTTCACGAAGAACTCTACAAAGTTCGCGAAAACGGCCGCGCTCGAAATGATTTGATAACAGCACATGTGGTGTGCCCATAGCGTACCATTCTTGCTCAGCCTGGATCTCAGTTTCGAGGCTAAAGCAAAAGAATCCACTCTAAACTTGGTTGTATCTGTTTTATCCGTTTTGGAAGATTGAAGTATCTTGCTGCGGGCATCCCTTGCTGACAAAGAAGAGCTCAAGCTTCCTTGGTCGGAGGCCGTTCTTCTGATCCGTCTTCGTTTGGAAGAAGCCGGCTGACCGAGGTCACCGTATTTCCGGTCTGGAAGCCGGAAAGATTTGACTTCAACGAAAAGAACTCTTAGGAATGGGTTAGAAGTCCGGACCAATTTCAGTTACTCAGACGGGTGCAGAAGTTGT
Organism: Rhodosorus marinus; assembly: GCA_029953675.1. Lineage (NCBI taxonomy): Eukaryota > Rhodophyta > Stylonematophyceae > Stylonematales > Stylonemataceae > Rhodosorus > Rhodosorus marinus. The sequence continues at coordinate 3,017,066 of JAMWBK010000001.1, forward strand.
GGAGCGTGGTCTCGTTGTCTGAGCTTCAGATCTTTCGGAAGCATCAAAAGCTAGGGAATGGTTCCAAAATCGCGACATTCCGCTTCCGTTCTTGCATGGGCTGCTTGAATCATTGATCCAACACCTCGATCTTGCAATTGTGGAGCGCAGAAGTCGCCCACGGAAAACCGTCTGCTCTCCTACTGGGTAGTTTGCTTTGTGACGGAATTTGATTTCGATTTCTAGAGGAGCTATTAATGGCATCTCTTATGCGACTATGCCAATTTTGAGCAGCGACGGTGGGGGCAACTATTCCGGAAACAGCTCTGAAAGGTGACAATGTTTGCTAGGACCTTTGGAATGGGACAGTCTAAGCAACGCTAACGAGGGGCTATTCTCAGGTCCTCGCCCGCGCAAGTCTGCGAGAAAGGACGATCGTCCTCGCCACCGAGTAAACCGGCACCAAACACGAAAAATGTACAAAGGCGGGAAACCCCTCACTTTGAATTTGAACCCTAATCGACCGCAACTACGATTTCAAACTCCATCCAGGGCCCCTGCTGCCTAAACTAGAAACACTCTTCCTCGTATTACCACGCTGCGATCCTCAGAGTTCACCGAGGATGCCGCCTTCACGCATTCTCTCCTACTCACAGCTTGGGATATGAATCTCACGACATCCGGACGTTTTCATGACGATTGTACTAAGAAAATAAACGATATAGGTTAGGTGATGACGAAGCATTCCTTTCGGTCGCTGAGACCCGCTGAGAACCGGTGTGTCAACATCATGGCGGGCCCTCTCGCACCCGAAAGAGCCTGCGCTCTGGTTATCCCCCGTATCAAAGTGGATGTAACCGCTTGGTCAATGAAACAGTACAACTTTTGTTCCAAACAGGAACGCCAACAGAACAGATCGGTTTAGTTGGAAGCTAAGTCTGCCACGGTCACATGTAGTAGTAAACGGACGCGGTTGGAATAACTTTCAACTTTGAAACAGTCGGTCCTCGGCAGAGTCTCATTGCGGAGACTTTGCGGGGAACACAAAGACCAAGAGAGGATTCCGCCGAGAATGACAACACCAGATACAAAAAAAAGAAAAAATCGCTCGGGATTGAGAGAGCTCGTTCATTGACTGACTATCAGTCAATATAATTGATATTGACTGAGATTATTTCTTCGAGTCATTGTAATTCCGACTCTTTGGGTGCCAAAGAGCACCCTCTATCTGCCAGTTCTGAATCGAGTGAATTGGTAAAAGCAAACTGAAAATAGGTCCAGCACGAGCAAAAACAGAGGTATTCATTCCGGCTTTTTTTTCGTTAAGGGGATAGCAATGCTTTATTTTCGGAAGAGATGCCTATGTTTGGAATCGATGGAGACAAAGCTATAGTTACCACGTTATGGGTTCGTTTGCTGCACTATTTATTCAGAAGCCCGCCTGTGTAGTGTTGGAGGGTGTATTAGCTCTCAGTGGCTCATGACCGTCCCTGCTTTTCCGCCGCTCACACACACCGATTTCGAAGTGCGCATTTCTCTGCGCTTATACCTCGGCTTGCATCAGCCGCCCTGGACTTCCGGGATGGGTTCGCCGTGCCCTCCATGCTCTCAGAACGAAGATACCGCGGATTTTGGCGCCCACCTGCTCGCCAGCTGCCCCGCTGTGAAAGGCGCCCAAAACCGACGACTTACGCGGATCTTGAACCTGTTATACCGCGAATTTCGACCTATCGTACGGCAAGCTAGTCTTGAAATTGAACGTGAGAAGCCCCTGCCTGTCGCGGACTACCAGAATGATGAACGCCGCGTGGCTGACCTCACGCGGTCGTGGTCACCTGTGACGATAGCCGCCGTACAACGTACGTTGATCTTGCTGTTCCTAATCCTCAGGCTTTGCGCTATTTGCCCGCTGCGGGAGAGCGCCGTGGATTTGCCGCTGCCAGTATGAGACGTCGCAAAGAGGTGAAATATGCGGGGGCTTTGTCTTCCCCAGGCATTCGTGCTTCGGCTCTAGCTCATCGCCTGGTACGTCTGGTCATCGAGTGCTTTGGGTTTATGGATTCCGTTGGTTCTCGTTGGCTTCGGGAATTGTTCCCCGAACGCCTTGACCGTCTGTACTCGTTGTTTACCCGTTTAAGTTCTTGCTGTGACGCATGAACGCTGCTTTGATGCTGGAGGCGCGCGATCTTCGCTGCGTTTAGTCCTTTTTTTTTATGTCGGGGCTTTTTTCTTTCAGCCTCCGATTAATCAAATTCACTCATTTACTCTCAAGATAGAAGCTGGTGAGCTTCGAGACCACTGGCGGTCTATTTTGCATCTGGACAAACTTAAATTGGGACTGACTGTTGGACTTTTACAACGGAGACGATCCGGTCGGAAGGGACAAAAAGTTGACTGAGGCTCTAAGAACGCACAAGTACTTGATTTGACATAGTTTGCACAAAGAAAACTTGAAATGTGCGAGAATTTTGGAATACTGGATGGTCTTAGGCACGCCTCCAGATGCAAAAAAAACAAACTTCTTTGAATTGGAGTTTACGTAGGTTGCGCCCTCTTGTTTGGAATGCCCGTGGTGGTATACTTACTTGTGGTTTTGATAACATAGCCTTAAGCGATGCAGGTTGCAATAAAAGCTAGGAACGAAGAACAAAAGCCTGCAAGCCAAGCCGGCGGTAGTGAGCCTCGGCTAGCATGTTGCTAGAATATCGCCATAAGGCGACGCGGAACCGGCGGAGGTGGACGATATACTTACTCACCTTAAATATTGCCTGGTATCACCCCAAGCACCGTCGAGGACCTCCATCAATATCAGAAACAAACCAAATATATTGCATTGTTCAGTATACTCCCAAATATTTGGTTTGCTGCTGATATTGGTGGAGGTCCTCGACGGTGCTTGGAGCCTTATCATATTCCTCGTTTCGCGGAATGTTGAAGTATGGACTCACTTTGCTGGTCCTTCTAGTGTTGAAACTCAGTGGATCAACGATTACAAACTGGTACAAGCTAGTGCAACCACCACCACCACTAAGAAATATGCTTTCCAACCTTCACGAACCTCTGTCTCACGCATTTGTACAGCTTTTGAAGTGGCCTTAGTTCCAAAAAGGGATTAATGATCTGGGGTTGGCATTCCACGTGAAAGGAGTCGCCCTTCTAGCCCAGAACTCTTCTGCCAAAGCTGGCCTCGATCTGTATCCATGATTCCTGAGCATATATTAGAAAAGAGCGAACGAGTTTCTACTAGGATCAAGGGAACTGTAAGCTAATTGGAAGAAATAAGGTTAGCTATGCAATTACCAAGCAACTATACAGCAACTAATGGGCGACCACAGGAAACCCTCATAAACGCGAAATTTCGATTGAATAGTTACAGATTCGAGCATTTCATTGTGGAAACCTTTGGGCATCTGGAAAAGTCAAGCTTGGAGTGGCTACGTAAGTGTTTTACCGAACATCCTGAAGAATATCTAGTGCTCCTCCGCAGTTTAAGTATCGCACTCTGGCGGTATTCTAGCAACATGCTCACCGAGGCGCGCCACCGTCGCCTGGGCTTACATCCTCTTCTTCCTAGGCACTAGTTTCCTTTGTAGGTTTTGCGTAGCGCATCAGGCTATGTCAGTAAAACCACCAAAAATGGTTGACTTTTTCTCACCAAATCGAGTGCGAACGATCACCCCGAGGTCCATTGGTCCTCATGCTTCTTCTTAAAAAGATCTTCATGTTGTCGATGATGTTGCCCTCGGACCGCCTTCCCGGTTCGAGCGCAATGCATAAAGACACGTGGTAAAAAATCATTCGAAGGGATGTATGTTCTCCAATTGAGTGCCGCCCATGCCAAGTTCTCAGCGGTTCGCTCCCACGCCACGAAAAACTCGTCAACCTAAGAAAAAAGAAGCAGAAGAAAAAAATAGCCATCAGAAATCGTAGCAATCAGAAAATTTCAATTTTGCGAATCAAATCCAGGATGAGGTGAAAGTCGTTTATTCGAAAAGGTCGGTTAGTTCTGCAGGCGGCACTGGTTAACGCATGGCCGTGTCTAAAGGTGCAAATTCTGGTTTCCGCTAGCGGGCCTATGAAATGTGCACCCTTTGCAACCTGAAACTGTTTGAGACGTTCTGAAGTATTGCATGACAGTAAGGTAACGTGGGGGTGCTCTCAGAATTTCATATAAATCGAAATTATTTTAGTGCTCCCAGCGGACACTGTCTGGCAAGTCTCATAGCTCCGCCTATGAGACGTGACAGAAGAATTTTTATCCAATATGGAAAGTGGGTGGGAGCTCTCAAAATTTCATGTAAAATAGAAATGATTTTAAGACTCTCGCGTGCACTGTAATACATTGAAACCAATCCGCGCCCGAAAATGTGTTGATTAATGAATAAAAGAAATAGAAATTTACGGGATCAAAAATGGTTTGATGGCAGTTTCTATTTATAGGCCTGGACCCACTTGTTTTAAACATAATTTAGGTTTTTTAAGTTGCGGGGCCGAGCCGCAACTCGGACCGGAGTGTGTTTTTTACCCTTTTGTGTATGTCGCCCGGGTGGGGGGGATGCGATCACTAGCAACTGTGCGTATGGCAGTGGGCTGTTCCATTGCGGACGGTGAGGATCCTTTGAATATATGTTATCCTAGCCGGTGGGCTCGTGATGACAATGACCCGTTGACCGTGTTAGGGTCATTCTGTCAATGTCACCACCTAACGCGGGTATGTTGGCGAAACTACCGTATTTGGGGCTCAATTAAACACCCGCCGTCTATACCCTGTTGAGGCGCTTGCTAGCCTCAGCAATGGATGTTTCTGTTAGGGAACGAAGGTACACCTGCTGTGTTTTTGGCGGTACTATTTATGGTATCCTCTTATCACAGGCAGAAAGACGCAATTTCGTAGCACTTTGGACGTCTCGTTGGTGTTCTCTATTTGGAGCCTGGATCCTGCATCAAGAGAAACTGTCACGGCGGGGCTAAAAATTGTCTCTCAGTAATATATTCTCAGGTTCCCTCCAGTCCCCTGTGGTGGTTTTCTCCTTTTTGCTGCCTTATTTCTTGCTTTTGCTCTCAGTCGCATTCCTATGACCTCTTTTTGGGATGTAGTTATTTGGTACCGTGCAGATTAAGTAGGCCGATTGATTTGCGTACGGTGAGTGTCCCTCAGGTAAATGGTACCATACTGGAGTGGTGAGGATCCCCTGACCATATTTGGTACTCCTGTAAACCTCAGTTTTCTATTTTTGACTGCTTTAAAACATGTATACACCTTGACTTTAGAGAAGCTCGACAGCGCCCCAAGCTGGTAAGGTCACTCTTCAGGCGTTCGGGAGGGCTAAAGCGCGGGGAGCCCAATTCAGCCGACGTATGGTCTCAGGTTTTTTGCTCGAATTTCACTCTAAACTTCGACAGAGAAAATTCTGCCCATAGTTCCTTACAGAGTCTGTACGCTGGCAAGGATGTCTATATAAAGCGCCCTCGGGACCCGGGAGACGTCAGGAGGGCCTAAGGAGATGATTATTAATTAAGTGAAATGGACATGAAATTATATTCGAGAGTGAGTGTTGTTTTCATAATACTGCTCAGCGCGAGCAACGCGGTTCCTTGCGGGCGAGCCTGGGAGAGTGAGAGTCTTCCTCTAGAGCTCGTGCATAGCAGCCGACAGGTTAGCTGCAATGGTGTTGCACCTCTTCCGGAAGAGGTTCAGCTGAAGGGCATACCCGGCATTGACTCGAACTGTATCTCAGCTTCTGATGTGGTAACCTTACCTGGTAGTCTTTCGGCGATGGTGATGGACGAACTCGACGCTTCACAGCAGGCCAAGGACATCGTTGGCGGCATTCTGAATCCGCTGGAGGCTGCCGTAAAAGTAGCGCTTGAGAACCTTACGCCGAGGGCAAATGACAACATCTGCTTTGGGAACTTCGACAGCAGCGAGATACAGGGTGAATTCTCCTTGAATGGGATTCAAATGGATACTAACAAATGCAGCAATCTACCACTAGTAGACGGGCAGGAGTGGTCCACGTTTGCTTTCGCCTTAACTGCTCCGTTTCCGGGATGTATGACTCAATCAAACCAGACCGCAACCTTCTGTGCGGCAGTCAGCATTTGTCCACAAACGAAGCTGCCGACTGTCGCGGTAGTTCTCGGAGGAACAACCTTGGCTTGCCTCGGAGAGAACATGGTTGCGGGTGATGGCGGCATCACGTGGGCCTTGACCAAGGTAGCATCAGTGGGACTTGATGCCGTCGCGGGAGGGATCTCGTTGAGCAACGCATTGTATTCGAAGGTCAACGTGTATACTGGACATCAAGATAAGAAGTACCGCTTGATAGAATACGAAGTTCGTGGCAACTACTACGACTCGATCATGTTTGCGCTCAAGCTTGAGAAATTCAAGGTTCCGCCTGTGCTCAGCCTGTCGGGTGCTTCTACGAGAATTGTTTCCGTTCGTGGGCTGGAGGATATTGCGTTCGAGAATACAATCAGCGCATTCAAGGGTGGGGAGGACTCGAACGGGTTCCAGGACGACATCTTGGACCTCTTCGAATCTATGTCCGGTGTTTCTATTCAGGCAGCCATGATAATGAACCTTGAATTACAGTTCAAGTTTTCGGAGGTCCCGGGCTTGAAGAAGATACTTCCAGACTCGGGGGCGATGACCATGGGGGAGATGAACATGTTTGTGAGTACGGGGTCGGCGACCCCACCCGGTGATGAATACAAGGATCTCGTCGTTAAGCCGGGAGTCTATGCTTTCGTTGGCAGCAATGCAGTTCCGGCGATCATTAAGGGGATGTTGGAGTACCTGTTGAGCTTTGTTGGAGCTGTTCTGGACCTTTTCGCAGACTGGGTACCGTTTAAGCTTGACGCAAAGGATCTGCTTAGTGGATTCAACCCGGGAGCATCGGACCACTTCGCCTTTGGTTTCACGGCGAATGCGGACCAGACTGGGATTATGCTGAACGTGCCCTTGATTTTCGACTTTTTGGGGCACGCGACTTTTGAGTGCACGACAGACTATAAATCGCTGAGGTGCCGCGTTGATACCAACTTCAACTCCAAGTTCTTCATAGCGATAGCGGAAACGATTGCAGAGGGAGTCTTGTGGGTTATCAAAGAGGCGGATGAGTTCTTCACTAATATTGGAAACGTTATTGGTGCCGCGCTCGAGGATGCTGTGGATAGTGTTGTCAGCGTGTTCTCTGAGGCGAACATGAAGAAGACTGCGAAAATGATAGAGAAAGGACTGGTCAGTGTTGGGTCCGACATTAAGGATGAACTTGAGGACTGGGCTCGATGGGCGGAAACCGTCTTCGATGATTTCGGAGACATACTCGGAGACTTGACAGCCGACGCGATTCACGAGATAGCCAAGTTTGGCAAGAGCTTTGTTGACGAAGCGAAGGAATTCTTTGAGAATATTGGGAAAGAACTGGAGAACGCCGCCAAGTTTCTGGGAGATCAGTTCAAATGCGGCTCCAACAATCTTATTACTAGCATCACGAAATGCCCGACGTGCTGTGAACCAATGAGTGCCATCGCGGAGTTCCTTAAGAACGCCGGCGGCGACATCGCAAGTGCGTTTGAAAGCGTTCTAAGGACCCTTGCCTCGGTCGCTTCAGATGCCGCCTCGTCGTTCTGGGGGGAAAAGGCGAGCTATGAGACGAGATTAAAGCTTCCTCATCAGTTCGATCAATACCAGTGCCCGGTCTTGGACTTGTACAGAGTTGAGAAGAAGTACTTCCTGGGAATAGTGACCTCCGTGACTAGAAGGTACCGTGGATCTCTGTCGGATGAGAACTGCGTGAAACAAACCTTGGAAAAAGCCAAGGAAGTTGTTGAAGATTATGATGAGTACGAGAAGGCGGAGAAGGATTACGAGAACGTGGTGGAGGAGCATCGGGATGCCCTCTTTGCGGCAGGGCTTTCTGCGGAGGACCTGTATGAACAGGGCTCCTTAACGTGTTCAAGGGATCTAGGACGGGATAAAATCGTTACAGGATCCAAATGGCTTCCGGTGACCATCACCTGCTCAGCAAAACAGATCGGAAAGGACGGAGCGTTCACTGGAACGATCATTACCGGTGCATTAACGAAGGATTTGGACGTGACGGACACGATCAACCGCGGACGTGAAATCAAGGCCATGTGGGTTGAGATGAAGGACCTTCTTGCAGAGAAAATGACACCAACTCTTGCTCGTAGACGTTAGTCGGTCTTGGACTCACTCCTATTAGAGTTACTGGATAGGGAAATCCGTCATTCTCCTTCCAGATTTGGCAGCGGCATGTAAATAGGAATTTTCCCCTCGTGTAACGTAGATATCGTGGAAGTGGAACTTGCGAACAGCTGACTGGATTCCTTGACCGCAGGATTGTGGTTTTTTACATAGCTTATTCTTGGTCTAGAATTTCGAACTTCATCAATAAACGGTTACAGGGTTTCCCGAAGCAGCATAAGCAGATACTGTTGAGCTTCTGAACTAAAAGATGGCGGGATTGCCCTAATTCACCAGAATTTTTGGGACGCTTCTGCCAAGATCATTACAGCTCTCTGATTGCATCCGACTACTGAGAAAAAAACACACCACACGCAATACCGAAACTCCCGCATCAGGAGAATCCCCTCAAAACCTTGTGTTTGCCACTCTGACTTCCTTTCTATCTGCATTATCGATTCTTGGGTTGGCCAGCTACCGTAAGAGGGGCCCGTACCCACAGGTATACAAGAATCGACTCCCAGCACTCTGGAAATCATGTAAAGAATCAGCTGGAACCTCGTTTCAGCGGCCATCTGTGGTCATTATTGCACGCTTCTATTCCTCGAATATGTGCGTGTTACGCCCTGTGCAGAGCTTAACGCTAGGTTAGTAGGGCCACCATGAATCAACATCTGGAACATTCGCAGTTTTCTGGGTTCGCAGTTCCCCCAACGGTCAGTTCAGTCCCCCCCCACCCCTACTCTCGTGTACACCAGTAGCTGCTGAACTCTTCCCCGACGGATCTTGAGCCGCTGACATAAAAAGGGAGTTTAAAGTGTGAGGAGCAGGTTGAAGGAGTTGAAAGAGACTAGAAGGAAGCAGCCATTCTACCTCGAAGAGACTTTGACTGCGCGGGGGAGAGGAGGAGGAAATGTCGAGATGCCGACAGCCTGTGTTATGCAGCAGCGCTGCAGTAGTAAGGGATGATGCGGGCATGTGGTCGAGTCGCCACTAGTCACCGGCGGTGTAGACTGAAAACTTCGGGGAAGTTCTAGGACAAGGATTTTTTGGAATTCTGGTCACGAGTCTACAGTTCTCTATGTGCAACGTCGTCCAAAGTTGAGACTAAATACTGGATCCGTTGTTTCAAATTAACCTGTGGCCGAAAGGACGCATATGCAGCTGTGGTTGAGAACACTGCGGACGTACACTCCGATAGATCCTTCCACTGAGCCACACGGAGATCCTATTGGGAGCCATCCTGGAGGCGCGGGAAGGAACCGGCTGGACCCAGTCGCCGTCACAAGCATTGTAGCAGACGTTCAGACCCTCGGGCTGCCTCTCCGACTGAGTGAAGACCTGGAGCCCGGGCATGTCGTCGAATTTTATCGGCTGCACCGTCATGACGTCGGGACAAACGTCGGGATTCATCGTCTGCACCGGCTCCACGTCGGGATAGACGTCGGGATTCATCGGCTGCACCGGTATGACGTGGGGATAGACGTGGGGATTCATCGGCTGCATAGGCATGACGTCGGGATGGATCTAGGGATTGATCGGCTGCACCGGCATGACGAGGGGATAGACGCGGGGATAGACGTGGGGATTCATCGGCTGCACCGGCATGACGTGGGGATAGACGTCGGGTTTCATCGGCTGCACCGACTCCACGTCGGAGCCCGATATGGGTTGAATTGTGTGCTGCTCGAGTTCGCGGTAGCAGGAGTCAGAATTTGGAGCCTTTTCCCTCACGTGAAAACCATCAATACCGAACTGACGGCGGGGGTTTCCTTCTTCAAAGATGTGCTCGCTGCATATGGGACGGTATTGGCAGTCGGTAAACTCACAAGTGTTGCCCTTTGGATGGAAAAAAATGTTGGGTCAGGCCCGCAGTCGTCAAAACAACAGCTCGGGAAGCTGTGAACCTACCTTCATTGTGACGGCCATGGCAAGACCAACCCCCACGGCCAACAGGGTAGCTAAAGTAAAGCTGATGATCATCTTCCTGCTCGTTGAGGGTAGTTCACGTTGAGGTAGTTCTTGTTGTTCTTCGCTGTCTCGCTCGTTGCCTTGTTGTTGTTGTTGTTTCTTCCCAGAGACGATCCGTAACGAATCTACCGTACTCCCTTCATTAAATGGTCTTTCGAACCTCCGTTTCGAGGAGAATTGGAACCTCCACCAAGCTTGCTGCACGGTACCTTAAAAAGGGAAACCGGAAAGTATTGGTGAAGTGATGATGCATTTTGAGGCTCTATATCCTGGAGTTCGTGCAGTCCTTCCGGAGGAATACATTGCGCACGGCCTTAAAATTTTAGAGCGAGGCTCCTTTTGTTTTTACCGGGACGTCGTCTGCTCTCCTTGAAGAACTTATGCAACAAACGGAACCCCCGGGGAGCTTAGGAGAAATCGATTTCCTTCGGGGTTGAACGAATGGTTTAATCGGAGGCTGAAAAAAAAACCCCGAGGGGAAAAAAGACTAAGCGCGGCGAAGTACTCGCGCCTCCAACATCAAAGCGGCATTCATGCGCCACAGCAGGAAACTTAAGCGGGTAAACAACGATTGAAGACGGTCAGGGCGTTCGCGGAACAACTCCCGAAGCCAGCGAGAACCAACAGAGTCCATGAACCCGGGGTTGAACAGGGTTTCCCAAAAAAGTAAACTTTTCGAAGAGTACTGAAATACGTCAAAAGTTAATTAAAAATAGCTCAGGGCAAGGTAGATTCAATCCTATTCATGAATTTCTGCACGGCTTTTGCTTGGTGGTAGAGGAGTGCTAGCTAATTGTCAGGAAGCGCATTCATGCGGAAAAGTGATGGATGGGTATGATGACCTTACTAAGGTGGTCTTGGGGCAAAAGTGTTTTCATAGGCTGTCAGTACCGCCTACATGCGCGCGATGCAAGCTTAGTAACGCGCCGAGGGTCGCCCCCACCGGTTCCAGCCATTGTGGAAAGCTTTTGTCATGTGGGTAAGTCGGGTTTAGAGTGGTTGCGGAAGTGTTTCGCTTAGCATCCTACTGAGTACTTGGCACTTTTACGGCGTTTCAGTGCCGCCCTGCGGCGATATTCTAGCAGCCTGCTTGCCGAGGCGCGCCATCGGCGCCTGGGTTTGCACGCTTCCCTCCCTAGTTCTTAGTGCCTTTTCACGGCTTGCGTAGCGCTTCAGGCTATGCTAGGTAAGAGAGCGAGGACCGACTCCCCCGGGTCCAAGGGGGAGAAGCACGATTAGCGCTCCAGGCACGGCTGCGAGGTCGCAGCCTATGGATCTACAGTCTTATGTCCTGAATGAGGGCGGAGACTGGGGCATTTGGCGTACGCGTTTTCGGAGTTGGCTCCGGCGGTGGATTCCTTTGGAAGGAGGCTTGCTTCCCCTCCGTGGGGGCATTCCCCCAGTCGTCCTCCCTCGTGGAGGCCTTCTAGTAGCTGGAACCATTCTCGATTTCATCTTCACGAGCCTGGCTCGTAACATTCGGGACACAGTCATTTGGGTTTTTCTGCGGTGTGGGATCATGCCGCGCCTGATTCTGGCCCCCATTCACACATCGGAGCGCAGATGGCGAGTACGAGACCGACTGGCCCTGTTCTTGAAGGGAGACTTCGAAGTACTACAGCGCAGCTATTTGGCGTCGTCAGCACCATCCGCCCGTCGGACTCGGCATGGCACAGTGTCGCCCGTGCCGGCTCGAGTACAGAAATTGGTAGCAGTGGGCGATTTAAGTCGAGCGGCGCGGGTTTTGGAGGGCCAGGCGCCTGTCCTCCCCTACGATGATAGTCTCGCCCAGACGGTGTCGTCTTTGTTCCCTGAGTCCGACGTGGATTTGTCCCCTGAATTCGAGGTATTCTTGGACCGTCCGGAGTTGGCCAGGTTTCGCATCGATCTGACGCTCAGTGAGTCTGACCTGGAGGATTTGCTTCGTACCTCGCGTCGGGGACGCTGTCCCGGACCCTCCGGACTAAGAACAGAGCTATTGCAGGCCCTGAGCCAGCCTGGCCAGAGCGCGCTTCTGAGGATCCTTAACAAGTTGTTCCAGGGCGTATCGGGTGCGTCTGCGCCATGGGAACATCTCCGGCAGGCACAGCTTTGCTTGCTCACGAAACCTGACCACCAGCCGGCCCACCCGCGTCTCCGGCCGATCGGGATGGTGGAGAGCCTACGGAAGTTAGCCGGGAGGTGGCTATGCCAGCGCCTTCGCCAGCGCGTCACAGCTTTTATGGCGCCCTTGCAAGTAGGGGTGGGATTCTCTGGGGGTTGTGAACTGATCACCCATGGGATCGAGCTAGAACGCGCCAGTAGGCCGGAGTGGGGAGTCTTGGTGGTTGATTTCCGGAACGCATTCAACAGCGTGTCGCGGACGCATGCGCTAGAGGTGCTCCGACGGGTGTTTCCGGAGGCGTGGCCGTTTCTATCGGGTATTTACGGAGGGGAGAGCCTCCCCTACTTGACACCGGAGGGCACTGTTTTTCAAGCACATACTGGCGTCCAACAAGGCGACCCTTGCGGACCTCTTCTTCATGCCTGTGCCCTACGGCTCGTACTTTTACGTCTTTCGACTGAGGTCTCGGATCTTCGAATATGCGCGTACCACGATGACGTAACATTGCTGGGCACCCCTGACACCCTGGCTAGGGGACTGACCGCGATCGAAGCGATTGCACGTCGCGTCGGTTTGACTGTGGAAACAGAAAAATGTCGCTTTCTCCCCCCGAGGGACGTGTCGCTGAACTCTCTGCCACCCACTCTGCGACTAATCAGCGAACGTGAAGGGTTCGAACACCACGGCGTCGGATTGGGGACTGACAACTTTGTCCAAGCATCCTGCGAGCGAGTTTTGGCACGGCACAAGCAACTCACCGACGCCATTGAGCACCTACCCGACAGCATGCTGCAATCGGCCTGCTTGCTTTCCCGCTTTTGTGCCGGTCCCAGACTCAACTACTGGTTGCGCAGCCTGCCTCCAGCTTGGGGCTCGTGGATCGCGGCTAAAGCCGACGAAATGACCCTGCAACACTGGGGAACGCTCTTGGATGAGCCCCTCGATCTTGAAGCTGCTCCCGACAGGGACTTTATCCGTGCAAAGATCGCTCTACCGTTGCGATTAGGGGGATTCGGCGTCGCAGACCGTGGGCTGGTATGCTCGCCAGCGGCGGTTGCCTCCTGGGCTACCGCGCTGCGAACGTTGGTGACCTTCCAGATGCGAAGTGCCTGCCTCTTGGCTCGAGCTTTGACCAACGAGGATCCAGTGACCCTGCCGCCCCCGCTTTTGACAATTTATGATGGTCTTCAACACGCGTTCAGGAGGTGCAACGCCGTGCCGGACGCAAATCGGTCCCGCTTTCGTTCCTGGAGGGAGCTGTTATGGGGACGAGCTGAAGCGATTGAGGATTCTCCCCTCGACCGAGTTCTTGCCGATGACGGAGAGGCTAGCCCCGGGTCACCTGTTGCAGCCTACCCGGGTTTGAGCCGATTGTGGAGCTCCCGCACTGATGTGATTCAACATAGCCTCACCTGGGTCCAACACAGTGCCGCTCACACAGTCATGCTCAATTCTCCTCTCACGCCGCCTACCACTGCCGCTCGTCTGCGCGGCATGGGAGGCCACCTCTCGCACTTGTGGTTAACCACTCTACCGTCGTCATTGAGTCATCGTCTCGATGCTTTCCAGTTCCGTTCTGCCGCACGGATCTATCTCGGTTTGCCACAGGCTCCGTGGCACTCTAATCGGCCGTCTTTCTGTCAGGGATGTGAGAGCCGGATTGACGCTTGTAGCTACCACTTCCTGGGTTCCTGAGGACTGTTGAGAGGTCTCCGTACGAGGCGTCACACTCGCCTCAAGTACATCCTCAGCGAATTTTTGACTCGGATAGGGCATACGGTTGAGGTTGAGTCGGAACTGCCCAGATCAATCTCGGACTCTGCACCGCCCCGTTGTATAGCCGATATCCTCGTCTCCGACGCTGCTGCCAGACGCTCAACATATGTGGACCTTGCGATTACCTGCCCCGTGGCCAGCGCCCACCTCATCGCAGCCGCCCGCCGCCGGGGGGCCGCGGCTTCAGCCCTTCGAAGAGTTAAGGAACGACGGTATGCTGAGAGCATGGCCAGTCTGCCTTGCGCTGAGGATCGCTCTCACCGGTTCCAGCCATTCATTGTGGAAAGCTTTGGTCACGTGGAAAAGTCGGGTTTAGAGTGGTTGCGGAAATGTTTTGCTGAGCATCCTACTGAATATTTGGCGCTCTTGAGGCGTTTAAGTGTCTCCCTTTGGCGATATTCCAGCGACATGCTTTCCGAGGCGCGCCATCGGCGCCTGGGGTTGCATGCTTCCCTCCCTAGTTATTAGTTCATCTTCACGCCTTGCGTAGCGCTTCAGGCTATGCTAGTAAAGTCCAGTAAAGTCCAGTACAGGAAAACAGGGCCAATTGAAATGCAAGAAACAATCGATGAACGTTGTGGAGCAAAACATCCCCGCGTGAAAGGCTTGCCTTCAAATTTAAGAATTTAGAACACAAGACATGCTGAAAGTGTGAAGCGCATGAATCACAGACCATCCTGGCGGGTATCTTGTACCTATGCCGGTTCAGTGTCGCTTTATGGCGATTTTCTTGCAGCATGCCAGCCGAGGCTCGCTACCGCTGCTTTGGATCGCACGCGTATTTTCCTCGTCTATGTGCGCATTACGCCCTACGTAGCGCCTAACGCTATGCTAGTAAAACCATCGTGAATCGACATCGGGAGCATTCGCAGTTTTCTGGGTTCGCAATTCCACCAACTGTCAGCTGTGCCCCCCCTACACGCCCTACTCTCGTGTACACCGAATCATCAGTAGCCGCTAGTAGTCTTCCCCGACGGTGCTTGAACCGCTGAATACATTGGGAGTTCAAAGTGTGAGGAACAGGTGATGGAGTTGAAATAGATTAGAAGGACGCGGCCATTCTACCTCGAAGAGAGGTTGACAGAGCGGAGAGGGAGAGGAGGAGGAAATGTTGAGCGTGCCGGCAGTCTGTGTTATGCAGCAAGTGCTCCGGTATAAAGGGATGATGCGGGCATGTGGTCGAGTCGCCACTAGCCACCGTGGGTGTAGACTGCGGACTTCGGGGAAGTTTGGGACGAGGCTTTTTTGGACTTCTGTTCAAGAGCCTAGAGCTATCTATGTGTAACATCGTCCATAAGCTGGTGGTGGTTTACTCAGCTGAATATAAGATTGGGCCGGTTGTTTAATAGTAATCTGTGATTCCAAAGACGCATATGCAGCTGTGGTCGATAATGCTGCGGGCGTACGTTCCGATTCCTTCTTCTGAGGCACACGGAGTTCCCACTGGGAGCCATCCTGGAGTGCACGGGGAGGGAAGCGGCTGGACCCAGTCGCCGTCACAAGCATTGTAGCAGGTGTTCAGACCCTCGGCCTGACTCCTCGTCATAGGAGTCATCGGAGGCTTGGGACCGCCGGTATCCAACGGCAACAGTTTGACCATGGGAAAGGTCGCTTTGACGTCGGGATCGATCGGCTGCACCGGTTCGACGTCGGGATAGATCGGCTGCACCGGTTCGACGTCGGGATAGATCGGCTGCACCGGTTTGACGTCGGGATAGATCGGCTGCACCGGTTTGACGTCGGGATAGATCGGCTGCACCGGTTTGACGTCGGGATAGATCGGCTGCACCGGTTTGACGTCGGGATAGATCGGCTGCACCGGTTTGACGTCGGGGTAGATCGGCTCCCCCGGCTCGAGGTCGGGATTGATTGGCTGCACTGGCTCCACGTCGGAGTTCGATATGGTTTGAATTATGTGCTGCTCGAGCTCGCAATAGCAGGAGTCAGAGTCTGGAGCCTTTTCCCTCACGTAAAAACCGTCAATACCGAACTGCCGGCAGGGGGTTCCTTCTTCAACGATGTGGTTGCTGCATATGGGACGGTATTGGCAATCGGTGAACTCACAAGTTTTGTCCTGTGGATGGAAAAAAGGGTTGGTTCAGGTCCTCAGTTGTCGAAACAACAGCTCGGGAAGTTGCGAACCTACCTTGGTTGGGACGGCCATGGCAAGACCAACCACCAGGGCCAGCAGGGTGGCTAAAGTAACGTTGATCTTCATCTTCTTGCTCGTTGAGCGTAGTTCTCTTCTTCTTATAGTTCTTCGCTGTCTCGTTCGTTGTTTTCCTCGTTGTCTTGTTGCTGTTGTTGCGTTCTTCCCTTGAAACAATCCTGAGAAATCCATTGTACTCCCTTCATTAAATAGTAGTCTTTCGAACCTCCGTTTCGAGGAGAACTGGAACCTCCAGCAAACATGCTTAGGGCGCACAGTTTCCAAAAAAAACCAAACCGGAAAGTATTGGTGATGTGATGATGTATTTTGAGGCGGACTTGAAACTCTCCTGAAGTTTGGGGTGCGTCCTTCCGGAGGACTGCATCGCGCGGACGGCCTTAAACTTTTAGAGCGAGGCTCCTGGGCAATTTTTTGACCGGGACTTGTCTGCTCTCCTTGAAGAACTTATGCACCCTAGAGAAAATAGAACCCCCATTGAGAAATCGGGGGCTTCCTTCGGCGTTGAACTGGGTTTCCAAAAAAAAAAAAACTTTCTTGAACTTTTTGAACAATACTGAAATACGTCAAAAGTTTGTTCAACGGTTTCGTGGCAGATAAAAATATGATAAGAATAGCCGTGGCCAAGGATGTAAATTCAATTCTATTCATGAATTTGCCCAAGGACTTTACAAAAAGTTGGAGGCAGAGGCTTTCCCGTAAGGCGGACGGAGAGTTTCTGGAGGGCAGTATAGATTGATATGTTGACTGAGTTTACAGTTTTCAGTCATTATCCTAAAGGAGACTCTAGTGCTACACTTTCCTTCCAAAATAAACACCAAAAAACTTTAAAGATTCACTGAGCGAGTTTATTTAAGAAAAACTCAGAAAAAATCTATGGCGGGTGTCCCCGAACCTAGGGAGCAAGGGCAACCCGGAGATCTTGATTCAGCAAGTCTGCCAAGGGCGGGCGCTTCTCATTTTTGATTTCAACAACCGTGTTCCTCATGATGGTCCAAAGTCCCCGGTACAACCGGTTTAGGGTTGTATTCCTGGTAAGGACGTGGCGACTTGGGAAGGGCGGCGACGCGACCATGGCCTCGAACATCCACTTTTAGGTGCTGTGCGAAACAACACCATCCGCATAGAAGTCCCATACTAACGTAGGGCCTAAACGAAATTTGAGCATCGAATTGAATTGTGGCTATTACGACTTGCGCTACCGATCCCGTTAGTATTGACATCAAAGGATCACCCATTGCCGCAAGCTCTTAAGAAGCATGTTTTCGCACTTCACGAACGTTGGTGCCTCATGGACGAGTAAAGCTGTTTTGCATTGATCTCGGTTCCTAAAAGAATTAATCACCTGGAAGGTAGTCCACGCGAAAAGCAATCCTTCCTCGAGCTCCCGCATCTTGAGCCAAAGCTGGACTCGGCCCAAAACAAGGCCTGAAGCTCATATGACTCGAGAGCGATAGGTGTGCTCGCTGAGAGCGAGGAAACTGGTTCGCATCCGGAAACGTGACGGATAGGTACGATGACCTTACTAAGGTTGTCTCGGATAAATACCGCCTTGGTGTTTGCCTTTAAGGTAGGCACTTTCCGACATTGACGCGTATGAGCTGGAATCGCAGTATGGTAAAAATAGAATCCTCGATTCCAAAAGGGCTTTTTCACCATAAAAATTCAGGTGTTTCTTCTGAACAACTACGGCTGTTCTGCACCAAAATCGAGGGCCGGACACGAGCACCATTCGCTGTTTTCCTTCGTCAGAGGATTCGGTAATTGATCAAAACTGAATGAATTTGATCAATTACAGACCCAAGTCGCTACACGTTCATTCAATCTTTAAGAGTTGTAAAGAGTGCAAACCAGTTCAGTCAATATCACAGCACTCAGTATAGTCAATCAATATTTCTTGGAACT
Source organism: Rhodosorus marinus (assembly GCA_029953675.1). Classification (NCBI taxonomy): domain Eukaryota; phylum Rhodophyta; class Stylonematophyceae; order Stylonematales; family Stylonemataceae; genus Rhodosorus; species Rhodosorus marinus. The sequence continues at coordinate 3,035,183 of JAMWBK010000001.1, forward strand.
TGCAATTGTTTCCTAACAGAATGCCCCCGCCTTGTTAGGAGACTGCAAAAATAGATACCCGGAGAGTAAAAACAGACTGCAGACGGCGAAGAAGGGGGTCCACCCCCTCCCCCCCCCCCACTCCGCAGACTTTAAACATCAAAGCAAGACGTTCGTCCGTGCTAGGAAGTTCGATACAATGAGCTGAATCATACTGGTAGTTCGGAGAGGCAACGCGCATTCGGCAGATTTATTGATAATTCATGATTGGCATCTAATCGGTGTTTGACGAAGGAGATCATTAATTCTTCGAATAAACCCATTCATTCAATCCATCCATTCATTTTTAATAATTCGTAAGGCAAAGGAAAAAGGTGTCGGTTGGAGATAGAAGAAAGGGTGGAACTTTTTAGAGTTACAAGGAGAAGGCGGGAGTTTTTTGGTTGTCATCTCGTCCTATTTGGTGAAGGGTATGCATCAAAGGGGAAGGTACGACTTTTGAGAATTGGTTTACACAAACAGTAAACAGGTAAGAATTTTTCGGGACTTGAGAGAGTTTGTAAGTTGTTTTTTTTTTTTTTTGGGTTGATCGTTTGGTGTTTGAGCTTGTACACCACAGTGCCAGGATCGAAGTTGTTGACCAAACATCGTCAAGGCCTCCTTCTTTGCAAGTGGGATTGGTCGGGTAAAGGCCAGCAAACACCCACTTGGGTCAATACTCAAGCTTTTGGTGGAAGCTAGAACGGTTGACAGTTTAGTTTTCGATGTAAACCCTTTAGGTTTTTACGTCAGTTGGTGACACGCGATTTTCGCCATCGTTTGGGTGGTAGCTGCCGAATAAGGGCTACGGGGTGGTTGCAAAGAGCAAAACTTTGCCACAGGCTGTCCGGGTGTTTGAGACCGTTGTATATGATTTTCGGATCGGTGCTTATTCTAGCCTGCTTTTGGGGGTTGCAACGATCTTAAAAATATAAAGACCGTTCGAGTCCTCGAAATTGGGGTCTTTTTCCACATTTCACGGGGACAACCCCAACCTCTCCCAGCGACTGCTCGAATGACTATAGGACGGCCACCGGAACCCTGTAGCCTTTGTTCGGCAGCCATCTACAGCAGCGTGTCCTTCAAGTTACGACTTTCCTGATAGATGGTCAATAAAGTCCTAGGAGCACGAGGAGTTGGCTAGTAGCCATCATCCTCGCAAAATCGCTTGTGACCTTGATCCTCATCAGAAGAAACTACTTCAACTACCAGTCACCCTCTTCATAAATCGATCCTCAGTTGAGCGAATTCACAGGCATCACCTTCCCGATCGGAATTTGTCAGGCTGCACGGAATTCAGCGGACATTGACAGGTGCTAAAGCATTATTCGGTGGAACTTCTATTCTCCCATTTTTTTAACTGACTAAATGTCCTCGGAGATTAACAACCCCACTCTGCTAACCGTGGGGACAGCTTCCAGCCCCTCAGCAGTCCGCTCCATAGTCCCCCGACATAGAATTTCGTGAAGTATAATATGACTATTGACTGGTGGTTTTACCAATGATTAGGTTTATGGGATTTCTATTTATAAGCGTAAAGACGAATAGACGAAAAACCATCAACCTAAAAAAGGAAAAAAAAAACGAAAATGATTCAGGCCTTGTAATGAGGATCGAAATGTGTAATGCTTCAATCAAATTCATTCAATCTGTAGCGTGAACGTCACAAACGCATTCAATTTTTTTAACATCTTTCTCGTCGAGGACAAAAAGTTCGTGGCGAATACTCCATGACACGTAAACCAAAGTACTTTCACGGGCTATCAGTGCCGCCCCTTTGCATGAAGCAAGTTTGGTACTACACCTCTTGGAATAAGTAAGAATGGCGGATTGGGGGAAGTATATTATGATTATCAATTAGGTTGATGGGCTTCCCTGCTATTAACCATTCGTTCGTTCTATTAATATAGTTGTGCTTCAAACTCTGTCCGTCCACAGTAAGAATTTTTTTTTTGCTATGAATTGGTTTAGACTAGCACTTAGCAACCAGTTCCATTTTTTGAGGTACACTTTAGGTTAACGAAGTCAGGACGGGATCTGGCATTCACATAAATGGCAGTTGGAAGGTGGTAACAGATGTTTTTGGATCAACTAGCCTTAGCGACTGTGAGGTTCCCAGTCTTTGTGGACGGTGAGCACTGTCCACGTAGGTAGGCCGCGCTGGAGCTGAAGGGGTTGCACTGATCCATTGGCAATATTTGGTACTCCAGTGAAGCCGGTTTTGGTCTACCTTCCTTTGCGAACGCAAAGAGAGATCTTTCTTGACGATGGCCTTTTCAGTCTCCAAATAAACGCATTCATTTATTTTGTTCCTTGGTATCTATTCCGCATTATGCCGACATAGCGCTCTGGGCTATGTCAGTAAAAACCAGTAAAACCATTGGGCAAACGCATGGCCAGGGTAGCCAAGTTGGAAGATCCTTGGATTTTCAAAAACTTCAATTTGTAATCTTCAAAATGCTTTGTACTCTTCTCGGCTTGATCTCGCTCGTCTTAACTAACGGGGGTAGGACATTTGCTTATGTACGGAACGAAGGCAATTCTTTTCTTGGTCTTTTTTGGTATTGTTTATAATTTCAAAGTGTTCGCCGGGGCAAGAAGGGTTGTGTCACACTGCAACGATTTAGTTGGAAGGCGGTTACCACTACGATTTCAAGAGAACGGTGGCGTTTGAGCTTCAACCTTGTTAGAGCGGCCGCTTGTAAACACACACATACTTCTCACTTTCTCTGCTTCTTTTTTTTCCTCAGTCGGATTGGTTTTGTCTATTTTTGGGGTGTGATCAATAAATAGCAAATGCAGGTTAGGGCGGGGGGTTCAACTCTAGTGGGCCGCGTTCAAGTAGATTATACTCTAACAGGCGAAGATGGTATGGGTCCCGTGACTGTATTTGGTACTCTTGTGAATTTTCGTATTCCATGCTTCAGTTCATCTACAACATCCTTGGAATTAGCGAAACTCCTCTTTGCCGGGAAATGGTCACGTCATTCGTCCCGCGCTCGGGAGAGCTAAAGCGCGGGGAGCCCACTTCAGCCGCCGCATGATCGCGCCTTTTGTCGCTCGAATTTCGCACTAAATTTGGACTCAGAAAATTCTGTTCACAGTTCCTTACGAAGTCTGTACGCTGGCAAGGATGTCTATATAAAGCGCCCTCGGGACCCGGGAGACGTCAGGAGGGTCTAAGGAGAAGATCATTAGTTAAGCAAAATGGATATGAAATTGTATTCGAGAGTGAGCGTTGTTTTCATTCTACTGCTCAGCGCGAGCAACGCGGTTCCCTGCGGGCGAGCCTGGGAGAGTGAGAGTATTCCTCTAGAGCTTGTACATAGCAGCCGACAGGTTAGCTGCAATGGTGTTGCACCTCTTCCAGAAGCGGTTCAGTTAAAGGGCATACCCGGCATTGACTCGAACTGTATCGCAGCGTCTGATGTGGTAACCTTACCCGGCACTCTTTCGGCGCTGGTGATGGACGAACTCGACGCTTCGCAGCAGGCCAAGGACATCGTTAGCGGCATTCTGAATCCGCTGGAGGCTGCCGTAAGAGTTGCGCTGAAGAACTTGACGCCGAGGGCAAATGACAACATCTGCTTTGGAAACTTCCAAAGCAGCGAAATGAAGGGTGAATTCTCCCTGGACAAGAATCGAATGAGTGCTAACAAGTGCAGCAAATTGCCACTGGTCGCAGGACAGGAGTGGTCCACGTTTGCCTTCGCTTTAACAGCTCCGTTTCCGGGATGCGTGACGCAAGCAAACCAGACCGCAACCTTCTGTGCGGCAGTCAGCATTTGTCCACAAACGAAGCTGCCGACTGTCGCGGTAGTTGTGGGAGCAACAACAATGGCCTGTCTTGGAGAGAATATGGCTGCGGGAGATGGCGGTATCACGTGGGCCTTGACCAAGGTAGCGTCAGTGGGGCTTGATGCCATCGCTGGCGGTATCTCGTTGAGCAACGCATTGTACGCGAAGGCCAATGTTTACACGGGACATCAGGATAAGAAGTACCGCTTGATTAACTATGAGATTCGCGGCAACTACTACGACTCGATTCTGTTTGCTCTCAAGCTTGAGAAATTCAAGGTTCCGCCAGTGCTCAGTCTGTCGGGTGCTTCTACGAGAATTGTTTCCGTTCGAGGGCTGGAGAATATTGCGTTCGAGAATACAATCAGCGCATTCAAGGGTGGGGAGGACTCGAACGGGTTCCAGGACGACATTTTGGATCTCTTCGAATCTATGTCCGGTGTTACTATTCAGGCAGCCATGATAATGAACCTGAAGTTGCAGTTCAAGTTTTCTAAAGTCCCGGGCTTGCATAAGATACTTCCAGACTCGGGGGTGATGACCATAGGGGAGATGAACATGTTTGTGAGTACGGGGTCGGCGACCCCACCCGGTGATGAATACAAGGATCTCGTCGTTAAGCCGGGAGTCTATGCTTTCGTTGGCAGCAATGCAGTTCCGGCGATCATTAAGGGGATGTTGGAGTACCTGTTGAGCTTTGTTGGAGCTGTTCTGGACCTGTTCGGAGATTGGGTACCGTTTAAGCTTGATGCAAAGGATCTTCTTAGCGGATTCAACCCGGGAGCATCGGACCACTTCGCCTTTGGTTTCACGGCGAATGCGGACCAGACTGGGATTATGCTGAACGTGCCCTTGATTTTCGACTTTTTGGGGCACGCGACTTTTGAGTGCACGACAGACTATAAATCGCTGAGGTGCCGCGTTGATACCAACTTCAACTCCAAGTTCTTCATAGCGATAGCGGAAACGATTGCAGAAGGAGTCTTGTGGGTTATCAAAGAGGCGGATGAGTTCTTCACTAATATTGGAAACGTTATTGGTGCCGCGCTCGAGGATGCTGTGGATAGTGTTGTCAGCGTGTTCTCTGAGGCGAACATGAAGAAGACTGCGAAAATGATAGAGAAAGGACTGGTCAGTGTTGGGTCCGACATTAAGGATGAACTTGAGGACTGGGCTCGATGGGCGGAAACCGTCTTCGATGATTTCGGCGACATACTCGCAGACTTGACGGCTGACGCGATTCACGAGATCGCCAAGTTCGGCAAGAGCTTTGTTGACGACGCGAGAGACTTCTTTGAAAATATGGGGAAAGAGCTGGAGAATGCCGCCAAGTTTCTGGGAGATCAGTTCAAATGTGGCCCCAACAATGTTATCAGCAGCATCACCAAATGCCCCACCTGTTGTATTCCTATGAACTCCGTCGCGAAGTTCCTTAAGAACGCCGGGAACGACATCGCCAGTGCGTTTGACACCGTCCTGAAGACGCTTTCTAACGTCGCGTTGCAGGCCGGTGAGCTGTTCTGGAAGAAGAGAACGAGCTATTCGACGTCATTCATGAACCCCAATCGGTACGATCAATACCAGTGCCGCATGGTGCGTGTGTACAGGATTGAGAAGAAGTACCTCCTTGGCATCAAGATCAGCGAGAAGAGAAAGTACGCTGGAGATTCGTCGGATGAGAACTGCGTGAGACAGATATTGGAAAAAGCCAAGGAAGTTGTTGAAGATTATGACGAGTACGAGAAGGCGGAGAAGAATTACGAGAGCGTGGTAGAGGAGCATCAGGATGCCCTCTTTGCGTCAGAGCTTTCTAAGGAAGACTTGTGTGAAAAGGGCTCCTTCAAATGCACGAGGGATCTAGGGCGGGATAAGATCGTTCCAGGATCCAAATGGATTCCGGTGACAATTACCTGCTCAGCAAAACAGATCGGAAAGGACGGAGGGTTCAGTGGAACGATCATAACTGAATCGTTGACCAAGGACGTGGACGTGACGAACACGATCAACCGCGGCGAAGAAATTAAGGTCATGTGGAATGAGATGAAGGAGCTTATTGCAGAGAAGATGACCCCAACCCTTGCTCGTCGACGTTAATCGGTCTTGCGGGTGGCTACTAGAGAGTTTCCGCAGTGAAAAAGAATCGATTGGGCCTGCAAATAGGTTTTTCCCCGTGCTGTACAGAGATTGCGCGAGTGGAGGTTGTGAATACCTGACTGGATTCCCGGATTTTACCCGCGTGCTGTACAGAGATTGCGCGAGTGGACGTTGCGAATACCTGACTGGATTCCTGGATTTTACCGCAGGATTGTATTTAGCCCACAGAAAAACCCAGTTAGACACTCATTTTTCATAATAAACAGTCACTCTATGAAGTTTCCGAATCCATAACTAGTCATTCTTTGACTTGTCAAAGGAATGAAGCGAGATTGCTCCAACTCATGACAACTCCGGCACGACAGTGACGAGACTGTTAGAGTGCTGCGCTATCCCGACATTTGCAATTGATTCTGCTCGCCGGTCATGCAGTTTTTAGGTTTTTGGTGCACTACTGTTCTTTGATGTTGCTCTAGTAGCCACCTTCTGAGGTTCATGATCGCCCATCGTCTTGAATTAGTTTATTGTACACACAAGGGTTCTCCTGAAATCGTCACAGTGCCTATAGTATGTCCGGAAAGTCACCGGTACCGCAAAAAGCGGCCGGTGGATTTTCGTGAGCGGGAATCTGCTGCAGGTGCTCAAGAGAAGCGTGGTCAACCTGCTCTCCATGAATGCGACGCCAGTACGTAACACCCATTGTCGAGGGGAGAAAGGGCCTCAGCAAAGCACGAATTGAAGGCAACTGCTTATTTGAGAGTCCAATTTGGTAATTAAATCCTCGCTACTCCCCCTCTAGGGTGCCATTTACTTGACTGATCCTCACTGCACCCAATGGAATCGTCCGCCGTGGTCCACACAGTTGCTATTGATCGCATCCAAATATTAGGATGCTATTAGAGGCAATACCAAAGCTCACCCCTTGAATTTTCCCCCTCACTTCCTTTTCACAATCCAAAGAAGCATATAATATTTCATATTCATCCATCTGAGTCTCGGGTTAGGCAGGCTGCGGTAAGGGGGACTCATGTTTTCGAATGAATTTGTTCATTCATTCGAAAGGGGACCAGCAGACATAGCCGAGAATCCTGGACAATTTAGCGCCGTGTTGCCGAAATCACCTGCGAAGATAGACGTCTTACCATGAAGGAGTCGTTAAAATAGAGAAAAGAGTGGAACTAGGTATAAAAGTGCACAAGCCAAGGCGACGGTACCGAGTCTCGGCAAGCATGTTGCTATAATATCACCATAAAACGACGCAGAACCAGCGAGGAGTAGGATATACTCGGTAACACGGCCATCAGAACAAATCCAAGAGTTGTTTGGCATGAATGAAGGAGCAGACTAGCGGAGAAGGGAGAAGCCATATTATCCCGTGAGGAGATTTTGAAAGCAGGCAGGGGGGGAGTAGGAGATCCTGACAGCCCTCGTTACAGCATTCGATGCAGTTGTGCGGAATGATGCGGGCAAATGGGCGAGTTACTGGCGGTTTTGACTGCTGCCGGTTTAGAGGAAGTTTTGGGCCTTCGCTTTTTTTTGACTTTTTCCACAATTGTGAAGTCATCTATGTGCAGAGTTGCGAACATATTCGTCCATCAGCTGCGAAAAGCGCTCACTATCGTCGTCTCTTAATTTTTTTGCAAAGACGCACAGGCAGCTGTGGTCGAGAAGCCTACAGTTCGGCATATCCTTCCACGGAAGCACGCGGAGATCCGGTCGGGAGCCATCCTAAAAGGCGCTGGGCCAGGGGGAGGGTTGAGGGGGCGGGGAAGCGGCTAAATCCAGTCACAGATATTTGGTTGGCCGGAGCCACCTTAGGCTGGGCTTAGATCTTGGAACCAGGTGACAACGAGGTCGGCAACACGGTGCTCGTTTTGTCACAAAGTCCACCAAGGGCTTGGGCTTCTCAGGCTCGATTTCAAGAATGGCTGGAGTCCTCATTACAGCAGGTTTCGGCTTGCTTCCAGGTGATGACGTTGCCAGCGGTTTAGTTTTCACAGTCCACTTTAATCAGAGATGCGCAATTTCCAGAATTGCGTTGAAAGATGCCGGGGGCTTTGTCTTCCCTAGGCATCCGTGCTTCGGATCTAGCTCATCGCCTGGTACCTCTGGTCATTGAGTGCTGTGGGTTTATGGGGGGTTCCGTTGGCTTGGGGAGTTGTTCCGCAAACGCCTTGACCGCCTCTCCTCGTTGTTTATCCGTTTAAGTTTCCTGCTGTTGCGTATGAACCCCGCTTTGATGTTTGAGGCGCGCGATCTTCGCCGCGCATAGTCTTTCTTTCCCCTCGGGCTGTTTCTTTCAGTCTCTGCTTAAACAAATTCATGCATATTGAAAAATGGGGAGCTTATTCATACGTCACTTTCTGAGTCTTTCTCCGTTCGTTTTTTTTTAAAAACACATTCAGTCAGTTATGCCAAATCGAAATGTGTAGTGACACTCTCTGGCGATATTCTATCAACATGGTTCGCCCAGTCGCGCCATCGCCGCCTGGGTTTGCACGCTTTTCTCCTCAGTTTCTAGTTCCCTTGCAAGCCCTGGCGTAAGCGCTTCAGGCTATGCTAGTAAATCCATTTCTTTTCCACGCCTTGCGTAGCGCCTCAGGGTTTGCACGCTTCCCTACCTAGTTCTTAGTTCCTTTTCACGGTTTGCGTAGCGCTGTAGGCTATGCTAATAAAGCCAGTAAAGTCCAGTAAATCCATCCATCCAAATTCTATAAATGGACAAAACGAGATCGGACACTGAAATACTACCTTCCATCCGAATTCTATAAATGGACAAGCCGAACGGACACTGAAGCTAATATGATTTAGTTCAAATAAGTTCGGAAACTGCGCACCTACGATTCGTGATAAATGGGATGGGGTGGACTGTATGATAATTTTTCTATTAATTATGCCGCTGGGATTTCTATATATACGGGGACTATGTTTCTTTTTAATACAATATACGGGTTTGATTGAATGAATGGTTTGATTGAGGTGGTCCGAGGTCGGTTTTTATCACTTGTTTTTGGGAGGCGAGCATTGGCAACTGTGCGAAGCAAGGTGGGAGGCTCCATGTGGGAGGTTCCATTGCGTACGGTGAGGATCCTTCAAGTATATAGCACTAAATCGGTTGGAGTACTCATGCAAACTCGTGCCTTCTATTCTTGTGCTGTTGTGGGCTATCGCTCCTCCAACCACGGGTAGCCCAGTTAATTATATAGTGAAGCCAACTCTCTGGATTTTTTGTTGTAGTGTGTATATTTTTCATCTTATTCCGGGGCGCACTTTCGTAGGTTGGTGATGTTCTCTCTGTAGCTCCGTCCTACGCTTTATTTAGAATGCGGATCCTGCTACAATCTCAAGAGGACGGGTGCTGTGAGCTTAAACACGACTCAGGAATATGTGCCGAGTTGTCCTTCCGCTCTGGAGCGGGCCGCTACTCATCATTTTATTTTCTTATCAGTCGCACTGTCTTTGTCCACTTTTGGGATGTTATCTATAGCAACAACGCAGTTGAGGATATGCGGTTCCACTACGTACGGTTGGTGACAATAGCAAACACTGTATCACTTTCCCTGATTGCTTGATAGTTTTCCCATTACCGAATCTGCTGAACTATCTTGCTTAGCTTACTAGACACTAGATACTTGAGTTGGTTGGTTAAGCTTGAATAAAGGCTAGCTGCAACGGATAAAGAACTTGACACATTGCAGCGGAATCTAGTGAAAGTATTGAGTTTTGAAGGTTTAAGGAAAAGGGACTGGTTTTGATCCGGCGACACACCTCTAAGCTTCCAACCTGCTAAATACAGGACCATATTTCACCAGTTATGAGCCTGGACTGCGCCAACAAGCGTATAGGGCTGCTAACCACGTCGACAAAGGATGGTCAGACAGATTTTTTTCTGAATGAGTGAGCAAGATCGAGAGGTGCCCATACCTCCGCAAAAACGACCCGATACAGAGGATACCGCGACGGAACAGAGCATTCAGCCTTGAGCAGGGTCCAACAGGGACGGCCCCTCTGACGGAGGAAGAGCTAGCGACGAAGACGGAGGTTGTAAACTCGTTAAGATAATATGCAACCCCAATCCTGCAAAGATCTTAGCTTTGCACGGCGGGTTGGTTTGGCGATTAGACGAAGTTTCTAAGTAGAGTTGTTATTTACGTCGGACAAGTTTGTATCGAACCTCAAGTTATGTGATAACTGGAGCGTTTGACTTCTGGCTCGCGTCCGATACAAGTTTATCGGACTTGAATAAAACGAAAAACAACGCGCTCGGCAACACGGTGCTCTTTATTCTGGTAGTCTGTCGCAGCACTGAACACTCTCAACTTTTAGACCGCCTAGCCTCACTATAAGGCGAAGGTCACGATAAAACAGGTTCAGAATCCGTGTCTGGTGGCGGTTCCGCGCTCCTTTCAGAGCGAGCAGCTGGTTAACATGTGGGCGCCAAAATCAGCCTTTCCTTTGTCGTGGGTGCACAAACGGCATGGCGAACCCTGCTCGGTAGGCTGATGTAGCCCAACTACAGGCCGAGAGAAGTTCGCACCTCAAAGTCCGTGGCATGATCGGCGGAAAACCTGGGACAGCAATGAGTCACTGAGAGCTGAGGCAACCACCAAGAATGCTCATTCGTCCCCATTCATGGACTCGAGGCAGGTGCAGCCAGCTTGACCACAGCTGGCAGGGCGTTTCCTATAAAGAGGAAACGCCCTGCCAGCTGTGGTCAAGCTGGCTGCACCTGCCTCGAGTCCATGCTCGGTCACGGGGAGATGAATAAGATTGTGTATGCACGTATGAGGATCTCAGGAATAAGCCAAATTCAACAAATGAGAATGACAGTTTTGTCATCCCGAGAAGTAGTCGCGATTCATCCGTACTGGAGATGATTGATTATTAGACTGAAATGAATGAATGAATGAATGAGCGAGGATTGATTATTACTAATAATATTAGACTAGCTAAAGGAACCGAGTATGACAGACTGTCTCTAAAATCGAGAACCATGTGATTAATAAAACTGATTAGATTTAGGACGTGCTTTGGGTATTTGCTCAGCCGGAGAAAAGTGTAGACTAATACCGCAGCTACGACTCTCGTATTCGACTTAGGAGGAGAGGTGAGGAGTCACAACAAGGCTGAATGGGGAATAGATTTAACTATTGTCGTCTAGGCGGATCTAAAGCTAGACTAAATAAAGGAATGAGGTTTGTTCCTCTGGGAAAAGACTTTGTGGATCCTCATGGCTTCGGAAAGCCTAAGCCGTGTAGTGAATGCATGTGTTTAATCGGAGACTGGAGAAAAAAACCCGAGGGGGAAATAAAGACTAAGCGCGGCGAAGATCGCGAGACTCTAACATCAAAGCAGCGTTCATACGCCACAGCAAGAAACTTAAACGAGCAAGCAACGAGGACAGACGGTCTGGGCGTGGCTGATGAAGCCGAGGTATAAGCGAGGAGAAGTGCGCACTTCGAAATCTATGAGTGTGAGTGGCGGAAAAGCGGGGATTGTCATGAGCCACTGAGAGCTAATACAACCCCCCAAGACTGCGCAGGCGGGTGCGATCTCAGGAAGATGAGACCATCTGCGCGAGAAGTCGGCTGTAGCAACACGATGCAATTCCCAAGAAAGGGTGCTTTGCAACGCATACGAGAAATGCTGGCGACGCGACTCCCAGAGCCCGGTCCATCATCAGGAGGATCGCGAGGGACCTCTGTATCCTCAGCCACCACAGGATTACGCGCGGCAGGTACAGGACCGGCAGCTGTTCGAGTCGCGGGGCCTCGAGCCCGCGAAAAAACGGCTCGCAGCCAGCCAGGGGTGGGTGGAGGTCGGAATGGAGACTGGTACAGGATGACATCGCAGATTGGAGCTCGAGAAACAAAACCACGGACACTTTCAGGGACGCTAGAGTGTAGATCATTACTGGCAAGACTGACCTCCAAATTTCGGAAACTGGACACGCCCAACGCGCTCAACGCCGGGAGAGCGGTTTCCCAAGACCCGACCACGGCCGCTGGTTGGATAACAGCTAGACGTAGGGTGAGGCCCACTTTGGCACGAACGATATCACGGGTGGGGAGCGGAAGATGACCCAACTCCTCATCTAGGAAATATCCCAGATCACCAATCTCTCGTCATCGGCACGGGTTGCAAGCCACCGGCCCCAGTGATTCGGGAGCGAGCGGAACCAATATGGTGAGCCGCTGACTGCAGCAATATAGATAAACAACAGCGAGCATTGCAGGAAGCCACGAGGCAGTCGCTCTATGTCAAAGGTGGTCCAAATTAGACGCAGGGATGAACGCTATCTTAACCTAAGCCAGAAGAAACTCTGTTTTTTTATTCTATTCCCTTTCTTCACTCCCTTTTTTTCCGCTTCCCAGTGAACTCGAAGCCCTTCAGTTCACTAGTATCCCTGAGACTCTCTGTGGGGAAGATCTGCTTCTAGCGTCGGCAGATCTAGTGTAACATCCATGGTGATTGATACTATAGTGATCGATTCCATAGGGATTGATACTGTCGACGTTGCTATCGTTACTATGGTCGTAGCGTGTTCTCGTGGATCTTCACAATTCTCCCCCTTTCCCGGTTAATAGACCCCTGGAGGGGCCCAAAAGAACAAGTTCGTTTTTGGTTTCAGGTTAACCAGGCATTGAGGTAGGCTCTCACAACGACATACCAAGATGGATGACTTGAGGGAGCAAAGTTGGTGGTTAAAAGTGACGTCCTCTTCGAATTTTTGCTTCGGTTGATGAAGTATGCGCTTCACTTTTCAGTCTCCGAATAAACGCATTCACGATTACTTACTATCTGAACTGCTGGAAAAATCATGGAATGGGTGGAACTGTGTCCGTTTTTCATATACCCTTGGTTGAACCTCACCGTCGCGGCAATCGAACACGCTTAGTCCAAGTCATTTGGACTTTGAAAGACTTTTTTCATGGAAACGTCGTGATCTCCGAGAGCTTAGCCTTTCCATCGCCGCTGGCAAGCGGTAGGGCTTTGGCTGTCATGCGGACCTGCAAAACGTCTATTCGGATCTATGGCTGTGACGATAAGGGCGCTGAACTGCTGATTGGAAAACGCTGATTGTTTTGGCGGGGAAGATTGCCGCGGTTCGATGCTCCTGCGTTTTTTGGCGTGTGTGACTCTGATAGGCATTCGGAGAACATCACGAACTACCACAAGCTGTAGTGGTGCGGGACCGAGCCCCAATCCTCACCTCGCAGGGAAGAAAACAGGCTAATGTAGTCACTTCTTTTTCAACGGCGTATTTTCTGAGGGACAAAATAAAAGCATATGGATCCATAACCAGTTATTCAACACACTAGCAACAACCGGAGTCAAGCCGAGCACTGCTAATCTCATTGGCATGCTGGTGTTCCACGGGCACTGAAATTCCACTCCAGTCAATCTATTCAGACTGTTGTCCGTCTTCGGTTGACTGCGGACTACATAAGGTCCCTCAACTTTGTTTTCAGTTTTGGCGTTCCCCGCGAGAAAGCGATACGTTGCGGCTCATGTACATCTTTTACACTTTTTACAGTTTTTTACGTTTGTAAAAACTGCAAAAAAGTGTACTCCGCGAGGTAGGAGTGCCGCCCCCTTTGATTCCATGCAGGTAGTTGCGGACGATCCAGAAAACTTGTGTTTGACTATTGCTACGGTCAGTCCGCCGGTAGAGCCAGAGCGTTTTGTGGGCGGAAGATCTAGACTTTAATCGAAGCTCTCGCGTCGTGTCTTCAGGACACGAAAAAGTAGTCATGAATGCGTCGAAAGTACTAAATAGTGCTGTTCGATATCTAGGGAGGATGCTCCCAAACCGGCCTTTGACTTCGAGAAGGGCTCTCGACAAGTTTTTGCCCACGGCACCGACTTCATTGGACAAGGAACGTGATCAGATCAATGAGATTCTGGGAGAACTTTGTGCTAGTTTCCACCGCCAGCGTCTTAAGAGAGCGGCGGAGACCCATCAACTCAAGCACCCGCGCAAGGAGAACAAGAAATTTCAAGGATGGTTTCTTTGAGCTATGAGGAGCATGTGATTTAGTCTTCAAGCTAAGAGACTAGGACTGCTAGGAAACCTCGAGGTAATCGCGGGAAAGCGTCTGCGTTCATGCAAGCTAATGACAGTGACTATCCAACAGCTGCTTCACGATCTCTACTATCTTTAAGCATCTCTACTATCTTTCGCCATACTCGTCAGAATCTATACACGCGAGCCACTTAAACAATTTTTCCTACAGTCCTATTTGACTCTACAAAAATGGTTCTGGCCAAGTTGGTTACATCTTCTGGTTTCACTTCGTCCTGGACCATGAAACGCTTACTATTGAGCAGCTGCACAGAAGTAGCGGTTGATTCAAGAAACACTTACCAGTGCGCTTAGAAGACGGAAAGCGTTCTTTGCGTCTCCAGTCTTTGCAGCAAATTCACAAAGAAACCCAGCCATTGTCTCGTTACTCTGGAACGCGTTGAGATAAGATACCTTCAAAGATCTCTACGGAAGCAGAAGAGGGTCATTGCTTAGGACTTGAAAAGCAGTAAATAGATGAGACATTTTACAAGTCCCTCGCACCTTAATCTGAGCCAATTCAGAAGGTCTCACCCCTTCTCTCTTCAGCGTTTCGATCTGCTCTCTGAGGGCGTCTCTTACTGAGTCCAACGACTTGCCAGGTGCCGGAAGGGCGAAAAGCAGCCCAAGAGACGCATACTTATCACCAGGAAAACCTGATGAAAACGACGCCTGCAAAGCAATCCGCTTGTCCAATACCAGCGAACGAAACAGCCTCGATGTTCTACCACCGCTGAGGACACCTTCTAGCAGTCGCAGAGCCTTGGTGGAGAGAACAAGTGGCTTAATTAACCAATGTACAAGGCCAGTCATAATACGCTTACTTATTTTTGGTGCGGTAAGTGGCTCACTGGATACTCTGGTGCCCCAAAGGCTGGGACATGATAGCCCTCCACATACCAAGGCTCGGAATCGAGTTTCATGACCACGGATTTCTCTTGTTTCTGAACCGGTTCTTCCGGTATTGACCTGTTACTTTTCTCTCCGGCCTCGAACCCTCCGAAGTATTTCTCCGCAAGTTTTTTCACCTGTTTTGTTTGATCCGTTCGTGTTTAAGGAATGTAAGATACTTAACACTGTTGGATGGACTCCTCAGGTCTCCGCTTTTGTTCACTTCGAGAGCAGTTTACCTCTTCTACATTAGTATCACCGACAATGCCAAACGTAATATTCTCTGGGCGATAGTACTTGCGAAAGAAACTCATGACGTCGGCTCTCGATAGTCCTATGAGCTCAATACAGCACAAGTAGTCAGTCGCAGAGTTGAAGCTCGTTTTCCTCTTGTTCTGAGGAGATTTTACCTCGAATGTCTTGCTCAAACCCGATGACAGGACGTCTGTAAGGGTGCTCATCGTAAGCTTTCATGAGATATTGTTCAAGGAACTTGCCGACCGAATCATTGTCTACGCGCAGCTTTCGTTCTTCCAGAACCACCGCCCTAGACTCAAACGAAATGAAATGGTTGGCCACTAAGATGGAGTAGGACAGGCAGGCTAGAGCTTGGAAGTCTTACTTTTCTTTTTCAAACTGTCGAAAGACCGGCTTTTGAAACCGTTCAGATTCCAGAGCAAACCAAAGTTCCGTCTTGTTGCTCGGAAAACTAAATAGAAGCAGAAACCTTGCGTGAGAGGTGCACTTTTGTGCTTGCACACCTCAAGGGGAAACTGGCTACTCACTTGTAAAAGTATTGGGTACTGTCGATCGAGGTTGCAGCGTTTAGACCAACTCCACCCCTAGTTTTCAGACGGAAGAAGCAACGAAAACGTGAGTGAGTTGATATATGAGCTCTGTGAGACGCGGGATTGATCATCTTCGTGCGTTGTCGTACTCCTGCTGGACGATTCTCGAAAAATCATTTGAAATCACAAGCTCCTCAGCTTGCGCGGTCGCAGACAGGATCTTCTCATCGATTGTGGACAGTTTTCTCTTTTTCTTATCACTGATCTGCTTTTTTTGCTCGTTCAGGTCGTCGATTTCGTTGAGCAAAGCAATTTCCCTAGCGTAGTCCCTGTTCGTTGTGCGCCATCGTTAGATCTTTGATTTCGTATGTTGGCTTCCTGGTGAGCACATAGCATACTTTGTGCCGATCGTCTGTGTTCCTTTGAATGCAAGATGCTCCAGAAAGTGTGCTATGCCTGTCTTTCCAGCAACTTCGTCGGATGCTCCAACGTCAACATACGTAACGAACGAAACAGTCGGACTAACTCCTTTTTGAGCACACGAAATGCTCAACGTTAAACCCCAAGCGAGATAATCATGACTAAGATAGGATTCAAACTTTACCTCTTTCGAGTACGACAAACTTAAAACCGTTCGGGAGCGTGAAGCTATCCACTCTGCAAGGCGAAGGAGTGTGAGCTAATGAAGTTCCCATCAAAGAGAGCATTCAATTTGTCCACTTCCGTACCTAGATGCATATCCCCTGATATCCTCTGGAATCCGATCATCATCCGCAAACGCAACCTTCACCGGGCCCGGAAGCATAAATGCCCCAAACGAAGATACTAGCTTCATGACAGATCTGCGTGACACCTGAGCCGGATCTGAACGCTGCTCACCGCAGCGCATAACGACCGAGGTCGCAAACGCCATTCGATCCATCTAGAACTTCACTTGTAAATTGTTCTTTCTAGTAATCGGTATTTTGTTCGCTCAATCGACTCCCGATCGCCCAACGTCCGACCCACTACGATCGCCAACAGTCATGCCGCTGGAGGAGTCACACACCATCGATCCCCGGAAATCTCCTAGGGGACAGCTTGTCCCAAAGTAGTTTGTCCCATTGCATTGTGGGACAACATGGGGTCTGCCAATTGGCAATCAATTGCCTTCCATTGTCAGAAGCGTAGGAGTTTGATTTCGCTTCACGGGCCTAGTCTCACCAGGCCTGGGCGTTCTGGATGCTTGAGATATAGCTAAGGTAATCTGCTTGAGAAAAATATCATGCTGTAGCAGCCGATCAGCAGGAGCTGCGAGAAGCTATTTCTTGAATGCTCTGCATTTCGCGAAATTATCCTTGAGCTGAAACGAGCGAGGAACTATGGATCTATCGATTTTGGATTTAGTTCATGTCCCATGAAGTCCATTAAACTCCATCCTTGCCAAATGCTCAACGGACGGACTGAAATCGCATATTCCTCACAGTATTCCCCACACTTACTTTCGCAGTGAACCAGCGAAAGCCACCGTGTTCCCCATAGTTCCTCGCATAAAAGCGGAGAATATCGAAGAACCCGACCCACTTGACCCAACCCTACCTGCGGCGCAAGCGAACTGCTTCAGCAACTGCTTCAGCAGGCGGTCCAAAAAGAGGATCCCGTGTCGACAAAGTCGATCTGACCATGTTGACATGGGAACCGAAGGATGTTGGACAGTGACAGAGTAGCAGTCACTGTCATGCGAGCTGAACATATGCAGGGCCCGTTCCTTTTCCACTTGGTCCACATCTTCCGCGAAAAGCTGGCCAGCAACAACCTCTTTCCCCGATGTGCCTACCCGTCAATACCGAAACGGCTTTCTCGACCTGGGCTAGCATCGCGCTCTTCTCGGGTGCGTTGAACTGAAGAAGCGTTGCCGCGCTTCTGGGGAGAGCCTGGTACGTACTCTACGTCCTGCAAGCATCTTCTTCAAGCGCACTACATGGCTGTCGTTTTGCAAACTCGCTACGATGTAGCTCCTCTGATCGTCAAGATGCAAGGTTCCACTGTACAAGGTCGTGGTTTACTAATTGTGAACACGAGCTTCCCACCTGAATGCTAACCCCGAGAATGCGCACTTCTCTCAGCTAGTCGTTGCGTCTCATGGAAACCGATCTCATGTCGGGAGACCTCATACTATACCAACAGGAAGTTGTTGCACAGAAGGCAAATCTTAACAGACTGCTTGACGAGTTGGCTTGCCAGAATGTCAAAAACGTCTTTGACATAGTGTACACTGAGGATCAGAGTGAGGACGGATTCGAGACCGTTATGCTGCTCGTCAAGCTCGACTATACCCCTCCCTCCGTGTCCAGCATCTCAGTGCTGTTATCGAGTCTTGACGGGTTTGCTGGCTTCGTAGTGTTAGCCTCTGCAACAAGGGGCCTGCGGAGGGGTGTGTGAGGAATTCGAGCAGAACCTGAGGTTGTGAGACGCTGGAACCAACGAGGGAGCTCTCTTCGAATCCAAGAATGGGAAACGGTCTCGGGAGATCCCCATCGCGTTCATCTTGGACTTGAGATTCGACGGATCATTGTCGGAACCGTCAAGATCATCCAGGTGTGTATTTTCTATAAGATCGTGCGCAGAGCACGAACTTCCTTTATCAGTTGAGAAACACTAGCGCCCAACGATGCGCAGCCAATCTTGTATTGGACAAGTAGACGTCAATGCTCAATCGCGTACATGAGAATCGCATTCATTGTTGGTCACACGTCCAGTAGAGGCCAGTCACGTAGAACAACGAACAGCCGCCATCCTCGAGCATCAAAGAGCTATTTGCAGAGCTGACAGCGCATAACCGGTCAGTTTCGCCCAAACGAAAAATTCAGCAAAGCTGACCGATGTAAGTTCCAAGCGAGGATCCCCTGGGTAAGACTCTTCGATTAATGCGTATACATTTTCGAACTCGGCTCTTAGTTTTTCCAGTAGTTCTTCATTAGTGGTTTCAAGAGAGAACGCCTGTCCTTTCATAGCCGATGTAGCCCGAACGAACTCACCGGCGGTCAAGAGCCCGTCGCTGTCTTGGTCGATCCTGTCAAATATGATCCGATAGCGGATCTTCTCCATATTCATCTCCTTATCCTCATCGAGAGCTAGTTCTGAGAATGCTTCGCGGAAGATATTGATAGAGACTTCCTGTACATCCTGCAATGGCTTGCCATCATCATCTTTCTTCCCTCCCCTAAAATCGTGCGTCTCAACGAGCTTGCTAGCGTAGTACAGCAGGTAAGTAGTGACCTCAATGGTCACGGATTCTCCAAAGGCCTCCTTCAGTCTCGAAGAGTTTGCAGGACTCAAGCTCACAGGGGTGACTGGCAGCTTGATAAATCTGGCGATTTCCACTGATTTCGACTTCTCCGTTGGCGTTAGAACCTCCCATTCATAGGTCTGATCGAGCTGTGTCATGCTGACGAAGACATCCTCCAGCGCCTTTGACTGAGCTGCCGTTGACCGAATGCGGCTCTCCAGTCCGAGCAGGTTTGAGAGGTAGTTCGCCGTACCGTGATCAGAAACAAGTTCCCCGATCTTTTCTCGGTCGGATGTGAACCCTTTGGTCTCATCATAGTTGATGATAAACCGTAATTCATCCATGATGATCGGAATACCAACATGGTGACGATTTGGAGCTGGCAACCGGGCTACGATGTCCTCATCGTTCCGCATACGATAGGTATGAGGCACACGCTTAAAATAATCGTTTCGCAGGCGCCAACCCATTCCCTTCGGAGATCCTATTGTATAGCAGACCAAGCGCTCCTCAAGCGGGAGCCCTGTAGCCTCCAGCTCAGTCTCCATTATGTATGACATGGCGTGAGCATTTAGGTGAGCCAAGATCCCCCCCAGACTATGACCTGTTGTGAAGATGCGCTTGTATTTACCAGTGCTCCACATTTCCTTCACAACAGCGGTCAAATCATTGATCACAGCCTCATGACTTCTCACGAAGCCCCGGGAGGCGTAGAATTTCTCTCCACCCTGATGGCGGTATGGCCAGAAACGAGGAAAGAACCTGACATCATTGAGTCCATCGACTTTAGACTGTGTCCCTTGCCATATAATGTATATTGTCTCCCGGGCCACGTCGTGCATCACGAGCAAGTCTGTGTCCGTCTCGAATTCCTTAATGATACCGGAACTGACCCTACCTTTACCGCGCGATAGGCTCCGGTTGTATTCTGGCCCAATTAGTTTTGGTGAAAATCCGCGGAAGAGAGCTGGAATCTTGTTTGACGCGAGCAGCATCCCTATGGATTGATGTTCAGGATGAGTCACGCTGAATCCTTCAATGGGCCTCGGCGCCGACTGCCAATAAGAGCCGGCTTCCAGGTACCCAAAAATGGCCAATCGAACTGACAAATTGGCAAACTCCGAGCTAAACCTGCCATTTTCTCTTTTGGACTCGTCAACAAGTTCACTAAGCTCAGTATCCAGCTGGTACGTGATCAAACTATCGACTGGCGCTGGTCTCCAGAATAGACCGACGACTCCACCAGCTCCCCTAACCGCCCCAATCGATGCTGCCTGGGCGAACCTTGCCGCATTCCCTGTCGCCGTCGAGACTCCCCCAAAGAAATTCGTAAACAAATTCCCCTGATTATCCCGCGGGTCCATCACTATCCCTGAGTCATCTGCCATGTCTCAATCTCGGTCCTTTGCGGCCCGTGCCCGCTGAGAACTATGACGACCAACCTGCAACCCCCTGCCCCGGATCGGAAAAGACGAGCTCCGAGCGCGCGAATCCACAACCGCAGTGACCTGCTGCAATTCCCAGTTCAACTTAGTCCACAGAATATTAAATCCCTTAATCCTCCGTCCAGCCAGTACTATCACCCACCGAATCCACAGGCTGACCGAACCCCTCAACAGCAATCAGTCGATTTGCTCCTAACTACCACTGCCACATACCTTGATCAAAGAATCCGTCGATTGGCGATGAATGCAAACGGTAACTGAAGCGCAAAACGTATCTCCAGTAGTAACGCCAATGCTTATAATAGAATTTAGGGCTCAACCCTCCGATGTACGTTTTGGACCCCCCCCCCCCTCCGTTATGCCCTCCCACCCCTTTTCCTATTCCACTCCGATCGACCGATCCGGATCTAATTGGCATAAACCGAACAATGCACTTCCTAAGCAGATCCTAGGTAAGGGGGGGGAGGGAGGGCGGGAGGAGAGGAAGGGGCCGGGGGGGGAGGGGTGTTTGGGATGTGGTCGCGGTTGGTGCTTCGATTTTGTTTGGTTTCTTGTTTTGCTTTTCCTTTATTATATTAGAAAAGAAAAAATCATTCGGTTTCAATTAAACGGCAACAATTTGATTGACTTCTCGGGATGGTGATGTATGTGCTCTTGACAGGGCGAATGGGGTCGCCAGGGACAGTCGCATCATGCTCGCGGGGAAGCCGGCAGGTGGCTCTTCTGGGGAAGATGAGGAGACATATCTTTGGTTGTCTTTGCACCTTTTGGTAAGGTCCTCCGGGTTTTTCTTTATCCATTCTCACGGAGCCCGCTTGTCGGTATTGAAGAAAACAACATGGTGGTGTGCAGATTCGATGCTGATGGAATGGCCGCTGAAGTTGGGCTTTTCCGGGCGTGTAAAACGGCGTAATATGGCGTGTATCAATCAAAGAATAGAAGTGAGTACGGTTAATTTCAGGTGCAGAATGCCTCGCTTTCTCCGGAGTTCGAGAGTGATCTGTAACTGCGGGTGACTGTACCAAGTCCCGGTACTTCCTGAAATTCGTAACCTCTCGTCGTAGTTGCGAGTACGACCTGGACAGCTCGCAGTTATGCTTTGCTCAAACATTCCCATCTCAAGCTGGTGAGGGACCCGGACAAGCAGTTGCACCGGGAATAGGATTCTGGAGCAAGCGTACCTGCCCGCCAAAAGCGGGAAAAAGCAAGCCTGCCCTTGCCCGCTCTTCATAGTCCACCATGAGTGTAAAACTAAAAGCTTTTTGGCTTTCAGGTTTTTAGTAATTTACAACGGTGAAGCTCCTACAGGATCATCGGGACTTGATCGAAGTGGGTAGTCAGTGTGGTGGAGCCTTCCTCCATTTTCACACCTGTGGTCTCCCGCTTCGGGATCATTTGGAGTTCGATATTTGCTGAGCAAGTCACTGTGTCAGCTACGATAGCCTCATCCTTCGACTGAAGCACAGGTTAACGCTAAAGACTGGAGCCATCGGCTCCGAGAGAGAGCACAGACCGGAGGTTTTCGGTACCAAGATTCGACCCGCAGACTACCGCCACCACTGACTTGCCTGCATAGTCCTTGGTCTGCTTGCAAGTCTTCAGTAACGCTGCGATCGCTACTGCCGCTGCTCCTTCGACAATTTTTGAATGATGCTGTATCATCCCGAGAACGGCGGTAGCGATCTCCTCCTCACTCACCAGTACCCACTCGTCCACAAGGGTTTTGCACAAGTCGAAAGTAAAACCGCCATCGTCCAACCCACCCGCACTTCCATCGCTGAGCGTTGGAAGCGAGGGTAGGTCTAAGATTCGCCCTGCCTTGACAGACTCTGACATCACCGCGCTGGCTTCAGGTTGGCAGCCAACGATGGTGGTCCCTGGTGAGAGCTTTCGAAAGTAGGAAGCGATACCTCCGATCATTCCCCCCCCTCCGACGCAGATAAATACGGCGTCGATCGTTGGTAGCTGCTGTACGAGCTCGCACGCAATTGTCCCCTGTCCAGCACAAACACTCAAGTCTGTATACGGAGAAATGTACACCCGATCGGACTGTTTTGCAGCGTCCACAGCGGCTCGCTCGGTCTCAAGGCAGTCGGAGCCACTTGTGAATTCAATATTCACGGTATAGCTCGAGAGAGCGAGAAGCTTTCCAGAGCTGACTTTCTCTGGAAGAAAGATGGAGTTTTGACTCCCGGAAGTGGTGAGGCCAGCAACCTCAAGAGCTTCTGCTACTGCCTTTCCGTGGTTCCCTGTTGAGGCAGTTACGAATCCACGCTCCCTCTCCCTCGCACTCGATGAAAGAATTTTGTTCATAGCTCCCCTGAACTTGAAGGAACCGGTCCTTTGCTCGCTCTCCAGCTTGAGATGTACGTCGGCTCCCGTTAGCGAACTCAGCCACTTGGACCGCACCAAAGGTGTGACGTAAGCATAACCGTTCAGAAGCTCACGAGCTTTTCGCACTTCGTTGAATACCTCGTCCAAGAGGTGCTCAATATTATTGTTTTCATCCATGGGCCCAACATTCGAAAGTCGTACCAATCCTTTACTCTCAATTTTGATTCCCTGAACGTACCGCAAAAGTATGAAAGGTCATAGTGAAATTAACCTCCAACTACTGAGGCGTTCCAGGGGACCCAGACAAGGGCGGCTCTTCCTGCACAGCAAACAGAATCCCGCTTGGAAACGAACGTCGACCAACTTTCGATGTGTCCTCTTACAAAGTGCTTTTAGGTCGCATTTCCTTTTTAGGTTCAAGTAGTGGTTCAGTGCCAACCAGTGAGTTGGAAGTGTTTCCGGCTCCATGTTGCAACATGCTTCCCAGAGGAGGGCTCTTGAGGACTTCCCACAGGCCTGGAGATCGCTTCTGGAGAGGGAAGATTTTCGTTTCTACTACGTGCATGGATGATGGGCAATGTTCTGTTCGCGACAAGTCGCGTTCTGTTCAATGTTTAATAGGCATTTCTCGCCGGCACTAGGATTCTCTGTCCGTTCTCACAGTGCTGGGAGTATTGTTAGCATTTTTTTGTTGTGGGAGATGCCGATGGTACCATGCTCGCTTGTGGGAAAAGTGAATTGGTCTGTTTCGCCATGGAAGCCAGGGATCGTCACCATCAGAATAAGCGCGCTGAAGCGCGATTTGTTCTCCCACTCGTAGAACTCCCCCGTCGTGAATCGAAATGCCGGCCACGGTCCAGTTACGGATGCGCGTTTAGCCGGGGAGCTTTCGTCCTTGGCCCGTCGTAGTTCAAGCTTTCCCGACAAGCACTTGGCGAAGTTTTGACCCTCCTTCACATGGAACTGAAGTTTTTCTCCCATCGTGACCACTGCGACACCAATAAAGTGGTCATCAGTGGAGTCCAGGACCAGCACATGCGAGGAGTGCTCCATCCTCATCGCCTTCCAGTGCACGCGGACCCTATCCGCCGATGTACCATCCAGATATCTCAAAAGTTTAGACGCTGAAGCGTCGTCACCGTTTTCGAGGAGCTTGACAACAGGTTGTAGGTCATATTGGACTGTCGATTCGCGAACGCCGCCGGACAACGGCCTGTACGAGCTCGTGCGTCGAAACTTGGAATACATGTCCAGTGCAAGAAGTTTGCTTTCCACCTCGTTCATGAGCTTCCTCAGCGAGTTCGAGAGAAAGAAAGGGGTGTCGAGCACAGCCAGGAGAAAAGTATTCCGCAGGTCCAGACCCGTTTTCTTGTCATGCTTCTTCAGGATTTTCCTGAACCCTGTATAGTTGATCACCGAAAAGTTTTCTAGCAGCACCAACTCACTTTGAAAGTCTATGAGTTTTCTGCACAAGTCTTGGACTCGTCGTCGATCCACGGAGTCTTCCTTCTTCTACGCATGCATCGCACAGATAAGTGTTAGTGACCGAGGACTTCGCACCACATGTAGTTCTGAAGCCCGGCAGGATTTTCCTCAGCTTACCAGATCATCCACACGGGAAGCTAGGAGTTGACATCGAATAATAAAGTCCTCCTCCATGTCCAAGAAAAAGTTGTTCACCTTCTCCACTTCCGACCGCAATGCCTCTAGAAACTGGACCGTATTGGGCCTATCGCTCCCGGGACGAATGACTCCTTCGGCGGAGGAGTCGCTGTTTCCCTCTACATCCTCCCCAGCTATCTCGCCATTGATCTTTTTCTTTAGGTCCTTGTAATCCATAAAGTTCGGCCGCCATTCAGGCAGGCTTTCCTCAACAGTCTGTTTCAACTGTTTCCCAAACTTCATCCTTGGAAAATCAATTCCAGTAAATATCCTCCATCCCTCAGCACACACAGGCCTAAAGTTCTTTCCAAGCTGAGCCAGCACTTAACCGAAACAAGCCCGATCCTAGTGCGAGTTTCAGTCCCAGCTACCTTTACCCCTCCTGCGCCTCCACTGCGGGCACGACTACTGCCTCTCCACGCTCAGCTCATCCCCAGGCAACGCACGCGCCACCGGATGGCAGCTCCTGGTGTGTTGCCAAATAGAGACTATTCGGAATTAAATCCATAGAAAACGTTGACTGGAATCTATTGTCTACTTAGCCTATCCGTTTTATTCTGCTCGGGCTGTTATTTCCGTCCAAAAAAAAACGTCCAACAATTCCCAATAACATATAATATATCACATAGGTCCGAAAAAAGTTTACCATACCTGAAATTATGTAATTAATAGGGGATTTAACTTTTGGGTCGTGTCCGATACAAGTTTATACTATAAAGAAGAAACATCAAACATCAATCGGTCGTTATCGGACAATTATCGGACGAACTAAGTTTTTTGCTTCCCTATTTAGGTCCTAAATTGACCCCCCCGATATAGGATTGCCGATAAATTATAGGACCTAGATAAGAAAGCAAAAAAAAATTAATTCGTCCGATAATTGTCCGATAACGACGGATTGATGCCTGACAATTCCTCAATCAATAACAACTATTGATTGTGCCTCAATCTTCGTCTTCGGGGAAGTTGACGGGCGGGAACTGCTTTGTGCGCGATTCCCAGGTTAATCACTCCCCTCCCAGTCTGAGCATTTTGAAAATGCCATTAAATTGTAGTGAACCGTTCGGGACCTCAGAAGTAACCTTAATTCAATACATGAGAGTAAACAGCTTGTCATTTGATAAATGCTCATAATTCAATATCCACTCGCCGTGAGATCCTTTACTATTCGACTAGGGCTGATTGAATATCGGACGTTCTATCGGACTAGCAGTGGGAGTTTTTTTAGTAGTAATTCCACTCAAATACGCGATCTTTCTAATGTTTTTCAATAGTCTATCGTCCGGTATGAGACAGCCCGATCAGAATCTTCGGAGCATTGGGGATTGGGGGTGCCTAATTTATCTTATTGGGTGGAAATAGACGTTGGAGATTTTGTGGGGACGATGTCTGGATTACCTCGAGAAGGGGGCTCGGCTGCGTCCTGGTTTCCAGATACTAGCCCGTACTATTCCCGTTAGAAGTTGAAATATATTGGATTGTTCATGAGCCAGACTATATCGCCATTCCCGGCAATCAATTGGCGGATGCCGGATGAAACAACCGTAGAATATTTAAGCACTGTACCCAATTGGCCATAAAGAGGCTAATTAGCAGATCAATTTTTGATTTCTGGCAAAGGAGCGCGCACGGGAGGCAACAGCACGTGTCGCGGAGCTCCTCTAGCATAGCTTTCGGAGGGGACAAGTTCATGCACTTGTTTTTAAAATGATTGATATTCGTTTTGAAATCCTCTTGTTCGCCGCAAATCCACCTTTCGGATTAGTTATTGATTGTTGACGGAAAGCCGGTGTAGTGTGACTGACTGACTCAGCGCTGTGTTTCTTGGACGAACCACTTACTGGTCCTTTATTGGGTTTCTGGCGAGTGATATGAGCTATGATTGGGCGCGTCAATGTCACCCTCAAATATTTCTTAGGTTCGTTTTATTCAAAAAGGTTACTATTTGTAATAACTATTCAATGGTCTCTTTCTATCGGGAATCTTCAAAGATCTTAAAAGATTCTGTTTTTGTCTCAGAAATCAATAAATAATTAAGAACGAGGCTCCTCATGACGAAACGAATGTTTTCAAAGAATATTAACGGAGCAGGAGGGAATATGGACGTCGTGCGTCCAATTTCAACGAGGTTGGGTGGACTGCGGTGTACTGTAAACAATAAACATTGGATTCAGCTCGTCCCTCACAGGAATATTCTCTCGCGACAATCTATGCATGTATATCCGCACGCCGAATACCCCCACACCTCCGGCGAATAGCCTTTGCTCAGGACAAACTTCCTTGGGGAAGTTGCTCCTCGTAAGCATAGGGGTGCTGACCAACGGGCGAGCAATGGATCACAATCAGCCCATACCATTGCGAAACAAATTTCTGTCCAAGAAGCAAAATCCACTAGCTCACGGTTAAGCAAAGAGAAGCGAATGAGATGAATGGCTTCATGGCGAAAACTCCTGCGAATACAGTGCACTACGCTCTAAATGGACCCTTTTTTCGCCAACATCCATTTGATGCGTTGCCAAGAACAGGGCATCCCCCTCTACCGCAGGTGCCTGTTCTAGTCCTCACCCCTGGAATTTTGAGCGTCAGAATTTGATGTCTTCGTTCTGTCATTCCATAAGATTTTTCAGCTTGATGGGAATCTCGACTCTCAATACATATCTTCTATCTCCAAGGAGAATCAGTACCGTCGATGTATGTAGGAACCAATGTCCATTGCAAAGGGTATATAGCAGAGTTGTCGCGGGGTCGGGTTTTTCGCAGTTTACCCCTCCAAACCCCCCTGTTTTCGCGAGTTTAAACCACCTCTGGGTCGTAAACAGCAAAAAACCCGACGCACTAGGAGGCGGGCATACTCGGAGTGAACTGAAGCCCTGCAGACCACCAAAAGCGTTGATTCTGCAATGAAACCAAATCTCAGTTCGTTGTTGCTCGGTCTGCATATGCTTCCCTCCATTCAACGGAAGCTGTTGAGAGCTCCGTTTAATCGGATGCTAAGGCTCCCGAACAGGGAGGACGCCCACATAACCAAGGCAGCGTTACAGCGCCAGAGTTCGAATAAAACAGAGTTTCAGATTAAAAAGAAGCGTACAGTCGAGGAAGAGCATAGAGGCGATCACGGTAACATTCCCACAACCAAGCACCCCGAACGAAAACGAACGCTTCAGCGTACGATGATTGCTTATGAGAAGTGCGGCTTAGCATGCAATTTAGTGTTTGGCCATAAACTATCATCATGACGTTCAGTGGTGCTCGCCAACGGAACTCACCTAACACGGTTGGGATATTTTGTACGTAGTCGCAACAGGTCGACTTGTGTCCTAACCGAAGATGTCTATGTTTAGATGTCTCGTATCCCTTCTGGCGATAAGGAGCACTCAACCCGATAAGGAAACAGGAAAAGATAAAATTCTTCAAGCCGGAAGCAAGCTAAATATCTTGACCGTTATTTACGCTCAAGGGCAAAGCACACTGTGTTAATCAACGATGTGGAGTGAAGCCTTCTCATCGACAGTTTGTACACGTTTCTAAGGCTCTAGGGAGTAGTAGGGCTAAAAACTTCGGGAACCTCCCAAAGGTGTTGGAAGGTGTCAGGGAGCTAGTGCTGGTTCGGGTACTGTCGATCGCACAGAACAGGGGGGTGGGTGCGGCACGCTAGGTTTGACTTGGTAAGGTTAAAAGTTTTTCTTGTGAAAGCGTATGAGGGGATTCCTGGGGTCGTCCATTTTGAGGAGGAGAAAAATAAGATGAGAACGTAGGCGCATCTGCAGGTGTAAATAATGAAACGCTGGAAAATCTGGGCGCTGGGTTTGCTTGTCTTGTCAGTTGTGGCGATTCCGCTCGAGGAGGATTCTGCACCGCTGAAACTGAGGTTGGTGAAGAAAAATGTGAATAGAGTCCTAAGTCGCCGGCTGGTTGAGCACGAACCAAAGTGGAGGCATGTCAGGCGAACCGAGCGAGTTGGTCTAGATGGGACGGTCAGGACCGACGCCGCAATGGTTGCCATCCATGGCGGAATAACTGCGGTCGGTAAGTATCCATGGAAGCGATTCAAGTGCGCGCTTGCACGCAGCCTGTTCATAGGTCAATGCTCTGTATAGGAATGTACTATTCATACGTCATCGTGGGGGGTCAAAAGGTTGACCTCCAAATCGATACTGGATCAGCCATGATGGCGCTCCCCCAACTGGACTGCTCGTCATGTAGAAAAGGCGATAATCGGTACAACCCAAGCAAGAGCAGCACCAGCTCAGAGGTGCAATGCCAGGACAAAAAATGCTCGTCGTCCAGCTATGGCGGGTGCACTGGAAACTTGTGCAAATTCAGCCTCGCCTATGCGGATTCTGCCTACGCGAACGGTGTTCTTATGTGCGATACTGTTGATTGGGGTAAGTTCTCGTTCGATGCACATGATAATTTGTTCTCTAAGAGTAGCGCCAGCTTGGAGAACGGGGTTACAGGGAGTTATAGCCTCCGTCTAATGCTTCTCTGTCTTCGCTTGTTCCAAATTCACTTAGGTCAAGCGAAAGGCATCGATGCGTGCTTTGGAGCGATCACGAAAGAATCAGCAAACTTTGAAAGAGACCAAGTTGACGGAATACTGGGTATTGCGGGGGAATCACTCTCATGCAACCCATCATGCATTACCCCATTGTTTGACGCCGCGCTGGAACAGAAGAAGATAAGAAAGAACATGTTTACGGTCTGTATGGACGAGAAAGGAGGAAGGTGAGAATTCTGTGTGACAATTTAGCCAAATTCAGCTGGCGCTTAACAGCTGAGATGCATGTTTCCCCTCATTTTTGCCATCAGTCTGAGCCTGGGAGCTGCGGATGAGAGCGTTTTCGAGGATAAGGATAAAATTGCTTATATCCCAATGGAGGAGTCATCATTTTATGAGATCAAATTGGACAGCGAAAAAAAAGGGGGTCAGATCAAGGTTGGGAACGTCGAAATCATTTCCACGGTGCATAAAGTTGTGGTTGACACCGGTAAGAATCTTGCACGAACGTGTTGAGCTGCATAAACATTGTCGGCAGCTTTGGGCTGTATCTGAAAAGCTTGATTATTTGTCCACCATTCTGTCTACCTCTTCGGAAGGAACGACTCTGCTCAGTGTACCGAAAAGCGTCTTCGACAAGATGAAGGCAGTTTTCTTACAGAGTTACTGTAGTGTAAAAGGCCTCTGCGGGGACGACTCGTGGTTTGATTCTGGACTCTGCGAAACGTTTGACCCCGCCGAGGAGGATGATATCCTTGACAACCAGCTCCCGGTTATCACATTGAGACTCAAAGGCGGTTTCATTATAGAACTAACTCCCAGAGATTACCTCTTGAGCTATGAATTCGGAAACGAGCACTACATGTGTCTAGGAATAATGTACTTGGCGGGAACCAGCCATGAATTTCTGCTTGGAAACACCGTTAATCTGAAATACTCAATGATTTATGATCGTGAAAACCATCGACTGGGGATAGGAAAACGAGCGGCCTCCTGCACTGATGTAAAAGAATGACGAATGTCTCCTTAGAACGTTAGTTATCGTTGGTAAACGTTAGAAGCCCCATGAATGGAACGACTTTCTGTGCGCTAGTTGTCTATAGGCTCCGAGTTCCCGGGAGAGTCGAACCCCTTTACGGAGAGCGAGGTGCAAGACGGTTACCATCAGGGCATTTAGCACTTTTATTTCTACTTCCGCAATCGGGACACTGCAACCGAATATATACTTACTTAACGGCGGCAACGGACAGGGCTGGTTGAGCAGGAGCATTCCTCCTTTTCACTCGAAACAAAGTTGTGTTGGTTTCTGCTAAAATAAATTCTTCAACGGTTCATAACACTTTCGAAAAAGTACTATGAACCGTTGAAGAATACTCGCAGCTCGTGATCGCCCTTTGCAAAATCGTCGAAGATTGCAACACCTCAACTTGACACGAGCAAACGGAACGTGACGATTACGTTCATACCGAATAAAAAATGGAGATGCCGGGCTTCGATCCCGGTACCTCGCGCATGCTAAGCGCGCACTCTACCAATTGAGCTACACCCCCACGCATTGAGAACGTGAAAAATATACAGCTAATAATAAAAGTAGTTTTTGAGCGTTTTTCCAGTTCACAGGAAAATGTATTGTATCCACCCAGGAAAAGAAGGTGCCATAGCGTCCAATAAACGTTTTTATCGATGCGGAAATAAAATAATATTCGTGTTGTCATGGGCTGTCCGATAGCATTTTTCGGACGGTTCGATATTTTTTGAAGTGGATACACTATCGAAAAGCAGTATAAAAGTGTCCCGCGTCGCATTGAAAGTCTTCGAAAAAACAGGTCTGATTAGTGGTCCGATATTCAATCAACCTTGGATAATCCGCAGAACTTAATCCCTAGGTTCAAATTCCTTGGAACTGGTTCATACTTTCACGCCCTCCTCAGAAGATAGTTGGCCACCGCCTTCTCTCCTCTTTCTACCCCTTGCTCTGTTCCTTACGCGATGGCTACTCGGACTTGGAGATATTCTTAGCTGGTCAACAACCTGCTGCTTGTGCGAGTGATTAGTCGAGCGAGAGTCCCAAAGCCTCTAACGAAAACCGCGCAGAAAGAGGTCAGACAGCACCACAGAACACAAAAATTCCACTGCCATATTATTCAGAGTACTCTATAGCCATTGAACAAAAATCTCGATTAGTCTCTCGCTAGGAAGCCTTCGCTTTCAGAGACGGTTCAGCTTCAAAGAACACGCGATTAATAAAACCGAATTGAATGGAATGGAAGCCTTCCAAGAACCTAGGTCGCGATTAGCTGCATAATCAATCCGCTTCCTCCTCTCCTTTTGCTAGACTCCGATGGCGTCGATCAAGCTCGCTTAGCGTTCATCACGGATCACGGTGGACTACTGATTCTGAGCATTGTGAGAAACCTAAAACCTGTAAACAAACGATGAGATTGTAGTTGACAGCCTGTCTATATGAAAAATAATCAAAATGGCATACATGAAAGTGACTGCCTATCATAGCGAAAAGTAATCATACTTCAATAGTATTTAGAAATGATTGATTATTACGCTAACGTTGATTGAATATTGGACGTTATATCGGACGGGAAACCCACCGTTTTCTTTTCATAACTGTAATCAGACGCTGCTAATCTTCTAGATTTATCTTACGGTCCATCCGGGAAACTTTTATCGGACGGTTTATGACTTTTCCGTATGAACAGGTTGCTGGATATGACACTTAAACGTAATCGAGAAAACGTGAAGGTCGGGGATGCTCGGTTGCGCGCGCCGGGGCCACTGGCGCGATTGTACGAAGTCTGAGTTTAGAAGGTTGAGTAGCTAGTGAATGCGCCGAAAAGCAGAGGGGGAGTTTGCATATAGAAGAGATTTAGAATGTCGGCGTCAAAGACAGACAAGCTAGGTATGCTGAGAACGAAAGCTCGTGCTTTGCCTTTTCATTGTGTGTTGAGTGGACTTAATTGCGGTTTAGCACTGGACGCTTCCTCCTTTTTTGTAGACATTGGAGCGCGAAGGAGGGGTGACCCTCTTAAATTCCCGCACAAATGCAACACGCGCAAGTGTTCTGATTGATTCCATTCTGTTTGTGCTTTTTCTCTCGCTCGGTGCAGTGCCGAATGCAGGAAACGGCGGTGAGACTGAGAAATACAAATGGACTCAGACCCTTGCAGATTTGAATGTTGGGATAAAGTTCCCCGTACTACCCAATAAGAAGAGTATTTCCTGTATAATAGAAGAATCTAGGATCTCCGTTGGTGTTCTGGGACAGGACCCGATACTTAGCGGAGAACTATTTGCGAACGTGAACGCTGACGAGTCATTTTGGCAATTGGATCGCGATGAGAGCACCTTGGAACTCTACTTGGAGAAGGAGAATAAAATGGAATGGTGGAAATCTGTGGTTAAAGGTGAGATCTGCAGTACCTATTGTACTCCGAGCGTGTTTTGATGTATGGTAATTGTTTTTGTGTTGCAGGTGAACCTGAACTTGACACCACGAAAGTAGAACCAGAGAATTCAAAACTCTCAGATTTGGATGGGGAAACTCGAGGCATGGTTGAGAAGATGATGTTCGACCAGAGACAAAAAGCTTCTGGGCTTCCAACAAGCGATGAACTCCAAAAAGAGCAGATGTTTGAAAAGTTCAAGTCGCAGCACCCGGAGATGGACTTCAGCAATGTAAAATTTAGTTGAGAAAAGAATCGAGAATTCTGAAAAGCGGTAGTGCGCCTGCAGAACCAGAAGTGCCCACCCAATACTTTGTGGAGTGTTCAAAAGTGGATGTGAGGGAAAATAAACGCGAATGAACATACTTTGCCGTCGGGGCGAGGCCTCTTCTATTCGACGCCGTGATGTGATTCGTGTGCAAGATAAAAAACCCTAGCAAAACCTCACCAGACCTTATTCTAGCATATTTTAGTGTTCTGGGAAACCTTCGCCTCCCGAGAGCATCACTTAGAAAGTCTTGGATCCACAACAGGAACATGTCCAGGAACCCATCTAAACTAGTATCGCGACTTCAAATACTCCCAAGCTCTCAAGGCAGGAGCACAATTTGCAAAACCCCTTTAGGACGCGAGACATCCAGCTACACAGACCACTCAATTGCTTCCCCAAAGCGCACCGTGTACGGGTATTCAGTTCCGCAAGAAATCCAAAATCCTGTTTTTTTTTTACGAACTCGCTATCGATTTCTGCCTACGGATCGAGCGTTTTTAATGCGAAGACATCTATCCATGGCAAAAGGCGGCTTCGCAACCGAAAACCTCAAACCTACATGACACTTAGAAAATGAGATCTAAACAAAGAAAAGTACAATGCAACCGCTTATTAATGTCTTATTTTCTCCATAAGCTGGAAGCCGGCGTAGCTCAGTCGGCTAGAGCGCCAGGCTTTTAACCTGGTGGTCGAGGGTTCGAGCCCCTCCGCCGGCGGAATATTTAATTTTTAGTCCCGCCTCGGTAATGTCTACCTGGAGTTCTCTGAGCATTGTGGTCGAAA
This sequence comes from Rhodosorus marinus, assembly GCA_029953675.1. Taxonomy (NCBI): domain Eukaryota; phylum Rhodophyta; class Stylonematophyceae; order Stylonematales; family Stylonemataceae; genus Rhodosorus; species Rhodosorus marinus. The sequence goes on from JAMWBK010000001.1 coordinate 3,068,556, forward strand.
TTTGCACATCATGTCTGAAAAGGTTGCAGTAATTCGCGGACCCATTTCATCTCTATTGAACCCTATCCCTTGCCACGAAAGTCCCAAGCCTCTGGCGTCCTTTGTTTCCCTTCCACCCTTTGTTTTAGTAGTGAGGACTAAAACTTGTGGCGAATTGGTTTCCATAGAGACGACAAGCTAACGGCTTCGACTATCTCATCAGAGTAATACAGCTGAAACTGCTGAATCAATGCCAGCGTTTGGCTGCGCTAGGTATAACTTTAAAGATTCCAACAAACGAGCGAGTCCCATATCGGTCCCGGGTACTGACAAGCCGCGATACAAGTCAGTGATCCTGTCGTTGACACTGAAACACTTGTTACCAATTAGTTGTTAGTGGCGGTTTGATTTCACTAAGCTCGACGTTGAAGGTGCGTGTTTTGAATTGGTGATTGCAAGGCTGATCATAACCTGGATAACGTAGGCTACAGCGTATTCTAGGAGGCGAACATGGTGGGAACTACTTCGTGATTAAATTGAGTATTTGACCTCGCTGAGAAGGTGGTTGGGCGGACATGTGAGGACTGATCGCGAGTGTTCGTTTTTCTTGGTTGAACTGACCTTGGCAGTCGTACACAAAACGCAACGCAGCGATTGCCCAGCATTCTGATTCTTGAATTACCGTTTTCAAGTACGTGAGCACTGGCTCCTTCAAGTTCGGCTTGATATCAACGGGAGACTCATTCTAGGAGCATTGACGGAAGGCAGATTTAGCCTGGTCAGCACCAGTGAGACAGACGAGTGCTTAGGAACGGTCCCGGAGATTGCTTTTGAAGAGACTTGAGGTAGAGGCAGACTGCCGAGTGGAGGTTGTTAGGGTGAACCAAGTCGTTGTGAAAGGGTTATCAAAACGGATTGGCTTTTTCGAAGTAGATAAGGAATTCAGGGAATGAAGCGAGGATCAGACGAAGATGGATACGAAGAGGATGACGATGGCTTCGGGGAGTTCGCTGCTGTTGAGGAGGGTGAGAAGGTTGTTGGGAAGCGAACCGGAGAAGTAGATTTCTCTAGTTATGGAAGAGGCCTCTATCTCGTGAAGGTGCCCGCGCGAGTGATCGATGCATTGAAGAAGGGAGACGAGGGTAAGCTCCGGTTGCCGACAGCGGCGGACGAGGAGACCGGGATTGCGAAGGGAGAGCTCTTGCTTGGTGGGGACGCGGCTGAACATCCTACGAGCAAGTTTGAAGTGCAGATAAAGCCTGAAGCTCAGGACGTGATCGTCTTCAGCTCGGACAGAAAGGATGATGATGGTAAGGTTAGAATTGAGGGTAAGGTGAGCCACCAGTGTGTGGCGCGACCTGTCATCGATTCCAAATTCCGGTCTCGCCTAAAACAAAACGTCAAGTCGAAGGCCGCAGCTCCACAGAGGAAGATGCAAATCCTTAACGATGAAGAGTATCGCAAGGCCGAACACCGAGTAGTGAAGATAAAGACTGCCCAGGAGATTCGAGAACTGAAATACCAGCGGGAGCAGAAACGCAGATATGTGGATCTCCCTGAAGCGCAGTGGAAAGAGAGAACAACGACCAGGTTATTCCAGCTTTTTGAGAAGCGTTCACATTGGTAAGTGCTGTTTTGACTCTTCACAAGAGAAAATTCTTTGCCGTAGAAGATCACGGGCTTAATAGACCCATCTGAATGGGCGATCTTCTTTTCAGGTCACTCACGGAGATTGCAGATGCCCTGGATGAACCGCAGCAGCGCCTCAAAGCGCTGCTTGGGGAGGCGTGTGTCTACAATAAGAGTGGGCCTCACAGAAACATGTACGAGCTCAGGGATGAATTCAAAACGGTTGAACAGCGGAAGCAGAAAGAAGATGAGATCGAGGCAAGACGCGAAGCCCGCTTAGCTGAGCAGGAGAAACAGCGAAGACTTAGGGAGGAGAAGGAAGCGTACGAGAAACAGTTTCGGGATAAGTAACTACAGTGCCTAGTGCTCCCGCCAAGAGGAATGCTGATACAGCCTTCAACTGGGGGCAGCAATTCCGCGATGTTGATTTTTTTTTATTTTTCTGTATAAAATTGATGTGTTGGTACGCATGCCGCTGGAAATCTTGATGCAGAAGCCTGCCCCAGGCGTTGGAAGGATTTTCCTGTTAAGCTTCAAGCTCATCAGCACCCTGTATGTCGCTGATTAATTTCTGCGGCCGAGTTCAGCTGTCCTGAACTTGAAGGCAGGTTCTTTCTTGACCTGATCCGTCCCAGTCGTCCTCCCGGAAGACGATTTCTTCACTCGTCCTTCTTAGCTACTTCAGACTCATCCGTGCCATCCCTTTCCAGTTTCTGGAGGCTCAGAGCTCGAAAACCAGATGGAAGCAGGGGGACCATGATGAACAAGATCCATTTTGCGGTCTGGATGATGTTCCATTCTAACCAGAACCGAATAAGAACAACAAGAACAGCAGCCAGAGATAGGAGGAAGATCCCTACAGAAGGAGATGCTGGTACTCGGGGGGGTAGCGCTCCCAACACGGACCAAACAATGATCAACCCAAGAAACGGGGTCACTGTTAGAATGCAGAATAGGAAAACGATCGGTGCTGGCGCTGTCGGGACAATGGAGCTTCGATCAACTGCGAACTCAGGTTGCAGCGATTTCTTCACAGAAATGTCAAAATCGAAAGCACTTTTCAGAGGAGGACTTTCAGGTCGATTGTACACAAACAATACGTCTTCACAAACTGTCCAAATATTTACTCCATCCATCCTCACATCGCCGACGAGAATGCTCATTGTGAAAGAAGCAAAGTCACGCCAGAGCTCCGGCTCCTGAGCGGAGAACTTTTGAAAAGGCTGAGAGACGATAGATCCGTTTGACTCAGTACCAAAATTTTCAGAAACTCAAAGCGTGCTATTTGTTGGAGGGCGGGGGGACCAAACACTTACCAAATCGGTAAGGACGCTCGATCCGCTCTTCTTAGTGATGAAGTCTGCAAACTCACCACTGTCATTGTCGCGGAACCGTACAAAGACCTGCTTTGGGAAAACCGGAGAATCAGCATTTGAATCAAAAAACTCCATCGAAACTTTCATTTTGTGATCCTCGGACAAAATGATTTGCGGAGAGACAGGCGGCGCATCCCATCCCTTGCTACCAAAAGCCTCAACGTTGACTGACTTCTTCTTCTCGATCTTGGTTATCGCAAGCCTCGCTTTTCTCAACGATATCGTTGATCCGCCGACGCCATGAACCAGCAAAAGGAAGAGGATCCCAATTGTACTCAAGCGCCCTGCCACGATCTTGCACATCATCGTAGTCAAACCGCACTTTCCAAGACTGCGAGTCTATGCTCCGTTCCAAACCGTTCCGGCGAATCTTATTCGTGTGAGTCTAAAATCTCGTCTAGCAGCGACTCTCCAGCATGAGGATTGCTAACAGCTTGCACAATCCTGCCCTGCTCGCCAACGCGTACAACCTTCCAAGCTCTGCCTTTCATTTGAGCAATACGTGCCCAGTGCCAACTGAAGAATGGTAAGGGCAGGTTCTTTGAAGCTCTGGGTGGGGTCTAGGAGCTGAGTTTTCACGTGGCTCGGATAGATTCTAACCGGTAGTCATTACTACGAAAAAATGTCGTACTCCAACGCTGTGGAACCGCAGAACTGCGTCTGTATCACAGACGGACGCCTCAGTCCAAACCCCTCGGCTTTTATTCTCGAATGAGGAGGGAGGTCATACTAACGAACATGGCTGCCAAGTTGGATTCTTAGTGGGAGCGGGTAATCAGAATCATGTGGACTACTGCAGAGAACTAACAGCAACAGGGCTATGCAACTCCTATTCTCAGGACCTGTATCATAGTCTAGAACGATTGCTCTCGCAAAATCTCAGACACTGCGAACGTAGCTCAACTCAGCAGGTGAAACTTGACCTTGACCGGCGGATGAAAGACATTCTGAACATGGGATTCTACACTTGTTGGTATATACAGCCACGGTGAGTTCAGCTCACTTGAGTAGCTCTGAGGGATATGAAGCCCTTAGCAAAGATATATCGATTTTCTCACCCAGGAAACGAGGTTCTGAAACCCTTATGCGCTTGCGATGCATTAAGTAGCTTTCAAAAGACTTAGAAGGATCCAATGCAGCTCAGGATAGAGCCAAGGCAGCACTCCCACCCGATCTCCTCCGTCTTCCCCAAACCCCGCCAACATTCGGTTTTTGGAAATTTTTGAGAGGGTTCTGGAGGAATAGATGTTGAAGCACGCAAATCCAACGAGTCCGCGTCGATCGCCGGGAGGAAATGGTATTTGCTTGCATATTTGGTTTGGCGTTGGGTTGCAGAGGTCAGCGAGGTCTGCTTTGGTTTGGCGGGAGGGAGGATGGGAAACGGGGTAGATAGAGCGTGGCTACCGGATTTTGAATTTGGAGTTGTATTCTTTGAGCTTTTGCTGAGGCTTCTGCTTTGCTTTCTGCTCGGACAGCGGAGATAAAATGACGGATTTTGAGGTGAAAGACGCGGCTATGGTTGGTGCCTACCTTGGCTTGTTCGAAGCACTACTCTTGGTTCCTTGGTTTCTTTCTTTCTAACGTTTGATTTTACGTCCTTTTGTTGTTATCAATTTTGCAGCCGCTACTGTTTGACCCAAATCAGAAGAAGAAGAAGAAGAAGAAGAAGGTTTTGACGGAAGAGGAAGAGGTTGTGGAGGCAGCCGCTGGGGTGGAAGAAGTCTCGATCGGTGCCGATGGTGAAGATGCGCGGAAGGATGGGGAGCTGGAGGATGCAGGAGTTGGCACCACGTTGGACCCTGGTGTTGGCGGTCTAATGGATTTTGGGAAGAAGAAGAAGAAGAAGAAGCCGAAGGTACAATTTAGTGGTGGGGAAGATCTCGAGGCAAACACGCAAGGACCTAAAGTCGACGATGAGGATGAATCAGCGTTGCCGTGGGCCGGTACAGACCGGGACTACATTTACAAGGAAATGCTAGATAGGACCCTATTTTTACTCCATGGGAAGCACGCCGGAGTGGAAACGAAAAAGACCTTCAGATCACGGCCACCTGTGGTCAAGAAAGAATCTAACAAGAAGAGTTTGCTCGTCAACTTCACAGACATTTGCAAAGGGTGAGTTGCACTTAGTCCGTACCAGAGCACGTCATGAAACTCAAGACAAGAGGTCAACGCGGGTTTTTTGTCTAGGTATCGGAGACAACCGGAGCATCTCCGTGCGTACTTGTGTGCAGAGCTCGGAACTACAGGATCTTTGCAAAGCAACGGCTCCCTCGTAATGAAAGGCAACTTCAACGAGGCGGGTATTGAAAGCGTTCTTAAGAGATATATCAAGGAGTACGTAGCATGTGGTTCATGTCGCAGTCCCGATACGGTATGTTGTTCCCGAACATCCCCTTGCAATGATTTCGAGAACCACCACTGGACATTAGCACAAGTAGACATTTTCCCAGCGTACGCGGGCCGCAGTTTTCCTCTGATTGCACCGTAAAGGTGCAGCCTTTGGTGAAGTGTGACGTCCAAGGACACCCATTGCTCTTTCGACGTCATGCGGGCATGCAATGCCAGGCAGTAATTACCATAGACACCTATCGGTGGTAATCGATTTTCTTCTGGTTGTATTTTTGATCTACATGAACCACTGAATCGCTGGTCGCGCATTTCTGTGTTTACTGAAAACTGCAGGTGCTGATTCGAGACGCAAGTTCGCGATTGTATTTCCTTCAGTGTGAAAGTTGCGGTGCGAGTAGATCTGTAGCTGGAATTAAGCAAGGCTATGTGGCACAAATCGGCAAGAGAAAGCATTAGGGGGAAAGCGAATCTTTTCTGTCGTCCGCCAATGTTGTTCGAAAATATTTGCTCGTTCCGCTTCTTTCTCTCTATCAAGTACCACAAAAAATCACTGCCATGGCAGTTGGTACCCTTTTCGCTGAACCGGATTTGCTCGACTACATTTTTAAAAGATTTCAGATTTCCCTAGAATTGATCTGCTCTCTGTTGGACTTGGACCTTTGCCTTCCGCCAAAGTCCCTGCGCCGTAGGGACCCAATAGGGGGTTTCAATCTTTTTATCCCCCCCCCCGATATACCTTTTGAGAGTATTCAGATGAGTACTGGACCCACTGGTCATTTGGACCGATTAGTCGCTTACAACCGGAACCGGGATATCATGGGTGATTGGAGTTTAGCCTTCCTCATTCAACTACGTCGAACTGATGGATAGAGAAATTCGAATTCTTTTCTTTCCAGGGAACCTGTGAAATCCATACTTCAAACGCTGGTCATTTACAACTTTATTTGAGACTCTTTGGCGACATGGATTTTCGGCTTATTTCGTTGATTCTTCAGCTGCCCTGAAGTAGTATGATACGAGGACTCTCCGCGGGAGGAACGCTGCATTGTGCGCAGTCTCGAAAGTTTATCCACAAATTCTCCAAGCTAAATGGAGCATCGAGTGCCAGAACGTAAAACTCGTCCTCACAATGAAAGAAGACCTGACCAACTGATCACCCTCGTGAAGCTTGCGACTCCATAGCGCAGAGGTTCGTGTACATCTTTGCCATTGACCGAAAACCCCGGTTGTCGCCGTTTCTCAGCAGGTTACCTGCGTCACAATTTAACGGACTGTCTGGTTCAGGGTGTGAGAGAAGCAGCAGTATTGCCCTGCAAGTGGACGACAAAGTCCATGCAGGACTCCACGCGGTCTTCAGAATGTCCAGACAGATTTCCCCCGTCTAGTATGCGGCGGAAGGCAAAGTGAGGTTAGCCATAGAAACTCCTAGAAGTTTCCTCGCAGAGAGGTGGTTGAGGAAGCCACCTACCTTCGCATGTACATTCGGGTGAAATATTTTTGTAACAAACCTAATATGCGGTGGTGACAACGGGTATTGCCTCGGAACGCTCAAGTCTAGCTTGAACGTGCCCCCCTATACATCGAACGAAGTTCTCAAAAGCTAAGATGCATTGTAGAAGGCCACGTCCGAAGCAAAGTACTCGCTCACCTCGTACGGAGTACCCTCAGGGCCTTTAATGCTCCCGCGCCAGTGGTACAGGTTGCTCTCGTCCGGTATTAAGATAATCTCCGGATCATTGCTCTTCGCCATTTCAGCCCGAAGGTCGCGAGACTCCTTTAACAGCCGGTTGGAGCTCATAATCGAGAACTTTGTGCAAAACCCAAAATTCTAAAAAACAACAGTCACGACCTCACCAAAGCATGGACCACCTGCTTCACCCGCCTCACTCCGTCCACATCCCTCCCTCCCACTCGACCCTCTCGCAGTCGAGCACGAGATGCTCTCACCCCCTTCGCATAGAAAATTCCATTCGCCAGCCATGACAACCCCAAGACAGCTGTCAAAAAAGTTGCGACAACCTGTCCTAGTGTTGGATTTCAATGTGCTGGTGGAACTGCCGCGTTACGGCATACATTGTCATATAGGTTTGTTCCCGTCATCATCGAGTGCTTTGGCTTATCGAGTGCTTTGGCTTAGTTGATAGTGCAGGTTCTCGTTGGCTTCGTACGCTCTTTCGTAGCAACCCAGGGCGTCTTGAGAGCCTCCGTAGGGAGCTCTCTTCGACCCTATGGCGGTTCCAAAGCTGCTTTATTGTTGGACGCGCGTCATCAGCGGCTGGCTTCTCGCTTCTCAGGGTAGTTAGGGTCTGAAAAAACGGATGACGAACGTCACATGGAAAAAGAGGGTCCATCTGTTAAAAAGTCAAGCTGGAACGTCACGTGAAAAGTGTGTGGATGTGCTAAATGTGAAGCTGGAACTTTTCACCTCAAAGTGAAAAGTGTGAAAAGTGTGGATTACCTACTACATGAGCGTGTGTTTGGTTACTGTTTCTGCTGTCTCCTGGACAATGATCTGAGCTCACACACCCCAATAAGTTTGCAGGTCCGAGGAAGTGCGATTATTTTTCTGGGAGCAGCAGACGAAGAATAGAAGAGCTTCAGTTTAGTTCTGTCTTAGGGCATAGCCTTAAGAGGAAAATGGAAGGGGGTGATGTACCCCCGGGGTATGTTTGCCTTGTGAGCTGCGATAAGCATGAATTTCTGATCGAACGAAAATATGCGGAGGTCTCGAAGCTGGTGAAGAGGACGCTGGAGAGTAAGGTCTCCCAGAACTGCCCTCGGGATGATTCACTTTCGGTTGTAAGTTCTAATCGAATCACCGCATGTCTGCGTTCTTCATCTTGTTTCGCTATCTTGATCCAGGCGGGTTTGGCGAGGCATTATCCAGAAGAATTGAGCTCCCAACCGTTTCCAAAGAGTGCTTGCTGCTAGTTTGTCAGTTTTTCTATTACCGCATAAAGTACAAGGACGTACGGGGTCCCAAACCCGAGTTCGAGATTCCGCTGAAGGATACTGTGGACCTGATGATGGCGAGCGATTTCCTTGATGCGTAGTCTACCAGCCATAGCCTACTTGAACTGGTTTAGTCCCTCTCTTTTTTGTTTTTGCACCTCACAGAATTCCTGACCGATTGCAGTTGTAGCCGGTTCGTCTGCTCGCATCTGGTCCTTTGTTTTACACGCGGTATGAAACCCAGTGCGATGATGAAACCCCAGTAAACGGGGTGAACAGTTTCCTTGCGGGATTTGCCGTTCTAGCTTCTCGGGATTGCTAGCCCTCAAATAAAGTCCTGGTGCTAACCTGACCGTTACCCGTAGAAAGTGATAGAAATGGTGTGAGGTTTCGGTAGTTTGAAGTACATAGTATTTCGAAGTAGGATTTTAGCCCGTTTACCGTGAGCTTAACCTTACGCACTTTTTGCTATAAAGGTTGCTCTCGGTGAAAGGAAAGGTTACGGAGCTCTCTGCGAGGTGCCGTTGCTTCTCTCGGCGGAATGCAGCGGCTGTCGTTCCAAGTCGCTTGACGGTGTAGACTTGTCGGCTGCTGCACGGACCGGTGAGTGTGTTGGTGTGCAAATCATCCCATTCAACCAATCTTCCTTGTATTTTTGAGTTGCATTCCTCTTCTGAAGGTGCTGCTATCTGGACTACCCTCGTGCTCTGTACTGCTGCGATGAACGCTTGCTTGTGCCTCAAAAACAAGAGGCGAGGATTGATCACGCTGATAGTACCGGATGCGGACCGAAAGACATTGAACGAATTGAGTGCCAAAGTTCGCGAACTTGCTCAAAAGGCGAAGGAAAACACTTTCTCCGAGCGGAATTCATAGGCTGTACATTCACAGCCAGATCGGACCTCAAAAAAATCCGCAAATACGCATCGGCAAGTAGCTGGTTTCCGGTTGGTTGCTCCTTGATGGGCTTAAATCGCTGCTTCACTTCACAGGTCAGAAACTTGGGCATGTTTTAGCATTGATGAGTTCTCCGCTGTCATAAATACACACCTGAATCCGCAATTTTGGCTGTTGGGACGGGCCGCCAGAGGGTTGTTCCCAACGGCGACGGTGGGTTTACTAACATGACTGCAACTTTGAGCTGTGACCATCGCGTAATTGACGGCGCTCTCGGAAGTCCCTGGTTAGCCTGCTTCCAGGAGAATATTGAAGATACAATGAACATTCTGTGATAAGCAAATTTGCTACTTGAGTGTAGCGGACAAAGCACAGGTCTACTGCGCCCACGGCTATAGATCAAGTCCAGGATTTCTTTGAAGCAATCAAGCAAAAGGCTGAGGTTTATTCACTGTCAGAATGATGTGAGATCATGAAAGCACGACAGAGCTCGCATTGCTAGCACGGCTGCAACTACGAAAACAAGCACGTCCCTAGCTCGGGTATAAATTACACATTGCCTGGTTCTGACCGAGCTTCCTTCCCGCGTGAGTCAATGAAGCAGCACATCACATAGTCTTCGACGAGAGTACCTGAACTCCAGATGAAAGGGGAGCTTTGGGTTCAGCGGATCCTCACGGGCCGAAATGCAGCTGTACCCAGCATGTGGAAACTCATAATTTACGTACAGGTAGCAACGAGCAGTTCGAAGTCAAAATCTGGAGCGATACTTCTGATAGTCAAAACAGTCTCTGGGCTAGGCGGTGAATGCTTTCCTACGGATGAGAAGACGCGTTTAGCCACCTCCTACATTCCATTTGTGCTTTCTAAATCCAATTTGCGTGACAGTTACCATTGCGAATTGATCCGGATAGCATCGCCAGTCTTTGTAACTCTTCATGGCTAACGTGGAGAAGAACCCGTTTTTGGCTCATCTTGCGCAATGGCGAGGAGTTCCACCCGAATCCCTCTTATGGACGAAACTGGGGCAGTCTGAAATGTTTTCAACTAGCTCCACAGCAAGGTCCCTCTGCGGGCGACACAGAGTTCGAACGTTTGCTCAATTCGAAAGGCCGTAGCAAAACGTAGCACTTGTAAGCACCCTACCGCCCCCCCCCGCGCATGTAGAGAACGGCTTCGGCAAAAGGGAAGAGAGAACCGGAAACGTAAACCATGAAACTTGTCTCTCCCAAGACGTCCTCCAAGTTGGACAAAGCGACACGTCCCCATGCTTCTTGTGGCAAGGCAAATCAGGCCTAGGTCCGTGTACCACATGAAACGTACATACTGCCTTACTTCAGCCTGGCATAGTTTTTCTAGCCCCGGGGTAGTTGGAACCATCCGCTCTGGTCAGTGGGAGGGGCTTGGCACAGCTGGACATTGGGTGGCTGCTTTGGCCAGAACGCGGAGAATTATGTTCGATCGTCAAATAATGATGCGCGAGTTATTTCTCACAATTGAGAGGAAACCTATTCATGTTGGTGACTGAGGCGCTACTGGAATCTCTGGCATTTCCTTTGTTTTCGCCTCAGCTGCGGGAGGATAAACTTGCGGTTTCAGAACACAAAGTCCGCGCGTGGGGCCGACGTTCACGGTTAGCGGTGACTTAGCTGAAGCGCTCGCACGGTTGACGAGGTAGATGGGCAATAGTGGTTTGTCTCGCGCGTACCGGAGGGAGTTTGCTGAAGGGGACTTAGTTACGAGTGCGCAGTCGTTTGACCGATGGCCCCGAATGGGCTTCTAAGCTCGGCTTTCCTCGGTGCAGTGACATCGTGTATACTACAGGGGTTTCTCGCTCAAGGCAATGCCCGAAGTACGGGTGCTGTCCAGAAGTTGTAAGCCATGAATTAGTTAGGTTGCTTGAACAATGCAAGCGATCAATACATCATCTACGGTGTTCCAGACGTCTTGTCGTACGTGGTTACTTTTTTTTACTTTTTTTTAACGGAAATGGTTACGCGGAAACTATTCTTGGCAAAGCTAAACCCCAGCATGGCGCTCTACCTTTTAAGAAGTGTTCAGACATCCTGTTTATGCACTCTTGCTCATTCAGCTCCCTTGCGCGGTTGCCCTCCAGAGTTTTGCAAAGAATCAATTGACGAAGTCAGCAGCAGCAGTGGCATATTTTGATCCCTGAACGACCCTGAAGTTTGTCCTACGCTCTTCTAGCGGTGGCAACGCTCCCTTCGGATGCCCAGTTGCTAGAAGGTTGCCTGCATCATCGACGAGCACAAAACTTGTGAATTTTGAGGGTATCCACACGAGCTTGAATGCTATCCTGCTGCGGAACTGGACATGGGCCACGTCTTGAGGAGGGTCCTTATTGCATCCAATCATGCATGTTGACCAACTGCCTCCCCCACCCAGCTCTGGAAGAGAAGCGATTTTTATTCCGGGACCGAGCTGGTTGCTCCATGCCATCCCCTCAACTTTTCCTTCGTTTTCGTTATCAGCCTCGTCATCCCTCATCGTAGTTAAGTCACAATGGTTATAATCGTTAAACGAATGGCCCGTATATCCAGCTCCTGGCTTTGCGTCTGGGAGGTCTCGGAGTCCCCCAGCCCATAGGAGTTTCCTCCGAACTTCATCCCAGCTACCACTCAGGTCCTGCTGTGAGAGCTGTTCGACACGTTCATGGACAGATCGCAGTCGTACTGTTGCAGTTCCCGGGTATGTCTCGTCCACGAACGGTTCATGACGACTATTCGCGTCCGGGTGCGGATCGCTGCCCGTGCTCATTTCCCTCGACGCCAAATTCCTGACAGAAGAACAAATTATTGAACTCGCCAGGGACACAATGAGCGCAAAAAGTAATAGAGAAGCGAACTTACCCACTCCGGGAATACCTCCGTTTCCCATTGGTTTCAATGCATGGAAGCCTCCCCGTCTTTCTTATTGACGTGTTTTGATGAAGAGCCTTGCCCTTCCAACATGAACTAAGAAGGCTGCGGGAGATATCCCAGGTACTGACAAAGCACAACATTCTTCGAACCGTTTCCCACAGCGTTTCCCAGGGATCGGGACTTGCTTCACGTACACCAGAATAGAGGAGCAACACCTCGATTAAGATATCTTCCGCAAAAAAGCTTTATAGATCCTCAAAGCATCCAATGGATTCAGTTCGCCCTTCCATGCAACAACCTAAATAGCCTGGACTGTGTGAAGTCTCAACGAAGCTAAAGGGAAGATCTTCAAACTAGGAAAAAGTGCCTAGCGCTGCGAGGTCACTAGAACGCCTGAGCTCCTAGGTGCAAATCAAAGCAATGGAAAACCCCGGGCAAGGTACATACGCTTTTACTCTTGCCAGAGAATTACGGAGTACGTCCCCAAAGGACCGACGTCATGGATGCTGACGCAGCAAGCTGTTGGTTATCTAATGGGCCGGCACTCGTAGAGGCACTACAGAACAAAATACGAGTATAAAGAAGCGTTAACTTTCTACAAAAGTAGAAAGAAGTGTAAAGAAGTGTAAAGAAGTGTAAGATTGTCAAGAGAGTACCACATAAAACAAGAGTCAGCCCTTGGACTATGCATTGCCCTCCTAATCAACTTAAAGATCCCTAGACTGCTATTACCACATGAAGCTCAAGAACGTGCTGGGTCCAAAACCCGAGTTTTAGATTCCGCTGAAGGATACTGTGGACATGGTGGAGAGGTATTTCCTTGATGTGTAGTCTAGTGCTTTCCACATGCATGCCCTGTCTACCAGCCATAGCATGCTTGAGCTGGTTTTAGCTCCTTGACCTTTCCTTTTCTTTGGTGCGACCTCTTCAGGCGCTCGACGCCGAAGGATCGGCCGCAAAGTGCGAGAAAGGAAACGATTGATCTGAGTATGGCGGCGCGTTCTAGTGCTTTTTACTGAGGCCTTCGCTTTTTTTCTTCAAGAGCTAGCAACCCCGTGAAGGAACAACTACACACTGCAGATAGCTTGGTCAACACAGACAGCTTGCCTGACTCCTTGGTCCGAGATATGCACGTCACGAGGGAGCAACATTCGACTTCGCCGGTACAGTCAACTCAGGTGAGTTGCTCACTCAGACTTCAAAACCGTCACAGAAGAAAAGGTGGTTTGATCGGCAGCCGTTGCCCAGCGTCGGGGGTGAGAGCGGGAAGCTCTGATGAGCTCATTGCTTCGATGCGCTTCGTGCTTGAAGAGATGCCTATTCCAAGATAGGGTTTCTGATGGGCCTGCCGGGGTATACTCCTTCCACAATCGTTGAGTTCCGCACAATCGGAATGCCGTTGACGATCACGTGCGGTATCCCTGACGACGCTGCAGCTCCATTTTCTCTTGTCGCGTTGTCCGTAATCGTCTCCGGGTCAAAGATTGTTATGTCGGCATCACAACCCACCTTGATTCTTCCCTTTTTCGCCATCTGCGCTACTCCGTTGTCCTCCAAGAACTTGCAGAGTAGGTAACTTGTTTTCGACACTGCAGTCATAAGCGGCATGGTCTTCTGCTCGCGAGCATAGCGGAATACCTTAGCGTATGTTCCCGCGCCACGCGGGTGTCCGTGGGCTTCTTCATCGGGTGTGTCATAAGGAACTGTCGTCGCACCCTCTTCGTTGTGGCAACCATCGGCATCGATATAGGGCACTGCGTCGCTTCCAATACAGACCGTGGGCCAGGCCATGGCTTTGACCATGTCTTCCTCCCGGCAGTGCTCGAACAGTATTGTCGCCCCAGGGTTCTCTCTTAACTCGGTCTCGTAAATCTCCTTGGTCAGAGGCTTCATCGTCTTGACCAAGGTGATATCCTCATAGGTATGTCCCATGTTGTTCTGGTAGTTGTCGGGATGGAGATAATCTGCCATCAAAATGGACGATCCAAAAGTGTACGGGTACATCTCAAGGATAAATTTAGCCCCATTTGCGTTGGCGTCGTCGACAAGTCTTGCCATCTCTTCGACCTGGCTAAGCACTTGCGCGTGATAATGGTGCACAATCAACCCAGCCCCGACCACCCTGGAGTTTCCTATTGCTTCCAGAATCCCGAGCATACCCTCCGTTGGAAGGGACTTGCTTGAAAAACGCCCGTGTACTGTTGCGAAAGACTTGTACTTGCCCGCTACGGCCCACACACGGTTCAGCTCGTAGGCTGAAATGCCTGTTACGGCGTACCCAACGGGTGTGCCGATACCGAGAGCGCCTTTCTTAAGGCCAGTTTCAGCAAGGTTCACTATGATTTCCACCTCCTCGTTGGTAGCCGTTCGCACTGACCACTGGTTCTTCGATTTCCACATCTCGAGAAACAAGTTCCCAGTATTCGGGACGATATTACTGAACACATCATCCCGTATAGGTAAGTGCCCAACCGTAGCACCGTAGTTGGCCTGCGCCCGGCCTTCCATCCGATTGTAGTAAACGTCAACTGGCCATGCGCCTGCTTCAAGGTCCAGCTGAGTAGTCCTCCCATCCAGAATCCCTTTTTTCACCCCAAACCAATCGTTAGAGCTATGCGAATGCCCGTCCACAAACCCAGGCGCAACTACCAACCCAGAGGCGTCAATCCAATCCTTTCCATCCAAAGAGTCTGTCGAGATAGCCGCAATCTGGCCATCTAAGACTCCCACATTAGCCACTGAGTCAAACCCAGTTTCAGGGTCCATAACCCTCCCATTTGCTATCACCAGATCGTACATTTTTGCGCACCCTTCCTGTTTTTCAGTACAATATTAACCTCCCGATGCAATTCTAACCGTCCCAAAATTCACCCCTCCCGTTTGATCAGTCTCCATCAAGCTGCATCGCCGCCATCCTGCCCCATCTTGGAAAGGTTGCTCGATCGCAATATGATGATTCATACCTAAACATATCGGTTTGTTAACCTCAAAGCAAACCAAGTGGGAGCGAATTCCCAGCCGTCTCAACACACAGATACTGAATTTTCAGAATGAAAAAAAGAAGAAAAAAAGAAGAGATAAGGAATACGTTATTTCAACATGTGTTTATTCAGCGCCTAATTAACCCCTGAGAAGTGAGAAAAACGAGATGCGCGTGATGCTGCGCGTCCAACAGTAAAGCGGCTTTGGAGTAGGAGCGCCGTCTGGTCTAAGAGACCAATGTACTATTGGTCTCTTCGAGGTCGCTCTCAAGACGCCCTAGATAACTTCAGACTTACGAGAGACGCATTTCCGTGAGCTGGGTGTGTACCACGAAAGAACAAAACAAAATGGCAAAAAAAGGAAAGTAAAAGTTTCTGGAAGGTCTACTCCTGGAATTAATAAACGAAAAAGCAAAAGTTTCAAAAGGAAAAAGGAACTCCGCTTTTGTTTCCTGTTTTTGGTCAGTGGCACAACGCAACCGTCAAATTTTTTCCCCGACCATCAATATCTGCCTGGTTTTGCTCAATCCGATGTGTTACGCATTTCTAGGCTTGACGTACCGAAAAACAAAAAGCCAACGCCGTTGGAAAGTTAGTATTAGGGGAAAAAAATCTCCCCAAACGTGCGACTAAGTGTCATTCAACTACTCAGTCATTTATGCTATTTTGATTCATACAAGATTGCCATCTCCGTCCGATAAAAAATGTCCGATTGCGTCCGATAAACGTTTATCGGTCCTGTTTGTAGTAATAAAAGAGAGCATTTTGTGTGGACCCTCGTCCGATAAGTGGTCCGATAAACCGATTGCGTCGGATATTTTTCAATGAGTTTTTTCATCTTTTTCAGTGGTTGGTCGTGTTTGCGGACTCGACGAGGTTTGATTTTCAGGTGTTACGGGGTTACGTTAGTCCGCGAGAGCGACCATAGAGTAGTGGTATTGTGCTGCGGTAGCTAGCTGCCTAATAAAGGCTACGGGGTTAAGTTAGTCTGGGGTTGTATTCTCCGAGTCTTGGAGAGAACGTACAAGAGTTTACTGGAGAGACAAAGTGAAAGAGTTTACTGGAGAGAACGTACAAATTAGTGCTAATGGCAGACAGAGAGACCTTACCTCCGAAAGGAGGGGGCGCTCCGATGGACGTAAGGATGGACCGTGCGCCTTCGGCTCATGGACCAGCACCTGACTCTGCCGGTGTTTCGGAACCGACTTTTGTGCCTACATCTGGAGCTGAGGCACTGCCCCTGCTCGGAGTTGACATGAGATGTGGACCACTACAGCTCCGCTTCGAGATTTCGTAAGCCCAGGCAGAGATCTGATCTACAACATACTGATGTTGAAATTCATGGAGGTCCTCAGTCAAGCACGTGCGATTCGTCTGGGCTGTCCCAGTTGCGATTGTCCCATGGTGGACTGCATCTCTCGCTGTTCCGCCCCAAACTGCTCTGTTGACTGATCTGTGGATTGACTTCCAAGTTGATAGGGTATCTTGTGGTTCTGTCCACCTTGCAAGTGACCTCTTTACGCACTGGAATCTGGTCTGGGGTAAGATGTCTGCGGCTGCTTGAGAGTGATGACGAATGTTGGACAACCCCCCCGGGTTGGGAGGGAATCGGGTTTTCGTTAATGTCGACTGGTTGTACACCAGGGCAGGCACGACGGCCGACCTGAAGGGGATTCAGGATCATCTGGAGCGGTTGGGCGGAAACCCCATGCTTTGCAACCTCTCAGGGTTGCCGCAAGGAGGTCACCTGCACCGTGAACAGAACCGCAAGATACCCTATCAACTTGGAAGTCAATCCACAGATCAGTCAACAAAGCATTTTGGGATAGGACCTCGAGAGATGCAGGGCACCATTGGCACCATGGGACAATCGCAACTGGGACAATCGCAACTGGGACAACAGCAGCTGGGACAATCGCAACTGGGACAGCAGAGTCCGGGACAGCGTGCGGCTAGGGCAGCCGGGATGCGTCAGCGGGCATCCCTCCGACAACTGCACGCAACGGTTGGAGGAAGTAGATGGGGCCCTGATACACACCGGGTGCTCGCGATTAGTCTGGAGGTCTACTTCGAGAACTACCAACTAAGACCGGATATCATTGCCACTCATCCCAGGACGTTCCAAAGGTATGCGCTGGATGTGACGGTTACATCGCCACTGCAGGAGAAATACATGAATCGGAATGGGTCAGAGAATGGATATGCAGCGAAACGAGCGGAGAGGTGGAAAATGGGTACATTACAACGAGGCGATGTCAGTGGAGAAGCCAGACGACAAGCTCATTCCCATTGCGATCGAGAGCTTTGGGCGTACAGGACAAATGGCCCAAGAAATTTCTACGAGATGGCTGCAAGCGTTCGTTGCACCGGAGCTTAGAACTGAGCGATGTTCGGGCTCAGATCAACGGCAAATTATGGCAGGGGAACGCGGAGATAGCGATAGGCGGTCTGCGAGTGGACCAGTTGGCGAATCCACTGGTCCATGTTTTTTCGTTTGAACGTAGCATGAGACCCCGGTAGCGGGGTCGGCGTAAGTTTTTCCCTAGATAGTAGTAGAACTAGTGATACGCTGCAGTAGGCAGCTGCCAGTAAAGTTTACGGTTACGCTGCAGTAGGCAGCTGCCCAATAAAGCTTACGGTTACGTTAGCCTGGGGTTACCCCAGACTAAAGCAAGCTCTGCATTCCCAGACCAAACTGTCCCGTGTAGTTGAGCCCTCACGTTGCTCAACTCGTACTGCTTGGTGAGCATGTGGCCGCAACCTTCTCGTAGGAAATCCTGTGTCATCTGACCAGTCCTCCCGAAGGTTTCAATAGCAATCGGAATCAGTCTGTCATCTGGATGCTGTAGCCATCGCCTCCTTATAGTGCGCAAGTTTCCAGCGCTCTGCCTGTTTCGCTGCGTATCCATTATTGTCTTTGCTCTTGGGTAGGTGTCTCGCCTGTAGGGGTGACACCTACCGTCACATCGCAAATCTTTGCCATGTTCGAGGGTGGACAGCCACCAGATCCGGTCTCAGATTCGAGTTTGTGAAGTAACCTGTAGGTTCTTTCTGAACGTCTCTGAAGTGCCATCTGTTAAGCCAGCGCGCCAGCTCAGTGCAGATCTCATCATGTCGCCGTTGACACAGCCCAGTCGAAGGCTGACAATGGTGGAATCTTTGTACGGCGTTTGTACGGTATGTACTATTGTACCTAGTACACTTCTCCGTCGCCCGCAATCCCGGAATCGGGAGCCCAAGCGACTGTCGTAGGCAAATCCCTGAACCAGACGCCTGAACCCGCTCCTGCTGCGGAGCGGTACGAGCTCTGTGTTCGGGGTCCACTAGGGGATCAGTGACCAGAGGGTTTGTTTTATTGAACCATGCTTCACCACGGGCTGGTCAGGATTTTGTGGGTTAAGAGCGGTCCCCGTCATGTACGCAACGCAGGCCAGTCTGCGACTTCGGGGGGAGGTCTCTGGGTTGAGGCGTCTCTGTATCGAAGAGCTCGCATGTAGGATTTGCTCGATGAGGGAGTCGGTAGAGCAGGGTAGATTGGTGGTTCTGGGGGTGGGGTGTGTAGCAGCCTCCACGGTTCTTTCTTGCAGGGTTTTGACGTACGGCCAGTAGCCTTGGTTCTCCTGGAAGGTGCGGATCCATGCCGTGTAGAAGGCAATGGGTTGAATACGTCTTCGAGTGCAGAATCCAGGGCCTCCCCACCTGCAGGGGCGGGCGACCTGCTGCCATGAAGGCGGCGTTCAATGAGAGTCCGTAGTAGTAGCTGTATGTAGACAGCCTAGGAGTCTTTTCAGTTGTATTCCTGTGATGGAGTCTGCTCACGTGCCAGACTTCTTCCGTAGTTGAAAGCCACTGTCCGCAGCGTATAGTCCAGCCTAGTTTCCGAACAGAATCGGAACAGGGCGAGTTTCGTATTGAGCTCCTCGGGAGGCAGTCGGCGGTCGCCTCCTGGGCTACCGCGCTTCGCACCTTGGTGAGTTTTCGGATGGATCCTGGGGATTCGGAACGGCCAGCTCAACGTATGTGGTGCGGCGGCTATCATCGCAGCTAACCACTAGGTCGGCCACTCGGTGCTCATCGTTTTGGGAGTCTGCGACAGGCAGGGGCTTCTCACGTTCAATTTCGAGACCGGCTTGCCGAACGATGGGCCGAACTTCCCTGTATAATAAGGTCAAGAACCGCGCATAGCGACGGTTTCGCGTACATTGCACCGCTGGGCAACTGGCGAGCAGGTGAGCGCCAAAATCTGCGGTGTCTTCAGTCAGGGAGCAGAGAGGGCACGGCGAACCCATCTCGTACGGCCAGTGGGGTTGACGTATCTCGAGGTATAAGCGCAAAGAAGTACGCACTTCGAAATCCGTGAATGTCCGGGGCGGAAAGGCTGGAACCGTCATGAGCCACTGTGAGCTTATACACGCTCCAAGACTACGTAGGCGGCGCGGTTGAAGCTGGTCATATGCAGCACGGTGCAAGTCCCAAGAGGGGGTGTTTTGTAACGCATTGGTCCGGGCGCGAGAAGTCGGTCATATGCAGCACGGTGCAAGTCCCAAGAGGCGGTGTCTTGTAACGCATTGGTGCGTGCGGTGGCACGGCTGCCAGAGCCCAGTCCATCAGGAGGAGGATCACGAGAGACCTCCGGTTCCTGCTCCACAACAGGATATGCGTTTTGGAATGTTATGGCTAATCTACGAGGATTCAGTTACTTTTATCTGAAGCCGATGGGGTGGGCTCTATCGGCTTTCATTAAAGGTAACTCACTAGGATCCTCTAGCAAACGACAAAAACGGACGATCAGGGTATAAAAACATAGAAAATATGCATTACAAAGAATAGTAAGAGAACGGCGCTAGCTCATCGCTTGGTTCCCCTGATCATTGAGTGCTTGGGCTTTTCGGACTCTGTTGGCTCTCGCTGGCTCTTCGGGAGTTGTTCCGCGAACGCCCTGACCGTCTCCAATCGCTGTTTTACCCGCTTAAGTTCCCGCGTGGCGCATGAATGCTGGATTGATGCTGGACCCGCGCGATCTTCGCCTCGCGCTTAGTCTTTGTTTCCCCCCTCGGGGTTGCTTCTTTCAGCCTCCGATTGAACCATTCATTCAACGGCTTCCGATGGATTGTAACTCAGTAGGATTTAAAAAAAAAGCATTATTTCGTGTATTTCGGATGGACGGCCGGATAAGCTGGAAGTGCCGATGCTCTGTTTCTTACAATAGGGTTTTATTAGCATAGCGCTACGCAAACCGTGAAAAGCAACTAAGAACTAGGTAGGGAAGCGTGCAAACCCAGGCGCCGATGGCGCGCCTCGCCAAGCATGCTCCTCAAATATCGCCTCAGGGAGGCACTTAAACGCCGCAAAAGTGCCAAGTATTCAATAGGATGCTCAGTAAAACATTTCCGCAACCACTCCAAACCCGCCTTCTCCACGTGACCACAGCTTTCCACAATGAAAGGCTGGAACCGGTGGGAGCGACCCTCAGCGCGAGGCAGACTGGCCATACTCTCAGCATACCGTCGTTCCTTCACGCGGCGAAGGGCCGAAGCAGCTGCTTCCCGGCGGCGGGCGGCAGCCGTGAGATGGGCGCTTGCCACAGGGCATGTAATCGCGAGGTCAACATATGCTGAGCGTCTGGCGGCAGCATCGGAGACGAGGAGATCTGCGATAGAGCGGGGCGGTGCCCTATCCGAGACCGATCTGGGTACTTCCGATTCCACCTCAACCCGTTGCCCTACCCGAGTCAAACATTCGCTGAGAATGTACTTGAAGCGAGTGTAACGCCTCGAACGAAGACCTCTCAACAGTCCGCATGAACCTAAGAAGTGGTAGCCACAAGCATCGATCCGACTCTCACATCCCTGACAGAAAGACGGCCGATTAGAGTGCCACGGAGCTTGTGGCAAACCCAGATAGATCCGTGCAGCAGAGCAGAACTGAAAGGCATCGAGACGATGACCCAGTGAAGAAGGCAGCGTGGTTAACCACAAGTGCGACAGGTTGCCTCCCATGCCGCGGAGGCGCGGCGGTGGTAGGCGGTGTGAAGGGGCAGTTGAGCAAGATTGCCTGAGCGGCACTGTGTTGGCCCAAGGTGAGGCTATGTTGAATCACATCAGCGCGAGCTCCACAATCGGCTCAGACCCTGGTAATCCGCAACCGGTGACCCGGGGCTAGCTTCCCCCTCGTCGGCGAGTACTCTGTCGATGGGAGAGTCCTCGATCGCCTCAGTTCGTCCCCATAACAGCTGCGAAATCTGGATCGGCTCTCGTCCGGCACGGCGTTGCACTGGCTTTATTGGCATAGCCTACAGCGCTACGCAAACCGTGAAAAGGAACTAAGAACTAGGCAGGGAAGCGTGCAAACCCAGGCGTGGCGCGCCTCGCCATGCATGCTGCTCGAATATCGCCACAGAGAGAGACTTAAACGCCGCAAAAGTTCCAAGTATTCAACAGGATGCTCAGTAAAATATTTACGCAACCACTCCAAACCCGCCTTCTCCACGTGACCAAAGCTTTCCAAAATGAAAGGCTGGAACCGGTGGGAGCGACCCTCAGCGCGAGGCAGGCTGGCCATACCCTCAGCATACCGTCGTTCCTTCACGCGGCGAAGGGCCGAAGCAGCTGCTCCCCGGCGGCAGGCGGCAGCCGTGAGATGGGCGCTTGCCACAGGGCATGTAATCGCGAGGTCAACATATGCTGAGCGTCTGGCGGCAGTATCGGAGACTTACTGAACGCCTGTTGCAGGGCATCCTAGATACTCAAAAATCGGGGCCTTAAGGGTCACGGGGTCTTTCCTAGTCAGTGCTCTAGCCAAAAGGCAGGCACTTCGCATCCGAAAACTCACCAAGGTGCGAAGCGCGGTAGCCGAGGATGCGACCGCCGCAGCCGAGCATACGATTCCATTGTCGGCCACTCCAAATCCGCCTAATCGTAAAGGTAGGGCAATCTGGCCACGAATTAGGTCCCTGTCAGGAGCCGCTTCCACATCCAGGGGTTCATCCAAGAGCGTTTCCAAGTGCTTCAGCGTCGCCTCGTCCGCCTTGGCTACCATCCACGAGCCCCAGTGCGGTGGAAGGCTTCGCAGCCAGTAATTCAGTCAGGGACCGGCACAAAAGCGGGAGAGCGGGCAAGCCGATTGGAGCATGCTGTCCGGTAGGCGCTCAATGGCGTCGGTGAGCTGCTTATGGCGTGCTAAAACTCGTTCGCAAGAGTCTTGGAAAAAGTTGTCCCTCCCCAAACCGACGCCATGGTGCTCGAGCCCCGCACGCTGCTTATGGCGCGCTAAAACTCGTTCGCAGGAGTCTTGCACGAAATTGTCACTCCCCAAACCGACGTCATGGTGCTCGAGCTCCTCACGTTCACCAAAGACTCGGAGACTTGGTGGCAGGGAGCCCCTCGAAACTTCAGGCGGGGAGAGAAAACGGCATTTTTCGGGTTCCACGGTTAGACCTACTCAACGTGCGATTGCTTCGATCTGGGTCCAAAAAAAAAAAACCGAGCCAAGTGCTCAGGGGTGCCCAGCAACGTCACGTCGTCATGGTAGGCACAGATGCGAAGCTCCCGCACCTCAGCCGCCAGTCGCTGGAGCACGAGCTGCAAGGCACAGGCGTGAAGTACAGGCCCACAACGATCACCCTGTTGAACGCCAGTACGTGCTGCAAAAGCAGAGCCCTGCGTTGTCAAGTAAGGGAGGCTCCCCCCTCCGTAAATACCGAATAGGAACAGCCACGCCTCCGGGAATACCCTTCGAATCACCTCCAAAGCATGCGTCCGCGAGAAGCTGCTGAACGCGTTACGGAATTCAACCACCAAAACGCCCCAATCGGGCCTACTGGCTCGCTCGAGCTCGATCGCATGAGTGATCAGTTCGCAACCCCCCGGAAAATCCCACTCCTACCTGCCAAGGCGCCATAAAAACGGTGACTCGCTGGCGTAGGCGCTGGCATAGCCACCTCCCGGCGAGCTTCCGTAGGCTCTCGACCATGCCGATCGGCCGGAGACGCGAGTGTGCCCGCTCGTGGTCGGGTTTCGTTAGCAAGCAAAGCTGTGCCCATCTCAGATGGTCCCAAGGGGGAGACGCACGCCCTGCGCCCTGGAACAGCGTATTCAGGATCTTCACCAGTGCGTTCTGGCCAGGCTTGCTCAAGGCCTGCAGTAATTCCGTTTGTAGCCCAGAGGGTCCACGGCAGCGTCCACGCCGGGAGGTCCGGAGCAAATCCTCCAGATCAAGGAGCGTCAGGTCGATGCGGAACCTGGCCAACTCTGGACGGTCTAAAAATGCCCGAATTCGGGGAGCCAGTCCACGTCGGAGGAGGGGAACAACCCTGACACAGTCTGGTCGAGGCTCTCGCCGTAGGGGAGTACAGGCACCTGACCCTCCAAGACCCGTGCCGCTCGACTCGGGTCGCCAACCGCCACCAATTTCTGCACTCGAGTCGTCCTAGGCGAGGCTGTCCCAGCACGAGTCCTCCGGCCGGAATCCTCGGATGACGCCAAGTAGCTCTGCTGCGACACCTCAAATTCCCCCTTCAGGAACATGGCGAGTCGTTCTCGGACGCGCCATCTGCGCTCCGATGTGTGAGTGGGTGACAGAATCAGGCGCGGCATGATCCCCAAAAATTCCCACATGACGGTGTCGCGAAGGTTACGCGCCAGGCTCGTGAAGATGAAGTCCAGGATGGTCCCCTCCACTAAGAGCTCTCCGCGAGGTAGAACGACAGGCGGAATCCTGCCACTGAAGGGAAGCGAACCGCCTCCCAAAGAAATCCATCGCCGGAGCCAACTCCGCAGGCGCGTACGACAGATGCCCCAGTCTCCGCCCTCCTTCAGGACATAAGACTGCAGGTCCATGGGCTGCGACCTCGCAGCCGTGCCCGGGGAGCTAATCGTGCTTCTCCCCCTTAGACCCGGGGGAGTCGGTCCTCGCGCGCTTGCCTCCTATCCTCACCAAACTGGTCAACCGGCCACTCCGCGAGGCTCGCGGGATGGCTCCCCCGGGATTCAACAAAGTAATAGGGGCGTTCTCGACCGACATGCCCTCCGGCTCCCCTTCCTCGCCACTCGCACTGGAAGTGGTGCTTGGAGCGAGGCCCTCGAATACTCCCAAACTCCGTAGCTCTGCCTTGTGGCTGGAGGTCAGCGCAAGGTTCCTCCCTGTCGAAAAAGGTAGAGGCGGCTGCGCGCATATGGCGTGAACCCGACGCGAAACGCTCCGAAAGTATCCGCTCCATGCGATCAATGCGAAGCCAATGGATGGCTGCAGCTTTCACGTTGGTCTCGTGCTCAGAGAGCCCTGCTGTTTCTCCGGGAGAGAGGAAAGTGCCCGAAAAACGGTCGAACCCGAAATGCAATACGACCTGGGGTAGAGAACGCAACCAGCGGGAGCTCTCAGGCCACTGCTCGTAGGCCTCTCCAGAAGAGCCTGCAGGTAAGTGGCCGCGGTTGCAGTGACCACAAAGAGGACATCGCGACCCTCATAATTTGCGAAGATGAAGTCTTCGCGGCTACAGACCAAAGACTCCGCAAAAGTATCCCGAAAATCTCGCATGGACGGGACCTGGCCTTGTGTAGCCTGGGGCCGGACGTTGCGCACCCAGAGTATTTGCAAAGTAGTCGCCGCAGGTCCGCAGTGCTGCTCGCGAGAGGGCAAATAAGCATAGCATAGCCGCCGTCCGTGCGGCTGTGGTACCCTTCCGGAAAACTGAGACGTAAGACGGGCCCCCCTTGGGACCACCGCGTGCCCCCGCCTTGGCCTGGAGCTGTCGTCCACCTGAGTGCTGGCCCAGGACGGGAAAGTCCGCTCCCGCTGAGGGAACATTCGAAGGATTAGGCAGCTCTGCACCCCTCCGAAGAGGCCCCAGCCGCGGAACCACCTTTGTCACCTCCGGATCCTGGAGCTGCCCTCGCCTGTCCCGGAACAGGTTGTTGATTGACCTGGGGAAGTTGACTGTCTTCCGCCAACTTGGCCACCCGGCTGGAATTCCACCCGAATTTGACTTCTCCCTCGCCAGGAGACCCGATTCCACCCCCCGCTAGCTTCTGGGTGAGCTGAGGAATGACATGTCGATCCCCGCGGCCGTAATTAGGCTTGTTACAGCAGAGAGCAGGGCACGCATTTGTGTACCAGAGGCGCCCTGTAACTCCACCCGTGTGGAGAAACGGCCCGCGCGAAGAGACACTCTGTGTCCACCCTCAGTAGACACCTCCGCCCGCGGGATCTCCGGACCCTCAGGAGTGGAGCGCGGGGGGACCCCAGCCATCGCGGAAGAGTGTGTTGAAGAAGAGTTTCACGAAGGAACCCGGCCAAAAAATCCCACACAAACCAGCGCCTCAGACCGAAAACTCCGGATCGAACACACCCAAAGGAGGAGAATCCCCGATAACCAACCACGAAACCCGAAAAAGCGGGGGGGAAGACAGCAAGAGGATGCGCCTGCAACGAGGAACACTCTCGGACCCGAACACGACTCCAATCGCAACCAAAAACCAAGTCAAACCCCCCAGTCACTCGTTTTCTGTCATGGTCTTCTTAGGCTTTATTCTGGTTTCTTATCGTGGCGCATGAACGCTGCGTTACTATTGGAGGCGCGCGACCTTCGCGGGGCTTGGTCTTCTTTCCCATTGGGGGCTTTCTCTTTCAGTCTCCGACTAAACAATTCATTCATACTGGCGGCAGCAGATACGGATATAACGGGCCAGCCTTCTCGCTTGGCTGTAGCAAGAAGGAAAAAAAAACAGCCTGACCTAAAAAATATAAGGCGGGCATGTGGCTTGCTATAGCGAGCCGGGGTCGCTCCCACCGGTTCCCGCCTTTCATTGTGGAAAAGCTTTGGGCACATGGAGAAGTCGGGTTTGGAGTGGTTGCGGAAATGTTTTACTGAGCATCCTCATGAATACTTGGAACTTTTGCGGCGTTGAAATGCCTCTCTGTGGCGATATTCGAGCAGCATGCTTGCCGAAGCGCGCCATTGGCGCCTGGGTTGGCACGCTTCCCTACCTAGTTCTTAGTTCCTTTTCACGCCTTGCGTAGCGCTTCAGGCTAGGCTAATAAAGCAAGTGTGTAAAGAGAAGAGGGGCAGTCCCTTTACGAACTTGGCTGGTGGGTTTTGGCGGCTGGTCTTGGTCATGAACGGATGTAGAGCGCTCCATTAAAAACCACAAAAAACACAACCAATATAATGCAATCCATACAATAAATAATAAAACAAAAGGAGGCCAAGACCCCTCTGCCGTTTTTACGGTGAAGTTTTCTGCATTTTGTGCTCGCTCAACATCGAACGGTTGGCTTTGTATTTCGACTTCGGCTTGCGGGGTCTCCAATTGGATGTAAGCGGTCGTCATGGTTGGAGAATCTGGAGAGGAAGGTTTTGGAGTCAAAACAGTCCCTTGCTGTTGTAGTACCCTGCCTAGATTCGCGCTTTGATGGGATGAAAGTGGCAAGGGTGCCCTCTGCCAACTCCTGCATGGCCGGCTGACCTCCGTCCACAACGTGCCCAGGTGAACTTTCCGTGGCACTCGCCTTCGAGAGGGGTTGTATTCCAGGAGGATTATTATGCGTTTGTAGTATGCACATCCCACACAACTGGTTACCTGGTATCCCAACGAATTCTTTGTCACTTGCAGTTCCTCAACTTCTTACCGTTTATTCCAACTTGCCCTACCGAACCGAACTACCGAATGCAGCGCTAGCTATGAAACTTGCTGCGCGTTCTGCAGATTGCGACTACCGTCAACTACAGCAAGCGGGCGGCTGAGCGACCAGGTGAATACTCGAACTGTTCAGAGACATATACCTTCCAGGAGCAGTCTATGTACAAATCAAGGGCACACTACATTGACTGAATTCGCCAATGCCCGCGTCCTCGCAACCATTTCCGCCTTCCTTTGGAGAAGCCGTAACCGGACCTGCATTCTCATTACTCGTGTCCACAGCAGACGCCCGCGAGAACGCGCAAATGTTGTCATTGCAGCATCCTTCATTTTTAACTCCGGGCGGCGAGCTGAACTTATTCAGGCACACGTAAACTGCCTTGAACGTGAATGGACCTTCCCTCGCGACCTGGAAGGGGTTATCGACGATTTCATCCCGGCATTCATTGGCTAAGCCTGCCTAGGCGCCTCTGAACTCCCACGGTGCGAACGCGATGAAAGCAAACTTAACGCAAGTTTTCTCGCCAAGCTCTACTATTCTTAGGCACAGAGTTCCCACGCGGACACCGTCAAGAGATCCGTTGCCCACCAGCTGGAAGCATGTCTGTTTCTCTTCGTTTCCAACCACGACACTGGAAAACTCATCCGCGTAGTCCTGGCATGACAATTCATCTGCTATAGGGTCCTCACAGGTCAAGGGAAGAGCGCAACCAACTCTTCTGCGACCGAAAGCTCCCGTAGCCCTGGTCTCACAATGATCCACACCAACAACCGGATACGCAGTTACCTCTAAGGTTCCACCGCCTGTGTCCCGCCCTGCTATCACGAACGAGTAGATACAGGCGGTATCGTTGCAGCACCCATCCTCGTTTGCTTCGGAAGACGCCTCGAATGTGTCCAGGCACACATTGAATGTCTTCGTCTGAAATTCTCCCTCCTCAGTAACCACCATGGGGTTGTCAGAAAAAGCTTCAAATTCGCATCCAAGGGTTGGAGCACCACGGCGTCGGTTTCGGGAGCAACAACTTCGTCCAAGCCTCTTGCGAACGAGTTTTTGACTCGGCACAAGCAGCTCACTGACGCCATTGAGCGCCTCCCAGACAGCATGCTGCAATCGGTCTGCTTGCTTTCCCGCTGTTGTGCCGGTCCCCGACTCAACTACTGGTTGCGTAGCCGACTGGGGTTCGTGGATCGCCGCCAAGGCCGACGAGATGACGCTGAACCACTGGGGCACGCTCTTGGATGAACCCCTCGACCTTGAAGCGGCTCCCGACCGGGACTTAATTCGTTGCCAGCTCGCTCTACCGTTGCGCTTAGAGGGATTTGGTGTCGCAGATCGGGGGCTCGTTTACTCGCCTGCAGCGGTCGCCTCCTGGGCAACCGCGCTCCGTACCTTGGTGACTTTCCGGATACAAAGTGCCTGCCTTTTGGCTCCAGCACTGACTAGCGAGGACCCAGTGACCCTTTCGCCCCGGATTTTGACGATCTATGATGGTCTACAACAGGCGTTCCAGAAGTGCAACGCCGGACGAGAATCGATCCCGTTTTCGCTCCTGGCGGGAACTGCTATGGGGACGAACTGAGGCGATTGAGGACTCACCCATTGACAACGTTCTTGCCGATGAGGGAGAAGCTAGCCCCGGGTCACCTGTTGCAGATCACCTAGGTCTGAGCTAATTGTGGAGCTCCCGCATTGATGTGATTCAACATAGCCTCACCTGGGGCCAACACAGTGCCGCTCACGCAATCTTGCTCAACTCTCCCCTCACACCGCCTACCACCCCCGCTCAGCTTCGCGGCATGGGAGGCCATCTCTCGCACCTGTGGTTAACCACTCTGCCTTCGTCGCCGGGTCACCGTCTCGATGCCTTCCAGTTCCGCTTCGCCGCAAGGATCTACTTAGGTTTTCCACAAGCCCCGTGGCACTCTAATCGTCCTTCTTTCTGTCAGGGATGTGAGAGCCGGATTGACGCTTGTGGCTACCACTTCTTGGGTTCATGCGGACTGTTGCGAGGTCTCCGCACTAGCGCCACACTCGTCTCAAGCACATCCTAAGCGGGGATGTTTAACTCGGGTAGGGCATACGGTTGACGTGGAATCGGAACTACCCAGATCGGTCTCGGACACAGCGCCGCCCCGCTGTATCGCAGATCTTCTTGCATCAGACTCTGCCGCCCGACGCTCAGCATATGTTGACCTCGCGATTACATGCCCTGTGGCGAGCGCCCATTTCACGGCTGCCGCCCGCCGCCGAGGGGCAGCCGCTTCGGCTCTTCGACGAGTGAAGGAACGACGGTATGCTGAGAGCATGGCCGCGTCTGCCCTACGCCGAGGGTCGCTCCCACCGGTTCCAGCCTTTCATTGTGGAAAGCTTTGGTCATAGGGATAAGTCGGGTTTGGAGTGGTTGCGGAAATGTTTCGCTGAGCATCCTACTCAGTACTTGGTGCTTTTACGGCGTTTGAGTGCCGCCCTGTGGCGATATTCTAGCAGCATGCTTGCCGAGGCGCGCCATCGGCGCCTGGGTTTGCACGCCTCCCTCCCTAGTTCTTAGTTCCTTTTCACGCCTGGCGTAGCGCTTCAGGCTATGCTAGTAAAGCCCAATGCCCTTGGCGCCTGGGTTTGCACGCTTCCCTACCTAGTTCTTAGTTCCTTTTCACGGATTGCGTAGCGCTGTAGGCTATGCTAATAAAGCCAGTAAAGCCCAATAAAGCACAATAAAACCAGTACCAATAAAGCCAGTACTGACTTGGGGGGGAGTGCTGAAAACCAAGTCAAAATCGTAAATGATTGACCAATGATTCAATCAACGATCAGCGGAGCCGGTCCGCTGAAGGTTATCCCGATGTAAGCGTGAGCGCCCTCGGGATGTAAGCGTGATTGTATTCCAGATGTAAGTGTGACTGTCATCCAAATGATGACTGTGACCCATCAAAGTGAGCTGTTTACAATTAGCAGTTGTGGTTTTGCACGCGGGTAGCTAGTACCCTGAACGTTTCCACAAGCGTATAAGTACGCATCGATTAGCGTTGTGCTTGTTGATCTGGCTTTGAATAAAGAGGAAGAAGTTTCATTGAATCGAAAGGCTTACTATACCCTGAGGACAGGATTTTATTGCACGACAACCTTGGCAAAGGAAGGGCGATTGGAATATGTACCGTGATCCTAGAAGCGATCAGGTGTGGTTGGTTTGGAATAAAGTAGTAGACTCGGATCTACAAAACTCATCCATCTGGTTTTGTTAACAGTTTTAACGTACTACAATGTCGCTCTCAGGCGATATTCTAACAATATGCTCCCCGAGGCCCGGCCACCACCGCCTGGGTTTGCATGCTCTTCTCCATAGTCCCTTTTACATTCGGCCAGCGCATCAGGCGATTTTAGTAAAAAACCCCGACTACAATCCGTCCCGGTTGTCCCTCAAATCACGTCGCTATTCAGAACGCATTTTCATTTTTCGTCCTTAGTCCGCATTACACCTTGCGTAGCGCTTAAGGCTATATTAGTAAAACCACAACGGAAGGTAGCACAGCACTGTGGATAGGACTGATGATGTTCAAGTATTGCATTCCGTCAATGTCCTCACCGGGGGCCTAGTCGCTGAGAACGTCATCCCCTGCACCAGGATTGAAATGATCAATCCAAACGTAGCCGTCAAGGACGTCATTTCCCCTCTTCCACTCCCTCCTTCTTCACTCCCCCGCCGTTCAATCTGTCATCTCCTCCATTGGACAGATCGGTTTCATATCCACTATCACTGGTTTAGCTAGCTAGCTGAGCTACTAGTCGTAAAGTAAATCATCACCACTACCGCCGTCTAATGAGTCGACACCGTCGTCTCCCGACAAGATGTCGTTGTCATCCCCACCATAAAGACGGTCATTACCCCTTTGGCCATAAAGACGGTCATCACCAGCAAAGCCAAAAATAACGTCATCCCCTGAACCGCCGAAGATACGGTCATTACCGTCCCCACCGGAGATAATGTCATAACCCTCATCGCCGTAGATATAGTCATCTCCACCAAGACCAAAGATCTCGTCATTGCCAGCGTACCCGAAGATTATGTCGTCTTGCTCCGTACCAAGGATCAATTCGCTGTCACTAGTTCCGCGGATAATGCATGCGCACGAGCCAGGGCTCTTTATAATCTGGTGAAACGAGAATTCCCAAGCGGTGAGTTATCGACCAACCCAGTCCCATTTCGAGCAAAGGATATCGGCAAACACTCACCGCCACCTCGGGGCACAACGATGCTTCAAAATCGTCGAGCTCAAGGCACATCGCATCGGGGCCGTCGCCAACGGCGCATTCGTCCCCAACATCGCCGCAGCAGCGGCACGTACCATCATCTCCCGTAAGAGCCATGCAGGAATTATTCAGCCCAAACGCATTGCAGCTGCACACGACCGGAAGCTCACAAACCGGAACGTCGAGTCCATAAGCGACTCTGAGCTCGCATGTACCGTCCGGAGTGGTCTCTACCCTAAACTCTTCGCCATCTAGTCCCTTGACGATGGCGTGGCCAATCCAGAACAGAGAGGAGTTTTCACAACATCCCATCTCGTCCGCCACCATCTCGTCCTGACAGATGACCAAGCTCAATCTGTTCAATAAAGTGCCCTCCGGCTGCCCCCTAGAGGCCACCACCTTCGCAGCATTCCTTCGGTTGCGGTATTTCACCGGTTCAGGGATGAGCTCCTTCTTCGTGAAGATCCCCCCCCTGATGCTCACTAACGAGAACGAGTCAACCACATCGAATTCCATACGCACGCATAGTGGTTCTTTGTTGGGTTGGACCCGAACCGTGACAGTGCCAACCGTTTCCCCGTTGAAAACGAGGTCTTTGCTTACTCCCTCTATGCTCTCAAGAAGCTGACCGGTGGTCACGGAGGCATCAGCACATGTCCTGGCGTCATTGGCATCCACGGATACAGCACAGATAAACAGTACCGCAAAATACCACACCACCACCGCCTTCATCTCTTCGAAACGTTCTCAAGGGACTAGGGAAAAAATTGACCCCTCGATCGATAAAACTGATGACAAGAAACCCAAAAACCTCTCTCACGGCGTGCTGAATCCTTGCTTCTCATCCTCCGCTTACCCCACACCGCCTCCACGAAAGGGAACTAGCTCTTCGTACCTGATATATCATCCGCCAGGCCCTGTCCCTTGTAGTTTAGCTTATAGAAAATCAAACCCCCCCTTCCGCATTTATAGTAAACCAGCAAACCCTCCAATTAAACAAATTTATTCATAAGGACCACAACCACCATTTAGCGCGAAGTCATCCGGCCAACTTCTCTTTGTAGATTTTCATTCTTACTGCTTGTTGTCAGGAAAAAAAAAAAATTCGATCATTGCACTGAATTGTGCTAGTAATTAGTCGGAACCAGACGGGACGGGCATAAATATTTAATTGTTTATTGATAATTCATGGATGACTTCTCATCGTAGTCGACCAAGATACTACAGACCAACGTTACAGCGTTGCGACCTTAACCCCGGGGGGGGGGCTACAGGCCCTAGCAACACCTTCGGGAAGTGTTCTGCGAACGCCCTGAGCGTCTGTCGTCTTTGTTTACCCGTTTAAGTTTCTTGCTGTGGCGTATGAACGCTGTTTTGATGTTGGAAGCGCGATATCTTCGCCGCACTTAGTCTTTTTTTCCCCCTAGCGGTTTTGTCTTCAGTCCCTGATTAAACAAATTCATTCATTTTCAACACCTGGGTCCTGCTCGCAGCTTCCAAACAATCGTTTACAAATTAACAACATTTTGGCTTTACGACATTTTGGCTTTACAACATTTTTCGAGCTACTATTGCATCGACATCATGTCCCCAGAGCCTGATACTCTGCCTCTGTGGTTGATTGGGCTACCGAACGTTGCCGCCATGACCTGTAGCTCACAACAGAAACAATCAGAGTTATCACTATCCCTCTGGTGCTCCGTCTGCTCTCCTGATCAACGCCCAATCCGAATCGCTATATTCGATTATCTGGTACGTGCGATCAGATTCTGATATGCTACCAGATTCCGAATATCCCGTAGCCTTTATTCGGCTGCTACCTACCGTACACTACTAAAACACTATGTACGCTCCATACCCAGACCCCTGTCCAGGGGTAGACATGAGGAGTGGTTAAGTGTCCCTTGCAGGTAACGGACGACTCTTTTCGCCTGTTCGTAATCACCTACCCTGTAACTACTCATCTTTCTCGCCAACTGTCCTACGGCGTGGGCAATGCTCGAGCGGGTTCTCGTGCTAATGTAGAGCAGAGAACCCACGAGCGCCTGGTAAGGTAAATTCGTCATCAGGTTCGCTGTAACGGTCTCTGCGCGCTCTTGGGTCGCCAGTGTTTTGAACTTCCGGCATCCAGACATGGCATAGGAGTGAATTAGCTCCTGCAAGTGCCCGCTCTGGTTGAGGTAGACAAATTTTCTCGGCCTATCCCTCACTATCTTGACGCCCAAGAATCGTCCTCGCCAAGGAACTTCATTTCATACAGTTCGTTGAGCACCCTCTTCGCATCCGCTACGTCAGCCTTCCTACCGATCACCAGCCTCGTCAGGGAGTCGGCTTCACTTGCCAATGTCCGTCCAAATTGGAATGGCATCGTCGGCAATGTGTAGTCCAGTCTAGTCTCAGACGAGAAGCGGAATAGAGCTACTTGCGTGTTCAGTTCTTGCGAGGGAAGATGTGCAATCTCCTCGAAGAGCTTGGCGTGGGTATTTTGGAGCTGACGTAAGGCTTCTTCCACGTAGTGCCGAGTACCAATTGGGATAGAGTGGATGGTCACGCCTTCTCGGGAAACTTGCACATCTGCGTTATCTCGTGTGACCAGGCGCGCGGACTCGAGGTGATACCCGAAGACTGAGCACTTCTGAGTTTGTAGTTGGGCTTCGAGGGTCGGTAGAGTAGTTTTGCTCCAGAGTAGTGCTGCTTTCAGGGTCTTCAGGGGTCCAACCAGCGTGATAACATCATGTATCGCAGCTATGGTCAGGTGGGGCAATTGGCTCCGGAGCGCTTCCAGAATGGTGCCAGGGATAGGGCATGTAGGGCAGGTCCTAGCGGGTCTCCTTGCTGTACCCCGGTGGTCGCCTGCAGGTGTAGGCGGTTTTTGCTCAGGTGGCCTTCCTTGTCTTTGGGACGCCACTCCAAGAGCGTAGGGGAGTGTTCACAGTGCCTGCCATACCCCAGTCTGTAGATGGTAGCCAGTTCCGGATAGGGTTGAACGCATTGGCAAGGTCCAGCCTGAGTACTGCCGATCATGGTTCGCAGAACAGGTGAGCGTGGACGGCGTGTAGTGACTTTTCGCAAGGCGCCACTTACTGCTAGGCCAATCTGCAGCGGTATTAGTAGCTCGCGGAGGCGCTTGGTAACCGAACTCAGGACCAACTTTGTCGCCAGTTTCCGGAGGACCTCTGGAACTCCGATCGGGCGAACTGCTGGCTTCGCCGGTCGTGGGTTGGTGGTAGAAGGCTTGACAAACGGCAGTAGTCGACTGCTGCGCAATGCCCTAGTCAAGGGGTCCGGAAATCGCTCGGGTGCCGTGGAAAGTTGTCTTATAAAGCGTAGCAGATGTGGTTGTACCTGTAAGTGTCCTCCCCGGAGGCCACTGGGTCAAGGGCTCTTGCCTTTCGGTTGTCTTGCGAGTTTGGCGAGGAGGCCCTCGTCGGCAGCTTGTCCAGCCAGGCAGCGCCCTCTGAGCTTTGCGTTGTCTCGTCTGAGAAGTTTCTGTAGAGCCTGCAATTGAGTCCGGGAGTGGTATCTCTTCAGGTTCCGGAAACAGATCTTCTAGCTGGTCCCGACGTTTGACTTGCTAGTTCCGAGGCCGTGAGGGCATGTGCTGCGTCTGAGAGTCGGCCCAGGTGTGCGAGCTTCAGGGCTTGTTTCCGGCGCCAATGTGCTTGTTACTGGGATGTGCCTGCATCCCGGGTCTCGCGAGCAGGTTTCGGCCGCTCCACATACTCCCCCAAGGCCGTCCCTACCGTATAGAAGTCCCCCGCGAGAATGTGTCCGACCTGCGTGCCAATGGAGAGCTCAGTATCAGGCCGGGGAGCCCGACAATGAGTAGGCTGGCGTCTGCTGGTGCCGTAGTGTCTCGAGCGAGCTGCAGGGCAGCACTGAAGAGGCGGCTCCAGTGATTGACCTGAGCTTCGGGGATAAACCTGCGCGTACGCACAGGGCAGTGTACAATGGGGGTCCATAGCCTGCCTCCGTCCGTGACCTCGTTGACAAATTCCGTCCAGCGTTTTATCCAGTTCCGACAATTGAAGAAGAACAGAGGCTCTTCTCGTGGTCTTTTAGTTCCCCTTCGTCGGCTCGGCATCAATGCTGGGTTGCGTCCTGACTTTCCTGGAGCTCCATGGCCTGGGAATTGGGGGCGTTGTCCGGCTTGTCGTCAATGGATGCCGACGGCATCTCAGCGTCCATACCTGTGCCTGCCGCTGTCACTCGCGTGCGCTTCGGTTGAGGAGCTCCGCATTGGGGTTGCTTCTTCAACGTCCTCCTGAGGTAGTCGGGATGTCGCGCTGGAGGCACCCGGGGCGTCGGCGGTTTCATGGGCTGCCTGTGCATCCCTCTGAGGGGACGAGGCTTCTGGGCCTGCGTGCGCAGCAGTTGCAGGCTCAAGGGGTTCCACACACTCCCCGGCCACCGGTGGCGGGTGTTGCAGTGCATCTAAGTCCAAGGTCTTTTGAATGGCTGCTAGCGTGTTGAACGATAGATGCCGTTTCCCGAGCCGCGTACGAATCCGGATGATGTTCGATGGCCCGATTCAGTGTCTGTGCCGCGATTTCTGCGTGTGGAATGCGTTGTCTTTCGTTATAGCCCAGAACGTTGTCTGGGTCCAGGGCCTGGCGGGTGCACAAGGTCACTTGCCTGTCGGGGTAGCGCAGGGTAACTGAGCCGAAAATCCCTGTCGTGAAGACTCCCCGGGTAATGGCGTTTTGACGGACGCTTCTCCGTCCGTCCACCAAGGCCGGAATTGGACTTCGTCGCCTCTGCCTGCGGCTTTCTGCGCTGCGAACTCGGCGTACTTTGGCCGTGTGCTGCTGTTCCCGACGGCAGGGAATGCTTCTGTGTAGTGTGCCGGGGCTAGGACACCTGTCCCTCCCGAAGTTAATTGTTGATGGGTTCTGGCGCATATTGATTGACTGCCGCCGTCCGCGGGTGCTGCTCTGGGAGTTGAGGAGAGCTCGTAGTGGCTGGTCCACCTTGCCACATATGTGGTTTTTGTGCTAGCTCATTGAGACGTCCTGTCACTCCTTGCAGTTCTTTCGAACAATTTATGCGCGAATAAAGGGTGAAGACTGCCTGGTAAAAGTCGACGATGTCAGACTCGCCAATTCCGGTCTTGGTAGCACTGGTCGTCGCTGTGTAGCTGGTGGAGAAACGCGGCAGCTGAGTCGGCTGCAGCCTGCCCCTCTGCTCTGTTTTCTGCAGTCTTATCTGCGTCCTGTTCTGTCGTTGCCATGTTCCTCTGTTCTTCTCCGTATACTGGTGATGGTGCTGGTGCAGAGGCTCTTTCTCCTGTGGCGTAACCCCGAGGGCGGGTTTCCCGGGAGCAGAAGAGGCTCCGGGTACGGCCCGCGTACCTCCTTCTCTATCATTTACGAATTTATTTCCAAACCGCTATATTTTCCGATTTCCCCCAAACTCCACCGACCCCAGACTACCCCAGACTAACGTAACCCGTAGTTTTCAAAGCACTTCTCTGGCTCCTGTTCGATGTCCATAAAGTTCCACCTGTTCAGCCATCTTGCTATCTCCGTGCATACCTCGTCATGCCTACGTTCCCACAGGCCAGTCGACGTGAGGCAATGATGAAAGCGCGTTGTAGTCCATTAGCACCGTGTTTACCACGGCATCGAGTGCACTTTTCCGTAGTCCGCAGCCACGGAATCGCAGCCCCAGTAGTTGTCGGATATTCACCTGCTTTCGGTCGATCTCAACTTTTTCGGCTCCAGCGTCGGCAGTTCTCGCAACCAGACTCCCGATCCAGAGCCCGCGGCGGACCTGATTCGAGCACGATGTTCGCCGGAGAAGATGCGCGGATTGGTAACCAAGCGATGAAATCGCAATGGTGTGCCTCCCGAGAGAGAGTTTGTTGTGTAGAACCATTCTTCCAATCGCCACAGTCTTCTGGGGCGTCTCCTGGGGGGTTTTCCCTAGTCTGCTGCAGGGTGGCGAGTCTTCTGATCCGGGGCGGAGTTTCGACTCGCAGAATGCGTTGTATTGCTCGAGCAGATGATGGGATCTGGTCTGCGAGTTGTTCTGTGGACCATTTTAGTCGCGTCAGGGTGTGCGTAGCCAGAATTCTGTATGTATAACCCCAGACTAACCGAACCCCGTAGCCTTTATTCGGCAACTACCTACCGCAGCGCCCTAAGGACAACTCTTCCGAATAATGTTCTACGAATAATGTTCTAGATCATTCTTCCAAACAAATTTCCAGATGACAGAGACAATGAATGAATCCTCAACAAACGTGTTTTTAATCGGAGACTGAAAAAGGTCGTTTCTGGCTCTTTGAGTTACCAAAAAAAATTAAGTTATGTTCATTCTCAGCAAAAATGAGGCATCGTCAGGGCAATGAAGTGATTGATGCCCCGTTATTAAATGAATGATTGTGTTTAATCGGAGACTGAAAAAAACCCGAGGGGAAAAAAACGGGCTACGATCGCGAAGAGCGCGCGCCTCCAACATCAAAGCATCGTGCATACGCCACAGCAGAAAGCTTAGTTGGGTAAACAGCGAGGAAAGACGGTCAGGTCAGGGCGTTTTCGGAACAGCTCCCGAAGCCAACGAGAACCCACGGAATCCATAAATCCGAAACTCTCAAAGATCAACGGGACCAGGCGAAACCTTAAAAGTCCGTGAGCATCAGGGGCGGGAAGGCCGGAACGGTAGTCAGCAATTGAGAGCTCAGACAGCCACCCAGACTCTGCAAGCGAGATCGGTCGCGAACAAAAAATAATGTCCAGAAGAAAAAAACAAAAAACGAACCGTTCGGTCGCGAACAAAAAATAATGTCCAGAAGAAAAACACAAAAAACGAACCGTTGGGAACCGTTGGGAACCGTTGGGAACCGTTGGGAACCGTTGGGAACCGTTGGGAACCGTTGGGAACCGTTGGGAACCGTTGGGAACCGTTGGGAAGGAACCGTTGGGAACCGTTGGGAAGGAACCGTTGGGAACCGTTGGCCGCTCCGGGTGCGCTTCTAGCACCCGGAGCGGCTCTCTTTCCGATCTTCTTGCTTGTGCGGGGTGCGTGTGAACGCTGCTTCGATGTTGGACGCGTGTGATATTCGCCTTCACTAATCCCTTTTTCCCCCTCGGTTTTTGTTTTTCCATCACCAGTAAAACCCATTCCTTCAATCACTCTATAGACACATTCATTTCAGCGGCGGTTTTAATTACATTAATTCAGTTATTGAAGACAGAAACCATCAAACACATTCATTCATTTAAGTTCAACATTATTTTTGTTTTTTTTCAAATTTGAACACCCCCCCTCATTTTAAAATTAAAACAATTTTTGGCAGCGGATGAACCTGTTCATTTCATTTTCAATTGACTTTATTAGAATAGCCTGAAGCGCTACGCAAGGCGTGAAAGGGAACACTAAGAACTACGTAGGGAAGCGTGCAAACCCAGGCGCCTATGGCGCGCTTCGGAAAGCATGCTACTCGAATATCGCCACAGAGAGACGCTTAAACGTTCCAAGTATTCAACAGGATGCTCAGTAAAACATTTCCGCAACCTCTCCAAACCCGACTTCTCCACATGACCAAAACTTTCCACAATGAAAGGCTGGAAGCGGAGGGAGCGACCCTCAGCGCGAGGCAGACTGGCCTTACTCTCGGCATACCGTCGTTCCTCACTCGGCGAAGGGCCGAAGCAGCATATATATCAGTTGGGATCGTACGCCGTTTTGCTCGCAGATTCGGGGATACCTGAAGAGGTAGCTACAGGCGGACAAGTTTCATATTATTACTTTGTAGCTAAAGTGCACGGGATTTAAAGTTTCATGAGCCGCGGGTTGGTATTATTCCTGCTCGCCGGGATTGTCGGTTTGACGGTTGGCGAGAAGACATGCGCCACATCGTTTAGTGCCACATCGTTTAACCCCCTTGTCTCCTCCTTTTCAGCTGAGACAGGTTGCTTTGAACTGGGAGTCGGAGAAGAAGATGAACTGGTGGGAACCGTGAATGCCAGGAATGTCGTGAAGACCCAGGGACCCAACCAGGGGCAGCCCTGCATCAGATTCGAGTTTCGGGTCCGTAATGGACTTGGGATTAGACGGGCCAAGGTTGGACTATGGAACAAGGAAGTTCCTCGGAATCAAAGTCGATTCACTCGCAAGAGGAAGTTTCTAGATAATGAACCGAGCATGGTGAGAGTAGACGCGTGCATGGAACATATACCGACCGACGACACCTGCTGTTCAGGGGAGGAATTTTCGCCATCGTTGGTACTGGAAGCGAAAGTTCGAATGGACGACGGCAAAGTGCGTACTGCTAGCCTGGTTCCAATTAGAGCACCGCCAGCTCCCGTCACGATGCGGACCCCGAATGTCCGAAGAGCACAACGTCCTCCTGATTCACTTTGTCTGACGAACACCATCCGTGCATGCGAAGTCTTTACCGATTTGGACGCGGAAACCTTCTGGACATGCAATTTCACTATTGGGTGCCAGACCGTCGGCGGCGTGCCGGATTTTTTTGGCTTCAATCGTTTTGATATTGACGAGGGAAAAGTTCAAGTCGCGGGTTTACCTGGCGTAGATGTCGCACCGAACCGGTTCGAACTGTCTATTTACGAAATTCCAGCTTCCCCAACGCCGCCCGTCCCGGGAGCAGCCTATTATGCTGCGGAAGCACTCACGGTGGTCCGTCGTCAAGCAGTGTCAGGACAAAACAGGGAAGGGCTCCAAACGGTGATATTCGACGTGCCAGAGCTCCCTGAGATTAGAGCAGTCGCTTTTGCTTTAGAGGCCTTAGTACTGGAACAAGAAGATACAAGGTATGCCGTGAGGGAAACAGCGCGACGAGTGTTACTGGATTTTATCAGCTTCAGCGAGTACCGGGTTGAAACGAATTCAGGCCCACTCGAGCTTGAAATGTCAGCAGAAAATTCCCTCTTTGGTAGATTACCGGACACTGGCATCGTCGGACGGATCGGCAGCGCTATCTGTGGGTTTTGCTTGCCCTTAGGCGCGGAACCGAAAGGAGAATGGAGCGTTTTGCCCCCAGGCAAACCAGATGACAGCCTCAACGAGGCCCAGTTCCCACCTGAATTTGCACGGCTTCCCGGCAATTGTATTTATGAGGCACGAATCGAAACTATCGGAAATGGGTGTATGGAGGTCGATTTTGAATTCCCCGGGGTAAGGCCAAAGCTTATGCTCGTTCTCGTATCAATCTCTTTTCTTGCTAATCGATACTGGCATATGCGCGCCCGTCCTACATCTTTAGATGCTCGAGGTAGAAGAGGTTGTCCAAGGCCAGGTTGTGTGCAAGTGCGTTCTCATCTAAAACACTCCTTCATGGGCAATCATAGACGCTGCCGTTAAACACTGCTAGAACAACTGGACATAAGTGGGACGACCATCGCATTACCACTAGGTGAAGAGGTGGCCCATCTTTTCCCAGCTCTTCGTTCGTTCGCTTTGAATGCTTGCTTTCCGATTAAGGTGGAGACTAAGCTATCTGTGTATGTGTTCGGGCGGGCAATTGAGTGATGGTTAACACTACCGTAACTAAGCAACCGTACATACGTTTGTCCCTGCAGTTACAACAACTTTGAAGTGAGTCGCTTTTTCAATAAATTCCTTCAATCGAAAACTGAAAGAACAATCGAAGGGGAAAAACACTATCGCGGCAAAGCCATCACCACTATCGCGGCAAAGCCATCACCCCTCCAACATCAAAGTAGTATTCATAATCCACGACATGCGACGCAGACAGGTCAAGGATAATGAAGAGAAATAGTGATGCTTCTCGCGAAACAACTCGCGATGCTCACCAACGGAATCCATGAACGTTAAACTTTCAATCACCAGCGAAACCAGGTCATTTATTTGAATGAATGATTTAATCGTTGCAAAGATCAGCTTTGGATGTGCTCGTGAGGGTGTCCGGTGCTAGTTTTCGGTGGTTTTGCGTGACAAGTGGGTTCTTCGGTGGGAGGCGCTTCTCTCTGCTGCCTTTCCCCCTGTTTTTTCGGGTTTTGTGGTTGGTAGTCGGGTCATTCACCTTTTGGTTGTTAGGTCCTGACGGGGTTTTTTCTCCTGTGGAGTTGGGTGGTGTGTGTTTTCGGCGGGGGAATTGGTGGTTAAAGTATCGTCACTAAATTCTCTCGTGATGGTAGAGGTTTCCCCGCCCTTCTCCCTCGGGAGCGGAGCTCCCTGGCAACGAGGTGTCCTTCGGGGTTGGGCTCCGGGTGTGTCTAAGTTCGGGCCCCTTCTCTACGCAGGTGGAGCTGCAGGGCGCCACTGGTATGGAGGTGCGAGCCCTCATGTCAGCCGCATCCAAGGGTTGGAGCACCACGGCGTCGGTTTCGGGAGCAACAACTTCGTCCAAGCCTCTTGCGAACGAGCAAAACTCGGCACAAGCAGCTCACTGACGCCATTGAGCGCCTCCCAGACAGCATGCTGCAATCGGTCTGCTTGCTTTCCCGCTTTTGTGCCGGTCCCCGACTCAACTACTGGTTGCGTAGCCTACCACCCGACTGGGGTTCGTGGATCGCCGCCAAGGCCGACGAGATGACGCTGAGCCACTGGGGCACGCTCTTGGATGAACCCCTCGACCTTGAAGCGGCTCCCGACCGGGACTTAATTCGTGCCCAGCTCGCTCTACCGTTGCGCTTAGGGGGATTTGGTGTCGTAGATCGGGGACTCGTTTGCTCGCCTGCGGCGGTCGCCTCCTGGGCAACCGCGCTCCGTACCTTGGTGACTTTCCGGATACAAAGTGCCTGCCTTTTGGCTCGAGCACTGGCTGGCGAGGACCCAGCGACCCTTTCGCCCCGGATTTTGACGATCTATGATGGTCTACAACAGGCGTTCCAGAAGTGCAACGCCGTGCCGGACGAGAATCGATCCCGTTTTCGCTCCCGGCGGGAACTGCTATCGGGACGAACTGAGGCGATTGAGGACTCACCCATTGACAGAGTTCTTACCGATGAGGGAGAAGCTAGCCCCGGGTCACCTGTTGCAGATTACCCAGGTCTGAGCCGATTGTGGAGCTCCCGCACTGATGTGATTCAACATAGCCTCACCTGGGGCCAACACAGTGCCGCTCACGCAGTCTTGCTCAACTCTCCCCTCACACCGCCTACCACCCCCGCTCGGCTTCGCGGCATGGGAGGCCATCTCTCGCACCTGTGGTTAACCACTCTGCCTTCGTCGCCGGGTCACCGTCTCGATGCCTTCCAGTTCCGCTCCGCCGCAAGGATCTACTTAGGTTTTCCACAAGCCCCGTGGCACTCTAATCGGCCGTCTTTCTGTCAGGGATGTGAGAGCCGGATTGACGCTTGTGGCTACCATTTCTTGGGTTCATGCGGCCTGTTGCGAGGTCTCCGCACGAGGAGCCACACTCGTCTCAAGTACATCCTAAGCGAATGTTTAGCTCGGGTAGGTCATACGGTTGAGGTGGAATCGGAACTACCCAGATCGGTCTCGGACACGGCGCCGCCCCGCTGTATCGCAGATCTTCTTGTATCAGACCCTGCCGCCCGACGCTCAGCATATGTTGACCTCGCGATTACATGCCCTGTGGCGAGCCCCCATCTCACAGCTGCCGCCCGCCGCCGAGGGGCAGCCGCTTCGGCTCTTCGGCGAGTGAAGGAACGACGGTATGCTGAGAGCATGGCCGCGTCTGACCTACGCCGAGGGTCGCTCCCACCGGTTCCAGCCTTTCATTGTGGAAAGCTTTGGTCACGTGGATAAGTCGGGTTTAGAGCGGTTGCGGAAATGTTTCGCTGAGCATCCTACTGAGTACTTGGCGCTTTTACGGCGTTTGAGTGCCGCCCTGTGGCGATATTCAAGCAACATGCTTGCCGGGGCGCGCCATCGGCGCCTGGGTTTGCACGCCTCCCTCCCTAGTTCTTATTTCCTTTTCACGCCTTTCGTAGCGCTTCAGGCTATGCTATTAAAGCCCAATAAAGCCAGTACAGGAATGCAGGGCGGCTTGCAGCTCAAGAAATAAGCCTTCAGCGCTTTCCGCTCGCCATCAAATTGCGGAACTTCGAGATATCCAAGCTGCTCAATGTGGTTCCCCAGGACCCTCCTGCGGCTGCGTGTGGGACCAAGACACAGTTGCAGAGGCCCAGTCCCCCAAATCGCGGTGGGAGGCCCACACGGGCACGGACAACATCACGGGTGGGTCGCGGCAGAGCGCTCAGCTCCTCATCAAGGAAATACCCAAGGTCACGGAAACTCTCAGCACCCGCACGAGTGACAAACCATCGGCCCCAAGGAGTTGGAAGTGACCGGAGCCAGTAGGTTAACCGCTGACTGCAACAATACCGAAACAACAACAACGAGCACTGGAGGAAGCCCGGAGGTATCCGTCGAAGCTCTGCAGCCGTCTGTACTTACCGAGGAGCTGCAGCAACTCGCCTTCAACGAAGGACGGCGACCCGTAGGGGATGCCTAAGTGGACAAAACCGTCTCCAAATATCCCGGAACGACGCCGGTACATGCTGATCTTGTGCAGCTACACCTCCGCAGTAGAACGATTTGTGATGATTAACCTCCAAGTCAACGCGCGAAGCCAAGGAGCGTAGACGATCATAGGGTAGCGCTAGAGCATGAGGGGGCCAGGAGGCACGCGTCATCGTGGTAGGCAACCGTAGGAACCTGCGGGAATTCGGAGCGAACACAAACCAAGACTAGTTGTAGTCCACAGAATGAAGGAAGGAGCCAAGAGGTCACCCTTTTGTACCCCTGTTCGCGCCGCAAACGTGTGGGGAGGAAGCGCAAGGGTGTCATAGCGAGTCCCACGACCAAGCGGAGACTAAAGACTACTAACAATGGGAAAGCCTACACGGAAGACTTTGCGCACCACGTGCATGAGAGCAGGACGAGAGACGCGGTTGAACGCATTGGTAAAGTTTATAGAGAGGAGCCCATAATCTGCGGAGTACGCCATTTCCGACCGGAGTAAAACAGACAACAACTCACAGCCACCACGATAGCCTG
Organism: Rhodosorus marinus; assembly: GCA_029953675.1. Taxonomy (NCBI): domain Eukaryota; phylum Rhodophyta; class Stylonematophyceae; order Stylonematales; family Stylonemataceae; genus Rhodosorus; species Rhodosorus marinus. The sequence goes on from JAMWBK010000001.1 coordinate 3,112,446, forward strand.
AGGCCCACGCTAACTGCACGTGCCCAAAGAAGCGTGATTCTGGATACAGGATTTTCACTAACCACCGTGCCGCCAATTTGCGGACGACCTCAACCAGGCCAATAGGGCGAAGCGCAGGGCTCGAGGCATTGTGGCTGGGCTTCGAAAGCAGACACTACTGCGAACGCCCGACCAGGAACCACGCGCACTCACACGGGAGATCGCCATTCCCAAGCGCTTCGACTGCCAACGGCAACGCCTTCAAACCTTCATCACTTAAGAAACGGAGATATTCCACCCGCAGCCCCGAGAGCCTTGGGGAACGGCCCATCGGAGCATTATGAACCAACTCACGTACCGCCACCAGATTGACCACTAACCACACGCTGGGATGTGAAGCTGAGCGGTACTCTTCCAACACTGATTCAAACGAGAAGTCCCAAGGAGAGCCTTCCGCGGGAAATAGCAAACGTAGCGGTGAAGAAAGATCATCGGAGTATGGAACCACTTGTTGTCGCTGCTTGAGGATACCAGCTGCCCGCCGCAGATCACCGCCTCTCGCTCGTCTCTGTCGAGAGACCTGAAAGCTGAGGGCGCACAAGGAGAACAGGAAGAGAGAGAAGCGAAATAGAGACGTTCGAGGTCCTCAAAGTTGGCGGAAAGGAAGATTAGCTTTTGTCGGCGAAGGTGGACCCGGCGAGGATGCGGATTGAGGAGGACCGTAGAGGAGATGAGAACGAGGCGGGGAAAAAAGAACAAGAGCTCCCACCAGGAGCTTATGAAGACGACGAGGGAGCGGTTCGGCCGAGCTCTGATGACAAAGTGGAAGGGAACCGCCCGGGTAGGAGACGACGAGGTACGAAAACCACAAGAGAAGACGCTCATTCCAGGCTGAGCGGTCACTGGTAAACAGGGGTAACCGGGGCGACACGCTCGCGGAGGAGGAAGCCTCAGACATCGAGCCTCCCCTCAGCTGGGAAGGCAGATCGAATATCCGGAGGAGGTGCCTCGGAGGGAGGCTCAGGAGTCGCAAGACGCTTACGTGGGGGGCGCACAAAGGAACTAAAAGACCTGAAGAAAGTAGACACAGGGTTTTCAGCAGCGGAGCCTTGACTGTGGGCGTCCACAGCCAGCAGATTGGGAGAGACCGATGGTACTTCTTCTATGTCGGTGTCACGAGCCTCGAAGGCAGGGCGACGGGAGGAGGGGCGCTCAGTAGCCGGCGGCAGAAGGTCAAACGCAGGGCGGGCTTCCAGCAGGGCGGCCTTGGTGGAGAGGAAGGCCTCTAGCGCGGTGCGCAAGACCCGGGGGGAGGAAAACGCGGGAAGAGGCTCGCTTGTACGCGCGAGAGCCGCGCCACATGAGTGTTTAGGGCGACAACCGAAGCCTGCAAAGCAGCATTCAGGTTTTGCAGGGCCGAAGGAGGAACCTAGGCGGCGTCAAACGATCGAACGCGACAAACAAAGAGACATAAGGACTAGTCAGTATCGTGCTGGCCAGAGCACAGCGCTGGGACCCGGGGGTTCAAGCGATTGAAGGTACTGGTAAGCCGAGTCAGTAACAAGAAAACAGGCATGAGGGCCCGTGAAGTCCGCATATAGGAATTTAGACTGGGCGACCCCAAGGGAGGAAGCCATAGTGTCGGGAAAATCGCGGCAGTGGACGTACGCGCCGCCCCGACCACGAGAGGGGGTCTGGGGACACACGCTCGTCATCCACACGAAGTGAACGGAGATAGCTGGCGAGAAAAGTCAATAGGGATGTGTCGTGGCATCAGACGCACCATTGCCGTCGTGCGTTGTTCAGAAGAGCCCCTGCGAAGGACCTGCGAATAGGTCGGACGTGGGGCACTGGAGGGAGCAGGATTCCGGCCCGACGCGGGCCCAGGAGGTGTCTGGCCTTCGATAGGGGTAGCCCAGTCGGAATCAGGAACGACCAGAGCGGAGCGCTCTTGTCAGTTAAAGGCAGGCCCCGCTGCACCGCGTGAGGGTGGCCGCGGTACTAAACCCGCACACGCTGAGCTCCACGCGCGCTGAGAGAACGGCTCCGTCCACCGGAATAGGTGAGGAAACCCCAACCATGACGAGGGGAAGGTGTAAAAAACCGATCCCCCCCACAAAAACCCCAAAAAGAGAACTTGTATCCAACGTTTGCAACCAAAAAAAAACCACCACGACCTCCACGGGGCGCCAGCAACCCCCAGGACGCACCACACCGCTAGAAGATGCGGAGGGAAAGGTGGTAGAAAGAAGCGCCTTCCACCGAATAACACAATTCCGACTCAAAACAACCAAAACCCAGCACCATACACCCTCACGAAACCAAAAACCAAAAAAGAAAGATGACCCCACTGGGGCACACTCCTCCACGAACCCCTGGATATTGAATCTTCCCCCTACAGAGACGTACTCCGCGCCCAACTGGCCCTACCCCTGCGATTAGACGGGTTTGACTTTGCAGTCCGGCGAAAAAAATTTTTTGCTCCTGCGTCGGTCGCCTCCTGTGCCACAGCGCTTCGTACTCTGGTGAGCTTTCGGCTGATAAGTGCCTGCCTCTTGGCTCGGACGATGACTACAGAGGATCCCGTCCCTCTTTCGCCTCAGCTTTTGAGTCTCTATGATGGCCTGCATAACAGGCGTTCAGTAGTTACAACGTCGTGCCGGACGAGAATCGATATCAGCTTCGCTCGCGGAGTTCCAGGTGATATCTGGTCATGGTATCCGCCTCCCGTGCCAGAGTGCGGCCGAATGGGTAGGGTAGGCATCGTAGAAGGTAATCCAGGCGTGTTTCAGCGCATTACCTGAACAATGCGACCTGCGCGTTAAGTTCATGTTGCGGTAGCTGTGCTATTTCAGAGATGAGCTTTTCTTGCTTTGTTTTGAAGCGCACGACACTCGTGCTCGATATATTGCCAGTTTCCAAGCGGGATCGAGTGGATAGTGACGCCTTCTCGGGCAAAGTGTACGCCAGGGATCTCTCCACTGATGACTTGCGCCGTCGTCAGGGTTCGGCCGTATAGCGTGCATTTATCGATTTGCAGGCTGGCCCCAAGAGCGAGGAGCATAGTTCGGCTCCAGGCTAGTGCTTGCTTCAGCACTAAACTAACGAAACCGTTTACACTTTACAACCCCAGACTAACGCTGTGCACAGCACTTGCTTGTAGTCGGAGAGGGCCACCGTTTCCGTTCGGGGCGGCCGAACATTGCGCAGTGTCACAATCACCGGATGGGTGTCCGGTCCCCACCTACTGCCACCCACCGTCGCATGAAGTTGTCGAAGGGCAGTCTGTTGTCTCATGCCCACTGCCTTCGCTGCCCGTTGCGCGTATGTACTACGTGGTGGGATAGAGCCAGAGCGGGGAAGTTCCACTCCTCCTGTCCCCCAGGAGATAGTCCTGGAGCGGACTGGCCCCCAGCGGCATGACCCTTGTCGAGCTGTCCCACTTGCAACTGTCCCATTAGTTGTTGTCCCATTCCAGGGTGTCCCGGGGCATGGTGTCCCACCCGGTTGTGTCCCACACGCGACTGTCCCATCCTGTCCCAAATGGTGGTGTCCCAGAGGAGCTTGCCCTGTGGATTGACCTTGGATTGACGATCTGCGGGATTGCGCATTTCAGATTCGCTCTGCAAGGCTGATTTTCGGTGGGCGCCCAGAATGGAGGTTTCTCTCCCAGCTCCTCAAGGCGGGCGTTGATGCATTTCAGGTCGCCGGTGTTCCCTGGTCTGGAGTACAGCGGGTGTAACCCAGCAAAAAATCTCGCTATCTCCTTGTTGCTTACCCCGACGTCTCGGTAGAAGTCGGTATATTTCGCCAGCTTGCCCAGGAGGTCGTGGGCAACATCTTCTTCGTCCGTAGATGTGGACGCTGTCTCCATGTCTACTTCTTGGAATTCGCGAATTCTCGTACCTGATGTTCACCAAGGAGACTTGGTGAACATTAGGTAAAAAGTGCCTGGCCCTCTCCTCAATTTCTCCTTCCTCCAGGTGATCCCCGGGGGAATAGTTCTCTCCTCCAAGTGCAAAGTCAGTGCGGGATATTTCCTCCCCACCCGGGGGGGAGGTTGTCCAACATTCGTCTTCGCCATCAACCACACCCCAGACTCTAACGTAACCTCATCTTTTTAGCCTAGTTGGGACAACAAACGCTCCGCTCCAAGAGCTTCGCGATAAGGAAAAACAAGAGGTTGTTGACTTACCAATGAGGCTTCGCTTCGGATTAGAGGCGAACGGGGTAACCTGAACTTCCGCTCTAATTAATCTCGTAGAACACTTAGAAAGAATGAAGCAGACAACTCATTAGGGGGCTACTTAACGCATCCACAGACTCCTTATTTTCTCTTTTGTGGGCGTCATTAGGGAGCTTCCTAGCAGCGATTGTCCATGAAGACGAAGGAACGTCCCTCTATTTTAATCTACTGGGCATATCGGCCACACTATCAAACCCTATTCTAGCTCCAATGCAGTAAATACTCCCACAGTTTATTTTTTGATGCGTAAGCTTCGTGAACACTGTCGCATTGTCATTTGACGCTGATGTGGCAGCCGACGTTTCTTGCTTGCCCTATCGCTATCGCCCCTCGGCTGAGAAGATGGTTCGCCCCTCCACAAGAGCGTCCCTTCATGGACGCTTAAGTTTGATTGCCTAGCCAAACGGCTTCGAACAGAAAGTGACCTAGTCAAAACGAAGCTTGCAGCACTCCTTTGAAGCGAAGCGACGAACTCTGAGCGCCGGAAGGCATCAAGCGCTTAACAAAAAGAGCAAACTTCAATATTCAGCCATCTCGGGAGCCAAAACTTCGAATCACGATGAGTGTTATGATCCCAAGGGCCTAGATGCCCTGGACCGAATTAAATCCTCGCCATCGACTCAGTTGCAAGCGTTGACTATTGTGGCCCGTTACCGGTAGAACGAACGAATGGTTTAATCGGAGGCTGAAAAAAAAAAACCCCGAGGGGAAAAAAAGACTAAGCGCGGCGAAGTACTCGCGCCTCCAACATCAAAGCGGCATTCATGCGCCACAGCAGGAAACTTAAGCGGGTAAACAACGATTGAAGACGGTCAGGGCGTTCGCGGAACAACTCCCGAAGCCAGCGAGAACCAACAGAGTCCATGAACCCAAAGCACTCAATGATCAGGGGTACCAAGCGATGTGCTAGAGCCGAAGCACGAACACCAGGGGAAGACAAAGCCCCCGCGTATTTGATCTCTTTGCGGCGTCTCATGCTGGCGGCGGCAGATCCACGGCGCTCCCCCGCAGCCGGGAGATAACGACTAGCTTGAGGGTTAGGAACAGCAAGATCAACGTATGTGGTACGGCGGCTGTCGTCACAGGTGATCACCAGGTCGGCTACACGGCGTTCATCATTTTGAAAGTCCGCGACGGGTAAAGGTTTCTCACGTTCGATTTCCAGACCGGCTTGCCGGACTATAGGCCGAAGTTCCCGGTATAACAGGTTCAAGATCCGTGTATGGCGGCGGGTTCGAGCACCTTTCACCGCCGGGCAACTAGCGAGCAGTTGGGCGCCAAAATCTGCGTTGTCTTCAGTCTGAGAGCAGAGAGGGCACGACGAACCCATCTCGTACGGCCAAGGGGGCTGATGTAAGCCGAGGTATAAGCGCAGGGAAGTACGCACTTCGAAATCCGACAGTGTGAGTGGCGGAAAGGCTGGTACGGTCATGAGCCACTGAGAGCTAATAACCCCTCCAAGACTACGTAGGCGGGCGCGAGCGCGGGAAGATGAGACCATCTGCGCGAGGAGTCGGCCATATGCAGCACGGTGCAAGTCCCAAGAAAGGATATTTTGCAGCGCATCCGTGCGTGCTTGAGCTCGGCTCCCAGCGCGCTGGGAAGAGATGGCTTTCCCGCGCGGTGTCGATGTGGAAAAGTTCAGACAACTAAGATTTTGCCCAAGGCTTCTATTGGACGTGGTTCAAAGTCGTGCTCCTCAGGGCAGACTAACGAACAAGTAGTCAATATAGGCGTCGAGTGTATTCCGCTCCTTCCTGTAAACAACTTTTTTCAAAATGTGGTAGAACAATTTCAGGGTTCACGAGATTCCGTCATCTTCAAGGACTATCCAAGCTTTTACGCCCTCGAGTTGCCTAGTACGGGGAAAGCAGCGCCCTGAGTATTCCGTTCTTTATTAACTCGATCGTTGTCTACGGTTATTTCCTCGTGCCGGAGGACGGTTTCAGGGTTTCGAACAAATTTGCAAGCTCGATCACTTGCACTAAACCTTACCTTCCCGAGATGGAGGCAGGTAAGGGTTGCTCATACGTAGATGTCTGCTGGTTGTTACTGAGCGAACAAGTCGTCATGTCCCTTAAAGTTGTCCACTACAGCACCACCTCATCAGGACTGTAGCGTTCCTTGTATGTCATAATTCAAAGAGCTTTCTTAGCATCGTCGCCTCCCGGGCCATGTCCTCCGCGGTCCTCGGCTTCCTTTCCTTCTCGGCGTCGACCTTACGACTTGCGTGATCTTCCCGATCGATCCTATCATAGATTACATCGTTCGGCTGAAAGTCGTTTGGCTTTCTAGGCATTATGTGAACATGAACGTGGGGTACAGTCTGTCCTGCATACACGCCATCTTGAATAACGTAGGTCAAGGATTCAGCTGAGTGAAGGCTCTCCAGTCCAGGGCCAACTCGATGTGCTAATGTCCAAAGATCAAGGATTTCTTCGGCGCTTAAATCCACGCATCTGGGAGCAACCCGTTTCGAAGTCACGAGCACGTGTCCTTCTACGACTGGTTTGTAGTTAACAAACGCATACGACAAACTCGTTTCCACGAAAACCTCACTAGCATCAATTCCCCACGGACCAAACTTGTAAACCATTCCTGAACCCGCACCGATCAAAGGCCACGAGGTTACTCCTACACCACCACAATGTCCTTATGAAGCCACGAGTGCTGACACAACCCCTCTCCTGACTGTCAATTCCTTCCGCGCCCCCCCTTGGGCAAATGCCCTGCAGAGCTCTAAAACCCTCTACCTCCTGAATAAATGAACAAAACGTCCGAATTCGCTCCAGTCGAAACACGCTAAAATCATACAGATTGGGCTCCCTTCTCAAGCACTCCATCCAAAGCCTCGCATCAACCACATGAGTGCCTCACAACGGAGGGGCGGGAAACTAGACGTTGATTACGAGCGTCCAACAACAAAGCAGGGTTCGAACGCCAAAGAGTCAAAGACAGCTTTGTGAGGAGGCTATCAGCATGACGTGGGTTGCTACGAAAGAAGCCAAGAAGCCAACGAGAGTTTCCACTAAACCTAAGCACTCGTTGGGTGGAACAAGCCGATACACAACGCAGAGTCGCGAGGGAGTGCAACAGCTCCTCAGCGTACTGCAACTCTTTCAATTGCCGCATTGACCGAGTTGCAGCATCACGACGGAGCGGAACGCAGGAATGTACCTGCTCGAGGCCAGACAAGGAATGGGAAGGTCGATATACTCACCTCGACGAGCATTCAGATCAGTCACCACCAAGTCCACCACCCGCTGCATCAGTGCCCATCAAACTGGTGGTGCACCCAAATCCAGCACATCGAATCTCCCGTCTGGATCTCATCAAGGCGTTGCGTAGACCCCGGGTGTCTATAAGGAAACTCTCGGCAAAGGTGACCGTGAACGGAAAGCATTTGTCTTGCGTGCTTGTAGAAGTGGGCATTCTTATTTGCTTTCTGAAAAAACGAGAAGTTGGTTGCACCAAATATCATCGGTGATGGACGCGTTGGGGGTGCAACCCCACCCACGAAAGTTAGGAAGTTAGAAAGTTAGAGATTTCAGCAGCACATAAGAACAAACTTGGTCATTCGTCCCTCTTGACCGATCTATGATTAGTATGTGAAAGAGCTTTCCTTCGCCTGGTAGAATCATAAGCGCTGAATTCGCAATCCTTTAAAAGAGAACACGAATCGGGAGGAGCCTTTCGATACACTTTCGGTCGATTTTGCGAACGCCTTTAACAGCGTGTCGCGTGTTCACGCGCTCGAGATAGTTCGTCAGCTCTTCCCATCGGGTTTCCGTTTCGTGCGCCGGGTCTACGGGGAGGGGCCAACTTGCCCTCGCCTTGTCACCTTGGGTGCAGACAGCCAGAGCTTTGTGTCACAGACGGGTGTTCAGCAGGGAGACCCCTTAGGGCCTCTTCTGCACGCATGTGGATTGCAGTTGGCGCTGTTGCGCGTGCAGCATCAGTTCCCGAGGGCTTCATTCTATTCGGTGTCCCTGTGGGCACTGAGAGTTTCGTGGAGCGCAACCTTCGAGCGCTGCTAGCCGCGATGATGAGCTCTTGAATGAGCTGTGCCGCCTACCGGAGGGGTACCTCCAGACCGCTCTGCTCGTCTTCAGGTTCAGTGCGTGTCAACGCCTGAACTATTTTCTGCGGCAGCTCCCTTCGACGTGGGGGGCTTGGCTAGCCCTTCGCGCTGATCAGCGTGCGAGGGACGTTTTGAGCACACTGGTGGACGCAGACCTCTCTACTCTAGGGGAGAACGAACAGACTGTCCTTCACCGCCAGCTGGCCTTGCCTGTGCGCATGGGCGGACTAGCCGTGGGGACTTATGCACTAATCCAACCGGCGGCCGTGGTGAGCTCTTGGGCAAATGCTTTAACTACTTGGTCTAAGGAGAGCAATCCCACCGTGCGTGGTTTGTTGCAAGGCCTCCGTGAGGGGCACTTGGACGTGACTCTCAGCTCGAGGCTCGGAGGCGTTTTTGACGAGCTGGAGGGTGCGTTTCAGAAATGTATTGCCCTGCCAAGCGGTACACAACCCCGCTACGGGTCGTGGCGGGCAGTTCTTGACTCTTTTGGCGGATCTCGTTCGGGAAGCTCTGCGGCCGAACCGTGTCTTGACAGTGGAGCCCGGATGGGGGCTGGCGTTTGCGCTGGAGACGATGCTGACATGGATGGTGTCGATGCTGAAACGGACGCTGTTGCCGTGCCGTCGAGGCCGCCTGAGGAGTCTGTTACCCGGTCGGGCCCGGCCCCTTCGAGAACTGATGTAGTACAAAAAACCCTTTCCTGGGACACACATCGCGACTCGTACGCCACCCTTCTAGGTTCAGCTTCCTCTCCGCCTTCCACCTTGGCTCGCCTTCGTGCTTTGGGGGGTAGCCTCAGCTCTCACTTCTTTACGGCCATTCCTGCCTACCCGCGGCTAGTGATGACAGACTTCGAGATGCGCACGAGCTTACGTTTGTACCTTGGCTTGCCCCAACCGCCATGGCCCGCGGCTGGGGCCTCGAGTTGTAACCTGTACGGTAGCCACGTGCGGTGCGCTGAATTCGGTGGACACCTGTGGCATCCTGTCCGCAGGTCCAGGGGGCCCGGACTCGTCGGCATACGCGGCTCAACCGGTTGCTGTTTCGCTATCTTCGTTCACAGATGCTGGGCACGGACCGGGAGGTGGAGTATGAGGGTTCCCTCTGCCCGTGGCCACGGCAATTACTGATACGGCTGACGCACCAGGGGTGCAGCGGGTGGCGGATCTAGTGGTGACTGATCTCAGCGCCCGTCGGAGTGTGTACGTTGACCTTTCTATTCCTTGTCCTCAGGCGACCAGATATCTACCCGCATCTGCACGCAGCCGTGGCGCTGCGGCTCGGTCAATGCGGCAACTGAAGGAGTCCCAGTACGCTGCAGCTATGTTGGACTCTACGCTCCGCGATTCGGCCTTGTCCTATCGATTTGTTCCACTCATCATCGAGTGCTTTGGTTTAGTTGATTGTATCGGCTCTCGCTGGCTTCGTGTGCTCTTTCGTCACAGCCCAAGTCGTCTTGATAGCCTCCTCACGGAGCTGTCCTTGACCTTATGGCGTTCCAACGCGGCTTCACTGTTCGACGCGCGTCATCAGCGTCTTGTTTCTCGCTTCTCAGGGTAGTTAGGCTCTGATAAACTGATGATGATGATGATGATGATGAATCTTCTATCCAGTAAGGAAGGTCGTGAGTATCATGCTGCGAGATGGTCCGGCATATGCATATCAATTGAAGTCGGGCGGAGGCTCCAGGAGCAAATTCAAGTTTTGAAGCACTATGGCAGAACTAATATTGCCCCGATTGTCTTCTCGCTCACTACCGATTTGGATTTTCTCGATGTTCTTTCGGCATATAAACGTAGTAACAACAAAGTCTTGTTGAAGCATAGGCGCTTTCCAACATACACGCCACAACCAGGGCTGCTTACGCACCCACAATGCGGGTTTTTGGGGGTTTTTAGTTTTAGCTCGGTTTACCTCAGAATCGCGGGTTTGACTCAATGGTGGTTTTACACTGCCTCCAGTTGTATTGAGTATTTGACAAATACAACGATTCTGGCGATTCTCAGCCTCCAGTATCTAAGTTACTGGAGGCTGAGAATCGCCTGTTTCCATTTCTACGTTGCTTCGTTTTATGGTCTCTGTTCTTGATTTGCGAATGTTGTTTCTAAGGTCTCTAATCTCGGTTTGCGGGTGTGTTGTGAATTTATAGGGTGAGTGCTTCGGCGGCAAGGTCTGTCAACTGAATGCAAGAGGGGGAATGAGCAGTAGAGATCTCAACACCGAATTACAAGTAAACATCTTGTTCTTTGAATTGTAATCTGGACACTTTCCACGAAGAAGGACTTCGCTGTGGAGGATTATCGGAGACTTTGGTAGCGAAGGATTATTACTCCCATCCGCGAGCTTCTCCACTGCCAAGATAATGTCTACATCTCAAAGATTAAGAAATATTCTAGTACAAAAAGTTCAGAAAAATCTGGCTTGGACAAATTCTCCCACAACCAGCTTGAGGACTGAGAAGGCCAGAAAGTGACAAGTCCCATTTTCGGCTTCCTAGCAAAAACGTTCTCATCTCTTTTTGGGGGGGTATCACGGGGTTTTGATTCTTGCTCCAATAAAGATTTTGTTATAAAACTTTGAACAGGAAAGTGAAAGGAAAGGTCCTACATTTTGAAGCTCATTTTGGTTGGAAACCACTTTATCGTTGAATTTGTCAGGTTCCCAGAAGTGAAATTCTCGGCTCGAATCAAGGGTAGCGTGGATCCAAGACAGGAGACTAATGTGGAAGCTCACTCAAAATTATAAAGAAAAACTCTATCGTTATTCAATTTCTACTGTAATTGGGCAAACGGCTTCTCTAGGGGACGGCCTGCGTTTATGGTGACCTTTGTATTTCACGGGCTCCACCGTACGCATCGACTATGGAAATGCGCCAGAATATCTGGGCTCCTGTTGTGATTTACCAGTAATACGCGGAAAAGCGCAGCTAGGAGAAATCTGACACCTGGAAGATTGGGATAAAAAGTAGACCGCTCAGGCGCTTGCAAAATTTCACGCCTTGGGGTAGTTGACGAAGCTGAGGTGCTCATGGTGCTCGTCTCCGAGTGTACTACAATGATGGCGGTGTTTCATGGCCTATTGGTGATGGCGTTGGTCTTAGGGGGGGCATCAGCGGACACGTTGGTGAAAGATCCCCCAGTAAGCAGAATCAAGATGCCAATCGGTGAGCTTCTATCTCCTTTTTCGTTTTTCGGATGAAGATCTGCCCTAGGTGTGTGTGAAAGCTCCAGTCCTCAAACAGCTTCTTAACATGCCTCAGGTTTCGCTTTGACGGACATGGCGGAAGGTGCGAACAGCAAAATCTTTACGGTCGGCATACGCGGAGGCAGAGGAGAACTCATCGAGATCAATACGAAAAAGGAAACGAGAGATTTACTGAAGAGATTCAACCGCCAGTTTGCAACAATATTGTACATCCGGTCGAAGGATTGGTTCCTCGCCAGCGATGCAGTTAAACCGGGCCTGCTCGTAATGAATCGTGAGAAGGGCCTCACGAAACTGGCGAGATGCGAAATGCCCGGAGGGGTAGTTCCAACAAGGATGATCATTGCGGATGAAGTCGTTTGGTTTGGTGGCGTTGACAAAAGGAACATCTATTCTATCAAGGTCAAGAACTTATTGGATTGTAAAATCAAGTCCAAGAAGCTGAACAACATTCCTAAAGGGTCTGGGGATAGCTTGGCGTATATCCAGGACGTTGCTGAGTTCAAGGGACTTTTATTCCTTGCTGTTGCCAACGCAAATTTCGAAACTCCTGAGGGGAACGGTGCAATCTACCTCTACGATCCAGAGAAGGACCGGGGAAGATTTGTGGTCAGCAACCAGTTCAACTTCAATCTGCGATTGGTGTCGGGACTCGTACGCAGTGAGCGCACGCTTTACGCCGCAGCAAAGAAGTCCCCAGCGCCAAATTTGCCCGCAGATAATAGGATTACAGCTTGGAAGATCAAGAATTCAAAATACGGCGAGATCGAAGTATCCTATCTCGGCCGCTTCCAAAATTCGTTCGGAGGAACTGATTACGATGCTATTATTTACAGCAAGGATAGGGTCTGCGTAAGTTCCGTTTTAGTTGGACGGGACAACGTTGTCTGCTACGACGCAACTATCTTCGGGTAGTGGCCTCTCGCTACAAAGCTACGAAATGAGGCCTAGAAAGTAAACATCTTTGTCACGGAAATGCTAGCCCACGCCAAAGATGCACGTGGTTGTGATTGAGAGGGCAATAGAAAACTTGTTAAGTACTCACAGAGTTGATTTGTTCGCAGCAAGCGGGCTGAAATTTGCTTTTTCCTAGCGGACACTTGGATATTCAGCAAAGCCTTCTTTGGTGAACCAGAAAATGGCTTTAGACTTGTCGATGGCTGTACTTCGGAACCTCCACTGCGCAGCTGCCCACGGCAGGGCTACAGTGTTTCTATCACTATCTAGCAGGGTACCTCCGCTACCAGGGTTAAGTTAAAAAAAAACACAGGGAACATCGGATTGTCCAGCTGACCCGCGCGCAGGGAACGCAGAGCTCCTATCGCAAGCGCGCCTATAGCAAGCTCTGCGTCCAATTGCCAAAGGCTCCTGGTCAGCTCACTCGCGGGTCGCTCGGCTCGTTGATCCTAAGCAGAAATAGCCCCAAAAAGGCTCTCTGTCCCTCGAGAGAGATATCCTTAGGACCAAACTAATTCCATCCTGCTCAATGACAATGTGAAAGCATGCGCGTCCCGCTAGAAAGCATAACGAGAAACTTGAAAACAGCAGCCACAGATTCCGTTACTTAACATTGCGCACGGAGGTTAGCGGGGTTGGAAACCGGTTTATTCATAGCCAACCCCTACACGACCAATATTAGCTAGACTTGAATGGTCTTGCTCTGAAAGCTTCTCATCGGATCCGCGTAGAGTCTAGAGCCCTATGGTAACTATTTCAGTATATCACCCCCCCCCCGCAAGCATCGACACAATCTATTCAATCAATGTTGTATATTGATTGAATATCTATGTCCTTCCTTGATCGTTTTCCCGAGATTATGGGGTGGGTGCGCTTACAATTTAGTTGATTTTTTTTTTGCTGACAAACTTCCACATGTAATGCAGGTGTGTGGTGGGGAGTTGATCAAAAATATCCAGTCATGTTGTCGGAGTCGGCTAAATGCGCCACGGAATCCAGTCTCCCCCTTATTCTTTGGCGATCTAAACCCAAACTAAGCACATTCATTCAATAATGAAGCATGGGTGGTCCGGAAGACCGGAACCAGCTTAAAAACAACTTGTTGATCGTTTGTGTTGATTATGAATAGACCAGTTTCTAACCCAGTTTTTGGCACTCGGCCGACTAGAAGACAAAAAATTGAATGTCGAACGGTCGCCGCAAATCGGCGGACTGGCATGCTCTGTGGGCGCCAGAATTTGCTTTTAAGTATTCCACATTATCCTTCATCGTTGCTCCCTTGGGATTCATGTCCAGGATGTCGACCTCTTAGGTAGGATCCCGTATAGTGCAACCGAGGTTGTTTGATTAGCCTGCGCTCGGGATTTCAGGAGAATGAAGCAGGGACTGCTGTTGGTAGTGGTGGCAACCGCCATTGGCCTGGCCACCGCTCAGGGAGTTGTCAAGGATGACCCTGTTAGTAAGATCAGGATGCCCATTGGTGAGTTTTCTCATCTTCTCGTGGATTCGCAGTGTGTAGTGACCTTTGGCTCACAAGCACATCGCCTTCTTGAAATTTTCCAGGGTTCGAATTTACGGACATGTCTGCTGGGGCCAACAGCAAAATTTTCGTTGTTGGCACTGCTGGGGGAAGGGGTGAGCTGCAAGAGATAAACACGCGGAAGGAGACGCGGTCTTTGTTGAAGCGTTTTAACAGAGTTCTCACCACTATCCTGTACCTGCCATCAAAGGATTGGTTTGTAGCGAGTGAAGAAAAGCCTAACTTTGTTGTGATGAGCAGGGAAAAGGGACTCACGATTCTGGAGCGATGCCGTCTGCCAGTGGTTGCCCCACCCACACGCATGATCGTCGATGATGAAGTTGTTTACTTTGGTGGCAAGGACAAGCGGTTCCTGTACAGCATCAAGGTCAAGAAGCTTCTAGACTGTGAAATCAAAGCAACTGAGCTCACCTTCATTCCCAAGGGAAGGGAGGACAAGGGCACCGGCCAAGCGTACGTGCAGGATGTCGATTCTTACAAAGGACTACTAATCCTCGGAGTGATCAAACCCACAGACACATCTGTCGCTGACTCCGCCCTGTACTTGTACGACCCGAGGAAGGACAAGGGAGTGCTCTTGCTCAAGAACGATGCAAACCTCAAGTACTTGACGGGAATCGTTCGAGATGGAAAGACTCTCTATGCGGCTGTGAAGAAGGGCGTTGCCAACCCAACCAAGAACAACGAGAACAGAATTAGCGCTTGGAAGCTCAAGGGTTCTTCAATCACGACTATCTCGGCTTCTTACCTGGGCAGGTTCCAGAGTGGGTCTGCAGGAAGCAACTTTGATGCTCTCATGTTTAGCAAGGGTCGAGTGTGCGTGAGTGCCACTCTTGCTGGACGGGCCCAGATTGTATGTCATCCAGGAGATGTTTTTGGGTGAAAAGAAAAGATTGTGCCGGGGGTTACGTTAGTCTGGCGTGGTCTTGGGTGGACAGTAGACACATCAAAGAAGCTATCACTCTTTTGACAGCTGTTTGAGCTATGGTGTGGACGTGCTCCTCTGTACCAACTTTTTACTTCCTGATGCGCTTGATCACGTCCAAAACTTGCATGTTTTTTCTAGCGCTTCCCCCATCCTACGACTCCATTGGCCATGATCGCAAGTTTTTTGATAGTGCATACCATCTCAAATTAGAGCACATTTGTTAAAAGGGGGTTTGGCTGTCGCAAAAAGATTCGTCCAACGGGCTGCAGACAGAAGCTACTGAAACCCATAGAGGTCTACTGCCGTAGGAACCGTATCACCAGGCTCAGTCTGTAGTTCCTATTACTATTGAGGCCCATTCTCTTGGTTTAGGCTAGCCCTCTTCGTCTCAGGATTGTGTGCTACCTGTAGTTGCTGAAAGGTGGGCTGCTCTCGCCAAATTTGCTTTCATTGCAGAACAAGCATACGGTTTGTTCGTTTCGGGCGTGAGGGCTGAAATCTCACTCCAAAACCCAGAACGACGAAAAAAGCTGGCCGCTCACCAATTTCAAAAATATGGTTCCTGACCGTTATCACGTGGTCAAGAACCATATTTTTACCCCGTCCCGGCTCCTAGAATACTTGCGGCCGAATCTGAACACTTGGTATAACAAACCGTGAAATAGATCGCGGATTGTATGGAGTCAACGAGCAGGGTGAACAAGTCCTCCCGCTTCAAAAATCTTAAGTGGAATGCAGCTGTCGTGGTTGTGAACATCAGCAAAGAAAACTGCATTCATTACGCTGGAAGGCGCTCGAAATTCGTGGGACAACTTGCTCAGCGTTTTGATTATCATTCATGTGGTGAAGAGCCCTATTCACTCATATTAATGATTTGCAACGAGCAGGTCCTGTTCACGCCGATGGCCTTGTAGACCAACACTCCTGGTACTAAACCTACTATCATCGACAGAAATTCTAGGGCCTTGACGAGTGTCAAATTCTGAAGCGGTTTAATGATCTTGTCTAGAACACCCACTTGGCAACTTTGTGAAGCAACACGACGAGATTCGAAGAGTTTGTGTGAAGCAGATCCGGAACCGTAAATCCGAGGCGGAAGAGGATCCTAAACGGCATCAACAACCATGCCGCAATGGCTGGGGGTACCATAGTTGTGTAGCATGAAGCTAGAACCCCATCAACGACAATATCCCCTTGCTCAGTGTGAGGATTAAATGCGCCCTTCGCAACAACTCTGTCAACGGCGTCAATCGCTACAGCTCCATTCATGCTTGTCACAAGCCTATCGCCCACAATGAAGTCACGGGCGGCTCTGAGCAGACCTTCTTCCGTTACTAGGTAGTGAGATCCGGATGCTCTAAAGAAATCTCCGTTGGCAAGTTTGAAGGACAAGTAGCCAGCAAGGATTTCAGAGTCCTTGTGTCCCATCATGAAAACGCTGCTGAATCCAGTGGATGTACGGATCTTGTCCCCAACTGCTACTTGGTCCATGCGAACTGTCTCCCCAGTCTCCAGCTGAACGGTTGCCGATCCTGGGAAGCACACTGGCTCAGGTGACGGACTTGGGGTCGCGGTCGGGCTCGCGGTCGGGCTCGCGGTCGGGCTTGCGGTCGGGCTCGGGCTCGCGGTCGGGGACACGGACGGAGGAGGACTGGTGCTAGGAGACGCCTCTCCATCCGCGACTTGGTCCTCAGCAGCCCAGATTAATGCAGCATAGTTGTAGAAAGCGTCAACTATAGCGTCACGATCCCCAATCGATACATCAGAATACAAGGGTCCATCGCCATTTGCCATGCCATCGAAACCAGCAGCATCCAAATTGTCGAACATTGATACAATCTCCTGGTACGAATTCTGCAATCCCGTAACCGTCGCAGCCGGCAGCAGAGGGTAGAACGGACTCAACTGTAGTAGTCAAACAAGAAACACTCAGCCATTAGCACTTCTCCCACTACTCTCGCTGAAGTCAAACCCAGCCTTCCTTCAGCCACCATCATTACCTGACTTTCAATTCCCTTCGCGTTGTTCGTGAAGATTAGAAGAGAGTGGTCACTCCACGTCTCCTCCTCAGACGATATCTTCTTGGCCGGAACCTCAACGGAAAGTGCTTTCAGTCCGTCCCAGGTGTTCTCAAGGTTGAAATTGTCAGGATCGTTTTCGGCGTTGTCAATCTTGTCACACAGACTGTCGATTGTGCCCTGAACATCAGTTACAGCCGCCCTCGCACAGTCCAGATCGTCGTCCCGAAACAAGCAGTACTCAACGACGTGCATGCCCCTGAACTCCTCGTCCAGCTCGCCTTTGTTGTGGGCGTACGGTCTCGAGTCAATGTTTGTGTCCTTCGCAACGTTTACACATAACACATAGGTTCAGTTCAGTGCTGCTTCGGGCAGAAGATCCCTGGACCGCGAACACTACGCGTTCTCTTGGATTTCTTACCTCCTCCTCGAAAGATCCAGCAAGCACTTCGATCTGTTCGTACGGTGGCCTCGCCGCAACATAAGCATCCCTCGATGCGTCCAGGTCACCAGAGTCGATCGCAGTAAGCAGATCAGCAGCCAGCTCCTGCTGAGACGCACACAACTCCACAAACTTGGCAACACCTTCAAGAACAGCTTGGTTCTGTCGCTCAGTCGCTCGGGAGGTAACTAGCGAACCCATCTGCACGCGCGTCGCTCCCTCAGGAAGATTCTCCGCTTCCTCACCATCTCGTACCTCATTGTTGGCCGCCTCAAGCGCAAGGAAGAACGCATAGATGTTGTCCGAGATCAGCTTCCGGTCCTCCACAGACACTTCCGAGTAAGGCTTCGCAGCGGCTCCCTCGCCACCGTCAAAGCCGTTCTCAGGGTCCACCTGATTCATCGTGTCAACCATTGTGTTGAAGGCCGCTTCCAGAGCTTCGTACGTCTCCGCTTCCATCTCATCTTCGAACGGTGAGATCACAGACCATATACCCTTCAAGTTCTCCCGGAAAATCAGGAGGGACAGGTCGCTGTACGTTTCCTCTTCCGAGGCAATCTTCTTAGACCCAATCTCCACCGTGAGCCCCAGTGCTCCGTCCCAGGTTTTCCCTCGGTTAAACACCTCCGTGCTACCCTCATCCAAGACGTCGCAGAGCTCGTTGATCGTTCTCCGGAGCGGACGACCATAAGGTCTCGCACACTCAATGTCCTCCTCGCGATAAATGCATGCCTCAATTCGGTGGAATCCAACAAAGTCGTCCCCAAGCTCCCCTGTGTCGAACGCGTACGCCCGAGCATCAATGGCTTCGTCCTATTAGCAGTTCGAGGCGAAACTTTCAGATTCAACATAGCAAGTCCTTTGTCACAGGACAGTGATTGCTCAAACCCATCAACCTACCAGATCTTCGAAGCACGCTGCAAGGACTTCAATCTGCTCATACGGCGGGCGAGCAGCCTGATACGCAGCCTTGACCGCGTCAAGGTCGTCCCCGTCAAGTGCATCCACCAACTCCGCAACACTTCGCCTCTGGATCTGACACTGCTCCGCGAGCGCCGCTACTCCAGCATCCACACGAGGCTGGAGCTCCTGCCCAGTTACGCATGCGAGGAGAATTACACACGCAAAGAGAACCTTGAGCTTCATCTTGACAATATGACCATACACCGTGCACGCGAAAAGGACAACCACCAACTCCACGCCGATCCCTCGAAACGACCCGCGGATCCTGACTCAGAGGGAGCCTTGTAGACAAGGTGCGATACTTAAGTACATCGGAGATGACAGCGTGAGCAATGATCTCCTGGACCTACCAAAAAGGATCAATATCGCTCTGCTTGAAATCTTCAACTTTTCCGCAAGAAGAAACAAGCTCCATCAACGGATCAAATCCTCGTGCGAAGAATTTACTCTTCAAACGATATTTCCAGTGCTTCTGCCAAGGGGGTTATCTCAGCCTACCACCGGCGTACCAAAGACCCACGATCTTTTACCCAAACCCGCAGAGCACTGATCGACGGCACTAGAACGCGAATCACGCTCACGTTTCTGCACCTTGCTACGAAGAATTTTATTGGTTGTCACAACTAAAATGTAGACTTTTCAAGAATATATGATCATCCTGAAGACCCCTCCTCTTTCTCTCTCAGTGCCAGTTTTCTAGCTGTCAGTTCGCGAACCACACAGTTTCAATGCGATTCATCCTCCGTTTATCTTGAACTTATAAAACAAAACAATTTGCCAGCACGAATCCGAGATATGCAAATGTCGACTTGCCGCATGTTGGAGCTGCTCGCGGAGTTCCTGTTTTGGCCGCTTGCGCAGCAATCTCCTTGTGGAGTCTCCATATTCCTTGGAAACATTACGTCAGGGACGAAAACGAACTCATTCGGAATATAGTATATAGGGGTGATATAGCGAGGGAGGGAAGGCTTTTCATCTTTCTCGAAACGGTGTTGTTGAGTTTACATAATGAAATTCTTGGAACCTGGCGGCTCAATTTCTTCCTTCATTTCTTACTTTCTGCAAGGAGGTCCCATTCTTGGTTTTGCCGGGTTTTTTGGCGTACTCGGGCCACCGACGAATGAAACTAAATTGGAAAATATTTCTCAGTCATTTCAGAAAGTCGGTTTGTTCATGAAATAACACACTTTTTCTCAGAAAGTTGCACCCTTTCCTTACAACAAATCCACGGCAGCTTCGTTCCCAGAAACCCGCCTGCCTTCGTGTTACCGGACGACGTTGGTATTCAGAATGTTTCTGGAAATCAGAGATTTGTTGTGTTCACTCCATGAAATTCTTGGAACCTGATAGTTCAATTTCTTCTTCATTTCTTACTTTCTGAGAGGCCCGGTTTGTTTTTGCGTACTCCCCACCTAGATCTCACCCTAACAATGTTGATTAAGATCAGCATGTTGCCCTACTTTTAAGTGGCATACGATCTAGATATGTCAGGTCGACTCTTGCTCACATCTATATTCTTCGCAGTTCGCTAGACTACTTATAAAGGTCGACATCACCCGGGTCTTAAATGGAAATTTGAGGAAGGACGAGATGGGGATTGAGTGAGTTTTGCGATTGGTCTCTGAGTCAGCAATGAGCCATCACACCCCAGTGCGACCCTCTTTCCTTTGTCCGTACTTTCTTCCTGACCGACAACGGTCATGCAGGGGAGGGTCTTTTCCTCCCTTTGGAAGTCTTTTTGGCTTTTCTCCTTTGGGATGTTTTGTCACGCGAGTTTGTGGCACATCTCCGCTGGCTTGGAGTAAGATCACCCAGCTAGTTCAAGCATCGGAGTACCAAGCCTGTGTTCTCTGAGGTTCAATAGAGCCTGGTAAGGTTTCCCTGCGCTGGTAGTGTTGTAAAGGAGAGTCTAACCAGTTATTTTCTGGAACGAGTTTTGTCCGCGAGGTGATATACGACTACTTCCTTAAGCGAGGCGTTCCTGAGTTGAAGGTATGGTTGTCTAGTCTCCTTGGATGAGAACCCATGAGACCAACCAATTCTTTTCCGGCGGAAACCGCCGTCAATCACGGACGACCACTAGCACGGTATCCCCATGACCAAGAACCAGACGACGGACGGGAGCTACCGATGTGCGTTTCGTAGCCTGCCAACTAGTCCCTGCAGGAGGGAGCCTGTGTCCGTTCCACTTTCAATTGCTGTCTTTCGGGGTTAGTTCTTCTGTTTCTTACTTCCTCTTCCATTTCTTGTTTTTGGCCTACTTGCCCATAGTCTTCAACCGTGCACTTCGTCTTGAAAGCGGGGAGCCTGTGTCCGTTGTTCCACTTTCAATTGCTGTCCTTCGGGGTTTCGTTTTTTTGTTTCTTACTACCTCTTCCATTTCTTGTTTTTGGCCTACTTTCCCGTATTTGACGATCTAGATCTTTGCTTTCCGCATGATTAAGAGCCATTTTTCCCTACTTTTTAGCTCAGTTTGAGCTAGATATGTCAGTGGTATTCTTGCAGTCCATATTTTTAGTGTCTAACTAGACTACTTTTGAGGTCGACTTGACCTAGCAGTTGGGTTCCGATGAATTTAGGGGAGATGTTGTTCAGCTCGTTCACGAGGAAATCGTGCTGCATGCACAAAGTTGTCGTGCAGAACACACAAGCCTTGGAGAGACAGGAACGCGAGAGTTCGGATCGCCTTCCAACCTGTGCACGGCAAAAATCGAGGGTTGGTGCTTCCCAGGGTTCAAGGCGTTTCGCGAATTGTAGCAGAAGGCAGGGGGTGTGTCACAAGTAGCGGAGACTCGAAGCCATCCAGCTCAGCTACCCCTCATACGCTGAGCAACATTGCGGCATTCAAGTCTTTGCACACCATTTTGCGGTTCTACAGACCAGGGATTTTGGAGGCCTTAGCCCCCAGTTTCATCACCACTTGTTGTGAAAAAAGAAAAGCCCCGTAAGCAGCTTCCAAGAAAACCAGCAGGTTTCTGCTTTTTCTCATGTCTGGGGTCTAGCATGGGGTGTTAGCCTTACAATTTCCGGGTGCTTTCGTGTGGATACCATGCGGGACACTCGCGTCGAGCCATTTTTATCCCAACAAGAGCTTGCTAACAAGCTGTTCTTTTCCCGCTTCTCAGCCGGGCATATAGTGGGATCACTACTCTACCCTTATTAAGCCCACGTTGTGACATGCTTTGGACCACACGGAGCCGCGTGGAGCCGCGTGGAGCCGCGTGGAGCCGCGTGTGGTGCTCTCCCCCCCGTGTCCAACCGTCTCAAGGTCTGCACTGACGGTATCTTGAATGATACAAACAATATCGAAACACAGCCCCAATCTGTTTGTTATCCGTCCCATATCTCTTTCACCGGCGGGCGACCCGGACCCTTTCGGATTAATTGGATCCGTATCGGTAACACAGAGCTTTAGTCAGTTTCGTATCTTCTTCGTTCGTTACTGAGTCAGACTTGGTGGTTGCCAGTTTGATCCCTGTTGATCTCTAGTTCAAGTTGGCAGACTTGTTTCTTACTTGCAAGACTTTAAATGGATGCATACAAATTGCACGCGAACATGCTATTCACAAAGTCGCTGCGGAGTCGAGCATGCGCATTGCCGCCGAGAACCTGGCCCGAATGTCGGATGTTACAGAGGTAGTCAGAACTACTAGTTTCTTCTGGTTGGGAACTTTACACTTCGACAGGTCCTCAACCACTTCGGGTGGGGGGGGCACAACTCAGCAGTCGCACCCGCAAGTTATCTACCTCCAGCTCTGAGCTGCTGCCCAGGGTGTTGCAGCGTGAGCAAAGCGAATCGCCTTAGGTCGCTGCTGGCATTTTCTAAGATTAGCATCGAAGATTATGCTCAAGTCTCAGTGGAAGAGTGCCTTTGGTACTCGAATCTCCGGCAGTACTTGCAATCCCGACCTTTCCGTTCGCGGAGAAAACACTGCCCACCTGCATTCCGGATTGACGCGTTTCGGACCGCGAGAAGCAAGCGGAATAGGCAGCCAGGGATTCAAACCGACTCCTGTTTTGACGACGGAGCTAAGCAGGAGAGGAGAGATAGGGAAGGTGATAAGAAATGCGGACTGCGCAGAATTTTTAGCTTGTGTACTGAAGGGTAGAGGGACATGTGAGGACCACCTATGCATTCAGCAGTTCCGTCAGTTGACTAGTCGCTCGAGTTGGGAAGTTGTTGGGAGTTGGTGAAGATGTCGAGCAAACATGTGATCAATCAGAAAATCTAGTCCGGCGTGGAGACAAGCTACTCGTTCACAAACGGTTTTCGGACCTGACAACCCAAGGTTTTCTTCTCATAGGGAAAGTTTGTTAGGTGGGCGCCGCAGCCTTCCGCCCCCCGAAGGAGTTGAGCAACCAACCCTCCCTATGCTGGTTTGCGATGGAGACGACAACAAAGAGTACAAAGCGCGAGGACCCGCTGTGCCAAAAAACAATTTAAATAGAACCACCGCGGCGCGCTTTGCTAAAACACACCCGCTGAGCAAAGAAGCGAATTTTGGTAGTTCAAACATCAGCTGGGAATATGACCCTAGCGCTAATCCGTCACTGGCCTCCTCGGTGACCTCCTCGGTAACCTCCTCGGTAACCTCAACAACCCGCCAAAGCGCTTTGTGGAAGAGCATCGACACAATGTTCTGAGGTTGTGGGAGTCAAAGCATTTCACTTCTTTTCAAATCTGCTCAGTGCTTCTTCTCTCGCGTTTCCGAAATCACATGTCCACTGCCCCCGGACGTTCCTAATTCTGCACATATCCCCATGTAGTTTGAAGTTGTTCCTGATATGACATATCAATCCAGTTGCCCTTATAAAATCGTCTGGACCCAGCCCACGGATCGGATTGTCGCCAGCGGCCAAGAACACTCCCTTCTCCGCTCTGCATCGCTCGGAACGTGCCAGGGCGGTATTAGATTTACACCGATTCCTTGTTGGGTCTAGCATGCAACATTCTTGAGAATCAGATGTGTTATCCGTTCTGAACCCGTTGCACCGAAGACAGTAGAACCAGCGGCCTCTTCTTCCCAACCCAACACAAGCCATTCCAGGTGGACAGAGGCCACGGCATCCATCCTCTCCGGGAGGTTCCGAGGGTACGGGCGTCGGAGAGGGAGTAACTCTGCTCCCACAAGCTGTTTCCGATATTCCCACTTCCTCCCAGGCGTCGATAACATGGTCTAACAAGCTCATACCCTGGGCAACACTCGAAGATGCGATTCTCAAATCGCAGAAATCGGCATCCACTGGAAGGCTCCCGTAAGCTTTCCAGATAATTGCCATGGCTTTCTCGATCCCAATTCCCTTAACCGTGGAGCCTGTCCTCCTCCTCGCGTTTGCGTTAGTTCCACCTTCACTTAGGAGGTAGAACCAATGATTGACAATCCCATTGTTCTTGTGCACCCCGCCGTTATCACCTTGGCTTCTATCGTAATCCTCAAAGTGGCTCGGATGCCCAAACGCTCCCGGGTCCTTCATGCTCCTCAAACCCCCGGCTTCGAAGAAAGCTTTTTCCCCATATATCCAGTTGTAATCTCCAATCAATTCAAAGAGAAAAGACGCCGCAAATATATCCGAAAATGCCTCGATAATTGCTCCTGATTCGTGCCTCGGGATTAGCTCGACTAGCTCAAAACCGACGGCATGACCAATTTCATGAGCAACAATGCCACCGTCTGATGACAGCGGCCTAATTGTCTTGCCATCATCTCCACTACCGAAACCGAAGACAAGACCGTCCCAGAATGCGTCCTGAAAATCCTTAAACAGCCTAACGACTCCTTCCATTGCACCATAATGCTGCATGAAATCGAATTTGAACTGACTGAGAAGGTACTCGTCCACCTTCTTCATCCAGTACTGAGCGTCCACGACTTCAGCCTGCTTCTTACTGTCCCAAATGTCATCGGAATCCGTGGCAATCTGCAAAGTCCCTCCCGAGTACCTGGCGTCCCATGTAATCTGTCGATTATCATCTGCATACATGTAGAACAGTGGGCTGAAAAAAGATGTGAGCCCAGAGAGATCGCGTTCTTCATGGCAAACCCCAAACCCAACCCCAGAAGCAAAATTCAAGTTATTGTGCACGCCCAAAATCGATCCCGTGCCCGTCAGGGCAGCATCAATCCAATATGTATGCCAGTGTGCTAGCGCCCTTTCGTGCACGATGCAGATCGGCCTCTGCTGGAGTGGATCAATGAATATTCTAGTCTCGTATGAAAAAGAATTGCTACCGGGTTTCATATCCAACGACCTGCCTAAACGAGCACCAGTCTCGCAATCGTCCCTGCTCTTGACCACTGGCGGAAGCACGTCGAAGTCACAGTGCGTATGAGCTTTTCCGAAAATGCTGACTACGGCTCCATCCCTTTTGATAACAGTCAACACGCCACCAAGAATCTGAACTCCATCGAACCACTCACTAAAAACTGTCTGGCTCTCCGTTTGAGACTCGACGACCCACCTTCTAGTCGAGGCATTCGCTGATAGCAGTTCATCTGCGACTTCTCTAGACCCGTACTCATTTCCAATGACATCAATTATTCGTGGCTTACACGCTGACAATCGGCGCAATGCAGCCCGATCGTTCAAAGCGAGGTGCTCCGTTTGCTCAATCTCCAAGTCACGCAGTTCGTTCCAATCTGCGTTGACTCCATTGAGACAAATTGCAAGCGCAAACATCCAGAGACATACCGCAGAAAACATCAAGGAGGACCATGTGCTTCGCATCGTACTCAAAGATCTATCTCTACGAGACTTCACCGTTCTCTCAGCGTGGGAAACTGCAACAACATTCGCCTCTTCACACGTGGACTACTTTGATTCCAAGTAGTGTGAGCGAGTTCAAATCGGAGTCCTCCTTAGTCTCAAAAGGTCGTTCTTCAAACTACGTCCAAACCCACTTTGCAGCTGTATCGCACGTTTTCTCTCCCCAACTGCGTCCGAATCTCCATCCGTCTTATTCACCCACCGCGACAACTTATTCACAGCAATCAGTTCTCAATGCCATCGATAATCACTCGACAACACTGTAGTCGGGTTTCACCTCATCTCTCAGAGAAATACTAATTCACCAAGCAGTAGGAAGCTGGTGGTGTACTTCCAGACTCGAGCATCAACTACACACGGAGTAGAAGATAGAACAAAATCTACTACAGAAACACAAACCCGGAAGCACATGCTCCCCTGCCCAGCAAAAAAAGAGCTGTCCGTTGACACAATATACCCAAACAGAGGATATCTGCCTCTCCTCTTTTCCGCGGAATATGAGAAGGAAAGCACTTCTATCACCTTTCCCCTAGGTCCTCTGAGAAGGGCGAAACCTGATTTGTGCTTCTCACCAGAAGCTCTTGACGCTCAGTACCAAAGCCCGAAAAACAATTCAAAAGGGGAATTTTCGCTCGTCCCCATGTCTTTTTCCTCTGACCACTCCTTGGCTTTCTGACAGATATAATCTCAGAAATCCAGGCCCCCTAACCCAACCAACCCATCTTCGCTAAAAAAGATATATACGATACAAGTTCTCGTATACTGTATTTTTTTATCAATAATCTTCAATAAATCCGTCCACGAGGAACGGCGCTCGGTATAAACGATTAGCCCAAAGGAAAGGTTTCCGTTCTCCCCCTTCGAGGCTTTCGTGGACAGCAGAAAGAGCCATGCGGGGGCACTCGGCTAGTGAATTCCTAAGAAAACCGAAAAAAATTGATCGAGTTTTTACAAATTTCTCGTGGGGCAAAACTAAAAAATCAAAATCATAAGGCAGCTGCTGTGTGGGGGGTGTGTTGGGGTGTCGAGCGCAATTTTTGTTTGCTCGCTGCATAATAATTTTTTGAAGTTTTTTTGAAAGTTTCACCCCATTTTTGCTAACATATCCCAAAAATATCGACCGAAAGAAAAGTTTCTGAATTACAAAACAATCACCAAACAATTCACCCATTATCCCAGCAAGAATTCAGCTAATGTTGATCAGCATCAACCGAGAACCGAATATTGCACGGGTCGTGGCGCGGCAGGGAAGAGAATCCGTTGACGACCACAATTTAAAAACGCTGTCTTGTGAAGGAAAGCTCGGAAAGAATTCTCTCTCCCCACTTGCGCAAGATTTTCTTAGTTGGGAGAGCCAAATTTGTTGCGTGAAACTGGCCCAGAGCACTTTTGCTCGAGCTTTACGTCGTAGTGTTCTTGGAAGCGACTGATCGAAAAGATCGGATGCTCTGAATGAGCGCAGCTCGTACAAAATGACCGCGCCAGCTCAACGAGAGGGGGGGGCTAATCCGGGAGAAATCGTCTGAGCAAGTCCGACGCAAGAATCCATGACCCCAATTCATTGGTCTGGTGAATGTGAATCGTGGATTCAGAATTCAGTTTCGGTCCAGGTGTTTGTATAATTTTTTGACAAACTGTCTTGTGTTTTTTCACTTAGGGGCGATTGCCGAACACAAACGAGAAGACGCGTGGATTGCCGAGAGAATTGCGAACAGAATGCAATCACACCTCTGATCAACACGGTCCCACGTCTGAATTCTCTCTTTTTTGAGAAGGTTGGAGTTCATGCTTTCCCTGGAGAAGAAGAACTGCGGTCACGTTTCGTGCATGAATTAGTCTCTTCACCTAAACCCACGCCGACTCAAGACGCTTAAGGGCCCTCCCCCCCCCCACCCACCATAGATGGTGGAAGTGAGTCTAACCACATTTCTAGCTTGAGTCCCAGCAGCTTATAATCTTCTTCTCCTTTTCAATGCGCAGAATGGAGCGCATCTCCATGCCACGTAACCCCTGCTGCCGGGTGAATCAACCTCACGCGGATCAGCGCTTTTCGATACCAGCAGCGATTGTTCTCCCAGTCACTAAATAGTGATCTCATCGCGACGAATGGTAAACTTTTCATTCTAGGTCCCTAGTTATTAGTTCATCTTCACGCCTTGCGTAGCGCTTCAGGCTATGCTAGTAAAGTCCAGGGGGTAGTGTTCCGAACTTCTTGAGTTTCTGTCTGGGGTGTGAACTTCACCTGATACGGTTCACGAATATTCAGGAGATTGAAGATGGTTTATTCAGGTCTGAGAGCAGAAACTGCGGCCAGAAGTTCTCCAGCGATCAATGCCGGTTGTCTCTGCCATACACGTGCAGAGACAAATTGTTTCTGAACATATTGATCATAAACTCGATTCAGTCTCGAAAGGGTACCTGGAGGTTTGAAAAGCAAAGGCAAGGACACCCCTGTTTTCTACTACGTGCTTTCCCATCTCTCACAGAGGGTGGCGGTAAAAAGAGCTAAAGCATATGAGAAAAGATGGAGATGCGTGCAATATCTCAACGGGCCAACTTTTCATAGCAAATGGACTAAGAATCAGGAACGAAGTGGGGGCGCGAAACACGTCGGCTAAGAACTCAAATACACGGATCTTGCAATCGTACAGGAGCCCCTGACTCAGACCCACGGACAAAAGCATTCGTTTAGAAAGCCTGCAAAAATTGCTTGACGCGCTTATCCTAATTTCTCCTGGTTGTAGCCGCGTGAAATCGTGTCCAAAACTTGATTTCAGGTGGTTACTAAATTGAAGGAGAGTGGCGGAACCCGTCAGGTCGTGGCTAGCATTCAGGGCAACCGGAGAGGTACGGATGACTTGTCTAGACTGAGAGAGACTAAATGCCCGTCATGGTCCAGTCACCCAGCAAGTCATTCACTTCACGAGCAGTCTGCGCGGCAATATGGGTATGTTGTGTTGCGTATGTGGTCTATAGTAGGTTGTCTGGGCTTCAAAGTCTGCGCAGGTATTGCATCCAGAACAAGCAGCTCTCCGTTCTGTTGTCCGTTGTGAGGGCCTTGTCCTTCCTTTTAGTCGGCGACAACCGAAAAACGAAGACGTCTTGATGAAAAAGCTCGTTAACGCATCTGCCCGGGTTTTGCATAGTTCTAGTACAACGACATCCGGTGGCACTTCTCATTCCTAGTAGATACGTGCCTGCGCTTTTTTTCCTCGAGTCAAGAATTGCCACCGTTTCGAGTACATGCTACTGCGCTGGATGGCATTGTCTGTGGCGTCAGTTTTCATTAGGAAAAGGTGAGGGGAAACCGCAGAGGCAACGAAAAGGTGGTTGTCAGCGGGCAAACGGCTCCCAACCTAGACTCTTGAAAGGCCGTCGATTTGCAGGAGCGACGACCTTCTGTGCTGGAGCCCTTAGGATCAAGATCAAAAAGCGGCAGCTTGTACTAGCGACCACGTTGTTATCGTACAGGGTGAACACACTCCTCGTCCGTACGATTTGGAAACCGAATGAAGTAGCCACGCCC
Organism: Rhodosorus marinus; assembly: GCA_029953675.1. Taxonomy (NCBI): domain Eukaryota; phylum Rhodophyta; class Stylonematophyceae; order Stylonematales; family Stylonemataceae; genus Rhodosorus; species Rhodosorus marinus. Next base: position 3,141,098 of record JAMWBK010000001.1, read on the forward strand.
CGTCGACTAAATTTTTTACTGATCGATATTAGAGGCATGTGAGCTGAGTAGCTTCCCGCACAGTCTATCGCGGACTGGACCTTGCGTTGGCCTCTAGATTGATACTATTACCGGAACACCATATTAACGCTCTTCCTCGTCACCCGCGTCCACTATGAATCCAGAGATTGAAAACTCAATCATGAGACTTAACGTCTCAACGAAATGGATAGAATCGCGCGGAATGTCTTCTACGGTCTCTAGACGCTGAAGACATCCTTGAAACAGACGACCGATTCCTTGGATGACCTCCTAGAGTTCACACAGATCTTCTTGGAGTTCCATGCAATGCCGTTGAAATCAGAACCCGCTGAGTTGCTTTGGTAGCGGCCCAGCAGTTTGAGTTTGATCTCCCCAAAGCCCTTGCCAATGAGCCTGAAAACGGTGATTCTCTGCTGCCTGGCTTTGGTTGGGTTAGACACCCCCTGCTTGGTCGCGGCAAACAATGTATTCCCGTTCGCTGCGATACTCTTTAGCCATTTCAGGTCTCCGCTGTTCTTTAAGAGTATCCTGGAGTTCCCATTTGCCGGGTTGTAGAGATGTAGAGAGGATGATACAAGGCTCCCCTTCGCGGGTTTGACGGAGCCCACAACAAGGTAGCTCTTAAATGCTTGTACATCAACGACGAAAGCCTCTTCCGGCTTCTGCGGAATGAACTTGAGCTCGACGGGATTTTCAAACTGACATTTCAATAGCGCGTTGACTCTGATCCTGAATAGCAGACGTCTTCCTTCCCCACCGAAGTACAGGAAACCATTCAGGGCTGTCATTCGTGTAGCCGTGGTTCCCGTAGGAATTCTGCAGCGTTTGAGAATCTTGAACTGCTTCGTGGGGTCCATCACCACAATATGCGAACCATCCTCTCCGCCGATGAACCAGTTCTTAACCCTCAGATAAAAGAGCGTCTTAAACTTCCTGTTGAAGCGCTTAAGCGTTTTCTTGTCCTTCGTCTGCGTGTTAAGCTCAATGATCTGATTTTTTCCCTTTGTTGCGCCAGATACGAAGACCTTGTTTCCTGTTCCAGTGAAAATGTCCTCAAACGAAAACCCTTAAGGGAAGAAAATAGTTATGAACAGTTAGCTACGCAGCCGGTATTGATGCAATGAAAATCAGTATGGAAAAAAGTGCGCTGTGAGACAACGGGTTGATAAAGATTAGCGGAGCGGGCAGTATATACGATCCACAATTCAACCTACCATTGGGCAGTCGAATCTTTGTCTGAGGTGCCGTTTCCACAACTCGCTGCCCATAGCAGAGACCTAGCAACATTGCCACAAAGGCACACACACAAATAAATCGCCCCATTTCTGGTCTTCAGGAAGAATTCAAGCAAAAATCTCTGGACTTTGAACCCCGATCATGTTCCAGCATCTCCAACCTAGATGCGCCAGGCTCCCCTCTTGTCCATGAAGTTTTCGTGAAAGCTTCAGCGCAGTCTAGCTCATAAGCCAATTTTCGAGTTCTATGGGGGGAATCCGTGCGGTGAATAAATATTCTTTCCCCTTGACAAATCAGCAGCTGCCTGCTTAGTGCCACCTGGTGACCTCAGAAACAGGTCCAAAAACAATCGACGTTGGAATCCACCTATATGTAGACATTTTAGGAATTCACCTGTCCAAAAACAACCTGTCATGATCAAATTCGGCGCACTCTCTAATTCAAAGATTGGAAAGCGTTAATTCATGACGGCCTTGACAAACAGGCCAAGTTCTTGTGAAGAACAACAAACAATATGTTTCCTCAAATTTTTGATTTTCGCCTTCAGTTGATACCGCATCAAAACGTATGTCTGTTTGACCCAAGAACTGCGCGATGTAGTGAAATATCGGCACCAATACTTTGCAAAAAGCAAAAACATTCATCATTAAAGGGTCACGCCTATTTTCTGAACCCCTGGAAGCGGATTGCTTCGGAAATCGTCGAGAATTGGCTGCTCAAGGGATCTGTTTATTCTGAGACTGAAAATTCTCTATTGTTGTTCACATCCGACTTAGCAGTCCAGCCGTTTTTTCTCTGAAAATTCTAACTTTTTTAGGGCAGGGGCTATGTTTGTAAGCAACCGTCACAACGTGCAGATTCCATTTGGTGAAAAAATACAAATCCAATGTTTGGCATCGTACGTCATGGTTCCGCGTAAGCTGAAGTGTAAGCGCGTGTCCAATCAGAGCGCTGTTGTTGTTCCCTAATTTTAGATTCCGTTGGGTTGGAAAAAGTATATCACATGGCATGTGGTACCTCAGCTTTAGCATGGTATCCTATTTCAGACGAATCAGATTCATTTTCATATGAAATAACGTTGAGGTACTTAAAATTTTGGAATAATAAATAAGATTCCTCCTTCCGTAGACGACGTATATTTGTAGGGGTTCATTGTTACTATGCAACTGCCCATTTTCAGGAGCCTCCTCCTAGCCTTGAAATTTGCTAGTACATGCTTATGGTTCATGATCAAAGCTCCGAAGCCGCATTGCATGACTTGTGGGCTTAACAATTGTGACCATCAACATGCTTTCCAGCCCTAGAGTCAACAGCTTTACGAGAGCATTCTTACTCATTCTTACCTAAGGTGTTTCCCACTATACGCAGCCCTTGTGCTTCGTCCAAACAGCATTTCAGCTCAACGCCTTAGTGCACCATGCTTCCTCCCGTCTTCAACCAGCGCTTGTCGTGCTCTCCTCACCGTGATAACTGCCCAGAAGGAGCACGCTGCCCGTATGCAGCGACTGAGTTCGAGCACATGACTTGCTGATAGATACATAATGAACTCATCACCAGCATCCCATAAGTTCCATGCGTCTCAAATCCGGGCAAGTCCTCAGATCGGTCTCCATTCAGACGGCGCCGGCGGACAGTAGTTTGGCAGAAATTCACATTCACCCAGCAGAGCACCCCGCTGGAAAAGTTGCTAGAAAACGATCAGTTCCATACTAGGGACAGAGCTCTGTTAGGAGCATTCTCTTACCCAGGAAGGAGGACAGGTCTTTTTCAACTGAAATATGAGGTAGCTTTTGAGCAAGTATATGCCCCAGGTCTACTAACTCATCAGCAAACACTAAACACCAAATACTAAAAAGCTAGCTTTTTAGTAGTTGGTGTTTAGTTCACTGCTGGGTTAGTAGGTACACACCTATAATAGGGTTGTGCCAAGTGGGTTGGGTTTTTCGCTGTTTACGGACCCAGAAGTGGTTTACCCGCGTTTAGTAGTTGGTGTTTAGTTCACTGATCAGTTAGTAGGTATACACCTATAATAGGGTTGTGCCAAGTGGGTAGGGTTTTTCGCTGTTTAGGGGGGGGGACCCAGAAGTGGTTAAACCCGCGAAAACAGGGGGGTTTAAGGGGGTGGGGTGGGTCGTAAACAGCGAAAAACCCAACCCACTTAGCACACAGAACCCTACCTATAACTTCCCTTTGCCTCTCGTAGGACAACCCATTCGAGATCGTTATTTTTCTGGTAAACCACACCAGCAACCTCAAACGGTCAGACAAGAGCACTGGTCGGCAACGCTGAAACATCGTTTCTGATCTGGAATAAAGGGTGGGTGCCCTTTGGAGAAAGGAAATGGCGAGAGGTCCTTAAACCAAATATGTCGCTCTTGCGCCCGGTACAACCTATCCCGCAAATTCCTTCTGTTGCAAAGGATGCTATGATTTTCTATTTAAATTTTGAAAAGCGACCTTAAAGTAATATTAAGATGAAAAATGGTAGCCGGCTTTGAGTTGCCCAGCGAAGGGGCAACAGAAATGGTAACAGAAGCGAATTTACAGTGGACCATTGTCAACAGCACTGGGGACACACTGTAATCCAATTTCAATCGCAGAACGGGTTTTTGCAAATTCAAATCTTCAACGGAGAAGCACAACCCAAAATCCTAACCTGTCCGCTTGTATATGCAACCGTCAACTAAGATAATCTCATAATTTAAAATAACGAGGACAGTTCCTGTTTCCATAAGCCCCAAAAATCTGCGAGTTTCAATCCGGCTGGTCAGAAATAAAATAAATTCAAATACCCGAACGGAAATAGAAATAGTGTTGTCGTGGTTGACTTCGTCATTGTGCAGTTAATGCTGGTCTCTCCATTCTCAGGCTCTCAGCTACAGCTGCTTGAAGTTTCAGTTTGGTTGCAATGGAGGATATAGTCAAATCAGGCAACAGTAAGATGGAATGTCATCGCAGCGAGAAACGGTAATTCTTGGACCTAGGTGTGAGACGGAGAGGCGTAAATTCTCCTCTTGATAGAGCTGCGACTAGGTAGGTCATGGCGAGGGCAAAGCGGGAACAATATGGGGTCATTTGCTTGATCAAGAGGGCGAAGTCTGTACACTATTTTGGCGTTTGTGCTTAGTAAGAAATGCATCTCTGCACGTCCTTCGCCGTAGCTCTGTGTCTCATGTCCGTGTTATGGGCAGTGGAAGGACGAATACAGAGCTGCCAGAACGCGCTGGAGGAGAATCAGGCGGCTCAGTTTGAAGAGTCGTGTGTGCTCTTGGTGGATTCGAAGAATACGGAGAGGGGAATGGTGTGTACCACAACCGCGAGAATGGGCTCTAGTCCGAACAAGCGGAGACGCTGCTTGGCTGCCACAATTACGGTTAATTCTGGCATCATTAACCGAGTCAAAGCGGGTTTGTATAAGGACTGTTCAAGCGTTCTTCAGCCTCTCAAGTTCACCAAGGACAAGAAAATTAAGCCGAACAAAATGTTCAAGGAGTTCACGACTACTATCTGTCCAGAAGAAATTAAAACCGGAAAGACGTGCTGCGGTACAAACGTGTGCATGATCCTTGAGATTTCAAACCAGCTCGGGGCCAGGAACGTGCAACTCCGTCCAAGACCTGCTTTCCGTTGCCGACGGAAGATCGGACGGCACCAAGCTTGTGATTTGGCATTTTCTTGCCTCAACGTCATCTACGCAAACAAGAAGAACCCGAAAACTAGGGGAACAGAAGGTGCTGATCTCATCTACGGTACGGATGGAGATGACAAAATATTTGGAAATGGAGGCGACGACATCATCTACGCGAGGGGGGGGAAAGACCTCGTCGATGGGGGCGACGGGAACGACCTCTTGTTCGGCGGAGAAGGAGGGGACAAAATTCTTGGAAATTTCGGCAATGATACGATCCATGGCGGCAAAGGTGCTGATGAGGTCAAAGGTGGGGTGGGCAACGACAGGATCTATGGAGATGAAGGCAGCGATACTCTGTTCGGAGAGAAGGGTATGGACTTGGTTGTGGGTGGCAAAGGGAAGGACAACCTGAACGGAGGCATGGACTCAGACAAGATAAGAGGTGATGAAGGAGATGATTATATCACCGGCGGTTCAGGTGAGGATATTATTTTCGGGGGTGACGATAACGATACGATAAAAGCTGGAAGTGGTTCTGATCGGATCCACGGCGGAACCGGCGCGGATCTGATCTTCGGAGGCTCTGGGAATGACGAGGCGCGGGGAGAGGACGGTGCAGATAGGATGTACGGCGGTGAAGGGACCGACAACCTCAACGGCGGGGATGGGGATGATTTTCTCAGTGGAGAAGATGGCCGCGACTTACTGTATGGTGCAGACGGTGCAGACGAAATTCTAGGAGGTTCTGGACAGGACAAGATAGACGGCGGGAAGGGAGATGACGAACTGCAAGGTGGTACCGGTCCTGACTTTATCCTTGGAGGAAGTGGAGAAGACAGAATGTTCGGTGGAGAGGGCGACGATCGGATGCTTGGAGGAGAAGGAAACGACTCAATGTACGGGGGTGAAGGCAATGACACAATTCGAGGAGAACTTGGAGATGACTCAGTCAACGGTGAGCTCGGCGACGACACCATCGATGGCGGAAGGGGACGTGATTTCTTGGAAGGTGGTGATGGGGCTGACGCCATCACGGGCGGAAATTTTGAAGGGGATGTCATCAACGGCGGGAATGGGGGGGATACAATCAAAACCAGCGTTGGGAGTGACGTGGTGCAAGGTGGTGGGGGAAATGACGTCGTCCGGGATCAGGGCGGGAACAATCTCGTTTTCGGGAATGAGGGAGACGATGATATTCTGGTCGGTGAAGGGGACGATCGGGTTTATGGAGGGCCGGGAGACGATAGGATCGCATCTAACCAGGGATTCGACCAACTGGAGGGTGGCCCGGGAAAAGACACTATTATTTACGGAATATCGTAACCTCTTTGGTCGGCTTCGGAGCCACGGGCGTTATTGTAATCTTATAGCGACCACGGTGGTCTGCGGATCTCAAAACTAGGCTAACCGGCTTGCACGAGTTCAGAGTTCAAACTCTCTTGCTAGTGTTTCTTCAGCCACTTGACTAAAGACAGTGAACGGATAGTTACTCAGCCTCGGAACTGTCCCAGCTGCAGACAGGAAATGCTCTTGCGAGTCAGTAGCTTACTCAGGTCACCTCATCACGACGAGCAAGTAGTGACAACGGACAAGCGGAGGCCGAACTGCGGCGACGAACTTGGCGTTTCTATAGGCACTCGTTACTGGCATCGGCTAGCCCCGGAGCAGCGCAAGACGTTCCCACTAGTGGCATACTATGCCTGTGTGTGGCACTCTTTTTGCACGGCATTAAATCTCACACTCCTACGCGCAAACAGTGGGCACGGGATACTGACAGGGCAACCCCAGCACCTGCGCTGCAAGATAAACCAACCCCCAGCGATACTCTTAAGTTTTTGGAAAAATTCAAGAAGCGTCTGGCGGGGTGCACACAGATTGGTGGCACAAACTAGGAAGGGGTTAGGAATTGAAACTTCAGAGTTTCCTCTCCTACCTATTAGTTGGAAACAGGCCAAAAAAGTAAAATGAATATTTTCGAACATGTTTGGGAAAACGCACAATCCTAGAAGGGGTAGATTTACTTTGCCGGGCAATTTTCACGTTGATTCGCCAAGATGGGGTAGAAAAGAAAAGAAACTAGTAGGATTTCAATTGCATAACAGACAATTTTCCTTCATAAAAATGAAAAATGAAAGAAGAATAAAAAAATAGGCAAACGGAATTCGAGCATATGAATCCGATTCCAACGTTGTCCAAAACCGTTCTACTCATCCCTACCCTCTCTACCCCTTGGCCTTGGGTCAGTGGGAGTTTTCCTATGGAAGGCAAAATCTTTTGTAAGAAAGCAAGAACGCATTATTCGTTGAATCCCGATTTGGTATGGCAGGGGGGGTGTACCAGATTTTAGATATTCGCTTCTATGTTTTCAGATATTAAAAAAAAGGTCTAGCATCCGGCACAGTGCGCAAAAGTAAAAACTGGTCCCAGAGATGAAGGGCAGGCACTAGCTAGGAAGAATGCCGACGTATATGCTTATGAGATTCGGCAGAGACGAACAAGTTAAGGGGAAGGACTTTAGTGAGGCGACGTTGGTCTGAGGCGACAGTGTGGTACGACTCCTGGTATAAGAGGTTGGATCTCTTTGTTGATCTGTAGACTTGTACGATATGGCAAGTGAGAAAGAAATGGACAGCGTAAAGGAATTGGACAAGAGAGTGGCTACGCTTGAACATCTGTACAGCGCCAATGGTCTACCATATCACTCTTCCGAGTATACAGAAACTTTACAATGCCATACGAGCAAGTTTCCTGAGTACGGAATGCCCGCAAGACATGTTCATCAAATAATTGTTGATACTCACGCGATGGATGAGAACGAAAGGCTCAACACCTCCTCGTACGTGAATGTTGTCTTCGAACCTGAAGAGCTCGAAGTGGCAAAAATAGGGATGAGCATTAACCTGGCAGATCAAACTGTGTATCCCGTCACCTATCAACTTCACGACCAGGTGATCAATCTCCTTGCAAAACTGTGGAATTGTCCTGATTCCGATACATTCCTTGAAAACGGTGTTCACGCGGGGGCTGGTACCGTGGGGTCAACAGAAGCATGCTTGTTGGCTGGACTGGCCCTCAAGTTCCGCTGGCGCGAATGGTACTCGCATAGGCATAATCTGTCACCCCACGAGGTTCGGAGGGAGGTCCCCAATATGGTGATTACCACAATGTTTCAAGCGTGCTGGGAAAAGTTTTTCAAGTACATGGATGTTGAAGCCCGAATCGTGAAGCCAAGCTACGAAAGCATGGTTATCTCCCCTGAAGACGTCGAGAAGCAGATCGACGAGAATACCATTGGAGTCGTTTGCGTTCTTGGCAACCACTACAGCGGGCACTATGACCCTGTACACGAAATCGACGCGGTTGTGAATCGAGTGAACAAAGCGCACGGCTGGCAAGTTGGAATCCACATTGATGGAGCATCCGGGGCCTTCATCGCTCCGTTCCAGGAGGATATTCCCCCTTGGGATTTCCGGCTGCCCAGCGTATTGTCCATCTCCGCGTCAGGTCACAAGTTTGGAGAGTCCGTTTGCGGAACTGGTTGGGTGGTTTGGAGGCAAAGAGAGCAACTCTCGGAGCATATTGCTATATCCGTCTCATATTTGGGAGGAAATGCAGACTCGTACACGCTTAACTTCTCAAGGCCAGCTAGCGGGATTTTGGTCCAGTACTACAAGATCCTGCGTCTAGGCTTCAGGGGTTACAAAGCTAAAGTATCGCACCAGATGCACATTACGAAGTACCTGCGCGACAGGCTGAGAGTTATGGAAAAGGATGGGGAGAAGAGATTCGTAATGCTTGATGCTGGATCCGATCAGCCATGCCTTCCCGTGGTGGCGGCGATGCTCAATCCGAAACTTAAACTGCCTTATACAGACATTGACTTGCAGCACACCATTAGTGACGACCGCTGGTACGTCTGCGGATACCATATGGAGTACACGAACCCGAACACAGGAGAGGAGGAGGATCTCTTCGATAACATGGACGCCAGCCAAACCATGTTTCGGATTGTCGTGAAGAGCAACCTTACGATGACCATGGCGGAAAATCTTGCCAACGTTTTCGAGCGAGCCGTTGCGTGGCTTGATGAGAACTTCAGGGAAGTGGAACTCGATAGTTTGTCGCCACTCCTACAGAGCGTTATGAAGCAGACACCTGTGTCTCCAGATCAAGTAGCTTCGAGGACACCAACGAGACGGAGGCTTCTCTCTGCTCGGGTGGTAGGAGGTGATACATCCGCTTCAACCCTGAGCGGTCGGATGTTTGAACGCACCCAGAGTCATGCCGCATGTTAAGAGTGGAGAACGGGCGACTCCGTTGCCAGCTTGTTGGCCGCGATGATTCGCTCAACGGAAAGGGCGAGAGTAGACTCTACAACGGACTACATGAGTTAATGGAAACTAGCTCAAGCATATGAAAAATGAACGAAACACTCTTGCATGGCTTCACAGCTGTATCCATGCTAGATCTATGAACTCTGTGCCGAACGGATTTTAAAGGCCGAGACATTATTTCCTCTCATCTCAGCTTGCTCAATAGTGCGAAGAGCATTGCCCGCGAAGTTCTTAACAACATGGCCCGCACGAATTCAGGCCCATTGGTGCATTGCCGTCTTCTCGTCCCACCGAAGTTCCATGGAATCCCAATGGAGTTGTCGTTTTGAGATTCTGATCACTGCCGATGGAGCTCGGGCCTGGGGACTGTGCAGGTCCTTGGGTGGCGACCACAAAAAATTAGGCTGAGGCGATGACCTCGTCCAAACCTCTGCACAAGCTTACCCATTGTACAATATTTGTCTGGGATATACACCTAGGTGCTAGCGTAGCTAGAGCAACACATACCTGCAAAGTATCATCCGCACCTTGATTTGGTAGGGAGAATTGAATCGCCATGAATTGGCGGCTCAATATCGATGTGACAAACTAGTCATGTGCTTACCTCACGCGTAGAACCGGAGGAGGTGAAAGGGTTTGAACGCGTGAGCTCAATCCCAAAGCAAGCCCCGTAATACTCGTCCTGCCGAGCCCTTGAAACCGCGACCTACGACGGTGCAAAGTTCTAATGGAACCATGTACGGAGTTTGCAGGAACAAAATGTTCGGCCATCTCGAGGTCGGGGACCAGCAATAGCCGAGGCTAGTTTGTGCTCATGGTCTGATGAGCTGACATGAGAATTACAACAGCTGCTCAGCACAATCTTCAACCGCTGACGACGGCGTGCTTCGCTAATGCAACTCTAGAACTTTTCCGAAACCATAACATGCCTCAGCACGATGATGACGCAAGAAAAAATTCAAGATACGCTATGCGGCGCGTCCAGAGCATGACTCTAGTGCGTGCGTAATCAATAGCGTAGCTGCTAGGCTCGCGGGCTCTTCGAAAGTGCTGACACCAATCCCCACGAACGAACAGAGTCCGCACTTCGAAAAGAACGGGAACGGCATGAACTGAGTCTTGTACGGCAACCCAGTATTAGTGCTTCGATGAAACCATAACTATTGTAAGCGATTGGATGAAAGGCTTGTCTGCACCATAACAGGGACCTTGCGGTTATGTACTAACGGATTGCAACTATTAGCGAATACACACAGGATTCCAAGGCTCTGATTGGCAGGGCCCGAGATTCAATCCAATTCGGTCGATTGATATTACTAGGAAACTCCCCAACATTTAAAACTAATCATACTCCGGCGGAACGTATTGATTGAAGGAAAGCTGCAACTGACTGGCCGAGCTACCTATCAACGCGTAGTGATAGGGCAGCCCGGAAAGAGCGGGCAGCTTGTCATCACGTTCTCAGGTCGTTCGGCGTGCTATTTTTGTTGGAAGCCGCTCTCTCTCGTGTCGTCATCTGCTTATTCAGAGAATCCGCTGGAACACTCCAATGTTCCGTGACAGTCAAATAGGGAACGATTTGCACGCTTTCAAACTCTCTAGTATGCATAACTACGAAGTTGTTCGATCACTGATAAACACATGAATCTTCTCGGAGCCTAGTATATTGAATAAAAACCCAAAGTTTTGCTTACTCTAAGAGTATAACTAAATTTTCATCCGTTCTAGCTTCCACCACAAGCTTGGTTACCAACCTAGATGGGTAATTGACGGTCTTTCGGTACCAATCCTACGACTGGTGCAGCTCTGCGCCAAGGAAATTCGCAAAAATTCGTGAGAGCCCAGTCCAGTCCATCCCGCGAACGACAAGCACCGGGGAAGGGGGACGTCGTTTAGGTGAGAGAGGTTTGGTTGCGGAAGGAGTCAGAAAGCTGGAATGTCGAGCTGCTTGCCTGCCGAGGCTCTTCCTTGTTTGCTTTTTCGTTCATCCCTTTCCAGGCTGGTTGTTTCTCGTTCCGTTCTAACTCGCAGAGGGAAAATCCCTACCGAGCTCCCATGCTGCGGACTCAGTTCGCCAGGAGTGAGAACGCAGCTCGGAAGGCGGTGACTCTGCCACACAGCACCGGCGGAGAATCCGCTGTCTTGCTGACCAAGGCGTTTTATGAAAAGTGAAACTAATTCATGGTAGAAATGGCAAGCCGTAGTTAATTCCTTTACTGTTGACAAGGTGCGGAGCCTCCTCATGCATTCTCCGGTGTCGACTATCCGTTTGTGGTGCATTCAGTGCTCTCATTGGGGAAGATTTATGTATTGAACTGGGATGGTTTGCCGACGTAAGAGCTGCGCCCTAGCCCCATGCAATTCCAAACCCGCAGCCCTTATGCGCAGCTACCTATCGCAGCGCAAGGCTAACACTCTCGAGGCGCTCTAAACATATCCAAACCTCCCGTCCAGATATATCAGTCATCTGAAAACTAAACAGCGGAAGCCTAGAGCATACATCCGACCGCTCGGACGATACGAGCAACTATATCAGGTCGAATCCCAGTCCAAACGAGAACTGTGGCTCTGCAGATATCCCCGTGAACGACCAGAGGTTTAACTATCTGCTGAGCTCCCCCTGGAACCCTTCGCGTCCTCCATTTCGGATCCCTAATGATGTCCTATACATTTATGCGGCGTGAATTCCTCTAACATCGTGGGGTTGGCCACAAACGGTACTGGTAAATGCCCGGCCCAATCCGGGCAGAGTTAGTCCTATCAGCACTCGAATGCTCCGCATCATCTTTGGCCTGCTCAGCTTCCTCGGGCCAGTTGCGAGGAAGTCTCGCATCCAGACCCCACGCCCAGATCGTGCAGCAGACCGGATACTTGCTCTATCCATGCCGAGACTCGATTCCATTGGACCGGAGCTTCATCTGGGGGACAACTGAGCAGTTTGCTAAAGTACTGCATCCGCATGTTCCGCTCATGGCAGACAGGATCGTACATATTTAAGAATTGTATTGTATTAAATAAATGATTAACGGGGATTGATGGAAGCTGAAACCTCTCCATTTCTGCGAATATACTGGATAGTAGCGATGGACTGTCAGCGCTCCTAACTTGAAACAATAAAAAAAAGGGGCTAAATAAATGATAATGATTTCGACGTTGCGGCTGGAGTTCGCTCAGGTTTTCCAAAAAACTAAAAAAAGGACGTAAGTGATTGGTACTATTAAAAATTTTCCTCTAAATGGATAGCAGGGCTGTCCACCGCTACGCGACACCCTCGGATAGACAGAGTATCTCTTCCTTTTTTTTTTTGAAGGTTTCGCTGATAACGAACGAACGAATGGTTTAATCGGAGGCTGAAAAAAAAACCCCGAGGGGAAAAAAAGACTAAGCGCGGCGAAGTACTCGCCGATAACAGGGCTGTCTACTAGGGCGACACCGGCAGTCAGCCTGAATATCAGAAAAAGGTTTCGCATGTGCAATGTGAAATCTTACTGTTTTATCGTCCAGAATGGCTGACACGAATCATTGCACGCAAAGCATCTTTCGGCCGCGCAAAAGCTATTTCGGGCAGAGAGTTCCGCGCAGTTAAGAATACGAGAACTTGAGTAAAGCAATTTTTGGTGCGTGCGTGATCCTCGAAGGAGCGCCGTGCTGTGTTTTGGAGTGCAATGACAACAGCTGGTGTACATTGTCGTTGAACCGAAAGTGGATTACAGAAAGACTTCTAATGTAACCGATGGCGGGGTATATAACGGAAAAGTTGAGAGCCGGTTCCCCAAGCCTTCTGTGCTTGCTTCTCAGCAACGCGTTTTTTATTGTCTGGTTCTTGACTTTGTACTTCAAAAGAAACATGGAAACCTGGATGCGCAGCCTCCCTGGAGTGTGGTGGGAGAGCAACGACGAGAAGGCCCTGAGAGGACTAGTGGAGAATCGGGTTAAAGTTGATGATACGCGGGCGAACCCTGCTGAGGATGAGAATTGCAGATGCTTCAAACGTGCTCAGACGGACAACGTATCTTCGCCTGAGCAACTGAGACAGCATGCTTCGGGCAAGCTGGGTATGAAACCACAGGTGTGGACAGCGAAGAAGGTAGACAGTTTAGGGTACCAGAACGCACACAGCAAGTTCCTCACAGACTTTTCGGAGTTTGCGGAGACTGAGCAGCGCTTTCAGGCTATCCGCGACAAGGACTTCTCCTGTCTTGAGGAGCAGGAGCTTACGTACTTGGACTATACTGGATCCATGCTGACACCGCTATCCTTGATAGACTCTCACACGGAGTTTCTTCGGAAGACGATTATCGCAAACCCTCATTCGAACAGCTTACCGTCTGAGATGGCATCGGGTGTCGACGAGCGGGCTAGGTTGGCTGTTCTCAATATGTTCCACGCTGATCCGAGTGAGTATACGATTATCTGGACGCAGAATGCAACCGGTGCGCTCAAACTCGTCGGCGAGAGCTATCCTTTCGGGGAGGATGGCGTGTACATGTACTCTCCGGACTCGCACAACTCGGTGCTCGGGGTTGCGAGATATGCAAAGCATTACAGGATGTTCCCCTTTGTTAAAGGCTCATGGATGTGGGACGCCCCGGCGGCCTACAAGCTCATGACATCGATCTCGGAAGTAAGCAAACGCGCAAACAAACTCGTGGCGATTTCAGGACAGTCCAACGTCAGCGGTATCAAACATCCACTTGGCGAGATGGTCCGCACCGCCCATGAAAACGGATGGGATGTCATGCTGGATAGCGCGGCAATGGCTCCCACCTCACTGCTAAATCTGAGTGAGATTGGCGTAGAGTATGCATGCGTGTCGTTCTATAAGATGTTCGGATATCCCACCGGTATCGGAGCACTGGTGGCCAAGAAATCAGCACTCCAGAAGCTAAACCGCCCGTGGTTCTCCGGTGGAACTGTGCGGATGGTGAGGTCTGACGCAGAGAAAGGCTTGTACGTCATCATGCACAAGAAGGACAACGCAGAGTATTTTGAAGATGGCACGCCCAACTTTCAGATGTCTGCAGCCGTGGAGCAAGGTGTTAGATACGTCCAGTCGATTGGAATCGATCGAATCAGGGTTCATACGTCATGCCTTATTAGGTGGATTGGCGGGGAGCTACGGGAGCTTTACTGGGATGAGGACAGGCATGGCAGGACGAAACCCCTGCTTAAGTTCCCTGAATTGAAAAGCGACACTGGCTGTATCCAGGGCTCAAGCTTGGCATTCGCGATGTACACCAAGGAGAACAAGCTGATTCCACATCAGCTTATCGGCAACTTGGCTCGAGAGCGTGGTATTGCAATCAGGACAGGTTGCTTCTGTAACCCCGGTACAGGATTGGAGTTCTTCCAATCCTCCATGCACAACCTGTCCAGCGGCAAGTTCTTCGAGTTTGCGGATGGCAACTGTGCAGAAGACATCCTCGACGAGTTTCGTGGGATAGGATTCATCCGGGTGTCGGTGGGCTTCCCTACCACGTTCATGGATGCCTTCAAATTCGTCACCTTCTTGAAGGAGGACATCTTGCGAAGGCCGAAGGTCATAAGCGCCCTGGCCGACGAGTGGCTGAAAAAAATGGAGCCGCCAGCTAGCCTTTGCTAGCCCTTATTACCCCCAGGGAAGAGTACCTCTGGCTTGCGTTTATTGCGTATCGGGGGTTGTTGGGCAGGCAGCTATGCAGGACAAGGGATTCTGCCGGAAGGGGACGAGCGTTTCGCTTAAACTAGAAAAGAAAAGAATTTATCTAAGTAAAACCCATTTGAGCTATTAAAATCCATACAATTGCCGAATCCGAAATGGAGCTTTGCGAGCTGTTCGCCAGAACCTCTCTCGACTATGCCTTTGGCTCCCGGCACTTAGTTAGTATTGATCGATGATTCAAACATCGATCGGAGCTACCGTCTGATTCGAGGAACCAATTATCTCGCCCCGTAGTTGGCCGGTGACTGGACTTGCAGATGTATAGTCAGCAGCAAGCGCCTGGAGCAGAAGACTCTTGAGTGGAGGCTGAAGGGGTGCAGTCGAAGAGTCCGTAGTGGACGTCACGAGATCCTACGATCCGAAAGTACTTCCCGAGCCAGCTTTCTCCAACCATTGACGCGGAGTTTCCGCACACTCTGACAGGAAGATTGCGCTCGAAAAGATGATGATCATCGAGCCTGTAGGCGTTTGCGTTTCCCTCTATCCCACCTTCGTAGATGGCAATCTGACCATAGTCCTCGCACAGCGTTTCCAGCTCTGGAAGCTTGAAGCAACGGAACAAAATGCTGTAAAACTTTGCTTCGCCTAAAATATCCGCCAGGCCCTCGTCTGTGACCTCGATTGGGCAGCAGCTCATCATCCGCGGATCGGTGAAACCGGCATTGTGGCAGAGTCTCTTAAAATCTTCAATATACAATGCTCCGGCCAAGCACTCTCCTAAAAGAACCTCGTGTTTACGAACATGTTCGGGTAGTCTCCGAGAGCAGTACACGTCAGAAAAGTAGAGCTCACCACCCCACTTCAAGCTGGCATACACTTCGGAGAGCACTCGCGGCTTGTCTGGAGACAGGTTTATCACACAATTCGAGATTACGAGATCCATGGATTCCCTTTCAATACCAGCCTTCTCCAAGAACTCAATGTAACCGGGCACGAAGCGAAGGTTCGGTTTCGGGTACCCAAGCTGCCTTGTGTACTCAGATACATGAGTCTTTGCTACCTTGAGCTGTTCTTCGGTCATATCAACTCCGGTCACTGTTCCGGTCGGGCCAGTAAGTGCAGCCGCTACATAGCAATCGCGGCCGCTCCCACATCCGAGGTCCAACACGTTGAGGCCCTCAATTCCCGACGGCAGTGGGGTCCCACATCCGTAAAACTTCTCCAGAACTTCCTCGGGAACCTTGACAAGGCGATCGCGGACGTACTTGGGCGGTGAATCAGCAACACAACACGCGGTTGTCTTCAGGTCAGACGTGGAAGACAGAACTTTCCCATAGTACTCTTGCACACGCGCGTAAATTACCCCAGGATCTTGAAAATGCTGAGACCCAATCCCGTTCGAAGTCGATCCATTCTTATTCTCCGCTGTTAGATTAGTCATCTTCGAAAAAAAGCACCAACACAGCTGAAGTAGTCAATCTGCTTTCCCAGCGTTCCAGCGTTCCGAACGAGAAGACTCCTTTCCAATGGCTCTCTCTCCTATAGCTAGTTGATAGGACAAGCTTCGCATACCCTACTCTAGAGCACGTACTCCACCCAGTGACGCCCGAAGACTGTCTTCACTTTTCCTAAATCTGCCAGCGCGCTGACGCTCCCAACACCTCTCAAAGAGCTAAGAAAAACAAGTTTCCTTCCGAAAATCTTTCAAAAGCTTATCCTCCTGAGCCTCTTGTGGACTTGGCTACAATCGCTTTCTCCTGCAATCCCGTCCACAGTGACTGCAGCGAAGCCTATCGCACCCACTATTCTAAATGCCGTTGGGCACACTATCCAACAGCCTCCAACTCCTCAACCAACTCTTTCATCTGAAAAGGTCCCCCCCTTCCCCCTAAAATCCATCCCTCTTTTTTCACCGAAGCTCCTATCCGAAGATGTTTTACATTTTGTTTATTGATCTTTAACTCAAAAACCAAAATACTTCTTTGTGATGAGATGCGATGACCCCCAGGGCGAAAGAAGAGCAATAAAAATAAATAAAAAAAAGTTATAAACTATTTTGCACGATGGGGTCGAACTAGTGGATCCATTATGATACATTTTCCTTTCATCCATCCGATCATGAGGCAGGACACTCGATTGTGCACCATATTCGGCTTCGTCAGTCAAAATGGCTGATTCTCTCTTCCGTTCCTCTTGAGTAGAAAAGCAAAAAGATTGCTACTCGGCTTGTGAACGTGAATATCGAAGTCCTTGAATTCCACGATACTACCTAAGTTTTGAAAGACTCTTCCGAATTATTTGAATTAATGAGATTTAAGTGCCAGTTTTCTGCGAATGAGTCTAGAATTAATGATACTAATTTCTCTCGCTTAAATTTTTCGAGGGATCACCTCCCAAGAGGGTCGTTGATTTGAGTAGAAATGGCCCTTGGGCCAAATGGAAAATAAAATTTTGAAATATGGAAATAACTTCCGTTGTACAAGGTTTCAGAGGAACAACAGCCGTTGGAGCCGTTTGCTGGTTGGAAGACTATGGCGAACTTTGATCAAGAACAATTTCTCCTTCTTCCAATCAAATCTTCAACACGTGTCCTTGAAAGACTTCCAAAACACCCCTTTCTATGACCCACTCAAGGTTGAGAGTCGCGAGCAATCTTAAGAAGTCCTGATGATTGCGCCCGAAACCATCTTGCCTCGAGTGGTGCCGGTTTGAGCGACCTCTAAAGGACCTGGAGCTAATCGTCTTCATCACCGTATTTCTTATTTACGACCTTCAGCAAAACCTCATTCCTATCAGGACAGCTATTTGCGTCTTGTCTGTTTTCCCGGCTCATACGAAAACACAATAGCAAATGGCCTTTGACCCGCTCACTTCGTAGTACGCTACTAGAGGTCAATACGGTTAGATGTGCAGAACGAGGTCCGGCGATGGTGAGGGCAAAACAGGGCAACCAATGGGCGTTCGTAGCCCTAGAAAGTGCTCCTTACGTTGCTATGTCCTCGTAGATAAAGTTCTGGAGAGGCGCCTCCCCTAGGCTCGCGGAACACCACTGAACATCCTGAGGGATCTCCGGCGACAATTCAGCTCAAATGAGGTGGAGTAATACACGACGCTACCGACGGAGCGGTAGGTGTTCAGGTCAACGTGGCACCCGGGGACCAATGCAGCAGTGAAACTCCGGAACCGCATGGTGCAGGAACTCAAGCTACGCTGTATGTGAGATCCAGGGGAGGTCCGATTCGTCCACCGGACTTGTTCGCCCTCCCGGCGAGCACGGCGATGCAGTTTCGAGTCAATCGCATAGCTTTTGAGGCTACTTTTTGAGCCACTTAACATTATTTCAGTTCGAATCAAAGGCATCGACCGCGCTCATCCTTTTCACGCGTGTTTGGACCATCTTTCTGGGTAAGCACCTTGCAGCCGATTCAACTGAACAGTTAAATCATTCCTGTTAGAACTTGCCCTGACAGCTGCGTAATCTGTGTAAGACACTCCCTACTTTAGTGTAAGACGCTTGTGTGCTAGTATCCAACAGTTTCTACTTTACTGTCAGGTACGTCTTAGTTTACAGCAACCAAGACTATATGAGACCTAGCTTTGCTAGATCTTGAGACCTAGAATTAAGCAAAGACAAGTTGGTTAGAAGAGTTCCAACAGTGGTCTCATCACTCAAAGGGTTAAGAGGATACGAACGGAGGGAGGGGCGATCTAGCGGAAGCAGGAGGACTCGAGTAGCCAACTTCAAATGACTACGTTTACTATACCCCCGCCCGAGGCTTACGACGGCAAGCGGGATTTCGTCAGGATTCAGACGTTCGTGGCCTCACTGCGTGGCTACCTGAACTTCCATCACGTAGCAGACTCCGGCCGCCAGTCAGTCCAGTACGCGGGACTGTTTTTGAAGGCCCAGGCCCAGGTCTGGTACCAGGGTCTTCGGCAGGCGGCGGATGGCATCCCGGAGGCACTGGACTCTCTCGAAGATTTCGGACAGGCCCTGCGAGGACAGTTCGAACCTCACGACCATATCGAGCGAGCCCGGGCCAAACTGCCCAGCGCTCGACAACGCAGCTCTGATGTCACCCGTTATGTCGACTATCTCAATGAACTTTTCATGCAACTGGGCGAGTTCATCAGCGACTCTGAAAAGCTTGAGCGTTTTAAGGCGGGCTTGACTGGTCGTGAGGTTCGAACTGTCCTCGCAGGGCCTGTTCGAAATCTTCGAGAGAGTCCAGTGCCTCCGGGATGCCATCCGCCGCCTGCCGAAGACCCTGGTACCAGACCTGGGCCTTCAAAAACAGTCCCGCGTACTGGACTGACTGGCGGCCGGAGTCTGCTACGTGATGGAAGTTCAGGTAGCCTCGCAGTGAGGCCACGAATGTCTGAATCCTGACGAAATCCCGCTTGCCGTCGTAAGCCTCGGGCGGGGGTATAGTAAACGTAGTCATTTGAAGTTGGCTACGAACCTCACGACCAGTCAAGCCCGCCTTAAAACGCTCAAGCTTTTCAGAGTCGCTGATGAACTCGCCCAACTGCATGAAGAGTTGATCGAGATAGTCGACATAACGGGTGACATCAGGGCCGCGTTGTCGAGCGCAGGCCCAGGTTTGGTACCAGGGTCTTCGGCAGGCGGCGGATGGCATCCCGGAGGTACTGGACTGTCTCGAAGATTTCGAACAGGCCCTGCGAGGACAGTTCGAACCTCACGACCATATCGAGCGAGTCCGGACCAAACTGCGCAGCGCTCGACAACGCGGCCCTGATGTCACCCGTTATGTCGACTATCTCGATCAACTTTTCATGCAGTTGGGCGAGTTCATCAGCGACTCTGAAAAGCTTGAGCGTTTTAAGGCGGGCTTGACTGGTCGTGAGCGAGACTTCGTCTATTATGGTCGACCCAAGACCTATGAAGAAGCGAAAGCAATCGCATTAAGCCTGGCGGGTGCCCACGAGATGCCGAAGGAAGCGACGAAGGGATCCTCGGATCAACCAAGAAGCAAGCCCCGCACAACGTCACCGCGTCGACCACACACTCGAAGCATGGGAGCGCCGCCAACCTGCTACCTGTGTCGAGAGATAGGACACGTTAAACGAGACTGCCCCCAACGACTGGCATATTTGCAGGCGGAGGTGGCACGCTTGTCGAGCCTGCAGGAGGAAAACTGACGGACTTCGGACGAGGGATGCCGTCCGAGAGTCCAACGACCAGCATCCCAACCGTTGGGTTACAGCAACGGGGTAATGCAAGCCTAACTGCAATAGGCGTGGTGGCGGCGGAACCGGTGGAATGTCTCATCGACACCGGTGCGGTGACGGCAATTAGAGAGGACGTTGCGAAAGTCGCCAACCTACCGAGGTACGACGAGCCACGGACATACGGGTTGGCTGTCGGTGAGGAGACCGTGATCAGCCCCGGAGTGACGGAGACAACGATCACACTCCAGGGACGACAATTCAAGACGAAGCTGCGAATATTCAAGTACCTAAGCCACGATGTATACTTAGGTCTCGACCTCTTGAGGCAACATCGAATAACTATTGATTGTAGCGCGGAGCCCCTACAGCTGGTACTGGGAGCGGAAGACACCAGCATGCGTGGGATAACAAGTATGGAAACTGAGGAAGAAATAGGGGAGAGGTCTGGCGCGGTCATCCGGAAAGAGGAAGGCCTAGAGAAAGGCGGAAAGGACCAGGTTGCCGACCAAGGAAAGAGGTTTGGTACGGTCATCCGGAAAGAGTTTCCCCAAGTTTTCCAAGATACATTGCCGTTGCCACCGAAGAACCGGCAACGAGATGCACTCAAAATCGAATTGGAACCAGTCGCGAGTACACCAGCTCAACGCGCATATTCGATGTCACGGGTCGACCGAGAGCGGCTACAAGGAGAATTGCGCGACTTGGAAGAGCAAGGATTTATCTCACGGAGCAGAAGTCCGTATGCTGCACCTGTGTTGTACGTGGACAAAAAAGACGGTGGGCGACGCCTCTGCATCGACTATCGCCGGTTGAACCGGATCACCGTGCGAGAAAGAACGACCCCGCCTAGAGTGGAGGAGCTATTGGATACCCTGAGCAGCGCTCGGGTTTTCACAACGTTAGACCTTTGCTCGGGATATTGGCAGTTGCCAATTGAACAAGCATCACGCGAGAAGACGGCCTTTGTCACGTGCTTCGGACAATACCAATGGAATGTCATGCCGTTTGGGTTGAAGAATGTGCCCTCGGCATTCATCCGCTACTTGACGGACGTATTATATGATCTTCTCAACCAGTGCGTGGTGTTATACGTTGACGACATTCTGGTATATTCCCCAGAGGACATACAACACCAGGACGATGTTCGAAAGGTGCTACGACGCCTCGAGCAGCATCAGTTGATCGTCAAATACTCGAAGTGCGGTTTTGGATTACGCCAAGTTTGCTACCTAGGCCAAATCTTGGCGGGAGGCACTCGACGTCCCGATCCGGAGAAGGTCAAAGCAATTCAGAATTGGAGGACGCCACCGACGGTTAAGGAGCTACGGGCCTTCATGGGTTTCGCGAACTTCTTGCGCCCCTTTGTACCACACTTCGCCCAAGTGGCGGCGCCCCTCCACAGGCTAACGAAGAAGGACCAGAAGTGCGGTTGGCACGCGGACGAACAACAAGCCTTTGATGGGTTAAAATCCGCCATATCAGCAACCACCATGCTGTACATGGTTGATCCGATCCTCCCCTTCACCGTGCAGACGGACGCGAGCGACACCGGGGTGGGTGCTATCCTATTCCAGACCCGCCAGGATCAGGAGGTGCCCGTGGCGTATATGTCCCGATCCTTCAATAGTACCGAGAAACGCTACAGTACGTACGATAAAGAACTCTATGCCATCGTCCTGGCCATCCGCAGGTGGTCCGTGTATCTTGATGGGCACCACCAGTCTCTAACGGCAGGCCATTTCGGCGAACAAGCTACTAACCGTGTGGTGCGACGACGCTATTACTGGCCTACCATGAGGAAAGACATTTTCACGCGCGTACAACAATGCGAGATATGCGCCCGTGAACAACCGCTTCGGCGCAACCAGGGCGAGCTGCAACCGCTCGCAATTCCGGAGAATCGCGCGGTCGACTGGACTATGGACTTCATCACAGGCTTTCCCAGTATCGCGGGTAATGACGCTATACTAGTTGCGGTCGATCGACTCACGAAGTACGCCGAATTTATCCCGACGACGAAAATGGTAACCGCGGAAGGAGTGGCAACACTTATCCTGCAACATATCGTCGCCTGGTTCGGATTGCCACGGAGTTTTGTCACAGATCGCGATCCAGTCTTCACGGCAAATTTTTGGCGCCACCTAATGAGACTAACCAGACACTTCAAATCATGCTGAGATGCTGCTCTACAAATCGCACGTGGGTGCAGAGCCTCCCGCTACTTCAGCTGGCGTATAACAATCATCCCTCAGCCAGCACGGGGTATTCACCATATTTCCTGTTAACAGGGGGGCATCCGCGGCTCCACTTGGATGTCTCACTACCTACCACGCAAATTGAGAACCTCCCCGATGCCGCTACTGCGTTCTCCCAACGACAACAGCGAATTCTTGCAGATGCACGCAAATCACTGACCCTGGCACAAGAATTATCTGCGGCATCCGCTAATACCCACCGTCATGCGAAGGTGTTCCACGTCGGCGATTACGTCTATTTGTCAACGAAGAATCTCTCACTGGAGGGCCCAACCCCGCTTCCAACCTCGATGGTTGGGCCCGTTTCCCGTGATCGAGAAACACTCTAACGTGGCATACACTCTGCAGTTACCGGATGAGATGCGCATACATTCGACATTTCACGTATCCTTGCTAAAAGGTGCCCCTACGTGTCCTCCGAATTCTCCGATGCGGATTATCCCTCTCCAATCGGATCTCTATTCAACGCTACCGATCCTGTCGGTATTGGGGGTCCGCCATGCGGCTAATGGGATCCGACAGTTCCTATGTTATCGCGAAAAGGAATCCTGGACTGATGCGACTTGGATACCCGAGCCGGACTACCCGACCGATCTACAATCTCGACGACGCTTACGACACTACCTCAATTATCGCAAGGCGCTTGACGCGCTACCTTCAACTTCTTGAGTTCGTCCCCAAACTCGGCGGGAGGATTGTTAGAACCTTGCCCTGACAGCTGCGTAATCTGTGTAAGACACTCCCTACTTTAGTGCAAGATCCCTACTTTAGTGTAAGACGCTAGTGTGCTAGTATCCAACAGTTTCTACTTTACTGTCAGGTACGTCTTAGTTTACAGTAACCAAGACTATATGAGACCTAGCTTTGCTAGATCTTGAGACCTAGAATTAAGTAAAGACAAGTTGGTTAGAAGAGTTCTAACAATTCCAATGAAGGGTTGACAACTGTCGAACTGAAGTAGCGCTAAGTGGCTCAAAAAGTAGCCTCACCAGCTACGTCTTGAGTATGTTTTCCGAAACAAATTAGATTGTGTACGCGAAATGAGGACAAAGTTGGAAAGACTGAGGGTGCGTAATGAGGTGCTGGTGAGGTCGAACATATGTTGTTGTCCAGAGTTTGTTTGGCTGGTAGGTTGGACTGCGGAATTGGGGCTAGAGGTCCTTTCGAAGGGGTTTTGATTTGGGATGCACTACTGGATTGGTACTCCCGAGATTTTTGCGGAGGGGGACTCATCGGGGTGAACAAGATAGGGTCGCATCTGAGTAGTTGGGACAACTTTTGACAGCCATCAGAGGCGACAAAATGGAAGACCAGATTAGCACGCTTTGATTATCTGTTGGAAATTCTAGGGTACTGCCTCGGAAAGCGAGCGAGCTCAGAGAAAAAATCTACGGAGGTCGAAGCAGTGGTTCGGGCAAGAGGGAGCTGGTCTGACCGTCGCATTGTGGATACTGTCATTTCCCGGTTACCAAGATGGAAGAGGATTTAACCCGTGAGGATGCGGCTCGGTTCTGCGGATGTGGTAGAGGGAAAAAAAAAAAGAATTTTCCGACGGAAAATGGGGATAACAATCGGTCCCCATTCGCGTCTACCATCAGTCGGCAAGTTGGGATCAGGGACAAGGAGGACATGCCACCGCGGTGGCAACAGAAGCTCTATCTGAAGACTCATATGTTTCGGAGAACTCTTGGGCCTTTCCTTTTGCTAAACATAGCGTTGTACGTGGCGTGCCTCGGCTTGTTTATTTATTTCACTGTAAACATTGTGAACGACTACCTGGATCAGCAGGAGAACCCAAGAACGGTTCTTTCCACGACAAACGAGCCTTTCCAGGACTTTCCCGGAATCCTCATCTGCAACAACAGTCCCAGCGTTGAGCTGACCCTGATCGCAGCCTATGTGTTCCCGCAAGCGGCCCTGGCGGACCCCGAGTTGAATCTTGGGTTGAATGAATTTACCCTGACGAGCCGGATGGTACCTGTGCAGATCAACTGCCCTGGGGTGGACGAAAAGCCGACCTACTGTTACAAACTTACGGATAGTATTCCGGCTTATGGATTTCAGTCGGGGGATTCGGTTTGTCAGGGCCAGAATGAGCTCTACTTCTATTTTGACATCAACCCCGACTTATATGACTCACGAACAAGTGCTCTAGGGGTTTCTGCGGTGCTTCACAACTCCGAAGTGATTGAGGGACTGGATTTTTGCGAACTTAATATATGCACAACCACCAAGGGTGCGGCTCAGGTGGACCCTTGCAACGCTTCAAACGAGCTGCTTGACCCTGGGTTTGATGTATTGTATGCTTCTGTTAACGTTGAAACTTTGGTAACTTTGCAGAAGTCGGTAACGGAGGATTTACTATCTTGTAGCAAAAGTTTCCTTCGTTGGAACCCAGTTACAGTAGTTGCAGTTCCGAACCCAAAGTTTACAGCTGAGGTCTTAGGCGACGAAACGGCTACTAGGCGCCTAGTACAGCTGCGTGTTCGTTTCAGATCACCCTTCATTCAGACAACTCGATTTGAGAGCCAAAGTTTTGCATCAATGATCGGTAGCATGGCGGGTTGGTTTGGATTCCTCAGCGATGGTTGGGGAGTTATCAGTCTTCTCTTCATACTCGAAAAGCTTTACGTGCAGCTGACGAAGCACAAATGGCGCCGATGGACAGACAGAATGAATCCTAAGGGACTGGACAACTCAGCTGCTCTAGAGGCGGAATATATCAACTACTCAGCCGCACCGAGTCAAGCGGTCCGGGTTTCTAATGATGATCAGTCACACAATACCAGTCTGGATGAGATAGACGATGCTTGACCTCCCGGCAAAGTCGCAGTCAATGATCTTGCAAGACATAGAGATCTTCATTTCGATCTGCCATGGAAGCAGGAGACTCTTCTTCGGAGTTTGGAGATGTGAGTGCCGAATCACTCGAGAATGCGAGAATCCTCATGGCGTTGATAGGTTGAGTACGTGTGCCCTGTTGGCCATGCTTCCGGAGCTGGTGTGTAAATTCAGCGTAGGCAGAAGTAGATGTCTGCATCCACAACATTTGAGGATCTTTAAAATCGAAGACGATTTTTTTTCCTTATCCGGGAAAGCAGGACCCACGGTGCTTAGGGCTTTGTCGCTCCAAGAGACGATCGCAAAAACTTCTGCCTCTCGCAGTTGAAGCACCTGCTCGATAGGCACATCCACTACAAACTGACTTCTGACTAACGTAAACTGAACCTTCACTAGGGGTCTCGACAGCCACAGTTCGTCAGGTCCAAACGCATATCCTCCCAAACGCCGTAGCCTCTCCAACATGGCCGCATACCCAGCAAGCGTTCAGTCAATATTGACAGCACTTACTTAGAGCCAATCAATATACCATTGTTCATGATACATTGAGAATCAGCGTTTTCTCATTTTTTTCGGCAGGTGGGGTATGTTGCCCAGCTTCGGGGGGGGGTAGTTAGCGTCGATTTAGAGGTAAAAACCGACAGACGGGGCTGAATCCTCGAAACTGAAGTCGTTTTCTGCGTTTTTCACGAATCAGTCGCAGTTTCTGAACTAAGAGCCAAAGGGTGTGTGTGTATATGATATATGTAGTATGTTATTACCTTGCTGGTTGTAGGGATGGTCATGCGTGTACGTGGCTTTATCGTTGAAAGGATGTAAGGGACAGGGCTGGTTGAGTTTGCGACTATGGCAGGGAGACACATATCTGTTATCTCCCCGTATATTCAATGGGATTCTCTGCCATTGAATTGGCTGTTGTTCCGGTCGGAGAGGCAGGATGTCCCGACTCCTAAGTCGAGGGGGGTTTTGTTGTTTAACGTTACTTTTGAAATCCCGGAGATGACCGCTTTCGTACTAGCAAACAGCGATCAAAAAGCGAAGCGTCTGTCCATATTCTCTCAACCTTGTTTACTGATGACCGAGCTCGTCGCTGAGGACTACGCGATAGGGTCCGGATATGCCTTCCTTGGGGGTCTGCCGGAACTGGAAGGAAGGGAAAACAGCGCGTTTGCAGGCTTTGGCAGGATTCGGTTCTTGACTTACTGCGAAGATGGCAGAGTCGTATCAATTGTAACTAGCGAGCTGGGGCCTGGAGTTATTGGCTTCTCGAGAGCCAGAGAGTTGGATGGAAGGCATAACGAGACCACTCTGGGGCTTCTTGATCCTGCAAGTGAGACAATAGATTACACGCGCACGACTACGGATGAGCGAATCTGTCAGTCCTGCTACGAAACTAAGGCCAGCTGCGCCCCAGAAACCTGCAGGAACGCGCAGATATATGACGAGAAGCGGAGCATGCGCTTGGCTATGGTCGCGCGATCGGAGCTCTCCGTTGCGACCTTGGAGTATACTCTATCGTGGATTGAAGGAATGTGGACGCTTCCGATGGGGCCCTTGGAGCCAATTATTTGCAAAGCCACGTGCTATTCGTCAGGAATATTGTTTGAGAACTCGCTGAAGGCTGTGCTACAGAATGAGGTCGCATCTGTTCACCCTCCTAGGTCTTCGTTCAGGTTTGTGAAGCTAGCACTGGAGGAGATTGACCAGATCCTGAGTTTGGCGGACGAGGGGGGTCCGACAACAACATCATCGTTTGAGGGGAAGACCTCCAGCGTTACTGATAGTACCGGGTCTGTCGCAACGTCCTCGAAGAAGAATGCCATGTATGCTTGTCCGGATTGTGCAACATCTTTTCGGAGGAAGTATGACCTAAAAACGCATCGTGCCTCTGTGCACGAGAAGAGACGTAACTACAAATGCCCGCAGTGTCCAAAGACGTTTACTCAGAACGGTCACATGAACATGCACATAAGAGTGGAACACACTGGGGACAAACAGCACGCGTGTCCTTACTGCAAGAAGAACTTTCCCATCAAATCAAAGCTTGTTCGACACGTTTTAGGGGTGCATGAAAATAATCAACTTTCCAAGGCAGCTGTGCAATAGGAGTTACAAGACGAAACGTAAATGGGAAAGCACATGTACGAGGTGGGGATGCACGACACGAATATTGATGACATGGCCAAGATTGAAGCAAAATCGCAAACAGCGCTGGAGCAGTGTTGACGAAGAGTAAACAAAGCACAAAAAAAATTGCCCCTGAGGTGATTAATGGCATACCCTATCGACCGACACGATCAAGCGGAAGATGGGAGAAAGCATCTTGAGTGCAGGGGATGAGCTTTTTTTTTTCCCTGGAAATGGGGACTGCTTGATGGTTTGCCATTGGCACTGCTCTGCGTTCGGTCGACGATGTCTACCTCCGTGACCGTCGTCAAATCAACAGCGCAGATGCCGTGGGAACATCTGGTTGATGGCGATTTGGTATAGATGAGCAACCTACCTCTCTGGGTCCGTTGCCATACTTCTGGCCCAAGACAAAGTGACGACAAGACAGACTGAGACTGGCGAGAACGAAGCACTGCATTTTTCCCAAGAGCAGTGGATGAGCCAGAGAGGATATTATGGGTGACTCCAGAGCTCCGCTGTGAGTAAAGTCAGACTGGCAGTATCTATGAGATAACTGTATTTTCCGCTGAGCAGTTGCCCAGCGTAGTGCACCTCGAATCCAAGACCTCGCTTATCTTCACCAAGGCTGGAGTTATTCTTGGAAGGAAAGTTCAACAAACATGTCACCCTGCACACGGTAACACGAAGGTAGAGAATACCTGTGCGGATTGACTCAATGGAACTGATGCGAAAGCTTGACGGGGTTTTGTCCGTTTCGTAACATCGCGAACTCGAATAATGAGGCCGGAACGCGGATACTTTCATCGAGGACTGGTGAGTTACTGAAGACTTACGCATGACCTTGGAGGATCAGTGATTAAAGATCACAAGCCAAGACGGCATCAGTCACTCTTACTAGTGATGAAACCACGCGTCCCACGTTACAATAAACGGATGTGGCGGGGTCGAGAGGCGATTGCCTCTATTCCAGAAAAAGTTTTCCACATCCTCAAGAGACCTTAAGCTCCTTCCCATGACAGTTTCCGTACTAGTACTGCGTCCTTCAGCAAAGCTGCTTTTCTCGTAGGGAAGAGAAGCCCAAGCCAAGGTGCTTTGGGACGTTACTACGAGGCTCCCACATAGACTCACGAATATGCTCCGCAGGACGTTTAGCATGTTGTGAAAGCCGTGTGACGGACTGCATGAGCTCCTGCTTCGCATTATCGAGTAAGCGATGCGGAAGCCCTCCGCGCGGCTGAGTTGCCACTAACGTCTTAAAAAGCGCGTCGCCAAACATCAATGAGATTGAAGGCGTTTCTTCGGTGGATGCTCGGCCGTGGAGAGGTCGTGTCCTGGAGCCGAGATCTGGGCCACCAGCCTAGCTTTTCAAAGTGTAGAGGAGTTGGGGGTGGGTTGCGTCGGATTCATGTGGAAAGGCAATCATGCTCGAACATTGAACTTTGGGCAGCTGATCCGGTTTTTTGGGTAGTTGCGAGTGCGTGGATGGGAAGAGCTCGCTTCTGCCGCGAGGTCTTCGTGATGTCGGATCGTTGAGCTCGCGGAAGTTGTGATTGTGTCGAGCGGAGTCATATCCGGCGTTTGGCTGAAAAAGCTTCGAGGACAATTGGTTGAGGTGAGATTTAAATATCCGATCCGCGAACATTGTTGATCACGAGATTCTTTTGCAGAAAACCCAAAAGTGCATTTTTGCCGTGGCCTGTCGATCCTAACGAATTTTCGTGAGATGTATCCCGGCTCGCCACCTTTCCTTCTTGCACGACAGCAAAACCAAGCACGAGGTTCATCAAGAAACGCCCACGACCGTCTTTGGACGCAATTTTGGACAGTTTCATACGACTTGAACCTCGACAAATTACATAGTTTTACACTATTTTCATGCTTGAATGTCAAGTTTAACAAACGTATGTTCTGATCCGCTGGTGTTTATCGCAAACTGCTCACTAACACTCGCTGTACATGCTTCCTCAGGTTGCCAGATCTTTCGTACTAGAATCGCGCAACGGATAGAACCAGGTAAAACCCAAGGAGGGATGTTTCAGAGCGCACTCCAACCCTTGGGCCAACTGTCCCAACACTTTCAAACGTGGATCGCGCGATAGGCCATGAATCGACCCCTTCATGTCCTTGTCAAGTTGACATGTGATAGCTGGGGACGACACTTTGGCAAATAAGGTCGCCCGCATACCAAGGTCGTGTTGTGGATCCAAAGGTTTTGCCGTTGGAAAGAGAAATTCGCCGGTCTGACCTGGCATGGATCTACATTAGTGTCCTGGAAATCCGTGGGCAGTGCCAAAGTTTCGGGTCCGGACTGGCTCTGCTGAAGTGTGTGTGACACTAGTTCAACCTAATCTACCCCGCTGAACCCCAATCTTGGAAAGTTTATTCCTCGAGAACAGAAGAGGCCGATTTTGCGTCAAGGCGTGCTCTCCTTCTATGAGGAACTTGTGAGTCGCGCTGCGGCACCAGAAAACGTCAACAAGTTGTTCTGTATTTTATTGGAGCGATCTCCGCTAAGGCTGCTTGCGAGCGGATGAAGGCCGTGAGTGCCTGGGCATCGGGTGGAAACTTAATACCGGAAAATCCCGAAAAATTCTACGATACTCTTCGGATTTGGCAGGTTGTACGAGCCTGGCTTCAGCCTGTTGAACATTCCCATGAGCGTTTCGTGGAAGCTGGATTCTTCCAGAGCGTTTCTGGTCGTCGCAATGTTTCCCGTAGGCATTCCATACCTTACAAATCCCATTGTCGCATCAACCCAATCTGCTTTTCTTACAGCATTGACGAGAGCCTCGTCTTCCCCATGCCACGGCGTAATTTTGTGATGTTCCATAATGATGTTGTGGATAGTGGAGATCTGCTGCACTGAAAACTTGTCCTGCAGTGCTTCTTTGGCCCTTTCCGCGCTTTCCTCGATGTAGTATAGCTCACCATCAGCCCAGAGACCGATATCGTGGTAGGCGAGCGCCGCTCCAAGTACAGGTAGGGCAATACTCACTTCACTCGCGTCAAACCCGCTTCCTTCCTTGAGGAAATGCACTGCATACGTCAACACTCGTAGACAGTGGTTTCGGTACCCATCGAAGTCGCCTCCAAGGCTCTCTTCAAACGATTTCAAGTGCTCATCCAATTCGGATTGATCAGTTATCACTGAGAAGTTCTCACTCGGTGAACCCGGAAACAGCAGCGGCGCAATCACAGCTCCCAAGACGGCAAGCAAAATGCCAAGCAAATACGGGGTAGTTGTCCTGAAAACAGCCATTGTCTACCGAGAGCTTGGGTGAGCAGCGGACCGATATCATCAGATTCAATTTTCACTTATCAAATCCAGGCTCCCGAAGTCCACCTACCAGCATCCCCCCTTCCTCATCATTTAAGAACAGCCTACTTGGACGCTTCCTACGCTAAGAGAAACGCGTTCACTGACCGAGAGTTAACCATACGCTCTTGACCCAAAAGATATGATATGCGAGTTTCATGATTTGACAGGGTGGAGGCGAGGGGCTCCGCATGATTCACGTCAACCTTCTGGTCAGAAAGACAGCGACCATGAAGCGACTGCCTAGTATTGACTACAGAACACAAGACACGTCGATCGTGTGAATGGAGCTTTAGCAACAAAGTAGGACTTCAACAGTCTCCGCGAGCTGTCAGCAACTGTTGCACAGCCAAGTTTTACGACGCTCGATTGTGGACGTAGAAAGACAAGGCGTACACATGGTTCTGTTGTTCGGTGAAGTAGCTGAACGGCGACTGGAAATGAGGTCTTCCTGCTCGTGGGGCGTGTCGCTGCCCTCAACATTTGTACATCCAAAAAACACTAACCCAAAAGGTATCAAACCGTTCCCTCAAAATTCTATTTTGTATTCAAACCTTGTCAGGGCTAGTTTCTGTCCTTACAACTACAGTACTTAGTATATTTCTTCGTACAATAAGAAGAAATCTTCTTGCGACGCCGATTCTAGGAACCTCCTCAAATCATGTTCTCTACATCAGAGAGTTTCTCAAATCATGAACTTGAGAAAACTCTATCATGTGTTTACAAACAAACAGGGCGGTTAGTTATGGTTAAGGTTAGCTACTAGTTAGTTGGGCTCTGAATAAGCGGTTGAGAATTAAAATTAGCTCGACAGCATTGCATGAAAACGGACAGCAGTGCATGATTATGGAGATTGAAGAAGTTTATTAGCTGACTCAACGGTGGCGTGTTGGTAACAAGAGTGGAAACCTACGCTGAAGAGTGGAAGTCTACTCCTGTAAATAAACTAGCTTCTCTCGTGGGCAAGGAAAGTCGACCAATAGATAAGAAAGGAATGAAGACGTCCTTTCTCATTTTTTTATCTGTCCGGGATGATTAGGTTTCACATTGGAGATATTGGCATATTCCTGTTTTCCAGTCAGCGTACGCCGGTTTCCACCATTGAGAGACGGTTTCTTGGACGAGCAAAAATGGTCAATCTAGCTTTAACCTTTTTGCCGACTCCCTCTAGTCCGCCGCTACAGCTGCAGCCTTCCGGCTTCTACCGGAAAGGAGTGTATCTCGCAGAAGCTTCGAAAGCGGTGATATGCGGGATGCAGTCCTGGGTAAAAGCTTGGTAGTTTTGTATAACCTCAACGGGTATGAGAATGTGCGAGTCCTCCGCATTCTGTCCAGATTGTCATGTTTGTTACATCAGTAGTTGAAATGGAGTTTCACATAGATTATCAGTCGTTTGATCCTGATGACCCCGAAAGCCGGCCTGGCTGATTCTGGCTCTCAGAAGGATTTCCAATGACATGATGCAAAGCAGGTACATTCACTGAAGCTGACAGTGGTGATCTTCAACACCTCGACATGTTGTCGATGTTTCCTGTTGTAAATCATATACTCTAACGGGCAGGCTGGGCAATGTTCAGGGCGAACCAGTACTCCCTATGCACTTTTTCTCGGAATTTTCAGTGAGAAGTCTACCACGGGTGCTCCTTGCATGATGCTCAGCGATAGGATATCCACGCCAGACACGCAGTAGTCCGCCAGAGATGCTTCTGAAAGACCCCCGCTTGCTTCAATGAAGAAATTGTGGCCCCCGGCCCATTTTCTCAGTTCCTGAGCGGCTCCCTGAAGAGCTTTCGGTTTAAAATTGTCCAGCATCACGACGTCCGCACCTGCCTCAACTGCCTACAACGAATAAAAACTGGCTCTGGTTCGACCTCGTGGATGCGAATTTTGCGGGGTGGGAGGCAATACGTACCTCCTTAGCATCCTCGACAGACGAGCACTCAACCTCAATCTTCGCCGAAAAGCCCGCCACTATCTTTGCTTTTTCCACTGCTTTACGTATACTGCCACTTGAAGCGATATGGTTGTCCTACGCGTACAGGACGACAACGGAGTCTATGTCAGCTGAAAAGGTCGGAAGAACCTATTCACCTGGGAATTATGAACCGCACCTTCAGCATTACCATGGAGGAAAGATCCATTCGGTGGGTGTCGGCGTTTCCAGCAAGCAAACCGTATTTTTCAACAAGTCGGAAGCCAGGTGTCGTCTTTCTAGTTCCCGCGATAATTCCTTTCCAGCCTGTTTGCTTTGCGATGTTCACGAGCCCAGAACTGCGCGTCGCGATACCGGAGCATCTCGATAAGACGTTCAGGGCCAACCTCTCTCCTAGAAGGATCTTCCGAACTGGGCCTTTGACATCAGCCAGCGCGATGGGGAATGGTCCATCCAGAGCCTCGCCGTCACTCGCACTGGTACGCCACTCAACTTCGCAGTTCAGCTCATCGAACACAGCCTGAAAGAAGGGCTTTCCAGCAAGTATACCCTAAGCAATATGAAAGTTTGTCGGTCATTTTTTCCGAGATCAACTAGATTCAAGTCTACAAGCGGTCTAGAGAACCCCAAACCTTCGACTTTGAATACAAAACCGCTGTCTCTATTCCATCGCCAACAACAGCTCCTCCAAAATCAAAGCTCGGCACGTCCTCCTTCAGCCATCTCCTCACTAGCTCTGAAAGAGCAGTAGGCTCCAGCAGGCCTTCAAGCTCTGCCATTTATGCACCAGCTACTTGCTGTGATCTAAATTACAGGAGTCAACCACGGTGTAGCTCAATCCCACCAGCCCAAAGTTTGTCAACCGCCGGGCCGATCTTCTATCAGCGCGATATCCGTTTCACAGTTCTCGGGCCCAATAGAAGGGCCATTCTCAGTAGAGGTGGGAAGGAGCAACGTGACCATTTAGTTAACAGCAAACGCCTTTAGGACGAACAGATCAGCTCTCGAACGGCACTTTTCGTGGGCGAAATCTGTTCCTGAGCACTGGGAAGGCTCCACGCTTAGTACCTCCGGGCCCTCTGGTCTGAATGGAGCTTCGATGAGGCAACCATGGTAATGAAGTGACTGTGTGATGTTGTGGGAAAGACATGAAGACTGATTCCCCGAGGCGGATTGGCTCGAAAGCGGTTCGCTCATCGATCGAGCTAGCCGACTACTCAGTCCACCAGAAAACCGCAGTTAAGAAGAAGACGGCATGATTTTTATCCATGGATGTTCAGCCGTTGGGCTGGATCTCTAAAAGTTTCGTTAGTATCCACTTCTGCATCCAGAATGATTATATACAGATACCTGAACATGGAAAACACAAAATTGGGGGGGAGGGGGGGAGACGGCTCTCCGTGGCCAGGGTGACTAGACCTGCGAAGTCACTGAACTAAGTTCTACAGGAACTCCGCTTAATGGAATTTCTCTTAGCTCGAGTCTTAGGCAGAGGAACTCAGATAAGAGTGTCGCAGCCCCCATCGATGTCGCATTGACAAGCCACCAGAGGAACCGAGCGGGGAATCCATAGTAAAACCAGCATAGCACTTCACGAGGAACCGCATGGCAAAAGAGTGAGGTAGAAGAATCGGGCATCAGGGAAAGAGGAACGATGGTGTCTATCACACAGTGAGAACTTACAGAAATGAATTAGAAACAAAGTTCCTACGAAGTCTAAGCACTTCTTCGCTCGTCCGATGATATAGACGAGTCCAAAAGTAACGAATACGATTGTCGATACGAACATGCCCAAGCAGGTAACAAATCCTGTGGTGCCGTGCAAGTTGAAGTAGTCATAACGAAACATCTGATGAACTATATTCGCGTGCGACGCGGTCACTCGATCTGCAATCAACAAAACAAAAACCTGCAAACGGTCAACACGATTTTTCAGTCGGTCCTTCCAAAGTAACGGCCAAAGCGAGTGTCCACAGCGATCAGAGGCAAAAGAACCAGGATCATACATATCCCGAGTAAAAGACAGTCTGCATCAACAGAATCTGAAATCCAATCAGCCACGGGTTGAAAACCTCGCGACCATAGAATACTCCGACAGCCATCCCTCAGCACATCAGCTCGTAAAGTTCGGTCTTTCCTTCTCGTGAAATCAGTACAGTTTCATAGGATCCACGAGTTAATCAGCCAGAGTACGTTCTCCGTCAAAACTCCCTCCCATGACTCCCTCTTGTCCGCGACAGACCCCGAACGTTAAAGCTTATCAGTAGTTGTGTCAGTTGGCAAAGTCAACCCGGGCTCCTGCGTTCGAGCAAAGAAGAGAGAGGGGAAGAGCACAGGAGATCGCAATACGCATTGACGGGGTTGGCTGCTCAGTGTTGATTCGAGCGTTTGAGTCTTGGGAGCCGTGACTTGTACCTGGATTTGGATTAGCTAGTGAGGCACCGCCTCACATTGCACCGTACCACTGGCACAGTTTCCTTTCAGAATCGGACCCGCGTGTACATCTACGGCTAATTTCTGTGATTTTAAGGGAAGATGTGTAAATACGCCAGATGATTCCACAGGAGAGAAAAAAGTAGTACACAACAAGCTACGCTTGCTACGCTTGCTGGAAGCTGCCGTTGTAGTAGTCCCGTGATTTCTTTTCTGCTCCCGCTTCCTTCATTGGTGGGACGAACAACAGGATAGGAGCTGGTGCTCTTTGTGGTCAAACCTTCTCTTTGAGCCTGTGCAGCTCCTTCCTAAGACCCTGCCTGTCCTCGGTGCACATCGGTACGCCGTCTGGCGCGGTGCTGCAGCGTCCGAGGTGCTGTGATTCGTATATGGGCTCCTTGCTGTCCGTTATTCGCAGATGGTAGACCATCTTCGAATATTGCATGAAATACCTTCAGGTCTTGTTCACAAAACTCCAGCGATGCGCTTCATCGTTCATAGGACTCCTCTCCCAGCTGTCTGCTATGGTTTCAGTGACTGAAACCGCGTACTGAACCCGCTGGTAGATTAGGGTGAACGACTACTTTGGTGACGAAGCCAGCTGGGGAGGAGCGAATTGGTGCTCCCCGTCAGACCTTGGCTGGGGAGGGACAACACTAGCCCGTTGACTGGACCTGCGCCAAGAAGGTTTCAATGTCTAATTGGAGTAACACTTTGTAAAAAGTACTAATATTCTATGCGGTTGGTACCAATTGACTACAGAGAACTTTCCACGCCAATAACTTCATTGGTTGTAACTAGCCGCAGATACTATTATTTTTTTGGGCAACCCGAAACTGCGGATCAATTAGCTGTTTTTCTTGGGCCGATGGGACACGTGCTAAACTTTCATTGATGAACAAGCGGAGGTGTGCTAGTCGATATCCAAAAGAAGACGACCTGTTGGACAAAAACTTATCGAATGTTTATTTTTTTTGCATTGATCAGTAAACATTAGCTCTTCCTGGTTTCGACCAGTTGGGGGAGTCCGTGGACGAGGGACAAGATCCTATCCAGATTTACCCCACTTTGAAGAAACTATATGGCAATAGCGTCGACAGATTCTGGATAGTAAGCCTTCACCTTCGTCGAAAAAATCCTCCGTTCTGAATATTTTAGAATCTGCAAGCTTTGGTGTGCTCGACTGCTTTCCCCGTCGCTCGCCCTGATGAGGAAAGACAACCCCAGAGCTTCGGAGTGAGGGTTGGGATAGCACAGGCCTAGTACGCTTTCAACCTCGTTGTTCGGATCAGGAGGCTAGAATCTTTACGCTGACTATGAGTAGCTTCTGTTGAGGAGGAAACTGGACCCTTGTTGGATTCTTCAAGGCATTGCTGAGAGCCGGATAGGCCATTAGAGTGGTTTCTGGACGAGCCGAGGTTCCGAGATTAGGGGCAAGTAGGAGGTTTGGTGCAGGAAGCTAACGGAGTTCCATCGTATTGAAAGTCTAGCGGCCATGGCGTTCGTTGCTAGTGGAGGTGTGGTCAGTAGGAGAGGAGTGCGTGCCGTGAATATCCGTCGGAAAGCAGGCAAAGTAGATGGAGAGAAGGTGAACGTGGGGAAGACGCCAGTGGAGGACGGGAGCTCTATTGGGGATGGACGGGATGGGTCCGTAGATTTCAACGCCCTCAGAGCGAAGATTGAACAGCGAGTGAAAGATGAGGGCGTTCCTCTCGATATCTTGATGAACCCTGCGAAGGTCCGTACTTTGTTGGGTACGATTTGGGTGATTGCAAGTGATCATGGACCCCTGAACGGACTGTTGTTTTGTTCTCTAGGTCCTTGATTTGGAGGCCAGGCTCGAGCTTGAAGCAGATTCGATTACGCAGGAGGAGAAAGAAAAGCTCCAAGCTACCCTCATTAAAGAGAAGCGGATGGTCATGCAGGATTGGCTGAGGAACGTCTTCCTGGTCCAGGGGTGGGGCTCTGCCGCGATTGGCGGAGTCATGGCAAGTGGACACGTACCTTTCGTACCAGACGTTCCACTCGGTGCACGTACGTATAACTTCAACCCGCTGAGGGCCAATAGAGTACGGGCTGGGGTCCGCTCAAACCGCAGAACGAAGATGCTAACATATGCTACTTGCTGCGCTGTTTTCTCCTACACCAGGTGTGCTAGGATTCTGGCTTATATGGCTCTTCACTATTCCGGCGCTTCGAGCGAGAAAACCTGCAAAATGGGAAAAATCTGCCCTAAACTTTGCGTTCTTTGGAATCATTCTAGCCAACGTCATTACGCCGTTCTTCTCCAAAGAACCATTGATGCTTTGGACCATAGATATGGTAATCATGGGTCTCTGCTATGGATACTCCTATAATGCATCATCCAACGACGAAGGTGGGATTGCTTCGCCAAAGATCAAAGGTGCCCTCAGGTGAGTTGACGGAAAGACGTAGAACACCAGAAAATCTGTTTCGACTCATGCAACTAGCGCTGCGATATTCTTCCATTCGAAGGTGGTTGGACTGGGGCTCGTGGAAATAATTCTGTCTCGGTGAGGGACCAAGCACGCAGTTCGTTGCCTTTTCATCGTCGATGTTCATGATATGCTAATCCCAGGCGAATTCTAAAATATGAAGAGCGCTTTTCAACCCGTCGAAGGTTTCCATGTTTTGGCGGCTTGTCGAAATCCATGCGCCAGGCACTTTTGCGCTATGGGGACAGACCAAGAACATCTCCATCGGCTTCCGAGTTTAGCAGACATAGCAGTCCCCTTTCCAGCTGGCAGACTCACTAATTCCAGCACCACTGGGCGAGTTTGGATCGATTCAGGTTCTTCGACTAATAGATGAACAAATTCCTCGCTGAAAGTGCTCTCCCAGCAATACTTGGATTCGCAACCCTATGCTAGAGGGGCGCTGTGGGTAGTCCAACGCCTTCGCTGCCATTCGCACGATCCTCCGCAAGTGCGTGTACATCTAATTGCGGAATGTCTAAGTGTTAACCAAGTCTTCCAGTGGATGAATTCTGAAGGATCGCTGTGGTAGATATACGCTTGCTGTGCACCCCAATCCCGAACAGTGTGTTCGCCCCGTTCTCTCCGAATCCAGGCGTCCCGTATAAGACGAGTAGATCGATTTGCATCAACTCCTTCATATCAAAGACATTGTTCCTTCGCAGGATCAAAGTTTTGGCACTCTCATTGCAGTGCATGGAGCTCGACTGAAACGACCCAAAGTTGAGCTGCCCAATGCAAACCCAGCACTTTGGAACCCGACCGCAAGCCAAGTGCTGAAAACTTCAGGGAGCAAAGCTTGAGTGAAAAAATATGACAGCTCCAAAACATGGGACTCAAAAGACTGACTCTGCTTGGAGTAACAGACAGCTATTTCCATATCCCAAGTATGATTTCTCCCACATTAGGTCGCGGACACGGTTCGAGATGTGTTGCATCCTATGACTCACCCACTGCGAGAGGTAATCCGAGGCTTGGTCATAGTGTGCTGTCGCACAGGATTTGGCGAAGGCTTTGTACAGGGCTGCGAGAGTCTGCGAGTGCAGGAAATGGATGACCGTTGCAGTGCGTTTAGTTTTTTTTTGAAGGAGGTTTCTTGAAGAATGAGTTCTCTGTTCGGAAGGTTGAGATCACTGAGATCGCTCCCGTGGAAGAGGATTGGAAGATCTAGTTCTTCGACACCGGTAGCTGAGGCGGCATCGGATACGAAGATCCCAACTGCACCAGCCCTTCTGGGTTTTGCAGGACTGATCCCGTTTGCTGCCGGTGCGTTTGGCTCGTATCATGACCGGTACAGATACGTCGCCGTGGACATGGAGCGTGCTTATGGTGCGGTCATTCTAACGTTCCTTGGGGCAGTACACTGGGGCTTGGCGATACGTGTGAAAGGTAACTGTGGTGTTGGTTAAGTGCTTGTGCTTGGTCCCTTCTCTCCCTGCCAGGTTGGCCGGAACGCTGAGATTGTCCTGCCTCGTTTTTCGACTTCTGTCTCCCCAGGCAAAATGGCACTGCCAATGTATTTATTTTCGGTCGCACCCTCTATGCTAGGATGGTTGTCGACCCAGCTGCCAATTCTCTCAGCGTACCCTGTTCTCGTTGTGGCCTTCTCTGCCGTGCACTTCATGGAGGCACGAATCTTCCCGCGTCTACAAATCCCTCGTTGGTATTCCAAACTAAGACTCCGCCTCAACGTGCTAGCTGTAATCGCACTGATGGTCACGTTTTCTTTCTCAAAGAACGATCCTAAGCTTCTCGAAGAGTTGAAGAGCGAGAAGGATAATCCTACGACCCTCATGCAGCTGCTCACAGGGAATCGGAAGGAACCCCGCGATCCAAACTCAACCCCAGAGGGAACTCCTGCTCCCCAACCCAGTGACTAATCCCTCGCCGGTTTTCTTTTGTAGCCAAGCTCTAACAAGGACGTAGGTACTAACGAAAGAGGGCCCTCTTTCATGTTTTGTTCATGCGCCGAACGGAAGGCATATAATGAACCGAACATAAATCCACACTCCCACAGTTCCTCCACTTGCCCTCTCGAGACTAACGTTTATCTGCCCTTTTTATTCCATCATGAAACTTTGCAGTAAGCCCAATAGCTATCATCCTCAGGCGTTGGTTCAGATACCTTCACTAGGATAGAGTTGTCTAATCCACGATCAATATCACCTTGCTTGACACATGCAAAGTAAATCTGTTCCGACCCAGGCGCCCGACACAAAAAGTTTGCTCTCGTTGTCATACCAGCGTGACCCCAATAGCTGTAGGCCTCGTTGACATCCTTCTCCGGGTTGATCTCACGCACGAGAACACTCTCATCATTGGGTGAGCTCTCGAATTCCCAGAACCAGTCCATTACCACGTTTTCATACATATTGAACTGAACCTGGTCACCCACGAAGCAGTTCATTTCGAAGTGTCTCTGGCCCTCAAGGACTTCCCTAGGAACAACGTGAACGCTGCGCGGGGTCTGAAATTGATCTGCAAGCTCCTCCTGTAGTCTCCTCCTGTTGGCCAAAACATCCGCAACGAAGTCTTGGGACATTCTAACATCGTATGGCACTTCGCCAGAGTCTGCGATCGTGAGGGCCAGTTGGTATGCAGATCGCACCAGAATAAGAGGGCTGACGAACCCTTGGTCCAAGATTCGATTGTAGA
Organism: Rhodosorus marinus; assembly: GCA_029953675.1. Lineage (NCBI taxonomy): Eukaryota > Rhodophyta > Stylonematophyceae > Stylonematales > Stylonemataceae > Rhodosorus > Rhodosorus marinus. The sequence goes on from JAMWBK010000001.1 coordinate 3,181,212, forward strand.
CCCTTGCTAGCCCGTCTTCCCTGCCGTACCTAACCAGAGTCCCATTGAGTTGAACGAGGACGTATCCTTGCATAAGGTCGAGCAGTAGCCTGATCTGGTCTCCATCTTTGGCCACTATTCGCGTGTACCGGATAGTATCAGGGTTCTCCATTATGTCTCTGATGACGACAGGTGATTTACTGGTCTCTGCGGCTCCGATTTCAATGTCGGCAACCCCGTAAGCCGTCACCCGGAACGAAAACGCGTGAATTCCTCCCTGCAATGCCCGATTTCCTAAAAAAACAGCTGGAGCGCTGCCCACCTTCTGCAGCAACCCTTCCTCGTTCCATATCCATCCGTTCCCCTCGGGTTTCGCAAGCAAAAACTGTTCCGCAGGCTCCAGCTTGGTTATCGGAATCTCGCTCATCGCATCTCAGCCAGTCAGATCAAAAGCCCTCTCAAGATCATCTCACAGTGATACACTGTCCTTCAACTCTTAACTTGAATCCATAGCTTCCGCTTGCCCCCCGGTACATCCTCAGCTTGACAGCACTAAGCGTCCTGCTCCGATCCGCGCCAAAAGATACTGCTCACCTCCACTGACATCCTCACGGCCAAACAATTCCAGTTCAAGTAGAAAGCCAAAATTAAACTCAGGCTGTTATCAGTCAAAATTTGATCGATATAGACTGACTCCAATCATCAGTCAGTAGCGTGCCATGTAGTGACTGATCTTCAGGATTTCAAAGACTCTGATTGCTTACTACTCTCGAGGGGTGAAACATGCAAACGCAGGAAGGAAGATTGCATGTTACAGGGCTGGATCAGAATACCACCTGGGCAAAGAGTGCCCGATGAGGACCATGGTCAGATCGTACTTGCTCGGCTTAGAAATTGCCTCTGGCACAAGGGGTTCCCGGCACGGGGCAATTTTGAAGGATCCGGTAAACCCCTAAGCAGGTAAAGGCTTTGTTTTGCGCCGCGGTTCAGATCAAAGACAATTGAAAGCAGGAGGCGGAACCGAAGGCGTCCTCGCCTCCTCGTTCGATGTCGTCTATCATCAACTGAAACAAGTCATCGCGAATGGCAGCTCTGAGCCGCGACCGATGGCGCGTGGAAAGCCGATCAGATGCCTCCAGTGTAGCTAGAGCTCATACATCACGTCATAAGCAACTGTGCTTATCAGTAGAGAAGAAAAGCGAAGGGACGGACGAAAACGCCCTGGCGGTCAGGACAAGGATGGCAACGGCTGTCAAAACGAGAACGGGAATGCCGTCAAACGCCTATGGTGGGGATTCTTGCAGACCAACAAAACTTCGCGTCCTGATAGTACTTGTTCGTTGCGGGCTTTACACCCCAAGATGCAAGCTCTTCAAACTCAATTGTACAGCCGTTGAGGAGCGGGCGAGAAGATGCGCTCACGGTTTTCGACCGCCACGTCAACACCGACAACACGGAGAGCGATGGTTTTTCATTGGCTGTGCTACCAACTACTGAGCTTGGGGCGCCGCTAGAATTGTGTGAGGACTTATTTGCATAGGAGCTCTCCACCAGTATAGTCTCAGAAACAAAAATCGAGTGCAGACCCGGGCTACCGTGGGAAGGGAAAGGGGAGCATGCGCACCCCGGGCTCAGAATAGATCCTTCTGTGTGGAGTCGGTGGGGCATTGAAATAGTTCAGCTCGAAGCCCTTGTGGATTACTATTGGAAGTTTCGTGTCAGTTCGCCTTTATTCCAAAACCCAGGAAGCATCAGCCTTGTCCCAGGAGATGATGCCCTCTGGGAACCAAAGTCCGATCTCATGGTTCGCGGAGTCCACAGAGTCGCTTCCGTGGCAGACATTGCGTCCAACCTGTAGAAAACATAGTAGACGATGCATTTGTCAGATGGTCCTTCGGCAGAATACTCAAGGACACACACGAGAATCTCTTCCCGAGAAAAAGGATCAACAATGGCTCTTACGTCGACGCAAAAGTCTCCCCGGATGGTTCCCATGGCGGAATCGGCCGGCTTAGTCGCTCCAAGCATCTTGCGGCCCTCCAAGACGACATTCCTTCCTTCCCATACCATGCAGCAGACCGGCCCTGAGTTCATGTAGGTGATCAGGCCAGGGAAGAAGCTCCTTTCGGAGAGATCAGCATAGTGCTGCTTCAACATCTCTTCGCCGGGCATGGCCAATTTCATGGCAACAAGTTTGTAGCCTTTCTGCTCGAAACGCTTAATAACCTCACCTGAAAAAGCACGGAATGGATCTTTCAATGACCAGTGCATCCCCGGACATCCCCAAACCGATAAAAGGGTTCCTTACTTACCGACCAATCCACGTTGGACGCCGTCAGGCTTAACCATAATATATGTCCTCTCAGCTGGATCCATTTTTCCTTCCTCGATTTCTGCTTCTGAACTACACGAATCTAATCAACAGATCCCTTGTTCAACACCGCTCACTACGCCTCGGACTCCCGCTGCAAGTGCAGCTCGCTCGCTTTTACGCCCTGATCGATCGGCAACTGAATAAGCTTTTCAGCTTGCGAAAAACAATCGCCGTGGAGATGACACTTTAAGACTCCAGTGCCTACTCGCAAATAGAAAACAGATCAAATTAATAATATTTTAAAATATTTCAACCGAGTTTCTCGCGATACAGACATGTAACTGTCACATCTCTTTCTGTGGTGTGGCTCTGGTGGTGGCTGGGAGTCGCCGGGGTGGTGACTTCTACGCAATACACTGTCCTGCTTGCCAAACTACAATATTAAAAATAATTTAAATTGTCGCCGATTCGTTTGATCGTACGCTTTGATTGTGCGTGAATAACTGTCACCATTTCATCTTCAGCGGCCAAAAATGACCGGAATCTTCGCGATCCAGCATATTCTAACAAAATATTATATCACTCCCAACGTTCCTTCCGGATTCCATAATCTAGAGAAGTCACCGTTGCACAAGGCCCAGGAATACCAACATTAAAGGCGACAAAACGTCGATTGTTCTTGAAATTTTGGATACATTTGGGTTGCTCTGGTCTAAAAATAGCCACCAGCGTCTCGCCACTTGTCCCCTCTGATGAAGTTCATTCGACCGGGACCAATTCGGCCAAACGCACAAAGTCGTTGCCGACGCGTCGCGAGGTCTTCGGTCGTTAGTCTGGAGAAAAGGTGGCAGCTCAGCTCTTGTGAACCGCAACAATCTCTGATGAATCTCAGCTGACTAGTTTGAATGGTGGTGGCCTCATCGGTCCATAGACATGTTGTTTTTTACATGGTGAAACAAACCAGCTGTGGGTTTCCTGCGTCACCTCGGCGTCTCGGTCACAGAATCCCAGCATCCGATCGTCGCATTAAGGCTTTGAGCTGAGAAGACGCTGCACCATCTAGCATTCAGACAAGGTTCCAACCCCTCGGTGGCGTCACGTACTGCCTCTTGGCCTGGACGCTAGCAAACCGATTCTCAGGAAGAATTAACGCTGTCAGACGGCCTCCATATACGCAGCCTGTATCTACGCCACATGCGTACGGATGCTGCTGCAGGCCTCTAAACGCGTCGTGCCCGAACACAACAGTCTCGGGTCCAGGCCACAACCGAGCCCACTCTTTGGTCGGGACGTGCTTCGCCGTCACTGTCCCATCCACCAACACAGACCGCATATTCATCATCAACCTAGGATTCTGCTGGGACAACCTAGTGCCAGGAATGAAACCCGCATGGACGAAAAGTACGCCAAGGTCTGGGGCGGATATAAACCAAGGGCAGGCGCGAAGCCACTCCTGATCCTCCGGAGAAAGAGCTCTCGCAATTCTGTAGTGTTCCAGTGACACCAAAGGCGGCCGCTCTCCGCGGTTTACTGCCTCCCTCCATTTGACAACTAAGACCACCCAAACGAAATCATTCGCACGAGTAGGTCAGTAGACGCGAGCAAAGAAAAAGCCCCCCTTCTCTCGTACTACCTCAGAATACTCACCTTCATGATCATGGTTTCCCCGGACAGATTTCGCGTTGATTTCCCTGGCGAGTTGCACTACGGATACAGAGTCTGGCCCCTTCGCGACGAGGTCGCCTAGAAAGATAACTTGGTCACCAGGTCTATAACCGACGACTCTCATGAGCTCCTGCAGTTCATCGATACATCCGTGGACGTCTCCAATGGCGATAACTCGTGGCTCCTTGTCAGCGCTCCTGCGAGAAGCACCTGCGTTCAGAAGCCTCGTAAATCGCCCTGCTTCTTTGTCAGAGCTTGCTCTTCGGTTCGGTCTGTGAATGGTTTGATCGCTCTCAGTTCTAACTGGGCGTCGGTCGCTGTCAAAGGTGAGGACATCCCTCGATGTTCTGCGGAGCAGGCCCCATGAATGAGCCGTTTCATACCACTGTCGGAGCGTTCCGGTAACGCGCGGGTTCGAACAATTGAAGGAGTGCCTGGAGCCGGGTAGGACGTAACCAAAGTTGATCTCGAGAAACCGCTGGGGTGGGTCGGAAGACCTGCGGGGAGTGGTGAGGTTGTACATTTCTCCAACACCTCCCGCTTCAACGTAGAATGCATACAGTGCCTCCTCCCTCTGCAGAAAGCTCGCCTGCGAGGTGGAGCCAGGTTCTACTGGGGCGGAGACCTTCGCGTTCGACCTACGTAGACTGAGCGGCAGCGAATTCTGGAGTAGGGTGTCCTTTTCGTTCTTCGTTTTTCTCCGAAAGGAGCTCACGGTCACCCTCCTCGTCAAGACCAGCGGTGGACGCTCAGAAAACGGATCATCCACTCCTCCATTCGGACCGCTGCCTCCGTTCAAGGCAACCAGTCCAGGATTATCAGCTCCGATAACTTGCTCCAAATCAATCCCATTCTCTCCTCCTTGCTCGCTTATCCTCCCACTCTCCTCACACATACACAGAGCCGTCCTCCTCCTCCTCCGCACAGTACTACCACCGCCCCTCCCAACATACAATCCTTGAACAAAACCCATTCTGACTTCTTCCATAAAAAAAGTCAACAAATCTTCGATTCTCACCAACTATTCATCTCCAGACCCCTTTCTACTATTCGAAGCGGGCTTTTCTCGTACCCAATCCCATGGAATCTCCAACCAACTGCTCCCTCTCAACCTCTCGCCTTGCTCTCAAAACAAACAGAATGACAGTGCCTCCCGCTGAACTTGAACTTGTAGTTTTATATCACTTGTTCCTTTTCTCCCCATCAGAAATTCTGAAACCCGCTTCGCGCGAGGCCACAAATCTCGCCGATGACATGTTTCCTTTCCCAATCACGTTGAGCTCGCGAGGGAGCGGTCTTCATACAGGCTCCATTGAGCATAGCAGCCCGTATTTTAGAAGGTGCGCCGAGGCCCATCAAAAATTGCCTCTTCATTGCTCGGGAACTGGTGTAAACTGGTGCAGGAAAACCGGAAAGACCTGGAAATAATGGGTTACAACCAAAAAGAAATTCTACCCTCCGCGCTCAAGTCTCGTGTGCCAAGAGGTCGTCGAATCGAGGGAGCTCGGAAGCTTCAGACATTTCCCGGAGCGAACACTAGAACGGGTTCGGCAGGATGAGACCGGATGCTTTCCCTGGAATGCCGTAGAAAAAAAGCGAGCCGTAATAGCTTTGGACGCGGGGATGAAAATTGCTGCTTGAGTTTAAGCTATCCCTGGTAGCATCCCACGAACAGAGTCAGGGTCGGGCGATAGAACTCCTTGAGAGCCCGGGAGGGAAGCCGAGGATATGTTTTTTGCGTTCGTACCGAAACGTTTCCTGAAGCCTCTGTGGAGAGGAAGCTTTACTGGACTTCGTTGACAACGCAGCTCCGTTGAGTACTAGATTCCTTGGACAGTCCTCTACTAGATAGCTTGTCGAATTGGACATAGAGTGGCTTCGTATATTTCTGACCAACACCGAGAGACTATCCAGAGGTTTCACTCCGATTCAGTGTGACCTCATGGTGTTGCTCTAGCAGTCTGTTTGCCGAAACCGGTGTCGCCAACTTGGTAATGCTTTTCTTCGTTGTTGGCTTTCAGTTCTGTTTGGTCCACAAGCCTGTCGTGCCGGGCGCTCCATTACTACATCCGATACATCCGGTACTATAGGTTACTATAGGTCAGGTGGGAGAAAGTAGGGTGAAGGCGTGCCCCATGATCCTATTATGGCTGAACCCCTAGGAGGGATAATAAACGAAAATAGATGGATCTTGCCTGATTTCGGGGCTCGCGTCGGGGTATTGTCGCATTCGGGCATGACCTTTATGCAAATATCGAAGCTCATCTTACGATGAAGAAAACTTGGATGGCGCCATGAAGAATGAAGTAGTATACTGAAGTTCATTGCATGGACCTAGAAGTGGTCTTCCGAGCTCAACCCCCATCGCATCCATTTATCGACGCCACGGAGTTGAGAAGCTTTGCACCTCTGTGCGGTTTGAGCGTCGGCAGCCCGATTTCTGACATGGGGGCAAATTTCGAGGCATCAGAATCTGCACGAGGTGTTTGGAATCGCCGATGTGGTTGCCTTCGGGGGGGTAATGGATGCAATCGTAACCATTAAAATTTGCGCCATTCTTCATGTGGATGATGGGGCATGCCCCAGACCCACCTTCCTATAGGGCTGTCTGAGGAAGGTCCATTGACCAATATGTGTCTTGAGGAGTTTGTGGAAAAGGGGCGGCTGCGCAGAGACTGGGGCTAGGTTTTGCTAGCTGGAGATTTGTACCAGAGCCGGGCTTGCCTGATTATGGGATGGATCGGAATAGAGGTGTAGGCTTTGTTACGGTGATGGCCGGAGGTGGTAGCTCCACCGGTAATGTGAGAGTGCGAAAGGTAGTGGTGGTGGGGGGTGGGATAGTAGGTGCTTCCAGCGCGTATTTCCTAGCAAAGCGAGGCGTAGAGGTTGAGGTCCTGGAATCGAATGGGGTCGCATGTGCTGCGTCTGGTAAAGCCGGAGGATTTTTGGCGCTGGATTGGAACGATGAGGGAGGAAATCCTGTAGGGTCGCTCTCACGTGCGTCGTTTAGCCTGCACAAGGAGCTAGCTCGGGATTTTGGGCCTGATGCGATAGGCTATAGACTTATTTCCGCAGTCGCTGCTAATCTTCCAGAAAACGCGAGACACGAAGCCAGCAAAGCATCCTATCTCGGCTACGTCTCCAGGGAGACCGTTATTGGCACGACGGAAACGTGCGCTCAGGTTCACCCGGAGAAGCTAACCAAGGCCCTCATGCGTGGCTCGAGCGCGACAGTCACAATCGCCAAAGTCGTAAGCAATCCCTGGTTCCGTTTCAAAAAAGAAAAACAGCCTCCTCTCTGATACTGGCCCTTCTCCTGTCGCCTTTCTCCTTTGAAACCTGTGGGCAGATCGGTATCAACCATTCCGATTCGAAGATTACAAGCCTAAGAATGGAAGGGGGAGCAACGCGACCCATTGCCGATGACGAAATGGTGGTGTTCGCGCTCGGCCCGTGGTCCAATCTGGTTTCCAAGGAACTCGGCCTACCAACTTTCTACGGCCAGAAGGCGCTGTCGATGGTAGTCCCGACGGATCCGCCTCTTTCTCCTTACGCGTCGTTTACAAATTGGAGGGGAAAGAGCCCCGAGATTTACCCGAGGGCTGATGAGGCATACGTTTGTGGATTCGGTGAATCTCTTCGAATCGTGACGGAGAAGCCCGACGAAGTAGTGCCCCTAGAGTCTGGAGAAAGGCAGCTTCGAGCATTTACGAAGGAGATCCTGGGTTCAATGGGAGACAACGTACCTGTGCGAGCCTGTCACCTCCCGCTAGCGGAGGACGGTATCCCCGTCATCGGCTCCTTGGAATCCAATGGGGCCGAGAATGGTGTGCTGGCTGCAGGCCATTCGTGCTGGGGGATTCTGAATGGTCCAGCGACAGGAAAAGTCGTGTCAGAGCTTATATGCGACGGAGAGATTAGCCTCATTCCGAAATGGGTAGTCAGCTCAATTTCACCAGCGAGATTTGCCTCGAGAACTCGCTCCCGTTAGGGTCTGATCACAGAACCCGCATCAAAGTGGAGTGAGCGGGCAACTGCAGAGCTTGAGGACGCAGCTGTCGCCACAAGCAGAACCAGCGACGAGTCCGTCGCACATAATGTACAGTCAGAGATACTAGAAGAGTGGAGGGATCAAACGTAGTCTAGGAGAAACCCGGCGCTGGCTCGCAATTTTTTTCCCTGTTCCGTTGCCTTGTAGAACAATCTAGTACAAACACAGGTGCCCGCCGGAATTGTGTTAGGTTTTACTATTGTTAGAATTACTTAAGACGTTGCTTAAACGTTGTACATGCTAGGGGCTTCTGCCGCGCTTCTCATAAGTAGCTAGCCTGATTTCAGGACCTCAAGTTCCTTGATAATACGCGCTACGCAGTCCGCTATTGACGGTCGACTCGAAGGGTCTTCCTGCCACATCTGCATCATCATCTCCTTCATGTTCGGGCTAATCTTTTCCTGATCCTCGGACAGGAACTCCGGTCGAAGGCCATCCATCGACACTTTCACAAGGATCGCTGTCGCTGGCATGTCCACGTATGGAACTCGGCCAGTCAACACCTCCCACATGATGATCGATAAGGAGTAAACGTCAGCAGCTTCCATATATGCCTCCCCATCTATCACTTCAGGCGCCATTGTCACGGCCGTTCCAGTCTCGACAAATGTTTCCTGTTAGAGGAGCAAGGAACGGCCAAGGGTGAGCGAACGGAACCCATGAACAAGTCATGTGGGAGCAATAATCAGCACGTTAAACAAGGAAATGGAAGCAACACTCAAAACCCTCCATCCCCATTATTGGTGCACTCCAACGTACGTCAGCAGCGAGCCTGGAGCTCAACCCAAAGTCACCCACCACCGCCCTGCCCGTAGCGGTGTCAATTAACACATTTTCTGACTTCAGGTCTCTGTGGAGTATGGGTGGTTCCCGCGAATGAAGATACAAGACACCGCGGCATATTTCGAGCATAATCTTGAGCCTGCCGGCGGTATCCATTCTCGCTACGGGCGAATCCTCCTTCTGGAGAAGGCTAAACAGGGATCCCCCCGACATTAGCTCGGTAACAATGCACAAAGGCTTTCCTGGCTCTACTACAGCTCCCATGTAAAGCATGATATTCGGATGCCGTAGGTCGCCAAGAACCTTCAACTACAAGGGCCAAGCGAAGGTACTTAGATGGCCTTATCTTCTCGACATTAGCAGGGTATTGTTCCTTTTCATGTCTTGGAGGAAGGACTTACCTCGTTCTCAAAAGAATTCAGTAGATCCTCAAATTGATCCCCCGCATTCTCTCCTTGCTCCTCAAATGAAGCAAGTCTGCTTCGCGTCTCTTCCTTCACCACTTTGATTGCGACAGGTAGATTAAGCCACTCCCCCTCATATACGACAGCATGCGCTCCAGAGCCCAGAATTTTCCCGAACTGAAGCGATTCATGGGGAACTCGAAACTTGCCTATCGAATCTTGATGTCGTAGGGCGTTCCTGGTGATAATTTCGTTCATGCTGAAGGAGCTGCTCATACCAGACTCTGTCACGGGTGATGAAACATCCTGGGCCATGTTTTCAGACTTTGAACCCCGAATGGACAGTCGAAACTCAGACGTCGCTCTCCTTAGCAGATTTCCTTCGCCCTCAGCCTCATCACCTTCGTCGTCTAGAAGCCGCTCGAGCTCAAGCATAACTAACCGGTCCTCATTTTGCGTCCTAAGAGACGTGAAGCCGGATCTGGTGGAGTCACTAAGGGAGCTCATCCATTTGAGCGTTGTCTCGTTCGTTTTTATCATGTGCTCGAACTCAGTGAAATCGATCCCGCCGCTCATGTCGAAATCGTGCATTCTAAGAGCCTTCTCTGCGAGCTCGTGCGTGTCCTCCACACTATCCTGAGGGGCATATCCACTACCCACCGCCCTCAGGAGTTCAAAAGTCCTGACTAACTCATCGCGATCGATGTGACCGTCCCCGTTCTTGTCGTAAAAGTTGAAAAGGAATTTCCTAGTGTCTTCTGGAGACCCATAAAGGAGCACGGACAGGCATTCAATGAACTCCTTGACCATGACCGAACCGTCATTGTTTATATCGAAGAGCTCGAACAAAACATCTGGAGGAGTGGAATCGGCTCCGAGGGCTTCCAATACTTCTCCCAGCTGTCCCTTGTTCATCTGGCCCTTCACCCCCATCCTATTAAACAAGTCTCGCATCAAGCGAACCTCCTCTAGGGTCATCTTCCGCTGGGGGTTTCCCTCAGCCCTGTCCCCGCCCTCCGCATGTGAAATTTTACTTTGCAAACCTCCCATACCTACAACCCAAGAAATAAACTGACGAGGTGCCTGCCAAAGGGCGCGAAGGAACCTCTCGTCCACTTGAAAACTTATGAGTTCCAGGTTTTCAGGAGACCGAAAAAGTCTAAAACTTGAACTGGCGATCTTGCGTCTGACGTTCGAAATGATAAAAATGGCACCTCGCCTCTCAGTATTCGACAGCCTCGGACTGGTCCACCAAATACAAAAAAAAAGCCGCGCAAGGCACGATTGCCGATCGAACCTCACTCTCAAAGCAACGCGATCGCTCAACTCGATTGCCGACCCTCACTCGTGCTGGTCCAACTTATGCACCACTTCCGCCCAGCAAAACTACAAGCATGCACGACTTTTATTCAAACCTGCACCGAGGGACCAGAGCCTTCCCAGCTACGATTGAACCCTTCTCCGACGTAAATCTAGCACGTCAAATCTCTCGCTACGTGTGCAAAAGGCAATCTGTGGTGGCCAGGAAAATCTGTGCTCTGCACGGCACATTTTGTCACTCTTGCTCGCACTAAGGAGCACTTTCCTATCAATGAAATTGTTTTGGGAAATTAATTTTCTAAATTGGCAGTGGTACCCCGCTAGGAGGAAGGAGGAAACGCTAGCCCGAAGAAGGGGAAGGACGAGCGAGCAAGCAAAAGTGACCTTGAAAGCAATCTTTTGAAAAATAATCAATATATAGATCAAACCTCGTATTCAATTTACAAATTATTGCCAAAAACAATTCTGTGCAGGACATGCCGTACGTGAGTTGCAAACGCTCACCTGCCCAAAAATTTAGAGGTACTTTGAATCCTTGACTGAAAATTTCACACCCCAAAGCAATCTTTCGGGGGGCTCCTGGAAGAACCGAGCAGCTGCATGGACTTTTTCCGCTAGCAAGACTCGAGTTAGCCTCGCGCACCTTTTGCCCATTCCGGGGCCTTCCTTTTTCTTCCAAAATACATATTTCTGGGGAAAACACTGAAAAGCCGAGGTGAAAAATCTCTCTTGGTTAAGGACACTGATTCGTATCGATTCGTATTGAGGAAATCAGCAAAGTCAACCGACTTTGCTGGTTTCCTCTTTACGTCAATATTCCCTAAACTTTTACAAAAAAAATCATTGTAGTATCTAGATATCTAGATCCGGCGGCTTGTGCCCTTCCAGAACCTATTATTTCCCCCCTTTGATCAGATTTCATGAGATAGCCTGAGCGCGATCTTGGGAATATTCAAAATTTCAACCATGAAAATCACTAAAATTAATGCCTGCAATATCTACCAGGGAAGAGCAAACTCGCTGGGCTGCTCGGCCCTTTTTTTAAGTGACAGTTTTGCCAGAAAAAGAGAAACCTGTTTCCAAATCCTTGGGTGGCCCACCTCAGCGAGATCCAGGAAAGCATTGGAAACCACATATGCGAGGCAGAGTTTTGTTGGAATTAGCTACATGATGGCATCTAATTTAGATTGACTGCAAGAAGAAAATTGGTTGTTTGATATAGTATATTCTATAAACCACCCTCCGTCAGTGAGGTTTTTGAAGGGACAGAGGAGATATCACATTAACGACCCCTCTGCTCAGTTTTGCGAACGCTGGACAACGCATATGCGAATTTTGCGGTTCTTGCTTAATTTAGGCTTCTGTAGATGATTTACTAATATCGCAAAGGGAGGTTAGGCGATAAGGGGCGAGTGAACGCTGGGCAATTTCGCTCAGGGACAAGAATCGTAGCTGACCAACAACGTTTAGACATGGACCTGGGGTGAACTTTTTTTTTGGAGAATCTCGAAACCGATACCGTTTTGGGTATATTTCTAGGAGGTGCGTTGAAAAAGCAGCCCCAAGGGAGAACTTTGGCAAAATTGTAGAGAACAGGTGCTACTAGGGGAGACGCACGTGCATTGAGTGCTGGCAGAGAATCGGCGTTTGCGGTCGTGATCGAGGGTCGTTCAAGCCACCGTCCGTGCTAGTGGCTTTTAGGTGACGGTGACTTTCTAGGCGCAACTCTCCCTGGTCGTACGCACAGTGAGGGTCGCATCGAAGAGCTACATAAACTGTTGGAGCGACGCAAAAATGCTTGAGTAACCAATGAGGCGGTGGAGAGGAAATTCAGTAGACTCTACTACTTTTTGTTGCCTAAAAACAGCCCTGGACTTCCTCCCTCTCGTTTTTGGGAGCAGAGCTTTGAATGAACATATAGAGCTTCTGCACGTGTAGTGAGATGTTCAAGACTCGGAATCCCATATGCAGTGTTCTGTTTTCAACCTATAAAACCGACCTTTCAAACGGATATTTTGTTCTGCAGAATAGTCTCGTTGGTTCCTCCTCCAAACCAAGTACAATCTCCAGTCCCGTCGTCAGCAGCGCGTACCTGTCCAGCCTAAGAAAAACCCTAACAGAAAAACCGTGAGACGACGAAGACGGCAATGTTGCTGGGCCCATTGCGTTGGCTATGGCTCTACCCTCGTGACTTTGGAACGTGACAGAACCCAGCCGGGTACCTTGAGTTTCGTGCACTAATTCACAATACGTTGGCACTTTTTGGCAAAGATCGCTGAGCGGCAAGACAAAAAAAAAACAATCAATGCAGGCAGTGGTGACCCATGATTAGCACCGATGGTGTGCAAGGGCATCCACCAAATAAACATCCTTTCTTTCGAACTCGGTCAGCCCCGAAATTCACCGAGCACAGGCGGAACGGACGTGACACTGTAACAAAGGCCTTGCTAATACCAATAAAGAAAGGGGTTGGATATGACACGGTTCAACGCATTCTTTTTCTCGTTTCCGGGACCGTCCAATCGAATTGACAAGATCTCCCAGGTGTATGCAACGATTCCCACCAATGCACCGAACGAATCAATTCGACGCGTCTGTGATACGATCGAACAAGAGCTGCTCTCGGTCACATCCCATCTTCGCCGTCGCACTTGCAGTCATCTAATGTTTACGTCAGGGATGAGCTTGGTTCGCAGTTTTTCCTGCTTTGCGATCACGCACTCTAGAAAGCAGAGCACCAAATAAAGCGAGGGCTCGCGCTCAAGATGCACCAATCTGGGCAACGCTTTGCTCATCAAGCCAACGCTGAAGATGCCTTTTAGACGGGACTGCCAGAAATAAATTAGTACGGCTGCAATGACATTTCGAAAACCAGCGCGCTGTGATCTGTCAGCAAATTCACACCCACATCAGCAGTACGTTGTCGAGTAAAAACTGTCGATATGGTCTTGATGACCAAGGATGTCCTTGATCCACAAGTCGGATAAAGCATGCTTTGTTCTCGGTTGAGACGTCGCCTTTTGGGGTTGATATCAATATTAGAGCAAATCAGATGATAATTGACACAGAAAGAGCCTCACGCAACAGGTCTGGGTGACTGTTTTCCGCTCTGCCAGATCCGGAGATCTGAATGACACCCCTTTCACGAATATAACGCAACTGGACTGGGTGGCAATGGCGGTAGTCTTGGCACAACTGACGAACCAGCCAAGGCCACGACAAATCATATCCTGGCACTGTAATATTTAACGATAACGAGGCGGTGGACATGACGCACGCAACAAGTCGCGCGTTAGCCTAACAAGGTTGTGAAGGGATGACATCCCAGAGCATCGACGATCCTAGAGTTTCACTTTGCCATAAAGTTTGGTAAAGCCCAGATGCTCGAAGGGTGCGCTGACGTGATCGGACGGGTTTGCAAAGCGGACCAGGGGTTTGAGAAACCATGAAAGCCTTGCAATTACTTCAGAAGTTGTGTTGTTTTATTCTTGGCGCATCAGATCGTATATCAGTCTGAGCGCCGTCTGGGGTGGGGCGGCCCAATGAATCGTGAGGAATGGACTTGCTTGTCATTCCTCTCGGGGGTCTGCAATCGTCCACGGAGCGGGTGTCGTCAAACTCTTGTGTGCAGGCGGGTTTTTCCGTTTGCCGGCAACCTCGATGAAGAGTACAACGCCGTGATGATCGTTCCGACAGGTATCGGCGCGAGTATAGGAGGGTTTGCTGGGGACGCCTTGCCTTCCGCACGGCTCTTGGCATCAGCTGTAGACAACTTGGTGACCCATCCAAATGTGATGAACGGCGCGATGGTGTACTGGCCGATTCCAAACGCACTGTACGTAGAAGGGTTCGCTCTTGACCGATTCGCAGCCGGAGAGTGGGCCCTACGCCCTTCAAGGTAAATCAAATGACCCTTGCACGGGCCCTTTGACGGAACAGACATCATTGGTTTAGCTCTGTCGTTCATTTTCGCAATACTGTAGGCCAACAAGATCCAACAGAATTGGACTCGTTCTCGATCGCGCTATCAAAGAGGACATGAGAATTCGTCATCTGCAGGTTGCCGATGCGATGAGGGCATCGCTTGGGATCGACGTCTCGGGGTACGCTGTCACTGATAAGCCGCTTGAGGTAGAACTGTCTATGACGGCAGATGGTACATCCTGGGGGACCCTCGGCAATCCAGATAGCCTGATCGCCTGTGCTCGATCTCTCGTGGAAAAGGTTGGAGACAAGCCAGCGCTTCTGTCAGTTCAAAAGCTCGTTCTAAGTCCAAGAGTTGTTTCTTTTGAAGGGATGTACTGCAATAGCGGTTGTGGCGGTATTTCCGGAGGAGGACGAAGACCATCTTCAAGCATACAGGGAGGGCAGTGCCGTCGATGCGATCGCTGGTGCAGAGGCGATTATTTCACACTTGGTAACTCGAGAACTAGAGGTGCCATGTGCTCACGCACCCTGCTTGCAACCTCTGGATGCGTCAGAGGATGTCAGTCCGAAAGCAGCGGCGGAGGAGCTTGGCTATACATTCCTTCCTTGCGTGCTAGCCGGACTTTCAAACGCACCACAAATCCAGATATGTTCTACTCTGAGTAGCAAGACCCCGTCGGTCCTGACTGCTGGGGGCGTCAACGCCGTGATCGTGCCAAAGACGGCATGCGGGGGAAGCGGCGTTCTGAGTCTTGTTGCTTCCGGTGCCAAACTCATCACTGTCGGTAATAATACGACGTCTATTGACGTTACACCGGAATCGCTGGGTCTCCCCGCCATTGAAGTCAGCAACTATCTTGAGGCAGCTGGGGTGCTGCTTGCAGACAGGAACGGAATCCTTGGAGCCGCGCTAGACCCGAAAATACGGCGAATTCCCAACATCGGACAGTAACAGACTCAGGTGGACTGGGCTCGAGCGGTCCCACCGCTGCTTCTGCAGCTGAACAAGCGCTGACTCTGACTCAGTCGGTAAGCTGAGACGCGAACACCACTAAACGAGTCGAGCGACTTGATCCTAGACGATCTATGCAAGTGCCTCTTTGCTTTTGTAATTCACGAAAAGACCGATAAAAATAAGGTATGTAAAAATCTGGGCGATTTCTCAATATTCGGGTAAAACTCAGATGGGAGAACTCTTTGGTCTTTGAGACCGTACGAGCCTCCAGGCGACAAAATTGCTTGTTCTGGGGGAAATACCTTGCAGATAAAAAGAGACGCCAGGGGCTCGTCCTTGTCCCATTTGATTAAAGAGATATCGGATTGTACAGCAGTGATCGCTGCAAAGACAGACGCTAGCTCGTCAGCGAACTAACACAGTTGCGGAAAACGTCCTCGAATGGGGGTCAAAGCTTCAAATCAGGTTTGTCCTTGATGCCATCCAAAACGCACTTAATCGTCGGCTCCTGGCCATAAGATCTTCGCATGTGATGGCACTGTTTCGATCTGATCTATCGCTTCGACCGAAAGAGTCTGAGTGGAGCCGTCAACAACTTCAGGAAACCTCGGCACTTGTGGTTGGCACTAGCAGGCATGCCATCAAGGTCTGCCTGATGGAAACAAAGCATATCACGAAAGTCACCGATGGCAACAGCAAGCGCAGGATAACAACCTATTCCTTGCACCAAGATCTGTCGATCCCTGCAAAGAGCTAAGCTTCTTCTAGTGCAAAAGGCCCAGGTGGACACCGCTGTTGCACCATATCTAACTGCAAGATCTGACCAGCCCATTATCGGAGCAGTCAGAGGGACTCCGGGATTGTATCACGTCTTGCAGGCCTAGTCTGTAGCCGGCCTTTGGAAGGGAATGCAGAACTTGCATTGAACAGAAACCACATATGTTATCTCATGGTCGCGCCTGGGGGTCACGGAATTCTTGACCTTCTTCCTGGTAGGCGCGCAGCGACAACCACAACAACGATTCACGGCAGGAGAACGTCAATTGTTTCACGGTATTTTCCAGGGCGAGCCGGTGGTCTCTCCATAGCCATTGTCCTGCTACTTTCCGTCCCTTTCTCCTTGCAACTCCTGGTTGTAAAGTGATGATATCCCCGCGATATGACTATTAATGTACCTGAACGCCAAGGGATGCACAACACCGTTCAGGTACTAGAACTCCAAAGGCTTGGAAGGTCTTTGATTCATGCTAGCGCAGGAGAGATACCCTGAAAACATGCAGCACATTCAGATGAAGATATGGATGCTTTGCAGTGCCGTGGTGTGCCATCGGTACACCGGCGGGTTCACTCTCATGCCGAGGATTTGACGAAAGGAGTACGAACACCCGACCCGGAGTACATATCTGGGAATCATTGATCTATACACAGGCCTCGTGACGTTCACAGACGGTTTACTTTGCATTGACCACGCCAATCCAATTCTTCCAGTTGTGGGTTCTCAACCCAGTATTGCGTTCAGTTCATCTAGATGACGGGATATGGTCTGACTGAATGGCTTGGATACGTGTTAGATCATCGACCTAGTTCCACCTGACGAGGGCGAGTTTCGCGACGTTGATCTGTAGCCATGAGCGCGCTCAACAATAGCGTCGCACCTTCTCATGGATCGGGAACACGTCTACGACGGGCCCTACAACCAGACAGGCAATTTTTTCCTACCACTGTTGTAAGCTTGACAAACCAAATCATGCGAGAGCCTGTTTGATACCTTGAAGAGTCCAGGCAATCAATCTCCGCGTTAACACTTGCACTAAAACACAAGGATTCGCAATGCGGTTTTTTCGAGTGTGGCTCATGAAACTCAGCGTTGAGCAGATAGGGTCGTCAGAGAGGCTGCAGTAGGAGTTTTTAATGGATATCGTTGATCGAATGTATGCCTCGGAACTTGCGGACGCTTTCCCGGGCTCTCTCTGGTAAATTTAGGCGGTTCCGGCCATCCGAGGTGTTGATCACGGTTGGCGTGATCGAGGGAGATAGAACCGGGATTGTGAGTTCCTCGGATAAGTGGTCGACTTCATTTTCGACGAAGGGTAGGAATGGATTATAGCTCATTGCAAAAGGGCTGCACTGTTTGGGTAGAGAAGCGAATCGATAGGATGGTTGGTTTCATTGGTGTCGCTGGCTTGAGGTCGGCTGAGCTGCCTGGGAGGGAGTCGATCTGCCATTCGCAAAGGAGGGTGTTCGAATGCAGACGACGATGTATTATGCGTGGATCTGACGATGATAATGGACTGCGAGAACAAGTGAAAAAACGGCTGATGGAGGGGGTGCAAGCGCTAGCTGGCCCAGACCGAGGGATTTTTGGAATGGAGGGCGAGCATCGCGACCGTGTCCATGAGCTACTGGCAGAGGTTGAGAGGATGACTCCGCATCCCGAACCAACGTCTGTGATTGATAGCGTTGTTGCTGGAGATTGGAGAGTGCTCTACACGTCACTCACGATCCTCGGGGCGCGAAGAACGAAGCTTGCCCTCAGCACGTCAAAGAAGCCCGGCCTGGTTGAGCTCGGTCATATCTATCAATCCATTCAGCCAGAGTCCAAGGTCGCAACCAACAAAGTCGAGTTCAGCGTGATGAAAGTCTCAGGAACGTTTACTGTAACGGCGACCTATGAGGTGGAGTCTGACACACGTGTTGGCGTAACCTTCCAAAACAGTGAGCTCATGCCCGCTATGCTGGAAAAGCTATTAGGTCAGAACCTAGGTCTTCTCACGGAGATATTCAATCCCGAGGTAACCTAGACAGATTATTATTATTCCTCAGCCTCCACAAATTTGCTCAAAAAAATCTCGTTCACACTTGACAGGGACATCTGGATATTACTTTTGTTGACGACACTTTAAGAATAGGGAGGGACCATAAGGACAACATCTTCGTACTTGAGCGCGTCCGAAACTCCCAATCTTGACAACTCCTGAATTGGTAACTAAAGCACTACTACTACTAATTGGAAACTTGCTACGGAGGGTATTGAGAGGATAACCAAAGTGCAACTCAGTTGATTCAGAGCAGATTAAAAGGAAGTTTTTTGCTGGCTCAGCTTTTAAGAAGATAACCGCCCTTCATGTTGTAAGCGTTTCTTTCCCAAGACGAAAACTACTGTGGCAGACAGCTATTTATGTCTTGCGGAAAACGTAATCGTGTGTGGGCACTCTGCAGCTTTTGTTGCGAGGCCAGTCGGTTTTGGGGGGAGACCATAACCAGGAACCTACTTCCGCAGCTCCCTCTCAAGCAATCTACTACACCAAGACGTAGCCGAAATTTTATCTCCATGATTTCAACACGTCTGCGCTTCTGAGTTGTCTCACTTCCATGTCACGCTCCACTTTCG